>OX438927.1:5230000-10030000 GCA_949316025.1 Lapara coniferarum
ACCCTTTTCTCTTCATACAGCCTGGTGGAGCACAGTACCGAGTCCAAAGCGACTGAGAGACAGTCGCTCAGTTGCTTCGCTAGCTCCATCTCTTTGGGGTCCGATTGGAGGTCTTTCTCCTGTGAAAATTATATAGTACTAGTATTGCTCGCGGCTCCGCCCGCGTAAAAAAGTTTTTCCAGGATAACAATATTTTGCCGGGATAAAAGCCTATAGCACTCGGGAGTAATGTTGCTTCTGTCTAGTGAAAGAATTTTCAAAATCGATTCAGTAATTTCTGAGATTAGCGCATTCAAACAAACAAACAAACTCTTCAGCTTTATAGTGTAGTATAGATTAGCATAAATAAATTCAATGTAATGATTTATTTATTTACGCAAATAGTGTACGTTTGTTTTGATTCAGAGTAGGTACATTTTAGCCAAGGTATTTCTTTGCCAATACGTGACTATTCTGCAGCCAAGCAGCAACATGCAAGTATTCTATGTTCAGACGTTGACATTTAAGCAAAAATGATTACTGGGCATCAAGAGTCTGGACGAGCGCGCAGCGTCTTCGTCTCCCTGTTAATTTACAATTCTCCAGCGTGATAAGAGCCTTAAAATCTGACCAGGGATGAAACAACCTTAATAGTTAACCTCAGGATGACGACTACTGCGCAGAGACATACATTATGCTACGGTCTTTCGTAAAGTACCATGATTACTGGGGTACTGCCGATTCGCATAAATCATACCAACAATACCAACAACTTGGCTGGATATTACAAGTTGCTGTGGCGGACGATAGCCTAGTTGGCAACAGAACGGTCTGCCGAGACAATGTCCGTTGGTTCGAAACCCAAGGCACACACCTCTGACTTTTCCAAGTTATGTGTGTATTGTTTATCAATTATCGTTCGCTTTAACGGTGAAGGAAAACATCGTGAGGAAACTTATATACCTGAGAATTCTCCATAAGAATTTCGAGGGAATGTGAAGTCTGCCAATCCGCACTAGGCCAGCGTGGAGGCTCGTGCTCTGCAGTGGGCAGTATAATATAATACAGGGCTGGTATTATTATTATATGCTGTGGCGGATATGAGAACGGTATAGTCTAACTTTACTTTTGCCTTTCGTGAGAGCAGTCAGGCGAAAGCGTAGGCTATTAGGTCAACAACGCATCAGGATTCATGGATGGTAATAGTCGACACGAGTAGCTTCAGAAATCTCAATGGTATAAAATACACCAAGGCTAGCCCCTGAATTAGATACTTCCCGAGTACAGACGTATAGTCACGAAAACGAGTGGATACTGATAACTCATAGGCACATTTATTCGTCAAGTTATTCGCCAATAGTCTAAATGAGGCATTACTTGATGGACATTGTTCCCAGCGTAATTATTGGGCATTATGAGACTTAACATCTAATGTCTCAGGGTGAGGAACGCAGTGAAATGCCACGCAGTACTTTGTAAAAGTTCTGTATGGCGTTGCTACTGTCTATGGGCGGTCGTAACGTTGACCATCAGGCGAGCGGCATGCTCGTCTCGCCATTTCATACCATACTATATCAGCACTGTATTATATACTGCCCACTGCTGAGCACGGGCCTCCTCTACAACTGAGAGGGTTAAGGCCTTAGTCCACAACGCTGTTCAGAGAATTTGTTCGAAATTCAGAGAACTTCTCAGGTATGCAGGTTTCCTCACGATGTTTTCCTTCACCGTTAAAGCGAGCGACAATTCACAAAGAATACACACATATTTTTTAGGATAGTCAGAGGTGTCTGCCCTTGGGTTTTGAACCTGCGAACATTCATCTCGACCGTGCGTTCCACTCCCAACTAGGCCCTCGCCATTCAGAAGCAATAAAAAAAATTACAATGCCACTACGATACAGTCAAAGTTACACTACTTAGCACTGTTCCAAATGACCCTCAGGTAGGCAGTTACACCTATAAAGCGTTTTACTCTTAGACCGTTTATACCCTATTCTTGTCATAGCAACTTGTCTGCGATACACAACGCCATTGATATAGCGTTTTAGAGCTATAGATAAACGTCACGAGGAGCGTCGAACGCCCGGACTAGCAGCTGGGCGGGACGGACGCAGTGGTGCGTTCGTACTGGACAGTTACTGCCGGGACAGTTATAAAATATGTAATGTCTAAATAATTTATCAACGTGAGTGTTAATGTAGAATATGAAATATGTATCTGAGGTTATAATAATATGTATGACAGCAAAACGCGAAAATGTAAGCAAATAACACATTTTAACGGGCCTACAATGTTGGTAAAATGTAAAACAAGTCCTATGTATAATTCTAGACTTCGTATATAAAAAAGATAATTCAATTACCATTTACATCTCTTTACAAAAGAGGGAGGTCCTACTTCGTTACGTATTCCATTAATAATACAGTTCTTCTAAAGGTTAATACAAGCGGTGTGTCAGTAGATAGCATAATTTTAATAAAGAAACAAATTAAGCTACCTTTTTACTCTCAAATCAGCAGATACCAAAGCCGTCGACCTCGACATAATTCTTATAATATTATTTTCGTTTTATACATTCATAACGGGCTAATACGACTTAAAGTACCCGCGGACGCATAAACATACCAATAAAAAAAACTCAGACCGCGCAACACCAACGTTCCATTTTACGCGGTAACAATAAAAATTGGAATTTTAATCTCGCAACAGTTCCGCGACGTCTTCCTTTATTGTTTCCCAATTAATATGCATAAATTGGAACGCGCGGGCCGCCCGGCGGCCATGTTAATTGCCCCTTATCACCGACGCCATCTTGCCTTTTTTCGTCCTTCGGGCCAGTAAATCTAGTAGTTTATGAGGGACCGGAGAGATAACATCTCAGGCCGAGTTTTGCAACTTTTTTGGGCTTGGTTTTTGATAAGTTCTCGACTTTATCTGACGCTTTGTGCGGCGATGACGCGCACTTTTAGCGCAGAGGATATTTCAATTAAGTTAATGTGACACAAATGGTCCATGGTAACGTAAAGGGTTTACTGTGACGGCATATTATTTTAAAATAAAATTGTAGATTTATATCTAAAGCGTGACTAAACGATATCTTTCACCATAATAGTAATTTATAACTTATCGGAAACAAACATAGCATAAATCTCGTCAGATTTTTGGTTGCTCACTGACGTGTTGTCCTAAAAATCCTAATTGTTACTAAAAGGATATTTCACACATTTATTTAGGATATTTAAAACCGAAACAAAACATTACAGATAAGCTAAAAGGATAAATAAAGATCGATCTATCCAGTAACAGGCTATATCCTACTAATATTATAAAGGCGAAAGTTTGTAAGAATGTATGGATGTTTGGATGTTTGGATGTATGGATGTAAGGATGTTTGTTCCTCTTTCACGCAAAAACTTCTGAACGGATTTCGATGAAATTTGGCACACGGGTAGATCATGTCCTGGATTAACACATAGGCTACTTTTTATCCCGGGAAAATATAAACCGGGACTTTTATCCCGGAAAAACTTTTTAATGCGGGCGGAGCCGCGGGCAAAAGCTAGTGTAAAATATAAGGACATTTAAACATACTCTGATTAATTAACTTTTCGCAATAATTTGGTAAAAAAATAGATTTTCATATATTTGTACGAATAAAAGCTTGTTAAAAAGAGCTGATGAGTGCTAAACAAGTGGGTCCCATGATGGCAAGTAATGTTTGTCGCCTATAAACATAAGTGATACCACAGAAGCAGTGGGTATGTCACCTACTTTTACATTAGGACTATGTTATTTTCTCAAACACTTCTAAATCGCATTAGTTTGTAAATATCGAAGGTAACAACTTTTCTGTAACATTGAAATCGATAAACGAACATCGCCAGTATACCATTTTAATATATAACTAGCTTTTGCCCGCGGCTCCGCCCGCATTAAAAAGTTTTTCCGGGATAAAAGTCCCGGTTTATATTTTCCCGGGATAAAAAGTAGCCTATGTGTTAATCCAGAACATGATCTACCCGTGTGCCAAATTTCATCGAAGTCCGTTCAGTAGTTTTTGCGTGAAAGAGGAACAAACATCCTTACATCCATACATCCAAACATCCAAACATCCATACATTCTTACAAACTTTCGCCTTTATAATATTAGTAGGAAGTAGGATAATCGTTTGTAGAGATCGCATAGTAGAAATAAGTAAAATATTTAAATCGATCGGCCAGTGTTTTTCAACCTTGATGGATTGACATATTAGTTGGTTGTAAAATCTAATGTCAAATATTATGATTGCGTTCAGAAATTTAACTTAACATTTATAATTGTTCGCGATTCAATTTCACTTTTGTTGAGTTTCAGAACGCGATATTAGATCTTCTAACGCGCACGCGAATTTGAACTTTATGCAGCGGTAATAAATTACACCATTTTATTTAGAAAACGTTTGTATGGGAAATAGAAAATGCTGTTTTGAGGATTTTCCCGGCAATTATTTGAATTTTTCCCACCTTTTAAACCTTCCCTAGACCTTCACGAATAATTCAAGACCAAGATAAGATAAATCCGTTCAGCCGTTCTCGAGTTTTAGCGAGACTAACGAACAGCAATTGATTTTTATATATATAGATAATAAGCAACTTATATGATTTTATTTGAATCACATCTCATTAATTTCCATTAAGCCCAGATGGAACGCATTCATGACGCAAACATAAAGAATTAACGCACATTAATGAATCATAATATATGTAACCTTCTGCCAATATTACTCTTTTATCAGTGTCAAGTCAATTCATATCAATTAAAAATATTCATGGAAGAGGCCGGGTAGCCGGCTGCGAAATGACAGGTTGATTTCTGTATAGATTATATATTATTGTGTAATGTGGCACAAAATGATAGTGGCACGATACAGGGTAGATTTTTTAGTTTAAGTTTATCTTTAGTACGTAAAGGTGAACATTATGCCAAGAGTTCTCTACCACACAACTAGTCAGTATATCTTGTATCCTATACCGAATAGCGACCTCCGTACACACATTAGAATAGCATTGGTTCTGAGTCGATAACACAAGCCAACAAAATGTTGACAGTCGTCCAGACACACAAAGTCTCTCTTTAGTAGTTCTATTTTGACTATTTGACTCCTCAAGCCTCGCGACGGACACCGGTGTCCATATATATAGGGTTTTCCTATACATCTATATATATAAGCGGGGCTTGAAGGGTTAAATAAATCGGGCAATGCGTACAGTGTGTGCAGTAATGACTAAATGATTATAATTATTACTTCCAATGATTTCCTACATACTATGCCATTAGCATTGCAAACAAAATTGTCCCAATTGGTATCTACATTTGAATACACTACACGTAAATGGCAATTACTAGCTGCCTTTTTTATTCGTACTGGTTTAAATAAGTCTTTTCGTTCACACGACATGTCGATGCAGTGAAATGTAAATGAATTTGCATGTGTGGGTACAAAACAATTTTTTCATTTGATTTAAACTTTGTAATAACATTAACAACCAAATAACACACATATCTAGTTCAAGTAGGTGGGTACAATGACAGTAAAATCTGACCGCAACGATTGTTGGATAATTAGCGATACCGCAATACGTTCGCATATCGAAAGCTATAAAAAAAACGTTACCTTTACGACACGGTAGCGGGACAAGTCGATAATTCCGGGTGTTTTTATTAACTCGCAAAATGCGCATTGTAAAATTATTGCATCAAGTTTTCGGAATGCGAAACTGTGGGAATGTATTGTGAGTGTTGTGAGATGTTTGTATTGATTTGACCTAAACAAATATGTTTAATGTAGAGCATTTTTCGATAGATTTTATTTATGTGTAAAACAAACTTGAACTTATTTGCGCACTTATTATGACGTTTTAAGGAATACACGACTCTGTATTTTAAATAATACGAATTAGAAACTTCGAGCGTATTCTATTAATCCTTATGTTAATATTTATTTCCGAAAATACAAATGCAGCTGAAAAAATAACTGTAAATACAAAAAATCTAGATTATGATAAATGACGTACAAACTATAAAAAAGAATTACGGCTACTAATGTGCACTGTACAATCAGACAACTTATTTCTTATAAAATCAACCTTGATAATATTAAAATTTATAGTAAGACATTGATTCCCTTTACTCTACTAACCTTATAAGCTAGTACTAAGCAAGTCGAGTAAACTAAATCAATAATGGTACTATCCCAATACTAGGCAAGTGTAGTGCATAGTGTGAACGAGCGTCGAGCGTGCATTAGCGTTGCTTTTAGGGCGCCCACCCACTCACACAGCTACCGACCGACGTAACGCACAGGGTTGTCGCAAACTAACACTAACAAAGAATTCAGTGACGTCACAAAATTAGACGTGAAATGTGGTCTACTAACGAAAGAGCAAAGAAAATCGTCGCCATAAATAGTAATACTTACCCTGTTCTAAATTATAGACCGTAAGATATTAAATTGACTCGTTGTGGGGACAAGTGGCAACGTTGCAAAAAGTAGCGTGTTCGACGTTCGCCATTTGTGCACCAGTCGTTCTCCTTCCGTCGCGGTATTAACTTGTGTGTTGGCAATATAATGTGATATAAGACAATCGAGACTTTCATTACCCAACAAAGTAAAGACCCCTAAGTGGTGAAATTGACAATATCCAAAAGTGGTGACCCCGACGTGATCGACGACTTGTCCCCACACTCGTCAAGCCCCGCGACGGACGCCGGCGTCCGAATATATAGGATTTCCCCATACATCTATATATAAGCGGGGTTTGACGGGTCAATGTCAGCTCACACCTAACTTTCTGATCGGTCTAATTTTAATCACGTCATTCGGCCTACGCCTGTCACCATTTAGTCGTTAAAATAAATACCACTAATTTTCCATCGTCTTGACTTACTTCACAGCTACCATAACAGTCTTTCACAGAGATGCGACCCATTGCTACATCAAAATTTCAATCTCTCTCAAATCAAGGATTAAATCATTTACAAGAACTATAGTTAGTACAAAACGCTTTATCTCTATCACTATTAGAAGGTGAATGGAACGGTGATGTTGGTTTCGCCTGTCGTACGACCCAATGTCGACGTAAGAGAGTTTAGTATCATCCGAGCGAGCATTGGACCGAGTCCCTAACACTATGTACACCCTACACCAGCATATCAACCAAAACCCGCGGCCTGCTTCTTCAGGACATACGAGACGGCCCGGGGACATCCTGTTGCACTAATATAGATGCACTGGAGCGTCCCTGACTTGTATATCAAACCTTAAACCTCACATTTCAGTCTCAAAACCTCCACGAGATCATTGAATTAGTATAATACAATTTCTCCGTTGTGACAACCCTACGTCGTCCCGCAGTCATTTGTCAGGGGCGCGGCGAGTGAGAGCACACCTTCATATTTATACACGTGTATAGACGATGGTACTGACGTCATAGTACTTAGTCGTGTTATAGCGAACAGAAGCTACCCAACTTCTGGAAGAAATCCAAATACTACTAAGACTGTAAACGCAAAAATTTGTAAGTATGGATGTTTGTTACTCTTTCACGCAAAACTACTGAACGGATTTCGATGAAATTTCGCACACGGGTACATCAAGTCTTGGATTACACACAGGCTACTTTTTATTTCCGGAAAATATAAAACGGGACTTTTATTCCGGAAAGACTTTTTAACGCGAGCGGAGCCGCGGCAAATGCTAGTATGTTATAAAAAGACACCTCAAACAACAATAACCAGAAAATACAACCCAAGATAGATTAACTTGAGGCAGAAAAATGAGAAGACAGCAGAAGAGATCTCAAGTGATGTAATCCGGAACGAAGGTCTAGAAGCAGTAGGTACTGAATATCACGTCCAGTATACGTATAGGCTGGCAAAAGAACAGCAGCCTCAAAAAGAAGTCACGACCCCCACAAATTCTCTCAATGCATCACTGTACAACGTTTTTGCCCTTTTTTATCAACGACCAAAACTTAACCCTAACGCAATCTCGGACTTACGTCGTAAAATAAATCATGAAAGGCCAAAATGTACGAAAAGGCTGATTGAAAGGATCACATCAAAATTAAGTGAGCGAAAAAACTGACGTTTTCACTGTGATTGGCAAATTTTGGAATGGAGAGGGTAGAGTTAGAACTACATACTCGTAAAAAACAATAACCCTTTTAGTGAGGCAGTCGGGTATAAAATTACCTAACGGGCACATATCGACGGCTCCGTAGAACAAAGTCGTATATGCAAAATGTTAGCTTTTCAGTAGAGCGCTTTGAAAGTCGTTAGTTTGTATTCATGTGCGAATTAGTGCTATTTTCACACATTAAGTTCAAAGTTGTTACTGAACCCTATAGAATATAATGTTTTGTTCACTATAACTTGTGATTTTCACAATTAACTTAGACTTTCAAAGCGCTCTACTGAAAAGCTTCATTTTGCATATACGACTTTGTTCTACGGAGCCGTCGATATGGTAATGTTTTATATTGAGAGATTTTTTTAAAGGAACTGAATTATTTGACGAGCAAGTAGCTCAACTGATGGTATTTACCAATCACCTAAAAATATCAATACTAATTTGAAGTCAAAACTAAGTCAATTTATGGCATCAAACTTTTTTATAAAGCTCATAATGAACAGTGATTTTATTTGTCATTTTTTTTACGTACCCGAACAATAGAGCTACAATGATTAAAATACAACGAAGTTTATTATTAACTAGCTTTTGCCCACGGCTTCGCCCGCGTTAATAAGTTTTTCCGGGCTAAAAGTACATACATAAAAACCTTCCCGTTGCATCACTCTATCCAACACATTTATTTTGATAAAGATTAATATTATGACGTTGATACAACTCTTAACAAATAATGCATTAATTTCGACCAAATTTGATTACCATAAAAACGGTTCTAGAGAGTTAATCTTAAAAGATAGACATATACTGTCGCGGACTTTTTTTTAGATCATTTCAAGAGGAATAATTCTTTCATACATATATTTTTGGTATCTTGAACCGTTTTCGCAGCTCACGCAATGGAAGCCCTCAAGGATGAATAATTTTCCCCGCATTTTTCACATTTTCCATTATTTCTTCGCTCCTAATAGTTGCATCGTGATGTTATATAGCCTATAACCTTCCTCGATAAATGGTCTATTCAACACAAAAAGAATTTTTCAATTCGAACCAGTAGTTCCTGAGATTAGCGCGTTCAAACAAACAAACAAACAAACAAACAAACAAACAAACAAACAATCTCTTCAGCTTTATAATATTAGTATAGATTATTACATTTATAATTATATTATTTATTTGTCATAAAAACTATACGAGCCCCATCTATGTCACGTTACAAATTAACAAAAGTTCGTCGCAATCCCGAGAGATGGAGGTGTTTTCAAAACGTGACATCTAATCTGTACGCGACTTGATATGCAGTTTACAGTACTTAACTAGATGGCGTTATACCTAAATGAAATAATACTTTCCGGACAAATGAACACTATCAGTAAAACTATGTAATGGGACTAATATAAAATTGCACTATCCCTGGGGTCCATTATAAACTATACTTTTTGTCCCGTAAAAAGCTTAAGCAGGGTTTCGAATTTAGATTACCAAGAAAACTTGCAACTCCACTTCAAGTTTTTGCACAAAATCACAGAGCGAACTTGCCAGTATAGACACGATTTTACTCAGTAACCGATTGACGGGGTTCATAATATTGTTAATAGATGGCGTTGTATCTAAAGTGTCAGCTGTATGTTTATGTCAAGTGCATATTGTTATCAAATTGTGATTTTTTTTATTGGATTGAATGACAAGACGAGCATGCCGTTCGCCTGATGGTGAGCGATACGACCACCCATAAACAGTAGCAACACCATCCAGCGCCTTGAGCTACAAAGTACTGTGTGGCCTTCCACTGCGCTCGTCATCCGAGACATATGTAAGTCTTATTATGTGCTGTAGTTAAAATATGGTATAACTCACGAGCTGGTTGGCGAGTATCCTGGCGAGGTGTACAGGCACGCTGGTGGCCAGCAGGCGAGAGGCGGCGCGAGACACCACCAGCACCGCCGTACACAACGACCTGCACACAACCAACACTCATCACTAGGGCTCGGATAAACACACACACACACAAGCCCGTTATCCCCGAAGGGGTAGGTAGAGGCGCAACTAGTGCACCCACTTTTCGCCGTTATTCCGTCCCATGATGTGATATGGCGAGCCTATCGCCATGTCGGGCACAAATTCCAGACTCCGAGCTGATACTGAATAGAAAAACTCAATATCACATGGATAAACATGTATTAAAAATACAAAATATGTATAGTCATAAGCTTATGCTTGCAACGTATATGGGTGAATATACAAAAATTGGGTAACTCAATGTCATCAGCCAATATATACAAAGTCTTATTATATTTTATTGAAATAACAATTTATTTTAAAACAATGAAAAGTCATTTAATTGGTCACCCAATTTCACATCTTCATTTTAAATACAAGTTAATAAAAAAACAAAATAAATACTTAAAACGTCAGTCCTGTGGCATGTCACAATCCCGAAAACCAACAATAAAGTGACTATTCATTTAACATTATCATTGATTTAAGAAAACTTACTAGTTTACTACAATCTGTGATATACATAGTATCATATACTACAACTTTCATAATGCAATGTTCTCCATTTTATTTAAAAAAAAATAAGAAACTTTGTGTTTAGTTTCATTCATCAGTCCGTTGTGTGTTCTTTAAATTTGAAATTCGCGACAAATATCACTGAGTCAAGGTCAAATCCCTGTTTAAGTTTTAATGTTGGTAATGAAGTTAGTTGCGGACCGCACAATTCGACTGCTGCCATAACTGTACCAGTGCTTGGGTTGTGTGTTGTCGTCTATACACGTGCTAAGCCAGTCAAAATTTCAGTCCTGTGGTGAGTCGTTATTTTCTTTTTAATCTGAGGTTTATTTTCATTTATACATAGATAACTATGATTTGTTAAAATGTAGTTTGTTGATGTTCGAAATTACGAAAAAAACCATTAGTTATGATTATAACCTCAAATTATGTCTTTTTCGTCAGTCCGTTGGCGTCAGTCTTTTGTCAGGTATCGCGCCAAAGGACTGACGTGTCTCCATAGTACTGATGTTTTCTTTGTTTTAGAGCACTTTTATTTTAATTACTACCGTGTATAAGCATTTTTATTTTATATTTCAGTTTAAAAAAATCATGCGGCACGCCAAAAGTAATTTGACTAGGGAAGAAATATAAAAAAAAGAGCGAAGCCGAAAAGGCTCGCTGAAAGGGGACAGTGGCTCTCTAGGAAACGACGCGACCGATGAACTAGCCAAAAGGGGGTCAAACCAGGTGGTATTTGGACCCATCCCAATTATACCACTACCTTTTTAACAGCTGACCTTGGCTGCGACACAGAACACAAGAACAACATGCGGATCAATGGGCAAGTACTAGTGCATGTAGACAGTCCCGGGAAACAGTGGCAAACCCGGACCGACGTCTGACGAGACGTCTCCTGTCTCTGGACAGGGCCTTTCTACGCACAGTGGTGGTTACGATCAACGGACACTGCTCATTAAACAAACATTTATATGTTTTAGGTATCACCGATAGCCCCCTCTGCAGGAGATGTCTGTCGGCTGACGAAACAGCCTTCCACGTTATCCTGGAATGCGAAGGAATAGCTGCACAACGGGCTGATATCCTCGGCACTCCGGGGTCACTCCGAGAAGCCTGTGAAGGAACCAGGAAGATCCTGCGCTTCTGGAAGGAGCTGAGCTGGCTAGACTTGTAGCTGGCACATCACGCACAACAGCCTGACTCTCTACGGGCTATGTGGGGAAAAAGGAGCCCCAGAACAGAACAGAAGGCTCGCTTGGCCAGAATTAAAGGTGACCCCATTAAATTAGCGGAATACAAAGAAAAAAAAACTTCAGTACTTGAGGAAAAAAAAAGAAAGGACGTAGAAAAAAATGTTGAAGACATGACACCACGAGAGCAACAGCAACTAGAAAAAAATTGAAAAATTATTCATTAAACTACAGGCAAAAAAACAGCTATTGAAACAAACCACTAATAATTTTATACACCAGAATACTCCCCCACCAACTGACGACGAAATACAACCCATAGTTAATGAAGCAATAGATCTGTTATTAACGAAGACCAAAGAGCAATAGAAGCTAAAAGAGAAGTGAAAGACAGAGAAAATCTAGAAACAGGAAAATAAAAAAGATGGAGGCTATAGTTTCAAAGCTTAAAACTAAACTAAATACTTAGCGTCAAAAATATAGACATGTCAAAAAACAGCTAAAAATAGTAATAAAATCTGTTGAAAAAACGTCAAAGACCATAATTAAAGACATGAGTAAAGATATAACCAAAAAGAAAGAATTAGTGAAGAAGGCCCTTTTTGGGGAAGGTATTAAAACACAATTAGAAGAAAACTACACTAAAGAGTAATGAAGAAAGAAAAAAAATTAAATAAGTTATATGGAAATGTAGTAGATAAATACAAACTATGGAAGATAAAAAACAAAGCAGTCATCTATAAAAAAATCTTTTTTTATGAAACTTCATTATAATTCTTACAAAATTGTTTATTTTATCAGTACTATGTTAGCCTCGTCAGTCCCCTGGCAGTAAATTTCAGAAAAAATTAAATATCTCACAATCTACTTAAAAAAGTGACTGGCCCGATTTGGAACAATATAATCATTAGATTAGCCATCATATGCACACGAATTTGTAATAATTTGATTTAATAACTATAGTAAACAAAATATCCTCAAAAGTTACCCAACTTTTGTATAATCACCCATATATATTTATATATATATACGTTGACAGCACGGAAATAAAATCTGCACCATCGATAGTTCAAAGTTATTTGTACCATCCAAATGTTATAAATATCTGGTTACACGACGTGTCATAAATATCAAGACATCAATTAATTTGCTGAAAACGGGACGCAATATTACTTGATGACAATTCCAACTATCATAACAGAATACCATACCAGGGGGGCTAGGATGTGAAAAAAAACACGATGCGGCACCACTTCGTTTTATTGTGATTGGTTGAGAGACTGACGTATCGGTGTCTCGATCAATCACAAACATCAAAATACCGATTTTATCACAATAAAATGAAGCGGAGACGCATCGTGTTTTTTTTTTTCACATCCTCGCCCCCCTGCCCTGTATTATACAGGGTCATTTTAACATCACGTTACTAAATTAAACCACATATCCGTCTAAACCTCTGCTAACATTGTGCTAAAAATTGTCAATAAATCTTACTAATATTGTAAAGGCGAAAGTTTGTAAGTATGTATGGATGTATGGATGTCTGGATGTATGGATGTTTGTTACTCTTTCACGCAAAAACTACTAACAAACCTATTTATTTTGAATACACATCCTAAGTATGCTGTTCCTCATGCATATACCCAAAATAGCATGCGAATAATCCGTGTATTTCACCCACCCTGGAATAGTCATAAAAAGTAATGTATGTATGTACTCACTTTGTGCTGAATTGTACAGCTAAATCCTCCTTCTCCGATGCGACGGCCAACAACTGCCCCAAAACTTGGAGACCCTGCGCCTTTTGGAACGTATTCTTATCCTGTAAAGTCTGAAACAATGCAAAAGACTTCAAATTTTCCCAAAACCTGGACAATAAAAATCGATAATATTTACCAGAGTCCTACAGTATTTCTTGTATTGAAAATTCTACTAATATTATAAACGCGAAAGTTTGTAAGAATGTATGGATGTTTGTTACTCTTTCACGCAAAAACTACTGAAAGGATTTCGATGAAATTTGGCACACGGTTAGATCATGTCTTGGCTTAACACATAGGCTACTTTTTATCCCGGGAAAACATAAAGCTGAATTTTTATGCCGGAAAAAGTTATTAACGCGGGCGGAGCTGCGGGCAAAATCGAGTCAAGAAATAAAGAATCTTACACTGCACAAAATACACATACACACTCACGCCTTTTATCCCCGAAGGGTTAGACAGAGGCGCAACTAGTGCACTCCCTTTTCGCAGTGCGTATTCCGTCCCATGACCTGATAGGGGGCGAGCTTATTGCCATACCGGGCACAAACTCCAGACTACGGGTTGATGCTGATTAGAAAAACCCAAAATCATTTTGCCCGACCCGGGAATCGAACCCGAGACCACCGAGGTGGTCACTGCAACAAATAAAGCTTCAATGTGAAGATATATCGATACTTTAAATATAGATTCAAAATCGAGTATCCACGATCATCGATATTGTTCACACCCTAATAAAAAACTACATACAATATTCATTTATTAACATCAATATTTAATCGATTCATTATAACTAACCTTATCAAACCTATCCATCATTCGGTGCAGTTCATTCAAGTTCTTCTCCAGTAACGGCATATCCGCCACTGCCCTTGATCTCTTCTCCTTTCCACTGCCTTTACTCATATCACTGAGCGAACTGCACACCGACTCCGCCTTGCATAACTTCCTGCCATTTTTCTTCTTCTCTTTCTTTTTCCCTTCATCTCTCTTCAACTCTTCTTCAAAGCCGTTGATGTCCCGTCTTTCCGTTTCGGTTTCAAGGAGTGGCGCGATGGCGTTCGATATTTGGTTGAGCACTTTTATCAGCTTGGCCGGTGGGTGAACGTCCGGAGAGTCTTCCACTGGAACGACGTCGACGCTTCTACAATGAAAATATTGAGTGTGAATCGAAGTGAGTTCATAAGAATAAAAAAATATAATTTAGAGAATAATAAATATGTATGACGTAATTTGTTATAAATATTATAAGATTCTTATATTTAAATATTTATTATTGATTATTTAATATTTTAAAAGTAAATTAAAAAATTCAAAAATTGAATAATTTATTTAAATACCTATTGTTTTCTTAATTTAATATTTACTTTTCATTTTTATCAAAAAGTTTTCATTAAACAGCTTCAACCTTTGTGAACAACTGTGAGAATTTTGTGTCACACATGCGCGCGCATCATAAAATTTCACTATCATCATTTTTTCATAACGCGCCTAAAGAAGTATAACTTCAAAAATGTTTAAAATTATTTCTTCTACACTTTATGGCTTGAATGTTCCGACTTGGTTATGGTAGTACCACACAGTGGCGTAGCGTAGGTTCTTGCCGCCCGGCGCGGACATGTAATCTGGTGTCCCGTCACCAAAAAAAGGTCGTTTCAACAAATAAGTCACGCGTGGAATACCCCCTCCCTCCCACCCCGTCACCAAAAGTTAAAAAAAAATTACGCATTTTGCCACCCCTCGAAATGAGCCGTCCCAAGGCGGACGCTACGCTACTACTACTATACAATCAATATAAAATCGAAGTCAATAAATAATTTTATAATGGGGTAGTTTCCGATGTTTGATTTTGTAAATTATTTTATATGTAACAGAAAATAATACGAAAAAGAAATATTTCTGTGAAATCAGCATCAAAATTGGTGGAAAAATAAACCAGTTATTCATAGTTGAAATATTATGGAGCAAAGTGGGGACGTGGAGGGGATTATCGCGCTATCTCTTTCGCGCGCACGCAGTGTTATGACCGGCGACTCTCGGTGACGTCACAGTGTAATATTACCGTTATTTGACAATACCCCTTCCGCCAAATTTCAAACCTTTATAATTTACTAATTATTGCCCCAATAAAATTTTTAAAATTATTTTCCGCTACATTTTCGATGGCATACATTTCAGATAACTATATTAAAAAAAAAGTAGACAACTACGCTATTGAGCTTGAGTTTTTAAAGTAATTAAAAGACAAACTATTCCAACGGAATTGTGGATTCATTAATTATAATATACCAAACGACATATAATACTCACGAAGCAAGTAACTTCTGCCTAACTTTCCTCGCTTTCTTCTTAATTGCTTTCTGCTTCTCTCGCTCTTTCCTTTCCTGTTCCATTCTCTGCGCAGCTTCCTCTATTTCCTTCTGTTCTTTGGACGCTTGGTCGTGACTCTCTGATGTTGTCTGGAATCACGAGAATTTTAAAATTTTGATGACATTTCACTAGTCAGTTTTTTTTTAATAAATCAATAATTGTTATAATTTATTTCATGGATATATTAAGTCAAGTCGTTACTATTGACCGATCGGTAGTGAAGCACTAAGGCGCAACGGACACGGCACTGTAATTGTAATCAATACTCCAAAGTACACAAGAAATCTATACTAATATTATAAAGCTGAAGAGTTTGTTTGTTTGTTTGAACGCGCTAATCTCAGGAACTACTGAACCGGTTTTGAAAATTCTTTCACTAATAGGAAGCTACATAACTCCTGAGTGCTATGGGCTACTTCTTATCCCGGGAAAAATATTTTTGTCCCGGAAAAACTTTTTCACGCGGGCGGAGCCGCGAGCACTACGAGTATGATATACGTAGTACCTACCGTAGTACACGGTGTTTCCTCAGCGCTATGACTTATCCTTCTTCAAACTAGGTTAAGAAAAAGTTTTTTACGGTAGGCAACGGCTTAGCTGTGCCCTTGGCATTACTGACGTCCATGGGCGTCGGTAACCACTTACCATCAGGTGGGCCGTTAGCTCGTCTGCCTTCGAGGCAATAAAACAAAAACCTACAAAATATTTACTATTACATTAATTAAGAACAAATCGCATCGATACCACATTCGATTTATTATTTCGTGAGGGATAAATCTATACTAATATTATAAAGAGGAAACGTTTGTAACTTTGTTTGTAGGTTTTTAGCGGCTATTCTCTAGAACTACTGAACCGATTTTAAAAATTCTTTCGCTAATAGGAAGCTACATTACTCCTAAGTGATATAGGTTTTTATCCCGCGAAAATATATAGCGGGAATTGTATCATATTGCAGTCATACCGTAATATAACTACGCCACCGAGACAGCCAGTTATATATAAATAGTAGCTTTGGCCCGCGGCTCCGCCCGCGTGAATGAGATTTTCCGGGATAAAAGTCCCGCTTTATATTTTCCCGGGATAAAAAGTAGTCTATGTGTTAAATCCAGGACATGATCTACCCGTGTGGCAAATTTCATCGAAATCTGTTCAGTAGTTTTTGCGTGAAAGATTAATAAACGTCCATACATCCACTAACATTCGCGTTTATAATATTAGTAGGATTAGGCCTTAGTATACTATAGCCGAGCATCAAACATTTTCACTAAAAAATTATCACAGAAAATGCAACCATATACCATGCACAAACACCAAATTGGATCACACAACATCAACAACGTCGTGTACTGACAAAAGTATATTTCAACTCACCGGCTGTCGAGGACCTGTCGCCTTCTCCCTGATGGCCTGCAGATGCGACTCCAGTCTCTGCTGGCTCGCATCCTGCTTGTCTCGGATGCGGGATCTCAGTGCATCCGCTTCTAACTCAGCCGCCGCGGCCAGTGCTGAGAGACGCGACTTCACGCCTTCAGCCTGTTACCAATTGCGTAAGTTTTTTTTATTGCATCTAATGACGAGATGAGCATGCCGTTGACCTGATGGTAAGCGATACAACCACCCATAAACAGTAGCAACACCATCCAGCACCTTGAGTTACAAAGTACTGTGTGGCATTCCACTGCGCTCGTCATCTTGAGCCATAAGATGTTAAGTCTCATTATGTCCTGTAGTTACACTGGCTATAATGCCCTCCAAACCGAAACACAACAGTGCATGCACATTGCTGCTTGGCGGTAGAAATAAACTTTGCCGTGGTACCCACCCAGATGGACTCTTACATATGAAAGTCCTACCGCCAGAGTAAGTTTTTTATTATTGACTAATTTCATACTAATAACAAAATTTATCGAGCGGCGATGGCCTAGTTGGGAGTGGAACGGACTGCCGAGACGAATGTCCGCAGGTTCAAAACCCAAGAGCACGCACCTCTGACTTTTCTAGAAAAAATATATGTGAGTATTCTTTATGAATTATCGCTCACTTTAGGTAAAGGAAAACATCGCGAGGAAACCTCCATACATGAGAAGTTCTTTATAAGAATTCCGAAGGTATGTGAAGTTTGCCAACCCGCACTAGGCCAGCGTGGTGGACTAAGGGCTCAACCCTCTCAGTAGTAGAGGAGGCCCGTGCCCAACAGTGGGACAGTATATAATACAGGGCTGATATTATTATTATTATTTATAACGTAAGTATTTATCTCGTTCTAAGTTTCGTGATTGTTTATTGTTTTAAAAACCATACCACTTAAGCCACTAAGACATTTTTTTTTTTTTTTAAACGGCCATCTTCGGCGCATTAGGGACGGCTGCGGGCTTCCTCCGACTCACGTCTAAGTTGTCGTCCGCAACCGCCCCTGCACGTACCGCTATTGCGGTCCTTTTCCCGTTGCGGGGGCTCAGAAGCCCCCGAAACACCGTACCGTGTCCACCTTTTGGTGTCCGAGGCAGCGTGAGACACGCTGCCTCGGACATGTCCATCACGGGGGCCACAGAAGTTGGCTAGACTAATGGGTGGGCGGCACGTCCCGCCCACCCGTGACCCCCGGAGGCCCCTATTAGTCGCCTTTTACGACAGGCAGGGGATACCGTGGTGGAATTCTCCAAACGCCCCCAATCCACAGGGCGGGAGACGTCGATCAGTCGTCCACCCGACGCCTCCTACATCTCGTCTGGCGGCGGGAGGGATCACCACTGCGCTGGCGATCCCTCTCGGCACTCTCCTTCCGCGAGAGGGACCGCCTCGCAGAAGTGGGCCACCGCCTGCCAGGCCTCCCGACTGCCGACCATGGAAGCGACCACGGCCGGCAGCGAGAGGTCTTCTCCGACGACTGTTCTGAGAGCGCTGCGCTCCTCATCCCAGGCTGGACAACACTCCAACGTATGTTGGGCCGTGTCCATTGGGCAGTTGTCACAATAGTGACACACGGCCGACTCCTCTATCCGTACCACCCGAAACAGGAACTCACCGAAGCAGCCATGCCCGGTGAGCACCTGCGGCAGGCGGTATGTTGCCGCTCCGTGGCGCCTGTCCAGCCATTCGGCAAAGACAGGACGCACTGCCTCTACGACCCGGTGCCCCCACGACGGGGCCTCCAGCCTGAGACGCCACTCCTCCACGGCGGCTCGCCGTAAGGCGGCCCTCTTGGCCTCCACCTCCTTCAGGGCCGGACGCTCCCCACGACTGAACGCCAGCCACTAAGACATCGATTTTGAAGTTAGAATGAGGGTTTATGCGTAAGGATAAATCTCTCATTATTTAATTGAATCACACACTCATTGACCTACTGTTCCGTACTTTTATTAATTTACAATTAGGTAATGCTGGCACAATACTACGGCATACAATTATTTATTTTCTATTATGAACGGATCTGTATCTGTCACAAAATCCGAACGCATCCTAAGCAGCAACAAGTGCTGCCACCTCGAACGTGCAATACAAACGCACTTCCTCTTCCGTAAAAAGCAACCGATTCGAACGCAACGTAGTTCTGTGCGCGCTGTGTCTTATATTCCAAACATTAACATTATTCCAAGAATAAACTAGTGATACGTGTGGTGCAATACTTGGCGGCAATCAGCAACCTATGGCCATTCACCAACGCTGGGTACCCAGGGAAACGAGCGGTGCTGCAGTTGCAGGTGAGTGGTGGATACAGTCCACAATTTAACACCATCCGAAGCTCTGGTCGATTTCCCATACACCTATTATTCTATAAATATGATCTTTAAACAGTTTAAAATATAAATATGGGTACAATATTTAAACCACATACAATGAAAACGATTTGAAATTATCTGCAAAAGCAGGTAACGAAAAAAATAACTACAAATATTTTTGTACTCGGAAAAAAAAGGGGGTGCGTGTACTTACATACGCTCGTGAGACGTTATACTTCTTTGGCATCATTAAATAAATTAATATTAAGTATTAATTATGTTAAACTAGGGGGTCAAGGTTCAAAAATGAGTGTGGGGGGTCAGAGGGTCAATTTGGGTTGGGGGTCAAGGGGGGTCAAAATGGGTTGGGGGGTCAAGGGGGATCCAAATGGGTTTGGAGTCAAGGGGGGGTCTAGTTGGGTTGCGGGTCAAGGGGGGTCAAATTGGGTTTGGGGAGTCAGGAGGGTTAATGGGTGTGGGGGTAGCAGGTGCACAGTACAGTAGACTCGCCACACTAGAAGCCCTACCCTATCCTCTAAGGTAAAGTTCCTGATAAAATAAAGTTCCTGATAGTATAAAGTGAGGATATGAAGAACCACTTTTATTGAAGTCGGTTAATAGTATAGTTTGATAGTAAATTACAGTGATGCGCGCCCATAACCCGTGACTTTTTGTGTTACACGATGAAACTTAAAATTTCACTTTTATCATTTTTCCATAAAACGCCTAAAGAAGTATAACTTCAAAAAATATTGTCTTTTACCATCATCATCATCATCAGCCACGTGACGTCCACTGCTCAACATAGGCTTCGCCTAAACATTTCCAGACGGATCTGTCAAAAGCAGTCTGCATCCAGCGTGTTCCTGCGAATATTATCAAGTCGTCTGTCCACCTTGCAGGTTCTTTTAGTGAGCTCGCCACGGTGTGAGTAGGTACCTTCTCCCTGGCGGCGTGGTGCCGCTCGCGCTGCGTGCGCTCGCGCAGCTGTCGTGTGCGCGCGTCACGCTCGCGGCGCCGCTGCAGCAGGCTCGCGACTCGCAGGCGCCGCGCCGCCTCCAGCGCCTGCCGCCGCGCGCCCACGGCCGCCTCGCGCGCCGCCTTCAGCTCCTGACACAAACCACACGGGCTCAACCAGGTGCGGTGACGTCATGATGACAGATACATACATTATATACCGGGATTTTTCCGGAAACCGGAAAATCGGTTTTCGCGAGGGGAACCTCGAGAAAGTAAGTATGCAGATAATTTGAGACCCAGAGGAGGACATAGGCTACTTTTTATCCCGGAATAAATACCGGGATATTTTCGTAAAATCATTGTCTGCGATTGGAACCGCGAGAAAATAGGTATTTTTTATCCCGGGGAAATATAAAAAGGGAACTATTATACCGAAAAAACCTTTTTCTCGGGTGAAACCACCAGCAGTTTCTTATGGATATAGTTTGAGACCCTGGGAATTTAAACTACGTTTTATCCCGAAAAATGAAGAGTAGTGCTATAACAGAAAATATGTAAGAAAAAAATTAAAGCATATTATGTTGTACCGAGATTGTCTACCTAAGCAAAGCTTGCTAGTCCGATATAAAACAGGCCGGCATAAGTGTCGACTGGTCAGGAATAACTATCTCACGTCAATCAACACTATCTGGACCCCATTCAACTTACCGTCAAGTGCAATGGGATCACTTCACCATGCCCACATAATAAACATACCAGTTTGTCGAGTCTCTCCCGCCTCATCTGCCGCAGGCGTGTGTTCTGCGAGCGGCACTGGTCGAGGAACTCGTGTCTTCGGTTCTCGGCCTCTAGCTGTTTAATGAACGCGATCTCGCGCAGTTTCTCTTCTTCGTCGTGTGCTTTTCGGACTATGTCCTGTTGAAAAAAAATAAGATTTTTCTAATGTTTCAGGATGACGAGCGCAGTATAATATCATAGCGAATTTTATAACTAAGTGATGATTTAAGCATGTTTCCGGTGGCCCACCTTCCGCCCTTCCCATTTCCTATTCTTCTTGGCGTGGGTATAGATGGTGGTAATGATGATTTTCCATCAGGCAACCCCAGCTCTGCTATTAACCTCTTGCGTACATAGCGCTGGCCACACTGGCGCAAGCGCAATCGACCTACACGCACACACATAAGGCGCGTCAACACGCACACATATCGAGTTTGACAAGCTGTCAGACCGGCCCGATTGGGCCGGTCGGGGCTCGAGAGGTTAAAAGAGAATCTATTCCTCTAAGGCAATTCGGGGTGGTTAACAAGATGCTTTTAGTAAGTTAATGAACTGTACTTGTTTCTCCTAGTTAGAATATAAAGTCAATTTTATTTACCTTTAAATGTTGATCTCGATTTTCAGCTGCTTTTGCCAAACGTCTCTCCATTCGCAATCTCTTTTCTTCTATCAGTTGGTTTTTAGCAACCTGAACAATACAAAGTATTTGATTTAGACAAGGCTATCACTCTGCGAATGCTCTGTTATTGATGATAATAATGATGAGATAGTATCTTAAATTATAAAAAATTTTGTTCATTACGACCGTTATAATGTTAAATGTTAAGACTATCTATAAATTCATTCACATGATTTCCATGATTTTTGAGGCCCCACCACATCCTTGTCACAGATGGCTACTTTTAAGTGAATGATACACCAGGAAACCTGGTTCCACAAACCTTGACCTCCTCAACCCTGGCTAGCAGCTGGTGGATCTTCTTGGCCCTCTCCGTCTGATACTCGAGCCTCTGTCTTTCTGCCCTGGCCTGCTTGGCTTGCAGCCTCCGTAAAGCGTCCTGCAGGCTGCCACGCCGTTTGATACCCTGGGACAGCTTCGAGTGAAGTTGTTGGGCTCGACCTTGGAATAGAAAGATCTTAGCAACCATCATGGGCATACCCAGGGGAGGCAGGGAAGGTCCGCTGGACTTACATATAAAATTCATGATTTTTATCCTGGACCAAAATATATTATACGATCAAATACAAAATACAAAGTATGTTCTCAAACAATTGGTAAATGAATGAGCATTATATTAGCTGCCTTGCCATATATCTACTTGATTGAATCAAAGATCTTGACCTATAGGCAATATAATTTTTTTTTTTTTTTTTATTATTAATTGTATTTTTTACTTTGAACTGATTTTGAAAAGAGCAACACTAGAGTTTCTTGCCCGTTCTTCTCTAGTGAGAACTGCTTTCCGAACTGGTGGTAGAGTTAATATTGACTGAATCTAAATAATATATAACATTTTATGGATTCCAATAAATTTATTTCATTTCAATAGATTATCGTAGAACAATACGTCCTGTCCTCTTCAGCTAAATTATACCAGAGTTCGATTCCCATACTTTCTTAAAATCTGCCAGCGATTACGATTGACGTTAACTTACTCGGTTCTTGCAGAAAAAATCAATTCTCACCCGGATCCCTAGCCACCAAAGCCTCCAAGACGACTAAAGTGTCCACCCGCTCCGCCCAGGACATGCCAGCCAATGCGGTTTCGTACTGATCCTCAAGACTGGCAGCTAGAGACGTCAGGTTCTCGGTAGACTGCCTTGATGCTGACTGGTCTTCGCAAAGGATCTCCGCGTCTGTCTGTGGAGAGAATGTCGATTCAATTTGTAGATACCGAAACTTAACATTACTAATTGCTTTCGCTTGCTATATTTCCAGACCTATTATTTAGGGACTTATAAGAAAAGAACTTATTCCTACATAAAGAGCCAACAATGTGTCGATATATTGATTGTGGATGTGTTTGGCCGACGGAGATAACTTACCGGAAACTAATAAACTTATTTTGAACAACTGGCCACCGGCTTGAACTTAACCCTAAAATAACTGACACAAATATTGTTTGACTTTATAACAGCTACTATTAGGCGTACATTAAGCTCCACGTCTTATAATTGTATTTAAGACTTACGGGTTGGTTTTGAAAACAATACGACAAAATCACTACCATATGACCTGACTGAATGAGATAAGGATTAGAATTAGAAATAATTGCAATATATCGTACCTCCGTGTCATCAGTTTCCGTGTCCAAATCGATATCAGAAACTTGTTGCAGCTCCATGATCTGTCTGTTCAACAAATCCTCTTCCTCGCACAATTTCCTCTGGTCTTCTTCAGATTGAAAATCTAACGCTAAACTGATCTTTCTCTCATTCTCTTCAATCTGTGACGTCATTTCCGCGATTTCAGACATTTCCGACGGATCACACGCTCTTAAAAGCTCGTTATCGTTCAACATAGGATCGTCTTCATCAAGATATTTAAATGTAAACTTGAATTGTTCTTTCCATTTGTCGAAATCGAAAGGGTCTTCAGTTCTCTCCTGCGACCGAGCGAGACCAATGGGCAGACTTTCCAGAGAAGAATGCAATCTATTTTTAGTCAAATCATTCTCATCGTTTTCGCTTAGTTTATCAGATTTTAATGGGTCGTCTTTCGATCGTGTTTTCAAACCGGTCACGTCAGACTTCTGCCGAATCATCGCCGGATCCTTTTGTTTCGGCTCTTTTTCTTTCTCCTTCTCGGTGGCTACGACTTGAACCACCTTTTCCGGCTTATTTTGAGGCTGTTCTGATTTTGCCCTATCTGAATTTGGTGCTATGATTGGATTCGATTCCTGTTTGGGAGATTCGATCATATTTAGGGTAGGCAAACTAGTTGTGGCTGACGGCTGGTGGAAACGATTAGCCCAGTGTGATCGTCCTTGCTTTTTCGACTCGCGGTTCAACCTTTTAGACTTAACCGTGAGCCAACCCTCGTTGTCACTTTTATTTACATTTAATACTTCGATGGAGTTGGCAACATCTTGACCTTCTTCAGGCACTAATGTTTTAAGACTTTCACTTGATTCAATCCGTGATATGTCAACCTGAGTGACTATCGTATCAGAACTGCTATATTCATCACAATCTTTTATTTTCTCCAAAGTTGGATTAATGTTTTCTTTTTTATCGCCTTTGTTATTAATTTTTAAAGAAGTAGGCCTGGGAGGTCGTTTCTTTATATCAACTTTAAGTGGAAGTTTACCGTCGCCTGATGCCATTTGGGGCCTGTTTATGGGCTTTTTTGGTACCGGTTTGCTGGCTGGCGTGTCGAACAGGCTTGTCCTGCCTGTAGTTAAATTAAACGGATAGCTGCACTTGTTAGTTTGGTTTCGTTTAGGCACGCGTTGCGTTTTGGGAGCTGTTGATGGTCGCATATCTACAGCCGTTTTGCTTCGAGTCAAATTAGTCAATCGAACCGGTGTTTTAGTTTCTACCTTAGCTGTAGATGTAGTAGTAGGCTGTTTGGGTTTAGCAGCTGCTTGAGAATACGCCGGCCTCTTTAGCTCAGGCTTTTTTGTTTCTTCTTTCTTTGTGTCATCGTTGCTTTCTCCATCTTTGCTGCTCTCAGGCAATTTAGCTTCAATTTTCGGATGCAGTTCTTTTTTCTCCTCTTTTACATTCGGAATGCTGTTTTCGATAAATATTGGCAGTATTTCCTTTTCATTTGAATTCTCGTCACATATTTTTATAGTTTCTAACTCTGCCTTGATCTTAGTTTTATCTTTGTTAAAAGTTTTAATATCATTAGTTATTTTTTCACCATTTACAATACTTTCTATTATGATAGTCTCATTTTCCGATTTAGGCGAACTTTCACTTGAAACATCAGCGAAGTTATCCTCTGATTTAGCTGGAGAATTCTCTGAATTCGTTCCTTTCTCGTCGGAATTAGCTGTTTTATCTTTACCTCCAGGAGTTTTTATAGAGTCTTTAATCAGTTGAACTCCGATTTTGATCTCTTCTTTAATATTATCGTCCCCGTTCACCATATGCTTGATCTTTGGATGAATTTCCTTGTCATTATTGATCATATTGTCGTTCTTTACGGCATTTTCAATCAGTTGTTTGGCAAGAAATTCGTTTTCCATGGCGTCTAGCTTCGCAATAGTCGCTTTAGCTTGCGAAGATAGTTCTTCCTTAGGTTTTGAGTCCTGACTTATTTGTTTTAAAGACTTTATAATCACTGGCTTAGGACAAACATTAGGATACTCTTTGGCTTTGCCAATTTCAACGTTTTTGATTATAGGGTCTTTTTCTTCATCATTTTTTCTGTCAATAGTTAATTCTTCTAAGTCATTCTCAACATTATACTCTTCAACAAGCTCTTTAACTTCCTTCTCCTTGATATCAGAAAGTCTAGAAGTTTCCTTAACCATTTTCGGTTCAGGTTTAGTGGCAATTTTGGATGAAATTTTGCTACTAAAGAATTCTATATTCGCCTTTGGACTAGAGCTATGGCCAGTGATCCTTGGACTTATCTTGCCACTGCCTGGACTAGCTTTGCCGGTTAAATTTGGGCTATTCTTGCCACTTGGCGTGTTGTGGCCAGAGAGGCATGGACTATTTTTTCCAGAAACAGATGGTGAACTTTTTACAGAGTGTGTGCGTCGGGACTCGGGCCTTACAAAATCAGTCTTTCTTATCTCCCATGCTAGACTCTGTGGCCTCTGGGGCGGGGGAGTATTATCGTACTCCCACTTCAGCCTAAACCATTCACCTAGGGCTTTAAAATCACGTGTGTAATTCTCCAAAACTAATATAACTTCTTGGCACTCGTTTAAGTTCTCGTGAGCTTCAACTGTGTTGTAAATTTCACCGATCTGTTAAAGACAACACAATTATAACATGTTATCAATATCTAAAATTAACCAGATTTAACTCAAACAAAAACTAAAATGAAATGTTGCTCTGTGAATAAGTTATATGTACAAACACCCAATTTGGTGCTAGTACACTTTCTCCTTCTATACTTTACCAAGTAGGTGCGATCATTTCGAAGATGTACAAAGGAAATATATATAGATAGCAGATAGTATAAATCGAAGTCGATATCTCTTATTGACTACTTTAATTGTAAATTGCATGGTATTAACAGGTGACGCGTAAGCGACTTATTTAGAACCTCTTTCGACTGTACAGGAAGAATGGACGAAATAACATTATCTTAGAATTCGGCGGGAATGAGGAGCTTGCCTACTTCAGCCTGTGATAATAGACAGAATGCCGGAGACATAATCTTCAAAAGTTTCCTCATCGACATCCGCTTGGAGTTTATGGGCGGTGAAAACTTACCATTTCTCATTTCTGTCACCACAAACATCCTCCCATGCTCCCCCTACAGTAATGTTTATAACTCACAGCACGTTGTAGGTCGCCAAACAGCAGCGCCCAGTAGCGCGCCCTGAGCTCCGAACGCTTGTCCCGGCCGGCGGAGGCGGACCGCAGCCTGGTGGAGGGCCGCGGGGCCGCGCGGCGGAGAGGCGCCGACGAGCGCGGAGGCTTGCGCGCCACGCGGGCTGTGTGCTCAACGACATTTAACTAATTAGTTTTTTTTATATACTCGCAAAGTGACCCCACTGCACCTCATGGTAACTGGAGTAGGGTACAGATAAGAGTGTCTTCAAATAGGTTGGCTTTCTTACCCACCTAAGAAAAAAAGTATTTCTTTACCATTTGCATTTATACCAGGTATAAAATATAAATTTAAAAAAGTAACCTTTTTATCATCTTTGAACATTTCAAATAGTTTCCGAGTTGAAGTGATAGAAAATATTTTTAATAATGATCGTGTTTAAAAAGAGCTATATAATAAACGACAAGTAAAACTTTAAGCATAACTTTGCATCAGACGTTAGTCATGCGCTTGAAACTTCCTCCTATATTTAGACAAAATGAGTAATCACACATCTGGACAAATAGTTTACTTAGAGCGAGACAATTACTTCATAATAATTATTGTTTACAAAATACAATTGGCAGTTTGAGTTAGATATTCTTATTTGTTCGATATTAAATAACCTTGAATACCTCTGGATCGATCGTAGAAATAGACCAACCAGATTAAAGCATTTAACTTAACTGTACTTAATTATTTACTAACTTTAGCTCACAGCTCCATCGGCATTAAAAATAGGAAGAACATCGTAACCAACATTTCCCACTATTTACTAGAGCAACTAGTTCCTTATCTATACTAATATTATAAAGCTGAAGAGTTTGTTTGTTTGTTTGTTTGTTTAAACGCGCTAATCTCAGGAACTACTGGTTCGAATTGAAAAATTATTTTTGTGTTGAATAGACCATTTATCGAGGAAGGCTTTAGGCTATATAACATCACGATACAACTATTAGGAGCGAAGAAATAATGGAAAATGTGAAAAAAAAACGGGGAAAATTATTCATCCTTGAGGGCTGCCATTGCGTATGAAAGAATTATTCCTCTTGAAATGATCTAAAAAAATGTCCGCGACAGTATATGTCTATCTTTTAAGATTAACTCACTAGAACCGTTTTTATGGTAATCAAATTTGGTCGAAATTAATAACTCTGTCTGTCGCGCTTTCACGCCAATACTACAGAACCGATTTAAATGAAATTTGGTACACAGATATTTTAGAACCTGAAAAACGACATAGGCTACTTTTTATCCCCGTGAAATATAAAACGGGACTCTTATCCCGGAAAAACTCTTTCACGCGGGCGGAGCCGCTGGCAAAAGCTAGTTTATTATAAAAGACAAATTGTATATTCACAATACAGCATAAAATGTGTGATCTGTGTAAACTTTAGTTATTACGCATCAGTAATCACCTAAATTTTGAGATGAAAGTAAATAAAAACATGGAAATGAGAATTATAGTTAGTATAAAATGTCATGGTGAATAAATTGTTTGTTCACGCTGTCTGCAATTTTTATAGATAGTGACGCGCCTTTACTATTCCCACTTCGGAAGCTGGTCTAAATCCAGCATTTTATTGACTTTTGCAACCCTCTGATACACCTCTCTCGATGCTTATATTCGTACTGTATATATCGATCTAATGGCAGTCTAGAAAGTGAAATAATAACACGCACGACATAAAAATAGTTACACAGTCATCATTGAAAAAGATAATGCAGCATGACCATCAAAAATTGGTTAAGGTCCTTTTGGTCTCAAATACATTGATATTGTATATATCAACACAAAGATTGGAACCTGTCTTGAGTCATGGATAATAGTAACAGTAAGAGATTTCATACCCACAAAACCCAAGTCCTGGGAACTGCAATCTCCTATGTTTCAAATTATTTGTGCAACTTTTCTTGTTACATATTTACTAATGATACAGACATCTATCTTGGTCAAGAATCAAATCTGTTGCCATTCACTTAAAAGTCACTCTTTACCCACTATGCCATGCATTGAAAAGTGATCTAAAATTGACATCCATTAAAATCAACAACATGAAATTTTGTTCATTTACAACTTTACTATACACCAAAACGGTGGAGCCATTTTTAAAAGAAGAAGAAGAATACACCAAAAGATATTGTATTAAGCACAATAAAGGCAGAGATGTAAATTGTGATATCTGACTAAACTGTACAAAATATGTTAGAGTTTCTCCCACAAATTTAAAATTCGACATATATACCGGGTGGAAGGGAAACGCTCTCGGAAACGAATACAGGTGATAGTATTGGTGATTCCTGACGTGTAGGCACTATCGTGATCACATTGTTACAATTTTAGTAGGATTTTCTCAAATTTCTGTACTGCTTCACGTATGGATAGATAAATCAAACTATTATTCTAAAGAACATAGTAAAAAAGGTCAATATTTCAAAAAAATCGTAATGAAACACGTACATCAGCTGACAGGTTAACGACCGCGGGACTGTGCCGGCGCAGCGCGGCGGCCGCCCAGTTTTTTGTACGCTTTACATTGCGCGCGCATGAATTACGGAAATACTAAAATCGTAAGTATTATCGCTTAGCTTTGCAAATGAATATAGTTTTCCGTTAATGTTATGGTTCTTCTCTCTTACCGTTCCGGTATAGAGAGTGTTTCCCTTCCACCCGGTATTGCAATGAATATATTTCAAATCTTTACTTCAATAGCGTGTTATCTTGAATAGAGAATCTTGTACATTAATCCTGTTATGGAAGCAAAGAAGCGACATAAAGGCCATAAAGGCAAGTAAAAATTATGGAACAATTGTCTTGATAGAGGAGCAATTATCTTCTACTAGGAGTGCTCGCGGCTCCGCCCGCGTGAAAATCTTTTTCCGGGATAAAATATTTTCCCAGGATAAAAAGTAGCCTATAGCACTCAGGAGTAAAGTAGTTTCCTATTAGTGAAAGAATTTTCAAAATCAGTTCAGTAGTTCCTGAGATTAGCACGTTCAAACAAACAAACAAACTCTTCAGCTTTATAATATTAGTATAGATACATGTTGAATCACCATAATACATTTATCAAAAATGTTATGTTAACTTTTCGTGGCAGCCAGCTTGCTTCATCAAGCATTTTGAAGGGATTGAATACCTTAGAACTCAGACAATGTTTTAACAAGGTAGGAGCCCAACATCACTTAAATCAGCCCATAATAAACGATGCCAGTAGGAGACTAGACTTCTGTCTCCCGCTTTGCTATAGAGCTTTGCTTACTCTCTATGGTTCTATTTGATTAATTTCATTGCTGTTTAATGACGGATTAGGGTTCCCTGAGACTCTTCAGCCTTCACTGCTCAATGTCATAAAATGTATCCAGCTGCTAACCCTGGCTTACAGGAGTTGCAGTATTGGTAGGCCAGGATAGTCTCTTAAAAGTGACTAGACCAAGGTGATTGTGTGAAGTGGCAGATAATAATTTTGAAATACACATTAACAGGTACCACATATACCAGCTAAAATAAAGTCTGTTAGATAACGAGTTCAAATCATAACATTCAAGGGACCAGCTGATAGAATAGGTATAACAATACACTTTATGATCCAAATGCAGTTACGTCACTATGGAATTTATAAAATTATCTTAATTCAATCATAAAACCAACAATTAAAAATATTAATAAACAACAATAAGTACCTATTTACCTACATACTCAATTTACAAATTAATGATTTTTTACATGCATTTAAATTCATGTTTTATTTTCAATTTTTGAATACATTCTAATAAGATTTATAGAACATAAAGAAAGCTCTATCAAAATTATTTGGAATAAAAACCATATTTTAAATATTGTACATACACTGAGTATTATGATACCATATAGATTTAATCATCTTTACCTTCACTTTGTCATAAGCCCCCATTGTGAATACACCACACATTATAGGCAAGTATACAACTGTAAAAATATAATAATTTCATATTCACAATGTACAAACCGTACAGAATAGATAAATAAATAACAAGGAGGCTATAATAGTCGTATTTTCAAAGTGAAACATCACCGCCTACGAACAAAAACGTATTTTTTAATACGTATGTTTAAATAATTAAAAAGTGAAATTACCCGGCGTATCGACCGCCACATGGAACGCTACGAGGTTCCTCGCCTCCCTGCCTTCCTCTTGGACGAGCTGCCGCACCTCTTCCATGCCAATTCAAGAGAATAAAATAATTTTCCAAAGAAAACAAAACGCAACAACCGTGGACATAACGCACATATGTAGCACGTGTATTGAACTAATATTTATACTTTAACGGGTGGGATAAGATTAAATATATCATGAGAAAGCTAATTAATGATGATTTTGAGTGCTAATTGATAATAATTATATAGAATTAACTCGAAAAATAATTTGTACGAGTATTTTCATAACAATTCGCGTTTTGACAGATCTGTTTATAAATGTTGCTGTGTATTTGCTTCTTTCTCGAATCTAAGGTTTGCTTTCACTTCTTGTAGTAGAATCTATATAGTACATCTTTAGCTTTGAAAATTAACGTAAATATTAAATTAAGGATTAACCATACGTAAATATATTTTATTGCAAACAAAATCATAAATCGGCTAATTTTAATAACATAGTGCATTAATAAGTGCACTGTAAGTATTATAAAATCACATTGGTAATTTTATTTACGTATACCATTTCATGACATTTATCAAATAAAAAAATATATAACATTAAAATTGATAAGTAACAAGGAAGCAAAATCATTTTAAAAATAACAATGTATTTTTAGTCTATGACGTTTTTCGAAGATTTGTATACCAATATGCTTGCAACATCACCTTCTTTTCGTTGTCAAGCAAGATGGCGGATCAGGTACGTGCAGAATTTCTCGGTAAAATATTAAAAAATAAGTGTAAAATCTGGTGAAATTGCATTAGGAGTGCTATTGCATTTGTAACAAATATGAGGATGTTATTTTTGTGTGAAGAAAATAAGTACTTTTACAAAAAAGATGTTACAAACTGTGCACGTGGGATTTCGGCATTCGTTGATAGTTTTGCAAAGAAACAATTCACACGACTTTATTTAGAATGTGAAAACCTATACGATGCGGAAAAGTGATCAATTTTCTATGTTATGTGAAATATTTGCAATTTTACCGTCAAATATCTTCATGTGTTCTTTATGAGATTTGTAAGGGCAATAACCTAGCTATGACTTCAGTTAAAGTTCTTTCCAAAACAAACATATTGTTCTAAAACTATCTTTTAAAATAATAGAAATATATATTTTATGATGTAAAATTAATATGAATAGGTTATGTTTACTACCAGTTTTTATAAGAGGTTATGTCTGATCCTCTATCATTAAACAACAAAAAGTTTTTAGTGCCTCATTTTATGAACAAGACTATCGAAATTTTAAAGAAATCATTAACTAACTATTTTTATTTCTGACTCAAATGCACACAAGCTAAATCATAATAAAAAAAAAACTACTGCCTAATTCTAGTATTATACCTACCAAAAAAATTATAGAAACGCTGTAGTAGACCATTAGAAGACCAGCTCTGGCTGTACTGCCAGCATATAGCCGAGTTAGAGCCTTTTATTTTATTAACACAATTTTATTTTATATGTGTGTATTTTGTGTTTGTTGTGAATACATTTAATTTTTTATGAACAAGACTATCCAAATTTTAAAGAAATCATTAACAAATTATTTTTATTTCTGACTTAAATGCACACTAGATAAATCATAGCTTTTGAAAAAACTACTACATAATTCTGGTAATATACCTATCAAAAAAATATAGAAACGCTGTAGTAGACCAATGTAAGACCAGCGCAGGCTGTACTGCCAGCATATTGCCAAGTTGGAGCCTTTTATTTTATTAATACAATTTTATTTTATATGTGTGTATTTTGTGTTTGTTGTGAATACATTTAATTTCTTTCTTTCTAGTAGTTCACTCACAACTACAAAAATTTACTGTCTTTTTTTCACTCCATCTCCATACTTGTCTGTCCTGTACTCTCAATTAATTCCTGTGCAACAGCATACCTTATCTAGTCGTATCTATCTACATTTCTACATTACATCTAGTGTTATCTATCTACATTTTACTAGTTTTAGGGCCAATTTCACCTCTAGTTGATAAATGCTACTTGGCACATAAATGTATAAGCCAACCAAAGAAAAAGGCATCCTCCAATCTATGCTCATATAAAATGAGTACTATATACATTAGCTGTTTAATATGATAACTGTCAAATAAAATTTAATTGAAACCAGTGAAACTGGCCCTAAATAATTGAGTAGTTTAGTTCTAATTAACACTTGTAATACCGATTAAAAATTTGCAGACGGAACGTTCATTCCAAAAGCAGCCAACAGTGTTTTTAAACCGCAAGAAGGGAATTGGTGTCAAACGTAGCCGTAAACCTCTGAGGTACCACAAAGATGTGGGACTCGGTTTTAAAACGCCGCGAGAGGTAAATGCATGGTGTGAAAGTACTAATTAGCATTTTTTTGTTTGTTTTCCGTAGACAGAGAAAGCGTTTCAGAAACAATTGACCGTCTTCCTGAACAGGAAGGGGGGCATGAAAAGGAAGGACATGCGACACAGTAAAAATGTCGGCCTAGGTTTCAAGACTCCTCGTGAGGTCTGTTTTTCTATTTTTATGGTGGTGGGAAGGGATGCTGGTGCTGGTGCAAGAAGGCTGTGTTTGATGTTCAATTTTGCAATGAATTATGGGTTATGCATGTTATAATTTTCAAAAATATTTACCCAACCCATAATCTATTGTATCAGTGTCCATAAATTACTGTTGGGGCTTGCTTTAATATGTTCGCATGAAGCTTCAACGGTGAAAAGGAATTTTATTTATGTATGCATTAGAACAATTCGGTCTAATGGGGTCTATCAGGTGGTGACAGTCAAATTTGTTTGTATCGGTAAAGAACTTTTTATGCAGTGATAAATCTTAATCATTAACATAGCCTACTATGTATTTATGAGCCATGTGTTATTTAGGGATTGCAAAGTTAAGATCTTGCATCTTTTCATTTTACAAATGGGTCATATTGCAGTCATAGTTCAATTAAAAACCATAAACCACAGTTGATTTCAATATTTAATGAATTGTGCATTTAGACATTTAACTATAATATTAGAAATTTAAGCATACTCACACCTCTTATCCCCGCAGGGGTAGGCAGAGGCGCTACTAGTGCACCCACTTTTCGCCGTGCGCATTCTGTCCCATTTTGTGATATGGAACCAATCGCTATTTCGGGCACTAATTCCAGTCTCTGGGTTGATACTGAATAGAAAAATCCAATATCACTTTGCCTGACCTGGGGAATGAACCCAAGACCTCAGCATTGCAGTCATACCTTAATACAACTATGCCACCAAGGCAGTCAAATTTTCATGTAAAAAGTTCTTTACAATGCAACAACCGTTGTTAAGACAATCAAATTGTATAATAACCAAGATATGTGTGCTAACGTATTTTATACTACACCAAATATGTTTAATGGTTATCCAAAAGAACTTCCACAAATTATATCACTCAATAAAAAATATCTTTTTTTCTATGGGATTATCATTTATAAGTGGAACATGCATATTGTCAATTATCTTAAATTTATACCCAAACTAGCTTTTGCCCGCGGCTCCGCCCGCGTTAAAAAGTTTTTCCGGGATAAAAGTCCCGCCTTATGTTTTCCCGGGATAAAAAGTAGCCTATGTGTTATCCAGGACATGATCTACCCGTGTGCCAAATTTCATCAAAATCCGTTCAATAGTTTTTGCGTGAAAGAGGAACAAACATCCAGACATTCTTACAAACTTTCGCCTTTATAATATTAGTAGGATAGTAAAGCAGAAATAATCACCAGTTGGTGATCTCATGGTTTGTGCAAATATTTGATTTATATCCCAAGATATAATCACAATTTAACATTGTTTTCAACTCTTTTAAAACCATATGAGAGTGATATAATTTTTTGATGCTTTTCAAGATCAAAGGTTCTTCTACAGGTGAATTTTATCTTAGCTGAAAGGTGTGTATTAAATACAAGCATTTGCTAACATGATTTCCATTAAAATGTATAAATACCTCATCAATTCATTATTAATTAAGATGAATACTTCAATCATTGCTTACAATTATATGAAGGCCCAAGTGGAATAAAGGTGTAATGTGAGTTCTCAATGGACCAAAAATTTTAAAAATATTTTTATTTACCTTTTGAAACACTACAATACCTGCAATAAATATTACATCAACTTATAGAGAGATACAATAAACCAAATTATATGTATGTGAAAGAGATTTTGAGTTATGCAGCTGTCAGAAGTAGCTTCAAATGGTTTATGCAAAATTGGACTAGGTTACTGTGTGTCCAGTTCCCTTGGTATACTGACACACTGCCGCGTTTCTAGATACTGTTGAGCAGCTTATAGCACATTAACAGTGTATAGTGTTGTCTACTGTCTCTCATCTATGTGAAGTTTTGTCATACACTTGCAGACTTATAGCTTGATGTATGTATACTGTCAAGTACTGTATCATGGTGATTGGTAAATGGGACCAATATGATAATTGTTTAATTTCAAGGCTTTTATAGATTTTCCAAAAAAAATAATTTATAAGGTGTTTGTAACATGATGATACCCACACGACGGTCTTCTGAAATACTATATGATGAAAAATTGTGTTACTAACCCAAACTCTGATTACAACACCAGTGAAAATATCATTTTTTTTTTTTTAACTGAGAAGGTACCAATATTTTTTTTGTAAGAATCGTGAACTTTAATAGAAAGACATTACTCATGATATTTTACTAACCCTACATATCTAACCATAATCACAAAAATGGTTTTAATTCAATCTATCTCTACACCAAAAACCCATCAACTTCACGAAGACCATCAACCCATTCCAGGCGATCGAGGGTACGTACATCGACAAGAAGTGCCCGTTCACTGGAAACGTGTCGATCCGCGGTCGCATCCTCACCGGCGTCGTGCAGAAGATGAAGATGCAGCGCACGATCGTCATCCGCCGCGACTACCTCCACTACCTGCCCAAATACAACAGGTTCGAGAAGAGACACAGGAACATGTCCGTGCATCTGTCGCCTTGTTTCAGGTGAGATTGTTGTACTTGATAAAGATTGTAGAGGGGCGTCTCTTGGTTAGTTGAGGGGCTCCTTTTTCGCACTTAGTACGTTGAAGGTCGGATCAATGTGCGTGGTGTGCCAGCTTAATCGAGGCATTCCAAATCCTAGAAGCGCAGTATCTTCCTATTTACTCCACAAGCCTCTCGGAATAACCCCTGTGTACCGAGGATTTCAGCCCGTTGAGCAGCTAGGGGCGCTTAACAATAAAAAAAATCACATAACGCCGTCTTCAATAAACGATCCCAACTCTTTATCTATCCATCGCGAAAATGGACCAATCGCTTATTGGTGGTAGGTCTCTCATTTGTAAAAGTCAGTGCAATGTCTATTTCTACCGCCAAGCAGCAGTGTGCATGCCCTGTTGTTTCTGTTTGAAGGACATTGTAGCCAGTGTAACTACAGGACATAATGAGACTTAACATCTTATGTCTCAGGATGACGAGCGCAGTGGAATGCCACACAATACTTTGTAACTCAAGGTGCTGGATGGTGTTACTACTGTGTATGGGTGGTCGTATCGCACTATCAGGCGAACGGCATGCTCGTCTCGTCATTCGACGCAATAAAAAAAAAAACTTTCGCGTTTATAATATTAGTAGGATGTACTAAAGAAACTAGCTTTTCATTCAATGTCACAAAAAAATCGGAACAAAGTTTTTTGACACGCTTACAAAAAACTGATTTCGATTGGTGAATTCCTGAGATCTATTCGATTGAGATTGCTTATTGAAAACGGTAACGCCCGTTTTAAAACCAAAATAAAGATGTTTGACCAGTCAAGCCCCGCTACGGACGCCGGCGTCCGAGTATATAGGGTTTCTCCATACGTATCGTATCTATAAGCAGGGTTTGAAGGGTTAAATATAAATATATTGTGAATGGAGTTGTTATAAGGCTCCATTTAACCCTCCTTTCGACTTTACGGGTAGTTATGTAACACCCTGTACATTTATATGATGATACTCACACGACGGTCTTCTGATAACCATGTGACGAAGAACGTGTTCTAACCCAAACTCTGACGTACGCATCTGACCTCATACTCCACGAATAGCCTGCACTTGTACTAAAGCTAATATTACTCTGCAGGGACGTGGAAAGCGGAGACATCGTCACCATCGGCGAATGCAGGCCGCTCTCCAAGACCGTCAGGTTCAACGTATTGAAGGTTTCCAAAGGCAAGGGATCCAAGAAATCCTTCAAAAAGTTCTAATAAACTTACGTTATAAGTAGTTCTGTGGTTTTATTTTAGTTGTAACAGTTTCTGTCGGTGTTTTACCACAGGTTCAAGCTTAATCACCGTCACTGGTAGTAGGTCTTTTTTTCTTTCTTTTTTTTTTCTTTTTTTTTTTCTTTTTTTTTTCTTTTTTTTTTATCTTCTTTTCTGTATTATATAAAATATATCTTAACCGACCCTTTACTTTTTACGTATCGTTCTACGTGTGAAAACTTGTAAATGGCCTTCTTTTATTTACTTTATATCCATATTGTACATGTTAGCTGTAAGTTTTCCGAAAAAATAAAAAATATGTAAGAGTCCGCCTGGGTGGGTACCACCACAATGTCTGTTGCTACCGCCAAGCAGCAGTGTGCATGCACTGTTGTGTTTCGGTTTGAAAAGGACCATTGTAGTCAGTGTAGCTACTGCGCATAATGGAACTCAACACCTTATATCTGAAGATGACGAGCGCAGTGAAATACCACACAGAGTCCACCATTTACATCTCAATTATTTTTGCGGCGAAGCCCACAGCCAAGCATTATTTTTGTATTGAACTTGGCTCTCCTTTTTACATTTATGTTTTTGGTGGGATAACTATCGAAACTATGCACCCCACGCTTTTTTACAATAAAATACTTCCTTTTATTATTTAGGTACACTATTCTTAATTAAAATTTATTTTTAATTTTTAGTTGGATTTTCTATAAAGCGTGTTTTTTTAGTTAACACGCTTAGTAGTCTTTAAATCTAAGTTATTTATTTTTAATTCTGTTTTATTAGGCGATTCGCACACTGCACTGCACCGCATTACGCAGCGTAGTGCGGAATACGTGTTCTTATATTGCTTGTAAGTATCTCTTTCTGTTCTTAATTTTTATAGAAACATTGAAAAAGAAACAGTCGAAAGCAGTTTCTTAAAAAGATGTTTCATGTTTGTTAAAAAGACGTAGAGTTGGCAGCACTGGTTATAATATATAAGCATGGGAGTTTTGGCGGGAACTTCGTAGTGTCATGAGGTGCTCTTGTTTTAATTCATTATTTTGGTGATACTTAGTGTTATGTTGCATAATTGTGGTGGCATATTATCCAATATAGTTCTATTAAAGGGCTCAAATGAAGTGAATTGAAATAACTGTGCTAATCAAGTGTTTTCTTTGTTGCCGCCAAAACTCCTCGATAAAGTCTTGGTAAGGTAGCCACTGCTTTACTTCGACATAGTAGTTAGGAGCTAGGACTGAGGATAAAAATGTATGAAAGACGGGCTCAATGGACTAGTCTCCAGAGCCGTAATATCTAAATAAAAATATATATATATATATAAGCATGATATAAGTCAGTCATCTCAGAGTAAGTAACCTATAGAGCGCTAATATCGCACCGTGCGCCCACTACCCAGCGTAGGCAGGTGAACTATAGCTACTTACATAGAAATGTTGGCGACTGCTAGGGATGGGCACGCGAGCAGCACCAACGCAACAGCTATCGATAAGTACAGGTCCGGCGGCGCGGTACATATTGTTGTTAAAAAATTGTGGTTCTACAAAATATGGCCTTGTGAGTAATTTCAAGCGTATTGCGTTAATATAGATAAAAGCTATGCTGCGAATTGGTGTAGTGCCATGTGGAATGATTTATAAACACGGTACCTCAAGAGCAGTTTTACAAGCAATAAGAACCAATAAAGCTATGCAATAGCTTAAATATCATCATAATCGGTAATTTTTTAGGAACAGTAATTATTTCTTTCATTTCATAAACAAAAACGCAATTATTAATTGGCTTAAAAATCACACACAGACAAAAACAGTTACCTAAGCTACATTATAGTAAGCATCGCCTTCGATAGTAATAAATACGTATGCATATGAAAATATTACATCGATTCTGGTATCGACGCATAACATCACTATCGAAAAAGCGGGATGCGGGGCAGTGCGGGGGGTACAAGCGTTCGCCTTCCGTGCGTCTTTCATACCGCGACGCGTGATTTCAATTTTACCTAAAAATATATTGAAATATGGCTTGCCTGTGAAACGTGATATTAGAATTCTGTTTAGTGTGTTTCCGAGTGTTGTTTTTACAACATTCCACATACCATTTAACCATTTTGTAGTATTAATAATCAAATATTCGCATAGGTCTCACTCGCGTGTGCTCACACCGTTCCTACTCGAGTGACTACAAGCGCTTGCGGCCGGCGCAGGACGATGTTCCCACCCGTGCCTATTGTTCCCACTTGCATACACGCGCTTTATAATAGTTATACTTACTCTGAGTCAGTCATGGTAATGATAGGGACGGGCAGTTGAAGTAGAAATTGACAGAGTTGCCAACTTAAAAACCAAATTTTTAACAGCAAATCAAGTCTACCAAAAACAAAAAATACTAAATATAATATGTTAAAAAGATGTTAGTATAAAAAGTATTCCTTTTTAGGATTTTTTAATATTAAAACCTAAAAATTTTTATAAGTCTGAAAAAATATCGATTTTTATACCTGTCAAAGTATTAAATATAGCCAAGAATGTTATACCCATATGGATTTTTCATTCCGTTCAACAAACTGAAGAATAAAATGTGACGTCACAGCTGTCTGCTGTCTCTCTCTTTAGAGTGACAAAGGTTTATTTTCAAAACCAGGACGTAACATAATTAACTGTCCATAATAATATGACATGATATAATATGGCTGCCTCAGTGGCGTAGTTGTATTATGGTACGACTGCAATGCTGAGATCTCGGGTTCGATCCCCAGGTTAGTCGGGTCGGGCAAAGTGATTATTTTCCATTCAGTATCAGCTCGGAGTCTGGAATTTGTACACGATAAGGCGATAGGCTCGCCCCCTATCACAGCATGGAACGGAATAATGGCAAAAAGTGGGTGCACTAATTGCGCCTCTGTCTACCCGGGGGATGAGAGGCGTGAGTGTGTAATAATATGATATCGCACCATAATATTTATTTTTATCTCTATAAAGTAATGCGGTTTAAATTAATTATGAAAACCAACTACAGCGGCTAGTAATAGTTGATATTTAAAAAATATAATTTGAGTTAGAAAGTTTATTTCAAACAAAATTGGCATATTTACATACTTTTTTGGTATGTGTAGTTCGGAACTACTAGTTCCACTTACATAAAAAAATACCTCACCACGCGGTGGTGAATTCAGTGGCGGCCTTGGAGGAGGGGGGCGAACCAGGCAACCGCCTGGGGCCTCGCAGTTACAGGGGCATCTTGCAGCTCCTTGGGGGCCCGTTTTTTGGCACCTTACTTACAAAGCTGTTAAAAAAATTTATTTGCTTCGCACGGGGCCTCACGTGCTTTTTTTTTGCTCGGAACACAGCCTCACATTGTATATGTTTTACTTTCCCCCGCGACTGGATATGTTCACGTTGTTTGCCGGCCTTTATAACCAAATATGGAGACTGTAAGGTTAGACAGAAAAACATTGGGATATTTAAAAATGAAAACTACAGTTATTGTTGAATTTAAATATAATAAAAAAAATAAAAAACATACTCATAAAAGTAAACAATCATACATGAACAAAATAATACACATTTAGGAAGTTAATAATCTAATTTTCAGTGAGTAATTTTGAAATATTACGAATATCTATTTTGTGTGATTTTTCAATTTTTGCGAGTATTCTGCGAACTTTTTTCTGTAATTATCCATAATAATACATATTGTGTTTTAGAGATATTCTACTATGAGTTGTGTAATTCATGGTTGCAGAATTATTTGCAATCCAACATCTAGTGTGAAATTCCATAGGTAAGTTGATTGTAAACAAAGTTGTGTAGATATTTATAGCAAAAGTAATAAACACGTGGATGTTTTACAAATTACAATACTAAATAAATTCTTGTTTGAGAGCCATGGAATCAAAAATTAACGCTACATTCTGCGGGTGAGGTTTCTTCCTTAAATTTATTTTTAATATTCTAAAACTTCTGTGAAGAAGCCAACAAAACAATTAAAGTTTGCTAAAGATCACCATAATGTGCTCTCTTTCGGCAACTAAATCTTTGAATTTATAAAAACAAAAATGTTTTCGGCGACTAAAGGTGTAATGTTAAAACAAAAGTCTTTATGTCATCACTATATGTAATTTTTCTTTGCTGGAATATACTTTTAAAAAAAATCTCAAATGTTAGCAAAATTTCACTGCAAAATATTTTCAATTTCAGACTGTAAAGTATAATCATGAACAACTTTAGTAAGAAATAACTTGTCATTAATTTTCTTCTTTTATCTCTTCATCTTCTGCTGCAATACTTTCTTTTATTTCTTCTAATTTATTTCACGGGATGTCTTCACATTTACTGATATATTGAAATCTTTCAAGTCTTGACGTTTCAATGGTGGTTCATATTTATTTCGCTGACATATAATGTAAAAAGTAAATATCAATCAATAATAATATATTTAAGTACCTATATATTTTAGACAGAGGCAGAGGTGCCATTTAGTACACTCAGATATCACCCAATGTACCGCCGATATAAAATTTGGTGGGTCGCAAGCTTAATGCCCTATCCTACTAATCTTACTAATATTATAAAGGCGAAAGTTTGTAAGAATGTCTGGATGTATGGATGTTTCTTTCATGCAAAAACTACTGAACGGATTTCGATGAAATATGGCACACGGGTAGATCATGTCCTGGATTAGCACATAGGCCACTTTTCATCCCAGTAAAATATAAACAGTGACTTTTATCCCGGAAAAACATTCACGCGGGCGGAGCCGCGGGCAAAAGCTAGTAAATAATAAAGTCTAAGTGGATCATAATTATACCAGTGAAATGATAAAAAATAATGTACTTACAGCATGAGTTTCTGGTAATAAATAATTATTTTTGACATCTACTGCCATATTCCGAGAAGTAGAAGACACATTATCTCATTCAGAATCATAATCTTCTGTCTTTAGAAGAAGAAAGAAAGAAAGAAACTTTATTTGCAACAAACGCACACACAACTAAAACATAAAACACTTAAAACTACATAATATGTTTATTGCAAACAGGCTCAACTCAGCAAAAAAGTTGGCAATACAGCCAACGCTGGTCTTCCGTTGAGCCGTTTGTAGTGCGTGTCACGGAAGACAAAAAAACTCTTTGTGACATACTTTAAACAATAAATGAAAAAAAATAAAATAAACATAAACAAAGAAAAAAAACAAGTAAAAGTAAAACATATTATCTATAAACAACACCACAAAACAATATACAAAGATTTGTCAATAGTACTGCAAAGGTCGTCGGTTGATTTCCTCTGGCAACACCTCAAGCCCTATCCGTCAGTTCAACTTTAAATGTTGACTAGTAATTCTTGCAGACATCAAATTGACCTTTTAATGGTATTTATATCTAACCACGTTTTTGCTTATGTAGGTCTTTAAGAAATCTGTAAAGAGAAATACAAACTCGATTTTAAATAAAAGTTTCAATAAATCAATGCTGCATACACTGAGAACTCGATTGTAACTGTTGATCCTCAGTTTTTATTTACGATGATTATTTAAAGATTAATAAGCTTTATAATATTCATTAGTAAGGCGGCTAGTATTACAAATACTCTAGCACCATCGTGAAACCGGTCCACCAAAGCTTACACCATGGTCACCCTAGCCTCTTGTTTACATATACTATTTACAATACAAAAAATCACATTTAACATTACGTTAATATGAAAAAAGTAGTCATATATAAAGCAAATCACATTAAGCGAGGTTTTTCTACAGTTCATTTATAAAATATTCACGTATTTTATTACGATTCGTATAAATATTGATAAAATTATAACATTTACACAATATTGATTACAATGAACTGACCTGTAGAATTTCACACTAAATGATAGATACCAAATATTTCTGCAACCGCGAACTACACAATTCACATTAAAATATCACTAAAGCACACTTATTATTGTAGATAATTACGGAGAAAATTTCGAAGTGAACATTTATTTGACAACTATATTGACATCGAACTTAACGTTTTATAACAGTGTTGCCGAAGTATGTATTCGCAATTACCAATTAAATGAGGAAATTTTGTTAAACTAAAATATTAATAAGGATAAAAAACCTTAAGGATATCTTATTCAACAAGAATAATTCTGAAATAAAAATAGTACTTATATCGTTATATAAGATATATTGGAAATATTCTATTATATATGATTGAGTCGGCAATAACGGTATTAATATTGTTTGCTGGTTGGGGAAATAATCAGTAAACTTTGGCAACATAGTTTAAAGAGTGAGTGAGATAGAAGGCAACACAAAAGGCAATTTTTCTGTCTTCAAAAAAATGTGTGTACCGAGGCCTCCATTAGATAATATTATAAACTTCTTGAATATAGCTAAAAAATATCGATACATTTAGAAAATAATATCGATGTATCGATATTTGTTCAACAAGCCTGCACTCAGTCACTCGAGTGTGACTCGAGTAAAACCAGTACTCGAGTCGCATCACTATTCGTTATTCCATAATTTTCATTGACCAAATTCCATCAAAAACATGTCCGACATTTGATCGTGACCTGTGTGATTACATCAAAGTAATAGGTGTACATTACAAACGATATGATATCATTTTTCTCGAAACTCTCCCTGAACAACACGCCAAAACCACCCGTGGAGATTGCCAAGCCAGCTTATATGGACAAAAGTGCTACATTAGAAGAGCTAGGCTACAGGGACGAGAATGACTTGAGAGAAACAATTTACGGTTTGTTTTGAGTAAATATTCGGGATTTGAACAATTTTATGGACTAATTTGTGTGATTAACGTGTGCTGTGGTGTTTTCTAGACTTTTTGCGGACGATACGGGACCCAGAAAAGCCGAGTACTCTCGAAGATTTGAAGGTGGTTTACGAAGAAGGTATTTTTGTGAAGGAACCTACTGCTGACAAAGTTCCTGTGTTGCGAGTGGAGTATAACCCGACAGTGCCTCATTGTTCGTTGGCGACGCTTATTGGGCTTTGTATAAGGATCAAGATTTTGAGATCAATCCATCATCCAGTGAAGCTTGACGTGTACATTAAGAAAGGAGCGCATACTACCGAGGATGAAAGTAAGTACGAAATTATATCTAAATCTATGCTTGGTTTCCGTGTGCTATTTATTTCGCAAATAATAAAATAATAATTGAATTTTTTTATTTATTTATTATACATACATACACACAGTCAACAGAAATTTTTCAAAACGACAATGCAAACAACTATTGTTTATCAATAGGTCAATAACAAGATCCGGCCTGAATTGCCTATGAAAAGTGATACTCCAAAGTATGAAAATTATTGTTAACTAGCTTTTGCCCGCGGCTCCGCCCACATTAAAAAGTTTTTCCGGGATAAAATCCCGGTTTATATTTTCCCGGGATAAAAAGTAGCCTATGTGTTAATCCAGGACATGATCTACCCGTGTGCCAAATTTCATCGAAATCCGTTTAGTAGTTTTTGCGTGAAAGAGGAACAAACATCCTTACATCCAAACATCCATACATTCTTACAAACTTACGCCTTTATAATATTAGTAGGATATATTATATATTAAAATCTATAATATGATAAATTAAGCATAATAATTACATCATAAGCATGATTTATCAATAGCATATAGAGTCAAAGAACTATTCATTGTAAGACGAAAAGTTAAGAATTTAAGTGAATTTTAACAATAAAAAGATAATAATGGAATCAAAAATTGTTGATGCTCTTTTGGATAGGATGTTTCTAACTACGAAGTATGGAGACTTTAGTGGCCATAGATAATAATCAAAATAATTCAAAGATACCGGAACTGGATTTATTGGATAATGACATATATTAAATGAAGTTGTTAAATACAATCAATTCATTTTTTTTATATCTTAACGTACGCTCTGCACGAGGATGGAACGGCCGTGGGGGGGTACGGTGCTATTTATTTATAACACCGGTGCTTTTACAAAATCCACAGCTCTCTAAAGTAAAATAATACAAATGTTATAAGGTGATAAAAAATGCTATGCAATAGCTTTACTGCGGCAGTCTCCGAGTGCCACATGCCTTTTTTTTATTTCAATTTGTATTCAATAGGTGTGTGCATGTGTGTGTGTGTGTGTGTTTGCGTGTGTGTCCTTGCTCGTTCTCCGGACCTCACACCCTTGGACCTTTTTGTGGCGTTATGGCAAGGACCGTGTGTATTTCTCCGATTGCCCAACGGTTGCCGAGATGGAACAGCGTGTTAGATCAGTTTTCGCATCAACAACATCCACGATGGGGGCAAATTTTTTGGAGTATGTTTCTACAGCGTTACTATGGTTGTTAAATATTGTGAATGTATGTACTCGTTATAAGGCCCCATTTAACCTTCTTTCGGCTTTACGGGTAGTTATGTAACACCCTGTAAGAAGTCATTTTTAATTTTCAATATAGATTTATTTTCATTTTATATTTTTCTGATGTAAACAACACATTCGTAGAATCATGGGCATAGCTATAGCTTTTATATGGGGGGCGGGGGGTTTCTACGATATAAAAATTTTAGTGGCATGGGTTCTTGCTTTGCATGACACCATATTTTAGAAGCTACGGTATATACGCCCATGCGTAGAATACTTATGACAATTAGAAGGTAGTTTTAGTTGTTTATATGTTTAGGCAAAGCGACGATAGTCTAGTTGGGAATGGAACGGTCTACCGAGACATTGTCCGTAGGTTCAAACCCAAGGCACACACCTCTGACTTTTAGAAGTTATGTGTGTATTGTTTATCAATTATCGTTCGCTTTAACGGTGAAGGAAAACATCGTGAGGAAACCTACATACCTGAGAATTCTCTATAAGAAGTTCGAGGGTATGTGAAGTCTGCCAACCCGCATTAGGCCAGCGTGGTGGACTAAGGCCTCAACCCTCTCAGTAATAGAGGAGGTTCGTGCTCAGCAGTGGGCTGTATATAAACAGGGCTGATTGCATTGCATATGTTTGGGCAGCTATTACACAATAAAATTCACATTACCTTGAGATGTTTGTGTAGAGGTCACAATTACGACTACTGATTATAATGTTTAATTTACGCACGTCACCGATCATTGCTCTCTAATAAGAAAACCTGCTGGACTAGCCTTGTTATCAAAATATAACGTCTGTCATTTATGACGTTATGAGATGCTATCCGAAAGTTATCTTTGAAAATGTGGTGCTGATTAAATGGTTGAATATTCGTTTCTAAAACACTCTCGATAAGTCATATTTTAAACAAACAAAAAGGTACGAGAAATATGTGTACCAAACATAGATAATACCTATACACATACGTGTACACGTAGTTATTACACGAACTTGTTGCATCGTGGGTAAAAAAGAGCCAGCTATTCTGTTAACCAGGTATCATAATGATACATTTGGTTGCTGTCGAGCATTCTCATTCTCGATTCCCGCACCCGTTTAATCGATTCAGGGTACGAGTCATACCGCATAAAATTACAGCTTTTGTCCTGGCTGGATATGGTTAAGAAACTTGAATACGAGTTGTGCACACACACACACGCGCGCGCGCCTTTTATACCCGAACGGGTAGGCTGCTAGGCAGAAGCACAACTAGTGCGCCCCCTTTTCGACGTGCGTATTCCGTCCCATGATGTGATAGAGGGTGAGCCTATCGCCATATCGAGCACACATTCCAGACTCCGCGTTGATACTGAATAGAAAAGTCCAATATCACTGCCTGATCCGGGGCACGAAAACTATAAAAATACTGATTAATCGTTGGAAATTTCGTATATAACAGTAGCATTGATCACGTTTTCATTGTTATTCCTCAGACTTCAATACGGCACGATAAAATACTGCGATGATTTAAATTCTTCAATTCGTAATATTTCGTAAATGAAACAGCATTAACTCGCTTCAATAGAAATAATCGTTGCACCGCTGCGTCGTGTTTTTACGTTGTTTTACGACACAAGTTAAAGAGATTCTGTTACACCCGAGGACAGAAAAGTCCCCATGACCTTACAATACTTATTTCCTTGTGCACATTATTTTGCTTCTTCTTTTCTCTTATTTGTCGATGTGAAACTCACTTTAACTTAGACTTTCTTTCAAATCAATATTATTTCACATTTGTGTCTGTATTGTAAATTGTAATTGTGTCGGAAGTGAAAACGAATCTTTATTTGGTTATCGTTGGCGACGAACGACGAGCATGAATGACATGAACTATGGCATATCAGTTGATGTCATATTGTCTGCGTAGTCATACAGTATGTAACATATTAATTGTAACAATGGATTGATAAGCCGTGAATGCTGCTGAAATGAAACTTGTAAGACAGATTTTTTTTATCACAAATGTATGATGAAATATGAACGTGTCATTTCAGAATTAAGATATCAAAAATATCTTACATTGTTGGGGCAATTGGGTGTTTTTATCCTTAGATTTTTTTGTATTTTATGGAAAGATCGTTTAAACGAATTAATGTACATTGTACAGCCAGATATTGTATTGCAAGGAAAACAGTTGAATTGCTTAAAAAAAACCATATTTTTTATCGTTCTCCGTTGCTTATTATTGTTGATACAGCTGAATGATTATTTTAAAAGTCGGTTAATAAAGTAGGAATCGTGTGAAATTATTAACGTCGTACCAAAATTAATACATGTGTAATTGTAAAATAAATACTAGTCATAATTTATGCATTACTAATTGTTATTCGAATTTCGTATTCTCACACAATTATTTATATTATTGAGGAGTATTACATATGTCGAACATACTTAAAGTTTTTTGTGGGACCACAAGGAGAGTTTTTTTTAAGAACAAAATATAAATTACGCCCATCTGCCTACAGATCTCACGGTAATCAGTGTACATACAAACGTTTCAAAATTATTTACGCATGGATGAAGACTTCTAAAAAAATGTGTCTGTCTGGAACTTTCTACCTGTTTAGTGGAAGGTTTGTGATCTCGTCAAAATGAGAGGTCGAACATAATACGCGTCGCGTTTAGTTTACTCGTGTCTCTTATGTTATTATAAAAAAACTCTCGTGTACTTGATCTGCTAGAATACACTTCGAGTACAATATTATACATGCCTTTCAAGTTTAAGACTGGTTTTGCTAGTGTAAACACAATGTTAACATTTTTATGTAATAATTGATATCGCAACGTCTGCAGTTTTGATAACAAAACACGTTTTCTATAATTATGCTTACATAAGCAATTAGCAGAGTTCATTGCGACATAATGTTTATATAAAATACATTAATAGATACGTTATACTTATAATATCACCAATCAACCGCATATGTGCCTAGACAACGTTTCTATTTTTATCTAGCTTCATAATATGTATTTATCAGTAGTTTTACAGTTTGTAGATTAGGTTTTAAAGTATTTTTAAAACTAGAGTATAAAACCGTATTAAATGTGCTAACGGTTGCAATATATTGAACAGAATATATTCAGATAAAAATCTTTTTTTTTATGGCTTAGTCATTGAGATTGCCTCGTCTACGAGAAAAATATAAAGTGATGTTTAAAATAACAAATATAATTTATTTTGAACATTATGAAAATGAATGTTTTCTTTTGTTTCAGTCAACAAACAGATCAACGACAAAGAGAGAATCGCCGCCGCCATGGAGAATCCAAATCTAAGAAACCTTGTCGAGAACTGCATAGCTGACGAGGAATAACAAAAACACGTAATTAAAACAACAGACATGGCGCCCGAAGTGGCTTTTTCGAACATTAACGACAAGAATGAATTTACTAAGTTCACCAAATTCTTAGCATATAAAGGAGTTCAAGTCATTGTGGAATCTAGGAAGGGTGTAAAAATAGATCCTAATAGCAAAACGCGATCATCGGACACTGATTGGTTCAATCTTCAAATACCAGACTCTCCAGAAGTTAACCAGGCGACAAAGAATGCCTTGCCATCAGACAAAGTGTTGGAGATTATCAAAGCCCAACTGCACGTGGAAATATCAGTACAAACTGAGGATGGCGATGAAATGGTTTTGGAGTTATGGACCCTTGAACTTGACGAAACTCAGTTCGATACTTCAGTTAAAGCCACTAACACGGTATACTTCAGAATGGGAATATTACTCAAGTCACTTATAACTATAACAAGAATTACACCAGCCTATCACTTGTCGAGGAAGCAAAGGACAGAGTCGTTCACAATATTCTACAGAGTGTATAATGGAGAACCGAAAGTGAAAGCACTTGGTGAATCAGTGAAGAAAATCCAAGCTGGAATGCTTAAAACTCCGCTAGGAGGTATAATATTCTCTGTTGCTTACCGCACAAACTTCTCTATTTCACCGAATAGATCGGAAAAAGACAAAACATTGCTTCTGAAAAGTGATCATTTCGAACTGAGTCCCAAGCATGTGATATTCGAATCCAAGAAAAAGAAAGACGACAAAAAAGAATTCAAACCGCTGAAACCTGTTGATTTGAATAAGCCCCTTCGATTAGCCGCTTTTGTAGACGAGCATGTTGTCAAACGGGCCTTCGATGATTTCATGGAAAAAATGCCGATACCCAAACACCGAGTGATCCGTAGAGAGAGAAGTCCAGAAAACGATAAGCCGATAGTGTCCAAGAGTACGCAGGATTTGGACGCTTCTGTGACGTCAAAGAGCCCGACGTCAATGGAAATGCCCCCTAAAAAGTTCACTGGCTTGCGCAATGAAAACGAACCTCCATTGAAACTCCTCCATTTTCCATTTGCAGATAATCATCCGATAAGAGAACTGGCCGAGTTTTACAAAGAGTTCTTCAACGCCCCTCATTTAAAATTGGCTGATGATGTGAGCCTGAAATCGGGGAGTGCTGAATCAGTTAAAGAGGTGACAGAGATAGCAACTGAAGATCTATCGAAAGATCTCGAATTGTATGAGAACTCGGTTTTGGAGTTTGATGAGCTTTTGGCTGATATGTGCCGCTCGGCTGAGTGGAGTGGAAACTAGTGTTTAGTCAGAATGAGAGCTAAAAGAAAATGTTGACAATTCTCTGACACTTACTGCTGGCCAGTGGCTGCGAATATCTAAGTATCCACAATATTTTATAATTAGATGATTTATTTACTAGCATGCGAAGTTTTACGCGTTAATCGCATTTAGAAGTTTCTTGCCCTTACAAAGTATCTTGGTGAATCGACGCATACGCCTCTACGAATACAATAGATGTTAACCCTCATTTATTTTCTCGTGAATTATGTGATAACTTCAGAAAGAATATGTGATATAAAAGTGCGGTTTATAGGACATTGGTTTTAGGTCAAGTCTAAAACCTGTCAGATTGTATGACTTTTCCAAACAGTGTAAATAAGTGGTGAATATGGGAAAATTATTAATAAATTATGAATTATTTAGACTGAACTTTGTTTTATCTGTACTTAGTTTTAAATGTGTTTTTTTTTTCTGTGGTCGCACAAGCCGACGGTATTATAGTAGATATTCCCTTAGTCGATGTTGAACTAAGGTCAATGGAAAGCGATTTCATACTTTGAATTTCGTCGCTTGCCGTGTTTATGTAATCAACCTGTTGTAATATAGGTCTTAAGAAATAAGACCATATCATGGCTAATTTTGCTACGATGCTCAGTTGAAATCATTACTATAATATTTTGCTTTCACTATTATACTGATAGACTAACTTTATGAAACTGACAGCGCCGAAAAGAATCTGTAAATAATGCGAATAGGCAAAGGAAGAGCAGAGTATACCCTGACAGATAAAAAGCGAGTAATAATATTTAGAATTATTTCGGAATATATCAAAATTTGCGGGAGCAATGTAGTTGGATAATTGACTACCAAAATGATAAATAATTATTATTACCAAAGTTTCATCATGTTTGGGAAACGCTCATAATTGGCGAATTTAAATTGTAGTCTTTTTATTAATTGGATTCAAATTATATATCATTTTTTATGTTCCTATTATGATTTTTTAAATTCAGAACCGGGCTCGGTGGGTCTAGGAGGCTTAGCCCCTCTCGATAAAATGTGGGTTGACCTCCGACATCTCCAAATTTATTTTATCCTTTCTTAATAAACCATCTACAGTACAATATTTTAACGCTCATTCCTATAAATATGGGTGTAACTAATTTTTGAATATCTGACATAAAAAAACATGTAGTTCACTAGGTCAAGCCCACAAAAAATCCTGGATCCACTAATGGGGCTAGTAATTTTACCCATAAGATAGTGCCAAATGTATGCAGGGGGGGGGGGGGGGCATGCCCCCCGGCAATAATTTCTTTTGTAATTAAATTCACTATTGTAATCGATCTTGTCCTGATTAGAGTCTGTCCTGACTAGATTTCGACCATGTGACCCCCCCCCCCCCCCCTGACTTGAAAGCTGGATCCGCCTTTGAATGTTGTATGTACAGTCAGCCACATAAGTAGCTGAACAAATTCAACATCTTAAATCACCTCCGCGCGTTAAGTTTGATTGAAACTTTTTTTTCTTTGTGGGCAGTGACGGAATAGCCCATAATCAAATTAAGCAATTGCTTAGGGCATCACGTCTTGGGGGGCACCAGAAACAGCACAAAAAAATGCTAGCACATAAAAGTAAAGCTGTTTGAAAATCCACGCGATTAAAGACTGATGTTAGTTTACTTATGGTAGGGGGGGCCCACCAGGCGTGAATTGCTTAGGGCATCAAGTTGTCTTAATCCGGCACTGTTTGTGGGAAGGAAAGTTAATCGCCTTTATTTTATTTTTGTGAAGAGAAAACAAAAAAATGGGAAGAACACGAATTACACGAACGTGTAGACGCCATTTGCAGTTTTGAATTTGTTCAGCTACTTATATGGCTGACTGTACTTTTCCCTGTTTAGTGCAATCTTATTAACTATATCGCAGCCCCGATCCACCCTGGATTATTGGCAAATATTTTTTGCTGGGCTGAGTAGTTTTCACCAGACCGGGCAAAGTATAGACGATAGTTCTGTTGTATTAGTTACGAATAAGGATTGACAAAATGTGTGGTACAGTTGCCTGCAATAAATTTAGTATTTTTTGACAGTACCTAAGCATTAATTGTATTTGTACCCAGCATTAAAACTATTAAATCATGCCATATTATGTAAATTATATTCTTCATCAGCAGCCAAAGATGCCCCTGCTGAAATTTGAAAATAGGCCTAACCTAAAGATTTTCAGTACAACCTGTACATTCTTGCCAATATGGATGTCACTACTGTGACAAATGATAAGATTTTAAAAATATTAACCTCTGCTGAAAAGGGTAAGATTCAAAATGGTACCGCCTTTATTCACATGTTATTCTTACACAAAATGTACAAAAATATGTAGACAAAATCAAGCAGTACATATTCACCTAAACCGCCATGTTGAATTTACCGTTTTGGGCAGTTTGATAGGCTGGGTATTAAAACACGTATAAAAAATAAGTGATTTTCTTCTAAATTAGGTCAATATAATATTTATATAGACCCGGCTTTCGAAATATTCAAAATAATGTTTATATCGTTACATATCTTGGGTTTATAAGACGTGTGGTTTTGTAATGGTCAAGTACCCTATTGGAAAAGACTGATATGATTATGTATAATGGATGTTATCCTTTTAATAACTTATATTCCTGTTTATTTTATATTCATTAATATAGCGATATTTTAAATTTTATTTCCACTTTCCTATTTATTGTCTAAGGGTCACGTCACACTACAACAAATCAAATTCAAATTAGAAATTTCGTGACGTGCGTTACCGGAATTTCACCGTAGAAAGTCAGCTACATGATTGTAAGGCGAGGCCCTAGACTTCGCTCCTTCGCACGAGACTGCTCCAGTTCGTTCTTACGGGGTGTGGTTTGTTCCTTTATGCTGGCATTACTTTGGCACTCGTCAAAGTATTTGTGCCTTTTGGACAAGCAATATCGACTCTTTACGCACAAAGAGATGCTGGATTGGCCAAATAACACAAATATTCGCTTATATTCGCTAAGTGTGGTGCCACCATTACGATTGTTTTGTGTTATTATAGTGTAACATGTATATGTCTACTACTTTACATATTTCTTTGTTAATATCGTTCAAATATCGTTAGGCTTACAATGGTTCCCCAATAGCTCAGATTTCTATTACTTATAATTTTAAAGATGGTTGCGATGTAACTAACCCTATGGTTTATTATGTTCACCTTGCATCACTTGTGTAAAATTATGATTTTAGGTAAGGAGATAAGAATAAATTTGGGAACCAGTGGCTTCGGACATCAAACCTACATGTTTGTTAAATATCGATATGTTTTTGTATGGCGAACTTGTTTAAGCTTTGGAAAGTGGTTATTAAAAATATATTATTGCCAAAGTTTGGAAGCCAGTGTCCTTTTTATATTATGTAAAAATGAATTATTTATTTAAATGGAATACAGTTCATAGTTGAATACGCGTTCTTTAACCCTGGATTACCTCTGAATTCTGATCTAAACATAATCGGTAACCCATTAAAACCTATTTGTTTACTCAAACGAATGAAAAACTCGACAAAACTGGGGCCGTGGCAATGCAATTTTACAATTGTTAACACTTATAAAAAAATAATGCAAATATAAACTGTAGAATGTCTTTGTCTCCAATCTGTATTCGGCAAAATGTCTACCAAGTTACCAACAACTTGAACTGTAATCCATTTGATTCACGATAACTTAATTCCTATTTAATGTACAAATACTTTTGCAAGCTTATATTATTTATTGCGGTCTATTATTTACAAAAAAAGAAAAAGTTCACATTGATTGCTGTAGCGAAGTTGCGTCACAGTTCACACAGCTGCGCGCCTATCAGCGATAGCATCACGATTCGCGGTCGTTTGGCGATTGCATCGCTGCAAAAAGCTGCCGTGGGCGACCTCCCTTATGCGAAAGCATAGAAGAGATTTATAAATGTAAAATAAATAAATATGGGTAAAGAATGCCTGTGAAAGCTGTGTGATGTTTTGAATCTTTTAGCAAATATCAGTTATGATAGAAATATTTAATACGCAGATGTTTTACTATATTCGCAGTTCTATAATGCTATGAATGTATTTTTAATTTTATATAGATACGAAATGGTGTCGATCATAATGTAATAGATTATATTCTAAATGAATAAGTTCGAAATAAACTTAATTAAAATGTGTTTTATTTGTCTTACTTTTTTTTTTAATTTTATTTCGCCCGCATGAACATTGAACCCGTGGCAAAAGAAACTACGAAAACTGAGGCGCGAGGTCTGCTCGACCCGTAAGGCTAAGCCCGTGGACGGTAGCTCTTACGTCACCTCTGCTGTAAAATGTTAGTAAAAAGTGATGTAGTCTTTATTCGTTAGGATTTAATATTGGTTATCCGATAGCGGCCTTAACTGGCATGCGGCTCCGGGAAGGAGCAAAAAAAGGTCATGAACTAAAGCCATAGGGTAAAGCAATGTGCGCGGCCCCTCGTGTAAGCGCTAGGCTCTATAAAGTACGAGGCTTCGGGGCAAAGAGTATTATCTAGTATTATATGCTTCGGGGTGCCCACTGCCCGGGAGGTTGACCTGAGCGATCTCTAATTCGATTCGATTGCCTATCCATGAAACATTGGTGTAGGTCTACCGTCTATTTAAAAAAGACCAAAGAGCATTATAATACTATGGAAAAAAAATACCCATGAAAGTCCCTTTGTCGAATACAAAATACGGATTTTCGACAGTGTTGCCAGATGTTTGACGGTTGAAGTCGCCTAAAGTCGAGAAAATTCGAAGTAGCCTAAAGTCGCCCACATGTGTGGGGACTCGGAGAGCAAAAAAAAAGGTCCCCAGTTTTCAATAATTGTGTGTACGGGGGATCTTAAATATCTTAAAATTCGACAAAAACAATGCATAAAACACGATTTTTCCGAAGTAGCCTAAATTGGCGACTAATCACCATTCGCGTAGCCTAAACGGCGACCAGTCGCCATTCGCAATTTTGGTCGCCCGGACACTCTTCAAGATTGCCTAAATGGCGAAAAGTCGCCTAATCTGGCAGCACTGATTTTCGATTACGTTCAGAAATCTAAAAGGTTTTCAAAGAAACTTAAATTTTCACTTGAATGCGTATTTGATAGATGTAAAATTGATAGAACATATATCATAATGTCTAATCTAAACTATAAAATTAATAATATTACAATATAGATCCATTGCTAGCTTTGCTTTTTATTGTTATATATATCCCTGCTTTCGAACGCAACATCTGTTTGAAATATATCGTATATGTCACGTACATAATATTTTATTTGTAGGACATAAATTTTTCATTATGCATTTAAAAATTAATGAGACGTAATTTTAAAACTCCTTGAAGCTTATTTCATTTAAGGTACATACTTTAAAGATATTGCGAAAACTTTTGTCGTATAAATTATCACGCTTTGCTCAGATGGTTATTGTGTAAAATTGCATGATGTAGTCTTCACTGTTCAGAACGCACTTTATTATTTGCCAAACTGTCAACTGTAACGCGTCTATTTACCAAACAAAAACTGTTTTATTTTACAACACGAAATAAAACACATAAGATGCTCTGATACGTTTACAAATGTGAAAAACATAAATTAAGTTATTGCATAAGTCATAATAACTGGATTTTGTAAGGATCAAAAACATAACCTAAAAGTGTAGTTGCAAAATGTTTTCGATTTGCCGGCAAACACACCCGGCCACCGGCGTGGAGCATGCAGTGAATTGCTGCTTTTTCAACAATGAGGAGACGTGCCTGGTTACTGCGGGGGCCAATATTATCAAGGTGTTTCGACTGTTACCAGAGGGCCATACCAAGGAAGTAAATGCTGGTAGGTATTTGAAGCTTATACTAATGTTCTTAATTACTTACTTGGGCTAGTGGCAGAGGTGCTTTAGAACCTTTCCTCATCTTTGTACATATTATGATATTAAAATTCTATTTACAGTCTAGATCATTCAATGATATTTCATCTAAAGTTGATATTGACCTCTTTAACTTTAACTGTTCCAAATTAAAGAAAACTTTGTGCAATGTCTTTTTTCACGTATCGTAATGTGCATTTATTATAATACTTAGACCTTTAAGCTGGTTATCTGCCTATTATAGTTCTACATTGTTGTACTGTATTTGTGGAAACTTGTAATTGACCTTTTCTTTTGTTATTATGTTTACTATTTTTTGTTACGCTAGTTGTAAGTTTTCCTTAAATTAAATAAATAAATAAATAAACCAATGGCTTGGTTATACAATTTGCAATTAACAAAATGCAAGCCGCTTTGACACATCCATCTGGGAATCTTTAGAGGAGGCTTATGTTCAGCAGTGAACCCTTAGAGTATGTATAAGTACCTATAGAGCGCTTATATCGCACCGTGCGCCCACTACCCAGCGTAGGCAGGTGAACTATAGCTACTTATATAGAAATGTTGGCGACTGCTAGGGATGGGCACGCGAGCAGCACCAATGCAACAGTTATCGATAAGTACAAGTCCGGTGGCGCGGTACATTTATTTATTTATTTATTTGTTATGGTACACCAACAGCATATATATTAAAAAGTCATAAAAAGAACATTCTCTCATAATATAACAGGCCGATATATATGCCCATTACAGGTATACGCATCTATTATTTAAAAATTACATGTTTCAGTGAAAAACAAAACAAAAATAAATTAAACTTCTAATATAAACTATAATAAATTATGTAAGAGGACTACAAAAAGCCATTAATATTTCTTTAACAATTGGATATTTATCGCCAAAAATATCTAGTTCCTCAATTTTGCTACTGAAATCGTACATATAGTTGTAAAAAAATTGTGGTTCTACAAAATATGGCCTTGTGAGTAATTTTAAGCGTATTGCGTTAATATAGATAAAAGCTATGCTGCGAATTTGTGTAGTGCCATGTGGAATGATTTATAAACACGGTACTGCAAGAGCAGTTTTTACAAGCAATAAGAACCGAGAATATTAATGGATATCCATTATAATTGAACCAATGGATATAAACCGAGCATTGCACCATGGATTTCTTAGCTAGTCTCCCCAAGGCTAAAATAGGCACATCTAGTTTTTGAAATATTTATTACCAATGTTACAAAAAATGACAAAAAAAACATCTTAATGATTGCTAACTTATACTGTCAAGGCCCGCGATAGAAGCTATGCAATAGCTTAAAAATATCATCGTAATCGGTAAATTTTTAGGAACAGCAATTATTTCTTTCATTTCATAAACAAAAACGCATTTATTAATTGGCTTAAAAATCACACACAGACAAAAACAATTACCTAAGCTACATTATATTAAGCATCGCCTTCGATAGTAATAAATACGTATGCTATAAAATGAAAATATTACATCGATTCTGGGATCGACGCGTAACATCACTATCGAAAAAGCGGGACGCGGGGCAGTGCGGGGAGTACAAGTGTTCGCCTCCCGCGCACCTTTCATACCGCGACGCGTGTTTTAAATTTTACCTAAAAATATACTGAAATATGGCTTGCTTGTGAAACGTAATATTAGAATTCTATTTAGTATGTTTCCGAGTGTCGTTTTTACAAGATTCCACAGAACATTTAACCATTTTGCGGTATTAATAATCAAATATTCCCATAGATCTCACTCGCGTGTGCTCACACCGTTCCTACTCGAGTGACTACAAGCGCTTGCGGCCGGCGCAGGACGATGTTCCCACCCGTGCCTATTGTTCCCACTTGCATACACGCGCTCTATAGGTAGTTATACTTACTCTAAGAGTGAACCTCATGTCATTATCCAATGATGATAACAATATACATATAAACTGATCCATCCAAAAGCAATGTTTTTTTCTAATACAAATTTATATTATTAGAGATAGGAAGGACAATAAAACTATTGAGCCAGACAATAATTGTAAACAAACATAAAAAAAAACAATTCGATTTCAGCTGGTCAACCAATACCACCAAAAATGAAGCTGGAATGTCTTGCCACATACCCACTGTGGGGCATTGTCATGTCTATGGCAGCCGTGAAGTGTCCCAGTGCAGGACGAGATCTCTTACTAGTGTCCTTCAGAGAAGCCAAGCTGTCAGTACTACAGTACGATCCTCAGACTAACAATCTCATTACGTTAAGCATGCATTATTTCGAAGAGGATGATATGAAGGTGAGTTTGTATTTAGTTATGTAATTGTAAAGTAGAAAAAAGTAGCCGATAGCCTTGTTGGGAATGGAACAGTCTGCCGAGTCAATGCCAGGAGGTTAAAAACCCAAGGTGTGCCTTGGGTTTTCTCAAACCCAAGACACACAACTCTGACTTTTCAAAGTTACATGTGTATTGTTTATCAATTATCGTCCACTTTAACGGTGAAGGAAAACATTGTGAGGAAACCTACATACCTGAGAATTTTCCCTAAGAAATTCGAGGGTATGTGAAGTCTGCCAACCCCCACTGCCAGTGTGGTGGACTAAGGCCTAACCCCTCTCAGTAGTAGAGGAGGCCCATGCACAGCAGTGGGCAGTATATAATACAGGGCCGATTGCATTGCATTGCAAATTAGAAAAACATTTACTCTGTTGGAGTAGTCAGAAGCTACAAGGGACTTATGTTAAAACCGACACAGGACATTATTATTTGCAAGATTTCATTCTGTATGCTATAAAAACTACAATGGTGTAATGGCTGCATAATCATGAATGGTTAAATAGTGCTGAAACTTGTCTTGCGATTTTTTAAGCAAACATCAAATTAAATGACTGCCTCGGTGGCGTAGTTGTATTACAGTACGACTGCAAAGCTGAGGTCTCGGGTTCGATCCCCGGGTCGGGCAAAGTGATATTGAGTTTTTCTATTCAGTATCAGTCCGGAGTCTGGAATTTGTGCCCGATATGGCGATAGGCTCGCCCCCTATCACATCATGGGACGGAATGTCGGCGAAAAGTGGGTGCACTAGTTCCGCCTCTGCCTACCCCTTTGGGGATAATAGGCGTGAGTGTATATGTATGTATGTATCAAATTAAATAATTCGTCATAATCATTGTTGCCGCTAATGACCCATTTTATGGTAAAAAATCATAACATCCATTTATTTTAGCATGTGGGCCATTCTACTTTTTAGTGCCTAAAAGTTGGTCTCCTTTAAACTACACTCTCTCATAAACACAAATATTTAATTAATGGGAAAATTACGTAATGTCGCCATGTTATACTGGTTGTAGTGTCCCTACGTAACTTTGTTTTTAATGTAATCGTAATAATTATTCTCATATTTAGGGTGACTCAGTTGTATTCTTCGGTAACTCAGTGGTTTTTCATACAAAATTTGGATGTCCCTGTATGACATTCTATTTTGCAATATCATGGAAAAAAAAAGACTCCCAAGACGACATAATGTATAGTGGCTTTAGATTACGCAAAAGAAATGGAAGTTTATAATTATGCAATGCACAAACATTTCGGCATAATAGGTATTTTATAAAAAAATCCGAAAGTCTTGTCCCCGGCGTCGGGTAAAATTTTTACTACTTACCGTTACCATAGGAAAACATATTTTAAATCAAAAATTTTAACAGTCCGTTTTCATTGGGCTGTTTGTTAGAGTGTGATTCAAAAGTGTCACGTGGCACCCGCGTGGGGGGAAGCCGAGTGACTGAGCCAGTTAGCCGACAGGCGTGGAAAGGTGTCCGTGTGTTTATTCGGAGTCTGCTGAGTTACTGTCAGGAAACGGAGAGTATTGCAATTTCTTTAGATTTAAATATATTCAGTTATTTATTAATGTGACCGTATCTTAAAAGTCATACTATTCTCAAGTAATCATTTATATTCTGTAGTAAAATAATCAAATAGTCTAAGACGAGATGGGATGGGAATGGGACGGAATGTCGGCGAAAAGTGGGTGCACTAGTTGCGCCTCTGCCTACCCCTTCGGGGATAACAGGCGTGAGTGTATGTGTATGTGTGTGTGTATACTTGTAATAACAACTGAAATCTACGTATTCTATAAATACCAAGTTTTGATAACTATATTTTTGCATTTTATTTAAAACAATATTGTTCTTAAGCTTAGTTTCGGTAACGCAGGGACTGTTATTATTGAAAAAAAGTACAATTGTTCTGATATTTCTTGTGATTTGACTTAAGAAGGTAATATTTAACATTATGTTAGGGAATAATTACGAGACTTGATCTCATTTTTATTTTTATTTAATTTAAAAAATATGTTTATATTCAGTAACGCAGTGGTGTTATTTCTCCATCCTATCCTCCTATAAACTTAAATAAACCAAAAACGCACGGTAAAACTTCGCTGCTGGCATTAGCACACATTGTGGTATTATATTCCCTCCATATACAACCACTCACAACACCAAAGTTTAACATTTTTATTATTTTATATTTTTTATCTCAATATACTCTAGGTTTTAGGCATCAAAAAGTAGAATAGCCCATGTATTCTTCTGATTTCTTATGTTTATGTAAATGTTGGCATTGAAAATGCATGCAATGAAATGGCATTGAAATAAAAGTTAATAATCTTTTTTTATGATTTATTTAATTATTTTTATTCTGGACTTTTTGAAGTCTTACAGCCTTAATGGTCATGGGGAAGGGGCGAGGGATTAAGCCACAGTCAGTCTATAATAAACGGAAAATCATGGACATTGGTTACAGGGAGGTTGGACAACCCATCCTCACATACCATGGATCAGGGTCGACCCTGAGTGTAGGTGTGCAGTGATGTTATTGTATGGCAAGAAGTTGGCCGTGCTGCCGTTCAGGAAAGACATAACATCAGAAGATGGTGATCCGTTGGAGGCTAAACCTTTGATGGATAGTAAGAACGTAAGTAATTTATTTTTATTGTTGTAAATAAAGAGTTAGTTACAACGGATGGAGTGGCTACATAATTATAGGTATGATTGTTTAGTATAAGGATGTTTTCTAAAAATTTATATGTTTTTACGATTGCTCAAATAGTGCAATACTGCGTAAGTGACAAAAAACGCCAAATTAAGATTGATACTATACTAAACTTATGATTGATTATACAAACTTTTTTGTCGCTGACTCGTTATTGTACTATTTCCTTAGACTAGTAAATACTTAACAGATTTTCAACCACCCTTTACTGTTTCCTGTAGCCCAATCAAACAGTAGCGCGCGCACCGACGCTCGCTTCCTACGTCATCGTGCTCAAAGACCTGGACGACAAGATAGACAACGTCCTAGACATACAGTTCCTGCATGGATACTATGAACCCACACTGTTGCTTTTGTACGAACCTGTCAGGACATTTCCTGGGTGAGTTATGTGTTTATGATTTCCTGGTATTATATGGTATTTTTACCCGTTTTCTTAAACAATATGAAGAACAGTGCGCCTGAATGCATAGTGTATTTAATTTCATAGTTCTGAGAGCCAACTGAAGTAAAGTTGGGCTTAATATTACCCAATCACAGCATTGTTTACTTATAAAAATACAATTCATATTTTATCAGTATCTAATTCGTATTTAAATGTAATGTCTAAAAAACCCAATTTACCAAAAAACAAAAATACCGAGCAAAGCGGTCATCCAGGTACTAAAGATTCAAAGCCTATAGGACCATTAAAGGTTTCAGTATAAACTGAAATTAAATTTCTGAAATTAAATATTATTATCAGAAATAGTGGACGATACCCTAGTTGGGAATGGAACGGTCTGCCGAGACAATGTCCGGAGGTTCAAACCCAAGGCACACACCTCTGACTTTTCGAAGTTATGTGTGTATTGTTTATTAATTAATTATTGTTCGCTTTAACGGTGAAGGAAACATCGTGAGGAAACCTACATGCCTGAGAATTCTCCATAAGAATATCGAGGCTGTGTGAAGTCTGCCAATCCGCACTAGGCCAGCGTGGTAGGGGCCTACAACCCTCTCATTTAGTAGAGGAGGCACGTGCTCAGCAGTTAGCAGTATATAATACAGGACTGGTATTATTATAAGAAATTGCAATAAATAAGATCCATATTGTGAGAAATGCCACTTGAATTTACTTTGAGACAATACTTTGTATGTAAGGTTAATAAATCGTTTTTACTATCAGTCGTACAGCGGTCCGTAATGACACGTGTGCGATGGCTGGCGTGAGTTTGAACATGTCAGCGCGAGTGCACCCCGTCATCTGGGCCACCGGTGGGCTGCCGTTCGACTGCATACAGGCCGTGCCCGTCTCCAAACCACTCGGTAATGTTACAGATCATAAAATAAACATGTATATAAAATACTACCGGTGGTAGGACTCTCATATGTAAGAGTCCGTCTGGGTGGGTTCCACCGCAATGTTTATTTCTACCGCCAAGCAGCAGTGTGCATGCACTGTTGTGTTTCGGTTTGAAGGGCATTGTAGCCAGTGTAACTACAGGACATAATGAGACTGAACATCTTATGTCTCAGGACGACGAGCGCAGTGGAATGCCACACAGTATTTTGTAACCTAAGGTGCTGGATGGTGTTTCTACTGTTTATGGGTGGTCGTATCGCTCAACTCGACTGCCTCGGTGGCGTAGTTGTATTACAGTACGACTGCAAAGCTGAGGTCTCGGGTCAGATTCCCGGATCGGGCAAAGTGATATTGAGTTTTTCTATTCAGTATCAGCTCGGAGTCTGGAATTTGTGCCCGATATGGCGATAGGCTCGCCCCCTATCACATCATGGGACGGAATAACGGCGAAAAGTGGGTGCACTAGTTGCGCCTCTGCCTACCCCTTCGGGGATAACAGGGGTGAGTGTATACGTATCGCTCAGGTGAACGGCATGCTCGTCTCGTCGTTCGGTACCATAAAAACGAAAATAAAAATATTGTGAGAAAATGACTGCTCCTTTTTTATGTTCGTCATCTCAGAACTTCCTCGTATTTATATTAACCGATTCGGAAAATTATTTTTTTACTTGTAAGACATTAATATTGGCCTAGAGTTATATCAAAATAACTGGAATATGTGTGTTGTCCAAGTAAACGAAATTGCGAATTTTGCTTTCTTGTGACTTTTTCAATTATGTTTTTTAATTGGGTTCTGTGCTATCTGATCCAGTTGGTAGAAATTTTACATATCTTTTCAACTACCAATAAGATGTGACTATGTTTGACAGTTGGGTATCTCGTAATGGCTAATGTCATATCCACATAAAATTAGATATAGTCTTACTTATCAAAAAGTATATAATAGATTATTTCCTTGCAGGTGGATGTCTCATCTTAGCCGTTAACTCTATGATATACTTGAACCAATCGGTGCCGCCTTACGGTGTATCACTCAACAGTGTTGCCACACACACAACAAACTTTCCACTGAGTAAGTTCTTTTAGCAATAAATTAATGGTACCTAAATGAAAATGGCTTTGGTGGCGAAAACAACATTTAGCCATATTGAATATATTTGGAGGTAGAAGACACAAAACTAAGAGGGGTGTAATTCGAAAAGAAGCATGGTTTAGGAGTCGGTAATGCTTGTCAATTTGATGGTGACAGTAGGCATAAATTAATAAGGCTGGCCGCTCGCTGAGGGTTGAGTTGTCCTGTTTCCCCACATAGGTCAACTATAATAGCCACATTGCTAGAATAGGAGGTGGTACCTTTGATGTAAAAGATCCCAAGGTTATGGGCGAAATATGGCAAATATAAACTACGTATTTATTATACGTATATACACTCTATTTTTCCTTGTTGACTAAGTCCATCCAACGATTGTCTGGAAGGAATTGCCAATTGCGATAAGACCTCCATTTGTTCTTCTTGTTTAGTCCAGTTTCTATTGTATATTTTTTTATCCACTTTGCCTAAGACCAATCACCACTCAACAGGGATACAGGAAGGCTCCTGCGTGACCCTGGACGGGGCTCGCGTGGCTCCCCTGGGTGAGGGTCGGTTCGCACTGTCCCTCCGCGGGGGTCAGCTATACGTGGCCACATTGCTAGCCGACTCCGTCAGGTCTGTGAGGAGTTTCCACTTGGATCGCGCTGCTGCGTCGGTGCTGACTTCTTGTGTGAGTAAAATCAATTACTATTATTATTATTAAATAGTTAAAGTTCGATTTACGTAGCCACCTTTCTGCTATGACTAACTATTCAAACACGCACACACACACACACATGCACGCACGCACACACACGCACACACGCACGCACACACACACGCACGTAAGCCTTTTATCCCCGAAGGGGTAGGCAGAGGCACAACTAATGCACCCACTTTTCGCCGTGCATATTCCGTCCCATGATATGATAGGGGGCGAGCCTCTCGCCATATCGGGCACAAATTCTAGACTCCGGGCTGGTACTGAAATAAAAACCCAACATCACTTTGCCCGACGCGCGAATCGAACTCAAAACCTCAGCATTGCAGTCATACCGTAATAACACAATACAACTACGCGCCAACGAGGCAGTCTCAGTCACTTTATTGAAATACATAGTTTTTATATCTGTGGTCTGGTGGTATAGGGGACTATATCAATATCTCTTTATACTTTGGCCCTTCTAACGACAGCCAACAGAAGTGTCCATAGTCAGCTAATCAAACTATACTTATTTATTTACAGATGTGTGTATTGGAAGAAGACTTTTTGTTCCTCGGGTCGCGTCTCGGTAACTCTCTTCTCCTGCGAGTGACAGAGAGGGAGAACAGAATGCTGTTCTCCGTTGACAAGCCTCTGGAAGCCACTGTGGATCTCACTGTTTCTGAAACTGGTAAGTTACGTCAACTTGAGGTGAATGGAATCGCATTTATTTTGTATTTGATGTTGCTTGCGGCTTCACCCGCGTGATACCTTTCTCGTTATAAAAATATTAATCCCTGTAGTAATTCATAGCGTCATCTAATTAGAAAATCGGTTTAAAAATTTATGTACAAGAGAAAATATTAGGATAGAAAATAGCTTATATGTTAATCTAGAATATGGTCTATACATGTGTGAAATTTCGTCCAAATCCATTCAGCGGTTTCTGCGTTTATTTCTAGTGATTACGTCGGCTAAAATGTCCTTCAAACTGGAACACAACTGCATGCACTTTTGGGCATACAAATGACATTGCGTTTATACCCACCCAGACATTCCTTCGTATACGAGAGATGTACAATCAGCCACATAAATAACTGAACAAATTCAAAATTTCAATTCACTTCCACGCATTATGTTTAATTGGAACTTTTTTTTTCTATGGTCGAAGTAAAGTTAATCGCCTTTATTTTATTTTTACATACATACATACATATACACTCAAGCCTGTTATCCCCGAAGGGGTAGGCAGAGGCGCAACTAGTGCACCCACTTTTCGCCATTACTCCGTCCCATGATGTGATAGGGGGCGAGCCTATCGCTATATCGGGCACAAATTCCAGACTCCGAGCTGATACTGAATAGAAAAACTCAATATCACTTTGCCCGACCCGGGGATCGAACTCAAGACCTCAGCTTTGCAGTCGTACTGTAATACAACTACGCCACCGAGGCAGTCGGTATTTTATTTTTGTGAAGGGAAAACAAAAATTGGTAAGAACACGAAGTGTAGACGCGATTTGAAGTTTTGAATTTGTTCAGCTACTTATGTGGCTGACTGTACCGCCAGTTGTTTTACCAGATCCAGAAAGGGAACTCCCTCCCCTGCCCCCCAAAGAGGTCCAGAAGGAGCCCCTGGACCCTGCCGCTAAGAAACGCCGCCTGGACACCATTAACGACTGTGTGGCCTCCAACGTGATAGAGATAAGTGATCAGGACGAGCTGGAGGTATACGGGAGCGACATCAGGACCTCTACGCAGCTCACTAGCTATGTGTTTGAGGTTAGTGTTCACTCACGCCTTCCATCCCCGAAGGGGTAGGCAGAGGCGCAACTAGTGCACGCACTTTTCGCCGACATTCCGTCCCATAATATATACCGGTTTGTATGAAACCGGATGAAAAGATCTAATGAATAAAGACTGCCTCGGTGGCGTAGTTGTATTATGATACGACTGCAATGCTGAGGTCTCGGGTTCGATTCCCGGGTCGGGCAAAGTGATATTGAGTTTTTCTATTCAGTATCAGCTCGGAGTCTGGAATTCGTGCCCAATATGGCGATAGACTCGCCCCCTATCACGTCATGGGACGGAATAACGGCGAAAAGTGGATGCACTTGTTGCGCCTCTGCCTACCCCTTTGGGGATAAATGGCGTGAATGTATATGTATATAACATGACATGCTAACATGACCATTCTTCCTCTCAGGTGTGCGACTCCCTCCTTAACATCTGTCCCATCGGTGACGTGTCTATGGGCGAGCCACAGTTACTAGCGGAGGACTTACGCGGGGATTCCCCTCACATAGAGCTGGTGGCGTGCAGCGGCCGTGGGAAGAACGGGGCTCTTACTGTACTTCAGAGGTCCGTTAGACCTCAGCTTATCACTGCGTTCAATCTGCCTGGTGAGTAGATTTATTATGTATCCGGCTTGAAGGATCACGATGGCTGACATTATGAACTACATAGATTTTCTAAATTATATTGTTAATGGTTTTATTCCTTTCTACTATAGTTATGATTATTTATTTATTTTATTTATTTAAACTCTTTATTGTACATCAAACGTAAAATAAACAACTACATATACAACAGAGACTATACTAAAACAAGAAGTACAAATGGCGGTCTTATCGCAACCGGCGATTTCTTCCAGACAACCCTTGGATGGACTTAGTTAACTAGGAAAAAGAGAGCAGGCGGTCATTATCAGGATATAAAAGGGGAGGAAATATGATGTACATAAATATTCAAATATATAATATAGTACATATACCATAAAAACAACTAATTAATATATAAAATAAAATAACTACATATTATAATACATAAACTAAACAGAAAAAAACGATAAATACATAAAATCCAATAATATACAGAAAAATAAAGGAGAAAAACAATATCACAGTGAAACGTAGTGATGCTTGACAAGCCTTTTGAAAATAGGAAGAGATTTAGCCCTTCTTACTGACACAGGTAACTGATTCCACAAGCGCGCAGCCTGACAAGTAAATGACTTGTCGAGGAAATTAGTCGCATGCTTGGGAATCTCTAATTCCAGACTCTCAGATGATCGTAAACACCGAGCATCGATGCTACTCAGGAAGTGGAAACGATTTTTAAGGTAAGAAGGTGAAGAGGGAAGGAATAGAATACTATATAATAACGATAAAATCCGAGTATTCCGGCGAAGGCGTATGGGTAGCCACTTGAGTCTAGTACGAAAATCAGATATGTGGTCATATTTACGCAGCCCAAATATGAAGCGAATGCAAAAATTCTGAAGGCGCTCTAGTTTATCGAATTGGGCTTCGGAAAGATCAAGATAGCTGGCGTCAGCATAGTCAAGGAGAGGAAAAAGAAGAGACTGCACAAGAGCAATTTTAGTGGGAATAGGAAGGAAGTTACGTAAACGACGCAAGGACCCGGCGGCAGAAAATATTTTACGACTCAGTTCCCGCAATTGGGGTGCCCAGGATAAGTTTTTATCAAGAAGGATACCTAAGTTCTTGACCTGGTCACTGTAGGGAATAGTACAGCCATCAAAGACAACATGAGGAAGTGTACTGAAATCAACTTTGGAAACCATCCTGGGGCTGCCAACAACAATGACCTGAGTTTTAACAGGGTTCACTGTAAGACCAAATTGCGCAGCCCATTCACCAATTCTAGAAAGATCTTTGTTTATTGAAGCAATAGCCTCACTCAGATGATCTACTGGCGCGGAGTAATATATTTGTAGGTCATCTGCGTAAAGATGGTAGGAAGAAATAAGACAGTCCGTGATAGAGTTAATGAATAACGAGAAGAGTAAAGGAGATAAAACGCCACCCTGAGGGACACCGACAGATATATCACACCAAGAAGAACGAATATCATCAAGGCGAATACGCTGCCGACGACCCATCAGGTAACTATGAAACCAGTCAATTACTGTCGGAGATATGTTAATAGAGCATAATATCCCGAGCAGGACATCGTAGTCAACCGTATTAAAAGCATTGCTGAAATCTAACAGCGCCAGTACAGTTAACTTGCCATTCTCCATAGCAGCCCTGATATCGTCAGTAATGTGCACCAACGCAGTGGTGGTGCTATGACCAGGACGAAAACCGGATTGATAGGGATTAAGTAGGTTATATTTGGACAGGAAAAGGCTAAGCTGGTGATGAATTAAGCTTTCAAGGACTTTAGAGAGAAATGGAAGGACAGAAATAGGACGATACTCGGAAAAAGAGACTGGGTTACGACGTTTAGGAAGAGGAATGACTTCAGCACTTTTCCACAATGTGGGAAAGACACCGATAGAAATGGAGAAATTAAGGATATGACTGAGAATAGGAAGACATTCGTCAAGGATAGGAGTGATCATATTGCGGCTGACACAGTCATTACCAACAGCATTAGAGACAATTGATAATATGCTCTTCTTAACATCACGATCAGAGAATTGACTAAAAATGAAATGAGGATAGTTAGGAGTGGGAAGTGATGAAAGATAATTTATAGTTTTAGTTTTAATAGCCCTATCAAAATTGGGCAACGTAGTGAAATGATTATTTAAGAGATCAACATTTAAACTATTAGGATTAGTAACATTAGATGTTTTCCCAACTCCCATAGATTTCAGAAATTTCCAAACTTTTGCTGGATCGCTATTTTCTACGGAGCTATGGATATATTGGCGTTGTGCTTTCCTACACATCTTATTGCAATGGATACGTATAGCTACATAATTATCCCAATTGCGGGAAATGGGACGTCGGTTATATTTGGACTTAGCTATCGTTTTTTTGTGTATGAGTGACTTAAGTTCATCAGTAAGCCAGGGCGAAGGAAGATGCTTCATCTTAATAGCACGGATTGGAGCATGGACATCATATAATTCTATAAGCTTAGTATTAAAGAACATAATTTGTTCATCGATTGAAGTCGACGCAAACACCGGACCCCAATCAATGCTGGCAGCATCCTCGCGAAGCTTATCAACATCTATACCACGGAAACATCGCTGCATTACAACTTTCTTTGTGGCTTTGGGTAAACGAATTTTATAAGAAACATAGAGAAGATCATGATACGAAAAAGCGTCGGCAGCACATTGGCCATGCTTCTCAACTAGATGAGGGGAAGAAACGAAGATTAGATCAAGCAGAGAAGGAGAAGAATTAGGAAAATGATGAGTAGCATTAAGAGGTAAAATGGAAAGGTTAACAGAACCTAAAACGGATTGTAAGGCGGAAGAACGGTGATCATTTTTAAGGAGACAAGTATTGAAATCTCCCATGACTATGGTGTGGCTATACGAAGGGATGAGGGAGACAAGAATAGCTTCAAGAGAAGAGAAGTAATCAATGCGTAGAGAAGGACAGTAATAGACACCAAGGAAAATTTTGGTGTGGTGGAGTTCAACTTCAAGGAACAAATGCTCACCAGCATTTGACGGTGGTGGCTGAGCTGACATATGAACTATGGAGAAAGGAATATGGGTACGTAAATATATAGCAACCCCGCCACCAACGCCAACCGAACGGTCGTTCCTAATTAGTTGAAAACCAGGCAAGGAGTAAGAAGCTGAAGGCAGACATGGCTTAAGCCAAGATTCCGAAACGAGAATGGCATGAAGATTTTTAATGTCAAAGCTGGCCAACATATCAGGAAAATGAGCCGGAATACTTTGTGCATTTATGTGCACCACATTAAAATTTTTAGAAACATCAGAGAAACTAGAAAAGAGTGTGTCGCTAAGTGAGGGAATACTCAAGAAACTTTCACTATCACTACCAGCAGAGAAAAAATCATCTGATTCACTGTTACAATCGTACATAACATACAATATACTTAAATATAATATACTTAATAATAAATACTAATAACAAAACAAAAATACTACAAAAAAAAAATCTAAGTAACTAAATCCACCTGCCGGCATTGTCCAGTGTTAAGAAAATACAAAATGATAATTTAAAAATGCTATTCCGGGCAACACAGTATCTATATATAATAAAATTAACAAGAGAAGTTTGACACAAGAAAATAATTGACATATTATGGATACGAGGCTGTATGGGCTCGAACCCTTTGCCTTCCCTATATGGGAAAAATTATAAAAAACATATGTGATTTGACAATTGACATTGACATAAGACATTGCACATTAATAAATCTGAAATAAAGGTGGATAGATATTAAATACTGTGAAAGTAAGTAAATTAAGAAGGTATACGTGTTACCCAGTCAGCACAATGAAGACAGAAAAAATAATACATAGTTAGCTTTTGAAGCTGCAGTAGCGGGTATTTCACGCTGACCAATGTTATTTAAGTCTTGCACAGTCACGACGCGAATCCGCACGCCATCAGGTCCAAGGATGTAAACGTAGCCCTCCTGTGTCCAGCACTTCGTGATGCCAAACTTCTCCCGTGCAACCATAAACAGATCGTGGCGTGCCTTTGTTAAAAACTCAGACATTGTGATGCCGGAACCTCTGAGTTTGGTTTTAGCGCGCCAGAGTTTGTCACGGACAGCAACATCAAAAAGCTTGAAGAGGATAGGCCGAGGCTTCTTCGTGCTGGCAAGACGACCCATTCGGTGACACCTTTTAATATCCTGTGGTGTGAAATCAGGAATACTGAGACGATCCCTAACGATAGTGGCAACCACAGCCAATGTGTCTTCCTTGACATCCTCTTGAACACCGTGCAGCAATAAAATTTTCCTTCGGCTTCGCATTTCGACACTATCAATGTTGCGTGCCAGCACCTCAACTTGTTGTTGTAGATTGAAATTTGATTGATTAAAGTATTATATTTCTGTCATTTGTTAACCTGTACTTATAATTGAAATTAAAAATATCGAAATTATTATACTATACTGCGCTGCCCTGGTGCACGGCGGCCTCACGTGCCGCCACCCCTCGCGCCCTCTAAAGTCTACGGGTTGCGCGCGCACCCACCGTCCCGCGCTTCCGCAGTGCCGATTTAATTATCTCTCTCTCTGTCTCTCTCTCTGTCTCTCTCTCTAGCTCTCTCTCTCTCTCTCTCTCCGTCTCTCTCTCTCTCTCTCTCTCTCTCTCTCTCTCTCTCTCTCCGTCTCTCTCTCTCTAGCTCTCTCTCTCTCTCTCTCTCTCTCTCTCCGTCTCTCTCTCTCTCTCTCTCCGTCTCTCTCTCTCTCTCTCTCTCTCTCCGTCTCTCTCTCTCTCTCTCTCTCTCTCCGTCTCTCTCTCTCTCTCTCTCTCCCCGTCTCTCTCTCTCTCTCTCTCTATGTGTGTGTGTTTATGTTAGTTATCAGTGTTGTAACTTGTAGGGTGTATCGACATGTGGTCGGTGCTGGGCGAGTGTGCGGACGGCACGCGCGAGACGGACGGCACACACGCGTACCTCATACTCACGCAGGAGGACTCCACCATGGTCAGTAGTCGGGGGTTACCCTGATATTATTTACAGGATGATTAATTTATACAGGATATTTCCTTTATGGTAATATACGGGTCGTCCAGTATACGCCAAAGAAGGCCACCGCGGGTTTTGGTTGGTATGTCGGTATAGGGTGTGCATAGGGCTTGGTCCAATGCTCCCAAGTGTAGATATTGGGTTGTGAGATCTGTGAAACCAACGCAACCGTTCCACTCATCCGCCAGTGGAGGTAGCGATAACGCGTTTTTCACCTGCGAAAAAAAAATCTTGTATACAGGTTGTTTATTTTATACTACAAATTATAACGAAAAAAATACTTGTATAATAAATACAGGCTGTTTATTTTATACTATAAATCATAAGATCAATGATGCTCGTTTAATGAGAACCATTATTTTGTGTTTTCCATGTGACAGTGGAGGAGATTGACATTCGATGCACTTTGTTTAATCGTAGCCACCTTGAAAAGTATATAATTTTAGAACCTGCTGTATAGTTTTGGTAATGAGCTAAAAATATACTTTATAATTTTAGTATGGACTGTTGGGTATTTTTTCTTGTGACACTTTATAAGGGCTGTAGACCAGGACGACCTGATTTAAGATTGCAGGCCTGATAACATTTTGCGTGAATTATCTAAGATTTGTCTCAGACTATATCATTAGGGGCTGACGCCAGACAATCGTGCGACCGTAAAAACCAAATCATGTATTTTCTTCAGTATTCTAGCATCGACCCCACATTGGAGTTATATAACAGCTGGTGAAGAAGTGTGGATTTCGTAAAAAAATAAAACACATGAATTACGTGCCTACTTTTTTGCAGTCGGTTAAAAACATGATATTCGCAGGTATAGGTAGGATAGATAGACCGCCTCGGTGGCGCAGTTGTATTATGGTACGACAGCAATGCTGAGGTCTCGGGTTCGATCCCCGGGTCGGGCAAAGTGATATTGAGTTTTCCCTATTCAGTATCAGCTCGGAGTCTGGAATTTGTGCCCGATATGGCGATAGGCTCGCCCCCTATCACATCATGGGACGGAATAACGGCGAAAAGTGGGTGCACTAGTTGCATCTCTGCCTACCCCTTCTGATATAAATGGCGTGAGTGAGTGTGTGTGTATTCGCAGGTACTACAAACAGGGCAAGAGATCAACGAGGTGGACAACTCTGGTTTCATGACTAGCGCTCCGACAGTGTTCGCGGGCAACCTGGGCAACTCCAAGTTCATGGTGCAGGTCACCACCGTCGCCATCAGGCTCATCAAGAGTGAGTATTGGCATATCGAAAATACACTCGTTATCAGGAAATGTGTTGACCATAGACATAGACAGATTAGACGTTCCTACCTAGATGTTATATATAGCATGTATGAGAGAGATAAAGCGGTCATTCGGCCCTTAGAGTTTAGAAAAGAAGTATGTATTAATCGCATAGTTGCTTTGCTTCTTTGTACAGAGTGCTGAATTTTGTATTGGAAAGTATTATTCTTTTAAGTCTACTGCTAGCTCTATAACTACTGTGAGACCTATTCTATGATTGTCTGATGAGGGAACGAATGTATCAGTAGTTGCAGTTGTATTACGGTATGACTGCAATGCTGAGGTCTTGGGTTCGATTCCCGGGTAGGGCAAATTGATTTTAAGTTTTTTAAATTCAGTATCAGCCCGGAGTTTGGTATTTGTGCCCGATAAGGCTAAGCTTAGCCTCTATCACATCATAGGACGAAATACGCACGGCGAAAAGTGGACGCACTTGGGGATAAAAGGCGTGAGTGTGTGTGTACAATAGGGTAGTTTCTTATGTTTGATTTTGTACATTATTTTATATGTAATAGAAAAAAATACGAAAACTAAATTCTTCTGTAAAATCAGAATCAAAATTGGTTGACAACTAAAGCATACATTCATATATGAAATATTGTTGTGAGCAAAAGTGGGGGCGTAGTGGGGATATCGCGTCATCTCTTTCGCACGCACGCAGCGTTATGGCTGGCGACACTCGGTGACGTCACATTCTGCTGTTTCCGTTATCTGACAGATGCCCCTTTCACCAAACTTTAAAGCTTTATAACTCGTTTATTAAAGCTTGTATTTTAAAAATATTTTTCCTCTTGATTTTAGAAGACGTACATTTTTGAATTAAAAAAAAAATAGTCAACTACCCTATTATGGGTGTCCTCCCCCACCAACCACTGTAACAGTTGGTTTCCCCCACAGACGGTGTCCAAATCCAATCCATCCAGCTGGAGTGGACCGCTCAGTACGCGTCCACAGCGGACCCTTACCTGTGCGTGGTGTCCAGCTGTGGACGAGTCATCGTACTCGCTCTCAGGGAGTTCAAATCCAAGGACGGACAGGTGAATACTTTAGTAGTTGTTGTTTTTTTTTGTATCACCGCTGAGTGTTTGTTTGATGGACGGACAGGTGGATACTTTAGTATATTATATTCATATATATTTTTTTTGTATCACCTCTGAGTGTTTGATTGATAGGTGTGCAATTAGTTTTGTGCTTTTATTACAGCTGTATGAATCTAATTATCAATTAAAGCTTGTTTTAGTGCAAAAGAATTATAGAAAATTATTTCTTAGGCAATAAAGACTGAATAATAATATGCAACTTAAAATATTCACTCAAAATATGATAGAAGGCGAGCCGGGCATAAATTCCAGACTCCGAGTTGATACTGAGTAGTAAAATTCAATATCACTTTGTTTATTACTAGACTTTTGCTCGCGTGAATGAGCTTTTTCGGGATAAAAGTACCTATTTATATTTTCCTAGTAAAAAAGAAGCCTATGTTACTCATTGATAATGTAATTTTATAAAGGTGTAAGAGTTTTTAAAATCAATCCAGCAGTTTTTGAGTTTATTCGTTACAAACATACAACAATATAAATAATTCCTCTGTATAATCTTTAATATCATTTTTCCGTGCGTAATTATTCGCTGAACTCCTCCTAAACGGCTGGACTGATTTTAATGACATTTTTTGTGTGGTTTAGATATACAGTTCGGTCCGGGAAAATGTATAGCGGGACTTTTATCCAGGAAAAACCGTTTCGTGCGGGCGAAGCCGCGGTCAAAAGCTAGTATTACTATGGATTTATTTATTTATTATACGAACATCAACAGTTTACACATAACAAACATTGCTACAGTTTTTTTATTATATAGGTACTATTTTATGTGCTTACCAAATAAAGGTGTACAGTTACCAGTATAAGTAGCTGAACAAATTTCAAATTTCAAATTGCCTACATACTTTTGTGTTCTTACTAATCTTTTTTTCTCTTCACAAAAAAACTAAAAGAAATTTGCTTTACTTCATACTATCATTTTTTCAGTTTAACTTAACGCGTATATAGGCGATTTGAAATTTTGATTTTGTACAGATATTTATGTTGCTGACTGTACCAACATTGATTTGTGCGCCTCGGTGGCGTAGTTGTATTATAGTACGATTGCAATGCTGAGGTCTCGGGTTCGATCCCCGGGTCGGGCAAAGTGATATTGAGTTTTTCTATTAAGTATCAGCTCGGAGTCTGGAATTTGTGCCCGATATGGCGACAGGCTCGCCCCCTATCACATCATGGGACGGAATAACGGCGAAAAGTGGGTGCACTAGTTGCGCCTCTGCTTACCCCTGCGGGGATAAAAGGCGTGAGTGTAAATGTATATATGTGAAGTGTTATAGTATATCCCCCCCTCCTCCTCCTATAGGCTAGTGGTCGTCTAGCCCCCACGCGCCAGGCGCTGCCCCCTCGTCCGTCTGTACGGGCCGCTGCTCCCTTCCGGGACCTCGGCGGTCTGCTCGCCAACCAAGAAGGAGCCACGGTATCACACTTTACTTTCTTTCTGTTTCTCTTGGAGTTTACTAAAAAAAAAACGATTTTAACCCTTCAAGCCCCGCTTATACAGGGTCATTTTGACATTGCGTTAATAAATGTAACCACATACTTATCTCGTTGAAAATAACACTTTTCATTATGTTATTTTAACCATAGAAGTAAAATAAAAAGTGTAAGTTTCGAACAAAATAAATATCAATAAAAAGTATATTTAATTTTACACGCCCTAATGCCACTATGACTGCTCTAGGAGAATTCCTCGCAGCAGCAACATTACACTTTCATTCAGAAATACCCTTACGCACACACCATATTCGCTAGTGCGAACTACAAAATGATAAAAAAATTGGAATACTACAACCGGGATTTTTGGCGAAAGTATTCGTTATTCATTGTCAATTTTTAGCACGATGTTAGGAGAGGTATAGAAGAATATGTAGTTTCATTTAGTAACGCAATGTAAAAATGACCCTGTATATATAGATGCATGGGAAAACTCTATATATATGGACACCGATGTCCGTCGCGGGGCTTGACGGGTCAATATAAAGACCATGGAAATAAAAAACGGCGATAGCCTACATGGGAATGGTACGGACTGCCGAGACGTATGGACGCAGGTTCAAAACCCAAGCACGCAACTCTGACCTTTCTAAAATGTTATGTATGTATTATTTGTGATCTATCGCTCTAATGGTGAAGGAAAACTAAGCAAACCTGCAAATGGCATGACGTTTCTTGACGATGTAATATTATTGATTCATCTCGTTCTTTCCTTCTCTTTTTTTTATTAATGTTTTAATAACCGCGTTTGTTCCACTCTTTTGGTTCAAGATGTGCTACTTTACTGTGGGAACTTTGCTGGATTATAATATATTTAAGTGTTAATCTAGTTTAAGGAAATATTGTTCTGTTTGTTCCCCGAATATTAATAAATAAATATCTGAGAAGTTCTCTATAAAAATTTCGAAGGTATGTGAAGTCTGCCAACCCGCATTAGACCAGCGTGGTGGATTAAGGCCTTAACCCTCTTACTTGTCGAGCAGGCCCATGCTCAGCAGTGGGCAGTATATGACAGGCTGGTATGGTATGAAATGGAAGTGTTACAAGGGAAATTATTAACTCAATGACAATCCTATTACAGTAAACTCCAATCGTGCATTTTTTAACCCCACGAAGTTACCTCCCTACATGATGGAACGTGGGGTTCAGATAGAATATCGACTGATGAGAGATGGTGATAAAGAAGAAAGAAATTTATTATTGGAACTCTAATTGATCAATAAATTTACTAATACATTTACTAATTTTCTGCATTGACTGGCTCGGTGGCGTAGTTGTATTAAGGTACGACTACAATGCTGAGGTCTCGGGTTCGATTCCCGGGTCGGGCAAAGTGATATTGAGTTTTTCTATTCAGTATCAGCTCGGAGTCTGGAATTTGTGCCCGATATGGCGATAGGCTCGCCCCCTATCACATCATGGGACGGAATAACGGCGAAAAGTGGGTGCACTAGTTGCGCCTCTGCCTACCCCTTCGGGGATAACAGGCGTGAGTGTAAGTATGTGTGTGTGTAATTTTCTGCATTGCTGAACATAAACCTCCCCCAAAAAATTTCCAGACCAACTTGTCAGGTCATCTGTCCACCTTGTAGGAGAACGTACCACGTGCTTACTTGCCTTACAATCACTTACTTCTTAGGTAAAAGGCGAGTTCACCGGTAAAGTGAAAGGAAAGAACGTCAAAGCGGAAGGTTTCAAGCCTGGAGCTGTTTACGAGCTGAATGATGAAGACGAGCTGCTTTACGGAGGAGATCAGACGCCCGCCTCTATGGCTAGCGTGAGTATTTCAAACAGGTGCTGTAAAAAGTGAGGCTTAAGATTAAACAAGAGTATTTCAAACAGGGTGCTGTAAAAAGTAAGGCTTAAGATTAAACAAGAGTATTTCAAACAGGGTGTTGTAAAAAGTGAGGCTTAAAATTAAACAAGAGTATTTCAAACAGGTGTTGTAAAAAGTGAGGCTTAAAATTAAACAAGAGTATTTCAAACAGGGTGCTGTAAAAAGTGAGGCTTAAAATTAAACAAGAGTATTTCAAACAGGGTGTTGTAAAAAGTGAGGCTTAAAATTAAACAAGAGTATTTCAAACAGGGTGTTGTAAAAAGTGAGGCTTAAAATTAAACAAGAGTATTTCAAACAAGTGCTGTAAAAAGTGAGGCTTAAAATTAAACAAGAGTATTTCAAACAGGGTGCTGTAAAAAGTGAGGCTTAAAATTAAACAAAAATTTTTTTTAAATCGGAATTTTTATAATTATGAAATTCTTTATTTGAATACATAGGCAATTAAGTGGCTTTTTTTAAAATTCAATAAAATAAAAAATATATCAAATCAACTCAATCAAACAAAAGCCTTTATCCCATAAGGACTAGGCAGAAAGAATGCTCCGCCCAGAACTAATGATGCAAAACTAAAATAAAAATAAGCAATTCTTATTTTGTGAAAAGTATTTGTAATTTTAGCCTTACGGCCTTCCCAGATAAATGTTTTAAATATTGCAGATAATGTTAGCAGAACAATCCAAGAACCCAGGAGTGCCGAAAAGAATGTCGCGCTGGTGGAAGAAGTACCTCGCGGAGGTGAAGCCCACTTACTGGCTGTTTTGCGTGAGGACCAACGGGAATCTGGAGATATACTCGTTGCCCGAGATGAGACTCAGTTTCCTTGTGAGGGACGCTTGTGGGGGGCATAGGGTGAGTATTTATTTATTTAATTGTATATTGGAGATAGTTTTTTTTTGCTTGCTAAGAGAAAAAACTCATTAAAGTGGTCTCGAAACGATAGTGAATTTGTAGAATCAAAACATTGATATTATAACGATATTGTAGGATGTAATATGGAAATATTAATGAACACTAGAATTTCCTCTTTGCAGTTAAATTTCGATTTTTATAATTTCGAAGTTATGTGTGTATTGTTTATCAATTATCGTTCACTTTAACGGTGAAGGAAAACACCGTGAGGAAACAGACATACCTGAGAATTTTCCCTAAAAATTTCAAGGGTATGTGAAGTCTGCCAACCCCCACTGCCAGCGTGGTGGACTAAGGCCTAACCCCCTCTTAAGTAGTAGAGGAGGCCCGTGCTCAGCAGTGGGCAGTATATAATACAGGGCTGATTCCATTGCATTGCAGTTAAATTTACATCAACATCTTATTTAATAAAATTTTAAATCCTCTATTATGAGAACATTCTGTACAATAGATCCTAGCCGACAGCCTGGAATCTGTACCGATACCAGCGAATCCCACGGAAGATGAGGACCTCAACGCTCCGTCCAACAACGCAGACGTGGAGAAACTGAAGGAGTTGTGCGTGGTGGGGTTGGGGCACAAAGGCTCCAGGGTGATGATGATAATGCGCTGCGAGGACCAAATCATGTTCTATCAGGTGAGTGATAAGGTTTATTATTCCTTGTGCACTTTCTACTCCGAATATTGATTCTGATATATCCAGCCAGGTGTAATTTAGTTTTTTTTATGCCATTGAATGACGAGACGAGCAAGCCGTTCGCCTGATGGTAAGCGATACGACCACCCATAAACAGTAGCAACACCATCCAGCGCCTTGAGCTACAAAGTATTGTGTAGCATTCCACTGAGCTCTTCATCCTGAGACATAAGATGTTAAGTCTCATTATGTCCTGTAGTTACATTTAAGAAAATACCTACTTTCAATCTAAGACTGTCAATGCATATATAACTTCTGTATTGTTACATCTACAGGCAGTGCTTAACCACTCACTGATATTAGCGCCATCTCTTATGAAAATATGGGACTATCCGCGTGTCGAATATTCTGGAAACATCGGAGTGTTCGATCCGGAGTCATGATTATTACTTTTATATTGTCCCCAGGCGTACAAATACCCCCGAGGCAACCTGAAGATCCGTTTCTCCCGTCTGAACCTGTTGTTCCCGTTCGGGTACATCCCGAGCGTTGTGAACACGTCCGAAGACGGACAAGAGGTCGCAGCGTTGAAGGAAAACGTGCGGCAGATTAGATATTTCAGTGAGTTATTTATTGAATACATCAGTTTATAGAAATTAAGATGTTATTATGAGTGTGTAATTAAATTTAAAAACCTTTTTTCGTGGTATACAGTATATCAAACCGAGGATTGAAAGCATTTTTTGTGATAACCATGTCAATTTTAAACCTGTAAATAAATTCTTTATGAAATTAAAAAAAAAATATTAATTGTAATAAATTGGCAACCAATTTTATTATGGCATTTACATCAGTCTGTATAAAATTTTGTTTTTACCTTTGCTCGCGTAAAACTTTCTACTTTTGTCTGTTTTGCGTAAATAGGCTAAGTTCTAGATTAATATAAATGCAGGGCCGGCCGTAGATATTAGGGTGTTTAGGATGAAATATGTGACGACCATTTTTTCCATCGAACATCCGCTGTATAGTCGATGGATTGTATGATTTGATTGAAGCGTTGTGTTTGTGTTGTGACGTGTGCGGTTGTATTGTGACACGTGTTGTTGTGTTGTGACGTCTGTGGTTGTGTAGTGACGTCCGAGGTTGTGTAGTGACGTGCGTGGTTGGGTTGTGACATCCGTGGTTGTGTAGTGACGTGCGTGATTGTGTAATGACGTGCGTGGTTGTGTAGTGACGTCCGTGATTGTGCAGTGACGTGCGTGGTTGTGTTGTGACATGATTGTGTGGTTGTGTTGTGACGTGCGTGATTGTGTAGTGATGTGCGTGGCTTTGTTGTGACGTGCGTGGTTGTGTAGTGACGTGAGTGGTTGTGTAGTGACGTGAGTGGTTGTATAGTGACGCGTCACGTGAATGGTTGCGTGTTGGTTGCAGGCAACGTGTGCGGGTGGTCGGGAGTGGCGCTGTGCGGCGCGTCGCCGGCGCTGGTGCTGGTGGGCGCGCGGGGCGAGGCGCGGCTCCACGCGCTGCACGAGCCCGCCGCGCTGCACGCGCTCGCGCCCTTCAACAACGACAACTGCCCGCACGGACTGCTCTACTACAACGATAAGGTACCACACTACACTATACATGTGCGCTCACACGTGCACGCACAAGTACACATGCATATACAGGGTCATTTTTACATTGCGTTACTAAATGAAACCACATATTCGTCTATACCTACATCTGCTAACATCGAGCTAAAAACCATCAATGGATAACGAATACTTTCGCCAAAAATCCCGGTTGTAATATTCCATGTTTTTTATCATTTTGTAGTTTAGTACGAATATGGTGCGTAAGTGTATTTCTGACTGAAAGTGTAATGTTGCTGCTGCGACGAATTCGCCTAGAGCAGTCATAGTGATATTAGGGCGTGTAAACTAAAAGTTACATTTTATCGATATTTATTTTGTTCGAAACTTACACTTTTTTATTTTACATCTATGGTTAAAATAACTTAATGTAAAGTGTTATTTTTAACGAGATAAGTATGTGGTTTCATTTATTAACGCAATGTCAAAATGACCCTGTATACTTGTACGCCAGCCTCACTCAGTCATATTATACGGGCCGCAAAGGCGTCTTAGTTATAGTGCCTTCGGCCATAACGTGAATTCATTGACTCATTTCAATACCTAAAAACGTAACTAAAATTTAATAGTTCTCAACTCGATTAATTTTATCTCACGCGGTGTTGACACCGAGGACTCCCTTCGGTGCGCGGGGGGTTCTGAGCCCCAACAATAGGAGACGGGCCTCATTAGGCGGCACCGCACAGGGGCGGTTGCGGACGACAACTTAGACACTACCGTGAGAGGTAGCCGGCAGCCATCCCTTTTTTTTTTTTTTTTTTTTTATCGCGGGGAAAAACGCGTTATCGCTACCACCACCGGGGGGTGAGTGGAACGGTTATGTTGGTTTCACACAGTCTTACGGCCCAATGTCGACACTCGGGAGTATAGCTTCATCCGAGCGAGCATTGGACCGAGTCCCTAACACTATGTACACCCTACACCGGTATTTTTTTTTTTTTTTTTTTTTAAATGCCATCTTCGGCGCATTAGGGACGGCTGCGGGCTTCCTCCGACTCACGTCTAAGTTGTCGTCCGCAACCGCCCCTGCACGTACCGCTATTGCGGTCCTTTTCCTGTTGCGGGGGCTCAGAAGCCCCCGAAACACCGTACCGTGTCCGCCTTTTGGTGTCCGAGGCAGCGTGAGACACGCTGCCTCGGACATGTCCATCACGGGGGTCACAGAAGTTGGCTAGACTAATGGGTGGGCGGCACGTCCCGCCCACCCGTGACCCCCGGAGGCCCCTATTAGTCGCCTTTTACGACAGGCAGGGGATACCGTGGTGGAATTCTCCAAACGCCCCCAATCCACAGGGCGGGAGACGTCGGTCAGTCGTCCACCCGACGCCTCCTACGTCTCATCTGGCGGCGGGAGGGATCACCACTGCGCTGGCGATCCCTCTCGGCACTCTCCTTCCGCGAGAGCACCGCCTCGCAGAAGTGGGCCACCGCCTGCCAGGCCTCCCGGCCGCCGACCATGGAAGCGACCACGGCCGGCAGCGAGAGGTCTTCTCCGACGACTGTTCTGAGAGCGCTGCGCTCCTCATCCCAGGCTGGACAACACTCCAACGTATGTTGGGCCGTGTCCATTGGGCAGTTGTCACAATAGTGACACACGGCCGACTCCTCTATACCTACCACCCGAAACAGGAACTCACCGAAGCAGCCATGCCCGGTGAGCACCTGCGTCAGGCGGTATGTTGCCGCTCCGTGGCGCCTGTCCAGCCATTCGGCAAAGACAGGACGCACTGCCTCTACGACCCGGTGCCCCCACGACGGGGCCTCCAGCCTGAGACGCCACTCCTCCACGGCGGCTCGCCGTAAGGCGGCCCTCTTGGCCTCCACCTCCTTCAGGGCCGGACGCTCCCCGCGACTGAACGCCTCCTCCCGCCAACCCTACACCGGTATACCAACCAAAACCCGCGGTGGCCTTCATCGGCGCTTATGGGACGGCCCCGGGGTATCTTGTTGCACGAAGATAGCTGCACGGAACCGCCCCTGCGCAATGCCGCATTGCGGCCCCTCTCTAAATGAGGGGGCTAAGAAGCGCCCAAACTCTAAAGCACGCCTTTGGCGTCTACGACTGCAGGAGACCGACCACCCGCATTGTCGCCCACCTCGTGTTCGCTTAAAATGAAGTAATCGGGCGAGCAGCCCCCCACTGCTCGCCCCGCGAATCTCCCTAATTTCCCCATTTAGTCGCCTCTTACGACAGGCAGGAGATGCCGTGGCGGAATTCTCTAGATGCCCCCGAACCACAGGGCACGAGGCGCCGGTCAGTCGTCCACCCGGCGCCTCCTTCGTCTCCTCTGGCTGCGGGCGGGATCGTTCTGCTCACGATCCCGCTCGGCGCTTTCCTTCCGCGAGATGACGCACTCACAGAAGGAGGCCATCGCTCGCCATGACCTCCAGCCTCCGACCATGGCGGACACCACGGCCGGCAGCGAGAGGTCTACTCCGACGACTGCTCTAAGAGCGCTGCGTTGTAGGTCCCAGGCTGGGCACTCCTCAAGAGTGTGTTGGACTGTGTCCTCGCGGCCGTTGCCACAATGTTGGCACACGGCGGACTCCTCCTTTCCAATCCGACACAGAAACGAACCGAAACACCCGTGGCCCGTCAGCATCTGTGTCAGACGGAATGTAGGCGCACCGTGGCGCCTGTCTAGCCAGCTTAAAAGGACAGGTCTGACTGCCGCGACAGTCCTCAAGCCCGCAGTCGGGCTCTCCAGCCTGGTATGCCACTCCTCCACGGCGGTGCTGCGAATGGAGGCCAATTGGGCCGTTACCTCCCTCGGAGCCAGTCTCCGCCCGAGACGGGATGCCTCCTCACGCCAGAAGAATACTGACGAGAGGTATTTGGCATCCAAATCCCATGGCAGAATACCGGCCAAGACGCAGGCCGCCTCGTGGGAGACTGTGCAGTAGCCTCTGACTAGTCGCTGCGCCACTAAACGTTGCGGTTTGCGCAGTAGAGCGACGCACCGAGCATTCAGGGACCCGGCCCAGACAGGACAACCGTATAAGGCCATGGACCGCACAACTCCAGCATATAAGCTTCTGCAAGGGTTACCGGGACCTTCCAAATTTGGCAGCAGGCGTCCGAGAGCGCCTGCTACCCGCACCAGTTTCGGCGACAGCATTTGAAAGTGGGCATGAAAGTCCCATCGGCTGTGCAACACCAAGCCCAGATACTTCATTGTGGAGCCGATGGGAATCCGCACCCCCTCCACTACAATATAGGCCTCCGATGGTGGCCTCTTCCGGGGCCCATGGAAATATACGGCCTCCGTTTTGTTCAGGGCCACTGAGAGGCCCAGCCGCCGAATCCTGCTCACCATCTGCTCCGTGCTAGACGAAGCGAGCAGGGCAGCCTCATGGAAGGTCCTAGCCGTCGCTGTCACCAGAGTGTCGTCCGCGTAGCAGACAACAGTGACGCCTTGAGGGTTGGTACCACAGAGCACCCAATTGTAACCGATGTTCCACAGGAGAGGGCCCAGAACTGAGCCCTGTGGAACACCGCAGGCCATTGCTCTTCGGTGCCACCCATCAGCGCCCGGGTACACTATGTACCTGTCAGACAAGTACGATTGGACCAGACGCTGAAGATATAGTGGCACCTCGTGGTGCCGTAGTGCTTCGTGTATGCAAGCCCAGGGAAGTGTGTTAAATGCGTTGGCGATGTCAAGAGACACCGCCACGATCACTTCACCCCGGGCGATTGCATCCTCCGCATGTGCCTTGACCCGCAAAATCGCATGGATCGTAGATCGGCCATGCCGGAAACCGAACTGGCAATCTGCCAAGTCCGGCCCGACCCTCTCGAGGTGCTCGACGAGGCGAGCGTGTATAATCCTCTCGAAAAGTTTACAAACCTCGTCGAGCAGCACGATAGGCCGGTAGGCCGATGGTGACTCTGCGGGTCGTCCCTCCTTCTTGAGCAGGACCAACTTGCCAGTTTTCCACTGTGATGGAAAAAGGCCCTGCTCAATGCACGCGGAGAAGAGGCCGCGGAGCCTCGTACCCAGATGCTTGACGGCAAAAACCCATACACGGCCGGGTATGCCGTCAAGACCTGGGGCAGAGTTTTTGCTCCGCAGCCGAAGCACTACCGCCCTAAATTCTGCGGGCGAAACCTCCGGTATGTCCCTTGCCGAACTTTGCGACGATGGCGTCGATGAATGTGACGTCATCGGCGGGGGAGTGACATCCTCGTTGGCGGGGAACAAAGTAGCGACGACCTCTTTCACCAGCTCATGCCGGAGACTGTGTCAGCGGAGGCGCCCATGGACGGTACCTCTTCATCGCCACACGGTACGGGCGCCCCCACGGGTCGCTGTCAAGAGTACTCTGGGACTCTTTTTGCGCCGCTGACTTTGCCCTCCTTATCGCCACTTGCAGCGCTCTTTTGGCCTCTTTGTAGAGGCCGTGAAGCAGCTGCTCCTGGTCCTCGTCGCCGGGTAAGCGAGTCCGGCGACGACGGTGCCTGCCGACTCGGCGAAGGGCAGCCACGCAGGATGTGCGCAACTAGCCGGCAGCCATCCCTAATATACCGAAGATGGCCACCGGGAAGTTTTAGTTGCTATGCCGTGCATGGAAGGCACGGTGAACCCAACATAATCGCTCAGTCGCCCCCCACGCAGGCTGGGCGGTTGTAGTAATGAACTATATCTGTGAAACCAAAAAGAAGTCTATTAATCTTGTTAAAATTTCTTTAATTTTGTGAAATTTTGAACTGGCCCATTGGCCACTTGTAAAAGCTCTGCGAGCTCTGCTGGTTGCGTATAGCTGGTATACACATTTCTCTAATAAATATTTTCTTATGTAAGATTTCAATAAATCATCAAATTTTTACCTTCGAATCTATAATTAAAAAAAAATAGAACAATAAGAATAAAGTTTTTTGTTTTATTCAAATTGACCTGAAATGAGCTGTGGCATCATTAATCGAAACTGGACTTTAAAATTATACCACTAAGGTAACTATTTGCAGTCAGAGTTGCGTATCTGCACGCTGCCGACGCACTTGTCGTACGACGCGTGGTGGCCGGTGCGCAAGGTGCCCATACGTATGACGCCACACTTCGTCACATTCCACCTGGAGTCCAAGACCTACTGCCTCGTGGCTTCCACCCAGCAGCCTACCACGTCGTACTACAAGTTCAACGGCGAGGATAAGGAGAAATCGGCAGAGAATAAGGGAGATAGGTGAGAAGTTCAATTAATTAGCTTGATGTTTGTTGGAAGTAAACGCAGAAACAACTAAACAAATTTGGATGAAATTTGGCACACGGGTTGGTCATGTCATGGATTAACACAAAGGGTACTTTTTATCCTGGTTTGTTCCGGAAATAATGGATATTTTTGATCTGATTATTTAAGTGTATGGCGCTGGCATCGTACTGTGTTTTAGGGACTGTTGTAGCGGAAAAAGCTTTTCACACGAGCGAAGCCGTGAGCAACTCTTAGTTCTTGATATTATATTGCAACATCCTGTATTTAGGCTGGTGTAGTCATTTTCTTGTTGTAGGATATTTGTATCCGCCTGTATATACCACCATACACAAGGTACCGACCATAGTGGCCCATCTAAGTGTGTCGTATTCCGGGATCATTCTGTATATGTCTGGTTGAAACAGGACGGCATAATTGTATCGACATGACACAAAAAGACCTTTTTCAACAAATAAGTCACGTATACCCTGAACAAATTCAAAAGTCCAAATCGCGTTTAACCTTTTGCGTCAATATCAACAATTATTTTTTTCTTCACTGAAATAAACTTCACAAGGTTAACTTTATTTTAGTTAAAGAAAAAAGAATATTTCGACTGGAGTTAACGTGCAGGAGCGTTTTGAAGTTTTTAATTTTTTCAGATACTTTTGTGGCTGATGATACATGATTTGTGGCTCGGATTATTTTTGTTATAAGCTAAGGGGCGGGGGGGTCCGGACCCCGACCTCCCCTACCTCTTATATACGCCAATGAACCGAGGGGGAAATTTGGTCCTACTTACGCCAACGGGAACCAATCCACACCAAAATATTGTCTACTAGTTGATGTTTAAATAAAATATTTTTGTTTTACCAGTGATTGGTTGATATAAAATGTTTGGCATTTTACAAAGTAACAATTGAGTTATTTGGACAATTAACTCTATATGAAAATAATAAATCCGCTATTAATTATTGTGATTTTATTTTTTACATACATACATATACACTCACGCCTTTTATCCCCGAAGGGGTAGGCAGAGGCGCAACTAGTGCACCCACTTTTCGCCGTTATTCTGTCCCATGATGTGATAGGGGGTGAGCCTATCGCCATATCGGGCACAAATTCCAGACTCCGAGCTGATACTGAATAGAAAAACTCAATATCACTTTGCCCGACCCGGGAATCGAACCCAAGACTTCAGCATTGCAGTCGTACCATAATACACCCGCCCTGTGGATTGGGGGCGTTTGGAGAATTCCACCACGGTATCCCCTGCCTGTCGTAAAAGGCGACTAATAGGGGCCTCCGGGGGTCACGGGTGGGCGGGACGTGCCGCCCACCCATTAGTCTAGCCAACTTCTGTGACCCCCGTGATGGACATGTCCGAGGCAGCGTGTCTCACGCTGCCTCGGACACCAAAAGGTGGACACGGTACGGTGTTTCGGGGGCTTCTGAGCTCCCGCAACAGGAAAAGGACCGCAAAAAGCGGTACGCGCAGGGGCGGTTGCGGACGACAACTTAGACGTGAGTCGGAGGAAGCCCGCAGCCGTCCCTAATGAGCCGAAGATGGCCATATAAAAAAAAAAAAAAACCATAATACAACTACGACACCGAGGTAGTCAGAGATATTATTTTTTATGACCACGTAAAATTTTATAGGCTTGTGGGTATCCCTTCTGGATATGGATACTAATGGATATTATGTTATGTTTTCTCTTCCAGATTCCCATACCCAATGCTGGATCGTTTCTCGGTGATGTTGTTCTCTCCCGTGTCCTGGGAGATCATCCCGAACACCAAAATAGAGCTTGACGAATGGGAACACGTCACTTGTCTGAAAAACGTCTCGTTGTCTTATGAAGGGACCAGGTAATTATATTTTGAAATACAGATGATTGCAGTGTTACCAGATTAATTTTTTGTAGTACCCCCAAACTGAGCTAAGACATCGCCAAAATATAGGGGTTACGAATAAATCGCCCAGAAAGTAAATGAGGGCGCGACCAAAAACATTGTTTGCCCCCAAATTTTCCCCCACGGCGTTAAAATGCTTTTCAAAATTGGCAACCGTGAATGATTATAGTCCATGTAAACAATTTTAATTTGCGCATTTATATTATTGTAATATGAATAAATAAAAATAATAATGAAGTTTTAACAGGACCTTTAATTCAAAGTATTTAGAATATTTAACAAAAATCATTTCTTAGTTTTTTGTATCAGAATTGACTAATACTTTTTTTTTCATATTTGAACTTTTACAAAAGAATAACAACTTACAATATGTACAAATGTCTACAAAACTATGCAAATAATTTGACTAAAGGATCAGTGACTTGACTTTAAATATTTTCTTCTCAGATCCGGACTAAGAGGATACATCGCGATAGGAACAAGTTACAATTACAGTGAAGATATCACGTCTAGAGGCAGGGTGAGTACCTTTATACATGCTTATCGTAGTGATCGGAGGTAACCCCTCCCGGTACCCCGGATCCCCTTCATAATTTTTTTTTATTGCATTGTATGACGAGACGAGCATGCCGTTCGCCTAATAGTAAGCGATACGACCACCCATAAACAGTAGCAACACCATCCGGCACCTTGAGTTACAAAGTACTGTGTGGCATTCCACTGCACTCGTCATCCTGAGACATAAGATGTTAATTCTTATATGTTCAGTATTTACACTGGCTACAATGTCCTTCAAACCGAAACAACAATAATTGGATACGTTATTCGTTCCCCCTGTTAGTTATGTTAGGTCTCATGTGATAGGGGGCGAGCCTATCGCCATATCGGGTACAAATTCCAGGCTCGTGGCTGATATTGACTCTGCCTGGGGTTTGAACCCGGCACCCTAGAGTGGTATCTTACGTCGCACTCAATACAGCTACGCCTCCAAAGCAGTTTTTTAATATACTGATGGTAGGATTCTCATATGTAAGTGTCCGTCTGGGTGGGTACCACCGCAATGTCTATTTCTATCGTATCATATGTGCATGCACTGTTGTTTTTCGGTTTGAAGGGCATTGTAGCCAGTGTAACCACAGGACACAATGAGACTTAACATCTTATGTCTCAGAATGCCGAGCGCAGTGGAATGCCACACAGTACTTTGTAACTCAAGGCGCTAGATGGTGTTTCTACTGTTTATGGGTGATCGTATCGCTTATCATCAGGCGAACGGCATGCTCATCTCGTCATACAATGCACACAAAAAATACATTTTTCTATAGATCTGTACCTCCTTTTTGTATCAACCTGTATACGAACTGCCACATAAATAAAAAATATAATGTGATACAATTTTCTAGATAATAATCTACGACATCATCGACGTGGTACCGGAACCTGGCCAGCCGTTGACCAAGAACCGTTTCAAGGAGATCTACGCGAAGGAGCAGAAGGGACCGGTGACTGCGCTAACGCAAGTGCTGGGGTACCTCATATCCGCCGTGGGACAAAAGGTAATGAAATTTAACAGGGTGTTTAATTATTGTACCCGTTGGATTTATCTTATGGTGGTACATTTTGCGTATTTGAGCCAATATTTGCTTTGTTTGGCCAATACATCAACTTCGGAAATATTGATATTGCTTTGCTCAAAAGGAGTCGTTCAAGTATTACTTAAGCAGAATTTTACTAATTTTTAATCACCCCGTTCCTCTTGTTAGTAAAAGTATGCAAAGTTCTTAATCCCCCCTTCCTACGCTTATATAAGTTTATCTATACTAATATTATAAAGCTGAAGAGTTTGTTTGTTTGAACGCGCTAATCTCAGGAACTACTGAACCGATTTTGAAAATTCTTTCACTAATAGGAAGCTACATAACTCCTGAGTGCTATAGACAACTTTTTATCCCGGGAAAATATTTATGTCCCGGAAAAACTTTTTCACGCGGGCGGAGCCGCGAGCACTACTAGTGTATGATATTTACAAAATCTGTTTTTATGAGTTTATAGCGTTCAGACATACAGACGCGGCGAGGGGATTTGTTTTATATTTTATAAATTAACTGTGATTTAAATCCTATTCCCTTACAGATATACATATGGCAACTCAAAGACAACGACCTGGTGGGCGTGGCGTTCATAGACACGCAGATCTACGTACACCGGATGTTGGCTATAAAGAATCTGATATTAGTGGCGGATGTGTACAAGTCCATCTCTCTGTTGCGGTATCAAGCGAAACACAGGACGCTGTCTCTCGTCTCCAGGGATTTGAGGTTTGCGCAGGTATGTAAACAAACAAAACAAAATACCTATCAAGCATTGATCTCCGAAGAGAGAGGAAACAAATAGCAGACTCCGGGCTGATATTGGTTAGAAAAACCCAATATCACTTTGCCTGACCCGGGAATCACACCCGACTCCTCAAAGTGGTGTCATTCGCGCATACAATACAACTAAGGCACCGAAACAGTTATACTGCGTGCACAAGTCGACCAAGCAGTTATTATACTGCTTGCATAAGTCGACCAAAATGTTATTGTACCGCGTGAATAAGTCGACCAAGCAGTTATTGTACTGCGTGCATAAGTCGACCAAACAGTTATACTGCGTACATAAATAGACCCAACATTTATTATACTGCGTGCGTAGCTGGACTTCACAGAGTGTGCCTTTTCAGATATACGAAATGGAATTTATGGTTGACAACACGAATCTAGGATTCCTAGTCAGTGAGGCTGAGGGCAATTTTGCCATGTTCATGTATCAACCGCAGGCCAGGGAGAGCTACGGAGGTAAGTTAGGGATAAATGGCTGAATAACTCAGAATGTAAGTCTGTATATAGGTGTATAAAAAAAGATGTATCAACCGACGAAATGTACAGATATAACAAAATGTGTATTAATTGTGTCTACTATGTAATTTTTATAGATTTTATCGATCTTAATAAACTCTTATAACAAACCAACTGCAAAATAGCTAATATTTTATAGCATTTCATTGAAAAATCTGAAGGATTTGAAAGTAAAATTTTATACATTACAATATATTTTTCTAGTGTAATATATTAGTTGTGTGTTGTAAAAATAAACTGTAATCAACCGTGCACAAAAAAATATACCTCTATCATGCTTACGCGTCTGTAATGTCGTCACAATAAAAGCAACTGGCAATGTTCCCAGGCCAGCGTCTGATCCGCAAGAGCGACTTCCACCTCGGGCAGCAGGTGCACGCCATGTTCCGCATCAACGCGAGGCAGGTGCCCAACGCGAACTGCAGGAAACACGTCACCATGTATAGTGAGTTATTTCTTACCTGCAGGAAACACGTCACCATGTATAGTGAGTTATTTCTTACTTGCAGGAAACACGTCACCATATATAGTGAGTTATTTCTTACCTGCAGGAAACACGTCACCATATATAGTGAGCTATTTCTTACCAGCAGGAAACACGTCACCATGTATAGTGAGTTATTTCTTAGCTGCAGGAAACACGTCACCATATATAGTGAGTTATTTCTTACCTGCAGGAAACACGTCACTATGTATAGTGAGTTATTTCTTACCTGCAGGAAAGACGTCACTATGTATAGTGAGTTATTTCTTACCTGCAGGAAACACGTCACCATGTACAGTGAGTTATTTCTTACTTTGTTTTTACCCGACTACGGCGTAGCCAGGGAGAACTGTTTGAAACCTGTTTTTTTTTATTGGCCCTACTGCCAATACTGGCCACACCGGACTTTAGGGTGAACGCTTTAGGCGCTTGCAACCCATTAAATTGAGTGACCATGCTGAGTGCAACCCACTAACGGGTCACGAACCTCGGATCAGGACGGTCAGTGAAACAGGATGAGATATCAACGATTAGTGGGGAATATTGGTGTTTAACCTAATCCTATCCATTTATTTCGTCGGAACTGTTAGGGGGTCGGGGGGACGACGGGGAACGCGGCGAAGACAGAACTGCGGTCGTTTGGAGTGTAAGAGTTTTAAGAACTCGTTCTTACGACGGATGGCCAGAGTGATGTCTGGATCGGTTATGTTTGAAACCTGGTGTACACAGGTTGATACTGGCTACACACTTACGTACCCTAATATGGCGGGTTTTACACCTTTTTACGATGTTCGTTATCAATGCAGATGCAAGGATCCTTCCACCAGTAAGACTGTCGGATAACCATCGCTCATCAGTCGACACTCTCTGGACTCCCCTCCCCATGAGGTCCAGTGGAGTCCTCCCTACCCGTATAAAAAAATCTATTTACGGATATAGTACGGTTTTATTTTTTAAACTTCCTATGTGGATAAGTACACAACTATCTCCCTTTCAAACTACCCAAATATTAACCTGACTTTTATCTACCAACAGCGACGCTAGATGGCGGTATAGGGTACGTGCTGCCGATTGCCGAAAAGATGTACCGTAGGTTGCTGATGTTGCAGAACGTCATGAACAACTACTGCTGTCATATAGCCGGACTCAACCCGAGGGCGTTTAGGTAATTTTTCTTATACTCATTTATACAAGCACAATTTATCGATTAAAATAATCGATTTAAGCATTTTTAATATGTTTGTTCACTATCTCCTGTGTATATGTTTTGAGCAACTTTCAGTATCCTATATAAAGTTTATTTGCGCTACAATTAGCTATATCAGAGAGTGACTATAGCGAGGTCTTGGGCTTGAATCCCGGGTTGGGAAAAGTGATATCGGGTTTTAATCAATATCAACCCGGAGTCTGGAAATGGGACCAGTAAATAGTAATAAGCCCGCCTATTACATGGGACCTACCATAGTTCACAAAATGGGGGTATGTTACACCTTTGCCTACCCCCAAAGCGGGAAGAAGGCGTGATGGTATGTATATATTATGTAGATGTATTAGCATAGGGCGCTGGAATGTAAGCTACTGGCGAGCTCCGCGAATGACCAAGCGCTGTCAACACTGACGCTCTTCGTATCGTCAGAATGTTATAACTTATATAAACAGGTCACATATCGCCAGAATACTCATAATCTGAATATGGTAGCCATAAAGTGAACATAACCTGTTATATGGTGGACATAACCTGTTATACTGTGAACATTACCTGTTATATTGTTAACCATATCCATATACCATACCATATCAGCCCTGTAATACTGCCCACTACTGAGCACGGGCCTTCTCTACAACTGAGAGGGTTCAGGCCTTAGTCCACCACGCTGGCCTAGTGCGGGTTGGTATTGTTAACATAACGTGTTATATGGTGGACATTACCTGTTATATTGTGAACATAACCTATTATATGGTGGACATAAGCTGTTATATGGTGGATATAACCTGTTATATGGTGGACATGATCTGTTATATTGTGGATATAACGTGTTATATGGTGGACATGATATGTTATAAGGTGGACATAACCTTATATAATATGTGATTTGTTGTGCAGGACATACAAGTGCAGCCGCCGGACGCTGAGTGGCGGAGCGGCTCGCGGTATTCTAGACGGAGATCTGGTCGCGTTGTACGCCACCATGCCCAACTATGAGAAACAAGACGTAAGGACACACATGTTCATTGATTGTTGTAAGAAGACACAACCGCCAAATCAGCACTTATATACTGCCCACTGCTGAGCACTGGCCTGTACTAATTGAAATGGTTTAGGCCTTAGTCTACCACGCCGGCCTAGGGCGGGTTGTAAGAAGTCATTTACTGAAAAAAAATCGTGAGTTTTTGCATAATGGAGAACTTAGATACGAAATTATTTACGGAATTGCGTTATTATTCTGCAGTCAATGAAATCTTACAATAGCTGATGTGTTTTTCTTTTATTTATTGCCTCCGAAGGCAGATGCTATCAACCCCGTTTTAGTATAGATTCTGTTTTTTTTTATTACAGATTGCAAAGAAAATCGGCACAAGAGTCGAAGAGATTATGGCGGACCTGTGCGAAATAGACAGACTGACTGCTCATTTTTAATTTAGTTTCCTCAAAAGCTGAGACGGTACAGTCAAATGGGGTGCACAAGAATAAAAGGGTGCAACGGATAATACTTATTGAGTTTATTTCACAAATATACTAGCTAATTTATTATCTGACTAGCTTTTGCCCGCGGCTCCGACCGCATTAAAAAGTTTTCCAGGATAAAAGTCCCGGTTTATATTTCCCCGGGATAAAAAGTAGCCTATGTGTTAATTCAGAAAATGATCTACCCGTGTGCCAAATTTCATCGAAATCCGTTCAGTAGTTTTTGCGTGAAAGAGGAACAAACATCCATACATCCAGACATACTTACAAACTTTCGCCTTTATAATATTAGTAGGATTACACTAATATTATCAAGCTGAAGAGTTTGTTTGATTGATTGAACGCGCCAATCTCAGGAACTACTGAACCCTTAGACTATTTAACCAATGGACACGATATGACAATAATGCGCAAACATTTTTTTCTGCCAATCCTGACGGGGGGCGAGGTAGACACGTCACACGGATAGCACATATTTAACAAAAAAATCCACACGTACAGGGCTGAATATAAGGTTGTGTAAAAAGCGTTTACACAATAACACAGCAAAAATCACAATTTCTGTGGAGCACTGCTTAATTTCACTATCGTATGAATGAATGAACTATCGTAGAATATAATGACAGCGATCGCAAGTCACATAGGTTTTAATAAAAGTTTATGACCAGCTGCGCATGTATGACCAACGAAGGGTTCGCCTGGTCATCCCGTCTCCTTCTTAAATGAATGCTCTAAGACTGAACTGATTTTGAAAATTCTTTAATAAAAAGCTACATTACACCTGCTATAGGCTACATTATATCCCGGAAAAAATTTACACGCGGACGAAGCCGCGAGCAATACTATTCCTTACATAATTATAAAACTAAGTCCTCCACCGCGTCTGTCTTTACGCGATAAACTCAAAAACTACCGAACGGATTTCGATTGAATTTGGTATGGAGATAGTTTAAAACCCTGGGAAGGACATAGGCTTCATTTTATCCCGGAAAATATATTGAGTGTTTTATACTGGAAAAGTCTTGCACGCGGGCAAATCCGCGAGCAATATCTAGTTTAACAAATAAGTGAATACATAAGAGCTATATTTAAGTTTTAAATACGTGGTTTAATCATAATATAAGTTTTATTTCGTTTCACCCCCTTATTCGTGTTCACCCCATTTGACTTCGTAGATAGTTTGACATGGCAAAGCATTTTTGATGCAAAATGTCATCTAATTTTATAACCTTAGAGTTTAATTTTCAATTATCAGATAAAAATTAGCCTTTGAATAAACGATTCTTAGTATTGTTATTTTTTGGAGTCGTTTGGTTATGAAGCGCTATCTATCGAACATGAACTCTATGCCTATTAACATAAGGTTTATTATAGAAACTGATTTGCCGTTTTTCATTATCCTTTACTGAAACTCGGTTCTTATAATTTTGTAAATAAATTTTGAATTTACTGTTTGTTTTATTTAAACCTATTGATTTAGTAACTAGGGTCGGATTTTAATAAACTTTCCCCATCCTTAACTTCGAATCGACAGCAATGGCTTCATCAAAAGCTCCTTCACACGAGCGGAGTCGCGAGTAATGCCTTGTCTAGGAATAATTTAATCTTTCCTACTAATATGAGAAAGGTTGGGAAAATGTTTGGATGTTTGTTAGAAGTAAACGCAGAATTGAACGGATTTGGGTGGAATTTGGTACACGGGAATACCATGTATTAACATATAATAGGCTAATTTTTATTCCAGTTAATTCGTTCCATGGGGAATAATAGAGCTTTTTTACCGGATTTTTTAAATGTGGCTTGTTTCGCATCGCAATGAATCGCTAGTGTTAAGAGACATGTATCTGGGAAGACTTCACGCAGGTGAAGTTGCGAGCAACACATAGTTTGATCTAGATATCCTTTCCCGTTTACAACCCATTATACTGCACTGACTTCAGTCTGGGTCGCAGGCACGGGGGTAGCTATTATAGGTTCCACATAAGGGGGGCCCGAGGATACCCAAATGTCAGTGGCGTAGTTGTTTCAAGAAATAAATTACATATTGAAATCCTCCTAGCCAGTTTCGGCCACGGCGGCCAATCTCAACGGAGATCAGCCAAGTACGCAGGAGATATTATAGTGCACAAGTGTGTGCGCAATACACAGGTGCACTCGCTATTCCTTCACTCTCATAGTCCGGTGAGACGGCAATCCGACATGACCGGAGAGAGATCAGGCGCAGGACCAACGGCTTTACGTGCTTTCCGAGGCACGGGGGTATCACACCGCCAACTTCCTGACTCCGAGCTGCGACTGAGTAATTTTTTAAGATGAAAAACCCAGTCGCAAAGTTATTTGGCCCGACCCGGGATTCGAACCCAGGACCTCAGCGCGCAAATCGTACTCGTAACGCGTACGCAATACAACTACGCCACCGAGGCAGTCATACATATACACAGCACACCACGGTAGGCAGCGGCTTGTCTGTGTCCCCGGCATTGCCAAGTCCATGAGCAGCGGTGGCCGCTTACCATCAGGCGGGCCGCTAGCTCGTCTGCCTATACTGGCAATAAAAAAAATCCCCTCCAGTCGCAAAAAAATATGTGTAGGTACATTTGTTGTGCCCTGGATTATTTTTGTCGTAGGCTATGGGGGGTTCGGCCCTCCCTCTTACGCCCATGGTCGCGGCTTCGATACCCGGATCGAATTTGTGCCCGATATGGCGATAGGCTCCTATTTAATCCTAGATTAATTTACATATGAAAAAAAAATATTGCATTAGTTGCGTCTGCGCCTACCACTTCGGGGATAAAAGGCGTGAATGTGTGCAGTATAAACACTACACAAAGTGTGTGTGCACTACGGGCAAGACACGCTACTTTTTGTGTTAGGTTAGGGCTGGCAAATGCGTTTATAATTATTCTTATTTCCGTTAGAGAAGACGGTGTCCATTACCTACACAGTAAGGTAGATTCCTATGTTTGATTTTGTACATTATTTTAGATGTAACAGAAACTAATAATAAACCAGCCCTGTATTATATACTGCTCACTGCTGAGCACTGAACTCCTCTACTACCTACTGAGAGGGGTTAGGCCTTAGTCCACCACGCTGGCCTAAAGCCGTTTTTTTTTGCTAATGGCCCTACTGCCAGTAGCCTGACACCAGTCGGCTTTTCTGGCCACACCGGTCTTTGGGTGAACACAGAAGGCGCTCGCAACCCTTTGAATTAAGTGACCATGCTGAGGGCAACCCACTAACGGGTTACGAACCTCGGCTCAGGACGGCCACTGAGAGAGGATGAGACATCAACGATTAGGGAAACATTGGTTTTTAGGCCTAATCCTATTAGATTGTGCTGTCATCGGCACGCGGGCCGGAACTGCTAGGGGGGTCGGGGGGCGACGGGTAACGCGGCGAGGTCATCGACGGCGAGGACGGAACTGCGGTCTTATGGCGGATGGCCAGAGTGATTTCGTCCTCTGGATCGGTTAATAAGGAACGCGGCCGTCTCCATTTGGCGCAAGGCTTGGCAGACTTCACACACCCTCGAAATTCTTATGGAGAATTCTCAGGTATGTAGGTTTCCTCACAATGTTTTCCTTCACCGTTGAAGTGAACGATAATTGATAAACAATACACACGTAACTTTGAAAAGTCAGAGGTGTGTGCCTTGGGTTTCGAACCTCCGGATATTGTCTCTGCAGACCGTTCCATTCCCAACTAGGCTATTGTCCACTAACAGAAAATAATACGAAAAATAAATTCTTCTGTGAAAACAGCATCAAAATCGATTGAAAATTAAGCAGTTATTCATATTTGCAATATCGTGAACAAAAGTGGGGACGTGGAGGGGATATCGCGCTATCTCTTTCGCGCGCACGCAGCGTTATGGCCGGCACGCAGCAAATAAGTATTCCTGTTTTTTACAACCCCTTCCACCAAATTTTAAAGCTTTATATCTTACTAATTATTGTCCCAATTTTGTAAAATATTTTGCGTTAGATTTTGGATGGCATACATTTTTGAGAAATGTATTAACAAAACGTAGTTAACTACCTTATTAAATTTTGACGAGCATTCCGTTCAGCTAACCGCTGTCTCGTAATTTAACTGCAAAAAAATCACCTATAGTACCGTACGCGACGACTGACCGGAATCAAGTACCGAGTCGCCTGAAAAAAAAACACGGTATTGACGTAATACGTAGCGTACGTAACATTAAATAACGCCTTTTACCGGAAGGCGACTGTTACGAGCAATGTACAATATCAGACAGTAGCAGAAAAAAACGGTGTATGAAAGTGTAAGTACTCACCGATTATTTTGTATTATATTTAATTGACTTATAGGACTATGTCTGGGATTTAGAACTGTGAGGTCCTGTAAAATTGCCAGCTAAGTTAAGTAACAAACAAATATACGAAAATAATGTTAAATTTAAATGCGGCGCCGCACATTTTTTTGTTTGTAGTGGTTTTTGAAGTAGGTTTTATTTTTTCTATTTAATTTCAGTAACTAAGATTTTCGGGCTTGAAGCATAATTAATATCATGACCCTGCGATCCCTATTATATTCATGGTTGAATAATACAGAAAAGAAAATAAAAAAATAATTAATTTATTATTTTTTATGGACTTATTCAAAAAGTCTAATACCGCGAGTTACAACATGAAAGCATTTACGGTACTTTAATAGCGTTCATTGTTTGCACAAATTATTATTTAGACAATGCACTCCAATCGCAAAGGCGATCAAAACGCTCGCCGTAACGAATTGTCTCGAATAATGCACACTATTACTTAGAAAGAATTTGTTTTTGTACTTAATTAATCGAAAAGTTATAGAACATGAAAATAGGCTCGCCCTTTGCCCCCCCCCCCCCCCTCCCTCCTTTATACGCCTATTGATAGAGAAGAATTTTAGAGAGATTAGGTATCCGTCACCAGTAATAATTATACTGAAAGTGCATTATCAATAATAATGAATGGATGGTGATCCCTTAAAATCTGTTGACCTATTTACTCGTTTCTTGGCGTATGCCATAAAAGGATTTTGTATTTAATTATGAAAAGTATATCCGTCTCCGCATGGGAACCGAACCCACTATCTCCCGTTCAGTTAACTACATGCTGCACATAGACAATGACTTAATTATGTGAAAGGTATTATGAATGGACTGCTATAATAGCCCGCAATTTGCGACCAATACGTTTGCAGATTACACGCGGATGTGAAGAAAATATGCCGCCCTCAAACCACTGCAAATCTTGTGAAGTAGGTTTAATAGAACGCTTTCTAGAAACCACGGTTCTGAACCCTTGCTGGTGCGTTTCGTATTGTTCCCATTATAGGAAGTCTACACATACTCACGCCGTTTATCTCCTGAGGGGTAGGCAGAGGCGCAACTAGTGCACCTACTTTTCGCCGTGCGTATTCCGTCCCATGATATGATAGGAAGTCTAGTAAAATCTCCATTTATCCTATTTAAAAATCGTCAACGCACCTAGGGCTCAGGGATTGTTTACAGTATGGTGTTTATTTTTCTGCCCGCGTATCTAGTATACTTAACAACCTATGCTTGTTCAATGACAGCCTCAGCCAACGCGAGGCTCCGGGCGGCAGATGTATGTGTGAGGCGTTTTTTCTTCGCGCCTTTTCTCGGTCGTTGGCTCAACCGTAACGAGGCTCTGGAGGGAGAAAAAAAGGTCCCGATTACAACGATTTGATGCTTAAGATGCGATGGTAAATAGGGTGGTGACCTAAAAATGGTCTACAGTTGGACGCGCCAGGCCCCCTAAGGCCGCCTCTACTGATTTTGACTATGTAAAAACACAGTATACAGAATAACCTACTTGGCAACAGCTTGACATCGTGTTATTTATTCAATTATATTATAAAGCATCCTTAAAATTGTAAGGTCTTGCTAAAACATTTACAGTAATAAATTTATGTAAATATTATGTCTAGACGGGTTTTTTATTACATCAATGGTCTAGACATTAAAAAACTAATAATCACCTAAATATTTGCACGTGAAAATCTAAATCACTGTGACAATTGGCAGAATTCGGTTCTTTCTAAGCTTATTAAACGTAGGTAACAATAGTGAAAAAACTGCCGGAACTAAGTCGATTTCATTCAAAACAATACGCGCTTAAAAAGTGAAAATACCTAGTTTTAACTTGAAGATGGATGTGCATCTTGTGGCTGTATAACTTTATTCCTAGACTAAAAAAAACGATTTCTTATTAGCACTGGGCTAAATTGTTTTTGGTGTTTCATAGAAAGTCACATTTACCTTCTTATATCCAAGCATGTGATTAAATCCTCATTCAGACAAGTCAGTTGTTGTTAGAAATAATCGTACACAATTATTGAAGTAAAAGTGGGCACATACGATGCGATTTGGTACAGCCGAACCATTAAAACGGTATGCCATCGAACCATATCGCATCGTGTGGGACACGGTTCGATGGACATTATTATTGTTATTGTTGGTACGGCTCGTTCGATGGCTTGTCCATCAAACTTGGTTGGATGCAACTGGACATCGCATGGTACGGTTCGATCGTGTGGCGTGAAGACTGTACCGCGTGACGAATTGGTCGCATGATACCAAATCTAATCGTCTGTTAGTAGTATAAGTCTGAACATACATAATGGCGAGACAAAACTCGCACGCATTGATATACAACCAACCACGCAAGTAGCTGAACAAATTCCAAAAACCAAATCGCCTATATATTTTTTTGTTCTTACCAATTTTTATTTCTCTTCACAAAAATAAAATAAGTATTTACTACACAAACAAATTCAATTAAATGTAACTTGAACTTGATTTTTTTTATTTTTATGCTGACTTTACGTATGAGTCTTACAAAAGATATTCAAAAAACGAATATTGCTAGCAATCTTTGCGTACAATTGTTGAAAGCAATGGTAGCTCGCTTTAAATTACGCTTAATGCTATATGAGTAGCTCTTGATTCATAAACATTGGAAATAAATCATAATATCTAAGAACAGATGGCTTAGTACAGATGACATTCACTTTAATCAACCAGACAAAACCAAAACGACAACTCCACATATCTAGAAAGGTTGTAAGTCCGGTATAATCATCGTATATTTCCTAAAAAAAAAGACTGAACAAGTTATAGCTCCAAATTATATTACACTTTTAACTATGTTTAAATCTATACAAGAAAATATAATTACGTAATTTCTAATACTACGTCAACCTGATTAGGGAAGATTTATTGAAAACCGTGAAAGTGTATTAAGGCCGTAACAAAAGAAACTGTATCGATAGAAAATTACTTTTTGTGAACTTAAAAAATTAACGGCTATCGACTTTTGTACTGTTTTTGTCGCCACATCTCTCATCGACTTTAGATATATTTTGGCAACATTGTAGAGTCACTTTTCTTTTTACTATTTTTATAACTGTACTTAACACCATTCGGGTCGAGAATGGACCCAGTACCATGACAGGATAAAACGCAAAATATGTATTTTTGTTCATTTATTTAAAACTTTGTATTCAGTAAATATATACAGGTGGACTTAATGCCTGAGGCATTCTCTAACAGTCAACCTTTGGGTGATGCAGAGATAAAACAAAGTGGATGTATATAAAACATGAATAAGACAAAACATATACTATACATACATAAATACATAATATACATACATACCTACGTAAGTAAATAAATACAAATATAATAAAAAATAAGATATAAGTAAAATATATGATATTTAAACAAAACTGAACTAGGAAAGTTAAGAATCTGCTACACTATTAGCGAAAAGCATCCGAACTTTTAATTTGAAAGTGAACCTGTTTGTGGAAGCCCTGATTTGATTGTAACCGTATTATAAAACTTTATTATTTATCACCATTCTTACTGTTTTCTCTATTATTATCACCAAGACGCAGTTTTGCTCGCTATAGTAACTAAAAAAATTTAGTAACTATAGCGGTTTATAAATTTTATTTTTCTCCTCTATGTAAATATTAATTATGCAAAATTCCATCCTCTTCCGTGCACGAAATGTGCTATCAAAGGGCTATAAAGGTTTTCTTTAAGAGCCTATGTGAAAAACATATGGAATCGTGATGGGCGTGACTTAGCGTATTTCAAATGCGAAGCGCCGCACGGCCCCGTTGCAATAGATCGCGCGCCTCGGCCCTAGTCGCATCGCGTCATTGTCACAGGTCGTTGCACTCAAGCCCGCGAAAAGATCGTCATTGCAAATGCATGTCTGCGTTGTAAATATTATAGTTATTATAATTTCTAATAAATTTATAACTTATAAAACATATAATTTATTTTAATTCGTTTATAGAACCATTATTATGTCACTATTAACTACCTAATTACTTGAACATTATGTAAAATGACATTGTAAGTTATCTAAACTCATCGAAAGTATTATTCACTTGTAGTTGACTTTTGTTGACAAGATAAAATTTGGTGTGATGGTAGGTCCGAGACCTACCCCTACGTAGGTTTGTATATAAAAAGCAAAGCAGTATGAAACTTCTTATTTTATTTTTTTTATTTATAATACTTTATTGTACACGTACAATAGAAAAATACAGTATATCCACTAGAAATAAAGTACAATGGGCGGTCTTATCACTCGAGGCAATTTCTTACAGACAACCGTAGCATGAAGATAGGGCAAGGAAAAGAAAGGGCAGTTGAGGTGTACAAGACAGAGTATATATATTGTGACAAAATACATAATATGTTTTAAATTATATTTTGCTTTGCTTTGATTTATTCTAATGGACCTTCCTAGCTTTGGTGGACACAAAATAAATAATAATACAATACATGCAGTAACTATTTTTCGGCCCGACTCGGGATTCCAACCCACGACCTCAGCGCAATAGGCGTATCGTGTGTGCAACTATGCCTTGGAGGCAGTCAAACATAGCATCACACCTTTTCTCCTCACATTTCGTTAGCTATTTTAGGTCTTATGAAATAGGGGACGAGCTTATTGCCACATACCGGGCCCAATTCAACAGTCCGAGTTGATACTGGACAGAAAAAAATAGTATTTGCCCGACCCGGGATTCAAACCCGAGACCTCAGCGTGGAAGCCGTACCGGGCGCGTAATACAACTACGAGTTGCGACATCACGGTAGTTTCGGCAAGTCATTCACGATAAAGCTTCTTCCCTGGAATGTCAGGTCTATTTTACGTAAATGATGCTTCACTCTAGTGCCTCCATACAATTGAAAAATCGAATTTTGTATGTAAAGTAAATTCGAAATTTATGCACAATAAAATTACATAGTTTGATATGAAGATTGATTACATTATTATGGTTCAATAGTCACTATATAGGATATAAATGTTAGAAATGTTGAAGGCTGCCGCTACCTATCTAGATCATTTTTATAATTTTTAATTTGAACTGTATGTAATGTGGGGTAAGAAAAATATAGCAAGGTCATTCTTACTACGCGGGTACTTATGCTTATAGAAAATTTGAAATATTAATTACTTACAATTTTTAAAATATTTTTGATATTTTCTACAGAAGAATTGACTGCTGTTTGCTGCCACAGCTACTTCTTCAATTCCAAGGCATTTTTTTTTGTTGTGCAATATAACAAAGCTCCGATATCCTTATTGAACTGAATGAAAAATAATGATGGCCATATTTTAAAAGGAGACGGACAAAACTTCATAGAACTTTGGGCTTAGTGTTACAGAGATAATTTATGCATTATTTTATACTTATATTAGAACTATTTCCAAATGAGAAAGAAAAATCTGTCTGTCAAATGGGAGTAAAGAAAATCCGCTGTAGAGTAGAGCTTCTAAATCATTTTTCGGTGAATAACTTTTTTTACCTGATGACATAAGATGTTCACAGTACCTAACCATTGCCCATTGGATTGCCTTATTGAATAGTGAACAGAGCTAGCTTAGACAATAACCAGAATTGAACATATCACATGGAATCGACGAGGACTGATATAAATATATAATGACTCATTTACGCTCTCGCGCGAGTGGTGAGCCGAACACAATACGAGCCACGAGGCGAGGTGCAAAGCTAGAGTGTTAGTGAGTCATTAATGTATTTCAATTTGACATTACGTCGGGAGCGCTGAACAAAGTTGCCAGTAAAATAAAATAATATCGACCAATATTAAATATCCCAAAAAGTGAAAATGTCTTTTTAGTTTAATTTCTAAAATACCTATAGTTATTAATTCTTATTCTTTTTCAGCCTTTAAAAGGCTACTATTGAACATAGGTCTTCCCCAAAGAATTATTAATAATATGTCAATATTATTCTTGTTATACATGCATGGTATTTGAGTATGTAACCAACGTTCTAAGTTGGTATGTGACATAAACGATGATAAAATAAATAATGGAAGAAAAATTCCAAGACGAAATAAGTTTTAAATCGATACTACTAAATTCGTGTTAATAATAATATTAATAATAATAAGTTTATTTATCATAACAAAGTTTTGGCGTTTACAATATGTGGTCGCTGGAGCCTCCTTTTAAGCATAAGTGCCTGTATTAGGAGACACTATTAAACTAGACTATTAAACTAGATATTACTACTTTTAGTTTTGTATATAAGAATAAAATTTATAAAATCTTAAAATCAAAACATATTAAAATTATGCCGTAGATGGTATGTATAGTATAGTGCATGTGTGTGTTTGCGCGTGTGTGTGTGTGCGCGTGTGTGTGTGTGCATGTGTGTGTGTGTGTGTGTGTGTGTGTGTGTGTGTGTGTGTGCGTGGATGTGTGTGTGTGTGTGTGTGTGTATTATGTTAATCATCGCAATAAAGCTTCTGTTTCCTCATAAGTAAGTGAGATTATCCAATTTTTTATAGATTTTTTACAATTATAGTAAACTTTACCGCAGATATCTAACTCGTTATGAATTTTGTTGAACAGTTGGGCTGAACATTTAGCAAATTGTATATCTGCAAGGGTTGTATTTGATTTTGGTCTTTTAGCAACCATATCTTTCCTTCTTTTAGTTTGATTGTCTTGTCCATACTGAATAGTTTTGTGCTTTCTTAGTACATAACTAGTAACATTTTAGAGGACAGCCTGATGATATCGATACAGGAAGTTAGTTATAATTCATAAAATAATTTATTTTCTTTCCCCTTTGTAATACAATCTAATCTAGACACGCGGCAGTGTGTCAAGCTACATCCAAGCAAAGGAACTGGCTAGCCAGCGCCGTGTGTAATATTACACGAACCACTTGTTGCCACTTTTCACCTTTCTATAACTCAAAACCTATTTAAAGTAAACACATAAAACTGCGTGAGTTTAATTATATTTATAAGGACATCTAGAAGCCCAAATTTCATGAAGTTAGCTCAAACGGTTATAAAGATATGAAGGTCAAAATCTTAGGACTTATAGTATCTAAACCTAACCTACTTCCAGATGACCTAGAAGGATGAAATTTGGAATCCAGCTCGGTAATTATGTGTAAGCGTAAGAAAAAATCTAAAAATAAAAAAAGTTAAAAAATAGAGGGTCCCCATCCAAAAAAAATATTTTTAATGGTAGCGTTGGAACCGTTACAAGCAAATATTTGAAACTATCCCAATATATGTTTTATTATATTTGCTTTATAACAGAAATATAAAAATAAAGTTAAGCCAAAACATTTGTGGTGTCCCCATACAAAAAACTTGTAATACGCGCTAAACAGCCGGCCAACGGTGGGTCGTCATCGGCGCGCGGCACCACACAACTCAATACCTACCTAGTTTTCTTTACAAAAAAGTAATGATATCCCACCAAAAACATAAATGTAAAAGATCTCACATTTGTAAATACCAGCAACTATTATAGGTATTCAATAAAGCAAACAAATAGAATTTAATACTTGTTCATAATGTTATTTTGTTCCTATAAATAGATATTTAGATTTTGCATAAAACTTGGCACACATTTAGATCTCCATTCTTTTTGCGGCGAAGTCCACAGCTAAACATAAGTTTAGTATTGAACTTGGCTATCCTTTTTTACATTTATGTTTTTGGTGGGATATGTCAGCGGTCATGTCCAGCGGATTTTGATTTTAAAGCCAATAGCCTTTAAAGAGAAATAAATCTAAATGGCGGCTTTTTTTTTAATTCTAACATTACATCTGCCTTTTGTGCACAAAACAATGTCCAGATATCGATTTTGAGTTCGATTGGCCTTAATACAAAAAACTTCAAAATGGCGGCTACTTTTTTCAATTCTGACATTGGATCACTCTTTTGTAAATAATGTTACACCCAGATATCGATTTTGCGGTCGATTAGCCTTAAAACCAAGAAATTCAAAATGGCGGCCACTTTTTTCAGTTCTGACAGTGGATCTGCCTTTACTAACTAAAGTGGTGCTTAGATACCGATTTTGAGGTCAATTGACCTTAAAATAAAGAAATTCAAAATGGCGGCTACTTTTTTCAGATCTGACATTGGATCCGTCTTTTGTACCTACAGGCCTGCCTAGATGTCGATTTTGAGGTCGATTGGCCTTAAAACAAAGAAATTCAAAATGGCGGCCACTTTTTTCAATTCTAACATTGGATCCGTCTTTTGTACCTACAGGCTTGCCCAGATATAGATTTTGAGGTCGAATGGCCTTAAAACAAAGATATTCAAAATGGCGGTCACTTTTTTTAATTCTAACATTGGATCCGTCTTTTGTACCTAGGGGCCTGCACAGATATCGATTTTGAGGTCGATTAGCCTTAAAACAAAGATATTCAAAATGGCGGCCACTTTTTTCAAGTCTAACATTGGATCCGTCTTTTATACCTAAAGGCCTGCCCAGATATCGACTTTGAGGTCGAATGGCCTTAAAACAAAGAAATTCAAAATGGCGGTCACTTTTTTAATTCTAACATTGGATCCGTCTTTGGTACCTACAGGCTAGCCCAGATATCGATTTTGAGTTCGATTGGCCTTAAACAAAGATATTCAAAATGGCGGCTACTTTTTTCAATTCTAACATTGGATCCGTCTTTTGTACCTAAAGGCCTGCACAGATATCGATTTTGAGGTTGATTAGCCTTAAAGCGAAGAAATTCAAAATGGCGGCCACTTTTTTCAAGCCTAACATTGGATCCGTCTTTTATACCTAAAGGCCTGCCCAGATATCGATTTTGAGGTCGATTGGCCTTAAAACAAAGAAATTCAAAATGGCGGCCATGTATACCAATTCTAACATTGGCTCTTAACATTTTTTTGATTTGATTTGATTTGATAATGTATAAATAAATTAGTACTACAAAAATTCATACTAAAATAATTTTATGGTGTAAAAATTTGAACAGCCTCTACATGCAAAATACAAATTTTTCAAATGTATGAGCGGCACGCAAGCGTCATTTACGCAAAATTGGGCCGGCATTCCAGGGCGTCCCTAGCTATGGATTACGCAATATAAATAATACATACATAGACTCTCACATCTTTTATCCCCGAAAAGGTAGGCAGAGGCGCAACTAGTGCACTCACTTTCAGTCGTGCGTATTCCGTCCTATGATGTGATAGGGGGCGAGCCTATCGCCATTTCGGGCTCAAAATCCAGAATTCGGGCTGAAAAGAAAAAAATCCAATATCATTCTGCCCGACCCGGGGATCGAACCCGAGACCTCAGCATTGCAGTCATAACGTAATACAACTACACCACTGAGGCAGTATAAATAACAAAAAAAAAGCAGTGACTATTGTTTTTCAATCAGGGATTCGAATCCGGCACTTCAGCGCGGTAGTCGTACCGATCACGAAATATAAGTAAAGCAGGTCTCCGACTAGAAACAATTTACAAAGGTGAAAGGATGTAATAATTACGCTTGCTGCCTATCTTATAGACCTAATAGAGCCTATAATTTTATATTGATACACGGACGTGAGCTGGATACACTATAAAACAAAATTTCCAGGGCACCTTCAAATTTGCCGCGCGGTAGCGCGGACCAATCCCTACACTAGACGGCCAATTCTAACTTTGAAGGCGTCTGAAAATTTCGAACGCACGTCCGTCGTCAGTAAAGATTCCGGACGACTGAAGCCGGCACGGGCCACTCCCATAACAGTGATGGCGTATTTGGACGTCGCGGATGAGAGAAAGTGACGGGAGGCGCACGCGTATGCCGAAATGAAATGGCGTAAGCGCCAAAACAATTTTCTTTTAATTGTGATTATACTATTTAATTCATTTTAATTGTGTATTGATATAAACTTTGAAAATATTGATTTATTGTATTTAAATCAAGTTACGAATGTATATATTCCACCATTTAGAGATAAAGCGTGTTTAAAGAAAATATCAGAGGTAACTTTGAATTTTTTTTCGATCGAGAAAATTTGTAGCAATTGTGTTTTAGCTTTGACATATCATTGAGTTATATGTTCAATTTACACATATCCAAAAATCGAACTTCTGATCTTAGTAGTTTACGAGAAAATTTAATTTAAAAGTCCTTAAACTTCCTGACATAGGCTCTTAATTATTAATGTAGAGATATATTGGATTGCCTTCTTGCGAATCGAACCCCAAACTTATAAGGGATGCTCAAGTGCGTTTCTACTATCTTACTAATATTATAAATGCGAAAGTTTGAGAAATGTTTGTATATTTGTTAGAAATAAACGCAGAAACAACTAAACGAATTTGGATGACATTTGGTACACAATTACATCATGTACTTTTTATCCCGGTAATTTGCTAGGGAAAACAATGGATATTTTATTTTTTTATTAAATAGATGGCGCAGCGTCGTACTGTGTTTTAGGAACTTTTTGTAGCAAAAAAGGCTTTTTACGCGGGTGAAGCCATGCGCAAAACCTAGTTAATAGTCAACTTTACATTAAATCAATTTACCAGTCGCAACTGACACACCAGCCAAATCACTGGCCTAGTACAAGCGCAAACCAAATGTTTTATTTTTCAGTCTGTGACATAATTGTCCAGATCTTCGTGACCGCTTTCTAAATATATTTTGGAGAGAGTTGAGGCTCAAGACATACTGGACGCAATGTAGAGCGTAGATGAATAGAAAAAGACATCGATTAAGACGATTTATGTAGAGGTTCTGCATTTAAATATTATTTACATACGTAGCATCACGCTTTTTTCCCTTTTCAGGGGTAGGCAGATGTGTATAACCCCCAAATTTTGCTAGTTTTGCTGGGTCCCATGTTAAAGGGGGCACACTTATTACCATTTACGGGGCACATTTCTAGACTCCAAACTGATAGTGTGTAGAAAAACCTAATATCACGTTTGATCGACCCGGGAATCGAACCCGAGAGAGTATTGCAGTTGTACCGTAATGCAACTCATCGGGGCAGATATTATTTAAATGTTAATGGAAGTGGATGATAGCCTAGTTGGGAATGGAACGGTCTGCCGAGACAATGTCCGGAGGTTCGAAACCCAAGGCACACACTTCTGACTTTTTGAAGTTGTTGAAGAATGTGTGTATTGTTTATCAATTATCGATCGCTTTAACGGTGAAAGAAAGCATCGTGAGGAAACCTATATACCTGAGAATTCTCCATAAGAATTTCAAGGGTAGACTAAGGCCTAAAACCCTCTCAGTAGTAGAGGAGGCCCGTGCTCAGTAGTGGGCAGTATATAATACAGGGCTGGTATGATTATGATGATGATGAATTTTCTATGTCGTTACATAGCTTTCTCTATGCGAGAGTCCGTCTGAGCAGGAACTTTAGTATTGTCTATTTATGCCGCCGTGCGATTATACATCTAATTATTCTGTTCTACTTTAAAGTTCTGAGTGTCTTGTGAGCTTAACACCAGGCAAGTTACTTGCTTGATATTCATTAATGTACACACACACACATACTCACGCCTTTTATCCCGAAGGGGTAAGCAGAGGCACGACTAGTGCACCCATGATGTGATAGGGGGCGAGCCTATCGCCATATCGGGCATAAATTCCAGACTCCGGGCTGATATCAATTTGCCCGACCCCGGGGATTGAACCCAAGACCTCAGCATTGCAGTTGTACCGTAATACAACTACGCCACCGAGCAGAGAACTCTTATTCTGTACTTTGCTTGAAAGCTGCAAGTCGCTGACAGACGACGCGCAAGCGACTTATGTAGAACCTTAAGGTAGTCGAGCATACACTTTTCTGTATGTAAACTTTAATTGCTCCTACTGGGAGTCACAAATCCAGATGGATTTAAGCCAAAGTATGCTGCTGATAGAGCTATTGAATGATACATATTTGCTAGTTTAGTGCTGGCGCTGAAAAATATTCGTAACTCATGAAAAATATTCCAAAAACATGAATAGCTTAATGGTTTTGAATGAATTTTGGCACATAAGTAGTCAGATTTTGAAATAACGTGTAGGTAGTTACTTTTTATTGAAAGGATTTCATTGGAACTTTTTTCTTTGAAAAGAGTTTAACGCGTGCAAGTTCGAACAATAAATATAAATCAACAAAGGAAGATGGTTATGGTTCGATATCACAAACGCTACTGAGCTAAGTACGCAGCAATGCTATGATAATCTCTTTCCTCAAAAGCCATCAAATAGGATAGTATCCTAGGTTTGATTGTGTACATTATTTTATATAAAACAGAAAATAATACGAAAAGGAAATCCTTCTGTGAAATCAGCATCAAAATTGGTTTAAAGTTTATTTATTTATTTATTAAGGATTGCCAACAAAATTTACAATGTCACAAGTATAATAAAAATAGTAGTTAAAAAATATTATGTACTAATTGCAATTTCGATTGCAGGCAACCACAACATACTCTATAAAAAGATAAGTTTGGAGAATACAAAATTAACACAATAAAACTCTAAGCAATCAACTAAATTATAAATTATAAAGAAAGTTAAAGCAGTTATTCAAATTTCGAATATTCTTGTGAGGAAAACTGGGGCGTGGTGGGGATATCGCGCGATCCCTTTCAGACGCAAGCAGCGTTATGGCCGGTGACACTCGATGACGTCACAGTTTGATACGACTGTCGTTTGTCAATTTTCCCTTCCACCAAATTTCATAGCTTTATAACTTATTTTTGCGCCAATTTTGGAAATTCTTATTTTTTATATTTTGAATAATTTTTGATAAATGTATTAAAAAAAACTAGTCAACTACCCTTTTGCTGATAATGTGTCTTCGGGTGTACTATGCGTCCTAATAGTATTTATTTGTGAATACGGGCGTAAATCCATCTAATATCGTGTAGGAAAGTACATTACACTATTTTTTTATGACATTGAATGACGAGACGAGCATGCACTTTGTCTGATGGTAAAAGATACGACCACCCATAAACAGTAGCAACATCATCCAGCACCTTGAGTTACAAAGTACTGTGTGGCATTCGACTGCGCTCGTCATCATGAGACATAAGATATTAAATCTCATTATGTCCAGTAGTTACACTGGCTACAATGTCCTTCAAACCGAAACACAACAGTGCAAGCATACTGCTGCTTGGCGATAGAAATAAACATTGCGGTGGTACCACCCAGGCGGACTCTTACATATGAGAGACCTACCACCAGTATATATAACTAACGTAAAGGTTCATTTAACATGATACGGAACCCTAAAACCGCGTCAAATCCGCTTCCACCTACTTCCGAGCGCCTGTCACTTCACTATAAAACAGTGGGTGACCGGATTGTGTCATCATAATCAGCCAAGAGTACCGAGAGACGCCATCAAAATGTGTTCAGCAATTTTATACGTTAGTTCATTTTGTGCTTGTGATGTGATAGTGATTGTGGTTTGATAAAATGCTCTAAATATATCAATAATGTGCTAGATATACACTTACCTATGATATATGTTAACTAGCTTTTGCCCGCGGCTCCGCCCGAATTAAAAAGTTTTTCCGGGATAAAAAGTAGCCTATGTGTTATACCAGGACATGATCTACCCGTGTGCCAAATTTCATCGAAATCCGTTCAGTGGTTTTTGCGTGAAAGAGGAACAAACATCCAAACATTCATACATTCATATATTCTTACAAACTTTCGCCTTTATAATATTAGTAGGATGGATGGAAAAGCTTCAATAAGGAGACGTCCGCTTTTTCTATGGGTCCTGGGCTTCAAAATCTAACCAGGCTCAATCTTTACGGATAGAAGGAGCAAAATATGGATCTTGGATACATCAAAAATATATTTTTTCAGACCGCCCTATTTATAATTAACTTTTTTAAAAACGTTTATTGTGTTGTTTTAAGCAAAATTAAATTACATAAACCTTAAAATCGGAGTTCTTTAATATTAAACTGTTTATTGTAAAAGGCTTATTTTTTAGGAGTTCTACTCAAATATAATTATACAAACTGTTTTGGTTAGAAGTTAAGACCCGTTTTTGGGCATGTCCTTTGTTTATGTGATAGATACAAAAAAATATATTTTTGAAGTTCCAATATAAATACATAGATGGCGTTAATTTTTTTGTAAAGTGAGCGTAAACCAGAAGCGCTACGTATTAATTAAATAAGTACATAGTATTGCGTTTAGATGGCGCTGTACTAAAAAATATTTATTTTATTTCAAAGTTCAATAATTGGAGTTTTGGACGATAGTGCACTGCGTTAAAAATGAACAGTAATATTACAGAGTGCAAAACCAGACCATATCATTCCAGCCCTATATTATATACTGCCCACTATTGAGCATAGGCCTCCTCTACAACTGAGAGGGTTAAGGCCTTAGTCCACCACGATGGTCTAGTGCGGGTTGGCAGACTTCACATACCTTCGAAATAAAAAGAAAAGGCTAAAACATTATTAACAGAGTGCAAAAGACGACTGCTAAACCATTCAGTTAGATATGTAACCTTTTAAAGAATGTCAATTTATTAACTTGAGTATTGACTTCTAGATTACCAGCAGTTTCTTGGTGGCATCAGCGCTGGCTGACCAAGGACAATGGACGCCCTACGCCAACCTCCAGGCGTTTCTTCCCCAGCAGGATCAACAAGTAAGTTTCGGAAGTTTTTATTAGTAGAGAAGGTAAAAAAGCAAAGAGATCACTTGATGTTAACCGTCCATATATATCCACTATATCAATGGAATCGAAAGGTTAAAAACGGGACCCAGTGGAACGGTTATGTTGGTTTAATTGAGCTTAGGGTCCAATGTCGACACTCGGTATCGGTACCGAGCATTAGACTGAGTCCCTAACCACTGGCATACCGACTAAAACCCGCGGTGGTCTCCTTCTAAGAAAATATTTTACTACCACCACTTTTATCTTTTTTGGTCGGCCTTAAAGTATTTTGGTTAATATTGATGCAGTACTTAGAGCATTTATTGGTAGATATTCAAAGACATTTACCAAAAATCCACTAAATACACCAGTTACATGACATACATAGGCATATATAAGAAATTCATGTACGTTTTTATGAAAGGGCTTCGAAATAAAGAGATTTTTTTACGGACGCGCGGTTCCGTAACTTCGAAAGGAGCATTTACACAACAATGCAGTTTTGCTTTGTTGGTAACTTACAAGATAATTTGGGTAAAGGGTCGTTTGTACTAATATGTCGTAGCTATGCATATAGTCTGGGTCCCAAAATATTATGGCAATTTTCATAGAGTACCTGCTTACAGTATAGACTGCCTCGGTGGCGTAGTTGTATTCCAGTATGACTGCAAAGCTGAGGCCTCGGGTTCGATCCCCGGGTCGGGGTGAATGTGATATTGGTATTTTCTATTGAGTATCAGCCCGGAGTCTGAAATTCGTGCCCAATATGGCAATAGGCTCACCCGCTATCACATCATAGGACGGAATACACACGGCGAAAAGTAGGAGGCAGATTTCGCACACAGGCGCTGTCTTGGGTCGACGCGGCCATGGGTCTTGGGTTCGATTAACGGGTCGGGCAAAGTGGTGTTGGGTTTGGCGATAGAATCGCCCCTTATCACATGGGACGGAATACGTATGGCGAAATGCGGGTGCACTAGTTGGGCCTCTGCCTACCCCTTCGGGGATAAAGGGCGTGTGTGTGTGTGTGTGTTTCATAGGGTATTTTACAAACTAGCATGCTAAGTTCACGTAACATTTTTCCACTGTAAAATTTAGCTTAAAAATTTAATGGTGCGCATACTACCTATAACAGTAATTAGGTCTATTATAGCAACGAAAAAATCATTTGTATTATAAAGATTTTTATAATACCGAGCTCGAGGGATCAGCTCGCGTTAAAATTAAATAACGCAAAATTACACTGCTTAAAATGTAAAACTGTAATTTGCACTTAAACTGTACTTTGGGAGAATCTATTTTCGAGGCCCAAATGCTATTTAAATTTTAATAGGATTATAGAGAACTTTTGTAAAAATATAAATCTTCGCTAAACAAGTAAACTTTTGAACATAATTTGCATTTTATAATACTTAGCGCTGTTGGTTTGCTGTATCCAACCCCGAGCTTAATTATTAACCGGGCCAGACAGACATCGTTCTGTCTAGACTTTATGATTTCGTTAATGGAATTGTAGCATCATAATTTGAAAAACTTTTGAATATTGTGTTGGTGTTAGTTTTAGTTCGTGAGTAACTCTTTAGCTTGTCAATTGTCTGTTGTACCGTTTACGGTTGAAGTGTTGTTAAAATAACTTTCAAGACGTAAAACTCAACTGAATTGTTAAAATTCTAGGCACTGCGGAGATCGTTATTAGTTGCAACACAGAAACGGCAAAGGCCGGCCACGACCTGTCATAATTCTTCTTTCTATATAAGTCTATAAAGGTTTTTATTAATCAATGTTCTAAGTTCATTACACTTTCTCATTTGAAGCAAATATATACTTATCAACCGTTAATAAGTGACACAAATAAATAAAAATATATTCTGATTCATGCAACTGAAATAGACGTCAATGATTTTCGTGACGCACAATTTTTTGTTCTTTTCGTACTTTCGCTTTGCGTATGACATAACAAGTTATATATAATTGTAAAATGCTATATTTTCTGGTCGAAACTGTTGCAATCTAGGCCATTGAAAGCGAGTCTATATTCTATTAGTCTTTTTGTGCTTGGCAGTCGGTACTATCTATTTCTTTGAAAGATTAATGAGTTTAAATTATTTAACGTATCCATTGTGAAAGTGTAGGTTGTTATTTTTTAAAACAATTATTTGATTTATTGTTGTGTCGTTATCGGATTACTTTGTTAAATACTCTTTTGATTATATTTTGAAATAACTAAGTTTTACTCACGGCTTCATCAGCAGAAATGTTTCCTGTTTAAGTTTTATTGTATATCTTTTTACTGATTACTGTTTTTTTTACTGGTGGTAGGACTCTCATATGTAAGAGTCCGTCTGGGTGGGTACCACCGCAATGTCTATTTCTACAGCCAATCAGCAGTGTGCATGCACTGTTGTGTTTCGATTTGAAGGGCATTGTAGCCAGTGTAACTACAGGACATAATGAGACTTAACATCTTATGTCTCAGGATGACGAGCGCAGTGGAATGCCACACAGTACGTTGTAACTCAAGGTGCTGGATGGTGTTTCTACTGTTTATGGGCAGTCGTATCGCTTATCATCAGGCGAACGGCATGCTCATCTCGTCATTTGATGCCATACAAAATAAAACTTTTCTAGCAGCTTCTATGTTAACCTAGGATATTATGGTTGGCATACAAAAACTTTTACGTAAAATTTCATTCAAAATTAAAAAAAATATGTGTATTCCATCTCATAATTTGATAGGGAGCCGCCACTCTATTGCCATTCCAAGCATAAATGCAAAACTACGGGATACTGAGTAGAATTTAACTTCTTATTTCATTAATATTATAAATGCAAAAGACAGATGTGACACTCGCCTGTTAATACGTCGAATATTTACAACCCGATACTGTAAGTGACGACTTGTAATTGGCTTATAGTTGTTGTTATACATTGCTTGCTTATACACCATTGTTATAAGCAAGCTGTTTGTCTTTCAAATAAATTTTTGATCGTGTTGCTGAGGTAGTTTCTCGCGCTGCTTCTTCTTTACAGCGTAACACGTTCCGAAACGGTGGTAGATTCATGAGAATTCAAAACAGCTTATGAACGACTATTTGAATAAAGAAAAGTTTGAGTTTGTTAAAATATGTTTGGATGTTTGCATGTTTGTTAAAGGCAGATGAAATTGACACACGGGCAGTTCATTTCCTGGATTAACACATGCTACTTTTTTATCCCGGTAATAGGCTTCCATGGGAAATAATGGATGTTTTTAATCTGATTCTTTCAGTAGATGGCGCTAGCATCGTACTATGTTTTAGGGACTTTTGTAACGGACAGGGCTTTTCACGCGAGCGAAGTCACGTACATAGATATACACTCACGCCTTTTATCCCCGAAGGGGTAGGCAGAGGCGCAACTAGTGCACCCACTTTTCTCCATTATCCCGTCCCATGATGTGATAGGGGGCGAGCCTATCGCCATATCAGGCACAAATTCCAGACTCCGATCTGATACTGAATAGAAAAACTAAATATCACTTTGCCCGACCCGGGGATCGAACCCGAGACCTCAACATTGCACTCGTACCATAATACAACTACGCCACCGAGGCAGTCAAGCTAGTTAATAGGTTTTTTATTTATTTGTGCCGTTGGTTTATTAACCCCCGACAAAAAAGAGGGGTGTTATAAGTTTAGGGTGTGTATCTGTGTATCTGTGTATCTGTATGTCTGTCTGTGGCATCGTAGCTCTCAAACGAATGGACCGATTTGGACGCGGTTTTTTTTTATATGAAAGCTGATGTAACTGCGATGGTTCTTAGCTATAATTTATGAAGATCTGTTCAGCCGTTTGAGGATTATCAGCTCAATTCCAACTTAAAAAATCCGATTGACTTTAAATTTGGTGTACTGTGACATTCAATATATTTGTAAACATGAGCTGATGCTGCGGCATCAAGTAGTCTGCGGGATACCCAACTCCTTAGCAACTTATAGCAGATATAGTGTGTTTGGGCTCATAAGGATGGGCTCAACGAGTAGGTGATAGATAGTTAATTATCAAGGCCCCATGATGGAGAATAAAGTAATTTAAAAAGTTTGAAATAAAAATTAAATTAAAATTTAAATAACCCCCGACACAAAAAATCTCCAAAAAGTAAAATAATAATAGTGTCTTTGTCGTTTAAGTACCTACTAATATTTTGACACAAGCGTCCTCACGTCGGTGGACCGAACTCCGGACCAGGGAGATGAAAATACTTCTTTAGCGGTCCCCCGACGCGACGACGGTTGGGTGAAAATATTACTAGGTACTTAAACGACAAAGACACTATTATTATTTTACTTTTTGGAGATGTTTTGTGTCGGGGGTTATTTAAATTTTAATTTAATTTTTTTGTTTATTTTGGTACGTCAGTTTAGCTACATAATCGTCTGACCTCGGAATGCTTTTTTTTTTGTTAATGGCCCTACTGCCAGTAGCCTGACGCGAGTCGGCTTTTCTGGCCACACCGGTCTTTAGGGTGAACGCAGAAGGCGCTCGCAACCCTTTGAATTAAGTGACCATGCTGAGGGCAACCCACTAACGGGTTACGAACCTCGGCTCAGGACGGTCACTGAGAGAGGATGAGACATCAACGATTAGGGAAACATTGGTTTTTTAGGCCTAATCCTCGGAACGCAATTCGACGAACTTCTATGACAAAAAAAAAATGATTATGTAAGTGAGGGTCAATGTCCGTAGATATTTCGCTACGTTACAGTAGGTTATAGTAATAGAATTGGTCCAAGTAATAGGATTGTAGAGATAATTGTAGTTGGTGTCGATGCAAGAAGTTTTTTTACAAAATATTTTATATGCCTAAGAGTGTGGCGTGCTGCTCTCATGCACACACGCCCGTGATCCAACCGAGGCATCATTCCTTGGACGGCGAGAGGCTCTGTACAAGAGCCGACTCCTGCGAAGGTTGTGGTTGCATGCACATGCGCATCCCGCGAACTTCGATATAAGAGAGAGAGAGAGAATAGAATGGCGGGGTTTTAGTCGGTAGGACGGTTTGAACCGGTAAGTCCGGCAGAAATCCGTAAATAATAAAAATTTCCCCGTGTTAAAAATAAAATCAGTCTCATATCATGAAATCAAGCTAATCTTTATAGAGATGTAGTGTTTCTCTGCAAGCAGGTGGTGGGACCTACGCAGTATCTTAGAGAAAGAATCTAGATTAATTATGCGAGCGACAATCACGCGCAGCGTGTAGAAGCAATCGAGCAGGCCGTCATAACTGTGTCAACGGGTTGTGTATCTCTTGCCATGTTTTTGGGCCTCACTACACACCATCTGGTGCATTGGGGTCACTTTGATGTGCCTTCAAAAAAAATCCCTACGAATCAAATTCGTAAAACGTACGTCAAATTAATAAACAATTATTTACTAGTATCGAAACCTTTCCATACTCAGGCTATACTTAAACGACAACCCTAGTAACCTTATTTTCTTCACCAGGGACAAGCAAGTGAATACGCCGACTTTAGCGGGCAACAGGAGCTTGGCGATGCTGGTGGCTTAGGAAGTCACGACTTCGGAAGTCTAGGGGGTGGTCACGGCTTCGGGAGCCTAGGAGGTGGTCACGGCTTCGGAGGCCATGAAATCCAAGCCCACAGCTATCCTGTCCATCAGCACATCGAAGAAGAAAACCCGGAACCAATCAAACATTACAAAGAAGTAGTAGTCCCTGTTCCTAAAAATGTAGAGTTCAAAATCAATCAACCGATAATAATCCCGGTACCTCATCATGTGCCGATCCAAATTCCGGTGCCAAAGGCCGTAGTTATTCCGGTGGTGAAGGAAGTTTCCGTTCCGGTGGAGAAGTCGGTGCCTTACCCAGTGGAGAAGATCGTTCATGTACCGAAAGTTAAAGAAGTGCCTTTTGAAGTGGTGAAGCATATTATTGTCCCGGTACTTAAGCCTTTCCCATTCAAAGTGCCAGTCCACGAAACGATCATCCACACGAAAAAGGGCTCTCATAAGATATAAATAACGTTTAAATTCGATGTAATGTTAGCTGTTTAATGTGAATTTGTTTCTAGTTCTCCACCGTTGTCTGTTGTTTGAATGTGATGTGTGATTTGTACAAAAAGTTATGAATAGGCGTGAAAATGTTGTTGTGTTTGTTGTTGTTTGTTATACAACACGCAACCTAGTCATCTCTTTCAGTATTTATATGGGGGTTAAGGAGTAGTGAAGACTGCAGGTATTATAGTTTTATAACGGTTTTCCAAATTAATCGCAGTATCAATGTGCCAGTTTCGTTTTGCACATTGGTCAGTCATTATGATGGCCAAATCAAAACATGAATGTCGCAATTAGCCGAATATTTGCGACAAATGACGTAAAGCGGTATAGTATACGTAGTTAAAATGAGACGGTCAAGAAATGCACACATTTGAACTTTACATGCGCAAGCGCAGCAATGCGCGCAATAAAAACGCTTGTAAGTCGTGTGTATAAGCCCTTAATCCCTTGAGATGACTAGATGTGTGTTCTATATTTTACTGTGATTGTTTCTTGTTATTTAGTTTGTAAGAATAAATATTTTATGATTATTATTACTGTTTTTTGTTCACACCTGTTTTAAACGCGTCAAACGCCTATATACTCGGACGCCGGCGTCCGTCGCGGGGCTTGACGAGTCAATAGAATAAGTTAGTTTACACACACACATTCATGCCTTTTATATCTGAAGGAGTAAGCAGAGGCGCAGTTAGTGCGCCCAATTTTTGTCGTGCATATTCCATTCCATGATGCGATAGGGGCCGAGTCCATCAATATATCGGGCATAAATTCCAGACTTCGGGTTGATACTGATTAAAAATACACAATATCATTTTGCCCGACCCGGGGATAGAACTCCAGACCTCAGCAGTACAGTCGTACCATAATATAACTACGCCACCGAGGCAGTTTTTATTATAATAAGTAAGTTTAGTATAACAGAATTGAATTAAAATTACTTTTTAGTATTACATGTATTCCTAGCGTCTTAAAAATATTGTTTTTCCAATTTATATGCAAGGGTTTTTTATACATCAATGGTTTACTCAAAAGAATTATTGTACATTAACAACACATTGCAAATTACGATTTATTACTTTCATAGTTGGTCACATTGATGTTAGCCAGTTCCGGCCACGGCGGCCAATCTCTACGGAGATCAGCCAGGTACGCAGGAGATATTATAGTGCACAAGAGTGTGCGCAATACACAGGTGCACTCGCTATTCCTTCACTCTCATAGTCCGATGAGACGGCAGACATGACCGGAGAGAGATCAGGCGCAGGACCAGCAGCTTTACGTGCTTTCCGAGGCACGGATCATACTGCCAGCTTCTTGACTCCGAGCTGCGACTGAGTAATTTTTAAGATGGAAAAACCCAGTCACTATGTTGTTGGCTCGACCCGTGATTCGAACCCAGGACCTCAGCGCGCAAATCTTACTCGTACGCAATATAACTACGCCACCGACGCAGTCATTGATGACATTGATGTAAATAAGATGCCTTTATAAAGTCCTTCATACAAATAGAAACCAAAAATAAAATGACATCATATCTTAGCGTAAAGTCTCCCTAAGGCCTGTATTATATTGACTTGGTGAAACCTTATGTAGGTTCAAGTCTTAGGGAGAAATACTGACATTCGAAATATTCGAAATATTACTCAGATATTATTTTTTTATGATGGTCGGAGGAAAATACAGAAAAGGAACCCCGGTAGGTAGGTCTCTCGTAAGCGCGGGCCGGTCTGGGTAAATATTCCCGCAATAACTATTTCTACCGTCAGGCAGCAGTGTGCATGCACTGTGTTCCGTTTGAAAGACATTGTAGCCAACGTAATTAGTGGGCATTATGAGACTTAACATACAATGTTTCAGGGTGAAGGGCGCAGCTCGGTGTCACGCAGTACTTTGTAACTCAAGTTACTCGATGGTGTTGCTCCTGTTTATGGGCGGTCGTATCGCTTACCATCAGGCGAATGGCATGCTCGTCTCATCATTCAACTCCAATAAAGCTTTTGCGTAAGGTGGTAATGTAATTTCTTTAATTATTTTTAAGTTCATTGACCCAAAGTATCAGTTTCCGGTTCCGTGCGTGTTATTTCCGTTAAATATTGCTCTTTGCTGGTGATTAAAAAAATCCTTTGTATACAAAGGAGTGCAAGATAAATCTTTTACACGGCCTTTAGAATATACTTTTTATCTATAAGTACAATCCATACTTATAATTAAATTTAATATGGAGATAGTTTGAGACCCTGGGGACATAGGCAATTTTATCCCGGGTAGAGGGACGTTCATCCCAGAAAAATATTTCACGATTAATATTTTCCCGGGATAAAAAGTAGCCTACTTTACTCGTTGATAATATAAATTTATATTGATGAAAGAATTTTCGGAATCGGTACAATGGTTGTTGGGTTTATTAGTTACAAACATACATAAATACAAATCTTTCCTCTTTATAATATTAGTGTAGATATTGCCTAGTTATTTCTGCGAACCGATTACTACTGGGATTCACCAGTAGGCCAAAACGAAAACTTAGACAATAATTAAATACTTACACACGCACGCACACACAAATATTCACGCCTTTTATCTCCGAAGTCGTAGAGGCGTAAGTAGTGCACTTTACTTTGCCGTGTGTAGTACGTCCCATGATGTGATAGGGGGCGACTCTATTGTCGTAATATTATAAGGTACAAATCCAGACTCCGGGTAATATTAGTCCCCCCTAACAGTTCCAAAAACAATGGATAGGATTAGGTTAAACACCAATTTTCCCCACTAATCGTTGATGTCTCATCCTCTCCCATTGGCCGTCTTGAGCCTAGTTTCGTAACTCGTTAGTGGGTTACCCATAGCATGGTCACCTAAGTCAAGTGTTGCAAACGCCTAAAGCGTTCACCCGAAAGTCCGGTGTGGCCAGAAAAGCCGATTCGCGTCACGCTACTGGCTGTAGTAGACAGATAAAAAAAAGAGCAATGCCCCCAATTTTATGGGACCTAACGTAGTTGGCGAAATGTGGGTGTGATGCACCTCTGCCTACCCCTGAAAAGGAATAAAGGTGTAATACTATGTATGTATGTGTGGGAGATGGAAAGCAACGATAGCCTAGTTGGGAATGGAACGGTCTACCGAGACATTGTCCGGAGGTTCAAACCCAAGGCACTCACCTCTGACTTTTAGAAGTTATGAGTGCATTGTTTATCAATTATCGTTCGCTTTGACGGTGAAGGAAAACATCGTGAGGAAACCTACATACCTACCTGAGAATTCTCTATAAGGATTTCGAGGGTATGTGAAGTCTGCCAACCCGCATTAGGCCAGTGTGTGGACTTAAGGCCTGAACCCTCTCAGTAATAGAGGAGGCCCGTGATCAGCAGTGGGCAATATAATACAGGACTGATTGCATTGCATTGCATGTGTGGGAGGTGAAGACTTTACCTTGACCTTGCACTAAGTTGACCGTTGAAAAGAAACTTGTTTATGTAATTCAAGTCTTGTGCATAAGTAATGCTATTGATTTTAAATCTTTATATTATTTCCGAAGATCCGTGTTCGTAAAATATATTCCTGTTTATCCTTATTCCTATAAATACTAAGGACGTACTAATTATAAATAATTGGCCCTTTATTCTCGTGAAGAAAGTCAAACATTGTCACTATGAAATGAAATAAATTTATTCGAACCCATAAAATGTTATACATTATTTAGATTCAGTCAATATTAACTCGAACACCAGTTAGGAAAGCTGTTCTCACTAGAGAAGAACGGGCAAGAAACTCTAGTGTTGCTCTTTTCAAAATCAGTTCACTAGATAATGATAATCATCATTATCATTATCACCATCATCAACCAAATGTCGTCCACTGCTGAACATAGGCCTCCCCCAAAGATTTCCAGATGGACCATTTCCAGATTGAAGAACTGACAGCATATGGGCAAAAAAGTTCTCGAGTGGAGACCACGTACTGGCAAGCGCAGCGTCGGCCTCCACCTGCAAGGCGGACCGATGATTTAGTAAAGGCCGCAGGAACGCGCTGGATGCGGGACGCTTTTGATAATGATAATGCAAACAAATATTTATCTTGCAAAACTAATGTATGTTTCAAAAAAAGGGTATCATTCCGTAGGTGCTTTTTTCCATGAATTAAAAAGAACTTGAATTATATGACTTAAATATTACAAATAATCACAATAAAGAGAACAATAGTACATTTACGTGAACAGTAAAAAATATATATTGACTCCATATTCTTCCTGTGAAAGTAAATGACCAGACAAATATAGCAAAACTGTCTCCACTACCTTATTTTACCAGAATATAGCTGGTTTACTAAATAAATCAGAGCATTAGAAATATGTATAGAAGAGTTTAAAGTATATAAGAGCCCAGTATAAATACCATGTTTCACTAGGCATCAAGAAAGTATTGTGGTGAAGATTCGTAAACAGTTAACGGTTTTTCGTGCATATCAGGACGACGCAACAATTTAAAATAGCTCAAATTATTGACTGTTATTCATCCTGCCCCTATCGCCAACCATCCCAGGTTTCCCCTATTGCTCTGATACAAATTGCTTTGTATGCATCTATCAGCGTATTATTCTTTCAATAAAATTATTGTAGGTATAGATGCAGTATCATGTGCCTCTCTCACTCTCTCACCAAAGTTTTCATGTGCCTCTAGACATCAAAATTCAGGATTTTGATGATGATTTCCTATTTTCCTGGCAAATAAATAGGGTCACCTCAGCTTGTCTGCCTACCCCTTCGGGGATAACAGGCGTGAGTGTATATATATTAGGTATATAATATTTGTAATTGTATCCTCGTATTAACTTACATCTTTCATCGTGTTAAATTGTGATGAAAAATCTGGGGGTCACGTTCGCACCTTCTCTTAATAAAATTATATCTTGAATTATGCGTGATATATATAATACATAAAACAGCTTATTTAATTATAGACTGAGGTCGCTTGGAGTCTAAAATAAGTCTTTAATTTTTTGTTCAGTGTATATTTTTTATGAGAAGATCATAAGATTTTGTACACGCTTCTTGGATATACATATAATTTTTATTAGTAGCTTTACTGGCCTACAAAAATGTGTGACCATGAATATTAAGATAAAATATAACAGGTTGTTTTGTTTTGTTATACAGGTGCTAGCTTGTGCTCGCGGCTTCGTCCGCGTGAAATTGTTTTTTCGGTATAAAAGTATATAGCCTATGTGCTTGTCAGGGCCTCAAACTACTTCCAAAACATTCATGGTAATCCATTGGGTACCCTTACAAACAGAAAAAGTTTTTTCGGGATAGAAGTCCCGATTTTTATTTTCCCGGGATAAGAAGTAAGCTATGTAATAATCCATGACATGATCAACCCATGTGCCAAATTTAATCGAAATCCGTTCTGGAATTTTGGAGATGTATAGTAACAGACAGACAGAAAAGAATTACAAAAGTCGCTGATTTGGGTTCCATTACTCTTGTTTAGTCATCCCATTTCTATTTTGCCACATTTCTTTAAATGTACAGACACACCGGTTCTACTGCTTTATTATATGTATACAAATGCACACCCATGCGTTGAAAGACATTTGATGCGGATCGAGGCGCGCTGTTCACGGTGTACACTTCATGGTAGTTTAACACATTGAGGCCTTAAGGGCCGCGTGAAGATTTTTCGCCCGTTTCCATCTTTAGGGAACTTTCCTTTCATTAAAAAATTTCCCATCCCCAAACCTATTCTTGGACCGTTGCGTAATGACGCAACGGTCCAAGAATGCCAGGTGAAGCTCATAAACTTTCAGCTAGGACCTAGATAAACTGCAGCAGCTTCATAAAAAAAGCACTGGTGAGACGGGTAGGAACCCCCCATCTCTTTATTAGCGGCTATGATTACAAGGATCTTGAAATAGTCCGAGATGTAAATGGAGGAAAAATATTAAAGTAAACAGACTTATTGGCGTTTCATTTATTATGCTCCTAGGTTCACGACTTCACTCGCGTTAAGCTGGGATTCCGCAGAACGCGGCAGATGGCAGACGGCAACAGCATGTGCCGCGACGGCAGACGGCACTACTATGCAGTATTCAATTGCATGAGACCGATTCCGCACACGACGGCATATGACACGCGGCAAGTGACGTCCAGCCGGGCGTCATTTGCTGTCGTGTGCGGAATCGGTCTCATACAATTTAATACTGCATAGTAGTGCCGTCTGCCGTCTGCCGCGTCCTGCGGAATCACAGCTTTAAAGGGTTTTTCCAGGATAAAAGTCTCGCTGTATAATTATTTATTTATTATTATATTACACCAACGACACGACATAACACAATATAACGATACTTAATATATGAGATTTTTAAAATATGAAATGCCTTAACAGGTGTGTATTTTTGAATATTTCAGAGCAAGACTTTGAAAAAGTTCAATATAAATAGATTGCACAATAAATGTATTACATACATTCAATGTTAACATTAATAACATTCGTACAATAATGTCAATCTACAATGATGTTCACAAATATTTAATTAATACCTACCATAACACAAAATAATTTAATTTAAACTATAAGTTGAATTCATGGTTATTTGAAGTTTTTTTATGTTTAGTATGTGATAATTGTTAATATCACCCTTGGAAGTTGTCGATATGTTACTATAAGTTTGAGTTATTCTGTTGATGGGGGTATGTTTCCGTAAATTGGTTCTACTATTACATACATATACACTCACGCCTTTTATCCCCGAAGGGGTAGGCAGAGGCGCAACTAGTGCACCCACTTTTCACCGTTAATCCGTCCCATGATGTCATAGGGGCGAGCCTATCGCCATATCGGGCACAAATTCCGGACTCCGAGCTGATACTTAATAGAAAAACTCAATATCACTTTGCCCGCCCGGGATCGAACCCGAGACCTCAGCATTGCAGTCGTACCATAATACAACTACGCCACCGAGGCAGTCTTAACCGTCAGTATTAGCCGGCTTTTATTTATTTTCGGGGGTAAGGAGCCTATGTTCTCCCCAGGATGTCAAACTATCTCCATATCAAATGACATGTACGAAAACGGGCCTTTCTAACCAAGATATATATATTTTGATAGTACCTACTCCAAAAAACTAGGCCTTGGAAATGATTCGTATAATTTTAGAGTCCTCCGATTTTGAGATTTATGTAATTGAATGTTGCTCAAAAACTACACTATGAAAGTTTTAAAAAAATGGAGGCGTCTTAATTTTTTGTAATGGATTCAAGATTTATATTCTTGCCCCTTTAATATCTATAAAGTTTAAGCCTCGCTAGATTTTGAGGCCGAGCACCCATAGTAAAAGCGGACATATGTTTTTACCGAAGTCCGTTGGATAGGTACCTAGCTGTCGAGTTAACTACGAACAGAGGCAGCAGGGGATTTTGCTTTATAATAGGTAAGGATGTAAAGTCGTCTTGGTTAAATATCTTAATAAAATCTTGTTTTTCAAGGATATAATTATATACCTACTAGCTTTTGTTCGCGGCTCCGCCTGCGTTAAAAAGATTTTCCGGGATAATAGTCCCGCTTTATATTTTCCCGGGATGAAAAGTAGCCTATGTGTTAATTCAAGACATGATCTATCCGTGTGCTAAATTTCATCAAAATCCATTTAGTAGTTTTTCCGTGAAAGATTACAAACATCCATACAACCATACTTACAAACATTCGCTATATTAGTAGAATTTTAACCACATAGGTAATAAATGTTTTAAGTCGGTATTATAATAGCTACTTTAAAATGATTTGACGTCAGTAGAGTGAGTCAGACGCAGACTGCTTCGTTTTTCGTCGGGAAATATTAGACAGAGAGCGGATTTTTAAGTTACTAAAAGTTTTCTACTAAATAAGTTACCATAATCGGCTTTTAGCAGTCCACTGCTGGACATAGACCTCTCCAATACGCGCCATTTTACCCTGTCTCCGGCTTGTCACATCCAGTTTCTGCCAGCATTACGCAAATCGTTACTCCACCTAGCTAGTGGTCGCCCTAAATTATGCTTGCCGAGTCGTGGTCTCCACTTGAGAACTCGTTTGCTTCAGCGGTTATCGGTTCTTCGATAGTTATTTCCTGCCTATAGCAATACCATGATATCATTTCTCCATTTAATTAAATTAGTACCTATTTTACCTATAATATGTTTTTTTTTTGTGTGTGTGTTGTACTTTAGGTATAAACAACTTTATCCCGCCATTGAAATATCATCTCATCATAAAACTGACAGTTTCAAAACTTATTTCTGGAAACACGGTCTGCCAACGCTCACTAGGACAGCGTGGTGGACTACGGCCTAAATCCAATCAGTAGTGGAGGCCCGTGTTCAGCAGTGCGACAATATAATACAGAATTTACTGGTGGTAGGACTCTCATATGTAAGAGTCCGTCTGGGTGGGTACCACCGCAATGTTTATTTCTACCGCCAAGCAGCAGTGTGCATGCACTGTTGTGTTTCGTTTTGAAGGGCATTGTAGCCAGTGTAACTACAGGACATAATGAGACTTAACATCTTACGTCTCAGGATGACGAGCGCAGTGGAATGCCATACAGTACCTTGTAACTCAAGGTGCTAGATGGTGTTTCTACTGTTTATGGGTGGTCGTATCGCTTACCATCAGGTGAACGGCATGCTCGTCTCGTCATTCGACGCCATAAAAAAAAATTGAATTAGAATGTTTTACCATCCCTGAGCAAGTGGGAAAATATATTTCCAATTCCTCCCTATTCTTCTATTTGATTAATTTAATTGGGGTTTAAGTCTAATCACTAAAACCAGAGACTTGTCGAGCTTCACCGCTCGATGTCAAATACGTACCACTGTTGATCCTGGCTTACAGAGTTCAATGGTTGGTGAACGGGCGGGACACCCGTATATCCCTGTGAAAATAGCCATGTTTTATTTAGATTGCTTATTTTTTGGGGAAAGTTGATGCGTGTCGACTCGCAAACGTTAGCGTTACAACTTGGTGACAACTAATAAATGAAACATTAAATTCAAGGTATTCTCATTTCTGTACTAAATACTTGAATTAAATTGTATGTTAGTTTAGTGTATGAGTATTTTTATTACTCTATCTTTGAGTGACAAAGCTTTATCCATAATTCACTGATACTAAAATAACGTAGGTAGTAAAAAACGGAAAAAGTCCATTAAAAGGTTCGGATTTCCGTATACTGTCTCTGTTTACCATTACGCAGGTAACCTTAAATAAACTCGAAACCTGACCTGTCTAAATTAATACCACGAAGTGTACCGTATGATTTCATAAAATATATTTTAGGAAGCATAAATATTTATTTATATTGAAAACCATCTGTGTGAAATGATCTTCCTTACAATCTAATTATACCAATCTATACTAATATTATAAAGAGGAAAAGTGTGTGATTTGTGTGCGTGTGCGTGTGCGTGTGTGTGTGTGTGTGTGTGTGTGTGTGTGTGTGTGTGTGTGTGTGTGTGTTTTTGCAATGAATGATGAGACGAGCATGCCGTTCTCCTGATACGAAGCAATACGACGTAAGGTATACGACTGTCCATAAACAGTAGCAACACCGTCCAGCACCTTGAGTTACTAAGTACTATTTGCCATTCCACTGTTTTCGTCATCCTGAGACATAAGATGTTAAGTCTCATTATGTCAACTAGTTACACTAGCTACAATGCCCTTCAAACTGAAACACAACAGTGCATGCTCACTGCTGCTTGGCGATAGAAATAGACATTGCGGTGGTACCCACCAGACCTACCACCAGTATAGTGTGTGGGTTTGTAGTATGTGTGTAGTATTTAAATAGATGTAATTAATATGTTTTGTAAGTTAGTTTGTAAGCAGTACAATAAAGAACCTAAAACCTACACGTCTTATCAATTACAGTACGGTAGTACGGGCTAATCTCAGAAACTACTAAACCGGTTTTGAAAGTGCTTTCACTAATAGGAAGCTACATAACTCCTGAGTCTACTTTTATCCGGGGAAAATATTTTTGTCCCGGAAAAACTTTTTCACGCGGGCGGAGCCGCGAGCACTACTAGTATAATATATTTATCACATAAAAACTTTATTACGCGGCGGAACTGTGGCAAAAGCTTATAAATTCGAAAGTTAGGATTTTGCTACCTAATCAAACATAACAGAACGGCTGAACAGATCTGGATGAAATTTGGCTCAGAAATAGATTATAGACTGGTAAAGCACATATGCTACTTTTTATCCCAAGAAAATATAGAACGGGTCTTTTATCTTGAAAAAGCATTTTCAAACGAGCGAAGCTGCACGCAATACCTAGTATTATAAATTCGAATATTTGTGAAAATATTTGGATGTTTGAAAGAAGTAAACACAGAAATTATTTTGCTTCCATGGGAAACGTTTGATTGTTTCAAGTAGATTGTGCTGTGGTCACTCAGCTGACGCTATATATTGCTCTCCATTCGACCGCGCCACACATTCCGTTCTGAACAGCCGACTCGGACGGACCTATTGTTTGTCGTAGCGCTAGCTGCGACATCCATTGTTCTATCCGAGTACCTGCTCGGTACGGTACGCAGCGGCCTCGCTGCGCGTCAAGGCCGACGGGCAACAACAGGGCTATTGTTCTTTTGCTACCTGAAAGCCTATTTCGGGCCTAACCGCGTCTTTCTCAGGACAGGGTTACGCCCAAGTAACGTCAAAAAGTATTTATTTTGCCCCTTCAGGGCTAGCTCGGTGGTTAACCTACCGGTGCAAATAAGCAGAGCTAGCGGTGACCGAGCCACACGCTGCGCCCCCTCAGGGCAAAGCAAAGCCCGACGGGTGCGGTTTAGGAGGCTGTGGAGACACACCACAGTTTCCTCCGTATATCACCCTCCCAACCTTACCCATCCCGTGTATCGGTTGAGCGTGCGGTCCTCGGACCAATACCGCTTACGATACACGGCTTGACAGGGACCCTTTTTGCACAAAAGATTGGCAAAAGGCTAACAAGCTTAGGGCACACCTATTATTAAGTACACCCCCCTCGCCTATACTCGGCGAGGAGGGCCACGCAATTCACTCACCCCCGGGCACTCCCACCCGGGGACTTAGTTTTCGCGTCTAAATACCGCGTCCGCGATCCGCGTTCGATCAATTGTGTGAGTGCCGCCTGGTTTCTTGTTTGTTCTTTACAGGCGGAACACACGCGGGGATAGCGAATACACACGCGACCTCCCTAAATATAAAGTAACCATAGACGTGGACCCAGCCACTAAAATGGCAGGTTCCACGTCCACGGAACCTAAAACCGATCCTCTCATCGCCCCTGGCTTTACGCTGTCGGCGATGAAGGAGACTTTAAAAAATTTAATAGTCCTTGACGCCGAGTTCAGGGACTACATGTCGGGATTGCTCCACAACGTGAGGGAGCAACTATCTGAAACATGGACCCCGCTGGGCCCGTCTGGGGCCCCGGTCGCCAATCAAGCGACCACGACCGCGGAAGGTTCGGACGAGGCCATGGAGACCACCACGACGGGCTCTCTAAAACGTCCCGTCCCATCTTCTTCCTCTTCTTGCGCATCGCAGGCGGAAGCACCGGCGTCGAAACACGACGACGAAGGCTTCACGTCGGTGAAGCGCGGGAGAAGGAAGAAAAAGGCCGTTCCCCAAAACCCGGACGACATCGTCCCTACCCCCGCGCTTTCAGCGCCCTCCGCGCCTCTAGATTCGACTTCGTCACCACCACCACCGCCACGGCGGTTAAATCTCCAACTCCCGACCAACATGTACATTCGGGACATCTTTAAAGAGCTGCGCAAACAGCGTATCTCCATTAGTTCAAACTCGTGGAATAAAATCCACAAGCTTCTTGCTCTGCAGCCCGCATCAATCGCGGACCACAGAGCGCTCACTAAATTCTTAGATACAATGAAGTATCATTATTTCACATACGCCCTCCCAGATGAATGTTGCTTCCGCTACGTCATCCGTGGCATCCCCACTCAAATGTCCGCCCCAGAGGTCAAAGAGGGCCTTATAGAAAAGGGCATCTTAGCCCTAGAAGTGCATAGGATGCACCGCCAATCCCGTACCTCCCGACCGGGTATCGAATACGAGATGGTCGTCGTAGTAGTTCAGTCCCCCGCAGACGTCAAGCGACTCTATGAGATTCGCGACATCTCGGGTCTAGGCGGCTTCACCGTCGAGACCCCGCATAAGTCAGGTCAGGTAGGGCAGGGTCATAATTACCAGAAATCCAGCCACAACTCTCGTGGCGGTCGCCTCCACCCCGGGTGCGTCAAGTGCCTCGGCGAACACGGTACATCGGAGTGCCCCCGTCAAAAGGAGCGATCCCAGTGCACAGAGCCGCCTTCGTGTACGAACTGCCGCTAGTCTGGCCATCCCGCGAACTACCGCGGATGCTCTAAGGCCCCGAAAAAGAACGCCAAAGCTCCTAAAGCTGCGGCCACCCCAGACCCTCAAGCCACTTTCAAGCTCGCACCTGCGCCAGTGCGCAACCCGTGGTTTCCACCCACGGCACGTGCTGACCCCCCACTACAGGCCCGCAGCGGAGTCACCCCCGCCACCCCGGCCACAACTCAACCCTCCCCTGTCCCTATTCCTACGGCTACGGCTCCCTCTCCAAAGGCAGCCCAGTCAAAACCAAACCCATCTAAGTCGGTAACGGTGGCGGCGGCTTACGAATCTTCCACGTCAGTCGCCTTCTTACTAGGCTCCCCGGAGATCATGAGTCTCCACGGCAAATTAGCCGAACGCGCCCGTCTTCTTACTCGCTCTGGGGAAGAAGACCCCATTCTCATCGCTGAGATCTATCAGATCCAGCACCAGATCTTTTAAGCCACAGTTAACACTGTGCGCATTCCATCGTCATCTTAAATGGCGAATAACGTGGCTCAAGCCCCCAAGCGGACCAAACCCCGCTCCCTCAGAGTGGGGTTCTTCAATATCAATGGTATTAGAGGCCAACGAGCTGAACTCTCTGTTTTTGTCCGCAAAAATAATTTAGACGTTTTCCTCATCCAGGAAACGTTTCTTAAACCCTCGCACTGCGATCCCAACATCCCCAACTTTAACCTGGTACGCAACGATCGTACGAGTGGCCCATTGGGAGGCACTCTCATTTATTATAAAAGGTCCCTGCATTGCATACCATTAGAGTCACCCTTAAGCTTGAGGAACATTGAGGCTTCGGTTTGCAGGCTAGCTATGACAGGACATCCGCCGATCACCATCATATCGGCCTACCTCTCGCCCCAAAAGGAGCTTCACTCCAACGAACTGACGACCCTATTTGAGATGGGGGATTCCGTCATTCATTCACTGTCTGGGGCTGCAACTTGACCAACGGGAGAGGTACCGTCCTGGAGAATTGTCTTGACACAATAGATATGTCTATCCTGGTTCCCTCTGAACCGACACACTATAGTCCCCAAGACAACTACCGAGCAGACATACTCGACATAGCGCTGGTAAGGAACGTAAGCCTTCGCGTGCGTTCCATGCAAGTGCTACAAGAGTTACACTCTGACCACAGACCTGTGATCCTAGATCTAGTCCCCCAACACAGTCCATCAGACGCAGGTCCTAATGTACCGATGAAGGTGAAAACGAATTGGCGCCTCCTAGGCACCAAACTCGCGGACACCTCATCCACAGATCTTTCCGGGATTCCGACCAACATCGAGACTCCTGACGAAACGACTGGCACGATACGTTCCTTCAAGAACTACCTACAAAACGTCTTGAGCGAAAGCTCCGAGAAGGTGCCAGAGACTGTTCACAGTCAATGGCAAATTCCCGACGACGTTCGGTGGTGGGTGAGGTTACGCAACGCTACGCTCACAGCCTGCGCGACGAGGCCCACCCCGGAGCGACGACATCTTGCACGCTACCTCCAACGTTTAGACGTCGCATAAAAGAGATCGTCGATTCGAGACGAGAAACTCGCCTAGCCGAATTCGGCCGACACATCTGGCCTTCTGGCAGATGGTTCGTTCCTTCAGGAGAAACGATGTGACCTCCATGCCTCCGCTCAATTGTCCAAATCAACGCCCGGCGTTTGATGATGACGAGAAAGCGGAGCTACTAGCCGACAGCCTGGAGGCTCAATGTTCTCTCTCAACAATACCTGTAGACCACGACGATCTTGTTGCGGTTAATTCATTCGTCGAAAGTAGGAACGCGGTCCGGCCACCGCCAGTCTCTATTTCGCGACCGCTAAACCAAAACCAAAACGACAACGCCAACGTCGACCCGTCGGCAAGGTGTGGCACAACGGCTTGCTTTTCAAGCTGTACACTCTCAACGTGCCCACTCAACTCGTGCACATCATACGTGATTTCCTGTCGAATCGCGGTTTCAAATATCGCGTAGAAGGAACTCTCTCTTCCCGACACTCCATCACGGCTGGAGTCCCGCAAGGCTCTGCCCTCTCCCCCTTTCTTTTCTCGCTGTATACCAGTGATATCCCCAAACCAAAGAACGTCCATCTGGCGCTCTTCGCTGATGACACCGCAATCTACGCCTCACGTAGAGATCCCGACAATGTGGTGCGCACTTTGCAGGCCGCCGCCGACAAGCTCGGCGAGTGGTTCCGCAAATGGCGAATCACCGTCAATTCCACCAAAAGTCAGGCTATCCTTTTCACTAAGAAAAAGATAATCCATGTGCCCCACACCTCAGTCCGCATGTCCAACCAGGTCATCCCCTGGACGGACACAGCCAAATATCTACCCTTGAGTTACCCTTGATCAGAGGTTGACCTTCATCCCACATATAAAAGCGGTACGCGCGCGAGCCGCATTGGCTCTTAAAAAGGAAAATTAAAATGTCAATCCGCAACAAGATTAGTGTCTTGAGATCAATAAGCTGATCACCTGACGACAACCTTGTCTCGAGTTTTAAAGTTCAAATTAAAAATCCATACCGGAAAAATAAAATCAAAGGTAACGGAACCATTGATTGTTCGCCTTATTTAAAATTTTCATAAAATCGTTCCATGCAGGAGTATTATAAAGAAAAGTATCTGAATAAATTGCAACATATTTGACAGTAAAGAAACTATCAAAAATCGTAGCGTATTCTTGTATTACAGCCAAGAAGATTATATTTTGGGTATAAGGTTCTTGATTACAGCACCAGAAAAAAAAACGAAACATGGATGGTCGGTCGGAACGTGCGTGCTCAACATGGCCTGCAATATTATAGTAACGTAAGTATGTATGCTAACGATATTTAAGCATATCTCTCTGCTTTTAACGTATTGAAATACAGTATTATTAAAAAAAAATATGCAGAACAAAAAAACTATCAAAACCATGAGCTGTGGCTTATAATAAAGTATCCAACATAAAAATTGTATGGATACAAAAAAAATCTCACTGAATAAGAACATTTCACACATAGTTTCACACATAAGTGAACCAGAATAATATTTGGCAAAAATAAATGAATATGCTGTAATTGATTTTATGCTGGTTTGGGAAACTTTTGGTGAGCCACGATCGGAATACTTCACCTGAGTTTAGTACACCTCGTGAAAATATAACAAAAGACAAAAAACAATAAAACTTACATAATATGTAAGTTGTTACACCTAGTCTGTTTAACATTGAATCATATTATGTTTGACATTGAATCATATTATGATTCAATGTCAAACAGACCAGTGCCCTATTCATCAAACATTACAAGTCTACAAGCTCACATGTAACTACATGTTAAGGATTTTTTTTACAAGTTCTTGTAAATGAACATATCAAGTTCATATCATACTTTTACAAGACTTGTAGATTGTATCAACTTGTGGTGGTGGCAATGGCACTGCAATGGTGAGGCCTCGGGTTCGATCCCCGGGTCGGGCAAAGTGATACTGGGTTTTCTATCCAGTATTAGCTCGAAGTCTGGAATTTGGGTCCGATATGGCGATAGGCTCGCCCCCTATCATACCATGGGATGCAGTATGCATGGCCTGCACCTACTTCGTGCCTCTGCCTACCCCTTCGAGGATGAAAGGCGTGAGTATGTATGTATGTATCATCTTGCATTTTAAATTTACAAGACTTTTTTTGATGCATTACCAAATAATGCTTTCATCATTTTTATATGTCGGTAATATAGAAATTACGGTAAAATAACCAAAATAATAAAACAAAAAACAATAAATAAATAAATCATAATAATAAAACCTATTTTTTGGAAGTACATCATGAAGGACGGTACGGTCGACATCTGTCGGGCATGCCACCGTCCTGGTGAGTCAATCAGGCATGTGATTTCCGGTTGTTCGTATCTTGCTAACGGTGAGTACTTGCATAGACACAACCTAGTAGCAAAGATCATACACCAGCAAGTTGCTCTTCGATATGGTCTTGTGACTCCTGAAGTACCATATTACCAGTATGTGCCTCAACCAGTTCTCGAAAATGATCATGCAACGCTGTACTGGGATCGATCTATTATCACGGACAGGACTATTGTTGCCAATAAGCCTGATATTGTAATAGTAGATCGATTGGCGCGCCGGGCAATACTTGTTGATGTCACCATTCCGCATGACGATAACCTTGTTAAGGCCGAAAAGGACAAAATGTTTAAATATTTAGACCTGGCACACGAGGTTACTGACATGTGGGATGTGGACTCCACAATTATTGTTCCGATTGTCGTTTCTACTCATGGGTTGATACCGAAGAGTCTCGACCAACACCTCCAGAGGCTCTCAATTAGTCGTTGGGTCAAGAGCCAGATGCAGAAAGCAGTACTTCTGGACACGGCACGCATTGTGAGGAGATTCCTCACTTTGAAACCCTGACCACCGGTGGCTTGGGTCTTGAGCCTCGCCATCGATGGGTGATTCACTTTTTTATATTTTTATATGTATAAATGTTTTTTTTTATGTATAAAAATGTAAAAAAAAAGAAAAATTAGAAATAAAGTGAAATTAAAACCTATTTTATTAGTTTCATGAACTATGATTTATGGTTAAAATTTTAATGTTCGTTTATAAGTGACTTAAAGTTTGAAAAAACAGGATGGTTTATTGCAGACCCATGTAGTTACTTTAAAAACTTTCTTGGAGATAAATAACATCGTAGCAAATCATTCCATTTGCATAGCATTGATTTTGTTATTCTTCAAATTACACTTCTTCAATTCATTCGTGATAAAACGATTTATTTACTTATGTAGTTTATTACGGTGCACCAACAGCATATTGTATTAATTAACAAATTGATACATAAAATGAACAATAATTGTGCCCGTCAGATGTATTATCATATTATATACCTATTAAAGGTATACTCTGCTATTATATCAAAATTACATAAGAATAAGATAAGAATAAATTATGATACCTATATTAAGATATTTTATATGGCGCATTTACCGACAAACTATGTAAAGACCAAAAAAATTGCAGAGAATAAAAATATATTATTGGCTTCTATACCGGGTGGAAGGGAAACGCTCTCGGAAACGAATACAGGTGATAGTATTGGTGATTCCTGACGTGATGGCACTAAAAAAATCGCGATCGCATTGTTACAATTTTAGTAGGATTTTCTCAAATTTCTGTACAGCTTCACCTATGGATAGATAAATCAAATTATTATTCTGAAAAACATAGTAAAAAAGGTCAATATTTAAAAAAAATCGTAATGAAACACGAACATCAGCTGACGGGTTAACGACCGCGGGCCGGTGCCAGAGCAGCGCGGCGGCCATCCAGTTTTTTGTACGCTTTACATTGCGCTCGCATGAATTACGGAAATACTAAAATCGTAAGTATTATCGCTTAGCTTTGCAAATGAATATAGTTTTTCGTTAGTGTTATGGTTCTTCTCTCTTACCGTTCCGGTATAGAGAGCGTTTCCCTTCCACCCGGTATAAGTGCCCTGTTCATTAAACGTTACGAGGCTTGTATTACAATAATGCGTTCATCAAAACTAAATGAATATACTACAAGCTACAAGTGATATCACTTGTATTATAAGTACTTTTTACACTTGTATTTGTTATTTCTGTTTATCAAAAATGCCTTTGTGACTTGTAGCTTGTAACTTGTGGCGAAAAAGTTGAAGAGTTATTGTGGATTCGTAATATATGTTACAAGTCAATAGTATCTCTTTCTACTCTGTTAAAATTTGGTTTTTAGATAGTTTATAGGTAAATTCAATGCAAGTTTGTGATTTCCGAATCGGATTTAGTCAGTTTTGCGGTATAAGTAGGTAATTCAAGAAGTAGCAAATCAATTAATGGCGGGAATGATTTGCCGCCCTGTTATTATTCTCAAAGTTTTTTTTAAGTACTTTGTATAGTTCGTCAATAGACCACTAATTTTTCCAAACTTTGAGTCGTGCATAAAATATGGTTAAAGTAATCATAATTCAAATAACTAATATAATGAGTTTTGTAATAGGCTTTTACATACAAAATCAAACTATGTACATGTAAGAAAAAAATACATTCCCTTGGCTAGTTATTGTCAATAGTTATTATACCATAATTTCTACCTTACCAACATAAGATCGCCTCTTTGCTTCAATAACCTCATACATCTAGAAGATTCCATATTTAAATAACACTTTACTGAAGCAAAGAGGCGATATAATACGATATTTTTTTTATAAACATATAAAAAAAAAATATGTTGTAAATTAAAAATACAAGTATGTACCATATTATACAAGTCTTGTGAAATTATTTGATGAACGTAATTTACACAGTCTTGTAAAAATATTCTTGTAACTTGTGGGTTAGTGTCTACTATGTATCTACATATTTTATATGAACGCATTTTACAAGAATTTGTAAAAATGTTTATGTACCATTTAACTTGTGAGCTCCTATACTTCTATCATTTGATAAAAGGGCATTTTGCCATGTTTATTAAACTTTATAACTTTTTTGAAACAAGTTACAAGGCAGAAAGGTATTTATGATAAAGAAAACCATATGGCGATAGGCTCGCCCCCTATCACATCATGGGACGGAATAATGGCGAAAAGTGGGTGCACTAGTTGCGCCTTTGCCTACCCCTTCGGGGATAACAGGCGTGAGTGTATATGTATATATGTATGTAAAACCATAAATACAACTGTGAAAAAGAACTTGTAATGCAAGTGATGTTTTGATGGACGCATTTTTGTAAAATGGGCTAATTTACAAGAAAAAACGCTTGTAATACAAGGCTTGCAACCTTTGATGAATAAGGCATAGGTGTCTTCTTTAAGTAGTACAAACAAAACAAAGAAGGTAAATTATAAATAAAATGTTTATTATAAAAACGTTTACTTCAAGGAAATAATAACTCGGCCACTGACTTGACGCACTACAGAAAAATGTCAGCTATTTTTAAACTCCGACAGAATAAGGGGTGCTATAAGTTTAGGGTATGTATCTTTGTATCTGTATGTTTGTGGCATCGTAGCTTCCAAACGAATGGGCCCATTTTGACGCGTTTTTTTTTGTTTGAAAGCTAATGTGACAAATAAAGAAATTAAAAATTTAAATAACTTTGCAGTCGTACTGTAATACAACTACGCCACCGAGGCAGTCGTCGTTTAATTACCTAGATAGTAATATTTTGACTCAAGCATCAAAATCAAAATGTTACTAGATACTTAAACGACTCACAAAGACACGTTTTCTTTTTACTTTTTAGAAGGATTTTGTGTCGGGGTTTGTTGAAATTGTTTTTTTTTTTTTCAAAATAGCAGTGCCTTAGTAACCAACTTCAATCGTACTTCCAACTTTCATTTTTGGTTGCAGATTTTATTTTATTTTTATTTATTAAGGAAACAAACAGAATAATATACAAATTACACGAACATTCATAAATAACACTTAATCCAATTAAGTTTCCACAAAAAAATCATACTTAAACAGATAGTGGATACATATGACAAACTAAAAAAACTAAAAACAAATCGATAAAACTAATGAATTAAATTAAATGTAAAGGTGCTACAAACGTCCAAAACTTTTAGTAAGCCATGAATTATATCGTTAAGTTGCTCACAAGTCTTTTTTTAAAAGCAGTAATAGACTCATGAAACAAAAGCGTTAAACATGCCGCGTCCTGCGGAATCACAGCTTAAAGGTCCCTAAATTAGATAACAAATCAAATGTCAGATAAAGAGTAGCCTATACGCTAATTCGTGACATGGTCTATCCGTATGCCAAAGGAGAATGCCGAAATCTGGGCCCACTCTTTAAAGGCAGTGTATGGGTTTGTGAAATGAATCATAATTAACGAAATATTTTTAGAAATTACTTCTATTTATTTGAAAGAAATCCTTTTCGGGGTTTATTATTCAATAAAACAAGACGATTGTAATTCCGTATCCGCCATATTTTGACGACGCCATTCCCGTTGAAAATATTATTCACTTAGAGAATTGGATAAATTCTGTGAGGTATTCATAATAATTCATTAAATATTATTAGAAATTACTTATATGTGTTTGATAGAAATCCTTTTCTGGATATTATTTTTCAATTTGTTTAGACGATATTTGATTCTATTTCCGCCATTTAAATGTCCTAGACTCTTGACTGTTGTTGACAGCGGCATTCCCATCATTCAAACCTCAAAGTGCACTCTGCAATTTAATAGCCTAGCATTACTAGGGTAAGTAATCAATATAGCTAAAACATCGATATTCATTGATTATCACAAAATATTAATATTGGTGAAACTATTATTTTATTACGGTCGTCGGTAATCATGGAATTACTTAAATAATAGAGTAAAAATAAAAATTTAAACATGAAATTTACGAAAACCCCACAATAAAATAGAATGATTGTTGTTTGTGATTACACACAAAATAGAACGATTAATGGGACCTACATTATTCGTTCTATTTTGTGTGTAATTTTCACTATCATACAAAATTAAATTATGCGGGACGGACTCCCACACACAGATGGGCATTCTCCTTTACGGCTAATAATTACAATTTCATTCAAACCGGAACACAACAGTGTTTTTGCTGGCAGAAATGGACATTATATTCGGAAATTTTACTATTTCTTGTTTAGCCTTGACCTAAGACCTTTGCTATTTTAAAAACCAATCGATTAACACCGTGAATGCAAAATATTGTTAATTTGCCAAATTTACAAGAAATAAGCCTACCAAGGCTAATACTTAAATGTGTTGTTTTCATTGTCGTCAATGAGACATGAGATTTATATAGTAGAACGTTGTATATACAATCCAAGTTGTATGATTACCGGGAAAATGTGTCCGTTCCTAGCCGAATTTCGGCTACGGCAGCGAATCTCATCGGAGATCAGCCAGATACACAAGAGATATGATAATGCATAAGTGTGCGCACAATACATAGGTGCACTCACTCTCATAGTCCGGTGAGACGGCAATCCGAGGTGACCGGAGAGAGATCAGGCGCAGGACCAACGGCTTTACGGGCTTTCAGATGTGTTATTTGGGCGTTTGGTTAGGGATATGTCGTTTTTTCTTATGGCTATCAATGAAGAGACGAGCATGCCGTTCGCCTGATGGTAAGCGATACGACCACCCCTAAACAGTAGCAACACCATCCAGCACCTTGAGTTACAAAGTATTGTGTGGCATTCCACTGCGCTCGTCATCCTGAGACAAAACGGGATACAATGTCCTTCAAAGCGTGCATGCACACTGTTGCTAGGTGGTAGAAATAGACATTGCGGTGGTACCCACCCTTCCGACATATTATAGTGTTAAATAAACTCTAAAATGTAAATTACGTAATTCACATAGACTACAGTATACAAAAGAAACCGTATCTTCAAAAGATTGATTTTATAATTCAACGTTCTAATCGACAGTATTAGGGCCAGATCCGTAATCATCATCGTCATTGGTAGATTTTTTTTACTAACGGAAAATCAAAGTCAAAACATTTGATTGAGATATCGTGACACCAGGTCCAAAATACGATAATTAATATTGGAGAAACAATTATATTGTAATTAAACAACCCTCGACACAAAAAACCTGTAAAACGTAAAATAATAAAAGTGTCTTTGTCGTTTAAGTACCTACTAATATTTTGATCCAAGCGTCCTCCATCCAGGGCGGTATTAATGAATGTATCTCAAGTTTGAGTTACATCTCAAGTAGAAATAATGTCTTAAATGAATACATTTAAATTCAAAATTGTTTTCGTATATTTGCTTAGCTTAGCTGGCAATTTAAATTAGGCATCTACTCCAAATATACGTATATATAAGTATATACTAAGAGAATATAAAGTTAATTTCGTTATCTCAGGGACTTCTTAACCAATTTTGAAAATGCTTTCACTAATAGAAAGCTGCAGAGTGCTATACTTTTTATCTTGGAAAAATATTTTATCCCGGAAAAAACTGGTTAATAAAAAAAATTGATTATTATTTTTTGTTTTTCAGTTTATTCAGCGGTAAATTTTTTTGTTAAAAAGTTTTTATTGCTTAAATTCATTATGAATTAGAAGTGAGTTTTGGCGGGAACTTGGAAGTGTCATGAGGTCCTCTTGTTTTAATTCATTATTTTGGTGATTCTTGGTGTTACATTGCATAATTATGGTGGTATATTATCCAAATTAGTTCCATTAAAGGGCTCAAATGAAGTGAATTGAAATAACTGTGCTAAACAAGTGTTTTTTATGACGCCAAAATTCCTCGATAAAGTCTTGGTAAGGTAGCCACTACTTTCCTTCGACATATTACTGAGGAAAAAAAAATAAACAAGTATGCGTCTCAAGGACTTGTACCCATGGACAAGAATAAATAAAAAAAAAATGTTATACCGGCTATGAATGGCCTTAATTATCATCTTGTTCTTTTTAACATTCCTCATCGGCGCTCTGGCAATATAATTTATTTGCTCTTTTGGTATTGAGTATTCGATAAGTGATCCTATCTTGGCCATCACAATAAAGAGGTTTTCAGAGCTTGATACCGGGACTCCTTTTAATATAATATTATGTGTGTGTAAGAAATAAACCAAACAAAACCCAAAGCAAAAGCACCACTGAAAATGTCACAGGGAAGCAAAGTTCGCAATTTCGTATCCTTGGACAGCATACTTTTCAAGTTATTTTGGTTTAAAAACCAAACTGCTCAACCGATTTTGATGAAATTTCTATAGAACTAATCTGGAAGTATATTCTTTATGATTAAAGAAGATTTTTCTAAATCGGTCAATAATGGAGTTCTGATGTAATAAACATAAAATTACGCCTCTGCCTACCCCTGAAAAGTGAAATAGGTGTGATGTTATTTTTATATGTACGTAAGAAATAGACCGAACATAATTCAATGCGAAAACACTACTGAAAAAGTCACAAAAAAGCAAAATTCGCAATATAGTACACTTGGACGACATACTTTCTCAAGTTATTTTGGTTTTAAAACCAAACTACTCGATCGATTTTGATAAAATTTCTATGGAACCAATCTGAAAGTATATTCTTTGAGATGTAAAAAAGAATTTTCCAAATCGGTCAATAAATTACGGAGCAATGAGGTAAACATAAAAAAAATACATATCGACTTGAGAACCTCCTCCTTTTTTAAGTCTGTTAAAAATGGGGATTTGCCCGACCCAGCAAAAGTTGAAATATTACAGAAATACCCATTACCAACTAATACACATGAATTTAAAAGATTCGTAGCGTTCTGTAATTACTATATAGGGTCATTTTGAACTTGCATTACTAAATGAAACCACATACTTATCTCCTTGAAAATAACATTTTCCATTAAGTTATTTTAACCATAGAAGTAAAATAAAACAAGTGTAAGTTTCGAACAAAATAAATATCAATAAAATGTAACTTTAAGTTTACACGACCCAATACCGACTACTACTCTAGAAGGATTCATCGCAGGAGCAACATCACACTTTCAGTCACAGAAACACTCACCCGCACGCCATATTCGTTAGTACTAAAATATAAAACTACGAAAAAATCGGAAAAGTGAAATTTCGATTTTTGGCGAAAATATTAGCAAAAGCAAAGACGAGTATGTGGTTATATTTATTAAGGTAATGTCAAAATGACCCTGTATTATCCCATCAATCCTCGCTGGGTTATATTGGCCCGGGACGTCATCTGTCAACAAGCGAAAATCGACCTTATACGCACCTACATTCGGTTAAAAATCTTGCTGGTGGTAGAACATATTGTACATCTACCTGGATAGCGACCACCGTACATAAGGTATTGAAACCTGCCATAATGGTCTATCAAAGTGAGTCGTGTTCCAGGATCACACTGTGTATATCCGGTTCATACAGGCCGGCATAATTCTGTTGACCGGTGAGGAGTAATCGTCTCGTCAGTCATCATTCTATCTGGACCTCTCTCCGCTTACCATCAGGTGCAATGGGATCACTTTAAATAATAATAATACCAGCCCTGTATCATATACTGTCTCACTGCTGGGCACGGGCCTCCTCTAACTACTGAGAGGGTTAAGGCCTTAGTCCACCACGCTGGCCTAGTGAGGATTGGTAGACTTCACATATCACGAAATTCTTATAAAGAACTTCTTAGGTATGCAGGTTTCGTCACGATGTTTTCCTTCACCGTTAAAGCGAACGATAATTGATAAAAAATACACATGTAACTTTCAAAAGTCAGAGGTGTGTGCCTTGGGTTTTGAAGTTCCGGACATTGTCTCGGCAGACCGTTCCATTCCCAAGTAGTCTATTGTCCGTCACTATGTCATCGGCGAAAAGAAAAAACTATTGGCAAATCTACCCTAACGTAAATCTATAAAAATTTAATTCAACTAATCTAATTCCGGTGTGAACAGTGAAATAACGGGTTACTCTCCGGACACCGGCTATTTCATTGTTCACACGGGAATCTCCGGACACTGGAGATGGACCGCAATAGCGGTACGCGCAGGGGCGGTTGCGGACGACAACTTAGACGTGAGTCGGAGGAAGCCCGCAGCCGTCCCTAATGCGCCGAAGATGGCCACAAAAAAAAAAAAAAAAAAAACAACTCTCTGGCCACCAAGATTCGTACCTATTTTATTAACATCGGAATTTTTAAAACTTCGCTATCATAAATTATCGTATGAAAGGCGAGAAGGAAGTGACTGTAGACCGACAAGGGACAGCGGCTGTGACGTAAACACTTACATATATAGCATCAAACCACTCTTCTCAGGGGTAGAATAAGTGTTAAGCCGACAATACACGTTGGCCGAGCTTTCCCAAGTGGAGGCCAATACCGTTTAGGGAGCATACTTGTCTTGCCTTGCCATCTCTTGGTGTCGATTGTGCCAACGTATGTACAACTGATTTGGCGTGGTTTGCACAATTCGATTTTTTAAATTCGATTACCCATAAACAGTAGCAACAACACCAGCACCTTGACTTGCAAAGTACTGTGTGGCATTCTACTGCGCTCGTCATCCTGAGACATAAGATGGTAAGTCTCATTATGTCCAATAGTTACACTAGCTACAATGTCCTTCAAACCGACACACAACAGTGCATGCACACTGCTGCTTGGCGATATAAATAGACATTGCGGTGGTACGCACCCAGACAAACTGTTACATTGAACTGCAGTAAAAGACAAAATTATAGCCGGGAAAATAAAATTTATGCATAGCCTCAATTTCGTGTGTTCTTTTTCTCAGCTGTAGATCTTAACCGAGAGGAGCCGAGGGATTGTCATACGTCATTAACTAATGCATTAAGTTTTAATCCCGCCAAAAACATTTTATTGTAAAATGTTGCCAAGACAAGATCATATGGTTGGTACTGTGAAAAAGTTATCAGATCTCATGTAGAGCCAAGCTTCTAACTCTACAAGCCTTAAGTTTACAAACTTTACACCTTAGTCTAAATATGTAGCTTGGCCGTTTCGCTAAAACCTTCCCACGGGCTGGAACTATCTTCATACCAAATTTCATCGAAATCGGTTCGGTAGTTTTTGAGTTTATCGCGTACAAACTTTGCCACCCCTGTTTACACCCTTAGGGGATGAATTTCGCAAAATCTCATCTTAATAAGCACCTACGTCCTAAAAGGAACCTCCATGCAAAATTTTAGACTCCTAGCACTTGTTGTTTCTGAGATTTCGTGATAAGTGAGTGATTGACCTTTTGCTTATATAATAGTATCCCTATTGATTTATTTCTCATCATACATAGTTCATTTTTAGGGTTCCGCACCTGAAAAGGAACAAAGAACCCTCATAGGATCACTTTTGTCCGCCTGTCCATCGGTCTTTCCACGGAACACTAATACAGTCACGTCTGTCTGTCAAGACCCTTTTTCTCAGGAACGCGTGAAAGGAGAATGCCCAAATCTGTTCCCACTCTTTAAAAGGAGTGTATGGCCTTGTGAAATGTATCATAATTAACGAAATGTTTTTAGAAGTTACTTCTACTTATTTGAAAGAAATCCTTTTCGGGGTTTATTTTTCAATAATATCCAGACGATTCTAATTCCGTGTCCGCCATTTTGATTGACATCGTCATTCCCGTTGAAAATATTATTCACTTAGAGAATTGGATAAATTCTGTAAGGTATTCATAATAATTCCTTAAATATTTTTAGAAATTACTTGTATGCGTTTGATAGGAATAATTTTCTGGATATTATTTTTTTTTTGATTAGACGATATCTGATTCTATTTCCGCCATTTTTAATGTCTTTGACTGTTGTTGACAGCGGAGTTTTATAAAAATATTGTAATTTAATGGAACTTACGTCATTCGACAAAACGTAAAAAAATAAACGCATTATTTACCATAGTCCTTTATTAGATAAGACTTCCTATATTTGATCGTAGTTTCGTCATTACTCTGGTTTTTGACAACGATATTTATGTCAATAGCCTAGCTGAGCCTAGCATTACTAGGGTAAGTAATCAATGTAGTTAAAAGTTAAAACATCGATATTAATTGATTATCACGAAATATCGATGTTGGTGAAAATATTTTTTTATGACGGTCCTCGGTAATTATGGAATTACTTGAATAAAAGAGTAATAATATACAGAATTGTCTATAAGATATTATATGGAAAAGAGATAGATCATTTATGATTTTGGTATTACATGCCGTGGTCATGTACGATATTTGACATAGATAATATTATGACAATAAAATATTGCATTAGGTATAACCAGGAAAATTTTACAATAGCGATGTTTTTGTTTTAATTCTAATGATCGTCGATCATGGATATATTAAAATTAACAATTTGCTAAGCCCTAGAGATAGCTAACTTTTTTCATAGGTAACTTCAAAATAAAAATAAAAATAAGAAATTATACGAAAACCCCACAATAAAATTGAGTGATTATTGTTTTATTGGGACCTACGTTATTCGATCTATTTTGTGTGTAATTTCCACTATCATACCAAATTAAATTATGCGGGACGCACTCTCATACACAGATGGGCATTCTCCTTTATATTTAATACTCTGGCCTACGGTCTCATTCAGCTGTGAAAAAATCAAACGTTCGAGTCAACGCGATTAAAGATACGACCGTTTAAGTAGCATATACATATACACTCACGCCTGTTATCCCCGAAGGGGTAGGCAGAGGTGCAACTAGTGCATCCACTTTTCGCCATTATTCCGTCCCATGATGTGATAGGGGGTGAGCCTATCGCCATATCGGGCACAAATTCCAGACTCCGAGCTGATACTGAATAGAAAAACTCAATACCACTTTGTCCGACCCGTGGATCGAACCCGAGACCTCAGCTTTGCAGTCGTACTGTAATACAACTACGCCACCGAGTAAGATGTGATTTAATAAGATTAAAACCTATAGGGTACTTCCTGTTGACCTAGAATCATAACATTTGGCAAGAAGCAACATCTTACGGCACATGTACACAAAAAATCTGAACACAATATGTAATTTAATAACAAAAAAACTAATTTACAATTACAAATTATTAAATTTATATTATAAATATGTTATTATAAAGGTCCATCTGGAAATCTTTGGGGTAGGTCTATAATCAGCAGTGGGCGTCATGTGGCTAATGATGATGATGATACTAATATTATAAAGAGGAATGCGAGTTTGTTTGCAGGAACTAATCTTTGGAACCACCGAACCGATTTAGATGGTATGGAGATAGTTTAAGATCCTTCATCCTACAAAGGACATAGGCTACTTTTGTTCCCGGGAAAATATACAGCGGGACTTGTATCCCGGAAAAACGTGTTTCACGCGGGTGGAGCGGCGATTTGTCATATTGATACATTTTGCAACACCTGTATATGCCAATGTAAATTACTTTCCGCTTACGTGGTTCATAATATATGCTAGTTTGGAACTGAGTCGCAGACCAGAAGTTCGCCGCTATGGCTCCGGGTTGTGTGCGTGTGTGCTTGTCCTTATATTTTTGTAAGTTATTTTTTTATACGTTCTTTTGGTATTATAAATGTGTAAAATATTTATTTTTTATAATAAATAAAACATTTTTAATTGTAATTTATTAAATTAAAATATATAACCTGGGAAAGTCATGTAGGTATATTTTGCAGTCGAAAACATCTTAGGATATTTATATTTATATAGGAGATATACATAGTATATTTTTTCTGCTGTTCTATGGATTTTGTGCTATTTTATTTTGAATTTATTCTCCAACGATATAATACAATAAAATTAAAACCAGATAGTAACATTCCACTGCTAAATTAATAAAATTACGTAACGGTGTAAAAAAAATCGTAAAATAATATTGTGAATGATATTCGTAACAATGTTTTAGTACAAACAAAACAAAATGAAGTGAAACGTTGCACATAAATAAAAAAAAATTAACATGTCATATTTTCTTAATAAAAAAAATGATTATGACTTATGACAATAATATCTCCTCTTCTCACACTATGAATTAGAAGTGAGTTTTGGCGGGAACTTGGAAGTGTCATGAGGTGCTCTTGTTTTAATTCATTATTTTGGTGATTCTTAGTGTTACATTGCGTAATTATGGTGGTATATTATCCAATATAGTTCCATTGAAGGGCTCAAATAAAAGGAATTGAAATAACAGTGCTAATCAAGTGTTTTTGTTGCCGCCAAAACTCCTCAATAAAGTCTTGTTAAGGTAGCCACTGCTTTACTACGGCATATTCAAACAGCATTATCGTGTATAAGAATACAAAAAATATCACATAAGACAGGGCTTTTTCCTATCTTGAAACTGGCAAAATGTACACACAAATGCCATAAAAAAATTACAAGTTTTTGGGAAACATTATAATAACAGTTCTAACTACCCCTCGGTGTTAGCAGTGATTGTACAATAATTTGTTTGTACAGTAGACTTCTGCCCATCCCTTGGCGTTAGAAGCGTGATTCCATTGTGACTAGTGAATAAACCATAAAAGAAAACCCAATATGAATGCGGACAATGTAAATAGTAAATGTAATTGTTAAAAAAAATTAATGATTTTGACGTAATTTATTTGACTTGTTTTGGAAATCGCTTTCCGGGATTAACCATATTCGTTGTCATTTCAGCGTATTTTCAATATTTATCTATAAGTTATTGGCGGTAAATTCTATTTAGAAAAAATGGACTCACATTTATTATTACGAAGTCCGTCTAAATACCACGTATTTTTTTTATTGCATCGAATGACGAGACGAGCATGCCGTTCGCTTGATGGTAAGCGATAAGACCACCCATAAACAGTAGAAACACCATCCAGCACCTTGCGTTACAAAGTACTGTGTGGTATTCCACTGCGCTCGTCAACCTGAGACATAAGATGTTAAGTCTCATTATGTCCTGTAGTTACACTGGCTACAATGCCCTTCAAACCTAAACACAGCAGTGCATACACACTGCTGCTTGGCGGTAGAAATTGACATTGCGGTGGTACCCACCCAGACGGACTCTTACATATGAGAATCCTGCCTCGGTGGCGTAGTTGTATTGCGTACGCGTTACGAGTACGATTTGCGCGCTGAGGTCCTGGGTTCGAATCCCGGGTCGGGCCAAAAACATTGTGACTGGGTTTTTCCATCTTAAAAAATTACTCAGTCGCAGCTCGGAGTCAGGAAGTTGGCGGTGTGATACCCCTGTGCCTCGGAAAGCACGTCAAGCCGTTGGTCCTGCGCCTGACCTCTCTCCGGTCATGTCGGATTGCCGTCTCACCGGACTATGAGAGTGAAGGAATAGCGAGTGCACCTGTGTATTGCGCACACACTTGTGCACTATAATATCTCCTGCGTACCTGGCTGATCTCCGTTGAGATTGGCCGCCGTGGCCGAAAAACCGGCTAGGAGGATTTCATTCATTCATGAGAATCCTACCACCAGTAAAAGTTAGGTTATGTTTAGTTAGGTGTGAAAAGTTTTACGAGACAATCTTTGCACCAGGGCTTTTCGTATCTGCTTGGATATTGACCACCGCATACAAAAACCCGTCAGTGATTTATGTGTCGCGTTACGGGATCAGCATTCGTTTTTAAACATGTCGGTATAATTGTGTCCACTGGAGAGGGATATTCGTCTCTTACGTCGATGCTCTATCTGCTACTCCATTTACATTTATTATTAAGTCACTTTGCCGTTGTTGCAAATTAAAAACAAAACATACACACGAATTGACAATCAAAAATTTTTATTATAAAAATTACAAACACATACATACATATACATATACACTCACGCCTGTTATCCCCGAAGGGGTAGGCAGAGATGCAACTAGTGCACCCACTTTTCGCCATTATTCCGTCCCATGATGTGATAGGGGGCGAGCCTATCGCCATTTCGGGGACAAATTCCAGACTCCGAGCTGATACTGAATAGAAAAACTCAATATCACTTTGCCCGACCCGGGAATCGAACCCGAGGCCTTAGCTTTGCAGTCGTACTGTAATACAACTACGCCACCGAGGCAGTCGGAAAAAAAGGAATTATGCAAACACAAGGAATTATAATAAAAAGAAAAATTATAAAAAAGGACAAACGGCTAAATAAAAAAATTAAAACAAAATACAAACACACGACTTGACAATTTCCTCCCTTTTGGGAGTTAAAAAGAACAAGAGGCAATTTGCGTTATTTAATAATTAAACCTACTAACACGATATTTTTTATTATTTTTATGTGAAATGAGGAAACATGTTTTAAGTAATTGTACATCGGTATTGTGAACCTTGAGGACTTAATGGCCTCCTGGTAAGCTAATTCAGACGAGCTAGCTGCTCCCTTGAGGGTAAGGGCTAACACTACCTAGAACTATTACCAACTCCAATAAAAAGGATATCAAAGAACTAGGATGTTGCGGCTCCATCCGCGTTCAACACCTTTCCCGTCTCCGGAATCGGGATACCGAGATACAAATTATACAAAAGGACATGTCCGACAACGGGCTTAATATTCTCACCAAGATACTTTATATATATATTTGGATAGTACTCCAATAACTAGGCCTTTGTTGTTGCAAGTGTATGATTTTAAAGTCCTCCAAATTTGAAATTTATGTAATGTTATTTTGTTTAAAAACTAGGTAGCTTTTTTAAAAAAATTATTATTAAGTGTAAGTAACTTATATTGTGGACAATAGTATATAAAGTGCACGATAGCCTAGTTGGGAATGGAACGGTCTGCCGAGACAATGTCCGGAGGTTCGAAACCCAAGGCACACACCTCTGACTTTTCGAAGTTACGTGTGTATTGTTTATCAATTATCGTTCGCTTTAACGGTGAATGAAAACATCGTGAGGAAACCTACATACCTGAGAAGTTCTTTATAAGAATTTCGAAGGTATGTGAAGTCTACCAACCCGCACTAGGCCAGCGTGGTCTGCGTGGTGGACTAAGGCCGAATACCCCTCAGTAGAGGAGGCCCGTGCTCAGCAGTGGGCAGTGTAATAATGCAGGGCTGGTATTATTATTATTATATTATTAAGTGTAAGTACTTACCATACCATACCAGCCCTGTATTATACACTGCCCACTGCTGAGCACGGGCTTCCTCTACAAACTATATAATGCGTCTCTAGTGTCATGGATTATTTTTCGCCTGACAAGATTTTTTTTTGTTTACCAGCATCCTTGCGATCGGTTTTCCTCATTCAGTTCATAAAGCCCTTATCGATTGCAACTTGACTTTTATGACTCACAAATCCCAGCGTTTACATCGTACGAACAAATGTAGTTTAGGGCCTTTTAATGCGGCGATCTTGGACTATTTCACGAATGGACACGATATGGCAATAATGCGTAAACAATTTGCGTCAATCCTGACGGGGGCGAGGTAGACACGGATAGCACATATTTAAATAAAAATCCACACGTACAAGGCTGAATATAAGGTCGCTTTTTACACAGAAACACAGCAAAAATCACAATTTCTGTGGAGCACAGCTTAATGCCATTATCGTAGAATGTAATGACAGCGATCGCAAGTTACGTAGGTTTTATAACAAAAAATTATGACCAGCTGCGCATGTATGTCCAACGAAGGGTTCGCCAGGTGATCCCATATCCTTGTTAAATGAATGCTGTAAGGCAGCGATCAGTAAAATTATGATCAATTCTAAAAATAGAAGGGACATATCATACAACTTCGTAATATACTTCGGTAAATAGTGGTCAATTATAATGACAAGCAGTCAGAATTTATAAGGCATGACAAGGATACGGGTATTTTAACCGCCTTCAAAGAAAAGAGGTTTTGTATTCGACCCGTATATGTACTATGTAAGTTTGTATGGCCGCGATTTTCTCAAAAACTACTGATCCGATTAAGATCGAGTTTTATTTAATTCGAGGTCGAGATTTGTATATTTTTCAGGGAAGGCTGTAGTATATCATTTATTAAGATCTGATGAAGAACTTCGGAGATAGACAATGAAACCTTTCAATAACTAACAACAGACCCGTGAATGCTGCAATCGTAATAATAACAAAATAACCGCTCAGTCGTTCCCCTTGAACACTGAGCGGTAGTAATAAGTCACTTTCTCCGCGTCAACAAAAAAAAAAGCAACGAATCCTTCTAGAGTAGTAGTAGTGGCATTAGGGCGTGTCACCTTAAAGTAACTTTTTATTGATATTTAATTTGTTCGAAACTTACACTTTTTTAACCGACTTCAAAAAGGAGGTTTTGTTTAATTAGGCATCGACTCCAAATATACGTATATACTAAGCGAATATAAAGTTGAATTCTTTTTTGGTTTGTAGTGGTTTTGAAGCCGGTTTATATTTTGTTGAAAAGTTTTTACATTACATACATTACACATTACATACGTACATTATATATATATATATTTAACAAAAGGTACTGACTCCAAATATACGTATATATTAAGCGTATATAAGGTTTTTTTTCATTGTAGTATTTTTGAAGTAGGTTTTATTTCATTTTTTATAGTATTATCAAATTTTTTTTTTTTTTTTTTTTTTTTTTTTACTTAAAATTAAACATGTAGGTGGTTGTTTCACCTAGGTACTCTCCGTTAATTTTCGCACTTAATATCCATCTTTAAAATTTGAAGTAATATTGTGATTTACAAATTTTAAAATATATATATTAAAAAAAAAATTATAAAAGACCTACGCTGAGTTTCTTGGTGCTTCTTCTCAGGTCAGTGGGCTTTTCCGAAGCACTGGTAGAATCTTTTAGTAAAACAATATTGTGAAAAATGACGTGTAAAAGTGCCCTTAGGGGCCTATTTACTGAATAAATGATTTGAATTTGAATTTGAATTTGAATTACTATAAAAGCTTAAATAAAACCTTTTTATACTGTTTAATGTATTTGAAAAAAATGTGTAAATGTTTCTGTAATAATTATATTGTATAATATCGCACCTTTAGGATGAAAACTACACAATTCAAAAAGATAGAAAATTGAGTTATTGTCATAAAATTACTTAAAACGAAGTTCTCAGTACAATAGTAGTTCAAAAACAGCCATATTCAAGCAGGAAAAGGACGAAACTGTTATATCGGTCCCTTTTTCATTATGTTTTTATAAATAAAGGAGTAGTTTTTAGTCATTTAAAAATGACAACTCAATTTTTTGTTTTTTGTACAATTCCTTTTCCGTGATGGGAAACTTCAATTTAAATTACATTTAATTATACATAATGAACATGTTTGTTGATTTTAATTTTTGATATAGTTACTACGAATTGTACTTATGATTCATAATATTTATTTATCAATATGAATAACGAGACACAAAGTCTACGCTATGCGCGACATTGACATACCGACGGTTCCGTAGAACAAAGTCGTATATGCAAAATGTTAGCTTTTCAGTAGAGCGCTTTGAAAGTCGTAAGTTTGTATTCATGTGCGAATTAGAGCTATTTTCATACATTAAGTTCAAAGTTGTTACTGAACCCTATAGAATATAATGTTTTGTTCACTATAACTTGTGATTTGCACAATTAACTTAGACTTTCAAAGCGCTCTACTGAAAAGCTTCATTTTGCATATACGACTTTGTTCTACGGAACCGTCGATACATTTATATTTATACTCACGGCTTCGTCTGGGAATTACCTCATCCGGAATAAAAGTCCTAGTAAACAGTATCATCACTACATAGTATAAAACAAAGTTGCTTATCGTCTGTCTGTCCCTATGTATGCTTAGATCTTTAAAACTATACAACGGATTTTGATGCGGTTTTTTTTCATAGATAGAGTGATTCAAGAGGAAGGTTTATGTGTACTTTTATCTCGGAAAAACTTATTAACGTGGCCGGAGCCGCTGGCAAAAGCTAGTTGTGAGATAAAACGTATGTATTAACTAACTACCTCGGTGGCGTTGTTGTATTCCGAACGCAAAATTGGTGAGGAGGTAGCTTAGAACCAGGAGACGGACATAGGATACTTTTAATCCTGCTCGGCCGAGTTCCCGTGTGATGTGACACAAACGTCAAAGAGAATCATTGCAGCCAACTTATGGGTTTTCCCCTCAAATTTATGGGGAAAACATTGGTTCTTGGATTTTAGGGAGAGGGGGATGTTCAGGGGTTTTAAAATTTTGTTAAATGAGGACTCATTTGTTGGCAGGCGGTTTAGGTTTTGCAAGACAATTGCGTGGAAAATTAGAAAATTTAAGAATACTTAACCACTACGTTTAACGTGTATGTCACTGAACTCCTCCTAAACGGCTGGATCAATTTTAATGAATTTTTTAGTGTGTTCAGGTGATTTCATGAATAGTTTTGATTAAGAATTGGATCCGGTAGGTGGCGCTGTCCTCGGGTAATAGGATTTCATTTCCTTTTTAGGGCAGGACGTCTGTCGGGGCCGCTAGTTAATAATAAATGGCCGATTTAGCAAAACGTGGGCAATGTCAGTTACAATGTTTTACCTTAAACGATTCGATACAAAAGCGTAAAAAGTATGCAATTATTATCAAACTAGCTTTTGCCCGCGGCTCCGCCCGCTCTAAAAAGTTTTCCGGGATAAAAGTCCCGATATATATGTTCCCAGGATAAAAGTAGCCTATGTGTTAATCCAGGGCATGATTTATCCGTACGCCAAATTTCATTGAAATCCCTTTAGTAGTTTCTGCGTGAAAGAGTAACAAACATCCATACAAAAATACATTCTTACAAACTTTCGCGTATTAAATGGTTTCTTTACCTAAAAACTACCTTGATAATGTTTTGTACAAAATTTACTGATGGTAGGTTTCTCCTATGCGAGAGGCTGTCTGGGTAGGTACCACCGCATGTCTATTTCTACCGCCAAGCAGCAGTTTGCATTTATTCTTGTGTTCCGGTTTGAAGGACATTGTAGCCAGCGTAATTGCTGGGCTTTATGAGACTTAACATCTTATGTCTCATCTGTTGCGTCTGGGTGAGTGCAGTATAGTTTTTTTTTTTTTTTGTAAGGCCATCTTCGGCGCATTAGGGACGGCTGCGGGCTTCCTCCGACTCACGTCTAAGTTGTCGTCCGCAACCGCCCCTGGAGTGCAGTATAGTGCCACTCAGTACTTTGTAATTCATAGTTCTGTGCGGACATGCTACTGTTTATAAGTCGCATATTTAGAATGAAAACGACACAATTAAAAAAAAAATAGAAAATTGGGTTACCGTCATAAAATAACTTAAAACGAAGTACTCAATACAACAATAGTTCAAACACAGCCATATTCAAGCAGGAAAAGGACAAAACTGTTATATCGGTCCCTTTTTTATTATACTTTTATAAATAAGGGACTAGTTTTTAGTCATTTAAAAATGTCAACACAATTTTCTATTTTTTGAATTGTGTCGTTTTCGTCCTAAAGGTGCGAAGCGGTCGTATCGCTTACCATCAGGCGTAGTCGTGACCTGGGCGCACAATAAATACACCCTACCACCATAATTGCATTGAAATAGTAAAATATATTGCAGTTCGATATTTATTTGTCGATCGACATTACGATAACTCTATAATACTAGTTGAGTATCGGTTTTTCCGTATTACACGCATAAATTAATTATTACTCATGACAAAATTATTTTGCGGTCACAATCGCGTATTCGGGGAAGTTTCCACAATTATGATGGAAAGAAACCAGCAATAAAGAACGTGTAGGTATATGGAGGCACGAACAAAAACCATACTTTAAAATAGTTCTTTAAAATAATACTAACTAGCTATGCCTGCGTTTACAGTAAACGACGAATAATTTAAAGAAAGAAAGAAACATTTATTCGCACAATATACTGGGACGCACACAAACAATTAACAAAAAAGGACATAATACATATTAATGTGCCCACGTGCTTTGTGTAATAATACATATTACACAAAGCACGTGGGCAACGTGCATCCCATGATACTGTCGAAAAGGATCCAGTTCAGCATAAAATGCCAGGCAAGGTGTACCTGGCGCTGGTTTTCAACTGGAACCCTCACTTAGTGGATAGTGACTCACGGATTGATTATATTATATAAATAAGAATAAATAGACAAAAAGGAGTTTTGTAAACATTGATATAAAATGAACCTTTTGATAGCAAAGAACTGCGCAGTGAGATCATTCCGTGGAAACTTGTTTTCTAGGGTAAAGACGCGTACAAAAATCAGGATGTTGCACTTACAAACAAAATTCAACAACAAATTGTTACCTCACGTTGGTTTTCTATGAGATATTCACTGGTGGTAGGACTCTTATATGTAAGAGTCCGTCTGGGTGGGTACCACTACAATGTCTATTTCTACCGCCAAGCAGTGTGCAAGCACTGTTGTGTTTCGGTTTGAAGGGCATTGTAGCCAGTGTAACTGCTGGACATAATGAGACTAACATCTTATGTCTCAGGATGATGAGCGCAGTGGAATGCCACACAGTACTTTGTAGGTGCTGGATGGTGTTGCTACTGTTTATGGGTGGTCGTATCGCTTACCATGAGGCGAACGGCATGCTCGTCTCGTCATTCAATGCAATAAAAAACACGAACATACATACACATACACATACACTTACGCCTTTTATCCCCGAAGGGGTAGGCAGAGGTGTAACTAGTGAACCCAATTTTCGCCGTTATTCCGTCCCATGATGTGATAGGGGGGGAGCCTATCGTCATATCGGGCACAAATTCCAGACTCCGAGCTGATACTGAATAGAAAAACTCAATATTTATTTATTTATTAACACTTTATATACAATGAGTATAAAGGCGGACTTAATGCCGAAGGCATTTTCTACCAGTCAACCTTTGGATGGTGCAGAGACAAAACAAGGCAGGTGTACACAACGTGAGAAAGTAGTGGACAAAATATTAATATAATAAAGACTAATAATATATATAAACATGATACATACATAATATTATAAAATAACAAATGAAAAAGAAAAACCAAAGTATAGTGGTACCTAACATAAATATATATATCATATACATACATACATATATTAAATATATAATACTAGCTGCCCTGTTGAGAAGATTCTGCCAAACTATCAAGGAGCATTCTCCGAACCCTTGTTTTAAGACCAGCCCGCGTAGTGATGGATCTTGTTTCAGAAAGGAGCGCGTTCCACAGAAGAATGGACTGAACGTGGAAAGAAGAGTGGGTGAAATCAGAGGTATGTGGAGGACATTTAAGGAGAAGATTATTTGAGGAGCGAAGGTTCTTGTTGTGGTTACCACCGAGGTACTGGAAGTGGAGAGATAGATAGGAAGGTTGAGAAGGAGATTTGAGAAGCGAAAATAGTGTAGAGAGAGTACGCCATTTTCGTCGCTCACGAATCGGTAACCACTTCAGTTGAGAGCGATAGATAGAGACGTGATCGTATTTGCGAAGATTGAAAATGAATCGAATGCAGTTATTGAGAAGACGGTCGAGTTTATTGAGTTGATCTGCATTCAGGTCCAAAAAGCACACATCACCATAGTCGAATAACGGAAGGATTAATGCTTGCACTAGCATTGTCTTAGTCTTTGTTGGAAGAAAATTTTTAAAGCGGTAGAGAGCACGAAGAGAACCGGTGACTTTCCGACTAACAAAAGTTACCTGAGTCTGCCAGTTCAGGTTGGAGTCGATGTGAATGCCAAGGTTCTTAACAGAGGTGCACCAAGGGATGACGGTTCCGTTAAAAATGACTGATGGACAAGTCATTAGGTCCACTCTGCTCATCATCCTCGAGCTGCCTACAACAATGGCTTGACATTTAGTTGGATTAACAGTTAGTCCGAAACAGTCAGACCAACTTTTAATGTGAGCCAGATCCTTATTCACCTTATCTATTACCTCGGGCAAACAATCGACTCCGCCCTGAGAATAAATCTGCAGGTCATCGACATAGAGATGATACGCACACTGAAGGTTTTGGGTAATGAGGTTAATAAATATAGAAAATAACAAAGGAGATAATATGCCGCCTTGAGGGACACCACAGCCGATGTCGCACCAATTAGATGAGGATCCATCAATGCGCACCGACTGCTGGCGCCCCTGAAGATAGGATGAAAACCATTCAAGTGCCACAGGAGAAACCAAAAGATGGGAGAGGATCGCTAGAAGGATGTCGTGACTGACGGTATTAAAAGCGTTTGAGAAATCAACTAAAGCCAGTACAGTGACTTTAGTATCTTCCATACCCGCCCTAATATCGCCAGTCACTTTAAGGAGCGCGGAAACGGTGCTGTGCCCAGGTCTGAAGCCAGATTGCAAAGGGCTCAAGAGGCTATTCAGATGCACATGGTCAGACAACTGCTTGTGTACACAGGCCTCAAGCACCTTGGAGAGGAAAGGAAGGATAGAAATAGGACGAAAATGGTTCACAAGTGAGGGATTAGGGACTTTGGGGAGAGGAATTACAAAAGCTTTCCGCCACAAGGACGGGAAACAACCTGTATTAAGGGAAAAATTTATGATGTGGGTAATGGGTGAGAGAACAAAGTCTAAGATAGGAATAAGCATACGACGACTGATGGCATCGCAGCCTGTGGCGTTGGATTTTATAGCAATAATTCTCTTTTTGATTTCATCCTGTGACACTGAAGAAAACTTGAGTGGAATAATATTAGGGCTGGGAAGACTGGCTAGAAAATCCAAAGTGCTACGTTTGGTTTGGAGATCAAGCGTAGTTGCAGTGGAGAAATGTCGATTGATGTCATCCAAACCAACGGTCGCTCCCGGAAATTCATACACTCTGCCCTTACCAATACCGAGAGTTCCTAAGAATTTCCAGATATTAGCTGGGGAAGATGAGGAAATGTTGTTGAAAATGTGGCGAATGTTGTTTAATATTACTTTGCCCGACCCGGGAATCGAACCCGAGATCTCAGCATTGCAGTCGTACCATAATACAACTACGCCACCGAGGCAGTCAAAAACATGAAATAAGTGAATAATGCCTACGGTACTTAACCGTAGTCGTATGCCGTTTAGTTTTTGGTATGTGTGCTTCAAATTTACCAAAATAATACGTGTATGTGATTTCACTTTTAAGCTTAATGAAAACACTATATCCATAGCTATGGAAAATTTGTAGGTATTCGATATAGGTCGTATAGGATTCCATTGGTGCACGCATTTAAAATTTAGTTAAAATGCAAATGCCATTCTTTTTTTACGTGTGATTGGAAAATAAATAAAAATGTTGGGAAAATATATAGACAATAACAGAAAACAATTTCAAAATAAACACGAATCGACAGACACCTCGTTTGTCAAAATCGGTTCAATAGGACGACGATAGAGTGGAATATAAAATAGATACATCCTACTAATAAACGCGAAAGTTTGTAAGTATGTACGTATGGATGTATGTTACTGTTTCACGCAGAAACTACTTAACGGATTTCGATGAAATTTGGTGCACGGGTAGATCATGTCCTGGATTAAGGCTACTTTTTATCCCGGGAAAATATAAGGCAGGACTTCTATTTCGGGTAAACTTATTCACGTGGGCGGAGTCGGGAGCATAAGTCTAGTAGTCTAATAATATTATTTTGTTTCAGTTCTGTCAATTGTGACAGCAAGTTATGCAGGCCACAGCACGTTAGACAATGGAAATAGGAATAGTGCAGAAATTGACTCGCTTATACAAGATCTGCAGCAGGAAAAATGGGAACAAGAGGATGTTCCCTGTGTCCAAGCAGTAACGGAAATGTTATATGGAGTCAAAAACTCGACATTATGGGCAACTTGGAGTAAGTATTCTAACAGTACAGTATAGTAAAAGTATAGTGTAACATGTACAGGCAGAACAGTGAGTGATGCGTGGGTCGGCAGAGCAACGGGCTGTAAGTAGTGGATGAGAGCTCAGGAGCGAGTGTTGTGAGACCACGTACAGGGAGTGTAGTGTGTGACGCGCGGGCCAGCGGAGCGACGAGCTGAAGATAGTGGATGAGAGCTCAGGAGCGAGTGTTGTGAGACCACGTACAGGGAGCGTAGTGTGTGACGCGCGGCCGGCGGAGCGACGAGCTGGAGGTAGTGGATGAGAGCTCAGGAGCGAGTGTTGTGAGACCACGTACAGGGAGCGTAGTGTGTGACGCGCGGCCGGCGGAGCGACGAGCTGAAGGTAGTGGATGAGAGCTCAGGAGCGAGTGTTATGAGACCACGTACAGGGAGCGTAGTGTGTGACGCGCGGCCGGCGGAGCGACGAGCTGGAGGTAGTGGATGAGAGCTCAGGAGCGAGTGTTATGAGACCACGTACAGGGAGCGTAGTGTGTGACGCGCGGCCGGCGGAGCGACGAGCTGGAGGTAGTGGATGAGAGCTCAGGAGCGAGTGTTATGAGACCACGTACAGGGAGCGTAGTGTGTGACGCGCGGCCGGCGGAGCGACGAGCTGGAGGTAGTGGATGAGAGCTCAGGAGCGAGTGTTGTGAGACCACGTACAGCGTAGTGTGTGACACGCGGACCAGTGGAGAGAGTTATTAATGCATCCTATTTGTTTCTAGTATGGGACTCGATGCAGCGGCCGACAGGAGCGCTCTACGCATCCCGCTACCATTTAGGCAGCTTCGACCAGTGTCTAAATCCTCCTTGGAAAGGAACACATCAGCACTTACGTACTCAACATTGTCTTGTGGAGGTGTCCTTCACTGACACGGAGCCGAATCGGTGGACAAAACACCCTGATCCTTATGACACCACCAAAAATTATCTTAATGTAAGTTTTTTGGTACGACAAATTGACAGCCTCTGATGTTAAAATGATCTCTATGCGGGTACTCAAAAAATATACTAGTAAATTACACAGTTTACCCATACAGGTGAAGTTAAGAGCAATAAACAATTGCATAAAAAGAACAGTGTCTGGTGCATGATACAGACAGACAAAATTTAAGATGACGTTTTCTTATGAGTTCTTTAAAATAATTTTAATATTCATCCATTTTAGACCACTTCAAACTATTGGAGGTATCTTAACAAGGCTACCTTAGGGGTCTGTGTGCCAGAGGTTTGCAGTCGTCGGGCGACGTCCACACTAGCGCTGCTGATGATGCAAGGCAGCCATCTCCCAGGACCTCGCGACCCTACAGTGCTGTCCTGTCAGAAGGGAGACACACATCAGTATTCTACACAGCTCTATATTTACGTGTAAGTTAGTTTTTAAACTCTTCAACGATCCTGACTACATTGGTGAGTACAGTCAGCCACACAAATTCAAAATTTCAAACCAGTTCCACGCGTTAATTTTAATTGATACATTTTTTTGTGGGAAGTAAAGATAATCGCCTTTATTTTTTTGTGAAGGAAAAACAAAAATTGGTAAGAACACGAAAGTGTGGACGCGATTTGAAGTTTTGAATTTGTTCAGTTAGTTATGTGGCTTACTGTACATACAGTTCGCGGGCGATCTCTGAGGTATCCGATGTCATGACTTAATGCAGTGACGTCGATATTACGTTTCCGATGTATGGAAGGTTAATCGGCGAAAGTGCGGAAATAAATTAATATGAGCTGACTAAAAATTTAAAATTGTTAAGTAATTTTAGAATAAGTGATAAATTGTGGTTAAGTCACAGTGCACCTAATTTAAAATCATTCGGACTTTAAAACTTGTAAGAACTATCGTGGTCACATCAGCTTTCAAACAAAAAAAAAAACCGCGTTCAAACCGCTCCATTCGTTTGAGAGCTACGATGAACGGAAATACAGATACACACCCTAAACGTATAACTCCCCTCTTTTTTGTCGGGGGTTAATTAAAAGTAAATGAAAAATGAATAGATTACGCGTGGAGCGCACCCGCACGTTTCTTCAAAAGATTTCTTAAAGTGGGCACATACGATGCGATTTGGTACAGTCGAACCATTAAAATGGTATGCCATCGAACCATATCGCATCGTGTGGGGCACGGTTCGATGGACATTATTATTATTATTGTTGGTACGGCTGGTTCGATGGCTTGTGTTCGATCGTTGTGGCGTGAAGACTGTACCGCGTGACGAATTGGTCGCATGATACCAAATCACATCGTATGTGGATACTATTAGAGCTCGCGCGCGGACTGTGGGTATGTCCATGACCCGAGATTGAATTTTTGTACATAATATGCACACTAATTGCGACGCTGCTAAAATGTCTGTCTACATTATACACGACAGTTCATTTTGCTAGACTACAATGTTTCAACTTTTTTGCTTTTGACTCTACGGTTGCGCTCATATTTAACAGCCATTAGAGGCGGCCTTGGGACGCTGTAAAATAAAATAAAATAAAATAAAATAAAAAAACACCGGGCGTGTACTTATGTACGTGCGTGAGAAGTTATACTTCTTGGGCATCATTAACCTTTATAGTTTGAGAAAATTGCAGTCTTGGCTTCGGCCTTTGAATTTTGAAAATGTCCTTGGGTGTGGTAAAACAATAACAGACTAGGCTGCATGGCTAAGCGCCTTTGCCTTTTACTAAAAAAATAAATTATGTTTAATTTTAAAATATAAAATTTAGAGAATAATAAATATATATGACATAATTTGTACTAAATATTATAAGATTCTTAATTTGAAATATTTATTATTGATTATTTCATATTTTAAAAGTGTAACGCGAACGTGACTGCGCGATATATGTACACCTGGCTTACATTATATTGCGAACCGTACGTATGCACTATGCACTGATCCTCTTCCCGATCCCTCCGATGCCGCGCACGGCGCACCCCCCGCCAGTGTCCGGCGACCGCGACTCGAGGGGCTTGACAAGTCAATAATAATTATTATTACAAATAGTCACTTATATAACTACAGACATTTTTAAAGGGAGCAAAATCAATGAAAAGTATATATAAAGAAGCAAAGCTTGGGCTGGCAGGAAAGAGGTAGAAAAAAAGAATATATTTTATTAAAATTAATGGGAGACACGCTGTGGACCTAAAGTGGTCGTGCAAAATCTCATTGTGTTGCGACTTTTTGGTAGGTTATTTATGAATTTACTGTCCATAGAGCAGTATCCAGAAATTGTAGTTCAACCACTACATTGGCCACGTCACCTGGAAATATGCGCTTATGCTAGATAGATAACCGCCTCGGATGCCAGACCATGCTACTCCGCTATAGAAGTCTCACAATTATAATTATTATACAATGAGGAAATGCGGTGGCGTAGTTGTATTAAGGTACGACTACAATGCTGAGGTCTCGGGTTCGATTCCCAGGTCGGGCAAAGTGATGTTGAGTTTTTCTATTCAGTATCAGCTCGGAGTCTGGAATTTGTGCCCGATATGGCGATAGGCTCGCCCCCTGTCACATCATGGGACGGAATAACGGCAAAAAGTGGGTGCACTAGTTGCGCCTCTGCCTACCCCTTCGGGGATAACAGGCGTGAGTGTATGTGTGTGTGTGTGTGAGTATATGCGTTATGCACTATCAAAATTCCAATATGTGCACTAAATAAAGGCGAATACATAAAATATAAACGTAGAACGTAATCCTCCTAGCCAGTTTCGGCCACGGCGGCCAATCTCAACGTGGATTAGCCCAACCCAAGTACAATTGTTTATCATTAGAATTTCCTATGTTTATTTTGACAACAACGCACTTTAATTATTATGGAAATACTTAGGTATACAATTAAATATTTGGCTAGATTTGTAAAGTTTGTCACGATTACCTAATTTGTTGGCTGAAAATAACATTTGTTATCAAAAGACTCCCAAACCGCTCTACATAAAATCTTTATTCTGAGAGGGTTATACACTCGTATAAGATTTTAAAATTTATTACCTTTTTGCCAGTATATAAATGAACTGCTCTAAACAAAAATAACAAATATATCTATATCATGTTATTTTTTTAATTTTTTAATTATTGTATTTTATACCTTGAACTGATTTTGAAAAGAGCAACACTAGAGTTTCTTGCCCGTTCTTCTCTATTGAGAACTGCTTTCCGAACTGGTGGTCGAGTTAATATTGACTGAATCTAAATAATGTATAACATTTTATGGGTTCGAATAAATTTATTTCATTTCATTTAATTCTTCCAAGACTCGGATTTTACCATTTTTTGCCAAGAATTTCTTGCGATAGTGAACTCTGAAGAGAGTTACTTTTTTCAATAATTATTTTACAGCACGTCTAACAATTAACTATCGAAATTAGCAGTAATGGAAAAGTACTAATATATCTAAAAGTACGACATAAATATAGGGTTTTGTACATTTGCATATTATGTAAACTTTCAAATGCATATAATGCGATGTATAATATTATTGTATTTCAAATCAGAACTGGTACTTGCATAATATTGTTTTAACTAATGAATGATTGGTTTCAGATTAACGTTCGCTATATTATATGCGTGGGCTATATTCATCTCGCTGTTCCCCGAATATGTCCCCACTACCTATTGGAGTAAGTATCTACCCCATTATACATTTTGTGATGAAAGGTAGCCTGTTTATCCAAGACTTACGACGGTAGCTTCGATATAATTTACGGATTGTTAAGTTTTGGCAAAATAAAGGTCAAAAAAAGGAATCACGGAATAAGGCTCACAATTTCCGGAGAAATCGGTGTAGTACATACACAAAAAAAAATACCAACACACGAATTGAGAACCTCCTCCTTTTTTGGAGGTCGGTTAAAAATTAGACGAAATTCAGAGCGAATTGACAATCGGGCGGTATTAATAAATCAATTTCACGTTTGAGCCAAATCTCAAGTAGACGTTTAATGTATTGAACCCAACATAAGCTGTCGTTTAAGAGCTTTATCTCAGCTGAATAAGTGGTGTTACACAAACATAGCTATCAATTCGTCACATATTGTCACTTAAGATGTCATTTGAGCTGATGTTAATATGGGTTTATTAAATAGCGACTATCTTAAGATGCTGACTTTCATTTGGACAGCGCCTCAGCTGATACGCCCTAGAGCGGAACTGAGTTGTATCTATTAATACGGCATTTAAATCGCATTGACAGGTCTTTATTTAACTTAATACGAAACTACAAAGGCCGCAGCGAAGACGTCTTTCTACAAGCGTTAACGCTAGTATAAAACAAACAATGTATCATCATCAGCCGGTTGCATCCACAAAGCTTGATCTGATGCTTTATGCATCCAGTCGCTACTGGCCTTCATGTGCAAGTCGTCCCGCCATCTGGCCATTACACTTTCGGGTGTCGTACAAGGCGACTAATGTCTAAGACAGAACATCTAAAGCTTCCGTAGACCAGAGAAGGGGCAGCATCGTTTTCTGGTATGCTCCATTCACTGCGATCGCCAACTTACTTACCCAGAGTGGCGATTTAGGGCATTACCTCCTAATATTAGGCACACAATGTATCAGAGTGACGTATTCCTGCGATAGATTTATCCATCGGATATGTCAATCGTATACTTTTTTGTTTTCTATTAGCATTAACGCTTGCAGTAAAGCATCTTCGCTACGCTCCTTACTCTTGGTCTATGTGCCTTTCAAATCCATTTAGCACTTGATGTGTACAAACACATTATAATAGCGTGTTCTGAGATGTAATGGCTTGTATTGGAGACTTAAATTAGCATCGCATTTGTGACAATTTGGTGTATAAAAATTGAAGTGTAATAATTACAATCCTATATATTATGATTTCTATACAATATGTTAAGGGCAATGTAGTGCCTGGACAATGATTTTGTTGATTTTGATGAGCATCGTGCCGGTGATCTGACAACTGAGCTATTTCGACCTCGTCGCACGGTACGCTGAAGGTCGCGGGTTCAAATCCTGTTTTCGACTGTTTCTTTTTCAATGTTTCCATAAAAATAAAGTCATTGTAATAATTAAAATTTATATTTCCTCACCGTGATTCCGAGGCCAAAATATATTTAAATCGGTTCCTATAGCGTCGATTTTTAAATGATCTTATATTTTTGCCTTCCGTATTTTGCAACTTTAATTACGAAACCTTGATGGAAGCTGAAGGCTAAAGATGAACGTACTAGGTTGCCCTTATGACTTGCCAGTGATTTCTAGATAGAGTTAAACTACTGTTAATCGAGAGTTAAAGGCACGAAGGGCAGTTAAAGGATCTGTCTCACAAGTTTCATTTTTTATTTAACAATTATCGCATTAAATAGCGAATGTAGATAGTACTTTTTTATTACCATCAATTTGGGAGCATAGATTAGAGCGTGGCTTTTGTATTCAGACTGCTAATACATTAATGTGACGCGTCGAATTTACTTAGATGTTATGAATCAGGCTCGCAATTCATATCTTCAAATTACTTCATGACATTTTCACACATTACATTGCGTTTGTCACCCTGTGATATAAGACGTTCAGGACTCAGGTTCAATTTCACCAATTCTTAATTTAACGGGCGTCAATTCTTAATTTAATGTTAAAATATCACGCGTCCCATGAAAGAATGCCTAGTTACGGAAGATGATCACCTGTTAGGGCATAGCGGGATACTCAAAAACCTTGTCAGTCCATTTAGACAGTTATCGAGTTGCATGGGTGTAGCTATCTATAGCTTTAACACCGTATTTTAGAAGCTAAGGGGGGGGGGGGTACGGATAGTTTTCTCGCGAGTGAAGCCGTCACAGCCAAACCACTGAACCGATTGCGATGCAATTTGGTAGGGAGAGAGTTTAAGAACCTGGTAAGGATCAAGGATCTAGGCAACTTTTGTTTCCGGGAAAATATAAATCGGTACCTTAATCTCGGAAAATCGTCTTCTGCCAGTGGAACCGCAAGAAAACATGTATGGATATAGTTTGAGATCCAGAGAAGGATATAGGCTACTTTTATATTGGAAAAACATACACCGGGAATTGAATCCCGGACTTTTTTATCTCGCTGTTGGAGCCGTAACGACCAAACCAATTATTCTATTTCAATGTAATTTAGTAAGGAGTTAGTTTAAGAACCTGGGAAGGACCAAGGCTACTTCTTATCACGGAAAAATTCAAACCGGGACTTTTATAGCGGAAAAACTTTTTAGCGCGGGCGGAGCCGTGGGCAAAAGCTAGTGTAAAATAAATAAAGAAGCCAAGCTCGGGCTGGCAGGAAAGAAGAGATAAGAATTTTATATTAATGATGCTAATATTCGATATAAGAGCCACTAACTACCCCTTGTCTATACGAACGGAATAATTTTAAATGTTGCTTCAGTTTCAGAAGTAAGAAAAGCCTTCGATATGAAGCGGAATTGGATGAAGCTGTTTGAAGTTTCAAACAGGGAGCTGAAGTCTGTCCACGGGATTCGATGTTTCAGCTCCTGCATCATTATATGCTCTCATTACATATATTACTCTAACTTGTCCCCGATTTTCAACGGACTGCATTTGGAAAAGGTGAGATTTCTTTAAAGCTGTTTTCTTGGCCTGTGTTCAGGTCGCAGGAACGCGTTGGATGCAGGCCACTTTTGACAGGTCCATCTGGAAATCTTTGGGGGATGTTCAGCAGTGGACGTCATGTGGCTGATGATGATGATGATGAACTGTATCCTGTACCTCTCGCGCGAGTTTACGCATTATCGTATCGAGTGGAGTTCTAAGATAATATAGAGCGGATATTGGGAAAATTGTCGTACAAAAATTTTGAGCCTGTTCGTCGGGAACTTAATTTACCGTTGAAATAGCCAAATACATTAGAAAATATGCATGACTAGCTTTTGCCCGCGGCTCCGCCCGCATTAAAAAGTTTTTCCGGGATGAAAGTCCCGGTTTATATTTTCCCGGGATAAAAAGTAGCCTATGTGTTAATCCAGGACATGATCTACCCGTGTGCCAAATTTCATCGAAATCCGTTCAGTAGTTTTTGCGTGAAAGAGGAACAAACATCCTTACACCCATACATCCAAACATCTAAACATCCAAACATCCAAACATCCATACATTCTTACAAACTTTCGCCTTTATAATATTAGTAGGATTAGTAGGATAGTCATGCGCAAATTAGCATATAATTAGGCCCTTCCAAAATATGATTTGCTTTACAAAATTTTAGCATACCGAGACGTCTTGTTACACGGACATGTCAGATGAGACAGCGACTCATTAACAATTGGTCTTTTGGATGATCCGGTCCTGATTACCGGTCTATAACTAACTATACTGTTTAATGTCTTTGGTATCGAGTAAGTTAATGCATTAGACGTCAAAAAAAGAGACACGTGCTGACATTTTACATACATTTTGACACGTGGTTGCATAGCGTGGTTGTATATGGTTACTTCATTTACTATTCGAAGTTTAGTTTGACTGCCTCGGTGGCGTAGTTGTATTGCGTACGCATTACGAGTACGAATTGCGCGCTGAGGTCCTGGGTTCGATTCCCGGGTCGAGCCAAAAACATTGTGACTGGGTTTTTCCATCTTAAAATTTATTCAATCGCATCTCGGAGTCAGGAAGTTGGCGGTGTGATACCCCCGTGCCTCGGAAAGTACGTAAAGCGGTTGGTCCTGCGCCTGATCTCTCTCCGGTCATGTCGGATTGCCGTCTCACCGGACCATGAGAGTGAAGGAATAGCGAGTGCACCTGTGTATTGCGCACACACTTGTGCACTATAATATCTCCTGCGTACCTGGCTGATCTCCGTTGAGATTGGCCGCCGTGGCTGAAACTGGCTAGGAGAATTATTCGAAGTTTGAAATGAAATCCTCCTAGCCGGTTTCTCGGCCACGGCAATCCGACATGACCGGAGAGAGATCAGGCGCAGGGCCAACGGCTTTGCGTCATTCGAAGTTTACACACGCAATGTTCACGCTGTCGTATTTTAGTTCCAAATACGCTCACCGGGGCGCTGGTCAAATTTCCATACAAGAGCTTAGTCGAAACCATTACGTTAACTATAAAATAGCGCGTAAACCCGTGCGAAGGTCACAGACCACATCTAACAGGTTTGGAAATCATTAGGGGAGGTCAACGTCTAATGGTCGCTGAGGGAAGCCCTTATTCAAGTGGATTTCTTGTAGATGATGATGATTATAATCTTTTATTTAACTTGCAATGTATGTATGCATGTGTGTTCGAGGCAAATCTTGCAACAGAATGTTAGGTATGACATAGGTTACCAGCAAATTGATAGTCTTATTTTAGAGACTTCACTGCAGGTGGTCACTGTGTTAGATGTAAATGAAATTCCCATAGTCATCGTTGGTTGCATAAATAATATAATATTGTTTTTTCTCCTAGTTCCAATATACATGGTCATTTTGACATTGCGTTAATAAATGAAACCACATACTTATCTTGTTGAAAATAACATTTTCCATTAAGTTATTTTAACCATAGATGAAAAATAAAAAAGTGTAAGTTTTGAACAAAATAAATATCTATAAAAAGCAACTTTAACTTTACACGCCCTAATGCCACTATGACTGCTCTAGGAGAATTCGTCGCAGCAGCAACATTACACTTTCAGTCAGAAACACACTTACGCACACACCATATTCGCACTAAACTACAAAGTGATAAAAAAATTGAAATACTACAACCGGGATTTTTGGCGAAAGTATTCGTTATTCATTGATAATTTTTAGCACGATGTTAGCAGAGGTATAGACGAATATGTGGTTTCATTTAGTAACGCAATGTAAAAATGACCCTGTATAAGTCGGTAGTAGGAACACTTTTAACATGAGTTGTTGTAGGTACTTTAGTAGGAACTCCTAATGAGATGACGTTGGAATGGTTGTAAAGTAAAACAACGCATTATTGCACAAAAGGATATGTATCTAATGGAAATGGTATAAAGATTAATAATAATGATGAACTTGATGATCCTGATGATGAAATAATTTAACGATAGATATGCTGGTGTCTGGTGATAGGGAGTTTCATCCGCCCGGATAGCATGGATGTATCTCTTGTGTATGGACACAAGGTGGAAAACCCGCCAAAGTGGCCAACGTTAGTGTCGTGTTCCAGGATCAGCCGGTATATCCGGGTTCAAAGACCGGCATAATTGTATCAACTGTTGGAGATTAACATCTTTCAGTGAACACTATTTAGAACCTTAGCATCAGATGCATTAGGGTCAAATTACCGTGCAGGTGTAATTCTTAACTGGCGAGGGTAAAACATCTCTCGTCTCTCGATTTTGAACTCCACTCCACTTCACATTAAATGCATTGGGATCACTTTGCTTTGCGCGTATAACAAAGTTGTTTTTTTCAGGATTTAAACGGTTTAGTGGGCATGTTTATATTCCATGTAGATTTGATTGTGGACACATTCTTCGCAATCTCCGGAATGCTTCTGATAAAGGGTCTGATGTCAGGAAAGAGGACGAACCTGGTGGAAGGTCTCGTTAAAAGATATATAAGGTAATTTTCTGTTTGTTATTTCATGCTATTATTTTTAATCGAATTTAGATGGTAGACGTTACTGGAATGACATAATATGTAATCTACGTTATATGTAATGAATGTAATCGAATCTATTTTTAACCCCCGACAAAAAAGAGGGGTGTTATAAGTTTAGGGTGTGTATCTGTGTATCTGTATGTGGCATCGTAGCTCTCAAACGAATGGACCGATTTGGACGCGGTTTTTTTGTTTGAAAGCTTATGTGACTGTGATTATGGTTCTTTGGTTCTTAGCTATAATTAATGAAGATCTGTTCAGGCGTTTGAGGATTATCAGCTCATTTCCAACTTAAAAATCCGATTGACTTTAAATTTGGTGTACTGTGACATTCAATATATTTGTAAACATGAGCTGATGCTGCGGCATCAAGTAGTCTGCGGGATACCCAACTTCTTAGCAACTTATAGCAGATATAGTATGTTTGGACTCATAAGGATGGGCTCAACGAGTAGGTGATAGATAGTTGATTATCAAGGCCCCATGATGGAGATTAAAGTAATTTAAAAAGTTTGAAATAAAAATTAAATTAAAATGTTAATAAACCCCCGACACAAAAAAAATCTCTAAAAAGTAAAATAATTATAGTGTTTTTTTTTTTTTATATGGCCATCTTCGGCTCATTAGGGACGGCTGCGGGCTTCCTCCGACTCACGTCTAAGTTGTCGTCCGCAACCGCCCCTGCGCGTACTGCTTTTTTGCGGTCCTTTTCCTGTTGCGGGGGCTCAGAAGCCCCCGAAACACCGTACCGTGTCCACCTTTTGGTGTCCGAGGCAGCGTGAGACACGCTGCCTCGGACATGTCCATCACGGGGGTCACAGAAGTTGGCTAGACTAATGGGTGGGCGGCACGTCCCGCCCACCCGTGACCCCCGGTAAATAATTATAGTGTCTTTGTCATTTAAGTACCTACTAGTATTTTGACTCAAGCGCCCTCACGTCGGGGGACAGACCTCCGGAACAGGGAGATGAAAATACTTCTTTAGGCGGTCGGTTGTGTCGGGGGTTATTTAAATTTTAATTTAATTTTTTTACATTGTTCGTGTTTTAATAATTTCTTTATTCACGCGAATGTCTGACATTGAAATAAAACTCCTTAAGATTTTTCCGAATATTTGAAACCCGTGACCATGAAGGCAGTCTTCTAACGTTGAGTTCAAAAATTAAACAAATATCGTATGAAAATATAGTATTATTTCAATTTCTTATTAAGCCGATCATAATCCTACTAATATTATAAAGGCGAAAGTTTGTAAGAATGTATGGATGTTTGGATGTTTGTTACTCTTTCACGCATAAACTACTGAATGGATTTTGATGAAATTTAGCACACGGATAGATCATGACCTGGATTAACACATAGGCCACTTTTTGTCCCGGGAAAACATAAAGCGGGACTTTTATCTCGGAAAAACATTTTAACGCGGGCGGAGCCGCGGGCAAAAGCTAGTAAGTAATAAATTAGAATTATTTGGTTTGTAGTGGTATAAAGTTTGTTCAAATGTTATTAAAATTGATAGCAGTGACTGCCTCGGAGTTGCGTACGCGGTACTACACCGCTCTGAGGTCCCGGGTTCGAATCCCAGTTCGGAAAAGTGATAGGGGGTTTTTCTACTCAATTGATATTAGCTTGTATATAATATACTGGCAAAAGGCCCGGCCCCAATTACATGGAACCTTACACAGCTGGCAAATGTGGGTGATTTACACCTCTGTCTGTCCCTGAAACGCGACCTAGTCGTAATGCTATTTTTGTATGAATGTAGTCTTTAAAATCCCATTCCATTCTAGGATAGTCGTTCCTCTGGCAGTGATGGTGTACTACTTCTCCTGGGTGCATGAGCATTTAGGTAGCGGCCCAGTGTGGGAGCTAGCAAGCAGAGAGCAGCGCGAGGTCTGCCACGAGAACTGGTGGGCGACGCTACTCATGCTCAATAATTATGTTAATGAGGACAGAATTGTAAGTATTTGAGTCGAACTAGGCGCTACTCGCGGCTTTGCCCGCGTGTAAAGCCATAAGGCTTACAGCAGGAAGAAGCCAGCGCCTTCTACTAAAAAAAAGCAATGTTACCCACGAGAGTAAATTACCTTGACATGAAGTAACAAGATGATTCTAAAGATTTGATCCGCGAGCATAGTTAAAATGAAACTTTTTTTTTCCAGTGTCACACAGTCTCATGGTATCTGTCATGTGACCTCCAGCTGGCAATTTTTGGCACCTTGCTCTTTTATATATACCAAAGAGACCCAAAAACAGGGAAAATATGGATAGCCGGAGCCACTGTCGCAGCTATTCTTATACCTAGCATAGTGACCTACTATTACAAAATGCCGCCTCTATTCTTCCATGGGATGCAGTAGGTTTCTTTATAATTTATTAGCTTAGACATTTTAGGTACACTTAGTGAAATAAGCAGCTGAAAAAATACAAAACTTCAAATCGCGAATACATTTGTGTTCTTACCAAAAAATAAATCTCTTACCAATAATAGAAAAAGTGATTTAGTTTACTTAAAAAATGTTTTAGTTGTACTGAACGCGTATAGACGATTTGAAATTTCGAATTCGTTAAAATTTGTGACTGATTGTACTGTCAGATCACCTTCTACGTAGATCGTTATTCCGTCATATACTATTTACCTTGACTCCACTGGTGTAACTGTAACAGACTTGATCATTTCTGCTTCAAAAATGATTCGGCTATTTTTTGTCCAGCCGCCTATCTGATTGATGGATTTAGTCCTGCACCTTATTAAATATAGAAGCAATATTTTGCAGATTATCATTGTAGCTTAAACATCCTCAACATCATTAGGAGCCTCATAAGTAATTTCGAGAAAAATAATTTCGAACAGTATTTTTTTATTTCATTTCGATTTTTTGGGTGTTCACTCATCATCCTCTTCTTCAGGGTAAGTAGAAATCTGCCTTTACCCTTGTCTACTATGTGGTCAGCGCAACTTACTTTTTCAAGCACGCTGTATAAGTAGGGCTGCCATCATCTAAATTGCCGACGCCGTATAAACACGGCAAAAATCCCGGACATTGGAGCGAAATATGGGTATTTCCCCGGACACCTCTGAAAAAATATTTTGCCGTTCCTTCTTGAATGCGGGGAAATGCATGAAGTTTTAACTAAGATTTATTTCAATTTGTCGCTCATCTAAAAAAAATTGATTTCCCCTGACAACAAAAGTGTCCGGGTTTTGCCCGGACAATTTTTAAAACCCCGGCCGGACGACCCCCGGACGCCCTTTAAACTAGGACAAATCCGGGGAAATCCGGACGGATGGCAGCCCTATGTATAAGGGATTTGGACTGCGTGACGCCTGAAAATTTTACCAGAGCAATTACACACTAAAGAGATTATTATGTTTCTTTCAGGGAGCTAATAAATTTCAAGACGGACCAAGTATTCCTGAAGCGTTATATCAAGGCACATTGCAGAGCGGCTGCTTATATGGTGGGGATGTATGCTGGCTACATATTCTCTGTGTACAAGCCTGAGGAGAACAGGAATAAACTCTCTAAGGTGAGGTAAATTGAAGATTTTTGAGGTAGTGTGCTAGTTCAATTTGTCGTTGATAATAGTGTATTTATGTTACCTAGGACACACGCATGTGACAAAAGAGATTCTCTTGCTCCCAGCTCGGTCTAGTCCAAGAATTTCCGTGGTATAAAAGTCCCACAAAAAATGCCCGGTTCAATATTCTAATCTTTAACTTAGGTCATTGGTAAAAATGAATTAATGTCAAACTTTATCCTTTTTTTTTATTAATGTCCCTACTGCCAGTAGCCTGACGCGAGTCGGCTTTTCTGGTCACACCGGTCTTTAGGGTGAACACAGAAGGCGCTCGCAACCCTTTGAGTTAAGTGACCATGCTGAGGGCAACCCACTAACGGGTTACGAACCTCGGCTCAGGACGGCCACTGAGAAAGGATAGGACATCAACGATTAGGGAAAAATTAGTTTTTTAGGCCTAATCCTATTAGATTGTGTTGTCATCGGCACGCCGGCCGGAACTGCTAGGGGGGTCGGGGGGGCGACGGGGAACGCGGAACTGCCACCCCGGAGTCTGGAATTTGTGCCCGATATGGCGATAGGCTCGCCCCTTATCACATCATGGGACGGAATATGCATGACGAAGAGTGGGTGCACTAGTCTGCCTACTTACACATCTTCGTCAACTGTGTTTCTTCTTCTTTGTTCAACCGTGTTCCCATTATTTGGGGTCGGATCTCCTCACTAATTTGGGCCAGGTTAATTTATCCTAGGTAGTCACATCTGGTGATCAGGCTATCTTGAGGTCTCTTCTTATATTAGACCACCAACCAACTGTGTTAGTTCCCATGTAATATATACTGCCATTGATGAAAATAAATTTTTTGTTATCCCCAACAGAGTCTTTCCATCCTCGGCTTCCTGGCAGCCTTCTCCACCATGGTGGCGGTATACCGAGGCGGTGGGCTGATGCTGCATAGAGAATACAACGCGTTGGAGGCGGCTGCGTTCGTCGCATTCAATAGAGCGACTTGGGCGTTCGCTATCTGCTGCTTTATAGCTATTTGCGAGTATGGCACGCTGCGTAAGTATCTGTGGACTGAGGTTCGATTCTCTTTGGTGTTTTGTGTGAAATAACATTTAAATCTGATATGGATGTATCAAGTCGATTTCGCGTAATGCATGAAAGTGTATATCCGTTTGAAACAGGCATAATATTGACTACTTTTTCTTAAATATATATTTTATTTCGTATAAAAATTTATATCGTATAAAATCTATAGGACAACGATTTTTAAAATACAAGCAATAATGAAATAAATGAGTTATAAAGCTTTGAAGTTTGTTGGAAGAGGCATCTGTTAGATAACGGAAACAGCAGAATGTGACGTCACCGAGTGTCGCCAGCCATAATGTCGCGTGCGTGCGAAAGAGATAACGCGATATTCCCACTACGCCCCCACTTTGCACACAACAAATAATAATAAATAAAATCTTTATTTGAGTATACATAAACAAAAGTGAACGATAATTAATAGCTGTTGTAGTTAAAAACTGTGTTGCAGCTATTTACAGCCTTCCTTCGGATATATTTACGTTATACAAAATTGAAAGTTATCAAAAGACAAATAATTATCAAATAATGATTTTAAATAAAACTTGTATAATAAAATAAAATAAAAATATTTCAAAAACAACATTATTTGAATTATGAATAACTGCTTTAATTGTCAACCAATTATGATCCTGATTTTACAGAAACAAATATTTTTCGTATTATTTCCTGTTACATATAAAATAATGTACAAAATCAAACACAGGTGACTACCCTATTGTGTTTACTGGGGTAATCATCGTTTATATACACACACACACACTCACGCCTGTTATCCCCGAAGGGGTAGGCAGAGGCGCAACTAGTGCACCCACTTTTCGCCGTTATTCCGTCCCATGATGTGATAGGGGGCGAGCCTATTGCCATATCGGGCACAAATTCCAGAGTCCGGGCTGATACTGAATAGAAAAACTCAATATCATTTTGCCCGACCCGGGGATCGAACCCGAGTCCTCAGCGTTGCAGTCGTACTGTAATACAACTACGCCACCGAGGCAGTCGCTTATCAGTCGCCAAAAAATCTGGTCCCTACTCCACACGTCATCAGTGGGGTCACTTTACCATTGTTTCTACGTAAAATGCAACTAAACCGTAATCCAGTGTCAGTTAATAGCGTACGCATAACGTGCCTAAAGAACGAACGCTATAGTTATAATTTTTTGTAGCGCATAATCATTTATTTATTTATTTATTTTTATTAGGTCTCCCAACGGTTTCCGCAGTATTATATTATGATGGAATTATTAATACATATTTACTTAATTTAAAAGCGAAAAACCAACTTATAGTTAAACACAGCATGCATTAAAAATAAGGTTATAACTTAAAACTAATTGACGATTACAAAAATATGTTGTGCAATACAATAAATTAAAACTGGATTAAAAAAGAATTTTAAAAGACAATATTTTGCATAACTATGCGCTCATAGTGTTAATTTAAAAACTAGAAACAACAAGGAAGAGTACAGTGTTGAGTAAAACTAATAATTTCAACAAATCTACAACCAGAAACAATGCCTGCACCATCAAGATCCTCCGACGTTTTCCATCTTTCCGGGCGGCTCAACGTCGGGTCGTAAGGCACGGTGAACCCAACATAACCGCTCAGTCGTTCCCCTTGAACACTGGGCGGTAGTAATAAGTCACTTTCTCCGCGTCAACAAAAAAAAAACCATCAACATCCTCCATATCATAAGCCGTTTCGTTCCAGCACTGATCAGCACATACCTGAAGTGGGACTTCTTCGTGCCACTCAGTCGGTTGAGTTACTGTCTTTACTTATTGCACATGGCAGTTGTGTACTACAGCATACATGGAGCCAGGACTGGCTTGAGATACGACTTTTTAGATATGGTGAGTGTGATAAAAACATTATACTCGCCTCGAGACCTGGGACTTTAGCTAAGCTGCCTTTTTACATACCATATTATTCTTTCTACATAAGCACCCTAGAATACTAAGGGCCTATTTTACAACATGCTGATAATAATACCAGCCCTGTATTATATACTGCTCACTGCTGATCACGGGCCTCCTCTACTACTGAGAGGGGTTAGGCCTTAGTCCACCACGCTGGCCTAGTGCGGGTTGGCAGACTTCACACGCCCTCGAAATTCTTATGGAGAATTCTCATGTATGTAGGTTTCCTCACGATGTTTTCCTTCACTGTTAAAGAAGTGAATGATAATTGATAAACAATACACACGTAGTTTTGAAAAGTCAGAGGTGTGTGCCTTGGGTTTCGAACCTCCGGACATTATCTCGGCAGACCGTTCCATTCCCAAATAGGCTATCGTACATTCCTAAATAAATATGAATAAAAATAAATGCTGATACATCCCAGATGAATTTCGAAGGTATGTGAAGTCTGCCAACCCGCACTAGGCCAGCGTGGTTGACTAAGGCCTAACTCCTCTCAGTAGTAGGGGAGGCCCGTGCTCAGCACTGGGCGGAGTATATAATGTATAATATAATTCGAAACACATCCGCCATATGAACTACAACTTTTGATTTCACCGGCCTCAAATTGAAATATCTGCCTGAAAAAATCGGATTAGTTTAAATAAATACATTGTTATTATTATTACTATTAAGTTGATTAGCTAAGGAATTAAGTTTTTTATTCCTTAGGTTTCAGTTTGACCTGCTGGGCAGAAAAAAAAATTGTATCGGTATTTGACAATTTAGTAAACATAGTAAACAAAAGTCTCTAGAAATATGTCAGATTTATATGTACAGCGTTATATGTCAGAAAGTCGTCTGGAACTTTATCAGGTACCTGTGAAACCAGTCTTAAAGAGAAAACGCAGTCAATACGCATAGCATCCAATTAATAACTGCCGCGATTCCTTACAGGCAACCACACAAAAAATACCCTTATGATTTAAATATTTAATGTCGATATTTCAATATTCAGGTGATCCACGGCCTTGGTATATGGCTGGTATCAAATTGGATGAGCGTTAGTCTATATCTTCTCGTGGAGGCTCCGATCTCAAACCTATCCTGTCATCTGTTTAAAAGGTTAGTATGCAATGTTTTTAACCGACTTCAAAAAGGAGGTTCTGTATTCGATCCGTATGTATGTATGTTTGTATGTATGTAAACTTGTATGGCCGCGAGTTTCTCAAAAACTACTGAGCCGATTTGGATGTGGTTTTTGATGTTCAAATGTATAGTTTTCAGAGAAGGTTTTAGTATATAATTTATGAAGATCTGATGAAGATCTTCGGAGATACACAATGGAACTCTTCAATAACTAACAGCAGATGACTCGCGAATGCTGCAATCGTATATCTATGATGTACTATTTACACTATTCTATAGTTAACTAACAAAAAAGCAATAAATAAAAACTTTTTAACAAAAAATAAACCGACTTCAAAACCACTGCAAACCAAAAAATAATTCAACTTTATATCGCTTAGTATATACGTATATTTGGAGTCGATGCCTAATTTAAATTGAACAATGTTTTCGTATATTTGATCTTGTATTTTCTTGGCTTAGCTGGCAATTGTTAAAAAGTTTTTTGTTTGTTTTTCTGTAAACATTATACAGCATTTCTTCGGAGATTCAGCAATACTTCGTAAGTGACGAGAAATGCTAATGAGATACCTACATAAAAGGCAAAGTAAACAGTGACACTTAATGTTTTAACGTTTTTTGATCCTCTGCATCACGAGACGAGCATGCCGAGACGAGTAAACGATACTGCCCATAAACGGTAGTAACACCATACAGTACCTACTTTTGATTATAAAGTAGATACTGCGTGGCACTACACTACGCTCAGAGTCGCCGTCGGCCTACCGGCCCATCGTGTTGCTCGACGAGGTGGCAAAGCTCTTCGAGCGCATCATTCATACCCGCCTCGTCGAGCACCTTGAAAGGGTCGGACCAAATCTGGCCGACGAGCAGTTTGGATTTAGGAGGGGACGTTCCACTGTCCACGCGATTCTGCGGGTGAAGGCACAGGCGGAGGATGCAGTGGCTAGGGGCGAAGTTGTAATTGCGGTGTCGCTGGACATATCCAACGCATTCAACTCGCTGCCCTGGCCCTGCATCCACGAGGCACTGCGGTACCACGTGGTGCCGCCCTATCTCCGGCGTCTGGTGCACGCGTATCTGTCTGACAAGCACGTGGTGTATCCGGGCGCCGATGGGTGGCACCGAAGAGCGATGTCATGCGGTGTTCCACAGGGCTCGGTTTTGGGCCCTCTCCTGTGGAACATCGGGTACGACTGGGTGCTCCGTGGTTCCAATCTCCGGGGCGTCGGCGTGACATGTTACGCCGACGATACGTTAGTCACAGCGACTGCTGGGACCTTCCGGGACGCCGCAACTCTGGCGGCGGCGGGCACCGGCCAAGTAGTTGGTAGAATTCAACGTTTAGGGTTGAAGGTGGCCCTCGAGAAAACCGAGGCCGTGTGTTTTCACGGACCTCGGAGAGGGCCACCGGCCGGTGCCGGCATCGTCGTTGGGGGGGTGCGGATCCCCATCGGCTCTAGCATGAAGTATCTAGGTTTAGTCCTAGATAGCCGATGGCGATTCCGCACCCACTTTAAGGAGTTGAGGACGAAATTGTCCCGGGCAGCGGGCGCTCTTTCCCGCCTGCTGCCCAACCTGGAAGGTCCTGGCTTCCCTTGCCGGAGGCTGTATCACGGAGTCGTGCGGTCCATAGCCCTTTACGGCAGCCCCGTTTGGGCTGACTCCCTGGGCCGCCCCTGCGTCGCCCTTCTGCGCGCCGCGCAGAGAGCTTTAGCGCAGCGGGCGGTCAGGGCGTACCGCACGGTCTCTTTCGAGGCGGCTTGCCTATTGGCCGGATTTCCGCCCTGGGACCTGGACGCCAAATCCCTTGCCGATGTATTCCATTGGCGGGAGGAGGCGTTCAGTCGCGGGGAGCGTCCGGCCCTGAAGGAGGTGGAGGCCAAGAGGGCCGCCTTACGGCGAGCCGCCGTGGAGGAGTGGCGTCTCAGGCTGGAGGCCCCGTCGTGGGGGCACAGGGTCGTAGAGGCAGTGCGTCCTGTCTTTGCCGATTGGCTGGACAGGCGCCACGGAGCGGCAACATACCGCCTGACGCAGGTGCTCACCGGGCATGGCTGCTTCGGTGAGTTCCTGTTTCGGGTGGTAGGTATAGAGGAGTCGGCCGTGTGTCACTATTGTGACAACTGCCCAATGGACACGGCCCAACATACGTTGGAGTGTTGTCCAGCCTGGGATGAGGAGCGCAGTGCTCTCAGAACAGTCGTCGGAGAAGACCTCTCGCTGCCGGCCGTGGTCGCTTCCATGGTCGGCGGCCGGGAGGCCTGGCAGGCGGTGGCCCACTTCTGCGAGGCGGTCCTCTCGCGGAAGGAGAGTGCCGAGAGGGATCGCCAGCGCAGTGGTGATCCCTCCCGCCGCCAGACGAGACGTAGGAGGCGTCGGGTGGACGACTGACCGACGTCTCCCGCCCTGTGGATTGGGGGCGTTTGGAGAATTCCACCACGGTATCCCCTGCCTGTCGTAAAAGGCGACTAAGGGCCTCCGGGGGTCACGGGTGGGCGGGACGTGCCGCCCACCCATTAGTCTAGCCAACTTCTGTGACCCCCGTGATGGACATGTCCGAGGCGTGAGACACGCTGCCTCGGACACCAAAAAGCGGACACGGTACGGTGTTTCGGGGGCTTCTGAGCCCCCGCAACAGGAAAAAGGACCGCAAAAAGCGGTACGCGCAGGGGCGGTTGCGGACGACAACTTAGACGTGAGTCGGAGGAAGCCCGCAGCCGTCCCTAATGAGCCGAAGATGGCCATATAAAAAAAAAAAAAAAAAAACTACACTACGCTCGTCACACTGAGATATTAGATGGTACGTCTCATAATGCCCTGTAATTATGCTGGCTACAATGTCCTTCAAAACGGATCACAACAATGCACACTGTTGCCTGACTATACAAATAGGCATACCAGCATAAGTAGTTGAACAAATTCAAAATTTCAAATTGCCTACATACTTTTGTGTTCTTAATAATATTTTTTTTCTCTACACAAAAATAAAATAAAAGAAATTTGCTTTACTTCATACGAAGATTTTTTTTCAGTTTAACTTAACGCGTTTATAGGCGATTTGAAATTTTGGTTTTGTACAGATATTTATGCTACTGACTGTACATCAGGCGAGCAGTATTCTCGTCTCGTTATTTAATTGCAATACAATATAAATACGTTTGTTTACAGACCCACGGCGCAGCCAGTAACAAATGGAAAGGCACAAGTCAACGGCAATCACACGTACAAAATAAAATCAACGTAGAATAAATAAATTATTAAAATAATCGTTTTTTATTTTACAAATACACTTATGAAACCTGTGGCTGTATTTTAAGTTTACTAGGTGTTGCATCTGGCTTCGCCCGCGTGAAAAACGTTTAGCGGAATGAATTTCTCTGTGTATATTTCCAGGGTATAAAAGTAGCCCATACTCACACACACAAACGCCTTTTATCCCCGAAGGGATAGGCATAGGGGCACCCACTTTTCGCCGTTATTCCACCCCTTGATGTGATAGGGGGCGAGCCTTTCGCCACATCGGGCACAAATTCCAGACTCCGAGCTGATACTGAATATAAAAACTCAATATCTCTTTGCCCGACCCGAGGAACGAACCCGAGATCTCAGCATTGCAGTCGTACCATAATACAACTACGCCATCGAGGCAGTCACTTTAGCCTATACTATCCTATAAATTATTATCATATTTGTGCCCGACATGGCAATAGGCTTGTCCTCTATCACACACGAAAACACACTTGACAAAAAGTGGATGCCCTGCTGGCAACTCTGCCACAATGAAAACACCGACCCCACTGAACGATATTGGATGATATTAAGCAAAGTAATAGACCATATCCTTGATTGTAATCGCAATCGAAACCGCGTCTAACACCTAGTGTCTCCAGACATCCCATAGGAAAATTATGATTATAAATGGCACAACGATCTATTGTTACAATAGATGTCAACTTGTGCCATATATAGCAATCTTATGGCACATTGAATAATGTTTTGATCAGGACAGTCGCAGATCGGAATACGTAAGAACAGTGTGTGTGGTGGATATTGAGACTCCTTTGCTGTAAGTACTTAGTACAACTAGTAATCTATGGTCTATATGACAATCTATATTATTCCTTCTGCTTGAACGATACAGTTTTGAAACTATTGCCGCGTTTCCATTCTTTTCCTCGTAGAAAGTTGCATATAAAGTGTCAGTGCTATAAAGTACTACTTGTTATCCTAGAAGGCATTTACGCAAGCAAAGCCGGGAGAACAAACTAGTGATTAAATGTGTGACTCATTACCAAGCATCTCAATTCTCATATAATTAGTTCTTATTACGCGAATGTTTGACATTGAAATAAATCTTGATGGATTATTGTGATAATTTTTTTACTACCGCTTTGAAAGCCAGCCTTGGTGCCATAGTTGTACTACGTGCGCTGTATGTCACTGTTCTGAGGTTCTGGGTTCGAACCCTAGGTCCGGCAGTGATATTGGTAGTAGAATCAGCCCAGAGCCTGAAATTTCTGCCCCATATGACGATAGGCTCGTTCGCTATCACATATTGGAATACACATGGCGAAAAGCATGTGAATTAAATGTGCCTCAGCCTACCCTTTCCGTGATAAAGGCGTGTCAGTGTGTCTCGAAAGGTTTGCAGACTTCATGCTCACTGGACTAATTTGTATTGCTCTTACATAATTCTAAAGACAATAATGATTAATAAAAAAACAATAAGATATCTTTACCTTCCTATAATGCAAAGAACATTTATATAATACTACGGGAACTATCATTCTTTGTATTGTTTTCGCATGCCTTTGACAATTGTGTTTTATTTATCATATGACGAGTAATTTCAATCGCTTCATGGTGTCCAGTGACTGTATATAATAGCACATTGCCATTTGCAACCTTGGGGTCGTATCAATAAATCAAATACCCTTTGAGTAAAATTTCAGTTAGACATTTAATTTGTTTAACTATTCAAAAAACTAAGCCTAAGCTGGCATTAAAGAGCTTTTTCTCAGCTGTTATATAAAAAACTCAGCTATCAAAATGCGTCACATATTGTTATTAGAGCTGCTGTTAATATGGGTTCATTAAATAGCGACGATCTTGAGATGCCGACCTTAATTTTAGGACGTCTTAACTGATATCGCTCTTGAACGCGAAACTGAGTTGCATTTATTGTAATTTGTTGTATTCACTACGCTGGTCACTAAATCTTACATGATAATTGCTAGTGACATTGCCTAGATTATGTAAAGAGTCTCGTATACGACAAGACTACTATTAATTTCACATATAATATCAATACGCTATCATCATCCTCAGTATTTGAAAGTCCAATGCTGAACGTGGGTCTCCCCTAAAGATTTCCAGACTATATTTTAGAAGTCTGCGAGTTTAATGATCTTATCAATCGTAATCTGTTATTCATTTTCAGGTAAACAAATACGATAAAAATGAAGTTAAACCTATCGTCGATGAAGTTGATAATCAAGGTGCTCATTCTACTCATTTTATTTGTGATAATATACATGATATCAGTAGTATTATACAGCGCGAGATATTGGCCAGATATTTATAATAACGTAAACGCAAACGTAACTATAAAACGTATTCCAACTATATCGGAACTAAATCTCACAGAAATCGAGATAGTTTACACTACAGACTACACTACAAATGGCTACGATTTTACTACAGACTTCTCTGAGGTTAATAAAAGAGAAGTGGAGGTAGAAGAAGTGAAGGATTATAGTGAACTGCCGGCTAGAAGTGTTTTAGTTGACTATGTTTTCGATGTCGAAGAAACTACGAAGTATTTCAAAGATATTATAGATGAGAGTGAGTTGGTGAAAGATGTTCAACTAGTCACTGGAGGACATAAGGTGTTTGATGAGGTAAGTTCTTTTTTATGCAATTGAAGATACATTATGTAACAACGACAAATGACATCACAACTAACCATCGAGAGTAGCACTCTCAGAGCTTTGAATTTGAGATTGAAGACTAAGATACTTTTAATCCAGAAAAAACACATAACTCCTGTGAGGCCTTTACTTCGAGTTAAGACGCATACAGATCCACGATCAAAATTTATCTATTTATTTATTTATTTATTGCACTTTACACATAGTTATGTAAAGGCGGCCTTAATGCCGAAGGCATTCTCTGCCAGTCAACCTGAGGCGGTGCAGAGACAAAATCATAGTAGGTGCACGAGACTTAACTTAAACATAATGTCGAAACAGTTAAAATAGTGAAATGTAAAGAATACGAAAATAAATACAATACTTTACACATATTACATAATATCTATAAAATATAATAATTTAGTATTTCAGCAAACAAAAACATCAGCATTCAGAACTTAGGAGGAATTTAAACAAAAATGCTTAATTCAAAACATCAAGTTTATCTTTGTTAATGAACTTAATTGGCTGCCGGGTAGCGAGCAATTGTAAAACAAGATCTTATGCTATTAACAATAGAATTAAATATCTCGTGGCTATATAACTTTGAAACGAGTAATTTTTGACGGCTGCCTGATTTTCGTCTTTAGCCAAGTTTATTTTAAACTTAGTGTTGCTTGTGGCTTCGCACGTGCAAAACAGAAATTATATATATCTATATGCAAGCGAAAAGTCACTCACTCACTCATCATGAAATCTCAAACTACAAGTGCTAGGAGTCTCAAATTTTGGACGGAGGTTCCTTTTAGGACGTAGGGTGCGTAGGTAAGACGGGATTTTGCGAAATTCAATCCCTAAGGTGGTAAAAAGGGTTGTACGCGATAAACTCAAAAAGTACCGAACGTTTCGATGAAATTTGGTATGGAGATAGTTCGCGACCCTGGAATGGTTTTAGGCTACATTTTATCCCGGGATAATGTAAATGTAAAACTCGTGCGGGCGAAGCCGCCAGTATAAGTTAGTTATAACTATACATAATGTAATAAATTATATGTCTGTATTTAAATGAAGAAGTCGGAGCACAACTAGTACTTACTAAGCTTGATATAAAACAAACTAAGCCCTTGAGCCTTCATGTTTACGCGTTCCGTTAAGCTAACAAGTTTAACCTTCATCGTAACGATGCTCATTACTCCGTATTTTTTTAACATCAATACAAGTTAAAAGATCAAGTATATATTATGTTTAAGGAAAATATAGTCGAATATTTACGTTTCTTTATAGGAATAAGTCTTCTTTTAGGTTTAAGGCTCCACTGTTACAGCGGTATACCTAATGTTACTGAAAAATGTTACTCAAAAAAGCTTAATTATACATGAATCTATATTTTCCTTGGTCACGGCATCACGCGTGAACAGCTGGACCGATTTCGTTATTATTTTATTTTCTGTGTTTGTTATTGTCACGAGAAGGTTCTTATGCAAGAAAAAAAAAATAAGACAACACACACACATACTCACGCCTATTATCCCCGAAGGTGTAGGCAGAGGCGCATCTAGTGCACCCACTTTTCGCCGTTATTCCGTCCTATGATGTGATAGGGGGCGAGCCTATCGCCATGTTGGGCACAAATTCCAGACTCCGAGCTGATATTGAATAGAAAAACTCCATATCACTTTGCCCTATCCGGGAATCGAACCCGAGACCTCAGCATTGCAGTCGTACCATAATACAACTACGCCACCGAGGCAGTCAAAAAAAAATTAAGAAAATTGCCCAAAAATTAGAAAATTTAAGAAAATCGGGTTTTTTCAACTGCAGTTATGGTAATCTTCGGTGTTATTAAGCTGGACGCGCTCGCAGAGCTTCCAGTGCTCCGACGCGGCGTGAGGTGTGAGGCGTGAGGCGTGAGGCGTGAGGCGTGAGGCGTGAGGCGTGAGGCGTGAGACATGAGGCGTGAGGCATGAGGCGTGAGGCGTGAGGTGTGAGGCACGAGACGTGAGGTCTGAGATGTGAAGTGTAAGGTGTGAGACGTGAGGTGCTGCGAGCGCGTCCAGTTTATTAACACCTTGACAAAAATATAACTACAGTTGAAATAATGGGGCTTTAACCACCATATTAATAAAAATGTAACTTTAGCTATTTTGACAATTATAAACTTTTTTTAATTCAACCTCATGGCGTTTGACATAACATTGACAGAATGCGAGCTGCAAATATCGTCAAAGAGGCTATACGTATATATATAATTCTTCTGTGCGTGTGTATGTCACTAAACTCCTCCTAAACGGCTAGACCGATTTTTATGAAATTTTTCGTGTGTCTTCGTGTGGATTCGAGAATGGTTTAGATTAACAATTGGATCCGGTACGTGGTACTCGAGTTTTAGGATTTCATTTCCTTTTTAGGGCAGGACAACGTCTGCCGGGGCTGCTAGTATCATATAAAATTAAATAGTCGAGCCTTAGCGGAAAAAGAAAAACAATGGAATGACAAATTATTGATGCTCTTTTGGATAGCGCCATATTGACGCTGTGTGTTTGACTGTGAAGTGTGAGGTTGTTGGTTCAAATCTAGGGTCAGATAACTGTATATTCTATGGGACTTTCGAGTTGGAAAAGATAAACCTAAGTTGTGTATTGTAAAGCGGTTTTGTTGCGATAACAATAAAAATGAAACGTGTCTGACATTGTGATAGGGTTTATCATTTATAATGGCACGAATACCTCAACGATTGTGTACCTAACTGCGCTCTTTTTCTGTGGAGAAATATGCATAAATGTACAAGAAAAAAAAAAAAACAAAGTCACGTATAATTTATTTTTATTTATTAAGGAAACAAACAGAATTATATACAAATTACACAATCATTCATAAGTAACACTTAATCCAATTAAGTTTTCACAAAAAAATCATACTTAAACAGATAGTGGATACATACGACAAACTAAAAAAAAAAAACGATAAACCTAACGAATTAAAAATGTAAAGGTGTTATATGAATCATAATATGGTTATTTCATTAAGTTGCTCTCAAGTCCTTTTTTAAAAGCAGTAATAGACTCATGAAACAGGTCTATGTTGGAGAATATATATATATATGTATCACGCTTAAAATACAATAAATAAAAATAAGAATACCATTGAAAATAACACAAAAAAGTTCCTACGCCATTCCACAATCGAGTAACTCAAAAAGCGCAATCGATACGACGCGACGTAATTACTGGAGTATAATTGGTCACAGAATGGAGCACGGATTTCCCGTTCTTAATCAATCAAGTTGTAAAAGTTCCTTGGATGAAAACAGTCAGATATTTTTCTTTAAATCGTAAATCTTTTTAACCAAATTCTTACGGTTTGCATTTTCTTATATTTGTACACCATTTATTCATAAACGTTTCCTGGGTATTTTTCCTAATTTTTAAGGTATCGTAATGTTTCTAACCGACTTCAAAAGGTTACACAATTCGTCGTAATTAGTTCTACATTATTAATTTTTACCTATTTCGCTCGATTTGCCATCTGGAGTAATATGTATCTTAGATTTACTCTTTGGGAATTATTGGTTTCAAAGTACCTCTTATAGTAGCAAATACTATGTCATATTTAACAACACTTGTTTTTTTTATCGCGGGGAAAAACGCCTTATCGCTACCACCACTGGGGGGTGAGTGGAACAGTTATGTTGTTTTCACTCAGTCTTACATCCCAATGTCGACACTCGGGAGTATAGCTTCATCCGAGCGAGCATTGGACCGAGTCCCTAACAATCCTGCATGGCATTTAAAACTGCGCTTAGTTCTTGCGAGTCCCACTACCACTATAAGAACCCAGTAATCACCATGTCATTCGAGGTTAGAAGTGTGTTGTATACATACATATACACTCACGCCTTTTATCTCCGAAGGGGTAGCAGAGGCGCAACTAGTGCAACCACTTTTCGCCATTATTCCGTCCCATCATGTGATAGGGGGCGAGCCTATCGCCATATCGGGCACAAATTCCAGACTCCGAGCTGATACTGAATAGAAAAACTCAATATCACTTTGCTCGACCCGGGGATCGAACCCGAGACCTCAGCATTGCAGTCGTACCATAATACAACTACGCCACCGAGGCAAGTGTGTTGTATTTTTAGATTATATTGATATTATAACACTGAGTGTACGTGTGACATAATTTATTAAATCTATATTAATACACGAAAAAAATCTTTTTAAGTACCCCTAACAGCATATTGCACGCACGGAGACATGTGAGATTTGGCATAATAAAATCACATATAAAGGAGTGCATAAAAATAAAATGTATGTTTTATTTGTAACAAATAAATTAAACACGACATCTCACTGTCGAAAGCCTGTGAAGATATTTGAAATTTAGAAGCTAATGCAGAAATCACTAAATAACGTTCGAAATATACAGATCTAGATCAAGTCCTGGGTTAAGATATTTTTGATCACAGAAAAACAATAGCAATTTTATTCAGAGAATAAAATGTTACGCGTGCAATACTTAATTTTATATATTTAATTATATAGATAAATTCTAATTCAAATCATTTATTCAGTAAGTAGGCCCCTAAGGGCACTTTTACACGTATATAAGGAAGTATGTGTGTTCTTTATAGACTCCAAAACGGCTGGAGCGATATTAAGGATTCAATTAGCCCAGCTGTTAAGTTTGGCAGCAACCGGATAAATAACTTATTTCTAGCTTTTGTCAAATTTGTCGTCGGCACAATAAGCATCTGGCTAATTATAATTTGTGCTACCCGTGCGAAGCCGGGGCGGAACGCTACTAATTAAATAAATTAATACAATTCCTCGGAGTATACAATCAGTTCCATCACTAGAATACGAAAGATTAATTTCACGTATCTTAGCATTTTGTATGTAAAGCTGTGATTCCGCAGAACGCGGCAACGGCAGACGGCAACAGCATGTGTTGACGGTAACGGCAAATGACGCCCGGCAGTATGTCACTTGCCGTGCGTCATTTGCCGCGTGTGCGGAATCAGTCTCATAGAATTTAATACTGCATAGTAGTGCCGTCTGCCGTCGCGGCAAATGCTGTTGCCGTCTGCCGTCTGCTGCGTCATGCGGAATCACAGCTTAACCAAAAATGTCAGAATATAGCATACTCGTTGTTGCTTATGGTTCCGCTCGCGTGAAAAACGTCCAACTGTGTACTTATTCGGGTTAAAAAGTAGCCTATATGATAATCCAGGACTTGTCTGTCTATTACTTTGTAAAATTTCATCCAAATCCGTTCAGAGGTTTCTACGTTTCTTTCTAACAAGCATCTTCACAAACTTTGGCATTCAAAATATTAGTAAGATTAAACATTTTCTTACGCAGTTTTTTGTTATTTGAACGTCTATTATATTTTAATTGGTGTTCTTCAGTTGATTTGAATACAGTTAAGTTGGTTATAGTAAGTCAATAGGAAGCACTGTCTGCTAGGTTTAGTGGTCACGTCTTACGTTCTGTAACGTCGCAGGTTTGATGCTAAGTTCCCTAACTATGAAATTTATGTGGTTTTGTAGATTTTAAATATAGCCATTGTTTGGTCAAATATTGGACGATTTTTGAGTCATACTAATATTAAAGATATTCATAGAATAAAACATAATACAAGTTAATAAATTGCAGTTCCATATAGGTAAAAAATAGGTCGAGTTTAAGGTGAAATGATGTGATTCACGAGGCAAAAATTATAAGTTATGGCAGCGCATCACAAACCAAATTGCGGTCGCGATTTACTGGCGGGTCACTAGGGAATATTAGGGAGATATATAATATTATAGGGAGATATATAAGTTTTACAAAAATAGGCGAGAAAAATAACCTAAATTCTAGAAAAATGTATTAAAATTACTTTGCAACAGCGCAGAGGTTTGGACTTTAAAGTTTTTGTTCGATGGGTCACGGCCCAGTCAACTTTGAGTACAACTGAGTTACGTTATTATTATGTTTAAATAGTATTTATCGATATTTGTATTCAACGTTACCTTACTGCTATTACACTGTAACATTGTATGAGGTCATCTAAATTGAAGATTTTAACGGCAAACAAACAAATATAGAACTTAAACCGTACGCAGGAAGATTACAATTGAAATTTCGTGTTCATTATTTGCTTTGTATCAAAAATATATGTTTTTTACAACCAGATAGACAGCGACGCTCTTGAAATGATGTACCGTGTTGCGTTTACTTTGTTCATAGTTTTTTCAAATGTGGAGTCGGTGAGAGACTGCTCGTATGTGTCGTGTATAGCAGACTTTTTCCAAACATTTTTTTCTGGTGACACAGTTTCTAACGACACTCAAAATATAAAAGAAATTAAAGTGGGTGAATTAAAAAATATATTTAGTGATCTAACGGAATTAATTGAACGACAGAAGAATAAAAGTGATGTTGTCTTAAAAGACTACGGTAAAACGCAGGTTTTTGTCAAGTACGTTACTTTTAATGATGATAATGATCATGATTTTAATGGAGCTACCCCTGTAACCATCGTAAAAAACAATAGTTATGAGTCAGATGAAGATAACTTTAATGCAAATGAAGAAAGCATGGAGACAGAAATGAATACTGATTTAAATTTTAATTCAATGGAACAAATGACTGAAAAGAACAAAAAAGAGCAAAAGACAAAAAGCAAAGAAACTATAGATATAATAGAAATAAACTCGGTTAATTTTGAAAAATCTTTAGGAGATTTAATGACTAATGAGATTTACGAAGACGTAGACGTTATATATTATGACGATAATTCCACTGATTATCCTATAATAGACTATATAGAAATATATAAAGATACAACGAATGAAGAGAACGTGTATATACCTACAGAACCTACAATATCCAATGAAATAATAAAATCGAATGAATTTGCCGAAGTAAAAAGTTTTGCCAACGAAACTAATGTAAGTAAAACTATTATCAATTTATTGATAAAGAGCTCGAACAAAAATGAAACGTGTGCACGAAAAAGATAATGTTCTGTATTGGAATTCTTAAATTAATTAAATTAAAATAATTTCTTTCTTAATTTAAAAAGAAAAACATACTTTTATAGCAACACCATTCGGATTCTAAATATTTCAGCGTATCATTCCACGTCTGCACTCACAATAGCTATTAAAAAGCTGGTCGCAGCTATTCGTCATTGGCACAATACGGAATTGTTTTTGGAGCGCCTTACGGTGGCTTGATGGATTCGGGAGTGCGTCTGTTATCCACAGCGAGCGTTCTGTTTGGGGTTCCGTTGTCAAAACGAAGAGTAGAGCAGTTTTTGGGTATAGCTTGTAATTTTATATCGATAAAAGGGAAAAGTTGGTTTGTTTGCTGCTTTTATTGTTCAAACAAATAGTGTGTGTGATGGGAATTGGGGCATAGCTTGATAATAAACTTTTAATAGATCCTTTCTGTACAAGTATTATAAAGAGGAAATATTTGATTATTTGTTTGTTTGCATTGAATAGGCTCCGAAACTACTGGATCGATTTGAAAAATTCTTTCACCAATATTAAGCTATATTATCAGTGAGTAACATTGACTACTTTTTATCCCGGGGATAAAAAGCGGGACCTTTATCCCGGAAAAACACATTCAGCGAGACCCGCGAGCAGAAGCCTAATCCTACTATCCTACTATGTCCTCCTCCTAGCCAGTTTCGGCCACGGCGGCCAATCTCAACGGAGATCAGCCAGGTACGCAGGAGATATTATAGTGCACAAGTGTGTGCGCAATACACAGGTGCACTCGCTATTCCTTCACTCTCATAGTCCGGTGAGACGGCAATCCGACATGACCGGAGAGAGATCAGGCGCAGGACCAACGGCTTTACGTGCTTTCCGAGGCACGGGGGTATCACACCGCCAACTTCCTGACTCCGAGCTGCGACTGAGTAAATTTTAAGATGGAAAAACCCAGTCACAATTTTTTTTTTTGGCTCGACCCGGGATTCGAACCCAGGACCTCAGCGCGCAAATCGTACTCGTAATGCGTACGCAATACCACTACGCCACCGAGGCAGTCAATATCCTACTATAATATTATAAACGCGAAAGTTTCTAAGTATGGATGTTTGTTACTCTTCCGCGCAAAAAACTACTGAACGGATTTCGATGAAATTTGGCACACGGGTAGATCATGTCCTGGATTAACACATAGGCTACTTTTTATCCCGGGAAAATACAAGCTGGACTTTTATCCCGGAAAAACGTTTTAACGCGGGCAAAAGCTAGTATGTAGATATTGTTAGATTTGTCGATACGCGTATCTAGAAAAAAGCACTAAAGATAGTTATAGATCCACACTTTTATACAAAGTTTGTTTGTTAAATATAGGTATTATTATTATGTTTTCTAAGTGCACATTCACCCAGCAGTCCGTTTTACAGACCCGTTTTATTGTATACGTTTTTATTCGGCAATGGCGTATATATGAGCAACTTCACACACATAACAGAATTCGTGATCCAGTAAAAAATACCAATCCGACAAACGATGCAGCGGTCCCTTTTACAGGTCCGTTTTATCGCATACGTTTTTGTTTGACGATGGCGTATTTGGTTGTGTGTAGTGTTGGGTAGGACACGACATAAAAAAGAGTTTGTAAGAGTAGCCTCTTTTTTGCACTAAGCCAGTATAATGTCCTACTTCAAATGAGGCGAGGCGTAATGAAGCTCGGTGATACGTTTGAAGTAACGAGTACAAATATGACATACTAGCTTTTGCCCGCGGCTCCGCCCGCATTAAAAAGTTTTTCCGGGATAAAGTCCCGGCTTATATTTTCCCGGGATAAAAAGTAGCCTATATGTTAATCCAGGATATGATCTACCCGTGTGCCAAATTTAATTGGAATCCGTTCAGTAGTTTTTGCGCGAAAGAGCAACAAAGATCCATACATCCAAACATCCATACATCCAGACATTCTTACAAACTTTCGCCTTTATAATATTAGTAGGATTTTCATTGAAGAATAACGTACTATTGTAATTTGTTGCATGTCTTTCGCTCCCTCTCTATCCCCGTCTTATAGTTTTACTGAGATAGATAGTGAGTAGCACGACTTCGCGTCTACCGCGACATGAAATTTGAAGTAGTACAATGAAAATGTTGAGCCGCTCTTACATTTTGACGTCATGTACGGGACAAATGTACCGCCTCTTGTATGTCCTACCCAACACTAGTTGTGTGAGCGACATCACACAAACAACGTTATTGAAGCACGGACTTTCTATTTGAACGCTGAAGTTGCAGGCAGAGGTGCTACCAACTTTCGCATGTATTTCATTTTTGAACTATATGCTATTAATGTAACAAAATCGCATCTAAATACTGCAAGTATTTTCCTAACTAAATCCGATAGATATACAGTGTCATTTCAACATTGCGTTACTAAATGAAACCACATATTCAGCGTGACCTCTGCTAACATCGTGCAAAATATTATCCATGGGTAACGCATACTTTCGCCAATAATCCAGATTATAGTTTTATAGTTTTTTGATCACGCTGTGTTTTAGCGCGCTTGACTTTATTCAGTGAATCACGTCACAGCTGACGATGTTATTACAAAACCTATAGGATTAAGAAGGGCAACTCACAAATTCACTTGCAATACATTCACTCACATAGCTGCAGCAGTACCGCTTGAGACGTGGAATTTGAAATAAAATAATTAAATTGCTACTAGAGCAGTCCCTACTCCCTAACTAATACGTTATAAATATCAACATGAAATAAAAAGTTGTCATGTTATTGTGTGAAAAGGAACTAATTATTTTTTAAGTGTTATGCTGTAAAGAAAAGTATTAATTCTTTAATAATAAACTTTGTTTTCGTTAATAAATAAGTTTACCTGCCGAAATAGGTAGGTACTTAACAACTCGCAGTCACTATTAAAAAAGTTACAGGATTTTAATCTATTGATATCATATTTTTTGATTCCGTATGATATTTCAACGTTTATTTTAATTTTAACATCAATATTTCTGGACGTCATGCCTAAAATAGGTTTACGTAAATACTTTATACTACCAAACGCCTTACTATGCCTTCTGTACCTTCTAATCTCTAGCTACATTTTGTATCGCGTCAGAGTCGTTGATCTTGTTACTAACACATTGAAACTAACGTGCAGATACCAACATGTTGTGTCTCTTTCGCACGCCATTCAATACAAACACGCACTCAAACACGCTGTGTTGCCAGTATAAACATTTTTACCGACAAGTTTGCTAAAATGACACAGCTTTTCAAAGAATCGGATATTAGTTTATTTATCACATGGATTTCTAACACACTTAAATAAGTGTATTAAATAATAAAATAACTAGGGCAATTATGCTAATGAAAAGTCTACTTAAACGAATACGCAGCAATATCTTTGTATTGTAAAAATAACATTACTTTAAGCAATAAAGCATACCAGAGCTCTAACATCATTTAATTTCAATATGCATTGTGGTACGGTTAAAATAGCATAGAACAATGTAAAACTAAAATTGCAAGATATTGCAGAATAAGGTAATAGTACCAAAGCTTGGTATCCCTGTGGGAGCACGTGTAACACGAACATCAGCTGGCGGGGCCAACGATCGCGCGCGCCAGCGGGCGCACGGCGCACTTGTCGGCATGTTCTTTGTATAGGGCTGCCATTACCTAAATTGCCGACGCCGGACAAACACGGCAAGAATCCCGGACATTTGGGCGAAATATGGGTTTATTCCCGGACATCTCTGACAGAGTACCCCAGTATCTCCGCACCGCAATAACAATCGTAATTTTTAATAGTTCCTGCCTGAGTAATAATACCTAAAACTGGCGTTATTTACTAACCACTTATAAAGTGACTCGACCAAGTGCACAAAAATCCTTCTAAATACCTATGTTTTACCTACTTACAATAATTTTGGTTATTAGTCAATTGAATATCCTGGTTATTTTAAATTAAGTTCAGCCATTACTATACGTACGTAAATGTTACTTATTCTTGACAAAAGTGTGCGTGTATTCTATGAAGTGGTAAAAATTAACGTTTCTTACCCTACTAGTAAATTACGACAATTCCAGGTAATAGCAGTAAGTACAAGTGATATTTATCAAAATGTGTAACGTTTCGAAATACATCGAGATTCGCGGTCCGGGATTCGTGGACTTTATGCCTATCCCGCGCGGCCTAAAATATGGCCCCGCACTGGCTCCTCCAGGCGCATGCGCCGTGGGGCGCGGGGGCATGCGCGCGCGTTGCCCGCCAGTCGCCCGGCAGCAACACAACGGGGCGTATGTCGATTTACGTACTGAATGTTAGGCCGATGCTCCCTATGTACTTACCGGTATCTATTGTAATTTTATTATTATATCGTTTTGTATCGATCCGAGTGACCTTGTCTCTGACATCGCTTCGGGAGACGCGAGCCATGTGTAGGTAAAAACCTATTAGTTTAGTAGTCCTTTGTCGGCTTTTATGCGCACACGATCAAATGTTCTCTAATTGTAATTATTATTCTATTGTGTTAATTTTTAAGTTTCTGTTGTGGTAAACTATGATTTACATTTACAAAGCTCGTGAATAAAGTGTTAATGTTTCCTTGAAGGTCGTTGAAATGTCTTTTGTACTTTTAGGGATTACTGAGTAAATGTTCAAAATTCCAATCTTCAAGAACCTCGTTGACACTCGTATCATAACGGTAGCATCATAGTCGGTTTCACGAAATCGATCGACGAATTTGACGGCTTGAGCGTGCGATTCTTGCTGATGTATCGTGTGATAGTTGATGGAATCTTAGGGTTGTGAGGCTTTTTGATAAGCTACGTGCGGTGTACGGACTGTGACCATTATCGAAGATGCTTCAATGATTTCAGTCTTCTAAAGGAGACATAACTGGCTCTGACAGAATCTAGTAAGTGACTGTTGTTTTGATTGACCTATGTGACCTGACACAGAAGCATAGGTAATAATAGCGACCTCATCTTTTCGGTTTGGAATACAGCTTCTTGGTTACGATGGCGCGATGTCTTATCGTTGCGCTCCGTGTGTGCATCTCTTGTTCGCGTGTGCGTGAGCATATTATCAATGAAACACACAGACCTCAGTGACGTTGACGCTCCGACGATCTCTCGTATACTAGTAGTGGCAATAGGATGTCTAAAATTAAAAGACCTTTTTTGTTCTTTATTTTGTTTGAAAAATGTACTTCTTTATTTTACACTTATGGTTAAATTAATTAATTGCATGGTGTTTCTTTCAAATTGATTTTATCGCAGTTAAATTTATGTATTCGATTACAAAATGACCCTGTATACAAATATATGGAACCATCGGGCGACCGCCGGGCCGAGTTCTGTAGACTTGTATACAAATACAAGTCTACAGAACTCGGCCCGGCGGTCGCCCGATGGTTCCATCTCACCGGGCGGCTCAACGTCGAGTCATAAGGCACTGTGAACCCAACATAACCGCTCAATACCGCCCCCCCTCTAAGGCTGGGCGGTAGTAATAAGTCACTTTCTCCGCGACAAAAAAAAAGATGAATCTCGTTAGTCCATCCAATTCCCAACTAGATTATCGTCTTGCTTTCGTGCACTTATTGCCCTCCATTCCTTTCTACTCATTAACCCCTGGAATGCCGGGCTCAGTTTGCGTAAAAAACGCTTGCGTGCCGCCCATACATTTGAAAAAATCGGATTTTAGGTGTAAAGGATGTTCCAATTTATACACCATAAAATTCTTTTAGTACGAATTTTGAAATTATTTATTTACTTATTTATTATGGATCAATGGTCACTAAAATATTTACAAACATTGTGAGATTTGGCATCGACGGCCGCCATTTTGAATTTCTTCGTTTTAAGGCCAATTGACTTCAAAATCGATATCTGGGCAGGCCTGTAGGTACAAAATACGGATCCAATGTTAGAGTTGAAAAAAGTGGCCGCCATTTTGAATTTCTTTGTTTTAAGGCCAATCGACCTCAAAATCGATATTTGGGCAAGCCTTTAGGTACGGAAGACGGATCCAATGTTTGAATTGAAAAAAGTGGCCGCCATTTTGAATTTCTTTGTTTTAAGGCCAATCGACCTCAAAATCGATATCTGGACAAGCCTTTAGGTACAGAAGATGGTTCCAATGTTAGAATTGAAAAAAGTGGCCGCCATTTTCAATTCATTTTCATCAAAATGGCGGCCACTTTTTTCCATTCTAACATTGGATCCGTCTTCTGTACCTAAAGGCTTGCCCAGATATCGATTTTGAGGTCGATTGGCCTTCAAACAAAGAAATTCAAAATGGCGGCTACTTTTTTCAATTCTGACATTAGATCCGTCTTCTGTACCTAAAGGCTTGCCCAAATATCGATTTTGAGGTCGATTGGCCTTAAAACAAAGAAATTCAAAATGGCGGCCACTTTTTTCAATTCTAACATTAGATACGTCTTCTATACCTAAAGGCCTGCCCAGATATCGATTTTTAGGTCGATTGGCCTTAAAACAAAGAAATTCAAAATGGCGGCCACTTTTTTCAATTCTAACATTGGAACCATCTTCTGTACCTAAAGGCTTGCCCAGATATCGATTTTGAGGTCGATTGGCCTTAAAACAAAGAAATTCAAAATGGCGGCCACTTTTTTCAATTCGAACATTGGATCCGTCTTCTGTACCTAAAGGCTTGCCCCAATATCGATTTTGAGGTCGATTGGCCTTAAAACAAAGAAATTCAAAATGGCGGCCACTTTTTTCAATTCAAACATTGGAACCATCTTTGGTACTTAATGGCTTGCCCAGATATCGATTTTGAGGTCGATTGGCCTTAAAACAAATAAATTCAAAATGGCGGCCACTTTTTTCAATTCTAACATTGGATCCGTCTTTTGTACATACAGCCTTGCCCAGATATCGATTTTGAGGTCGATTGGCCTTAAAACAAAGAAATTCAAAATGGCGGCCACTTTTTTCCATTCTAACATTGGATCCGTCTTCTGTACCTAAAGGCTTGCCCAGATATCGATTTTGAGGTCGATTGGCCTTAAAACAAAAAAATTCAAAATGGCGGGCACTTTTTTCCATTCGAACATTGGATCCGTCTTCTGTACCTAAAGGCTTGTCCAGGTATCGATTTTGAGGTCAATCGTCCTCAAAACAAAGAAGTTCAAAATGGCGGCCACTTTTCTCAATTCTCATATATGATTAAGATTTGCATCCAATGGAAACAAAAAATTAACTAAAAAGAAACCACCTGTAGATATTCAGTTTTCATACATTTTGCAGAAATCGGCCCGAGCGTGGATCCACGCTCCCGGCAGAGTTTGAACACTTTTTTTGAGCGTGGATCCACGCTCCCGGCACGCGAGGGCTTAAGGATTCTTAAGTACATATATGAGAGTAAATCACTTAACAGGTGACCCACTTATGCTTAAGTTTGAACAAACAAACCCAAAATATATCCACGTTCCATGAAGATATCACGCGATGCTATCAATCATTGTGACGGAGGTCAACACCAAATAGGTTATACGGATGCGGTAATGCGGACGACAATCAAATTAGCAACGTATTGTTTGTACCGCCTTGAGTTAATAGAGACTTTGATATATAGATGTGCTTATAATAAGGATGGATAGGTGCGGCTGCAGCGCTGAGGTCTTGGGTTCGATCCGTGGGTCGGGTAAAATGATATTGACTTTTTCTACTAAATATCAGCCCGGAATCTGGAGTTTGTGTGTGGCGATGCGTTCGCCCCCATCACATCATGGGACGGAATACGCACGGCGAAAAGGGGGTGCATCAGTTGGGCCTCTGCCTACGCCTTCGGGGAGAAAAGGTGTATGTAAGTATGTTTGTTATCAAGTAACGACAAATGTGATATACATATCTCACTTGTGAGTGAGTGTAGCTCGCTTCATCGTCATTCTTACTTTGTGGCGCTAGTGTGTCATTGACATTTTCAATCTCTGGGCAGATAATGTGAAGAAAAATCTAAGATCACTTTGTCCGACCGGGGAATTGAACCCGCAACCTCAACACTGCTGTCGTACCGTAATACAACTACGCCACCCAGGCAGTCTCAGTTCTTGTTGACTACAATATCTATGAATGAAAGTTATTTTTTTTTATATGGACCCTTTATTTTGTCCCCTAAGATATTTTTCTCAATTCTCCATCTCAAAAGTTCACCATATAGAACTCTATAAACTGATAATATCTTATCCATATATCGTAGATCACAGACACAAAGCCTCACAAGATCTCCGCTCGGTAATTATGAAGAAAAACACTCCTTTTCGTTATCCTACACTGCGATTACAAATAGATTAACCTCGCGGTACGTTTTCTCTGTTTTTATGACATTAAGGTCAACAACGAACAGTTAGGGGTTTGTAAAACAAAAATGACTTCAGGCTGATTTCGTCGCTTGCTGGTAGTAGCGGTATATTCAGTCTCATTATGTCCAGTAGTTACACTGGCTACATTGTCCTTCAAACCGGAACACAACAGTGCATGCACACTGCTGCTTGGCGGTAGAAATAGACATTGCGGTGGTACCCACCCAGGCGGACTCTCACATATGAGAGACCTACCATAAGTAGTACCTTGAAATACAATGGTCAGATTGAACATTGTTTTTGGAATTTTATACGTTCATGGAGAAAATAAAATCACATAGCAACTAACGAATGTGGGTGTAGTTCACCGCTGCCTACCCCTGGAAAGGAAAAACGGATATAATATTGGCTTAGTTGTCACAACAAGAAGTGGCAATAAAAAATTCGCTATAACTTTGAACAAGTCTTATTCAGAGCCAGCTGATGTACCATACAGCAAATCAAGCACATGTCTGTGAACCGTCAAGAGAGGTCGTCAGAAACAGTGCCGGGGGAACGCTTCCGGTACGAATGGCGTGTTCTGCGTGACCGATGTCGACAAGGGTCAGATTCCCCTGCCTACCAGTATAAACAAAGAATAATTGCTCTTTACGCAGGGTCATTTTGAAATTGCGTTAATAAAGTAAAAAAAAAACAAACAAAAAAGGAAGTGCGATGTTGCAACGAATTCTTTTACGTACGTAGAACTGGCTCAAGGCTATGTCAAATTAAAACTGTTTTGTATTGATATTTATTTTGTTCGAATCTTGACTACTTTTTTATTTTACATCTGATAACTCATTTGTAATATTGTAAAGTATTATTTTCAAGTTCATAAGTATGTGCTTCAATTTAGTGACGCAATTTTAAAATGACACTGTATACGGAAAGGAAATTATTAAAACACAAGCAAATAAGTCTGCTGTGTTATGTTAAAGCACGTGTTTAAGAATTCAAGTATTTGAGGATGGTTCCTTATTTGTATTGAACATTGTTTTCCTATAATTGTATTTAGTTAACATGGTTTAGCATCGACACCAAAAAATACAGGAAAAATCAAACCCTAAGTCTTACATCTAACTTTCATAGAAGGTACTCGCAGCCCGGCCTATACAAATATCTTAATTTCAGCAGGCGGCTTGAAAGCAATTATATACTTCAAATATTTACAGCACCTTTGATAAGAAATTAACATGACGTGCTTCATGGCCTTGTGATCAATACTACAGGTTGTTTATAGTGGTTTCGATACATACAGAAAATTTAATTATTTGGGAATAAAATCTTTTTCAAATTATGGTTTTATTTCGATATTCCAACTACTTTTATTTTTTTTAGTCTGTGCGTTATAAGAAAGGCTATTTTAAATACTTAGTTTAAATCATATAGATTGTAAGTAACAATTTTTACATACTTTAGTATTCTGATTGCCATAAAATGCACAATGAAGTTCTCAACATCTTGCTTTTTGCTGCTATCAAGTTCTTGACTTACAAAAGTGAAGCGTACAACGCCTCATTACTACAAACATACAGAAACTCTGCACTTTCAATCCTAATTTATAAATCACTTTTATTTCCCGCCATTTTGAACGCCATGATCGCTGTAATTGTTTATTCACAACCATAAACAGCTATCCAAAATGGCGAATGGGCGGGAAATTAGAATTTTTAATTTTAATATGAGCCCTCACCGTTCCGCGTAAATTATGGATTGTACGAGGGAAAAATAATGGGCATTTTAATTTTTTTATTGCAGCTCAAATAACTGGTATTAATGTTTTGTAAAATGTGCCAGCGTGATCACTGGAGAGGTTATATAAATCTGTTATTTTATGACAAAAATCTGATATTACTAATATTATGAATGGGTTAACACATAGGTTACCTTCATCCCGGTAATTTTCTCCCAAGGAAAATTATTTAAATAAATAGCGCTGACGTTGTACAGGTTGCGTTATGAATCTTTACCGTATTTTGGGGGCTTTTGTAGCGGGAAAGGCTCTTTACCAGGGCGAAGCCGCGAGCAACACATACACACATTTACGGCTTTTATCCCCGTAAGGGTAAGCAGACGCGCAACTAATGTACCCACTTTTCACTGTGCGTATTCCGTCCCATGATGTGATAGGGGGAGAGCCTATATCAGGCACAAATTCCAGACTCCGGATTGATACTGATTAGAAAAACCCAATATCATTCTGCCCGACCCGGGGATAGAACCCGAGACCTCAGCATTGCAGTCATACCGTTACAGCTACGCCATCGAGGCAGTCGCGAGCAGCGAGCAATATTTAGTAATAAATAATAATACACGTTTACGTATAATACAGTTTTTACTTCATACATCTTTTTATTCGCCGTAATTTGATATTGTATGTACTATTGGAATAACCTAAATATTCTGTGAGGACGTAATTGGTACGCTATGTTGTGTTTAATGGATCGAAAAGATTTCCTCACTTTATAAAAGTGGGAAAATAAATCCCATTTTTAGAACATATGTGAAAGTTTGTACCTCATCGAGTTCCATGTATGGATATGTGGTTTATTGATACTTTCTAAGAAGATTTTTCATGTTTTTGGATAATTTATGAGTGTACCTGGGCCATTCTACTTTTTGATGCCTAAAACCTAGAGTATATTGAGATAAAAAATATAAAATAAAAATGTTAAACTTTGGTGATGTGAGTGGTTGTATATGTAGGGAATATAATACCACAATGTGTGCTAATGTCAGCAGCGAAGTTTTATCGTGCGTTTTTGGTTTATTTAAGTTTATAGGAGGAAAGGATGGAGAAATAACACCACTGCGTTACTGAATTATAAACATATTTTTTAAATTAAATAAAAATCAAAATGAGATCAAGTCTCGTAATTATTCCCTAACTTAATGTTAAATATTACCTTCTTAAGTCAAATCACAAGAAATATCAGAACAATTGTACTTTTTTTCAATAATAACAGTCCCTGCGTTACCGAAACTAAGCTTAAGAACAATATTGTTTTAAATAAAATGCAAAAATATAGTTATTAAAACTTGGTATTTATAGAATACGTAGATTTCGGTTGTTATTACAAGTATCTATCAAGTATATCTTTTTTTTTGTGAAATTAGCCCGGTTATTATACAAAATATTAACCTGATTGTGGGGACAACAATGTAACGCAGTTTTTACTTTAGTAACATAGTAGTCTTTGTATCACATATTATGTCCTTCTTTGAAGTAACATTATGTATCTACTAGAATAAATCTCTAAATTATTAAGATAACGACACGATCGGAAAAGGATTTAATAGTTTCTCTTAAGATGGGTAGTTTTGGAGCAGTCTGTCATATCTTAATTTGATCAACATACAACGAATCCCGAACAATACCAGTTTTCATTCGAGAATTAAGAACACTCCGTCATTGAAATATCTGTTTCATAATTCCCTTAGGTATACTTTCTATTCTTTATTTTCCTATAATGGTCTTTGATAGCATTTTGTTAATATATTATATTTGTCATTTATACCTTGCTTTGAAACAGACTTTCGTTTAGGAACAGACTTCTTTATTCTTTGCTTTAACGGCAAAGGAAACGTCGTGAGTAAACCTGCATACCCTAGAAGTTCTCTATAAGAATTTCGAAGGTATGTGAAGTCTGCCAACCCGCACTAGGCCAGCATGGAAGACCAAGGCCTTAACCCTCTTAGTTGTAGAGGAGGCCCGTGCTCAGCAGAGCACAGGGGTCCTCTACAACTGAGAGGGTTAAGGCTATAGTCCACCACACTGGTCTAGTCTGGGTTGGCAGTCTTCACATACCTTCGAAATTCAGAGAACTTCTCAGGTATGTAGGTTTCCTCATGGTGCTTTCCTTCACCGTTAAAGCGAGCTATAATTCATAAAGAATACACACGTAACTTTTTAGAAAAGTCAGAGTTGTGTGCCCTTGGGTTTTGAAGCTGCGGTTATTCGCTTCGGCAGTCCGTTCCACTCCCAACTAGGCTCAGTAGAGGAGGCCCGTGCTCAGCAGTGGGCAACACTATTAATACAGGGCTGGTATTATTATTATTATATTTATTATTATCAACGCAACAACTGCGGTACTTTTTCGTAGTAACGCAGTGTAGCGGTAACGCAGGGGTTAATCTTAGACTATTTGAATATTTTACTACAGAATATAAATGATCACTTCAGAATAGTATGACTTTTAAGATACGGACACATTAATAAATAACTGAATATATATGACGGAGGAGAAGGTCTAGAACTCTTTAAAAAGAGGTGACGTCAGCTCTGCCGACGTTACAGGGTTCCACCTCATCATCATAACCCATGATGTGAGAGTAAAATTCCAAATTGTTCTGCATCCTTTATTTCTGGATGTTCCAAACTTATTTTTGGAGCTCCGAACAGTTGGGAGTCTCACAAGAGACTGCTGTTTCAAATGCGAAGCACCCTATTTATACCAACGATTTGACATCTCGACTAGTTTTTTGCACGATTATTATTTCAAAATACCCGCCGCTCCGTCACGGCCATTCTGATAGGCGGTGCGTGCTCTGCACCAGCCTGACGATTGTTACTCGTGGAAAGGCTAGTCGACAACTCGTGGAAGGCTAGTCGACATCTCGTGGATGCCTCGTAGAATATCTCGTGGAATATCTCGTGGATCCCTCGTGGATGCCTCGTGGAATATCTCGTGGATGCCTCGTGGAATATCTCGTGGATGCCTCGTGGAATATCTCGTGGATGCCTCAAATTCAAATCTTTTATTCAGTAATTAGGCCCCTAAGGCCACTTTTACACGTCATTTTTCACAATTTTGTTTTATTAAAAGATTCTACCGGTGCTTCGGAAACGCCCACTGACCTGAGAAGAAGCACCAAGAAACTCAGCGTAGGTCTTTTATCATTTTTTTTTAAATATTCGTGGAATATCTCGTGGATGCCTCGTGAAATATCTCGTGGAATATATCGTGGAATATCTCGTGGAATATCTCGTGGAATATCTCCTGCCTGATGCCTCGTAGGATCCCCGTGGAAAAACCCGCGAAAACCCGCGTGGAATCCATGTGAAAATCTCGTGGAATGTCTGATAGAATATCTCGTGGAAACGACATGGTAACCTCGTGGGATCCCCACAGAATCCTTGAGGAAACCTCGTAGAAACCTGCAAATAGAAAAATAACACAGCAGCATCACATAGCTCGGCTCATTCTGACCCCAGATCAGGACCAAACCTTTATCAATCAAGGAGACATTTTCCTTAAAATTTAAGGTATAGCCCTTGATCAGTAGTTTGCGTCAAGCTAGCCCCTAGCTAGTTTGTTAGCATATGGTTATTGTTGCTGCAACAGTACACAAAGACATCTCAAGTACTGCCTTATTAATTTAGAATCTGTGGTGTGTACGTGTCTACCCATGGTTCCACAAGGCGTCCCTACGGTATCTCAGGGTTCACTTGTGGATGCATCAAGGATCCGTGGTTAGCTCAAGGGTAACACATAGGTTAGCTCAGAGGTACCACTCTCCAGACATTTTAATCTTATTTTTATATGGTTATTGTTGCTGCAACAGTATCCAAAGATATCCTAAGTATACTGCCTTAATTTAGAATCTGTGGTGTGTACGTGTCTACCCATGGTTCCACAAGGCGTCCCTACGGTATCTCATGGTTCACTTGTGGATGCATCAAGGATCCGTGGTTAGCTCAAGGGTAACACATAGGTTAGCTCAGAGGTACCACTCTCCAGACATCTTATTAATTATATTTCAAGTTGTCATGAAAAATAATGAATTTTGACTCACCGGTTTTAATCCGATGACGTGTGTGCGTCGTCGTGAGTTATCTGAACTGGCTGACCAGTTTCGGAGGTTCTCGTAGGGTCTCGGAGGGTCTCGGAGGATCTCGGAGGTTCTCGTAGGGTCTCGGAGGTTCTCGTAGGGTCTCGGAGGGTCTCGGAGGTTCTCGTAGGGTCTCGGAGGTTCTCGTAGGTTCCTGGGGATCATTGAAAGTGGTACAGGCCAATACCACTTAAGAGGTGACATGGCTTATAGCATTAATAAAAGCTGAACTGGAGCGCCCCGCTCCGACACGGCCATCTTGACAGTGTGATCGTCCTCGATCACGCATTTTTACAAAAGGCTTGTCAATAGCAGTTGCAGCAAGTATAGGCCGTTCTCCAATAAACAATCATGGCATTTGTTGAGCGACTATCAATGATCTCTATTCCTGCAAGAATAAAAAGAAACTCAGCAACATCCCATAGCTCGGGTATTCCTGATTCTCATGAGATTAAGTGGAAATTATTTTGAAACGTAGGCTAACGAAAATTTTAATTCCACCGTTCCAATTTCAAAACTGAACAATTGGGTTTTCCAACTTCAAGATTTGGTACACTACTGTACCGTTGGTATTTATCTAAGAAATGGCTGAAGGTACATATACTATGGATATCTCCATTAAACGTCATAAAACTGCAACTAAATTATCAATTACAAATTCAAGTCCCAAAGACATCAACACCGCGCCGATATATCAGGCACGAGCCTTTCGAGAGAGCCGCCATCGAGCTTCCCCTTACTTGTGCTTCCCAAGTACAAGGCTTCCGGGACAACTTCCAGTGATCGTTCCCAACAGGACACGCACACATCGAAGCCACCCTGCAGTACATCTCAGTGCTGCCACTTTTTCGTGTTTAGTCCGTTACACTATGCGACAGAGGGCGAGTCCATCGCCATGTCGGGCAATTTCCAGATTCCGGACTAATACTGAGGGAAACCCAATATCACTTTGCCCAATCGATCCAAGACTTTAGCACCACAGTGGTACTGTAATACAACTACGGCATCGAGGCAGTTGAAAGAATCTTGTCAATATTGATTCATGGCCCAGTAAGCATCTTTGCCAGAATAGCATAACACCGCTCGGCTTACCCTGGTCTTAAATGAAGTTTTACATCAAACTTTGATCAGGAATTTCAGCAGTAATCCAGGACAAGGACAAGGACCAGAGGACGACCTGATTAGGTCTCTAAACGAGGCGGGCTTCTACACTGTTGTCTATGCAGACGAACCTTGTAAAACGAAAGTTCGAGGGAATTCTGTGTGGCCTCATGCAGGAAGCCTTCAGAATCATCGGACGATGGTGTTCTGAACAAGGAATGTCTGTAGGCCCATCGAAAAACTGAACTGATTTTGTTCTCAAAGTAGCGGAGCATGCTAAACTCCTAGGTACCACACTGAACCTCATGAAGGAGGTAAAATATCTAGGCATAATTTTGGATGATAAGCTGTTATTAGATAAAGCCTGTATCACCTTCTAGCAATGCAAGAGACACCTCGGAAAAACCTAGGGAGTCCGCCCGAAGATCACGAGCTGGCTATACACAACAGTGATACGGCCAATCATCTTCTACGGAGCCGTAGTATGGTAGCCCAGAACCAAACTCACCACAACTGAACTGAACTGAGCTGAACAAACTGCAGAAATTCCAAAGATTAGCTTGTACAGCTATAACGGGCTGCATGAAAACCATACCCACAGTAGCACTAGAGGTACTGCTGGGGTTTCCACCCTTGGATCTTTTTATCCGACAGGAAGCAGGCTCAGCAGCTATCAGACTAAATACATTAAAGCTCTAGGGTTCACCGAAAGGGGCTCACAGCGATAACCTTGAGGAGGCTAATAAACTATCAATCACTGATAGTCGCCGCCAACGACAGAGTACCCAAACAACATATCTTCAACAAAAGCTACAATGTCCAGCATGTTGAAGAACAACATGACTGGTCTGAAACACATGAACTGAAAGTATACACCGATGGCTCAAAGGATGGATGGATGGATGCTCAAATGGATATCAACACTAGTTTATCAATGGCCTTAGGTGAGCACAGCTCCATATACCAATGCGAATGTATTGCCATCACACAGGCTGCCAACGCAGTGGACAAGCGCGGTCTAACAGCCCAAAAGATACGCATAGTGTCAGACAGTGCTGTGGTTCTACGAGCCCTTGACAGTGGAACTATCCAATTTGGGCTCATACTTGAGTGCCACCTGACATTGGAGGGTATAAGCAGGACTAACTCCTGCACAACGGGCTGAAACCCTCGGCACACCGGGGTCACTTCGGGAAGACTGAAGGAACCAGGAAGATCTTGGGCTTCTGGGAGGAGTTGAGCTGGCTAGATTGCTAGCTGGCACATCACGCACAACGGCCACTTTCTACGGGCTAAGTGCGGAAAAAGGAGCCCCACAACAGTTACAGGGACCAGAGAATAACCTCAAATTCATCGTAAGACTCGCTCTTAATGTAAAGTTGCCTCGGCTTGTCACACGAGATCTTAATATTGGTCTGGATTACTAATAAAAGAAACCAGAACCCTCAACCAAAGATTTTGGATCATACGATACCAAACTTCCTTTGCCGTTGCAGCAAGCGTCATATCGTCACAGATAGCCGCACATGGTGCAGCCGTTAGCATCACCAGCCAGACACTTTGACAGGACACAAACTGTGTCGCACCATATGCCGTGCGTCTACAGAAACGCTTGAGCTCAAACAGAAACGTTTGAACACCAATATTTCTTGAGGACCGACAGTTCGATCCCACTTCTGATGACGGAGGAGAAGGTCTAGAACTCTTTAAAAAGAGGTGACGTCAGCTCTGCCGACGTTACAGGGTTCCACCTCATCATCATAACCCATGATGTGAGAGTAAAATTCCAAATTGTTCTGCATCCTTTATTTCTGGATGTTCCAAACTTATTTTTGGAGCTCCGAACAGTTGGGAGTCTCACAAGAGACTGCTGTTTCAAATGCGAAGCACCCTATTTATACCAACGATTTGACATCTCGACTAGTTTTTTGCACGATTATTATTTCAAAATACCCGCCGCTCCGTCATATATAAATCTAAAGAAATTGCAATACTCTCCGTTTCCTGACAGTAACTCAGCAGACTCCGAATAAACACACGGACACCTTTCCACGCCTGTCGGCTAACTGGCTCGGTCACTCGGCTTCCCCCCACGCGGGTGCCACGTGACACTTTTGAATCACACTCTAACAAACAACCCAATGAAAACGGACTGTTAAAATTTTTGATTTAAAATATGTTTTCCTATGGTAACGGTAAGTAGTAAAAATTTCACCCGACGCCAGTGACAAGACTTTCGGATTTTTTTATAAAATACCTATTATGCCGAAATGTTTGTGCATTGCATAATTATAAACTTCCATTTCTTTTGCGTAATCTAAAGCCCCTAAATATTATGTCGTCTTGGGAGTTTTTTTTTCCAATGATATTGCAAAATAGAATGTCATATAGGGACATCCAAATTTTGTATGAAAAACCACTGAGTTACCGAAGAATACAACTGAGTCACCCTAAATATGAGAATAATTATTACGATTACATTAAAAACAAAGTTACGTAGGGACACTACAACCAGTATAACATGGCGACATTACGTAATTTTCCCATTAATTAAATATTTGTGTTTATGAGAGAGTGTAGTTTAAAGGAGACCAACTTTTAGGCACTAAAAAGTAGAATGGCCCACCTACTATCAATATTTTTGATATAATTCTTTCCTATTTCCAGGCAGCCGTCACAAAAAGCAATATGGAGGATGAAAACCTGGCTAGCGTTGTCTCCTGGATAGCGACAATATTCGTGAAGAACGACCAGAAAAATAGCCAGTTCGATTACTACTGCGATGGTGCTTTGTTGTCGAATAAAGTTGTTCTTACCGGTAAGTTGCAGGAAATCAGTGATCATCATCTTTGATATAATGAGTATTATTATATACTGTCCACTGCTGGGCACGGGCCTCCTCTACTACTGAGAGGGTTTAGGCCTTAGTTAACCACGCGGCCTAGTATGGATTGGCAGACTTCACATACCTTCAAAACCCTTATGGAGAACTTCTCAAGTATGCAGATTTCCTTCACAGTTAAAGCAAGTTATAATTCTTCAAGAATACGCATATAACTTTAGAACAGTCAGAGAATGTGCCGTTGGGTTTTAAAGTGCGGATCTTCGTCTCTGCAGTCTTCCACTCCCAAACTGGTTATCGCCACTTGATACATCTAATGATACTTAAATGATAAGTACTACGTTACGAAATATCTACTATTTCTAAATAATTTTATATTTAAGTCTATTCTTTCATGATTTAATTATGTGTTATTTTTATTAGTAATTTTTTTAAAGCAAATTGTAAATACTTACCATAGCTGGAATAGTTGCTCGATATGGCGATAGGTTCACTCCCTATCACGTCATGGGACGGAACACACAATGCGAAAAGCGGGTGCCGTGGTTACACTTCGCCTTTGGGTATAAAGGCGTGTGTTTGTTTAGTTTGCTTCGTAGAATCTTCAAAATAAAACTTGTGTGAATCTTAGCTCGCGACTCTCCCTCTTTAGGAAAGACCTACGTTCAGCCGTGGACGGTTTTTGTTTCTTTTGTAAATTCTTAAAAATATTTAACGTGAATCTTAGGTCACGACTCTCCCTCTTTAGAGGAGGTGCAGTGGATGTCTAAAGGCTGTAGATTATGAGAATACTCGCGTAAAAGTATTTTTCCAGAATAAGACAGAAGGTCCAGAGACCTTAAGCTATGCCGAACCATTTGTCCATTACTGCGTGTAAGAAAGAATAACTAAAACACTTTATATATGTCGGAGTGACTAAAATACTATAAAATATTTCAATATTACATAGTGAGATTTAAAAATGAACTACTTAGTTCTAAACGGAGTGTAATACACAATGTTGCAAATTGATTTGAATTTGTAAAATAAGTTGTTGATTTGACTATTTTGAATTATGAATATTGTATTACTGTTGACTTCAATCAATCGAGTAGTATGAAATTATATGTAGAGGGGAACGAACTTTTATAATGAGAGCGCAGACGCGCTTCGGGGCATTCGAAGTTTAGTTGGCTAGCTCAACAGAACGTTGTTATTACTCTGTATTGTTGTTCAGACGAAATATATTACGTTTATATGAGAAAGCCGGCTTTTAATTATTATAATAATAATAATAATAATAATAAATCTTTATTCGCCCAAAGCAATTACACCATACTCAAAATTAACAAAAAATCACTGCACTAGGTCAGGCCTGTATCGCAGGAATTTTTAAATATTAATGACAGAAAGAATTAACATGGGTAGACATCATTAGACAAACTAGAATTGGCGGTCTGTAGTATTACAATATACACACTACTGAGTAATTATTAGTTCACATTCATATTATAATGTATGTAGGCAAATGTTACAAATTTGTTCATAGTTCACACTTCAAGTAGTTATTATTTTAACATACTAAACTTACTAGAATTAGGTATAACAATACAAGATAGCATCCTTATGATTTACTCTTTAAGAATAGTTCCGTTTTTTCATAAGACCAGGTTAATAGTTCATTAAATATTTTTAATTTCGCCTCTTGCACTGATAAATGAGTTAGAGTACAGATTTTAGATATTTTACCATAAATAAAAGGCTTCATGTATGTGACGAAGCGTCTTGCAAACATTGTTTTTGTAGTCGGCAGAGGCAAGCTGAGTACACGCTTTCGAACTAGGGAATTATAGTCTGCTGATGTAATCACCTCTTTATGTGTTAATATAATGAGCTTTTGTAAGTATAGCCTGCGAACACTTAACATTTTTGTATCAGCGAATAAAAGAGAGGTTGGATACCGGAAAGACTTTTGTATCATTGTTTTAAGTACTGCACGTTGTGCTCTTTCTAATCCAATCAAATGCGAGGCAGCTGTACCACCCCACGCGATAATGCAGTAAGATAAAATAGATTGACATAATGTAAGATAAACCATCCTTAGTACATGTAACGGAGCCACGCCGCGAAGAACTCTCATAGTATATATTAGCTTTCTGATTCTGGCGGATGTGGCCTCGATATGAAGAGCAAAGTTTAGTTTTTCATCAATCAACACTCCCAGATATTTAACATATTTAACCTTTTGGATGTGCTCACAGCAGCAGACTGGGGTAGAAAAGCGGCAAGTATGTATTTTTATATTGAAATTAGGCGGTGGTGCTGAAACAGCGGTTTTGTGAAAGCACACGAAATTTGTTTTACTCGTGTTTAGGGACAAGAGATTGTTATTCAACCAGTCCGTGATACGTATCATTCCGTGTTCAGTGACTTTTGTTAGGTCTCTCCACGTACGTTCATGAAAAATTATGACTGTATCATCGGCGTAATTTATTATGTCAGCGCATTTTAGCTGCAATGAGGATAAGTCATTGATGTATAAAAGAAATAACGAGGGGCCTAAGATACTTCCCTGGGGTATACCGAAGGCTATCTCATAGCAGTTACTAGTGAAACCATTCACTCCAGTACACAAACTTCTGCTCGTGAGATAACTACGAAACCAATCAAGGCATACTCCACGAACACCAGCAACCTCAAGTTTTCTAAGAAGAATAGGGGTAGAAACTGTGTCAAATGCCTTTGCGAGATCAAGGAAAACCCCCAGGCAAGTTAAACTATTATCCAGGTGTTTCGATACAATATTTGTTAATGAGACTACTGCATCTTCTGTGGATCTTCCACGACGAAAGCCAAATTGACATTTTGATAAAATGCTGTTTTTTTCAAGATAATCTATGAATTGTTTATTAACAATTTTTTCCAAGATTTTAGAGAATGTACTGAGCAAAGAGATTGGCCTGTAGTTGCTAGGATTGTCTGTGGAGCCACCTTTGTGCAATGGAGTAACAACAGCAACCTTCCAAATCTTAGGAAATATACCTTGTAGATATACTTAAATTATAAATATGTGTAAGAGGTTCCAGGATATATTTTAACATAAACTTGATTAGGGTGTTTGTGATTCCATCTAGTCCCGGGGCACTATTATTTTTGAGCGCCAGCAGGAGTTCCCTAACCTCAACTGTCGAAGTTGGTTTTAAAAAAAGGGAATTAACAGGTGAAGAGGAAAGTTTTACTTTTGCCGCCAGGGAATTCTCTGTTTCACTGATAAGGCTTAAAATTTTATTAGAAAGACTTTTACCCACAGTTGAAAAGTATTCGGAACAGAAATTTAACGAGTCAAGCTCATTATTTTTTATTTGGGATAGTGCACAGAAATCTGTTTTTGGCTTTTTGCAGTTAGTTATTCGCTGTATTGCCCCCCACAATTTGTTGGGTTGATTTTTGTGCTTTTCAAGGTCATTTGTGTCATATTGTTGTTTTAGTTTGCGAAGTAAATTACGATAGAAATTTCTATAACGTTTGTAAACAAGGATTTTTGTTGAATCGTTGGGATATTTTCGTGCCTCAGTATGCAGTTTATCTCTATGCCGAGAACAACGTAATAGACCAGGAGTCATCCAAGGTTTAAGTGTATTTTTAGTGCGGCTTAATCTCATAACTTTAGTATTACGAACAATTATAAAAGATAGAGTAGACATAAAGATCTGTGCAGCTTCTGATGGACAGGTCTTTTCAATAACTTCTACCCAAGAGACGTTTTGCAGTTCAGATTCAATACCCTCAAAATCAAGTTTCTGTCGAAGTCGTGTTGTCTCCGAAACTTTAGGTCCCTTGATTTGAAGGCCAACCATAACTAGATCGTGGTCTGTGATCGCAGATGTGCAAACTATTGACTCTAGTTTACATTTAGATCTCACAAAGATATGGTCAAGGCATGCCATTCCTCTGGTAGCTTTGTCTACTGCTGGTATAAAGCCTAATTGTGCCATAAGACATAAATATTCAGAACAAGAATTAGAACAAATTGTATTAATATTGATGTCTCCTATTAACATAAAGCACTGGTTTTTAGGCATAGCAGACACAGTTGAATCCAGGGTTATTAAGAAATTTTCTATATCCCTGAATGACGGAGAGCGATAGATACCTAGTAAGGTAATAAAGTTAGGAATGTAAACTTGCAAACAATTGGCGTCGCGTATAATTGGTTCGGTTATAACCGCAGACCAACACTTTCTGACATAGATTACAACCCCACCTGCCTGGTTAATATATTTAGAAGACGAAAAAGTTGAATAACCATCAATTTGCCCTATACTTGAAAATTCATTTATCCAGCATTCTGTCAATACTATAATATCAAAATCTATATTTGTTCTTTTTAATATTACCAAAAAATTTTCTAAGTTCCTTTGGATGCTTCTTATGTTGTATGTTACAATTTTCAGTTCGTAATTACGAATTATTGCTTCGCATTCTTCGACACAGTCTATTTTGTGGCAAAGTATGTTTAGAGAATTATCAATATCTTCTACCAAGTTCATGTCAGTTAGTTAAATATAAACAATAATAAAAATATGTATGATTTTGGCCACAAAATTGTTTGCCACAATATAGAAGCCGACTATAAACAGGATACGTTGACAATGCCGTAGTGTAAAAAATTAAATGTGAACTATTTTTAGAAAAACGGGTAAGTTTTGAACAGCGTAGTAGACAAATTGTGTTGACGAATTTATAACAAGAAACGAAAGTACAAAATATGTAAAGAGTAAATAACTTATCAATTAAAATATGAGAAAACGTAAAACAAAGTAGGCAATTGATACATTTTTGCATGCAAAAAATAGCAGTTTTTATAAGTTTTTTATGTGGGTATTTGTAACTAAACCTATTTGGAATCAGAGTAGTTGGTGGAAGCTGGAAAGTCAACCTTACTACCGGAAGCGCTGTATTCCTTCGGCCCGATGAAGTTGTCAATGTCCTCCGACACACTGATGACAAATTGACGGCTCTTCTGGTTCTTGGTGTTGGCCATTTTGCGAACGTAGATGTGACCGTTTCGCACCCAGCAGAATCGAAAATTATGTTGTTTGGCACGTTTCCTAGCTTCCCCAAATAACTGCCTATTTTCTTTGGTGAGACGTTCGTTGAGATAGATTTTATTGGCTGAACCATCAACTATATCTTTTGAGCTAATGTCTTTTCTAGCCTTAGAAGCTGCAAGCAGTTCATCACGCTTGGTTTTTCGAAGAAGTTTTACTGTAATAGGCCGCAATGATTCGAGAGAGGGGGACGTACCAGTTCGAATATATCCTGTTCTGTACGCGGCGTCTATGTCCGATTCAACCAAATCTACCCCCAGCTTCTTAGATGTTAACAAAACTAAATGGGTAACGTTCTCACCTTTATGTTCTGGTAACCCAACTATCTCCAGTTCGTTCCTCAAAAGTTCTTGTGCTTGAGTACCAATATTTTGCTTAACTTCCAACAAAGATGTCGTGAGAAGCTGTATTTCCTTGTCTTTGAGCTCAAGTCGCCTTTCATAGTCCTCAATTTTTAGCGCCAGAGAATTCGACACTGAAGACAACTGCTCCTTAACGTCAAGGACATCTTGTCTTAGTACCTCAATTGCGGCTAATAGGGCTGATGTGGACTCGGGATTTGGTCCGCTAGATGTGGTTTTATCGCGGCTTCCTCGGGTAGTGGTTATATTTTCAAAGCTGGTGGAAGTATTTATCAGCCGTATTGGAGTGCTTGTATCACTTAACTTTGGTCTCGAGCAAGTACATGATGGGCATAACCAATTCTTTTTAAAGTCTTCAGTAAACTTTTTGAAGACGTCGGGGGTGATGTTTAAGCATTTCAGGTCATAACGCTCCGAGCAACTAAAACACTCCATGTACCTCAGTGACGTGATTGAGTTACCACAGGCATTACATTTGTTAGGCATTTTCCACTCTGCTGATCCCCTGTCTGGTTAGCGCGATGATATGAAGTTGGCGTTGACGAAGACGGACGAACTGTAGACTACGTTTGTGTGCGTGCGATGTAACGAGCGACCGGTTCGGACGGTGTATGCGAGGCGCCGCTGAATCACTATAAGTTGAGGTAGGTCACGAACGTTAAAAATTTAGAATTTAAAATCGCTGTATTTCTTTGTGTAATTAACGAATCACAAAACTGTTTCCAAACTTCAAAGGGTAATTTTATGAAGTTTTAAAGTGTAGTAATTAAAACACTGAACTGTGACTATTGACTAGTAAAAAAGAATAAAAACTTGGGAGCAAACAAAATTACGTCAACATCGAACGAAGTCCGCCGACTGTCGCCCATGTTTGCCCACTGTTTTAATTATTATGGAAGACTTACATCATGAAGAAGCCAAAAACATGGCCATACCACCTTCGCCCATACCTCCAACCTCCAACTCCGAAATCGGAAGCGGGATAAACAATCAATGCCCACAGAAATAGATTGCGCTCACTACATAATATGAACGCTATGTGGAATTCATACATGGTACGATGGAGATATTTGACTACCCGCAATAAACATCAAGAAAGAAATTGCGTTGAGGAATATCGGAATAAGAACTAGACTACAACATGAATAAAACTGACCACGTGTGAAACATAACCATCACATGTTCATTTTTGACGTCGTGTGCATACGGCTTCAAATGAACAAGGATCTGCGTGTGTACCGCGATCAAACTTTCCTGTTGCTGTTGCTGTTGGTGCTCAAGCGTTCCGGTAGAAGTGCTGCGTATGGTGTCACAATTGATGTCTTGGACAAAGTGACCGGGCAACACAACTGGCGGTTGATGCTAACTGCCCTATTGTAGAGGAAGTTCATCGTTCAGGAAGTTTGGTATCGTATGACCCATAACCCTTCTTTGAGGGTTCTGGTTCCTTTTATTTCTTGGTAACCTTTACCAATATTGAGATCTTATGACCCATAACCCTTCTTTGAGGGTTCTGGTACCTTTTATTTCTTGGTAACCTTTACCGATATTGAGATTTTATTTAACAGGGCATGTGCAGACATGGATTAACGAGCTAGTTATGTTTATTATTAATTAATACAGAGCCGTCCATAAACTTAAGGATTTGGACAAAAAAAAACCTGTTGTAGTAGACAATGACTGTACATGGCCTTGGTTGACAAGTGATCCAGGTGCATAGTGTTTAGTGTGAAGGATTTTTGGCATTCTTTTGTAACCGGTCGCAGCACTGAACTGTTTAAAACTTTGGATTAAGAGAGAGTCATGCGCCAATTTTGAGGTTATTCTCACATTAAAATGATTATTGAATTCGTAGGCGCAGTTTAATGCAACATTTTATTAAAGGCCAGGGTAGACTGAACGGTTTGATGCTGATGTGATATTTTTGATTGCAGGAACTGAAGATCTCTTTATCTGTTAAAAGACTCAGTAAAGCGTGACTACTGAAGAGCCTCTGTGGGGTCCTTGGTAGATCTGACATTAACTGCAACGATAGAGGATGTTTGAACAAGGTGATCCATGCCGGTACCTTTGAGTACGCAGATGACAGCACGGTCGTAGAGTACTATGTATCTAACCCGCGCTCCACAGCGGTTGAGGTCCAGTTGCTCAGAGAAGCTATGGTCCAACGCCTGAACATGTCCCTTAAGGCAGTCTCCGATTGAGGCAATGCCAATCTGGTCAGGTTCATCGCAGCCAAGACAGGCTTATCCTTTTTCTGCCCAAAAAGAGGCCATTTGACCTGGCCCCTGTTTCCTTAGTGCGTCCGTGCCTATAACCGACCATCTTAATCTTGAGCTCTAAGCTCATAGTCAACGATACCCATGTTAAAGCTCGATTACAGAGCCTCGAGCATCGTCGCAAAGTTGCTGGTCTATCGGTTTTTCACTGGATACATTTCGGAGAATGTGCAACGGAATTGTACAATTTGACTCCTCCATCCCCATTCCACCACAGTGCCAGCAGAGATACGGCGAAGCGCCATTGTTACATGGTCGAAGCTCCAAGAGCTCGCACTAAGCGCTTTGCTTCCATCTTTATTGTACGAAATTCGCTACCGTATTGTCTATTTCCGCATAAATACAATTTGGGACTCTTCAAGTCCCGAGTGAATCGGTTTCTTCTGGGCAAGCGTGCTTCACCTTAGGCCGCATCATCGCTTAGCATCAGGCGGATAGCGGACAAACGTGAGCCCATTCAGAATTATGTAATGTATGCCAAAGTGGCTCTTTGGGCTGTGCAGACCGGTGTAGAACAGCGGGCTACAGGTAGCATCAAACTGCGAGGTTAGAGGGTAGTGTACAGAGCAACCACTGAGCAGCCTCAGTGGAAAAGCCTCTGCATATCACCTTTGAAAGTTTGTAGCTCCGCAAGGAGGAATCATGTACTCTAGTGAAGTTTCCAATCTGTTTTGGCACGACGTCTGAGCGTTTGGTGTCTCTTGAAGTCATGTAGTAAACTGACCAGTTGAAAAATCAAAATTTGTGTTATAGATGAACCTTCAGCCATTTTTGTAAACTTTCCAAAGAGTGTTATTAAGTTTACGTGATGATAGATTGCGTAAATAGCCGAAAAGTCAGAGCATAATCGATAAAATTGAAGCCGAAACAAGTAGTAGTGACAGTAATTAGGTTTGTATGATGATCGGGGGTGGACCATACCACGGGTTGTCATGTAACCGTAGCTCAGTAAAAATCGTTGCCTACTTTTAGTAGGGTCGAGCATGAGTACGCGGTAAGCAGCCAACTCTGGCGGGGGTCGCATAGAGCCCGGGAGAGGTTCTGCATTCCCTTGGGGGTTTGCATATGAGGGTAACTTGAGGTTACTGGGCTCTGTGTAGCCAGAGGTTACATGCAGGCCTTCATTAGTTAGATTAATTGATTTGATTAATAGGATGGCTTGATGATAATCAAGTATAAGTCTGAATTTCACGGTTGATGCATTTGATATTGAAACGTAATTTTTGGAAACTCATTTTGTGATAAATTTTCTTTGATTTGATTATTTTCAGTAAATGAAAGTTGGTTTATTCAAAGTAACAATACAAATCTCAGTAAAATTTTAAAATAAATCTGAATAGAATTTATCTGGTTTGGGTCAGGAATGGCAGAGCTGTTGCTGTGTTTCTTTATTTTTACAATAATTGAGGTCATTATCGGTTGTACCACAAGTGCTATGCTTGTTTCGATTGAAGAGCAGTCTTCACTGTGGCTGCTGTTGGACATTTTCTTAGATAAGAGTTGTTTCAATTACATTCAGATTAGTAGTACTATTTGACAGCCGTGTCGCTGGAGAATTTGTTAGTATCACTTCTTGATAATTGAACAAAGTTATACTGTAGGGTAACAAGGGATATGGCCTAGTCCAGTAGTATTGTAGCTGAAGATTTTACCTACTATTGGGGATAGATGATCTAGTCAAGCATTCCGTAAATTGAAGGGATTTCATCATTGGAATGAATATCTAGACCAGTATATATTACACGCTGAAAAGGTCCTTTTGATGGACTAGGTCAGTCCATCAGTAAGATCATTTGATTCATAGCTAATTTTGGAAAATTGTCATTTGTTTACATTAAAGAAAATTGCAGCACTTAAGGGCGTTCATACAAACGGTCGAAAGTAGTTGTTTCCTACTATTTACGTAAATATATATGTTCGTTGAGTGCCTGGGTATATCTCCAAATAGATGATGGACTGCAGGGTTTGTTGTGTTGAACTGTCACTTAACAACTCAAAGTGAAAGTCGTGAGTAAAAGTGTTTGAATCGTGAGAAGGAAAAAAATGTGGATCCCATAATTTTGGATTTGGTGTCACTTACAATATAAACATTTTGGTATATTATAGGAATGAGTTATTGTTCCTTAACTAGTAAGATTTAAATTGTAATTGAATCATATTTTGCTTCTGATGTCTGAGCCAGTCTCGACATTCAGAATAGCTGTGTCGGAGTATCATTACACAGAGTATAAGTAGAGCTATAACTTTACCGTGTTTTTAAATAATTAAGAATTCTGTGTCTCCTTCGTACTGCATTGACACTCATCATTTACTGGTGGTAGGTCTCCCATATGAAAGAGTCCATCTGGGTGGGTACCACCGCAATGACTAATTCTACCGCCAAGCAGCAGTAACCATGTAGTGTTGTATTTCGATTTGAAGGACATTGTAGTCAGTGCAACTGCTGGACATAATGAGACTTAACATCTTATATCTCAGGATGGCGTGCGCAGTGGTATGCCACACAGTACTTTGTAACTCAATGTGCTGGGTGGTGTTGCTACTGTTTACGGGTGGTCGTATCGCTTACCATTAGGCGAACGGCTTGCTCATTGCTCCTGTCATCCAGAGCCAAAAAAAAAAAATAAAGATAAAAAATAAGAAAACTTTCGAATTGTGTTGACATTTGTCGATGACAATCGAATTGCATTCGTTGAGGACAGGGGCCTCCGAATTGCGTTTTGTGGTGGCATTCGTTGAGGACAGGGGCCTCCGAATTGCGATGTGTGGTGGCATTCGTTGAGGACAGGGGCCTCCGAATTGCGGTGTGTGTGTTGGCATTCGTCGAGGACAGGGGCCTCCGAATTGCGGTGTGTGTTGGCATTCGTCGAGGACAGGGGCCTCCGAATTGCGGTGTGTGTTGGCATTCGTCGAGGACAGGGGCCTCCGAATTGCGGTGTGTGTTGGCATTCGTCGAGGACAGGGGCCTCCGAATTGCGGTGTGTGTTGGCATTCGTCGAGGACAGGGGCTTCCGAATTGCGGTGTGTGTGTTGGCATTCGTCGAGGACAGGGGCCTCCGAATTGCGGTGTGTGTTGGCATTCGTTGAGGACAGGGGCCTCCGAATTGCGGTGTTTGGTGGCATTCGTTGAGGACAGGGGCCTCCGAATTGCGTTGTGTGGTGGCATCCGTTGAGGACAGGGGCCTCCGAATTGCGATGTGTAGTGGCATTCGTTGAGGACAGGGGCCTCCGAATTGCGACTTTTAATTTTCTGACAAAACAAGATGACAAAAAATTACCACGCTGAGTTTCTTGGTGCTTCTTCTCAGGTCAGTTGGCTTTTCCGAAGCACTGGTAGAATCTTGTAAATAAAAAAAAAACACATTGTTAAAAATGACGTGTAAAAGTGCCCCTAGGGGCCCAATTACATAATAAATGATTTGAGTTTGAGTTTTTGTACAGGTCAGAGGCGACCTGTATTGCAGAATGGCCGTGTCGGAGTGACTAAAATACTATAAAATATTTCAATATTACATAGTGAGATTTAAAAATGAACTACTTAGTTCTAAACGGAGTGTAATACACAATGTTGCAAATTGATTTGAATTTGTAAAATAAGTTGTTGATTTGACTATTTTGAATTATGAATATTGTATTACTGTTGACTTCAATCAATCGAGTAGTATGAAATTATATGTAGAGGGGAACGAACCTTTATAATGAGAGCGCAGACGCGCTTCGGGTCATTCGAAGTTTAGTTGGCTAGCTCAACAGAACGTTGTTATTACTCTGTATTGTTGTTCAGACGAAATATATTACGTTTATATGAGAAAGCCGGCTTTTAATTATTATGGAAGACTTACATCATGAAGAAGCCAAAAACATGGCCATACCACCTTCGCCCATACCTCCAACCTCCAACTCCGAAATGTATGTTGATAAAGATGCTTAAAACGCATGACTTAATTCACAAATCAGCGATTGAAAGATTCTCATTTCTTTCGCATAAAGTTTCGAGATTCCCCTCATTTCAAATGTCTCCGATAAAAAACGAGAATGATTAAAAAGAAGTAAAAGACAATCGTCTGACACCTCGCAATTCCGGGGAGCGTCTCGGTGGAATTAAAATTACGGGAGGATTTTGTGCTTCGCATTAGGGGTCAACCGGCGTCTCTAATATTAGATTTTGATCTTCCTTCAATATTTATTTAGATTTTTGCTATTTCTAGGTTTAAGATAAGATTGGGAAATAAGGAATGAAGATCATGATTTATTCCATAATGATCTTCATTCCATCATCATCATCATTAAAAGAAAGCCCAGTTGGGAGTGGAACGGACAGACTGCCGAGACGAAGATCCGCATGTTCAAAACCCAAGGGCACGCAGCTCTGATTTTAAGTTATGTGTGTATTATTCTGGAATAATCGCTTGCTTTAATGATACCGAAAAATATTGTGAGGAAATAAATCTACATACCTACCTGAGAAGTTCTCCATAAAAATTTCGTAGACCTATGCGAAGTCTGCCAACGCACTAGTTCAGCGTGGTGGACTGAGGTCTAACGCCTCTCAGTAGTAGAGGAGGCCCGTGCTGGGCAGATATAATACTGAGCTGGTGTTATTATTATATTTCATCATGTGATTGAGACGAAAATAATCTTGATGTACCTACACTAGTTCTATCTCTGTCTATCACTCCAAAAATACGTATGAAACGTTGATATTATTAGTTTTTTCTATGCATGGTACCTAAAGAGACTCCACTGCACGGATGATAAGTGCATTGGGTCCGAATAGGTTACCGATTGAAGAGAGATGATTATTCTTCATCAGTCATATAATCGGCTCGTGTATCAGACACAGACACGAGACAGTTCTCGGTGGCGTAGTTGTATTACGGTGGGCGGTTGCGGACGACAACTTAGACGTGAGTCGGAGGAAGCCCGCAGCCGTCCCTAATGCGCCGAAGATGGCCACCGCGGAGTTTTGGTTGGTATGCCGTGCGGTGTACATAGGTTAGGGACTCGGCCCGGCGGTCGCCCGACGTTTTCCATCTCTCCGGGCGGCTCAACGTCGGGTCGTAAGGCACGGTGAACCCAACATAACCGCCCAGTCGTTCCCCTTGATCACTGGGCGGTAGTAATAATTCACTTTCTCCGCGTAAACAAAATAAAAAGTTGTATTACGGTATGACTGCAATACTGAGGTCTCAGGTTCGATTCCTCCATCGAGCAAAGTGATCATAATTATCAGCCACATGACACCCACTGCAGAACACAGACCTCCCCTAAAGATTTCCAGGCAGACCTGTCAAAAGCGGCATGCATCCAGCGTGTTCCTGCGACCTATATCAAGTCGTCTATTAGGTTTTCAAGTCAGTATCAGCCCAGGTTCTGGAATTTGTGCCGGATACGGCGATAGGTTCGCCCCCTATCGCGTGTGTTTGTGTGTGTGTGTGGGATTCAGATAGAAGACCGATTAATGAGATATGATTATCCCTCGTTAGTCGACACAGTTATGCTGGCCTGTTTGCAGCGGTGGCATCCAAATAATGACGTTTGGGACGATATTAGTACTCCTGCGTTTCCAGTTTGAATTGTTATTTTCTTTGTGTGTATGACTACCTCGTTGGCGTAGCTGTATTAAGATACGCCGTACGACTGCAGTGCTGATGTCTCGGGTTCGATCCCCGGGTCGGGACATGGATATTTTTTAGGGTTTTTCAACTTAGTATCAGCCTGGACTTTGTATCCGATAGGGCGATAGGCTCGCCCCCTATCACATCATGGGACGAAATACGCACGGCGAAAAGTGGGTGCACTACTTTCACCTCTGCCTACCCCTATATAAAAGGCGGGAAAGAGTGAGTGTTTTCATTTATGTGTACTGGAGTTTTTGTTATTTCTCTATGTAATTTGTTTCTGTCATGATGTTTTGCGAATAAATGTATTTGTATTTGTAAAGTTACTGAACCTACGACAATAATGCTGTTCACTCTTGGACATTTTTTCTTCCTCCGCAGTGGCAAGGCAGCTGGAGTACTAATTCGATTACTCGCCCTCTACATCCGCCCTGTTGTCCACGACTAACGACATTTCCGGTTGCATGATAATTTTTTATTAACTGCTTTTGAATCAGATTACAACCTTAGTCACGCGTAGAAAAAAATTTCGAGCAATTCCTAAGTAAGAGGAGACTAAGTGCAAGTTCCTTGTGGATATTATACGTTAAGAATTTTTGGGAGACTTCTTCTTGGTAGATGTGTACAATTTTATAAATTTAAGAATGAAAAAAAAGAGAGTTTTAGTATCAGCACAAGATACAGTTATTAAAAAAAAGTTGTTTTTTTTTTACAAACAATTAATGTACTAACAATTGGCTACTCATTCAGCTTAATGCTGCTGCAATACTGCTGCAGCGTTGGTATTTAATAAGAAGCTCAGTGTCGCACGGATGTCCAGTTGGTAAACAAATGTATATGAATTATTCCATAATGTAGGTAAAACTTTAATAATCTTAATTAAACATGCACTAGTTCTATCTCTCATAAATAAGTTAAGATAAGTTTATAATTATACACATAAGTCCATGTTTTTTTTAGGTGGTAGATGTGTCAATATCAACAATTCGACTGTTAACCCCGAAGATATCCTGGTCGTGGTTGGAAAGAAGGCTTTGAGTGGAACGGGACCAAATGAAAAGACTTATAGGGTAAGTTTCGGTTATAACTGTAAAGATTAACTCTCCTATTCCAGCGGATAAGCTCGGCTGAAAATGCAATTTGTCGATTTTTTTTTAACTAGCGGCCCCGACAGACGTTGTCCTGCCCTAAAAAGGAAATAAAATCCTAGAACCCGAGTACAGCGCTACCTACCGGATAGAATTGTAATCTAAACCATTCTGGAATCCACCTGAAGACACACAAAGAATTACATTAAAATCGGTCCACCCGTTTAGGAGTTCAGTGACATGCACGTTTAATATGGTGGTTAAGTATTCTTAAGTTTTCTACTTTTCCGCGCAATTTTCTTATTTTATTCTTTCATAAGAACTTTCTCCTGGCAATACCAAACACATCAAAAAAAGAAATAACGAAATCAGTCCAGCCGTTCACGCGTGATGCCGTGACCAAGGAAAATAGGGATTCATTTTTATATATATAGATAGAAACATTGAAAAAGAAACAGTCGAAAGCAGGATTTGAACCGCGACCTCCGGCGTACCGTGCCGGTGCTCTGTCAACTGAGCTATCTCGACCTTACCTTCGTCTGTTCAATTTCAAGTTCCCTATTTTATCTCTTTAAAGAAGATGCCTAATGATATCTGTTTCACAATTATTACAATTGTATTCTTTTATCGAGTAAAATTTGGTGGAATATTTTATTTTAATCTAGAATTTTTGAACATAGCGTCACCGATTTAGGCTTTACATTGCCTGTAAGTATAAGGTTTTTGAGAATGTTTCAATCGGAAAATATAAATATAAACTGACAAAACAGAGAAGTCAAACAATCGTTACACTTTTTAATTTGTTTGTGTAGTATTTTGTCCTATGAATAACTTATCTGTATGGAAATCAAGTAAAATAAGACATTGGCAAATATATAAAAAAAGTTAAGAATGTAAAGATGTCCGCTTTTGTATGGGTGCTGGGCCTCAATATCTAACTAAGCTCTTGGATCTATTAAAAAGTATTTTTAGACCCCTCCATTTATAACTAACTTTATTTTTAAATGTTAATTCTGAATTTAGTTTTTAAGCAAAATAAAATTGCATAAAACTCAATATCATCATTTACTGGTAGGTCTCTCATATGTAAGTGTCCGTCTGGGTGGGTACCTACCACCGCCGTGTCTATTTCTACCGCCAAGCAGCAGTGTACATGCACTGTTGTGTTTCGGTTTGAAGGAAATTGTAGCCAGTGCAACTACTGGACATGATGAGACTTAACATCTTATATCTCCGGACGACGAGCGCAGTGGAATGCCACATGGTACGTTGTAACTTAAGGTGCTGGATGCTGTTGCTACTGTTTATGGGTGGTCGTATCGCTTACCATCAGGCAAACGGCATGCTCGTCTCATCATTCAAAGCAATAAAAAAAAATTAGAGGACTTTAAAATTATACGATTTATTGCAAAGGCTTAGTTTTTCGGAGTACTATCCGTTACTACAAGAGAAGCATATCACTTTAAAGTACATGGCTGAGCCCATCACCATATCGGGCACAAATTCTAGACTCCGGGCTGATACTGAATATAAATCTCCAATATCACTGCCCGACCTGAGGATTGAACCCGAGAACTTAGTATAGCACTCGTACCGTAATACAACTACGCCACCGAGACAGTCAGTATTTCATTTAAGATTATTTTATTTTCAGATAACAAAAGTGATTCCTCACGAGAATTTCACTAATGAACGTCCAGTAGCGAACGATCTAGCAATACTCGTGCTACAGGAACCAGCTATGTACAGCATTGATGTTAAACCAGCAAACATCAGCTTGGAGATGGACTTCGAAGCTACTGTAGAAAAGACTGCTGTAAGTATGGTAGCTTACTTGATTTATCTAAGTCAGTGTAGAGCTGGGAAAAAAACCTGAGTTATTTTATAGGTGGGACATCACTATGTGTAGGTTCTTCTTGGATTTTTTCTTCTACTACATGTCTTTATTTATATTCCACGCCGTTGCTATTTGTTGCCTGATTCGGGATTCAAACTCAGGATCTCGCAGAATACAGGTCTTATGCACTACCACTAGACGGAGATGATATAGTTATACATATAAGTAACAGTTTTGGATACTAGTCAAGATGTTTTCTTGATTATTTCATAATTATTCTTGGATTTCAGACAACCGCCTGGGCGTATACAGGAGTTTTGGGTTTTGTGTTCTTTGAAAAAGTACAGAACAAGACGTGTAGAAATACTGACTTCGTTGAGAATACTATATGTGGCACTTATGGTTTTGGTAAGATGCTATTATCATGAAATATTACAAAACAAATCCCTCAGCCGCATCTGTGTGTCTGTCTGTCTGAACGCGATGAACTCAAAAAATTATAAACAGATTTCGGTGATATTGGGAATGGAGATATTTTGACACCCTGGGAAGTACTTATGCAATTTTTTATCAGGGAAAATAAATAGCGGGATTTTTATACCGAAAAAACTCATTTACGCGAGTGAAAGCGCGTGCAAAATCTAGTAATTTAATAAAATTAAACCATCTTGAGTTTTGTAAGTATACACATAATATGTTGGATGATATGGGAGCAAATCACACACAATTTGATTTATCTAAAATAGAAAAATCGACAATTAAAGGTTTTTACTTCCAATGCCTTAGTAGATCAACACTATTACTAAACTTAACGAATTTATGAAATTTACTTCTAATCAAATAAATAATAAATCAAATAAATAACTTCACGAGCGGGCTTATATTCTACTCCGTCTCATAACCGTTCTTGAATCTATCGTCCATATTGTAAAATGTAACGTCATACTTTAAGGCAGCGTTCAGATAGTACAAGTATTAAGCTGCGTACCCAACATGCAGTGTACAAAGCTTACATACATATTATTTAGCGGTATCTATGATTTGATTTCAAGGAATCCTTTTGAACCTGGTTTAAATGTCTGGAATAATGTTAATGTAAAATGCTACGTGTAAATGGAAAACAAGCAGTATAAATTGCCGACCAAAATATAATATGAGATGACCAAATTACAATTAGAATATATGAAAATAAGTATATTTTGTTTAATATAATATTGGTCCGTTGTTTCAGGCTTACCTCTATGCCCAAGCTACGGAGGTTTGTTCGTAGCAAAAGTGGGCGATCAGTGGCATCTGCAAGGAATCATGTACGGGGACCCTGCAGAAAGAGGACTCTGCTTTACCAGAGATGTTACATACACGAGTCTCAAAAATTACTTAGAGTGGATTAAGGATACTGTTACTAAAAATATATAGATTTTATTTTTGAGTTTCATTTCGTAATAGTATTAGATGAGAGCTCTGGGGCGAGTGTTACGTAGTGTGTGATGCGCGGGCCGGTGGAGCGACGAGCTGAAGGTTGTGGATGAGGGCTCAGGAGCGAGTGGTGCGTGTGGAGTGTAGTTGACTGCCTCGGTGGCGTAGTTGTATTGAGTACGCGTTTTGAGTACGATTTGTGCGCTGAGGTCCTGGGTTCGAATCCCGGGTGGAGCCAAAAACATTGAGACTGGGTTTTTCCATCTTAAAAAATTACTTAGTCGCAGCTCGGAGCCAGGAAGTTGGCGGTGTGATACCCCCGTGCCTCGGAATGCACGCGTTAAGACTATCCCGCCCTCTCACCCGTCACTGTAACTCCTGTAAGCCAGGATCAGCAGTGGCACGCATTTTATGACACCGAGCGGTGAAGCTCGGTGAGTCTCAGGAAATACTAATATGTCTGTAACCCGCAACGAAATCAATCAGAAGAAAGAGAGGAGTTGGAAATATTAAAGCTTTAAAGCACGTAAAGCCGTGGGTCCTGCGCATGATCTCTCTCCGGTCATGTCGGATTGCCGTCTCACCGGACTATGAGAGTGAAGGAATAGCGAGTGTGCCTGTGTATTGCGCACACACTTGTGCACTATAATATCTTCCGCGTACTTGGCTGATGTCCGTTGAGATTGGCCGCCATGGCCAAAACTGCCTAGGAGAATAACGTTTTTTTACGTAGTGTGTGATGCACGACCAGCGGAGCGATGAGCTAAAGGCAGTGGATGAGAAATCAGGAACGAATCACTAATTGAGAACGTGGTCAATTCTAACAACAATCGATTTGTATTCATTAAATACGTCGATCAGTAGCTACAGGAAAACCTAATGATTCAAGTAATGTAAATTATAGTGTTATATAACATTAGTATTGTGTAATAGACTCGTGATCATCGGCGCAATTATGACGTGAAGTTATTGTAACCTTTACTTGACTGATGATATTTGAGAGTCTATTAATTGAAATCGTGACTTTAAACTTTAAGTTAAACCTGACTATTATCACAAAAAGAGGTTGTATAATTATCACTAATCAAGATGGCGCTAGTAGTTTGGCGTTCAACTTGAGAATTGTTGTATAACTATCATGAAGAAAAGATCTTCTGTCCTCCGTGATAACTATGCTCATGCCTGTCACGTAGCGTACCTGGACCAGTTAAGAGTAGCTGCAACAAAATTAATAAGTTTAGTATTAAGTTGCAGCAACTGAAGTCTCAATATTGACAGATCGTTGCTGCTATTTTGTTTATAGGTAGGTACAAGCTGGCACCGACTGTGCGGCATATAGTAATTTCTTTTCAGAAGAAGAAGTACGCGAGGATTAAGTATAATATGCTACTTGTATCGTATACTGATAGGCTCATTTCCTTATTACTTAGCGTATCACAATAGTCAATTATCCGATATCCTTATTTAATAGTGTCGCAACACGTCCTTATTGCGAGCAATTTATTTATTGCTGAGCGATTGCTTCCTAGGTCTTGGAGTTCATTTACATTTGGTTGATTAGATTTTTGGACGAGCACTGGGAACTTTTCGTAACTTTGGTTTCGATCTGGAATCAGCTGTTAATTCTCGTAACCTTCGCCGACAATTTAGTATAATATTTTTTCTTCTTAAACGAAAATGAATAAAAACAATAGATAAATCACTTTTCTTATTGAAATAAAATTAATTATTTCATCACGATAAATTTATTTCACTCGGGGTGGTGAGGTGGGGACATGTGAATTCACCCTGTGAACATGAAGGCTACATAGTATACGAAACGTCAGGAGTAAAAATTCAACAAATTCATCGTGAAAAAAACCGCAAAGGAAATTTATTTCAATGTTAAACATAAGAAATCACTACTTTTCTTAGTCAAAATTCAGGACAGGGGTGATTAGCGCTTACTTGAAGGGTTTGGTATATTATAGTCTTTGATGAACAATTTCAGATCTTTGATGTGTACCAATATAATTATAAGCTTTGGCTTTACTCCAAAATCTTGATTAGTGTCGAAATAGGTATCTAGATCGGTATTTGATAGATAGTCCACTGGACCTTAGTAGGCCTTCTGAGCTGAGCGTGAACCATCCCGGTATTGAGCAGCCCGCATCCATCTGCTACCCGCCGCCTTTTTTAAGTCACCGGACCATCGTGCAGCAGGGCGTCCTACACTACATCTGCCTAATCCTGGTTTCCACTCCAGCACATGTCTGCTCGATATACCGTCCGTCCATCTGCAGGCATAGCCTTGGCATGATGTTCAATAGACACCACTGTTTTACCTAATTCTGCTGCCGAGCAGAGTGTAAGGTCTACTGAGTCTTGCATAGAGTGACTTGAGATAGAAAACTGATATCTCAAGATGACCATCACAAGCGATACAGAGAGAGACTAACGTAAACTTCTTTAACCCCCGACAAAAAATAGGGGCGTTATAAGTTTAGGGTGTGTATCTGTGTATCTGTATGTCTGTCTATGGCATCGTAGCTCTCAAACGAATGGACCGATTTGGACGCGGTTTTTTTTGTTTGAAAGCTGATGTGACTGCGATGGTTCTTAGCTATAATTTATGAAGATCTGTTCAGACGTTTGAAAATTATCAGCTCATTTCCAACTTAGAAAGTCCGATTGATTTTAAATTTGGTGTACTGTGACTTTGGAAATGTTTTTAAACATGAGCTGATGCTACGGCATCGAGGAGTCTGCGGGATATCCAACTCCTTAGAAATTATAGCAGATATAGTGCGTTTGGGTTCATAAGGATGGACTCAACGAGTAGGTGATAGATAGTTGATTATCAAAGCCCCATGATGGAGAATGAAGTAATTTAAAAAGTTTGAAATCAAAATTAAATTAAAACTTAAATAACCCCCGACACAAAAAATCTCTATAAAAGTAAAATAATAATAGTGTCTTTGTCGTTTAAGTACCTAGTAATATTTTGACCCAAGCGTCCTCACGTCGGGGGACCGCTAAAGAAGTATTTTCATCTCCCTGGTCCGGAGTTCGGATTTTTAATTTAATTTTTAATTCATAAGTCAAAAAGATTACCTCATAATCATTGAAGCCTAAAATCGGAAAACCAAATAAAGTTAAAGATAAATGTCCCAATATCAATCCGCTTCTTGGAAATATTACTTCTGTTTACTCACTGCCATAGTGTCATCAGACTTGCAGGTGTAAAAAAACGGGGGCTTACACAAGATTTTCCACTAGGAAAATGTGATATACATACGTCGGATATATGACACATTGGTTTGTTATTCATTGTAGAGCCCCGTTTTATATCCTGCTATAATATATGGCTGGTGATGCGCACATGCATACAAAATACGTTGTATGTTTCATTTATTCAAGAGCCGATCGACTACGTCAATGCGCAAAGGGACGAGCGATTTTTATGCGATTGAAAGTCGAGCAACGACATACGTTGGCTGTCAAATGAGGTGTATATTAAATTCGTGAGGTTTTCAAATATATTTTGTGTATTGGCTTTTCAGAATACGGCTATAGTATTTTAGCTACATTGTTGCTTCTCGGCCTAGTAGTAAAAAACTTTCAATAAACCTCAAGCAATCATTATACTTATCACGAGAATAAAATTGTAATGCAACTAAAAGTCGCCCGTACATGCCCACAGCCAAGTCTGACAAAGCAATCATCGCCACATTACCGGCCCGATAGGTTTTAAAAACAATAGCATGTCCCCGAAGCTCAGTACTCAACCAGTTTCACAATGTGGTGGCGGTATCTGACTTTCTGTCTCCTCGTGACCTTGATCCTGTTCATCGTCATCAGTTGCATCCAAGGTCGGCCTGTTCTTCACCTTTTCTTCCATCGCTGCTGTACGGAAATCATTGAAAATGACCAGGTTATTTTCGAGAATTTGGGAGACAACTTGTTAAGGGAGAGACTTGTTGGAGACGAGAGTATATTTGGAGGTAACAAGAGTTATGAAGAAGTGGAGGTAGTGGAAATATGGAAGATAGTCAACGTCCATGATCCTGGGACGAGGAATTTGACTGATGTTGAGAGCACTACTGAAGATTTTAGATGAACAAGAGATCCAATGCAGTAATCGGAGAGACTGACTGACTGTGTAGACACTGTCACGCCCTAGGGCTTAAAAAGAAAGAAAGTAAAATTCGGAAGTGTTAGAAAGTGACAAGACTGAATTTATGTTATGAAATTATTTATGTGATGTATGTAGTACTTATGTTGTGAAAAATTGTGTTTTAAACACATTAAGTTATAATGTACTATGTAGATAAACGTCTTGAATAATGGTAATGTGTTTATATTGATCATAAGTTGACGGACGGTTTGACTGCCTCGGTAGTTTATTGCGCGCGCATTACGAGTACGATTAGCGCACTTATGTCCTGAGTTCGAATCCCGGGTCCAGCCAAAACAATGTGACTGGGTTTTTCCATCTTAAAAATTACTTAGTCGCAGCTCGGAGCCAGAGAGTTCGAAGTGTGATACCCCCGTGCTTCGGAAAGCGCGTAAAACCGTTGGTCTTGCGCCTGATCTCTCTCCCGTCATGTCAGATTGCCGTCTCACCGTACTATGAGAGTGAAGGAATAGTGAGTGCGCCTGTGTATTGCAAACACACTTGTGCACTAAAATATCTTCTGCGTACCTAGCTGATCTCCGTTTAGATTGGCTGCCGTGGCCGAAATTGACTAGGAGCATATGATTTCAAGTTGACGGATTACAAGGTCAATTCCAACAATATTATAATATGAAACGTGTTTTTTACTTTTCTGATAGCTCGTGTAAGAAATTTTTCTTTTTTTGTTGTAATAATTATTTAATTTATTTGTATTTTTATAGAGTATAGTACTATAGAGACATTAATTATATTTTTTATAGTAAGTAAACATGTATGTTTGTTATAAGTAAACGCAAAATTACTTAAAGTATAAGATTTATATTAGGACTTATTTTCCGAGGCAGTACCTATTCAAACAGACAAGGAAAAAAACTAAGGTTATATAAGGATATGACTGGATCATAGTCCATTGTCTATTAATATCCTACTAATATTATAAAGGCGAAAGTTTGTAAGAATGTATGGATGTATGGATGTTTGGATGTTTGGATGTAAAACCACTGAACGGATTTCGATGAAATTTGGCACACGGGTAGATCATGTTCTTTTTATCCCCGGAAAATATAAACCGGGACTTTTATCCCGGAAAAACTTTTTAAAGCGGGCGGAGCCGCGGGCAAAAGCTAGTAATAAACAAGTCATTAAGTCACAGTGACGTCAATACTACGTTGCGTAATTTGATAACTTGTTATATAAGTGAGCAGCTTATATTCGCGGCTTGCGATGCGTTTATCTTATTTTTGCGATATAATTTAGTCAATATTTGGAAAAACCAGCTAATGGACTGGTGGTAGGTCTTTCATATGTAAGAGGCCGTCTGGGTGGGTACCACCGCAATGTCTATTTCTACCACCAAGCAGCAGTGTGCATTCACTGTTGTGTTTCGGTTTGAAGAACATTGTAGCTAGTGTAACTACTGGATATAATGAAATTCAACACCTTATGTCTCAGGATGACGAGCGCAGTGGAATGTCACACAGTACTTTGTAACTCATGGTGCTGAATGGTGTTTCCATTGTTTATGGTTGGTCGTATCGCTTACCATCAGGCGATTGGCATACTACTTGTCTCGTCATTCGATGCATTAAAGTAATAAAAAATTGCAACAATTTTTCACTTTTCGAACATTTTACCGGAAAAGCAAAAGAACAAAATGACGGAAATCTTAAAACTGTATCTGTGTGAAGAGCCAATAAATTTATAGAGTTTAATATAGTTGATTTGTATACAGACAGGTGCTATAACATTACCTATAAACTAAAGGTTGCTCGTAGGGAAGCCCGCGACAAATTTCCGAGATAGAAGTCACATCCGTATACTTTATGGGATACATAAATACTGCCTCGGTGGCGTAGTTGTATTACGGTACGACTGCAATCCCGAGGTCTCGGGTTCGATCCCCGGGTCGGGCATAATGATATTGGATTTTTCTATTCAGTATCCGTCCGGAGTCTGGAATTTGTGCCCGACATGGCGATAGGCTCGTCCCCTATCACATCGTGGGACGGAATACGCACGACAAAAATGGGTGCACTTAGGGGCTCTGCCTTCCCCTTCGGGGACAAAAAATGCGTAAGTGTGTCTGTGTAAGGTTAAATAAAATAATGTATATTGTTTTTTGCTCTTCAGTTTTTTCAGCGGTTTAATTTTTTTGTTAAATAGTTTTATTACCATTTATTTAGGAGCGCCATAGAGCATTTAACATTCAACACTCAAAGGAGAGTGTAGAATAGTCTGAGTTTGTATTTGGTCGGTGTACACATTTCTTTGACGTGTAGCATCTAGGTACTCAGAATTGTTGAAATAGGCCCTTAATAAGGGTTTTTTAAGATATAGGGGGCCAAAGAGAATACAGTTCACCTGATGGTAAGTGATCACCGCCGCCCTAAACATCGGCAATACCAGGGAGCATAGAGATACATTGCCGGCCATTTAGGTGGGAATACGCTTAGGTACTTATTAATATTATAAAGCTAAAGAGGTTGTTTGTTTGGTCGAATGCGATAATCTCAGGTACTGCTCAACGGATTTTGTAAATTCTTTCACTAATAGGAAGCTACACTATCGCTACTGATGCTACTTTGTATCCCGGAAAAATATTTTTAATCCGGATAACCTTTTTCACGCCGGCGGAGCCGCGAGCATCGCCTAGCTTATTATAAAGAGTAAGAGTTAAAATAAAGCGTTTATCAGTACCTACACCTGCTTGTTATTTGAAAATCAACGCCGCAGTATTTAGGCACTATTGCAGCATGGAGCTGAATGAGGGTTCCCATTGTTGGCACAATATTATAATATATTTTTGATACATACATACATATACACTCACGCCTGTTATCCCCGAAGGGGTAGGCAGAGGCGCAACTAGTGCACCCACTTTTCGCCGACATTCCGTCCCATGATGTGATAGGGGGCGAGCCAATCGACATATCGGGCACAAATTCCAGACTCCGGACTGATACTGAATAGAAAAATTCAATATCACTTTGCCCGACCTGGGGATCGAACCCGAGACCTCAGCTTTGCAGTCGTACTGTAATACAACTACGCCACCGAGGCCAGTATTTTTGATACATTTTATTAAATATGCCAACTTATTAGTTTGTTGTCTCAATAATTAAAATAATCTTTCTTTCTCTCTTTCTTCCATTTGGGTAAATAATGTTTTCATCTCGCAGCATCCGCAAGCCAAGTACCATCACTAAAAGGTCCCAACATAGTAGGACTTCGATACTGAAGTGCTGTGAGGCCATGAGCATGTGCTACACTGCTACAACTTTCGACAATTTGCTTGAGTGTTTCGTACAGTGCTGACCAAATGTGTGTTTAATTTATCTTGTTTTTATATGTCAAGGATCTTAAAAGGGATTTTATCTTAGAGATGAAATGAGGACCTAGTTGTTGCCATTTATCAGTCTACGTTTTACTGATTTCAAAGCGAAAATTTTAACATAAAGTTAGTACTCCGGCAAGAGATATTCTAAGAAAATTCATAAGCAAAGGAAGGTAAGTAACATCAGATTATCCATTCTTGGCGCTAGGAAGTTTATGTGCACTGTTTTCTAGATTGCAAAGACTTTGTATGAAAGGAAATTACTGAGGTCAAATTTAAGAATAAGGAACGTATTTTAGCGCAAAACACAATATTTATGGACGCTTACCATCTTTTAAATTTACTCATCTCATAATTCTATTAAATAAATAATGAGAGACCACTTTTCCTGCCTTGCACTGCACACCTGAGCCAAGATGTTTACTAAAGAAAGTTTCCGTATAATATCCGGTAGATGCTTATTTTCAATGTTTTCTAGTGGTATTAAGTAATTGTTTGAAATTAATGAAGTAAAACCTCATATGGCGCTTTAAGGTTAATGATATAATTTGTACAGTGCAATCCATGCAGTAAAATATAGGCTTTAAAATCAGATAAAAGCTATCCACAGGATACGATATAACGCAAGCGAATAAAAAAATACAGTGGTGTAGATAACGTAGTATTATTTGACATCTATATTTATACCGGGTGGAAGGGAAACGCTCTCGGAAACGAATACAGGTGATAGTATTGGTGATTCCTGACGTGATGGCACTAAAAAAATCGCGATCGCATTGTTACAATTTTAGTAGGATTTTCTCATATTTCTGTACAGCTTCACGTATGGATAGATAAATCAAATTATTATTCTGAAAAACATTGTAAAAAAGGTCAATATTTCAAAAAAATCGTAATGAAACACGTACATCAGCTGACGGGTTAACGACCGCGCACGCACGGCCGGTGCCGGCGCAGCGCGGCGGTCGCCGCCTTGTCGACGTTTGCTTTGTAGTTTGTACCCTACCCAGTTTTTTGTACGCTTTACATTGCGCGCGCATGAATTACGAAAATACTAAAATCGTAAGTATTATCGCTTAGCTTTGCAAATGAATATAGTTTTTCGTTAATGTTATGGTTCTTCTCTCTTACCGTTCCGGTATAGAGAGCGTTTCCCTTCCACCCGGTATTCTTTATCAAAAATCAACTCCAGTCTTAAAATTTTTGATATGACTAAAAGAACCTGTAAATTTACTATTAACAAATGGCTTTTATCCCTGACTTATTGCCAAACCGAGACTCTTCTCGGTAGTGTTAATGTAGGGTAGTTAATGGAAAGGTTTGTAATGCGCATACACACATATATTATACAGGCACACACTCACACACACACACACACACTCACAAATTTACATCTAGACAAACATAAAGTTATTTTTGACTCACATCCTCATCACATTCGCAACAGCTTACATACGTCCAGTTTAGTATTGCTTTTGATTAAAAATTTTACCGATTTTATATGTTGCAGTTATCATGATACTATAACATTTAGTTTTTGCTGGAGGTTTCACTGATACCTATAACACAGGTTCTCCTAGCATAGGTATCAGTAGATAATTTTTATTGCGTAAAATGAATTAAATTTTAATGTATTTTTAGTGTAACATTGTAATGTATATTGATGGAAATAAATTATTATTATTATTATTATATTCATGACTGCCTCGGTGGCGTAGTTGTATTATGGTACGACTGCAATGTTGAGGTCTCGGGTTCGATCCCCGGGTCGGGCAAAGTGGTATTGAGTTTTTCTATTCAGTATCAGCTCGGAGTCTGGAATTTGTGCCCGATATGGCGATAGGCTCGCCCCCTATCACATCATGGGACGGAATAACGGCGAAAAGTGGGTGCACTAGTTGCGCCTCTGCCTACCCCTTCGGGGATAACAGGCGTGAGTGTATATGTATATGTATCTATATTCATCTAGGTTGTACAGTCAGCCAAATTGGTAGTTGAACAAATTCAAAACTTCAAATCGTTGATCATCATCATCATCATAAGCCATACGACGTCCACTGCTGACCTTAGGCCTCCCCCAAAGATTTCCAGATGGACCTGTCCAAAGTGGCCTGCATCCAGTGCGTTCCTGCGGCCTTTACCAAGTCATCGGTCCACCTTGCAGGTGGACGGCCGACGCTGCGCTTGCCAGTACGTGGTCTCCACTCGAGAACTTTTTTGATACAACTTTTTTCTCGCTGATACACTTTTGTATTCTTTTGTATTTTTTTTTTTTTGTATTCTTAGTAATATTTTTTCTCATCACAGAAATAAAATTAAAGGGACTTACTTTACTTCAAACAGAGAAAAGAACGATTCCATCAAACTTATAGGTATAGGCGATTTGAAATTTTGAATTGATTCAGCTACTTATTTAGCTGACTGTACATATTTTGACTTAACTTTTTTATGATTGTAAAATCTGTTTTTAACCTAAGATTCAGATTAAAGAAAACGCAATATAACAAAATTAAATATTATATTAAAGCAACAAATAATTTATGATACTTTTTTATGATCGTTTTGCGAATCTCCGTTAGTTACTGTTTCGATTTCCTTTGGTGTTCTGAAAAAGAAAATAATGTGTTACTCTTTTTATTTATCGCATAGTCGAGCTTAACCTTTGATTAACTCGGTAATTGCAAATTTTATGAGTTTTATGTCAAAGAACAAGGTTATATGGACTTCCGAGAATGTAATTATTCTTTATATGAAACTCAAAAGCAAAACAAACAAACAAACATGTCACGCCTTTAACAAGCACTCACTTTTCTCCATATGTGTTTCGTCACATGACATAGACTCTGGTCTAATACTGAGCAGAAACACGCAATATCACATTTTCCTTTTAAAAGGGACGGTAATTGACAAAAAACACACGTAACTTCAAAAATTCAGAGGTTTGCCTTGAGTTTTGAACCTGCGGACCTTTGATTAATTATATACCTAGATAGTGACGCGCTGCAACGGGACTAAAACAAACAGGCCAACTTTTCTTAAGCTAGTATACGTGACAGCTGTGTCGTACGTTATCGCTGCATCATTCTGCGTATCCTTGTGTGCGCGAATAATGATACCAGTAGTTACGTGGTTTCTATTAAAACGAGCAGTAAATTACATCCATAAAAAACAACAAGAAATAATTCACTCGAACTCATTTAGTGGTGAACAATTCGCCTCTATTTTTGTCGACGCGTTTGAAACGTTCAGTGTCTATCAAGGTATATAATTAATCAATGCTGCGGACCTTTGTCTCGGCAGTACGTTCCACTGCCATCTACGTAATGGCGCTTATGTTTCTTCATCATCATCATCTACCACATGAAGTAGTTGAACAAATTCAAAACTTCAAATCGTTGATCATCATCATAAGCAACACGACGTCCTCTACTGAACATACGCCTCCCCTAAATATTTCCAGACGGACTGGCCAAAAGCAGCCTGATCCAGAGTATTCCTGCGACCTTAATAGTTCATTCCCGCTTGGCCAATTGCGACCATGACAGCTGCTGTCATAAAAGCGAAAATTGTCGTTCCTACCCACGCAATAAGGTTTTAGTATAAAAAAAAAACAAATGTCAGCTATCAAACTCGCGGTACCAGATAGGTTAAATCCTCATCTAGACGCATCAATTACTGTTATTACAATTATTGCTTTAAAAAGTTACCTCGTCTGAATATGCTCAATGGCGAGGCAGCTCTCGCCCAACGACGTATACGAGCCTTGACAACGTGCAATAATTGCTAGCAATAATTTCTGCGTCTAAATGTGGACTTATATTTATTTATTTTTATTTATTTATTTATTTAACACAAAACAGGTTACAACCATGAATACAATAATTATTGATCACAAAATATGCTTGCTTCTAATCGTAACCCAAAACTTGTGTATAAAGAAAAGTTAAATAAAGCGGACTAGTTTACAATATTATAACAAAGTATATAGAAATGTTACGACAAAATTTTGTATATTGAAGTTATTTTAACTATAGAAACTAAATTTAAGTAGTAGTAAATAGTTAACGGACTAAATAATAAGTATGTAAGATGAGATTAATTTCACTGTGACGTGTGATAAAGTGCCAAAACACAAAAAATAAATAAAAATATATAAATCCCGAGTAATTAATTGAAGACATTAAGGATCTCTCTTTTGTAAGTAGTAATAGTGTTTTGAAATATATCTAGAGAAGGATTCTTAATATTAAGTTCATTAAACTGTCGACACATGCGAACAATAGGATTGTAGTAAGATGTATTGTTGCGAAATATTAAAAGTGAAAATGTGTTTGGTTTCCGACACCTGTAATTAATATTTAAATTAAGACAAGATAACAACGTAGGAGAGTCTATAAGGGAATGAATAATTTTGTACAAACAAATAAAGTCGCCAATGAAACGTCTTGATTCAAGTGAGTGTGTATGAAAATATGCCAATCTGGCTTTATATGAATTTAATTGCCGGTGCAGATTAAATCTAAATGAAATTATCCTGAAACAAGTCCTTTGGACTTTTTCAATCCGGTCAATATGAACACGGTAAAATGGAGACCAAATACAAGCTCCATACTCTAAAATCGTTCGAACCAATGTGTTAAATAAATGAAGAAGACTACGAGGATTTTTAAACTTCTTGGTTACCCGTGCTACGAAACCTAGAACCTGTGAGCTTCTTTTGACAATATAATCATAATGATTACGAAAAGAGAGTTTATCGTCGAATAAGATTCCTAGATCTTTTGCTACATTTTTACGTTCAAGGGAATGGTTGTCTAAGGAATAAGTAAACTCAATTTTGTTAATTTTTTTGGTGAAGGAGATTATAAAGCATTTTTGAACGTTAAGGAACATGCGATTATCCTTACACCACGCACTTATAGTGTCTAGATCATTTTGTAAATCAAAAGCACTCCGAACACTTGTTACCTCGTTGAAAACTTTTAGGTCGTCTGCATATAATAAGCAAGGACACTTCAGGCGGTAAATGAGGTCATTAATAAAAATAATAAATAATAGAGGACCAAGGTGAGATCCTTGCGGGACGCCTGATGTTACGAAGACGGAAGATGATAAAGAACCATTGAGCGCGACTAATTGAGTTCTTCTGGCGAGGTACGATTCAAGCCACCTCAGTAAGCTACCATGAACACCAAAAGATTTCAATTTAGAACATAATATGTTATGATTCACTTTGTCAAATGCTTTAGAAAAGTCGGTGTAAATAGAGTCTACTTGAGTGTTACGAGCAAAGGCGGAACATAGATAATTTTTATATTCAAGAAGGTTACTTATGGTGGACTTTTTACTTACAAAACCATGTTGCATAGGGGATAGTAAAGGTTTGACATGAAAATACAATACATCATAGACAACGGACTCGAATAATTTTGCAAAACAAGACAATATACTAATAGGCCTGTAGTTTTCGCAAGAGGACTTATCGCCATTTTTATAGATTGGTACCACGTGTGCTATCTTCCATTTAGTTGGGAATACCCCAGTTCGTAAAGAACTATTAAAGATAAGGTATAAAGGTTTGGCAAGTTCTACTGCACATTGTTTGACAAAGAATGGTGGTAATCCATCAGGTCCAGCACCCTTTGACGGATCAAGTTTTTTTATCTTGGCTAATATTTTATGCTCAGTAATAGCAATGCCGTGTAAAGTGGTGGCACTAGTGTAAGGTAAAGTGTTAGAGCTACTGGCACCACCGTGATCACTTTCAAATACAGAGCTGAAAAATTTTGAAAAAAGTTCACAGATACCACTGTTATCAGAGGAACTATGGTCACCGTACTTCATAGATAATGGGAGAGAATTGTTCGAATTTCTTTTACTATTTACATAATTCCAAAAAGATTTAATATTTGATGTCATAGATTGCTCAACTGTAGATACATAGTTATTGAAACACTGAACTATTAGACGTTTACTGCGAGATCGTAATAGACAGAACACATCATAATCGCGAGGATTATTATATTTTTTATGTAACTTATGAAATTTAAGTTTCTCAGCAATACATCGTTTTAATCCAGGTGTATACCAGATAGGAAAGTTATCCTGACCTTTGGAAATCATACAAGTATTCTCACGTATCAGCTTATTAAGAATGTTATACATGATAGCAACATTGGTATCAATGTCTAAGGATGTAAGTATTGATTCCCAGTCCATCTTAGATAAGGTTGTCTTAATATTTTCATAATTACATTTATAAAAGTTAGGTCGCTTCACACGTTTAGGTACATGGAATTGTGTTTGAGAAATAGACATAAGTTCCAACTTGAGAGGGGGGTGATGTTTGTCTATACGGATAAGGGGAGGAGCTTCAGTTACAACTAAATTATCCATTGTAGAGAATATCATGTCTAAGCATCGGTTATTAAAATTAGATATTGTGTTAAATTGATGGAGGTTACATAAAAAGAAAAAGTCCAGAAGTAAATTCGATTTTATGTCAGAAGAAGGGCTTGGTGATGCATGAGCTGATTCATTATTTTTGGTCCAGGTAATGTTAGGAACATTAAAGTCGCCAATACATATAAATTCCTCTGAGCAGTTAGAATTTGTGATATTTTTCTTACAATTAGTATAAAAATCCTTTAAATAGTTCGTAGAGAGATCTGGGGGTAGGTAACATAGACAAAGGTTAATAATTATATCGCGCGTACAGTTAGGCAAGAGTCTGATCCAAATATCTTCAATATCACTCTCCCAAGAGGACAGACGAGCCACGGTGAAACGTTTATTAATTGCAATTAAAACTCCACCACCTTCAATTTTATTTAAACATGTGGTTTGTCGGTCCCGTCGGAATACGTTATAATCATTACTAATAAATTCGTTAGTAAAGACACTGTCATTCAGGTTTGTCTCGGTTAAACATATCACATCATAGTTGCAGTTTAGGATATTCAAATACAGTTCATCCGTTTTCGACCTTATCCTATTAACATTTTGATAATAAATATACATGATGAAGCACAACAATTGATAACAACTGTAATCAGAAACAAATTAAATTAACAAAAAAAAAAAAAGAAGAAAACGTTAAAAATTATACAGAACAAAACTATGAACAAAGGTTTTTCAATGTCTCGAAATTTTTAACAAAAATAGCTTTAGAGGAATCGTCTTTACGCATATATATGCGTCCAAATCTAACCCAAACATACTTATAATTACACGTCTTACCAATCTTACGCGCTTCGGCATATAACATTTTAGTGTTAGGAGATAAATGTTCTACTACGAATATTCTATTCGGTTCGCCATCAATACCCAGATGCCTAGAATTTAATGGTTCATGCTTTTTGTTGAATCTATGCACTGCCGATAATACCATATCTCTTTGCCGAGGCGATGATAGCGTAATCAATATGTTGCGAGGGCGACGAGAAGAGGAATCTATTTTCGCAATACGGCGACACGCACGCAAAGATGAGTCGTCGATGGTGATTTCAAGCAAGTCTGTTAATTTCTTGACAAGAGCCAAAAGGTTTTCATTGCGAGATTCAGGTACAGCCTGAATTTCAATGTTGTGACTTCTTGAAAGCTTATCCATGGCACTAAGTTGATTGTCCAGCTTACATATAGATTCTTTCAGACGTGAGTTTTCGTCAACCATTTTTTCAATAATGGAGGACTGTTCCTCCAACTGACGTTTCAACGACACTTGTTCAGTTTTAATTTGTTCTTGTTCAGTGGAGATAGTGGTGATGCTGTCATTAAACCCATCCTTAAGTTGTTGAAGTGCATTTGCCATTTCACTCTTAACCATAATTTTCAGATCTTCCTTTAAAGCATTACGAAAGCTCGACATGAAATGTGTTAAAGTGACATTTAACTTTTGGTCCAGTATTTGTCCAATCTTCTCAATGGTAACCGGTTCTCCCAATCCAGATGATGTTTTCAAGACACTTGATGAGTTAGACTCCTCCATTATTTCGCTACGGTCGAGATTATCAAGGGACATATTCATCGAGTCCTCATTCACCGGCACTTGATGGCAGCGTACAGGAGTATTGCAATTGGATCTAACACGCCTAGTGACATTATTGCAAGCAGGACATATCCAGGAAGCAAGGTACTCGTTGCTGAATGCAGCATATTGAGCGGTTTTGATATTTAAGCACTCATAATGATAATCTTGATTACATAAGCGACAATGAAGAAAAGTATTTGGCATTAGTGAGCATTTGCAAGCACTGCAATTATTATTCATTATAATATTATTATTTTTTTTCAATTTTTAAAGCAACCCCAACAGCAAAACCGACGCTACAGAATCCCAGGCGCTCTAAGTAGTAAGAGCGTCAAGATAGTGTGCGTAAATTTCGACTCGCCGATCCGCAGCTAGCTTGGCCTAGTGGTATCGGCGTACACACTACGTCGCACGCTCGCGCCACAGATCGCCGGTTCAAGTCACCTCAACGATGCACAAATTTGGATTGTTTTAAATTTATAAAAATATTGTCACAGTCTCATCACAGATTACACGATACTCAGAGCACATGAGCGAGAGGTCCGACACAAACTAATATGGCCGACACCTCATATGGGCGACACCGCAGGAAAGAACAGGAGGGTCCGAAATATAAACCAAATTCACTCACAATACAACTTCAATAAACCTCAATAAACACGAAACAAAAGCAACACGTCCACTTCGCACGAGCACAAAGCAAACATTACATCTGCGTTCGTTTACTTACTTGTTAAATAATATTATATCGTTGAAGATGTTGTTAAGGGGCGCTTCCACCACCAACCAGACGAACAAACTGGCTATGCAAGTTACCACGGTAATGCCACAGGTGATTATGAACTGAAAGTATTAAACGTTTAGATACATTTTTCTATAACTTGTAGGTAGGTGTGTACGTGTATTTGGGCATGTAATACCGTACTGTCTATTACTTTCGTTAAGCAACAGTGTACAAAGATGTGTTTTGGTTTGAAGAACATGTGGCCAGCGGAATTACTAGGCATTATGAGACTTGACACCTCATGTCCAAGGTAGCGAGCGCCATAGAGTGCACTTTGTAATTCAAAGTTCTATATAGTGTTGCTTTTGTTTATGGTCCTTTGTAATGCTAAATTTACAAGCAAGTTCCAGAACTTGTTTGTAAATTGCTATAAGTAGCAATATAACATGCGGGTTTTTTTTTATAATATCGATTTACCTTTTATTTTTTGAAGAATTCGACTTGATACTTGATAGTATAGTATACTTACATGAACAACATGATTATAATGCATAGGAGCTCTCGTAGAAAATAATATCTGTTGTAGGAACAAGCAATGAAGTAAGTAGATCCCATAGGATAACCTCCCGAGGGGCCGGAACAGCGACCAACTCAAAAAGTCATTGATTATGGCTGCAAAAGAAAGATTAATTGCTTTTAAAAGGTACCTAATTGAAAATGGACAAGATTATTTTTTCATTGTAGAAGGCTAACTGGTAAATAGTCGACTTGGTAGTGTGTTATCACCGGGAGTGATGACAATGCTGAATACCAAAAGAAAGAAAATAACAACATGAAACCTACGTGACAGAATTGCATTACGGTTCTTAGATATGAGAATGTTGAAGGTTTATCACTTATGCGTCTTTTTTTTTGGCAAAATGATCCCACTGAATTTGATGGTAACTCAGTAGGGTTCAAACAAAGCGTGGAATGGCAGGAGATGATTAGCTCTCGCCACTCAATAGAATTATAGGCGGTATTAATAAATCAATCTCAAGCTTGAGTAAAATCTCAAGTAGACATTTAATATATTGAACTGTTTAATAAACCAAGCTTAAGCTGTCATTTAAGTGTTAGTTCTCAGCTGAGTAAGTGCTGTTACAGAAATAAAACGTAGCTGTCAAAATCAGTCACATATTGTAACTTAGGATGTCACTTGAGTTGATGTTAATATGGGTTTATTAAATAGCGAATATCTTAAGATGCTAACCTTAGTTTGAGAACGTCTCAGCTGATATCACACTTCAGAGATAAATTAAGTTGCATCTATTAATATGTCATTATGTCGGCCTGATTGAATGTATTGAAATTCTCCTAGCCAGTTTCGGCCACGGCGGCCAATCTCAACGGAGATCAGCCAGGTACGCAGGAGATATTATAGTGCACAAGTGTGTGCGCAATACACAGGTGCACTCGCTATTCCTTCACTCTCATAGTCCGGTGAGACGGCAATCCGACATGACCGGAGAGAGATCAGGCGCAGGACCAACGGCTTTACGTGCTTTCCGAGGCACGGGGGTATCACACCGCCAACTTCCTGACTCCGAGCTGCGACTGAGTAAATTTTAAGATGGAAAAACCCAGTCACAATTTTTTTTGGCTCGACCCGGGATTCGAACCCAGGACCTCAGCGCGCAAATCATACTCGTAATGCGTACGCAATACCACTACGCCACCGAGGCAGTTGAATGTATTAACGTTGTCTTTTGTAAATTGTTCAAATGGTAAAGAAGCTAACTTTACTTACGAAGATCGCCATAGACGCAAATTCCGACTATACTGCACACACCAAAAGCCCACAAGACTCTGTCCATTGCAGCAGAAATAGACGCTTGTAAAGCGCTATATTCTCTGTCATAAAATATTGTCCCCAAACTCAATGTGAATATCATCAATGATATCGCTAAGACGATTGCTGGGAAAGACCAAATCTGTAACAAAAACACTAAGTATAGACCGGTTAACTAAAGCAGGCACGTTTATAGTATAGTAACAAAATGTTACACAGGTGTTAAACATATATATAGGTATCATATTTTCTTACATACACTGTTCTATGGCTGAATGATATACTATACGAAGTCTCCACGCACGTCATGCTGCCCTATTTAAGTTGCAAATACGCTCACGGAACACTGATTTCCATACAAAAATCTATTCATTCGATACAATAACTTAACGTATATATTCATGCTAGAGGTATTGAATTCGGTCCGTTTACGGAACTCATCGTGGTATCCAAATTCTGCTTCTCAATTCTTACCTTTGGTATAACTTTTTTATATTTTTCTCGATTGAATGTCGTTATGAGGTAGCCCGCTGCCATTCCCACCACGTAAGATCCTGCTCTACTATATGTCTTCACGTAAACGTAATCTAAACTTGAAATCGCTCTTAAAAGAAAGAAGTCCCTGTAACATATTTTGAATGTAAGGCATTTTTAATATAGGCATAGGGATGGGACATGAATTCTTCTCCAGCTGTTAAAAGACTAATGACTTTATAGTAATGCTATGTGGCATATGCCTGGTATGTGCCATATAGTAATTTAGGTCAGACGACTTTGTGATGGTCAATAAATAAAAGTTGTGTGACAAAACGTGGGATGAATCAAAACTTGCGTGATGTCGCATGTGGGGTGTGCTTGAACTTGGAGTACTTGCTATTCACTAAACTTATGATTGATAACACTATAATTATTTTTTACTTACGTGGTATTTACCAGTGCTAGTTGTATTGCACTATCCCCGACGACATGTTATATGAGAGATCACTACAGAGGGAGCTGATGCATAAATGTGACCATTTGTGACCATGACTTTAAAACATGAAATTAATGAGATGTGATTTATGGATCGTCCTATTGGAGTATGGGCGATCTTCGGAGAAGAAATACTCACTGCGCAGTATAAAAGATGACAGGTTGCCACCTATACCAGTAGGTCAACAATCCTGGTATCAGAACGGTCAGCAGGCTAATGATTCCGTAGACTAGAAGACCGTTTCTTTTGTTTTTTCTGTAGACGTAGAATATTAATATGCAGAGGATGGTCAAATGGAAGTCGCAAGATATGTACCAGCTGACAATTAAGCACTGAAAAAGAAACAAACATAAGTGATTTTTTTTAAACTAGAGCATTTTGATTGTTTGGGGCCGCAACAAAGATGCTTTTTACATTAACGCTTGTAGAAATCACCTTGGTTTCTCCTACAAGGCAGCAAAGTTCAAATATTTGTATCTAAAATGAAAGATCATCGTACAGTTAGCCATATAAGTAGCTGATCGAATACATATGAAATCGTCTTTATTTTTTTGTGTCTGTATCAACAATAGTTTATTCTTCACTAAAATAAACTCCATGCGGTTTACTTTATGTCACATTATATTTACTCGGGATTAAAAGTAGCTTAAATTACTCGCTGATAATGTAACTTCATATTGGTGAAAGAATTTTTCAAATCGGTCCAGTAGTTTTGGAGCTTATTCAATGCAAACAAACAATCAAATCTTTCCTCTTTATAATATTAGTATAAATAACGACAAAATAATATTTCGATTGAAGTTAATGTGAAGAAGCGTTTTGAAGTATTTAATTTGTTCGGCTACTTTTGTGGGTGACTGTACTAACATACACACATTACGCCTTTATCCTCGAAGGGGTAGTCAGAGCTGAGTAAGAAAACGGATGAAAGAAGATACCACGCAGCAGAGATGAGAATGTTGAGATGGATGTGTGGAGTGACGAGAATGGATAAAGTGAGGAATGAGTATATTAGAGGCAATTTGAAAGTGGCACCAGTGGCAGAAAAGTTGAAAGGAAGTCGTCTGTCTTGTATGGACATGTGAGGAGAAGCAATGAAAGGCATGTAGCCCAACGAGTGATGAATTTGAGTGTTGATGGATGGCGAGGACGAGGACGACCAAGGAAGAGGTGGATGGATTGTGTAAGAGATGATATGAAAGAAAAGGGCGTGAATGACTTGATGACGAACGATAGAGGAGAATGAAAGAGAAAAACATGTTGCGTCGACCCCAAGTAATTTGGGACCAGGGCAGGAAGATGATGACGATGGGTCGGCAGAGCTGCAACCATTGCATAAATTTTTCGACAAATGTATTTCATCCCATGATGTGATAGGGGGCAAAACCATCGCCATATCGGTCACTCATTCCGCACACCTGGCTGATACGGAGCAGAAAAACACAATATTAGCCAGTATAAAAGTTTTTCAAACTTTCATTATGGACTTTTCTGAGATAAAAGTAGCATATAATCCATGATGGACGTCTGCCTGTGTGATTTTATGCCATTCAGCGGTTTCTGTTTACTTCTGACAAAACATCTTTGCAAACTTTCGTTTTAAACGAGATACTTACCATTTCCTTAGCGCTGGTGTTCATCATCAGCAGACATCGCCACCAAGATTTTACGCATAAATTCTGTTCGGATTCAGCAAATTTTCGCCATAGTGGGCCCTGGCCGGCATCGCCTGATATAGCAGTCATAAAGAACATTGCCACTGCTAACGCCCCTACTAACCTGGGTAGGAAATCGTAAGTCTTTGATTTAGCTTCTGAACATAGGTTATTATGAAATTTCAGCTTATCGACTAAAAACAAATAGTTATGGCAGAATCTGCTCTAAGATTTTGCATTTTGTGAGCCACGCGTCTATGTTGTCCAGGGTCAGCGCCTTTCAAGCACAAAAATTCGATCCATCTGTATAATAGTCATGAAACCAGCTCCATTGCTATTCACTAGTGAATCTTCATTGATCCCATTTGACTCAAATATTTTGCAAATACGTACCTAACGTATCGTTTGCAAAGCAGCTTCGCTAAGTTCTGCGGTTTATCTGGCTTAGCAGAAAGCAGACTTGCAGTATAAAGAAGACCAGAGAAGGCAAAAAAGGTGTCCACGATCAAATCCATGTGGTGGAGGATTATGCCAAGCGATGTCCCTGCATCCTGAAATAAAAGAGGATAAGCAGATATTATAAGAGAATCACTTTTCAGTTTTGATCTCGTTTGAGAGTATTATTATTCAGTTTTACTATTTGTAAGTTACTCCGATAGGTTAGGTGGCAATTCTCTATAGTCCATCTATCATTCATGAACTGATATATATCCACTGCAAGATGTAGTTTTCACAGATTGTACCATTTTTGATGGTCCTCTCTAATAATAGGTATAGATTTTAATACCAGAGAGTGGATGGCATTTTGTTGGTGGTGTGGTTTATTGGTTTGTGTATAATATATTTCGTAACCTCCTGGATAGCTATCACCGTATATAAATTGTTAAAAGACGCCACAGTGGCCAACGTAAGGGTGCTGCGTTCTGGGATCAGACTGTGTTTTTTTATGGCATTGAGTGACGAGATGAGCATACCGTTCGCCTGGTGGTAAGCGATACAACCACCCATAAACAGTAGCAACACGATCCAGCACCTTGAGTTACAAAGTACTGTGTGGCATTCCACTGCGCTCGTCATCCTGAGACATAAAATGTTAAGTATCATTATGTCCAATAGTTACACTGGCTATAATGTCCTTCAAACCGAAATACAACAGTGCATGCACACTGCTGGTTGGCGGAAGAAATAGACATTGAAGTGGTATCCACCCAGACGGACTCTTACATATGAGATATCTTTAAACAGGCCGGCATAATTGTGTCGACTCACGAGGGATAATCACTCGTCAATCGACACTCTATCTGAACTTCTCCACGTACCATCTGTAGCAGTGGGGTCCCTTTATCGTATAAAAAATATACTACTCCGCAATTCACAGCTCCTGATTTGTTTGCACCATTTAAATAGTGTAGTGGACGATAGCCTAATTGGGAATGGAACGGTCTGCCGAGACAATGTCTGGAGGTTCGAAACCCAAGGCACACACCTCTGACTTTTCATAGTTACGTGTGTATTGTTTATAAGTTATCGTTCGCTTTAACGGTGAAGAAAAATCGTGAGGAAACCTGCATACCTGACAAGATTTTTATAGGAGTTTCGAAGGTATGTGAAGCCTACCAACCCGCACTAGGCCAGCGTGGTGGACTAAGGCCTAAACTCTCTAGGAAGCCCGTGCCCAGCTGTGGGACAGTATTTAATACAGGGCTGGTATTATTTTATTTAAATATATTACCTTATCAATATCCAATGAGTTGATTAATCCACTATTAACAGAAAACAAGTAGACATGCGCCCATACCACACAAAAAGAGGTCAGAAACCTTATGCCATTCATGGCTGATATCTCTGAGCCTTGCACGGTGAATAATGATGCGTAGTTGGTTTTAAGGCAGAATGATTTTACTACCTTCGCCGCTGCAAAATGACATTTAAGTTTAGGCGGGAATTTTGAGATTCGGTTTCGATAATTTCAGTATAGAGTCTTTTGTTAATAAAGGTGGGTGCGGGCTTGTAATAAAAAAAATCGACTAAAAACGCATAGTTATAAAGAAAAAACTGCTTAATACTTGGCACATTTAATTATTTGAAGATTTTTTAGCAGCTATTAATCTAAGACAAAAACACACAAACCTTATAAACTTTCGTAGTAAGGTTTACAATTTACAACCGGATTTGGTTAATTCTTCCTGGGCTTAATTTTAGTCGTCAATTTTGCACACACTCTGACACTCACGCTTTTTATCCCGGAAGGGGTAGGCAGAGGCGCAACCAGTGCACCCACTTTTCGCCGTGCGTATTCCGTCCCGTGATATGATAAGGAGGAGCCCATCGCTATATTGGGCACAAATTCTAGACTCCGGGCTGATACTAAATAGAAAAACCCAATATCGTTTTGCCCGACCCGGAGATCGAACCCGAGACCTCAGCGTTGCAGTCGCACCGTAATACAACTACGCCACCGAGGCACTCAATTTAGTCGTCAATTTTGATAAAAAAACAAACCATTAGCAAAGAATAATAGCAACTAAATGTAAAAAACATTTACCATAAGTATGTGATGTCTGAGCGTTGTTTTTACCATAATACGTCAACATGATTGCAGTTATTAGCAAAATAAGCATCATAGTGCTGAAAAATGTGGATTATAAAGTTAATAACGAAGATAGATAGAGACCAGATTCCTTAATCCCTACCGTTAAATATGCGTTAATGTTAGGAATAAAGCAAACAATAAAGTTCCTTAAGCATCATTTAGATGGATTAATAATTGCTAGGAATAATCGTCACGTGACTATTGCATCATGCTGTTCAGACGCAGGTGAACTGAGACTAGTATATTTATATGATATTTTTCAAAAAGCCCGTAAACATAATTGGGTAAGCTAAGCAAGTATTGCCTGTTAACGCGGACGAGAATCGCCTCGTTATTTCGCATGTTCAAAAGAAGCGACTTATCACGATAGCCTAGTTGGGAATGGAACGATCTGCCGAGAGAATGTACGCAGGTTCAGAACCTAAGCACACACTTCTGACTTTCGAAGTTTTGTGTGTATTGTTTATCAATTATCGTTCGCTTTAACGGTGAAGGAAAATATCGTGAGGAAACTTACGTAAGTACTTGAGAATTCTCCATAAGAATTTCGAGGGTATGTGAAGTCTGTCTGCACTAGGCCAGCGTGGTGAACTAAGGCCCAAATCCTCTCACTAGAGGAGGCCTGTGCTCAACAGTAGGTAGTATATAATACAAGGCTGGTATTATTATAACCATATAAAATGTAAAATAATTTTAACTCACAAAAACACGCGAGCTCCGAACCCGTAGTTGCTAATTTTGCCCGGTAGATGGCAGTAGTTGACAGTAACCGCGAGGTCTTCAGACATCACAATCAGGTGGGAATTCTGTGCCATCACCTTGCCTATAGTAGATACAGACCCCATCGAACATTGACTTGGCAGGCATAAACCCCAGCTGATTGTATTCATGTGCCTTCCACGCATTGATTTGGTCTGCGAAGAAAAAGAATATTCAATAACATCTAATGTCTCCGGGTAACGAACACATGGTGGTTTTTTGTGGGCCATGACTCTTTCTTTCCCAAAAGGGCAGATTTTAAATTACAAGTTATCTTATTTATAAATCGGCCCAATAGAGATCAAAATGTGCAGAAGAAATCCTAATATTCATAACAAAATCTAGTAACAAGTCTAAACCTGAAAAAATATTTTACCTACAGGCTGTTGAGCTACCAAGTCCCAATTAAATAGGTAGTCATAGAAAAATGACTGCCTCGGTGGCGTAGTTGTATTATAGTACGACTGCAAAGCTGAGGTCTCGGGTTCGATCCCCGGGTCGGGCAAAGTGATATTGAGTTTTTCTATTCAGTATCAGCTCGGAGTCTGGAATTTGTGCCCGATATGGCGATAGGCTCGCCCCCTATCACATAATGGGACGGAATAATGGCGAAAAGTGGGTGCACTAGTTGCGCCTCTGCCTACCCTTTCGGGGATAATAGGCCCGAGTGTATATATGTATATGTATGTATGTCATAGAAAAATCTAAGAAATCAAATCTGATTAACAAAATTTGAAATTCCCAGTAACAGGTATTACAATGTAAACGTAGAATCTCATTCTAATTATCAATAGGAGACTGCAAAGGTTTCTTACATATGGCCTACTTGATCAAGTTTTCTGTAAACGGCTTCGGCCAGACATTGTCCCTAGGTGCGACACGATTGATTTCAATGAAAATATTCAATATAATAAAATTAGCTTTACATACTCATATAACCGGGTTTAGTTTTGAACTTTATCTTTTGTGAAGGTGGTTTGTGCCACTACATGACTATAAAGAGGATTATGAAGACAATAAAAAAGTCATTCACGTTTCCATTTACAAACGGTCAATCATTTAGCATGAAGTCACAAGGTTTATCGGTGATATGATTTTATGATGCAAAATAAATAAAACGTCATTCGCAGAAGTAATCAAGTTCGTTTCATCAATTATCCATATTTCGAATACACGCGTTATATGCCTTAGGTATTTTAAAATTTATGAATGATTACGTTTGTTTTGTTTTATTTTGTAAATTATAATTTTAATATTTTTGTCATATTACTTAGTGTTTTTGTGTGGTTTCTGCTACACTATGTCTCATTGTTTTGTTTTTTTACTTAACATCTTTTGTCTCAGGATGACGAGCGCAGTGGTATGCCACACAGTACTTTGTAACTTAAATGCTGGATGGTGTTGCTACGGTTTATGGGTGGTCGTATCGTTTACCGTGGGACGGACAGTACACTCGTCTTGTCATTCAATGCAATAAAACAAAAACAACAAAAAGAATATGCATCCCTCATCTTTTGTTAATTATGAGTGTTCTTTGCTCTCGTTACAAGATTTTGTTCTATTTGGCATTCCTTGATAATAATAATATTTATTCGTTTTCGCGTTGGACGTCCACCTACAAGGTGGACAGACGATTTGATTAAGGTTGCAGGAACACGCTGGTTGCAGGCTACTTTGGACAGGTCCATCTTGAAATCTTTAGGGGAGGCCTATGTTCAGCAGTGGACTTTATAGGGCTGATGATACTGATGGTTTTTTAGGAACATTAATATAATGATAATGATAACTCACGTTAATATAAGAGGTGGCTGTCTCATAAGGTTCAAAATAGCTTCTCCCTTTAAGCAATTTGCCCTCAGATAGTTGGAAGTCCAGAAGACAGTATTGCGGGCGCAGTTCAGGGTAGTTCTTCAACCAGGGGGGATTGAGGCACTGATCGAAATTCCCCAAATGGTTTTGGAGGCCATATAGAGTTCCCATGGGGCGTTGGTTCGAATCCCACACTGTAAGCAATATATTTGTAATATTATTCTTAAATACGACTAGATGAATTCTCGTTATCGTGCATGATAGGCTAGTTGGGAATGGAATGGACTGTCGGGACGAAGGACCGCAAGCTCAAAGCCAAAGGTTACTGACTTTTCGATGATATTAGATACTTGTGTCCTAAAACACACTACTACTACTCTAAGAGAACTTGTCGTAGTGGCAACATCCAGGTAGAACACACATTTAGTCAGAAATACATTCACGCACATATTCGCATTGAACTAAAAAATTATAAAAAAATCAGAAAAGCATAACTGGGATTTTTTGTGAAAATATACATAATATTCATTTTTTGCATATCACGTTAGCCAAACCGCACTAAGCCAGCGTGGTGGACTAAGGCCTAACCCCCCTCAGTGGTAGAGGAGGTCCGTGTTCAGCAGTGAGCAGTATATAATACAGGGCTGGTATGGTACGGTAATGGTTATTCATGGATGATTTCTGGCACAGTGTTAGTAGAGGTAAAGACGAGTATGTAGTTTAACAATATCAACATGACCCTGTTTGTCATTTAGAGAATGACGTGTATAATTGATCACTTTTAAATAAATAACCATCAGTTAGTTTCTGCATTGAGAACAAGTTCCTATTCTGCATAAATGATGACTTTTATACAAATACAAAAACATTTATTCGCACAACACCATGACAAAAACAAATTACACGTAAATAAAACGGAATATATACAATAAGACAAAAACATTAAAATTTTAAACTAAAACAACACCAGTACACATAAGAAAAAAAAAACATAAAAATAAAAACCAAGAAAGAAACGCAGTACTAGCATTGATGTAGGGTTTTTTAATACATCAATGAGTACTAGTGTATACCGTTCCGAACGTCATGGTATGTGAGTGCGAAACGGGTCCCATTCAGCACAAGCCGCGAGCGAGACACGCGCACACTATTTTGTTGTGCAAACTTTCAAGGCTTCTACTTTGGCGAATTATTTGTTGTCGCAGTTCTTATGGTTTATACTTTGGCGAAGTTTGTCTTTTGACAATTCTTTCAGTTCAACTTTTACAGTTACAAAGTGACTGGCTGTATGAGTTTTGAGTAATGTACACTATTGGTAAGATTCAAGTACGTACTCCATGTAGCCCACAGCGTAGAGTTTCGTACGCCTTCTAACATCGCCACCATAGCTTTGAAGCAAGGTTTCTCATCTTCGTGCCATTTCTCTTCTGTCACTGCTTTTAACAATGCATCTATTTCAGGTATCCTTCTTTTAACTTCCACATTATCGTTGAGAACTCCTTTTGCTGCAACAAAAGCACATGTTTTAATGATTTAATATCTTGTAACTGCGTCGTGATTATGAGGATGTAATTTTTAAAGGAAGTAAAATATAGTTATTTTGTAACATATCTGCATTGTAAATATAATAATTATTCTTTCAAAAGAATTTTAGTTGAACCAATATTATAAATTCGAAAGTTTTTACAACATTCGTATTTTTTATGTTTATTATGAAGTTTTGGTAGACTAAGATCTGTACTATAATATAATAGGCTTTTTGTCCGGAAGAGAATGCCGATTTTAAACCAGGAAAGGCCTTTACGGTTGGAGCTGTAAGCAACATACATACGCATTACGCCTTTTTCCCTTTTCAGGGGTATACAGAGGTGTAACGCACCCAGATATCACCAGCTATGTTAGGTCTCATGGGTACTTGTCTATTACTACTTACTGGACACATTTCTAGACTCCAGGCTTTAACTGACTTCTATCCAGAAAACTTCTTTCACGCGGTCGAAGCCGGGAACAAAAGTTAGTAAATAAATAAAAGTTCATTTGGTGTTGCTACTGTTATTGAATATTATTTCGTTACTATCAGGCGAACGGCTTCCTCATTTCCTACCTTTCTTCCTAAAGGGTTAGGTACAAGTGTAACTATTGCCGCCACATTTACCTATTCTTTATCGGACAAAACATTCAGTGCCAGTACTTAAGATCGAGAAACAATTGTCTATCGTATCGTATTGGTAATAAACCTACCTCATGATTCACAACCTATACCAATAAGTCAAACGTATAAACTAATATTTAATACAATATCAATTATACAGAATGTTCTTGCCGTGTATTATGAATTTTTCAAGTGTGCGAGGATGGCGAAACCCGTAACTATGAGGAATAGCGTAAAAAGCTCAAAGGAGTCTCGAGGCCCATTTTGAAGAAAACTAAAACTGTATCATTGGTTTTATAAAAAAATCGATATTAGTATCCAGGAATCGAACTCGTTGATATTAACAAAAAAAGAACAAACTGTATCATTGCACCATGCGATATATCTAAAGTGTTGCTAACAGTGATCAAATTCTGGGAAGTAATGACACATGGAAAACTAGAGGAAAGGGCTGCTCATCATCATCATCATCAGCCCGTTGCAGTCCACTGCTGGATATAGGCCTCTCCCAAGATACGCCACAGAGCCCGGTCTGCTGCTTTATGCATCCAGTTGCTGCCGGCCCTCTTGTGCAAGACATCCCGCCATCAATTAGAGGGCGTCCCACGCTACGTTTACCAAGACGCGGTCTCCACTCCAGAACACGCTTACTCCAGCGGTTATCTGTTCTGCGACATATGTGGCCACCCCATTGCCACTGTAGCTTACTAACTCAAGGGAAAGGGCTCATTTCTAACAAATACTGTTTTATCTTGTGTTACGTAGCACTCCACTGCACTCGTCATCGTGAGATAATTAATGTTAAGTCTCATAATACCCAGTAATTACGCAGGCAACAATGTCCTTGAAACTGGAAAACAACAGTGCATACACTGCCGCTTGATGGTAGAAAAAAATATTGCGGTGGTATCTACTCATACGGCCACGCTCTCTGCTCGAAAATGGTTTTGTTGTAAGTGAAAACAAAAACTAACCCAATAAGTGCCAGTTTTGACCTCAAACTCCTGTTACAAGACCCTAAATCGCAGCCTTAGTTTTTGCTATATACAACCCAAAATATCACGAAAGCAAAAAAAAATATTAAACGGTGCTTAATAATCTTTATATTATTTTGTACACAGTAACATATTGTTTTAAATAATAGTATTTTACTGTCTTAATTTTATATGAAATAAGTACAATTTATTTGAGAGATTATTTTAATTGAGAATTGCAATAATCTTACACTAATGTAATAAGTAGATATAGATAAACTCACAACTTGAATAAATAAAAAGCTCGCGGACTATAACTCAAATTCACTCACCAAGTAAAATGATTAAAACTGCAATCTTCATATTATCCTTTCGTTTAAAAATAAAATATTTGAACAGCACACGTGTTTCCCTATCGAAATACTGATGCGAACTTGTTTTACCTTCTTATATTGCTTGTAAATTAATATTGTAGTAGCTCTGACTGCACACCACGCCATTCGACGTGCCTACGCAAATGGCCCGTATATTACACAGTCAATAATATCACGCGATACTCGTATTTTCATGACAATATTGATCCAATATTGATGCGTATCGCAGTACCGTGATAATATCAGGTTTTAAGCATAGTATTGTGACTGTAACATAACCCAATAACTTGCATGAATTTCGCAGATTTCTAATCTCTATATTTACAAAAACACTAGGCGTCGCTGCTGGGTCCGCCCGCGTGAGAAGCATTTCCTGCTACGAAAGTACCTAAGGACCATACCATAGGACGATTCCAGCGCCATCTACCAAATAAAAATAACTATTACTCCCCACGGGAGCAAACTACCGGGATAAAAAGTAGCCGACGTGTTAATCCAGGGAATGATCTACCCGTGTGTCAAATTTCATCCCAATCCGTCTAGTAGTTTCTGCATTTACTTTTAACAAACATCCAACCATTTTTACAAACTTTCACATTTGTAATATTAGTCCTATTCCACTATCCTACTAATATTATAAACGCGAAAGTTCGTAAATATGTATGTATGGATGTTTGGATGTATGGGTGTTTGTTAATCTTTCACGCAAAAACTACTGAACGGATTTCGATAAAATTTGGCACATGGGTAAATCATGTCCTGGAGTAACACATAGGCTACATTTTATCCCGGGAAAATAAAAAACGAGACTTTTATCCCCGAAAAACTTTTTAACGTGGGCGGAGCCGCAGGCGAAGTCTAGTAAGAAATAAGATAACATGTATGTTCCTATGGACTCTAAAACAGCTGGAACGATTTTAGTGAAATTATTTAATCTTCCGATTACCACAGCGGGTGATCCTGTGCAGCTCTGAACATTATTTTGGCAACTTTGTGGCACCATTGGCATTTGGCTATAATTGCTACTCGTGCAAAGCTGTGGCGGGTCGTCACTCGGTTATAAAACATTCAAAACAAAAATAATGGGACAAACGTTACACTGAAATTCGATTCTTCATTTGAATATTACTGTTTGTAGCTGAAATTAATTTTTTTTTGTACTATAAGTTATGACTGTATTTCGCAGACATACAATTGACCTGTATTTCTTTCTTAACTGAAATAAACTAAAGGGTTTACTTTATTTCAGACTAGCTTTTGTTCGCAGCTTCGTCAGTATGAAATTAGTTTTACTGGGATAAAAGTCTCACTATATAAATATTTTCCCGGGATAAAAAGAAGTCTATGTCCTTTCTAGGGTTTAGGCAATCTTCATACCAAGTTTCATCGAAATCCGTTCGGTAGTTTTTGAGTTTATTGCATTTACAAAGACAAACAAACGCAACAGGGGACTATGTTTTGTAATATGCAAGGATAGGAAAAGTTGTACAGTACCATCGTAGTATTTTTCATCTGCTATGGAAACTGAATTAATATTTGTTTGCCAAGGATTTTCTTGAGCTCATGTAAAATAAAAAAATGGAATATTGTGTTGCACCGTCGCGTATCATCAGTGTTGAGTGTATATAATGGCTAACTACGAAGGTCGCAGATCATAAAAAAAGTTGTCTAACGGTCTACGCACAAAGCTTAAATAAATGCATTACAAACGAGCGTAAAGTCAATGGAGGTAACCACTTCTTACCAAGTTTCTCGCATTTATAGCCGGTTCATGCTTATAAAACGTGTACATAGTTACTTTTGTAGTGGTAATAAAAATGATCACTGGTAATAAACGTTTCAATTAAAGTTTTTGTCTTTATTTAACTAATAAAATAAAACTAAAGTACTAATCTAATAAAGGCTCTCAGAAGCCCCCGCGCACCGAAGGACGCCTTGGGCGTCAACGGCAGCGTGAGGTCTAACCGCCACGCTGCCGTCTATCACGGCGGACACTACGCTCCCTGTACGTGGCTCAAAGTAATAAACGGGTCAGACCTAGGATGTCTAATGTTTGAAAAAAAGAGTGGTTTTTAAATCATGCAACTTTTGAAAAACAAATCAATGAAATTCTAAGACTCAAATGGTTTTTAACACGCTTTTATTAGCTTCAGACGTATGTATGTCTGTATGTATGGAAGTAACTTACACTTTGAGCATGAATTTGACCGACTTTAAAACGTCGGATTGGATCGAAATTTGGCATACTTATCAAGGACCGATGGCAATACAGTATTTTAAACAAAAAATACGTTTCTTTTTATAGAAATCCAACTAAATAAATAATACTTAAGTTTTCATTGTGCTTCAATAGGTGACGCCAGCATAGAATTGGATCGCACTATGTTTACAAGCAAGCGAAATTATATAAGTTCGCACACGTTTAACACGTTGTTTTCGTTTCATTCATCCACTATGTGCAAAAAATCCAACTTGTTAATTAGTGAACTAAAAAATGAAAAATAAATAATAGTTACAAAAAAAAACACCATTTATAGAAAATTCTGCCAAAAAAAGAAAATAATTTTTAATAAACTTGAATTGAGAATAGTGTAAATAAGAAAAACATGTATTTTATTGTAAAAAAAAACGTGGGGTGCATGGTGTCAATAGTTATAAATAAGATTTTAATGACAGATAATATGAGTAGAAGGATTATCATTCTGATGATATCTTAAAAAGCACCCCACGCTTTTCTTTACAATAAAATAAATGTTTTTCTTATTTACACTATTATCAATTCAAGTTCACTAAAAGTTTTTTTTAACGATTATTTTTAAAATGTAATCAATTAAAGTACGCAGTATGGCAAACTTGTTACATCAAAAAACATCGTATTTCAATGGACTACGGATTAAAAACATCTATTTCTGGATGATCAGGAAGTGGATGATGTAGATCCCATAGGACAGTTCAGTTAACGGCACGACTACTTTCCAGCTCAGGAAATTGGTAATATAATTGGTGAACAATATATTATTATAAATGTAATAATATGTAGCTTCGCTACATTATATTGCTATACAAATAAGATAGCGAAAGAAACTCTTTTTTTTTTTTATGGCCATCTTCGGCGCATTAGGGACGGCTGCGGGCTTCCTCCGACTAGCGAAAGAAACTCTGCGATTGAAAAAAAAAAATCTGCGATTTTATAATTCTTTTCTGTTTGTATGTTTGTTACTGCACATCTCCGAAACTACTAAACGGATTTCGATGAAATTCGACATACGGGTATATCATGCCCTGGATTAACACATTGGCTACTTTTTATCCCGGTAAAATAAAAAACGGGTCTTTTATCCCGGAAAAACCCTTTCACGCGGGCGGAGCCACGAGCAAAAGCTAGTTTATATATACAGCTGTTTATGGCGTTATTCCCGTCAGCGTAAATACAGCAATTTGTATAATGCAAAAAAATTAACTGCCATTATAATATTATACTCATTTAAGTACCATATTCGGAAAATGCAATCGAGTCGCAAATTGTCATTGCAGATACGGAACTGTTTAAAGCCATTAATATTGCTGATTCTAAAGGTTCATCATTAGCGATGCATGGAGAATGATTCAATACTCATTATAGACTATAATGAGACTATAGATATAATGCTTACGATGATCACGTGAGGAAAAAATATCACTATAAAGTTTCGTAAATAGTCATTTTACTTAAAATCGTGTATATCGGAAACCTCTTGTGTCCTCACCATGTCTTTTACATTGAAATAAATATTTTTTTGTGTGCATGCACTGTTGTGTAGTGTGCATGCACTATTGTGTTCCGGTTTGAAGGACATTGTAGCCAGTGTAACTACTGGACATAATGACTCTTAACATCTTATGTCTCAGGATGACGAGCGCAGTGGAATGCCACACAGTACTTTGTAATTCAAGGTGTTGGATGATGTTGCTACTGTTTATGGGTGGTCGTATCGCTTACCATCAGGCGAACGGCATGCTCATCTCGTCATTCAATACGATAAAAAAAACACGTAACTTGAAGTAAGAGGTGCGTGTCTTGAGATTGAGCCTGCTGACCTTCATCTCGTTTGTCCATTCGATTCCTAACTACGCTATCGGACACTTATTACCCTCATTCCTTTGTATTCGTCCGGCAGCACATTCAGTATTCTTGAGAACATGGAGTGATGAGTCACTTCACTTATGCTAGTTTTAATAAACAAAATCCAAACATTGTCACGTTCAACACCAAATAGGTTATACGGATGCAGTAGTACAGACGACAATTAAATTAGCAATGTATTGTTTATGCCGCCTTGAGACAGACTATTTACGTAGATGTGTGTATAATATAGATGGATAAATGGATGTAATATAAATTACTAGCGGCCCGCCCTGGCTTAGCACAGGTAGCAAAGCATAATACTGTATACCTACATTTATTTTTCTGTCGTACAAAATATTTATGAATTATTCCTCTTGAATCACAGCATCCATTGATGAAAAACTTATTAAAATCCGTTAAGCAGTGTTTGAGTTTATTGCGTTCAAGAGACAGACAGATGCGATAAGGGACTTTGTTTTATAATAAAAATAGGTTTTGCCCGCGGCTCCGCCCGCTTTAAAAAGTTTTTCCGGGATAAAAGTCCCGGTTTATATTTTTCCGGGATAAGAAGTAGCCTATGTGTTAATTCAGGACATGATCTACCCGTGTGCCAAATTTTATCGAAATCCGTTCAGTAGTTTTCGCGTGAAAGAAGAACAAACATCCATACATCCAGACATCCATACATACTTTCAAACTTTCGCCTTTATAATATTAGTAGGAGTAGGATAGTAGGATAGAGATGTAGGGTCATATCCCTAAAAATAAAAAATAAACCGCGAGAAAAAAATCCGCAATAAAATTCCCGGTGTCTGTTTTCCGGGATAATAGTAGCCTATGTCCTCCTTTGGATCACAAACTATCTCCATACTTATTTTAATACGGTTGCACTGGCAGAAAACGATTTTCCGAGATTAAGGTCCCGGTTTATATTTTCCCGGGATATGAAGTAGCCTAGATTCTTCCCAGGGTTTAAAACTATCTCCCTGCCAAATTGCATCGCTATCGGTTCAGTGGTTTAGTCGTGGCGGCTCCACTCGCGAGAAATTAAAATCCGGGATATAATTCCCGGTTTATCTTTTTCCGGGATAAGAGTAATTATGTCCTCAACTGGATCTCGAAATATCTCTATACTTGTTTTCTTGCTGTTCCACTGGCAGAAAACGATTATCCAGGATAAAAGTCCCGGTTCATATTATCCCGGGATAAAAAGTATCCTATGTCCGTCTTCTGGTTCTAAGCTACCTCTCCACCAATTTTCAGCTAAATCCGCTCAGCCGTTCTAGAGTTATAAGTGGTGTAACTAACACCACTTTCTTTTATATATATAGATTACATCTTGGGTTTTTTTTTTCTTTATCATTAACGCTGATAGAAACTAAAAGGAGAATATGATATTGACGTATCCTTGGGATAGACTTATTGATAAGACATGTCATTCACATTACTTGTTTTCTATAAGCGTTAACATACATACATATACACTCACGCCTGTTATCCCCGAAGGGGTAGGCAGAGGCGCAACTAGTGCACCCACTTTTCGCCGTTATTCCGTCCCATGATGTGATAGGGGGCGAGCCTATCACCATATCGGGCACAAATTCCAGACTCCGAGCTGATACTGAATAGAAAAACTCAACATCACTTTGCCCGACCCGGGAATCGAACCCGAGACCTCAGCATTGCAGTCGTACCATAATACAACTACGCCACCGAGGCAGTCCCTAAGCGTTAACAATTGTAGAAAAGGAACAGTCGCAGTGACACGCTGGATGCTGGCCGCTCTCACAGGTCCATCTGGAAACCTTTAGAGGATGCCTATGTTTAGCAGTGAACTTCATGGGGCTGATGATGATGATTGTAGAAAAGCATCTTGGCTACGTTCCCTAAAGTGTTATTTTGTATAAAAACAGCGTGATGTGAGGTAACTATCGATATCGGCTGAGACTGCAGTAATACTAGTATGTCTTTGTAAATCAATTGGGGAATTAGTGCCCGATATGGTGATAGGGTCGACCCCTACCACATCATGGGACTGATTACGCACGGCGAAAAGTGAGTGCACTAGTGGTGTCCTCTGCTTACCCCTTTTTGGAATAAAAGGCGTTTAGATAGGGGCACTAGACACATTCCGCCAGATGAAGCCCGCAGCCGTCCCTGATGCGTCGAAGATGGCCACTGCGGAGATTTAGTTGGTATTGCCCTGAATAGGGTGAACCCAACATAGCCGTCCAGCCACCTCTATGAGGGCAGGGTGCTGGTGGTAGATCATTTTCACCGCGAAAAAATAATCTATACTATCTATACTAATCTATACTAATATTATAAAGCTGAAGAGTTAGTTTGTTTGTTTGTTTGAACGCGCTAATCTCAGGAACTACTGGTTCGAATTGAAAAATTATTTTTGTGTTGAATAGAACATTTATCGAGGAAGGCTTTAGGCTATATAACATCACGATGCAACTATTAGGAGCGAAGAAATAATGGAAAATGTGAAAAGAACGGGGAAAATTATTCATCCTTGAGGGCTTCCATTGCGTGCGCTGCGAAAACGGTTCAAGATACCAAAAATATATGTATGAAATAATTATTCCTCTTGAAATGATCTAAAAAAATGTCCGCGACAGTATATGTCTGTCTTTTAAGATTAACTCACTTGAACCGTTTTTATGGTAATCAAATTTGGTCGAAATTAATGCGTTATTTGTTAAGAGTTGTATCAACGTCCATAATATTCATCTTTATCCAAATAAATGTGTTGGATAGAGTGATTCAACGGGAAGGTTTTTATGTACTTTTAGCCCGAAAAAACTTATTAACGCGGGCGAAGCCGTGGGCAAAAGCTAGAAAATAATAAAAGGCGTCATTAACGCACCGCACAACGAATTGGAGCGGCTGTACCAAATTCGAACGTCTGTTCGTCCTGTTCGATGGCGCGATAGACCACTACAGCTTGGGCTAGCAATACTTATCATATATATGTATATAAGTAAAGGAGATGTCCGCTCTTTGTATGGGTGCTGGGCCTCAAAATCTAAACAGGCTCGAACTTTAGGGACGTTAAAGTGGCAACATATGGAACTTGGATCCATGAAAAAGATTTTCTAGGGCGGTATTAATAAATCAATCTCAAGTTTGAGTTACATCTCAAGTAGATATAATGTACGAATAGTTCAATACATTATGTCTACTTGAGATGGAACTCAAACTTGAGATTGATTTATTAATACCGTCCTTAGACCCCTCCATTCAGAACCAACTGTTTTGAAAACATTCATATTAAGTGTAGTTTTCAAGCCAAACAAAATTACATGTAGCTGAAAATCGGAGGTCTTTAAACTTAAACGATTTATTGCAAAAGGTTAGTTTTCAGGAGTTCTATCCAATTATATATAGACTGTCTTGTTTAGATTTTTAGCCATGTCCTTTTTACTGGGAAAGTACTAAGTGGGACTTTTGTACAAGAAAAGTGTTGAAGGTTTTTTATACGGAAGTATCAATTTAGCTGGCTGTTATGATCTATCATAGAGGTTTCCATAACAGTCGAAAATAACATGAAAATTGTTTTTACTGTCATTACCGTCGTGCCGTTATCGTCTGCAGCGTCCTGCGGAATCACAACTTAAAAGTTATGCTGTTACTGACGTTTCAATATCAATTCTTATCTATCTTAGTTTTTAGAAACACAGATAACCACCAAAAGGAAGCATTTTAACTGTTTGTTATGTCAGTAAGTTATTGAGACTGGCCGTAAGTGTCCGCCACACATTTTGTACGGTTGTCGACATATGGGATACAAACATCATATCACCATTTGTAATAATAGTCTAAAGTAGATTTCTTTAAAAAAATGTGAAGCTTAATACCTGCAACCCTTCAGCTAGGTTTGCGTCATCGTATTCAGGTATAACTAGAAAAATATTTTAATAATCATTTAAGGTAGGTCTGTTATATGTAAGAGTCCGTCTGGATGGGTACCACCACAATGTATATTTCTACCGCCAAGATGCAGTGTGCATGCACTGTTATGTTTAGGTTTGAAGGATATTGTAGCCAGTGTAACTACTGGAAAAATTGAGACTTAACATCTTATATCTCAGGATGACCAGCGCAGTGGAATGCCACACAGCACTTTGTAACAAGGTGCTGGATGGTGTTGCTGCTGTTTAGGGGTGGTCGTATCGCATAAAATGCGAACGGCATGCTAGTCATTTAATGCCATAAAAAAATTGCCTGAAACACCTTCTCTAAAATGTCTATCAGCTCTCCATCTAAGATATCTTTTGAACGTAATCGATACGCATTGAGTAATTCATGACGTACTTTGACATATCTTTGTGGAATACGATATTCGTACACTTCCTACTTTACTTTGAAGTTTCAAGTTGATGCTCTTTCCTGCTCAATGGTGCGGTAGTGCGCGGTATGGTGTTTGGTGAATTGTCTAGATTTTGGGGGTGAGTTATGTATCCAATGGCGGAACCTCGCCCCCCTCCGACATCCACGTTAAACACAATTTTGATTTTGGTTCGGCAAAGTAAGTCTACCGCAACTGACGATAAATAAAGTGGCATCTAGATAGAGTTCCTGTGTAATTAGTTGCGAATTAATGAACCCGTCGTGAAATCTGCTAAGAAATGTCCAGATCGTGTCATTGGTCATTCCTTTTTTTTAACCAATGTGTCTTAGACAGAGAGTCATCATTATCATCAGCCACATGGCACCCACTGTTGAACATAGTCCTCCCCTAAAGATTCCCAGACGGACCTGTCAAAAGCGGCCTGCATTTAGTGCCTTCATGCAACCTTTACCAAGTTGTCTGTCCACCTTGCAGGAAAGACGGAGAGTAGTTGATGATGAGTGATACTTAAATATAAGACTGCTTCGGTGGCCTCGTCGTAGTGTGTGCATAGTACCGCTGTGAGATCCGAATTTCGAATCCCGGGTCGGGCAAAGTGCTTTTTTCTACTTGGTATCGGCCTGGAGTATTTTTTTAATGATATTATTGGCCGTCTCGTTGGCGTAGTTGTATTACGATATGACTACAATGCTGAGGTCTTCGGTTCGGTTCCCGGGTCGGGCAAAGTGATATTGGGTTTTAAATTCAGTATCAGCCCGGAGTCTGGGATTAGCGCCCGATATGGCGATAGGCTCGCCCCCTATCACATAGGGACGGAATACGCACAGGGAAAAGTGGGTGCACTAGTTGCGCCTCTGCCTACCCCTTTGGGGATAAAAGGCGTGAGTGTGTGTGTAACGTAGTCTCCTTTTTATTCCGTTAAAATATAAACCGGTACTTTTACTCCGGAAAAACTTGTACACGCTGGCTGAGCTGCGGGCAGAAGCTAGTTTTTTTAACCGACTTCAAAAAGGAGGTTCTGTATTTATATTTTATTTTTAATTCCTGATAATGTAGCTTTATACTAATGAAATATTTTTTAAAATCGGTTCAATAGTTTTTGAGTTTATCCATTAAAAACAAATAAATAAAAAATCAAAACTTTCCACTTCATAGTACCTAGTATAGATAAAAATAAAAGGATGAAAATTGATCACACTTGATGGTAACTACAGTAGTCTATACTTTATACGAATATTATAAAGAGGAAAGATTTATTGTTTGCTTTTTTGTTTGTTCGTTATTGATAAACTCAAAAACTGATGGACCGATTTTAAAAAATATTCACTAATAGGAAGCTACATTATTGCTGAGTGCTATAGGCTACGTTTTATCCCGGAAAAACTTTTTCACGCGAGCGGAACCGCGAGCAGAAGTCTAGTATATTATAAACTAGCTTTTGCCCGCGGCTCCGCCCGCGTTAAAAAGTTTTTCCGGGATAAAAGTCCCGCTTTATGTTTTCCCGGGATAAAAGTAGCCTATGTGTTAATCCAGGACATGATGTACCCGTGTGCCAAATTTCATCGAAATCTGTTCAGTAGTTTTAGCGTGAAAGAGGAACAAACATCCATACATCCAAACATCCATACATTCTTACAAACTTTCGCCTTTATAATATTATTATAGTAGGATAGTAGGACTATAAACATAATGTCGACCAATCAGATATTCTAAGATTGACAGAATAATGTTGCCTTGTATTCACTTTAGACATTCTCCAAAATGTCCTTTTTTTATTGCTACTACATTATTTTATGAAAGTTCCTTTTGGTGTTACAAATATTTGAGGATATCATTTATTGTTGTAACAATATCAAATGTCTCTACAGTATCATAAAGTACTTTATTATTGGTATGTTTTTTTGACTCTGTTACGACGTACTCCGCTTACTCTGCAATTTTTTTCCAAAATTAAGTAAGTATATTTATTTGCACGTTAAGGAATATTGCACATGCGATTTATCTGTCCGTTTATTCCTCTAAGCTAGTCTTTCAGATATTTACCCACTTTTCGCGATTAGAGTTCCGACCCATAATATGATAGGGAGCGAACCTATTATCATATCGGACATAAATATCAGACTCCGGGTGGATGTTGACTAGAAAATGCATTATTCTTTACCCGATCCCGGATTGAACCCGAGACCCCAACACTTCAGCCGTATAATTCATACAATTTCATCTCCGAGGCAGTCAAATGGATTCGGCCATATTTACATGGGTATTGTCAAATTTATATCTCAAGTCTCCGAAGAATTGGAGCATACAAAAATACCTTCAACTACTAAAAGAAATTGGGGCGATTTTCCTGCTCTATTTACCGGTTAACCGGAAATCGGATGACGACCGGATACGCCGGACGGCGGGCCACCGTCTAAACCGCAGTTATTGAACATCACCTATTCATCGCCTCTGATTACGACAATTTCCAATATCGTTGTATGTGAGTGAAATAGTGTTCGAAATTTGAATGAAGCTTTGTGATTTTTTACTAATGATTTGACATGGAATTATTATTATGTAGTATGTAGGGGAGGACGGGGCTACAATTAACGGAGGTAAGTATTAACAAGCGAAATTCTCTAAAACTATACACACTACACCTCCAACGCGAGTTTTAATTCGTCAACTAGACCAAGCTGAATGCCACAGGATCGGTCAGTTGCGGCCCGCTCGCCATACAAGTGAGTTGTGTGCCAGGTGACATTTTTACGCAGGCAAAGAACATTTTAAAGTTTACAATTTTTTGATTTCTACAAAAAATATACAGTGCTATGATAATATTCATTATTCTCTGGCAGCATATTTTATACTTAATAATTCTACTTTGCTTAATTGACAAAATTATTGATCAATATTTTAGAATGTTATTTAATTCTTTAAATGAACCTTTGGGGCTACAATTAACAAATTTGCGGGGTTTGTTTTAACGTGTTAATAGCTGTCCCGGATGTGAGGATTAACAGGGTATCTGAATGTTTGTGTATAGTTATTTTAAAATGTTTTGTTTTATGACATTATGCGAACGTATAAACGAAAACCTACGCGGGGCACTACATCCCAAGAGGTCTACGAGTTGGCTGCGCTAGAAGTGTTGGAGAAGAACAGAAAGTACAGAGATGTAGCAAAAGAATTTGAGCTTTGCTACGTTTCACTCTTTAATTTCGTGAAAAAAAAGTAAGCGGGTGCACACTGGTGCACCCGCTTTCTTTAACCGCTTTTTGTAAGCCATTTCTACTGAGAAATGGGTAACAAAAAAATCCGGTTAAGTTTCATTGCCGAACAAGAGGCAACCATAGCCGCAGGGGCGGTTGCGGACGACAACTTAGACGTGAGTCGGGAGAAGCCCGCAGCCGTCCCTAATGCGCCGAAGATGGCCACCGCGGAGTTTTAGTTGGTATGCCGTGCGGTGTACATAGGTTAGGGACTCGGCCCGTCGGTCGCCCGACGTTTTCCATCAGTCAGTTTATAAGAAAGCATATCCCATACAAGTCTGTATTAATTACCTAATAAAGAAATGTGTCATACATATATTTGTTTTCCTCTACATGAGTCAGCATATCATTATGTTAATTGTTGCCCCTTCTGTTAATACTTACCCTCGACCTGTTAATTCTAGCCCCAAACGTGAGGTAAGAATTAACAACTGACTCTTTTGTGAAAAAGAGTTCTAATTACGACATCGTTTCTGTTTTGTTTAATTTGAGATAATTATACGATACCTGAATAATTAAATCATCGTATAACATAATAATCAAATATGGCTATTGAATAATCACTAATCTACAACTAAAAATCCTTTTTTTGTTAATTGTGGCCCCGGCCTCCCCTACTAACGTAAAATTACTATATTTAACTTTGTTAACATTTTCTATTTTTGCTGATGAGCAGCAGTGTGCTATCGCTACTGGGTTTCTATTAGAAGGAGATAATCGATAATATAATTTTCCGCATCGCATTTCTCCAGCTCATGATTTGTTATGAATCAAAATAAAATAACAAATACGATAAAACTTAACAAGTGAACCGACGAATGATCCGACTATACATGGAAGCCGGATTAAATGCGAATTACTGGCGCTTATGTACACAGCAATGCTTTGTGGCGAAACTTTGTTTGTATTCGATTTAATATTCATTGCTTAATTAAATTCGAAATTATTTTCATTAATATTCACGCTGCGTTGGTTACAATGGTGAGACCATTGGTAAACGGCACTACTCACGTAGAACGCTCATCTACTGCACTGCACTGTAACGTGCGTCGCGTCGGTGTCAGCGCGGAGAAGAAAGAAGAAAAAAAAAACGATTTATTACTCATAATTCACAACACAACAAAACAATTAGCATGAAATAAAATTAAACACAAATCAAAACAAATAAAAAATAATAAAACCAAAAGTAATAATGAATTGGATTACATTAAAAATGTATCCCTAGCTGGTCGTGGCTGTGACAGGTAGGTGAGCACTCAGCATAATGTTGTGATTTGGTGCAAACCCAAAACACAACGCTGATTTTCAGTGGTCACCCTAAGTGACGTACGCTCATATCATCTACTGCACAACAAATATACACTTTGTTGTGAGCGACGCGGCGCGGCGTCGCGTCGGTGACAGCCACGGGGGAAGTAGAGAGCGCAGAGAACGCTCGTCGGCTGTACTATACATTAATGCATCCTATTTAGACCGTGGGCCAGTGCAAAATTTCGTCAGTCATTTTCTCCCGAACGATAATTAGTGAGATGCATCAGAGACGTGTATCATAAAGCCTCGTGAACGTCAGCTTCGGCTCCGTGGGTGCCATGAGCGGTGGTAGCCTCCCAAAGATGTAGAAAAAAAAAAATAATTATTCAGTCATTTCCTCCCAACTAAGAATCATTTTAAATTGTAGCTAACCCGATACCTTGAAGAAAAAAAATAATCAGCTGACTGTAACTTGGGGCCTTATGCGTCAGCTGGTCAATCAAACATGTAAAAAAAATATATCATTTCAGTGATTTCCTCTCAACTACAAATTTACCTGATGATAGCTTATACGCAACTATGAATAAATATATATGTCAGCTGGCTGTATGCCGGGGCAAAAACCGTCAGCTGATGCCTTGAAAGGTATAACGCAGGTGTTAGGCGAGAGCTTCTATTACATAATTACATGCATCAGCTGACAATGTTTCCCTCGAATTAATGATAGTAGATTCTCTTTATTAATTACAGCATTATATTATCAATCTATACATGTAAAATGCTTTGTCCTGAATGACTGACTGACGGTTAAACGCACAGCCTAAGCCTCTGACCGTAGAGACCTGAAACTTGCAGGGTGTGTTCTTTGTATGCCATAGGCATCTAACGAGATTGAATTTTCCGAAAGTCTACCCCTAAGAGGGTGAAAAAGGGGGGCAAAGTTTGTATGGGCCAACGTGATTCCTTGTTCCAACCTACTTCAAATATTGCTTAAACTTATTTTTAACAGAACTGATAGAAGACGTGTTTCATGTTTTATTGAAATTCATCCCGTAATATATAATATGTATAAAAACGAAAGGTCATTAACTCACTCATCACGAAATCTGAGAAGCTACACGTGCTAGGAGTCTCAAATTTTGTGGAGGTTCCGTTTAGGACGTTGGAGCTCACTAAGACGGGCTTTGCGAAATTCAACCCCTAATGGGGTAAAAAGATTGTGCGCGATAAACTCAAAGACTATCAAACGGATTTTGATTAAATTTGGTATGGAGATAATTCGAGCATCTGGGAAACTGTCAAGTTTTAGGCTACTTCTTATCCCGTGAAAATGTATAAGTGAGACCTTTATAAAAAAAAAACACTTTCGTACGACCGCGGCTGCGGGCAAAAGCTAGTCAGCTTATAAATTTTCATCTGGGAAGATGTAATGTATCTCAAATGTTTGACTTTACGCTCAGATATGAGTTTTCCGATGAAATGTATAAATACTTTACGACTAATACGTATATATTTAAATAACTGAAGAAATATTAAGAACAGTGATTATGAATTTATAGTTTATTGTACTCTCCGGAGTAAGATAAAGTGGTCAGCAGAAGACTTTTCAGATTAATACAATCTACTGCAGGTGGTACCTTTGCAACACGTTTCTAATCTAATGGTTAGAAAAGTGTTGCATGTCTACATCGCGTCATACAAGGAACACACCCTGCAAGTTTCAGATCTCTACGGTCAGAGGTTTGGGCTGTGCGTTTAACCGTCAGTCAGTCATTCAGGACAAAGCATTTTACATGTATAGATTGATAATACAATGCTGTAATTAATAAAGAGAATCTACTATCATTAATTCGAGGGAAACATAGTCAGCTGATGCATGTAATTATGTAATAGAAGCTCTCACCTAACACCTGCGTTATAACTTTCAAGGCATCAGCTGACGGTTTTTGCCCCGGCATACAGCCAGCTGACATATATATTTATTCATAGTTGCGTATAAGCTATCATCAGGTAAATTTGTAGTTGAGAGGAAATCACTGAAATGATATATTTTTTTTACATGTTTAATTGACCAGCTGACGCATAATGCCCCAAGTTACAGTCAGCTGATTATTTTTTTTCTTCAAGGTATCGGGTTAGCTACAATTTAAAATGATTCTTAGTTGGGAGGAAATGACTGAATAATAATTTTTTTTCTACATCTTTGGGAGGCTACCACCGCTCATGGCACCCACGGAGCCGAAGCTGACGTTCACGAGGCTTTATGATACACGTCTCTGATGCGTCTCACCAATTATCGTTTGAGAGAAACTTGGTCATCGAAATCTGTCACTGGCCCACGGACCAATTGTATGCCGCGTTGGTGACAGTACGGAGAACGCTCGACTGATGTTTTTTTTTATATTAACTATCCTGCCAGTAGCTTGACGCGAGTCGGCTTTTCTGGCCACACCGGTCTTTAGGGTGAACGCTTAAGGCGTTCACAACCCTTAACGACTGTTGTATTATACATAATTGTACTCTGTTGTACGCCGCGTCAGTGACAACGCTGATAACGCTCTTTTACTGCACTACACATAAATGCACTCTCTTGTACACCGTATCAGTGGCAGCGCGGAAAATAGTCGTCTACTATACTATACATAAATGCTCTCTATTGTGCGCCGCGACTGTGACAGCGCGGAGAACGCTCGTCGACCGTACTATACATAAATGCACTCTGCGGTACGCCGCGTCGGTGACAGCGCGGAGAACGCTCGTCTACTGCATTGTATATAAATGCACTCTGTTGTACGCTGCGCCGCGTCGGTGACAGCGCGGAGAACGCTCGTCTACTGTACTGCATATAAATGCATTCTGTGGTACTCCGCGTCGGTGACAGCGCGGAGAACGCTCTTTTAAATACTTAAACGCACTGTATTATACAGGGTCATTTTGATATTGCGTTAATAAATGGAACCACATACTTATCTCGTTGAAAATAACACTTTCCATTAAGTTATTTGAACCATAGATGTAAAATAAAAAAGTGTAAGTTTCGAACAAAATAAATATCAATAAAATTTAACTTGAAGTTTACACGCCCTAATGCCACTATGACTGCTCTAGGAGAATTCCTCGCAACAGTAACATTACACTTTCAGTCAGAAATACACTTACGCACACACCATATTTGTATTAAACTATAAAATTATAAAAAAAAATTGAATACTACAACCAGGATTTTTGGCGAAAGTATTCGTTATTCATTGATAATTTTTAGCACGATGTTAACAGAGGTATAGACGAATATGTGGTTTCATTTAGTAACGCAATGTAAAGATGACCCTGTATACCGCGTCGTTGATAGCGCGAAGATCGCTCGTCTGTTCCGCCAGATAACACCATTCTGACATTCGTTTTGATTGGTTTAAATTTAATGTCACACATCAGGTAACATACAAAACTATAAAAAAATAGCGGGAATTAAAGTGGCACTCTCATTGTAAACGCAAATGGGGCTGAAAATTGAGTGGAAATTAAAGCTCGAATTGGAATGGACGAATGAAAACAAGTAACACGATATTAAAACATTGTTGTGTGATGTACGTTCATTTGTTGTTTTGGATCGTGATGATGGATATTTATAATGTGACAGGGTTGTTTTTTTTATAAAATATTACCAGCCCTGTATTATTTTACTGCCCATTGCTGAGCTCGGGCCTCCTCTACTGAGGGGGTTTAGGCCTTAGTCCACCACGCTGGCCTAGTGCGGGTTGGTAGACTTCACATACCTGCGAAATTCTTGTAAGGAACTTCTTAGGTATGCAGGTTTCCTCCGATGTTTCCCTTCACCGTTAAAGTGAACGATGATTGATAAACACAACACACTTAACTTCGAAAAGTCAGAGGTGTGTGCCTTGGGTTTCGAACCTCCGCACATTGTCTCGGCAGACCGTTCCTTTCCCAACTAGGCTATAGTCCACTAAACTCGTCTACTGTATAAAATAATAAAGACCGTAAAATATGATATTTGTCAGCTTGCGAGATAATCGTAGAAACGGCTGAATGGTTTTCGATCCATATCTCACTACTAGTAGTGCTCGCGGCTCCGCCCGCGTGAAAAAGTTTTTCCGGGACAAAAATATTTTCCCGGGATTAAGGAGTTATGTAGCTTCCTATTAGTGAAAGAATTTTCAAAATCGGTTTAGTAGTTCCTGAGATTAGCGCGTCCAAACAAACAAACAAACTCTTCAACTTAATAACATTAGTATAGATTTAAGTGAATTGTGAATTATATACAGAACAAAACTTAGTAAATACTGAGGCACAGTTCATAATCTCACGCATACTACGCAGCGGCCAAAAGGCCCACCAAAATCGTCAGTTGATGTAATAAAATCATTAATTTAATCCACACCAAACATAACGTCAGCTGGATAACCCAAAATTGGCTATTAAAATTCACCTACCTCCAATAATTGGTCGGCCATCACTCGGGGCCACAAAACACGCGTTTAAAAACATGTCTCAACGCGTCCGCCCTCGTCCCCAATTACGTGTAACATCGATATTCCGGTGTAGTATGATTTTACGCGCAAACTATAAGCTGTAGCGATTTTTATTCAATATTTTGGAATAATTATTTTTGAAAAGCGCGTCAAGGACTTTATGTTATAATATTAATGGAAGGATTTGGTTTACTTCTAAGGAGAGTTTACAAGGGTTTTTTACCACTAGGATTTTATGACTCACTGATTTTTCTCTCTGTAGCCGGTATTATTTTTAATAATACTTATTCTGTCATAAATCACAACTCTATGGGTTAGATTTCATTGATATTTACGGAAACACGTTCTTTACCATTTAAATGAATACTCTTTTCTAATTATCAACTTAGATATTACAAAATAGAGCTAAAAATAAGCGATATTTACTCATCTCTAATCGCAACGCGTTCACGGGGGAACAAAACGTCACTTGCTAATTAAGCGAAAGTCGTTTGTACGCGCCTATGTATAGGATTCTATAAATTTGAAGTGAATAGCTGTCAAACTGACAGAATATTGAGACGATAAAAGATCAAAATTACAGCAATTTATAAGTTAATGAAGGCTATATTGACAGTATAATAATTACGTGAAGTAAATCAGCTCATGTTTTGAATACAGATATACAATTCTGATTCAAATCTCTCACTATCAGATCATCTTTCCTTAACCATTTAGTATTACTTAATACAAATTACAATAGATTGCAAATTATCTTACAAGGATACGTCCATACATTTTTATGTATGGCGTTAACGCTTGTAGAATAGCCTCTTGGCTACAACCGCATAGATAAATACCTAAAATAATAACTTGTTTTCGTTAGATAAAGAATTTTGCAAAAACAACACTATGGTTCACCTACTCTTACTCCACGCAGCATCTAGAGAGCTTAGAATCATTAACCCTCTTTAATATGACTGTCATTCGTAAACTTTACTGGTGGTAGGACTCTCATGCGTAATACTACTAACAGACGATTAGATTTGGTAACATGCGACCAATTCGTCACGCGGTACAGTCTTCACGCCACACGATCGAACCGTACCATGCGATGTCCAGTTGTATCCAACCAAGTTTGATGGACAAGCCATCGAACCAGCCGTACCAACAATAATAATAATAATGTCCATCGAACCGTGCCCCACACGATGCGATATGGTTCGATGGCATACCATTTTAATGGTTCGGCTGTACCAAATCGCATCGTATGTGCCCACTTTAAGAGTCCGTCTGCGGTGTGCATGCGTCGTTGTGTTTCGGTTTGAAGGACATTGTAGCCAGTGTAACTACTGGACATAATGAGACTTAACATTTTATGTCTCAGGATGACGAGCGCAGTGGAATGCCATACAGTACTTTACTTTGTAAGTCAAGATGCTGGATGGTATTGCTACTGTTTAAAGGTGATCGTATCGCTTGCCATCAAGCGAAGGGCATGCTCGTCTCGCCATTCAATGCACTAAAACATAAAAAAACTGACTGATGTTGACTTACGGACAGTTTTTAAAGGCAATGCCGTCTAATATACTGCCATTGTAATTTATAACTTGGAGTAACTCTTATGGCTTTTACTCATCGACACATTTATTCTGGCAGTTCTTATGCTTTTAAATAGCTGTTACTTTGACAGTTTCTGAAGAACCTACAATACCTCACTTATAATGATAACGAGGGTCTCTTCTGACTTACCCCACACAGCCAATAGAAATCTCCGGCCACCGTTTAATATTCATAGAGTAATTAATTTTGGTCAGCCGCGGAACGCGGCTGGTGTTGCTGCTCGACCAGACCTCGGGAATATGGTTCATCAGTGGAAACTGTAATTAGCGATTTTATTTGTATGAAATGTATCGGGAACGAGAGAAAACTAACAGATATAATTAGATAGTGGTCCCGGATTTTTAGCCCGTTGCCGAATAATACTACAATACAATAATACAACAGACAGTTGTATTAGGAACTAAGTATAGCAACTGTCAACTCATCATCATCACCATCAGCCTTTATCAGTCCACTGCTGGACATAGGCCTCCCCTAATGAGCGCCATAGCGACCTGTCTTCAGCTTGCCGCATCCAGCATCTACCTGCAGTCTTTCATAGATCGTCATCCCACCTAGCTGGAGGGCGTCCTGTCAACTGTCACTATGAAATTGTCAGTTGCTAGGTATAGTTGCTAATAACCACCAAGCGGCCCAAAGAAATATCAGCTGTTTTTATGCCAGCATAATCTGAATTGGATTAGTTCTGTGACAACTTTAATTTAAAGTTTTTGGTTTTATGTTTTTATTTTATGTTTTTTTATGGCATTGAATGACGAGACGACTATACCGTTCGCCTGGTGGTAAGTGACACGACCACCCATAAACAGTAGCAATACCATCCAGCACCTTGAGTTACAAAGTACTGTATGGCATTCCACTGCGCTCGTCATCCTGAGACATAAGATATGTACTTACTTTATTATGAAATAAACCGCTCTTCTTCATCGTATCGTATTTCTTGATAAGTTGATAAATTAAGCGCCGCACCGTAATGTATATAATAGTATATACTATATATATAAAAGAAACAATTTATATTATTGTACTCTATAATAATCGAATATACCTGTTGAAGAATCCCAAATACCAGACAACATATTAATTTCCATACGCAATTAGGTACATAATATGTCTATTTTAGTACGCGATTGTTAATTACAAAAGCAATTCCACGGCTTCCTATGTGAAATTACCTACCGATGTTACTATGACGCTGGGGAAACCGACGAGAGGGCAGGATATCCTTAATTGCTTTGAGGAAGACTTCACGGAGAGGAAACGATCCTACGGCTTCCTTATGTTTGTTTATAATCATCGATAATAATATACATATATAATAAGTACCGGGCTTTTTTGCTGACAGAGTTCCGGCTTAAGTTCATGACGCTGTAGTGGAGGCAGTAGGTACACTTAATTATCATCTAAATTTCAGTAGACGAGCATCCTGCGCATTGCCACTGACGCAGCGTTAAGCTGAGTTCTGCGGTGCAATTCTGTAGAAACATAGCCTGAAGTTATGTGATTTCGACGTCTCGGTTAAAATTATGACACAAAGCTAACTTGTGACGAAATCTTATACGTAAGATCTCACTTATTAGTGTGTGAGTGTAGTTCACTTCACCGACATTCTCACCTTATAGCGCTAGTGTAGATAACACCGCGGCCTCAGAAGTGAGCTCGATAGTGTGATCTTAAGCTGTGATTCCGCAGGACGCGGCAGACGGCAACAGCATGTTCCGTGACGGCAGACGGCACCACTATGCAGTATTAAATTGTATGAGACTGATTACGCACACGATGGCAAATGACGCGCGGCAAGTGACTTCCTGCAGGGCGTCATTTGCCGTCCTGTGCGGAATCACAGTTTTACATAATAGCATAGCTGTTTATGAGTTTTGCAGTGGCCGAGCGCTTTGCGCGCTTTCACCGACGCGGTGCGGCGTATAGCCGAGTGGATACTGACATTACGTTAGTTTATTGAACAAGTGCTCTCCGCGCTGTTACTGACTCGGCGTATAAATGAATGCTATTATAAGAGCAGTAAATGAGCACTCTCCTTCTTAAGGTTATAAAAAATGAAATTTGCAAATGATTTTAATTCACAAACAATATAAATTGAAGAGTATTTAAGCGAATCTCGACGATATTTCAGTATACTTATATAGACCCTATCCTATTCTCCGAAACGTCCACCACAAGCTCGTTTTAATGCTTAAATTTATTAATGTTTTGGCAACGGATTTAATAACAAACCACCAAATGGCTCTCGTGTAAACTGAATGAATTTATGTTTACGCTTCATTTTGCTTTGTTTATTGTGGATGAAATGTGGTAAATTCAGCTGCATACAATCTGTCTTACCTACATCGGTTAATTAAACCTATAACTTTTCATTCCATGCGTCACTAAACTATGTCGTCCTCTGTCGTTTATAATGAGAGTTAACGAGATAATCCCGTCGTACGTTAGCGTTTGATTCCAAACGGTCACCAGATACGGTAATGAGACTTCTAATGAACGTATTGTGTGGTACGAAAATCTTAGTTTCATTAGGAGAGTATCGTGTTATAGTTGGAGATATTGATATATGGAAACACCGCTTCTTATGAACACTCGTGCTACGATAGGAATTATGTGTATAGTAGGTACCTCTTCGAAGTGCCGCCTTTAAAGAAGGAACTGGGGTTTTGAAAGGGAGAGACGACTAATTAGTTCTCCATCAATCTCACATAACAGTAAGCTGGCAAATGGCCCAGGATTCCTAAAAGATACTGGTACACAACCGGTCGAGCCGGCAATTTAAAGCAAACAATATCGTTCAAAACACCTAACAATATGACCTTAGACTCGCCTTCTATCGCATCATGGGATGGAATACGCACGGCGATAAGTGGGTGCACTAATTGCGCCTCTCCCTACCCTTCAGGGATAAAAGGCGTGTGTGTATCGTTGCAAGAATTCCCTACTGTGGTAAATAAAAAAAAAAAAAACAGAAATCAATTTTTAATAAACTTGAATTGAGAATAGTGTAAATAAGAAAAACATTATTTTGGTAAAAAAAAGCGTGAAAATTTTTGTGTGAAGAAAAGCGCGTTTGCAAATTTTAATAAAACATAATTTTCTATTTCTTAGTTGGATTTTCTATAAAACGTGTTTTTTAGTTTCTATAAACTATTGTATATTTTTTTCATTTTTTAGTTCACTAATAATCAAGTAGGATTTTTAAAATGCGAACTATAGTTGCGCTTGCTTGTAAACAATAGTGCGATCTAATTCTATGCTGACGCCATCTATTGAAGCACAAGGAACACTTAAGTATTATTCATATAGTTGGATTTCTATAAAAACGTATTTTTAGTTTAAAATATTGTATTGCCATCGGTCCTTGATAAGTATGCCAAATTTTGATTTAATCCGACCTTTTGAAGTGGGTCAAAATCATGTTCAAAGTTTAATTTACGTACATACATACATACGTCTGAAGCTAATAAAATCAAATGAAATATCAACAAATCCCACACCAATGTACCTGGTTACACAAAATACGTTAATTGCGATAAGGCGAGGGTGTTCATATGTCCCCCGTGCCGTCACTCATTACCCACCCCTCCCCTTGTTTGAAGCAAAATTTTCTAGTCCACAGAATCTGATATTTTGCTATGAATTGATAGTCTAAATAATTATAATTATGTTGTGTTTGAACAACTTAGACATATTTGTAAGTTCTTGGTGAATTATCGCTCGCTTAAACAATGAAAGAAAATGTTGTAAATTGTTTTAGAGCATATTATTAAGTTGCTATGATACATGTAGGCTAACATAACTTATTAGGAGTTGGCGAGACGAACGTCCGCAGGTTCAAAATCCAAAAGCACCTCTTGACTTATCTAAAGTTATGTGTGTATTCTTTGTGAATAATCGCTAGTTTTCACGTTGAAGAAGGAAATCTGCATACCTGAGAAGCTCTCTATAAGAATTTCGAAGGCAAGTGACGTCTGCCAACCCGCACTAGGCCAGCGTGATGGACTAGGTCTAACCCTCTCAGTAGTAGAGACCCATGCTTAGCAGAGGGAGAGCATACGCGGTCATTTGAACATTGGGTTACTAAATTAAACCACAAATTTATTTATCTTCTTGAAAATAACATTTTATAATAAGTTATTCGAACCGCAGAAGAAAATAAAAAAGTGCATGTTTCGAACATAATAAATCCTACTAATATTATAAAGGCGAAAGTTTGTAAGAATGTCTGGATGTATGGATGTATGGATGTTTGTTCCTCTTTGACGTAAAAACTACTGAACGGATTTCGATGAAATTTGGCACACGGGTAGATCATGTCGTGGATTAACACATAGGCTACTTTTTATCCCGCGAAAATATAAACCGGGACTTTTATTCCAGAAAAACTTTTTAATGCGGGCGGAGCCGCGGGCAAAAGCTAGCATTGTTATAATAAGTAATGAAAATATCAATAAAAGGTAATTTAAATTTTACACACAGGTGTAAAGACGAGTATGTGATTGTGTTTACGCATTGTCTAAATGACCCTCTATAATAGAGGATTGGTATTATTATTTATTTTAAAGGCTTGGCTAGAGACTACAGTATATTTATTTATTTAGACATTTCATACAGTCCGTGTAGAGATAATTAGGCGTCTCGCAGACTTTGTTAGTTTGTTGCCGAGAAACGCTTCATGATTATCAACATTAACCTTGGGAACTCTATTGCTGAATATAGATTTCTCCTAGAAATTTCCAGACCGACGTGACTTATATATTAGAAAATTATTGTAACAATAGAAAATTTTACTCTTGTTATATTATTTGTCTATGAATTTTAAATTTGCCATCGGATGGCATTAGATTATATTAATCTCTACGCAACGGTCTTGTCAATGCACATGTGCAAATTAATTAAAGTTCATAAGAAATTAGAAAACAGTCCTTATTTTCTTGTTAAGAAAAGATAAGCCCATACAAACTTTCCTTTTTATAATGTTAGTAGGTATTGTTCACGGTATTACCGTGTACCGTATTAAAAGTTCCTATAACATTGTGCATGGGGGTCACGGGTGGGCGGAAGGGGCCGTCCACCTATTAGTCTAGCCAACTTTTGTGACCCCCGTGATGGACGGCAGTGTGGCGGTTAGGCCTTCGGTGTACGGGGGCTTCTGAGCCCCCCCAACAACAGGAGACGGACCGCAATAGCGGTACGCGCAGGGGCGGTTGCGGACGACAGCTTAGACGTGAGTCGGAGGAAGCCCGCAGCCGTCCCTAATGCGCCGAAGATGGGCACCGCGGAGTTTTGGTTGGTATGCCGTGCGGTGTACATAGGTTAGGGCCTCGGCCCGGCGGTCGCCCGACGTTTTCCATCTCTCCGGGCGGCTCAACGTCGGGTCGTAAGGCACGGTGAACCCAACATAACCGCTCAGTCGTTCCCCTTGAACACTGGGCGGCAGTAATAATTCGCTTTCTCCGCGTAAACAAAAAAAAATAACATTGTGCACCAAAGGTACGACGCCAGCGTCACCTATTTAAAAAGTCCATTATTTCCCATGGTAGCAAATGACTGGGATAAAAAGTAGCCTACGTGCTAATCCATAAGATGGTCAGCAACTTCTAGCGCTATTGTTGACAGTTTGTGACGAGCATCACACATGCGCCCGTATCCCGCGAGTTTTATTTTAAATCATTCTCAATTTATACTCCGTCCAACCATTTATTTAGCTTTTGACATATGCACGCCTATGAAATTTTATAATTATTGACAAGGAATCGAAAGCAAAATAATCCATGAGATGGTCTATCCGTGTGCCCAATTTCATCCAAATCCGTTTGGGTGTTTCAACAATAACCAATTAACTTATTGCGTTTAATTACGGCTTGCAATAATAAAATTGATCTGTTTAAATGAGGCCTAATGATACAATATTGTTCTTAAGCAATTCCAATGTGGGTTTAGACAACACACGTTTTCCACAATCTAGAAAACAATGTTGGCCGATTAGGTATTCAAAATTAGGAACGTTCTCATCTGGTGCCGCTACAACAGAAATTTTGCATTTTTTTTCAATTGTTGCATTGAATGACGGAGACGAGCATGCCGTTCACCTGATGGTAAGCGATACGACCACCCATAAACAATAGCAGCACTATCCAGCACCTTGACTTACAAAGTACTGTGTGGCATTTTACTGCGCTCGTCATCCTGAGACATAAGGTTAAGTCTCATTATTTACAGTAGTTACACTGGCTAAAATGGCTGGCTACACTGGCATACTTTAAACCGAAACATAACAGTGCATGCACACTGCTGTTTGGCGGTAGAAATAGACATTGTGGTGGTACCCATCCAGACCGACTCTTACATATGAGAGACATATCACCAGTAGCATATCTAACTATATGTGTATTACACCTCTGCCTACCTCTAAATAGTGAAAAGTGTCGCTTTATAAACAAAGACTAATTAAGTTACGTACAATTAATATAATAACTACGTATAATTACAGATTCCATAAAAAAATAAAATCTCAAACGCAATACTTTTAGGAAAGTAATGTGTAAACTGTAATGTTTTCAAGAATCTTTTCACATCCGCAGCTGCGAAAGACTCATTTGGCTCTAAAAGGCGTCCATTTGAGGCTCGAGGCACGTAAAAAGTCTAGTTTTTCTGCATAGTAAAGGCTGGTTTAGCATTTAAATTGCTTTGGATGCATTAGACGCTTTTATATAAATAGGAAGTGCTCTTATAATATTTGTTATTTTTTTAATTTTTATTTTATTTAATTAAATTATATTTTTATAGTAAACTAGCTTTTCCTCACGGCTTCGTCCGTGTATGAGAGTTGCGTCAAACTATCTCCATACTGAACATCGAAATCCTTTCGGTAGTTTGAGTTTATCGCATTCAGATAGACAGACAGGGGGACTTTGTTTTATTGTACGTAGAGATCTGATGTTAACCGCCACCCTTAAATGTATAATATCAGGGGATTAATCGGTGTGTTTAGTTTAAACTAAAACATGTACAAAGGGAAAAGCAACCCAAATTCATCTTAGGGTTGGTGAGTGGCATTCACATAGAGTGTCTCGTCATCAGTCGACACGATGCAAACTTGTTCGAAAATAAACCAAATTCTCATGCCTTTCGATATTTTTACCCGACTGCGAAAGAAGGAGGGTTATGTTTTTCGAGTTTATGTATGTATGTGTGTATGTATTTTGAGAGATTTTGTTGCTTTGCCTATATCATGAACCAAATTATGAGAAGTGAGCGTGTTATGCCTCCGACAGCGTTTGTGAATATTGTCAACTAAGATTACTTAAAACCAAAATAAAATAATCAAATTAAAATCTTGTTTCTGTATTTTCAGTTTTCAATTAATTTAATAAACATGGCAGATATTAACGCAGTCGGGTTTATTTGTTTTTAAATAATTTTGTTTTATATCACCTAGACATTTTGTAAGTTAAAAGGGACACGAAAATTATATTTTCGTTTCTACCATAGATGGGTGTGTTCCAGCGATCAGTCAATCAGATGCCGGGTAACATGACACTACTATGACGCCTACATATTGTGTCAAGTTTAGCAACTGCCTGTTTCATAATAGAGCAGTGTTTCTCGACAAGTTGATAGCGTTTGCGCGGTGCCTTACATGCCACAATTTACTAGTAAAGCAACAACCACCGAAAGCTGTAAAATGTTAATTAAATCCATAAATCTTTGTCCAACATAAGTAATTTAAACTGGATATAAAATTATGGATCTTTCTAATTAGTTTTTTGATTTAAATTATATTTTAAGTTAAATTGCTTTTTCAACTGGAGAGGCGCCAAAGTGATATTAGATGTACGGGTCTCGACTGCTACATGCCTTTAGTTATTATTTAGCAATTTGTAAACTTTGTTTACTGAATATAATTTCACACGCTTGTAAGGTTGTATTCACGACCTCCATTCAGCTCGTCGTTCCGCCGGCCTGTGCATCACACACTACGCTCCCTGTACGTGGTCTCACAACACTCGCTCCTGAGCTCTCATCCACTTCTTCCAGCTCGTCGCTCCACCGGCCCGCGCGTCACACACTACGCTCCCTGTACGTGGTCTCACAACACTCGCTCCTGAGCTCTCATCCACTACCTTCAGCTCGTCGCTTCACCAGCCCGCGCGTCACACACTACGCTCCCTGTACGTGGTCTCACAACACTCGCTCCTGAGCTCTCATCTACTACCTTCAGCTCGTCGCTCCACCGGCCCGCGCGACACACACTACGCTCCTGTATCTGTTCTCACAATATTTCTCCCAGCTTTTAATTAAAAATAAGAATGATTAAATACTTTATTTGCAATGAAATATTATTATGCTTCACACCTAACCACAGAATATGACTCGTAAATCCAATTTACATGAGGACGCGTGAGCTCGTGTTGTATCTATTTTACCAATAAGACTATATTATATGATAATATCTTCAGTTACATAGACACTGAGCGATTAATAGAATAACCGGACTATGAATTATCTGTCCATCGGGAATAGACTAGCTCTGTCTAGACATTTTTATTCCCTAGGTCTATGGTATAGAAGCGAATAAATCGTAATAAAGTGAATATTAGATTATTAAGATAGATATGTTTTGCCAATGTTGATATTTTTTTAGTTAAATTAATTTTAACAACTGCAACACCGCCCAGAACAACGTAATACAAAATACATTGTCATTGTACTACACTCATAAATCTGGATTCTGGACGATAGATGTGAAATATCACAATGCCCAATAATTACACTAAAGCAGATGCCCACGAACACATAATAGGAGCGAGCCTATTACCATAGCAGATACAAATTTCATACTCCGGACCAATACTGAGAAGTAAGACCCAATATCACTTTGCCTGACCCGGGATTCGAACCCGACACCTCATAGCAGTGTACCGCGCACGCCATATAGCTCCGACACCCAAACAGCAATCATACTAGCTAAAATAACTTTACCAGTCAATAGAAGTGTAAAATTAGACAGGACCTACTTTTTAAAGTGGTAAAAAAGGATATTACATAAGTAAAACACATTTATCACATCCAAGATCGATCGTAAATAATGTAATCTAACTTCGCAACTACAATAACTTATAAGCTACTTTAAATTCCCGGCTCCGCAAGATATCTGGATCGAGTTCCCCATCAAATTCCTTCTGGAATGCTCCGCTTATGCCGTTAAGCTCAGCCATCTGCAACTTCGCTAATCTAAAATGACAATTTAGTAATTTGAAAACTTGATTATCTGTTCAATTTGACCATTTTATGTCAAAGTTTGATAATTTTCCTGAACTGATAAGGAGATGAAAGGAATTAAAAATATGGTCTTATTCTATGATGTAGGGGGCAAACGAGCATACGGTACACCTGATGTTAAGTGATCACCGCCGCCCATGAACATCTACAATACCATGGGGCATGCAAATGCGTTGCCGGCCTTTTAGGTGGGAATAAGCTTTTTTTAAGCTCGCCAGGTCGTATCTGTCCAGCCATGCTGCTGGCGGCAATTGATCTGTCTTTGGGTTTGTTACAATATTTGTTGCCGTGTTGCCATTTTGAAGATAACAATACTTTATGTTGGTAGAAATGTGTAGGTGGCTTTATGGTCTACCCTCAGTATTAATAATATGACCCAATATGTCCTAAATTCTATTCCCAGGTTTTAGTCAAAGCCGGTAAGTGGCTACAAAAAAAAGTTATAATATGAGTCTGCGAAATCTCATTAGGCCGGCGTGGTGGATTAGGGCCTAAACACTCTTAGTAGAGGATACTGGTGCCCAGTAATCTTCGATATCATCAAAGGCATAGACTGGCGGTGGTATTACTCCCCCCCTACATTCAACACAAGTTCATACTTTTGTATATACTGGTATTAAATTATTAGGATTACTTACATGTGGACTATTTCGCTTCTCCTGGATTAAAATTATAGATTTAGTCACCCTCCTCCTCAGAACTACATTGAGAGCTAGTTACGCTATTGCTAATATTAGTAATTAAAACAATAGGTAGGTAGAACTCGCCGGTCCGCCTGCGTGGAGCATCTTTCCTGCTATAAAAGATTGATATAGATTGCTGCTTTTCTTCTATAAAATATAGTTCATATCACGTTACTAAAACGTTACCTGCGTGTCATCCATCTAAATCCTTTCAGCGGTTGTCTCGTTTACCTTAAGCATACGCATTTATAATACATACATACATATACATATACACTCACGCCTGTTATCCCCGAAGGGGTAGGTAGAGGCGCAACTAGTGCACCCACTTTTCGCCGTTATTCCGTCCCATGATGTGATAGGGGGCGAGCCTATCGCCATATCGGGCACAAATTCCAGACTCCGAGCTGATACTGAATAGAAAAACTCAATATCACTTTGCCCGACCCGGGAATCGAACCCGAGGCCTCAGCATTGCAGTCGTACCATAATACAACTACGCCACCGAGGCAGTTTATAATAATAGATAAAATACACGGTGATAAGCAGAACACATCTGTGTATATGCGAGGCAATATTTAGTGTGTCCGCGGTCGGATGCGCGCCATATTTATTACATTACGAGATCCGTTTCCGTTTTAGTTTGATTTAAACGCACGTTTCACTTGACCTACTTCTATAAGTTGCCTGAGAACCAAATATTGTAATAATTTTCTTGTCTGTTATGGTTTCTGTTCTATTATTATTGATGAAGGTTCTACTAAATAATTTTATTCGTAGTACGTCAATGAAATCAACTGGTTTTGGTTAAGTTGGTCGACACTACGATAAATAGAAGGTAAATTGCTCAGAAATTGACATCTTACACCCTTTATAAAGTGTAGAGTGTTCATGTAATGAAGAGTGAATGTTCACATTGTGTAACATTTACGCAATTAATAATAAACACTGATACGTATAAAATCGCAGATAATATGATAGTAGAATGGTCACCCGAAGATAAATAATTTCCACAGCCCATAAACATCCGCAATAACAGGAATCATGGAGACACTGCTGATTTAAAGAAATAGGAATAAAGTAGAGGTGTTTAGGCCACCAGAAATATTGCTCACTATATGAAACCAACACATACAAACAACACATAAATACCAGCCCACTGCTGAGCATGGGCCTCCTCTACAACTGAAAGGTTTTAGGCCTTAGTCCACCACGCTGGCCTAGTGCGGGTTGGCAGACTTCACATACCTTCGAAATTCTTATAGAAACTTCTCTGGTACGCAGGTATCCTGACGATGTTTTCCTTCACCGTTAATGCGAGCGATAATTCACAAAGCAAACACAGATAACTTTTTAGAAAAATGAGAGGTGCGTGCCCTTGGATTTTGAACGTGAGGTCATTCTTATCTGCAGTCCATTCCACTCCCAACAAGACTATCGCCGCTGTAAATGCACAATACGAAATGTAAAAGCAAATGTTCACTCCACTTTGGTTTTCTGAGATATAGAAATCTTTTTGGGGAGGCCTATGTTCAGCAGTGGACTGTTAAGGCTGAGGAAGAAGAAATCAATGATTTTTATAGAAAAAGGTGCAAATATGCAAAGGTGCAAATTTATGCGTTGTAAACAGTCTGCAAGTGGCACGCAAAAGTTGAGCTAATCAGCACAATCGGCTTAGTTTCGTGTCAGAATCTGTTGAAGTTTGTTGTCTATAGAATATTCGATAAAATATTTTAAATGACAACAATGAGATAATTCTCATGCTCAAATGCTATTCACGTGTCATATCTTAATTTGTTATTATAATATTAACTATGTGTTCCATAATGTTTTTGAAAGATTGCTGTATAGGTGCCGATCTTGACTTTCTTTCATAAATGTCATTGGAGATAGTGTTTCTTTCCTGAGCGGCGTATTCATGCTATAGAAAAATATGTCAATAGTGTTACTCTTCCACTTCTAGATGATACAGACTACTATGTTGCTAGAATGCTGATAGTATAGTACCGGCACCACTTGGATAACGACCATGAATAGCAGATTTTACACAGGGTGCAAAATCTGTCATAGTGGTCCACATAAGCCTTAGTATATCTCAATACCATTAGGTACAGTTAGAAAAATGATCTTGACACATGAATGAAATCCTCCTAGCCGGTTTTTCGGCCACGGCGGCCAATCTCAACGGAGATTAGCCAGGTACGCAGGAGATATTATAGTGCACAAGTGTGTGCGCAATACACAGGTGCACTCGCTATTCCTTCACTCTCATAGTCCGGTGAGACGGCAATCCGACATGATCGGAGAGAGGTCAGGCGCAGGATCAACGGCTTTACGTGCTTTCCGAGGCACGGGGGTATCACACCGCCAACTTCCTGATTCCGAGCTGCGACAGAGTAATTTTTAAGATGGAAAAACCCAGTCACAATGTTTTTGGCCCGACCCGGGATTCAAACCCAGGACCTCAGCGCGCAAATCGTACTCGTAACGCGTACGCAATACAACTACGCCACCGAGGCAGTCTTGACCACGAAGTAAAGATAGATGACACATAGACGGAATACAGAGTGATCCCACAAGGGTTCTTCTTGAGGTACGGAACGCTATAAGCACTATGATCGTTGCAATTTCTTTGACAGTAACAACCGCATTCTGCGGTGTGAACAATACTTTTCAAAGACATATACTTTAGAATGGTATCATGATAACTGATGTATTTTTTCCGAAGCATAACAGTCCCTAGTGTAAACAAAACTTTGAATCGTTTATTTTCAACATAATAACTCAGTTTATTTCGCAGAAATATGAATTCCACAAGAGAACCCGCAATAATATTTGCTAGATGCATCCAATTTCTCAGCCATGCAGGTACAGATGTCTAAACATTTTTCATAACCTCAACAAATATTAATACGGAACATGTTAGTGTTATGAGTTTTTTTTGTACTAGTGTTTTGCAACATGGAATATAAAGATATGTTGTACTTGAGATGTTTTTGGACTATTCTTGGTTATAGGCTACTTTTTTTTTTTATATGGCCATCTTCGGCGCATTAGGGACGGCTGCGGGCTTCCTCCGACTCACGTCTAAGTTGTCGTCCGCAACCGCCCATTATAGGCTACTAGAGTGTAGTTCTTGGTTTGACTTGGTTTGCGCACACACTCACGCCTCTTATTCTAGAAGAGGTAGCCAGAACAATAACTGTCATACATTTTTCGCCCGTGTGTTTCTTTCCATGATGTTATAGGGGACTATCCTCTCGCCATATTGGCACAAACTCTATACTCTGGACTAATACCGAACAGAAAAACTTAACATAGTCTTTTAATTTTGATTTTCTACTTTGTTCTTTATACGTAACAGCATAATAAAAAGAATATTCTCGAAAAAAGTAACTTCTACATAAAAATTAATCCATTCGTTAGGAAGCATACCATACCAGCCCTGTATTATATACTGCCCACTGCTAGGGACGGGCCTCGTCGTCACAGACACGATACAAAATATTTAGTTAAGCAAAAAAACACCTCTCTTTTGAATCGGGGCCTAAAAAATACATTTCTGTAAAAGCAGCCTGTGTGATTGATAAACAAATCAATTAAGTCTGCTCTGGTAAAAGGTCGTCGTAAATATTGATTAGCAAGCTAAATAGGCAGTGGGCAGGGCATATAGTTCGCAGAGCTGTCGGCAAATGGGCCCAAAAAGTTCCGGTAAGCACAGACGACTTGATAAAGGTCGCAGGAAGACGCCGGAAGCAGTCTGCTATTGACAGGTCTATTTGGAAATCTTTACGGGAGGCTTATGTTCAGGAGTGGATTTCATGTGGCTCATGATGATGGTGATATATTGATGCGATGTGAATTGATACATAAAAAATAGGGCGTACTGAGAATCTCCTCTTTTTTGAATTCAGAATCAAAATAAAACGATAAAATTCTTGACATGAAACGAATCTGGTAAAAATAAAAATTCATTTCCGTTTTACTATATTTTATTTTAAGTTTTTTTACTGTCGTTAGACTGAATCCTCTTAGGTCGGCGGTATATATTTTTAAGTTACCTTTAATCGTTATAGAAATCTTGTTAATAATATATGACATATGCGATGCCTACAAGTATGATATTAGAATATCGTCTCACATCGATAGCATTCTATTGCTAACTTTACTCATTACACAACTATTAGTTGCTACATCGACCAGACATATCGTATTTCGAAGCCCGCTGCGTGCCCATAGACCGAAGATCACCAAATACCAGTCATGCGTTTTGAGCATGTACGATTATTGACAATGTCAATTGCTGTAATCGATATGGACTTAATCCCTTAGTCATAAACACTTATTGACAGAATTTAAGGGTTGCTATATATACATTTGCGGGATATATCTATTGTTAGAAACTGAAGCGATTTGGATTTAAATAAAAACGATTTATCACTGATTTTACACAACACTGGTTTTACATAAAGACATTTAACAGAAGTACTTTTCAAAGATATCTGCAACTAACCGACCAGTATGAAAGTCAATGATAAACTTACTTAACTGCCACTGAGATCGACTGTGAGACTGAGCGCGAAAGAGAGCGAATGAGAGTGAGCATCGATATGGCACCCTTTTTATACACCCAACTACCACTTCCACGATTCATTTGACATTTAGACTGGTTTTAATAACTGGTCAGTACGTTACAAATACCCTCACAAAACTGAATCCTAACACTATTATATTTACTCCACATCAAGAGATCAGGTGTAGGTATATAGGTATTTCTTTAAAAGTTATTCTGTTCCAAAATATACTGCAACTATGTTATAAGATGATATGGGGTTTGTAAATCATTGTTAAATAAATACGGAGAATAAATAAAGATAAAGACATTCTTCTCAAAGATTTTTATTCTAAAACTGGTGTGATTGTATTTAACCACGTAGGGAATGAATGTACAATTAACCTCTGAAACTGTACAGGCGTGATGTTGTATATGGAATTGTCTGAAAAACACAAATATATAATCGTAGCAATCGCGAGATTAGGTTACTTCTTAAAGAGTTCAAACGTCTATCTCCGAAAATCTTCATCAGATTTAATATAGTTTATACGTTTAAACCTCTCTTGATGAATATACATTTAAGTAACGAAAACGCTATCAAAATTAGCCAGTAATTATTGAAAAAATCGAAAACACCTACATAGTTGTATGTCATGTACATAAGTACGGATCGAATACCGAATCTCTTTGTTAAGTCAAAAAAAAATCTTAAACGCTCACCTACGTTACCTAACGAACTCGAGTGAAAATTATAATGCTTCTAGAACCTTAGCGTTGTCCTTCAGAGTAAAAATATTTAGATACTATATTCCCTTAGCAACAGGAATTCTGGAGCCATCATAACATTCTAGAGAGATAATTAAATTCTACTTATTATGTTAACAAGAAGCTTTCAAGAAATGTTTCAATTTACGGTGTAGAGGAAAAATAATATTCAAAGGTCCAATGGGTTTCATTACAGAAACAGTTTACTTTGTTGTAAAGTCTAAATTAAAATGGAAATGGTACAGCTACTGTATTAGTTTTGCACAACATGGATGGACTGGAAAGATAGGCTTATAAAAAACAATGCAGCAGCGTTGTTGTCATATCGTAAGGCCTAGAAAGTTGTTCCAGTCTAAGAATTATAAGAATTGGACAGCAATGCAGTTGTTGATTTCTAGAAGGATAAAGTAGGTATTTATGTAGATTTTCGTTCTATTATATACACTCACGCCTTTTATCCCCGAAGGTATAGGCAGAATAATGCTGCGCAAATAATACACCCACTTTTCGCCGTGCGTATTCCGTCCTATGATGTGATGGGGGCGAGCCTATCGCTATATCGGGCACATATCCCAGACTCCGCGCTGATACTGAATTGAAAAATCCGATATTACTTTTCCCGTCCCGGGGATCGAACCCGTGACCTCAGCATCGCAGTCGTACCGTAATACAACTACGCCACAAAGGCAGTCATGAATGCTTATATCTCTTATATACCTTTAGCTAGGGCTGCCATCACTTAAATTGCCGATGCTGGATATACACGGCAAAAAACCCGGACATTTGGGCGAAATGTGGGTTTTTCCCCGGACACCTTTGAAAAAATATTTTGCCGTGCCTTCTTGAATGCGGGTTATTATTAATGAATTTTTAACTAAGGTTTAATTAAATTTATCGCTTATGTATAAAAAATTGATCTCCCCTGACAACAAGTGTCCCAACTTTTCAAAAGCCTTAGACATGATGTGGTTATGCCTGTAGATAAGTCTACCTAGTTATGTCATTGCCATATTTTTTCGTTTTCTATTAGCATTAACGATACTTATAGAAATGTAATCCTGAGGTCTCGGGTTCGATCCCCGGGTCAGACATAGCGAAATTAGATTGGGTGCACTTAGGTGCGCCTCTGCCTACCCCTTCGGGGATAAAAAGGCGTGAGTGTGTGTGTAGAAATCTTGTGTATAGCCCGTGAGATCTCATCAACTATTTTTCTTCGTACCATTCATTCAACCAATTTTCTCATACATCTCCAAGGATTATCTCAAGCACCTCCCATTACTATGTAATTTAATGGTCAGTAAATCAAACTTTTAAGATGTTTTTAACAAACATTTTCAAAGGAATACTTGAGAAAAGTTTTAATGGCCATTGGGATGAGGATTATGGCTTCTTGCAGGAGTAAATGCACTGGACAAGGCTTATTTATGTTCTGAATTTATCGCCTTAGTAAGGGAAACGGTGTAAATTGATGTCTAGTTGGCAACATCAACTGTATTTCTTTAAGTTGAAAGTCTTTTTCTGTATGATTACTCATTTGTGTTATAATTTTATTGATGTTTTCCTTTTACATTTTATTCAAATTCACTTGTATGTATTCTATTACAATTTAGATGGTATATGGTTTGTCCTTTTAAGCTATGTTTTTGATGTTCACGATACAGGCATAGCCTAGTGTGAACATCGTTGTTAACGCTTGTAAGAATTGTAATTTTTGGAAATAAATTTATCTTATCTTATCTTATCTTATCTTTTTCTCGTTGCGCGTAAGTTAACGTATCGACTTAAGTTTTAAAATAATGACGATGAAGAGATTTACAATGTGCAATTTCGACCGCTGCATTACAAGACGAGCACTATCGTCTCATGATGGTAAGCGATAAGATCGTCTGTAAACAGTAGCATTATCATCCAACGTTAAAACGTCTGGAGTGACTGGTACTGCGCTCGTTATAGATGTCGTCAAATACATTGATCCAGTCGACGGAGCCTGAACGGAGTGCGAGAGGCAAAAGTTGCCTGATCAACCAAATGTTGGGTTGATACGCCGTAGCTCTGCACTCGATTCCTCGCGGACATCTACCTTAAGACATTATGTGTTAAATATGATAATAATCAATAATTAAACTATAATGCCCTTCAAACTATGTGCACAAATCGAAGGCAGAAAAAAAAATGTGGTATCTACGCAGAAGGAGGGTGGCAGTTGTTTGTTCAATTTATTCACTTTGTCTATGGACTAATCAAACTTCACCAACCGTGACTTCGGGGAACCTGAATCGACATTTTGATCAAACAAGTAGTGAATACCGGCGCGACCACCAAACCGCAACAAATAAATCTAGCAGAAAAATAGAAGATAGAATATATAGGAATGCTTTGAAGATAGTAAGGAATGGTAGTAATTATTTTGATTATTTTACTATGCTGAGATCTTGAGTTCGATCCCAGAGCTGGGGGATATCGGCCTCTTCTAGAGTATCCATTCCCGAACAAATAGTGTTGCAAATACACTACACAAAATATTATCTGAACTAGCAATCAAAGGATCTATAGCAACTTTTTTACGCTACCACATTTGACCAAGACAACGTACAACTATACTCTCTATTTAATCATTTATTTTACTCCCAATTGTATTTCAGACTGACCAAATAACCTGGGATGTTCAAAATCAGCTGACTTCAATATTTTAGAAGCAGCTGAACCCGGAGCCAAGCTAATACATATAAATCTAAAATAGATTTAAAGGTATTGGTCCGGTTGGAGGAGATTCCTGTATTGCGCGATAGACCGTTAGGGAACAAACGAAAAACTCGTGATGGGGAGAATGATGGTGGAGCGAGAGTTGCAGCGGTATACATAGTGGGATATTCTTCTACATCAGCTAATTTCTTCAGCATTGGGCAAATACAATCTGTGTGTCTTTATATTTATTATGACAGGTCTGCCAATTACACCATGGCAAAAAAAAAAATGGCGAAAAGCGGGCTAATTCAGCCCCTAATTACTTCTTCGGAGAAGGGTGTTTAATATATGGTAAAGGTGTAAATGAATTACATCGACAGAAAGAGTTACTGGTATTTAAAATGTGTACGAGATGTTAATAAAACGTTCTACATATTAATATTTCGTGAACCTGAGAATAAAAATATTATCAATCAGAATATCACTGCATAAAATAAGCAACGTAAGCTGACATTTATCTGTGGCGTTTTATATCGTAAAAGCCTAAAAATCTCCGCCCTATACTGTATTCCTTTTAGGCTGTCAGCGCATGATTCTTTTAGTGTTGTGGGTGTATATTTTTTATACAGGCAATGCAAAGTATCCCACTGCACATGATGGTAATTGGAGTAGGATTCAGGTGAAGTGTTGACTAACCAGAGATGACTATCCCTCACGAGTCAACACAATTATGCTGACCTGTTTGAACCTTTTTTATGGCATCGAATGACGAGACGAGCAAGCCGATGATACCGACGTTTACCTGATGATATACGATACGACCAACCATAAACAGTAGAAATACCATCCAACATCTTGACTTACAAAGTACTGTGTGGCATTCCACTCTGCTCGTCATCCTGAGACAAAAGATGTTAAGTCTCGTTATGTCCTGTAGTTACACTGACTACAATGTCCTTCAAGCCGAAACATAACAGTGCATGCACACTGCTGTTTGGTGGTAGATATAGAAATTGCGGTGGTACCCAACCAGACGGATTCTTACATATGAGAATCCTACCACCAGTAAAACACACAGGCTGATCACGGAACGCGACACACTTATCTGGACGTCTATGGCTCGTTTTAACACCATAGGTAAGGTAGGTGGAGATTACTAAACATCAGGTAACCTACTTCCCTGATTTTATATGCTATCAAATGAGAGGAATAAAGGTAGAAGGCATGGTATTTATTGACATAATGCCCGCTAGCACTGGCACCGTAAAGGTGGGCTCACAAGTGGAACAATTCAGTTTCGTTCGTTATTCGGGCTCAGGCCGGCAGTCACCTGATTACGCGCTCCGATGGATCGTAGAGATGTGCTCATTTTGATGTCGATGAAATATTTATTCTATTTGTTAACTGTAGTTAGTTTTGCGGTTTTTATACGCTTGAAATACTTTCCTTGAATGAAAGTGAGACTGTTCTATTACCCAGGATAAAAAATGTTTTATTTATCTAAGACTTTGGCTATATGTGTACAAAATATACAAATAGTAGGAGAAAGGAAGCTTTTAAAGGAAACATGATGAAACCTCAGTTATGACAAAACATTTACGTTTAAAACGTTGATACTAAAGCGGTCATAAATAATAAAATATACTAAAAGGATTGGGATGTTTGATACAAAATTGAAGTTGGTCTCAAAGGTACTATCACTTTACTCATTTCTGTTTCCAACTGGCAGAGAGGAAGATTTCGGTTTTGGAGAGCACATTGTAACCAATGGAATACTAGGCATTACTAGAAATCCAACTGGGTGATGAATGACGTATAGAACCCGTTGAGGGTTTTGTAATACGAAGTCTTTAATAGTGTTGCTCTCGATTACAGTTCATAGTTACAATCAGGTGAAATAACGTATCGCGTCATATAACTTTAAAAATGTCGGTTACTTTATCGATATAATAAATCCGCCTATCACTAGAAGCATTCTGGCAAGTTTAAGTGAGCATTTGGTTCGCTGCCGACCTCTTCTGTACATCTGAATATCTATAACGTTAGGGTCCAATGTGTACGCTTTTTTACAATAACCCTCAAATGCAAATCTCTAACAATTGAACTGCTGCATAGTCGGCAAACTTACAGATGACTAAGGGATAAAGTGGAGAGAATCGAACAGTAAATGTGTGAAGCAACTTCTGCTGTGAACCTCTGAAATAAGCAAAGTTTAATAGAATTTTATTACAAATCTTACCCATGATATAAATCCCAAAGTCTATGTTTGGATGGTTGTTAGTAAACGCAGAAACCGTTGGGCGATTTTTAACGTAATTGAACATAAAGGTAGATGGATTAACAATTAAGATGAAGGCAACTTTTATACTAACGATGCAAACCTATGAGGCTTAAATAACTAATGTGTTACTTGAACCGAAGTATTTCAAGCATTTCCGTATAATTTACTTCACAGTGGTAGTTTTCAAATCTTTGAAAGCTATGTGTTTCTAAGAAATTCAGTTAACAGTTGTCTATGAAAATACTGCAAAACTTTCATCATTATGCCGCTGAATGCGACGCCAAAGGCTTAAAAATACGACAGCACAAAATGTTCTACTGAAAGATACTTGTTTGAAATAATGCGACAGACGTTCGCAGTTAGCTACGTTTGCAGTCATTGGTGGAACGGAGGCGGTTACCATGACAATAGACGCAGAGCCACCGCGCCTGGACTCGGCATACGTCACTTACTGCAGTCATTTATCAAGATAACGCTAGATGAAGCTTTGAGACTACGGTCTACCTTGGCAACGATGGTGAATAGTGAAAGCTGATTTTTTGTGACGTATAATGTTCAGGGAGCGTAGTGTGTGACGCGCGGGCCGGTGGAGCGACGAGCTGAAGCTAGGGAATGAGTGCTCAGGGGCCAGAGTTGTGAGAACTCGTGCAAGGCGTAGTGTGTGACGCGCGGGCCGGTGGAGCGACGAGCTGAAGCTAGGGAATGAGTGCTCAGGGGCCAGAGTTGTGAGAACTCGTGCAAGGCGTAGTGTGTGACGCGCGGGCCGGTGGAGCGACGAACTGAAGCTAGGGAATGATTGCTCAGGGGCCAGAGTTGTGAGAACTCGTGCAGGGAGCGTAGTGTGTGACGCGCGGGCCGGTGGAGCGACGAGCTGAAGCTAGGGAATGAGTGCTCAGGAGCCAGAGTTGTGAGAACTCGTGCAGGGAGCGTAGTGTGTGACGCGCAGGCCGGTGGAGCGACGAGCTGAAGGTAGGGAATGAGTACTCAGGGGCCAGAGTTGTGAGAACACGTGCAGAGAGCGTAGTGTGTGACGCGCGGGCCGGTGGAGCGACGAGCTGAAGGTAGGGAATGAGTGCTCAGGGGCCAGAGTTGTGAGAACACGTGCAGGGAGCGTAGTGTGTGACGCGCAGGCCGGTGGAGCGACGAGCTGAAGGTAGGGAATGAGTGCTCAGGGGCCAGACTTGTGAGAACACGTGCAGGGAGCGTAGTGGATGATGCGCGGGTCGGTGGAGCAACGAGCTGAAGGTAGTGGATGAGAGCTCAGGAGCGACTGCTGTGAGACAATGTACAGGGAGCGTAGTGTGTGTGGTGGCATAATTAACAACACCGCCACCTATCAACATTGGCTGGGAACTACTTAATTAAGTTGTCAACAAGATGACCCGACACTCACACATCGGAAATCGACGAGTGGTATCGACGATCAAGAAGTAACGCCTAATAATAGTCACTAGATGGCACCACACGATCGTGGACTGCGAATGCAATATTCGCGCGAAGCAAAGTATATATACAAACTCCGAGTAAGAACCATCGGAGGGGCCGCGGCCGGTCAGACGCAACATCTGCCTGACTGGAAATTTGCCTTCCATAGAGGAATGCATCCATCTGTTTCTCTACTGCGGGGACGATCCTAACGCCGCCAAATGTGTGACGCGCGGGCCAGTGGATCGACGAGCTGAAGATAGAGGATGAGAGCTCAAGGCTATATCACCCTTGAGCAAATTAAACCGTGGCATAAATGTACCGCATCAATTAATTTATATCAAGTACACGAAGCGTTTGTATTCCGCCGAGGACCAAGGTACAGGGTAGCGGGCTTAACTAGCTGTTATTAGAACATGATACCGACGAGCTAATTGTGAAGGTAACATGGACTGACAAAACGAATTCACGAAAATAGTAAAATGAAAGCGGTGTAACCGTGAATACAGTACTTTGTAAAACACCGTTTTAGTTAAATGTAAATTGAAATGGGAATTGTCTAAAATTTTATTTAATTTCATCGTAGTACAGGAAACAAACAGTAGAATATACACAAACAAATTAATACAAAGTAACTTAACACATAATACCAAAAAAGTTTCCAATATCTAATTTAAAATTTCTAACCTTTGTGATACACAATCGTTTATGAAGTTTATTTTGGTATATTTAAAGCCGAAATCGTGTTAGCATTACATTGTATTGACGTAATTTCGACACATATTTCTTATAATTTATGACAAAATTCTGGTTCTGCAACGCATTACGTATATTCACGTCTTGTTAGGTTAAGCGAAGACGTAACAATACTTGCTAATCTTTGAGAAGCTTAACTTAGATTTCAATGCGAACTTTCGAACATGTAAAATCATGTTTCAATAGTTACTTGAATTCTGGAATATACCCAATATCAAAACGTCGATAGCGGCTTATATGTATGATGTGGTGTGATATTACGTTCTGAAACATATAATATCGGTGGTGGGTCTCTCATATGTAAGAGTCCGTCTGGGGGGTACCACCGCAATTTATATTCCTACCGCCAAGCAGCAGTGTGCATGCACTGTTGTGTTCCGGTTTGAAGTATATTGTAGCCAGTGTAACCACTGGACATAATGAGGCTTAACATATTCTTATGTCTCAGGATGACGAGCGCAGTGACATGCCACATAGTACTTTGTAACTCAAGGTGCTGGATAGTGTTGCTACTGTTTATGAGTGGTCGTATCGCTAACCATCAGGTGAACGGCATGCTCGTCTTGACATTTAGTGCCATTAAAAAAACAATAGTGTTATAACATTATATTCAAACATTTTGTATTTAGAAATAGTGAGATCGTCTAAGTTTAGAATTGGTGGTTTATGTTTTAATTCTTCTTTACTTCTCATCTTCTTGAACGGCGAAGGAAAAACATCGTGAGGAAACCTGCATACCTGAGATGTTCGTTATAAGAATATCGAAGCTATGTAGTCTGCTAACCCGCATTAGGCCAGCCGCCAGCGCGGTAGTCTAAAGCTTAACCCCTCTCAGTAGTAGAGGAGTGGGCAGTATATAATATAGATATGGTGTGTAGGTGGTTTATTGTATAAACAGCTGTGAACCACCCAAATATAACCAGAATGAGGGATTCTGCATAAATATAGCATCACAACTTGTTCCTTTTTACAGGTACCTAAGCTAGAGGCATTTTGCTTCCAGGATAAAATGTAGCCTGTCAACAAAATCCGCTTTAAAATCAGTTCAGTCGCTTTAGTGATTAAACTAAACAAGCGAACAGACAAAATATGATAAAATCTATAATTAAGGGACTTGTCCAAAAACGGGCCTCAAATTCTAATCAAGACAGTTTACACACACATACACTCACGCCTTTTATCCCCGAAGGGGTAGGCAGAAGCGCAACTAGTGCACCCACTTTTCGCCGTTATTCCGTCCCATGATGTGATAGGGGGCGAGCCTATCGCCATATCGGGCACAAATTCTAGACTCCGAGCTGATACTGAATAGAAAAATTCAATATAACTTTGCCCGATCCGGGGATCGAACCGCATTTCATCATTGCAGTCGTACCATAATACAACTACGCCACCGAGGCAGTCCTTTACAATAAGTTGTTTAATTTTAAAGACCACCGATTTTGAGATTTATGTAATTTTATTTTCCTTGACTCGTCAAGCCGCCGGACGCCGGCGTCCGAGTATATAGGGTTCCCCATACATCCATATATGCATATATAAGCGGGGTTTAACGGGTTAAAAACTACACTTAAAAATACCATTATTATGAACGTTTTTAAAAAAGGAAGTTACTGCCTCGGCGGCGTAGTTGTATTACAGTACGACTGCAAAGCTGAGGTCTCGGGTTCGATCCCCGGGTCGGGCAAAGTGATATTGAGTTTTTCAATTCAGTATAAGCCCGGAGTCTGGAATTTGTGCCCGATATGGCGATAGGCTTGCCCCCTATCACATCATGGGACGGAATAACGGCGAAAAGTGGGTGCACTAGTTACGCCTCTGCCTACCCCTTCGAGGATAACAGGCGTGTGTGTGTGTGAAGTTAAAAATGGAGGGGTCTTAAAATGTTTTTTAATGGATTCAAGATCATTATTTTGTCCCTTTAATATCCCTAAAGTTTGAGCCTGTTTAGATTTTGAGGCCCAGAACCCATACAAAAAGCTGATATCTTACATGAATTTAGAAAATCTTTTTATTTCACCATAAACCACAGACATTTCAGTTTGATTTATTTGTATAGATTTAGGTAAATAATAATGATTCTGAAGCAGATGTATGAAGGTTCAATTTAAATTTTCTCGCTTTTCGCATCCTACGCCAAACTTATCACCTAGCCAGGCCAATATTAATGATAGTTGTGACAGTGTTGTGAAGGCTCGAAAATAGCCCTCCGAGAGGCGTCTACCTTGAATATTGTGGACTGAATAATGTGCTTTTTAATGTTCAGTAAATTTAATTGAAACCTAGTCCCGTGTAGTATGCCAGCTTATCAAAGTAACCATAATGTTATGTACATTATGCCGTACGGAATATGATTTAAAATCCTGTGGATTGATACCACACAATCCTGGAGTGGTTTATCTCACCCTTCCTCTTATATGCCTAGGATTACAGCAATCGGCGGCTATATGCGTCGGTGACAGCGCGGAGAGCGCTCATCTCTCCTCCTCTACACATAATTAACTATGCTACGTTAACATCTATATATCATATCGTCGGATATTATATCATAAATCTACGTGATTCGGGTCATATAAGATATTACGTATATTATCGGGCTGGGTGGCCGCAGACTAGATGTCAGATTTCCAATTGTGAGCCCTCAATCTAAAGGCTAAGGGTAAAGTGTGGGCATGTTCGCATAGATTATTAGATGCCGTCTAAGAAATATTAATCTAACTATCCATATCAAACGTCCTATATTTTAGACTAGATATTGCCCGCGGCTCCGCACGCGTTAAAAAGTTTTTCCGGGATAGGAGTCCCGCTTTGTATTTTCCCGGGATAAAATGTATCCTATGTATTAATCCAGGACATGATCTACCCATGTGCCAAATTTCATCGAAATCCGTTCAGTAGTTTTTGCGTGAAAGAGTAACAAACATCCATACAGCCGTACATAGGTACTTACAAACTTTCGCGTTTATAACATTAGTAGGATAGGATTGTTTTAAGAAGCACACACGCACAATGACCCGAAGGGACAGGCAGAGGCGAAAGCCTAGTGCTGCATCCACTTTTCGTCATGCGTATTCCGTCCCTATGTGATAGGGGGGGAGCCTATATCGGGCACTAATTACAGATTCCGGGCTGATACTGAATAGAAAATTCCAACATCACTCACTGCCCGACCCGGGGATCGAATACGAGCATTGCAGTCGTACCGTAATACAACTACGCCATCGAATCGGTTGTCATTGACTCGTCAAGCCCCGCGACGGACGCCGGCGTCCATATATCGCACCTTTAGGATGAAAACGATACAATTCAAAAAGACAGAAAATTGAGTTTACCTCTTAAAATTACTTAAAACGAAGTTCTCAATACAATAATAGTTCAAACACAGCCATGTTCAAGCAGGAAAAGAACAAAACTGTTATATCGGTCCATTTTTTATTATATTTATATAAGTAAGGGACTAGTTTTTAGTCATTTAAAAATGACAACTCAATTTTCTATTTTTTGAATTGTGTCGTTTTCGTCCTAAAGGTGCGATATATAAGGTTTACCGATACATCTATATATATAAGCGTGGCTTGACGGGTTAATATCCATCCTCAAACAAATAACTTTATACATGAGAAAAATATAACCGCCCAATAAATAAGGGTTTGGGATGAACATTTTTCCACCCCTGTTTATTATCTAGTTATTGCGTTTCACAGTAATATTTTATAGTAACAAACGCCCGGGGATTTTAATGGTGCACCCTTTGAAAGGTTGTTATTTACGGATATTTTATTAGCTACTGCCTGTATTGCTTCTAAGTTGAAGAGGAATTAACTGTTTTTCAAAGGTTAGTTTGTAGGATATTGTAGCCAGTGTATTTACTGGGTATTATGAAACAAATGTTATGTCCGAGGGACGAGCGTAATAAACTGCCACAATACTTTGTAGTTCAAAAATCTGTGGGCTTAGAATTTGAAAAAAAGTTCGAAACTCGTAAAACGATGTCGTTAAATTTTAATCTTTGTGATTGATCAAGAGACTAATGCGTTAGTCACGTGTTAGTCTCTCAACCATATATAGGCATATACATATACACTTACGCCTGTTATCCCCAAAGGGTAGATAGAGGCGCAACTAGTGCACCCACTTTTCGCCATTATTCCGTCCCATGATATGATAGGGGGCGAGCCAATCGCCTTATCGGGCACAAATTCCAGACTCCGAGCTGATACTGTATAGAAAATCTCAATATCACATTGCCCGACCCGGGGATCGAACCCGAGACCTCAGCTTTGCAGTCGTACTGTAATACAACTACGCCACCGAAGCAGTCGTGTCTTGTTTTTTTGTCAAATTCAAAGCCCATATGGTGTTGATTCTGTTTATGGGCGGTCGTTTCACTCACCATCAAGCGCGAAGCTTGCTCCTCTCGTCATTCAGTAGTTAAAAGAATATATTGTAACAATGCATTGATATGAAACCACCAGCCACACAATGATTTTATACGTGAAATTGTACAAAAGATTCAGTTCGATTCATTGCCCAGAGCTCGATGCTGTTATGAATATTTAATTGTGGAAACCAATTATAATTAAATCATTCATTCTCCAAGTGACTGAAGATGGAAAAATGTGTAAAGCCTACTGTGGGGCTAGGACGAGAAAAAAAAACACGATGCGTCTCCGCTTCGTTTTATTGTGATTGGTTGAGAGACTGACGTCTCGGTCTCTCGATCAATCACTAACATCATAATACCGATACGTCAGTCACTCAACCAATCACAATAAAACGAAGCGGAGACGCATCGTGTTTTTTTACGTCCTAGCCCCACTGTTCACGTAAGCTGAACGTCATTCACACGCTGTCGTCAATAGGGTAGTGGACTACTTTTTTGAAATAATTTTATCAAAAATTTATAACATCCAAAACCTAACGGTGCTCTCACACAGCAGTTATACAACGTTATAAAACATTGTGTAACACGATTACATTTGCTAACAGTGTGTAACATTTTGCTACAATATGTAAAGAATGTTATAAGCGCTCCCACACTGGTTCAACTCGTTGTATGACGCTAAGCTGCAGTCTCTTGATCATCGGCGTAGGGTGGCTCGTCTGTCGGTCTTTTACAGGATATATTTCGGGGAGTGTGCGAAGGAACTGCACAATCTAGTTCCGCCGAGCACGTTCCGCCATCGGGAAACAAGAAGCGGGCGGTCGTGCCATTCCTTTGTTGTTAATATGCCATCTTGCCGCACACACCGATTTGGGTCTACTTTTTTAATGCGCACTGCAAAGGAGTGGAACGCCCTGCCCGCTGAAGTGTTTCCCGTACGATATAATCTGGACGAATTCAAGTCAACGTGAATAGGCTGCTACTTGACAGGCATGCTCCATCGTCGACCGCATCGTCGCTTAACACCAAGTGAGATCGTGGTCAAATGCCTGCACTAGGTTTTTAAATAAAAAAAAAAACATTCTGTAACCATCAGTTTGGGTCTGCCTTTTGAGGAAGCTGGTAGTGCTTCATCACTGCATCCAATGAATTCACTAGGATTGTGTACCTACGTGATAGAGTAGGCACACTGCAAACCTCCTCCCCACGCCCTTCAGCTCACGTCCCTGTGTCGATCGAATGATGTCATATAAACAAAAAATATAATAGGGTCATTGACTACTTCTTTAAAATAATTTTGTTAAAAATGTCTGACATCCAAAACGTAATAGAAACAGAATTTTCAAATTTGGTACAATGATAAGTAGGTAATAAAGCTTTGAAGTTTGTGGAAGGGGTAGTTGTCATATCACAGTAATATCAGACTGTGACGTCACCGAATGTCACCGGGTATAACACTGCGTGCGTGCGAAAGAGATGACGCGATATCGTCACCACTTCTGTTTACAACATTTCAAATATGAACAACTGCTTTATATGTCAATCAATTCTGATGCTAATTTAACAGAATAATTTTTCTATTTACTGACAGTTGCGGCAATAAAAGTTGAAGAAGAAGATAGAAGGAAGAAAGTTAAAAGAAGTATTTGCTAAACTACTTTGCTTACTTTTGTCCTGTGTCTGGTACAAAAAATATACCGTCTGCGTGTATCCTTATTAGTTATACTTTGAATACCTACGTTTGTACTATACTGCAATCACCCTCCTAATATTTTGTTATTATAGTATACTTTTTGTAACTTACATACATATACACTCACGCCTTTTATGACCGAAGAGATAGGCTCAAGTGCAACCAGTGCACATTTTCTCGTGTCTATTCCGCTCTAGACTGCGACATATTTTTGTATAATATAAAATACAATACACAGACCTAAAATCATGCATACTCAACCATTACGTGTTTTTATTAAGTTCATTATAGTTCCCAGAAAGTCGTAAGGTTCATTGTAATTCTCACATTTCCTTGTATCAAGATAATCCAATTTATTTCATTAACAATGTTCCGCGAAGTCACTAAATCACTTCTCGGTATGAGTTACGTTAAAGATATAGGGCTGTGGTGGATGTCAACAAAACGAAACGTGTTTTTAACCGACATTTAAAAGAGAGAACGTTAACAATTCATCGGAATGTTTTATTTTTATGGATGTTCCCCGATTACTCGAAGAGGCCTGCCGATTCGTAATTTTTTTCTTTGTTTCGAAGGGCATCAAGTCAGGATCTGATGATGGGGTCCCAGAAAAATCGTGGACAACCCTGAAATCAAATAGGGACGCATTATGTGATTATTTATTTTCATAAAAATATTCAAATATTTTCGTTTGGTCCTCAACATCTCAAGTTGCTGAATTGATGATGGAAACTCCTGAACTATTGAAACTTAGAGGATAATTTCACTTTTCAGGGGTAGGCAGAGGCGTAACACCTCAGCGCGCTAGTCGTATCACGTGCGCCATCGAGACCATATATATCTTACTAAAAAAATTAAATAAAAAAATAAACTGCCTTCAAAAACCACAAAAACAACATTAAACGAAAAAATGAAATGCTCATGTAAATGTGTTTTTCCGGGAAGTCCCACTTTATATTCAATAGAAAAATAAGAAAGGGATAATAGGTAACCTAACTTACTCGCTGATAATATAGCTTAATATTAGTAATATTAGTGAAAGAATTTTTCTAATTGGTCCAGTAGTTTCAGAGCCTATTCAATGCAAACAAACAATCAAATCTTTCCTCTTTATAATATTAGTATAAATTACCTAAATTCCGTGACTAATTAAATATTTTAGCTAAGCGAGATAAATACATATACATATACACTCACGCCTTTTATCCCCGAAGGGGTAGGTAGAGGCGCAACTAGTGCACCCACTTTTCGCCGTTATTCCGTCCCATGATGTGATAGGGGGCGAGCCTATCGCCATATCGGGCACAAATTCCAGACTCCGAGCTAATACTGAATAGAAAAACTCAATATCATAAATAGCTAGATAAATATATGTATAAATAAAGAGAAAGAAGTAAGAGAAAGAGAGACAGAAAGAGAAGTGGGTGCCAGGAGATATTCGCGGTCCTAAGCCTCAATGTGTTATCCAACCAAGAGGTATACACACTGAAGCCGCGATTAATGTCCCCCATGCATAGGCGTGCATTGCGTGTGAAGACCCAATGCACGCTGCTGATGGGCATCCGTGTTTAGTTTTCACAAACTTCATTTTCGCATCCTACTAATATTATAAACGCGAAAGTTTGTAAGTATGGATGTATGTTTGTTATACTTTCATGCAAAAGCTACTGAACGGGTTTCGATGAAATTTGTCACACGGGTAGATCACGTCCAGGATTAACACATAGGCTTTTTATCCCGGGAAAATATAAAGCGGGACTTTAACGCGAAAAAACTTTGTAACGCGGGTGGAGCCGCGGGCAAATGCTAGTTTATAATATTAGTCTGAGATAGTGAGTCGGTCAACTAAAGTTCATATTCAATTCTCTTCCCCTATTTTTGTTTTATTATTTGGCAAGATTTTGTTTGTTTAAAATTACTAATAATTATTGTTACTTTCCCCTTAATTAAATAACGTGTTACAGTTAACTAGCGCAGTAGTTTACAGTGTCTTTTATTCTTTCAATGCTGTGTATACCTGTAATTGGCTTGCTTATCTGAACCATGACTGCCTCGGTGGCGTAGTTGTATTACAGTACGATTGCAAAGCTGAGGTCTCGGGTTCGATCCCCGGGTCGGGCAAAGTGATATTGAGTTTTCAATTCAGTATCAGCCCGGAGTCTGGAATTTGTGCCCGATATGGCGATAGGCTCGCCCCCTATCACATCATGGGACGGAATAGCGGCGAAAAGTGGGTGCACTAGTTGCGCCTCTGCCTACCCCTTCGGGGATAACAGGCGTGTGTGTGTGTGTGTATATCTGAACCATTGTATTATTTCCTCCTATTTTCGTGCATGTTTAGTGTGTAAGCTGCTGGTGTACCATACATAAATAAATTAATAAATAAAGTTGGCACATTTACAGTACTCAATCTAATATGCAATGCAATGCAATCAGCCCTGTATTATATACTGCCCACTGGTGAGCACGACCTCCTCTACTACTGAGAGGGCTTAGGCCTTAATCTACCACGCTGGCCTAGTGCAGGTTGGCAGACTTCACATACCCTTGAAATTCTTTGGGAAAATTCTCAGGTGTGTAGTTCACGACGTTTTCCTTCACCGTTAAAGTGACCGAAAATTGATAAAAAATACACACGTAACTTCGAAAAGTCGGAGGTGTGTGCCTTGGGTTTTGAACCTCCGGACATTGTCTCTGCAGACCGTTTCATTCCCAACAAGGCTATCGTCCACTGACACTAATATATTTTTATCCAATGTGTAGAAAAATCATGTAACTGAAGGGAAATAAACATAGATGTACACAATACCAGTGTAACTACTTTTTTTTTTTTTTTGTTTTCGCGGATATAGTGACTTATTACTACCGCCCAGCCTTCAAGGGGGGCGACTGAGCGGTTATGTTCGGTTCACCGTGCCTTACGACCCAGTGTTAAGCCGCCGGGCCGAATCCCTACCCTATGTACACCGCACGGCATACCAACTAAAACTCCGCGGTGGCCTTCTTCGGCGCATTAGGGACGGCTGCGGGTTTCCCTAGACTAAGAATGTCTAAGTTGTCGTCCGCAGCCGCCCCTGCGCGGTGCCGTCTAATACAGCCCGTCTCCTGTTTGGGGGGGGGGGGGGGGGGGGTGTCCCCGCGCACCGAAGGACGCCCTCGGCGTCAACGGCAGCATGAGGCCTACCTGCCACACTGCCGTCCATCACGGGGGTCGCAGCAATGTGCTAAAAACACGCACAAAACTAAAGACAGACATCCTTCTGCCGCCCGCCCGCAACCCCCGGTGTCCCCTATTAGTCGCCTTTTACGACAGGCAGGGGATACCGTGGTGGAATTCTCCAAAGGCCCCCAATCCACAGGGCGAAAGACGCCGGTCAGTCGTCCACCCGGCGCCTCCTACGTCTCGTTTGGCGGCGGGACGGATCACCGCGCCTCCGATCCCTCTCAGCACTCTCCTTCTGCAAGAGGACCATCTCACAGAATTGCGCCACCAGTGAAACTACTGGACATAATGAGCGTTAACATCTTATGTCTCAGGATGTCGAGCGCAATAGAATGCCATACAGTATTTTGTAACCCAAGGTGCTGTATGGTGGTGCCACTGTTCACGGGTGGTCGTATCGCTTTCCATCAGGTGAACGGTGGCGGTTGCGGACGACAACTTAGACGTGAGTCGGAGGAAGCCCGCAGCCGTCCCTAATGCGCCGAAGATGGCCACCGCGGAGTTTTAGTTGGTATGCCGTGCGGTGTACATAGGTTAGGGACTCGGCCCGGCGGTCGCCCGACGTTTTCCATCTTTCCGGGCGGCTCAACGTCGGGTCGTAAGGCACGGTGAACCCAACATAACCGCTCAGTCGTTCCCCTTGAACACTGGGCGGTAGTAATAAGTCACTTTCTCCGCGTCAACAAAAAAAAAAATCAGGTGAACGGCATGTTTGTCTCGTCATTCAATGCAATAAAAAAAAAAATACATTATGCTACACTTTTTGACTTACAATGTGTGAGTATTGCGTTGTCATGACGACGTCTTTTTTTACGCACACGGCAATATTACCCCATCGCATCTGATGGTAAGCGGAGAGAGGTCCAGATAGAGTGACGCGCGATGGTCATCTCTCGTGAATTTACATAATTATGACGGCCTATGAGAACAGGCTGGTATGATGATTCTGGAACGCACTCTTCAGTGGACTACTATCGCGGGTTCCAAATTCAAATTATATTTATTCAGTAATTAGGCCCCTAAGGGCACTTCTACACGTCATTTTAACAATGTTTTTTTTTATAAATTAAAAGAGTCTACCAGTGCTTCGGAAAAACTCACTGACCTGAGAAGAAGCACCAAAAAACTCAGCGCAGGTCTTTTATTGTTATCTTTTTTTTTATTCAACTTTTTTTCATTAACTTTTTTTTTCAACACCTTATGTACGGTGCTCGCTATCTGGTCAGACATGAAATATATTCTACCACTAGTAAAACGTTTACTTACAGACACTACACGCGCTACACGTGTATTGTAGACCCCAGCTGATAATCGAACTAATTATCCTCCTCCTAGCCAGTTTCGGCCAGGGCGGCCAATTTCAACAGAGACCAACCAAGTTCGCAGGAGATGTTATAGTGCACAATACATCGGTGCACTTGGTATTCCTTCACTCGCATGGTTCGGTGAGAAGGCAATCCGACATGTCCGTAGAGAGATAACGGCTTTACGTGCTTTCCGAGACACATGGATATCACACAAATAATCGAACTATAAGTCTAGTTGGTGACTGGTGTCAAGCGTTCATCGATGTAGTCTAACCGCATCCCTAGCATACCACCCATTAGGAGCACGGGAAGTTACTTCCCTAACTTCTTTTAGGGACTTGTTATTGTGTTTTTTGTTTACAAACACGGATATTAAAAGTGTATACTTATGTTCCCTGTGTGATACCTTGGTAAAGTCGACTTTACCCGACACCATGCTCTAAACGGTACAATTTATACACACACACACACTTACGCCTTTTTATCCCCGAAGGGGTAGACAGAGGCGCAACTGAGTGCACCCACTTTTCACAGCGCGTATTCGTAATAGGGGGAGAGCCTATCGCCATATCGGGCACAAATTTCAGACTCTGAGAGGCTACTGCGAAAAACGAAATCCGTAACGTCGGTCCGAAACGAAGAAACGACGAACTTTCGGATTTAACCTTACTACCAAATTACTTCGGATCCGTCACCGTTGAACGAAGGTTTCACGCAGTTTGCGACGCTTCCGACTTCGCTCAACACTTTCGTCACGCAACAACTCTTCATAAAGAAGGATCCGTAACACTTCGTAGTAAGAAAACGTGCGATCCGTCACCCGAAACTACGGATTTCGTTTTTCGCAGTAGCCTCTCTGGGCTGATACTGAAGAGAAAAATCCAATATCACATTGCCCGACACGGGGATCGAACCCGAGACCTCAAAATTGCATTCGTACTGTAGGTAATACAACTACGCCACCGTGGCAGTCCATTTTTTTTAAATGATTAGTCTTACCAATATGAACGAAATTTCTAAAAAAGTTTGGATGATTTTTTTTTAGTAATTTCAGAAGAGATCATTGGGCTTTGAATGTAGCAAAAAAATACGACGCGACACCAATTTGTTTTATTGTGATTGGTTGAAAGACTAACACGTGACCGACGTATTGGTGTCTCAGTCAATCACAAACATCACAATTGAACGACATCGATTTACGAGTTGAGTTTTTTTGGCACATCTAAACCCACACGTTACTCAGAAGTACCATTTCCTGGATTAAAATATGGGTACTTTTTATATGAGAAAAAATATAGTGGAAATGCTATTCCTGGGTAAATCTTTTCTAGTTTAGGTGCAGAACGCTGAAGAAGCCGCAATGGACACCTTGTTAATCTTACCCTGCTTTTACTTAATCTATACATGTAGGAAATAAATTTCTTGGGCAGATGCCATTAAACATTACCGTCTAAAAAGAATCCGTATTCTTCCACCTAATTATTTAATTCAGCTCGTAAGCAAAAAATACTCCTCAACTTGAAAACATTCCCTGCAGGCACGCTCCGAACATCTAAAGCGAATAGAATCTCAAGAAACTTGAAAAGATGGTTTAATTTCCTGTATTACACACTGCCGGGCCTCGTCCAATTACAATTGAATTTACAAAATAAAAGGATCAATGAATTTCAAATGAATGCAAATGAACGTTCCCGGATTACCTTCCGGTTCGCTTGTGTTGTGCCCACATCCGGTGCCGGATGCGTAAATTATGATTTATGCATGTAAATAATATTTGGCATTAGCTTTGACAATGTCTACCGAGTATATAAATAGCTATTGTGATATTATAATAATCGCAGTGCGGAGAACTGTGTCTATTGCATGAAATATATCAGCAGGCGGCTATACGCCACGGTGACAACGCGTACTTCGTCTACTCAACAAAAAATAACACCATTTTGCAATGCATTGCGTCAGTAATAGCGCAGAGATCTCTCGTCTACTGCAGCCTTAGACTATTTAACCAATGGACACGATATGACAATAATGCGCAAACAATTTTTCTGCCAATCCTAACGGGGGGCGAGGTAGACACGGATAGCACACATTTAGCAAAAAAAATCCACACGTGCAGGGCTGAATGTTAGGTCGCTTTTTGCACAATAACTCACAATTTCTGTGGAGCGCCGAATATCAGCGATCGCAAGTCAAATAGGATTTAACAAAAGATTATGACCAGCTGCGCATGTATGACCAACAAAGGGTTCGCCTGGTCATCCCATCTCCTTTGCACTGCTAGATACCCAAAGACTGCAGCACTCGAATGTACGTGGCGCGAAGGCAGATACGTTATAAATTATCCGGTATTGCGAATGTCGAACGCTGGTTACTTCCGGTACATTAGAGCACCTGATAAACCTCTAATAACTCAGGCCTGATAAAACACTGTTTAAGCGTGTATTTGGCAGTGCTGTACACCGTTGTGTATAATCAATATAATTATTGTTTTGCACTATTGAATAATTACAAATTGTTGCCTTATAACATAAACATAAATCAATTAACATCATAATATCCTTATAAACAGATAAGAAATACCTACAAGTTTTCATTTGCAAACCTTTTTCATAAATTTAGTTTTTTTATATATATTTTTATTGCATTGAATGACGAGACGATCATGCCGTTCGCGTGATGGTAAGCGATACGACCACCCATAAACAGTAGCAACATCATTCAGCACCTTGAGTTACAAAGTACGGTGTGGTATTCCATCTCGTCATCCTGAGACATAAGGATCTTATCATCTTAATGTTAAGTCCCATTATGTCCAGTAGTTACACTGGCTACAATGTCCTTCAAACCGAAACACAACAGTGCATGCACACTGCTGCTTGGCGGTAGAAATAGATATTGCGGTGGTACCCACCCAGACGGACCACCAGTACTGGTACCAGTACAGGTACCAGTACGGTGGTACCACCAGTAAAGTCATAGTAAATAAAGTAGTTTCTACTAATGATGGCTTTCCTAAAGCATGAACACTGGAGCGCGCTTTGTTTTATAGGTACATTACGTACAATTAGCCTTCAACTAATCAAGCGCAATGTAATTAAATATTACACAATGGTGTGAGGGGCGTTTCAAGTTGATCCCGGGTTAGCGTCGGCGTTAATCCGCGGTTGGTGCGCCTTCAAATTTATAAGGGGCCTAAGTGGATGTGTGGAGAATTATTTAATTAACAATTTCACTATTTAAGCCTAACATCTCTAGAGGAATCTCGTAAAACGGTGCTTAGTTAAGATTGCAAATGAGAGCTCTGTAGCGAGCGTTGTGAGACCGCGTACAGGGAGTGTATGTATGTATGTATGTTTTGTGAAGACGTATGCAGTCTCACAGACGAGTGATCAGTTCGCCTTGTTGCTACTATTTCACCCTTAGTCTCAGTTGGGGTGGCGCTTGTCTGATCGTGACAGCTTCCACCCTAGAGCACTGGTTTTACTGGTGCTCCTCCAGTATGCCCCCTTCTAATCCTACAAACCTTTTCGTTGCCCTATTGAACCTAATTATGTCTCCTAACCTTACCTCATGTAGCTGTGCTACCTCCAGTCTGTCTGTTCCCAGTATCTCCCATCTTGGCAGAGAGTACATCGGGCAATCTGCCAAGAAGTGGATGCTGGTTTCTTTTTCGTCACATTCTGGGCACGAGGTGTCTTCGGTCTTACCTATTATTTTTTAAGTGCCTATTTAGCGTACCATGTCCAGTCATGATTTCTATCGTGGTCCTTATGTCCTCCTTCCTACATTGAAGTAGGTTTTTTGTTTTCTTCTGGTCAAGCGTATTGATGAAGATTTTCGATTGGCGGCAGCCCTTCATGTCTTTCCATCTGACATTTGTTTCTGTGACTATCTTCCTGCTGAGTACTCCATTCGTGATCTTTGCCGATATAGGTAAGCACGGCTCCGGTCCAATGAATGTTTCATCAGCTCCCTTTCTCGCTAACTCATCACTCCTCGTTTCCTGTGGTATCTTGGCGGCCTGGTACCGAGGAGATGGTGACTTCTCTGTCCACTGCTAGCGTGTTCAGTTTGAGTTTGCATTCTTTCACTAGCGCCAACGTTGTGTCTGTTTTGTCGATTGCCTTTAGGACTGCTTGACTGTCGCTGTAGATCAGTATTGTGCTGATTTCCTTTTTGGTCATTTGCTTAATGCGCTCTGCGCATTCCAGAATGGCCATTGCTTCCGCCTGGAAAACGCTCGCATATTTTCCGAATTTTATTGTGGTTACTTCTGTGTTGGATGGCGTAGTTATAAGTATTGCCTGCCCCCGGCAGTCCTGTTGACTCCAGACATCTATGAAACATACCACTGACTTATGGTCATGTGGAAGTTCCCAGTTTACTCTAGGTACAGTGGGCGTAGTGTGTGACGCGCGGGCCGGTGGAGCGACGAGCTGAAGGTACTGGATGAGAGCTTCGGGGCGAGTATTGTGAGACCACGTACAGGAAGCGCAGTGTGTGCGCGCGGCCCGGTGGAGCGACGAGCTGAAGGTAGTGGATGAGAGCTCAGGAGCGAGTGTTGTGAGACCACGTACAATAATTTATTTTAAATATTTAGAAAACTTACCGCTAACATACATAAATGGTATAGAAAGATATATTCTGAAGGAGGTGGAGGCCAAGAGGGCCTCCTTACGGCGAGCCGCCGTGGAGGAGTGGCGTCTCAGGCTGGAGGCCCCGTCGTGGGGGCACAGGGTCGTAGAGGCAGTGCGTCCTGTCTTTGCCGAATGGCTGGACAGGCGCCACGGAGCGGCAACATACCGCCTGACGCAAGTGCTCACCGGGCATGGCTGCTTCGGTGAGTTCCTATTTCGGGTGGTGGGGATAGAGGAGTCGGCCGTGTGTCACTATTGTGACAACTGCCCAACGGACACGACACAACACACGTTGGAGTTTTGCCCAGCCTGGGATGAAGAACGCAGCGTTCTCAGAGCAGTCGTCGGAGGAGACCTCTCGCTGCCGGCCGTGGTCGCTTCCATGGTCGGCGGTCGGGAGGCCTGGCAGGCGGTGGCCCACTTCTGCGAGGCGGTCCTCTCGCGGAAGGAGAGTGCCGAGAGGGATCGCCAGCGCAGTGGTGATCCCTCCCGCCGCCAGACGAGACGTAGGAGGCGTCGGGTGGACGACTGACCGACGTCTCCCGCCCTGTGGATTGGGGGCGTTTGGAGAATTCCACCACGGTATCCCCTGCCTGTCGTAAAAGGCGACTAATGGGGGCCTCCGGGGGTCACGGGTGGGCGGGAGGGGCCGTCCACCTATTAGTCTAGCCAACTTCTGTGACCCCCGTGATGGACGGCAGCGTGTCTCACGCTGCCTCGGACGCCAAGGGCGTCCTTCGGTTTACGGGGGCTTCTGAGCCCCCGCAACAACAGGAGAAGGACCGCAACAGCGGTACGCGCAGGGGCGGTTGCGGACGACCACTTAGACGTGAGTCGGAGGAAGCCCGCAGCCGTCCCTAATGCGCCGAAGATGGCCACCGCGGAGTTTTAGTTGGTATGCCGTGCGGTGTACATAGGTTAGGGACTCGGCCCGGCGGTCGCCCGACGTTTTCCATCTTTCCGAGCGGCTCAACGTCGGGTCGTAAGGCACGGTGAACCCAACATAACCGCTCAGTCGTTCCCCTTGAACACTGGGCGGTAGTAATAAGTCACTTTCTCCGCGTCAACAAAAAAAAAAAAAAAAGAAAGATATATAACAGAAGGCCAATTACAAGTTTTCGTGTATAGATAAATAGGATTAGGATAGTGAGTTGAAATTAGTAGACAGTATACATTCCATAGAATTAAAAGAAACCAGAATAATAGGAAGAAAACAACAACTATATGAAGAAACCGTCGCTTAGTATTTTTTTTAATTCAGTGACGCTAGTGGTAAATAGGTAGACGCCCACATCCGGCGCTATTGAGCTAAACGTTCTGCTAGCTCTGATGGTAAAGGAATTCTGTTAGGCAGTAGTGGCCGATGGAATATTTATAAGTGTAGGTCTTCTCAATAAAGCTGACGGAGCGCGCAATCCGATTTTACTCAGCAACTCCGGACAGTCTACTGCTCCGCGCGCTATATTGAGAAGTTAGCTCAAGTCAGCTATGCGCCTTCGGTCGTACAAAGGAAGCATGTGGATTTTTTGCAACGTGTTATGTAATCAGGTAAGTATTAGACCGATATTGCAAGTACCTCACAAACTTTCTCTGTATACCTTCAATACGGTTAGTGTAGAAGTTATATGTAGGATTCCAGACTTGTGAGAAGTATTCGAGGTGACTGCGGACAAAAGCACAGTACAATATTTTAATAGTTTTTAAGCTTTTGAATTCCTAGAGATTATAAAGTAGTAAAGTACGGGTGAGAACGAAAATAACAAGTATTTAAACTGAAATCAACATTTTCGATTTCAAAATCGTAAAACCACGTTAAAGTAAAGCGTTCAAAAGAATATTCCAGTGGATTCCAGTTATACACAGCTTGGTTTGCAAAGCTCAGTAGTTCGTTCTTTACCGGAACTAGTCGCTTGTTCATTTCGGTCAGTGAACCGAATCTTTTGCGTCATTCGGTAGAATGAACTGAAAAGTTTGCTGCGTGCAATGTATGTAGGTTATTTTATAACAGAAATTTTTTATTTTTGTGAACGAATAATTATTTTGAATTATATTATTTATACATATACACTCACGCCTGTTATCCCCGAAGGGGTAGGCAGAGGCGCAACTAGTGCACCCACTTTTCGCCGACATTCCGTCCCATGATGTGATAGGGGGCGAGCCTATCGCCATATCGGGCACAAATTCCAGACTCCGAGCTGATACTGAATAGAAAAACTCAATATCACTTTGCCCGACCCGGGGATCGAACCCGAGACCTCAGCTTTGCAGTCGTACTGTAATACCACAACGCCACCGAGGCAGTCATATTTATATTTATATTATTTATGTTCTAATATAAATCAAATCATTCATATTTTCCCATTAATGGCAAATGCCTCGTACCAGTTTTTGCATAGCTTCTATCGCGGGCCTTGAGCGAGGAGACCGAATCCAGAAGTTTCGTAACGAAAAAACCTGTCACTCCGACCGGTACAGCGGTGATTTTTCTTTTCAACTCTATCACAACCATGTAGAGTGTAAAATTCCATAAGTAAATTTAATATCGCAGTCTTGTAAGAATACAACATGTAAGAGGATATGAGCTGAATGTTAAACGATAAAAGGTCAAAATTACCATGTATTTAAAAATTGTTCCAGTCAGTGAAACGTATCGAAATGTCAAACGCGGCGCGATGACGTGATTCTAAGTTTTAATTTTTAAAAAGTTTTTATTTTATATCTGTTCAAAGAGGTTTTATTTAAATATTACGGCTCTGGATACTAGTCCATTGAGCCCGTCTTTCATATTTTTTTTTAGTTTTGACATCTATCGATGAATATTTTATTTTATATCTGTTCAAAGAGGTTATAAATATTAGAATTTATGCAATAGCTTTACCGCGGCAGTCTCCGAGTGCCACACGTCTTTTTTGTATTACAACTGTCTCGTGCCTAACCTTTCTCATACGTGTCCAGCTCCTCTCGCCATATTTTAGGCCTTTCTATATCTTTCAGGTCAATTATTCTGAATCGATAAACTCTCTAATTTGAATACCTATAAGAGTATCGAACTAGAACCATGCAAATCGCAGCCCAAAAACGGCATTACGAATGATATATTAACAAAGAAGTAACGTCAGTACATAAAACAAATGACACTGAACTAGTTCGTAGGCGTTTCCCAACACTAATGTCAACGCTGAAATATCTAGGCCACTTAAACATATTACGCGGGTATTTTTCACCTCCCGTTCCTTTTCTATAACACGACGAGTGGCTTACACCACATAAAATTGCGTTCAGCTGAAACATTGCACGAGTTTCACTTCAGTATTATTTATTTATGGAATTAATAAGCGCTTAATTCACGTTAGAAAATGTTTAATGACACAGAAAATTCTAATTAACCCACTGCTTTAGCTAGTTTGATTATAATTATTATTTGACATTGCGCATCCCTGCTTGCTTCATCAGTCGATAGCTGATATAAGTTAACGATCATACCTTTATGCGATTACTTTATCTAATACTATAAATGCAATTATTTTGTGAAAAAGTTTGGATGTTTGTTAGAAATAAACTCAGAAACCGCTGAACGGATTTGCATGCAATTTAACACACGAATAGACCATGTCCTGGTTTAGCATATAGACTACTAATTATATCGGTAATTTACTCCTCGGGGAATATATACTTGATAGTTTAAAAAGATGGCGCTGGCATCGTTCAGATGGCACGTCCCTGGTCGGTACACTAGGCCAGGCGGTAATCAACATATCTACTTATTGATTTAACAATCATAGGCCGATGCGATTATTTTATCTGACTTACTCACGCCCTTTATCCCCGAAGGGGTAGGCAGAGGTGCAACTAGTGCACCCACTTTTCGCCGTGCATATTCCGTCCCATGATGTGATAGAGGGCGAGCCGTATATACAAATTCCAGATTCCAGGCTGATACTGAATATTAAAACTCAATATCACTTTACCCGACCCGGGGATCGAACCCGAGACCTCAACATTGCAGCCGTACCGTAATACAACTACGCCACCAAGGCATTAAGTTGATCTGACTTATTTATAATGTAATGGTGGATGCGAATGTTTGTAATTTTTTTTGGATATTTGTTAGAAATAAACATGGAAACCGCTGAACGGATGTGAATGAATTTTTTCATACACAAAAACCATGTCCTGGAATAACATATAGACTACTTTTTGTCAGTGTACCAGTGTTTTTTTTTGGCATCGAATGACGAGACGAGCATGCCGTTCGCCTGATGGTAAGAGATACGACCACCCATAAACAGTAGAAATTCCAGCACCTTGAGTTACAAAGTACTGTGTGGCATTCCACTGCGCTCGTCATCCTGAGACATAAGATGTTAAGTCTCATTATGTCCTGTAGTTACACTACAATGCCCTTCAAACCGAAACACAACAGTGCATGCACACTGCTGCTTGGCGGCAGAAATAGACATTGCGTTGGTACCCACCCAGACGGACTCATACATATGAGAGTACTACCACCAATATCTATCAAATCGGAAGATCTCACTTATGGGTGAGTTTAGTTCGCTTCGCCGGCATTCTCACCTTGTGGCGCTGGTGTTGATTTCACTGCGGTTTCTAGTGTGCTCCATGGTTAGATCTAATAATAAAATAGCATAGCTGCTGTGTCTGATAGGAAACGCTATGTCACAACTCACATTGTTCATCGCAAATAACTGCAATGAACATTGTTGTGACTTGTTTGTAAAGCCCCTTATTCACGGTATATTTATTAAATACTGGCACAATTTCACACAACGTTGCATTTACGATATACGAGGAAGAAAATGCATTCAAAAGACGCATAGTTTGCAGCGTCGGTGTTTCTTATACATATTATAATATATGCATTTGGTCAGTCGGTAGATGTTATGTATCTTTGGACGTAACAATATTATCTTTTGGAATTAGGTTTTTATGACGTAGTATTTCCTCTGGATTGAAAATGAAATAAAACAAACTTTTGCATCGATTCGGCCTGCGTACAACTCTCTTGTCAAAATACATATTGTCCTACTGTCCACTTACACACATTATCATGCCTTCAAGCCCGAAAGACATAGAGGTGGAACGAGGGAACCCACTTTTAGCCAGGTGTGTTCCGTCCCATAATGTGGTTGAATCCGCTTTTAGCCAGGTGTGTTCCGTCCCATAATGTGGTTGAATTCAATTTGAAGTTCGCTATTATTTGAAGAAAAAAGTTCGTCAGAATACAAAAGTGTAGAGGTGATTTGAAGTTTCGAGTTAGTTCAGCCACTGATATAGGTGACTGTACATCTCGTTAATTTTTTCGGGATAAAGTAGCCTGTATGGTATTACAGGATAACATATATACATATACACTCACGCCTGTTATCCTCGAAGGGGTAGGCAGAGGCGCAACTAGTGCACCCACTTTTCGCCATTATTCCGTCCCATGATGTGATAGGGGGCGAGCCTATCGCCATATCGGGCACAAATTCCAGACTCCGAGCTGATACTGAATAGAAAAACTCAATATCACTTTGCCCGACCCGGGGATCGAACCCGAGACCTCAGCTTTGCAGTCGTACCATAATACAACTACGCCACCGGGGCATTACAGGATAAATATAATATGATCTATCTATGTAAAAAAAATCATTCAAAATATAGAAAAGTATTCACAAAGTTTTGCATTTATAATATTAAAAATATAAAATTTATATTAAGTAATTAATTTAGATAAAATCTTGCAAACAGAACGACTAAGTCCTAGATTTACATAGAATAGACTAGTACTTATTGAAATATACTTTTATACTACGTAAGTACTTTCACTGGGGCGGAGCAGTGACGAAAAGCCAAAGTAAAGAATCAAACATAAAAAGATGAACTAAACGCTGAATTCCATGCAGCTAATTACATCCTCGCCTCAATTCAGTGTAATGAAGTCATGAGCTATTGTCGAGCGAAACACGATGCAGACCGAATGAAAGAGCAAGTGAACGAATGGGATGTTGTTTCCGGTGAGTTTTAATTAATCGTGGCTCGGTGCGGTGGCGGGTTAAAACGTTTCGTAGCTACATGTTTGGTTTGCAGAGTTAGATATTGTTAGAATGGGCGACATTTTTGTAGGTTATTTTTGGTAGAGTTGGTATTGAGTGTTGTACTTTTTTTCGCGGGGAAAAACGCGTTAACGCTACACCATTGGAGGATGAGTGGAAGGTTATGTTGGTTTCACCGATCTTACCGAACCTCAGCGAGCATTGGACCGAGTCCCTAACACTATGTACACCCTACACCGGCATACCAACCAAAACCCGCGGTGGCCTTCTTCGGCAGTGACAAGTCCAAAAGAGCAATATTGCATCATCACATAACATAAGGTGTCCTAGCGAAATCTATATTTCTAAACACTTTTTTATACATTATAATCGGATGTATTTAAGAATCAAACAATCTCACATTAGTTTAGTTACATAAATGCATCCTGAAACATTAAACTGATTGCCACAGGATAAAAGGAACAATAAAATGTTGCTCCATCAAAGTAATTCATACAAAACTTGTTGAGGTACATCACATCATCATCACCAGTACATAGGTGTCCCCTAAAGATTTCCAGACGGACCTGTCAAAAGCGGCTGGCATCCAGGTAAATCACATGCCATGACTTATTCTTACTAAGTCTGTAAAGCTCTAAATAACACGAGACGGGCGTATCCGGCAAACGTTTAGTCTAAAGGCATAAATTCGCACAGCTACCACCACAGTACTCTTGGCAAATTATGAAGAAAATCCTCTTAACATTACCCTTTGATAACACGCTGGGTTTTAGCATTCCGTCGTTTCTTGAATGAAGGCTTGTAACGTTGCATGGAACGTTAACACTCTCCATGAACTGTCTGTGGTTTACGGTGAGTTTTAACTACGAATCGAAAAGGCTTTTATTTCGCATTGATTAATAGGTTGTCATTCGTTTCCGTAGTATTATAATGCTCTTTGGTCATTCGTTCGACGTACTTCGGAATGGCGCCCGTATAAATAAGCTTGCACTGTCATGCGCCCCCTTCTTTTGCAATCGTCTTCGCCGTGGCACCACTACTTATCTAACTACGTGCTGCCACGCATGCCGTTGTTCCCGCTGGGGTGAGTGTCCCAATTAATCCTTACTAACCGCTGCTAGTGTATTCCGCGTACCTGGGCTCGTGAGCAGTCACGAGTCGCAAGCTGTACGTTGGGATTCAGTTCCAGGTTTTTCCACGGTACGGCGTTGACCACCGCCCTACACTGCACGGAGTGCTGACTCCGTGCGCACCACCGGCGTCGTGGAAGCTGCTCCGCCACGCATGCACCATCGTCGTCGTGGGTGCTGGCCCCGACCACGTGCGCACCATCATCGTTGCGGGAGCTGCCCCGCCACGTGCTCACCACCACCATCGCAGTCGGGTGTGCTTGCCCCGACCACCTCACCACCGCCGCGCCGACCACACCATCTGCCCGGCGAGCTGTCGCCGGAGCCAGCCACGTGCATCAGCGTCGTGCCGTTCACCTGAATCGGAGTCCCCGCAGGCCAGTGACTCGTTAGCATAACACCAGCTAATACCGAGTATAACGCGGAGGTGCAAAAATAAAGCTCGTACCACGAACCTAAACCCTGAGTCTTTTTTTCTCTCTGTACACACACTACCACTATCTGCGGACGAACGCCGCAGGCTTACTACCGGAGCTCTCATCTACTACCTTCAGCTCGTCGCTCCACCGGTCCGCGCGTCACACACTACGCTCCTTACAGGTACACGTGGTGTCAACTCGTTTATCCAGTAAATAAAACTGGCAAATAAGTACTGTCGATGTGTGATTCATTGCGTTCCTCAGTTCATACATATTTATTCGCATGGCTTTAATGAAAGGGCTGAAAGTCATTAATCTCCTTTTGTTAGACGTGGATTAATACACTTTTGTTGTGTACCCTAGGTTAGGGGCAGAACCGCACTCCACTGTGGCTAAGGGGAGCATATTAGCAATTAGGTTTATTGAATGGACTGACACTGTTCTTTAGAACTATGTTTCTAAGGTGTCTTTGAGTTCTAGAGCGGATATGAAAATATAGTAAATTTTTGAGAGGACAAAATATTTTTAATAGCTTTTTATGTTTGTATAGAAATGTTGTAAGGAAAAGTTACGCTAACCTTAAGGATTTCGGAATTATTAGTTGTAACACACCTAGTCCAGTTGGGGCTCATAAAATGCGAACGTGTAATGGTTTTGAAAAATATTTTTATTAGACCCCTTTACGCCCCAATTCCAATCCCAAAGTCTCAAATGATAATTCCTTTAAATTAAATATAACTTGTTAATAATATGGTTTTCCTCGACACAAAAAAAAAAGATTATTACTATTTTGCACCAAACAAAATTCAGCTTCAGACATTTTTAGCTTTCCTTTATTTTTTAATACTAGCTTTTGAATTAAGACTAGGTTTACGTAAACCCATATTACCAAGATGAGAATAAGCATAATATAGCACTCAGATAATTATAAGTAGCATTTATAATACCTACTTGAATCAATAATTGACAGATTGTCAAACCCCATTATATCCCTTAAAAAAATTAGTATAAATTAAAAGCCAACAAATTCCGTAAAATGTATAACTTTAGCTTATATTTTGACTCCCATCAACTTAGTCCGACATCCCCTTAGTCCGTCTCTGACAAGTCGCGTACTCTAGCCACCGTGTTTGAGGACAAAATAGAATTTTGGCCAGTTAACAAATGCTATGCTGTAAAACAAGCAAGGGTTGGATTGATAGACAATTAGTTATTGGTTTTAGTTAAATAAGCTTTTGTTAAACAAACACAGGGATGATTTTTCTATGATCGAATAAACATTATTTTTCTAAAGCCCTCACTGAATACAAACGTAGAAAGAGTTGAAATATTTATTTTTTACTGGTGGTAGGTCTCTCATATGTAAGCGTCCGTCTGGGTGGGTACCACCGCAATGTCTATTTCTACCACCAAGCAGCAGTGTGCTTGCACTGTTGTGTTTCGTTTGAAGGATATTGTAGCCAGTGTAATTACTGGACATAAGGAGACTTAACATCTTATGTCTCATGATGACGAGCGTGGAATGCCACAAAGTACTTTGTAACTCAAGGTGCTGGATGGTGTTGCTACTGTTTATAGGTTGTCGTATCAATTACCATCAGGCGAACGGCATGCTCGTCTCGTCATTCACTGCCATAAAAAAAAAAAAAACAGATTTTGAATTAATTTCTATTTTATATTATTTAAAGTAGGACTTTGTTATCGAAAACAGCCTTTAGTTAGAAAATATTATGTCTGCCGTGTCCATATAACTTTTTTTGTAGTATGATATGTAATGTGACTTATTGTGTGATTTTAATGTACTAAGGGTCTTTGATACCTGAAATAAAATAAATTAATAAAATATAATAATACCCTGTAACATAGGTACCTTATATTATATACTGACTTACTGTGGAGCACGGGTCTCCTCTACTGAGGGTTTAGGCCTTAATCCATCGCGCTGACCTAGTGCATCAACAAAGCTCTAGATAAGTACAATATGAGTCTCAAAAACTAATTCGTTGGTCAAAATCCATTAGATTAGAATATTTATATTTATTCATACAATATATGGCACAGATATTGTCAACATTAGTGTAATAAATTGTGCCTTAAGTTGAGATACAGACAAAGTTCGTGAGACTTCAAAAGACCCCGGGCAGTCTACAATACACAGTGATCTAGACACGCGGCAGCGTGTCAAGCCAAGTTCAAGCAAAGGAACTGGCTAGCCAGCGCCGAGTGTAATATTACACGAACCACTTGGTGCCACTTTTCACCCTTCTATAAATCAAAACCTATTAAACGTAAACACATAAAACTACGTGTGTTTAATTATATTCATAAGGACATCTAGAAGCCCAAATTTCATGAAGCTATCTCAAACGGGGTTATAAAGATAATAATATATTAAGGAAATCAATCCAGATTACAATTTATAAAATGCTTAATGCTTATGTAATATTTAGGTTTGATTGAATTCTGTGTTATGCCTTTTATATGTAAATAAAAAAATATATAAAAAAACCTCATTCAGCTGTGAAAAAATCAAAATCAAACAATCAAACGCGATCAAAAGATATGACATGCAAAGTACTGCATCTGATAATAAAAACAGTTTGCGTCCAAAGGGAGCATTAATTGAGAGACGTTTATCCCTCATTAGGCCATCATGAAAGTCACATAGAAAGAAAAGAAAGAAAGAAAGGAACGTTTAGCGTTTCGTAATCTAAAATTCTGTAAGTAAAACTATTGCCTACAGTGGGACTGCCTCGTTGGCGTAGTTGTATTACAGTACGACTTTTTTTTTTTTTTTTTTTTTAATATGGCCATCTTCGGCTCATTAGGGACGGCTGCGGGCTTCCTCTGACTCACGTCTAAGTTGTCGTCCGCAACCGCCCCTGCGCGTACCGCTGTTGCGGTCCTTTTCCCTGTTGCGGGGGCTCAGAAGCCCCCGAAACACCGTACCGTGTCCACCTTTTGGTGTCCGAGGCAGCGTGAGACACGCTGCCTCGGACATGTCCATCACGGGGGTCACAGAAGTTGGCTAGACTAATGGGTGGACGGCACGTCCCGCCCACCCGTGACCCCCGGAGGCCCCTATTAGTCGCCTTTTACGACAGGCAGGGGATACCGTGGTGGAATTCTCCAAACGCCCCCAATCCACAGGGCGGGAGACGTCGGTCAGTCGTCCACCCGACGCCTCCTACGTCTCGTCTGGCGGCGGGAGGGATCACCACTGCGCTGGCGATCCCTCTCGGCACTCTCCTTCCGCGAGAGGACCGCCTCGCAGAAGTGGGCCACCGCCTGCCAGGCCTCCCGGCCGCCGACCATGGAAGCGACCACGGCCGGCAGCGAGAGGTCTTCTCCGACGAATTACAGTACGACTGCAAAGCTGAGGTCTCGGGTTCGATCTCCGGGTCGGGCAAAGTGATATTGAATTTTTCTAGTCAGTATCAGCCCGGAGTCTGGAATTTGTGCCCGATTTGCGATAGGCTCACCCCCTATCACATCATGGGACGGAATAACGGCGAAAAGTGGGTGCACTAGTTGCGCCTCTGCCTACCCCTTCGGGGATAACAGGCGTGAGTGTGTGTGTGTGTGTAAAACTATTACTACATATCCGTATCACTAGCCTACCTAAATATACGGAACCAAACGCACATTACAGACAATTCTGCCCTTCCCTTAGGGCTTAGACTAACTATACAAACAGTATCCGTCTGTCTGTGGAAGCCATTGTGGCTTCTAATGAGTATCTGTCCGTCACCCAGTCACACAGACTTTAATAAATTGTTGACAGAAAGAGGTCGACTCTGTCACTGTTTATTTATGTTTTAAGATTACTTTAGCTAGGAATTTGTCGGTTTTTGTCCTAAGTGTATGATTATTTGTATGTTTAAGGTCCAATTTCACCGCTTGTTGATAAATGCTATTTGTCACGTAAGTGTATAAGCCGAACAAATACAAGTCACAGTCTAATCTAATTGTGTTAGGATTTTATCCACCCAAATAGCGAAAATATAAACGCGGCGATAGCCTAGTTGGGAGTGGAACGGACTGCCGAGACGTATGTCCGCAGGTTCAAAACCCAAGGGCACACACCTCTGACTTTTCTAAAAGTTATGTGTGTATTCTTTGTGAATTATCGCTCGCTTTAGCGGTGAAGGAAAACATCGTGAGTGCATATCCGAGAAGTTCTCTGATTTTTTTTTATTGCATTTAATGACGAGACGAGCATGCCGTTCGCCGAATGGTAAGCGATACGACCGCCCATAAACAGTACCAACACCATCCAGCATCTTGAGTTACAAGGTACTGTTTGACATTCCACTGCGCTCGTCATCTTGAGACATAAGATGTTAAGTCTCATCATGTCCAGTAGTTACACTGGCTACAATGTCCTTCAAACCGAAATACAACAGAATATGCACACTGCTGCTTGGCGGTAGAAATAGACATTGTGGTGGTACCCACCCAGACGGACTCTCACATATGAGGGACCTCCCAGTAATGAATATCGAAGGTATGTGAAGTCTGCCAACCCGCACTAGGACAACGTGATGTACTATGGGCTAAGTTGTAGAGGAGGCCCGTCCTCAGCAGTCGGCAGTATAATATAATATCGGTATACACAAGATATAAAATCTGCCATAACGCCTGAGTAAGTGTCGCGTTCCGGGATCAACCTGTGCATATCTTTCATACACACACACGCACACGCACACGCACACACACACACACACGCACACACACACGACTTTTATCCCCGAGGGGTAGATAAAGGCGCAACCAGTGCACCCAATTTTTTGCCGGGCGTATTCCGTCCGATGATGTGATAAGGGGCGAGCCTATCGCCATATCGGGCATAAATTCTAGACTCCGGACCGATACTGAGTGGAAAAACCTCAGCACTGCAGTCTTATCATAATACAACTACGCCACCAAGGCAGTCTGACGTTCTAGTTTAAAAAAATCTAAGTATTGTTTTATATTTTAGTTATCAAATTGTTCTCAATTCTCACCGGCCTTGAATACGATGGTTAACAAAATCTGAATGTGAAACCATAATTTTGCGTCGAATCATCACCTTTAACTGCGATTTCATACTTCGTTATAAATCATGTAGTTCGAGGGGACGTTTTCACCGATTCATTACGGTGTGAGCTATGAGCGATGAGATTTTATGTGTTAACTCGGTTTTGAACGCAGATTTGCTCGCTTGGAATTATTTATAACAAGGGTAAACTGGGTGTGGTAGGTTTTCTATCTACCTGGATTTACTGGTGTAAGGTCTCTCATATGTAAGAGTCCGTCTGGGTGGGTACCACCGCAATGTCTATTTCTACCAGCAAGCAGGAGTGTGCTTGCACTGTTGTATTTCGGCTTGAAGGACATTGTAGTCAGTGTAACTACAGGACATAATGAGACTTCACATCTTATGTCTCAGGATTACGAGCGCAGTGGAATGCTGTACAGTACTTTGTAGCTCAAGGTGCTGGATGGTGTTTCTACTGTTTATGGGTGGTCGTATCGCTTACCATTAGGTGAATGGCATGCTCGTCTCGTCATTCGATGCCATAAAAAAATAAAAATGTATCGTTTTCTTTATCTTCTCTTTCCTGCCAGCCCGAGCTTGGCTTCTTTATTTTTGTTATCTATACTAATATTATAAAGCTGAAGAGTTTGTTTGTTTGAACGCGCTAATCTCAGGAACTACTGGTTCAAATTGAAAAAATCTTTTTGTGTTGAATAGGCCATTTATCGAGGAAGGCTTTAGGCTATATAACATCGCGATGCAACTATTAGGAGCGAAGAAATAATGGAGAATGTGCAAAAAACGGGGACAATTATTCATCCTTAAGGGCTTCCATTGCGTGCGCTGGGAAAACGGTTCAAGATACCAAAAATATATGTATGAAATAATTATTCCTCTTAAAATGATCTAAAAAAATGTCTGCGACAGTATCTGTCTATCTTTCAAGATTAACTCACTAGAACCGTTTTTATGGTAATCAAATTTGGTCGAAATTAATGCATTATTTGTTAAGAGTTGTATCAACGTCATAATATTAATCTTTATCCAAATAAATGTGTTGGATAGAGTGATTCAACGGGAAGGTTTTTATGTACTTTTAGCCCGGAAAAACTTATTAACGCTGGCGAAGCCGTGGGCAAAAGCTAGTTCTCTATAAATATGTCTGTAGTTATATAAGTGACTTTTGTAATAATAATAATTATTATTTTAATGCATCTTGACTTATCATAATTGCGACTATGTTCGCCTACGTGATGAATAAAGTATTTTATTTTTGTTACTAAGCTATTGCATAGGTTTTATCGCGGGCCTTGAGCGTGGAGACCGAATCCAAAAATTCCGTAACGAAAAAATAGCCTGACACCCTCACTCCGACCGGCACAGCGGTGATATCTATCTATATATATATAATATCTATCTATCTATCACCACCATCTAGAGTGTAAAATTCCATAAGTACATTTAATATCGCAGTCTTGTAAGAATACAATATGTAAGAGGATATGAGCTGAACGTTAAACGATAAAAGGTCGAAATTACCGTGTATTTCAAAATTGTTCCAGTCAGTGACACGTATCGAAATGTCAAACGTGATTCTAAGTTTGAATTTTTTAAAAGTTTTTATTTTATGTCTGTTCAGAGGTTATAAATATTAGAATTGCCTGCTTAGAGTTTCGGCGTTAGGGCACGAGTGAAATTTGTACAATAGACAATAGTGACGTCACCAAGCGCCGTCGGCTATAACGCTGCGTTCGTGCGAAAGAGATAGTGCGATATTCCGCACTTTTGCTCACAAAAATATTTCAAAATTGATTAAAAGCTTTATTTTTCAATCGATTTTGATGTTGATTACACAGAACAATTTCTTTTTCGTATTATTTTCTGTTACATCTAAAATAATGTACAAAATCAAACATAAGAAACTACCCTATAGAGTGAGGGATAGAGTATAGAGTGAATATATGTATCTTACATCTATAAAGTGGCTTTATATATATTTATCATGTATAAATCTATGTGTTATAAAAGTAAATTTTAGTAAGACCTTAAAACGTTCGTCTCCGTTCTACGTTATTTGCCATCTCTTTTTATTATCAAACCATATTCAAAGACATCAAATATCTCATAACTTGCACCGAGACTTTATATTTTCTTCTGAGTTTAAAGGAAATTGCGTTGGAGTCGTTAATCACCGGATGTGACGTGAGCACGATGCTCACTTCCGTTCGCGGAGGCTTCGTCGCTAAGCTTTTGGAAAATTTTCTTAGGAGTCCCCTACTATGCCTTTGGTAACGTATGACAAGAGTTTTTAGAGACCTTACTCTTTAACGTCATAATAAAGTCGGGTTATTTAAATATGCGAAGATAGTTCAGGAAACTTAAGGTTTATAGGACGTGTAATAATGTGCTGAGTAATGGGAGGTGTAATGGGTTCGATCCCCGGGTCCGGCAAAGTGATATTGGATTTTTCTACTCTGTATCTGCACGGAATTTAGAATTTATGAACGAAATGACGATAGTGGGTGTACTATGTACACCTCTGCCTACGCCTTTGGTGATAGAAGGCGTCTGAGTGTGTGTGTGTGTTTGCCATCAAGCGTAGTGTGTAATGCGCGAGCCGGTGAAGTGAAGAGCTGATGGTAGTAGACGAGGTTTCATACCTGGAGTCAACATCTACTGCAAAAGACAGCAAAATAAGCATCCAATTGAGAAAATCTAATGACAATAACAAAGCTACCACAAGAGCAAACAACTCCATCTACAAAAAAAAATATGTAAAAAATGGTATAACAATCGCATCTCAATAATCAAATTCAGTAATCGTCCGAAATTCCCCGGCAATAATCGGCTTTCCAGAATATTGGAGTTCCCCCTCCAGCTTCCTTTCTGTGTAGTAAGTGATTAGCGTAATAAGCTTCGGAAGATTTTCACTGTCCAGCGACGTAATCTCTGAGGATTTTTTCCCGACTTTTTCTAATTAATGACGAATAGGGATTAGCGAATGGCGGATGATTTATCTTTTGTTTTTATTTGATGTAAGTATTACTTTTTTACCCGATAACGGCGAAGCAAGGAAGGGTAATGAGTTTAACACGCTATGTATATACCCATTTTATGTTCCACTCTAGCGTCGCTCCTATTGAACCGATTTTGACAAACGAGGTGTCTATCGATTCGTATTTGTTGTGGGATGGTTATATGCTATATGTTTTTCTTTTTTTTTATTTGATTGTAAAGGGCAGTGTTCGCGCTGTCATTGAAGTGACGTTATAGCCGTACATGTGCCGCAGAAGAAGGCTCTGCGCTGTCAACCCAGCATATAACGCTGTCATTAATCGCACCTTTAGGATGAAAACGACACAATTCAAAAAGATAGAAAATTGAGTTATCGTCACAAAATTACTTAAAACAAAGTTTTCAATACAACAATAGTTCAAACACAGCCATATTCCAGCAGGAATAGGACAAATCTGTTATATCGGTCCCTTTTTTATAATATTTTTATAAATGACGGACTACTTTTTTGTCATTTCCAAATGACAACTCAATTTTCTATTTTTTGAATTGTGTCGTTTTCGTTCTAAAGGTGCTTGTACAGCAGTAAACGAGCACTCAGCGCATCTCAGAATGTGTACAAAAAATGACACTCCATGTAATCCATATAAATTATGTATGTTTGCATTTCATACACGTAAGTAGAGTTTAGTATTCATGAATATTTGATGTCATAACACAAGCCTTTAAATACGAAAACCTTCAAGGTTCCAAGCGGAGATACAACGCTAGGGATTGGCATATTAATGAACTAAAATGTAGCAAAGTGAGTCTGTTTGTGAAGAAGTAATTTATACGTAAATATTGTGTTAATGTAAATGTATTTTGGGAGGTTTGGTTTGGAGGATTTGTTTTACAAAAGGCCCACCCCAAATACCCAACATTATGTTGTACTAGCTCTTGCCCGCAATTCCGCCCGCGTTAAAAAGTTTTTCCGAGATAAAAGTCCCGCTTTATACTATCCCGCGATAAGTAGTAGCCTATGTGTTAATCCAGGACATGATCTACCCGTGTGCCAAATTTCATCGAAATACGTTCAACAGTTTTTGCGTGAAACTTTCGCGTTTACAATATAAGTAGAACTAGTAGGATTTAATTATAAAATTGTAGTAGTTTTAAAGTGTTCATTATTTCACATACAATAGAACCGAAGATTTTTGTATCGCTAATTTCAAAATCACGTACACATTACGCTTTTATCCCCGAAGAGATAGGCAGACATCCCTTTTCGCGTATGTGTTTCCATGATGTGATAGGTGGTGAGTCTGTCATCATATCGGGCACAAATACCAGACTCCGAACTGATATTTAGCAGTAAAACATATCACCGTGCTCGCCCGGGATTCGAACCCGCTACCTCGGAGCGGTGATGCACACTCAATACAATTACGCCGCAGAAGCTGTCCACCAATGCATTACCTTTTTATATCATATATTGGTCCTGCGCCTGATCTCTCTCCGGTCATGTCGGATTGCCGTCTCACCGGACTATGAGAGTGAAGGAATAGCGAGTGCACCTGTGTATTGCGCACACACTTGTGCACTATAATATCTCCTGCGTACCTGGCTGATCTCCGTTGACATTGGCCGCCGTGGCCGAAACTGGCTAGGAGGATTTCACCTTTTTATATAATTGAATTTTCATTTGGAATGCAGTTGAATCTGAATTTTATACAGTTGAAATAGGTGTTGCTTGCGTGAACAGCTTTTTCCCGCTAAAAATGTCCCTCAAACGACACCAGCGCCAAGAATCAGATTAAAAATATCCATTATTTTCCCATGGCAGACAGTTACCGCGATAAAAATCCCGGTAATTGTCTTTTATCCTCGAGTAAGCCAGTTGGCCAAGCTGGTCTAATTTGGCATCTCTAAGGGAGTAATCCTTACCGGTGAAACCAATCCATTGTCATGATGATATATAAAAAATTGCCTTCCAAATTGACTTGACTGCCTCAGTGGCGTAGTTGTATTACAGTACGACTGCAAAGCTGAGCTCTCGGGTGCGATCCCCGGGTCGGGCAAAGTGATATTGAGTTTTTCTATTCAGTATCAGCTCGGAGTCTGGAATTTGTGACCGATATGGCGATAGGCTCGCCCCCTATTACATCATGGGACGGAATAATGGCGAAAAGTGGGTGCACTAGTTGCGCCTCTGCCTACCCCTTCGGGGATAACAGGCGTGAGTGTATATGCCTTCCAAATTTCATCAAAATCCATTTAGTTGTTTCTGTTTTTACTTCTAACAAACATACAAACATTTTCATAAGCTTACGCATTTATGATATAAGTAAGATGATTAGAGAGAGATAATTTTACACAAGTCTTGGAATTACCTCCTTCTCTAACGGAGACATTACTTATTAAGGTCCTATTTCACAACGTTTAAGTTAATTTTATTCAACAGTAATCTTATTAAACCGCTAATGTACAAACACACACTCACGCCTTTTATCCCCGAAGGGCTAGGCAGAGGTGCAACTAATGCATACACTTTTCGCCGTGCTCATTCCGTGTCATGATGTGATTGGGGCGAGCCTATCGCCATAGCGGGCACAAATTCCAGACTCTGGGCTGATAATAGAAAAACTCAATATCACTTTACCCGACCCGGGGATCGAACCCGAGACCTCAGTATTGGAGTCGTACCGTAATACAACTACGCCACCAAGGCAGTCATACCGCTAATGTCATATTCATCATCATACCAGCCCTGTATTATATATTTCCCACTGCTGAGCACGCGCCTCCTCTAGAACTCTCTTTATTTGAGAGCATAGATTAGGTTGTGACATTTGTATTTGACCAACTTATACATTTATTTGACGATTAGCATTCACTCAGACTTCGTGGAACGCTCTCAGTCTTACAATAATCATGGTCCACTGACTGTATCAAACTGGTTGTTACATTCAAACAATACCTAGTTCATACACATGTCTTGGGTAGAAACATAGCTATCGCTACTCGCAGTGACTGTACTATAATAAAAAAATTAAATAACCCCTGATACAGAAAAAAATCTTTACAAAGTAAAAAGAATGTGTGGTTGTTTATAGTTTAAGTACCTAGTAATATTTTGACGCAAGCTTCGTCGCGTCGGCGACCGGCCCAGGGAGATGAAAATACTTCTTTATTTTTTATTGCATCGAATGACGAGACGAGCATGCCGTTCGCCTGATGGTAAGCGATACGACCACCCATAAACAGTAGAAACACCATCCAGCACCTCGAGTGACAAAGTACTGTGTGACATTCCACTGCTCTCGTCATCCTGAGTCATAAGATGTTAAGTCTCATTATGTCCTGTAGTTACACTGGCTACAATGCCCTTCAAACCGAAACAACATTGCATGCACACTGCTGCTTGGCGGTAGAAATAGACATTGCGGTGGTACCCGACCAGACGGACTCTTACATATGAGAGTCCTAACAACTTACCTACAATCCTACCTACTTCTCCAGCGGTTGTCACAAAAAACCGCATCGAATCGGTTTATTCGTTTGAGATCTACGATATCACAGAGAGTCACACAGATACACACCTCTTTTTCTGTCGGGGGTTAAAAATATTCCATACTGTCCTATTTACGGAACCCCAAAACCAACTACAACGAAGCAACAATAAACTAGACAAGTTCCGAGCTATAACTTGGGTATAACAGACCTTTTTTCCCCATGGACGGCGAGCTTTGGATCCACATTAAAAGTTTTAAATGAGCCTACTAATTTACAGAGGTTGGCAGATAAACAATAAAAAAGGGCTGTCCTTTTTATGTTCGGATTTTTTTAACCCCTTCTGTAAGGATTTTTAGTGATTATTACACACACACACTCAGGCCTGTTATCCCCGAAGGGGTAGGCAGAGGCGCAACTAGTGCACCCACTTTTCGCCATTATTCCGTCCCATGATGTGATAGGGGGCGAGCCTATCGCCACATCGGGCACAAATTCCAGATTCCGAGCTGATGCTGAATAGAAAAACTCAATATCACTTTGCCCGACCCGGGGATCGAACCCGAGACCTCAGCATTGTAGTCATACCGTAATACAACAAACGCCACCGAGGCAGTCAGTAGTGATTATTAATTGTAAATATATAAAATAATGAAGAGAAAATATACTATTCAGGATGTTATAACAGTATGCTTACATATTACAGGTGGTAGGATTCTTATATAGTATTATATAGTCCGTCTGGGTGGGTACCACCGCAATGTCTATTTCTACCGTAACGCAGTCTACATGCACTGTTATGTTTCGGTTCGAAGGACATTGTAGCCAGAGTAACTACAGGACATAATGAGACGTCTCAGGATGACGAGCGCAGTGGAATGTCACACAGTACTTCATCTTATGTCTCAGGATGACGAGCGCAGTGGAATGTCACACATTACTTTGTCACTCGAGGTGCTGGATGATATTTCTACTGTTTATGGGGGTCATATCGCTTACCATCAGGCGAACGGCATGCTCGTTGCGTCATTTATTGCCATAAAAAAGTCTAAGCTCAAAAACGGATGGATTTCAATGAAATTTGGTATGGAGATAGTTTAAGACCCTGGGAAGGCTAAGCATAGGCTAGTTTTAGTTTCAGGAAAATATGTAGCAGGACTTATAGCACAGAAAAACTCTATCATGCGGGTGAAGTCGCGAGGAAAAGCTGGTTTTGTATGTAAGTGGCGATAGCCCGGTTGGAAGTGGAACGGACTGCCGAGACGAATTTCCACAGGTTCAAAACCCAAGGGCAAACACCTCTGACTTAAAAAAAAAAAGTTATGCGTGTATTCTTTAAAAAATTATGACTCGCTTTAACACTGAAGGAAAACATCGTGAAGAAACCTGCATACCTGAGAAGTTCCTTGAATTTTGAAGGTATGTGAAGTCTGCCAACCCGCACTAGGCCAGCGTGGTGGACTAATGCCTAAACCTTCTCAGTTGTAGAGGAGGCCTGCGCTCAGCCAGTGGGCAGTAAACAGGGTCATTTTGAAATTGCGTTAACGAATGAAACCACATACTCGTCTTTGCCTCTGCTAACATCGTGCCAAAAATCATCCATGAGAAACGAATATTTTCACCAAAAATCTCAATTTTACTATCCTGATTTTTTATCACTAGCTTTTGCCCGCAGCTCCGCCCTCGTTAAAAAGTTTTTCCGGGATAAAAGTCCCACTTTTTATTATTCCGGGATAAAATGTAGCTTTTGTGTTAATCCAGGATATGATCTACCTGTGTGCCAAATTTCATTGAAATCCGTTCAGTAGTTTTTGCGTGAAAGAGTAACAAAGATCCATACATTCAGACACACATACATACTTACAAACTTTCGCCTTTATAATATTAGTAGGAAGCAGGATGTATCAATACTCATTTTGTAATACTTTAGCCCGAATATGGCGTGTGCGTGAGAATTTTTCTGACTGAAAGTGTGATGTGGCCGCTGCGACGAATCCTCTTAGAGTAGTAGTTGCGGCCTTAGGGCGTGTAAACTAAAAGTAACTTTTAAATGATATTTATTTTGTTCGAAACTTATCCTTTTTATTATACATTTATGGCTAAAATAACTGAATGTAAAGTGTTATTTTCAACGAGATAAGTATATGGTTTCATTTAGTAACGCAATGTCAAAATTACCCTGTATAACACAGGGCTGGTATGATATGGTATATATGTAGGACAATAAAACGGCTATTCTCTAATTACGTTTTCTCTAGAAGTTAGGTACTGAGTATTTTGTTTCAGTTGTGTTCTAATTTTCTACGGGTTACGTAATTCAAGTACTTTAATATTTTTTTTATAAAGTTGAACTTTGTCTTTGCCTTGTTGAATATTAAATTAGTATAAATTGTAAATGTAATGTATTATGTAAATGTAATTTTAACATTATTAAGTCATCGACTGGCTATCATTGCTTCGTCTATTCTACCTTCATATAGTGTGGGAAAAAATTCAAATTATTACAAAATATTTTGGTACAATTTCTGTCATTATCTAAACATTCACAAAGCACAACAAATCATTGCTACCTGTACCATTAACTTTGTAACTTCAACCAGACTTCATACAAACACCGTTACAAAATCCTGTAAGCTAGACCTTATCTTGAAAGCGGTCTCAATAAAGGCTGACAGTTTAGACCTGCGTAAATACCTTTTGTTCGCATTGTTTGCGAGTTTGGTATTACTGTATAACACTGTTGTATGGAGATTTACTGGGAACGATAAAACGTCCTTTATGGTACTTTATTATTAGGTATTTGGAACCGTGTTCTCATACAGCGAAAGTATAAGGAAAGCGTTCATCTACTGCACTATACATAACAGCCGTCCGCTGTATGCAGCGTCGCAACGGTGATAGAACGGAAAGCGCACGTTTACTGCACTATATGTCACAATGTCTATTTTTACCGCCAAGCAGCAGTGTTCATGCACTGTTGTGTTTCGTTTTAAAGGACATTGTAGCCAGTGCAACTACTGGACATAATGTAACATCTTATGATGACGAGCGCAGTGGTATGCTACATAGTACTTTGTAACTCAAGGTGCTGGATGGTGTTGCTACTGTTTATGGGTGGTCGTATCGCTTACCATCAGACGAACGGCATGCGCATATCGTCATTGAAAGTCATAAAAAAAACTACGCAATACAGTATTTATGTAAATAAGACGTCACCGACAGCGCGGAGAGCGCTTTTCTACTGCACTTCAAATAACAGAACTCGGCTATACGCCGTGTCAGTGACAGCGCGGAAAGCGCTCGTTTACTGCACCATACATAAAAAGTGATAGTACATTATAGCGCTCGTCGACTACACTATGCATGCCTAATATAGTCGACTAGCTTTTGCCCGCGGCTCCGCCCGCATTAAAAAGTTTTTCCGGGATAAAAGGTCCGGTTTATATTTCCCCGGGATAAAAAGTAGCCTATGTGTTAATCCAGGACATGATCTACCCGTGTGCCAAATTTCATCGAAATCCGTTCAGTAGTTTTTGCGTGAAAGAGGAACAGACATCCATACATTCTTACAAACTTTCGCCTTTATAATATTAGTAGGACATTAGGCACGAAGGGGTGCGAATGAGCCGGGAGTAAGTTACGCTACAGCGTGTATGTAAATGAGAGAAAGTCAAATTTCGGTACATTTAAATTTGAATGCTCGTCCCGAGTGGGTTATTGTCTATTCAGCCACTGTATTTTATGCATAAAACGGCCGCGTCTGCTGGAAGAACGTTTTATTTATGCTCGGTCCATGAGCTATGAGGTTAAGATATTTTTTGTTTTAGTAAATACATCAGTAAGATAATTCATTGGGAATTGTTTTTTATTGTCATAAGATTCCTTTTAAGGCGCCGCGAAGACGCTTCAGGAACATTGGTGATTGTAATATTCATATTAGTGTAGTGTTTCTCGGCTACAATTTGATAACATCTGCGCGACGTCTGAGTAAGTTCTCTCCAACTTGAAATGTGACTAACTTAATAAAAGAAGTCCAGTAAGTGCAGGAAAATATAAAAACAAATTATTAATAATCGCCATTCCACTGTTTTCGAAGTTGGAATATTTATAAAGTTTCTACAAAACTATTTTAAAACAAAATGGAACTTATAGTACATACATTACCATTTTGAGTCTTCTCATTTTACTCGTACAAAACCAAAGTTTTTGCGGAAGTGAAAATCATAGTATCAACAAAAACAAAAGCATTCAAGCTTCACTTACCCCGGCGATCCGAATTCTCTACAAAACATTCATAGTCAAAGATACGAACTAACAAAAAGTCGTCTCTACCTCGATCATTAGAAAGAAGAGACGGAAAAAGCATCTCTACATAGAGTTGATAGGTCTATTGAGTTAATGAAAGTAGATGCGAGGGCTTTTACTGTATTACGGCTTGCCACCTGTTATGGCCGGCCTTCCTTAAATATTTATTTGGCGCAGCGTTTTTCTTACTCTATGTAGTTTTGGGCTTAACATTTATAGAAAGTTAGTGGTTTGAAATAATTCTTAGATTTTACGAACTTACAATTTGCGTGGTTTATAATTTTTCTGTCAAATACATTGGAATGTCTTAGCAAAACTAATGATAGAGTTCCGGTAATGCAAAATTATGTAAAATATTGTACCAATGGTTATTTTGTAGTTTATGAAAATCATTTTGATACATCTTGAACCGACTTCATTTATTCTAATGAACGTATTTGTGAGTGAACTCAATTTGTAGTGTTTTGCTCGGTGACAGACACGGTTAGTAATTTACGATTAATAAAGTTAACTTGCTGCAAGGCGTTCTATAATGAGCAAAACACTACAAATTGAGTTCATCCACAAATATATACTATTATTATAAATACGGAACTTCGTCAAAATGTTTGTTACGAGTAAACGCTGGATCCTCTGCTCGGATGCAGGTGCAATTTGGCACAAAGAGACCTCGTCATGACTCCAATACATGGTTCTATTTGTCATAGTAGGTGCGCACTTCTAGTAGGAATGTATTCCAGGAAAGAACTCATGTGAGCAGACATACAAGCAAAAACTAGTTAATTATAATTTATACCTGTTTTTCAAAAACCTTTAAGCACACTGCAGTATAACAGATTATGATAAGTACGAAAGAAAAAACGCGACAATGACTCCAATAAAAACTAATATAATAAAAACCAACGCGCTTTTCGTGAGATAATGAAATGGTTAAAATTAAAAGCTTTGTAACTTTTTAAGCTTTGACCTGCTTTCTGTTTTTGCGCTGTTTTATTTTAAAGTCTCGTTTTTTTGAGAGATGATACTCTAATAATATGTAGCAATATATTTGTATATAATTTTATTTTATTTCTGTAGACATCGAGTACAGTAGGAATTGGCTTCACTTTTATATGAATTATGGATCGTCCAATATTAGGTTATATATACACTAATTCATTTATCGGCCAATGAAATTAAATAAATGTGTGTGGTTTTTTGGAAGAAACGCGTACTTATTTTAATTGGCCCTTTTAAAAATTGAACATGGTTATCTGGAAGCAAAATACGTGTTAATTAATCAATGAGGTGATTCGTGTAAACTTTTTTGTACAGTTTTATTTCCAGCCACTGGGCCAAACTAAAGAAATATAAAAGCTGAATGCAAAGCTATTGTGCGTATGTCGGAAACGTCAAGCTTAAGCGTCGACTTTTTGTTCAAATACTTTGAAACCTGCAAATACATATACTATTTGTCATAGAAATATTTTTTAATGTACATGTATGAAGAGATTAATGATTTTGTTCATATTTGACTTTATTTACATTTGAATGCATAAATAAGTAAATTGATAAAACTGTTTAAAATTCTACCTTATTTATTAAAATTTCAGTTATAATATGTGATGGGGCTACGCTCAGTCAATTTAGAATAGCGCAAGAAATAATCATTTTGATTACGGTGCTGTCTGACAACAATTCGGTGTTAACTGACAGCTTTGCTAGGATCTTTTGTACTTCTAGTAAAACTGCCAGAGGCCCCCTTTAATCTCCTTGATCTTTGTTCTTCCTTAAAAGTAGGCATATAAAAAATACCTCTAGTATAGAGATATTCATAATGTTCACCTGGTATTCAACTGAAAAGTTGAAAACCAGGTGAACATTATGAATGTCATTACATTATGAAAAAATTATAACATTATGAATATGAAGGTGAAGGTGTTATTAGCTATATAAGCTTAAATAGCTAATAAATTTCAAAACCATGGAATTGGGAAACATTGGACTCTTGCAATATCATGAATTTAAAACCATTAAAGGCTTAGGTATTTTTAAAACCGAAAATGATGTTTATTAATTGAATCCAATCTGAAAAATCATACACATTTCTGAACGTTTGTGTCGAATTTTAAAAATATTGGAAATCAATTAGAAATAATTACGACGGGCGGCAGACCTACCGCGCGTACTAACAGTAGGAGTAAATTTCTATAAAATTTCCATATAGATGGAAAAAGTCCACCGTTTCGGTAACTTACTTTTATTACTTAGTTCTACGGGAAGTGACCATACGTTAGTTGCCAGTTTCAACACGTACAACTTTCAGTTAAAACTTAGTTTTAATGGACGCTCTTGACTGGAATAGTTACTGGTTCGTTTTAATTAAATCTCCCAGATACAAGCGTTGGGAGTCTTTTTAACGCCCGATAAAAAAGTGGGGTGTTATAACTTTAGGGTGTGTATCTGTATGGTTGTCTGTGGCATCGTAGCTCTCAAACGAATAGACCAATTTTGACGCGGTTTTGTTTGTTTGAAAGCTGATGTGATCGAGATGGTTCTTAGGTATAATTTATGAAGATCCGTTAAGGCGCTAGAAGATTATTTCCTCATTTCCAACTTAAAAAGTCCGATTGATTTCAAATTTGATGTACTGTGACTTTGGCAATATTTTAAACATAAGCTGATGCTGCAGCATCAAGTAGTCTATGAGATAACCAAATCCTTAGGAACTTATAGCTGATATAGCGTGTTTGGGCTCATAAGGATGGTCTCAACGAGTAGGTATTAGATAGCTGGTTATCAAGGCTCCACGATGGAGAATAAAATAATTTAAAAGTTTGAAATAAAAATCAAATGAAAATTTAAATAACCCCCGACACAAAAAATCTCTAAATAGGTATATAATAAAAGTGTCTTTGTAGTTTTAGTACCTCGTAATATTTTGACCCAAGCGTCCTCGCGTGGGGGGACCGAACTCAGGTCCAGGGAGATGAAAATACCTACTTCTTTAGCGGTAGTTAAACGACAGACACTTTTATTATTTTACTTTTTAGAGATTTTTTGTGTCAGGGGTTATAGTTATACACACACACACACTTTGTATCCCCGAAGGGGTAAGCAGAGACGCAACTAATGCACCCAATTTTCGTCGTGTTTATTCCGTCCCATGATATGATAGGTGGCAAGCCTATCGCCATGTCGGGTACAAATTTGAGATTGATACTGAATAGAAAAATCCAATATCACTTTGATCGACCCGGGGATCGAACCCGAGATCCCAGCATTGCAGTCGTACTGTAATATAACTACGCCACCGACGCAGTCTTTTTTTATTATACAGAAAGGTGAATCTTCTTCTATTGAATACTCCGCAATATAATTCAACTATATACTTTACATTAAAATCTATTCCACTAGGTACATATAAATTATAAGAGCATTCACTCACAAACGTCGCGTCGCATCAGTGACAGCGCGGAGAGCGCTCATCTACAGCACTACACATAACAGCACTCGGCTATACGCTGCAAGAAGTTCACAGAGCGCTCATTTAATGCACTACTTAATAGCACTCGATTATGAAATCCTCCTAGCCAGTTTCGGCCACGGCGGCCAATCTCAACGGAGATCAGCCAGGTACGCAGGAGATATTATAGTGCACAAGTGTGTGCGCAATACACAGGTGCACTCGCTATTCCTTCACTCTCATAGTCCGGTGAGACGGCAATCCGACATGACCGGAGAGAGATCAGGCGCAGGACCAACGGCTTTACGTGCTTTCCGAGGCACGGGGGTATCACACCGCCAACTTCCTGACTCCGAGCTGCGACTGAGTAAATTTTAAGATGGAAAAACCCAGTCACAATTTTTTTTTTGCTCGACCCGGGATTCGAACCCAGGACCTCAGCGCGCAAATCGTACTCGTAATGCGTACGCAATACCACTACGCCACCGAGGCAGTCACTCGATTATACGCCGCGTCAGTGACAGCGCGGAGAGTGCTCATCTAATGCACTACATATTATAATAGCAGTCGACTATACGCCGCGTCAGTGACAGCGCGGAGAGTGTTCATCTACTGCACTGAATATAACAGCTCTCGGCTATACACCGTGTCAGTGACAGCGCGGAGAGTGCTCATCTACTGCACTATACATAATAGCGCTTGACTATACGCACGTCAGTGACAGCGCGGAAAGTGCTTATCCACTGCACTATACATAATAGCACTCGACTATACGACGCATCAGTGACTGCGCGGAAAGTGCTCATCTACTGCACTATACATAATAGCACTCGACTATACGACGCGTCAGTGACAGCGCGGAAAGTGCTCATCTACTGCACTATACATAATAGCACTCGACTATACGACGCGTCAGTGACAGCGCGGAAAGTGCTCATCTACTGCACTATACATAATAGCACTCGACTATACGACGCGTCAGTGACAGCGCGGAAAGTGCTCATCTACTGCACTATACATAATAGCACTCGACTATACGACGCGTCAGTGACAGCGCTGAGAGTGTTCACCTACTGCACTATACATAACTGCACTAGACAGAAATTCGGTCATACCCAATAATATCAAGTCCTGTCTACTATACTTAGTAGTATTAAGTACTAAAACCGTGTGAAATCTAGACTAAGATACACGTATGGATAAAGTTATTAAAGTTTACAGCAACTCATCGCATAAGTTGCAGCGGTATCGGAAACTTTTACCGTTTTGTTGAGATTTTTTTGTTCTCAACGAGATATGACCGTGATAAAATGTTATTGCGACCACTCCAAAACTTCTTTCAAACAGTTGTATTTTATTGTGTTGAAACAAAAATACATATTTATTTTAAAAAGAAAATTGTAAAGAATGTTTTCAAGTATTTTGTTGTTAGCAATTCTTAACGTAGATTTAGCGTTGTAAATTCTTTGTTTTATGCTATTAAAATAATATTAGCTTATGTTTGTTTTTGAATTTATATTTCGAACTTTTAAAATATTCGTATAATGTGCTTAGTATGACCTTAGAATTTATACGTTGCTTTTTTACTCTTATATGGACTTGTGAAAACTGAAAGGGAACCAAGGGATTCCTGTCGTAAAAGGCGACTAATAGGGGCCTCCGGGGGTCACGGGTGGGCGGGAGGTGCCGTCCACCTATTAGTCTAGCCAACTTCTGTGACCCCCGTGATGGACGGCAGCGTGTCTCACGCTGCCTCGGATGCCAAGGGCGTCCTTCGGTGTACGGGGGCTTCTGAGCCCCCGCAACAACAGGAGAAGGACCGCAACAGCGGTACGCGCAGGGGCGGTTGCGGACAACAACTTAGACGTGAGTCGGAGAAAGCCCGCAGCCGTCCCTAATGCGCCGAAGATGGCCACCGCGGAGTTTTAGTTGGTATGCCGTGCGGTGTACATAGGTTAGGGACTCGGCCCGGCGGTCGCCCGACGTTTTCCATCTCTCCGGGCGGCTCAACGGCGGGTTGTAAGGCACGGTGAACCCAACCCAACCCTTGAACACTGGGCGGTAGTAATAAGTCACTTTCCCGCGTCAACAAAAAAAACCAAGGGATTGAATACATGATTTCCTTATTTGAGTACCCGAATGTAACGTAATGTAATGTAAATGTCATCCTTGCAATTCAGATCACCCCTGACGTTTACCAGAATTCGGATCTTCTAAGTATTCAAATCATTATGTATTATTATTACAATTAATTAGTCATCTCGATATTACTATCATTTCATCCACTATCAGTATTAAATACCTACATAGATAGAATAATGCTTTAAATTCTTTTTTCAGTGACAGGCAGATGTGTATCACCCACATAATATAGGCAATTAGGTCTCATGCGAACATAGTACCTAGCCTTTATCAAGCACAATTCCCAATTCTGAGATAATATTGCGCAGAAAACCCTAACCTTATAATTAGATATTTAAAAAAAACTGATACAAAATTCCTGACTCTTCAAGATGAGTCTGTGGCTCAGCCAGTCTAGGATTAAAATAATAATGAATGTACAAAACGAGAGCACTACAAAAGACGAGTGTTTCTTGGTTTCGTAACCAGATAGTGTTTGTGGGTTGGGTTCTATTACTATTTATTCTCATTGTAAGTTCATTTTCTTGCGAGTTAGCAGTGAGTTTCCAGAATTTGATCACTTAGTTACACAAGTACCAAGCCTCCGTTTACAGCACAATATTTAATTACAATATTAAGAGGCAACTGCATTACGATTGCTGGACCGATAATTTTACTTACCAAATGAGACGCAAAGCTGTCAAGTATGCTGTTTTTTCAACATAATAACTCAATGTTTGGGCAAAAATATTTTTTGTGCGGGTATTAATGACATGATCTACAATTTTCGCTATAAAAGCATAGAACGTTTGACAGTTCGAGTCAGTTGGTCATTGCCTTCGTCCCGGCCGTTCGCTTGGTGATATTTTTTGTGAAAGTATTTCTGTAAAGTCAATGGTACATATTTTTATTTAAATCAAAACCGTCGCAGTTTCTAATATCAGTTTATTTCGCAGAAATATGAATTCCACAGGAGAGCCCGCAATAATGTTTGTTAGATGCATCCAACTTCTCAGCCATGCAGGTACAGATGTCTAAACATTTTTAACCGACTTTCAAAAAAGGAGGAGGTTCTCAATTCGTGTGTTTGTATTTTTTTTTAGTATGTACACTGATTTCTCTAAAAATTGTGAGCGTATTTCTTTGATTCCTTCTTTATTAGGTAAATAAGGGTCGCGAAGTAGTCCCATTTCAATATATCTTGGTTTAGGGTTCATCATTTTATGGAACAGACTGAATAGCCCTGAATAATGCGAGTAATTTCATTCGACGACTCAGATGTGCCCTTAAGAAAGTCGATTAGCAATGCATAAATTGGAGCAATTTTTATTTAATAAAAGGTAATGAACATGCCTGATGACCCTTTATACGAGTAACAAGGACTTCCACTTCATGGTAAGGGATAAATAGGTATATGAAACCATTTATTTATAAAAAAAGTCATAAATCACGGAAACGTAGATTAGTCACATTGCTTTCATAAAATGAGTAGGCGCTTTTTGACAGATTCGATATTTGTAAGTGCTCTTACGTATTTACAAACGTTACTAAGTTAAGAACAGCCCAGTGCTATATTACTAAGTCTTCTGAGTGCTTCCGGCATGATAGACTTCGCAATGCTCACGCAAAGGGAAGATGTGATCAGATAATATTGAAATACAAGTATGCTTATGTTTGCTATCAGATAAACAAAACAAGACATGTGGCACTCGGAGACTGCCGCGGTAAAGCATTTTTTTATCAATTTATGTAATTATAATTATTTATTTATTTTATTTTATTTCTATTGTCCAAATTTCACTCGTGCCCTAACGCCGAAACTCTAAGCAGGCAATTCTAATATTTATGACCTCTTTGAACATATATAAAATAAAAACTTTTTAAAAATTCAAACTTAGAATCACGTTTGAACCATTTTTAAATACACGGTAATTTCGACCTTTTATCGTATAACATTCAGCTCATATCCTCTTACATATTGTATTCTTATAAGACTGCGATATTAAATTTACTTATGGAATTTTACACTCTACACGTTTGTGATAGAGTTTAAAATAAATTACAAGACTGCGATATTAAATTTACTTATGGAATTTTGCACTCTACATGGTGGTGATAAAGTTGAAAATAAAATTTCACCGCTGTGCCGGTCGGAGTGAGGGGTGTTAGGTAATTTTTTTGTTACGGAATTTCTGGATTCGGTCTCCACGCTCAAGGCCCGCGATAGAAGCTATGCAATAGCTTAAAAACTATGAAATAGCAGACACTGCGTTCAGGCGCACTGTGCCTCCTCATAATATTGTTCGTGGATGTTACGGCTCCTTCTCCATATGAAATGAAATCCTCCTAGCCAGTTTCGGCCACGGCGGCCAATCTCAACGGAGATCAGCCAGGTACGCAGGAGATATTATAGTGCACAAGTGTGTGCGCAATACACAGGTGCACTCGCTATTCCTTCACTCTCATAGTCCGGTGAGACGGCAATCCGACATGACCGGAGAGAGATCAGGCGCAGGACCAACGGCTTTACGTGCTTTCCGAGGCACGGGGGTATCACACCGCCAACTTCCTGACTCCGAGCTGCGACTGAGTAAATTTTAAGATGGAAAAACCCAGTCACAATTTTTTTGGCTCGACCCGGGATTCGAACCCAGGACCTCAGCGCGCAAATCGTACTCGTAATGCGTACGCAATACCACTACGCCACCGAGGCAGTCATATAGAATATCCATATAGAAGCTTATAGAAGCTTATAGACCTTAGTCCACACTGGCCTAAGCAATAGTGCTTGAGAGACTTCAACTGTGAAATAATTAATAAAATTCTCAAGTCTATTCTTCCATTGAAAAATACTCAGTAGTTAGAAAAACATTCGAAGACCTATAGTTATGTCTTGTGAAAGTCGAGAGTCATCTTCGCAGCTATAGAGGCTAACGATCACTAGAATATAACGCTATGCTTTATGTTACTTTTCACGAATAAGTCTTGCTTAGGAAAATTGAAACTCTTCGCAAATTTGCAAGAATTTGTCTGTTTTTACGAAGTTTTACGTCTTGATCGGTGTGATGCTAGGGTTATTATATTATAAAGATGTATTTTGTTTTTTTTTGTACTTTTATGAGATAGGTAGCTTGTATGCTGGAATCCGTTTTGATAGATTAATTTTGTGCATACGGGAGGAGTGTCATTTATAATTCATTGCGTTCTAGATTCAAGCGCATTGAGATTATCAATTGATTAATTAAATTGAAGCAACTAACAATTATGATGTATGCTGAAATATAGGCCACAGGTTCAGCAGTAGATGCTATAGTAGAAACAAATCCTTTCAAATTATAAAACGAAGTTAATTTATTTGTAACTATCCATTAATAAATTTGTATAATCCTACTAATATTATAAAGGCGAAAGTTTGTAAGAATGTCTGGATGTATGGATGTATGGATGTTTGTTCCTCTTTCACGCAAAAACTACTGAACGGATTTCAATGAAATTTGGCACACGGGTAGATGATGTCCTGGATTAACACATAGACTACTTTTTATCCCGGGAAAACATAAAGCGGGACTTTTATCCCGGAAAAACTTTTTAACGCGGGCGGAGCCACGGGCAAAAGCTAGTCATCTATAAATGAAAAGTGAAAAATGAAAAAATTAAATGAGCATGCCCTTCGCCTGATAGTAAGCGATACGACCACCCATAAACAGTAGGAACACCATCCAGCACATTGAGTTACAAAGTTATGTGTGGCATTTCAGTGCCCTCGTTGTCCTGAGACATAAGATGTTAAGTCTCATTATGTCCTGTAGTTACACTGGCTACAATATCCTTCAAACCGAAATACAACAGTACATGAAATAGACATTGCGGTGGTACCGACCCAGACGGACCCTTACATATGAGAGTCTTACCACCAGTGGCATTACTTACATAGTAAGTATAAAACAAAGTATCCCGCCACGCCGTCTCTGTACGCGACAAACTCAAAACTAACGAACGTATTTCGATTAAATTTGTATGGTGATAGTTTGAGACCCTAGGCTACTTTTAATCCCGGAAAAATATATAGCGGAATTTTTATCTCGAAAAAAACCATTACTGCGCGTGAAGCCGCGAGGAAAAGCTAGTAAATAAATAAAAAACCTAATTAATGACTGCTAGTGGCGCAATAAATACTAGCCAAGCGTGTAAAATACTGTAACGTGAGCAATAATAATAATAACAAAAATAATCTTCATTTCAATGTTCATAAAAACTAGTTTAGAAATGGTATAAATCTCATAGCAATAACGTTTTGAGAGATGAAAGCTACTTTGCCTTCTCGAGGAGTTATCGACTTAATCGCCAATATATCCGGATCAAAAGTAACCTTTGATTCACGCACACTTGACTTCGTATCAAGCATGATCATTTAAGTAGGTGCTTGAGTTATTTGACCTTACATATAGGGGCTCCATTATTAAATAGTTTATAAGTTCAAAAGTAATATTTGGATATTGAATTTATATTCTATAAAATAATTTTCAGATTTATTATATACCTACTAGATTACCTTTTGCTCGCGGCTTTACCCACATGAAAGGGTTTTTCTGGGATAAAACTATCGCTTTTTATTTTCCTGGAATAAAAAAGCCTATGTCTTAATCTGACTGCCTCGGTGGTGTAGTTGTATTACAGTACGACTGCAAAGCTGAGGTCTCGGGTTCGATCCCCGGTCGGGCAAAGTGATATTAAGTTTTTCTATTCAGTATCAGCCCGGAGTCTGAAATTTGTGCCTCATATGGCGATAGGCGCGCCCCCTATCACATCATGGGACGGAATAACGGCGAAAAGTGGGTGCACTAGTTGCGCCTCTGCCTACCCCCTCGGGAATAACAGGCGTAAGTGTGTGTGTGTGTGTGTGTGTGTGTGTGTGTGTGTGTGTGTGTGTGTGTGTGTATGTGTGTGTGTTAATCTAGGGCATAGTCTACCCGTGTGCCAAATTGTATCGAAATCCGTTGAGTCGCATTGGAGATGTGTATTAACAATTAAACAGAAAAATAGACTACACATAACAACATTCAGCCCCACCCCGCGTCGGTGACAGCGTGGAGAACGCAATTTTACTGCACTACACATAACAACACTCAGCCCCATCCCGCGTCGGTGACAGCGCGGAGAACGCACTTTTACTGCACTACACGTAACAACACTCAGCCCCATCCCGCGTCGGTGACAGCGCGGAGAACGCACTTTTACTGCACTACACATAATAGCACTCAAGCCCACCCCGCGTCGGTGACAGCGCAGAGAACGCTCTTTTACTGCACTAAACATTACCACACTCAACTCTACACCACGTCTGTGACACCGCGGAGAATGCTTTGCTACTGCACTACACATAACAGCACCCAGCCCCACCCCGCGTCGATGACAGCGCGGAGAACGCTCTTTTACTGCACTATACATAACAACGCACAGCTGCACTACGGAGAATATCCACAGCTTAGTATTTAATTAATCGCTTAGACTGTGCAGGGCTAACGGCACTCCTGAAACTTTGGCTACAGTAATCCGTCGCGTAAACAGATGTAGGGGTATCAAGAGGAGTTATGGAGTTTGAGTTAACTCGGCTATTCCCGATCGCTTAAGTTTTCAGCCAAACACGAGCAAAAGGTCCACAGATAAGCCAAAGTTGTTGTGTATAGGACTTTGCGGTTGAGTCGATATTGGTCGATATTGATTATAAAAGTTACGTGTGCTGGTTACTTTGCCTCGGTAATCTGTTTGCTCGTTTTGTGTAGTAGAAAACATATTTTTGATATCAGTCAATAATATCAATGCGCAAGTCACTGTACTTGTTACGCATTCACGACTAAACCGATTTTGTTGAAATGATGTATGTACGAATGCATGAATTAAGCAGCAGCTACAAACCGAATACCTTACGGGGGAAGTCGCGAGCAAAAGTTAGTTACACTCACATTATAAATGCGAGAGTCTGTATGTTTTTTAGAAATAAACGCAGAAACAACTAAACGGTTTTGAATGATTTTTCTCTATCCCGCTAATTCGCTCACATAGAAAATAATGGACTTTTTATCAGATTATTTAAATAGATGGCACTGGCGTCGTACAGTTTTGAGGACTTCGGTAGCGAAAAAAGCCTTTCACGCGGGCGAAGTAAGCAACACTAAGTGTTTCATAAATGGATAAAAAATTTGTTCCATTCGCTACACTTACTTACTCTATTCGGTCGTGAATATTCCAACTAAGTGTTTTGTTATTTATTCTCTAGCTCATGCTTGACAAGACTAAGCTGAAGCTATATTTCGCCCATAACTTTTGTGAACAGCTCGCGGTAAAATATTAGATAGATCTTTATAAATCGGTTTGCTTATTTCAGAGAGTAGATATTTTTTTTTAATATTTGCTGTGTCCATTTCTTCACTAAGTAGCAGTAGTATTGCTTTTTATTGCTACTGAATGACGAGACGAGCATGCCGTTTGCCTGATGGTAAGCGATATGACCGCCCATAAACAGCCCATAAACACCGTCCCGCACTTTGACTACGTACTGTGTGGTATTCCACTGCGCTCGTCATCCTGAGACATAAGATGTTAAGTCTCATTATGTCCAGTAGTTACACTGGCTACAATGTCCATCAAATCGAATTACAACAGTGCATGCACATTGCTACTTCCCGGTAGAAATAGACTTTACGGTGGTACCCACCCAGACGGACTCTTACATATGAGAGACCAGTAACACCAGTAAATATTGAAGGTGTGTGATATTGAAAAGCTCTTGGCGATGATGAATTATAACCAGCGCATACCAACAGGAGAATTGTTTGCTCGTCTATTCAAATAGTAGTATAAAAAACGTTCTCATATAAGTCACTTCATTAATCAGGGAACTTCTTCTATGCAACTAATTGTTTCCGTTCCATTTCCGACTATAGTGAAACCTTTTCCTTGAAACTTGTACAGTCAGCGGCATAAGTATATGAACAAAATTAAAATTTCAAACCGCTTATATACGCGTTGAGTTAAACTGAAAATGATTTTTTTGTGAGGAGATAAATTAGTAGGTACGAACACAATTACGTAGGCAATTTGAAGTTTTGAATTTCTACAGCTTCTTATGCTAACTGTACATTAATCTCTATAAAATTGCGTCATTAGTGCAGACGGAAGTCGTTAATTGATTTTACATTTGACCAATTAGTTGAATAGTTTGTACTTAGGTTTCCTTTATGTCATAATGATTCGTTACTTTCGAATTATTTTGTTTAGGACTAATGTTTCGTGTCATGACCTATTTGTGTAATAGAAGTATTTCTCAATGAAGGATTATCAAAAAGCAATATGTTCTTGAATATTCTGGTCTTGTTAGTTTTACACATCAAGTGATATATTGCTCATTTGCTTATTACTGGTGGTAGGTTTCTCATATGTAAGAGTCCGTCTGGGTGGGTACCACCGCAATGTCTATTTCTACCGCCAAGCAGCAGTATGCATGCACTGTTGTGTTTCTGTTTGAAGGACATTGTAGCCAGTGTAACTACTGGACATAATGAGACTTAACATCGAATATGTCTCAAGATGACGAGCGCAGTGGAATGCCACACAATATTTTGTAACTCAAGGTGCTGAATGATGTTATTACTGTTTATGGGTGGTCGTAGGTATCGCTTACCATCACGCGAACCGCATGCTCGTCTCGTCATTCAATGCAATAAAAAAGTGCAAACCTGTACTTCAAAAAATCAAAATGAGTTCTTCAATGACTTTTTGCTTTCAAGTTATTCGTCAGGAAGCATTATTCCCGCATCATATCCAAAAAGTGGTCGTCACATATCAGTCCAAGGGTAGGTTCAAGATGGAATTGTTTAAAGTTTCAACAGAAATATAAAAATAATCGGTAAGATTATCCGAACCATCAACTGCTTTACTATAGTAGAGAGGACAAACAAACCATTGTTCCCTCCCCTACTGATGAGTTAAAAAAAATTAAACAATGAGGACAATTTGAGCCTTTTTGGAGGGGTCCAAATCACCGCATAAACATACCACAATATCAGAGTGATTGATGAAGTGATGAATAGCCGGCATTTGACGATGTTGTTTACTTGAAGCCCCTTCATCGTAGTAGCAGTTTGTATAGATACTAAGAAGAAGCTGGTTCCTTCTTTTCTGGTTAATTAACATGAACATTCCAAGAAGCCATCTGCCCTGCTCCCAATAGTTTCGAAGTTCATTGTCCCGAAAATCGAGTAGAATCGGTTTCCACGTAATAGTTAGTAAAAAACAACAGTAAGGCGCTGCGCAGAGGTACTTAATAATTTAGTTCTAATGATTAGCAATTTAGCTATAAAATTGTCAGTTTCAAAATAATTATATGATAACCAAATATTCATAGTTCTTGTTGCTATTATGTGTCGAGTGTCTGGTACAAGAGCAGACGACGTCTGCACGATGCTTTAAACTGAAGTATTTTTTGGGCTAAATCCAGAATACTTTTAACCTATTCAAATTAATCTGATATATCAGAATTAATATCACATACGTATCCAACAGTCTCAAAGAAAATCTGTAAAAGTTCTGAAGGATTAAGATCAATGCAAGGAGCAATGACTTGAAAACCGTAAAGTCAAAGATCACGAAACAATTAACAACTCAACTTGTGTACTAAAAGCTATCGATGAACAAACAACTCACGTACAGTGGTACACTATTGAATTTTGGTCACGTAAAATCTTTGTATTTTCTTACATGTCATGTCTCTTATTCAGGGGTCCGTGGACGACGTTGTGATCGTTGATGGAATAAATACAAAAGAAGTTTTTGCTGAAATTGCTGTGTTCCATGTAAAAATAAGTTATGGTCTATGTCCAGCAGTGGTTCATATGGCTGATGATGATGATGATGTAAAAATAGGCGTTTCACCTATTAACACCCCTTAAGAAATATGAAAGTTTGCATTACGAGTTGGTTAATCCAACTTCTTGCTAATAACAAATGGGAATAATTGTAAAAATGTTTGAAGTAAACACAAAAACCGCTGAACGGATTTGCATAAAATTTCGCACACAGAAACAACCCCTAAATCCCCGTAAGTAACTAACGTTCAGAAATAAACTAAGATGCTCACAATTTTAACGTTTAGAAATAGTATGCTCCCAAAAATTTATATGAAGAAATCTACAGAACCCTCAACGTCAGCATAACCAGCCTTTAGTCGTTTACTTATGAGGGTAGTTTTCGAGGGTCCGTAATAGACGTCTTGATACAGTTACAAGACAAAATCCTCCGTCCGCGACCTTCGGCATCCATAGTCATATCTTTTGACAGCCCGGATGAGAGCCTTTGGCTTGTGACTTTAAATTGTGGATTTATGTGCGGTTTTTTCTTCTTGATTTATATACTTGCTTCTGTATTGAGATTTTTTTTTGAGTGATGATATATGATAGTGATGCACCGTGGTGTAGCAGAGGGGGAGCGTTGGGGGAGGGGGGGCTTCGCCAAAATACGTAAAATAAAACCTTTAAGGCATATCAATACGCGCAATGGACATAAACATGGAAGGTAAGAAAAGAAGGCCGTCGAAAAAATGCGGCGCGTGTCATTGAATGAGTAAGATCTTCGGTGACCTAGCAACTTTAATTTCATCCCTGTCCTCATTCCATCTACTTTCAAGCATTCACAACAGCCTAGCCTTGTGGACAGATTTAAAAACACCTGTGCCCGTAGCAGGAATTTACACATTACCGTATACTATTCGTATCGAGTAAGTTAACGTATTTGGTATTCGTTTTTTTTTGCTTTAAATGACAGGACAAGCACGCCGTTCGCCTGATGGTAAGTGATATGACCATCCATAAACAGTAGCAACACCAACCAGCACCTTGACTTACAAAGTATTGTGTGGCATTCCACTGCACTCGTCATCCTGAGACATAAGATGGTGTCCTGTCGTTACACTGGCTACAATGTCCTTCAAACCGGAACACAACAGTTGCACACAGCTGCTTGGCGGATTAAATAGACATTGCGGTGGTATCCACCCAGACGGGCTCTTACATATGAGAGACCTACCACCTGAACGATGCGACGATTACGTCAAAAACGACACGTGCTGCCGTTTTCCATAGATTTTGACCCATGATTGTCTATGTTTAAATTATTTACTACTCGAATTTTACAAACAATGTTCATGCTGCCGTATTTTCGTTCCAAATACACTCACGGGGGCGTTGTTCTAATTTCCATACAAAAATTAACTTAAACGAATCTTTAACGCTAATGATACGGTAACGTGTAAATTCGTGTTATGGTACTGTTATACGTAACAAGACTGAATTTAAAATATAGATTATTATAAACCTGTTCATATTTACCGACAAAATTGTGTACATTTTCCTGACTTAAACATCCGCTTATCTTGCTTTGAGATAAAGCCATACACGTGTAGTTGACGCCTCTTTTGAGCAATCAACGCTGCAAATTGGATGGCACGGATTTTGACAGCGTTGCGAAGCGATCACGATTCATGTAGACGAACGCGCGTGGGAAACATTAATAATCTATCTTCTATCTATCTATTATATAAAAATGAATCCCTATTTTCTTGGTCACGGTATCACGCATGAACGGCTGGACCAATTTCCTTATTTTTTTTTTGATGTGTTTATTATTGTCAGGAGAAGGTTCTTATGAAAGAAAAAATTAAGAAAATTGCGCGGAAAAACGGCTGGACCGATTTTAACGACATTTTTTTTGTGTGTCTTCAGGTGGATCGGTAGGTAGCGCTGTACTCGGGTTCTAGGATTTTATTTCCTTTTTAGGGCAGGACAACGTCTGTCGGGGCCGCTAGTTTACTAGATTATCTATAGTATATTGATCTATAAATTACTAGATTTTGGCCGTTGGCTCCGTCCGCATTAAAAAAAATTCCGAGATAGATCCGCTTTTTGTTTTAATAATAATATGTAGCCTATGTGTTAATCCAGGACATGATCTACCCGTGTGCCAAATGTCATCGAAATCCGTTCAACAGTTTTTGCGTGAAAGAGTAACAAACATCGAGACATCCGTACATTCTTACAAACTTTCGCGTTTATAATATTAGTAGGATATTGTGCTCAATAAAATTTCTTTACCTAACATGGTAAAACATTTTGTTTCGGGAAAAACGCGTTGCCGCCACTGGAGTGGTGAGTTGAACGGTTATGTTGGTTTCAGCGGTCTCGCGGCCCAATGTTGGTTCAGGAGTATAGCATCATCCGAGCGAACATTGGACCCAGTCCCTAATCTAGACACGCGGTAGCGTGTCAAGCCAAATTCAAGCAAAGGAACAGGCTAGCCAGCGCCTAGTGTAATATTACACGAACCACTTGGTGCCATTTTTCACACTTCTATAACTCAAAACCTATTAAACGTAAACACATAAAACTACGTATGTTTAATTATATCCATAAGGACATCTAGAAGCCCAAATTTCATGAAGCTAGCATACGGTTATAAAGATACTATACACAACCTACACCGGCATACCAATAAACAAAATCAGCGGTGCCTTCTACGGCCCAGGGTATCTAGTTGAACTAAGATAGTTGTGCAGAACCGTCCCTGCAGCATGGTAACCCTCCGCCTTCACAAGAGTGCTTTTGGCTCGTGGTCTAAAAAAATTCCTTAACACGTTAAGTGATACAATGTTTCCCCATACATAGAATTTAAATTTACGGTAGACGTGATAAGACGTTATGTTAATTTTGTTTGATTTGACGTTATCAAACGTTGCTGGGTGAACCGTTTAAGTCCACTAATTGGCAATTAAAGATTCAAAACAGGTTCAGCTGTTTTATTTATAGGACAGACAAACAGGTGAGGTAAATAAAAATACACAAAACACGTGTTTCACAAACAATAAAACATTATTATTCGTGTAATATTATAATAGCTATCCATATTCCTATCCGTACACTAAACTAAAACGTGACAGTTAACGTAACAAATTTGCACAATTCACTCTGATATTCCATCGAAAACTATATCTATACCTAATTTTAACTCTCAGTCCCTTATAGCCAGTTGGCATAACAATTTTTTCCCTTCTGACCATAGTTCGCTTAGCCCGGTGACTAGTAAGGAGCACCGGCTGGCGAATCGTTTAGATTTGACTAAATCTTATTTGGCATTGTATAGAAACTCGGATTAATAACTGAATTGCTTATGATATAAATTGCTCGTCATATAACTTTCTGGTAGCGAAAGATTTTCATGAGTCAGTTTTGAGTATATCGTTTGAAAACATAAAAATTCTTTTAGATAAGACAAGATCTCATTGATCATCACACAAGGCATTGAGAGAAATTCTTCTATTATATTTAGGAAATAATAAATTTTGTTTCTTGCTGTTTGCAAGTCCTTCCAGTCGTTTTTGAGTTTATTCATTGAAAACAAATATGAAATTCAAAACTTTCCTCTTTATAATATTAGTTTAGATAAAACAAAATCTCAGGCATTGAAAAAAAATCAATAATATCTATATATATACGTTAGAGACAGCGATCTAGTTGTACATAGGCATGGCTTAAGGCTATTTATGAGCTGCGGGAGCTGCTTAAAATCAGGCAAAAGATTAGGTGCTAATGATAAAAAAGTGGAAAATAAACTACAATAAAATAAAATAAAAATATTCCATTCATGAGGTACGAATACATAAGGCTGTTATCGCATCAGTGACCCCTCTGGTATTGTGAATTTTTATACCATACTAGCTTTTGCCCGCGGCTCCGCCCGCGTTAAAAAGTTTTTCCGGGATAAAAGTCCCGCTTTATGTTTTCCCGGAATAAAAAGTAGCCTATGTCTTAATCCAAGACATGATGTACCCGTCTGCAAAATTTCATCGAAATCCGTTCAGTAGTTTTTGCGTGAAAGAGGAACAAACATCCATACATCCACACATCCATACATTCTTACAAACTTTCGCCTTTATAATATTAGTAGGATTACCCTTGTGTTATACACTGCCCACTGCTGAGCACGGGCCTCCTCTGCAGTGGGCTGACTGAGTGTTTAGACCTTAGTCCACCACGCTGGCCTAGGTGTCAAATTACCCCCTTCGTTTCATTTCAGTTAACTCATCAGTAGGGGAAGAAACAATGGTTTCCCTCGCTTCAGGGAGTAGGGTAAAAACCATAAAACGTCTAAATCTAGAAATTCTTTGAACGTAACACTTTTACAGTTTAAAAATTTTTTTCCTTTTATTGTGTCCATTCAAAATAAAAATGACCAAAAAGAAAATATTCAAATTGGACGGCACCCGTCAATACTACCGCAGATCATCCGGTTGACTGGACTGTTATGCACAGAGCGTAGTGATGTGCCTGTGATGTTATCGATAACTTAAAAAGTAACTTGAATATTTAACAAAGGCGTACAAAGTTATAACTCATATATAATAGTCATAATATAATAGTCTTATGATTTGCTTTGGAGAAAGTTGGGAGATAGAGGTATTCCACCGGAGGTTCTGCGGATATTCCAATATTGGTACGCGAACCAGGTAAACCACATTAAGTGGTCTAATGCTTTCTCTGGAGCCTATAGATTAGAGTGTGGAGTGAGGCAAGGGGGGCTATCTTCTCCGCGACTTTTTAACCTTTATATGGATGATCTCATAGTCGAGCTCAGCAGCATGCGTGTCGGATGCAAACTGAATGATATAAGCGCAAATAATATTAGTTATGCAGACGACATGGTGCTGCTGAGCCCGACTACTGCAGCATTGGGAAATATGTTAAAAGTCTGTGCGGAATACGCTACTACACATGGATTGCAGTATAATGTGAAAAAAACCGAATACATGATTTTTGGGGCCACCACTAATCATCCGGATAGTGTCCCCGTTGTCACGCTTAATGGTGTAAATATTAAAAGGGTGACGCAGTTTAAATATCTAGGGCATGTTCTTGTAGGTGACCTCAAAGATAATTTAGACATAGAAAGAGAGCGCAGGGCTCTGGCGGTCCGAGGTAACATGTTGACACGTAGATTCTTTCGTTGTACTGACCAAGTGAAAATTACGCTTTTTAAGGCGTATTGTCAGAGTTTTTACACGGGGAATCTATGGGTCAACTACACTAAAAAAGCACTAGAGGTACTGCGCGTACAATATAATAATATATTTAGAATGTTGTTGGGACTGTCTCGTTATTGTAGTGCGTCAGAGATGTTTGTGAAGAACAGGACTGATAGTTTCCAAGCTGTTCTTCGCAAGCAAACTATATCTCTCGTAAGTCGAATACGAGCCAGTCACAACAGCATTCTAAAAACAGTGGTGGATACTGTCATGTCACCTATCCTAAGACATTTTGTGTGGAGAATGATAAATTAGACAGAATATAATTGGAACTGGTGATACTAACATTAGTTTTTAAGTAAATTTTCTTTTCTTGTACTAACACTACGGATCTTTGATATCTGGAATAAAGAATTATTATTATTATTATTATTATAACTATCACCGTGCTATAAATTGCAATTGTTGCTGAAAACTCTACCGTCTGAGAATCAAACTTAGAACCTAAGTAACTAACAATAGACGAATAAAATTATCGCAGTTACTTTTATTATAATGATGTATCAAAATAAATTTTAACTACTAGAGACATCTGTAAACACCTTTATGAAACTTGTTACTGGTGTACGATTATAAAGAAAATATAGTTAGTCTGTTGAGAAAAGCTAACGTGTATTAATAACTTTAATACATTGTCTATTTTTGCAAATAAGCAGTATTCGAAAACTAATACATCATCATGTGTGTATAAAATCATACTGTCACGCTATATTACTATGTTTTCAAAACATGTTTTATGGTTCATCGATAAAAGAATTTAAAGTTATCTCATCACTAATATAACCGTTAATGGGCTGTGGTTAAATCCATTATCATTAATCACGATTGCATTTAAATTCTATCGATATAGGACATTCCCATCACTAGCATGCGGATTGTTATTCCATAAAATGCTTGTTATCTCGGTTACTTGCCGGTACAGGATTATCGTATTCTTGTTAAAATATTATCAAAGACTTTATTCCAGCGTCTGCTGTACCTAAGGTTTTTAAGAAAGAATTTTATGATGTTTTATAAAGAGAATCTACACAGACGAGTAAAACGCTTGGTAATAAGCGTTACAAATGCTTTTACTCCTTGACTGGCCCTTACCTTTCCGTAGAATATCGAAAAAAATTAAAGCTTATTTCAAAGAAGCTTTTGGATTATATTTTAACACTTTCCCTGCGTTACGGGAACTATTTGGCCGTACTTGAGTCTTGTAATGTGCGGCAGCTGACTATCCTTGTTTTGCGCTCGGTGCGGGGGGTATTTTTCTAGGATCCCGTGAAGGTAGAAAAAAGATAATTATATATCCGTCATTCTCGCTTCGTTTAGTATCACTTAAAAAAGAAAAATAATACGGGAAGCATTTTGTCGTAACGCACAGAAGTTATTTTTTTTACGTTTGGTGCGGTACGGGAACTATTTTGTCGTAGCCGAAACCCCGTATAGCACCGAGGGGTGCGCGCGCGGTGCTTTAGTTTGCCATAGTGTTGTGCGCAGTTCACACATGTCGACCTTAGAATAAGTATTAACTCGTATTTATACAACGTTTAACCAAAGTCCTCAATAATATTTAAGAGCGTGTTTCATTCAACTCATCGATAAGAACAACTTTTACTATGGGATATATCGGACAACTTGTATGAAGAGGTCGAAATTTTTGTTGAAGTTTCAATGTTGGTCCCATAGAAAAAGTATTTTTTTGTATTGATGAATATAATCACAACCTTTAATATACTGGAGGCTTTTGTTATACGTAGTATATTATAATTTGTGGATCGTATAGTTAACATTTCTACAAGTAACTACTTATTATAAATTAATAAATCAATAATTAAAAGTTTTTCTAAGGTTTGTCGAAGTTCAATTTCACCCTATAGTTTTTAAATGAAATGAAATGAATGAAATTAAACATTGAAATTTTCTGAAGTTCCTTTTATTTTTGTCGATTATGCATGTTAGTCAAAAAATATAATTATTTAGGTATGTGTAAAAATAAAGACTTAAAGACTTTGTTTCATTGTTGTGATGTTTTTTTGAAAATTTGAGAAGTTCCTATTATTATTGTTGATTATGCCTGTTAGTAAAAAAAAATATTATTTAGGTATGTGTTTTTGTGATATTTTTTGGAAAGTAAATTCACATAGATAGGTACTACGTGTAAGAACGTGAGCTTAAGTTGCGCATGTAGCAATTTATAGGTCGACATAGTAACAAAGAAAGAAAAAGAAAGAAGTTGAAGTTGAAGAGTTGAGTTGAGAAGTTGAAGAAGAAGAGTTCCTTAGGGAATGTTGTTTAGTTTGAAAAATAATAGCTATATACCGGCAAAATATATTATAATGGTGTTATTATACCTACTTATCAATATAAACAACTTTTTCTAAGGGACGAACTTCGAAACCTCAGAAAGAATTGGAACAACTTATATGCAGAGGTACAAATGTTTTTTGAAATAGTTCGAAGTTGGTCCTATATAAAAAATAATTAAACGTTTCTGGGGACTTTTGTTACGCGATACTTGTTCAAAAAATGAAAATTCAATGAAAATTCAAAATATTCTTACAAACATTTTGAATTTTATATACCTACTTTACTATTTATACTAATATTATAAAGCTGAAGAGTTTGTTTGTTTGTTTGAACGCGCTAATCTCAGGAACTATTGGTTCGAATTGAAAAATTATTTTTGTATTGCATAGACCATTTATCGAGGAAGGCTTTAGGCTATATAACATCACGATGCAACTATTAGGAGCGAAGAAATAATGGGAAATGTGAAAAAAAACGGGGAAAATTATTCATCCTTGAGGACTTCCATTGCGTGCGCTGCGAAAACGGTTCAAGATACCAAAAATATGAATTATTCCTCTTGAAATGATTTAAAAAAATGTCCGCGACAGTGTATGTCTATCTTTTAAGATTAACTCACTAGAACCGTTTTTATGGTAATCAAATTTGGTCGAAATTAATGCATTATTTGTTAAGAGTTGTATCAACGTCATAGTCATAGAGTGATTCAACGGGAAGGTTTTTATGTACTTTTAGCCCGGAAAAACTTATTAACGCGGGCGAAGCCGTGGGCAAAAGCTAGTGGTTTATAAAGTAAAGATCTCATGTGAATTTTTAACTACTGATAAGGTAAGAAACGAAAATATTCGAAAAATACCTACCTAATTTGATAATTTTTTAATATTTTTGTAAAATCAAATATATATTTACCTCTTTTATTATTTTTGTTTGTAAGTGATATATGTAATTTATTACAAAAGTAATAAATAATAACAGTTTGTGCACAATGTGTATACTTGTTCAATTTCATTTACCTTTTGTTGATTATGATTATGCATGTTAATGAATCTATTAATTTTTTATTATGTTTCGTATGGAAATCGATAGGGATACAATTTTTTATGCTCAATAAACAAAGTGCAATTCAAAAGTTGGTATTAATTATTAACTTTACCCTCATCCCTAGCATTTTATATGTTATATGCGGGACGGGAAATAATTACCCGTAAAAGGACCGATTTTGAAAAAAAAATATAACTCTTACTATATTACGTAGATCCCCGTGCTACGGCAGATGTATATACGCAGGGATATAGTCTATCGATTAGTATAAAAAATAAATAAAAATGGTAATATTCCACGCTTGTAAAGACATTAGAAATCAGGACCTGATACGGGAAAATAAAGGTCGTACCGCAAGATTGGTATTCTTCATACGGGAAGTATATGACTCGTATAGCACTGGTAGTAAAACTAGGTTCAGGCGCCTACGCAGTGAAAGTGTTAAGATGGACCATGTGTAGACACAAGCCTCTCTAGTACCAGTCGTGTTAAAAAATTGGGATTGCGGAATTTTTTTATGGCATTGAATGACGCTACGAGCATGCCATTCGCCTGATTTTAAGCAATACGGCTGTCCATAAACAAATAGTAACACCATACAGTATCCTGAACTACAAAGTACTGTGTGGCATTCCACTGCGCTCGTCATCCTGAGACACAAGATGTCCCGTCTCATTATGTCCAGTTGTTACACTGGCTACAATGTCCTTCAAACCGAAACACAACAGTGCATGCACACTGCTGCTTGGCAGTAGCAATAGATATTGCGGTGGTACACATCCAGACGGACTTCTACGTATGAGAGACCTATCACCAGTAAGGGGATCTCAACAAAATCTTTTAATTCACACTTTGAATACCACTAGATCTAAGGGATTGTGGATTATTTAAGAATACGCCCTAAGCTGCTTTTATAATTTACATTTTACTATGTCAGAAGCACAAAGAATTTGTAATTACTACCTAAGTATCATAATTTCAAGTTGTATTACGGTACGACTGCAATGTCAAGGTCTAGCGTTCGATCCCTGGGTCGGGGAAAGTGATTTTTTTTCTACTCTGTATCCGCCCGGAGTCTGCAATTTGTGCCTGATATGGCGATAGGCTCGCCCCCTATCACATTGTGGGATGGAATGTGCATGACGAAAAGTGGGTGCACTAGCTGTGCCTCTGCCTACCCCTTCGACGATAAAAGGCGTGAGATTTTTAGAACACTAACTTAATTATGCTAAAGCTTTAAAATACACAACAAATTCTATTTACTCGTAATAATCAAATTTACCTGCGCCTGGCCGAATCCAAATCGAATGAAAAAGGTAGCAGCAAACCATACGTTGCAGACGACTTCAAAGGTGATTTCGAATCAGTTAAGGATGTAAATGGATAAAACGAACAAACATGCGAGCGTTCCATAGCTTAAGCTTACAAATTCAAGTACCGATAAAATTGGTCGCATATTCAAATTATTTCGTTTGATGAATACTTGTTATGCGTTTATACTGGTTAAAAGCGTTGTACAATTAGGCTATACTCTGTAGATAGAATGGAGAACGCTCGTCTACTGCACTAAGCTTAAAAAGTCACAACACTTGACTATAAGCGGTATCGGTGTAGTCTGCAGTGTATACTCAACTATACGTCGTTCTGTATCGATGACAGCGTGAATAGCGCTCGAATACTGCACTACGCATAACAGCACTCGGCTATACGATACTCCGAAGAAAGCGCAGAAGGTTCATATCGACTACGCTATACATGACAGCCCAGGGTTATAATAACAATAAAACTTTTTTTCAGACCCATGATCCATATCACACAATACACTTACTACTAAAAAAACTACTTAGAAATTATGATAGTTGAGAGGTTATTATCTCCACCCAACATCGATATGTTGCTGTCATCATCAACTTGTCAGCCAGACTCATAATAATGGCGTTTTTACACGAAGCAACTCTAGACATAAAGGATGCAATGCGTTTTCTGTGATTGATGATTGCGGAGGCGCGTATTAATACATTTAATGCCATAGCATTAAATGTATTAATACGCGCCTCCGCAATCATTTCAGAGGCGCTGCAGTGGCGTTTGAGGCCCATAAGATGCCTAAATATATTATTGTAGGCTACTCTTACACTGCCATATGATTTTTTCGTATAATTTGTCCAGAGCTGACACGTGTAGAACGATTGGCAAAACGATCTAAAAAGTGTTAACTTCACGTCAGGTGACGATTTACTGAACTTCCTTGCAATCATGTTACCCACAATGCAAAGAGCCCTCCGTTCGCGTTCGACATCTGCGTCATCCCTTGTGCAGGAAGTGACGATATGGCCAAGGTACTTAAAGCTTTCAACAAATTTTACAGGTTGTCCTTTAAGGAAAATACCCGAGTCATTCGCTGGCCCCTTTCCCGATCTAAAAATTACCATTTCCGTCTGTTATATTCCACCTAGACAGCACAAGATATCATAGTACTTCTTGTTCCCTACACATCGCTTGTCGTTTAATGCTCTATTTAGACTATTGGCGTATAGTTAATGTACGGATATAAATATAAATTATGAGTAACAAATACATCTCAATAATCTGTTTACGCACTCGCATTTGTGACGATTCGTCTGTACCTACTCGACAAGTATAAATCAGGGCTAAAATACAAAATGTTCTAGGTGCATCTAAGACTTTAATTATATCTAAAATCTTTCTGGAAACGCGGTGCATTTGTTTGCTTCTCTCGTTGATACAAGGTGAATTGATATTAAAGTGTTCGTTACGTTAAAATCTCAAATACGCTGCAAAGGTACGTTCCGTAAGAAACTTTGATTAAACAGTACTTAATGGGATTGCAGACTTAAGACTTATTTTTGTCTTGCGGCACTGTCCTGGGAATTCTTATTCCCCATGCTTTAATACTGGCTTACAAAAGACTATGATTAAGATCAGTGTTAATTATTTTTAAGCTATTGCATAGCTTCTATCGCGGGCCTTGAGCGTGGAGACCGAATCCAGAAATTCCGTAACGAAATAACCTGACACCCCTCACTCCGACATATTTTATTTTCAACTCTATCACAACCATGTAGAGTGTAAAATTCCATAAATAAATTTAATATCGCAGTCTTGTAAGAATACAATATGTAAGAGGATATGAGCTGAATGTTAAACGATAAAAGGTCGAAATTACCGAGTATTTAAAAATTGTTCCAGTCAGTGAAACGTATCGAAATGTCAAACGTGATTCTGAGTTTGAATTTTGAAAAAGTTTTTATTTTATATCTGTTCAAAGAGGTTATAAATATTAGAATTGCCTGCTTAGAGTTTCGGCGTTAGGGCACGAGTGAAATTTGGACAATAGAAAAAAAATAAAATAAATGAATAATTGTACAATAAATAAAACATAAATAATTATAAATGTGAAAGTAACTCTGTCTGTCTGTTGCGCTTTCACGCCAAAACTATGAAGATAAAGAACGGGAACAATTTGGTGTATAAAGAAACTGCTTGCTACATCTATAATCAACAGAAAGTTCTTTTCGGAATGGCAGAATTAGTTGAAGGTGTGCACAGATTATATACTATGAAAACAGATTAGTTATTAGCAGCAACAGCCTCGAGTGAAACTTGGGGATAATAAACGTCTTAAGGGAGTTTTGGCGGGAACTTGGAAGTGTCATGTCTTCTTTCATTCATTATTTTGGTGATACTTAGTGTTTGTTATATTGCATAATTATGGTGGTAGTATCCAATATAGTTCTCTTAAATGGCTCAAATGAAGTAAATTGACATAACTGTGCCAATCAAGTGCTTTTTTTTGTTATCGCCAAAACTCCTCTTCAATAAAGTCTTGGTAAGTAGCCACTGTTTTACTACGGCATAGTACATAGGTTAAAAAAAGATAACCAAAAATAACACTTAGACGAGGCTGTATGGGCAGTATTTAACCCTTTGCCTTTTTTTTTTTTTTTTGGTTCCTCTGACTATTTATGCCAGAGACATTTTTTATTTGTTTTGTTTTTCTCTCATATAATAATTGACAAGTAATTTTACAATTGTAAAGTAAAGCTATTTATTTTCTAATCCTACTAATATTATAAAGGCGAAAGTTTGTAAGAATGTATGGATGTTTGGATGTTTAGATGTTTGGATGTTTGGATGTTTGGATGTAAGGATGTTTGTTCCTCTTTCACGCAAAAACTACTGAACGGATTTCGATGAAATTTGGCACACGGGTAGATCATGTCCTAGATTAACATATAGGCTACTTTTTATACCGGGAAAACATAAAGCGGGACTTTTATCCTGGAAAAACTTTTTAAAGCGGGCGGAGCCGCGGGCAAAAGCTAGTATATAATAAGGTACAATTTTAAAGTAGAGCTATTTATTTTCTAATATACACCGTGAATTTATAGTCGTTTTGAAACCGAAACGTTATTACTTAGAACCATTTGTAGGACCAAGAAAAAATAGTGAATTAATTGTATCGTTCATAAATTAAAAAAATATTTAAATATATTTCTCACTCGTTCGAGTTATGATAGTAACGCCGCGACGTTACAATTTATTCACAAAAGGTCCATGACGCACGATAACAGCTGATCCTTTTTATTTTTTTCTTTTTCCTCTTCGGCGCATTAGGGACGGCTGCGGGCTTCCTCTGACTGAAGTGTCTAAGTTGTCCGCAACCGCCCCTGCGCGGTGCCGCTTAATGCAGCCCGACAACAACGATAACAGCTGATCCTACGCAGAGCGAGGCGATACCTGTGCGGTTCCATATTTCCACAATTTAATAAAAACTACACAAGTACCTACACACACACACAGAGACACAGCTAGCGTATTCTGTCTTATGACATAATGGAGACGAGCCTATTCCCATATCGAGCACAGATTCCAGACTCCGGACTGATACTGAGCAGAGAATCTCGAATGTAATTTTGCCCGACCCGGGATTAGAACCCGTGACCTCAGAGCGGTACAGCGCACACAGTACAACTACGCCACCGCGGCAGTCGCCAGTACTTGCCTACTTTTAAATAAAATACTTTTTGATCGTGACGGCATTGATTGTATTAGGAATAATATCAAATCATAATTCGATACGTTACGACTTTTGTAAGTACCTATTTACAATCAGTTGATACGTAGCAAGACGGCAATTTGATTTTTATTTTCACTTTTGAAAGAACTTGCATTAAGTACTAAATTTATTAAAAATGACAATTAAGTTATTATCTGTTATTACTTACGAGGGTAAAAGAAAGTCGGTCGGTATCGGTAAATGTTATTATTTTTAATATTATGTTAAAAAAGGCAACAAATAGTTCCATTGGAGAGGCGGGAAGGGCGAACAGGGGCCGGCAGGGTTGTTTTGTGGCGGCTCGCGGGCCGCTGCGTAGTGCGGGCCGCCTACGTAACCCCCGCGCGGCGTGAGCGCCCGCGCCGAGCGAGCGTCCTACGCCGCGCCGCGCCCTTCGCACTCCCCTTACAAAAGTTATTAACTCGGAGGGAATTGGGATTGCGTGTCGCTAACGATGCAACTACTTGAAATGGAGTCCGCCGCGTTCGATTGTGTATTCTTTCGAATATGTCTCTCGTCACTTTTCACTTGAATTAAGGTGTCCACTATCGCACTACGTAACACTTCACAACTTTGGTGTTCTCTGGAATCTACGAGCATTTTTATTTGCGACCACAAGAAACAATCTAGGGGCGTTAAGTCCGAGCTTCTCTAATAATGAAAATAATATGACCTTCAATAAAAGTAGATCCTATTAATTGGTCGTTTATAATATTGGCCCTAACATCGGCACTGAACTGAACTTGTTGTGATTTTCCCCTATCAGGTTAGGATGTATGAGAGCCCAGTATTGTTCATTCTGCACGTTGTATAGTCCAACTCGAATAAACCAGTGACGACTCATCCGTACACAGAATGTTAACGTTGGTATTACTATTTAATAACCACTGACAGGGTGATTTTCGCCGGAGCATCGTTGTCGTTAATTACGTGCGCCCGATGGAAATGATACGGATGTAATCTGTGGGTAATCAATGTTTTCTGCACAAAGTATTGGCTAACATTAAATTCTTGTGCCGCCATTCTCGTGCTTTGTCGAGGATCCCGCTCGAAATATCCAAAATGTCCTCTTCAATCTCCGGCGAGTCACTCAGGCGTCGTCGGCCTTACGCATGAGCTGGCACGTAGAATTCGTGAACGTGATTGTGTAGGAACATGTGGATAGTCGATCCCTCGTAGTCTCAGCGCATTTAAATATTCCGGCTGAGAGTACGTACGTCTGGCCTCTTCCAAATTGTACTTAGCAACAGCGCAGCGTACAGCTGAAATACTTTGCGTTTGAATATTCGTACTGATGACTCATTTTCGCATGGCAGCGTAAATAATACAACCTGAACGTGCGCGGCGCGGGATGCCGCGCTACTGACTGAAGGGCGGGCGGGGTGCTCGCGAGTGGATGCGCTCGCAGCGCCGCGCAGGTACATCAAACGGGTTCTCACTTCTTATTCGTAAACGACATTATTAATGTCATATTAATTTTAATATTCAAAAATATTTTTTTTTATATTTTTTTTATACTGTATTAGTAATACAGAATTCAAAATTTTCTGTATCAAAACGACTATAAATTCACGGTGTATATCAGAATACAAGTTTAAAGTAAACTATTTCTTTTCTAATACATAACAGAAAAGCCATCCATGACAAAGTGATAGTTCAATTAATATAAAGCTATTCATTTCTTTTCTCATAGTACCAGAGATTCACAGCAGTGCCATTTTTTACAGTAGTAAAGCTTCGTAGCAATGCTATTCATCTCCTTACCAGAGCAATCTATTCATTCATTTCCAACATATAATAGTAATTATAAGTAATTTTACAACATTTATGGCAAAACTATTTGCCCCTTCCACCATATAATAATAACAAATTTTAATAGAAATTCACAGCAATGCTATTCATTCGTTCCTAACATATAATTACAATAAAAAACAATATAAGTTTCCAAAATAAAGACTATCTATGATATACTTCATAGCAATGTTATTTACTTATTCCTATAAATAATAACATTACAAGTAATAGCTTAGAAAATTTAGCAAAGCTGTTCATTTGTTATTAATCATATAATAATGATAGCTAGGCTATTCCTCTATTTTTAACATGTTTTATTTACGATAGAGTGATGGTACACAATTTATAGCTTCGCTATTTATTGCTTCTAAATATAGTAGTAACAGAATAATACTTCAAAATTCACAGCTAAGCTGTTCTCTTATTTCTAATATAATAATAATGACCAGGTAACAATACAGAAATTTCAAACAGAGTCAGAAAACAGTTATTCCTCATATCCCTGAAAACTTAGGTCTACTCCCTCCGCCTTACGGCCCATCTTTCTTCCCATCTGTATTCAGGTGGACAGATTTTATATGGGGTCTGCGTCCATATGTAGAATTTGCTCATTTTGTGCCCTTTCTGTCTTCTTCCATACATTACATTTTTGTGTAGTGTTTGGTAGTGGCATTTGACCATGTGGCACTTAATTTTACCCCCACAGAGCACTGCATTATTCTCCTGGCCCGCAGTGCGTCACCATCCCTTGGTGCATTATTCTCCTGGCCCGCAGTGCGTCACCAACCCTTGGTGCGTCGCTCACTTGCGGCGCATCACTTTTCTGCCACGCTTCCCCTACCTGCTGCGCATCGCTCGTCCGCGGCGCCTCGCCGGCCCGCGGCACCTCGCTGGGTAGAGATTTATCGCTGGCCCGCAGTGCACCGCTGGCCTGCGGTGCGCCGCTCTCACATGGCTCTGTCTCACGTACTATTTGGAGACTCTGGATCGGGTTCGTTGTCGATGTGTCATCACGCTCCATTTCGGGCAGCTCATCTTCCGTAACTATTGGCATGTTCGCTATGTCTTCTTCGGTGAGTGACATTATCCAGTCGTGGATGCCAGTATCTGCATCCACGACAGCATCCAGCGCGTTTTCCACCCGTTCAGGCATCAGTTCCGTTGTGGGTGGTGCTGAGGACACCAGAACCTGCGATTGGCCTCGTACCTCTTGGTTGCAGTGCGGGCAGCTTAATCTCGGACTCTTTTCCTCCAACAATCTCCTCATTCCCTGCAGTTCCGCCATTATGTGCCTTGTGACCCCTTGTTGGGAAGTCGCAGAGTCCATGATTTTATCTAGCTTTTGGTTCATTATTTTATAGAGCTCATATAAGCCCACCAGTGCGGTTGTCTGCTCCTCGTTAGTCATTATAACTTGGCCTTCCATTTCTTCTGTCCTGATTTGACTTTACTAACTACTTTCTATGGATTATCTATTTAATAGTTAGAAGACTATTTGAATAATGTTTCCACTACTACAGAGCTTGTTCTACCTTAACCTTTTCTTAGACTTAGTTTACTCTTTAAGTTATACTATTTACTTTTTATACTTTGATCTATTATGGTTTCCCTATGTGTATAACCTTACATTATACAACGTTAATATTTTTAAGATGTTTCTTGGCTACATTTGACAAAATGAATTTTAGTCTAGGTTAAAAACTAATTTTATATAATCCAATATTACATATTTTAGTTTTATTTATTTCTCTTAATTGTTTTTATTGCTACTCCTTTACAATATTCAATAAATTTTTTAATTTTGTCTTTATGGTTCATAATTTTATGTATGTTTTACACATTTATTTCCATTTCAATATATTGTTCTATATCAAATCTTTCTTGGAGATATATAGGGCATTCTATTATTATGTGTGGCACTGTTTCCTTAACGTTCGGGTCACATGGGCACGACGGGCTCTCCTTGCATTTGAAACGATTCAAATACTCTGAGAACCCCCCGTGCCCAGTGAATACTTGGGTTGTTATAGGGTCTACATGAAGTTTTTTAATAATTTTATGGGCCTCGACAGCGTTAGGGAAAAACAATTTTGTGTTGGAAGCAGTTTCCCCGGCCTCATACCTTCTGCCCCATTCCTCGAGCGACTCCTGACGGATCTGTCGCTTTAAGTACGAGGTCGGGCACTGGTCGTAGTGTGCCTTGGTTTTGAGGAGTAACGCAGCCTCCTTCGCGAGAGAGTCCGCTCTCTCATTCCCTTCCCACCCTACATGTGCTTTGATCCAAAAAAGTTCAATTTTTTGGTTGCGTTCTTGTGCTGTTTTTAAGTTTTTATTAATTTGGAACGCTATAGGGTGGAGGGAGTCGCCTCTGGCGACTTCCTCGAGGGCGGATCTAGCATCGCAAAAGATGCTACATCGTTCGACTCCATCCTTGAGTACCTCCTCTGTTGCCCTTTGCAAGGCCAGTAACTCCGCCTGGTAGACCGTGCAGTATGACCCGAGCTTCAGTTTTATGGATCTTGTTTCGGCGGCATCATCTCAAATAGATAATGCCGCTCCAACTTTTCCTTCTAACTTACTACCGTCGGTGAAAATACAACGATTTTCGCCGACGTGTCGAGCCAATTCTACACCGTCCGCCAGACATTGGAATTTCTGGCCCATCTGCTGCGAAGGGTGGCTTTTGCTGACAAAGGCCACAGGGCTTTCCACTTCGCGGTCCCCCACCAACCGCCTTGAATATCCCCTTCTCGTCTCGTATAAGAGAGCTGCCTCTCTTATTCTGACGTCCAGGGGTAATATTCCGGCGAGTAGCAGGGCTCCGTTTAGGTAGACGGTCCTGTAAGCCCTTATCAATTTTTGAGCAAATCCACGCTGGACCACATCGAGTTGCTTTTTTATACACAATTTATTTGTGGCCGGTGATCAAGCGCTTGCCGCGTACATGATCACTGGTTCCACTACAGCATAGTATAATGTTTTAACAAGATGAGGTCCCAGCCCCCATTGCACCTTAGCGGCCCGAGACAGGCACTTATAAAAGTTTAGAGCCTTCCTACACACCTCTGCTGCATGGGCATTAAAGGTTAGTCCACTGTCGATAGTCAGGCCCAGTATTTTAATTTGAGTTCAATGTCGACGCCACCCATGTGCAGAATTCGTGAATCGTACTTCAGTTTTTTGGTCAACACCATGGCATTAGTTTTCTGTGGCGCGAAGTTAAGCTTGTTACAGATTCCCCAATTCCGAACATAGGCGAGCGCCGCGTTGGCCTCCTTCTGGATTTGTTGCCCCGTTTCGCCATCAAATACTAGTACTATATCGTCGGCAAAAGCCTGGCAGTAGTTGCCTCTTCTCTCGAGTTCTTTCGGCAGTGGGTCGAAGAGCAAGTTCCATAAGATTGGACCCCCAATCGATCCTTGTACGCATCCTTTGGAGGTCCATCTTATGTGCTCTTCACCTGCGTATCGAACTCGGACTTTGCGGCTCTGAAAGTAGCTATCTATAACCCGTCTTAAATTTTTCGGACAGTCTTCCTCCGACAATCTAACTTTTATTGCAGGCCACCACGCGTTGTCAAAAGCCCCTTCTATATCTAAGGAGATCATAGTGACCATTTTCTTTTCGGTTATCTTCCTCCTTATGTGATTTATCAAGATATATAGGGAATCTTCTGTACTTCGCTGGGGCATAAAGCCAAACTGTCGGGTACTCATCCTTGGGATAATGCGCCACTTCAGTCTACCCACCACCATTTTCTCCAGGATTTTCCCCATCACCGGCAGCAAGCCTATCGGTCTATATGATTTAGGGTGTGTGTAGTCCTCCTTCCCGGGTTTCCGGAGGACCACGACCGTTGCCTCCTTCCATATGGTTGGGAAGTGGCCGAGTTGAAGGCATTTTTTAGCCAGTGACAGGTACAATCCTGGGTCCTGTTGAATGGCCTGTTTGCAGACATCTGCGGTCAGACCGTCTGCACCAGGGGCTTTCTTCGGGTTGAAGCTGGCTGCTGACATTAGCAACTCATGCATCGTAAATGGCGGATCTTGATCTTCATCATCCGGACCGTCATTTATATGATCAGCAGCCTCTCTCATGCGCTGATGGTATGCGTTGTCATGGCGGGTAAAAAACTTCTGCCAGTAACTTCACCGACTCTTCTGGGCTTAGTACCGCTCCTTCTTTTACCAGGGGAAGGTCTTCCTGGCGTTTCGTTACTCTCCTTATTGCCCTATATATTCCGTCCCATATACCTTCTTTCTCCTGTCGTCCACAGAATTCTTTCCAACTCTTTATTTCTGCTTTCCTTACTTCTGTTTCATACTTTTCTTTGGCTTTCAGGTACTCTTCAATTATCATCATTCTTCGGACCGGCGCAGCGCAGCGGATTCTTCTTTTCCTGGTGACGGCGGCTTTCCTCAACACGGTGAGTTCTTCTGTCCACCATGGAACGGTAGGTTTTTTATAATTATTTCCTTTCTTGCAGGGTATGGAGCTATCACAGGCAAGTACTATTATTTCTGTGTATTCTTCTATTTTCGAATCTATTTCTGTTCTTGTTTTTATATTCTCTATTTCAGCTAAAGTCAAATTCTTGTAAGATTTTAATTGAGCAAATTTTTCTTTAAATTTCTCCCAATTAGCTTTCTTAGTATTGTACTTCCTAGTTGTTCTTTCAATTCTTATATTTTCTACTTTGTGTAGATTAATTTTGAATAAAATTGCGTTATGATCCGGCGTCACCACACTTTCGTCCACCGTCCAGTCTTCTATCTGGTCTAAGAGGCTTAACGAGCATGCCGTGATATCCACATAACTGCTATATCTTATATTCCCTCGGATAGTATCAAAGGTTGGTATAGTTCCTTCGTTTAGCACCTGCAACCCTAGTTCCTCCAATATTCCGGACATCTCTTCTCCTCTTCTGTCCGTTTTACTGCTACCCCACCACGCGCTCTTCGCGTTTGTATCTCCGCCGATGAGGAAACAAGCTGGTCTCATTTTTATTACTATATTCCTCAGTTGGTTAAGATACGGCTCTATAGGCTCATCTGGCTCGAAGTAGAGGGAGATTATGGCAAGCTCTTTAGCGGGCATTTGTATTCTTATTACTGCAATGTTGTTTGTAGTAAGATCTGGGCACTGTGTCACTTTGATCTTATTGTCAAATACAACTATCGCCGCTTTGACTCTGTCCTTGTTGCTGGTATTTTGGTATATTCTGACGCCTGCATGACCTTTCATTTCATTTCCATTGCCCACATAAGGTTCTTGGGTAAGAGCGAATGCCGTCCCTCTTTTTGTTGCCTCTATCATCAGTTCTTCTGTTGCCGTTCTCTTTCTTTGTAAATTGACTTGTACTACGTTATATGGTTTCGGTTAAATGACCCTCCCAATAGATGCTTATTTTGGGTCTGCAGTGCTCTGAGGATATCTTCATCGCTATTGTGATTTAGGACCTCCTTGAGCACGATTAACGGGTCTTTATTTTTTATATCTGAAAAGCTTAGTTTGGTGTCTTTCCCGTTTATCTTCTCTTTAATTTTCTTTATTTCTTCTTTGGTTTTACATCCTATTATCACCTTCCTATCTTTTGCCTTACTTATATTGTCAATCTGGATTCCTTCTTCCCTTGCATTTATTGTGTTTCTAATGCTCTCTAAAATCTGTTCCCCAGTCTGTCCTTCCTCCGTAGAGGTGATGGCTATAGAGTGTAGTACCTGAGGCGCTCTTGTTTGATGCCCATGCATTGGGGAGGCCATTACGTTTGCGTATGTTCTTTTGTCCTGTAATTCATCTCCATGTTTTCGCATTTTATCTTGTAGTCTCTCCATTTCTTCCTTATTTTCCTTCAATAGCTTGCTGTGTTCTTCTAATTTTTCCAAGAATTCTGTTTCTTCCTTCCCTCTACTCGCTTTCTCCTGGATAGCTCTAGCCTCTTCCTCTGCTTTCTCCAGCTCCTTCTCTTTATTTCCTTCTGTCGCTTTCCCCTTATATGGTTTGCCTTCCTCCGCGTCTTTAACTAGTCTATACAAGCTGTCCGTAGCTTCTAAAATATCTGTTTTAATGTCTGTTTTGAGATTTCGGCTGTTGTTTATTTGAAGCTTTACCTTCATAAGGTTCGCTTTTGCTTCTACTAATCTACTTGCGTATAAAGTTTCCCCGACTGGTGCCTCATGTTTGTCTAGAGTTATCGTAGTATTGGCTGTTTTCGTCGTGGTTGTCCCTCTATGCTCAGCAGATGTTGCTGCTGGCTTGGGTTTTGGTTTTGATCCAATAGTTCTTGTGTCATCGGTTTGATCAAATCTCGACTCAATGCTACGTCGTTCTTGAGATACCGTCTGGGAACTTGAGGGTCCAGCCCTTTGTGAGACTTCTGTCTCAACGTCAGATTTTTGTGGGGAAGTCATCTTTTTTAAGGGGGTGTGGAAGCTGGGCATCTCTTCTATATTAGTCAGTGGAACACGTCAATAGTATAAATTTATAGAATTTACTGCCAATAGCAGTACCTCAATATATTGTCAATATGAATTAAATGTAAAATAAAAATAAAAATAAACGTAAACGTAAAATATTGTGCAAAAGCAGCTCAACGTGTCGGATGTAATGTGCAAAACTCGAGGTCAACAACTGGGTCTTCAATGTTAATTTCAGTGCCCCACAATATGCGTCGCACTGTATAACTTCTATTCAAAACTTTGTTATAAATAGCAAATAATGAGTTTGAATAAAATTGAAATAGAAATAATGTGGATATTGATCACATATTCAAACAATTATCGTTATTGGCTGAGTCTTTACACAGGAGGTTTAAATTTAATAGCACATCTATTACTTACAACTAGTTAATTCTATTTTCGAATGTTCAGGTGGTTTCTCGTTGCCGCTGCTGCTGTTGTGCTGTTGCTTGCTGCTCGGCCTTTTTGGGTGATTTGGCCTTGACAGCCCAGCCTATGTACAGCTTCGCCTGGGTCACTGGCACTGGCACTGGCCTAATTTCTTTCACTGACCAGTGTACTCACTTTTACCACTTTTATCACTTTTATCGCTTTTATCACTTTTAACACTTTTAGGCTTTTCTTTAAAGAATTTATTTGTTTCACTATGTCGGATGTCCAAACCCTTTGCCTTAACTTAGTTAAGTTTAACTCAGTAATTTAAGGGCAAGGGCAAGGGCAAGGGCAAGGGCAAGGGCAAGGGCAAGGGCAAGGGCAAGGGCAAGGGCAAGGGCAAGGGCAAGGGCAAGGGCAAGGGCAAGGGCAAGGGCAAGGGCAAGGGCAAGGGCAAGGGCAAGGGCAAGGGCAAGGGCAAGGGCAAGGGCAAGGGCAAGGGCAAGGGCAAGGGCAAGGGCAAGGGCAAGGGCAAGGGCAAGGGCAAGGGCAAGGGCAAGGGCAAGGGCAAGGGCAAGGGCAAGGGCAAGGGCAAGGGCAAGGGCAAGGGCAACAAGGAGAAGGGGAAGGAGAAGGAGAAGGAGAAGGAGAAGGAGAAGGAGAAGGAGAAGGAGAAGGAGAAGGAGAAGGAGAAGGAGAAGGAGAAGGAGAAGGAGAAGGAGAAGGAGAAGGAGAAGGAGAAGGAGAAGGAGAAGGAGAAGGAGAAGGAGAAGGAGAAGGAGAAGGAGAAGGAGAAGGAGAAGGAGAAGGAGAATGAGAAGGAGAAGGAGAAGGAGAAGGAGAAGGAGAAGGAGAAGGAGAAGGAGAAGGAGAAGGAGAAGGAGAAGGAGAAGGAGAAGGAGAAGGAGAAGGAGAAGGAGACGGAGAAGGAGAAGGAGAAGAAGGAGAAGGCGAAGGAGAAGGTGGGCGCGAGAGCGAGAGCGGGCGCGAGAGCGAGAGTGGGAGCGGGCGCGTGCACTGAAGCGGGAGCGGGAGCGGGAGCTGGAGCTGGGGCGGGGTCGGAAGGGAGAGCGGGAGCGGGAGCGGGACGGGAGCGGGAGCGGGACGGGAGCGGGAGCGCGACGGGAGCGGGAGCGGGACGGGAGCGGGAGCGGGAGGGGAAGATGGAGCTGGGGCGGGTGCAGAAGGGAGAGTGGGAGCGGGAGCGGGGGCGAGAGCAGGAGCGAGAGCGGGGCGGAAGCGAATCGCAGGCTTTAAAATTCCACGCTGTGCAACGTGTTAGAAGCGGCCTGAATCCAGCGGGTAACCGCGACCTTTTCAAGTTTCCTATCTGCTGACACCTGTTTTTTTTTTATTTTAAACCACATTCCCACACAGAAGAGTGACAGGCGTGACGTGGAACAGAATGGCTCAGGAGGCTAAGGTCGGAGGAGGCCTTTGCCGATTGGTAAACAGATCATAAAAAAATACCGGTGGTAGGACTCTCATATGTAAGAGTCCGTCTGGGTGGGTACCACCGCAATGTCTATTTCTACCGCCAAGCAGCAGTGTGCATGCACTGTTGTGTTTTGGTTTGAAGGGCATTGTAGCCAGTGTAACTACTGGACATAATGAGACTGAACATCTTATGTCTCAGGATGACGAGCGCAGTGGAATGCCACACAGTACTTTGTAACTCAAGGTGCTGGATGGTGTTGCTACTGTTTATGGGGTCGTATCGCTTACCACCAGGCGAACGGCATGCTCGTCTCGTCATTCAATGCCATAAAAAATATACAATATATATCAAATAGTATAATTAAGTTTTACTTTTGTAATAATACTTTATTACGTAAGGTTCGTTAAGGTACGTTGATCTGAATATAAGGCAATGTTATTCCGCCCAAGAATAATTGAATTGTTGAATTTGGCACAGTAAAATTTCATGCAGAAGAGTACAGAAAAATATAATTTATGAATTACGTACGGTCGACTTTCCAGCAGTGAGTGAACACTAGAATCAATAAATTCCTGATATTTATTGCCAATTTTATATGTAAGGACCTAATATTAGAAATGAATTTCAGATAAATTCTTGTGAAAATAAGATAATAGAAAACAAACTTTTCACAAAGTATTCCATTGTACACTCAACGTACCTCAAGAATTACAATAGCATTATAAAGAAGCAATATAATCAAAATATTTCATTTCGTCCATGTTCAAGATCTATGAAATACGACGATATTTTCTACAAGATAGTTTTATACTTCACTGAGTCCTATTAACTTTGTGACTAGTACACATTTTTCCCTAATAACAATTTAGTAGAAAACGTTTTGCTTTTTCTTTTATTAAGAGACAGACATAAATCATGGGTGCTTATTTCAAGTGACGATGTGTAAATGGGATTTGGACGTTAATCTGTGTGGCTACTGTATTGAATTTGTCTATCGAAGTAAATGAGGTTGGAAATATCGACCGGAGTGTCAAATAATATATCTCTTAATCCAGCATATGATTAACCGTTTGCCAAATTTCATCTATATCTCTTTTGCGTTTGCTTTTAACAAACATCCAAACCTTATTACAATTTCACATTCATTATATAAGTAGGGTATGAAAGTCTGTCAAGATGTTTGTACTTTAGAAGTATACGAAGAAAACAATTAATGGGTGATTATGAAAGTTACCAGGCACATAGACCAACTCCAAAAATTTTATTTAAGCTCCTTATAACATGATCACTGGTGTGACGAGCTATACAACCACCGACATACAATTTAAGCGAATGAATAGCTGCATATTGCAATCAGATTTGTATTATATACTACCCACTGCTGACCACGGGCCTCCTCTACTACTGAGAGGGGTTATGCACTAGTCCATCACGCTGGCCTAGTGCGGGTTGGCAGACTTCACATACCCCCGAAATTCTTATGGAGAATTCTCAGGTATGTAGGTTTCCTCACGATGTTTTGCTTAACAGTTAAAGCGAACGATAATTGATACAATACAGACGTAACTTCAAAAAGTCAGTCAGTGTGCCTTGGGTTTTGATCCTCCGTACATTGTCTAGTTAGACCGTTCCATTCTCAACTAGAATATCGTCCACCACATATTACTGCTATTCAAATTAATAATTTATATAATGCAAAATTATAATTATCTATTTGTCTCTCTTGTGAACTTAAAATAGCTTACCGTAAGGTTCAAAACCACATGTATCTATTCTGCATTCATCTATATTATTCTCTTCTTCTCCAGCCTTTAGAAGTCCACCACTGAACATCGCCTCCTCCAAACATTTCCAGGCCAATCACTTAGAAACGACCTTCATCATCATCATCATCATCATCATCAGCCTTTATCAGTCCACTGCTGGACATAGGCCTCCCCTAATGAGCGCCATAGCGCCCTGTCTTCAGCTTGCCGCATCCAGCATCTGCCTGCAGTCTTTCGCAGATCGTCATCCCACCTGGTCGGAGGGCGAAAAAAAAAAAAGGAAAAAAAAACGACCTTAGGCGAGCTAATTATTGTCATAATTTATGAACCGAGTTCTACGACTTTATTGAGACCAGAGTTATCGCAAGGTTCAAATAAAAATAAACTATTCCTATGATCCAATTTTTATCGCCGACGTAACGAATTAGCAAAATAACTTGCACAAAATACCTCTGCAAGTGTTTTTTAACTTGTAAACAATCATAACAAGCTGACTTCTGCAAATTTGGAAGCAGTAATCGCGGCGAGTCGCTTGTGTATAGAAATATTGAAATATTGCAATGTAAACACATCTGCAAGTTCTTACGCAATACATTGCTGAAAGAATTTGCTAAATAAGTCATATCGTACCAATCTCGAATCTCGCACTAACCCCGTGTAATCTTGAATAAGAGCGCAAGCAAAATCTCATATCATACAACATAATGAAGCGTGGCACGTTATAGAATTACGCCGTCCCGTTGATTGCTAGATGGATAATGTAATAAAGAGCAATTATTTAATTAACAGTGTTTGCTGTTGTTCGTCTTGTTTGTACAATGTTTTGGCAACGAATAATTTTCAGTGAGAGCTAGACATATATTTTTAGGACATAATTTATTTTTTATAAAACTTTACGATCACGTCTTTTTGCCTTTTCAGGGGTAGGCAGAGATGTTATCACGCCCAAATTTCGCTAGCTATATTAGGTTTCATTTAACAGGACGCGAGCCTAACACTACTGGTACTGGTGGTAGGTCTATTTCCACCGCCATGCAGCATTGTGCGTGCACTGTTGTGTTTTGGTTTGAAGGGCATTGTAGCCAGTGTAACTACTGCACATAATGAGACTTAACATCTTATGTCTCAGGATGACAAGGGCAGTGGAATGTCAAACAGTACTTTGTAACTCAAGGTGCTGGATGGTGTTGCTACTGTTTATGTATGTATGTCATGTGTGTTATGTTTGTTGGCTATTTATTTACCTTTTGACCTTGAATAAATTTCTACTAAAATTTTAAGCCAACCCACGCCTGTATATATTTGGCACAAAAGCTCCACACTCATCACTAATATAAGCTTTTTGCGAAATGACAAAAAAGCTCGCTCGCGCCAGCATTTCATAAGTCGTAAAATATAACTATATCCATGATATGGGCAAACGAAGAATTAGGACAAGGGTGCTATAAAAGTGGGATGTAAGACTACGTTACGTTCGTGGCTTGGTTTGCGATCACATTCAAATTATCTACGATTAAATCGGAAGGTTTTATTACTTACTAAGTGTTGCTTAGGGCTACGCTTCTCCGCCTTAACCTTAACCTTCTCCGCTACTAAAGTCCCTAAAACACTTACGACGTCAGCGCCAAAAAAGTCTAGTTAAAAAAAAGTTTAAAACATTCCATTAATTCCCACGGGAGCAAATTAGCGGAATAAAAGTAGCTTATGCTATTCCAGGTCAAAGTCTATCAGTGTGCAAAATTTTATTCAAATCTGTTTAAAATTATCTACGTTTACTTCTAACAAACATCCAAACATTTTCCCAAACTTACGCATTTATAATATTAGTAAGATTGGTTTTAATAGCAATGCACTGGAAATTATATTTCAATTTATTGCACTCCACAATTATTCTTTACAAAAGGTATTACAAATATAGTAATGAATACGTTTGTAAAGTTCATTACAGTCGTTTATCCCATCATCCTATAATCTGATTGGCGAGCAAAAAGCTCTTACAATTTAAGATACACTTTATAAGTAAACAAAACAATAGCAACTAAGGTGGATATTAGAACACGTTACTAACCTGGGGCTCAAACCCGAGACATTACAGTCGTTTATCCCATCATCCTATAATCTGATTGGCGAGCAAAAAGCTCTTTCAATTTAAGATACACTTTATAAGTAAACAAAGCAATAGCAACTAAGGTGGATATTAAAACACGTTACTAACCTGGGGCTCAAACCCGAGACATAGTTTACGATTTAATCTATGATTCTCTTCTTCCTCCGTGAAGATTCCTCAAGATCAAAACTGAAGACCGCATCAAAATCCATCTACGTCTTATTGACGTATACACTTTGTTTCTAATTTCAAGATTTTCTGGGCTGCTTCGGTGGCGTTGCACCGTACGACTGTAGTGTTAAGGTCTCGGGTTCGATTCCCGAGTCAGGCAGTGATATTAAATTTTTCTACTCAGTATAATAAGCCTGGAGTCTGGAAATGTGCCCGATAAATGGAAATAGGCCCGCCTCCTATTACATGGGACTTCTTTTTTTTCCCGCAGGAAAAATCCTTATGGATACTTATCCTAAGGCTGGGGAGGGGAAGAATAGTTATGTCGGACTCACCGCCCTTTCGAACCAGATGCCACCTAAATGACCGGGTCCCTCAAATTATGCCGGCATACCGACTAAAACCCGCGGTGGCCTGCTTCTGCGCATGTGGGACGGTTCCGGGGGGTCGTGAATGCATCAGAATTAGCTGGACCCGTCTCCGCGCAATACCGGTTTGCGGCTCGTCTCTTTGGGCTCAAAGGTCCCCTTCTGTAATGGCAGCACGATGATTCCGTGCTGCCGTGGACTTGTGACTGCGTATTCCCCGCTGCGCAGTCGCAACTCCCAATAGCCCCCTTTTTATACCCATCTTACGAATATGGGACTAACATAGCTGGTGAAATGTGGATGTGAAATACCTCTGCCTACCCCTAAAAAGGGAAAAGACGTGATGCTATGTATGTGTGTTACATACATGTATGTTAAAGATTTTTAAAGACAGCGAGAAATATATTCATTGTTCCTGCGTTCGCGCTGGATACACTCACCACGTATATATTTATGTTAATACACTGTGTTTTCATATTGAGTGACAGGAAGACGGGTGCAGTTATTAGACGGCGGCGTTCCACTTTCCTGTGTTTTGCGTTGGCTGTATTCATAGTCTTTGTATAAACACCTTGTTTGTTTTGTAGATTAGATCGGGTGGTTAAGTGATGTTTTTTGGGTATTTTTTTTGTTGACGCGGAGAAAGTGACTTATTACTACCGCCCAGTGTTCAAAGAGAACGACTGAGCGGTTATGTTGGGTTCACCGTGCCTTACGACCCGACGTTGAGCCGCCCGGAGAGATGGAAAACGTCGGGCGACCGCCGGGCCGAGTCCCTAACCTATGTACAGCGCACGGCATACCAACTAAAACTCCGCGGTGGCCATCTTCGGCGCATTAGGGACGGCTGCGGGCTTCCTCCGACTCACGTCTAAGTTGTCGTCCGCAACTGCCCCTGGCAAATTATTTATTAAGAATATAGTATTATTTCAAAGATAATGACGATAACAAGGTTTTATTATTTTCTGTTCTCAATTATAAAATACGCCATAGCATTACCCACTCATTACTGTAGTATAAAACAGCAACAATAATATGCATAAGTACTAGAACATTCTAATGGTTACAGATTATGCCATCCACGATGACGCGTCACTAATTTTATTTATTTATTTACATTTTATACCTACATGGAGTAAAGGCGGACTTAATGCCATAGGCATTCTCTACCAGTCAACCTAAAGTGGTGTAGATATACAAGAGGGTAGGTGCGTCAATAATAGAAAATTAAGTGAGGATTGAGGAAACAAATGTCTTCAAAGTATACATCCTACTGAATAAAACTATAAATAAAAATGAAAAATACTAATAAAACAATACAATAAAATACTAATAAATATAAGTATAAATAGATAATTAATAATATATACATAAATAATATACAATATATACCAAATAAGTGATGATAATGATAATTTTCCGAATCGCTAACGCTTACAAGTGGGCCTATGTTTACCTTTCACTTATGGTTTAGTTCAGTAACACACACACGCGCCCGCGCCTTTTATCCTCGAAGGGGTAGTCAGAGGCGCAACTTACGCACCCATTTTTCGTTAAGCGTATTCCCCATCATATGGTAGGGGGCAAGTCTCTCGCCATATCGGGTACAAATTTCAGACTCCAGGCTGATAATGAATGGAAAAATTGAAAATCAATTTACCCGACCCGGGGATCGAACCCGAGACCTCAGCATTACATTCATACCGTTATACAACTACGCCACCAAGGCAGTATTATAAATATAATATCTATGAGAACCTATGCACACTACGATGAATAATCAAGTCCTTCTAACCAGCGAGAACTCGCTCAGAAATTAGTAGCGCGCGTCATCGTGGATGAAATTATCTACTACTAGCTTTTGCCCGCGGCTCCGCTCGCATTAAAAAGTTTTTCCGGGATAAAATTCCCGGTTTATATTTTCCCGGGATAAAAAGTAGCCTATGTGTTAATCCAGGACATGATCTACCCGTGTGCCAAATTTCATCGAAATCCGTTCAGTAGTTTTTGCCTGAAAGAGGAACAAACATCCTTACATCCATACATCCAAACATCCAAACATCCATACATTCTTACAAACTTTCGCCTTTATAATATTAGTAGGATTCTTACAAACTTTCGCCTTTATAATATTAGTAGGATATACCTACCGACTAAATATTACTTACAAAATATTAAATATACGTCCACAAAGTCATGCAAAGTAGTGATCGAGTAAATAACGATACAAAACATTCTTTACTCTACTTATAATCAATAAACGATATTTTAGATTGAATAACTAATGGTTAGACGTGAAAACTTGTCAGACTCACGCTGGGAAAATAGATTACATTTAATAAAATTTATAACAGACCTTTTATTGGTTTGATGAGATAATTTTTATAGTAGAGATGGTGTAGAGAGTAATTTCGTCCTTAATATAAATGATACATGAGGTGTTCTTGTAAATACTGATAAAGTAGGAAGGATACATTTCAAGAAATGCAAACTGTAAAAAGGATTCATTCTTATGCTTCAATCTAATTAGTTTGTTGGCATAACAATAGAGGTGGAAATTGTCTTGTGGTTTACATCTGTCCATATAAACCACAACTATTTTGTACAAATAACACCAATTTATTAAATTCGTAACCCTACAACTTCAGATATAAATGTGCAAACGCATAATTACACCCTAATTTTGTTACAATTGCTGGCAACACTGGCACTAAACAGACCCGCGTAATTGTATCGACTGGCGAGGCGTAACCATCTCTCATCAGTCTACATCTAGATCCTGCACTTTACCATCAGGTGCGGTGGAGCCACTGCCGTTCCAGTTAGAAAATCTAAAAACACAGCACTATAGTGGTGTTGGACGACAAAATGTGAATTCGGTAGTGTTGCCAGTGAAATCAGTATCTACTAAAAAACAAGCAATATTCAATAATATCTCTTTATTTTAAACTCGAGGAATTATTATTCCACCAAAAGATCATCAAGAGTCACGCGTAATTAAAATTATTCCTGTCTCTATATATCTCTCCCCGTCGTGTAATTAAAACTTAATTTTTGTTGCCGCCCCTTTAAAAATATATACTGCCCCTCTACCGCCCCAAAGAATTACATATTTGAGAAAGGAATCGTAAAATATAAAAAAAGTCTGCAAACTCAAAAAAAGAGGATATCAACTTCGATTGCTGAAAAGTGGAAAAAAAATACGGGAGTATATTTTGGCTTTCTTAAAATCTAGAAAATTCGTTTCTCTTCGGTAGGATAGACTCCATATCGGTAGAAATGCCGAAAAATCGGTAGGTTAGAGCCCGCTACAGAACTATAAATACGTGCCTTATAAGCATGCAAGGAATGCCGGCAAGTGGGACAAAGCATTTTTCATTGCGGCAAACATCGACAAATGAAATTTCCAACCGACTCGCAGCATTTATTAGTTTTATTTCGTGTTGAATTTTGGATTTTCGGACGGTTCTCGTGGCTTTTCATTTCGGAAGTGGTAGATTTGTTAAAGTCGCTGAGTTATTAGATGAAGTATATAAAGAAGAGTCTTTTGTGCCTGATATTAAATATCTTTAACTACCAGATTATAATTTATGAGCGTGTTTCGATCATACACACGCCTTTTATCCCAGAAGAGTTAGGCAGACGAGCAACCAGGGCACCCCGTTTTCACCGTATTTATTCCGTCCCATGATGTAATAGCGGGCGAGCGTATCGCCACATCGCGCACATTCAGACACCGAGTTGATACAGATCAGAAAAACCTAATATCATTGTGTCCGACCTGCGATTACGATTTAACTTTTTATAATGATTCCTTATGTTTACGCGAATGTTAGACATTGAAATTAAACTATTTCGGAAGTCCGAAATAGCTCCGACGGCAACGTGAGGCCTAACCGCCACGCCACGCCACGATCACGATTTACCTGTGATTACGTAAGCAATGCAACACGCCACCGAGGCAGCTATTAAGGATACTATGGGCCAATTTTGCTATTTACTGCTAAAGTCTCTGATAGTCTATTCGGAACTTATCTGCCGTATAAACTGCAACATTGGGTTCCACCATACCAGCCCTGTATTATATTATACTGTCCACTGCTGAGCACGGGCCTCCACTACAACTGAGAGGGTTTTTAGGCCTAAGTCCACCACACTGGCCTAGTCCGGGTTAGCAGACTTCACATTTCTTGGAAATTTAGAGAACTTCTCAGGTATGCAGGTTTCCTCACGATGTTTTCCTTCACCGTTAAAGCGAGCGATAGTTCACAAAGAATACACACATAATTTTTTAGAAAAGTCAGAGGTGTGTGCCCTTGGATTTTGAACTTGCGGACATTCGTCTTGGCAGTCCGTTCCACTTCCAACTAGGCCATCGACGCAACACAACTTTGGGTTCACTGGTCTCAAATAGAATTAGATAACAATAAAAGACCTACGCTGAGTTTCTTGGTGCTTCTTCTCAGGTCAGTGGGCTTTTTATAAAAAACATTGTTAAAAATGACGTGTGAAAGTGCCCTAGGGGCCTAGTTACTTAATAAATGATTTGAATTTGAATATCTGGCTGAAAAATTCACTAATATTGCGTCAGATTTGTTTGTTACATAGCGTTATACGTCAGACAGACAAGTATGTGATTTAAGGTCATATTACCTGGAACATTATCAAGAATCCTTGAACCTGGTCCTAATCTAGAAGTTGAAATCTAGGAGCATAGACTAGATACAATGTGACCTTTTGTTTGGAAGGCTTATACATTTATGTGAGCCCTAGTATTTAATACTACAAAATGTTCAAATCTGGTTAAAGCATCTATCATTTACGCTAAATCTAAAATTGTTTGGATTATTTAAATATCCTCTTCGAACTTACCAAACATAATACAAACTATACCCCCAAATGGACTCAACCACGAAGTTATTACAATGATTTAATATTAATACATACAAATGAGCGAAAGCGACGTTAGCTAGAGTGCTAGAGGTAAGTATTTACGCTTTACTAAGGATGATTTATCATGATACACACGGATAGTAAGTTTGAGGAATAATATATACTGATTATCATAATAACAAAAAAAGGGCGGGAAAATTGTCTCCACTGGCGAGGGATGATCATCGTTCGTCAATCGACACACTATCTGGACATATTTTTGGCTACCATCAGCAATGGGGTTATATAGCTGTGCCCGCAAAAAAACCATCTCATTCTGCAATAAAAAGCAAGCTGACGGCAATAAAAAGGCAAGCTGACGGCTTGCTTTTTTATTGCAGTTGAGTGACGAGACGAGCAGCTTGGCTGATGGTAAACGATGCAGCCTGTAGACAGTAGCAACACCATGCAGAACTTTCTCCTTGATGTATAGTCAGCAGTGCCGGATTAAGACAACTTGATGCCCTAAGCAATTCACGCCTGTGGGGCCCCCCTACCATAAGTAAACTAACATCAGTCTTTAATCGCGCGGATTTTCAGACAGCTTTACTTTTATGCGCTAGCATTTTTTTGTGCTGTTTCTGGTGCCCCCCAAGACGTGATGCCCTAAGCAATTGCTTAATTTGCTTATGGCCTAATCCCGCACTGATAGTCAGAAGTATATGGCACCTTAAGGTTTTACGTCAGTCGCTGGCGCGTCATCTGTCAGCAACATACAGCTTACAACTAAAGTAGACAATAAGAGTTGTTTCCTGTGTCCTTTGTTGTCCAAAACGATCGCACCTGCTTGTTAAATTATGAAAAATGAGCGTCTTATCTTGAGAAACTGTACTAGCACCAAATTGGACTGTACAAAGTAGCGTTAATAAATAAATAAAAAAGCGTTAATAAATAAATAAAAATAGCGTTAATAAAAAGCGGCGATAGCCTAGTTGGGAGTGGAACGGACTGCCGAGACGAATGCCTGCAGGTTCAAAACCTAAGGGCAAACACCTCTGATTTTTTTCAAAAAAACATGTGTGTATTCTCCGTGAATTACCGCTAGCTTCTACGGTGAAGGAAAATATCGTAAGGAAACCTGCATACCTGAGAAGTTCTCTGAATTTCGAAGGTATGTGAAGTCTGCCAACCCGCACTAGGCCAGCGTGGTGGACTAAGGCCTTAACCCTCTCTGTTGAGGAGGCCCGTGCTCAGCAGTGGGCAGTATATAATACAGAGCTGGTATGGTACGGTAAATAAATAAATAAAAATACAAAATGCTCGATAACCGCATTTTCCGTATGTCAAATATGTTAATCAGAGACATTCCAACAAACGATTTAGTGAGAAAAAGTTTTGTAGCGTCGGTAGGTACCAATGATTAATGATTTAAGCCTATAAGAAGGTTATATTCGCGCTTCGAGTTCCCGGATTCATTATCTTTTTATTTTTAACTTAATATTTCCCTTGCGAAGTTAATGTAGTTTTCACTTGTGTTAATATGATATGAATTTGCTTGTGAATTGTTTCAAGCTATTTTGAACTGCTTTATATTGTCTAGTGAATATGTAAACTTTGTAATGAGATTCGTGTACTTAAGCAGTGCGATTATTTTAACTTCTTATTGAAAGAGGATCAGTAACGTCAAACGTAAGAGTCACATTGACTCTTGAACAACTATTTACCCGACTACGGCGAAGCCAGGAGTGGCATAATAATAAAGCGGCATGCGCCTACGGTTAAGTTGTACCTCGGACATCATGAACTACTTGTTTTAGGCTTTGGTTCCAAATAGTAATAATTTATTATTTCGTCAGTATTTTCGGACTGCCTCGGTGGCGTAGTTGTATTACAGTACGACTGCAAAGCTGAGGTCTCGGGTTCGATCCCCGGGTCGGGCAAAGTGATATTGAGTTTTTCTATTCAGTATCAGTCCGGAGTCTGGAATTTGTGCCCGATATGGCGATAGGCTCGCCCCCTATCACATCATGGGACGGAATGTCGGCGAAAAGTGGGTGCACTAGTTGCGCCTCTGCCTACCCCTTCGGGGATAACAGGCGTGAGTGTATATGTATATGTAATATATATGTATGCTATTATTTCGTGCTTTTCAGTTCACTTTTTTCCGTAGTCGGGGTTTAGTTTTTTTTAATAATAACGATTTTGTGGAACTGTATTTTTTATCTCAAGTGTACCTACAGACAGTTAACTATCTAATCAACACCTGGAATAATTAATTAACTCCTAATTTTTCGTGCAGATGTGAGTATATCAAATTTATTTTGCCCGCGGCTCCGCCCGCGTTAAAAGTTTTTTCGGGATAAAAGTCCCACTTTATATTTTCCCGGGATAAAAAGTAGCCTATGTGTTAATCCACGATATGATTTACCCGCGCGCCAAATTTCATCGAAATCTGTTCAATAGTTTTTGCGTGAAAAAGTAACAACCATCCATACATCCATACTTACAAACTTTCACGTTTATAATATTAGTAGGATAAAAAAACAAGAAAATATGTCTTTGTATATTTTACCACAAAAATATACATACACATCAAGAGCAATGTTTTAAAAGTGTGAATCAGAATTTAATTTTAATGGAAATCAAATTTATTCCAAAAAACATCACAGCTTGCATAAAATGCCTTGGGGCTTTGGGCAGTGACACTAGAGTTAAAAATAAACAACCTTCATTAAATTCATGTTAAGGGGTATCGTTTTAGCGCTGACGAGGAGCATGACTCTTTGTCATATATTTTACTCAGTTGAGCACTATTATGTGTAGTCCAGTAGACGAGCATTCTCCACGCTGTCTCCGACGCGATGTGGTGTACCTGAGTGCTGTTACGTCAATTGCAGTAGACGAGCGTTCTCCACGCTGTCATCGACGTGGCGTACAGCCGTGAAGTTTTATGTGTAGTACAGCAGACGAGCGCTCTTCGCGCTGTCACTGATGCGTATATATTTTAGAATTTATTTATAAATCAGACTTGATAAAGATCGCAGGAACGCGCTGGATGCAGGCCGCTTTTGACAGGTCCATCTGGAAATCTTTGGGGGAGGCCTATCTTCAGCAGGGGACGTCATGTGGGTGATGATGATAAATCAGACAAGATCCATATTTTTTTAAATTAAGAACATAAAAATACAAAAACAAAAAACACACCACGGCTTAAACTGAAAAACTTATGCTAAAACAAGTGGGAGAGTGAACAACCAAGCAATGGCGTTGTTTTGTTGACCACCCTCTTCACAAGACGCTTTATGATAAGACCGGTGAAATTCTCCGTTATTCCCAGCAGGATGCTATTGTCACTGTCCCTCACTCGGCACAGCAAAGACACAGATTTTTTGCGCATAATGGCCTGAAATCCATCAATCCCATGCACAAACATTTCAGAGGTACTACAGAAGCGGGGAAGTCCGAACATCATTCGCAATACATTATTATATCGAACGCGTTGCGCATTTAGCGACTTTTTGGTTCAATTGGTTCATTGATTCCCCGTGTAAAGTTCTGATAGTAAGCGTTAAAAAGGGTTAGTTTCACTTGCTTACTACGGCGAGAGAATCTATGTACCAACATGTTATCTCTAGGTAATCGCTAGTGCTCTGCGTTATCTTTCTATATCCATATTTTCCTTAAGGTGGTTAGTGAAATCCTCCTAGCCGGTTTTTCGGCCACGGCGGCCAATCTCAACGGAGATCAGCCAGGTACGCAGGAGATATTATAGTGCACACGTGTGTGCGCAATACACAGGTGCACTCGCTATTCCTTCACTCTCATAGTCCGGTGAGACGGCAATCCGACATGACCGGAGAGAGGTCAGGCGCAGGACCAACGGCTTTACGTGCTAAGGTGGTTAGTAAGGAAGTGCCCAAGATATTTAAAACTGTTTTCTTTCTTAATGTTCAATCACGTATAGCTGAGCGCTGTAATATAAAGCACAGTAAAGCGCCTCCATATTTCCCTCATCAGATATTAACATTGTTCAATATAACTTCTCCTTAAGTGAAAAACAGGGTGTTTCGCTAATAAAAACAACAGCTTCTTAAGAGCTTAACACAAATTTTAATAAGTGTTAAAAATGTCGTTTCACAAGGTGACTAGGCTTTACAGAGATGGGAGTTATTTTTTATGGGGTTTTAAGAAATGGGCCAAATTAAGTAGCTTTTATTTTGGTCTTACTGTCGTCCGTTGTAATTAGCTGCTCTGTATTTGGAATTAAAGTCTTGTTATTTATTTTAAATATCTTGCGGATGTTTTTCAGGTGGCAAATAAATTGTGTCGAATGATTAATTTAGTAATTTTGAGACTGCCTCGGTGGCGTAGTGGTATTGCGTACGCATTACGAGTACGATTTGCGCGCTGAGGTCCTGGGTTCGAATCCCGGGTCGAGCCAAAAAAAATTGTGACTGGGTTTTTTCATCTTAAAATTTACTCAGTCGCAGCTCGGAGTCAGGAAGTTGGCGGTGTGATACCCCCGTGCCTCGGAAAGCACGTAAAGCCGTTGGTCCTGCGCCTGATCTCTCTCCGGTCATGTCGGACTGCCGTCTCACCGGACTATGAGAGTGAAGGAATAGCGAGTGCACCTGTGTATTGCGCACACACTTGTGCACTATAATATCTCCTGCGTACCTGGCTGATCTCCGTTGAGATTAGCCGCCGTGGCCGAAACTGGCTAGGAGGATTTCGAATTTTGAGATATTTTTTAAGAAAATACTGTTGAATTTATTCTGCTGGTAGAGAAAGATGTTCGCTTTCTGTATGGGTGTTGGGTATCAAAATCTAACCAGGCTCAAACTTTAGGGATATTGAAGGGCCAACTATAGATCTTAGATCCATTAAAAAAAAAATTTTAGACCCGTCCATTCATAACTAACTTTTTAAAAACGTTCATTAAGTGTCGTTTTAAAGCGAAATAAACTTACATAAATCTCGAAATCGGAGGTCTTTAAAATTAAATGATTTATTGTATAACGCTACTTTTTAGACGACATGACGCGACTGCCTCGGTAATTGTATTATGGTACGACTGCAATGCCTAGGTCTTGGGTTCGATTCCCGGGTCGGGCAAAGTGATATTGAGTTTTTCTATTCAGTATCAGCTCGAGGTCTGGAATTTGTGCCCGATATGGCGATAGGCTCGCCCCCTATCACACAATGGGACGGAATAACGGCGAAAAGTGGTTGCACTAGTTGCGCCTCTGCCTACCACTTCGGGGATAAAAGGCGTGAGTGTGTGTGCTAGTTTTTAGGAGTTCTATCCAAATATATATATATAAACTGTCTTGGTTAGAATTTTAGGCCCGTTTTGAACATGCCCTTTGTCCTTAATTCAGTATCAGTATTAGTGATTATGGAGTCAGTTTCTTTCCACGTAATGTTTAACATGGCGCTATTAAACATAATGTTACTATAAATGCGAACTTTGATGTTTTTTAGAAATAAACGCAGAAACAACTAAACGGATCTGGATGAAATTTGGCACATGTCCTAAGGCTATTTTTATCTCTATTGGCTTCCATGGGAAATAATGGACATTGGAAATTCGTTCCTTTTAGTAGATGGCGCTGGTATACTGTGTTTGAGGGATTTATGTGGCGGGAAAGGCTTTTCAAGCGACCGAAGCCGCGAGAAACAACTAGATTTAAAAAAAAATCCCAAAAAAATAAGATCTTCATAAAATGATCTGTAAGTCAGCGCGTAGCTGTCCACTTGCTTCCAAGAAATAGACCACACAATTTTTCACTGACTTGCTTCAGTAATCTCAGCAACTCAAGTAGTGTAGTTCTTAGCTACAAGTTTAGATCTGCGTGAAGATTTATACTCAAAATGTTTATTGCACCCTTAAATTGATCTAAAGCGAATCTTAAAAACCTAACACGTTAAAAATGACACAAAGCAATTACCCATCACATTTTTTATAAAAATGTAATCCTCATGTATTATAAACAAAATTTTCGTTATTATTAGTGGGCGTTATTCTGCTTCGTTTATAAATTTGTAGCCTCTTGTAAAGCTTGTAGGATATTTTATTACAGGGTTGGTTTTCTGTAAATTGGCCGAAACGGGACGGCCTAGCCTATAAATCATGTCGGTGGGTAGATAAGGAGATGGTTTAAGTTATAAACGACTTGACATGCTACGTCATTTTTTTCAATCGTTTACGATTTCAATGACGATGCTTAGTTGCAAAAATTGCAATAGAATAAAGTTTGTTTTACAGACTTCAAACGAAGTTAGCGATTAGTGTCGTCTATTGAAATTAGTCGATCCTAGGTGTTGTTTCCGGTTTCCGAGTGAAAAGGCTTGCCCGCTGCAAAAGGCCCTAAAACATTGTAATGGTTTATAGAACTATATTTCAAAAAATTTGATAAAATATTTATTTTGGATGCAAATTACCGGTATAAAAAGTTGCCTATATGCTAATCCAGGATAATATGGATTTCTCCTGTGTCAAATTTCATCAAAATCAGTTAAGCAGTTTCTGAGTTTACTTCTAACAAGCATACAAACATTTTCACAAACTTAGGCATTCACATTATTAGTAAGAAGTAAGATTACATTGATATAACAAATTCTATGTTGAAACTTGGAAAAGTCAGCTTGCCGTGAATCTTTACGCAATAAAATGACTTGCAAAAACCGAATTCTGTAAGTTTTTTGCTTGCCTAAACCTCGCTTAAAGCTTTATAAAATGCGACATATAAAATATTGGTTTTCGTTATAATACACAATACAAGGGTGACACCCACTGTTGTTTGTCTTGGGTGACACCGGTTCTAGATAGGTCCTTTTATAAATACATTGACTAGGCGAGCAAACCGCTTGCCCGATAAGCAACGCGAACCCACAAACAATAGAAACACCAACCGAACATTGAATTCTAAAAAACTTCCTCGCATCGCATCTACAATGTCCAAACGTGCTTGTGCTTGCACAATGTTGCTTGGCGCTAGAAATAAACATTACGATGCTATTTATCCAGTTGGACTCCCGTATATGAGCACCATAGCTAGGGCTGCCATCACCTAAATTGCCGACGCCGGATAAACATGGAAAAAATCCGGACATTTGGGCGAAATATAGGATTTTCCCCGGACACCCGTGAAAAAATAGTTTTTGCAACAAAAATAAAAACTTCGCTATAATTTTTATTAATTTATTATAAACTTTTATTAAAACCGAATTAAGTACGTATGTAACCGAATGTATTCTTGAATGCGGGTTATTATGAATGAATTTTAACTAAGATTTATTTCAATTTATCGTTGAAATTAAACAATTATCACGGATTTTATCGCGGGTTTTTTATTTTATTTTCTCCCGACGTTTCGAAGGCTTTTCAGCACTTCGTGGTCACGGGGCGGACTGAGGTGTAGGTGGTCCGAAAAGTTAATGTTACAAATCTACCTTCAATTTATAATTATACAATATTAAGTTGTTAGTACATTGTTTGCGGTCCGGTCTACGCAGTAAGAGCTCACAATGTCTTGAGGTCTGGCAGTAGGTCGTATGGGGCCCGATTTGATTAGATGTATTACCGGGTCCCAGGCTTGTGCAAGTTTCCAACCATCTTCTCTATTGAAATTGGGATGTTTTTTAATTTCAATAGCCTCGCGAATCATCCTAGGTAGGAATCGGTGTTCTTTGGCAAGGATTTGTGGCTTGTCAAATCTAAGGTAATGGTTGGAGCCTTCTTCTGAGTGTTCAGCTACTGCAGACTTCGTAGAGCGTCGGTGTTTAACGTCAGCTATATGTTCTTTTACGCGGGTCCCTATATGTCTTTTTGTTTGGCCGATATAAGAGAGGCCACAGTCACAATCTATCTTGTATACGCCCGGTTCTTGTAGAGGTATATGGCACTTGACAGGTGGTAAAAATTTACTTATCTTCTTAGGCGGCTTAAAATAAGTTTTTATGGAAGCACGCTTCAGGACGTAGCTAATCTTGTCGGTGACTCCTCTTACATAAGGTAATACAACTGGGACACGATCAACTGTGGCTGGTTTCACTCGGTCTCTGTGACGGCGGCGTGGAATTTGGAGCTTGTTGTCTCGCAGTACTTGCTTGACATGTTGCAGCTCAGCGCCCAGGTGTTTCTCGTCACAGATTCCTTGTGCTCTCTGAAACAAAGATTTGCCCACGGTAGCTAACTGTTTTGGATGGTGATGAGATTCACCGTTCAGGTATTTATCAGTATGGGTCGGTTTCCTATACACAGTGTGGTTTAGGGACTGATCAGGATTCCGGATGACTAAAACATCTAAGAAAGCAAGAGAGTTATCCTGTACCAACTCCATGGTGAATTGAATTTTATTATTAATGGAGTTGAGATGATTTAAAAATGCAGTTACTTATCAATTCAATTTATCGCTTATCTATAAAAAAATGGATTTCCTCTGACAACAAAAGGACACTTTTTAGAAACCCCTGCCGGACGGCCCCCGGACGCCCTTCAAACTAGGACAAATCCGTAGAAATCTAGACGGATGGCAGCTCTAACCATAGCGAAATCGACAAAACGCACATCGGCAAAAAAATCACAACACAAACAAAAAACGGAGTTTCAAAGATGAACACAACCATATCTATGCCTATTGCCTACACATAATATTACAAACGTAAATAAACATTATCCCCACCCCCTCTCCCTTTGTAAGCCCTTTTCAGGAGGAGTGTGATAATTGCCGTAATTAAAGTTCATATAGAGAAAGAAAACAGAAAAAAAAATCCGGTCAAATTTCAATTACAAAAAGCGGAATTTGACTGTGTATACCTAAAAACCATTTTTATGTAAGTATTACTTTTTGCAGATGTACGAAAATCATTGGCATTGTAGGACATAATGAGACTTAACATCTTATGTCTCATGATGACGAGCGCAGTGGAATGCCACACAGTACTTTGTACCTCAAGGTGGATGGTGTTTCTACTGTTTATGGGTGGTCGTATCGCTTACCATCAGGCGAACGGCATGCTCGTCTCGTCATTCAATGCCGTAAAAAAAATCAAAACTCGACATAAATCTCAAAACTTGCGCCAACGGGCAACTGTACCCAAGACCCCAGGGACCGCGTTAGATGATATGACACCAACAAGGCAGTTTAGATTTCTGTGGATTCAAACCTCTGAGATTATTTTATGGTCTTCAAGACTACTTATCAGAATTTATCTGTCACCGTCTTGAAATAAAGACTGGATTCTCTATTCGGACGGATTACGTGTTTTTATGTTTTTCGTCTTTTTATCCGACATCTGCGTTAGTGGCTGATTTCTTACGGTTTACGTAATTTTGATCTTTAGGGTCGTTTTGGTAGGTTTTAGGATCGTTTGGCCCAAAGAAGGTTTTGTTCGTTAACGCTCTTTAAGGATCCATGATTTATATTATATACAATTGTAACTTTTTTAAGATCTGTGGATTTATGAGGGTCGTTTGACCTAAAATAACTTAATATGATTTACATTCTACTGTTTAAATTAGGACTTACATAATACATTCAACTGCCTCGGTGGCGTCGTTATTACAGAACGCCTGCAAAGCTGAGGACTCGGGTTCGATCCCCAGGTCGGGCATAGTGATATTGGGTTTTTCTATTCAGTATCAACCCGGAGTCTGGAATGCGTTCCCGAAATGGTGATCGGCTCGCCCCCTATTACATCATGGGACGGAATACGCACGGCGAAAAGTGGCCGCCCTGTGGATTGGGGACCGCCCTGTGGATTGGGGGCGTTTGGAGAATTCCACCACGGTATCCCCTGCCTGTCGTAAAAGGCGACTAATAGGGGCCTCCGGGGGTCACGGGTGGGCGGGAGTTTCCGTCCACCTATTAGTCTAGCCAACTTCTGTGACCCCCGTGATGGGCGGCAGCGTGTCTCACGCTGTCTCGGACGCCAAAGGCGTCCTTCGGTGTACGGGGGCTTCTGAGCCCCCGCAACAACAGGAGAAGGACCGCAACAGCGGTACGCGCAGGGGCGGTTGCGGACGACAACTTAGACGTGAGTCGGAGGAAGCCCGCGGAGGAATCCCGTCCCTAATGCGCCGAAGATGGCCACCGCGGAGTTTTAGTTGGTATGCCGTGCGGTGTACATAGGTTAGGGACTCGGCCCGGCGGTCGCCCGACGTTTTCCATCTTTCCGGGCGGCTCAACGTCGGGTCGTAAGGCACAGTGAACCCAACATAACCGCTCAATCGTTCCCCTTGAACACTGGGCGGTAGTAATAAGTCACTTTCTCCGCGTCAACAAAAAAAAAAAACGGCGAAAAGTGGACGAACTAGTTGCGCCTCTGCCTACCTGTTCGGGGATAGAGGGCGTGATTGTGTGTGTGTGTGTGTGTAATACATTCAAATACTTATTATGTTCTTAAAGTGATACCGTACCTACAGATTAAACATAACTCTCTTTATAGAACGGTCGGGTAAATAGAATACTTATTTAAACAAGCATTAAAAAGTATTTTATCAAACCTATACGAATAAAATTTACTATTCCTATTCTTAATTGGTCAATAAGAAATCTTGGAACTTGAAAAGGCACTTACAAGTTACATATTATTGGAAGTTGGAAAGGTAAATATTTTTCCATGTTGAAGCAAGCACGAAGTTTTAATTAGTGTTAACTCGAAATGCCATACCGGCTGGAGTGGATAGGCGAGATACGGAAGGCTATTGCGGTATTTAACGATGGTTTTTCACGGCAATACGCTGCACGTGACAGTAAAACAAAATAGGAAAGATGTGTTGTGTTCCTCCATGTTACAATTATGCCTGTCCTTATAAAACATGTAAATTCATGCATAAGTAGCTGAACACTTATCTATATTGTAGCGCTTGACGGCTTTATTACATTTATAGCGTTCTAAACAGCAATACTGATTCGTGTGTACACAACCTCTGTGAGAACCCGAGCGACGTTTTATGTATCGCCGCGTCTAGATTAGACGCGTTTTTAGATTACACCATACATTTTGAAAGAGTAAGCGATGTTGATTGAATATCCCGGGGTTTAGTTCAGGGATTTGTTGTTTAACAGTTTTACTTTCGTTGGTCACCCAACGTTTATACAAATAGCTGTTTAACTCTTGATATGGCGACCTTAAAAAAGAGTGTATTCGCACCTAAATGGCCGATAACGCATCTCTTTGAAGCTGGTATTACAGATGTTCATGGGCGGCGGTGATCACTTACACATCGGGTGAACCACATGCTCGCTTGCCCTTTTTTATTTATTTTTTTTTTCTTAATGGCCCTACTGCCAGTAGCCTGACGAGAGTCGGCTTTTCTGGCCACACCGGTCTTTAGGCTGAACGCAGAAGGCGCTCGCAACCCTTTGAATTAAGTGACCATGCTGAGGGCAACCCACTAACGGGTTACGAACCTCGGCTCAGGACGGCCACTGAGAGAGGATGAGACATCAACGATTAGGGAAATATTGGTTTTTAGCCCTAATCCTATTAGATTGTGTTGTCTTCGGCACGCGGGCCGGAACTGCTAGGTGGGTCGGGGGGGGGGGGGGGGGACGCGGCGATTTCCTCGACGGCGAGGACGGAACTGTGATCTTGTACTCCACAAGTTGGAGTTTTAAGAACTCGTTCTTGCGGCGGATGGCCAGAGTGATTTCGTCCTCTGGATCGGTTAATACGGAACGCGGCCGTCTCCATTTGGCGCGGTCGAATGGAGTCGTTTGCTCTTGTATCAAAAAATAACTATCGATTTAAATAATTGCCGATTACTTACTAATAGTCATGCATACGAGTGTGAAAACTTATTCGAGTGTATTCGTAACTCATAATTCTTAGACATATTTGTGCACAAATTATTCGCTAAGTCATTCGCCAATAGTTTAATGAGGCTTGGGACGTTATGTCCGCATCCTTTAAGTGTTGAATGACGAGATGAGCTAGTCGCACGCCTGATGGTAAGCGATACGACCACCCATAAACAGTAGAAACACCATCCAGCACCTTGAGTTACAAAGTTCCATGTGGCATTCCACTGCGCTCGTAATCCTGAGTCAAGATGTTAAGTCTCATTATGTCCTGTAGTTACACTGGCTACAATGTCCTTCAAACCGAAACATAACAGTGCATGCACACTGCTGCTTGGCGGTAGGAATAGACATTGCGGTGGTACCCACCCAGACGGACTCTTACACATGCGAGTCCTACCACCAGTAAAAGTTTGGGGCATCTGCATCTGGCTATACATAATTAGTAATATACAAACGAAGCCGAGACGGATCGGTAGGTTATGACTCAGAATAATGACTAAAGTCATGATTAATCTGAGGTTTGTGAAAACGAAAAGTTTACAGTTCACTTAACAGATGACAGTTTTACAAATCGTCTAATGTATCTGCTTCAAAAAGAAGCTAAAAATAACAAATACAAATTGTCTATATAGTTTACTATATTCTCTTGTGGCTTACAAGCCCCAACTCACTTCACTTCAAGCCACTCAGCCCTCCCCACAATATGTAAAATTCACAACACATTAAAAGTCGGTGAAACAACTTACAACACGTTTATAAAACGTCAAACTTTGGCCAACAAATGTGGAGGTAATGAGCTGTAGGCTTAAAGGTTAAGGGGAAGTGTTTTATTATTTAAAAACGTTAGAGAAACATTATTTAGTAACAGGTTCGCAGCACCGCCCGGCCCGCATTAAAGATCTATGCCTGTGTGTCATTGTGTACAATCCCTGGATATTTTTTTATTATTCACTAGTAGTGCTCGCGGCTCCGCCCGCGTGAAAAAGTTTTTCCGGGACAAAAATATTTTCCCGGGATAAAAGTAGCCTATAGCACTCAGGAGTTGTGTAGTGTAGGAGTAGTTTCACTATTAGTGAAAGAATTTTCAAAATCGGTTCAGTAGTTCCTGAGATTAGCGCGTTCAAACAAACAAACAAACTCTTCAGCTTTATAATATTAGTATAGATTTATTTCAAGTAACTATGACTCAAATTGTTAGTAGGTACAAATGAATACTTATGCTATGTTAGTAACAATTACAATTTTGAAAATGGCGAACACCCTAGTCCATGTAAGACTGCGCACCAGTGCCTCATATACAGACAGTCAAATCTGTCTGCTATCATGGCCAGAATGGTGTTGGGACTAGCCCTGATCCTGTGCACTAGGGATGCACATCGTTTGCGCAAAGTGGCAAAGGAGCAGTTCACTCTAGCTTCGGCAAACATAGCAGAAGCGCTACAGATATAATAAAGATTAAAACAATAGAAACACAAACGCCTTGAAAATGAAAGTTTTCCTCGGGTTCTTTGTGGTTGAAACCATATCTATGTTTAAAAAATCTGATATATCACTACATAGTGATCTGATTAGATTTAGATGGGGTACCACCAGGTAACGCAAACTCGATAACAATCAGCTATGCTTGCATGTGTTGAATTTTGGGTATGACGACGATTCTGTCAAATTGTTGCTTTTGCTACTAGGAAAGTAACTTTCATATAAGGTGTTGATGCAACTGTAACTATTATAGTAGTGTATTGTTTTTATTTTCATCCTTATTTACAGACATTTGTCGAAAGACCATGTCGCTCCTAACGTCCGCATTCATTGCGTGCTTCATCCTCCCTACAACCTTAAAATATTTTTAACAAAATTCTAGGCCCATCTAATGCAGTAGACAAAATGCTATTAAGATCTCCCACATTCATACTTAAAGCATAAGGTCCACTCTGCATACCGACAACATATAGTATAGGTATGTGTTCTCCAGCTCCAAAGTAATGGAATGTTTCTTGGAAACCATTTAATAGTGTCTGCTTGATGCCTTCATTGTATGAGTCATGAAGTGGCATTTTTCCTGTAGAAATCGAGGATAGTGTCTTACAATACTCTGGAGTAGTCTCTTATGCGTCGAATGGGGCCAATGCGCAGTTGCAGGCACCGAAGGTCGGCAAGTAACACCAACACACCCAGTTTGTCGCTTCAGTCCTATCAAAAGGTCTTAAGTCGAACTCCGTCCTAACATAAAGTTTCTAATAAGTTTGTGCTCTTCTTCTTTTAAATTATGGCTTCCACCGATTATCCATCGGTGATTTCACCAGTGTCAAGTAATTATAGCAGGAACAAAACAATAAATATAAATCTTAGAAATAAAAATTGTCGCCATGTCGAAAACAAAAGCCAACTCAAGTGTGTGTACTTTTAAGTGACTAATTCTATAGCCAAGTAAGAATTTCCAGGCTATGTTATATTACAGTCTGAAATTAAATTTATTGATTGGTCAAATTAAGATGCAATCAAATCAAAAATGGTAAGCAATAAAGTAGCTTTTGCGTTCAAGTCGATAAATACTGTTCCAGTCTCGATTAAACATCAAAACCTTAGGAGCGCAGTGATTCACACATACATAGCATCACGTATATCCCCTTTTCTGGGGAAGGCAGAGGTATAACACATTTTGCCAGGTATTTTAGGTCCCATGTAATAGAGGGCATATTGCCATTTACTAGGCACATTTCCAGGCTCCAGGGTGACACTGAGTAGAAAAACTCCAGGAATCGAACCTGAGACTTCCGCACTGCAATCATACAACTACGCCACCGAGGGCAATCGTTCAGTTAGAATATTTAGGGTTTAAAAGCAATTTAAAAAAGATTTATTTTAGAATTTATTGCCTCTTTCTGAGCTCATTAGGGACATTCAAAAAGATTCTCTGTGTTAGACAGCTTTATTACATTTTTAATTAATATTTTAGCTTATAAATACATTTTTACCAGACTCTCAAAAACAGATATTACGTTGAACTCAAGACTGAACAGATATCTTAGGATCACATCAAGAGCTTAGTACGGGTTATGGTTTAGTAATTCTAAATTGTATGTAGTATTGTTACTGTTTATGGCCAGTTGAGGCGCTTACCATTAGAGGAGATACTGGTTCTTTTACTGATAATCCGCCGTTTTTAATAAACGTTCCTAATCACTTTTTCTATCACGAAAATCGACTAATCAGAACAAAGATTTGTTTAACATGCTTACAATTCTTTCAAATGGTGTATTTTGATTGGTCATTCTCGAGAACGGATGTAAATTTAAAATTAGGAACGTTTATCGTAAACGGCCGATAGTTCTACGTTTTCATTTATTTTGTCGCTGGTTTTATGATTGCAGCTTGCATATCAAACGTGTTCTGTTTCTTATTGCTGTAAATTTTTAATAGGCGGAGTAAAAGACATCTTCCCCGTCCTTCTTACTGCATCTGGGTCGTAGTTGTATTGTGCTACAAGTGCAATGCAGAGGTTTCAGGTTCGATCCTCGGCCGGGTCACATAATATTGGTTCTTCTGCTCAGTAACAGCCCGAAGTACAGATTTTGCTTGGTAAATGGTTTGCCATTTATTGGACCTAACATAGCTGCCGAAAGGTGGATGTAAAATATCTCAACCTACTTCTTAAAAGAAAAAAAGACGTCATGCTACTTATGTACTTCAATACCTTAAGAACAAAAAAACCTACCTTAACAAGTATGAGAATTAAGAACAACAAAGGAACAACCCATTATCCGAATATAAAGCATAAACTGTCCCTTAACTTCAAATAATTACAAAACTGATTCCATAATTTGCACCCGACGCGTTACGTCCATGATGGATTGGCGAGATCATTATGTTGTAAGGGTTCATTTTTTTTATACTATCATGGTTGTTACGAAAGCATGAAAGAAGGGACACATTGTTGAGGTGTGGAGGAGTTTTGGCGGGAACTTGGATGTGTCATGAGGTGCTCTTGTTTTAATTCATTATTTTGGTGATACTTAGTGCTTTATTGCATAATTATGGTGGTACATTATCCAATATAGTTCTATTAAAGTGCTCAAATGAAGTGAATTGAAATAACTGTGCTAATCAAGTGTTCTTTGTTGCCGCCAAAACTACTCGATAATGTCTTGGTAAAGTAGCCACTGCTTTACTTCGACATAGTAGTTAGGAGTCAGGACTGAAGAGAAAAATTTATGAAAGACGGGCTCAATGGACTAGTATCCAGAGCCGTGATATTTAAATTGAAAAAAAAAATAGAGGTGTGGAGAGAATGCTTATGTCACATTGGTTCGGGCACGACAAATTGACTACACCCACGGGCTTAGCTTTAGCTTCAAATGGGGGAGGTTCGAGGACACCAAAATGTACCAGGTCACGTATACACCCCCCTCCCCCCTCTTCACCAAATTCAGTGATGTTGTTGGGTTTTGTTGGGTCTATTTCATCTTATTGTAAACCGGAAAGTTTGTGTAAATATTTGGATGTTTGTTAGTAGTGCACATTAGACGTTATAATGTGTACATGTTTGTGGCCCGGATTGTTTTTGTTATAAGCTATTCTAGCACGGATTGTTTTTGTTATAAGCTAAGGGTAAGTCCAGACCCTCAAAGTTGTTGTAGTGTCTGCGTGATACGACTATCGCTTTAAGATCTCGGGTTCGAATCCTGGCAAAGTTAAATATCACTTTCCCAGGATTCGAACCCAATAGTGTTTGCTCAGTATCAGGCCAGCCCATTAAATAAGACGCGAATATTCGTTACATCGCTAAGACCTACCCACATCACATCTTCTATGGAATCTTACTAATATTATAAATAAGAAAGTTTGTGAAAATGTTTGGATGTTAGTTAGAAGTACCTAAACGCAAAAACAACTAAACGGATGTGGATGAAATTTGTCACACGGGTAAGTCATGACCTCGATGAAAATAGCTTTAATCTGATTCTTTAAGTAGATGGCCCTGTAGTCATATTGTATTTTAGAGACTTTTATAGCGGAAAAATCTTTTCACGCGGGCGAAGCCGCGAGCAACCTGGTGCGTTATAAAATTCTAATATCTCCTTTAAAGTGTAATATGTAAATAGGGCTCGAATATATCCCAAGAATATTAAAGCGACCCTCAGGTCGAACTTGGCTCCTGCGGGCACAATCGCAACCATTACGCTCACAAACTTGATGTATACATAAATTTAACTTATTATTCTAGTGAGATTTGAACTCGCGAGTCAGTTTTGAATAGATCAATAGTTGTGACTAACTAGGTATATATCGTTAAATGTCTTTGATTGTGACCGTGCTAACAGCCATTTGTTTTCAACGAAAATAGATGATTGAATTCCTCCTTATAATAAACATCTATCTATACATATAATAAAGCAGTAGAACCGATGTGTCTATACATTTAAAGTAATGTAAAAAAGAGAGAGTGTGACTAAAAAGAGTAATGGAACACAAATCAGCGATTTTTATAATTCTTTTCTGTCTGTTTTTCTGTTTGTTTGTTACTGTACATATCCAAAATTACTGAATGGATTTCGGTGAAATTTGGCACACGGGTAGATCATGTCATATCAACTCGTAAGACGATGTCGTTTAATTTTGATTCTTGTGATTGATCGAGGGACCAATACGTCAGTCACGTTTGTCTCTTAACCAATCACAGTAAAACGAAACGGAGTCATATCGTGTTTTTGCCATATTCTAAGCCCACTATATCGTGTTTCTTAGGTAATGAGTTTACAACGTTTGCACGATGGCTAGCATCATCATCATCACCATCATCAGCCACATGACGTCCACTGCTAAACATAGGCTTCCCCTAAGGACTCCCAGACGGACCTTCAAACGTGACGTGGATCCAGTGTATTCTCGCGACCTTTATCGAGTCGTTGGTCCACCTTTTTGTCCTAACATGACATACATGAAATACCACAAAATGTTTATTATCCATCCCATATACCATAGGAATGGCCTAGAAAGTATATTAAATTACAGTACTATTCACAAGTTCTTAACGCTCAAAGCGCTCGAACTTCGCTTGTTAAGCGAAATAAGCGAACGTAAATCATATTCAAGGTTGGCTACTCCCGCAGTATATTAAAACGGGATTAACCCATCACAGAATTCCGGGCAACCCTGCCTTCACCTTGAGACATTCTTGTATGATACGATACACACTAGTGTTATGTATGAAGAACATTTGAGCCAACGTTTGTGTACGCCTAAAAATTTTGAGGACAAAGTAAATATATTTTACCAAAAAATTCGCATTATACGTACTGGATTAATTTGGGAAAAGATTAAGCCAACATTTTTATATTTGTCAGAGGCACTTGAACACTTGATTATACTGTCATATTTCTTTGAAGCGTGATATTCTTATAAATTGTACGTTGTAGGCATGGTTTTAACTCGAACCTGTAACCTTTAATAACGACATCTTGAAGAATTTCAGACCAAATTATTACATGATTCCTAAGAGGGTTATACACTCGTATAGGATTTTAAAATTTATTACCTTTTTTGAGAGTATATAAATGAACTGCTCTAAACAAAAATAACAAATAGATTTATATCATGTTATTTTTTTTTATTATTAATTGTATTTTTTACCTTAAACTGATTTTGAAAAGAGCAACACTAGAGTTTCTTGCCCGTTCTTCTCTAGTGAGAACTGCTTTCCGAACTGGTGGTAGAGTTAATATTGACTGAATCTAAATAATGTATAACATTTTATGGGTTCGAATAAATTTATTTCATTTCATTTCATATGACTTGGCAATCCGTTGTACTACCATTGATCCACTAGGCCATCGCCGTTTCGGTAGCAGACATAGACAATTAGCTTTTGCTAGCCGCTTTGCTCACGCCAAAGAGTTTTTCCTAGATAACATTCCCGCTATCTATTTCCCTGGGATATAAAGTAGCCTGTGTGCTATTCCAGAGTATAATATATCACTGTGCTTAATTGGACTGTAACTGCGTAACACGCATGCAAACTTTCGCATTCATATTAGTATAGTTTATCATTAACGATTCTTCAAGGCCGTATGCCCCTTCTAAAGGCTTTACCCAATCCAGTTGAATTTTACACTTTATTAATTAACACAAAAATTGCAGCGACAAATAGAGGACTAGATGTATTTAATTATAGCTGGATGTGCGTTCTATTAAATTCTAGAATTGTTTCATTATACCATCATGCCATTTCAGGGCAGGCAGAGGTGTAACACAATCAAATTTAGTAATGTTACGTTCTAAGTAAGTCTTAGCTCTGCTGCGTACTATGGAATAGGGTTTTATTTAAGGATGAGTTAATGTGTGCGAGATCGCACACACAAACTTACGCCTTTTATCCCCGAAGGGGTTAGCAAAGGTGGAACTAGTGCACCCACTTTTCGCCGTGTGTATTCCATCCCATACCTGCAATATGGGGCGAGCCTATATGGGCCACAAATTCCAGATCCCGTGCTGACCCTGAATAGAAAAAAATGATATCCCATGGCCCGACCTAGGGATTGAACCCGAAACCTCAGCATTGCAGTCGTATCGTAATACAACTACGCCACCAAAGCAGTCATAAGCATCACGTAATTCATTTTACACGTTAGGTATATAATAAAGTAGTGTTTGCTAACAGTTATCAAACATTCCAAAACCATCATATAAACTAGGTTTTGCTGGCGGTTTCGCCAGTGTGTAAGAGTTATTCCGGGATAAAAAGTAGTTTGAAACCTTCCCAGAGTTTCAAACTATCTCCATGCCAATTTTCGTTGAAATCCGTTTAGTAGTTTTTGAGTTTATCGCATACAGAGGTGGCGGGCGATTATGTTTTGTAATATGCAAGGATAAAACAAAAATTTTTAAAAATAAAAACTTTATTCATCACGTAGGCAAACATAGTTGCACTTATGATAAGTCAAGATACATCAAATTGATTATAATAATATTTTGAATACTAAAGCTAAGGTCACTTATATAACTACAGACATTTTTGTTAGGAGTAAAATAAATGATGAAAAATAAAAAGTAAGAAGCCAGCTCGGGCTGGCAGGATAATGAAGGATAATGTTCTCTACTAGTCATAGGAACTTTATAGCAAGTTATCTTTAACAACACACTTCATTATAATAATTATTTTTTGTGTACCCAAGTGAGAAATTTCATTATGGTCACTTACGTCACATACCGACTGGAGGGTCAAAATTTTCATTAAATTCAATTTGCCCGATATTCAGGGCGATCATTGAATGTTTAGTGTTCCATCTCTTTCGCACGATGTGTAAATACAAGGATAGAAATATGAAAAATAATATTGGAATGTTGACTTGTTTTTCTTTTTGCTCTAGGGAAATAAACTCTGAAGTGGATATTAACGTCAATTTTTATTACCCGACTACGGCGAAGCCGAGAAGGCTAATGAGTTTAGCACCCCATGCATGTGTGTTTTTTAAATCTGTTTTTTTCGGTGGTGAACGATAATTCGTGGATATTTTTAGAAGGTCTTTTTTATGCGACAGTTGATCTAACTTTTACTGGTGGTAGGTCTCTCATATGTAAAAGTCCGTCTGGGTGGGTACCATCGCAATGTCTATTTCTATCGCCAAGCAGCAGTGTGCATGCACTGTTGTGTTTCGGTTTGAAGGACATTGTAGCCAGTGTAACTACTGGACATAATAAGATTTAACATCTAATGTCTCAGGATGACTAGCGCAGTGGAATGCCACATAGTAGGTACTCATTAGTTTGATTTTACAGTAAACTGTTTTTTTAATTCTTATTATTCAACAATTTATTGACAACTAGCTTTTGCCCGCGGCTCCGCCCGTGTTAAACATTTTTACGGGATAAAAGTCCTGCTTTATATTTTCCCGGGATAAAAGTAGCCTATGTGTTAATCCAGGACATAATCTACCTGTGTGCCACATTTAATTGAAATCTTTTCAGTAGTTTTTGCGTGAAAGAGTAACAAACATACATTCTTACAAACTTTTGCGTTTATAATATTGGTAGGATTTGAAATCATGCTTCGAAATCATTGATTCAAAAAAACAGTTGGATTTTAGGGAAAGAAATATTGGCGATAACCGTTTTTCGTCACTCAATACTATCTGGACTTCACTAAGCTATCAGGTCAGTGGGTCCACTTAGAAGAGCACGAGTTAACAAAAAATTTAGGTCGGAATGAACAAGTGGAGCTGACGTCAAATAATCTTTACCATAAACACCCCAAAACTAAAATAATCACGCATGTCTTGCCAGTTTTAATACCCAAACAGATAGAAAGGTCATGGATGTTTTAGCTTCTAGAAACGTAGTACTAGTCGCACTTGTTACTGGATGCACGTCTAATGTCTTTTCTTTCAAGACTCCACCAAAGCGAATTTATAGCTATACATAATAATGCACTGGGCCAACTGTGCTGTCTTAAATGCAATGGCATTTTTAAATCTAAGTTCGGCTTCGTCAGCCACATTCGGGCGTACTCCAGACCATAGCCAGGTGTCACTATCGACGGGTACGTCGTGGAGGATATCATCATCATTACGTCTTTCGTATGAAAGAAGCCATCTAAGGTAGGTACCAACGTCAAGGCCTATTTTACCACCAAAAAAAGTGTGTGCAGACAGTGTTGTGTTCCAGTTTAAAGGACATTGTATCCAGCATAGTATAAGGCATTATGAGACTTCCCACTTTGTACTTGGAATCTATATTGTATTGCTACTTTTTACGAGCGTATCGCTTACCATCAAGCGAACGCTACGCTCGTCAAAAACTGTTTTCTTCCCCTTAGAGATAAAGACGATTTCAAAATAAGCTTGGATGTATGTAGCAATTAATGGAAGCACGAGCGAGCGATTAAAGGACACTCTTGCCAATTCTCATACAATGACATTCAAACGAGATTTCAAAGCGTCTGCATGTCTGTAATTATGAGTCTCAGCCCTAATTACTTCTAAAGAAAATGTCTCTTCTTGGAAGTAAGTTCATGCTAATGCATGTTGATTCGGTTTAAATTTTACTAAGGGAGATTTCTTCGAGTGAGAAATATTTTCAGATGTTTTTTTTTTATTCTTCCACTAACATTAGCTGTCTTGTATGCGTGTCATTCAAAGAAACATTTACTGGAGATTACAATTTTAATTCTCAAAGTAAAGAGTAGTATCCTTATAAGTAGTGCCACGCTATAGGTACATAATAAATGCATTTTATTCAACGAAATTGGAATATTTTCTGGGAAAATGTGAAGATTCCGAGCGTTATACTCGTCATTAAATTCAAATAAGAACATTATAGTCATAGTATTTTACAGAATCTTTAAAAAGTGTTGATTTTCATTCTTATGCACAGTAAATTCGAGTTTTAAAGAGGCTCAGGACGTGCGTTTCTCTTGTATGTGCTCATTATCATTATTATAAAGTCCACTGCTGAACCTATGTTCAGTCTTCAGTCAATCTTCCCTCAATTTCCAGATGGATCTCTCAAAAGCAGCCTAAGTGATCTGTGTGCTTACTGCGTGTAAATAATACGTACACACGAACTTTTATCCTCGCAAGGATAGGCAGAGGTGCAATTAATGCGCCCACTTTTCACGAGACGTTTTCCGTCCCATGATGTGATAGGGCGGAACCTATCGGGCATAAATAGTACCTTCATAATGTAAAAATACACGTTGGAGCACGTCGTCTGCTCTTTTATAACACTGTCTGTATGAACGATCTAATTACAGGGCCTTTTTAATATGAAATTGGCAGTAAAATAATGCCAAAAATGAGTCAGAAATTAAATTTATAGTGAATGAAAATGGAACAAAAGGCTGCGGATCTGTTTGATTTTGGCTGTAGGCGTCAGAGTGAACACGTTGGCAAAATGTAGAGAGTTTCGGCGTCATTTTCATTAAGCATATAGCATTCAATGATTCTTTCATATTTTTGTTGTCTCATGGATTTTTGTTATATTCAGGTTTAGTTATTAAATATTTTGAAAAAGAAATAGGCGAATCATTGATGCTGTAGAAAAAAATTATGTATACCTACTTACTCCAAAGAGCATTAATTTACCTATATCCTACAAGAAACAATATTCAGGATTCAAATAGCATAATTCAATCCTCTCATCTCATCCATCTATATCCTTTAGCCATTGATGTATTAGAGTTTTTATACATCAACGCCCTTAGCGAATTATATCCTAATATAAATTATTTCCATCTCCCAAATAAGTGGCACAATGATTGCATTCGCGGATTGCCGCGACAACTTATGAAAATATAAACTACTGGCAATTAAAACCGTTATAAATAAATCAATCAGAAGCAGTGTCGATGCTATAAATTAATGGGTATCGATTGTCCCGAGGGTGGGCAGAGATTAAACAGAACAGACATGATGCATAGTGTCCGTGCTAGTGGCTTTTGTGTTCTAATGTTACGTAATAGACATTCATTTTGGAAGTGGCGAGCTACGTATCAAAGAGCAGAACCTTCTCCCACAACAACCCTTGCATTGGAATTACAGCAAATAATGTAAAACACAAGATTGTGAGAACATAGAGAAGAGGAAAAATGGATATTAATGGCGATAGTTTGTAAGTGGAGTAATGGTACAGTCATTTTTAAAATGAAGACTACGATGTGATGGTTGTGGAATGACAAAAAAATATCTCACAGCAAAGCAAGACGCTATGGGACATTAAAACACATGACACGCGTGTGTTTGCTTATGCATCCTTTTCTGTATAGGATGTCCGTTACGCTAAAGATGCACTTTTTTCACGTTTTGTCTTCTTCCAGCACAGAGTATCAATTGAAGTCTACGGTAGTAATGCAGTATGGCTGGGTTTGACTAGGTTGGTACCGCGTACTTATGTCGCAACTTTGTTTTGTGTGATTACTGAGATTGGCGAAGTTCCTAGGAATTCTCTCGAACAGGAAAAAAAGAAGAAACTGCATTTGCCAATTTGTACCTCATTTGCTATCAATATTTCATTGACACTTGCAAATGGTAATTGCTTTAAATTAAACACGAAGAAAAGATCTTCCTCCGTGAAATTAAAGCATTACTTATGAGGTTGTAGAGGATATCAGTATTATGATCAAGCTAGACCCTTACATTTTCTGCAAACATGATTAAAGCAGCGTCTTTAAGTGAATCCTCTGGAGATTCGATTATGACTTAATTACTCGAAGCAAGCAAAATTACTCGGAAAAACGAATCAATATTTATGAACTTGGGTCAATTTTAGACCTAAACCCTTTTGTAATTGAACCGGGGTTTGTCCATAAGCTTCTTTGAAATAATGATTAACACTTTGTATATTTTGAAAATATCTACAAATTGAATAGTACTTAATATTTTATAATTAACAATAAATAGATCATTTGTATATTTCTTTTAAAAAATAAGTTTACTGCCTATAATTGTATTCTTAGTGCCTTTAATTATAATTGCCTACACCATCTTTGCTTATTGGTAGTCTATACAGCTTTAAACCCAAGAATTTTCAGAGCCTTTGCTCGAAACTGTACTTCATAAAGGGTATTAACGTCAAATGCAGGATAAACACTTATCCAAACAGATATCTGTAACTTGCATGATAATGAGTGTCGCGATGACGCCATATTGGATTGGAATAAGGGCAGTAGGAAAGGAAGGAGGTTCTAATTGTAAGGATATACTTTAAACTGCAATTTAGGCATTGTTTACTAGTAGAAGTAGAAACATCAATCCGTGCACCAAGAATGTAGTGCAAAAGAAAAAATACTGGTTACAAGTATCAAAATGTCCTCTAAACACCAATTTTCTTGCGACTTTGCGATAAAAGTCCACACCAGTCAGGGTAAAAAGACATGTAGTAGGTATTTGTTTTCCTCCTAAAAACATAATGTACAACTGTAATTTGTTGCAGTCGAAAACACTGGATATAACTATCAGAAAGTCCTTTATCATCATTTTGCAGAGAACCTTAGCAGTCTAAATAGACGAAGCTTATGCGAAAGGACTTTCAACTAGAAATTACACCAAGCAATCGCACTTTATATCGCCTCTGCATGAATCTCAATGAATCACAAAGACTAATCTCACCGTTTCACTCAGGATAGTAAGCTCTGGGGTTGACATTTCCTAGCAAAGCGAAGCAAAAGATTCATTCGAGTTCGATTTGTGTTTAACTAGCATACTTTGAGTTTCAAGATGTATAAAACGGTATAACAGTTCTTCGTACTAGGTTGATGAGAAGGAATTTTAAGGTACAAATATAGATAAAGTAACATAATGTTTTGTTGCACAAGAGGACGAACATGATGGTCCAAAATTAAGTGATCTCCACAGTTCATAACTGCTGTGCCAAACTAAATATGGACGTTAACCTTAGAGGACTAAGAAATAAGGAGAGGTGTGGGGGGATTATTTGGGCGTCCGGGTGTTGCATTTACGAAGGTAGGTTGTCACCATCACATAGCTACATCTCGTCTGCATCGAATTCCGACTTTAAAGGCAAATGTACATGATTGATAATTATTAGGCCAACTCAATGGTTCTGACCATACATAAAAATTATTTCAGAAATGTAAGAACAATGTGGTTTTACTATCCTTTGTATTAAAACATTTAGGGGTGATATTGTTTAACAAGCGAACGACCTAGGGTAGGTAACTCTCTCGAATTTATGCTCAGAGTGTCGTTCGTATTTGCCAATTCCTAATGCACGGGGATATCCATATATTCTTCTATTAAAAGCTTATATCTATCCTCCATGATTACAACAATTATACCTTCGATATAATTTTAATCTATCAACAACTTTTCTGTATTAAAATAAGGCGCGAATAAAATATACCAGTGGATCGTCAGCCATATTATTCGCCATCTCATTCCCTCGCCGATTTATATTGAGTGTTTAATCACTTCTACGTCATTCTATCGGTTTGTATACGCGTACAACATTTTAACGAATTAATAATTAAATTGTAAAGGCCTTGGAGGAGGATCAACAGAATTTAACTCAATTTTCACCATATTTACGGTTCAGGGTGTTTATGAAAGCTTTTGATGCGAAATGTGATATACCTACATAGGTTAAACGGTCGTTTGTATTGGTTTAGTTAATAGGAAACGGTATTGATTTTACCTTTAAAGTGAGAAATGTGTATTAAGTATCACGGCTTTGCCCTTTTCAAGGGTAGGCAGAGAAGTGTCAAACCCACATTTCGTTAGCTTTGTTAGGTCTCATGTAATGGGAGGCGAGTCTATTGCCTTTAGAGGGCACATTTCCAGTCTACAGGCTGATACTGAGTAGTTAAACTCAATATAATTTTGCCCATACCGCGAATCGATCCCGAGACCTTAGCACTGTAGTCGTACCATCATACAACTATGCTACCGACGCAGTCAATGGTAAAGTTAGACATTGCATAGAAATTGTAGCCCTTGTAATTATTCGGGATTTTGAGTGTCATTTTGTCAGAACTACGAACGCAATTCAGTGTGCTTCAGTGCTAAACAGAACTTATTATTCAATATATAGCTTATGTTACTAATGCTTATCATGTGTTACTTACAATGAGCGGTAGGTATACTTGTCTTGTCCTTTAATTGTAATAAATTCGAGCAGATTGTCATAAGTAAGAGATTCATAGCGTCGTACGATGTCTTTACTTTTTTATTAATTCCTCTTTTTATACTGCATTAAAACTTAAGCCAGTATATTTTTAAGGAACAATACAAAGTATAAAAATTTGTGCACTGCACCGCTCGGGGAGTGGTGTGGTACAACGTCTGCGAGCGACGTAACTTCATCGAGCAATGTTTTTATTGGATAAAATATCTTTGATATTTTCAACCGAAAACGAAAAGGATACTTCAGTTTCGTGCTTTATCTTAGTTGTTACTGTTGGTCAGTATCATAATGAAGTACCTACAATAGATTAAAAGGTTTATTTTACAACCAGACTTTTGTTCGCAGATCCGCCAGCGTGAAAAAGTTTATTCGGGATAAAAGTCCGGCTTTATATTTTACCGGGATAAAATGTAGCCTAGCCTACTAGCTGATAAGACAGTTTTATATTTCTGAAAGAATTTTTAAAATATGTCCAGTAGTTTTTGGGTTTATTAGTAAAAAAAATACATATCTTTCTTCTAATATTAGCGTAGATAAACCGCGGTAAACCAACAACGCTGAATGATTAATGCTGCCCATAATTATCTGCAGATGGTAATTGATGTTTTACCGGCATTTAATGGCATATTTTGGCATATTTAATGACTTTTAATGTTGTATACTCATAATTTTTAATGGTTTGTGCTTTAGAAATATCTAAAGAGAAAGCTAGCTCATCAAGTACAAGAGCATCAGAAGAAAGAAAATAATTTTGAAATTGTAGCTACTTTCATATTTATAATATTAGTAGGGACAAGTTAAATTGTCAAGCCTCAAATAGCCATTTAGCCAATTTATATACTTATCTATATATAAATAAATAAATGTTAAGTAAGAACACACAATAACCATACTACGTAAACCTTCTTGATTAATATTTGAACATCAAAGAATTAATATTCACCAAATTATCATAACAGACTTAGCCATAAACCCGAGTGGATGTTTGTTTAGGATCCCTTGTGCAAACCAATCAAGTTTTGCAGTAAATTCTATACAAATATTTGCAGGAAAAATTTGTGCTTCTGATTTGATAGATTGATAGATGTTATTGGATTTGTTGTGGAATTAATGACTCGAAACATAATTACGACGTTTTGATTTTTTTGCCTATGACGGCGTGGAGGACGTTGGGGGAGGCTACCATGGTAGACTCAGATCAAACTTCCTCAGTAGTAGAGAAGAACTGTACTTAGCAGGGGCCAGTATATAATATAGGGCTGATGTTATTGTTGTCTGGCGATAGCCTAGTTGGAAGTGGAACGAACTACCGAGACGTAATTCGCACCTTTAGAACGAAAACGGCACAATTAAAAAAAATCGAAAGTTATCGTTTTAAAATTATATAAAACGAAGTTCTCAATACAACAATAGTTCAAACACAGCTATATTCAAGCGGAGACAGGACTAAACTGTTATACAAGTCTCTTTTTGTTATGTTTTTTTTTAAAAAGGGACCCGTTTTAAGTTATTTTTATGACGATAACTCAATTTTACGACTTTTTGAATTGTGTCATTTTCATTCTAAAGGTGCGGTATATCCGCAGGTTGAAAACCAAAGGGTACCACTGACTTTTCTAAAGTTATGTTTGTATTCTTCGTGAATTATCGCTTGCTTTAACGGTGAATGAAAACATCATGACGAAATCTGCATATTTTTGATACACACACACACCGCTCGTTGTCATTAAATGCGTGCCAATTCCCCCTCGAGCCCCGGCCGGTCCGATCGGACCGAAATGACAGCTGTCAAACTCGCGATGTGTGCGTGTTGACGCGCCTTATGTGTGTGCGTGTAGGTCGATTTTCGCTGGTTTCGCTGGTCCGCGTACTGGGCCAGTGTAACCAGTAATGTAGTGTGCCTGTAGTGTCCTCACCGGTGAGGATCGCGACGCGTTCCTCCCATAATTTTTGTAATAATAATGATCTCTTTTTTTTTCTTTATATCCCCTTTCCTGCCAGCCCGAGCTGGCTTTTTAAATTCTAATTTTCATCATTCTTTTTAATCTCAATAAAATTGTCGGTAGTTATATAAGTGACCTTTTGTATCAATAATAATTATTGCAATTATTTTAATGTATGACTTATCATAAGTGCAACCATGTTCGCCTACGTGATGAATAAAGTATTTTATTTTATTTATTATTTATTTTATTTTATTTATTTATTTAATGTGACGCTCCGGGCTCGAGAGGTTAAAAGAGTTCCTGCGGCGGGTGGGAGTGCGGTATAGTCTCTATAACGCAAGGGGATATTATTTAAAGATTTAGTGATATTGCTACAGTGGGCGGTCGTTATCTTCAGACGAGCTGTCTGCTCTTTTAGTTATAAAAAAAATATTGTATCAAAAATACAAACGTACGACTGCAAAGCTCCCCGGGTCGATCCCCGGGTCGGGCAAAGTGATATTGAGTTTTTCTATTCAGTATCTGGAATTTGTGCCCGATATGGCGATAGGTTCGCCCTATCACATCATGGGACGAAATGACGGCGAAAAGTGCGTGCACTAGTTGCGCCTCTGCCTACCCCTTCGGGGATAACAGGCGTGAGTGTATGTATGTCTACTCAGTATCAGCCTGGACCCTGGAATTCGTGCCCGATATAGTAGTAGGCTCGTCCCTATTACATCATGGGACGGAATATGCACGGCGAAAAATGAGAGCACTAGTTGCGCCTCTGCCTACCCTTTCGGGGATAAAAGGCGTGTGTGTGTACATTACATAATATGAAAAAAACCAAACTCATGTTTGATTGGACAGTAGTTTGTTTTAAACAATTGACATTTTGTAGAGATCAAATTGGTCCCTTTGCGCTTCCTATTATTTCGCAACAAACTTTGCGGACTTAATTGAATGCTCGCAAATCATTTGGACTTAATTTGAGGCTTTGTGTAATATATTCCTGGCCGTAGACGGTTGAGCCTTGAGGTCAGATATCTTTGAGGTCTTCATTTGGCAATCTGGTTATATACATATTTGTTCTATGTTAGGTTTCAGTAAAATATAATCGTAGGCATTGAATTTGTTTTAAGGAAATGTGCCATGATAATTTATACTACATATACACTCACGCCTTTTATCCCCGAAGGGGTAGGCAGAGGCGCAACTAGTGTACCCACTTGTCGCCATTATTCCGTCCGATGATGTGATAGGGGGCGAGCCTATAGCCATATCGGGCACAAATTCCAGCTGGTACTGAATAGAAAAACTCAATATCGAACCCGAGACCTCAGCATTGCAGTCGTACTATAACACAACTACGCCACCGAGGCAATTATTTATACTACATAATAATATTTTCGTTATTCCTCTCAGTCTTTATATCCGATCCTTCATAGTAAAACAAAGTCTCCCGCTGTCTCTGTACGCTATAAACTCAAAAACTACCAAACGGGTTTCAACGCAGTTTGGTATAGAGAAATTCTGGACCCTGGGAAGAACATAGTAATGTTGGCCACTAAGATAAATGATAAATAATCTTTTTTCTTCAAACGAGGTTTAAAAAAGTTCTTACGGCAGCCAGAGGCCTAGCCATGACCCTGGCATTTCTGAAGTCCATGGGCGACGCTATTTACTTACTCTCAGGTCGTCAGGTCGTCTGCCTTCGGAAGCATTAAAAAGAAATCAATTCTCAAACGAAACATCCATAACATCTCAGTGGATGCACAACTATACAACCATTACAAATTTTATCCATCTGAAATTGTCGCCGTTTCAATCAAGTTGTGACGGATTTATCGCGTCGCCTTCCTTAATTACGCAGTTTTCGATTTTATTGCGATGTTTGAAACCTTGGGGGCGAATTGCGAAACCTGGTACAAACAATAGTATAGAGGAGAATTATAACAATTGTTTATTGATTCCGATTGAGTGTGTTTTCATGTTTTGTGGGTAACAAAATTTATTCAACAGCTGATTCACTATAATTTTGATAGGGGTCGTAAAATCTCGAATGAAGAAAATTTTGGATGCAATGGATATTGGTGTTAGGCCTCTCATATGTAAGAGTCCGTCTGGATTGGTACAACCGCAATGTCTATTTCTACCACCAAGCAGTAGTGTGCATCCACTGTTGTGTTTCGTTTTAAAGGACATTGTAACCAGTGTAACTACTGGACATAATGAGACTTAACATCTTATGTCTCAGGATGACGAGCGCAGTGGAATGCCACACAGTACTTTATAAGTCAAGCTGGATGGTGTTTCTACTGTTTATGGGTGGTCGTATCGCTTACCATCAGACGAACGGCATGCTCGTCTTGTCATTCAATGTTATAAAAAAAGACAGTGCCATGGAGCGGTTGGTAATAAGGTTTGGAGAGCGTTCAAGAAGATTTAAAAACTCATATAAAGTAGAAAAAGTGTTACCGATCTAAAGATAAGTGAGTAAGAATTATTGAATACCATTCTCTAAGTCGACGGTTCCGTAGAACAAAGTCGTATATGCAAAATGTTAGCTTTTCAGTAGAGCGCTTTGAAAGTCGTTAGTTTGTATTCATGTGCGAATTAGTGCTATTTTCACACATTAAGTTCAAAGTTGTTACTGAACCCTATAGAATATAATGTTTTGTTCACTATAACTTGTGATTTTCACAATTAACTTAGACTTTCAAAGCGCTCTACTGAAAAGTTTCATTTTGCATATACGACTTTGTTCTACGGAACCGTCAAAGTTACCTTACACAGCATATAACTGCGTCAGTGGGGTAGTTGCATTGCGTGCGCGACGACTTACGATGTAAGATCTCGAGTTCGAAATCTCGGTAAAGTAATATCGGGATTTTCTTCTCAATATCAGACTGCCTCGGTGGCGTAGTTGTATTACAGTACGACTGCAAAGCTGAGGTCTCGGGTTCAATCCCCGAGTCGGGCAAGGTGATATTGAGTTTTTCTATTCAGTATCAGCCCGGAGTCTAAAATTTGTGCCCGACATGGCGATAGGCTCGCCCCCTATCACATCATAAGATGGAATACACTGGTCTTAAAGTGAGTGCACTAATTGTGCCACTGCCTACCCCTTTGGGGATAAAAGGCATGTGTGTGTGTATATATGTGTGCATGAAAGTGTCTAGAGACTTACTCAGGATTACTAGAAGTGTATGAGTTTCTGTTAAGTCTGTTTACAACTAAAGGCCATGGGATGCAAAGCTAGATAATACCATAACCTTTATACATTTTTCAAAACACACAATATATTTTGTTGAAATGTTGTGTGAATACGATGACAAATATTCTTAAGAGTTGTTACAACAAAATACTTTATAATAATACCTAAATAAATACGTTGCAACTTGCAAGACAAATAAAGCAAAGATGTGAATTGTCAATGAACATCGAATAATAGATCAGTTTAAAAAAAAAATTTACCTGCTCTATATTAAAATAACTGATTCGTTTCATACAGGTACAGTTATACATTGCACAATATATTAATTAATTCAAATAATTATGTAGTTTAGTGGGTAGAAAAGCACCCTAATTTTTCAAATGATGATACAAATAGTTAACGACCCATTATCGACACTCGGGAGTATATCCGAGGAGAAGCATGATCCAAGCAAGCATTGGGCCAAGTCCCAAACCGTAATATGTACACCCCATAGTACAGACAAATTCAAAACTTCAAATCAAATATGTTCGTAATAAATTTTATTTTCTGTTCACAAAAATAAAATAATAGGCATTTATTTTACTTGACACAAAGAAAAAAACAATGTGTCAATTAAATTTTCAAAGCTACTTCTGTGACTGACAGTACATCTTATAATAACAAAGCAATAAACCTATTAGGCGTCTGAGGCAAAGTTCTCTGAATTTAGAACGTATGTGAAGTATGCCAACCCGCACTAGGCCAGCGTGGTGGACTAAGGCCTTAACGCTCTCAGTTGTAGAGGAGACCCGTGCTCAGTAGTGGGCAGTATATTATAATAGAGGGCTGGTATAATCAGCTCTATATAAATCCGCGGAAACTATCCCCTAGGGGGGAGCGGGCCGTTGGCACGTAAAATAACGCCGCGGTCGCTTTATCACACCCTCGTATGTGTCGCTAAACGTTTTTACAGCGGTTTGATGTACCGTTAAAAGTGTTTATTAAATAAAAAGTTAGATATGGCGTGCAGTGGTTTTGAACTTGATTGAGCTTACTCGACTGCGCTAATATTAATAATAGATTCCATCCATCATCATCAGCTACATGACGTTCGCTGCTGAACATAGGCATACCTCGCTACATAAATTTAGAACTAACGCACTGACCCACTTGCTCGACAAATTCGAATAGTTCATTGTTTTTGTTACTTTAATTTATATTTAATTATTCTTACTGTATGTAATTTTTTTCTCTTAGTTTATTAGTTTTTTTTTCATTTCTTTCTAATCGTGTAAAATTTTATAATACTCGTATTATGTGAATGCTGTACACACCTTTAACAGGCATGTGCATCAGATTTTTTTTTTATTTTTGTATAATGTGTTATCAGGAATTTTATTAATGCATATTGCTGCTGGTGTGTCATTAAATAAAATAAATAAATAAATACCTTGAAGATTTCCAGACGGAGCTGTCAAAAGTGGCCTGCATCCAGCGAACCAATTAATTCTCATCTATTCTCCAATACTCCTTAGAGGCCATTCATTTATTACGTAAGAAGATTTATGGAAGGAGGGGAGTCGACCATGTCTTATTTTTTCTTACAAGGGGTTGGGAGGGCGTCTCGATAGTTCTTGCGTAAGACTACAGTTGAAATTAGTCTTTGCAAAAGCGCGGGCAACCACGCGAGTGCTGACTGCTGAGGTTCGCTCGGATGCGTATCGATGAACGATTTCCACAGTACAATAATTAATAAACATTTCTAAAAAATTGTTACTTTGAATAATAACCATTAAAACGAACCAAACGTGTGTTCATTTTTCATTCAGATTCTTACGTAATAAATATTAACAGGGAGGAGGGAGTCGGTTTATTCTTTTTTATTATAATAGGGGCGGAGGGGATAAAAACTAGCGAAAATAGTCTTACGTAATAAATGAATTGCCCCTTACACCTTGCAGGCACTATTTTTGACTATATTTTCCCCATAAAAGCAGACACTTTACAGGTGGTAGGCCTCTCGTATGCGAGGGACCGCCTGGGTGGACCACCGCAATGTCTATTTCTGCCTCCAACCAGCAGTGTGCAACTGCTACGTTCCGGTTTGAAGGACATTGTAACCAACGTAATATACTGGGCATTGCGAGATGTAACATCTTACATCTCAGGGTGACGAGCACAGTGGAGTTTCAGTTATGTGTGGCGTTGCTACTGTACAGAGGCGGTCATATCGCTTACCATCAAGCGAACGGTGTGCTCGCCTCGTCAATTAACCCGTCGAACCCCGCTTATATATATAGATGTATGGGGAAACCCTATAATCCCCAACGCCGGCGTTGGTAGCCGGTCTTGACGAGTCAATTTATTTATTTAAGGATCACCAACATGACATACATTAATATTAGTAATTACAAATTACACTATACAAATATTCTTAATTTAAATGTTGCCATAATTATAGGCGACCATGACAAGCACAGAAACGAGATTAAAGGGTTACTACTATTATAACAAAAAAAAATTATACCTAATAGTGATTTGAATTACAAACCTAACAATATAACAAATTCAAGTATGATTTTATAAATGTATGCTTATATATTAACAGGGTACAACACTTATTATGAACTATATTCGCACAATATTGGGTTTTGGTCTGAAGGAGGTATTGGTCTGAAAGACTTACTAAGTTTCGCGGTTACCGAGTGTTTTTCATAAACACTTCAAATCAAGTCCAGTCTTGCATCATATCCACGAATGACTCCTATAGTTTCATTCTTGAACTAGTAGGAAAATTGGGATGGATATTATCTTCCCACAAAATAATATAATTGTCGCCCATATCGACAGGTTTTACCCCAAATCCCTACAAAATATAAGGGAAGCCAAAATCCTGTTCAGTAAACAAGCATTATGATATCCTTGATCCTGGAAATACCCGAAAATATCCTGTCACATAAAAAAACTGAAGGGATTTATTTATTTTTAACAGACTTGAACAGAGAGTACCTAAATTCCAACTAAGCTACGTTAAATTTAAATTAAACGTCGATTCCAAATCAATTTTATTGTTTATTATTTATTATTAATTTGATGGACTATAGCCTAGTTGGGAATAGGTCGGTCTGCCGAGACAATGTCCGGCGGTTCAAATCCCAAGGCACACACCTCTGACTTTTCAAAGTTACGTGTGTATTGTTTATCAATTATCTTTCGCTTTAATGGTGAAGGAAAACATCGTGAGGAAACCTGCATACCTAAGAAGTTCTTCATAACAATTTCGAAGACATGTGAAGTGTACCAACCCGCACTAGGACAGCGTGGACTAAGGCCTAAACACTCTCAGAAGTAGAGGAGGCCCGTGTCCAGCAGTGGGGCAGTATATAATACAGGGCTGGTATTATTATTTTTATCGTTTTGATAGAACTTGCAAATATTCTTGAGATGGAGATTCAATTTTTGATGTAAAAGAATCCTACTAATATTATAAAGGCGAAAGTTTGTAAGTATGTATGGATGTCTGGATGTCTGGATGTATGGAAGTTTGTGACTCTTTCACGCAAAAACTGCTGAACGGATTTCGATAAAATTTGGCACACGGGTAGAGCATGCCCTGGATTAACACATAGGCTACTTTTTATCCCGGGAAAATATAAAGCGGGACTTTTATCCCGGAAAACTTTTTAAAGCGGGCGGAGCCGCGGGCAAAAGCTAGTAACAAATAAATAAAAATCAGAATCAAGAATTTTACAGAGCTAATATGAAGTACTTTTTTATTTGTTCACAAAATTGGGAGTTTCATTAGTACAGGGTCCTAGAGGGGGGCGAGGTTTCGCTTTTTCATATGTGGTTCACTCCCTTCTAATAGGGAATATAAAAAGAAACAAATATTGGTAACAACACAAAAATTGTACAGGAGATTTGAAGTTTTTAATTTGGTCAGCTACGTATGTGAGTGACAGTACATGCAGGTCACATAAAAAATCCAGTAACATTGTAGAACATTAAGTTAAATGAAGTTTACTGTAGAACTTTCGCCTTGTTTTATCTCACAATCATGTCATAGAGTTGTAACAGCATAAACTGGTTGTAAAGTTTTGGCTATCGGTTTGGCGTGGCATCAATTCTCTTTTAAAACTCTGGGTCACAGCTATTTTTCTCAGTACCACGAGTTAGAAGAAAGAATGGAGGGCCCACACGAATACCACTTCATCGACATCAAGAAAGAGCTTTTGTATTCGACCCGTATGTATGTGTATCTTTGTTTGTTTCCGATTTTCTCAAAATATACAGAACCGATTTGGATGTGTTTTTTATTGCATTGAATGGCGAGACGAGCATGCAGTTCAACTGGTAGTAAGCGATACGATCAACCATAAACAGAAGAAACAGCATTCAGTACCTCGAGTTACAAAGTACTGAGTGGCATTCCACTGCGCTCGTCATCCTGAGAGATAAGATGTTTTTTTTTTTTTTTTAATGAACACCAAACCAATGTACATCAATACATGAATGAAATATAGATTATTTACAAACTTGCTAAATGCCATTGTAATTAAAGGTGAAGACAGCATGCGAGTAGTAATTGTATATAACTAATAACTATTAAAATTAAATTGTCAAATAATGGAGAATTAATTAACATAAACAATTAAAAATCTTAAATATCTTAAAAACTAAACAGAGAATAAAATCTTAAAATGAAGATAAACAATGTATTAACTCAACAATCAATTAGCCATTAATATACAGTTAAAATAATATAAAGTTAAAATAATGTTAAAAATGTCAAATATATAATAGAATAATACGACAGAGTAGAGTGATGTCACAAAATTAAGTTATAGAATGAAATAAAATAATAGAATAAAATAAATATAATGTTAAGCCTATTATGTCCAGTAGTTACACTGGCTACGATATCCTTCAAACCGAAACATAACAGTGCATGCACGTTACTTCATTACATCAGGCATTTATAAAGTTATTCAATACATATATATTATTTTTTAATTCTGATAAAAACTGGCCACGTCAAATCTTGTTGTTGCAGGTGTTGCAAAACAAATTTCTCAGACATGCTCTTGCTGCCCCGTGGTACGTTCGCAATCGCAACCTCCACGTGGACACCAACATGCCGACCATCTGGCATTTTATGCAAACCACCAGCAAACGCTATTTCGATTGGGCGGTAAAACACCCAAATACGTTAGTCCGCAAAGCGTCGATCTACACTTCATTCGACCGCGCCAAATGGAGACGGCCGCGTTCCGTATTAACCGATCCAGAGGACGAAATCACTCTGGCCATCCGCCGTAAGAACGAGTTCTTGAAACTCCAACACTCCACAAGACCGCAGTTCCGTCCTCGCCGTCGAGGACCTCGCCGCGTTCCCCGTCACCCTGACCTCTCTTAGCAGTTCCGGCCCGCGTGCTGACGACAACACAATCTAATAGGATTAGGCCTAAAAACCAATCTTTCCCTAATCGTTGATGTCTCATCTTCTCTCAGTGGCCGTCCTGAGCCGAGGTTCGTAACCCGTTAGTGGGTTGCCCTCAGCATGGTCACTTAAATTAAAGGGTTGCGAGCGCCTTCTGCGTTCACCCTGAAGTCCGGTGTGACCAGAAAAGCCGTCTCTCGTCAGGCTACTGGCCGATAGGTCGGTGCTAAAAAAAAAAAAAAGTCCAATCTAACCTATTTTAAGATTTCACGTTTTTAAATAACAGCAATTGTTATAGGTATCCAATAAAGCAAAAAAATATAGTTTAATGCTTGTTCATAATGTTATTTTGTTCCTATAAATAGGTACATATTTGGATTTTGCCTATGCAAAATTCAAATATGTACCTATGATAATGGAGATCTAAATGAGTGCCAAGTTCTATAACTTGGCACTCATTTAGATCTCCATTCTTTATTTAGAAGCCCACAGCTAAGCATAATTTTTATATTGAACTTAGCTCTCCTTTTTTACATTTATGTTTTTGGTGGAATATACTATACAGGGTTATTTTGACAATGCGTAAATAAATAAAACCACATGCCCGTCTTTGTCTCTGCTAACATTAGGCCAATAATCATCCATGAATAACAAATATTTCCAGCAAAAAACTCAATTTTACTTTCCTGATTTTTGTATAATGTACTTTAGTGCGAATATGGCGTGTGCGTGAGTGTTTTTTTCTGATTGAAAATGTAATGTTGCCGCTGCGACTAATTCTCATAGAGAAGTAATGGCATTAGGGCGTGTAAACTTAAAGTTATTTTGTTCGAAACTTACACTTTTTTACTGTACATCTATGGTTAAAATAACTTAATGGAAAGTGTTATTTTCACGGAGATAAAGCATGTGTTTACATTTAGAAACGCAATGTGAAAATGACCCTATATATTCTTGGAAGTCTTCTACAGTTACATTCTGTTAATAATGCAAAATAATGACCTGACAGAAGACGAGAGAGGAGTTGTCTCACTATTCAAGACCAAACTTTATGCAATCAGCCCTAAATTGCATACTGCCTACTACTGAGCAGGGGCCTCTACTACTGAGAGGGTTAAGGCCTTAGTCCACCACGTTGGCCTAGTGCGGGTTAGCAGACTTCACATACCCTCGAGATTCTTATGAAAAATTCTCAAGTATGTACGTTTCCTCACGTTGTTTTCCTTCACCGTTAAAGTGAACGATCATTGATAAACAATACACAGGTAACTTTGAAAAGTCAGAGGTGTGTGCCTTGAATTTTGAACCTTCGGACATTGTCTTGGCAGATCGTTCCATTCCTAACTTATTCGAAATTTTATATTTCTATTAAATTTATTCTTGGTATTTTAAGTAATTTGTATCTTCATATGCACGGTGTTTTGACCTCCATTTTTAGTTTTAGCTTCTTTTCTGAATTATTGCTATATTTCACGTGACTTAGTTAAAGTTTGGCACATTCATAGCAGTTACCAAATTTTATTCTGAGCAAACTTATGTAAATATGTTATTGCACATGTAAAAGGGGTAAGGCAGATGTTGGATGCGGCAAGCTGAAGACAGGGCGCTATGGCGCTCATTAGGGGAGGCCTATGTCCAGCTGTGGACTGATAAAGGCTGATGATGATGATGATGAAAAGGGGTCTGCATAACTAGTCTAGAAGGGTTATTCTTCGTCTTCAGACTTTGAAGTCCACTGCTGAACATAAGCCTCCCCCAAAGATTTTCAGACCCATCTGTCAGAAGGATTATTGGGTATACATAAATGTAATTTTTCTATGTTACGAATAGGTTCGACACATACACTCACGCCTGTTATCCCCGAAGGGGTAGGCAGAGGCGCAACTAGTGCACCCACTTTTCGCCGTCATTCCGTCCCATGATGTGATAGGGGGCGAGCCTATCGCCATATCGTGCACAAATTCCAGACTCCGAGCTGATACTGAATATAAAAACACAATATCACTTTGCCCAACCCGGGGATCGAACCCGAGACCACAGCTTTGCAGTCGTACTGTAATACAACTACGCCACCGCGGCAGTACGAAACAATAACAAGGTAAAAATAGTATTCAAAGGATAATTGCGAATTTACTAGCGCTAGCTTTTTTTTGGATAGCTTCATTTTTATGCAGATTTTGTAGTAGTGGGCCACCGCCTGCCAGGCCTCCCGGCCGCCGACCATAGAAACGACCACGGCTGGGAGCGAGAGATCTCCGACGACTGCTCTGAGAGCGCTGCGTTCCTCATCCCAGGCTGGGCAAAACTCCAACGTATGTTGGGCCGTATCCAGCGGGCAGTTGTCACAATGGTGACACACGGCCGACACCTCCTTCCGTACCACCCGAAACAGGAACTCACCGAAGCAGCCATGTCCGATGAGCACCTGCGTTAGGCGGAACGTTCCCGCTCCGTGGCGCCTGTCCAGCCAATCGCAAAGACAGGACGCACTGCCTCTACGACCCTGAGCCCCGACGACGGGGCCTCCAGCCAGAGACGCCACTCCTCCACGGCGGCTCGCCGTAGGGAAGCCCTCTTGGCCTCCACCTCCTTCAGGGCCGGACGCTGCCCGCGACTGAACGCCTCCTCCCGCCAATGAAAGACATCGGCAAGGGATTTGGCGTCCAGGTCCCAGGGCAAAAATCCAGCCAATAAACAAGCCGCCTCGAAAGAGACCGTGCGGTACGCTCTGATCGCATGCTGTACCAAAGCTCTCTGCGGGTTACGCAAGAGAGCGACGCAGCGGTTGCTCAGGGAATCAGTCCAGAAAATTCTACTGGAGAACATAAAACGGATAGTTTATAAACACCACGCGATTTTAGAAAATAGAAGTTCTTGAAACGTCCTCCACATTGGCGTTAATTTAATTGCGTTTTCAAGTTCCGTGGTAAAAGTAATTAAAGGATTACAGCTAACAGCACATAATAGAGTTCAGCGAATTTTTATTCGAGAAATGCTGGGATTTTTTACTGTTTTTTACGAGTAAACGAGGCAAATTGTACGCTTGCTTGGTTAGAAAAGATTTGTCGTCTCAACAGTGTCAGGAACAATCTGAAACACAATGTACAGTTAACAGCATAAATATCTATACAAATTCAAAATTTCATATTGCCTACGTAAAATAAGAGATAGACTTTACTTCAAACGAAGAAAAAAATGTTTCAGTTTAACTTAACGCGTATATAGAAAGAAAGAGAGAAAGAAAGAAATGCGTTTATTGCGATGACTCACACTAAAGATAGCTTACAAGTAGAAATTATACCTAATGATAGTATTTTAAAATTTGTACATAAAATAAAACGAAATAAAACAAAAGGACACTAATAGTCTAACAGGTATACCAAGCAATGCGTACCGAACCCATTGAACAGCCGTGTGAGTCTGCAAAGGGTCCCATCTCAGCTTAAAATGCTGCAACATGAAAGCGTTGCAGCGCTGGTTTTCAGATGGTTACCCTAAGTGATGTCATGATCAGCACCACTTCTCAATAAAAATACATATAATTAAATTTATATAAATATAGGTACAATATATTCATGGTATATGTATAAGAAGGACAAAATGATATCCCAAATATTAGATGTTTCAATACATTAAAAATAATAAAACAGAGAAATTTACGAAGCGAAATCTATAAAACATAAATGGAGCAATAATATTGATTGGATAAATATCTATTAATAATTTATGTAAAAAATCGTTTCAATTAGGTATGAGATTTTTGTAAGGTAAGTAGGTGTTGCTTATATTTTTTGTAAAATGTGCGTACTGTGCTTATTTCTCGAAGCGGTGGTGGGAGGTCATTCCAACAACGGGTAGCAGCGAATTTAAAACTACCTCGAAATGCTGCTGTCCTATGTCTACCCGTTACCATGAGATACTTCGATGCTCTAGTATTATGTTTATTGTAATGACATGACCACGTCAGCTTATTGTAGAGATATACCGGTGATTTGTTTAGTACTACTCCAAATAATAAAGTAGGTAATATAGACGATTTGAGATTTAGATTTTAAGTACATAATGCAGTCTGCATTGTAGTACATTACGAACGTGATCATATTATTATGACACTAGATTTTGCCCGCGGCTCCGCCCGCGTTGAAAAGTTTTTTCGGGATAAAAGTCGCAATTTATATTTTCCCGTGATGAATGTAGCCTATGTATTAATCCAGGACATGATCTACCCGTGTGCCAAATTTCATCGAAATCCGTTCAGAAGTTTTTGCGTGAAAGAGTAACAAACATCCATACATCCAGACAGAGACATTTATTGAGACCAGCCGTAAAATGTCCATCAAATTTAAACTTAATAGGTAAACATTGCTCTATGAATATTGCTTACCAGCTTATTTGCAATAGGCAATGCGGTCGTTCTAAAATCAAAGCCTTAATAAAATCTATATCGATTTTCAAATTCTGAATACTACGTCATTAAATTCATAATATGACGATTTTTAGTCGCATTTATGTTTCTTCCAATATGCGCACATCTTTATCGGTGTTTGTCTGTTTGCTTATGAAACGACTTGTTAGTGATTTATACGGGCAATAGAAAAATGCCTCGTGTGCTTATTCCGCCCTTTTTTGTTGTGTAAATTCACGGGAACGAGGGCGGCATACTGATGAATTTGTGTTAGTTTTACGAAATATTTTGTTTCTTTTTTGCTCGCGCGGGAATTGTTGGTCAATGTTTTGATCGGATGTGTAGTAAAAGGCAAAACAGTGAGATTTATAAAACGCAATCATTTGTAGAGTGTCTGTAAATGGAAGCGATTATAATAGATGACGGTAGTTGACAGCTTCCCCTTGGTACCTTAGAATATGATACAAAACCCGACACGAACGACCATGTCGTGTGATTGTGATTGGTCGAGAGATAATCACGTGAGTCACAAGCTGGTCTCTCGACCAATCACGATGGCCACAATTAGACACGCACGTTCGTGTCGAGTTTGTTTCCGAGTATTGAGACCACGTATCTGATGAGTGATGATGCAGCACGTAGCCGATAAAGAAAGCCAATTCAAGAGCTCAATTTCTTTGGATAGGCGATGATTTAGACTAAGCCGGGATTTTATTAAGGGCTTAGATGGTAGCGAGCGTGGGTATTAAATTAATAAGGTGAAAGGGTCCGTACTCTGCCACAATCACATCCGACCAATATGGTGAAACGCAATATCAAATATAATTTTCGGCTACAAATGGATACGGGATTTGGCCAACTATTTCGGGTTTAAGTAATTGGAAATCCTATCCCGGGCAGGTAAACAAACGTACCGTTTTGTCCGAGCAATATATTGGGGGCGAATTTATATTTTTTTGTTCGAGGACCGGAACCGACGTTGGCATTCTGGAATTTGTTTTCAGTTTTGCTGTCCGAATTGTTACGAAGACTACAATTAGGTATACGTATTGAATCATAAGATTTCAATTTTCATATTTCATGTTTGGTATGGTTTGGAAAATGATTTTTTTACTCAATATTTTATTAGTAAATTGTTATAATTTATGTTATGTAGTTGAATTATGTAATATATTATGTCACAAAAAATTAAGCTTCAAATGTCTCGGCGAAAAGTAGGTGCACTATTTGCGCCTCTGCCTACCCCTTCGGGAATAAAAGGAGTGAGTGTGTGTGTCAAATATCTCGATGTCGTGGGCGGTAGCGGTTACGTACCTAACTTTTTTTCTGTACATGATGTTTTCATCATAGCGTGTGGGGCTAATATATATTTTTGAATCCTAAATGACAAGACGAATAAACTGTAATGGTGAGCACAACGGACCGCTATACTTTTTTGAGGTTTTTGTATAATAATAATACCAGCCCTATATTACATACTGCCCACTGCTCAGCACTGGCCTCCTCTGCTACTGAGAGGGTTTAAGGCCTTAGTCCACCACGCTGGCCTAGTGCGGGTTGGCAGACTTCACATACCCTCGAAATTCTTATGGAGAATTCTCAGGCATGTAGGGTTCCTCACGATGTTTTCCTTCACCGTTAAAGCGAACGATAATTGATAAACAGGAAAGGTTTTTTTGTGTCGGTGTTAATTAAAATTTTTATTTCAAACTTTTTAAATTAGGTACTATTTTCCCCATCATGGAGCCTTGATAATAAACTATCTTATACCTACTCGTTGCTATAGTTGCTATAAGTTGCTTAAGAGTTGGGTATCCCGCAGATGACTTGATGCTGCAGCATCAGATCAAGGTTAGCGGGTCTTAAAAATATTGCCGAAATCACAGTACACCAAATAGAATACGACCAAATAAAATTAGAGTTATGAAAGTTGGAAATGAGCTGATAATCTTCAAACGCCTGAACAGATTTTCATAAATTATACTAAGAACCATCTCGATCACATCAGCTTTCAAACAAAAAAACCATATCAAAATCAGTTCATTGGTTTGAGAGCTACGACGCCACAGACAAACATACACACCCTAAACTTATGACACCCCTCTTTTTTGTCGGGGTTAAAATAGGGTAAAAGATAAGGTGAATAAGATTAAAGTAAGTATATGTCGGAGTGACTAAAATACTATAAAATATTTCAATATTACATAGTTTTTTTTTTTTGTTGACGCGGAGAAAGTGACTTATTACTACCGCCCAGTGTTCAAGGGGAACGACTGAGCGGTTATGTTGGGTTCACCGTGCCTTACGACCCGACGTTGAGCCGCCCGGAAAGATGGAAAACGTCGGGCGACCGCCGGGCCGAGTCCCTAACCTATGTACACCGCACGGCATACCAAGTAAAACTCCGCGGTGGCCATCTTCGGCGCATTAGGGACGGCTGCGGGCTTCCTCCGACTCACGTCTAAGTTGTCGTCCGCAACCGCCCCTGCGCGTACCGCTGTTGCGGTCCTTCTCCTGTTGTTGCGGGGGCTCAGAAGCCCCCGTACACCGAAGGACGCCCTTGGCGTCCGAGGCAGCGTGAGACACGCTGCCGTCCATCACGGGGGTCACAAAAGTTGGCTAGACTAATAGGTGGACGGCCCCTCCCGCCCACCCGTGACCCCCGGAGGCCCCTATTAGTCGCCTTTTACGACAGGCAGGGGATACCGTGGTGGAATTCTCCAAACGCCCCCAATCCACAGGGCGGGAGACGTCGGTCAGTCGTCCACCCGACGCCTCCTACGTCTCGTCTGGCGGCGGGAGGGATCACCACTGCGCTGGCGATCCCTCTCGGCACTCTCCTTCCGCGAGAGGACCGCCTCGCAGAAGTGGGCCACCGCCTGCCAGGCCTCCCGACCGCCGACCATGGAAGCGACCACGGCCGGCAGCGAGAGGTCTCCTCCGACGACTGCTCTGAGAGCGCTGCGTTCTTCATCCCAGGCTGGGCAAAACTCCAACGTGTGTTGGGCCGTTGTCACAATAGTGACACACGGCCGACTCCTCTATCCCCACCACCCGAAACAGGAACTCACCGAAGCAGCCATGCCCGGTGAGCACCTGCGTCAGGCGGTATGTTGCCGCTCCGTGGAACTCAATATTACATAGTGAGATTTAAAAATGAACTACTTAGTTCTAAACGTAGTGTAATACATAATATTGTAAATTGATTTGAATTTGTAAAATAAGTTGTTGATTTGACTATTTTTAATTATGAATATTGTATTACTGTTGACTTCAATGAATCGAGTAGTATGAAATTATGTAGAGGGGAGCGAAGCTTTATAATGAGAGCGCAGACGTGCTTCGGGGCATTCGAAGTTTAGTTGGCTAGCTCAACAGAACGTTGTTATTACTCTGTATTGTTGTTCAGATGAAATATATTACGTTTATATGAGAAAAACGGCTTTTAATTATTATGGAAGACTTAAATCATGACGAAGTCTAAAACATGGACATACCACCTTCGCCCATACCTCCATCTTTCAACTCCGAAATATATAATATAGGTACCTTCTTTTTCTTTAGACTTTGGAAATCTACTGCTGGACATAGGCCTCTCCTATAGATTTCCATACCGACCTGTCAGCAGCGGACTGCATCCAGCGAGCTCCTGAGACCTTTACAAGCTCGTCCGTCCAAATCGTAGGTGGACGTCCTATGATGCGCTTACAGGCACGTGGTCTTCACTCGAAAGCTTTTTTGACCCGTCTGCCGTCAGTTCTACGAGCTATGTCCAGCCCATTTCCACTTTGTTAATCTGCTGGGCTATGTCGGAGACTTTCGTTCTTCTATGGATCTCATTTCTGATTCAGTTACTCAGGTAATATTTTTATTTTATTTTATTTGGGAAACTAACAGAATTAATATAACTAAAATTAAATGAATAAAAAATAAGGTTCTTAATCCAAAACAGTTTCCACTAATAGGTAATACAAACAGAAGAAAGTAGACGAAAGTTAATTAAAAATATAAAAAAATAAAAACTACTAAAAAAAGAAAAAAGGTACTCATTCAAATGCGGTAAATACCTTGTAAATACAAGTACCTTGCTAGGTAGTAAAGTGTACCTATACCTACTGTGTCATTCCGTGAAAAAACCTCGTACATTGCCTCCAGCAATTTTCGCAAAGATAAATCAAGTTAAAATATCCGAAGCAAAAGAAATAACACGGATCATTCGATTGCGTGAAATTTAAGGCGAAAAATCTTATCACCGTATGTACTTTGTCTTGACGTGCTACAAATGAGCGCCGAGCCCGCATACTTACGTTGTTGTGGCAATAGTCATGTGAAGTTATCGATATAGGTACTTTAGGTGAGTACTACGATATTTTCGAAAAGGCTATAAAGACTGGTAGTACCTATATGTCACCAAACATCAAACGATGTAAAAGAGAAAAAGAATGCCCAGTAGGTATATGGTAATAGGTCCGCCCCCGATTATATGGGACTTAACATAACTGGCGAAATGTGCGTATGAAAAGGAAAAAGGTATATTGCTTTGTTCATGTTAAAAAAGACAAAGCGAATGTACCAATGCCCGTCTTATTTCCATACTCCGTCTGAATTACCTACCAAAAAAAAACTGGCGCACTTAGGTACGCTTTATATTTATTTATACCTACTTTTAGATGATATTCACATAAGATCTAATTTATAGAACAACCACTGTCTACATAGGTACCTACTATTGTTGCCATTACTTTGTTCTTTATCCTCCAACTCATATGATGCTATTTCTGTCATTGATAATTCCCAAGTCTCGAGTATATTAGGTACTAGACTTCTGCTCGCAGCTTCGCCCGCGTGAATGAGTTTTTCCGGGATAAAAGTCCCGCTTTATATTTCCCCGGGATAAATTATACATATAAACCTTCTTCTTGAATCACTCTATGTATTGAAAAAAACCGTATCAAAATCCGTTGCGTAGTTTTAAAGATCTAAGCATACATAGGGACAGACAGCGGGAAGCGACTTTGTTTTATACTATGTAGTGATGGGTAAAAAAAATCCTAGGCTTTTTTAAATGCATTTAATTGACGCGACGAAGATTCTGGTAACTTGATAGTAAGCGATACGCCCATAAACAGTAGCAACACCATACAGAACTTTGAATCACAAAGAACTGCGTGACACACCACTGCGGTCGTCACCATAAGACAGCAGGTTTTAAATCTCATAACGCTCAGTAATTACGCTGACTTCAATGCCCTTCAAATCTGCATGCACACTGTTGCTTGGTAGAAATAGACGGTGGTACCAACTCAAGACCCTTCGCATACGAGCCAGTACCTAAATAAACGATTTCAACTTCAATCTATGGTTATAGCAGGTGTTTTGTTGTATTTATCGACATTTAAAATACCATCGACACCACTACAGCATTACCTGACACACGTGCCCGTATCGTTTACTGTGTCTGTCCTCTTTTGTTTCGCCGCACAAAAAAGGTATTAATCTTTCAAGATCCTGATAATAAGACAAAGCTTTGTTTCGTTGTTTTTTAATACCTACTAAGGTTTCTTTTTAACTTAGCCTTTTGCTGAACTTTTCATATTTTGTGGCGGTTTTCTCCTTTGAGTTTCATCTAAAGACTAAATTAGGCTCTCATGTGTAGGAGTCCGTCTGGGTGGGTACCACCGCAATGAATATTTCCACCGCCAAGCAGCAGTGTGCATGCACTGTTGTGTTTCGGTTTGAAGGGCATTGTAGCCAGTGTAACTACAGGACATAATGAGACTTAACATCTTATGTCTCAGGATGACGAGCGCAGTGGAATGCCACACAGTACTTTGTAACTCAAGGTGCTGGATGATATTTCTACTGTTTATGGGTGGTCGTATCGCTTACCATCAGACGAACGGCATGCTCGTCTCGTCATTCAATGGCATAAAAAAACATACACACACGCACGAGTAGGTAATCATGAGCACCGGTTAGTATAGTCCGGTGCTTATATTGTTCAAAGTAAGGAAAAGTTCACAATAGTATCTCCCTAAGTGAAAGCCGAAAGGGATTTTAGACAAATCTAATTTTAAAATGCAGTTAGATCACGTATTATAATCATAGACATTGACCTCCTGACAAGTTATAGCTTAGTTGGCAGTGGAACGGACTGCCGAGACTAATATCCACAGGTTCAAAACCCAAGGGCACACACCTCTGACTTTTCTAAACATCTATGCGTGTGGGGTTATTAATTTATTACGAAAGACTATTTTCGCTAGTTTTTGGCCCCCTCCCTCCCTATTATAAGAAAAATAAGAATAGGCCGACTTCCTCCCTCCCTGTTAAGAATCTAAAGGAAAAAATTAATACACGTTTGGTTTGTTTTTATTGCTTACTAGCTTTTGCCCGCGGCTCCGCCCGCATTAAAAAGTTTTTCCGGGATAAAAGTCCCGGTTTATATTTTCCCGGGATAAAAAGTAGCCTATGTGTTAATCCAGGACATGATCTACCCGTGTGCCAAATTTCATCGAAATCCGTTCAGTAGTTTTTGCGTGAAAGAGGAACAAACATCCTTACATCCATACTAGACATGGGCGCCGCCTAGGAAAAAGCCGGCGGCGGCGTGCTGGTAATTTTTGGTCGGCGGCGGCGTAACGCCGGCGGCGTGGATTTTTTTAATGAATATTGAATATATGTATAGGCCACATATAAATTCCTTAGTTACATGTTCGTAGGTAGTTGGAAGCACTTGCAAATTAACTCATCGGTATAAAAATCCCTTCAGGACCCATGCCCATCCACCCTGTGGTTTGGGGGCGTTTGGAAAAATTCCACCACGGTATCCCCTACCTGTCGTAAAAGACTATTAGTCAATAGAGGCCACCGGGGGTGCCAGGCGGACGGCAGGGGGCTGTTCGTCTTTAGTTTTTGTGTTTTTTAGCACATTGTTGCAATCCCTGTGATGGACGGCAGCGTGGCAGGTAGGCCTCACGTTGCCGTTGACGCAGAGGGTGCCCTTCGGTGCGCGGGAGCGTCTGAGCCCAACACAACAGCAGACGGGCCGCACTAGGCGGCACCGCGCAGGGGCGGTTGCGGACAACAACTTAGACACTTCCGTCAGAGGAAGCCCGCGGCTGTCCCTAATGCGCCGAAGATGGCCACAGCGGAGTTTTGGTTTGTATGCTGTGCGTTGTACATACGTTGGGCGGTCACCTAATGGTATCATATCTCCGGGCGGCTCAACGTCGGATCGTAAGGCACGGTGAACCCAGAATAACCGCTCAGTCGCCCCCCTTGAAGTATGGGGGTAGTAAGAAGTCACTTTCTCCGCGAAAAATAATAACAAAAAAAGACAAATGCTCCATGGCACTCGCGAGTCTTTATCTTGTTTCGCGGAAAAGGTGAAATGACCATTAATGCCCTTTGGTGTCACCATCCCGTCATCAAAAATGACTGCGCGGTTATATCATTATCACCGCTTTTACGACCTAGCGTTACGCCACTTATAGAGATGGAAGCATCGGCCGACACACCAAGCTGGACCAAGTCTTTTCGTCTATGAAAACTAGTAGTGACGGCGTTAGGCGTCGGCGACCGCCGACGGCCTCGCGGTTAAGGGGCCTTACAAAAAAATATTTAATATTACTTTTTGATAGTGGCGGCCTTAGCCAACGCAGGGCTCCGGGGGTAGATGTTTGCACGTGGCCTTTTTCTTTGTGCCCTTTGCCAACCGAGGGTTCAGCCGCCGCTAGGCCCGGGCGAGGGAAAAGTGGAAAATAAAAGGGGCCTCATAAAGCTGATGTCGCCGACGTCCACGTTTGGTCTAGCGTCGCCATTGTAAACTACTAAGGCATACTAAATGTATACCAAAGCACTTTGTTGCGTCAGGGACGGCTTCATGATCTCATTGTCATGAGCGCCTAATCATTTTATCCGCAAATCTCCATCGAAAGGACGGGTAATATTCAGTTCTCCACCTCATGCCTCAAATTTCTCTACTTCTGGCGGGAGGAGTCCGACCTTTCGTGTTCCCGCACCATCTCTTTTCATAAGAGGTCTACCTTCGTACTCGTAGGCCATCAAAAATTAAGATCTGTTGCTGTGGTCTTGGTTAGTAATACAGCGACAGCGAGAGGCCTCCTCCATTAAATGGCAAGAAATCGCTATGCTCTCAATTAAGGTTAGCTAAAACTCCGATAAATGTTAGGTTATATATTGGACCGTATATTGCAACCTCAAAGGCCGAGTGGACGGTTATTCGGGAGACCCCAATATCGCCCGATAGCCCCTATTAGTCGGCTTTTATAACAGACCGGGGATGCTGTAGTGGACTTCCCTAAACGCCCCCAATTCACAGGTCAGGACCAGGAGTCTCTAACGTATCTGATGGCAGAGGGATTGGCCCGCTATCGATCTCTCGTAGCAATCTCTTTCTGATGGAGAACTACTCTGAAAAAGTAAGCCACTGCAATCTAGAATCTCCGCCTGTTTTTTTTTTTTTTTTTTTTTGAATGGCCATCTTCGGCTCATTAGGGACGGCTGCGGGCTTCCTCTGACTCACGTCTAAGTTGTCGTCCGCAACCGCCCCTGATCTCCGCCTGTTGACCATGGATCAGTAAAAACGATCATATGCACCTGACCGTAAGACACCGTCGTTAGGCAGTTATCACAATGAAAAGACATGACCTACGATCTGCCACAGATACTCTCCGGAACAATGTTCTCCGATGAGTACATTTATCAGTTGATAGTTGGATCATAGTTGCTTCACGCCTTGGTGAAATCAGGGTGGACTACTAAAACTTTTGGGCACCGAGGACGGGGTCTCCAGCCTGAGACCACATCTTCCATGGCATCTCCGCCGAAAGGTACCCGCTTGGCCTCTATTTAGGAGTCGGACGCTGCTCGTGTGTGGAAGCTCCCTCGAACCAGTGGAAGGTGGCTGTAGGGCTTTGGGGTCCAGATCCCAAACGGTATCTAACCAACAAGTAAGTCACGTACAAGATCGTGTGGTACGCCCTTATTATCTGCTGCGGATTCCACTGGAGAGCATTGCAGAGAGATTCGGAGGTCCAAGGTTTCGGCCGAAAAGGTACTGCTGTAAAAGATCATGGACCACATAACTCCGTGGCATAAAGTTTAGTTAGCGATGCCAGGACCTTTTAGGTTAGAAAGCTTGAAAGAGCGCAGCCGCGTATGGGCGCGTGAGCACAGAGGCCGTAGCCAAGATGCCTTTTACAATCGTTAACGCTAATAGTTGTTTTTCTGTTGTTTTTTTCTTAAAATTTTTGAAGAAAAATGATTTTTTTATTCCAAATCTACGCCGGCGCGGCGCCTATGTCTACATCGAACTAAATATGACATTTGAGACCCAATCATTCATAAAATTTGACAATAAAAATTAAAAGTATTCACAAAATCCACGCCGTCCAAGTTAGGCGGCGGCGGCGGCGGCGCGCGGGTCCTGCCCGGCGGCGTAACGCCGGCGCGGCGCCCATGTCTAATCCATACATCCAAACATCCATACATTCTTACAAACTTTCGCCTTTATAATATTAGTAGGATTTTTTAAAGTGACAAAAATTTTTAAATTTTTATTTGTACCTACTTTGGAAATCGTTTACCGATACGCATCCGCGCGAACCTCGGCTATCGCGCGGTTGCCCGCGTTCTTTCAAAATATAATTATTTTAACTTTACGCATTTTTGTGATTTTACGTAGGTAAGAACTATCGAGACTCCCTCCCATCCCCTTTTAAGAAAAAATAACACATAGTCGACGCCCTCCCACCTTAAGTCGTCTGACGAAATAAATGAATGGCCCCTGTATTCTTTGTAAATTATCGCTCGCTTTAACAGTGAAGGTAAACATCGTGAGGACATCTGAGAAGTTCGCTGAATTTCGAAGGTATGTGAAGTCTGCCAACCCGCACTAGGCCAGCGTGGTGGACTAAAGCTGTGATTCCGCAGGACGCGGCAGACGGCAACAGCACACGACGGCAAATGAAGCGCGGCAGGTGACGTCCGTCGTGTGCGGTATCAGTCTCATACAATTTAATACTGCATAGTAGTGCCGTCTGCCGTCGCGGCACATGCTGTTGCCGTCTGCCGCGTCCTGTGGAATCACAGCTTAAGGTCTTAATGTTCTCAATTATGGAGGAGGCCCGTGCTCAGCAGTGGGCAGTATATTGTAATACAGGGCTGGGGTTATGATTTTTAAGGTAACCTTATGAAGCCCTAGCATGGCGCTAAGTGCTTACTGCCTTAAAAGTAAATGGGGGTTTTGTAACTGAAAAAAAAAGATCATTGTATTAATAATAATTTATTATAAATACAATCACATATTATTTGAAGGCTTAACTTAAACTATTGAATTCACAGTGCTTGCATATATAAATTTTAATATTATAGAATATAATGGTACAGTACAGACATCCAATAAGTTAACATCAGTGAGTAAATCGTAAGACAACGTTGTTTAGTTTTGATGAGACGTTGGTGGAAAAGCTTCTTGAGTTTTTGAGAGAGTTTGAATTACATCTCAAGTAGACATAATGTATGAAGAGTTCAATACATTATGTCTACTTGAGATGTAACTCAAACTTGAGATTCATTTATTAATACCGTCCTTAGTCAAGCTCGTCCCCAGTAATCAAAGAAGAAGTTATGATGTTAGTGATTGATCGAGAGAACAATACGTCAGTCACGTGTTAGTCTCTCAACCAACCCCAATAAAACAAAACTGAGTTGTGTCGTCTTTTTTTTGGCACATTCCAAGCTCAATGACGTTTTAAGCATTGTTCATAAGAGCTGTGTCGTCCAATTTGTTTGTAAAAAATAAAATACAGAGTAATGTAGGATGAGGACTTTTACATTCCACATTGACTTAATACTGACTCAAATCTAAGGGCTGTATGAATAAATCAATCTCAAGTTTGAGTAACATCTTAAGTAGACATAATGTATTGAATTATGTCTAATTTACATGTAACTCCAACTTGAGATTGATTTAATAATAACGCCATAAGTTTCAATGTAACAGAAGTCTAGTCAATGTCTACAAGACAGGTCAAAGAGTATGTATGTTTATATATGTACCAGGAAATAAAGCTCATATTTCAATGCCTTAAGAATCAAGTTTATGTGGTGTAACAAGGTCCTAACAAGGTATTCTAACTCATTAACTTATTAGAGATTCCATATCAGACCCCTTCCTAATTCTAGTAATTTTTCCTTGCATTTCTCTAGGAATACCATGTTTTTCAGTCAAATGTCGTCTCACCGTTACATTTTTTGTGTATGTTATGCCACATTTATTGCAAATATAGAGATACCTCCTCTCATGTATGTTGTTCTTATGAGCCAACATAGCACAATGACGATAAAACTTCTTCGGACAATGGGAGCATTGGAATGTCTTTTCAGTGTGGTACACAAGATGATTTCGGTAAATTGCTTTCCTACGGAAAGTCAGACCACATTTTTCACAAGTGTATGGCCTTTCACCAGTGTGTAGACGAATGTGTTCAATTAAAGTTATTTTTCTTGCAGCTTTGAATGAACATTGATTACATTGAAGGTACGGACCAATGCCGTGGGTGGCTACTTGGTGTACATTTAACTCACATTTTGTGGGAAATGCTTTAGCACATCCCTCACACATATATCTGCAGCCAGTGTGTCTCTGCATATGACGGTCATATCTCAATCGATTTGATAACTGCAAGTTGCATACATTGCATTTAAAGTCTCTTTTAATGCGTCTTATGCCTCTTTTTGTAAACTTTTTGTATCGGTAGTTGTTCGCTGCAGTGTTAAAGTTATGCATGCCTGCATTTATAATTTTTTCCAATTTATTTAGTAGAGCATCATCTGAATCAGTGTTAGTTTCATCAAAATTTGTCTTTGGGTGTGTAGCCTGTGTAATTGCAATATCATTGAGGGTATCTTGACCCCAATCTGAGTTGGAATCTTCATTCTCTTGTGACAGTGAAGGTTTTGGTTCACTCTCATTTTGCTTTAGAATTATTTCATCAGTGTCCCGGTCAGAATTAAATTTTGTTCCTCCATTAGACTTACTGATACTCCTGGTGGGTACACATTCTTCAGGAAAGTAATGTTTAAAAATGGTGTACTGACATATTAATTCTTTATGATCTATGTTTGTTGTACTATTGATTCTCATTAAGTTTTGAAGTTGCATATCACTGTTTTCACACTTATATTTGAACATAATAGCTTGCTTTAGCAATGATAAACAGTTTTTACACATCATAACGGGTAATTTATGGTCAATTGCGAGTTTAATGTTAGCAAACGTAATCACAAACTTTCCGTAACAGCTAAGTCCGTCATCTGTAGAAGTATCAAATAAAGACACCATATTTTGATACGCTGAATGCGATAAACATACTCGACAAATGGATTTGTAGACTTCTTGATAGTTATCCATATTTGTGCGAGCTTAACTATTTACAAACTAACATGAACAATGATAATTATTATTTATTGATACCTTTTTTTTTTTTGTTAATTTATTCATGTCCATGGATACAAAGTCCTTCAGGCGCATACTTGTTTCTTGTTTTATTATCCTCAGTGCTTACTAACTACTATGTCAAAGTAAAGCAGTGGTTACCTTACCAAGACTTTATCGAGGAGTTTTGGCGGCAACAAAAAAGCACTTGATTAGCACAGTTATTTCAATTCACTTCATTTGAGCCCTTTAATAGAACTATATTGGATAATATACCACCATAATTATGCAACATAACACTAAGTATCACCAAAATAATGAATTAAAACAAGAGCACCTCATGACACTACCAAGTTCCCGCCAAAACTCTTTATTGATACCTATATAATTTTTTTTTGTTATAATTTTCCCTTTAGGGAAGGCAAAGGGTTCTAGCCCATACAGCCTCGTCTTAAGTGATATTTTGGGTTGAATTTTTTTTTTCCTAGGTACTATGTCGTAGTAAAGCCGTGGCTACCTTACCAAGACTTTATCAAGGAGTTTTGGCGGCAACGAAAAACACTTGATTGGCACAGTTATTTCAATTCACTTCATTTGAGCACTTTAATAGAACTATATTGGATAATATACCACCATAATTATGCAATATAACACTAAGTATCACCAAAATAATGAATTAAAACAATAGCACCTCATGACACTTCCACGTTCCCGCCAAAACTCTGATACCTATATAAAAATATTTTCATCAGTATTTTTACGTCAATGTCAAAAGATATAAAAGAAGCTGTTTCATATAACCCAAGAAGTTTATAATATATCTACTGGAGGCCTCGGTACACACATTTTTGTGAAGACAAAAAAATTACCTTTTGAGCTGTCTTCTATCTCACTCACTCTTTAACCTATGTTGCCAAAGCTTACGGATTATTTCCCCACCCATAAAAAAATATCAATACCGTTATTGTCGTCTCAATCATATATATATAAATATTTCCAACATATCTTATATAATGATATAAGTACTATTTTCATTTCAGAATTATTCTTGTTGAATAAGATATCCTTAAGGTTTTTTATCCTTATTAACATTTTAGTTAAACAAAATTTCCTCATTTAATTGGTAATTGCGAATACATATTTCGGCAACACTGTTATAAAACGTTAAGTTCGAGAAGTTTTGGCGGGAACTTGGTAGTGTCATGAGGTGCTCTTGTTTTAATTCATTATTTTGGTGATACTTAGTGTTATGTTGCATAATTATGGTGGTATATTATCCAATATAGTTCTATTAAAGGGCTCAAATGAAGTGAATTGAAATAACTGTGCTAATCAAGTGCTTTTTTGTTGCCGCCAAAACTCCTCGATAAAGTCTTGGTAAGGTAACCACTGCTTTACTTTGACATAGTAGTTAGTAAGTACTAAGGATAATTAAAAAATAAACAAGTATGCGTCTGAAGGACTTTGTATCCATGGACATGAATAAATTAACAAAAAAAAACGTTAAGTTCGATGACAATATAGTTGTCAAATAAATGTTCACTTCGAAATTTTCTCTGTAATTATCTACAATAATAAGTGTGTTTTAGTGATATTTTAATGTGAATTGTGTAGTTCACGGTTGCAGAAATATTTGATATCCATAATTTAGTGTGAAATTCTACAGGTAAGTTTATTGTAATCAATATTGTGTAAATATTATAATTTTATCAATATTTATACGAATCGTAATAAAATACGTGAATATTTTATAAATGAACTGTAGAAAAACCTCGCTTAATGTGATTTGCTTTATATATGACTACTTTTTTCATATTAACGTAATGTTAAATGTGATTTTTTGTATTGTAAATAGTATATGTAAACAAGAGGCTAGGGTGACCATGGTGTAAGCTTTGGTGGACCGGTTTCACGATGGTGCTAGAGTATTTGTAATACTAGCCGCCTTACTAATGAATATTATAAAGCTTATTAATCTTTAAATAATCATCGTAAATAAAAACTGAGGATCAACAGTTACAATCGAGTTCTCAGTGTATCCAGCATTGATTTATTGAAACTTTTATTTAAAATAAAATCGAGTTTGTATTACTCTTTACAGATTTCTTAAAGATATGGATAAGCAAAAACGTGGTTAAATATAAATACCATTAAAAGGTCAATTTGATGTCTGCAAGAATTACTAGTCTACATTTAAAGACAGAAGATTATGATTCTGAATGTGATAATGTGTCTTCTACTTCTCGGAGTATGGCAGAAGATGTCAAAAATAATTATTTATTACCAGAAACTCATGCTGTAAGTATATTATTTTTTATCATTTCACTGGTATAATTATGATCCACTTAGACTTTATTATTTACTAGCTTTTGCCCGCGGCTCCGCCCGCGTGAATGTTTTTCCGGGATAAAAGTCACTGTTTATATTTTACTGGGATGAAAAGTGGCCAATGTGCTAATCCAGGACATGATCTACCCGTGTGCCATATTTCATCGAAATCCGTTTAGTAGTTTTTGCATGAAAGAAACATCCATACATCCAGACATTCTTACAAACTTTCGCCTTTATAATATTAGTAAGATTAGTAGGATAGGGCATTAAGCTTGCGACCCACCAAATTTTATAACGGCGGTACATTGGGTGATATCTGAGTGTACTAAATGGCACCTCTGCCTCTGTCTAAAATATATAGGTACTTAAATATATTATTATTGATTGATATTTACTTTTTACATTATAAACTCATTTGCAAAAAATACGGGCACCTAAGCAATGAACCATTTCAAATGTTACTATTGGTTTGTTTGATAATTATAGGTAGTTTTACTTTCACAATTTTGTAAATTAATAAGCAAATGATCATTTTCGTGAGTATTATCATAAAATTTTGATAAAATTTATGGGTTTTAATGCTAAAGTTCACTAGTAGTGTATGCTCGCTAGTAGTGCATGTGCTCGTGAAGTAAAAGTTAACAAAGATTTTTGTTTGTTTTTTCTTTAATAAAGTAAAAGCAGATAAATGTTTAGTATCGAGTGTGACCCCCTCTAGCTGAAATCACAGCTTGAATTCGTCTGGGTATGCTAGCGAGGATATCCCGGATACTTGCTTGCGGAATACGTTCCCACTCCGCGGTAATCACATTCTTCAGCTCTCTGATGGTTTGCGGAGCCGGTTGTACTGATCTCACGCGTCGTTTCAGAACGTCCCAGACATGCTCTATAGGATTGAGGTCGGGACTTCGAGCTGGCCAATCCAAACGACGAATGCCGACCTCTTGCACATACGCTTCCACATCGCCAGACCGGTGGGCGCGAGCGTTGTCGTCCATAAAAATTGAGTCTTCGCCTAAAGCGGCCAATGCGGGTTGTGTATGAGGAATAAGAACTTCCGTTATGTATCGATGTCCAGTCAGTGAGCCGTTTTCAATGAAGACGAACTCTGTACGATCCATTGAATTTATTCCTGCCCAAAACATAACAGAGCCCCCACCATAAGGTGTGATTTCTTCAAAACAAGCCTCTCCAAAGCGTTCACCTCGTCTTCGTAGCACTCGCCGACGTCGATCTTCACCGAACAGAGATATCCTGGCTTCATCGGAGAACAATACCCTATTCCAGTCTTCTTGAGTCCATGACTCACAATTTCGAGCAAACCTAAGCCTGGCAACTCTGTGCTCACGGAGTAACTTAGGGCCGCGGGCCGGGTGATGACTGCGTATATTGGCCGCGAGCAGCCTCCTCCTGACCGTCCATAGACTAATATGCACATTTCTTACTTCTTCGAGGTTGTTCTTAAGGTCCACATACGAAGACTTGCGATTTCTCAATGCGCGACTCACAAGAAAACGATCATCCCGTGATTGGGTACATGGTTTTCTTCCAGAACCAGGCCTTCTCTCGACGGAACCGGTGTCTTGATACCGCTGCCAGGTCCTTTGAACCGTCGAGCGACTCACACTTAGCCTCTGAGCCACGAAGCATTGGCTGCAGCCCTCTTTGAGCAGCGCAATAATTTTGGTAGCTTTTACCACTTTCTCTAACATTATTGAGACAGCTAAACAGCAATAAATGAAGCTTTGACAATTAAGAATATGAAATAAATTCATAAAAATTGACTAAAAGTTATGAAAACCGATATTATCTTTTGGAACTTCGCACCAAAAATGTAGGATAAAAAGTGGTTTTCTGTAAAAACGAGCATCAAACGAAAATTTTAATTTAGAACGTACTGTTTTAAACACCACGGCATTTTTAAAACCGGCCAGTAACATGAACAAATGATTGAAATCATTTTGGTACCGTATTTTTTTTAAAAAGAATTAAAATCTAAACCGCCCGTTTTTTTTGCAAATGAGTGTATGTCAGCGAAATGAATATGAACCACCATTGAAACGTCAAGACTTGAAAGATTTCAATATATCAGTAAATGTGAAGACATCCCGTGAAATAAATTAGAAGAAATAAAAGAAAGTATTGCAGCAGAAGATGAAGAGATAAAAGAAGAAAATTAATTACAAGTTATTTCTTACTAAAGTTGTTCATGATTATACTTTACAGTCTGAAATTGAAAATATTTTGCAGTGAAATTTTGCTAACATTTGAGATTTTTTTTAAAAGTATATTCAAAATAGCAAGCAAAGAAAAATTACATATAGTGATGACATAAAGACTTTTGTTTTAACATTACACCTTTAGTCGCCGAAAACAATTTTGTTTTTATAAATTCAAAGATTTATTTGCCGAAAGAGAGCACATTATGGTGATCTTTAGCAAACTTTAATAGTTTTGTTGGCTTCTTCACAGAAGTTTTAGAATATTAAAAATAAATTTAAGGAAGAAACCTCACCCGCAGAATGTAGCGTTAATTTTTGATTCCATGGCTCTCAAACAAGAATTTATTTAGTATTGTAATTTGTAAAACATCCACGTGTTTATTACTTTTGCTATAAATATCTACACAACTTTGTTTACAATCAACTTACCTATGGAATTTCACACTAGATGTTGGATTGCAAATAATTCTGCAACCATGAACTACACAACTCATAGTAGAATATCTCTAAAACACAATATTTATTATAGTGGATAATTACAGAAAAAAAGTTCGCAGAATACTTGCAAAAATTGTAAAATCACACAAAATAGATATTCGTAATATTTCAAAATTACTCACTGAAAATTAGGTTATTAACTTCCTAAATGTGTATTATTTTGTTCATGTATGATTGTTTACTTTTATGAGTATGTTTTTTGTTTTTTTTTATTATATTTAAATTTAACAATAACTATAGTTCGATCCCCGGGTCGGGCAAAGTGATATTGAGTTTTTCTATTCAGTATCAGCTCGGAGTCTGGAATTTGTGTCCGATATGGCGATAGGCTCGCCCCCTATCACATCATGGGACGGAATAACGGCGAAAAGTGGGTGCACTAGTTGTGCCTCTGCCTACCCCTTCGGGGATAACAGGCGTGAGTGTGTGTGTGTGTGTGTGTGTGTGTAGTTTTCATTTTTAAATATCCCAATGTTTTTCTGTCTAACCTTACAGTCTCCATATTTGGTTATAAAGGCCAGCAAACAACGTGAACATATCCAGTCGCAGGGGAAAGTAAAACATATATAATGTGAGGTTGTGTGCCGAGCAAAAAAAAAGCACGCGGGGCCCCGTGCGAAGCAAAAAATATTTTTTTTAACAGCTTTGTAAGTAAGGTGCCAAAAAACGGTCCCCCAAGGAGCTGCAAGATGCCCCTGTAACTGCGAGGCCCCAGGCGGTTGCCTGGTTCGCCCCCCTCCTCCAAGGCCGCCACTGAATTCACCACCGCGTGGTGAGGTATTTTTTTATGTAAGTGGAACTAGTAGTTCCGAACTACTTACCAAAACAGTATGTAAATATGCCAATTTTGTTTGGAATAAACTTTCTAACTCAAATTATATTTTTTAAATATCAACTATTACTAGCCGCTGTAGTTGGTTTTCATAGTTACTTTAAACCGCATTACTTTATAGAGATAAAAATAAATATTATGGTGCGATATCATATTATTACACACTCACACACTCACGCCTCTTATCCCCCGGGTAGACAGAGGTGCAATTAGTGCAACCACTTTTTGCCGTTATTCCGTTCCATGGTGTGATAGGGGGCGAGCCTATCGCCTTATCGTGTACAAATTCCAGACTCCGAGCTGATACTGAATGGAAAATAATCACTTTGCCCGACCCGACCATCCCGGGGATCGAACCCGAGATCTCAGCATTGCAGTCGTACCATAATACAACTACGCCACCGAGGCAGCCATATTATATCATATCATATTATTATGGACAGTTAATTATGTTACGTCCTGGTTTTGAAAATAAACCTTTGTCACTCTAAAGAGAGAGACAGCAGTTAACTGTGACGTCACATTTTATTCTTCAGTTTGTTAAACGGAATGAATAATCCATATGGGTATAAAATTCTTGATATAACCTGTAACTCGTATGTTCGTTTTAAAACATTTGTTTGACGCTTCTATTTATTCAATATTCATAAAGAATTGAATAAATTAATTTATTAAATTTTTTTGTATTTTCTGAATAAACCGAAGCGTCTAGCAATCTTTTTACGGGGACATACGAAGCTGCACGAAGCTGTATGAGACGGCTTCCTTATATTTTTTTTCCATTGACGAAAAAAAAAAGAACTTCAAGTGGTTAGTGGTAGTGTTGGGTAGGACACGACATAAAAAAGAGTTTGTTAGAGTAGCCTCTTTTTTGCACACAATGTTCCACTTCAAATGAGGCGAGGCGTAATGAAACTCGGCGATACTTTTTTTTATGTTATAGGGTGCGAACGAGCATACGGTTCACCTGATGGTAAGTGATCACCGCCGCCCATGAACATCTGCAATACCAGGGGGTACAGAAATGCGTTGCCGGCCTTTTAGGTGGGAATACGCTCTTTTTTTAAGTTCGCCAGGTTGTTTCTATCCGGAAATGCTGCTGGCGGCAATTGGTTCCATAGTTTAGTTGTACGTGGTAAAAAATGTCGGCTGAAACGAACAGTGGTGGATTGCCAACCTCCGAGGTGATGTGGATGGAATTTGGAGTTCTGCCGCGTTGTACGGTGATGGAATCAGCAGCAGGGATACGTCCGAACAATTCTTCAGAGCACTCTTCGTGGTAAATGCGGTAGAGAATACAGAGCGATGCTACATCTCTACGCAAAGCCAAAGGATCAAGCCGTTCGGAAAGAATACGGTCGTCAACGATACGAGCTGCCCGACGTTGAACATGATCAACAGAGAGAAGCTGGTACTGGGGAGCCCCTGCCCAAAAATGGGAACAATATTCCATGTGAAGCCGCACCTGCGCCTTATAAAGTTGCAGGTGATGGCCCGACGTGAAATATCGCTTCGATCTGTTGAGCACGCCAAGCTTCTATGAGGCTAATTTGGCTTTACCCTCAAGGGGACCGCGGAACTGAATGTTACTCGATATGTCGACACCAAGAAATCCGATACTGGCTGAGGCAGTTAGAGGAGTGCCTTGGAATTGAGGCGATACGACAAATGGCGTTTTTTTTGCGGTAAACGCACAAACTTGCATCTTTGTGGGGTTGAATTGAACCAAGTTGTGCTGGCCCCAATCCAAAACTCCGGACAGTAAGGTTTCGACTTCAGACAAAAGTTTGTTTCGGCACTCTTCGACATTTTCCCGAGAGATGTTGGCTCGGCCGGTATACAAAGCATCACCCGTGCTATCATCTGTGTAGCAATGTATACTGCCAATTTGCAGCATATCATTGATATGCAGAAGAAATAGCGTGGATGATAGCACACAGCCTATTGGTAAACCAGCGTTCACAGACTTGAGATCCGAGCATGCACCGTCGACACCGACCTTGATGCTCCGGTCCGCTAGAAAGCTGGCTACCCATTTGCACAATTTCTCGGGAAGCCCATAGGAGGGAAGCTTCGTAAGAAGCGCTTTGTGCCAAACTCAATCAAAGACCTTCGCTACGTACAAATTAACGGCAAGTGCCTTCCCCTACTCTCGATCACCTTCGCCCATCTATGTGTTAGGTACACAAGAAGATCACTGGCCGAGCGACCTCTACGGAAACCGTATTGGCGGTCACTTAGTAGCTGATGGTCCTCTAGGTACCTAAGGAGCTGGCAGTTGACAATGGATTCTATTGTTTTCGAGAGCAAGGAAGTAATGGCTATGGGCGTGTAGTTGGACGGATCTGAGCGGTCACCTTTTTTAGGGATTGAATGCACGAAAGCTGTCTTCCAAGACGTCGGGACTACACCTGAGGAGTAAGAGTACCTACCGAAAGAGACGCGTTAAGACTGGAGCCAATTCAGGAGCACACACCTTCAAAACAATAGGGGGGATACTATCGGGCCCACTCCATTTATGGATATCGAGAGAGAACAGCGCTCTACGCACCAGCCGTTGCGAAAACCGTATTTCTTGCATAGTGCTGTTGCACCGCGGGATAGTCGGCGGCTCGCGTCCCCCGTCATCCAGGGTTGAGCTAGACGCAAAAAGAGAGCCCAAAAGATCGGCCTTCTCTTTTGCGACATGGGCCAACGATGCATCCCCCCTACGAAGAAGTGGGAAAGAAGGGTTACAAAAATTCCCCATGGCAACTTTGGCGGAAGACATCATGGCACGGAAGACGAACCAGTCTCTCGCCAATTCTGCCAATGTGATCCGATTTCACCATGGCAATAACTCTTTTGAAGGACCTCGAGGCGAAGTTGTACTCCTTTTTTCTAACGCTGGAATTTACATCCTGAGCTGCCACCGTATCTGCCCAAATCTTGTAGCATGCCTGCTTACGTCGATTTGCCACTTTGCAGGAGCGACTAAACCAGGGCTGTGATCTGCCACCAACGGGCACAACAGAGGAAGGCATAAAAAGTTCCATTCCTTGAAGCACCACATCGGCAACAGAGTCGGCAGCGGCGTCAGGATCATCCAGCGTGAAGCAAACCCGCCCCCAAGGGTAGGACGCAAAAAATGATCGCATCCCATCCCAGTCTGCTGACCTATAGTGCCACACATGGCGACAGCCTGCAAATTGCGGCCGAATCGGGCACATGAGTGGCACCGTACTTCTTATCAGACAGTGGTTAGATGATCCCAGAGGGGCATCGATCCTGATCTGATAACCGTGCGGATGTGAGGTCAGCTGAAGGTCCAACAGGGAAGGTGTATGGTCTTCCACATCTGGGATTTTAAGTAACGAGTACAAATATGACATATTTTCACTGAAGAATTATATACTATTGTATTTTGTGGCATGCCTTTCGCTCCCTCTCTATTCCCGTCTTAGAGTTTTACTAAGATGTAACACGACTTCGCGACTACCGCGACATGAAATTTGAAGTAGTACAACAAAAAATGTTGAGCCGCGCTTACATTTTGACGTCATGTACGGGACAAATGTACCGCCTCTTGTATGTCCTACCCAACACTAGTAAGTGGACATATTTTTATTTATTTCTCACAATCTCACTTTTAAATTTTCATGTTACTGTAATTTGTAAACAGTAAAGCTCGCATAAATATGGATGACTACCAAGAAGTTTACAAATCCATCTGTCGAGTATGTTTATCGCATTCAGCGTATCAAAATATGGTGTCTTTAATTGATACTTCGACGGATGACGAACTTAGCTGTTACGGAAAGTTTGTTATTACGTTTGCTAACATTAAACTTCCAATTGATCATAAATTACCTGTTATGATGTGTAAAAACTGTTTATTATTGCTAAAGCAAGCTATTATGTTCAAATATAAGTGTGAAAACAGTGATATGCAACTTCAAAACTTAATGAGAATCAATAGTACAACAAACATAGATCATAAAGAATTAATATGTCAGTACACCATTTTTAAACATTACTTTCCTGAAGAATGTGTACCTACCAGGAGCATCAGTAAGTCAAATGGAGAAACAAAATTTAGTAGTGACCAGGACACTGATGAAATAATTCTAAAGCAAAATGAGAGTGAACCAAAACCTTCACAGCCACAAGAGAATGAAGATTCCAACTCAGATTGGAGTCAAGATACCCTCAATGATATTCCAATTACTCAGGAAACGCACCTAGAGACAAATTTCGATGGAACTAACACTGATTCAGATGATGAACTGCTAAATAAATTAGAAAAAATTATAAATGCAGACATGCAAAACAGAAAACCCACAGCTAACAAGTACAGAGATAAAAAGTTGTCAAAAAAGGTCATAAAATGCATTAAAAGAGACTTTAAATGTAATGTATGCAACTTACAGTTATCAAGTCGATTGAGATATGACCGTCATATGCAGAGACACACTGGCTGCAGATTTATGTGTGAGGGATGTGGTAAAGCATTTGCCTCAAAATGTGAGTTAAACGCACACCAGGTTGCACACCATGGCATCGGTCTGTACCTTCAATGTGATCAATGTTCATTCAAGGCTGTAAGCAAAATAACTTTAATTGAACACATTCGTCTACACACTGGTGAAAGACCGTATACTTGTGAAAAATGCAGACTCACTTTCCGTAGAAAAGCAATTTACCGAATTCATCTACTATACCACAATGAAAAGAAATTCCAATGCTCCCAATGTCCGAAGAAGTTTTATCGTCGTTGTGCTATGTTGGCTCATAAGAACAACATACATGATAGGAGGTATCTCTATATCTGCACTGAATGTGGCATAACATACACTCAAAATGTATCAGTGAGACGTCATTTGATTAAAAAACATGGTATTCCTAGAGAAATGCAAGGAAAAATTACTAAAATTAGGAAACATGGTATTCCTAGAGAAATGCAAGGAAAAAATACTAAAATTAGAAAAGGATCTATAAAGGAATTGCCAGTAAAGTGATACATACATTGCATTGACACTTATGAGTGAAATTATGTGGTGTTTGAATGAATGAAGCACAAAACTATTTTGTGCATATTTTTTGCAAACAAATAAAATACATAGCTCTTTATAAACTACTGGAAAATCAAATGTAGTTATTCAAAAATATCAGAATTTTCATGGGACACTGAGTACTGTGAATAAAAAGTTATCTTTAAATCAAATGATTATTTACTAGCTTTTGCCCGCAGCTTCGCCCGCGTTAATGAGGTTTTCCTCTATAAAAGTCACTTTGATCTCTGATAAACGCGTGCGATCGCAGCTAATCATAAGGTACTGTAGGGCGAAGCGTGGCCTTCGACACGCCATTTATAGGCACGCGCTGCCAGCCACGTGGCTGGTGCCACCGCAACCTCTATGTCCCTGCATTTGAAGTCTGTGATATCTTCGAAAATATTTATTCAAATTATATGATGTAAAGGGCCATTTTGATCTATATTAAATTCACAAAGTATTCAATGTTCAATGTACTTAACTGGATAAGGATTAATGCTGTATTGCTTAAAATCGCTTCGTAAAATATATATTAAAACAAAATAAACACGACTGCGTCACAATCTGTTTTATCTTTCTAAAACTTATCGAAGAACTGAAAAGATAGAAACAAGATTTTAGTTTGAATATTTTATTTTGGATTTGAATAATCTTAGTTGACAGTGTTCACAAACGCTGTCGGAGAGATAACTATGTGGTTTTATTTATTAACGCAATGTCAAAATGACCCTGTATATGTATAATATACACACACACACACATACACTCACGCCTGTTATCCCCGAAGGGGTAGGTAGAGGCGCAACTAGTGCACCCACTTCTCGCCGTTACTCCGTCCCATGATGTGATGGGGGCGAGCCCATCGCCATATCGGTCACAAATTCCAGACTCCGAGCTGATACTGACTAGAAAGACTCAATATCACTTTGCCCGACCTGGGAATCGAACCCGAGACCTCAGCATTGTAGTAGTACCATAATACAACTACGCCACCGAGGCAGTGTATAATATATACATGTATATACTAAATACATAGACATACTCTCGTTACCCTTTCTGTTTCTATCATCTATCTATCTTCACTAAGTTATATCTCCCTCTCAACTTCCTTTCGCCTCGCCCGATCACACTTTTCGTAACGCTCTCGTCACGCATTCACCAGCTTACTCCCCAAGTACGGAGTTTTACTCCAAAAATACATGTGATATAAGGTGCGGGGTGGGGGGGCTGATTAGTCTAAAACCTCACCACATATCACCAGGCGGGGATTACAAAGTTGCTAAAAACATCACGTGATTAATGGAAGACCCTTAAGTACGTAACGGGTTGACTGGTTAATCACTTTCAATCTAAGACTATTTAACCAATGGACACGATATGGCAATAATTCGCAAACAATTTTTTCTGCCAATCCTGACGGGGGGCGAGAAAGACACGGATAGCACACATTTAACAAAAAAAAATTACACGTGCATGGCTGAATATAAGGTCTCTTTTTACACATTAACACAACAATCACAATTTCTGTGGAGCACCGCTTAATGTCATTATCGTAGAATGTGATGACAGCGATCGTAAATCACATAGGTTTTGATAAAAGTTTATGACCAGCTGCGCATTTATGACCAACAAAGGGTATTCGCCTGGTCATCCCATCTCCTATGCATTGCTAGATACTCAAAGCTTTCAATTCATGAAAAGTGTCACTAATGGAATTATTGGTAATCCAACTGATTTAAATTTACCGGAAGTGCTACATTTCTTTAGTCCGTGACTGGAAAAAAGATGGCGGTACGAAGTTCGCCGGGTCAGCTAGGTTGATATTTTTAACTTGATATTTGTACACGTTCCTGAGAAAAAGGGTCTTGACAGACAGACAGGTGGACGGACAACAAATTGATCCTATTATTATGAGTTCCTTTTTTCCTTTTGAGGTCAGGAACTCTAAAAACCGGACAAGTGCAAGTTGGACTAGCGCAACGAGGGTTCCGAACAAACTTCATAAGTAAGTAGGCAGGTACATTAAGCAAGGAAATAACATTAGGTATTGCTATAATTAAAAGAAAAACTAGGTTAAAGCACAAACTTAACTTTGCCTTTCGATCCCTGGACACGGTTATTGCACCAACAGCAAATTATAAGTTTGTAATAGTAAATTCGCTTTTGTATTGTTATTAATTTATGGTTTTCAGATTTTTTTTACATGTGCTGTAAGAGTACTTCTTGCCAAAGGACATGTTCAAAAATGGGCCTGAAAATCTAAACAAGACAATTAATGTATATTTGGATAGAACTTCTAAAAACTAGTATTTTGCAATAAGTCGTTTAATTTTGAAGACCTCCAATTTTGAGATGCATGTAATTTTGTTTGACTTGAAAACCACACGTAGTATGAAAGTTATTAAAAACGTTGGTTATGAATGGAGGGGTCTACAATTTTTTTTTAATGGATCTAGGTTCAAGATGTTACCCCTTTAATATCCCTAAAGTTTGAGCCTGTTTAGATTTTGAGGCCCAGCACCCACACAAAAAGTGGACGTCCCTTGACGGGAAGTAACCTACGTTTTGATTCTCTTGACAAATCACAAAATATGCGACATAAACGGTCATAATTTGTTTTGATCGGGGTGGCCTGAAGTTTAATTTTTTCACAGCTTGCACAGCAAGTCCTTGGCCTCAATAAGGTATCTCGTTCTGAAATCGATATTTTAGACTTATGATAATAACAAGAAGGGGTAGACAGAAGCGCAACTAGTGCACCTAAATTTCGTTATGCATATTCGTCTATTAAAAGTAAACGATAGCTTAGTTGTGATGTGAATGGAACGGTCTGCCGAGACAATGTCCGGAGGTTCAAAACCCAAGGCACACATCTCTGACTTCAAAGTTACTTGTGTATCGTTTATTAATTACCTATCGTTCGCTTTAACGGTGAAGGAAAACATTGTGAGGAAACCTAAATACTTGAGAATTCTCCATAAGAATCTCGAGGGTACCTATGTGAAGTCTGCCAACCCGCACTAGGCCAGCGTGGTGGACTAAGACCTAACCCCTCTCAGTTGTAGAGGAGGCCCGTGCTCAGCAGTGGGCAGTAAATAATACAAGGCTGTTTGCATTGCATATTCCGTCCCATGATGTGATAGGGGAGCTTATCGAGTCACTTACAGGATTGCTGGCAAGCACAACTACCTCAGGCAAACTCGCGTCAAAGCTCAATGCAAAAACTTATAAATGGGGCTCGCATTTGATGACATTTTCCTTACTATTTACCCGACTGTGAAAGAAGGAGGGTTATGTTTCAAAACGTCATCATAGCCTGTTAGTATCGTAGATAGACTTGGCGATGATATGTCATTACCTACCATACACTTTTCTGTTTTATATTGTTAATAATTGTAGAAATAGAATTAGCATAGCCTTGACTACGAAGGCCTTACGACTATTTAACCAAATTTAAACCAATGCACACGATATGGCAATAATTCGCAAACAATTTTTCTGCCAATCCTGACGGGTGGCGAGGTAGACACGGATAGCACACATTTAACAAAAACAATCCACACGTGCGGGGCTGAATATAAGTTCGCTTTTTACACAATTACACAACGAAATCACAATTTCTGTGGAGCACCGCTTAATGTCATAATCGTAGAATGTGTTGCTAGACACTCAAAGACGAAGGCATACAATGGAACTCCTTTACGACAAACAGCACGAATGTCTTGATAGAGTTTTTGCATTAACTCAACTGCTAGGGTAAAAGTTTATGTAAAAGATAAAGTAGCCAAAGCACTCAGAGATAATGCAGCTTGAATTAGTTTGACTGGTGGCGTATTTGTTTTACGTGCATGGTACGAACAGGATCATTGGTCCGAGATCCTGGGTTCGAATTCCGGATCGGGGAAAGTGATATTGGTTTTTCTGCTCGGTTTCGGCCCAAAGTCGAATTTGTGCCCGATATGGCGATAAGTTCGTCTCCTATCACGTTATGTTCATTTAGGGAATCATATTAAAAAATCCAGAGGCTAGTGCATTCAATCGAACATTTGTGGCTAAGTTTTTCCGGCGGCTTGACTCGCCTCAATGTGTTTCATTATTTTCCGAGATAAAAGATGGATTTTCTCAAATGCCACTTATTATTAAAACCCATGTATTAAAAAAAACATGTATTTTTTTTGTTCTTAGATAATAACTACAGGACTAGAGTCATTCGGTTCAAAAGTGCACACTCGCTATGGTTCGCGACACCCTAAAGATCGATTTACAGCTATAATTAAATACATACATATACATATACACTCACGCCTGTTATCCCCGAAGGGGTAGGCAGAGGCGCAACTAGTGCACCCAGTTTTCGCGATTATTCCGTCCCATGATGTGATAGGGGGCGAGCCTATCGCCATATCGGGCACAAATTCCAGACTCGGAGCTGATACTGAATAGAAAAACTCAATATCACTTTGCCCGACCCGGGGATCGAACCCGAGACCTCAGCTTTGCAGTCGTACTGTAATACAACTACGCCACCGAGGCATGCAGCTATAATTAAAGTAAATTTTTTATAGGTAGGTTAATTCTAGTAACGTCGATGCGACTTCAGGAAAGATTATATAAATACGAAGCATCACGCCTGTGTCCCTTCTCAGGGGTACCTACGCAGAGGTGTAACACATTAGTCAGCTCGGTCCTATGTAATCAGGGGGGGAGCCCAGCCATAGAGTTGATATTGACCAGAAAAATCCAATATGTATCACGAAACGTTTTTTATGAAATTTTGTTGCTACAGCTTTGTTGTTTTAATGACTTTATTGTTGCTAATACAAAAAGAAAAAGTATAGAAGCAATTGTAACCCGTCAAGCCCCGCTTATATATATAGATGTATGGGGAAACCCTATATGTATATGGACGCCAGCGTCCGTCGCGGGGCTTGAAGAGTCAATTTAGTATCTCTCTAATAATTTGTGGCGCTCTATTTAAAATTCTTCCAGTTGCTACTATAGCGCCATCTTAATTTGCTGCCTTTCAACGGACACTTTATAATATACTGAGATGGTCCTCCTTACTTCTATAATTGAGACCAAATCTCAAGCAAGCACTTGACGTTTTCAGCTACTCGCCATTTTTGTCTCGGACGCATGCAACTTTTGTGAGTTTTGAGTGCCTTTCTTTGTTAAACGATTTTAATTTAATTGGACTTTGGTGTTAGTTGAAATTTTTGGTGCGTTTAGCTGTGGGCATCGAAATATTATTTTTTTAGTTAAAGTGTAATACGGTTTCTTATTTTGGTTGTTTTTAGGAGTAATTATACTTTGTAAAATTTAGGATGATAATTTTGACAGATCACACTAAGGATGAGGGCACTGTATAATCGTTAATGAACGTATTCGATCCTATCCTATCCTCTACTATCCTCTACTATCCTATCTACTATCCTCATAGAACTTGATATCGATTGTGGCATAATTACTTTTTACAAATAAACGTGATACATAATTGCAAATAACATATATTTACAATAAATAAAATAATTTAACCAATATGTCGATCGATTTATTTTATTTCAAATCGATTTTCGAAAGTCTGTAGTTGTTCGTTATGAGTAGCACTTCACTAAGGGGCCGGTACCCTTTCATAAAGTATGACATTACCGTAAGTACATTTTACCGAAAAAAAAATACGAAACTTCATGTGCGTGAGCAGTCAAAATTATCATCCTATATTTAACAGGGTATAATAATGATACAGTGAGAGAATAGAGATGTAGGAACCCTTGGGAGACGTTTAGGAACATTAATTGGACCCTGATCCAGCTGCCGTTTTCATACTTTTGAGTAAATAAAGTTTAAAGTTTGACAGCGAATTTAAAAATAGTACTATGAAGTTACTGATTGAAAATTTAGTTCAGTAATAAAACATGATATGCACATTATTTTAAACGTAAAATATGATGCATTTTCGTATGAAGGATTTCTGTAATTACAAAAAATATATTGTAGTTTTTTTATGCAATATACTAAAATATATTTTGGTTGATGGGTGGTATCTTTTTGCTAGGATGAAATTAATCAAAATATCAAACTCCTTCGAAATTATGGCTATATATTTAACTCGATTACATACAATTTGTTGGTTGAATCTTTTGACCTTAAGAGGCTCTAATTGTTCTTCCAAGGAAGCCTTCAATAATCGTGTCAAGTCTTGCCAATTTCTCTTAGGCGACACGCAGACGTTGCTAGTTGTCGACTCATCGACTGGTGTGGGCACCGGTGCACTAGGTACTCACAATAAAACTGTCAGGTGCTTCTACAATTTTGGTGAATGTCAGTTCAAAGTCAAAGTACCTAGCAGTAGGTATCTACCCGATGCGTAAAATAAGTAGAATAGCAATAATGTTATTATACATAGTAACATCACGAGAATTGTCGATAAAAGTAATTAGGTATGTTAAAAACTTTATTATCCTAACTTCCATATTGCTACGCTTGTATAAATTAAGTTTGCATCCTAAATATCTGAATGAAAAGCAATTAAATATTCTCATCTATCTTCTTTTGGTGATAAACTAATTTTAAAAAATTATGCAATTAGTTAAGTAAATTTGGATTTTTTCTTAATAGAAAATCTCATGGTATGTAAGGGGGGCGGGAATTTGAGGGACCGGGCCTCTCATAGCTTAGGTACATCAAAAATAATCTGGGCCACAAAGACTGTAGACATTATTTTTAATTTTGTAAACTTTTGATGACGGGGAGGAGACGTGTACCTTTACGTGATATTTTGGTATCCTTGGATCCCCATGTGAAAACTTTAGTTACGCCCGTGGAAAATCTTGTAGGTACATGCGAACATTCTCCGTCAAGGTAAATGAGACTTTAATACCTGACAAATTAAATGTATTGTCCCAAAAGCTTTATTTTGTTCACTAAATAAACCCTTAAACATTCACAACCCAAATATAAATGATCACACTGTCTAAGTAATGTTTGGGCAAAATACAAAACTGGGGTCGAAACGACCAATCTTCAACTCGCCCAAAACAAAGCAACGTAAAACCATTACAGTGGCATTAACTACAACCATGTTTTAAACACAAAAGCCGGTTAAAAATTCCTGTCTATTTGTGCGTCAAAGGGAAGACAGTTAACCCTATTTTCTTAAAGCAAACGTTACAAGTAGGGATCGCAATGGCCTGGGATTTAGTCCAGGTAAGCGACGTCGTACCCAGGGGACGCGGCCTGCAATCATTCTATCGTAAAAATAAGGGTTAAGTTACAAGCTGAGGGCATTGGAAGGGTTATGCGGACAGGAATGTGTGATGCGTGAGCTAGTGGAGCGACGAGCTGAAGGTAGTGGATGAGAGCTCCGGACCGAGTGTTGTGAGACCACGTACAGGAAGCGTAGTGTGTGACGCGCGGGCTGGTGAAGCGGCAAGCTAAAGGTAACAGGATCCTATAAAGTTTTAAACACATCAACAGAGCGAGTTTAAACAAATTGAAACCTCATTTCGCTCTTCACTTGTTCCATTTTTCAACGACAGATGTTCGCGTCTAGGGAAAATTATTTGAGTTCCTTTTCCTTAGACAGATTTTTTGTGTTCAGCTTGCAGAAAAATGTGATGGGCTGGTAGTCGAGGTAAGGGTATTATGGAAATTAAAGACTTTTTGCTTCGAATTTCTTTAACTTCCCTAAATCACAATTAATTGGTTAAGAAATAAGAATTTTTTCTTAGGTTGCCCGCCATACGAAGTCGTCGTAGGTGGAATTAATATACTCACCAGTAGTATGAAAAATTCTTCCCTAAAAATAGGTAAATAAAATATAGATATTTTGTTTTCCAGTCCCTTTAAAATCTTGTTATCTCTTTGGTCCCACTGCAGCACTTCTGACTGTAAATTATGAACTATCCCGATACGACTTTTTACGCTAGACGCTTATATGCTGCTAATAATGTAACTAAGAAAAATCGGCATACTTACTATACAAGTACAAATTTCATAACTTCACTTAAGTACTTGTAATTCAACGAGTATTTTGACCTTAAAATATTATTATCTTAATAAAAATTGATATACAAGACCGCTTACAACAATATTATTTTTCTCAAGGAAAATATTCCCAAACATCTTGGAAATGGTAATAATTGATAAATCCTCCGAGGAATGTCAAACAAATGATATTTTATATTTATGATATTATAAAATATACACATTTATATTTATGAAATACGATATAAAAATTGGCGTACTGTTTATGTCTTTAGATATAAATATTATAATCTATAAAATTTACTTTTTGTAGATCATAATATTTAAGAACAAGAAAATCGGAATGGTAGTTGTTTGTATTATTTTTTTGCACTTGCCTCCGTTGCTCTCTACACCACCCTAAGGTTGACTGGGAGAGAATGCCCATGTGTACACACACACACACACACACACACACACACACACACACACACAAACGCTCACTTCTCATAGTTTGGTTGGTGATATAGGTAGAGCGACAAAATCTTGGAGTGAGCATATGCCTCCGACTGCGTTTGTGAACACTGTCAACTAAGATTATTCAAAACCAAAATAAAATATTCAGATTAAAATCTTGTTTTTATCTTTTCAGTTCTTCAATGAATTTTATAAAGATGGCAGATATTGACGCAGTCGGGTATTTTGTTCTTTTTGATTTTTTTGAGGTTGGAAATAGGTTTAATTCTGTTTTACCCATTCCCGTGGGAATACCGAGATAAAAGTATCCTATGTGTTAATCCAGATTATAAACTACCTGTGTGCCAAATTTAATTCACACCCGTCAAGCCGTTTTACCGTGAAGAAGTAACAAACTAACACAAACTTCGCATTTATATTATTAGTGTGAAGTGTGATGTGGTTTATTAGCATTTCATATTCCAAATGCCAATAAAACATATAAGTTATATATGTATTCATAATCACAGTTAAAAATCTTTATTTTGATACCATACTCGATATATTTTGAAAACATTACCTATTTCTTTAAGATTACTTTTTGCCGCCAAAATCCTTAATTAATTTTTTTTTTAATTTGGTGTAGCCAGTGTCTCTCACGATTAAGACGAATTTATTGCACCACTCACACAAAAATACGACAAGCCGTTTAGGCTCTAAGGCGTGCCAAAGAAGTAAACATACATACATACACTAGAATAACATAACCCTCCTTCTTTCGCAGTAGGGTAAAAAAGAATTTAATTGAAAGATTTAATACCAAAAATATTCTTCGGAAGGAAACGGAAACGAATCTGTCAAGTCAGACGTTGGTAATAAAATGTAAAGGAAGTTGTCAAGATTATTAAAATTATTTTATCGTGGGTTCTTTTATTCCACTTTATACCGATAATTGTTGTATCGAAAGCGGCGTAGGAAATAGGTAATAAAATTGAATTTTGTTGGGACCATCTCGACGCACAAATGAAAACAAAAAAGAATGGATAGTTATATAGTGGCTTCCTGCCAGATGCATTCCTCTTCCAAGGAGGTAAGTCTAGTTTACAGTTAACAGTAAACTTATGCCAACAGATATAAAAACATGATAAAGTACTTCATTTTCATCTACAATTTTAACCAAGAAGTAGCACATTATAACCAAACCTCTTTTAAACTTCGACAAACTTATATTTAACAGTTAAAAGGAATCCGAATTTAATATCGAAGCCCCACTTTACCCAATTCCAATACATGCTCTGCACATATGGGTTTGCAACTTTGGTGAAGCAGTTGTTTATCAACAAACACTTGAGCTTGAGTGTAAACAAATGTTCAGCAGTAACGGCGGTATAACCACTTGCTTTCACACGATCGTGAGCAAACTAATTTACTAGCTAGTGGATGTGCTCGAATGAGATATTGTGATACACGAGACGGTGAGTTGAAGGTAGACTACTTTAGAAGCTGTTATGAGATCAAGTACAGGGAGTGTGGTGCGTGACACGCCGGCTGTTAGAGCGACGAGCTGGAGGAAGTGGATGAGCGTTCAGAAGAGTGTTATGAGACCGCGTACAGGGAGCGTAATGTGTGACGCGCGGGTCGATGGAGAGACGAGCTGGAGGAAGTGGATGAGTGCTCAGGAGCGAGTGTTATGAGACCACGTACAGGGAGCGTAGTGTGTGACGCGCGTGCCGGTGGAGCGACGAGCTGTAAGAAGTGGATGAATGTTCAGAGCGAGTGTTATGAGACCACGTACAGGGAGCGTAGTGTGTGACGCGCGGGCCGGTGGAGCGACGAGCTGGAGGTAGTGTATGAATGTTCAGGAGCGAGTGTTATGAGACCACGTACAGGAGGCGTAGTATGTGATTCGCGGGCCGGTGGAGCGACGAGCTGAAGGTAGTGGATAAGTGTTCAGAGCGAGTGTTGTGAGACCACGTACAGGGAGCGTAGTGTGTGACGCGCGGGCCGGTGGAGCGACGAGCTGGAGGAAGTGGATGAATGTTCAGGAGCGAGTGTTATGAGACCACGTACAGGAGGCGTAGTATGTGATTCGCGGGCCGGTGGAGCGACGAGCTGAAGGTAGTGGATAAGTGTTCAGAGCGAGTGTTGTGAGACCACGTACAGGGAGCGTAGTGTGTGACGCGCGGGCCGGTGGAGCGACGAGCTGGAGGTAGTGTATGAATGTTCAGGAGCGAGTGTTATGAGACCACGTACAGGAGGCGTAGTATGTGATTCGCGGGCCGGTGGAGCGACGAGCTGAAGGTAGTGGATAAGTGTTCAGAGCGAGTGTTGTGAGACCACGTACAGGGAGCGTAGTGTGTGACGCGCGGGCCGGTGGAGCGACGAGCTGGAGGAAGTGGATGAATGTTCAGGAGCGAGTGTTATGAGACCACGTACAGGAGGCGTAGTATGTGATTCGCGGGCCGGTGGAGCGACGAGCTGAAGGTAGTGGATAAGTGTTCAGAGCGAGTGTTGTGAGACCACGTACAGGGAGCGTAGTGTGTGAGGCGCGTGCCGGTGGAGCGACGAGCTGGAGGAAGTGGATGAATGTTCAGGAGCGAGTGTTATGAGACCACGTACAGCGAGCGTAGTGTGTGCCGCGCAGGCCGATGGAGCGACGAGCTGAAGGTAGTCGATGGGAGCTCAGTAGCAACTATTAGGTCAAACAGGTACCGGGAGCGTACTGTGGTGACGCGTGGGCCGATGCGATGAACTGAAAGTGGTAGTTATAAAACTGAACAGGGAACTGACAAAAATCTGGAATAAACAAATTATACTTCATTAATAAAATAAACAAAATGCCTCTCAGTTCCTGACATCAGTCTTACAAAACAAATTGCTTGGGAGACAAAATTATATAAAATGTAATGTACCGCGCTTTCATTTTCCCCTCAAAATGGATTGTGATAAGTTTTCGGTGTTTTTTTTAGTATTGTGTTTGGTAATGGGAAAAGTGTCGCCCAAACATCGAAGAAGTTTACTTTTCATGTTATTGACACGTCATTGATTTCAGGAAGTAAATTTAAGTGAATAAGAATGGAAGGTTCTTTGTAAGAATTTTAACATTGTGCTTAATAATCATGGATTTTGTTCTGTATTGCTCCTAAAAACATACTATTAGTTTTAAAAATTATAATTATGATTTATCTTGATCTATATTTGATTTTTTCTCTTTGACACTTAAATTATTTCTCTTTTTTCCAGTTTAATATTTTTTATTACATAACTCTAATGACGATAATGTAACTTGTACTACTTTTTTATTTTATTTTCAGTTTGACTAAAAACGTAAGTAAAGCGAAGTCTTTATTATTTAACTTTATCATAGATTTTTACTGAATAATTTCAAAAACTACCTCAACTGCCTTGGTGGCGTAGTTGTATTATGGTACGACTGCAATGCTGAGGTCTCGGGTTCGATCCCCGGGTCGGGTAAAGCGATATTGAGATTTTCTATTCAGTATCAGCTCGGAGTCTGGAATTTGTGCCCGATATGGCGATAGGCTCACTCCCTATCACATCATGGGACAGAATAACGGCTAAAAGTGGGTGCACTAGTTGCGCCTCTGCCTACCCCTTCGGGGATAAAAGGCGCGTGTGTGTGTGTATTTTCAAAAAAGAAGATGTTTATGAGTGGTCGTATCGCTTACCATCAGGTGAACGGCATGCTCGTCTCGTCATTCGTTGCCATAAAAAATAAAAAAAAAGGTGTAGCCAGTGTAAAGTATTTCTATATATATACGGCAAGAGAGCTGCAATTTGTAATGTATAAAATAGAACATAAACAAATAAATTCCCATATCCATTCTCCCTTTCTTTTCCAAAGTGCTGGAGGCCTGTGCTCATAAGCAACTGTCTAAGTATGTGCACCTACACAACCTATTGTGCCCACTGCAGTCCGGCTTTAGACCTGGCCACAGCACTGTCACCGCGCTCCTTAAAGTGACTGACGATATTAGGGCTGGCATGGAGGAAACCAAAGTCACAGTTCTGGCTTTAGTTGATTTCTCTAACGCCTTTGGTACCGTCAGTCACGATATCCTTCTGGCTATCCTCTCCCACCTATTGATTTCTCCCACGGCACTGGATTGGTTCTCGACCTACCTTCAGGGGCGCCAGCAGTCGGTGCGCATTGGCGACTCTTCGTCGAGTTGGTGCGATGTTGGCTCTGGGGTCCCTCAAGGCGGCATACTTTCTCCATTATTGTTTTCTATCTTTATTAACCTCATTACTCTTAACCTTCAATGTGCGTACCATCTGTATGCTGATGACCTGCAAATATATTCTCAGGGTGGAGTAGATTGTATATCCGCAGCTGTAAATAGGATAAACAAAGACCTCGAACATATTAAACGTTGGTCTGACAGTTTTGGCCTTTCAGTTAATCCTATGAAATGTCAAGCCATTATTGTAGGCAGCTCAAGAATCATCAATAGGTTGGACCCAACGACCATTCCTCCTGTCATTTTTAATGGCTCGATAATTCCGTGGAGCTCTAATGTTAAAGATCTCGGCCTTTATATCGACTCCACCCTGAGATGGAGGCCCCAGGTAACCTCTGTCTGCCAGAGAGTCACCGGTACTCTTCGTGCTCTGTACCGCCTGAAGAATTTTCTACCGCTTAAGACCAAGACTATGCTTGTACAAACTTTAATCCTTCCTGTTATTGACTATGGTGATGTGTGCTATTTTGATCTGAATGCAGATCAACTCAACAAACTGGACCGACTTCTTAATAACTGCATTCGATTCGTGTTTAATCTTCGTAAATATGACCACATTTCCTCCCATCGTTTGCAATTAAAATGGCTACCTATACGCCAGCGTCGCTCTTTGCGCGCACTTACTACCCTTTTCTCTCTGCTTATGTCCCCTACCGCTCCTACTTACTTATCTTCTAACCTTAAATTTCTTTGTGATAACCATAATAGAAACCTTCGCTCATCCAATAATCATCTTCTTACATGTCCCCCTCATAGCTCTGACTTCACCCATTCCTCTTTCGCTATCCAATCTATCCTTCTATGGAATTCACTCCCTCTCGAAATCAGGACGTCTAACACACGGCTAGCGTTCAAAGTGAGAGTTCGGCAATTATTTCTAAATGAAGCGGAAGAGTCACCACTTTAATTATAATATATTATATGGTATGTATTTTTTTTATATATATATATTTATTATATTATATACTTATTTGTTTTTTATTTCTAATATGTGTACCTATATTAATTATACTCATTACGTATTATTGATTATGTATTTGTCGTGTTTTTATGTTTATGTATGCTATCTATGAACTTGATTACTTTTTAATATATAACTTGATTGCACCTACCATGATTATTTCTGCACCACCTTAAGGTTGACTGGTAGAGAATGCCTACGGCATTAAGTCCGCCTGTACATTAGTGAATAAAGTGCAAAATAAATAAATAAATTCCTAAATATATCATATTTGATAAATTGCGTTATTTTTCGAGGTTGAATCGCGCCCTAAGGTTTTGACGAATGGCCAATTTAAGTGGAAACTACCATTAGGCGAAGAGTTATCATAATATTATCTTAAATAGTTTTGTAGCGTTAAGCAAAGTCTTGAATTTGCGCTAAGAACTACTCTATGTCTTTGAAGGACGTCTTAAGATTAAGAAATTATTATATTTTTTCATAGATTAATTATTTGAACATTGATCTCTTCACATTACAAACCTAAAATTTATTTTAAGTTTAAAAGGACAGCACAGATCCGTTTAACGTTATACAATATTATTCTACCAAATAAAACATTCTTTAACACAACTACCTCGAGCTTCCACTCGTCCTTTTACCGCAGTTTTATTATATTTTCACATTATGTGACGACAACACACTATTAATCGTGGTTTTTCGTGAGCTGCTATCATACATTGTTGTTATTTCATCCCGCGGCGGGGAGTGGGTAATTGATTTATTGCCGCGCCAAGTCATACTCAACTTCCTGTACATTATACGCTTAAATTCTTAACCACTACCTTCAGTTCGTCGCTCCACCGGCCCGCGCGTCACACACTACGCTCCCTGTATATGGTCTCACAACACTCGCTCCTGAGCTCTCATCCACTACCTTCAGCTCGTCGCTCCACCGGCCTCCGCGTCACACACTACGCTCCCTGCACCTGGTCTCACAACACTCGCTCCTGAGCTCTCATCCACTGCCTTCAGCTCGTCGCTCCACCGGCCCGCGCGTCACACACTACACTCCCTGCACGTGGTCTCACAACACTCGCTCCTGAGCTCTCATCCAATATCTCAACTCACCCGCTCAGCTGCCCCAACGTCAAATAAACCATCAAAACATGATTCCCATTCAGGATCAAGATTGAATTAAGTTCGTAATCAAAGACAAAATGGTTTTCTCCTTTACCCTACGACCCCATAGAAATTACCATTAAATGTAATGAGAATTGTTCGAATATATTCTAACGACACAGTTGCTACGACAAAAAAGTGTAGGAGGTTTTTCTTAATATTACCGTTTGTAATAAAATACATTTAGCTACGTGAATTTAGCCACTTTTCTTTGTAGAGTATGATCCAGCAAGATTGGTTAGGGGGCACGGAAGAAGGGGTTCGTGTGCTCTATCATAGAAAATCCTCATGAAGTAGATAGTTTTCTTGTGTGTAAAGGTATTTTATTAACAATACATGTGGTTCGAAAAATAAGCTCTCCCCAACCCTAATTATTGTTACATATATCGCCATCCCTAATTATTGCTTATATTAACATACTTATTGCTAATCTTAAAGATCATCAAAACACGATTTCGGGATCTTGATAGTATATCAATATAAAACATGGTTTATGCACTTACATAAAAGGACGTTCACCATTGATTAGATTTTTTAAGCCCATGTTATTTTTTACTTTCTTCCGTTGAGATTTGTTTTGGAGCAGGTTTAATTTTTTTTCTTTAAGTCTAATTTGATACTGCATTTCATACTAATTAATTATTTTATCAAACATTGAAAAGAACTATGAAAGGTTTAAAAGAGCTTATACTTCAGTCTATTTAAAGCACCTTAAGTAATATAACATTTTGAAATAGTCCTCGCGCGGCATATTAAAATAATACATTAAAGGCTTTTTTACTTTGATAGTTTATGATTTATGTTTTGAAATGGATGATTTGTGGTATCGTGGCTATACAGAATACTAAAACAGTACATCATTTATTATTTTAGAGAACAGCTTATTTCAGACGGTTTATAAAATAATAATTGCCTCGGTGGCATAGTTGTATTACAGTACGACTGCAATGCTGAGGTGTCGGGTTCGATCTCCGGGTCGGGCAAAGTGATATTGAGTTTTTCTATTCAGTATCAGCCCTGAGTCTGGAATTTGTGCCCGATATGGCGATAGGCTCGCCCTCTATCACATCATGGGATGGAATAACGGCGAAAAGTGGGTGCACTAGTTGCGCCTCTCCTAACCCCTTGCGGGATAACAGGCGTGAGTGTGTGTGTGCGTGCGTGCGTTCGTGCGTGCGTGCGTGCTTGCGTGCGTGCGTTCGTGCGTGCGTGCGTGCGTGCGTGTGTGTGTGTGTGTGTGTGTGTGTGTGTGTGTGTTATACAATAACAATACATTGCAGTCGTACCATAATACAACTACGCCACCGAAGCAATCATGATAAATTGGCTTCTTGAATAAAGCAATGAAAATAAATATTAACAAAACCGAAATAAAACTAATTCTCTGATTTTCAAAGTCATTGAACCTCAGGGGAAAATATATTTAAAAAAAACACGATGAAATCGGAAAAATATTTTTATTTCAATGTGTAACATTCTCCTAAACAAATTTTATTTAAAAACCTGGTTAATTTTCTCGGCCATTATATATTAAAATCAGTCGTATTTATTTATCCAGTAAAGCACTTTTCTTCCAGCTGTTGAGGCTCAAGTAAAAGATCAAAGGAAATCGACTACGTTATGGATTGACCTTACTGTTGTTCCTTCTACTATGCCTAGAGTGACGTGACGTGCCTCTCTGATCGTTTCCGAAGCCCGAATAACACCGCCTATATTATAAGTTATGAATATATCACAATTTCTATCGAGGCATATTTTCTCGCCTTTAACTTTTCCGATAAAATTTCGTTCGTCACGTATCCGAAAATAAAAATTACTTTTTCATTCGGAGAAATTGTTTTGAATTCTTTATTCTTGGTGTTTTTATTTGATCTTTGCATGAAAACTGGTACAGTATGTAACTTCGTCAATAGAATATTAAGTATAATATTATATTGCCGGACGAACGAAATCGCTTATTCAGCGTAAATCACACTGTGACTACTAAAGACCGCTATATCAAACCTTATGCCTTTCATGATTTTTGACCACAAGGAGTTATCGACAAAAGCTATAACGCGTTTGATTATATATAAATAATATGGGCTTAAACTATACTACTCTAAGGGAGTAAAATCAGCCCGGAGTCTGAAATTTGTGCCCGATATAGCGATGGGCTCGCCCTCTATCACATCATGGGACGGAATAACGGCAAAAACTGGGTGCACTAGTTGCGCCTCTGCCCACCCCTTCGGGGATAACAGGCGTGAGTGTGTGTCTGTGTGTTAAACTATATTATGGTGGTCTTGCCGATTCTAAATATGCCGGATGCCTGGCCTATTTTATTTTTTTAATGCACCATACCATACCAGCCCTGTATTATATACTGTCCACTGTAGATCACAGGCCTCCTCTACAACTGAGAGGGTTAAGGCCTTAGTCCACCACGCTGGCCTAGTCCGAGTTGGCAGACTTCAAATACCTTCGAAATTCAGAGAACTTCTCAGGTATGCAGGTTTCCTCTTGATGTTTTCCTTCACCGGTAAAGACACACCAACAGTTAATAGTTATGATGATTACTACTTCATAATTAGGAGTTATACATTACAGCTACGAGCTGATCATAAGTATCCACATTACTACAAAAAATACTGACTGCTTCGGTAGTTCAGTTATTACGGTACGACCGTAATGCTGAGGTTTCGGGTTCGATCCCGGTGTTGGGCAAAATGATATTGTGTTTTTCTACTCAGTACCAGCCCTGAGTCTGGAATTTGTTCCCGATATGGCGATAGGCTCGCCCCCTATCACATCATGGAACGGAATACGCACGGCGAAAAGTGAGTGCACTAGCTGCACGTCTGCCTATCCCTTCGGGGATAACAGGCGTGAGTATGTGTGTATAACTATAAAAGTCGTATCTATACTAACATTATAAAGCTGAAGAGTTTGTTTGTTTGTTTGAACGCGCTAATCTCAGGAACTACTGAACCGATTTTGAAAATTCTTTCACTAATAGGAAGCTACTTTACTCCTGAGTGCTATAGGCTACTTTTGATCCCGGGAAAATATTTTTATCCCGGAAAAACTTTTTCACACGGGCGGAGCCGCGAGCACTACTGGTATCTTATAAAAATCAAAACGGATATCTAACGAATTTAAAAGAACCTAAGTCCTACTATAATGATCTGTTAAAATAGGTGTCCATTGCGGTTGCACCCGTGTGAAATAACAAAGGTATAAAACAATATTATATTATAGGTATGTGGAAGTTTGCCAACCCGCACTTGTCCAGCGTGGTAGACTAAGGCCTAACCCCTTTCAGTAGTAGAGGAGGCCGTGCTCAGCAGTGAGCAGTGGGTATATAATACAGGGCTGATTGCATTGCATTGCATAGGTATAGCTAAATAGGGTATTTTTGACTCTATTACCTATACCTATCAAAGCCGTCCTTCGATTAGAACGCCCGTAATTGCAAACCGACGGAATAGGGCCTTGATCTTAATTTCGCGGTATATAAGTCCAACTCTTCCATTCCCAGTTACAAAATAGGTAGACTAGGTATGATTTTAAACCAAGAGATGGACTGTGTGTCAGTAACCAAATCCATTCTACGAGTTCTGAGTTAAAAACCAACAAAGAAACAATAAAACCGACTTCAAAACCACTACAAACCAAAAAATAATTTGACTTTATATTCGCTAAGATAAACGTATATTTAGAGTCAATGCCTAAATTAAATTGCCCGAAGCTAAGCAAATAAACGAACAAAAATACGAAATCAATGTTCAAATAATTTTTTTGTTTGTAGAGGTTTTGAGGTCGTTTTTTTAAGTTTTGAACAACTGAATGACTATGATAGAATTGAAATTCTTCTTTTTCTTCAGCTTTTAGTAGTCCACTGCTGAACAAAGGCCTCCCCCAAAGATTTCCAGATCAACCTGTTAGAAACGGCTTACATCCAGGGTCCCTGCGACCTTTACAATGTCCAAATTTGAAATTAGATTGATGCAAACAAATTATGAGTTAAAACCGGCACTAAAACAGCCTAGTCGATTAAGAATTAAATCATTTTAGTAGAACAGACCTTTATGTTATGATGCCGATGTTATTATTATTTATGTTATGTTATGACGGACTGCCTCGGTGGCGTAGTTGTATTACAGTACGACTGCAAAGCTGAGGTCTTGGGTTCGATCCCCGGGTCGGGCAAAGTGATATTGAGTTTTTCTATTCAGTATCAGCCCGAAGTCTGGAATTTGTGCCCGATATGGCGATAGGCTCGCCCCCTATCACATCATGGGATGGAATAACGGCGAAAAGTGGGTGCACTAGTTGCGCCTCTCCCTACCCCTTCGGGGATAACAGGCGTGAGTGTGTGTGTGTGTGTGTGTGTTTGAGTGTGTGTGTGATAGGGGGCGACTATCACATCATGGGACGGAATGACGGCGAAAAGTGGGTGCACTAGTTGCGCCTCTGCCTACCCCTTCGGGGATAACAGGCGTGAGTGTATATGTATATATGTATATATGTGTATATGTTATGATAAAATATTTCAAATCCTCACAATTTTAAAATATAAAGCTGGCATCAGTCCAATCAGTGGAAGACATCTCCTTGAATGACTTTCTTTCTTCTCGAGAAATCGAACTTGAATGAAGAAGATAAAACGAGCCTGTGTGGCTCTAAACAACTTTTTAAAGTCATAATATAGGATTAGAAAAAAGTTTAGCGACTCGTTTCACCTCACCTTCGACTGTTCTTTTTCAAGTTTCCATAAAAATATAAAATAACTTTTTAAAGTTTAAGGCATGATTACATAGTAATAGTTGTTTTTGTAGCATTCATTCAAAGTGGGTTTCTATCGCCAAGTAGCATTCGGTAAACATTGTTATGTGCCTGATGGTCTATTAATAACAATATTTGCAGTCAAGCAGGAATCTCATGGCAAACTTACTATTGTGTTCCATTTAGAAGGGCTTTAAAGCCCATATAATCATTGTGCATTATAGGCCTACTAATACTTTGTCTTAGGGTGACAATCGCAGTTTTTTTATGGCCTTGAATGACGAGACGAGCATGCTGTTCACCTGATGGTAAGCGACACGACTTCCCATAAACAGTAGCAACACCATCCAGCACCTTGAGTTACAAAGTAGGCACTGTGTGGCATTTCACTGCGGTCGTTATCCTGAGACGTAATATTATGTTAAGTCTTATTATGTTCCGTAGTTACACTGGCTCCAATGTCCTTCATACCGAAACACAACAGTGTACATACTGCTACTTGGCGGTAGAACAGAGCTCGGTATTGAAAGTTTGGGTTGTGATAACAACAGGTGTCACGATTACTATCAGACGAGCAGCTTGCTGGTCACTTTATCCAGTCATATATGTAAAAAAATAGATAATTTTGTTTTTAAATCATTAAGTTCTTGGTTTGTCTAAGCTGTGCTAACAAAATATAAATAAATTTTTCCCTTTGAAAATCGGTTCTGGATTCAGTTAGCGCTTGATTGCATACTCTCTATTTGATATATTTTCTTCTAAGAGACAATAATATCAACGAAAATTATTTAAGTTCAGAATGGTGTCTGCGGTGGAATCCAACTAGTGTTCTGCAACTGCGGTTTGTCGCTGCATTGAGTTCAAAACCGCACTTTAACGCTCGGTCAAGACGCGACGGAAATGATACGTTTATTTTATAAAACCGCTTACCGGTGTCGCGCTGAAATATTTCACGGTTTGAAAGCATCTATCAATTTATACTGGTTTTGAACTGGGTTACTTTAGTGGCTTTATTTTATTTGCTGTTGCTCGCAGTTTCGCTGAAGTGAAGTCCGAATCTGAGATAAAATCGACAGTACCGAAACACGTAACTGCCTATTAATTAAGGTTTTTTTGGAATGAAATTAGCAGTTCTTTGAAAGCATTGACCGACAATCAAACCTGTGAACTAAGTAACATTTGTAAGTATAAATATATACGTTTGGATGGGTATAAACTTATAGGGAACCTGGATATAATATTAGTAAGATAAGATAATATTAATAAGATAAGAACGTAAGATGAATGTTCTAAACGTCATTTAAGTCGTGACTCGTGGGACAAATTTGTCTTACCTTAAGGCTTCCGATGCGATTTTTTGCGAACGCTTATCTTGCACATGAATGATGGAACCATACCTTTAACTACTCCAAGTTTATTTTGTACTGAACCATTTTCATATTTGCCATTAATGTGAGACTTGTATTCTGCACGAATATATACAATAGTTTTATACAATAGTTTATGCCATTTCAAGCAGCAGTTATTGAAGTGAAACTTCTTTATTGACGTATGGGGGAATCTATGTTAAAAAAAATCGTCACATTTTCTGTCACTTTGGACCGCCACGGCGCCGTCTCCTAGGGTCATTATTTAATTAAGCTCATATAATATTTTCAGGAATAAGATCGTCAATTAAATCTTTTAATCTTTTCCATTTTTTACTCACAATTTTTTTATGACCAGTGTCATATTTCAAAAATAGAATGGTATTTAATTGATACCACTTGTTGTTAAATGTAAGTTACTGTCAGTGCGTATTCAAATTTCGTGACAAGGCCGTATTAATATACCCAACTTAGTTTCGCTCTGAATGCGACGTCAGTTGATACGCTGTCAAATTAAAGTCAGCATCTTAGGATCGTCGTAATTCAATAAGCAACATATCAATAACGTTACTTGAAAGGCCTTGATAGCGGTTACATAATTTTTTTGAGAGTTGTTTATTTTTTAAGGGGCGATTTCGCCACTTGCTGATAAATGCTACTTGTCACATAATTATATAAGTTGACTAAATACACATCACAACCTAATCTATGCTAAAAATCTAAAAAGAGTACTAAGTGTCTACATTAGTTGTTTACTACGATACATGATTCTCAAATAAAGGAGATACCCGCTTTTTTTATGGGTGCTGTGCCTGAAAATCTACCTAGGCTCTAAATTAAGGGACATTGAAGGGGCAAAATATGGAACTTGGATCCAGTGGAATAATATTTTTAGACCCCTCCATTCATAAGTAAATTTTTTCAAAACGTTCATGTTAAAAGTGGGCACATACGATGCGATTTGGTACAGCCGAACCATTAAAATGGTATGCCATCGAACCATATCGCACCGTGTGGGGCACGGTTCGATGGACATTATTATTATTATTGTTGGTACGGCTGGTTCGATGGCTTGTCCATCAAACTTGGTTGGATACAACTGGACGTCGCATGGTACGGTTCGATCGTGTGGCGTGAAGAGTGTACCGCGTGACGAATTGGTCGCATGATACCAAATCACATCGTATGTGGATACTATAAGTGTAGCTTTTAAGCAAAATAAAATTACATATAATCGGAGGATTTTAAAATTAAACGATTTATTGTAAAAGGCTAGTTTTTAATCGACTTTAATTAACCGACTTTAAAATGGAGGTTCTGTATTCAATCCGTATGTATGTATGTATGTATGTATATAAATTTGTATGGCCGCGAGTTTTTCAAAAACTACTGACCCGATTTGGATGTGGTTTTCGATACCTATTGAAATGTGTATTTTTCAGGGAAGGTTTTAGTATATAATTTATGATTAGGAGTTCTATCCAAATATATATAAACTGTCTTGTTTAGAATTTCAGGTTCGTTTTTGGACATGTCCTGTGATATTGTCTCTAAAATTTCCAGCAGAATTACCAGCGTTTTGCTCCTGGGAGCATAGCATATTGCTGAGCTCGGGCCTGATTGCGGCTACAATATTTTGTACTTGTCTGGTGTTTATGTTTATATAGTGTATTATTTGTAACCAAAATAAACTCTCTTATCTATCTATCTATCTAAACAGCACAGACTCAGCTGATAACAAAGGTTTTATTATGGCATAGAATGACGAGACGAGCATGCCGATTGCCTGATGGTAAGCGATACGACCACCCATAAACAGTAGAAACACCATTCAGCACCTCGAGTTACAAATTACTGTGTGGCATTCCACAGCGTTCGTCATCCTGAGACATAAGATGTTAAATCTCATTATGTCCTGTAGTTACACTGGCTACAATGACCTTCAAACCGAAACAGCAGTGCATGCACACTGCTGCTTGGCGGTAGAAATAGACATTGCGGTGGTACCCACCCAGACGGAGTCTTACATATGAGAATCCTACCACCAGTAAGATTAAGGTTCAAATAACAAAGAAGTATTGTTTTTATATAGCTCAGTATCTCAAATGTTTACTTAAAATCCTACTCAAAGGTGAGATTGCAAAATGAATACGCCCCTAAGATTGTTGACTGAAATAATTATTCTTAGTAACAAGGTATTTTCATACAGTTTACGAACCAAAAGAGACCAACTACAATATTTACCGTGAAAATAGGACATTTTCTGAATTTCGTGGAACTTCCATTCCACGTACGCCCTTTAACGGTTATAAATGAAACACATTATAATGAACAGGTATTTTTATATTCAATAATGAGCCACTTACATTCATAAATATATTATTTACATTTATTAACAATATGAGCTTGTATCACAATAATACTAAAGATATTTACAGTGATTTTATAGTGATGTACACTGAATAATAAATAATTCATACTTAATTTAAACCTCTTTCAAATGTAAATTATCCTGGCGCCATATTTTGAATACAAAAAAGAACTAAGTGCTTCCAAATACAAAAATTATAAACTGTGTTTATTGTAGATTGGTAACGCATCGAATTAATTATTTTAACATCTGTATGGCATAAAAATAACATGATTATTTTATAATTTAATTGATTCTATAATACGTCTGATCTTACAAGATGTAAATATGGAAATGGATTGAGGATTGCAATCCTACTATGAATCTAATAAGGGCAGAAAAGTGTGGTGTATCTCACCAAATGTGTGTATTTACCTACTGCCGTAAAGAAATTGGGATAAAAAAGGGAAGTGTGTGTTTCTGGAAACACTAAACGTAGGTACGTGACGCAAAAGCGAGCAGTCACGTTACGATGCTTTTAGGAGAGACAATTGCGCCAAGTTTTAGGTTTTTTTACTTTTATAAACTTATTTCTGTAAACACGACTGTTGCCGTAAAAAATAACTTTTATATTCATTACATTAGGACACAAATTCTAAATTGAAACGCAAGACGCTTCTCACAATAGCGAGACAATATAATGGTCTTCTAAAAGAACCATTCAAAAAAGTTTATTGTGAAGAAAATCGACATTCAAGTTGTTTAGAGAGAGTACTTAGTTCTTTTCGATTCTTTTCTTTAGGAGTAGCGTAAAATATAATGGCAAGACAGAAAAATAACAATTGGTAGTTTAATTTAGAAATACTGGCCATTTTAGGGTAAGTATACTGCATTAAACTCAATATGACTGCCTCGGTGTCGTAGTTGTATTGCGTAAGCGTTACGAGTACGATTTGTGCGCTGAGGTCCTGGGTCCGAATTCCGGGCCGAGCCAAAAAAAAACATTGTGACTGGGCTTTTCCATCTTAAAAAAATTACTCAGTCAAAGCTCGGAGTCAGGAAGTTGGCAGTGTGATACCCCCGTGCCTCGGAAAGCACGTAAAGCCGTTGGTCCTGCGCCTGATCTCTCTCTGGTCATGTCTGCCGTCTCACCGGACTATGAGAGTGAAGGAATAGCGAGTGCACCTGTGTACTGCGCACACACTTGTGCAATATAATATCTCCTGCGTACCTGGCTGATCTCCGCTGAGATTGGTCGCAGTGGCCGAACCTGGCTAGGAGGATTACAAACTCAATATCTTGAAGGCTGTAAAAGGTTTTACTTATTTTTAAATACGTTCTATTTTACGCTACTCTTATAAAAATTTTGCACAATTATAAATATTTTTAACAGAAGCAACGATATGTCATCCAATTAGGAACGAGTAATTAAAAAATATTTTGCTAAAAATGCGAAGTGAAAATTAAAATTAATTTTTACGCCCATAAACGAATTTCCAATTAATAAAAATATTTTATAACATTAATGATTACTAAATATTATAAGTTTGATTACAGATATTTTATATTATAAAATAAAAATACACGTTTATTACGATACGATAATTCTAAATATTGTAAAAATTTTAGCCTTTACAAAAAAAAGTATTTATTCCGTCCTCACTAATGTTATTTATTTAAAAGTATCTTAATAATTTTTGCGTGGAACAAATTTTATCAAGTATAATATTGTAATTAATATTGACGTATAATTTTATATAACACAAGACTTATGTATTTTTGAGTTGTTCTACACAGCATCTGCCCGGAGTCTGGAAATATGACTAGCAAATGCCAACAAACCCGCCCCGTATTTCATGGGACCTAACATAGCTGGCTAAATGTGGGGGTGCCGTGTGATGCACCTCTGCCTACACTTGAAAAGGGGAAAAGGCGTAATGCTATGCACGTACAAGACTTATGCCAGTTACTCGGTTTTATAATGATTCGGTGAGAGCGCAGAGAGCGCTCATCTACTTCCACACTAAAGCACAATTTATGTACAGTCAGTAGCATAAATATCTGTACAAAATCAAAATTTCAAATCGCTTATATACGCGTTAAGTTACACTAAAAAAAATCTTCATATGAAGTAAAGCGAATCTCTTACTTTATTTTTGTGAAAAGGAAAAATGATTGGTAACACAAAAGTGTGTTGGCATTTTGAAATTTTGTATTTGTTCAGCTACTCATGCTGGTACATTCTGGTTTTACCATAAACCAACCTTCCAGATCATTTACAGATATTTATTATCATCATCAGCCACGGGTTTCCACAAAATACTGGACGTCCCCTCCTGAGCAAGGAAAAATTCCAAGCCGAATGTTCATTCCCCACAGTCTTTTTGAGTAGTCACTTTAGAGAGTACGACTTAACAATACAAGGCTTTATACTGCATCGGAGTCAACACAAAAACGCACGTTTACCACACATTTCCTAGCAGGAATGCTCATTAAGCCCCGTGTGTTTATCAAAGACAATAGCTCACGACATTTCTGAATTACGCCCCAACAGAATCCCTTTATTTAGACGATTATGTACAAACTTAATTAAATTAATAATATTTGCTGTAACAATGGCGCTCTGTGTAATGACACTAATGAGGCTACTCGTGACAGCGGAGTCAGTGGTTCTCAAACTTTTAAGTTGGACACAACTCTGACATTGTCCATTGAAGGGTTCTGAATTTAACCCATCAAGCCCGGCTCGGTTACATTGGCCCGGTACGTCATCTGTCAACGAGCGAAAATAATTTATAATAATAATAATAATTATAATAATAATTTATTTATTTAAACTAATACGATTTTTTACAGTAATAAATTGATCTATGATAGCCACACTAGGCGCAGCCTGTATCGTGGCGACCATTACAAATATTAGTTATATCGAGAGGGCTGTACTGTTATTAAGACAATCATAATATTAAGATAAACTGTTACATTACAATCAGGTATAACAATTTTACATTACAACAATGGAATGTTACCAACTTAACAATATAAAACATTTATTTATGTACACCCACCCAATTTATACGCACCCACATAAATAATGTATGTGGGTGCGTATAAGGTCGATTTTCGCTTGTTGACAGATGACGTACCGGGCCAATGTAACCGAGCCGGGGTTGATCGGTTAAAGATGTCCGCTTTTTGTATGGTAGCTGGCCTCAAAGTTTAACCAGGCTCAAACTTTAGGGATATTGAAGTGGCGAAATATGGAACTTGGATCCATTAAAAATATTTTTAGACCCCTCCATTTATAACTAACTTTTTTAAAAACGTTCATTGTAAGTGTAGTTTTTAAGGAAAATAAAATTACATAAATCTCAAAATCGTAGGTATTTAAAATTAAACAATTTATTGTGAAACTGTCTTGGATATAATATTAGGCCCATTTTTGGACATGTCATTTGGAATGCTTATTTTTTCGTTGTTAAAAAATTTTTTTAAAGTCCAGTAATGATAATCAAAATAATTGTATCAATTATGTTCTTTGACCGTAATTTAACAGAATATAGATATAATTGAGGTAATACTCGCTAATCTACCCCCGTGGAAATTGTTTCCTGCATCAAAATCCCGACAATAAACTTCTTCCGTACACAAAATATGGTAATCCAGACTATAATATGTTAATACAAGGCTCGCTGTATCTCCAAACACCAAAATCCATTGAGAAGTGTATACGCTTTAAAAACACCTATAGACATTCACAAATAAATTATATGGGCAGCATTAAAGTAACTAATATTTACGAAGTGAAGCATAAAGAAACATTTAAAACACAAATGTTTAAAAATGTGGACAGTATAATAACTAATAGTAAAGAAGTGAAGCACTTAATATAACCTTTTCTCCTTTTTTCAACCCGATTTCCACCCATAAACTTGGCGTATTTTTCCCTTTAAATGGACGGGTAACTGGCTACCGATAAATCAGTCTGTTACGTGACACAGAATGACAGGTTATAATGCAGCCGTGCTGAACAATATAGAATAGTTTTTGTAAGTTGTTTTGACGTCAAACTACACTGTTTTTACTTGGATTGATATCATGGCTTTACGTGAAATTTACAAACAAAATTGATATGTGTTTCGATTTTTTTAGAATAAAACGCATGAACAGTTGGATGGATTTAGATTCAATTATAAATAGATAAACGTCCTGGATGTTTATATTACAAGAAGCTTACAGATGAATTTTTAACTTTAGTGTATATGTTAGCTTGTTTAAGTGCAATTTGAGGGAAAATAAAATAATACAGATGTGTTTCCTAAGTAATTTTATCGGCAGCAGTCTCATATCGTTTAGTTCACAAATAATAAAATATATTCTTGGAATCTTAATTCATTCTATTCTCATACACTGGCATGTTTTCATCATTAATCGTAATTCTAACTTCATTCTTACGTCTCTAAAAACATTTCAGTCCAATAGTAATTTTATCAAAGGCGAGTTCTTAAGCAAAGTTAAGTGTGAAATCATTTTTCTAGCCTCAAAATACCTATCAAGCCATTAAACTTTATATAGAGGCCTAATTCATTGAAGAAACTTTTAAAAGGGTTCTTTTGTGACATTTTTATTCGAAAATTTTGAATTAGGTCTCCGAACAAATTAAGTTATTATCTGTTTGAATTTCTAAATGATATACCTAATGAAATTTATTGCCACTTTAAATTGTTAAAGTAAAACGGCATTGCCATTAATTGCCAAGTCTAATCTTTTGGTGAAGCCACTTATTATATTACGGGTCAGAAAGAAGATACTTTATGATGAAATATAGATAGCGGGGGATGAAGATTCTTATAATTTTTTTAGATCACATAAACGTTTGTCTCTTTGGAAGAATCAGATATTTAGCGATATTATTTTTTAAAACTACTCATCTTGCATGTCACATAGATACCAAGAATTTTAAATGCATCCATCGATAATACTTTACGATACAATAAACATAGGTCCTGTCATAACACATTTTAAGTTAATCACAACGAAACAAGAAAGTCATAAGAACATTGATTTTTATAAAGAAAAAATAAGATTTCGTAAAGAGCCACATCTCAGAATTTGCGAACACCCAAATTAATTTTTATATTATATGCCTTAAAATCTGCAATATAGAACTTTACAAGCTTTGAGCTATCAACATTTTACGACCATAATCCTTACTCTAATAAAGAAAAACGTAAAATGTTGTTATTTAAAACATTTTTTAAACACGACTTTATGACGCTTTTAAGAAAGCATATTACTTATTGTATTATGAAATAAATAAGACTATGAGTAAAAGATTTAATGGCGTTTTATCACCAGCCCATGACACAACTATGTTTTATAGTTGTAGATAGGTCGACAAAGTCACTTTGTGGTACTTTTCTGGGCCTTAGCACTACTACGGTCGAACCAACATTTTTATTCTGTAAACAAATATATTTATACGGTAGCGTTATAATAATCATAAGTTATTATCATATATCCAATTAAGTACCTTGTAACTTTTCTTTGGAGCATGTTGTACCTAAATACGTTTAAGAGGTAAACACAGGTCTCTATAACCTAACCTATTACTTTATTTAAGACAGTTATACTGTGTATTACCTAATGGTGTTTCGAAATAAAATAAATAAATAACATAAATAATAATACCAGCCCTCTGTTATATACTGTCCCACTGCCGGGCACGCCTTCTCTACTATTGAGAGGGTTGAGGCCTTTTCTATCACGCCGGACTAGTGCACGTGGGAAGACTTCACATAGCCTTCGAAATTCTTATGGAGAATTCTCAGGTATGTATGTGTTCTCACTATGTTTTAGGAAACCTACATACCTGAGAATTATCCTCCTTTGCCCGCTCTTCCTGGCGTTTTGGTGACTTTCATCATCATCATCATCATCATCATCATCATCATCATCATCATCGTCATCATCAGCCACATGACGTCCACTGCTGAACTTAGGCTTCCCCTCAAGATTTCCAGACGGACTTGTCTAAAATGGCTTGCATCGAGCGTGTTCCTGCGCCCTTTACACTTACTTTTTTGGTGACTTTACCGCATTTAAAATGATATTTGTTATTTGACTATTTGAGTAATCAAACTCTAGATGTATTTTGTCGCCAAACAGCTATGCTAGTACCGTTGTATATTTGAACATTTTAATAGGACTTATTAATGAAATACGAGAAACTTAAGTACCATGGTAGTAATCCCAGTAAGAATGTCACCTAGTGTTTTATAATTAAGTTCTTCTGACTTGGCTGGAACATGTGCCAATCATGACTTTATTGCAGCTAAGTACGAGTGTTGGCATTTTTAGTTGTTCATTGAATACCCTATTGGAAAAAACCTTTTAAAATATCCCCACTTCTAATTTATCAAATAGCATCCATTTTTATACAAAAGTTTGACAAACACCGACAATTTGTTCCATGCAAAAATCAACTCTAAATCTGGATGTATAATGTACATTTTTAGTTCAACATCTGTTGGGTTGACATTTGTCACCGTAGCACCATGACGGTGATAATGAGCAGCAGACATTGGACGCGATGATCGGCGATGAAGCTTGGCGATGATGACTGCATGGCTGCTGGGTTTTCGCCTGCAACAAGGAACTCAATTTTAGAAATCTTGTCGGTGTTCCCTGAGTGCTATGACCTGTCCTTCTTCAAAGGAGGCTTAAAAAGAGTATTGTCCCTACGGTAGGCAGCGGCTTGTCTGTGTCCCCGGTATAGCTGAGTCCATGAGCAGTGGTGGCTTACCATCAGGCGGGCCGCTAGCTCGTCTGCCTATACTGGTATATAAAAAATTAAAAAAAAGGAAAATGTGTTGCTAGCAGCTTTTTATTATTACAATTGAGGGACCAGAAAAGCATGTCGCTCGCCTGATGGTAATCGATACACCTGCCCATAAATCCTAACAATACCACACTTCAAAGTACTGCGAGGCATTCCTTTACTTTCGTTACCTTGAGACATAATGTGTTAAGTCTTATAACGCCTAGTAATTACTCTAACTACAATTACCTTCAAACCAGGACAAAACAATGCGTGCACACTGGTAGTTGGCGGTAGAAATAGACATTGCGGTGGTACCCAGGCAGCCCTTTACATACGAGAGACGTACCACCAGAAAGAAGTCTTAGAAATATGGCCGGTTTTAAGGCCTCACTGTATAATTTACTAAACTGTACCTATCCGTAGTGATATCTGTACGAAAGTGGCGCATTTTTTTTATAAATAGTAAAAACACACACACACACACACTCACGCCTTTTATCCCCGAAGGGGTAGGCAGAAGTGCAACTAGTGCACCCAATTTTTGCCGTTATTCCGTCCCATGATGTGATAAGAGCGAGTCTATCCCCATATCGGGCACAAATTCCAGACTCCGAGCTGATACTGAATAGAAAAACTCAATATCACTTTGCCCGACCCGGGGATCGAACCCGAGACCTCAGTATTGCAGTCGTACCATAATACAACTACGCCACCGAGGCAGTCTATAAACAGAAAAGAGTCAAATATTTCCTACGGAAGCCAATTACTTCTAATAAAAAGTTGCCTATAACGCGTGAATGCCGCAAGACGTGGATATAGATACCTATGTATATTGGACTTGATTAAGAACATTTTGAGAAATGTGGGTGGGTTACGAATCTGTTTTTTTTTTTTTTTATCGTAGGCTCGACAAAGTGGCTTCACTGCATCTGATGGTAAATGTAGTGAAGCCCAAAAAGTTATGTCAACCGGCAAGAGATAAACATCCCTGGTCGGTCGGCACAATTATGCCGGCCTGCTTAATTGCTTCTTCACGCTCCGCTTGAAGGACCCTAAGTCGTAGGAAGGAGGGAACACGTACGCTGGCAAACTCTTCCACAGCTTAATGGTGCGGCAGAAATATGAATTATGTTATAATATAATTATATTATGTTATATTGTTTATCTTTAAAAAGAAAATAAGTATGATGCTATATCATCAGCCACATGATGTCCACTGCTTAACTTAGGCCTGCCCCAAAGATTTCCAGACGGACTTGTCAAAAGCGGCCCACATCCAGCGTCGCAGGACACGCTGATGCTGATATAAACACCTCGGTGGCATAATTGTATTACGGTACGTCTGCAGTGCTGAGTTCTCTGGTTCGACTCTCGGGTCGGGCAAAGTGATATTGGAGTTTTCTCCTCTACATCAGTTTGGAGACTGGAAATATGCCCGGCAATACACCTGCCCCATATTCTATGAGACCTAACATAGCTGGTGAAATATGGGTGTGATACACCTCTGCCTGCCCCTAAAAAGGGATAACGGCGTGATGCTATGTACGTAAAGATAAACACCCGAAAGCCTTAACAATTTTGATCATGAATTACCATTTCATTAATAATATACAAAAAAAATATTTTGTCAATAATTTTCTTTAAAGATGCTAATTACAAAGATTGGTAATAAAATAAACTCAATTTGATGTTGCAGACGGGGTAACGGTCTATCTTTTTGTACGGATACTTAGAGAATTAAGGAAAATACGCGTAAAATGTACATTGCAGATGAAACAATACATTATATACATTATTTATCATGACAAAATGATTTAAGAGTCTCTAAAAATGTTTGTTGGAAGCAATCGCTAAATGGCGAACAAATTCACCATTCTCTGGATCAGTGGCTCCCAAAGTTGCCTGGGCCGCGACCCACTTAACAAAAACTTCAAAATTCTTGGCTGTCGAGAAGTGATTTTGGAACGAAGTTCCTTATCGCGCGTTGTGAAAGGGAGCTAGACGGAAAAAAATCTTGCGAAAAGTTGTCACGACACTTTTATACTTTTATACTTATGAAACCAGCCAGTAACAATAAAGAACTGGCCGTAAAAGTGACATTCGAAATTTAAATAAAAAAAGACAATTTAAATCTTAGAGTAAGTATAACTACGTATACATACTCTAAGATTTAAATGCTTTTTAGAGTAGTTTTTTTTTTCGTTAGTTGTATATTAATTTTAATGTCAATGCTTGCTTAGGTGATGATTGTCTGACTGCCTCGGTGGCGTAGTGGTATTGCGTACGCATTACGAGTACGATTTGCGCGCTGAGGTCCTGGGTTCGAATCCCGGGTCGAGCCAAAAAAAATTGTGACTGGGTTTTTCCATCTTAAAATTTACTCAGTCGCAGCTCGGAGTCAGAAAGTTGGCGGTGTGATACCCCCGTGCCTCGGAAAGCACGTAAAGCCGTTGGTTCTGCGCCTGATCTCTCTCCGGTCATGTCGGATTGCCGTCTCACCGGACTATGAGAGTGAAGGAATAGCGAGTGCACCTGTGTATTGCGCACACACTTGTGCACTATAACATCTCCTGCGTACCTGGCTGATCTCCGTTGAGATTGGCCGCCGTAGCCGAAACTGGCTAGGAGGATTTCATTTCATTCAGGTGATGATCGTGATTCGATGACATATCTATTGTGTAGGTAGAAGTAAATGTTTTTATTGATGTGGTAACGTTTTAATAAAATATACAATTATTATTATAACTTAAAAGAAATAAAATTTTCTGGGTGTCCCTTGACACCTCTCAAGTTTTTTAATACATTTTTTCGAGGATTTTATTTAGTGTTGTTGTATTTTTGAGGACCCATCCAATATTCCCTTGTGAACCACCAGTGGGTCGGGAGTCGCAACCCATAGTTTGGGAAGCGCTGCTTTGGATTATGCACACATGTATACGCCTTTTATCCCCGAAGGGGTAGGGAGAGCGCAACTAGTGTAATTACTTTTCATCGCACATATTCCGTCCCATGATGTGATAGGGGGTGAGCTTATTACGATATCGCGAATAAATTTTAAACGCCAGGAAGATACTGAGTATATACTGAAAAACCCAATATCACAGATGCGTATATATGACCAACGAACGATGCAGTGGGATGACTTTGCCGAGCCAGCAAAAAAAACACCGAAGTCATAAAATAGCCGTAGGTACATACCATTAAATATATGGACGTATATACTAGCGGGCACAGCGTTGTTGGGTACGCAGGTGTAGTTACCAGCATGGGAGACACTGGCAGCAGGTATCAATAAGTCGGAGAGTCTCTGCGCAGGATCAGTGGTCACGTTGATGCCACGTTCCACGTCGTAGTTGATCATCCTGCTGTTGTGGTACCTGTGGAAGATGCTGCTTGAAGAAGGGTGTTGCAAGTAACAGAATTGTACTTTTTTAAATAACTTCATGCCGTGGGGTTAGCGTAAGAGTTTTTACGACAGACAATCTGACTTCAAATGTCTTTGGCGATCTTAGGGACTTTAGTAAATTGATTTTGCATTAGGAAATTTAATTTCATCCGGCGAATCTAGTCCTAGGCAAATTGAGTGAAATAACCGCAGTATGCGTGGCCCCTGCTATTAGAAACCCTGGATCTTTCACAGCCATATATAATAACATGCTCCGCTGGATAAACAAGATTGCCAATATTTTTTTGTAATAGTTTTTTCGGAAAACTAAGTCACCAAATCTCGTTTGCCATTATTAGGAATTATGATTATGAGGATGGAGAGTTTGTTTTTGCGATTACACTAATCTTTAGAAGTAATAGTCCAATTCTGGATGTTTTTACACATAAAACTACATTACACTCGAGTAACTACTACAGACTAACTTTACCCTGTTTACGGACTTAGAAGATTTATAAGGAAATATAAGCTTAGAAAATACCAGAACACAAAAGCTGGTGCTTCCGTAGTCTGCACCACTGAGCATTGGAGGCGCAGCGTCGATCCTGGCTTAAGGTACTTCTCCGTAGGTCCTGATATCTGTGCCCGAGCCTCTGCAAAGAAGAATATTATGGGTATCATCATCAGCATCATTTTCAGCATATTATAGTCGACTGCTGAACCTTCCTAAAATTTCCAGACCAATCTGTTAGAAGCAGCCTGCTATCGAATTCCTACGACCTTAACCAGGTCGTCTGAGTCATTATGAGTATCGTGCAAAAGAAAATTTTCTTTTGGAGTAATACATGCTGATATTACGAACCAGTAACTCTGCCTGACTACCCTTTCATGGGTAATGAGAGAAAACAATTTTGATGAAATTTAGTACGATGTAAGCATGAACCCCAAGAAACGACCCAAACACAAACAGAATTTCATACGGGACAGGCGATGAGCAAAAACTGGTACTGAATATAATTAATACTTGTCTTGTTGGTCGCCATTTATCTTGCACTACACTGCGTTTAATAATAGGTGAAGACAAAACATATACCGCGTAAAACTTTAGACATATAGACGACGTAGTATTAGTTGCTACTAACAGGGATACGTGTACGTACGGAACCCTAAAAACTGGCAAAATAACCATAACCGATTATCATGTTAAAACTCTTTCAGTAAAAATGCCAAATAAAGTCACAAAAGAACAACACGTACTTCCACAGCTTTTAAATCTCAATTCAATCCCACGGTTTTCTTAAACAACATATTTATATGCAAATGACTTTTGACCCCAGCTCGTAACAGTCACATAGCCGTTCATGATCGGGAGCGGAGTTAGGGGAGGGTGGAGGGGGCATGACCTCCTACACGTTAATATGGATATGTGTTCTAATTTTAAAACTGTAAATTGCTTGCTATAAAATTAAATATATTTAGTAACCTGGCTGCGAAAGAAGGAGGGTTATGTTTTTCGAGTGTGTGTATATATGTATATTTCTTTGGCATGCCCTAGAGCCTAAACGGCTTGTCGTATTTTTATGTCATAACACGTTCACTTCTCATAATTTGGTTGGTGATATAGGTAGAGCGACAAAGTCTAGGAATGATGCCTCCGACTGCGTTTGTGAACACTGTCAACGAAGATAATTCAAAACCAAAATAAATTAATATTCAAATTAAAATCTTGTTTCTATCTTTTAAGTTCTTCAATGAATTTAATATTGATGGCAGATATTGACGCAGTGAGTTTTATTTTTCTTTCCGTTAATTTTAAGTAGCCTTTAGGAGGAAAGTATTTTGGAATAGATTTCTCACGATGACGAGCAAAGTACGCAGTTGTTTGTGATTTAAGATTTAGGTGGTGATACTGCTATATAGTTTAAGGCATTGTTGATTAATTAAGATTGTTCCGTTACACTGTCGTGTAAATACGTGTTCTATGAGTTACTATCTGCCATACCTTTTTTTCTTATTTGTTAATCTTGTGTATGTACTGTTTCCAAATACTGTTCCTTTGATATACTTCACCATGCCGCACATTTGTAAAGATTTGTTGTGCTATGTACCAATAGGGTACAGCTGAAAATCAATGCTGTTTAACAACGTATACTGAGCTGGTAATCCTTCTATCACACATATCGCAACAAATACTTAATATTGTTAACTGTTGTTTTTTTTTATTTAATTTTTTGTTGTTGTTTTTATGTGTGTGTAGAAAAATAAATGGTTTAAATTTCGTTTACTAATAAACGAGTAACTCGTTTGACTCCTCATAAAAATCGTTTGTATAACAACCATTGATGTATTGGGTTTTTAATAGATCAATTATAATAACCGAAGATATGGACAAATTATAATAATTAAGACACTATCAGAATTTCTCGCAATCTCGCCAATATTGCTAAATACAGCAAAGATTTAAAATTTAAATATTCAATATCCAGGCAAAGCTATAAAAATTCAAATTCTGTCACTTACCGTAGTGTATAAATAGTCTCGGATTACATTGTCAATATTGACGTCAAACTTGCACAATGGCTGGGAGTTTGATCGAGTTAGAATTCATTCCGCAGCGGCGATCAAATATTATACGAACTAATGCAACTTTTTTAGAATATGGTTCGGGTTTAATCGAATTAAATAATTGTAAAATTTATGCAGATTATTTTTTATTAACTTATTTACATATAAAGTGTAAGTTTGAATTTAACATTATGGTAAAATAAAATTACATTTACTGTACGCCAACAAATTAAACACTTTTCATGAGCTTTAATTTGCTTCATATTTTACCAAAATAATTACAATATATTTGTTTGTTTGCGCCTGGCGGTTAATCTGTTACATAACATAATAAATTAAATAGCACATCAAAATAAGAACATCCATTCAAATCGGCTAGATTAATTCTTATGTGCTTTAATTTATGTGCTTTAATTAGGAATATAATGCTAAAATGTCATACAGGAAAGCGAGCGGAAAGCTAGTCTGAAATTATGTCGTTTTATTAATAAATGAAAAACAAAATAGATTTAGACAGGCATTAAATAATGTAGAATAATTAATTAGTTTTCTTACTGAAGTAAGAAAACACACCTACTACAATTTAAATGTCTGAAGGTCTAGCATACACGAAAATTCAAGATCTAACAGTTTCTTGGAAACGTATCTTTAGCAAATGTATTTTGTAAATACGAATCTTATGTCAATTTATCCATTACGAAGACAAACATTTTAGTTGACTTAACTAGAGTGTTTGAATCTGCTAATATAGGTACCATTTAATGTAATAGACATTTACAAGATAGCTCCAGCTCTTGGCTGCGTCTGTGTGAAAGCAATTTTCTAATCTATAGGACATTGTAGCCAGTGCAATTACCATGAATGATATTGTCTGTGAATACATTAACATATAATCTCAATAACTGCGTCGGTCGCGTAGTTGTATTACGTTAAGATTGCAAAGCTGAGGTATCGGGTTCGATCCCTGGATCGAGCAAAGTGATATTGGGTTTTCTATTCAGTATCAGCCCGGAGTCTGGAATTTATGCCCGATATGGCGATAGGCTCGCCCCCTATCACGTTACGGGACGGAATACGCCCGGTCAAAAGTGGGTGCACTAGTTGCACCTCTGTCTACCCCTTCGACGATAATAGGCGTAAGTGTGTGTGTGTATTTTCTCAACGACAAGCAACAGCAGTTCAACGCCACGCAGTTCTTTGTATTTCAAAGCGTAGGTGATGTTGTTATGGTCATGAGTCGTAGGTATGGCTTACCATCAGATAATGGCCTTTATCTTGTTGTCGTTCATATTATGTACAATAAACCTACTTAAATAAAAATAAAAGTATATGCCTGCACAAGCAAATCTCCGAAATAATTGCAAAGATGTGATATTTTTTGGCATTAAGAAGATATTTCGAAGAATAAGGTAATGTTAATTTATTATTCCCAAAAAGCTCTACGAGCAGAATCGAGACCAAAGCCTTTTGTAGTATATTTTTAATTCTGTTTACTATTTTATACCTTCACATACTTAACATCATATTACAACTCTCATGTGAGTTTTCAATGCAGTATCAAAAGGCCCCCAGTGCACTCCTAAGTACGTCCCAGCAGAGGTAAAGCGGATGAAGTGGCATAACCCGAATATAATTAAAATCCCTCTATAGACCACGTGTGGCCCTGACGGCTTTATTTCGGACATACTTATATTTTTAAACTCTATTATGAGAACGTAACATTTTACGCTCCACGGCTTTTAAACGACTTTCAGTTAGATTCTGAATGCTACAGACTTTTCATACTTATTATCGTTTATTATTCTTTTTGTTCAATCTGTTATAACCCTGCCTTATATGATTGAAACCTCAGCATTTGTCTTGGCATTGTTTTTTAAAATATTCCATGGCAATAATGTGGAGTTGTAATTTTTTAATTTACTTAATTCTTTTTAATTTTGAGCAGGCAGTTATTGCATTCGTGACAAGTGCTACTCGTGTCTTAGGCAGTCGCCATTATATTAAAAATCAGGATATCAGGACACCTGTGTGAAAATTGTAACAGTTAAATTTTTCTAATTAAACCTGTGCCCTCGTGGACATTGTAGTTTCAATAAGAAAGTTAAAATAAGAAGGACAGTTAGTATCGGTCGCCTAACAGACCGGTAGAATTTGACGTGTAGTGTGGTTTTAAAGTAGATAGTTCATAGTATTATAGATTACCTATACTGTTGAAATTAAACTATTATAACGGATTTTATCGCGGTTTTTTTATTTTATTTTTCTCCCGACGTTTCGAAGGCTTTTCAGCACTTCGTGGTCACGGGGCGGACTGAGGTGTAGGTGGTCCGAAAAGTTAGTGTTACAAAGCTACCTTCAATTTACAATTATACAATTTTTAAAGGTTAGTCATTGTTCGCGGTACGGTCTACGCAGAAAAAGCTCACAATGTCTTGAGGTCTGGCAGCAGGTCTTTTGGGGCCCGATTTAATTAGATGTATTACCGGGTCCCAGGCTTGTGCAAGTTTCCAACCATCTTCTCTATTGAAATTGGGATGATTTTGATTTCAATAGCCTCGCGAATCATCCTAGGCAAGAATCGGTGTTCTTTGGCAAGGATTTGTGCCTTGTCGAGGTAAAGTAATGGTTGGAGCCTTCTTCTGAGTGTTCAGCTACTGCAGACTTCGTTTGCTTTGTTCGAGCGTCGGTGTTTAACATCAGCTATATGTTCTTTTACGCGGGTCCCTATATGTCTTTTTGTTTGTCCAACATAAGAGAAGCCACAGTCACAATCTATCTTGTATACGCCCGGTTCTTGTAGAGGTATATGGCACTTGAAAGGTGGTAAAAATTTACTAATCTTCTTAGGCGGCTTAAAATAAGTTTTTATGGAAGGATGTAGCCAAACTTGTCTGTGACTCCTCTTACATAAGGTAATACAACTAGGACACGATCAACGAAACGTACGAACAAACGAAACGTCGGCAGAAAAATAAAATAAAAAACTGCGATAAAATCCGTTATGATAGTTTAATTTCAATGTCTAACATTCGCGTAAACATAAGGAATCATTATAGATTATACTACTTTTCGTCAGGGTCAATGTAAATAAAAATATTATATTTCTTACTGATATAAATGCGAAAGTAGGCGAAAATGTTTGGAAATTTGAAATCTACGTCGAAAATAGTACGAAATTGTTTCAAAGTTTTAAATTGATAAAATTGAAACTCATCAAACGACTGCCTCGATGGCGTAGTTGTATTGAGTGCGCGGTACGACTTTAGCTCTGAGGTTTTTGGTTCGAATTCACAGTCGGGCAAAGTGACATAATTTTTTATTCTCGTTTAGTTACGCCTAAACACTTAAGCCTAAAAAATAAATTCATCAACATAAAAAATGGTTGACAAACACAGGAGAGAAAAGTAGGTAACATTTTTATAGTCTTTGCCTATTAATATAGATTGGGTTAAAGTTCTATCTGGCATATCATTCAGTATGCCACGGATTTCGGACGATAAATGGCGATCGCTTGCCAAACTACGAATCCCTTGTAGTACTTCATTGTTGTAAGCCAAGATCGGCTGTTTGCTGTGGCAAGCTGCGAAGCTTTACAAGATCTCTTCAGGTTTTTCTTATCAGTATCAGACCGGAGTCTGGAGTTTGTGGCCGATATAGCGATAGGCTCGCCCCCTTATCACATCATGGGACGGAATATGTACGGCGAAAAGTTGCCCAAAGGCGCAAATATTGCATCCCTACGGGGATAACAGGCGCGAGTATGTGTGTGTTAATCCAGGCTATGGTCTAACAAACACTAACAAACATACAAAAGAAGAAGTAGCGTGAAGAAGCAGCTCAGTAGGCCGGCATGATTATGTCGAATGGGATGAGATAACCATCTGGTGCCATTCGATATTCTATCTGGATGGAATCACGCTTACCATCAGGTGACGTGTAGTCACTGCCATGCCCGAATAAAAAAAAATAAAAAACATACACTCGCATTATATATTATAGGTTTATACAACTGTCAACCGAAATTCAAGAAGATTTCGAGTTATGCCATTTTGAGACTATGCGATAAGTTTGAACAAACGTTTTGCCCAAAGAGCATTTATAGTACCTACTGCGGAAAGTTTTGTCCGCATAATAATTCACGGCACAACGCGCTCGATAGGAGAAAGATTATCATTGCAAACGCAGTTCGAGCAAAACTAACATAGCATCAATTTTGTGCGGATTTCGTAACTTTCTACACGATATAACTGAAATTGTACGTTCTGAACGGATAATACTTGTGTTTGCACAGCTTTTGTGTGGACGGTTTTGCGTTAAGCTTCAATATCGATGGATCTTTTTACGCGGTTTCATTGTACGCGATTTCGATTGATTTGTATGTAGGTCTCTCGTTTTAGCGAATTCGTATGGATTGTCTAGTATGTTTTAATTGTGTCTAACGCTAAGTAGTAGCACGCATGGTTCTAATTTTAAAGCCAGTGAGTAGGTTGATAAAGGTCGAAGCAATTCATTGGATACAAGCCGCTTTTGGCTTAAGAATGTTTAGATGAAGACTATGTTCAGCAGGGTACATCACGTGGCTGATGATGATAACGATGATGATGACAATACACATCGTATTGTATGATAATTGTTCTTTATTACATTGAACCTCTACAGTGACAAAGTAACTTACAACGCAAAGTTCTGCATCGTACTGCATTCGTCAATCTAAAGCTGTGATTCAGCAGGACGCGGCAGAGGGCAGACGGCAACAGCATGTGCTGCGACGGCAGACGGTACTCAGGACGTCACCTGCCGTCGTGTGCGGAATCGGTCTAATATAATTTAATAGTGCACAGTAGTGCCGTTGGCCTTCGCGTCACATGCTGTTGCCGTCTGCCGTGCCTGTGGAATCACAGCTTAAGACTTAAGATGATATTCACAATTCCCTAGTAATTATACTGGCTATAAAGTTTTTCAAACTAAAATACAACAGTACTTGTGCAAAGCTAGCAGCACAAAAAAATATTGCAATAGTACCTAACCAACCGCTCGCATACCAACTGTTTTACTAATGGGAAGTCTTTCGTACGCGAGGATCCGTCCGGGTAGGTACAACCGCAATGTTAATTCCTACCGGCAGCAGCGTAGGTACATGCATTGTTGTGTTACAGTTTGAAGGAAATTGTAGCCAGTGTATATACTGGGAATTATGAGACTTAGGTAACATCTTATGACTCAGGGTGACGAGCTCAGTAGAATGCTCCGTATTATATAACATAACCCAAATTTAATATGTATTGCATTTTTTTTTTCACGCGGAGAAAGTGACTTATTACTACCGCCCAGTGTTCAAGGGGAACGACTGAGCGGTTTTGTTGGGTTCACCGTGCCTTACGACCTGACGTTGAGCCGCCCGGAGAGATGGAAAACGTCGGGCGACCGCCGGGCCGAGTCCCTAACCTATGTACACCGCACGGCATACCAACTAAAACTCCGCGGTGGCCATCTTCGGCGCATTAGGAACGGCTGTGGGCTTCCTCCGACTCACGTCTAAGATGTCGTCCGCAACCGCCCCTGCGCGTACCGCTGTTGCGGTCCGTCTCCTGTTGTTGCGGGGGCTCAGAAGCCCCCGTACACCGAAGGACGCCCTTGGCGTCAGAGGCAGCGTGAGGCACGCTGCCGTCCATCACGGGGGTCACAAAAGTTGGCTAGACTAATAGGTGGACGGCCCCTCCCGCCCACCCGTGACCCCCGGAGGCCCCTATTAGTCGCCTTTTACGACAGGAATATGTATTGCATGCACCCAGATGTGATAAACCTTTTTACTTCTTTCATCTACTTTTGCTACTGTTTATCAGTGGTCGTTATAGCTTACCATCAGGCGAGTGACATCCTCGTCTTATTCAAAAGAAATAATAAAAGTCATTGATGTATTAAGGTTTTTTTACATCAATGATAAATGTACAATAAGTTTGCGGTGACAGGAAAAAGGAGTTTGTTTTATGGCATCTATACGGAGTGTGGGATTATCAGTAAGCTCCCGTATCCCTGAATCGTTCCACGATGTATCGCTATAGTAACAGTTTGCGATGATATATTTTTATCGTATTTTATGGTGCTAGACAGCCGCTTTGATGACTAAGTTTGTGGATTTGTTATATATTTTATAGCATCGGTGGGGGTGACACTTCAAACATTTATAAATCCAGAAAAGGTAGGCAGAGGCGCAACTAATGGACGCATTTGTTTGTGTATAGATGGTGCGATAGGGGGTGAACCATATCGGTTACAAACTCCAAACTTCATGCTAATATTGATCACATAAGCCCCAACAGGGATTCGAACCCCGAGATTAAAGAGCGGTCGTCCGCAACTAATACACCAAATTTTAAATCAATCGTACCTTTAAACGTAAGAAGTAAGCTGATAATATTTTAACCAAAATAGATCTATGTAAATTACTAGATGTTAAGTCATTTCTGCTACAAAAGTCCCTAAAACACAGTAGGTACAACGACAGCGTCAGCTACTAAAGAATCAGATTAAAAACATCCATTATTTTCCATGTGAGCAAATTATCTGGACGAAAAGAAGCCTATGTGTTAATCCAAGTCATGAGCTAATCGTTTGGCAAATTTCATCCATGTCCGTTTAGTTTTTCTGTGTTTACTTCTAGCAAACATGCATACATTTTCACCAACTTCCGCATCTATTAGTAAGAAGTAAGGTAACTAAGAACCATCGTGATCACATCAGTTTTAAAAAAAAAAACGCATGAAAATCGGTTCATTTATCTCGCTATGATGCCACAGATAGACATACAGAAACACAGATACACACTTTAAACTCAAAACTCCTCCTTTTGCGTCGGGTGTTAAAAAATACAAATATTCAATTGCCACCACACTAACCAATTTTGCACGGCTTTGATCGCGTACTCATACAAGCCACGGCAGTTGAGGTGTTGGTTCCACAAGTCAAGAAAATATTTATTTCTTGTAATTTAGACATTTTTTTTTATCCCGCAGGAAAAATCCTTCTTATGGATACTTATTCTAAGCCTGGGGAGGGGAAGAATAGTTATGTCGGACTCACCGGCCTTCCGAACCAGATGCCACCTAAGTGACCTCTGGAACGGGTCCCTCAAATCATGCCGGCATACCGACTAAAAACCGCGGTAGCCTGCTTCTGCGCACGTGAGACGGTTCCGGGGAGTCGTGAATACATCCGTAGCATTACTTACCCACTACATCTAGTCGCAGGAATATGCTTGTAGGCGGATGAGACGATACTTGACACTCGTAGACACCTGCGTCTCGTTTCTGAACGAATCTCACTTTTAAAGTCCAATCCTGAAACAATAAAGCTATGAGTAACACTGAAATCAAATTTTGAGTTATGCCAGTGTTCAAGGATTTAATCGGAATAAAAGTCGCAGTATAAATTACAACAGGCTTAGGCTAGTGTGGGATTCACTGTAAAACAATATAACTGTGTGCAATGCAATGCAATCAGTCGTTTATTATATATTGCCCACTGCTGAGCACGGGCCTCCTCTATTACTGAGAGGGATCAGGCCTTAGTCCACCACGCTGGCCTAATGCAGGTTGGCAGACTTCACATAACTTATAGTGTAAAAAGTTCCATTTGTCATATAAATTTCTTACTTTCTTTTAGGATATAAAGTAAAAGCACTGTGGAATTAGCACTGATAAAAACTCGTAACTGACAAATATAGCCAATTTGCGATATATACATAAAATACTGTTATTATCGGCATACTCAAATGTAATTATTGTGTTAGAAAGAAAATTTAATTTAACCGTAACTTGATAATACTAGTTCACGCGGTATATATCTCTAACGATATGTTCATAAATATCTTGGTCTATTGTGAATCAAATTTCATCAAAGCTTAGTAGGTTGTTCTGCGTTTATTTTAACAATCATTTTAGTATTTATTTTATTTTTTTGTAGTACAGGAAACAAACAGTAGAATATACACAAACAAAGTATCTCAACACATAATACCAAAAAAGTTTCCAACATCTAAAAAGAACAGTTATATTTCTCGTCGGCAGAAAAGTAGTCTTATTTTGTCACAAAATTATCAAAGCAAATGATTTTAAAGAGTTAAATACTACACAGCAACTTGTTGACACTAACGAGAAACAAGTACATAATACCTATACGAGGCCATCCACAGCGACAACTTTTAGTGTTGCAAAAATTAACGATCTAAACTTATTTATATTCTCATGAAAAATATCAAGTGTTTGAAATTCTTATTGTAGCAATTGCAATTTATAATAGAAGTAGGAGTAAAATATGAATTCTGTTGAAATTCAAGCGAAAATACTGGAGGTGGGTGTCTCGTATGCGCCTGGGTATGTACCACCGAAATATTTATTTTTAGTTCCAGACAGCAGTTTACATGCACTGTTGTATTTCGGCTTGAAGGACATTGTAGCCAGCGTACTTACTGGAACTTAACACCTTATGTCCCAGGGTTACGAGCGCAGTGGAGTGCCACACAGTACTTTGTAATTCAAAGTTACGTGCGGCGTTGCTACGGTTTATGGGCGGTCGTATTTCTTACCAGAAGACAAACGGCATGTTCGTCTCGTCATATTTTGACAAAAAAAAAATTCTAATTCAAAATCAAATTAAGTCCCTCCAAAAAATCCATCAGAAATTATAATGCCGTTTAGTCCAAGTCAAATATTATGTTGTACTAAATTAAATCAATATCATAATCAACATAGAGTAAAACAATGTAGCTTCCCACTGTCTATCCCTATGTATGCTTAGATCTTAAAACTACGCAACGGATTTTGATGCGGTTTCTTTTAATAGAGTGATTCAAGAGGAACATTTATGTGATTTTATCCTGGAAAAAACTATCAACACGGGCGGAGCCGCGGGCAAAAGCTAGGTAGGTAGGTAGTATTCGGCAAAGTGACGTTACTGCAAAATATAAGTGGAATGGGGGTCCAGATAGAGATTTTTTTATTTTTTTTTATTCGGGCACAGCAAAGTGACTGCACCTCGCCTGATGGTAAGCGCGATGCCGTCCAGATAGAGTATCGAATGGAGCAGATGTTTATCACACGTCATTCGATACAATCATGGCGGCCTACTGAACTTCTTCTTCACGCTACGGCGGAAGGACCCAGGATTATAGTAAGGAGGGAACACGTGCGCCGGTAAACTATTCCAAAGCTTGATGGTGCGGCAAATAAAAGATTTGGCGAACCTATTGGGTCGGGCCGAGATGGTTTTAACCATCAAGCTGTGGCTACGCATGCCAGCACGCGTGTCTAGTATCGACTGATAAGAGATAATTAACCCTTACCAGACGCCACCAATACGCCTATTTGGAATAGGATACACACAGCCTGATCATGGAACGCGACACACTTCGTGGGCTACCATGGCCGGCTTTACACCTTGTGTACGGTAGTCGATGTCCAGGCTGATACAAATATTTTACGTTGATGATGCTAATGGGATAGTAAGACCTTACCTCGGAATGCTGAAGGTGTATCGCTTGAAATCTCTGATCAGAGCTGTACGTTGTAAGTCCAACTGTCAGTAGGTGGTAGTCCTTTCTTCTGATCCACGAAACCTTGAACAAAAGGAGAAGGTAAGGACATTCCAAGGAACGTAGCATAAGTGAAACATACAACAAACTGTAATACATTAAACATTAATGGCGATAGGCTCGCCCCCTATCACATCATGGGACGGAATAATTAACTCTTATAAAAAACTAAACAGAATCATGTTTATTAAGACCGACATTTAAGCACTTTTTTTGCCCCCGTGGCGAAAAACGCCGCTTGCTCTTTTTGTGTCTTACTGCAACTTTTTCAGACGAACGAATCATTTGAATATTGTTCGAGTTCTCTAACACCATTTGCCTACCAACCAATCCTATAATAATGATATTCATTATAGGAAAATATTAGAGCATTAAGAAGCATGTGTGGGGTGAATGTGTGTGATAGAGTGCGGAATATTATGGTGATGGACATGTGTGGAGTGACAGAGAATGTAGTGAGCAAAATTGAGAAGGGTATGCTAAGGTAGTTTAGGCATTTGGAACGGGTGGACGATAGGAGACTGACAAAGATGATATATAAGGTGAGTATGGATGGAAGGGCCGGCGGGGGTCGACCACACCGAACCTTCGAATGTCAGATATCTGACATTCTAAGTAAAGGCCAGGTCAAAAGTACCCTGAACCAGCGAGAGTGCATGAACAGATTGATGGAGGTAGAGGAAGCGAAAATAGTTTGACAGAATCTAGCTAAGTGGTAATCCATAGTCTCTGCTTAACCCGTTTGGGATAGAGGCGTGATAATATGTATGGATCTATTATACGTAAAAAATATTGATGTATTTTGAAAAATGGGGCCACTGCCCTGCGCTGTAAGTGATCCAGATGAAGTATCCAGATAGAGTACTTGACTAAAGATTATCGATTTGGTGGAGTCACATTGCTGTACTCGCATAAAAAGGACGAAAAGGTTAATGACTAATCTCCTAGCCAAAATTTAAGCCAGATGATAAATCAATACACAATTAGTACAGCCAAAACAGCGTTTACTCGACACAGGATAATTAATTCGCAAGGTTAAGCTACATCGCTTAATGCTCTGTGCAATTTATGTACATTGTTAATTACAGGGGTTTTTGTTTCGTTCCTCCCGCCGCGCCGAGTGTTTCGAGTTCCCTTTTGTTAGTTATTTTAGTGTGTACATTGTTATTTCATTTTGCGTTTTGGTGAGATGGTTAATTGTGTATAGCAATTTGAGGATATTTTTAGAATCAAATATGGGACTTAATAATAATGATTAAATCTACATATATATCTACTTGCCTTATTTATGATCTTTTGTAAGCATCGACTATAATTATTTTTTTTACTTTTTGACCGACTCACGCACTCAGTGACTTCATTCACTCATAAAAATACTACTTTACGTGTTTCAGAATTTTACATACAGCATAATTAATAAAAATCTTAAAACGTTAACATTTTTGAAACAATGTGAAGAACATTTTTGAGGTTATGATTTAAGGATCCACGAAATGCTTTGGTATCCGTATCATATTAATTTTAGTTTGGAATTATTTAAAACTAAACGTAGTATTAATTCACACAGAGTAATTTTGTAATTTAAATTCACTTATAAAACTTTAGTTATAATAGTTAAAGTAACAAGTTTATATTTTACTTTGCCCATAAATATTTAGAGAAATTTTGTATTTCAAATACGAAATAAGATGAGAAAATAATCTTTTTTTGGAAACTAATATTCTGCCAACACGAAAAAAAAGCTTTGAATTAGTATTATAAAGTTGAAGTTTTTGTTTGTTAGTTCGCACTAACCTCTAAAGCGGCGATAGCCTAGCTGGGACTGGAACGGACTGCGAGCGTATGTCCGCAGGTTCAAAACCCAAGGGCAATCGTTCGTTGAATTCTTTGTAAATTATCGCTCGCTTTAACGGTGCAGGAAAACATCGTGAGGAAACCTGCATAACTGAGAAGTTCTCTGAATTTCGAAGGTATGTGAAGTCTGCCAACCCGCACTAGGCCAGTGTGGTGGACTAAGGCCTTAACCTTCTCAGTTGTAGAAGTGGCCCGTGATTGTGATTCAGAAAAATCTTTCATTAATAGAAAGCTATATCCCTGGGTACTATAATATGTATAATCTTTATAATAATATATTGTTGGCTGTCAATTTATTTATTAAGGGTAGTAACCAAATCCCTATAAAAGGAGTGGCAAGCTGTCTGACAGAGCATTCTGTTGCGAGACGTGCGCGCGTGAACATCAACTTGGGAATTTAGTATTCTGGTAAAATTCTGTGACCTCTTTGAAAGTTAGTTCTATCAAGTGAAATTTATGGCTTTCGTTAACAATTTAGTATTTGTTAACCATTTTTGATTATTTTTTTAAAGTATATTTAATTAGAATCCTAACAATATGTAGATTATATAATATAGCGTAAATATTTGATTGATTGATTGTTTGTTTGTTTGCATTGAATAGGCTCCGAAACTACTGAACCGATTTGAAAAACTCTTTCACCCACATAAAGCTACTTTGTCAGCGAGCAATATAGGCTACTATATATCCCGGCGAAATGTAAAGCGGGATTTTTATCCCGGAAAAACTCATCCACGCGGGCGAAGCCGCGAGCAGAAGTCTAGTAATATTATAATGCTGAAGAATTTGTTTGTTTGGTTGCAATATCAGAAAATACTGAACTTATTTTGAAAATTCTTTCGTTAATACGAAGCTTTATTAGTCCTGATTGCTATAGGCTACTTTTATCCCGGGTAAATATTTTTATCCCTGAAAAACTTTCACGCGGGTGGAGCCGCGAGCAATACTAGTTGTATAATATACTATCCCACTGTTGGGTACGGACCTCCTATACTACAACTACTGAGAGGGTTTTAGCCTTAGTACACCACGCTGGCCTAGTGTGGATTAGCAGACTTCATACGCCTTCGAGACTCTTATGAAGAACTTCTCAGGTATGCAGGTTTCCTCACGATATTTTCTTTCACCGTTAAAGCAAACGATAATTTAAAACAATAGACATGTTTTTAAAAGCTTTAGGTTTTGAACCTGCGGACCTTCGTCTTGGCAGTCCGTTCCACTGTAACTAGGGTGTCGCTGCTTGGATACTATATAATACTTTATTCCGAGGAAGAACGTCTCAGACGAAGCTGCGCGTAAACTGAATACATAATTATATTACTATTATCCACATTAACAATTTGTTCAACATCAAACGCATATAATTTCAAAACATTCGTTTATTTTCTCAACCTTCCTTAAAAAGTCTGAGTGAATATTAATTATATATCTGGTTATTTAAAACCGGCTTTTTTCAAAAGTACCTAGTTATCTTTTTGTCAGGGTGTTATTATGCTGGACCTGCTCGCAGCACCTCACGCGTCACGCGTCACGCATCACACGTCACACGTCACACGTCACACCTTAGTGTAACACCGCACTGGAGTACTCGAAGCTCTGCGAGCGCATCCAGCTTAATAATAATAACACCGCTGATTGCCCTAACAACAGTTGGAAAAACGGAGCCTTAGTGCGTAACTTTAGTATTATAAACTTCACTAATGAATTCAAACTAACAATGCAAAATGGAGATAATAGTTCAGATTATCCATTAAAATTACAAGAGCTTTTGATATACACGATACACTAACTTTGGATGAACAATGTTGTTTGTTATACGTTTACTAAAGTTAAAAATGCTCTAGGAACTGAATTTTGCTTGCCTATAAGTCGGATCCCGTGATTGTAGTCTGTTACCGGGCAATACGTGCGAATTGCATTAACGGGACAAAAGTCCGTTCCCGGGAAATTTATAAGCAGGTCGAAGTTCCGTTCCTGGAATTATGAAACATATCTTATGCTTGTAATGTTGTTTATAGAATTAATTTTTAGAGTTGGTACATTCCCGAATTTACTGTTTAAAAAATAAACAATAATATCAGCTTTACATTATTTTATTTTCATGTTAAAATAGGTTTACTCATGGCTTGTTTAACGTGAAAACAAAAATAAACAATATGGAAAAATACAAAAATATATACGGCAGTCTCTTTACAGTTTACTGTTTTTAATTACTTTCTTATGTTTTCATCAAATTCTAAATGTTCACCGTATTAGAAACCTTTACTTGACCTTGACTTTTTATACAAGCGTATAAAATAATTACTTCATTTCACATTTTCCACGAACCGTCATTCCATCACACGTCTTAGGTGAAACTAATTGCGTCTAATTCCTCATAGCTTCGTCGATACGGGAATTCAAAGGGAATTGCCGAGAACGTATCCTCGTTATAAACGCTTAGTCGAAAATCTGACCCAAAATAATTTGAAATTCATGAAAATTTCGGGATTGCGAGAGGTTTTGTCACCGGTTCTATTATTTAATCCTATATGTTTTCTAAACTTGCTACTACATATATACATACATATACACTTACGCCTTTTATCCCCGAAGGGGTAGGCAGAGGCGCAACTAGTGCACCCACTTTTCACCACTATTCCGTCCCATGATGTGATAGGGGGCGAGCCTATCGCCATACTATACTCTACTAATTTTGGAGTCCTCATCTAATTTAAATTGAACATTGTTTTCGTATATTTTTTGGTGTTTTTACTTAACTTAGCTAGATATTTAAATTAGGCTCCGACGCCAAAATTAGTAAGCCGCATATAACGTAAAACTATTTTTAGGTTTGTAGTGGTTTTTGAAGCTGGCTTAATTTTTGTTAAAATCTTTTATTTTTACTTTTTTGCTATTTTAAAGGCAGATCAAATTGAACTACTTGAGTATTTGATTTTGACGAATAACCTTCTGCATTTTCAAAGTTCAAGATCCGATTCCAATAATATGTATAAATCTGAGTACGATTTGCGCGCTGAGGTCCTGGGTTCGAATCCCGGGTCGAGCAAAAAAAAAATTGTGACTGGGTTTTTCCATCTTAAAAATTTACTCAGTCGCAGCTCGGAGTCAGGAAGTTGGCGGTGTGATACCCCCGTGCCTCGGAAAGCACGTAAAGCCGTTGGTCCTGCGCCTGATCTCTCTCCGGTCATGTCGGATTGCCGTCTCACCGGACTATGAGAGTGAAGGAATAGCGAGTGCACCTGTGTATTGCGCATACACTTGTGCACTATAATATCTCCTGCGTACCTGGCTGATCTCCGTTGAGATTGGCCGCCGTGGCCGAAACTGGCTAGGAGGATTTCATGTATAAATAAATTGGACCACCATGAAACTACACCAAGGACGACAAGAAAAGAATATTTAAAAACGGTTCAAATTTAGCTGTTACAACGGTTTTTATTACCAAGCGGCGGGTACGATTTCGCGCGGCTCGAGGCAGCGAGTAGTCGGACGTATGACGTAAATTTAATCGTGCGGCTCGGACGTGTAAGTGGTTATTTGGCGAAGATATCGCGTACCCAAAAATAAAAAAAATAGTTAAATATAGAACCTCCTCTTTTTTTAGGTGGCCTAAACCCCACTCTACTAGGTCTGGAGATAATATCAACGCAAACTTTGGACTAATGGCTACTCTGGAATTGCGCTCAAAAATGACATTAAGTTCCTCTATTGGATGAGACTGAAAACTAATAAAATGTGTAATAAACCTACCCTAAAGGAAGGGAGGGGCGATACGCTAATAGTAGAAATAATATAACATCCATTACAAATCTGTAACGTAGATTGTGTGGGTGCGGCATGATTTGTGACGAGGCACGTGTGTAGTCAGTCTAATCCCCTAACACGGTTTAGGCACATAATGGATCGGATTATTATACAGAGTAAAGGTATAATACTATAGGCATGATTGATTGGTAACAAAGCTAAATATTTTCTGCAATTGAAAAAGTGTGCTATTCCGAATCCATTCTAAAGTGATATAGAGTTCAAGATACAAGTAGCGTTAGTCTAAACTTTTAACTGTTCTTTAGACTCTAAAGGATATGCGAAGTCTGTTGAGGCACATAAAATTCTATGCAACTATTTTCAAAATTATTTATGGATTCATTAATTGCCCCGTTGAGCCACCTTTACAACTTCTCAAGCCAGGATGTGCAATTCATACATGTTATCTACCCACAGACTCATCCTTAACACATTAAGGATATTCAGTTATTACGCTTTGTTTAAACTTTAAAGGTACAAGTCTACCACCTGCCCACAGATTATACTTAAAAATACAAGTATTTCCTCCAACACCACGCGCAGAAACCCTGTAAACACTGTACTGTTAATGGCGGACCGTGCCGCAATTAAAGATGGAACGTTTGGGCATGGAATGAGTTTGTCCAAGAATTTTTATTTTCAACGCAGCTGTTTTTGGTTTATTTAGGTTCTCAAGTATTTAAGTTGTTTTGATTATGGCGTAAAAAGGGTCGCAAACAAGTTGAGTGAATTTTGAAGAATTGAGTTTTGTATAGGTTTTTACGAAAGAACGAATAAAACAAGAATAGGGTACTTCCTGTGTTGGATTTTATATGTAACAGAAAATAATACGCAAAAGAAATTCTTCTGTGAAATTAGCATCAAAATTGGTTGAGAAATAAAGCAGTTATTTATATTTGAAATATTGTTGTGAGCAAAAGTGGGGACGCAAAGGGGATATCGCGCTATCTCTTTCGCACGCACGCAGAATTATAGCTGGCGACTCTCGGTGACGTCACAGTGTAATATTACTGTTATTTGACAACTGCCCCTTCCACCAAATTTGAAAGCTTTATAACTTACTAATTATTGCCTCAATTTTGAAAAATATTTTTCCGTCAACTTTTGGATGGCATACATTGTTGATATGCGCTTTATCGTCTGAAGAACTTCCTCCCGATCAAAACCAAGACTATGCTTGTGCAATCCCTTATCCTCCCTATTATCGACTATGGTGATGTGTGCTATTTTGACCTGAATGCAGATCTTCTCAACAAATTAGACCGACTTCTCAATAACTGCATTCGATTCGTCTTTAACCTTCGTAAATATGATCATGTCTTTGCTTGTCGCTCTGATCTCAAATGGTTACCCATTCGCGAGCGGCGTAACTTGCGTGCTCTTACTACTCTCTATTCTTTACTTATGTCTTCCACTACGCCTTCCTACTTAACCGCATACTTTCAATACCTGAACTCAAATCATGAGAGAAATCTACGTTCTTCAAATAATCTTTTACTACTTTGTCCCTCTCACACCTCTGACTTCGTTCATTCTTCTTTTCCGGTCCAAAGTGTCCTACTCTGGATTGCACTCCCCCTAGAAATGAGAACATCTACAAATCGCTATGTGTTCAAAAAGAAGGTCCGAGAACTATTTTCGGCAAAATTGGCGTGATTATCATCACTTATTTAATATTATTTAATATATATTGTATAATATTTATTAATATGTTATTTATTATCTATTAATACGTATATTTAGTAGTATATTGTTGTATTGTTTTATTAGTATTTTTCATTATTATTCATAGGTTTATTCAGTAGCATATATACTTTGAAGACATATTATTCTTTACTTAATTCTCCCTTATTTACGCACCTGCCTTTTTGTATCTCTGCACCACTTTAGGTTGACTGGTAGAAAATGCCTATGGCATTAAGTCCGCCTTTACTCCATGTATAAAGTGTAAATAAATAAATAAATAAATAAATGTATTAAAATATTTAACTACCCTATTAGGATTGTAGAAAGAAAAACAGAAAAAAATATTTCTAAACAGCCGAAAATACGAATATATTTATTAGGGGCTAAGCTTTACATGGGTATGGGACTTATTATTCCGATCTTAATGTCAATTTTCGAATTTCGAAACAGGCGTTACGAGCAAAGAGCAAAAACCAATAAATAATTTCCAAATTGAATTCATTTTTTAAATAAATTATGAATCTTTTGAATGTCACTTCATCCCATCCCCGGGGTGCTCTTAGGAAATTATATTACCAAATTAAATCAGGGGCTCATCCAAAATTTATCTCCGGAGAATTGATTTGGGTCCAAATATTCAAATATTTTATACTGCGTATTTCCGGGGATATTTCTAAAATATTATCGATAGACAAATATATTTTGAACGAGAGGATGTGAATTTGACTGTGTTAGTTACAACAATAATAGCCCTAAGACTAGACGAAAAGCCTTTCTACAATGATGGAAAAAAAAATATTGGGGTATTGATAAGTCTAAGTTGTTCACTTGGTTGTGTCAATCCCAAACGGTTTTTGTTTTATATTAGCGATGACTGAAGAAAGGCATTTTGCTTGCGGTCTCTGTATTATTTACCCACCCACGGCTGGGCACGGGTCTCCTCTACTAAAGAGGATACGCTTTAGATAGAATACTTAATTCTAGTTATTCGTGACAAGGTAGCATACTGGATTCAATTACCGTGATTCTGGTGAGTTTTGGACCATCTTTTGTCGAAACAACGGTTGTTATAAAAGTTTGTATTAATTGCTAACTACGTGACATCGTCTCTACACTACTTATTTCTAGCTTTTTACCGACTTCAAAACAAAGGAGGTTCTGTGTTCGATCCGTATGTATGTATGTACATTTGTATGGCCGTGAGTTTCTCAAAAACTACTAATCCGATTTAAATGTGGTTCTCGTTTTCAGGGAAGGCTTTAGTATATTATAATTTACTAGCTTTTGTCCGCGGCTCCGTCCGCTTAAAAAAGTTTTTCCAGGATAAAAGTCCCGCTTTACATTTTCCCGGGATAAAAAGTAGCCTATGTGTTAATCCAGAACATGATCTACCCGTGTGTCAAATTTCATCGAAATCCGTTCAGTAGTTTTTGCGTGAAAGAGTAACAAACATCCATACATCCAAACATCCAAACATCCAAACATCCATACATTCTTACAAACTTTCGCCTTTATAATATTAGTAGGAAGTAGGATTACCTAACTAGCTTTTGCCCGCGGCTCCGCCCACGTTAAGAAGTTTTTCCGGTATAAAAGTCCCGCTTTATATGTTCCCGAGATAAAAAGTAGCCTATGTGTTAATCCAGGACATGATCTACCCGTGTGCAAAATTTCATCGAAATCCGATCAGTAGTTTTTGCGTGAAAGAGGAACAAACATCCAGACATCCATAGATCCATACATTCTTACAAACTTTCGCCTTTATAATATTAGTAGGATGAAGATCTTCGGAGATAGACAATGGAACTTTTCAATAACTAACAGCCGACGACCCGCAAATGCTGCAATCGTATATCTATGATGTATTGTTTACACCATTCCATGATTAATTAACAAAAAAGCAATAAACAAAAACTGTTGCCAGAGAATTTGCCAGCTAAGCTAGTATTCCCTTGAATACCCGAACAAATATATGAAAACATTGTTCAATTTAAATCAGGCATCGACTCCAAATATACGTATATACTAAGCAAATATAAATTTTAATTATTTTTTGGTTCGTAGTGGTTTTGAGGTCGGTTTATTTTTTGTTATCCTGGTAAAGAAACATACTGAACTTAACTGGAAATACCGTGAACAACACACATTTTTTTTTCTTTTATTTACGCCAATGTTCGACTTTGAAAAAAAATCTACCTAACGGTTTTTTCTCGATAACTTTGTTTATTATTTCTTACGACGTTTCGAAGAATTAACAACCTTCATAGACACGGGGCGGACTGAGGTTTTGGTTGACCGACAAAATTATCGTGAATGAATCCATTTTGATATGTGTACGGTTGTAAAAAAAATCATCCTAAGGACCGTAGTAAATTTTTAAAGATACTGAGTTATTTAATAATCCAGACTAGAGCTGTTATTTGAACGCTTGTTGGTAGCTCAGTCGGGGGTAATTTTTTAAAATTAAACTCAGTCTATATTAATAATAATCCTTTATTTCAGACCAAATGTCCATAATGTTAGTAAACACTTAAATGGTTAAATAAAAAAAATATAATAAGTGTTTCTTAAATAGCGTCGATCTCAAGAGTTAACTTGAAAGCGTATCAACTGAAATCGTACTTCAGAGCGAAACTGAGTTAGATGTTTCAATATAGCCCTTAGTTTTCCTATTACTAAAACGCTCAAGGCGACATAAAATCGCTATTTTGATGTGTTTTGAAACATATTGTCTACTACTGCTATCCAATCAAATACTAAGTTAATTCTCTACCTTACCAATACTCGATTAGGGGCACATAAATTTGATTATTCACGCTTGAAATGGGCACTCTATATTAGTACATTACGTTCATTCATCGCCAAGTCACGGAAGCCTGCCAGACAGCCTCACCAATCAATACGCGTGATGGTCGTCGGCTACGGATTTAAACCTTTTAGGATATGTCGACTTAAGTACCTAAAGTATTATTAAATGCAACCCAATTGCGCTCTCAAGTGAGATATGTGAGATGCGGCCAATAAGTGCAACATCTTAAGATAGTCACTATTTAATAAACCTACATTAACATGAGCTCAAATGACATTTTAAGTTACAATATCTGTCGGATTTTGACAGCTAAGTTTTGTTTGTGTAACTGTGCTTACTCAGCTGAGACCAAGCTCTTAAATGACAGCTATATGACGTGTCTACTTGAGATTTTACCCGAACATGAGATTGGAATAGGAAAATTCTTCGAAATCGTAAAAAGTAGTCAAAATGGCAATTCTAGCGTTGGATATCTACATGTAAAGACAGATAACCTGACAAAGGTCGGAGGAAATTTCTGAATGCAGACCGGTTTCAACCAGTTGCTGTGGGGATCATTGGGGAAAGTCTATGTTCTGCAGTGGACATATTACTATAGATGGTAATGCTGCCTTGATGGCGTAGTTGTATTATGGTACGATGCAATGCAGAGGTCTCGAGTTCGATCACCGGGTCGGGCAAAGTGATATTGGGTTTTCCTATTCAGTATCAGCTCGGAATCTGGAATTTATGCCCGATATGGCGATGGCTCGCCCCCTATCACATCATGGGACGTAAGAACGGCGAAAAGTGGGTGTAGTAGTTGCGCCTCTGCCTACCCCTTCGGGAATAAAAGGCGTGAATGTGTGTGTGTGTGTATGGTGATGGTGTAAACATATTACTGGTGGCAGATCTCTCGTATGCTAGTGGCCGTCTGGGTAAGTACCACCGCAATGTATATTTATACCGCCAAGCAGCAGTGTGCATGCATTGTGTTCTAGTTTGAAGGACATTGTACCCAGCGTAATTACTAGGCATTATGAGACTTACAATTTAATATCTCAAGGTGACGATTGCAGTGGAGTGCATTACAGTACTTTGTACTTAAAAGTTCCGTAGGGTGTTGCGGCTGTTTAAAGATAATATCGCTTTCTATGAGGCGAGCAGCATGCTCCTCTCGTCATTCAGTAGCAATAAAAAGAATGATACGTACAGATTTGCTTCTTGCCACTTTTATTTTTATTTGCTCCAGGTTTGAAAGTTCTATACCAGAAAGTGGATCGTAGTCTCTGATACCTACAAGATTTTCATTTCAATGTGGAAATTTGATTAGTAGTGCCACTATTGTGTCTTTCTGTTGCTAGCTTTTCGCTGATTTTGAGTTCATACTCGGGATAAAAGTAAAAACAAGAATTGTCACAAATTGAGTTACTTACCACTTTTGAAATCGGGTAAACAATAGGCTTTTCTTTGAAAGAACTTTTGCCACTGAGCAGTATAGCCTTTTTGAAATTAGTCCGGGTTAATAGCGAATTTAGGAACGTCTCCAACTTGAATAGTAAAAATAATACTAAAATCATGCTACACTCACAATTCCATCCCCAATATTCCTGATGATGCAAGGTAGTAGTGCAGTAGAGCCAGTCTGTGATGTCACCACTGTGTTATTCTCCGTTCCAAACTGCTTCTCTGGTGTGTGGCTGTATAAATCTTCAATAGGAGGGAAAGAGACGGTAAGCTCGTTCTGTTCTACTCGCACAGTCGTCGACGGAGCTGGTGATGATGGGCCTGTGAACAAAGATATTGATGACGAAATTGCTATATTTTTCTACTGAAAAACAGAAGTCACTTCACTACACTGCGTGCTACGTGAAGTGAAGCAGAATGAAAGTATCTACAAAGAGTTGGAAGTATTCCTTTGTGGTTGGCTTAATTATGCCGGCATGCCTTATTGTTACTTTAAGGTAGACAAGGGTCGCCTGATGGTTAGTGAACAGAATGACTGCGGTTGTGAACACTGTCAACTGAGATTACGAGCCGTTTAGGCTCTAGGTTTGTGTCAATGAAATATAATAATCCTCCTCCTAGCCAGTTTCGGCCACGGCGGCTAATCTCAACGGAGATCAGCCAGGTACGCAGGAGATATTATAGTGCACAAGTGCGTGCGCAATACACAGGTGCACTCGCTATTCCTTCACTCTCATAGTCCGGTGAGACGGCAATCCGACATGACCGGAGAGAGATCAGGCGCAGGACCAACGGCTTTACGTGCTTTCCGAGGCACGGGGGTATCACACCGCCAACTTCCTGACTCCGAGCTGCGACTGAGTAATTTTTAAGATGAAAAAACCCAGTCACAATGTTTTTGGCTCGACCCGGGATTCAAACCCAGGACCTCAGCGCGCAAATCGTACTCGTAACGTGTACTCAATACAACTACGCCACCGAGGCAGTCGAAATCAAGTCGAAGTCAATAAAATATACACACATACACGCGAAAAAAATAACCCTCCTTCTTTCGCAGTCGGGTAATAAATAGGTAGAAATAAAATGAGTACTATTTACATGAGCTGTTTAATATGATAACTGTCAAATTAAATTTACTTAACGTATGAAACTGGACCTAAGTGTAATAAATAAAAAAGCGATGTTCATTTAATTTGAAAATTATTTTTACATAATTTCTGCATTCATACTTTAAAGGTCGATTTAAAGTGAAGTTGAAATACTCCAAATATTGCTCTCATTTAGCTTATTTAAATTAACGATACAATAGAGGGTTTATAGTTCTTGTAAATATAATTTAAGAAACTAAAATCAGCCCACTTCAATGAAAATAAAATTGAGCCTATTAGAAATAATCTTGAAAGACATTTTCTTCTTACCTCTATTCATGTGCAATTTTGGAATAAATTTTCCGTAATTAGCATCGCATGATCGCAGTTAATCGTTCTCTTTGATTAGTATATTGTTCTAATGTCACAAACAGTGTCTAGTTTCTTTAATTAATAATTGAGAAACCCTTCATTTTCTAAACAATAAATGTTTTATTTAAAGGACATATTTTAAAGAAAATTTTAGTAATCTTATAAGTTATAACATTTGTATATATGACAGTGTATTTTAAGTTTCTGCCTAAAATTAATTAGCTTTTAGTAGTTTGTGGCACCAGTAATTCGCTAATTTAGTCATAAAATCCTAAAGCCGTTAGTACTAGCGTTGCGCATATAATAAGCCTTTAAACATCTAGCATTTCCAGATCAATTGTACTGTCCCATAGAAAATGTGAGTTATTCCGAACTTACTGATTCTGTAACATCCTGCGCCCTTGAATTGCGTAAGGCTTTGGTTACGATTCGTGGCGGTAACTAAAATTGGAATACTTCGGTTTGGAATAAAAAAATACACACATTTGAGTTGTCCGGTCTTGCAGTTTAATCCTGAAATAGAGATAGGTCCGACAAATATCGTATTGACGGTGGAAATTTCAAATGTCTAAATGGTTTGTCGTAGGTACAATCTCTATACTTAGGAACTAGAAATTTTATCCTCCAACGATATATGTTTTTACATTTTGATATCTCTTAAAATAAGGAAACTGCGACAGAATTTGTTTTGTAGTAAATGTCATATATAAATAAAATAAAAAATATCTCGATAGCACTGAGGGGCGACGCAGACGGAACACTCGTCAGTCGCCACTACTCTCGCGGCCATAAGTGATTATGTGAAAAAAAAGCTTGCTTTGGCTCTCCTATAAAGTCGATGATTAGTCCTCACGATATTTGTTTCCACCATCGATATGGAACGGATATTAGTTAAGCAATATATGAGTTCACTGGTAACGACAGGTACTAAAGACCTATCGTGATTTATAAAACAAATGTCTTCTAAAAGAAACTACGGGTAAAATAATACATAGCCTACAACCATCGCAAAACAAATACGCATCGATAGACTCCTCACTTGTCAAAATCGGTTCAATAGGAGCGACGCTAGAGTGGAACATAAAATGGATACATACATACATATGGTGCTCAAATCATTACCCTTCCTGGCTTCGCCGTAGTCGGGTGAAAACCGCTGTTTACTCCCATAGTTCGTACCCAAAACAGCAAGACGAAAATTAAAATAATTCATGGCTATTTATTTGAAAAAGAGCTTACAATAAGGACCCTCAAATTAAAACTCAACCGCAAAAAGTACATAATTACGGCTGAAAAAACTTTACACGGTTTCAAAACTGCCATTTTGAGTTTCACAAATTCCGACTACATTAAACGTGAAAAATATATGAGCGGACGGGAATCGCCCTAAACGCCCCAACTTTTGGTACGGTCAGCAAAAAAGTACACGTAAACAACAGAATTACCCTTAATTTTTACCATTTGCTGAATTTAGTCTGTACGTACTCAAAAGTTGTTTCATATAGAGATTTGGGAGCTCGGCTCAGAAGTTAATTTTACCGTGTGATCTTTTTTGCTATCTCTCCACAGTTATTAAAAATAGAATATTTCATATCTATACTAATATTATAAAGCTGAAGGGTTTGTTTGTTTGTTTGTTTGTTTGTTTGTTTGTTTGTTTGTTTGTTTGAACGCGCAAATCTCAAGAACTACTGGTTCGAATTGAAAAATTCTTTTTGTGTTGAATAGACCATTTATCGAGGAAGGCTATAGGCTATATAACATCACGATGCAACTATTAGGAGCGAAGAAATAATGGAAAATGTGAAAAATGCGGGGAAAATTATTCATCCTTGAGGGCTTCCATTGCGTGCGCTGCGAAAACGGTTCAAGATACCAAAAATATATGTATGAAAGAATTATTCCTCTTGAAATGATCTAAAAAAAAGTCCGCGACAGTATATATCTATCTTTTAAGATTAACTCACTAGAACCGTTTTTATGGTAATCAAATTTGGTCGAAATTAATGCATTATTTGTTTAGAGTTGTATCAACGTCATAATATTAGGTAATCTTTATCCAAAATGTGTTGGATAGAGTGATTCAACGAAAAGGTTTTTATGTACTTTTAGCCCGGAAAAACTTATTAACGCGGGCGAAGCCGTGGGCAAAAGCTAGTCTTAGATATAACTGTACGTTTAACGCTACATTAACGTCATATTACATTCTAGGTGTTAAATGAAACTTCTGTAGATATATTTCTGGGATATAAATTCCTACTAATATTATAAATGCGAAAGATTGTTAGAATGTATGGATGTAAGTTTGTTACTCTTTCACGCAATTACAGTACGGATTTCGATGAAATTTGGCACACGGGTAGATCATATCCTGGATTAACACATAGGCTATATATCCCGGGAAAACGAAACGGGAAATATGTATAATGCGAGACTTTTATCCCGGAAAAAAAAATTTACGTGGGCGGGGCTGCGGGCATAACCTAGTACCCTATAAAATGTATGTTCTGCGTATACGTCTAAAATTATCCTAACATATTCCCAAAATTTCCCATAAGACTAGTAAGGTAACATAAGAAGTGGTAGATATTTTCTACTCGAGGGGCCGTTTTGGTAGGTACGAAATGTCCATTTCTACCGCCAATCAGCAGTGTGTATGCACTGTTGTATTCCGGTTTGAAGGACATTGTAGCCAGTGTAATTACTTGACCTTATGGGACTTAACATCTTATGTCTCAAGGTGAGGAGCGCAGTTGAGTGCCACGCAGTATAAAAGTAAAGTATTGTAATTGAAAGCAATGTGCGACGTTGCTACTATTTACAGCCGGTCGTAACCTTACCAGGCGAGAAGCATGCTCACTTCATCATTTAAATTCAATAAAAAAGTATTGAATTGTGTTAGAATTCCACTGCTGAACATAGGCCTCCCCCAAAAATTTACAGACCCATCTGTCAGAAGCGGCCTGCATTTATTTACTCTTTCTTGGAGACGAATAATAAAAAAAGAGAAACAGTGAGTACAAATGGCGGTCTTATCAATTTAGAGAACGATTAGATGGATACTAAAGGAGAAAAAGAGAACAGTTTAGCGAACAGAATAATAGTTTAAGTAAATAATATATTTTAATTGTTTTATGTTTGCCATTAACACGGTTCAAGAAATTATCTCCACTTAAATCCGATCTTCAATCTAGTTTTACTAGCCATGAAGCTGCAACAAAAACTACTCTTTTGATAAAGAATGACAAACGACCCGTAGCGGTATGTAACGTTGGTGAGAGCGACATGATAAATCGACTCCACTACAGGAAATATTAAATGTGTTTTTGTATATTGTTTATTATTGACTGCCTCGGTGGCGTAGTTTTGCATACGTCGTATGGCTATCGCTTTGATGTCTCGGGTTCGGGTTGAGAAAAGTTATATTGGGTTTTGCTGCGCTCTATTAGCCTGGAGTTTGGAATCGTTGGCTAAATTCAAAAATGAAGTACCCATCTCCATAATTTATAATAAAAAAATTATAATATTATGATAGCCTTTTGCCGAAAAAAAAACGAGTGAAATTTCGATCTGAAGAAAGCTTTGTTTATTAAAAAAATATTTTCGTTAGTAAAATACAAATAGGAAGTGACATCTAAAAACGTAGGTAGTTACATTTAAAAAAAATCAACAAGGCAATGTACCTATACCTCATTAAAGTTGGTTCCGCTGTGTTAGAGATTTAGCCCCCGTTTTTTCAATTGTAGTTATCGTTTTGTCAGGGTGTTATTAAGCTGAACGCGCTCCCAGCACCTCACGCGTCACGCGTCACACCTCACGCGTCACGCCGCGCCGGAGCACTCGAAGGTCTGCAAGCGCGTCCAGCTTAATAACGCCGATGATTGCCCTAACAACAGTTCAAAAGACCCGGTCTTAGAATAAACACACAAGGTATTAATGTATTATTGTGTGTGCTCATAAACAGTAATCTACCACGCTTGTGTAACGTAACACTTCTATGCCTAACTTTTACTAAACGTGTTTATGAATCTTATCCTACTAATATTATAAAGGCGAAAGTTTGTAAGAATGTATGGATGTCTTTTTTTTTTTTTTTTTTTAAAACGGCCATCTTCGGCGCATTAGGAACGGCTGCGGGCTTCCTCCGACTCACGTCTAAGTTGTCGTCCGCAACCGCCCCTGCACGTACCGCTGTTGCGGTCCTTTTCCTGTTACGGGGGCTCATAAGCCCCCGAAACACCGTACCGTGCCCGCCTTTTGGTGTCCGAGGCAGCGTGAGACACGCTGCCTCGGACATGTCCATCACGGGGGTCACAGAAGTTGGCTAGACTAATGGGTGGGCGGCACGTCCCGCCCACCCGTGACCCCCGGAGGCCCCTATTAGTCGCCTTTTACGACAGGCAGGGGATACCGTGGTGGAATTCTCCAAACGCCCCCAATCCACAGGGCGGGAGACGTCGGTCAGTCGTCCACCCGACGCCTCCTACGTCTCGTCTGGCGGCGGGAGGGATCACCACTGCGCTGGCGATCCCTCTCGGCACTCTCCTTCCGCGAGAGGACCGCCTCGCAGAAGTGGGCCACCGCCTGCCAGGCCTCCCGGCTGCCGACCATGGAAGCGACCACGGCCGGCAGCGAGAGGTCTTCTCCGACGACTGCTCTGAGAACGCTGCGTTCTTCATCCCAGGCTGGACAAAACTCCAACGTATGTTGGGCCGTGTCCATTGGGCAGTTGTCACAATAGTGACACACGGCCGACTCCTCTATCCCTACCACCCGAAACAGGAACTCACCGAAGCAGCCATGCCCGGTGAGCACCTGCGTCAGGCGGTATGTTGCCGCTCCGTGGCGCCTGTCCAGCCATTCGGCAAAGACAGGACGCACTGCCTCTACGACCCGGTGCCCCCACGACGGGGCCTCCAGCCTGAGACGCCACTCCTCCACGGCGGCTCGCCGTAAGGCGGCCCTCTTGGTCTCCACCTCCTTCAGGGCCGGACGCTCCCCGCGACTGAACGCCTCCTCCCGCCAATGGAATACATCGGCAAGGGATTTGGCGTCCAGGTCCCAGGGCAGAAATCCGGCCAATAGGCAAGCCGCCTCGAATGTATGGATGTCTGGATGTATGGATGTTTGTTCCTCTTTCACGCAAAAACTACTGAACGGATTTCGATGAAATTTGGCATACGGATAGATCATATCCTGGATTAACACATAGGCTACTTTTCATCTCGGGAAAATTTAAAACGGGAAGTTTATCCCGGAAAAACTCATTCAAGCGGGCGGAGCCGCGGGCAAAAGCGCAGTAAACCAATAAAATTATATTTGACTAGCTTTTGCCTGCGGTTTCGCCCGCATAAAGGTTTTTCCTGGATAAAAGTCGCGTTATACATTTTACCAGGATAAAAAGTAGCCTAAAACCTTCCCAGGGTTAATTTCATCGAAATCCACTAGGTACAACCGCGTTACGTTACGTTATCGCGTACAACCCTTTTTACCCCCTTAGGGGTTGAATTTCGCAAAATCCTGTCTTAGTGAGCCTATGTCCCAAAAGGAACCGGCACGCAAAATTTAAGACTCCTAGCACTTGTAGTTTCTGAGATTTCGTGATGAGTGAGTGAGTGACCTTAGCTTTTAATAAAGATAGATATTGGACGGGTTTTACATTTTCAAGTTTTACTAACACAGCTTACGCAACTCGCACATAACCTGTAAGTTGTGATAAATAAAGACATTTGTTACTGTAGCCAGCTTACCAAGTTGTTTACATTAATAATTTTATGTTAGCTTACTTGAACATTTAGTAACTTATAAGTAACTTATTTAAAACTTACAAACGAAAAGCCTATTATAAAAGCGTTATAATAAAGTAATTAACCCGTAATTACCGCATCAAATATTGACGCCAGGAAAATTTTACCCTCAATTATTGTCCTTAAAAAACAATGGAAATGCTAAAAATACATGCATTTCGCATATTCAACCCTTTCAATGAAAATTGACAAGCGCTGGACATTGACTTGCTCCGGGCGAATTGTTCTCCATTTACGGCTTTTTATTTGACGCATTTTGAATTTATCGGATAAATATTTAATATTGGTTTATTGCGTGTGATTTTTTTACGACTTTCTCTCCATAGACTTAGAGCGAAGTTTGTAATTGGTTACTAGTTTTTGCCCGCGGATCTGTCCGCGTTAAAAAGTTTTTCTGGAATAAAATTCTTTATGTGTTTATCCAGGACATGATCTACCCGCGTGCCAAATTTCATCGAAATCCGTTCAGTAGTTTTGCGTGAAAGAGTAACAAACATACCTCCATACATTCTTACAAACTCGCGTTTATAATATAGTAGGATAATACCTTGTGTACGGAGGTCACATTCCGAAATTAGTCTATGTACCGTCAATAGCATAATAGAACAAATTCAAAATATCAAATTGCCTACATACTTTTGCGTTCTTACTTATCTTTTTTTCCTCACAAACATAAAATAAAAGAGATTTACTTTACTTCAAACGAAGAAAAAAAACTATTTAATTTTTTTTTAACACACATACACATACACTCGCGCCTGTTATCCCCGAAGGGGTAGGCAGAGGCGCAACTAGTGCACCCACTTTTCGCCGTCATTCCGTCCCATGATGTGATAGGGGGCGAGCCTATCGCCATATCGGGCACAAATTCCAGACTCCGGGCTGATACTGAATAGAAAAACTCAATATCACTTTACCCGACCCGGGGATCGAACCCGAGACCACAGCTTTGCAGTCGTACTGTAATACAACTACGCCACCGAGGCAGAATTATTTTAATAATAATAATTTAACTTAATGCGTATATAAGCGACTAGCTTTTGCTCACGGCTTCGCCCGCGTTAATAATTTTTCCGGGCTAAAAGTACATAAAAACCTGCCCGTAGAATCACTCTATCCAACACATTTATTTGGATAAAGATTAATATTATGACGTTGATACAACTCTTAACAAATAATGCATTAATTTCGACCAAATTTGATTACCATAAAAACGGTTCTAGTGAGTTAATCTTAAAAGATAGACATATACTGTCGCGAACATTTTTTTAGATCATTTCAAGAGGAATAATTCTTTCATACATATATTTTTGGTATCTTGAACCGTTTTCGCAGCGCACGCAATGGAAGCTCTCAAGGATGAATAATTTTCCCCGTTTTTTTTCACATTTTCCATTATTTCTTCACTCCTAATAGTTGCATCGTGATGTTATATAGCCTAAAGCCTTCCTCGGTAAAAGTTCTATTCAACACAAAAAGAATTTTTCAATTCGAACCAGTAGTTCCTCAGATTAGCGCGTTAAGTATAGATGTGAAATTTTGTAATTGTTCAGCTGCTTATGTTGCTGACTGTACATGTACCGGATTTAAACAGACCGACATAATAATGACAACTGGCGAGGGGGATCTCTCGTCAGTTGACACTACCTGGACCCCACTTGCCTTACCGTCAAGTACAGTGAGGTCACCATGCCGCGCCCGTATAAAAAGTGTATTCCAGTCGATTTCAAATTTGATTTATCCTACTAATATTATAAAGGCGAAAGTTTGTAAGAATGTATGGATGTATGGATGTTTGGATGTTTGGATGTATGGATGTTTGTTCCTCTTTCACGCAAAAACTACTGAACGGACTTCGATGAAATTTGGCACACGGGTACATCATGTCCTGGATTAACACATAGGCTACTTTTTATCCCGGGAAAACATAAAGAGGGACTTTTATCCCGGAAAAACTTTTTAAGGCGGGCGGAGCCGAGGGCAATAGCTAATATATAATAATAATAATAATACCAGCCCTGTATTATTATACTGCCCACTGTTGAGCACGGGCCACCTCTACTGAGGGGGTTTAGGCCTTAGTCCACCACGCTGGCCTAGTGCGGGTTGGTAGACTTCACATACCTTCGAAATTCTCAAAAAAAAATCGATTTAGGCAAAGTTAATTCAAATGTTTATCGATGGCAATTTATGGATGCCACAATAATTATTTTTTATCAATTAAAATATCCACCATGACTGACCCGGTGGTGTAGTTGTATAACGGTATGATTGCAATGCTGAGGTCTCGGGTTCGATTACCGGGTCGGACAAAGTGATATTGGGTTTTAAATCCAGTATCAGCCCGGAGTCTGGTATTTGACGGAATACGCACGGCGAAAAGTGGGTGCACTACTTGCGACTCTGCCTACCCTTTCAGGAATAAAAGGTGTGAGTGTGTGTGTACATAAATGTATTTGTTTAAAAAATGCAAATACGTTTTCGTTTACAAAACATTTTAGATTTGAAACTTTAATCTCCTTAATGATTATGAGTATATTTTGAGTAAGTTTGAAGTTTGAACTTATAGTACATTCAAAATCAATGCGTTAAAGTCATTGGTTAAAGTGGTTTGATTTAATTTCATTTGTCTGGTTATGTCGTTAAAGATACTATATTTTTGTTATGGTAAGCAGAATTTGTTAGGAGTACCTTAATCAACTGAAATAAATGTAGTATACTTAAAACTTAACAACGAGACGAGGAAGCGTTACAAGGGATACAATATCAGATAAAAGACATTGTCATTGCGGTTGCAAACCCAGACAGACCCTCGTATACGAGAAACCAGCTAGAAAACCGTATATCATACAAATAATTTGACACTTTAATAATATAAGTTGCTTTGAACATTTCGCTACGAAGGCCACGATTGTATAAATCGCTAATGGTTGTAAAACTGCCTAGAACTAAATTTTCTATAATTCGTTCGTTGTTGCGCACTGACCCCCGTTTTCATAATGGGAGGAGCTCCGAATCGCATGAGGATGCTGGAAGCCTTTGCCACGTAATTAAACCCAACAATCTAAGGATCAGGAACCCGCTGGATGCAAAGCGCTTGTTTCTTTCTTTCTTTCTATGCAGTGGAATTCCAAAGGCTAAACACGAAGAAGATTTAAGGATCCTGGTACCCACCTTCTCCGGCGCCGGTAACCGTGTGGATGAGCAGTACCACGACGCACAGGCACCTCTGTCCCTCCACAGACATCGCTGTCGAGGGTTCAGCAACTGCGAACAAATTCAACGCTTATTTCCAGCAGTTGACAAATGCAACACATTGACTACGCTTCCCGATTTTTTTAAATTAATATTTGTTGAGTACTGTTGCAATATTAGGAATTCAGCATCTATGTTTAATATAAAAATGAATTTATACACTCATTATTGAATGTTAAAGCTGTTGAGGGATTAGGAACGTACAAATTTAATATCAAGGTGGACATAATTTAATCAGGGTGGACATCATTAATACCAAGGTGGATATGGTTAATACCAAAGTGGACATCATTAATAATTATCCTATTTCAACTTCGTTTCCTCACTGCTTTGTTTAAGCTTCTCTGTAGTAATTCTTCATCCGAAGTACGAACTCTTCACTCCAGTAAAGTTGAATATTAATTGCTTTATATACCGTCTAGTCATTAATATAGATAAACTTTCGAACAAAGCTAGGGACAGCTTGTAAACTACAAATTGCATGAGATCAATATACAAGAAAGTTTTTTGCAAATAAGGACTTGTGTCCGTCTCATCAAGTTTTGCTCAAACAAAACTTAACCCCAGTTAAATTTACATTCGTAAAACTAACGGTAACAAATTTCACGCAGTCTTTGGAAATTAACGATAAATAAATTTCCCTGTTCTAAAACTTATTCTTAAGTAATTTGAGGTCAATGATATTGCTTTGGTTGTGTATATGTTACTTATTAGTTGTTGATTAACTGTATAAAACATAATGATGTAATATGACATTCTGAAATGAAAATTTCTATATCATTTTGACAGATTGTATTGTTAAGGGAGTTTCTTACGCAAGTTCTTCTTTACAGCGATAACCATTGATGTATTAAAAACCCATAACAAATACCGCAGCGGTGGTAGATTTATGACGATTTATAAGAGCTTTTAAAAGACTATTTAAATAAGAAAAATTTCGACTATCAATTAGCTGATGGACCAGATAATAAATTTGGTAGTTAGAAACCTTTTAAAGGACAGCATTACTCCCACGAATCTTGCGGAATTGGCGTATATGGATTGTGGTAATTTAATAGGTGATCTACTTAAAGAGTACGTCTCTGTAAACCATTTTCAGTAAAATTGGGTGAATAGAAATGAAACTTTGGTTGCGATTACTGACATAATTGTAATCTAAAATTTTACTTCGGTTAAAAATATTGTACATTTTTGGTTTTGTATAACAATTCAGATAGTTGTTTTTTATATATGATATTAAACTCTTTAAACCCTTATGATCTTAGGGTGCGTACCTCAATCAATTAAAAATAATTTACTAAACGCCGTTTTAGAATAAAAACTAGCGAACTGATAAAAGCAGTAAAAACATTTAACGAAAACGATATACCTCCAGAACAATTCTTTAAAAAACTGATTTTTCCCACGTAATTTTGCTGAAACAATTTTTCATTTTAGTCTGCGGACATTCATTATCATGGCTCAACATTTTCATCTGCGTAACAAAGCGTGAGAGATTAATTAGTAACATACCGATTGTTTTTGCACGGTTATCTTGCGTTCCCTCCGACCGGTTTAAAATGGTAGGGGAATTAATTTTCGTGTATATTTTTTGTAATTAAAACGATATGGTCAAAGGTTTTATTAGCAGCTCATTCTACTGTGGCGGTTTAAAAGGGTCTTTTGTTTTTTATCACGCATGTTTAACAATACGGGTTTGGGGTGTCGCTCCACCGGGCTGTGAGTCAGACATTGCGGTCTTTGTACGTGGTTTCACGACACATTCTCCTGAGCTCTCTTCCACTACTTTCAACTCGTCGCTCCACCGGTCCGCGTATTGCGCACTACAGTCCTTGTAACGTGGTCTCATAACACTCGCTCCTGAGCTCTCATCCACTTCCTCCAACTCGGCGCTTCACCGGCCGGCGTGTAGCACACTACGTTCCTTGTAACATGGTCTCACAACACTCGCTCCTGAGATCTCATCCACTACCTCCAACTCGTCGCTCCACCGTTCCGCGTATCGCACACTACAGTCCTTGTAACGTGGTCTCATAACACTCGCTCCTGAGCTCTCATTCACAACCTTCAGCTTCTTGTACCATCTGGTGCGTCATATTACGTTCTCTGACCTCGCAAACTTCAAGGTCATTTATCACGCTTGCTACTAAGTTTTACACTACATCCATCAACGCTGCTCTAAGCTAATTTTTCGCATAATTGATGGTTCCAGAATTAACAATGCGAAGGTGCTTGAGCAACAAAGACAAGTAAGATCGCTTTTACAATGGAAGTTCGAGATCAAGACTGGGCTTAATTGTTAGTGCGTTTGACAGCTATTGTATAGGAGCCATTTTCGATGGAAAATGTAAACTAGTTTGCACTTAATCTTTATTGTGACCGTATAAAGGCAGTATCAAGCGTCGCATTGTGTCTGATATCATCGTATTTACTGTGTTTAGTTTTGTATTGTGCTGACTGACGTATTTGGGAAGATTAGTCTGTAGCATCGTACTCTTAACAGAAAATCTACATAATGTGTATGTTTGCTGAGCAATAAAATTTAAGTGTTTGCCTGTGACTTGGAAAAAAAAGAATTTCTTTTATTATAGTTAAATTATTTAAGCATGTTTTTTTGTTTTCATTGTGTGTCGTTTGTCTAGACTAATTTTCTGAACAGATTTAACACGACTTAGATTGATAGAAATATGAAAGAAGTAAGAAACAATTTAATCTCCATTTAATCCCGCAATTTTTCACATGCGGCTAAAGGCTTCAGAAGAATAAAAGCTTAATTAAATGTAAAAATTAAGCGTGGTACACGAACAAATGACACTATTATCGTAAATTAATTTGCAATTTAAAGCTTATTAAAAATAAGGTGCTAGGTCTCTCATATGTAAGAGACCGTCTAGGTGGGCACCACCGCAAGGTCTTTTTCTGCCACCAAGCAGCAGAGTGCATGCACTGTTGTGTTTCGGTTTGAAGGACATTGTAGCCAGTGTAACTACTGGACATAACGAGACTTAACATCTTATGTCTCAGGATGACCAGCGCAGTGGAATGTCACACAGTACTTTGCTCAAGGTGCTGAATGGTAATGCTACTGTTTATGGGCGGTCGTATCGCTTACCACCAGTCGAACGGCAAGCTCGTCTCGTCATTCAATGTCATAAAAAAAAGGAATAGTGAAAACACATATTACAAAGAAACTCAATAGCTTTAGTCTTATTGATCTTAGTTCGCATTTTCTGTAATTTACCCATACGAGGGTGCATATTTTAGAATATAATCTAGTTTATGTGTCTGTGTGTTATATAAAATTTACATGTTTCTACTCTGCTTTGATTCTTAATGTAATAAACTTAAATAACTAGCATTGAGTTTGTATTGTATATCCTATTATTAAATATTATATGACTTGAAGTAATACTATTTTACGGATTTTATAGCAGTTTTTTAATGTCTAATATTCGCGTGAACATAAGAAATCATTATAATGAGTTTTTGTTTACGTTTTCAAATGCGTAAATATCGTGCGATAACCTATCTGAAAAGGAATAGGCTCAAGACAAAAACTGCAGAAAATCTAAGCCAACACTTTTTGCGAAGTTACGTGTATTTTCTTTATCAAATATCGTTTTTCTTAACGGCGAAGGAAAATTGTTAAGCGATACATACCTGGGAAGCTTCCATAAGAATTTAGAAGATATCATGTGAAGTCTATTAACATGCACTGGGCCAGGGTGGTGGACTAAGGACTCAATCATCTCAGTAGTAGATCAGGCACGTGTTCAACAGTACACACTATACCGGGTGGAAGGGAAACGCTCTCGGAAACGAATACTGGTGATAGTATTAGTGATTCCTGACGTGATGGCACTAAAAAAATCGCGATCGCATTGTTACAATTTTAGTAGGATTTTCTCAAATTTCTGTACAGCTTCACGTATGGATAGATAAATCAAACTATTATTCTGAAAAACATAGTAAAAAAGGTCAATATTTCAAAAAAATCGTAATGAAACACGTACATCAGCTGACGGGTTAACGACCGCGGGCCGGTGCCGGCACAGCGCGGCGGCCGCCCAGTTTTTTGTACGCTTTACATTGCGCGCGCATGAATTACGGAAATACTAAAATCGTAAGTATTATCGCTTAGCTTTGCAAATGAATATAGTTTTTCGTTAATGTTATGGTTCTTCTCTCTTACCGTTCCGGTATAGAGAGCGTTTCCCTTCCACCCGGTACAAGTAATACAAGACTGGTATTTTGCCCAGGATTGGATTTTTTAATGGCGATGGACTCTTTATTATTACATCATAGGGATGTAAATGATTGTATGAACTCTGCCTTCCCTTAAGAGACAAAGTCGTGACAAGTTTCTAGATCTTGTTTGATCCGCTCGCATGAATGATCTCTCCCACCATAAAATCTGTACACTTTCTAAGATTGCAGTAAATTAATTTTAATCCAGGACATTATCTACCTGTATTCCAAACTTCATCTAAATTTGTTTAGTACTTGCGTTTAGTTTTAACTATCACTAGGCGTTGATCGCGTAAAAGCTGTTACCGCCATCTAATTAAAATTCTGAATAATTGCCATTATTCACGGGAGAAAATAACTCGGATAAAAAGCCTATGTGTTATTTAGAGACATGTTCTACGCGTGTGTAAATTTCATCCGCTGTTTCTACGTTAACTTCTTACAAACATGCAAACAGTTTCACGCACTATTCGTATTATAATATTATAAATAAGAAAAACAAATGAATAGAAAATCGCTTTTATAATTAACATACATGCTGCACCGTTCTTGTTGATATCCGTTCCGGCATAATAAGTATCAAATCGCTTTCATTAATACTGTCGTTTCTTATGAGAAATAATTTTCGGAATTGAAGTAATAATACCGGAGATTAAATTCTCCAAGAAAGCAAATCTTACCTCATCATAAAAGTATAGATATTGGTAAGCACGAGATAAATGATAATATTTATATCCCTTTCTAACTTATTTCCAATATTCTATTTATAATAATAATGCCAGCCCTGTATTATATACTGGCCACTGCTGAGCACGGACCTAACTGTTTAGGCCTTAGTCCACCACGCTGGCCTAGTGCGGGTTGGTAAACTTCACATACTTTCGAAATTCTTATAAAGGACTTTTCAGGTATTGCATTCACCGTTAAAGCGAGCGATAATTCACAAAGAATGCATATATAACTTTAGCGACGTCAGAGGCGCGTGTCCTTAGGCTATGAACCTGCGGACATTCGTCTCGGCAGTCCGTTTCACTCCCAACTAGGCTATCGCCGCTTAATAATATTCTTTTAATACGAAGCTACATTTACTTTATTATTACTAGTAATGTAATATTTTACCAGTAACTAGTGGATTGAACAAAAGTAAGCCGAACAGACCGCCATATTAAGCTTGGAGCGGAACCAAAAAACTCTAATAACAAACAAATATCACTTCTATCAAAGTTGGACGCAAAACATATGTTACATTTTGTGCCTTACAAATAAAGGATTATAATCTGGGGTTAGCAGTATTTTTTGCCTTTGAATACATACACACACACACACACACATACACTTATGCCTTCTGTCCCCGAAGGGGTAGGCAAAGGCGCAACTAGTGCATCCACTTTTCGGCGTGCGTATTCCGTCCCATGATGTGATAGGGGGCGAGCCTATCGCCATATCGGGTACAAATTCCAGACTCCGAGCTGATACTGAATAGAAAAATCCAGCATCACTTTGCCCGACCCAGGAATCGAACTCAAGACCACAGCATTGCAGTCAGTTATACGGCTACGCTACCGAGGCAGTTGCCTTTGAATTTCAACAGTAATTTTTGGTTTCATAGTAGCAAAAGGAGATTATCAACCCTGAACTTAGGAGATGCAGAAGGGAACTCCCCAAAATTGGAAAATTAGTCCTGCACACAATACCGAACCATGTTAACACATATTAGATGTTGATTGCATTAAATATGTTAGGTGTATCCATTTACAATATTGACATTATAATTAATATTAAATTATTATTTGACATTTTATAATCATTATATTATTATTCTCGCGTTGACATATTATCATTTTGTTAATGACGACCGACCGATCATTGTGTTGCGCTTGCCTGTTATTAAACTTATAAATTATTTTAATTGTGCGTATTGATGTTTAAATTCAGATAATAAATCAACAAAAATTATGTTTGTAAATGTAGGCGTATGCACGTTTTACACCGTTTAATTATAATTATTTATTTGTGGTCTCTCATTTTATTTTGAAGGTATAGTGTTTTGTGTTTGTAAATTTCCTTCAATTGTATTTTATCCTTATTTAACGGTGATGTGTGTGCATTAGCTTATATAACTAATCTGACTTTGTATGCAAAAGACTTGGAAAAAAAAAAGAAAAAAAATATATCATATAAAGATTCAATGGACAATTGATGACAAAAAATTAAGCCCGGAGTTTCTTTCTGCCTTTCTTCTTCGGGTAGTCATCGCTTAGGTAGCTAGTGAAAGGCTGGTAGGTTAGCTAGGCTAGGGCCTGTAGTGTCCTCACCGGTGAGGATCGCGACGCGTGCCTCCCATTAATTTTAATAAAAAATATTCTTTTTTTATCTCTTTCCTGCCAGCCCGAGCTTGGCTTCTTTATATTTAGTTTACATTGGTTTGGCTCCCTTTAAATGTGTCTTTAGTTATATAAGTGACTATTTGTAATAATTATTATTAATTGAATGTATCTTGACATATCATAAGTGCAACTATGTTCGCCTACGTGATGAATAAAGTATTTTATTTTTTATTTTATTTATAATCAAATAGGATGATAATTATTATATTTGTATTGGATTCATTTATGATACTGTTGTAGTACAAAAGACGAGTTGGCCCGACATTGTTTACAGCGTCAACTTTTTTTTTATTGCATCGAAGGACGAGACGAATATGCCGTTCGCCTGATGGTAAGCGATACGACCGCCCATAAACAGTAGCAGCACCATCCAGCACCTTGAGTAAAAAAGAACTGTGTGGCATTCCATTGCGCTCGTCATCCTGAGACATAAGATGTTAAGTCTCATTATGTCCAGTAGTTACACTGGCTACAATGTCCTTCAAACCGAAACACAACAGTGCATGCACACTGCTGCTTGGTGGTAGAAACAGACATTGAGATGGTACCTACCCAGACGGACTCTTACATATGAGAAACCTGCCACCAGTAAAACAACTTACAAGCAAAATGCTTTCTTTCGAAACTACGCTATCTATGAACAACTATAGCAGAGGAGTACCACCTAATAGGATTTGGTTGTCAATTACTGATGCAGTAGTAAATTGATAATTCACCCACAAACCCAATCGCATGCAATGCAATCGCATGACGTTAATTCTACTAAGCGATGGTGTTAGTTTAAATTATCTCCAGGTTTGGCGCGCCTTGCGTTTGGACTGCCTTGGTGGCGCAGTTATATTACGGTACGACTGCAATGCTGAGGTCGAGGGATATTAGGTGTTTCTACTCAGTATCAGCTCGGAGTCTAGAATTTGTGCTCGATATGGCGATAGGCTCGGCGAAACACATGTGACGAAAAGTGGGTGCATTAGCTGCGCCTCTGCTTACCCCCCTGGGATCGAAGGTGTATGTATGTATCTCCGGGTTTCGATTTTGCGAAAATAGTGCTGAGTAATGTAATATACACACACACTCACTCACGCCTTTTATCCCCGAAGGGGTAGGCAGAGACGCAACTAGTGCGCCCACTTTTCGCCGTTATTCCGTCCCATGATGTGATAGGGGGCGAGCCTATCGCCATATCGGGCACAAATTCCAGACTCCGAGCTGATACTGAATAGAAAAAATCAATATCACTTTGCCCGACCCGGGAATCGAACCCGAGACCTCAGCATTGCAGTCGTACCATAATACAACTACGCCACCGAGGCAGTAATGTAATATAATAAAATATAATTACGTTATTTTATCAAACTTACATCTACAAAAATACGGGAATGCCAAATGTATTTCATAGATAAGCGAGTATTTTACTATGAACATACCTTTGTGATTTTTAATTAGGATAAGCTGAAAATCCTATTCTCGAACTACGATGTTCAAAACGTAACTATAATATTTGTTATTTCACTAACCACACGTTTAAAACATTTCCCAGTTTATGAAAATGTTTTTTGTATTACAATTTGTACATTGCAAATGGAAAGCAGCCAGCCGTGTATTAATACTGCCCACTATTGAGCCGGGCCTCCTCTATTACTGCGAGTGTTTTAGGCCTTACTCCTCCACGCTGGCCTAGTGCGCGTTGGCAGACTTCACATACCCTCGAAATTCTTATGGAGAATTCCCAAATAAGTATGTAGGTTTCCTAGCGATGTTTTCCTTCTCCGTTAAAGTGAACGATAATTGATAAGCAATACACACGTAACTTCGAAAAGCCAGAGGTGTGTGTTTTGGGTTTTGAACCTCCGGGCATAACCTCGGCAGACCGTTCAATTCTCAACTAGGGTATCGTCCACATCAATTTTTTTTTTGCATTACTACTACATTATTTCAAGCTTATGCTCAATTAAATCGTAGTACCGATCCAGTAAATTTCTAAAATACCTAATTTTTACGACATACATTAAATTATGCATACGGAGCAATCGCAGCTTGAATCACTTGGTGATGGATGAGTACAAGCTAGCGTCGATTAAGAGCATTGTTAAAATGAAGTCAGTATGACGAATATCGAAACGGTCGAAAAACTATACACTTGGTATTACAAATCATCATAGTCTGTTTTCCAAACATCAAATTACTATACAGCGTTTCCTGAAGAGTCTTCATGGATGATTTTTACATCGTCAGATAAATATAATACTTAGGATAAAATACCACATGTAAACTTAATAAAATTATTCTACGAAATATTGTCTGATAAATTCACTTTTATATTTTGCCTTATATAATTTACTATCTTTTGCCTGCGGCTTCGCGACGCGAAGGAGTTTTTCTTGGATAAAAGTCCTGCATTACATTTTCCCGGGATAATTATTAGCTTAAACCTTACCAGAGTCTCAAACTATATCCATACCAAATTTCGTCAAAATCCGTTGAGCAGTTTTTGAGTTTATTGCGTACAAACTTTACCACCCCTTTTTATCTTAGAGGTTGAATTTCTCAAAAATAGTGTCTGCGTTTACTTCTAACAAGCATACAAATATCCAAACATTTTTACAAACTTACGTATTTATAATATTAGTATGATACACTATATATATTATATATATTATATATATTATTAAAATATATATAACCTAATTTTCCATTTTACTACTAGCCGTTTCTATCCTACATCTCCAGTATTATATTTCCTTACTCTCAAACATTTGCACTACTGTTCCGCGTGTGATACTGAGTAAATACAGTTCCTGTATGCTTTTTCTAACTTGCATCTCAGTGAAATCATATTACATTTCAATGACAACATCGTTAAAAGTTGTAGATATAGGATATTATATAATACTAGCTTTTACCCGCGGCTCCGCCCGCGTAAATGAGTTTTTCCGGGATAAAAGTCCCGCTTTATATTTTTTCCAGAACAAAAAGTAGCCTATGTGTTAGTATCCAGGACATGATAAACCCGTGTACCAAATTTCATCGAAATCCGTTCAGTAGTTTTTGCGTGAAAGAGTAACAAACATCCATACATTCTTACAAACTCGTCTTTATAATATTAGTAGGATTTATTTAAGTCTGTTAAACACATTGATGTATTACAAAACCCAATACATCAATGGTTAACCATAAGATATTCAGTGTCTATTTCACGACAAGTTTCAAGTGAATTTTATTAACAGTTATCAAAACAGCCAATTAATATCCATTATTACCATATTGACTGCCTCGGTGGCGTAGTTGTATTACAGTACGACTGCAAAGCTGAGGTCTCGCGTTCGATCCCCGGGTCGGGCAAAGTCATATTGAGTTTTTCTATTCAGTATCAGCTCGGAGTCTGGAATTTGTGCCCGATATGGCGATAGGTTCGCCCCCTATCACATCATGGGACGGAATAATGGCGAAAAGTGGGTGCACTAGTTGCGCCTCTGCCTACCCCTTCGGGGATAACAGGCGTGAGTGTATATGTATATGTATGTATGTATTACCATTCGTCCACCGATGAACGGATGGCTGATAAGATCGCAGGAACACGCTGGATCACGCCGCTTCCAAGAGTTCCGTCTGGAAATCTTTAGCGGAGGCCTATTTTCAGCAGTGGACTTTATGTTGGCTCTTGATGATGATTATAACCATTAATTTACGAGCATAGACTAGAATGTGAATTTTTAATTTGGTCTATTTATACGTTTATGTGACAGGCCCTAAAGAATTTTCTCCTCTTTAACGAGCTTTTTTCAAAATTGCTTAAATGTTAATATTTTACGAGTTATTAACAAAAAACGAAATATCATTTTTTTTCATCTTATTTTGTTAATAACAATTGCAATTTTTAACCTGCACCAAAATCCTTCAAAAACATTTTTCTAGAGGTGATTACGAATCGAATGAGCCATCGCTCATATTTTTAAGCCCTTTATCTCTATTTTTCACGTTTTTGAACTTGTTGCTCAGATTATTTATACGTTTATGTGACAGGCCCTAAAGATAATATATTTCTAACTCCTCCCTATTCTTCTATTTGATTAACTTTGTTTTTTTTCGCGGGGAAAAACGCATTATCGCTACCACCACTGGGGGGGTGAGTGGAACGGTTATGTTGGTTTCGCACAGTCTTACAGCCCAATGTCGACACTCGGGAGTATAGCATCATCCGAGCGAGCATTGGACCAAGTCCCTAACACTATGTACACTCTACACCGGCATACCAAACAAAACCCGCGGTGGCCTTCTTCGGCGCATACGAGACGGCCCCGGGGTATCTTGTTGCACTAAGATAGCTGCTCGGGACCGTCCCTGCGCGATGCCGTTACGGCCCCTCTCTATACAAGGGGGCTAAGATGCCCCCACACTCCCCCACCTCGGAGTCGCTTAAATTAGACTGAGCAGCCCCCCGCTGCTCGCCCCGCGACTCTCACAAAGCCCCCTTTAGTCGCCTCTTACGACAGGCAGGGGATGCCGTGGTGGAACTCTCTATATGCCCCCGGACCACAGGGGATTTACTTCGTTGCGGGTTAAGACTAATTAGTGCTCTCAGAGACTCGCAGAGCTTCACCGCTCGATGTCATAAAATGCATGCCACTGCTGATCCTGACTTACAGGAGTTGTAGTGGCCGGTGTGAGGGCGAGATAGTCTCCTGATCAAGCTCTAAGGATATAACGATATTACGTAAAATTAGAATCAGCGCGCGCAAAAATCTGTTTCAGGAATAAATGTACCATACAGTACTCGCAAATAGTATAACTTTCAAGTGAAAGAAGTTTCAGAATCGGATCAAGGGTTTTAAAGAGTACCTTCTACGTACAAATACAACTTTATCTCCCCAAAATATTATTGTAATCACGGGTCACAATAGTTTCAAACACTTAGCTTATATTGTGGAAATTCTTCCGCCTGACGACACCGGCTGAGTAGGTATCAAAGGGATGTTTATTTCAACTGCCAAGCAACAGTGCGCATGCACAGTTATGTTTGAGCTAACTACCAGTGTAATTATTCATAGTGACTCATGTTAGACGCCAGTGACATCTTTTTAAAAATATTACATTATATACTGGGATAAAAAGTAGCCTATATTTGTGTTGATCCAGGACATGTTCTACCTGTTTGCCAAATTTCATCCAAATCTGTTTAGATGTTTCTGCATTTACTTCTAACAAACATCTAAACTTTTTCAAAAGCTTTCGCATTTATGATATTAGATACGCAATCCTCCTAGCCAGTTTTGGCCACGGCGGCCAATATCAACGGAGATCAGTCAGGTACCCAGGAGATATTATTGTGCACAAGTGTGTGCGCAATACATGTGTCGTCCGGTGAGACGGCAATCCGACATGACCGGAGAGAGATCAGGCGCAGGACCAACGGCTTTACGTGCTTTCCGAGGCACGGGGGTATCACACCGCCTACTTCCTGACTCCGAGCTACGACTGAGTAATTTTTAAGATGGAAAAACCCAATCACAATGTTTTTGTCTCGACCCGGGATTTAAACCCAGGACCGCAGCGCGCAAATCGTACTCGTAACGCGTACGCAATACAACTAGGTACGCCATCGAGGCACTCAAGTTAGATACTGAGATTATGAAACATAGAAACAACTGTTTCATCCGTAGTCAAGTTAAAGCTCTTATTACTTAATTCAGTATACATAGTGATTTGTATTGAAAGTGCCATTATTACCGTGCCTCTGTCTACCTCCCAGAGATAAAAGTCGTGAGCGTAAAAAATCTAAAAGCCTCTTCGAGAATCAAACGCAAGAGCAAGGAAAATACAAATAGCGAAGCCTTCTTAAGGATGATGCATGGTCGTGCATAGCGTACATTGTTATATTATTCCGAACGGCAATGTAAGTAAGACACACGATGTGTTTGCGAGATTGAATATGGTATCTTATTCTAAGGGTATCTGTATTTTTGCCAAGTCGGAAAAAATAAATTTGATTACGTATGATTTTTTACTTTAGGTTCATTTTTGTAAATAAACTGCCTCGGTGGCGTAGTTATATTACGGTACGACTGCAATGCTGAGGTCTCGGGATCGATCCCCGGGTCGGATAAAGTGGTATTAGATTTTTGTATTCAGTATCAGCTCAGAGTCTAGAATTTGTGCCCCATATGGCGATAAGTGGACGATAGCCTTGTTGGGAATGGAACGGTCTGCCGAGACAATGTCCGGAAGTTCAAAACCCAAGGCACACACCTCTGACTTTTATAAGTTACCTGTGTATTGTTTATCAATTATCGTTCACTTTAACGGTGAAGTGAAACATCGTGAGGAAACCCACATCCCTGAGAATATTCCCGTGAATTTCGAGTGTATGTGAAGTCTGGCAACCCGCACTAGGCTAGCGTGGTGGACTAAGGCTTAACCCCTCTCAATAGTAGAGGAGGCCCGTGCTCAGTAGTGAGCAGTATATAAAATACAGTGCTGATTGCATTGCATGGCGATAGGCCCGCCCCTAATCACATCATGGGACAGAATACGCACGGCGAAATGTGGGTGCATTAATTGCGCTTCTGTCTACCCCTCCGGAGATAAAAGGCGAACGAACCGGGTGTACCTATCTAAAAAGGAGGGTGACTAAAGAGTTATAGAAAACAATTTGTCTGTCTGTTTTCTTTTTGTTAGAGCACATTTCCGAAACTACTGAATGGATTCATTATACTTGAGTATAATCTATAGTAATTTATACAATATCTATAAATGTTAATCTAGAATACTTTTTATTAGCAGGCTCACTTTATTGCTGAATATATTGATAAAACCGAATGTCACTTTCCCAGACAAAGAGAATGACTGCCGCCAACAAATGTTATTACAAGAAACACGCCTCGTAAAATTTTATGCTTCACTATGACGTCTGAATGACGTCACAACGTTCCCGTTTCTTGTTTTAATTGATGCGAAATGCATGACACACTTGGCTCTCTATGTGGGTTGATTTCGATGTGTATGAATATCATTTGTTAGGATTGTGTTTTTGCATTCAAATTACAAATAATTAAGGCTCATTTTCCATTGATAGAAGTTATGAGACAAAAAAGAACTTCACTGCAACAAGTTATCAGGAATTTGCTATTTTACATTGAAAAACGTGTCATTCTAGAATATTTTACCGTAGAATAACGATTTTGGTAGATTGCTCGTCCAGTCCATTAATATACCACATTCACTTATAAATGTTTCTGTATTATATACTGTCCCACTGCTGGGCACGGGCCTCGTCTAATATTGAGAGGGTTTAGGCCTTACTCCACCACCCTGGCCAAGTGCAGTTGGCAGACTTCACATACCCTCGAAATTCTCATGGAGAAATCTCAGGTATATAGATTTCCTCACGATATTTTCCTTCACCGTTAAAGCAAACGATAATTGATAATGAATACATACGTAACTTCGAAAAGTCAGAGGTGTGATCTATGATCTACTACTTGCAAATAATCATTATCAGCCACAGAATCCATTGCTGCATAATATGTGCCGTAAAGATACCAACAGCGATCTGCGTACACACCAAGAAGCTTTCTGCGTACACTTCCTTTGACCTTAATCTTTAAACATCATCATATAAAACATTAGCCTAAAGATTTCCTGGCCGATTTTGTAGACATAGATCCTCTTCCTGCGTCCTTTGTCAGGTGGTCTCTCCTAGCAGGACAAATGAAAATTCAAATAAATACATTGCCGCTCCTTATCACCCAGTATAACAATTTAACGAGAGAGCTAAATTAAGTCTTCGCTAATTTATTCGCAGAGCTGGCAAGTGGCGCGATGCCAGTTCCAAGCCACTGCTAATTGCAGGTCTAAAATTTAATTACCTAAAGAATTTGAAGTGAAAAATTGTTGAATAGTTGCTTTGTACATGGCTCATTATGTTTTCTTTAAAGGTTGCAAAATGAAGGTTTACCTTGTTAATTTGATTTTTTGCTTTAATTTGTGTTAATAGTTCAGAAACTGTATGACTGTTCAGTATCTAAACAATTATCATTGTTATTAAAGAGTTCCTCGGAGTTAGATCTCCCAGAGAGGTTGACGTCAGATATCTTATTTTTCAAAAATATAGCTATTAGCACAATGTACAAAACGTATATTACGTCAAATCCACATTTGAGTGCATATGCTGTTCCAGTCACAAAACTCATAAGGCAAAATTAGCGGTTGAGCTTGTGCTAATCAGTGATGTAATTCCAAGCAGAGCTTCAGCCTCTCCTGACTTCATAAGGTGACAGTCTCGTGGACTATTGAACGATTATTATATTATGTCTGTTAATTGACTTTGTATTTGTCATCCCCTTTGTCATCCCCGCTGCTGATCAGGGGCTCCTCTAATACAAAGGGGCTTTTAAGCCTTAGTCTACCACGCAAATTTCTAATTCTAAGATCTTGATATACCAAAACTTAATCCCGACCCGAATTTCAGTTTGGGTGGCATTTTAAATAATAGTTTTTGGCAATCGCAACCGTCCCAAGAGACCTCTGTGTAGGAAATCCGAATGTTGTGTCTTATAAATAATACATGAACGTCGGCTTATCGACGGGGTTCGCGACGTGACGACTACACGATCGGAAACTGAATGGGGACGAGCGGCGTAGATTTGTGGGACACACGATTCCTATATTTTACATGAGCACTAAAGGTAAGATTTCTTCTCCACAGTTTAGAGTAAGTATTTGAATTATTACTGTAATACGCTTATATTTGTTATTGTAATACACTTGAATTTTTGTTTTAGTAACCCCAAACAAGTGTGTGTTTTTGTTTGTTTTGTGGGATTCAAGATTCCTTTTCTAGCGTTAAGGTCAAGTAGGTAGGTTGTAGAATATTTTTGCAACATGCTAGTAAGAGAGTATTCTGACGACACATTGAATTGGGATAAGCTGTGTGCGAAAAGGCTTCGTGCTTCAGAAAGCCGAAGTTTTCAACCGCCAAGCAGCTGTGTGCATGCACTGTTGTGCTTCGGTTTGAAGGACATTGTAGCCAGTGTAACTACTGGATATAATGAGACTTGACATCTTACGTCTCAGGATGACGAGCGCAGTGGAATGGCACACAGTACTTTGTCACTCAAGGTGCTGGATGGTGTTACTACTGTTTACGGGTGGTCGTATCGCTTACTATCAGGCGAACGGCATGTTCGTCTCGTCATTCTATGGCGTTAAAAAAAAGTTTTGAAAAAATCATAAGTAGTCAGTACTTTTATTATCATCATCAGCAACATGAAGACCATGTAGAGTAAATAGTTGAACACAGGCGTCATCTAAACACTTCCAGGCAGACCTGTCTAAAGCAGGCCTGCATCCAGCGTTTTGCAAACCTTTATCGAGTCGTCTGTCCTGTCCTGGACTATTCTATTACTACACTATACAATTTTTTGAAATGATTAAGTTTATATGTGGGAGATAGCCTCTTAAACTACTTATAAAAATATACTAACTGAAGCTAAATAATCACTATTATAAAGGCAGCTTTAATCCCGAGACGGCCGTGACCCAAAACGACAAAAATTCTCGCGAATCCCACACCTTCGTTCCCAGTCAATCGTAACCATTCAGCACATTCGTTTGTTATGCGACGTAGACAAAATGCTTCCTTTGTCAGCCTTTATTTACAGACTAAACTCATTTATTAGGTTAGACTTAGATTAGACTTTGATACCTAAAGTGGGTACAGATTTAATGGCAGTTGTTTTTCCGACTTAGGTATTTGTTGTCTAATTGTTTGTTATGTACTTGTGGGGTTGGAATCGTGAGGATAAATGTGTATTGTGGGATTGGGATTGTGAAAGGGGATAATGTTTTATTTGGGAAAAAACAAAGAAATTTCAACTAAGTATTTTCAGTTACCGTCTATAATTATTTGTTCATGGCTTAGTGGGATGAATTTGTTGTAAACGAAAATCTAGGGTTCCTAAGTGCGAAAGTATGATAGGTTTTTTCTCTGGTCTCTCATTTAGTTATAAGATGAAAAATTTAAAACATAAAGATGACTATATGCAAAGAAAAAAAAATATTATGTTAAATTATTGCACATCGTTGAAACTTTGTTTAATACAAGTACATTAAACTGAGTCATTGGAAGGTTGCTTGTACTTATAGCTCAGGTCTTCCTATATTAAGTACCAGCCGAACATTTAATATATTTGTATTTTTAAAATACTTGTAATACTTTTATCAGAAATAAATTATTATTATTATTATTTCTAATATAATTTGGTGTTCGATTACGTATAAAACTGTGATTCCGCAGGATGTGGCAGACGGCAGACGGCAGACGGCATGTGCCGCGACGGCAGACCGCACTACTATGCAGTATTAAATTGTACGAGACCGATTCCGCACACGACGGCAAATGACGCGCGGCAAGTGACGTCCTGCCGTCTGCCGTTGCCTTCTGCCGTTTGCCGCGTTCTGCGGAATCACAGCTTAAGAGCGTTGACGTCAGCTAAGAGGGCCCGCGTAACTTCTTTTTTGTAATGGCCCGGCCATGGTAACCGATGGGATCAGATAAAATGTCGACGGATCTATAATTTATTTATTGGAAACCCAACAGCTAATAAACATCATAATAATAACAATGAATAGAGGAAACAAATGGCCATAATTACGACTTTGCCTACCCCTTGGAGGATAGAGGCATGAGGCTGTGTAAGATAGGTACAGTCAGTCACAAAAGTAGCTGGACAAATTTGAAACTTAAAACCACCTATACACATTTTAAATTTGTAAAAAAATGTTTGTAGTACCACAAACGTGTATTGGTTATATGAAGATTTCAATTTGTTCGCTTATGTGGTCGACTGTACATATTATATTAAGTATTGAGTCTAGTAAGCTTGTTTGAATAATTAATTCAATTCATCCATTATCTTCATTTATCCGTTCATCCTTATTTATCCCAGTATCCGAATCTATAAACCGAAACAAGCACGAACGGAAATGCCTATTTATAACAACAATAATAATAAATTAGCAAACAAACAAACTATAAATAACAAACATAACAAGGGGTAGCACATCGCATATTGCCAGACGAAAAAAGGTGATATAAATCGAGTGAAACGAAGTTGCCAGACTTCTTATTAACGAGATTGGGACGGCATTATGCTGTACGTCATTTAATAATTAGGTAAATGGTGACGTAAAAAGTAATGCTTTTTAAATTATCATAAAAATATTTCATCATATTTTTATTCATAAGACGTCAAATATACTGAAATTCTTTGTCGAGTTTTAGTTTCATTCCTAAATAAACTAATTATATGTTGCTTAGGTGGTATTGTATTACGGTAAGACGGCAGTGCTGCGGTCTCGGGTTCGATTCCCGGGTCGGGAAAAGTGACATTGGGTTCTTCTACTCAGTATCTGGATGTGAGCAGTAAATGGCAATAAGCTCACCCCGTATTACGATGAGGACCTAACATAGCTGGCGAAATGTGGGCGTGATACACCTCTGTCTAGTCCTAAAACGGCAAAAAGGCGAGATACTATAGTATTATGATTACAGTACAAAAGGACCTACTTTTAATGCATTCGATGGTTTGCTCCTTTCTGCATCGTGTGGACTTACCTTAGCAGTTTCTTTATCATGTTTGCGACGGAGTTCAAAGTGATGGTATAAAAAAATAAGAAAATATTCCAGTCATAAAAATAAAGCGTGCCGACATTTATTTTAAGATATGCTAGTCTAATTTTAATCTTACTTTTAACTTGATATTATAAATGGGAAATTCTGTGAAAATGTTGGGATTTTTGTTAGACTAAAACGCAAAAACAGCTGTACGGATTTGGATAAAATTTAGTACACAAGTAAATCACGTCCGGAATTAACACACTATGGGCCAACTACATTTTAAATAAAATAAAAGAAATAATGGACTGCACAAATCTTCGAATTTATTATAGATAATATAGGTACTTGTTTCATGACAATGTTTTCTTTCACCATTGCTGACAGACAGTGTGGTACCTTGTCATACAGGCAATTACATACAACATGCCTACTTAGCAGCCTTTACTAAAACTCTTACATAACCTGGGCTCTATTTAGAGTACAAAAACTACACACCAATTATCATAAAAACATCCCACAATGTCCGAATACGTATAAAATATACGACCAATATCCGAAACATATTCAATGACTTGTTCTCTCATGCAAACAGCAGTCCAGAGAAGTTGGCCCGTTCTTTATTATGTTTGCCACTCCGTATCGATCCGACGGACATGGTCCTCTGGGAACGAACCAAATTCCTTCCACATAATTTACTCCCAATTTGACTGCAGACCTTTGCAAATTAATTTCATGATATTACTCGCTAAATGACATTGTTCAATGAAATATTACAATTATGTTGTTCTAGAAATTATTTCCAACTTAATGGAAGTGGCACAGAAAGAAGTATCAGAGTTTATTAGTTTTTCATATTTACACTATTCTTAGTTCAAATTTATTTTGTTTTTTTGTTTTGGATTTTCTATAAAGCGTGTTTTTTTAGTTTTTTAAACTATTATCTATTTTTATTTTTTAAGTTCTGTTGCACTATTGTCCAGCAGATGTCACTAAAAGTAAATAAACTATTTATTTGTTCGTTTTTTAGTTTGATTTTTTATAAAAGCGTATTTTTAGTTTAGAATATTAAATTGTTATCGATCCTTGATAAGTATTTCAAATTTCGATTTAATCCTACGTTTTGAAGGGGACAAAATCATGTTCAAAGTTTCCGTAACATACATCTGAAGCTAATAAAAGCGTGTTAAAAAAATACGCTTATTTTAAGCAGCTGTCAGAATTGGGCAGGTAGGAATAACAAGTCACATTGATAATTTTTTGAATTCAATTACGTAGGTATTTCTTTTTTTTTCTGTATAGTACATATATTGCTATCGTTTGTTATTTCTTTCATTGTTTCATCTCTGTGTTACTTTACTGTAGACTAGTAAATAATGCCTCTTTCATGTAATCCACCCCTACAAAGTTTTGAATAAAATAAGTATCTCATTCAGCGCCAAAAGTAACTAGTAAGTAAGTAGCTAGTTGAATACATTAGATAAAAGATAAATAGTAAGTATTTTCGTCTCCCGTGCCAAACTCTTACATAATTCAAATCTTAGATTACAATTTACAGAAACACTCCAAATCAATTCGTTAGATAACACAGTCAATCTAATCAGTGAATCCGGTATAAGAAACCGATATAAATTTTTCACTTGCCCAACCAAAATACAGTCAATATTTCTGTGTTTCAAACAATATCGGCGTTGAAAACTGAAATGTTTCGCCACTCCATATCTAGGACATGAAACTAGTGCAGGAAATTGGTTTTTCCATTTTCTAAATATTCTTGATACGTGGACTTATCACGTCTCTGGTGCATCTATGTAAAAGGTTATTTGAAATATTCCGTCCGTACAACGCTCAAGATCAGGGTATGGCTCGGCGGTTCACTGATGAGGTATACTCATTCTTATACATAAATTCGCTGCTCCACTGGCCCGCGCGGAACATAATACGTATGTGGTCTCACAACACTGGCTCCTGGGCTCTTATCCACTATCTTCAGCTCGTCGCTCCACCGGCCCGCGCGTCACACACTACGCTCCTTGTACTTGGTCTCTCAACACTCGCTCCTTGGCTCTCATCCACTGCCTTCAGCTCGTCGCTCCACCGGCCCGCGCATCACACACTACGCTCCCTGTACGTGGTCTCACAACACTCGCTCCTGGGCTCTCATCCACCACCTTCAGCTCGTCGCTCCACCGGCCCGCGCGTCACACACTACGCTCCTTGTACGTGGTCTCTCAACACTCGCTCCTTGGCTCTCATCTACTGCCTTCAGCTCGTCGCTCCACCGGCCCGCTCGTCACACACTACGCTCCTTGTACGTGGTCTCTCAACACTCGCTCCTTGGCTCTCATCCACTACCTTCAGCTCGTCGCTCCACCGGCCCGCGCGTCACACACTACGCTCCCTGTACGTGGTCTCACAACACTCGCTCGTGAGCTCTCATCCACTTTTTAGTTCCAACTCATCACTATGCTCTACATCATCTGACAACCGCTCTTCAGATCATAGGAACCAGTTGTCAGCTCATCACATTTGCTATTACGAGCTGCCACGTTCATACGACCATCATAATATTTTCTAAATCAACACCCAAATGGAAAAGGAAGGAAGGTACGGTTATAAATTGAAGAGAATTACTTTTGTGCCGAGAATAGTAAGTATTGCCTCCAATGACAAGCCCCGGGCGAGCGGAAAACCTCTCGAATATTTTTTTCCTTAGTCCCTGCGGTTTTCTGTCTATCGGAATACACTCTAACAAGCCGCCGGATTCACAACGTCCGAGTATTTTTAATCAGCAAATTGCCATTTAGCTGAAAATTGCCAATGTTTTATAAAAAATATTTGATAAAATACCGTTAACAATGAAAAGTTTTCTCTAATTAAAATTTTTGTTTATTTTTATACGTAACGTTTTTTCTCATTCGAAAATATGTTGAAAATATTTTATTTCTAGCATATTGTAATTTACCTGTATACCTGTTAAGTGTCGCAAAACCTTCCTTATTTTCCATGCATCGCGGAAAAATAGAGGATTAAATAATTTTTCGGCTATTTAACACTTGACTATCATAAATGAATTTTAAGGACAGTTAACCACGAAAATAAATATGAAAATATTACAAGCATTCCCTTCTCACGATTAAAGTCGTGTCGCCGCCGTCTCGGTTCATTCCCGTTTTATGTGAAACGCCCTGTCGTGACCTCTCAAGCGAATTGTAAAATTTAAGAGTCGAAACATCTTCGTTACACGGAATAAAAGGGAATGGGGAATAATTTTACTCCAAGATCCCGTCGAGCTCTTTTGATGTTATCAAGATTTTTATTTATATTTATTTGTTTTAATTAAGGCTTGATGAAATTGGTACTAAAAAATAAAGGACTCAAGTACCAATTTCACTTTGAACATAATATCGTAAGGTAATTTCATTCGAAGAGTTAGGTATAACAACTAGTAATGCAAGCTTGCTTCATTGAGTCTATAATCTATGTCCGTCCTATGATGTGATAGCCAAGCTTATCGCCATATCGTAAATACAATCACGGGAAAATTATAGCTTATTTCGAGTAACTCCGTTCTTTAGAAAACAAGTAGAACAGCATTCAAATATAATATTGCTTTGTACTACTTTTTTTTATTAGTTTGATAAACCGATTGTTCCTTATTAATAACGGGTGGAAGGGAAACGCTCTCGGAAACGAATACAGGTGACAGTATTGGTGATTCCTGATGTGATGGCACTAAAAAAATCGCGATCGCATTGTTACAATTTTAGTAGAATTTTCTCAAATTTCTGTACAGCTTCACGTATGGATAGATAAACCAAACTATTATTCTGAAAAACATAGTAAAAAAGTCAATATTTCAAAAAAATCGTAATGAAACACGTACATCAGCTGACGGGTTAACGACCGCGTGGCCGGTGCCATCGCAGCGCGGCGGCCGCCGCCTTGTCGGCGTTGGCTTTGTAGTTTTTTGTAAGCTTTACATTACGCGCGCATAAGTTACGGAAATACTAAAATTGTAAATATTTTCGCTTAGCTTTGCAAATGAATATAGTTTTTCGTTAATGTTATGGTTCTTCTCTCTTACCGTTCCGGTATAGAGAGCGTTTCCCTTCCACCCGGTATAGTCGTACATATTTAGACTATAGTGCTAAACATTCATTCAATGTCAAACAAGTGAGCATACTATGCATCTTGGGCAGGTTTAGGGTGTCCGGACCCCCCTTAGCTTACAATAAACCACGCTACGACACTTACCGCTCATTCATTCATTCAATTTTAGGGCTCCGGTGTCATGCGAGGTAAGAACCCTCGCCACTAAATTTTTTAAATTGTGGGACCCATCCCCCATTGAAAGCTATAGCTACACCCGTGCTATGCATAAAACAAGTCATACGATTAGGTTTGAAAAAACTATCATAAATACTCATGTAAAAACTTAATGTACTGAAAAAAGGAGCACATGGAGCGTAATAGTTAGTTCTAGAGATTAGTGCAATGTTTTTAGAAGTCAATTTTATATCGGAACTAGGTTTTTAGTGGCTTAGCCGCGTGAAAGAGTTTTTCAGGGATTAAAGTCCCGCTATATACTTTCCCGGGGTAAAAAGAAGCCGAAAACCTTAACATGGTCTCAACCTATCTCCATACTAAATTTCATTGAGAATCGTTCGATAGTTTTAGAGTTTATCGCGTACAGAGACGACGGGAGACTTTGTATTAAACTATGCAAAGCTAGAATTATCTTATGTTACAAATATTTATTTGCGAAATTTTATGAAAATTTTTGGATGTTTGCATGTTTGTTAGAAGTAAACGCTGAAACAGCTGAATGGATTTGGATGAAATTTGGCACACGGATAGACCATGTACTAGACAAAGGCTACTTTTTATCTGAGAAATTTACTGGTGGTAGGACTCTCATATGTAAGAGTAGCCCTTAGTGGTCTAAAGCGTCGCTTAAGAGGCTCCGTTTGCGTGGGTACCACCACAATCTACCGCGAAGCAGCAGTGTGCATGAACTGTTGTGTTTCAGTTTGAAGAACAATATAGCCAGAGTAACTACTGGACATAATGAGACATAACATCTTATGTCTCAGGATGACGAGCGCAGTGGAATGCCACACAGTAGGTACTTTGTAAGTCAAGGTGCTGGATGGTGTTTCTACTGTTTATGGATGGCCGTATCGCTTACCATCAGGCGAACGGCATGCTCGTCTCGTCATTCAATGCAATAAAAAGATGACGCTGGTGTCGAAGTGGTGGTGCTATAAATAACTACAATGTTTAGAGACTTGTAGCGGGGAAAGGCATTTAACGCCGGCGAAGCCACGACCAATATCTATTACATTCATGTAATACGTTTAGTTAGTTTCTTCAGTATATCTATAAACAAAAGAGTAAGAGACACCATTGAAGAATTGGTAATTCCTGGAGCATCCCGAACATTTAAAAAACTCTGCCGCTACAATCTCATCAAAAGTTTAATTGCAAAAAGTGACCAAGCAGAATTATTTGGGCAATAACCAAACCACTCAATTACGCAATTGGCTTTAGTCCAAAACCAGAAAAATCCGGTCATACCTTATAAAGTTATTATAAGGGAATTCGTAAGATTCCAGTTTCCCTAATAAAAAATAAGTAATATCTTACCCGAAACGATTAACCCCATCGTTTATTTTTATGAGACAGGGTTCTGTTTACTTATACGAGAAATAAGTTTTGCAAAAACCCAGTTTTTATATCCATCCCGTGTTTTATGGATAGTAAAGTTGGAAATTTAATAAATAGGCTTTATTGCTTGGGTATTGATACAAAATTCCAACAGGGGTTTAATCAGTTTGGTTATTTCGTTTGTATTACATGGACCTTTACATTTACTAGTCAAACACCAAACTTTAATTTTATGTTTTAAAATGTGAATTTGCGTGGTTTTAATGTGGTGACGAATCCACTAAAACTGAGTTTGTTTAATTAAATTTGTATGTATCTGACATTTTTTCTAACAAATGTTGGTAATCAATCTTGTGGTAGGGCAAGGGCGGTTAAACCTGTTTTGGGTCCGATCCCAGGACGGACAACCCATCATTCTTAGTTTATCAGCCCGGAGTCTGCAATTGTGCTGAGAAATGTCAACAGGTTCGCTTCTTATTACATGGGACTTACCATACCAGGCGATTTATGGATGTGATACATCTCTGCCTTTCCCAGAATAGGAAAAAAGACGAGCCACTTTGTATGCGCCGTCTACTTTATAAAAAATCCATCCGTTGTTTCTTCTTTAATAACGTAATCATAACCTTATAAAAATTCAATCTTACATCTCATGAATACAAAAATTTAATAAGCAAAACGTTGGATGCGAGAAAATTCAAAATAACAAACATTAACCGTAACTGCTTTGTTAATAGATGTCATTTTAGCAACAAGGACTGAGTGGTTGTTCATTTGAATCAAAGTGAAATAAACGTTAAGACAAAGGCAGGAGAATTGCTACTTAAGGACATTTAGGTAATAAGAAAGTAAATTTCGCACGCGATAAAAGTATTATGAGACAATTTCTAAATGCGCCAAGGGCTCAGACATCATGAGATCTTAATGCTAAGATGATCGCTTTGTCATTAAGGTTTCAGCTTATCGCTCCACCAAGCCTGGCAGTAAATACTTCGGCTTCTGTACGTGATCTACTAATAATTGTTCATCAACATTTAGATGTTTACCTCACATACTACGGTCTCTTGTTCTGGTCTTACAACAGTCGCTTTTGAGGTGTCATCCACTACCTTCAGCTCGTCGCTCCACCGGCCCGCGCGTCTCACGCTACGCTCCCTATAGGTACGAGGTCTCACAAAACTCGCTCCTGAACTCTCATCCACTACCTTCAACTCGTCGCTGCGCAGGCTACTCGTCACACACTACCCTCCTTGTGCATGGTCTCACTCGCTCTTGAACTATTATCATCTTGATTCCCGCCATATTATTTCAGGACGTCCCTCATAAATTACATAGTAAGAGTATTTGACTCAGCAAAATTTTCTTAATAAAGTTACTATTGAGACTTCTTTTTTTATAACGAAAAAACTTGTGTCCCCAATCGGGGAAGTTTTCGATTTCGTTAGAAAACCTTCGACAGATAAGAAATTTTAACTTTCCGAAATTTATTATCAGTCCGTTAAATTTATTATGTGGAAGGAAAAAGCGTGGAAAGTTCAGGATTGAACTAATAAAGATGGCATCTAAAGTTATTCTTTTCGTTTTAAATCGAATCAAATCCGCCGGTTGACGAACAGGGGAATACCAGCGTTGAATGTTCTGTCAATAGAGTGGTTACTTTAATAATGCTGATTTGTTTATGAGATTTTTTTGGGTACCTATTTGTGTTCATGTCATACATAAAGAATAAAAGGAATAAGACTGTTGAACTTACAACAACATAATCAATTTGTGAAATCTTAGGACTTGTTACAGTCGCCCTGTGGATTGGGGGCGTTTGGAGAATTCCACCGCGGTATCCCCTGCCTGTCGTAAAAGGCGACTAATGTGGCTGTCCGCCTTTAGTTTTGTGTTTTCTTTTTTGGCACATTGTTGCTATTCCTGTGATGGACGACAGCGTGGCAGGTAGGTCTCACGCTGCTGTTGACGCCGAGGGCTTCCGACACATTTCCTGTTGTGGGAGGGGAGGGCACAACAGGAAACGGGCTGCATTAGGCGGCAAAGCGGAGGGGCTGTTGCGGACGACAAGTTTAGTTCGAATGCCGTGCATTGTACATAGATTAGGGACTCGGACCGGCGGTCGCTTCTATCTTTCCGGGCGGCTCAACGCAGGGTCGTAAGGCTCGGTGAACTCAACATAACCGCTCAGTCACCCCCCCTCGAAGGCTGTGCGGTAGTACTACGACAGCAAACAGAAGGACTTGTTACAGGAATTGTGCCCAGTAAATGGCAGTAGGCTAGCAAAGCTGCTGAAATGTGAGTGGGGTTAAAAATCTATCACCCCGAAATGGGTAAAAGGCATGATATTATATACTTTATCAACAGTCTCTCAGCAAACAGTGAATTTCATTTAGAAATTAAAAAGAGCACGCGAACAATGTGTTAATAGAGACAAAAAGGAAAGTGTTATTGGGCAAATTATTATTTACAGGTGGCAGATCTCTCATATGTAAAAGTCCGTCTGGGTGGGTACCACCGCAATGTCTATTTCTACCGTCAAGCACAAGTGCGCATGCACTGTTGTATTTCAGTTTGAAGGACATTGTAACCAGTACAACTACAGGACATAATGAGACTTAACATCTTTTGTCTCAGGATGACGAGCGCAGTGGAATGCCACACAGTACTTGGTAACTCATGGTGCTGGATGGTGTTTCTACTGTTTATGGGTGGTCACATCGCTTACCATCAGGCGAACGGCATGTTCGTCTCGTCATTCAATGCCATAAAAAAAACATATTCTTAGTCATGGTCTCATTAGAAGTTTAGGTTTTTAAATAACTTGTTAGTCATAAGGCTACATTGTTATTAAAATGATGTTTTGTGTACAGTATACCATAATAAAAAAATCTGTATATTATTAAATAAACTTTCTACAAATTGTACGGTGGAGATTTTTTTCTAAGGTTTTTGCCTAGTTCAACATCGGTGTGCTAATGAAATTTGTCTCATTAATATTTGTTTTAGACCTTTTTTTCGTATCAGCGGTGTAAGAGAACTAATTGGGTTTCTTATTTCTGTTTTATTATGTTTCAACGCTGGCGTAAAACTGTTTTTAGCCTTTTTTAACGTTTCGAAGGGTGAAATTTATACGTTATTGCACCTTGGCAGGTATATAACTGTTCTGTATTATGAGCAAATTACTTTTGAGTTCGTTACCCACGAATAATAAAGAATTGCGCAAGTATTTGTATGAAGTAAGTTAACTTTTAAAGATTTTCTCTATGCTTATTTTACAATACATATGATATGCAGCTATTAACGAAATGAGTTTACATGCATTTGAAATTCGAAAAACGTTCTAAATTCAAATAGTTCGAAGTTCGAATTTAAATTTAGTCAGCCAAACAACCGAAGTTTCTAAGAAAAACAATTTCTAGCAATTTGACATCGAAAAACATATAAAGGAAAGAAAACCAATCAACAATAGTAAAGGGATTAGAGCAGACAGCCATACCACTGACTTCGCACAAAAGGTCGGAGCAATCCCTCAATAGTTCCATTGATGATCGAAAATAAATTACTTTATTGGGCCTTTCTTTGCGCGTTTCGTCTTCTTTTCTACACAATAAAACGAATTTAGTTCACTTGTATATTCATTTAGGCGGCGCGCAGATGCTGTTCCGTTGCCGATGATCATTATCATGAAATTAATAGTTACGACTTCAGTACCGGTCAAATGGCGGTTGCGGACGACAACTTAGACGTGAGTCAGAGGAAGCCCGCAGCCGTCCCTAATGAGCCGAAGATGGCCATAGGAAAAAAAAAAAGGGTATCAAAATGTACTTTTTCAACAATAGCGTGGATAGGTCAAGATTTGAAAGTGCGTTTAGGTATTTTATATTTCGGTCGAGAAATATTTTGTGGCGGTTATTTAAGAACTTTGTCTTAAGATTTCTTATGTTTATGTGAATGTTAGACATTTAAATTAAACTAGTTTTCTCATTATCAAAGATTTTTTGAGACAGAAAAATAAACGTAAAAAACGCGACAAAATCCAAAAACTAGTTTTATTTCAAGTACTCGTCTTATTTGGAACCCAAAGAATGGAACGACGTTAGCTAGGCATATTCTAAAAAAATTGTCAGCGTCATTAGCAATATCGTTTCTACTACATACGAGAAAAGGTATATGGCCGACCCCACATTGAAGTAGAATGGAAATTACGAGTAACAACGTTATTTTAACTACCTTTACAAATATATCACGAGGGAAACAGTTTCTACCTACATTCGAGGAATATAGGTCATAAATATCGGTCCACAAAGGTTCGATGAAATAGAATCTAATAAATGAAATTTAATAATTAAACGTAGACATAAAAATACATAAAGTCTGTGAAAATGTTGGGGTGTTGACTGCCTCGGTGGCGTAGTTGTATTTTGATACGACTGCAATGCTGAGGTCTCGGGTGCGTTCCCCGGGTCGGGCAAAGTGATATTAGGTTTTTATATTATGATTTTTTATACATCCATCGATTGCAAATTTCGGGGGCGGGGTTGGAGTAGCTCAATTGGAAGAGCACCGGCACGGTACGCCGGAGGTCGTGGGTTTGAGTCCCGCCTTCGACTGTTTCTTTTTCAGGATTCTAAAAATATAAAATCATGATATTAGGTTTTTCTACTCAGTATCAGCCTGGAGTCTGGAATTCGTGCCCGATATGGCGATAGACTCGCGCCTTATCACATAATGGGCGGTATACGCACGGCGAAAAGTGGGTGCACTAGTTGCACCTCTGCCTACCCTATCAGCACTTGTAGCACCAACTATTAAAAAAAATCAGATTAAAAACATCCATTATTTCCCATTGGAGCAAATTATCGGGATAAAATATAGCCTATGTGTTAATCCAAAACATGATCTACCTGTGTGATAATTTCATCCAAATTCACTCAGTTGTTTCTGTGTTTACTTCTAATAGACCGTGGGCCAGTAGCAAAATTTCGTCAGTCATTTTCTCCCGAACGATAATTGGTGAGATGCTTCAGAGACGTGTATCATAAAGCCTCGTGAACGTCAGCTTCGGCTCCGTGGGTGCCATGAGCGGTGGTAGCCTCCCAAAGATGTAGAAAAAAATATATTATTCAGTCATTTCCTCCCAACTAAGAATCATTTTAAATTGTAGCTAACCCGATACCTTGAAGAAAAAAAATAATCAGCTGACTGTAACTTGGGGCATTATGCGTCAGCTGGTCAATCAAACATGTAAAAAAAATATATCATTTCAGTGATTTCCTCTCAACTACAAATTTACCTGATGATAGCTTATACGCAACTATGAATAAATATGTATGTCAGCTGGCTGTATGCCGGGGCAAAAACCGTGAGCTGATGCCTTGAAAGTTATAACGCAGGTGTTAGGCGAGAGCTTCTATTACATAATTACATGCATCAGCTGACAATGTTTCCCTCGAATTAATGATAGTAGATTCTCTTTATTAATTACAGCATTGTATTATCAATCTATACATGTAAAATGCCTTGTCCTGAATGACTGACTGACGCACAGCCTAAACCTCTGACCGTAGAGACCTGAAACTTGCAGGGTGTGTTCTTTGTATGCCATAGGCATCTAATGAGATTGAATTTTCCGAAAGTCTACCCCTAAGAGGGTGAAAAAGGGGGGCAAAGTTTGTATGGGCCGACGTGATTCCTTGGTCCAACCTACTTTAAATATTGCTTAAACTTATTTTTAACAGAACTGATAGAAGACGTGTTTCATGTTTTATTGAAATTCATCCCGTAATATATAATATGTATAAAAACGAAAGGTCATTAACTCACTCATCACGAAATCTGAGAAGCTACACGTGCTAGGAGTCTCAAATTTTGTGGAGGTTCCTTTTAGGACGTTGGAGCTCACTAAGACGGGATTTTGCGAAATTCAACCCCTAATGGGGTAAAAAGATTGTACGCGATAAACTCAAAGACTATCAAACGGATTTTGATTAAATTTGGTATGGAGATAATTCGAGCATCTGGGAAACTGGAAAGTTTTAGGCTACTTCTTATCCCGTGAAAATGTATAAGTGGGACCTTTATAAAAAAAAACTCTTTCGTACGACCGCGGCTGCGGGCAAAAGCTAGTCAGCTTATAAATTTTCATCTGGGAAGACATAATGTATCTTAAATGTTTGACTTTACGCTCAGATATGAGTTTTCCGATGAAGTGTATAAATACTTTATGACTAATACGTATATAATTAAATAACTGAAGAAATATTAAGAACAGTGATTATGAATTTATAGTTTATTGTACTCTCCGGAGTAAGATAAAGTGGTCAGCAGAAGACTTTTCAGATTAACACAACCTACTGCAGGTACCACCTTTACAACACGTTTCTAATCTAAGGGTTAGAAAAGTGTTGCATGCCTACATCGCGTCATACAAGGAACACACCCTGCAAGTTTCAGATCTCTACGGTCGGAGGTTTGGGCTGTGCGTTTAACTGTCAGTCAATCATTCAGGACAACCTAGCACGTGTAGCTTCTCAGATTTCGTGATGAGTGAGTTAATGACCTTTCGTTTTTATACATATTATATATTACGGGATGAATTTCAATAAAACATGAAACACGTCTTCTATCAGTTCTGTTAAAAATAAGTTTAAGCAATATTTGAAGTAGGTTGGACCAAGGAATCACGTCGGCCCATACAAACTTTGCCCCCCTTTTTCACCCTCTTAGGGGTAGACTTTCGGAAAATTCAATCTCATTAGATGCCTATGGCATACAAAGAACACACCCTGCAAGTTTCAGGTCTCTACGGTCAGAGGTTTAGGCTGTGCGTCAGTCAGTCATTCAGGACAAGGCATTTTACATGTATAGATTGATAATACAATGCTGTAATTAATAAAGAGAATCTACTATCATTAATTCGAGGGAAACATTGTCAGCTGATGCATGTAATTATGTAATAGAAGCTCTCGCCTAACACCTGCGTTATAACTTCCAAGGCATCAGCTGACGGTTTTTGCCCCGGCATACAGCCAGCTGACATACATATTTATTCATAGTTGCGTATAAGCTATCATCAGGTAAATTTGTAGTTGAGAGGAAATCACTGAAATGATATATTTTTTTTTACATGTTTGATTGACCAGCTGACGCATAATGCCCCAAGTTACAGTCAGCTGATTATTTTTTTTCTTCAAGGTATCGGGTTAGCTACAATTTAAAATGATTCTTAGTTGGGAGGAAATGACTGAATAATATATTTTTTTCTACATCTTTGGGAGGCTACCACCGCTCATGGCACCCACGGAGCCGAAGCTGACGTTCACGAGGCTTTATGATACACGTCTCTGATGCGTCTCACCAATTATCGTTTCAGAGAAACTTGGTCACCGAAATCTGTCACTGGCCCACGGACCATAACAAACATCGAATCATTTTTTTTATGGCATGGAATGACAAGACGAGCAAGCCGATCGCCTGATGGTAAGAGATACGACCACCCATTAGCACTAGCAATACCATCCACCACCTTGACTTACAAAGCACTGAGTGCCATTACACTGCGCTAGTTATCCTGAGACATAAGACGTTTAGTCTCATTATGTTCAGTAATTACACTGGCTATAATGTCCTTCAAACCGAAACACAACAGTGCATGCACACTGCTGCTTCACGGTAGAAATAGACGTGGTGGTACCCACTCAGACGGTCTCTTACATATGAGGGTCCTACCACCAGTAAACACAAACATTTTCACGGACTTTGGAATTTATAATATAAGTAAGAAAGGTGGTGGACAACGTGAGTCTTTTAAACATAAACATTACAATGGGGACTGCTGAGTATCAGTAAACATACACAGATCCATAGTACTAGGATCACATAAACATTATACAGTAAAATGAGGAGCTAACTTAAAGCCTATTATGTAGATCATCCAAACTTGTGTTTATGGAACAGATTAAGAGATTTGGTAGTTTACAACAGGGATTATATTCCTCGTTGGAAATTTATTGTCCCCAATGTAATCTTTAGTAGATGGGTTAAGTGAGATAATCGCTACCTCGAGAATTGCGAAGGTAAGTTGTGTATTTAATTATGCTAGTGGTCGTCCGCTGGTGGTAGTTCAACCGCAATTCATAATTTATTTTTTCTGCACTCTATATGAACTTTAATTTTACTAAATCTCACACTCCAAGTGTTAAGCACCGGGGCACTTAACATCGATTGCGCTGGATTGCGTAATTAAAATGCCAATAACCAGATCAAATTGGGGATTTATTAAGAAACAGGAATACAGAAACAGTATGTGGTACAGCGTGGCGATGCGATAATGAGGCGTGCACCCTGCGTGGGTACAGTATCCACCGCGGACCGTGTACGTTTTTCTTGCTTCCAGAGTTCTTCCAGAGTTCTTCCAGTGTTCTTTCAGTTTTCTTCTTTTTCTTATTTTTTCTTCCTCGGAGTCCTCGCTCGAACTGGCTGCCGACCGGGGATTTGGGCCTATTCTTATTGTGTCCCCAGGCTGGCATCGGGAAGCGGGTGCGCTGCGGCCGTCGCAGCGCTCGGCCAATCAGAGCGCGCGCGGCTCGGCGCAGCGATGTCTGCGCCGTGCGCATGCGCGGCGACGTTCCGCGCATGCGCGTTAGCGCTGTTCGCGCGTCTGCGCAGTGGAGTCTTCCACGCGCATGCGCGATTGTGTACTTATAATCTAAACAATGAATAATCAAGTATTGCCCCGAAAGGGGGCAGGCAGAAACATTACTTGACTATTTTACCTTATTCCTAAATGAAAACACACAAACTATTATATTTATTAAGCTTAAACTAAGACATAAGACGTAACTAGCTATAACCTATCCTATCACATAAAAATGCACTATTTACACATATGTTCTAACATTGTCCGTCCTGCACATCCTCCCGCCGTGTATTGTCCGCTGGGGGCGATACATCTCGTTCTCCGGTGCAGGATGATGACTCAGCCGCTGGCAGGATCACGATGATCTTCTTTGCAGGCCGGCGCAGCACTCCGCCCCGTGTAGCGACGTCGACTGTGCGCACGATGCCGTCGGGTCCCGGGTGTGTTGCACAGATGCGCCCTCGTACCCATGTGTTTCTGGGTAGGGCGCCGTCGACGACTCGTACCAGGTCACCGATCTGCAGCGAGGGGCCTCTTCCGTGTGGCTCCCGCCGGTTGCGCAGCTCCGGGAGATACTCCCTCAGCCAGCGCGCCCAGAACTCGTTGGCCAGCTGTTGCGCGGCGCGTAAGTTCGCGCCAGCGCCGTACGGGTAGTCGGCTGCGAAGCTCGGTGCGGTGATTGGGCCCTGACTGCCCAACAGGAAGTGGTTGGGTGTCAGGGCCTCCGGGTCCTCTGGGCTCACCGACACGTGGGTGAGTGGGCGGCTGTTGACTGTGTTCTCCACCTCGGCGAGCAGCGTAGTCAGCGTTTCTTCTTTAGGATATTTTTCGTGCAGGACCGTAGCGAGTGCGACCTTAACGGATCGGACGAGCCGCTCCCACGCGCCTCCCATGAACGGCGCGCCCGGAGGGATGAAGCGCCAGCGTATCGCCCTTTGAGAAGCCTCTTGTTCGGCTCCCTCATAGAGCATGTGGTGTATTTCCTTTTCAGCTCCACGGAAGTTAGTGCCGTTGTCCGACCATATCTCAGCTGGGCATCCGCGGCGCGCTATCATGCGCCGCAATGCCATGATCGCAGATTCCGCGCTCAGGGATGGCACCACTTCTAGGTGTACGGCGCGCACGGTGAGACAGGTGAAGAGCGCGACGTACCTCTTCTGGTGTGCTCGACCCACTGTGATGGTCAGTGGGCCGAAATAATCCAGGCCGGTGTAGGTGAAGGGTCTTCGGTGGTGCGCCAGCCGACAAGGGGGTAGATCTCCCGTCACTGGCTGCGGCGGGTTCGCCGCCCTCATGCGACACTTCAGGCATCGCCCGACGACTTCCTTCACCGTCGGTCGTAGGCGTACGACCCAACGGTGTAGACGGCACTGGTTGACGACACTCTCGGTACCGGCGTGATGCAGCTGTCTGTGTACGTGCTCTATCCAGAGCTTTGTTGCACGATGTCCGCCGTCGACTATAGGCGGATTTTTCGTCTCTTCGGCGACTCCGGAGGCGGCCGCTATCCTGCTGTTGAGCTTGATTAAGCCCTCAGACATGTATACACTGAGGGGGTATAGGCGACTGTCACGGGGTAGTTGCGTGCCGCTTGTCAAGGCGCGTAACTCGGGTCCGAAGGCTTCTTCTTGAGACGCTTGTATGATGAGCATCTCGGCGCGGTGCTGTAGCTCCGCTGGCAGTGGGACGTAGGCGCTTCCTGTAGGGGCGACGAGCTTCGGTCGTCGCGGCTTCTCGGCGGCTGTAGCTCGCCAATCTGGATCACGACGGGGATTCTTCTTTGTCCTGGCGTAGTGGACGGATACTGCTCGCTGCCGGAATAATGCGACCGCCTGGAGCACTCTTGCCGTCGCTCGGAGGTAGCGCAGCCATGATGAGAATCTGGTGACGTCTGGCAGGGCTTCGCATAACCGTCGCTTCGGTGTTATGGTAGCGACAGTTACCTTCTTTTCTTCGCCCGTCGTGTGTGCAGATTGGCTGTCTTCAGTGGGCCACGTGTTCGGGTCTTGTCGCAGGAACTCTGGCCCGTGGAACCACCTATGTGTCGCGCCGAAATCTTCCGGAGTGTCGCGTGTTGCATCATCCGCGACATTCCATTTTGTAGGCACCCATCTCCACTCGGACACCTTGCTGTTTTCTTCAATTGCGGCGACACGATGCGCGACGTAGGGCTTGTAGGACCGAGCACCGGTTCGAATCCAGCAGAGGGCAGTTCTGCTGTCCGTCCAGTAGGTGGTCGAGTCCGGCTTCCGTTGATGTTCCTCTCTGACTGCTGCCGCCATGCGCACGCCGAGAACTGCCGCTTGCAACTCCATCCGCGGGATCGATAAAAGCTTGAGTGGGGCCACTTTCGCTTTAGCGGCGAGGAGAGTGACCGTTACTGTCCCATCGCTGTTCACTGCGCGCCAGTACATGGCCGTTGCGTATGCCGACTCGCTTGCGTCCGCGAACACGTGCAACTCGAGGCGCTGCGCAGTGCTGTAGTTCGGGTAACAGCGTGGCACTGCGATGTCATTGGCTGCTCGAAGTCGGGCAAGCCACTTGGCCCAGCTTGCTGCGATGTCCGCGTCGACTTGTTCGTCCCACGCCGTCCCGCGCCTCCAGACTTCTTGTAACAGCTGTTTGGGCTTGATCGTGAGCGGGGATAGTAATCCCAGTGGATCGAAAACAGACATCACAATCTTGAGGGCTTGACGTTTGGTCGGTACCTCTTCTTGAAGCAGGGTCGGCGGGACGTTGGCGAGGCGTAGGTCGAAAGTGAGTTGATCTTCTCTTGGTCGCCAGATCAACCCGAGGACTCTTTCGCTCTTGTCGTCTTGTAGTTTCACGGTTTCTGGGGCGTCCGGGGTTTCTCCCAGGGCGCGCAGCAGCTCGGGGGAGTTCGAGGCCCACTTCCTGAGCTCGAAATGGGCCTCGCAATGAATGCTTCTTACTTGCTGGGTGACTTGTATGGCCTTCTCGACAGTTTCAAAGCTATCGATGTAGTCATCCATGTAGTGCTTGTGTTTTATCGCCGCGACCGCCTCCGGACACTCTTCTTTGAACTTCTCGGCATTGAGGTTCATGACGAATATCGCTGTAGCCGGTGAGCTCGATGCGCCGAAAATGAGTGTCTTCATTCTATATTCTTCAGGGGGGGCGTTGTCCCTGCGGGACCCCCGCCATAGGTACCGCAGGGCGTCGCGATCCTCTTCTCGGAGCTGTACTTGCAGGAACATCTCCGATATATCAGCTGTGATTGCTGTTGGGTGTTCCCGGAACCGCATCAGGATCCCAGGGAGAGGCTGCAAGAGATCTGGACCCGTGTGCAGGAAATCGTTGAGTGATGTGCCCCTCGTTTTTGCGGCCGCATCATGGACCACGCGTATCTTCTCTGGCTTCTTTGGGTTGAATACTGCAAAGTGCGGGAGATACCACTTTTTGTTCGGAGTGGTACTTGGTGCTGGTTCCGCGTAGCCTTTGGAGATTAGCGCTTCCATCTGCTCGGTGTATCTCAACTTCAATTGCGGGTCCTTGTCCAGCTTGCGTTCTATACTATGTAGTCGTTTCAGCGTATTTTCGTAGTTTTCCGGCATCTTGATATCTTCCGATTTCCATAGCAGGCTGGTTTGATATCTTCCGTCGATCATCTGCTTCGTGTTTTCGCGAAGCATCTTGAGCGCCTTTTCCTCTGGATCGCTGCTTGGCCTTCTTGGTTGTATGTATATATTATCTGCAGTGATGAATTCTCTGACCATCTGCTCCATGTTGTCATCGGCGGTGGTCGTGTGAGAAACGAAGTTGACCCGATGTCCCAGCGTTCGAGTGCGGCTGCCGTGCACAACCCAACCCAGCGGCGTGAGTGATGCCACAGGTTGGTTCTTCTCGCCTGTTCTTGATTCGGTGGCCAATAGAAGATGCCAGTTATCTTGACCGATCAGAATGCGAGGACGAACTTCTTCAGGGTTGAGATGTGTGACGATTCCCTCGAGGTGGCGGCAGTCTTGCACCGCTTCCCGAGGTATCTTCTGGGCGGCGAGTCGCAGGTCACCAACTGTGTGTGCGTCGATGTGCTGGTTGCGGTGATCTCGACCTTGACCTCTGATCTTGAATGAGACCCGGTGTGATCTGGTGCTGCTCTTCGTTGTCCCGTCGTACGTGCAGATGTGCAGCGGTTCTTCGGGTCCGTCAGCCCCTATAGATTTGGCGAGTTCTTCGTCAATCAGGGTGACGGTTGACCCATCGTCGAGTAGCGCGTAGGCGTTGACGGACTTCTTGGGGCCGGAAATGCGTACATGGGCGATCTTCAGGAATGATACTCGCGGTGCCCACGCTGAGTTGACTTGTTCATCTTGTGCTTCTTCACTCTTCGGTTCAGCTGACTTGGGCGGAGAATGAAGTAAGCGGTGATGGAATCGCTCGCACCCGTCGATGTCGCATTGCTTCGGTTTGCATCTATGTTGCTTGTTGCGGCGTCTCAGGCATCGGAAACACAAGTGGTGTTTTTTCGCTTCGTCCCATCTTGTGTTCGTGTCGGCGTTCGCGAAGCGCGTGCAGTCGGCGATCGTGTGGTTTTGGTTGCCACAGAGACTGCATGTCGGCGCGCTTGTCTTGTCTGCTGCAGTGTGTACCCGCTGTTGTCTTCGTAGTCCGTCGTTGCTCTTGATCGGAGTGCGGTCGACTACAATCTCGGCGGAGGCGAACGGGCTGCAGTAGTCGGCTTCGCGCATTATGAAGCGATTAAATTTCATTAAATCTGGCTCTTCAATCGGCTGCGAAGCGGCGAACTCGTACCATTGTCGCTTGAGTGTCGGTGTGAGCTTCTCTGTCAACCCCTTTGTGAGTTCGGGATTGAACATGTAAAAAGTGCAGTTGAGCGCCTGTAGTGTCCCGATGATGTTCTGTACTCTCGTAGCGAAGGTGCACAAGTCGCGCGGTGACTCGGTGAGCCTCGGCAGTGCGCGCAGTCTGTCCATCTCGGCCATGGCGATCGATTCGGGCCTTCCAAAACGAGTCTCGAGGGTCTTCATGACCCCATTCGGGTCGGCGTTCGTGATGAGTAAGCCTTGAACTGCTTCTTTTGCTATTCCGCGGAGGCTGCGACGTAGGCGGGACATGTTTTCAACCGGTGTGAAATGGCACGATGTCTCGATGTAGGCGGCGCGGAATGTCAGCCACTCTTGATGTGCCCCGCTGAAGTTAGGCAATTCGGTGTACTTCAGGGGCTGTCTGTACTGCGCTGCTTGCACGGCTTGAGTGATGGCTGAAGCGAGTTCTTGAAATTCTGTTCTTACACGAACGGCGGGCGCGGCACCCTGCGGGGGGTGCGGGGGCTTGCTTACGTCGGTAGCGGGCTGCTTCACGTAGCCCGTGTGCGGCGGATGCTGTGAAGCGTCGGGGTTCGGTTTCCACGGTGGTTGCTTCACGGCTTCTTCGTTCCGTAGCCAGGCGGCGATGACCGGCGGCGGATGCGCAGCCCTGGGACTCGGCTGCCAGGATGCGGCGGTGATCGCTGGCGGCGGGGCTTGCGCTTCTGTGGTTGGTTGCCAGGACGTGGCGGTCGTCACTGGCAATCGTTGCGAGAGATCAGGATGCTGAGGTGGCGGGGGTGCGGCGATGACTCCCGCCGGTACAGGTGCCGGGGTGCGCCAGGATGCGGCTGTGATCGCTGGTGCATTTGCTTCGTGTGGCGGCTGTAGTCGGGCTTGCGCATCTTGATTCTCGTGCTCTCTGCTTTGGCGAAGCCAGTTGTCGACTCGTTGCGACTGTTCAGCTTCCACTATGCTGATGACGGAGTCGACGTCTTCGTCGGCGCTATCTTCGGCTTCGAGTTCCGCTAATTTAGCGGCGGCCAACTCGACCCTCAATTTGGCTTGAGCGAGGCGGCGCTCCTTGGAAGATCGCTTGATGGATGAGCCTGGTTTGCTTCGGGGCGGCTGGTGCGGCGGCTGCGACGTGGCGGCGTTCTGCTCCTCCACAGTGGTATCGGTGACGGTTGGCTGCGACGACTCTTCCGTTGTCGTTGTCGTAGTCGTAGTAGTGGTAGCGGTAGTGTCAGTCGCTGTCGCCGATGTACCAATCGCAGTCGCCGAAGCGGTCTGCCTTCCCACGGATCTAGTCACAGGCATATTGTTAATTACGGCAATCCGGCTCACGAAGGACCAGAATGTTAAGCACCGGGGCACTTAACATCGATTGCGCTGGATTGCGTAATTAAAATGCCAATAACCAGATCAAATTGGGGATTTATTAAGAAACAGGAATACAGAAACAGTATGTGGTACAGCGTGGCGATGCGATAATGAAGCGTGCACCCTGCGTGGGTACAGTATCCACCGCGGACCGTGTACGTTTTTCTTGCTTCCAGAGTTCTTCCAGAGTTCTTCCAGAGTTCTTCCAGTGTTCTTTCAGTTTTCTTCTTTTTCTTCTTTTTTCTTCCTCGGAGTCCTCGCTCGAACTGGCTGCCGACCGGGGATTTGGGCCTATTCTTATTGTGTCCCCAGGCTGGCATCGGGAAGCGGGTGCGCTGCGGCCGTCGCAGCGCTCGGCCAATCAGAGCGCGCGCGGCTCGGCGCAGCGATGTCTGCGCCGTGCGCATGCGCGTTAGCGCTGTTCGCGCGTCTGCGCAGTGGAGTCTTCCACGCGCATGCGCGATTGTGTACTTATAATCTAAACAATGAATAATCAAGTATTGCCCCGAAAGGGGGCAGGCAGAAACATTACTTGACTATTTTACCTTATTCCTAAATGAAAACACACAAACTATTATATTTATTAAGCTTAAACTAAGACATAAGACGTAACTAGCTATAACCTATCCTATTACATAAAAATGCACTATTTACACATATGTTCTAACATTGTCCGTCCTACACACCAAGCACGAAATGTACAAATTCAAAAATTCAAATCCCATACACTTTTGTGTTCGTACAAACTTTTTTCTTCACAAAATTAAATGTGATTTGCTATACTTCACACAAAGAAAAAAATGTTTCAATGTCCACTTCTTGTATGGGCTTTGCTGGGCCTCAAAATCTTATCAGGTTCAAACTTTACTTTAGCATAGTAGGGATATTGGATCTATTAATAAAATATTTTTAGACCCCTCCATTTATAATTAACTTTTTTAAAACGTTCATAGTAAGTGTTCGAAGTTTTGAATTATTTCTGCTACTTATGTGGCTGACTGTACTTAAAAAGGGGTACAAAAGTTTTCCTTCACGTAGGTACTAATATGTAGATCTTACTAAAGTTTGTGGAAGTGTTTTTGGAACGAAGTTCCTTATCGCGCGTTGTGAAAGAGAGCTAGACGGAAAAAAATCTTACGAAAAGTTGTCACGACACTTTTATACTTGCCCTGTGAAACCAGCCAGTAACAATAAAGAACTGGCCGTAAAAGTGACATTCGAAATTTAAATAAAAAAGACAATTAAAATCTTAGAGTATGTATACGTAGTTATACTTACTCACTTAAATTGTCTTTACTTAAATTGTCTTTTTTTATTTAAATGCTTTTTAGAGTAGTTTTTTTTTTCATTAGTTGTATGTAAATTTTAATGTCAATGCTTGCTTAGGTGATGATCGTGATTCGATGACATATCTATTGTGTAGGTAGAAGTAAATGTTTTCATTGATGTGGTAACGTTTTAATGAAATATACAATTATTATTATAACTTAAAAGAAATAAAATTTTGTTACAATATCTTCACTAATTAATCGAAAACAACTTCGTTCCATTCGGGTGTCCCTTGACACCACTCAAGTTTTTTTTTTAATTTCTTTATTCGGGCACGGCAAAGTGACTGAACCTCACCTCATGGTAAGCGCGATGCTGTCCAGACAGAGTATCGAATGGCAGAAGATGGTTACCTCATGCCATTCTACAACATCATGACGGCCTACTGAGCTGCTTCTTCACGCTACGGCGGAAGGACCCAGGATAATAGGAAGGAGGGAACACGCGCGTCGGTAAACTATTTCAACGCCCGATGGCGCGGGAAAGAAAAGATTTGGCGAACCTATTGGTTCGGGCCGATATGGTTTTAACCATCAAGCTGTGGCTTCGCATGCCAGCACGCGTGGTTCTGCTAAAGAAAGGAGATTGGATGTATGTCAGAAGTAAAGTGCAAAGACAAATTTGAATGAGAATGATGCAGAGATATACCATGTCCTGCATTAATATATTGTGAAGAAGTATACAATAATATTATTATGGAGAAGGTTTTAATAAAAAATCGCTGCTTTACCCGAATGTAAATTGGGACACAATGTCTTAAGGATTCAATCTGCCTTTGAAATAAATAAAATATCAAAGACTACGTGTTATTTATTCTTCGTATAAATAACACGTAGTCTTTGATATTTTAAATACATTGTTGTATTTAAAATATCAAAGACTATGTGTTGCCCGCAGCTTCGCCTGCGTGTATAGCCATTCCCGTTACAAAAGTCCCTAAATCGCCAGCGCCATCTTTTTAAATAATTCAGATGAAAAATGTCCATTATCTTCATTAGAAGAAATTACCGGGATTAAAAGTAGCCTATATGTTAATCCAGGACATGAACTTTCCGTGGACCAAATTTTAACCAAATACGATCAGTAGTTTCTGCGTTTACTTCTAATAAAATCCAAACATTTTCACTAATTTTCGCATTTATAATATTAGTAAGATTTTGAAAAACGGACGATAGCCTAGTTGGGAATGGGACGGTCTGCCGAGACAATGTCCGGCAAAACCCAAGGCACACACGTCTGACTTTTCTAAGTTACGTGTGTATTGTTTGTCAATTATCGTTCGATTTAACGATGAAGGAAAACGTCGTGAAGAAACCTGCATACTTAAGAAGTTCTTTATAAGAATTTCGAAGATATGTGAAGTCTACCAACCCGCACTAGGCCAGCGTGGTCGACTAAGGCCTAAACCTGCTCAGCTGTATCGGAGTTTCGTAACCAGCAGTGGGACAGAATATAATGCGGGACTGGTAGGGTCATTCAGCTCAAAAGTACGCACTTTTTTTTCTATCGTCTACACACTCAAAAATATAGGGTCCTGATAAACGTTTTAACACTTTATTTAAAGGAAATTTATTCTACTTTCATTATTTAATGAGTTTTTGTACATTGCTTCATCGGTTTTTTTGCAATACATGTTTAAGTGCAGCGGGAGAAATTCGTACTCTTGACCCGTCATGTGGGTAAAACTACGCAGAGATGCGGTTAATAGTTCGCATACTGGGTAAGCTTCGCACGCAGGTAAACTACAGGCATATAATTACAAATTGTATAAGTACACATGGAATCATATGGAATATGTTTTTAAACTTCCTTTATTCTTGGTACAAATATTGTAAAATTAAACATTAAATGTACACCTATTGTAGGCACCAGGAACATAATTAATTAGACTGTATTTATAACAAACTTTAGTTATTTTTGTAATTTAATGATCACTGTAATTTTAGGAACGCTTGATGTTACTTTTCATTGTAATGAAGTTATGACAGCGTGCGTACTTTTAATCCCGTACTCTTACCCAACAGGGAATATTTTAAACAATCACACGTCAGTTGAGATGCAGTTATTTTTTAGGACAGAATTAATAGCTAAAATAAATACTATAATAATCGAGTAAACTTAACATAATCAACGGTCTTTTGTAAACTGATGCACCGTCTATCCATAAACTTTTCCCAGCACAAAATAGTTGATAACTAATCAACAAAATCACGCTGATCGCCGTTTTTCGCTAAACAAGTGAGGCTTGGTAAAATAGCTTGTGGGCTCTGACATCATCCCTGACGCACCCCTAATTTTGCCGAAAAAGTGTCTGAGCCCCCTCAATAGGTTTCGAGATATTGACCATGCGAAATTTTACCCACTGCGTGCTGTTACCCCGAATGACCTATTGAAAAAAATAATAATAAAAAGATTTAGAAGTCACTATTTTGATAAAACTCCGAAGGATTTAATTAGTCTATTACAATTTACCGTGAGGTCCAATAGAAACTGTACGATGGCACTTTTTTTATCCCCTAAGCTATTATACTATGCTAAAAAGAAGGACAATACTACAGTTGACCAAACCGTTTCATATATTATAATTTATAACAATTGACAATCACCCTTATTACAGCCAGCGAATAGAATTGAAAGTTCCTCACATTTCCTCGCGGATGAATATAAAATGCTCACGATGCAGCTGCGGTAACAATGAATGCATTACAGTTAACCATTTCAAATGGGAAAATACAGTATTTGTATTGGTTTATAACGAGTGTGATATATTTTAGTTTTATCCTGAGACTGAAATTGGAGAGGTTGTTTTGGTTCCATTGGTTTTCTTGATAAAATAGCTTTTGCTTGCGGCTTCGTCCACTTGAAAGAGTTTTCCGGGATGAAGGTCCCGCTTTATATTTTCCCGGGATTAATCAATCAATCAATCAAATCATTTATTCGCTTGTGATACATAGGTGGTTACAATGTTGGTATAGTACTTATGCTAAGTGCTCTATGATCAGCCTTATATTGGCATACAAGCGTGGCTTTAAATATTTTAACTATAATATAATCACTAAGCCAAATGGAATTTTATATAATAATATTGTAGCAAAATATAAAATAATTAATATAAAATAAAATTATGTCAAACGTTATATTATTAGTTTGCTAAATGTCAAATTATTTAATATACAAATTAGAAGTTATTTATAATATATATATAATCAAAAGAATTTATTTATTGTGCCTGTAGATGTTCTAATGTCACATAATATAATATTAATTAAAAATGTCATTTACAAAATCTAACACACCATAATAACATTTGTTATGTAGAAGCTTCATCAATTCTCTTTTGAATTTGTCCAGACTAAGGTTTTTTACAGATTTAGGTAACTTATTGTACAACACTGGAGCCATATAGAAAATACTTTTACGGGCTAATGCTGTATTACATTTGAGTGTACATAATTTATTTGGGTCTCTTTGTGGTCTTTTGTAAACTTTTGAGGCTTGTTCAAACAAATTTAGGTTGGACTTTACGAATACACACACTTCATACAAGTATAGAGATGGTAACGTTAGTATTTTGTGCTTTAAATAGTAAGGTTTACAACTATCATCACTTTTTAATCCAAACATTGCTCTTAAACATCTTTTTTGTGCTTTAAAAATAATGTCCCTGTCTGTTGCATTTCCCCAGAAAATTATTCCATATCTTAAATTAGATGCTACTAGTCCATGATATGCAGCCAATAGAGTACTAGTATTGGTAATAGTAGCCAGCTGTTGCAGAGCATATGCAGCTTGACTAATTTTTTTTGATAATTTTTCAATATGCTGTTTCCATTTTATTTTGCTGTCTATGATTAGTCCTAGAAATTTTGTGGTATTTACTTCTTCGACAGCTTGACTATTATAATTTACTCTAAGATGATTTTGGCTAGTTTGCCTTTGACTAAAGGTCATCATTTTGGTTTTTTCTATGTTTGCCTTAAGATTGTTTTCACATAACCAATGAATGATAGAAATCAGGGTGTTATTAATATCTTGTTCAAATGTTAATTTATTTGAACATCTAATAGAAACTGTACTATCATCTGCAAAAAGTGAAATTGGATTAGGGGTTGCACGAGGTAAGTCATTTATGTAAAGAATAAACAGTAGTGGTCCCAATATGCTCCCCTGCGGTACACCGTATAGAACCGTTCGACTGTTAGATATATATGTATCTTCTTTTTTTGTTTTAAGATTAATTTTTGATAGTTCCGTATATTGTTTACGTCCTTTAAGATAAGATTCTATGAGATTCAATACGTTTCCTCTTATACCATAAGCTTGTAATTTATTTAGTAGTATATCGTGGTGTACATAGTCGAAGGCTTGGGTCATATCCATATATATAGCACATACTGGGGTTCTTTTATCAACATTAGACATTATGAATTTTAAAAAATCATATATAGCTAAGTTAACAGATTTATTTTGTCTGAAACCTTTTTGCTCTTTGGCTAATATGTTATTTTTTTCTACATAATTATTAATTTCTTTATAAATATATTTTTCAACGATCTTCGAAAATATCGACAACAGTGCTATAGGTCTATAATTTCCCATACACTCTTTATCATTTTTTTTAAAAACAGGTTTTATTTTAGCCACTTTTAAGATTTCCGGAAAAACTCCGTATTCAATACATAAATTGATAATATAGCTGAGATGAGTACATATGTCATCTGAAACATGTTTTAAAACTTTTGTACAAACTTCATCGAAGCCTTCACTGCTTGTGTTTTTTAAAGATTTAATGATACTTAATACATCAATTGGCATGCATGGTTTCATAAACATACTATTTAGTTTAAATGGAATACAGACTTTCATATTATTGATATTTTCAATCGGCTTTATTTTATCAATGAAGAAGTTATTGAAAGCGTTGCATATTACAATCGGATCAGTCACAACTTTACTATCTATTTTTACAGTGGATATAGTTTCTTTTGGGATATTCATTTTTGATTTATTTATAATATTCCAAGCTGCTTTTGTTTTGTTCTTTGCATTAGTAATAGCATAATTATTTTGGGCCCGTTGTGTAAGTTGAATAATTTTTTTATAAATTTTTGAATAATTTATCAAGTGACTTTTATTATAATTATTTGGGTTTCTCCTATATTGCCATAATAGATCACGTTTTTTTGCACTACATTTTTTAATACCTCTCGATACCCATTTGGGTTTTTTATGGGTAAATAATGTAATATTTTTATACGGAAAGCAAAGTTTATAAAACAGTATAAATAAATCATGGAATATTTTGAAAGCTTCATTTGGATCACGAGTGTCGTACATTTCATTAAAAGATATTTTCTGAATATAGTATTTAAACTTATCAAGGTTCTCCTTCGAGTAATTTCGACGCCTAATACGCCACTGCTTAATCCTACAGATAGATTTAACTTTACATTTTAATAGTTGAGCAGTATGGTCAGATAACGCTAACTCTATAACTTCTCCTTTACATTTTTTCCCATAATTATGAGCAAAGTTGTCAATACATGTTTTACTTACTTTTCTAGTGGGAGTTTTTATTTCTAATTTTAGATTATAGTTCATCAGAATACACTCAAATTCTAAAGTCACATTGTTAGGTTTTAAAATATTAATATTAAAATCCCCAGCTACTATTATGTTATGTTTACTATATGTTCTTGTTATATAGAACAAAACTTTATTTAATTGCCTAAAAAATGTTTTTAAATTATTCGATTTTGGGATTCTGTATATACATACTATAACAATCTTATGCAGTGGTAATTCTACAGCACAACATTCAAAAGTTGAAATTATAGAAAAATTTAAAATTTTTTGTATATTTTTCCAGGTATATCCTTTCTTAACAAAAATACAGGAACCTCCCCTATTGCTATCTGTTCTACTGAAACAAGAGGTCATATAATAGTTTGGAATTATGCCCCTATCTTCATGACCCGAACACATAAAGTGTTCTGTTAAACACAATGCATCGATACACATTTTACTGTCAGAAAGTTCTTGCAGACAGACAGTTATTAGACTAGATTTTGTTTGCAAACCAGCAATGTTTTGATGTAAAATATTAAAACTATTATGACTGAAAAAACTGGGCACATTGTAAGTTTTCATTATTATTATATATTTTTGCTGGTAGTTCAGGTGTATATTCAGGTGATGAAGCAATCTCTTGTGTAACTTTTAATAGGTCATTAAATATAATTCTCAACCCTTTATTATTTAATATCCCAGATTGTCTGAACATTCGATAATCATATTTCAGGTTTAAGTTAGAGTCCAGTAAATACACATATTGGTGTGTTCTATTATCAAGATATAGCATATTGTTAAAAGTTTCTACTCTTGAATTGAATAACTTCAAATGTTTAGCAACTTTGTAGGTCGGTGATGATATGACGATATTTGTATGTTTTATAGCTTGTAATACATTTCTCATGTGGATTATTAGGTCAAAATAATTGTTGGTGTTTTTGAAGTCTTCTTCTCCAATCATTATCACACAGAAGTCATTCATAGTGAAATTTTGTATTTTTGTGTTAATATTATTAAGTAACTGTTTTATACCAGCATATGGCATTAAATAATTGCATATATTGTATTGATTGCTGAAATCGAAATCTAATCTGTCCGAGGCAGCGTGAGACACGCTGCCTCGGACATGTCCATCACGAGGGTCACAGAAGTTGGCTAGACTAATGGGTGGGCGGCACGTCCCGCCCACCCGTGACCCCCGGAGGCCCCTATTAGTCGCCTTTTACGACAGGCAGGGGATACCGTGGTGGAATTCTCCAAACGCCCCCAATCCACAGGGCGGGAGACGTCGGTCAGTCGTCCACCCGACGCCTCCTACGTCTCGTCTGGCGGCGGGAGGGATCACCACTGCGCTGGCGATCCCTAAACTGGAGCCGTTAGGACTGCGGAGAGACTTTGGGTCACTCTGTTTGTTTTATCGGTTATTCCTCGGGAAGTGCTCCAAGGAATTGTTTAAGATGGTTCCATCGTCACCTTTCTACCATCGCACCACTCGTCACCGCAGTAGAGTTCATTCCTACCACCTGGAATCGTACCGTTCCCGGACGGTACGGTTTCAGCGTTCTTTTTTACCACGAACGTGTAAGCTCTGGAATGAACTACCTGTGTCGGTGTTCCCTGAGCGCTATGACCTATCTTTCTTGAAACTAGCCTTTAAAAGAGTATTGTGTGGCAGCGGCTTGTCTGTGTCCCGTGCATTGCCGAGTCCATGAGCAGCGGTGGCTGCTTACCATCAGGCGGGCCGCTAGCTCGTCTGCCTGTTACGGCAATAAAAAAAATACTTTGTAATTAAAAGTTCTGTAAGGTGTTGCTATGGTTCATCGTATACTATCAGGTGAGCGGCATGCTCATCTCGTCATTCGTGTCTATGTTGTATACATTCAAATCCAATCAGCCGTTTCTGCTCTTTCTAAAACATCCATAATTAAAAAATCTTCACAAGTTTTCTCATTCATAATGTTATTAAGTAATATGGTACGAGGACTAATCTAGTATTAGTAAGAGAAAGTGTACTCTTTGTAAAGTTAATACTAAACTTGAACTCTAAAGCTCTAAGCTTTGCTGATACGAGACGAAGCGCTCTATCAACGATTATTTCTTGTTCTGCAACATTAAAATGCAGATAATCATAACACATAGTTTGCTTTTGAATAAAACATGAGACAGCGGCTTCTAAACTTTTGGGTCGCAGCCAAATTGTAAACTTTGTGGGTCTTATAGGTAGTTAAAAGGCGATGACAGTCAAGGCTTTGAAGCTATGATGACAGGTGGCTTAAGTGTTTGAAGGTTTGTAAACTCGGCAAGGATATGTTGGAACCTCAAGCGTAATTGAAAATAAACTCCCTGAATAATTGAAAATAGACTTTATGTGGCAGTATTGATATTGAATTTCTCTTGTACATTAAATATATATATACACACACACACAAACACACACACACACACACTCACGCCTATTATCCCCGAAGGAGTAGGCAGAGGCGCAAGTAATGCACTCACTATTCGCCGGGCGTATTCCGTCCCATGATGGTACCACTGCAATGACTGTTTTTCCATCCAGCATTTATAAAGAACGATGAGCTATCACCGTCTGGCATTATGTATAATTATTCGCCACATAAATGTAATAAGCCGACCAAATACAATGGTCATGCTCTAATGTATGTTCCCAAATAATCTATACTAATATTATAAAGCTGAAGAGTTTGTTTGTTTGAACGCGCTAATCTCAGGAACTGCTGAACCGATTTTGAAAATTCTTTCACTAATAAGAAGCTACATAACTCCTGAGTGCTATAGGCTAATTTTAACCCGGGAAAATAATTTTGTCCCGGAGAAACTTTTTCACGCGGACAGAGCCACGAGCACTACTAGTATGGTAATAAAGTTAGTAGGTACATAAGCTGTTTACTATGATAACTGTCAAAATGAGATGTCTGCTTTTTGTTTGGGCGGTGGGCCTCAAAATCTAACCAGGCTCAAACTTTGGGGATATTGAAGGGGCAAAATATGGATATCCATTATAAAAATACTTTTAGCCCTTCCATTTGTAACTCAGTTTTTAAAAACGTTCATAATAAGTGAAGAAGCGTGGTTTATTATAAGCTAAGGGGGGTCTGGACCCCTTGAACTCCCCCCTTAAATACGCCCATGACGCAGTGCTTTGTAATTCGAAGATTTGCATGGTGTTAACATTATGGATAGCTTACCATCAAACAAGTTGTCTAGTCGTCGTAATTAGGTTCTTAAATTGATACACTAATTGTGTACTCTTTAGAGACCAAAACAGGGGAAGTATAGCTTAATCTATATTTATATTTTCTTATTTAGTACTAGTAGATCCCGCGGCTCCGCCCGCGTGAAAAAGTTTTTCCAGGACAAAAATATTATCCCGGGATAAAAAATAGCCTATAGCACTCAGGAGTTATGTAGCTTCCTATTTGTAAAAGAATTTTCAAAATCGGTTCAGTAGTTCCTGAGATTAGCGTGTTCAAACAAACAAACGCTTCAGCTTTATAATATTAAGTATAGATTTCATTCAATTTTCAGTTTTGCAGTAGGTGGTTGTCGGTGCAGATTTATTTCTATGTCTATCGCCAAGCAGCAGTGTGTTTCACTGTTGTGTTCCGGTTTGAAGGACACTGTAGCCAGCGTAAATACTGGGCATTGTGAGACTTAACATCTAATGTCTCAGGGTGATTGATGATAGCAGTGGAGTGCCACGCGGTACTTTGTGATTCAAAGTTATGTATAGTCAGTAGCATAAATATCTGTACAAAATCAAAATTTCATATCGCCTATATACGCGTTAAGTTAAACTGAAAAAATTTCTTCATATGAAGTAAAGCAAATCTCTTTTATTTTATTTTTGTGAAGAGAAAAAAAAAGATTAGTAAGAACACAAAAGTGTGTGAATGCCTCGGTGGCGTAGTTGTATTACAGTACGACTGCAAAGCTGAGGTCTCGGGTTCGATCCCCGGGTCGGGCAAAGTGATATTGAGTTTTTCTATTCAGTATCAGCTCGGAGTCTGGAATTTGTGCCCGATATGGCGATAGGCTCGCCCCCTATCACATCATGGGACGGAATAACGGCGAAAAGTGGGTGCACTAGTTGCGCCTCTGCTTACCCCTTCGGGGATAACAGGCGTGAGTGTATATATATATGTATGTACAAAAGTGTGTAGGCAATCTGAAATTCTGAATTTGTTCAGCTATTTATGCTTGTGACTGTAAGGCATTGGTACTGTTTATGGGTGGTCGTATCGCTTACCATCAGGCGAACGGTATGCTCGTGTCGTAATTTAACTGCAATAAAAAAAACTTAACATTAGGTAACATATTTGCAAGTTCATCGGCCTGCTATGAATAAATGTTGAGTCCTGTGCTGTGTACATTTTACTCGGAAATAATAACGATAGATAAAAATGTTTTCCTGAACATACAATTCAGTTCAAGCAAAATAAATAACTAGTAGTGCTCGCGGCTCCGCCCGCGTGAAAAAGTTTTTCCGGGACAAAAATATTTTCCCGGGATAAAAAGTAGCCTATAGCACTCAGGAGTTATGTAACTTCCTATTAAAGAAAGAATTTTCAAAATCGGTTCAGTAGTTCCTGAGATTAGCGCGTTCAAACAAACTCTTCAGCTTTATAATATTAGTATAGATTGACACGAAACAAAATTTAAGCAGGAATATTAATGTTCTAAAAGTGTATTTCTATGCCAACGTATTACAAAATATTCACCATTTGTTTTAATATAACTGAAAAGATTGTCTTGCCTATGGTTTGCCTGCTGCTTGGTGGCAAAATAGATTATGCAGCAATACCTATACCAGACTGATGCCCACATGTAACTAAAACAATAGCTTAGACTTGGATTGAAAAACACACCTAATATCATAAATAGCTAAAAATATACATTCGCTACATTAATTAGAACTGAATTAAGTTACGTCACAAAGCTCTTTGTGAATTCCCTAAAAAAGTACGTAAAGAATAAATGGCATTCAGTAAAAAAACATTTCCACTTTGATGTTAAAATGGAATTGTAACAGCGATATGTATGTAAACCACACAAATGTAAAAAGGTTTAAAATAAAAAATCTGGTCAAGTCTAAGCCGGACTCAAATGAAGTCTACGTACCTCAAAAAGTCTGTATACTACTAGAAAGATTTAAAAGCAGGAGTACAACTGGATGCTGGCCACTTTTGACAGGTTCGTCTGGAAATCTTTAAGGTAGACCTATGGTCACCAGTAGACTTCATGCATGTTATGACGAAAATAATCATGATAAGAAAGAATTTAATTTAGTTTATATGACCGACGGTACGCCTGAAACCTATTCTCTGGAGATTCTTAGCGCGGGATAATCTGGTTAGACAAACCTTGTTGCCATGGGAATTGAAACTGGAGCCTATAGTATATAAATCCTTCACGCATTTGCTTCGAAGAAGTAGGCAAATGCAACCAGGACACCCGCTTTTACCGAGTGTATTCCGTGGCATGATGTGATATGGCAGCATAACAATTAAGCTCATTTATGAGACTAGTGGTGAAAGAGAAAAGCATATTCGCGGCGCAAGATAAACTGTTTATTTCATGTAGGCTTAGTTGATTTTATCAATAGTAAATTGATTTTTCTTAGAAAACTAGCTCATGGCTTCGCTCGCGTAAAAGCCTTTCCCAATATAAAAGTCCCTAAAGCACAGAATGTCGCCAACGCCCTCTATTCAGAAAACCTAATTAAAAACATCTATCATTTCTCATCGAAGCAAATTACCAAGATAAAAAGTACCCTATGTTTTTATATTTTTATATATAAAATCATTATTCAGGCACTACATGGCCATTAACATGTATAAAAAATCATAATATAAAATTAGAAAAAAGTTTTGCGACTCGTTTCGGTTACTTACTCCTGTAAAGGAGTAATGCTGAGTTAGTAATTGTAAATAATTGCTAACAAATGTCGCTGGTCATCTCCTTTAAGAGAATTAAATAATGATCTTGAAATTAGCAATCGAAGGCGTGGCTCAGTTGGAAGAGCACCGGCACGGTACGTCGGTGGTCGTGGGTTCGAGTCCCGCCTTCGACTGTTTCTTTTTTAAGATTCCATAAAAATATAAAATCATTATCCAGGCACTACATGGCCATTAACATGTATAAAAAATCATAATATAAAAGTACCCTATGTGTTATATGACCAACCCTTGTGCCAAATTTCATCCAAATGTGTTTAGTTGTTTCTGCGCTTATTTCTAACAAACATCCAAACAATTTCACAAACTTTCGTATTTGTAATATTAGTAAGTAGTAAAATTAGATACTACTCTCTAACATGGAATTATTTATGCAGGGTCAGCATAATTTCCTTCAGCCTTCGCTTCTATCCAACTGCCCGAAGCAAAACGACAAGCGCAGACGTTCAGTTAATTTATGTACAAAATCATTTTACATTAGTAACCCTAGCAGGCACTTATGTATAATAGTATAGTATTCTTATCAAGTAAGTTAGTATTTTTGTATTTCTCTACAGTGGTTATTCACGTTGATCGCCGTTTTTCGCTAAACAAGTGAGGCTTGGTAAAATAGCTTGTGGGATCTGACATCATCGCTGACGCACCCCTAATTTTGCCGAAAAAGTGTCTGAGCCGCCTCAATAGGTTCCGAGATATTGACCATGCGAAATTTTACCCACTGCGTGCTGTTACCCCGAATGACCCTAATAGTGATGTACACATAAAACAGTGATGTGACTAAAGTAGCACTCGGTATGATAGAATGGTCTCAACTTTATAACTACAACACCGTGCCCACTGTCTGTATGAAAAAAGTTTTCATATGAAAACTGTGTAGATGTCAATCCTTCCATACGTTGTGTACGTAGGACAACAGTCAAAAAGAAATAAGACATTGTTCGACCTCGCCCGAGGGATATGTATCCAATCACAGTTTTTTGCAATATTAGATTTAAACAGAATGTTAATAAAGTTTGATTTAGTGTTTGACCTGGGGCTTAAGTTTTTGATATTGAATATCTTTTTATTCTAATGAATCAGCTTTTATTTTAGTTTTTAATATAGCTGCCAGTTACAGTTTAATTTAAATGTACAATCCTGAAAGACTGGGTCTATCGTTGAAATTAAATGAATTTTAATATTGCATTTTTTAACCCGACACGTCAAAATAATATTGGTCATGATGGTATTTAATTATGCATAATATACCATGCAGTGCAAAATACCAAGGAACCCCTGATTCAGAGGGCCTCTTACCTGAAAGAAAGAGGACTGTTCAAGAGAGGTCTCTTACTGGTGGTAGGTCTCTCATATGTAAGAGTCCGTCTGGGTGGGTACAACCGCAATATCTATTTCTACCGCCAAACAGCAGTGTACATGTTGTGTTTCGGTTCGAAGGACATTGTAGCCAGTGTAATTACTGGACATAATGAGACTTAACATCTTATGTCTCAGGATGACGAGCGCAGTGGAATGCCCCACAGGACTTTGTAACTCAAGGTGCTGTATAGTATTGCTACTATTTATGGGCGTTCGTATCGTTTGCCATCAGGCGAACGGTATGCTCGTCTCGTCATTCTATGCCATAAAAAAAAAGAGAATCCTAAAAAAGGTCGTCCGGAGGCACTGCCAAGGGGCCCCATTCCAAGAATTTACCACATGCCTTCACTGGTGTTGTAGCGCCACTGGACCTATGAATCCTACGAGCAGCGACCACATAGGGCTATAAAGTCGCTGCCTACAAGTATAGGCAACTAATAGCTAAATACTTGCATGATATTTATTAATATTCGTTTCATCTACCTCATGCATTCCCGCCAGTTAACTTGCTATATACTACACTTTTGACATGTCTTTTATTTTAAAATGTTGAGGTTAAATATAACTAGGTTTTGCTGGCGGCTCCGCCGGCGTGATAAGGTTTTTAAGGGATAAAAATATGTCTACTGGGATAAAAAGTAGCCTATTGCACTCAAGAGTAATGTAGCTATCTATTAGTGAAAGAATTTTCAAAATCGGTTCAGTAGTTTCTGAGATTAGTGTTCAACCAAACAAACTCTTCAGCTTTATAACATTAAAATAAATAAGTATAGTTGTACGAGGCGACTCGTACCTAAGTATAAAAGGCACTACGCGCCGTCAGCACTTTACGCCAACATTAATTAATATTAAAGTTAGTTCGCAAATCAATACGACTTCGTTAGGTCGTGCGTGCTCATTAATTGTATCATCAACTCTAGCATATATCTATTAAGGTCTTTTGGCAATATATCAGTATCACACAATTCGGACTATCTATTTTATCAACTATCATAAACAAGGAGTGTATGGGTCCTGTAGTAGCCCGTACAATAGTATTTCATCTACAATGACGCGCGCTATCAATTTTTGAGCGGAGATTTAGAGGGTCAGGAGCACTTTTATTACTCATCATAGTTTGCGTGTGCACTTATACGTATTTAGTACGTATTTACAGAATTAAGTGCCTCGGTGGCGTAGTTGTATTACAGTACGTCTGCAAAGCTGATGTCTCGGGTTCGATCCCCGGGTCGGGCAAAGTGATATTGAGTTTTTCTATTCAGTATCAGCTCGGAGTCTGGAATTTGTGCCCGATATGGCGATAGGCTCGCCCCCTATCACATCATAGGACGGAATAACGGCGAAAAGTGGGTGCACTAGTTGCGCCTCTGCCTACCCCTTCGGGGATAACAGGCGTGAGTGTATGTGTGTGTGTGTGTGTGTGTGAGTGTGTGTGTGTGTGTGTGTGTGTGTGTGTGTGTGTGTGTGTGTGTGTGTGTGCACACTTGGACTGTAAGCGATTAGGAAAATTAGTTGGGCGTGTCATCGTTGATGGAATTACCTATACACACACAAGTGTTTTACGTGATCGCCTTCACAGTCTTTCCTGCATTTCTCCTATATTTCTTCATTACGGTACAAAAAAAGTTTTGATCGAATTTTTTTTTCGCGGCATCTTTATTTCAATGTTACAATTACAAAAAAATACCATCGAAAGTGGAATAATCAAGTTTTGAAAAGAACACCCTCATTTATTAATACCGCCCTAAGTTATAAGTTCAGGGTGCTGGATGGTGTTACTACTGTTTATGGGCGGTTGTATCGCTTACCATCAGGCGAATGGCATGCTCGTCTCGTCATTCAATGCCATAAAAAAAAAGTTAAAAACGTATTACACAGCAAAAGTAGTATTATATTACTACGTTTCCATCAACTAACTCTGACAATTGAATGCGAGTCATGGTCTCAACTCTGTTAAACAAGAAAGCGTGTTACGGTCCGGTTATAAGTTACAATTGGATTTCATCTTTGCTCCTAAAAATTGTATGCTGATTTCTCGTAAAAATTAATAATTAGTCTCTTCATTACTTGATGTTGAATATTTTAACGTTTTTCATGCATATTTTAAGCACTTTTCATGCATATTTCGGGATTTTAATGTATATTTTAATCCGGTGTCAAATTTAAATAATATCAACACTGCGGCATTTTTGTAACACGAGCACGAATTTACGCACTGTCGTGTGGTTAACGTAGTTAACGTAATGGTTTCGTTTAGTTTAATTTTTGTATGGTTATTTCAACAGTACCGCATTGAGCGTATTTGGAACTCAAATACGGCAGCACGAACATTGCGCTCGTGTAAACTTTGAATAGTAAACGTGAAGCCATGGTTACGGTAAACTTAAAATGTATGGGAATCGGAATTGACTGCCTTAGTGGCGGAGTTGTGTGACGGTACGGCTGCAACGTCCCTCTCGGGTTCGATCCCCGGGTCGGGCAAAGTGATATTGGGTTTTTCTACTGTGTATTAGCCTGGAGTCTGGAATTTGTGCCTGATATGGCGATGGGCTCGCCCGCTATCGCATTATGAACCATCACGCCCTGGGAATAAAAACATCTACATATCGTTATGTGTTCAAAAAGAAGGTTCGAGAACTACTTTCATCAAAATTGGCGTTATTATCATCACTTATTTAGTATATATTGTATAATATTTATGTACATGTTATTTATTATTATTTTTCAGTTTATTCATAGGTTTATTCATTAGGATGTATACTTTGAAGACATTTTATTCTTTACTTAATTCTCCATTATTTACGCACCTACCTTCTTGTATCTCTTCACCACTTTCGGTTGACTGATAGAGAATGCCTATGTCATTTAGTCTGCCTTTAATCCATGTATAAAGTGTAAATAAATACATAAATAAATCATGGGACGGAATATGCATGGCGAAAAGTGGATGCGCTAGTTGTACCCATCCCTTCGGGAATATAAGGCGTTAGTGTATTTTTTTATGGCATTGAATGACGAGACGAGCATGCCGTTCATCTGATGGTAAGCGATACGACTACCCATAAACAGAAGAAACACCATCCAGCGCCTTGAGTTACAAAGTACTGTGTCGCATTCCACTGCGCTCGTCATCCTGAGACATAAGATGTTAAGTCTCATTATGTCCTGTACAATATGTATATATGAATTGACAGTACGAATATATTTATTTTGACGTACAGTATTGTCAGCGTCGGCCGTCCACCTACAAGGTGGATAGACGACTTCATAAAGGTCGCAGGAACACGCTGGATATAATAATAAAATAATACCAGCCCTGTATTATTATAGTGCCCATTGCTGAGCACGGGCCTCCTCTACTGAGGGGGTTTAGGCCTTAGTCCACCACGCTGGCCTAGTGCGGGTTGGTAGACTTCATATGCCCTCGAAATTCTTATAAGGAACTTCTCAGGTATGCAGGTTTCCTCACGATGTTTTCCTTCACCGTTAAAGCGAACGATAATAATTGATAAACAATACACACGTAACTTTGAAAAGTCAGAGGTGTGTGCCTTGGGTTTCGAACCTCCAGACATTGTCTCGGCAGACCGTTCCATTCCCAACTAGGCTATCGTCTACTCTTGACGCACGCTGGATGCAGACCGCTTTTGACAGGTTTGTCTGAAAATCTTTACGGGAGGCACATGTTCAGCAGTGAACGTCGTGTGGCTGATGATGATGATGATGATTGTCAAACAATGCGTAAACGATAACTTACTCAATATGATTACTATACGAAACGCGTAAATTCCTAAGAGCACTGAACAGTTGTTTTTATTGAATACCGACAAGGAACATCTATATGTATCCCTCGGGAAATTTGTTTCCAGACTTCTCTCACTGAGGACTTAGTTAGCTATTGAATTCGCGTATAAGCAGGTAAAAAAGTTGTTTTATTAAATGACAAAAACAAATAATTTCAATGCGTGGTAAAACCCGTATGAAAATCCGTCCGAGGGTTTTTGTAGTTTATCACAGACAGACAGAAAGACGCAGCGTAAGGATTGTCACTGCACAATGCTGCACACGACCGCAGTTCCATCTTCACCGCGTTACCTGTCGCCTCCCCGACCCCCCTTACAGTTCCGGCCCGTGTGCCGACGACGAAGCCAATGGATAGGATTGGGTTAAACATAAATTTTGCCCACGAATCGTTGATGTTTCCTCTCCCAGTGGCCGTCCTGAGTCGAGGTTCGTAACCCGTTAGAGGGTTGCTCTAAGCATGCTCAGGTTTTATAGCGTTCGCTCTAAAGACCGGTGTGGCCAGAAAAGCCGACTCGCGTCAGGCTACTGGCAAGTGGCAGTAGGGACAATAACAAAAAAAAAACTGCATAATACTTTGACAAAACACTTTATGCGAACGATCAATGCACACCCCGCAAATGAAATGTCATAAAGCTCAGTAATTAGTAAACGGAACAGTCAAAAAAATATTCTGCCAATGAAAAAGTTTATGGTTTGGTTATCTTACACACAAAGAACTTAGTAAATGAGATAACTTGGTAATAATATAAAAACGGATTCTTTCGCTCCACCACTATCATATTATCAATATGGTTAATGTGTACTTTTCCAATCATGTTACGGAAATGATTTGGGTTTGTTTTTACGACCGGTCATCAAAAAATCATCCCCCTCTAGGGCAATTCAATTCCAGGCAAATCGTATCAAATACCTGCACAAAATGTCCTACCTGGAACCCCAGAAATTATTCCATAGTTACGGTGCCTATACCAGGAATACATACTAAGAGAATATCGGCTCTAGAACTAAAATGACGCAAATGCAAAACGAGAAAGATTCTTTAAAACCAAATATTCCTTAAGTATTAAACGTAAAAATAAAGATTCTAATGTATTTTCCTCGAAAGCATGGTTGTTGCAACGATTTCAAGCATACGATTATGTAAATAAAACGGAATCGCCAAATTCAATATGGTAGAAACTTGTAAGCTATTCCCGATATACCAGGTGTGCATAAACGCGAGGCGCATTGATCATAAGTCGGAACATGATATACGAGCGGAATCCCTACGGACCAAGCGGTCAGTTAGTAAATTGAGTCGGTAATGTATCGGTTTTAAGAGAAAAAAAGTGGTTGAGGTCGCGATGGATGTTCCATTTTTGAATAGTGAGGGAAACGTATTGTTTTTTTTATGGCTTTGAATGCGAGACGAGCATGTCGTTCGCCTGATGGTAAGCGATATTAACAGCTTAGTTTTTTCTTTCGAATAGTGTGGGTTTTAAGGTAATTAATCATACTTATAGAATTTAATTTGATTAGTAGTTCTAAATGATGAGTTTTTGTTTTGATAAATGAGTTTTATAAGCTGCTTGCGGCATTTTCCAGCCTTTTTCGAGTCTTAAAAAATTGATTCTAATGAGAAAAATTATCAAGAAGATAAAGATTCTGCGTGTTTGTAATGCTGTGATTTCGCAGAACGCGGCAGACGGCAGACGGCAACAGCATGTGCCGCGACGGCAGACGGCACTACTATGCAGTATTAAATTGTATGAGACCGATTCCGCACACGACGGCAAATGACGCCCGGCAGGATATCACTTGCCGCGATAGGCTCGTCCCCTATCATGTTATGGGACAGAATACGCACGGCGAATAGTAGGTGCACTATTTGCGCCTCTGCCTACCCCTTCGGGAATAAAATGCGTGAGTGTGTATGTATAATTATAATTCAACTGACGTGAGATATTTCGCGAAATAAAAAATCTTGAGAGGTATCAAGGGACACCCGGATGGAACGAAGTTGTTTTCCATTAATTAGTGAAGATATTGTAATAAAATTTTATTTCTTTTAAGTTATAATAATAATTGTATATTTCATTAAACGTTACTACATCAATGAAAACATTTACTTCTACCTACACAATGGATATATCATCGAATCACGATCATCACCTAAGCAAGCATTGACATTAAAATTAACATACAACTAACGAAAAAAAAAACTACTTTAAAAAGCATTTAAATTGTCTTTTTTTATTTAAATTTCATACATATTTTATTCGTTCCAAAACTACTCTAAAAAGTATTTAAATTGTCTTTTTTTATTTAAATTTCGAATGTCACTTTTACGGCTTTATTATTACTGGCTGGTTTCACAGGGCAAGTATAAAAGTGTCGTTCAAATTTCGTGAGAATTTTTTCCGTCTAGCTCCCGTTCAAAACGCGCAATAAGGAACTCCGTTCCAAATGTAACGAAATCTAACTACATTAATTATTTTATGTATGTTCTAATAAACACTGTAGCTTTACCGTTTTTACATCTTTTTACATCTTTTTTTAATTCGGGGGAAAGCCCGCCATTCATACCTTACGACCACCAACGAAAGATGGTGCAAATAACGTATTCATTTAAAAATAATTTTGTAAACTAGAAAGAAAGCTATTGGTTTGAGATATAGTTTATAATAAGTTAGTTTTATACCTAACTAGTCTTGTGCTCGCGGCTTCGCCCGCGTGTAAAGTTTTTCCGGTTTAAAAATATTTTCCCGGGATAAAATGTAGCCTATAGCAGTCAGGAGTAATGTAGCTTCCTATTAGTGAAATAATTTTCAAAATCAGTCCAGTAGTTTTTGAGTTTATCCATTACAAACAAATAAACAATCAAATCTTTCTTCTTTATAATATTACAAGCTTTTGCCCGCGGCTCCGCCCGCGTGAACGCGTGAATAGGACATGATCTACCCGTGTGCCAAATTTCATTAAAATCCGTTCAGTGGTTTTTGCGTGAAAGAGTAACAAACATCCATACATCCTTTCAAACTTTCACATTTATAATATTAGTAGGATTATATATACGTAATAAGTCAATGTTAACTTGCATTTAACATTGTTAAGAAATATTAAGTGAGTAAGTAACCACTTTACAAGAAAACTAAAATACTTATTCGTTCAAAATGGGTCACCCCAACCATAATATCGCGACATAGGTCCCTTCCTTCCGTAGTCCGGTAAATGACAGGCGTGATCTACCAGTACATCGTTAACTAAGTATTTTATACTAAACTCATTTTAGTACAATGTTCCACACTCACTCACGCCTTTTATCCCTGAAGAGGTAGGCAGAGGTGTAACTAATGTACCCACTTTTCGCCGTGCGTATTCCGCCCCATAATGTGATAGGGGGCGAGCCTATCGCCATATCGGTCATAAATTCCAGACTGGGCTGGTACTGAATATAAAAATCCAATATCACTTAGCCCGACAAGGGAATCGAACCCAAGACCTCAGCATTGCAGTCGTACCGTGATGCAACGCCACCGAGGCAGTTAAAGACATTATGTCGGGCTACAATTCATTTATCATCAATTGCAGTGAAGCCACATTGTCGAGGTAGCAATAAAAAAAAATCTAATATAATATTTAAGTTGGATTTGAATAATGTTTATTCATGGAAAAGATCAAGAGGAATCGCGAGGAAAAGCCATATCCTATCTAATATTAAGTTATTTACTCGTCTTCATTCACTTTAATTAAAGTATTACTATCTCATCTATGACGTAATCATGCATTAATTAGGTAAGGCGAGTATTACACGAGATTAGAAGCGCCTAAAATAGAGATAAGGACCGTATTGTACTACGGATATTATTGTGAGATATTGTATTTCAGTTACGGCATACAGAATAGGATTTGATGCTTGTATTCATATTATAATAATTCGCGTTGTCATCACGCAGTACAATTCAAATATTGTACTAATAATACAATGAAATTTTGTACTCTGTGTCTATTATATATGTATGTTTGTTAGAATTACTGTCTCGGTGGCGTAGTTGTATTATGGTACGACTGCAATGCTGAGGTCACGGGTTCGATTACCGGGTCCGGTAAGTGATATTGAGTTTTTCTATTCAGTATCAGCTCGGAGTCTGGAATTTGTGCCCGATATGGCGATAGGCTTGCCCCCTATCACATCATGGGACAGAATAACGGCGAAAAGTGGGTGCACTAGTTGCGCCTCTGCCTACCCCTTCGGGGATAAAAGGCGTGAGTGTGTGTTTGTGTGTGTGTGTGTGTGTGTGTGTGTGTTTGTTAGAATTATGATATTAATAAGTCCGTCTGGAAATCTTTAGGGGACGCCTATGTACAGCAGTGGACTTCATATGTACTTTTTATAGCACAAAAGTTTATACTCTAGTTTTTACTCGTGTAAAGGTTCTTAAGCTCTCAAAACCTGCTTCATAACAAAGATCAAAAGGACTTGCTACTTAGCAGTGGTATCCACCCACGAATTCTCAAAGACGTTACGATTTTATCATAAATTCCAATATTTGTTTTCTAATTACGAATAAATGTATAAGGCAAAGAAGTATTTTTTTGTGTTTTCCTTTTTCGGCTTCTTCTTCAAATTGCTTGTAGGCATTTAGATAGGCCTGTTCCAAGAAAATTATTTTCTAGAACCGAAGCTTAAGATTAAAGGCCTTTTGCCCATAAGTATTGTTTAATTATATGATCCGACGTTAATACTATAGTACTATAGTAGTATAGTCGCTGTAATAATGATTACAGCGACTTTGCGTACACGATAATCTATGAGAGTAAAAGGCACACACACACTAAGAATCGGGGTTGTATCTTTTAATTTTTTTTATGGTTTGATTGTTGGCGTCATCGCACACATGTCCCGGTATGAAAGTCCCACTACGCTGGTGGTAGGATATTCTATATTCGTTCGGTTAGTACCATGCATAAGGTTTTAAACCCTGCCATAGTGGTAGACGTAAGTGTGTCGCGTTCCGGAATCGGCCTGTGTATCAGGTTAATAATAGTGTGGGCGAGGGTTCATCTCTCGTCAGTGGCGATTCTATCTTGACCCTACTCCGCTTAACATTAAGCGGAGCGATTTTTGTTTTATTTTTTATTTTTGTTAATGGCCCTACTGCCAGTAGCCTGACGCGAGTCGGCTTTTCTGGCCACACCGGTCTTTAGGCTGAACGCACAAGGCGCTGGCAACCCTTTGAATTAAGTGACCATGCTGAAGGCAACCCACCAACGGGTTACGAACCTCGGCTCAGGACGGCCACTGAGAGCGGATGAGACATCAACGATTAGGGAAAGATTGTTTTTTTAGGTCTAATCCTATTAGATTGTGTTGTCGTCGGCACGCAGGCTGGAACTGCTAGGGGGGTCGGGGGGACGACGGCGACGGGGAACGCAGCGAGGTCCTCGATGGCGAGAACGGAACTGCGGTCTTGTGGAGTGTTGGAGTTTCAAGAACTCGTTCTTACGCGGATGGGCAGAGTGATTTCGTCCTCTGGATCGGTTAATACGGAACGCGGCCTTCTCCATTCGGCGCGGTCGAATGGAGTATATATTGATGCTTTACGGACTAACGTGTTTGGGTGATTTACCGCCCGATCGAAGTAGCGTCTGCTGGCCATATACATGAAATGCCTGATGGTCGGCATGTTGGTGTCCACGTGGAGGTTGTGGTTGCGAACGTACCACGGGGCACCAAGAGCATATCTGAGCATTCTATTTTGCAGGACCTGCATACGCTGAAAACGAGCAGGCGGTAAATGAGCGAATACGGGCGATAAGTACGTCATGATAGGTCAAATGCAAGTCGTAAAGATCCTAATCTTGTTGCAGATTGACATTTTACTTTTCCTGTTTAAGAGCCATAGGCCCATCGCGAATACTGCTCGCGCGCGTACCGCGTTTATATGTGGGATGAAGGTCAACCTCTGATCAAGGGGAAATCCTAAATATTTGGCTGTGTCCGTCCAGGGGATGACCTGGTTGGACATGCGGACTGAGGTGTGAGGCACATGGACTCTCTTTTTCTTAGTGAAAAGGATAGCCTGACTTTTGGTGGGATTGACGGTGATTGGCCATTTGCGGAACACTCGCCGAGCTTGTCGGCGGCAGCCTGCAAAGTGCGCACCACATTGTCGGGGTCTCTACGTGAGGCGTAGATTGCGGTGTCGTTCGCGAAAGGCGCCAGATGGGCGTTCTTTGGTTTGGGGATATCACTGGTATACAGCGAGAAAAGAAAGGGGGAGAGGGCAGACCCTTGCGGGACTCCGGCAGTGATGGAGTGTCGGGAAGAGAGTTAGCGGAGCGAAGAAGCAATTAGCAGACCGGCATAATCGTGCCGATCGTTAAGGGATAATCTTGTCCAACACCTTAGTCCGCTCCGTGAGCATGAAGGCTGTAGCTTTCGAATCGTTGAGAGAAAATGAAAAACCTAAAATACCTACCGCGATAAAATTCGAAAACTGGTTTTATTTCGATGTCTATTGAGTATCTTAATATTCGATTACTTGTTATAATAAAGTACAAAGTCAAATATCGTACATTATTATTAAATATAGAGAACACATGCCGAGAAAGCAGAGAAACTAAAATCAAATTACTGGTAATGTTTGGCGACCAATATTTGCGTAAGCTTGAGCCGAAAAACGCAAATACCTTTCTTCGGTATTCGATTTTTATTTTCGGAATAAATATTATAATGAAATGTGGGTAGGTGTTACATATTAAACAGCTGTTTTTTTCGCGTTGTTTTTAAATTGTTATTTAAAATATATATACATCGTTTATGTATACGATTCTTATGTTAAACTGAGTTTTACTCACTAGCACCTGCCGGGAAGTGTTATCTTTAATATCTCACTAGCAAAACTCAAATATCCATAACATGGCACTTTCGCAAGTCAACGTCGACACCATTTTGGAGAGTCAGTCTCAACTTCAGGCACTCTTTCTACAGCGGATGGAAGAAATGGAGAGTGAACTCAAGAAAGCTACTAGCCCACCTTCGTCACTTTCTACTTCATCACTGGCAGAAGAGTATTTCAAGTTCAAGGACTTTGTCTTGTCAGCTTTCCGTGCAATCCAAACTCAAATAACGATTGTCTCTAAAAACATGGACAATCTTGAAATGCACAGACGTCGCCAAATACTGTTGCTGCACGGTGTTCCTGAGGTTAAAGATGAAGACACTGCGGCCTTGGTTGCTGAAACTGTCGTCAATCGCCTGAAGATCTCGGATTTCAGTGTCTTGAACATCAAACGGTGCCATCGCATGGGTCGCTTATCTGCACAAGACCGTCCTAGACCAATTCTTCTAAAACTATGTGCTTTCGAGATGCGGAACCAAATCTGGTATTCGAAGACGAAATTACGTGGGTCAGGTATAACGTTGTCCGAGTTTCTGACCAAATCACGGCACGACATATTCATGGCTGCGCGTCGGAAATTTGGTGTGGCGAAGTGCTGGACGCGCGAGGGATCTGTTTTCATCCTTGCATCTGATGGGACGCGCCACCGGGCCGACTGTATGGAAGACATCGACGGGCTTACTGCATCGACCAGTGGAGCACGGAAGCAGGATAGAACGCAAAAAAATACTGCGCCACCTTCGATTAAGACCAGAAGACACGCACTATCTAGTAAAAAGTAAAAACCACTTTTAATTTTATAACTTGTACGTTGTTTACGTCTGTTTCTATGTAATTACCCGCAATTTCTTAATATTGTAGTATTGACTTATTACGTCCCACTAACCAATTAAATTGCGGGTAGTTGATATCTATAATCTGACATGTGTCAATTGTCAATTTGACACCTACAGTTGTAAATTACATCTGTCATATTGTGTCGTGTGTCAGTTTGACAGTTAAAGTCCCAAACCTTGTTCCGTTGCACTGTATTCATGTTTTTTAGCATTGCCTTTTTTTTGTCTTATATTTTGCTGGAATTTATTTTGCAAGTCGTCTCTTCTCAGTATTTTTATTTTAATGCTTGTATATTGCGTTTTTATTGTATATAACACAACCGGCAGTTGGAAAAAAAAAATAGTTTACGCTAAGTCACATTTTTATACATATTATTATCGTCTATCTATTATTTATATTTATATAAGTTATTTACTATAACACAAATTTAATACATTTTAATGTTGCGAACATTGAGTATAGATAGTTCCAAAAGTAGTGAACATTTTACTTCATTTTCTTCGGTGTCTTCCTGCTCTAGCGATGAGAGTTTTGTCAGTATACCCTCACTCACTGACGTTCTTGATCATCAGTTTACTGACGTCCCTAAAAATTTCAACGTAATTCATTTAAATGCCCAAAGTATTCCGGCTCATTTCTCCGATATGCTGACGTCCTTTGTCCATCATAACATTCACGCTATCCTTGTTTCTGAATCTTGGCTCAAACCGTGTCTTCCTTCTACTTCTTATTCCTTACCTGGCTTTCGTCTTATCCGTAACGATCGTACCGGCAAGGGGGGTGGCGGTGTGGCAATTTATCTCCGTGCCCACTTACCCTTTACTATTATCAGCATGTCACCGCAACCACCACCTTCAAATGCTGGAGAACATCTATTTATTGAGGTTCTTCTTCCCCACTCTAAACTATTTCTTGGAGTCTACTATAGCCCTTCCTTACAAATAGATTACTTTTTATCTTTAGAAAAAAATTTAGAAGATCTTGTGCCCTGTTATGAGAATACCATTATTATGGGTGATTTCAACACGTGTCTCCTAAAAAAGGACCATCGTACTTTCTCCCTAGAAAGAGTTGTCAAGTCTTGTAACTTGCATATTTTACCCCTTAACTCCACACACCACTTTCCTCACTCCACTCCTTCCCTCCTTGATATCATGCTTGTATCTTCTCTCCCACACGTAGCTAATCATGGCCAATGTCCAGCGGATGTCTTTTCATATCATGACCTTCTTTTCCTTTCCTATAAAATCCGCACCCCTAAACATAGACCTAAAATTATATTGCAACGTAATTTTGGTGGCATGGACCAGGAAGCTTTTCTTAGAGATGCACAAAATATTGATTGGTCTCAAATTTTAGAATATAAGTCTACTGATGATAAAATTAATATTTTCAACACTTTTATCACACAGTTATATGACATCCACGCTCCTTTTCGCGCCATCAAACTAAAACATCTCCCCGCACCATGGATCACGGACGAAATAAAATATTTGATGCGGAAAAAAGCTGCCGCAAAAACGAGGTATAGGTGTCGCCCCTCTGATGATTCCAAGGCCAAGTACTTGCAACTTCGGAATCGCTGCAATAGGGTGTGTAGGGATGCCTATCGTCGCCATATTCACGTATCCGTCGAAGAGGAAGATTCAGCTAAAGTCTGGAAATTCCTCAGGTCACTAGGAATTGGCAAATCTCGACAAGATTCAGTTCCAATCAATCTTGATATTAATTCACTAAATCAACATTTTTCTTCGAGTTCTTATATTGATACCTCAATTAAGAACCAAACAATTAATCTTCTCAATTCCTCGCCAATTCTTAGTCATGCTCCTTTTGTCTTTAATCAATTTACCGCTCGTGATGTTAAAAATTGCGTACTTGCTATTACATCAAAGGCTGTCGGTGTTGATGGCATGAGTCGAAATATGATAGTACCCATTCTCGATATCATTTTGCCTATAATTTGTCATATTTTAAACCATTCAATCCAAAATGGAGTTTTTCCTTCCAGCTGGAAAGACGCTCAAATTGTTCCCCTTCCAAAAAAACCGAATCCTCATAATTTTTCCGAATATCGTCCCATATCCATTCTCCCTTTCCTTTCTAAAGTTCTTGAGCGTCTCGTCCATTACCAAATTAGTTCCTACCTTAATAAGCATTCTCTTCTTAATCCTTTCCAATCTGGGTTTCGTCCGGGTCACAGTACAGCGACTGCTCTCGTTAAGATCACCGACGATATCCGTCTCGGTATGGAAAAGGGGCAGGTCACTGTGCTAACTTTACTCGACTTCAGTAATGCCTTCAACACCGTTGATTTTGATATCCTCCTGGCTATCCTCCGCTCTATTAACATATCTCCGACGGTGATTGATTGGTTTCACAGTTATCTGTTCGGTCGCCGGCAGCGGGTTCGCATTGAGGATACTTTTTCCTCATGGTGTGATGCAATAGCCGGTGTACCGCAAGGCGGCGTCTTGTCTCCTTTACTTTTTTCCTTGTTTATTAATTCTGTATCCCATCATATCTTCTCTTCCTACCACCTATACGCAGACGATCTCCAAATCTACAACCAAGCCCCAATCAGTGAATTGAAAGGCGCTATCGTGGCTTTGAACTCTGACCTTGCCCGTATAACTGATTGGAGTGCTCGCTATGGCCTAAAGGTAAATCCAGCTAAAACACAAGCTATCATCGTAGGTAGTTCTCGGCAAATTCATAAAATAGATTGGTCGGTACTTCCTACTTTAGTTTTTAATGGCGTTAAGGTACCCTTTTGTGAGACCGTGAAGAATCTTGGGGTGACACTTGATCATTGTTTATCCTGGGGTCCTCAGCTCGCAGTTATAAATAAAAAGTTATTCGCGTCGGCTGCTTCCTTACGAAAACTTCGTAATTTTTTGCCCACTGCTACTAAAATTACGTTAGCACAATCCCTCTTATTACCTATACTTGATTATGCTGACGTCTGCTATCCTGATCTCACTCAGGTTCAGCTTGATAAACTTGAGCGACTTCAAAATTTCTGCATAAGATTCATATTTGGCTTACGTAAATATGACCACGTTTCTGAATTTCGTTCCAAGCTCAAGTGGCTCCCTATTCGCCTTCGCCGGAATACTCACATTCTCTCTTTACTTTACAATATCCTATTCAATCCATCTTCTCCGCGCTATCTTTCCGAACGCTTTACTTTTCTTCATAATTCTCACTCTCTTACACTAAGGTCGTCAGATAACTTGGTTCTCAAGACCCCCCTGCACGGTAGTAGTTTCGTTGACAATTCCTTTATTGTCCAAGCTGTTCGTCTTTGGAACGCACTGCCGGTGCCTATACGACGAGCTCCATCGCTGAGCAGCTTCAAGAGACAAGTGCTCACATTCTATCTTAATGCAACATAAATAGTTATTTGTATTTTAATTCATATTATTTTATGCACATATTTTGTTTGTATGTATTTGTATTGCTGTTAATATTTGTATATGTACCTATATTGTATATATATATATATATATATATATATATATATATATATATATATATATATACACACAATGTATATACTTATTTTTTATGATTTTATATTATTATGTATTTTATTTATTTAAATATAAACACACCCACACTCCAACTTCTCCGCAGATAGATTCCTTCCTATGGTTGTCTGGAAGAGATCGCTTTTAGCGATAAGACCGCCTATTGTTACACTAGCTGTAGTTAATAAGTATGTTTGTGTTTTTTTTTTTCTTTTACTTGTGTGGTGTTCAATAAAGAGTTATCTATCTATCTATCTATCTATAATTAGCGTAAAATATAACGTTTTAATTTAGTAATTATAATGTATTAAAAATTGCACCACCGTTCTCTTGTAAATTATGTGAGATACGTATTTTAATAGTCCATTCGGTTGTCTGGAAGAGATCGCTTAAAGCGATAAGACCGCCCATTGTGCATCATGTTTTTATAATTGTTTGTTTGTGTCCATTAATTTTATATGTTTTTGTATTCTATCATGTGTGTGCAATAAAGTGTTTTGTATTTAATTTTGTATTTGTATAATAATAAGTATTAATGTTATTAGTCCAATTTTACCTTTTGCTGATAAATACTACTCGTCCCACAAATGTATAAGCTGCCCAAATACAATAGTCTCACTTTTATTTATGCTCCCAAATAAATTGTAATAGAATGACTGCCATTTACATTAGCTGTATGATACGATAATAGTCCCTTAGTAATTTAAATTAATTAGTTTTAAAATACCTTTTCGATTCACCACACTATTTTACGGGATAAAAGGGTCCTTTATTACGTTAAGCATTATATGCGTGTACAATTCCATTCAAATCTGTAGAGTGGACTGCGTTTACATCTAATGCAAGTTTAAGTCCAAATATATTCTCAAGCATTTGCAAATATACGAATGTCGTGCTCGCAGCAAAAACGGGAAAAATATTTTCCGGGATAAGAGTATCGCTTTATATTATTTTCCCGGAATAAAAGTAGCCTTTTTTATTGCTTTGAATGACGAGACGAGTACGCCGTTCGCCTGATGGTAAGCGATACGACCCATAAACTGTAGAAACTCAATCCAGCACATTGAGTTACACAGCACTGTATGGCACTGCGCTCGTCATTCTGACATATTAGATGTTAAGTCTCATTATGTCCAGCCGTTACACTGGCTACAATGTCCTTCAAACCGAAACACAACAGTGCAGGCACACTGGTGCTTGTCGGTAGAAATATACATTGCGGCCACCCAGACAGAGTCTCACATTTGAGAGACTTACCGCCAGTAAATGTGCCTATGTGATTCTTCTATTAGTCTAGACTATAATCTAACTCTGTAGCTAATTATATCTAAATAGAATCGTTCGTTTTAGCATGATTGAGTAACAAACATCGAAATGTTCTCATTTATGGTTTTAGATTAAATATTAAAGAATTAATTGATAATAAATTTCTCATTTATTTGTACGATTTATGGCTGCAATGTTGAGGTATCGAGTTCGATCCCCGGATCGGACAAACTAATATTGGATTTTTCTATTCAGTATCAGTCTCTGGATTTTGTGCTCGAAATGGTGATAGGCTCGCTCCTTATGATATCATGGGATGGAATAAGCACGGCGAAAAGTGTGTGCATTAGTTGCGCCTCTGCCTACCCCTTCGTGGATAAAAGGTGTGAATGTTGTATGTTGTAAGATTTAAACTGATTGAGTAAAGGATTTATATTATAATCTTTTATGCGATTCATATCCTAAAAACTAGAAATGTAATACTCAAAACTGAATTTGGGCACTAAAATGCAGTAAAGTAGAATCTATTATACGAAATGAAATTTTCACCAAAAAAATTCCCATGCAAATTATAGCTTTGTTTATACCTTCAGGATTAATTTATTAAAATGCCCCAAATAAAAAAAAATCGTTTTCCAGTGATGACTACATAAAAAAGTATCGCATATCGCCTAAAAATTGCCGTAATGCAATAATAATATTTTTTAAAGCTGATATGTGGCTTCTTTAAAGCCTAAAAGAATCATGCGATATGTGTTAGGTACCTACATACTAATTAAATGTCTATGTACTATAAAAACTTAAGAGACATAATATTAGTGCGACATTTCGAGGAAACACGAGACTATTCATATTTAAAAACTACAATGCTTATAAATAATGTTATGTAAATTCTTCTTTCATATAATGTAATTAATTAAATGCTAAAACTTTAATGTTATAAATGAAACATCATACACATAGAATACCGCGAACTGTGACACTTATTTAAAAATGGCGGTTCATAGAAAAACATTCGATATTCAAAGTTTAATCCGTTATGTAACGCGAAGTTATGAATTGCGGTAAGATCGGAATTAACTTGTAGATATCGGACTTTTCATGTAGTTACTTATTGTAATAGTTTCGAGATGGGTTATGTCTTATTTAAATATCAGAATTATTTTTACTCTGATTTAATATACCTAAGTACGACATTTAATATAACACATATGAAATAAATTCGGAGAATTTAGTGGCCAGTATTTTCGAGCAAATAAAAACTTTTTCATAATAAAATTGCAATTATTAAACACTTGACGGTCACGTTTATAGTATTTAAAATAATCCTTTCAGAATTAAATCAAACTTCTTAAAACAACTTACCAAATTACTTTTCAACACACATGTTTACACTCGTCTAACAAAATTACTTTACACGAAATATCACTCACTTATAATTCACTTTCACTACACTGCATTTTTCACTTCGCGTATCTTGTATGAGGGGCGAACGCGACCATCCCCTAACCTTCCGACAGGCTTTCTGCCCCCACCCTCGCGGCATACGCGTGACGCTAGAACGCATGCGTGGAACCCTCAAGGCTGCAAATTGAAGATTTATTCCAACTGAATTGTATTTGCATTCGAGTATTTTTTGCTGTAATTGTTGACTTTTTTACGGCTAGGTACCATTTTGTGCTTATTTACTGGAATTCCGCTTTTAAAACATTCTTTGTGACTTATTACTTTTAAGAATATTAAATTGTATCGCTGGCTGGTTAAAATTCAAAATTCGAATAGAAATTTATTGCGTTTTTTAATTAAATGAAATGAAATAAATTTATTCGAACCCATAAAATGTTATACAGTGTTTAGATTCAGTCAATATTAACTCTACCACCAGTTCGGAAAGCAGTTCTCACTAGAGAAGAACGGGCAAGAAACTCGAGTGTTGCTCTTTTCAAAATCAGTTCAAGGTATAAAATACAATTAATAATAAAAAACAAAATAACATGATGTAGATATATTTGTTATTTTTGTTTAGAGCAGTTCATTTATATACTCGCAAAAAGGTAGTAAATTTTAAAATCCTATGCGCGTGCATAACCCATGTCGTTATTAATCTAAGTTCAAGATACACCCCTAATACTTAGATGTAGTAAGCGAAAAGGGCAGACCAGTCCACACAAGCAGCACCCGTTCACGAGTATGACGCATGTGCCAGCCATCGGCTTCCTCAACCATGTTGCAGGGAAGTGGCCGACCCGGCACACGCCGCCGCCGCAGGCACAGACAGTTAAGGAGTGTCATACCGAAGCCGCTCACAGATTAAAACAAAAGAAACTTTGTTGAAACGAAAGATATGATTCCAAAGGAAATCAAACGAAAATATTTAATCCCAGGCCTTTTTATCCTCTATGTATTCTGAAATCTTGTAATAAGCTTTATTACATAACTTTCGCTTAATAACTGTTTGGAATTTGCTAATGTTTAAACACTTAATTTCAGTGGGAACTTTATTATAGAAGTGTATACAGTAACCCTTAAAAGATTTGATGTTTTTTGGAGCCTGGTTTTGTGATTAACTAGGTTATTTTTGCTTCTAGTATATATTTATATATATTCCTCCTAGCCAGTTTTCGGCCACGGCGGTCAATCTCAACGGAGATCAGCCAGGTGCGCAGGAGATATTATAGTGCACAAGTGTGTGCGCAATACACAGGTGCACTCTCATAATTCGGTGAGACGGCAATCCGACATGACCGGAGAGAGATCAGGCGCAGGACCAACGGCTTTACGTGCTTTCCGAGGCACGGGGGTATCACACCGCCAACTTCCTGACTCCGAGCTGTGACTGAGTAATTTTTAAGATGGAAAAACCCAGTCACAATATTTTTTGGCTCGACCCGAGAATCGAACCCAGGACCTCAGCGCGCAAATCGTACTCGTAAACCGTACGCAATACGACTACGCCACCGAGGCAGTCAAGCCTCAGCTTCTAGTATTTAAGCCATGGATATCGCAAACTTTCGGAAAGTTTTCTATATTCTTATGTACGTACATTAAATTAGCGAATATAAATTGTGATGCTACTGTCATTATATTTGTTTCTTTGAGAGTAAATAGATCTTATAGCTCGCTTTTGAAGAACAAATATAGTATTAATATCATCAGCACCACCCCACAGCAAAATTCCATAACTCATCAAACTATGAAAGTAAGCAAAATAGACTAATCTAGCTGTTTCAATGTCAGTCAATTGGCGTATTCTGCTCACAGCAAAAGCTGTGGCGCTTAGCTTTTTAGCTAGTACAGATATATGCGGACCCCACTGAAGTTTAGAGTCCAATGTGATACCTAAGAATTTGGTTGTATCCACAAGGCTCAACTCGTCACTATAAAAATGTTAGCCTTAACTTTTTTGACATTAGGTGTGACGAATTTAAATTTAATTTAATTTAAATCTCCGTATCCGTTCAATGCTTATTAAGGTTCTGAAAATGGCAAATGTCTCGACCAGTTGACCAGTTCTATGACTTGATGATACTTTGTAAATTAATGTATGGATCAATTCATGAAAAATGGACGAAAATGGTGACAATTGATGACGAAAAATTTAAGCCCGAAGTTTCAGTCTGCCTTTCTTCTTCCGGTGGCCATCGCTTAGGTAGCTAGTGAAAGGCTGGTAGGTTAGCTAGGCTAGGACCTTTTTACCCTCGCCAGCGATGACCGTGGCGTTTCCTTTCCTCGTAATGTTAAGATACTCCTTCCCTTTCTTATATATGAGCTCCACTTCTCCTTCCCTAGCCCTATTCCTATCTCCAATGTCCGTGTCCTCTGTACATATCAGCCAGTGCTGGTTGTTCGTTATTTAATGTAGGTACTTAAAATTATTTAATTGGTATATGTATTTTTTTATTGCATTGAATGATGAGACGAGTATGCCGTTCGTCTGATGGTAAACGATAAAACCACCCATAAACAGTAGAAACACCATCCAGCACCTTGAGTTAGAAAGTTCTGTGTGACATTCCACTGCGCTCGTCATCCTGAGACATAAGATGTTAAGTCTCATAATGTCCAGTAGTTACACTGGCTACAACGTCCTTCAAATCGAAACACAACAGTGCGTGCACATGGTGGTAGAAATAGACATTGCAGTGGTACCCACCCAGACGGACTCTTACATATGAGAAACCTGCCACCAGTAAAGTTGTTGACGAGCGATTCTCCCTCGTCAGTCGAAAATTATGCCGGCCTATTTGAACCAGATTTACACAGGCTGATCCAAAAACGCGACTTACGTGAGCTGCTATGGCGGGTTTCAACACTTTGTGTACTTAGACCATTTAACAAGGAGATGGGATGACCAGGCGACCCCTTCGTTGGTCATAAATGCGCAGCTGGTCATAAACTTTTATTAAAGCATATGTGACTTGCGATCGCTGTCTTTACATTCTACGATGTCGACATTAAGCGTTGCTCCACAGAACTTGTGAATTTTGCTGTGCTATTGTGTAAAAAGCGACCTTATATTCAGCCCTACACGTATACGTTGGTTCCTATGGGGGCGGACACAAATAATCTTACCTCCAGCCAAGCTCAGCTAATCTAACTCAGCTCAGTCCTTAATTTGAAACCATTGTAATTTTACTTCTTGTCTATTCTTACAATATTACTGCCGGCCTCGAGAGACGTTGTGTTGGCCTCAAAATAAAATCCTAGAACCCGAATACAACGCAGGTTGCGTTTTATCAGATCTAAACTCGTCTCAATTGTAGATCTAAACCATTCTCGAACGTCTGAACCGATTTTGATGATTCTTTCACTAAAAGGAAGCTACATTATCCCGGAAAAACTTTTTTACGCGCGCAGAGCCGCGAGCACTAATAGTCTTACTAATATTATAAATGCGAAAGTGGGTGAAAATATTTGTATATTTCTTAGAATTAAACGCAGAAACAACTAAACGGATTTGGATGAAATGTGACACACGGGTAGTTCAAGTCCTAGATTAACGTAGAGGCTACTTTTACCCCCGTAATTTTCTCCCATGGGTAATAATGTATATTTTAAATCTGATTCTTGAAGTAGATGACGCTGGCGGTATACTGTGTTTTAGGGACTTTCTTAGCAGGAAAGGCTTTTCATGCGGGCGAAGACGCGATCAACACCTAGTTATAAATAAACTATAAACAATATACTGCCTCTGTGGCGTAGTTGTAATACGGTTTGGCTGCAATGTTGAGGTTTTGGGTTTGATCCACGGGTCGGGCAATAAACAATCTATACTAATATTATAGACTGCATCGGTGGCGTAGTTGTATTACAGTACGACTGCAAAGCTGAGGTCTCGGGTTCGTTCCCCGGATCGGGCAAAGTGATATTGGATTTTTCTATTCAGTATCAGCCCGGAGGTTGGAATTTGTGCCCAATATGACGATAGGGTCACCCCCTATCACATCATGGGACGGAATGACGGCGAAAAGTGGGTGCACTTGCGCCTCTGCCTACCCCTTCGAGGATAAAAGGCGTGAGTATGCGTATAAACAATATACGTTTGTAAGAAGCGTGTAGAACTAGCAACTACGCTTACGAGAGTTACAGCGTCTTGTATCTTGTCACAACTCCCGTGGGATCACTCGGAACCGTGGAATTAATGTCAAGTTGCAGATTATAATCTGCATGGAAAGTTTTAGTCATGACCATTTTCCACAGAACATTAGTAATATAAAATTTTGTTTTGCGACTCGCCCATAATTAATAAGAATTCCTTGAAGATTTTTTTTATTACAATCGCTACGTGTTGAAGCACTGCGTACATAACTGAAACATGATGCTAAGATCGGGTGGTTTCATTCGTAGTCAGGAATCAGGATAAGTTAAGGCTCTTATCATACTGGCGAATTCCTTTACGCAGGCATAGAATTTATTTATTTATGTATTTAATATATTATAACATATGCGACAATTACAAACTTAATTTTAAAATGTAACAACTTAACAACAAATTCTAGTATTAATATAATTTTTGATATTATAATATTAAAAATATCAAAAAATTCAATTTTAATTTAACTTTAATAAACGTCATACTGTACCTAAATTTGCAAGCAAATTCACAGCGAGGCGAACGCTCCCTCATTCAGTTTAATAAATCCCTTAACTTTACTTAACTCAGGGGCGGTTGCGGACGACAACTTAGACGTGAGTCGGAGGAAGCCCGCAGCCGTCCCTAATGCGCCGAAGATGGCCATTTAAAAAAAAAAAAAACTTTACTTAACCACGGGGGAAACAGCACGACTGTGTTGTCTCAAAATCCTTAGTAACAATAAGCTAAAGGTATATCCTTCGATCCAGTATATACACACACTCACGCCTGTTATCACCGAAGGGGTAGGCAGAGGCGCAACTAGTGCACCCACTTTTCACCTTGTATATTCCGTTCTATGTGATAGGGGGCGAGCCTTTCGCCATAGCGGGCACAAATTCCAGACTCCAGGCTGATATTGAATAGAAAAATCCAATATCACTTTGCCCGACCCGGGAATCGAACCCGAGATCTCAGCTTTGCAGTCGTACCGTAATACAACTACGCCACCGAGGCAGTCATAGAGAAAATGCTCAGTAACAATAAGCTTAAGGTATATGCTTCAACCCAGTATATAAGAGTAGGTACATTATTATTTGGCGTTAGAATTTAGAAATAGATATTACGGTAGTTGCTTGGTATCAATATTCTCGTACTCGAAAAACATCCCACATAGCAATTGCCGATTCGCTGTATAACTTACTAGCTTTCGCCCGCGGCTTCGCCTGCGTTAAAAATTTTTCCGGAATAAAAGTCCCGGTTTATATATTCCCGGGATATGAAGTAGCCTAGGTCCTTCCCACGGTCTTAAATTATCTTCTTACTGAATTTCATTGAAATAGATTCATTGATTTGGTCGTTATGGCTCCAACGGCGAGATTAAAAAGTCCGAGATACAATTCCCGGTGTATGTTTTTCCGGGATAAAAGTAGCCTATATCCTCTCTGGAACTCAAACTATCTCCATACTTATTTTCTTGCGGTTCCACTCGCAGAAGACGATTTTACGGGATTAAAGTCCCGATTTTCCCGGGATATAAAGTTGCCTAGATCCTTCCCAGGGTCTCAAAATATCTCCCTACCAAATTTCATCGAACTCAGTCAGTGGTTTAGCTGTAATGACTCGCGAGAAAAAGAAAATCAGGGATAAAAGTTCCGCTTTATATTTTCCCGGGATAAAACGTAGCCTATGTGTTAATCCAGGACATGATCCACCCATGTGCCAAATGTCATCGAAATCCGTCCAGTAGTGTTTGCGTGAAAGAGTAACAAACATCCATACATACCCACAAAAATTCGCGTTTATATATATGGGATGTATAATAATTATTTTTAAAGTTTTGCCAAAATAAATCCTATCCTAAATATCATTACTAATTTTGCAAATCTTTTCACCACAGCAATTTTCTCTTGTAAATCTTGCGTATCCTGCAGGCGTTAGTATATGACAAAGTGCAGGATAGCACTGCACAGTCTTTTCCAATAGGGTTCAAACAGTGTACTACTTCGCTCTCTAATATATGAGGCGATATATTACTAAGACTGACGACAGAGCAGGGAGGAACAGTAAGGTAGTGTTTGAATACTAGCTGTTCTCGCATCCGCACTCGTAGAACTCAGTTCTCAGGATAGAAAGTAGCTTGTAGCCAATGGCGTAGCGTGGATTCTTGCCGCCCGGGGTAGAACCAAGATTGGGACAAGGACGAAAAAAATTGATCTAATAAGCCCCCCTAGCGTTGAAAAAAACTGGGAATATTCCCGTTTCTTTCAAAATCAATCGTTTTTTTCAGTGTAACAACATTCGAAAATTTCACAGAAGTTTGATCGGGAAAAAAAATGTTTCTCGAAAAAGACGAGTTGTTTTCAGAATTTTCATTTTCTGAATTTTCAACGCTAAAGCCCCCTAACCAGTAGAACATGCGATGAATACTGAAAATGTGTAAAAGGTTTTATTTAACGTAGTCCCCCCCCCCCCAAAAGTGCTGGCCCACCCCCTTCCCCATTCACTGCCTCTAGCACTTGGAAGAAGGTAGCTTACTATTGATGCATTTTCAGATTTGGAGCAATGCTTCCAGAGATTTCATTTCGAGAAACAAAAAAAAGCTTTATTACCATAGAATATCATGTACCACTTAAATTTATTGGTAAACTAGCTTTTCCCCGCGGCTCCGCCCGCGTTAAAAAGCTTTTCCGGTATAAATGTCCCGTTTTATATTTCCCCGGGATAAAAAGTAGCCTATGTGTTAATCCTGGACATGGTCTACCCGTATGCCAAATTTCATCGAAATCTGATCAGTAGTTTTTGCGTGAAAGAGGAACAAACATCCATACATCCATACATCCCTACATTCTTACAAACTTTCGCCTTTATAATGTTTGTAGGACTAACAACTAACTTTTTTTATGCATTGTGAAATTTTGGCTATGCTTCCTTTTTTCTGCCATAGATCGTTATGATAGTTTACAGTTTACAAACCAAAAGACTGACGAACACTCTATTTTACACCACTGTCACATAAATACTAATGAAAAAAGTAAAAATGGCGGTTTTATCGTTCAATGCAATCTATTAGCAACAACGATGGGATGAATATGAGAAAAAAACGGGAAATATGGTGTAACTAAAGGTGTACGAAATGTATAATGTATTATTTTATTATTTGAATTATACATATTACATAAATTAAATAAGTATATGTAGTTGTTACCTGTACTTAACTAAGAATTTAGCAGCCAAACGTTTTTTTACACATTAACAAAAAACAATTCAAGCTTGTTCCGATGGGAGAAAGTCTCCAAAAATCTATCGAAAACATGTCGATCATAAATAATAATGCTCGATTTCCATACTAAATCTCCCTATCCTATCTATGCAAAAATAATTTCATAAAAGTGGCCTTGTATGCATATTGCGTTCTAAAACATTGTTATATGCAAGAAAATAAAGAAAGTGTTTCAGTGTAAATGTAATTTTATTTTTTACATTTCTCGAGCGCGCTTGATAGCCAGTGTTTCTTTATATTGTTCTTATTAAAGCGGAGATAGTATCAAAGGATTTAAATATGGAATAATTGTTTATTTTTAAAAATAGAACTCGTTTATATTCTCAAGCGGTATAATAACAAATCGTCATAATTTTAATCATAATTTTAAATCATTTACACGGCTGAACATAAATTAAGGCGTAACATGAGAGTTCAAAATAAGTATAGAGAAACTATACTATAATAATGACAAAAAGTAATTTAACAGCTGTGCCGAAACAAAAAACATGGAATTATTTAGTACTAGAGCTCTTGCCTGCGGCTTCGCCCGCGTGAATGAGTTTTCCGAGATAAAAGTCCCGTTTTATATTTTCCCGGGATAAAAAGTAGCCTATGTGTTAATCCAGGACATGATCTACCGTGTGCCAAATTTCATCGAAATCCGTTCAGTAGTTTTTGTGTGAAAGAGGAACAAACATCCACACATTCATACATTCTTACAAACTTTCGCGTTTATAATATTAGTAGGATGTATAATAAATATATATTAAAAATAACACCAACTACAAAAGAGAACACGAGACGGTGTCAGTTCAATCCATCAAATTCGCACCAAGATGACATACACTTTCGACGCAAAAAATCCTCTCACAAAATATCACATGTAACAAATGGAAAGATCTAGACCAAAATACAGTAGACATACGGATTTCTGTATCACATTATTATCCTTTCGGATCTAAAATCTCGTTTAGAATCCGTCATATCCCGGTTCGCGTAATGGTAAGTGGAAAAGTGCTCGTAGGGAAATTTATTTTGTACCTAATTTGACAGCCTGGGTGGCGTAGCACGTAACGGTATGAATGCCGTGCTGAAAATTCGGATTTGATTAAGTAGTACTGATTTTTTATTTTCAAATAGCTTTTGCGCGCGACTTGCCCCGCGTGAAAAAGTTTTTCTGAGAAAAAAGTCCTGCTTTTCATTTTTTCGGGATAAGAAGCCTACGTTTTAATCCAGGACATGATCTACCCGTGTGCCAAATTTCATCAAAATCCGTTCAGTGATTTCGGAGATGTGTAGTAACAAACAAACAGAAATACAGACAGAAAAAAATGACAAAAATCGCAGAATGTGTTCCATTACTCTTCTTTACCCACTCCCTTTCTTTTTTATGACATTTCTTTAAATGTACAGACGCACCGGCTCTACTGCTTTATTATATGTATAGACTATAGAATATAGATATCTGCCTGGAGTCTTTTGCTTAGTAAAATACAATAGGCTTATCGAGACACGCGGCAGCGTGTCAAGCCAAGCAAAAAAAAAAAGTCGAAGCTGCCTAGTGTAGTTTCACCCGAACCATTTGGAGCGACTTTTGACGCCTCTATAACTAAAAATCTATTTAACGTAAATACCTGAGATTTGGTTTATGTATTAAAACCCCTCAAGTTAACTAGAATCCCAAATTTCATAAATATAGCTCAAACGGTCATTGTGATACTAACATCTAAAAATCGGCATTTTTATCACTGACTGACATATAGATCAAAAACCTAACCCACTTCCAGGTGACCTAGAAAGTTGAAATTTGGTGTCCAGATAGGTAATTGTATGTATACAAAGGAAAAAATCTGAAAACAATACATTTTTAAGATTTGAAACATTTTCCAAGCAATCGGAAAATCTGCATACTATCTATAAATTATCTTTAGAATAATGAACGTTTAGGCGCACACGTCCATTGATGCTTTATTTTACTTGAAATACTATTTACCTTGATCCATTAATTACGTTCCTTCCGTATTAGGACACCACTTTTGCTTGAATTTTTCTATAAATTTTCCGACTTTAGACAGAGCTGTTGTAGGACACGGCGTTAGGTTCCTATAGATACGTTATAGGCATCAGCAACTCGTGCCCACTCTTCAGTCTTTTATATTATACAATTACTTCTGTTTCGAGCTCAAATTAAAAATTTCTTATTTCTACAATGTTTATTTACATCTTAAGACGTTTATTATTTTGACATGAGATGACATTGGACGTTCTATCATAATACTTGCGAATCATAGAGTTTAAGTAATTATTAAGTAGAGGTTTTCTACCAAAAGCACTTCATCGCGTGCACATAGCAGAACGATGAAGCGGTTTACGGCTTTTAATACATTGTTTATTTTCTTTCTAAAATAAGAAACTTCATAAACATTGATCAAAGGTAATTTCTTATGTAATTGTTTTAATTACTTAACTCAATATTTTAATAAATAATATCTTTACAAAAAGTAATGATATCCCATCAAAAACATAAATGTGAAATGTGGAAGCCAAGTCTAATATTAAGAATATGCGTGCTGGTTGACTTCACCGACAAAAGAATTGAAATCTTAATGGTTGCCAAGCCCTGTAGATAATCCTGAAAATTATTTATAAGAACACAATCCATTCTAAAATAAATTTGAACTAATATTTCTTTGTTTTTCTGCTACGACAATGTATGATATTTAAAAATATAATTTCTTAAATTTGAATAGTTGAAGTATTTACACAAAGCAGATAACTTAGTATAAATTTAAGCTCAAGATTTGACTTGGCTAGTCTTCACATATATTTTTTCCTATATTTGGCTAATAAACTTATCTTTATGTTACTGTTTTTATATAGTAAAGTCAACATATCCTACTCTTCGAAAAAAATGTTTTCTGATAAAACTAGCCAAGACAAATCTTGAGCTTAAATTTATACTAAGTTATCTGCTTTGAGTAAATAATTCGACTATTCAAATTTAAGAAATAATATTCTTAAATATCATACATTGTCGTAGCAGAAAAACAAAGAAATATTAGTTCAAATTTATTTTAGAATGGATTGTGTTCTTATAAATAATTTTCAGGATTATCTTCAGGGCTTGGCAACCATTAAGATTTCAATTCTTTTGTCGGTGAAGTCAACCAGCACGCATATTCTTAATATTAGACTTGGCTTCCACATTTCACATTTATGTTTTTGATGGGATCTCTATTACCCGGCACCAAATATTGTTGGCGACTTGTGAGAATGGCAACACCTCTATTACACCAGAAACGGGACACCGTGAATATAAGACTACTTTTATCGTCGACCAAATGGACTGATTCTACATACATAAGAGTTTTAAAATGCAAAATGAGTTGTAAATTATACAACAAAAATATTTTTATTTTCTTTTAATCTTCGCAATCAATGAGAGTCAGAGACCACTTCATAAAATGTGTTTTTTTTATTGCATTGAATGACGAGACGAGCATGCCGTTCGCCTGATGGCAAGCGATACGACTACCCTTAAACAGTAGCAACACCATCCAGCACCTTGAGTTACAAAGTAGGCACCGTGTGGCATTCCACTGCGCTCGTCATCCTGAGACATAAGATGTTAACTCTCATTATGTCCAGTAGTTCCACTGGCTACAATGACCTTCAAACCGAAACACAACAGCGCATGCACACTGTTGCTTGGCGGTAGAAATAGACATTGCGGTGGTACACACCCAGACGGACTCTTACATATGAGTCCTACCACCAGATAAATAATAATGAGCTAAATCTCATAATACTAAAAAATTAAACCAGCTATAATGCCCTTCAAATTGAAACACAATAGTATTTATACAATAATGCTACTTGGGACTATAATCCTTGCAATTGTACCTCTAGTTTACAAAATAAAATCAAGAAAAACATCGCAAAAAGGATAAATAGGCAATTACAAACGCTATTACTATAGATATATCAGTTTGTTGGGAGAGAATTCCTGTAGTATCAAGTCAGCTTATAGGTGTACTAAGTATTGCTGGCGAGTTCGCCCGCGTGAAAAGCCTTTTTCGCTACAAAGTCCGCAAAAATCTACTAAAAATTGCATTATTACTTATGGGAACACATTACCGAAATTAAAATTAGCCTATGTGTTTATCCAGGGTATGATCTGCCCGTGTGCCAAATGTTCAAAGCCGTTCATTCGTTTCTGCGTTCACTTCCAACAAACAAACATTTTTGCATTTATAATATTAGCAAGATAAGACAGTAAGAAGAATATAAGCGTAGAAATTTCTTAAGGCTTAGCTAAGAAAATGGGCTTAGCGGCAAGCGATCCCGACGCCAGGTACGCTGCGTAACGATGCCGCCAGCGACCATAGAGCCTCCGCTATCCGCATACGTCGCTACATCGGGCATCCTTCTAATTCCACCGTATATCTGATTCTGTCTCACTTGCTCGCCGCTACCGCTCTCCGCTCGGGTCAAAACCGCTCTTTTTGCTGCTCGGGCAGCGACTCGTGACATGCTTGATACTTCTCCCGACATTTGTTTTAACCTCTCGCTAAGTCTAAGTCTAGTCACTAAGTCGCCGCTCAGAACGACAACTTAATAGTTCGACACTAAATCAATGAATCATAAAATGTCGATCGAATCATACGGTAAAATATCATAAAAAAATATTGCCTTATTTTCTGCTCATAATGTAGAAATTATATGTTATTCGAAGCAGTTCAGGCCATTTTGGACCCCCTATAGCTTCGTTGTAGATAAAACTAGAAGCCTGAATTTTCAGTAACCAAGCTGGCATTGTGAACGATAGCCTAGTTGGGAATGGAACGGTCTGCCGAGACAAATGTCCAAACCCAAGGCACACACCTCTGACTTTTCGAAGTTATGTGTGTATTGTTTATCAATTATCGTTTGCTTTAACGGTGAAGGAAAACATCGCGAGGAAATCTACATGCCTGAGAATTCTTTATAAGAATTTCGAGGGTATGTGAAGTCTGCCACCCGCACTAGGCCAGCGTAGTAGACTAAGGGCTAAAACCCTCTCTGTAGTAGAGAAGGTCCGTGCTCAGCAGTGGGCAGTATATAATACAGGGCCGGTATTAATATATTATTTATTAAGCCGGCATTGTATAAACACGGTATATTTTATATACGGTATAGTTTAAGAGTTATCACTATTCAAAGTTTCTTAATTTTTCTGACTGACCGATCATCAAAACTCTAAGGCACTTCTAGCAGACATGGAAGCTTCAAATTTAAAATACAATTAGTGTTTAGTGTATAAATCAAGGAAACACTAAAATATATTGTAATTTCGGTCCAGTTTTATAGATACACAAACTGCATAAATAACTTTGTAATCCAGTATAAACATGCCTATAGGATTACAAAGTTACATTTGCAGTGAATGGATCAGTGTACCTGTATAATATAATATCTACAAAAAGAAATGAGATGCCATCAAAAACAAACCTTGTAAAACAACCAAGTCTCGCAACGCATTTCTACCGTAAAAAGTTGGGAGACCCCTGTAATACCAAGTCGTTTAATTTACTCAGTACCTACTTAAGGGACCTTTGTCTTAAGTTATTACGTTATTAGATTGACTTGGCCATCGCATGAAAACACAATGTGTCACACAAGTAATACATAATATTATGTATTATATTAAATAAGATTGTTTGGTGCGATTGCCAAGTATAATTACGTAATAACTTAAGACAAAGGTCCCTTAAGTAGGTACTCAATAAATTAACCGACTTGGTATTACATAGATCTCACAACTTTTTACGGTAGAAGAACTGAGTTGCGAGATTTGGTTTTTTTATAAGGTTTGTTTTTGATAGCATAAATAATTTAAGTTTTGCAATACAATGTTGCTGCTCAGTTGAGGAGGCCTACATACAGTCGTGGACGGCGACATTGAATACAATGTTTTTGGTGTTGCATTGATCTTCGTATCACTTACCAACAAGCAAGCGGCTTAATCGTCTCGTCATTTATTTGGACAAATAACTATACTGGAAAGGTGATAAATAATGATATAAGTAAAACCTTCTCTCCGCATCTGTACATCTAATGCGTGCAAATGATAAGGTATTTAGTACGAGCGCAAAATATAGCTTCGTTGATGAATCCAGCCTTAATTGAGGTAAGAATGAAGGAGAGCGGTTAGTCCTTTTAAAATCCTATCGAATTTATGATAGGACGCTTCATATTAAAAACTACGTAAGTGCACAAAAAATTCTGTCTGCTTTTATCCCAATCTAAAGTGGGATCGATATGACATCAAGCTCTTTACATAATTATGCATGACGCAAAAAAGAAAACTGAAAATTGACGAACAAACTGATAATCGAATGCAGGCCTGTTCACTGAATTGTCCAAGTCCAAGACGGGTAGCTAAACCCAAACTGCAAATGACACTGCAGCTGCAGCAGCATTGGTGACATGGACCGCACCACGGTCACACGTGTAGCATTTTCTAAAATATCGAGAACCTTCTAATTTTGTTCCTTTGTGCCTATTAAAAGGGTTTTAATCAATACCGCATAACTCCTTTCTTTGGATCGGCTTTTAATTTGGTTTTTCTTTTTTGCATATAGTGACACCAAGTAATCATATCTCTCTAATAACAGTCACATAATTAAATTGTCGGTAGCGTTGTACATTTATCTCTCGCGAAGGTATGGAAACGACTGAGGCCTACAGCACGACCTGTGTAGTTTGCAGTCCATCACAGAATAGAAATGCAGGCTACAATGTGGTCTACTTGCAGTCTTAGACCGCAATACCGATTGCGGCTACAATCTCGGAATTGTACTCTTACGTACTCTTATACATATACCTTATTCACACTAAATATACGCTATATATATATATACACACTCACGCCTGTTATCCCCGAAGGGGTAGGCAGAGGCGCAACTAGTGCACCCACTTTTCGCCATTATTCCGTCCCATGATGTGATAGGGGGCGAGCCTATCGCCATATCGGGCACAAATTCCAGACTCCGAGCTGATACTGAATAGAAAAACTCAATATCACTTTGCCCGACCCGGGGATCGAACCCGAGACCTCAGATTTGCAGTCGTACTGTAATACAACTACGCCACCGAGGCAGTCTGGAGAAATATACGCTAATAATGAATAAATAGCAGGTGACGTTCCAGGAAGTTGTGACAGACCAACTGAATATTTGAAGGCACAACTCAACAACGGGGCAACTTTTACGTGATGAAATTAACAAGTTCTCAGAAGTTGCAAGAGAAATTGTCGGATCTCTTTACGTGGCATTTCTTATTTAACGTTTGTATTTGTTGGGTTCTTGGTGTCGTTTTGCTTTATTTTAAAACTAAATTTTGAATCGATCAAATGCACTAATGTAGTACAGGAAAATAATTCTATGAATTGTTCAAAGAGAAAACTCTTCATGGTAATATTACAGATGGCCTGCTCAGCTATGTTACACTGGTTTTTATTTATCTTTGTCTAGTCACCTTGCTTTGCTATGTAGATAAGTGAATGCAATATAATCAGTCCTGTATTGTATACTACCCACTGCTGAGCACTGGCCTCCTCTACTACTGAGAGGAGTTAGGCCTTAGTCCACCACGCTGGTCTAGTGCGGGTTGGCAGACTTCACATACCCTCCAAATTCCTCAGGAAAATTCTCAGGTATGTGAATCTTATTAAAGTGAACGATGATAATTGATAAACGATACACAAAAGTGGAGGGAAGTGAATAATATTTCCGATTCCTCCCTATTTTGGCTAGACTAATAGGTGTACGGCCCCTTCCGCCCACCCGCGACCCCGGTGGCCCCTATTAGTCGCCTTTTACGACAGGCAGGGGATACTGTGGTGGAATTCTCCAAACGCCCCCAATCCACAGGGCGGTGGGGATAAAAGGCGTTAGTGTGTGTATGTGTATATATTATAGACTGTGGACAGGGAAAGTTTTGGAATCAATATAGCAGACGTGACGCGACACTATTTGCCTGAAATTAGATATTCTAACGCTTGCCGCACACGTTCGGTTTCCTTATTAGGTTTCCTGATCAGGAATTCAGATTTGGAATTCCGAGTGACTAGAGCAAACGTCCGGTTTTTTGTACCAACACGTTCGTTTTCCTAATTAGGTTTCCTGATCAGGAATTCAGATTCAGGAACGTGTGCGCGTTGTTGAACATTTTCTATGTAAGCGGAGCATTCAGGTTTCCGAATCTGAATTCCTCATCAGGAAACCTAATCAGGAAACCGAACGTGTGCGGCAAGCGTAAAAGGTATTGATTTCAGGCAGCCAGCTAACCACAAAATCTAAGTGAAATCTGCAAATGAATACCAAACATGTGCTTCGACCCTTCAAGTTGGGCAAGGTCAGGATGATTAATCTTCTCTAAGGGGTAAGCAAAATTAAACTATACAAACACCAACGCCCATTTAATGTGTAATTTGTACCCTAAAGCACCATAAAAGCTGAAGCGTTCAGTAGTATAAGTATCGTGTTACGTATAAAATATCATTAATTACCTCGTAAGGGACTCCAACATAATTATGTAATAATTGTTGGGTAATATGTCTTCTTGGAACAGTTAAGGGTGCCTGCGGAGTTACGACTTTTTTCGTATCCAGTAGGGTAGTTGTCTACTTTTTTTTAATACATTTACCAAAAATGTGTGCCAAAATCGAATTGAAAATTAGTTAAAATAAAACTATTTTGCGGATTTTATCGCGGTTTTTCAATTTAAATTTTCTCCCGACGTTTCGAAGGTAGATATTGTAACATTAACTTTACGGACCACCAACACCTCAGTCCGCCCCGTGACCACGAAGTGCTGAAAAGCCTTCAAAACGTCGGGAGAAAATATAAATTAAAAAACCGCGATAAAATCCGCAAAATAGTTTTATTTTAATGTCTAACATTCGCGTAAATAGAAGAAGTCATTATGAAAATTAATTTTCAAAATTGGGGCAATGATTAGTACTTACGTTATAGTTTTGAAATTTGGTGGAAGGGATAGTTGTCAAATAACAGTAATATTACACTGTGACGTCACCGAGAGTCGACGGCCATACCGATGTGTGCGTGCGAAAGAGATAGCACGATATCCACTCCACGTCCTCACTTTTGCTCACTACAATGTTACAAATATGAATAACTGTTTTATTTTTCAACCAACTGTAATGCTGATTTCACAGAAGAATTTATTTTTCGTATTATTTTCTGTTATATAAAAGCCCCGACACAAAAAGTCTAGAAAGTATGCAAAATAAAAGTTTTTTTGTCGTTTAAGTACCTAATAATACTTTGACCCAAGCATCGTCGCTTCTGGGGACCGCTAAAGAAGTATTTTCATCTCCCTGGCCCGGAGTTCGATCTCCCGACGCGAGGACGTTTGGGTTAAAATATTATTAGGTATTTAAGTGACAAAGAAACTTTCGTTTTGTATACTTTTTAGAAGTTTTGTGTCGTGGTTACTTAAATTTCAATTTTATTTTATTTCATTTTTTAAATTCCTATATTCTCCACTAAGAGGCCTTAATAACCAACTATCTAACACCTACTCGTTGAGACCTTTATTATGAGCCCACATACGCTATATCTGCTATAAGTTGCTAAGGAGTTCTGTATCCCGCATACTACTTGATGCTGCAGCATCAACTCGTGCTTACAATATTACCGAAGTCATAGTACACCAAATTTAAAATCAATTGGACTTTTTAAGTTGGAAATGAGCTGATAATCTTAAAGCGCCTGAACAGATCTTCATAAATAATAGCTAAGAACCATGTCGATTACATCAGTTTTCAAGCAAAAAAAAAAACGCATCAAAATCGGTCTATTCGTTTGCGAGCTACGATGCCACAGACAGACATACAGATACACACACTAAACTTATAACACCCCTCTTTTTTGTCGGGGAAAAATAAAATAATTTACAAAATGAAACATAGGAAACTACCCTATTGGGTGGGAAGTGACAAAAATTACAAGTCCAATATTGTTACGAAGCGCAGAGAGCAATATATTGACAACCAGAACCAATGATTTGATTTATGACCATAGTACCAATGCCTCGTCGAAGTTATTTTTGCTGGTTACTTAACCATTTAGCCATTTCTTGAAACGCATTATAGGCAATGACTTTTAGACCCTTCAAGGCCTGCTTATATATATAGATGTATGAGAAAACCTTATGTATATGGACACCGGTGTCCGTCGCGGGCCTTGACAGACTACCAGTACTAAAGATTGGTTGTACAGACAAAGTAGTAAATTAGTCTGAATCTTATCTGTAATCTTTAATTTCATTTATGTTGACACAGATAGCAAAAACTTACACAATAACGTCTATGTTTACCCGTATTTATAGCAGTTATCGACATCTGGTGAACTTAATTTCATTATATAATGTTGTTATAATCTATATCTAACCAAAAATCTCGCAGACGCTCGCAAGTGTCGAGCTTTACTAGAATCACACGTGCTTTCATAGAGTAATCGGAGACGTTTCTACCCGATCTTGTGGTTAATTAACTGTTAGTGTATTGTAGCCATTATTCAGGTCGGATATTTCTTTAGGTGCTGTCCGCTGTCACATCTATAATATCTTTGCCGGCATAAAAGTGCTAGTTTGTAATTTTCTGGGATAAATAAGTCACACACTACGTCTTTATTCTTGAAGGAGTAGGCAGAGATGCAACTAAAACTCACTTTTAGCCAAGTGTGTTTTGAGGCATAATGTGATGGGGACGAGTCTATCGCCATATCAGGTACAAATTTTAGACTCTGGGCTGATACTTAGCAGAAAAACTCAATATCACTGCCCGACCCGGGATTCTAACTCAGATCCTCAGAGCGGTGTCGTCATATGCATGAAATACAACTACTCCATCAAGGAAGCTTAGCTTTTATGTTAACCTGGGACATGGTCTAATATGTGTTTGTTAAATTTCATGCAAAACCGTTCACCGGCTAGCACATTTACTGCTTACAAATATAGGTAAAGGTCATCTTCTCAGTCTTTAAGTGGTAGCGAATGAATGAGTTGGGAACAGGAGATCCTGTTGCAATTTGTCTGAAATAAAAAACTCCCTTTTTACATTATCCGCTATAACTTTTAAATAGAATTACTCTCCGAAATCCGCTCTTTTAATCACCATCATTTAGAAGTCATCGCTAATAGACCAATGTTTCTCCCAATTCCCAATTTTTTCCCTAACCTCATGCCCAGCCTACACCCCTATTAACACTCCGGCTGCCCTCCGGGATAAATATTGCCTAATGAATGGCAGTTCCGACAGTCATCAAATCAATTACAAGTCTTTTGGATGTAACACGAACTGTAGCTTTGCTGTCGATTTATCTAATGAGTTACTAGCGTTGGTTTCTATTGAAGCATTACTTCGTATGTTTTGTGAGACATTTTAGATTTAACATTATAGCTGATCTTTGACAGTTTTTCTAACAATCCTATTTGTATTGAACGTGTTTGTAAAGTTGTTTGGATTTGACACAAATATACCTACAAAGAGACTGAGAAGTGAGAACTGATTGCCTCGGTGGCGTAGTTGTATTACGGCATGACCGCAGTGCTGAGGTCTCGGGTTCGTTCCCTGGGTCAAGCAGCGAAATTGGATCTTTCTATTTAGTATCAGCCCGAAGTCTGAATAAGTGCCCGATATGGCGCTAGGCTCGCCCTCTATCACATGATGGGACGGTATACACACGGTGAAAAGTGAGTGCACTAGTTGTGCCTCTGCGTACCCCTTGATAGGGATAAAAGTTGTGAGTGTGTGTGTGTGTGTGTGTGGTAAGAAGAGGTGTACGCGGTTTAAGCGATGTTGTACAAACAAAGTAGTTACCTACTTAATAATTGGCTTCAATCTTATTTAATCCTTTTATATTATTTATACTGATACTTGAAATATTACATAATACCGTCTATGGTCATCCTTCTTTATATGCAGCAACCATCGACATCTGGTGAACTTCATTTCATTATGTATTGTCGTTACAATCAATATGTACCTAACCAAAAATCTTCTCTTATGTGAGTACCCACTTTTCGCCGTGTATTCCTTCCCATGATGTGATGACCATATCTAGCACAAATTCACTTGACCAGAGAAATTTGAATCCAAGACCTGAGAGCGGTGTCACACAGCGCACGCAATACTACTACGCCACTGAAGCAGTTAGATAGATAGATTAGCCGAAATATTAGATCAAGAAAGCCATTATCCTCACTTATAATCTATATTTTTCACATCTATTACAAATTATAATCAATTTTAGTAGTATAAGAACGCATAGTTCATTTTCTACGTCAATGATTTTGCCTTTCACTACTAAAACGGATTAAGTGATCCCTACCGTTTAATATACTCAAATATCTTATTAAAATTCTGCTTTGTGAGATCGGAAATTACGAACTTTGATCCCACAAAATTTAGGGGCGGGTGCCTGGAGACGAGTTGCCAAGTTTAACTCACCCATAGGGCATTGTTTGATATTTTAAACAATGTAAAGTATGGAATAGGTCAGTTGAAACTGTCTGCTAACTTGACGGACATTGTAGTAACATGATATTTTCTTCAAAAGTGTTTGATAACCAAAGGGTACTAACTTGACGGACATTGTAGTAACATGACATTTTCTTCAAAAATTTGTGATGATGAAAGGTGCTAACTTGACGGACATTATTGTAACATGATATTTTCTTCAGAAATGTTTGATGATAAAAAGATCTAGCCATCAAGAAGAATTAGTTGTTGGATATTGGTGCAGGGTCCATAAAGCGTGAATATCAACGTTAGATTAATTCCTCACTTTTTAATGTGATCCTGGACGTGTTGTTCATAATGTCTTAAACAATTAAAAACAAATCTTTCGATAACTGTATGTTTCTCTCGATCAATAATTTGTACCCATAGTAAATATCAAGCTATTCTATATACCAAGTGAAATTTAGGAATAGATAGCAAAAAACAAATCAAATATTAGAATGTAAGCAAATACTATATTAAACTTATCATTGTCTGATTGTCTCCGATAAGTAAACGTGAAATGGAAATTGCGCTTTCGTTCAACCCCGGGGAGGAGGACGATACAAAGTGAACTAAGGTGGTTAGAATTTAATAAAAATCAGTTTTCCGTTTCTAAATCGAATTAGAAAAGAGCTACTGTCTGTCTAAAACACGAGCGCATTTTAATAACGACTGTATCCAAAATTGTTAAGGTAGATTTTTGTTTGTAACGCTTCCCTATATAAACAAACGGTATTTGATGTATTTCCTTTTGCTGTGCTATGTTTCGTATCCACTAGACTATGATAAACATCAGCCAGCACTTGCTCAAACGGAGTTCGAAAAAATCATTACTATTTGCTTTAAACTCGCTGAAGAGTAGATTTAAAGCACTGATAATTTGTTAGATCTTGACACAAAAATGAATAATGGTAAGGGCAATTCGACTACGATTTATATCAATACTCCTAATCATTACCTTGGGATGGACGTTACTAAGAAACCAATCAGAATGAAATTCGACATAGTTACCTATTTACTATGAATGAATTATTGTTGTCATTGGTCTGTGGGTAATATGTGATATCGTTCATTCAAATTAGTTCATCCTTTTACAAATTAATCGAAACAAGCGAACGATAAAGAAAACGTGTTTAGGTTTTGATGACGCGTGAAAAGTCATACCCGCTTAAGGAGAAGCTTTTATATGGAAATCAAAGAAATACATTCTTTTCAATATCGCCAAACGGGAAACCAGAGAGTTCACTTAACTTTTCAAAATATCGCATTCATGCCCGCGAGTCGATATGAAATCCTTGTACAAACTTGCAACGCGATCGAATATTTGAAAAGGCGATTGTCGCGTTTGCAAAGTCGAAGGCATATGGTACGGCTCGCGTCACTGCAGTTGCCAGTACCGACGCTTTTTCAAACGTGACGCTTCCAACTTTACATAGCCGTTTCGCTTTTTTCACGTTATTATATTTTGCACAGACGAGTTACATCCATCCGTGAGTTGAATCGTTGATTTGGTATTTTCGCTCTGCTGTGGTAAATATGAATTTTTTGTCACAATTGCACGTGAGTTATCTGGATGTGTGCGGAATTTAGACAGAATTAAAACGTATAATGTGTTGTTATCCAGCTTACACTTTTTTATTTTGTACCCTATTTGCTTGTAGGTCATTGGTATCCGCCATAGCGCCAACGCGTATACAATTTAAGGTCGGCGTACCTTATCTAGCATGTAGCAGAAATGATTTAGCTTAGTTACGTCCGAACGCTTGTGTAACCTCCCGTTTAGTATCCAGTCTAGGGGCAACAATCTCGACATACGTTAACGATAGTTAAAACTTATCGATGTGGTTATTCTGATACTGTTAATTCAATCTAAATGATAGCATCGGCAGGAGCTTACGACATTTAACTTATCAAGAGTGATGCCCAGTGCAAACTTTAGTTAGAAATACTCAGTCTCCTTATTTTAACATAATACTATTCTTTATTAATATTTTTAAAGGTCAAGCGATCTCTTTGTGATTTTAATGATGAAACTACGCGAAGAATACCCTTGATAAGATATGCTTTAGAGCGTGAACATTTTTAATGTTTGAATTTTACGGTTCTATAGATATTTTAGAAATTTTTGATATCTTTTGTCCAATTATCTAAGCCTTCGACTATTCTTAAATGGGGTAGCAGGTGGAAATATTTTTTAAAAGCTTACGAAAAATCTGTTACTACGTTGTACACTAGTAACGAATTTAGATAGTTACTCTAAAATTTTGTGTAAACTTGGTTCGATTTTCTGGAGTCTAATAAAATGTTTAAAAAAAAAGCACAATAAGGTACAATATTGGAAATGTACGCGTATGAACTACCTAGTAGGACTACCTGTATACTTTCAAACAGTGCATGCATTGTTGTGTTTCGGTTTGCAGGACATTGTAGCCAGTGTAAAACTGGACTTAACGTCTTATCTCTCAGGATGACGAGCGCAGTGGAATGCTACACAGTATTTTGTAACTCAAGGTGCTGGATGGTATTGGTACTATTTCTGGGTGATTGTATCGCTTACCACCAGTCGAACGGCATGCTCGTCTCGTCATGCCATAAAAAAACTTCAGTTCATAATTCAGCGAAGCAAATAGTTGGTTCGCTTCTGCCGGCCCTTGACAAAAACGGAGAGAGCATAAAACCTCTAATTGAATTACCTAAACTCTTTGCTTTGTCACAATATTGCGGTGTTGTATAAACATCTTAAACTTCATACAAATAGTATCGCTCTAACACTGCGACACCAGACGGTCGATGACTCTAAACTCCGCCTCACTTCAGAGGTTGAAAACAAACACTGAATTTGCGAAACAAACAATATTTGAATCAAAACAATTTTCCAATTTTGCGCGAGGTAATTTATTTTTTTCGTACATTTTCACAATTAACATATGATTTTGTTTGTATGTCTCGATTTACGTGATACGCTTTTATTCAAAGTAGACTACATTATAACCTACTAATATTATAAACGCGAAAGTTTATAAAAATGTATGGATGTCTGGATGTATGGATGTTTGTTCCTCTTTCACGCAAAAACTGCCGCTCAGATTTTAATGAAATTTGATACACAGGTAGATCATGTCCTGGACTAACACATAGGCTACTTTTTATCCCGAGAAAATATAAACCGGGACTTTTATACCGGAAAAACTTTTTAACGTGGCCGGAGCCGCGGGCAAAAGCTAGTATAATATATATATCATTCCTTACACAGACATTATTATTTTTATTACAATATCTATGCAAATCATAACATCTCGTGCTCCCTGTGCCTAAACTCCACGAAAGATGGACAAACAAATACAAACGCAACACTTTCGCATTTATAATACCTATTTTAAATATATGGAATGCCTCGGTGGCGTAGTTGTATTGCGTACGCGTTACGAGTACAATTTGCGCGCTGAGGTCCTGGGTACGAATTCCGGGTTGAGCCAAAAAAACATTGTGACTGGATCCATTTTAAAAATTACTTAGTCGCAGCTCGGAGTCAGGAAGTTGGCGGTTTGATACCCCTGTGCCTCGGAAAGCACGTAAAGCCGTTGGTCCTGCGCTTGATCTCTCTCCGGTCATGTCGGATTGCCGTCTCACCGGACTATAAGAGTGAAGGAATAGCGATTGCACCTGTGTATTGCGCACACACTTGTGCACTATAATATCGTACCTGGCTGATCTTCGTTGAAATTGGCCGCTGTGGCCGAAACTGGCTAGGAGGATTAGCTTAGCTACTTGCGTCTCTCAGCGCTGATTTCATTTGCCATTTAATGACGAAACGAGCATGCCGTTCGCTTAATGGTAAGTGATATGACCTGAACAGTAGCTAAACCATCCAGAACTATAAATTACAAAAGCCTATTTGACACTGCGCTGCGCTCGTCATCCTGAGGCATGAGATATGAAGTATCATAATGCCCAGTAACTACTATAGCTACAATTTCCTTCGAACTGGAACACAGCAATCCATGCCACTGCTGCTTGGCAGTAGAAACAGACATTCCAGTGGTACGAACTCAGACTGACCCTCGCATACGAGAGATCTACCATCAGTACAAGAAATTCAAAAATCCTTTCTTCTAGTTATTTCTTGTCACCAAGAACAACCCTCATTTTCAAGTTTTAACAACCTCATGATCCTTCCTAGATTCTGTTCTCTCACGTCCGAAAATACCATTTTCTATCTCGAAATTCGGCCGATCATCGCTTGCGTTAGCTATGAATAGCTCTAAACTCAATTTAACCGCACGATCGCGCATGAAAGGTTAGCCCGCAACTTGACTGCGTCGGTCTGCAACTGGAATACTAAGTTATAAATGTTTGCCGTTCGTATGTATCGAGTTTCTACATTGGTATTTCTCACAACTCTATTTATCAATACTGGATGTTGCTTTAGGATTCCTAACTGTGTAGGTTAGTGCTATCCCATTTTCGTCATTATTGTTATGATAATTAACAAACTAGGTATTGCTCCTAATTTGGTGACAATTGTCTAGAAGCGGTATTAATAAATCAATCTCACGTTTGAGTTACATCTCATGTAGTAATAGTTCAATACATTATGTTTTTTTTTTCGCGGGGAAAAACACTTTATCGCTACCACCACTAGGGGGTTAAGTGGAACGGTTATGTTGGTTTCGCATAGTCTTACAGCCCAATGTCGACAAACGGGGGTATAGCATCATCCGAGCGAGCATTGGACCAAGTCCCTAACCCTATGTACACCCTACACTGGTATACCAACCAAAACCCGCGGTGGCCGTCTTCGGCGCATACGAGACGGCCCCGGGGTATCTTGTTGCACTAAGATAGCTGCACGGGATCGTCCCCAATAGATTATGTCTAGGTAGTTTTATACATGCGCGGTACGACATCGCTCGGAGGTACTGGGTTCGAATCCCGGGTCGGGTAAGGTGATATTAGGTTTTTCTGCTTAGAATCAGGCTGGAGTCCAGAATTTTCCTATCACATCATGGGACGGAACATTTATGTCCCTAAACAGCTTTCTACGGAGATAAGTCGCTATGATGTGACTACTGTCTTATGTACGATAGTACATACTTATACATATACACTCACGCCTGTTATCCCCGAAGAGGTAGGCAGAGGCGCAACTAGTGCACCCACTCTTCGCCATTATTTCGTCCCATGATGTGATAGGCGGCGAGCCTATCGCCATATTGGGCACAAATTCCAGACTCCAAGCTGATACTGAATAGAAAAACTCAATATCACTTTGCCCGACCCGGGGATCGAACCCGAGACCTCAGCTTTGCAGTCGTACTGTAATACAACTACGCCACCGAGGCAGTCGATGTACGATAGTGTTTTTCAATATACTTCTATTTTCAGGATTCATCAATACATCTTATTGCAAACTGCAAAATATATTTGGCAATTACATTTATTTAACCCACTCCAAGGAGATAGGCAATGACTAACAGCAGAAGACCCGCGAATGCTGCAATCGTACATCTATGATGTATTGTTTAGGTACACCGTTCCATAATTAACACAAAAGCAATAAATAAAAACTTTTTACATAAAATAAAATCGACTTTAAAACCACTGAAAAATATATTTAGCTTTATGCATTTGGAATCGGTGCCTATTTTATATTATAATTAAAACAAAAATGTTAAATTTAAACGCAAAATACAGTGTGTTTATCCTCTTATAAACGGTTGTTTTTATTGAGTCAGCTAAGCTATTTCTAGCCTACCATAGTTAAAACTAGAAATACTATAATAAATAGGAAAGGAGCCGGCCGAAACTTCATTGAACCTTGGGCTTAGTGTTACAAAGATAATTTAAGCATTATTTTATAGGTATAATAGAATCATTTCCAAAAGAAATCGGTCTGTACTAAGGAAGTAAAGAAATAATCGCTATAGGGTATAGCGACAAAAAACTTTCTGTGAATAACTTTGTTCATAATTGTTTACATATTAAGATGTTCACAGCACCTAATCATTGCCATCGGATTGCCGTAGTGACTAGTGAGTAGCTGGCTTAGATAATTACCAGAATTGAACATATCCTATAGGCACGACGACGACTAATATAAATATATAATGGCTCATTAACACTCTCGTGTGAGCAGTGAGACGTGTCACGAGGCGAACTACAAGACGAAACTGAATAGGGTGCTCGCGACTCGCCACGCTCCTCGCTGGAAACAAATGAAACCACCACGAAAATATAAACAAAAACTCGAATCACGTGAGCTGCGAAGCGAACACGATACGAGACACGAGGCGAGGGGCGAAGCGAGAGTGTAAATGAGCCATAATAATATGTATTTCAATTTGACATTGCGTCGGCAGCGCTCTACAGAGTTGCCAGTAAAATAAAATAAAATCGTCGAGTATCGAATGGCCTAAAAGTGAAAAGGTCTTTTTAGTTTAATTTCTAAAATATCATGTTATTAATTCTTATTTTTTTCAGTCTTTAAAAGTTAACTGCTGAACAAAAGCCTCCCTCAAAGATTAATCAATATCATTAATTACAAGTCATATTTCATACCATACCAGCCCTGTATTATACTACCAACTACTGAGCACTATTAATATGTCAACATTAATTAATATGACAATATTATTCTTGCTATAAATGATTGTTATAACATAACTGATGATAAAATAAATATTAATGCAATGAAAATTCCGAGAAGAAATAAGGTTTAAATTGATGCTACTAAATTCGTGTTAATAACTAGCAACATTTTAGAGAACAGCCTGGTGATCCCGATACAAGAAGTCAGATACTCATAAAGTAATTGATTTTCTTTTCCCCATTGTAATACAATCTAATATTTTTAATCGGGAGACATACAAATAGAAGAAGAATATTCATACAAGTTTCTTAAGCGTACGGTTAGGCCCGATTTCGCCCGTCTCCTTTTACCGGCGAATTTCATATATTTGTAACACATATACATACACTAGCTTTTGCCCACGGCTTCGCCCGCGTTAATAAGTTTTCCCGGGCCAAAAATACATAAAAACCTTCCCGTTGAATCACTTGACTATGACGTGGATACAACTCTTAACAAATAATGCATTAATTTCGACCAAATTTGATTACCATAAAAACGGTTCTAGTGTGTTAATCTTAAAAGATAGACATATACTGTCCCGGACATTTTTTTAGATCATTTCAAGAGGAATAATTCTTTCATACATATATTTTTGGTATCTTGAACCGTTTTCGCAGCGCACGCAATGGAAGCCCTCAAGGATGAATAATTTTCCCCGTTTTTTTCACATTTTCCATTATTTCTTCGCTCCTAATAGTTGTATCGTGATGTTATATAGCCTAAAGCCTTCCTCGATAAATGGTCTATTCAACACAAAAAGAATTTTTCAATTCGAACCAGTAGTTCCTGAGATTAGCGCGTTCAAACAAACAAACAAACAAACAAACAAACAAACAAACTCTTCAGCTTTATAATATTAGTATAGATTTAATTTTTATTTGCATTCACTTTAATCGTGCCAAATCTTAAACTCCTCCGGGAACCCAATTTAAAAGGGGCACAAAGATTTTCTCCACGTATTAATATCTTAGACTAACAATTAATATATAGATATCAAGCTTAAGTATAACAAAAAATACTCTGATATAACAAATCGACGTAAAATATTTAATGAATGAATATTTCTCGATTCCATTTACCCCACTCAAGATAGTTGGGTGTCGTTTACCACACCCCAATTCTCGCAAGACGTGCGCTTATCTGAAAACAAATTAACCGAGCCTCATACGACGTAGGGCGCATGTTGGGTAACCTCCATGTTGATATCGGGTCATTTTCTACCCCGTTGCCTTAGCTTGTATGTTGGGGTGACGAACTGAAAAATTAGCTTACGTACACACATGCTTATCTTAAGGGTTATTAAGCTCGGATAATCCGGTGTGTAAATTCATTTACGTATTGGATCGATTAATGGATGTCTGAATATGAACGCGTATACACGAGAAGGTAACAGAACATAAATACCTCGGTGGTATAGTTGTATTACGGTGCGACTGCAATGCTGAAGTCTCGGGTTCGAAACCTGGGTCGGGCAAAGTGATAATAGGTTTTTCAGCCCGGAGTCTGGAATTTGTGTCCGATATGGCGATAGGCTCGACTCCTATCACATCATGGGACGGATACGCACGGTGAAGGGAGGGTGCACTAGTTGCGCCTCTGCCTACCCCTTCGGGGTTAAAAGGCGTGGGTATGTATGTGTATGTAAAGGAGCTTTGCAGTTTAGTGGTCACGTATGTATGTTTTAATTACTTGGTGCACTGACGCATTTGATTTTGTTTATATAAATTCCAAAAGGTCGGCCTGAAAATTATAGGGCGAATGGTATCACAAATCTTATGGTTGATAATGATTGGTAGATTTCACATATCGTCGAAATTTGCCATGAATTTTTGGCTCTGGTTTGCTCACGATGTTTCCTTTCACCGCCGTTTTTGTATACGAAGACTAACATTTTCATATCAAAATGTCACCATTCTGCCAAAAATAACATTTCAGTTACAAAGAAAATAACCTATTTATGCCAAAAAGATTCTAGACAAAAGCACTTTAAAAATAAAGAAGCCACTGTTTACGATATTGCGGAAAAAATATTACAAAAACTTTCCTAAATACATCATCAAATATTCATAGACTGTTCATAACAGTACTCATAATGGATCAAAGAAATATAATTTACAGAACCGATATAGAAACGCTAGTATTGCATGCGCGTGAAAACGTTTTTCCGGGATAAAAAGGAACCTATAGCACCTAGGAGTAATGTGACTATTATTTTTTTATCGCATTAAACGACGAGATGAGCATGCCGTTCACCCGATGGTAAGCGATACAACCATCCATAAACAATACCAATATCATTCAGAGTTTGAGTTACAAAGTACTGTGTACCATTCCACTGCGCTCTTTATCCTGAGACATAAGATGTGAAGTCTCATTATGTCCAGTAGTTACACTGGCTACAATGTGTTTCCTATTAGTGAAATAATTTTTAAAATCGGTTCAGTAGTTCCTGAGATTAGCGTACTCAACCAAACAAACAAACTCTTCAGCTTTATAATATTACTAGACTTTGCCCGCGGCTTCGCCCGTATCAAAGAGTTTTCCTGTATAAAAGTCACTTTATATACAAACTATAATTTTTTTAACAGTATCCGTTATAATTGCAAGTACCAGACGACAATAAACTGATACAGATCGACATATCTTGCAATATGGTCGGTCAACGACACTGGTACAAAACGCCTTTACGTCCAGTATAAGTAGATCCCCGACTTTCGTCAGAAAGGCACTCGCAGTCTAAATAGAACTTACAAATTATTTCTCTACTATATTATGCATGTATCAAACATATAAACCACTCTTCAATTCTATCTAAATGACATAGGAACAGATAGCGGGAAGTGACTTTGTTTTGACGTTAAGAATTATAGATATAGCAAGATGCAATAAACGAGCAAATAACTCGTTCAATAATGACTGCAACTACATTGCTAAAATTATGTGTTGTCGAAATTATAGTAAGGAAATAGGAATTGTAGAGGGATTTTTCAAATCTTCAGTAATACCATACCAACACCCAAGAGGTTGCTAATCTATATCGCTTTTTACCCAACTACGACGAAGTAAGGAAGGTTAATGATTTAACAAACATATCAGCGAACACAGTCACTTGAAACTGTCAGTTTCATAGTAGAGTTTTTCGATAAGAGATAGCTATAAAACCTTTAGACCAAAGCCCTGAATTAGGAAAAAGAATGTACCTACTCATAACGTATATACCCATAATATATATCGAATGTAACTTGCACAAACCATTCGGCTGTACGTAGGCATTAACAAGATCGTTTGTCGTCCCGTCTATTTCAATTCTCTCCTGTCGAGTATAGTTAGGGTAATGTCTGTATTGTACTGTGCTTTTAAAGGTCGACCTAAGACGATTTCAGACCCTTAGTTGTCGGCGAAAAGGGTCAAGCCTTTAGACTTGGGAGCCGACTTTTCGCACTGAGAACGATTAGCGATGGATAGTAGTAGCTATGTGTACTTATGGTATGACAGACACTGAAAATGGCGTGAAATACTTAATTGCTGATGTGTTTAGTAAAGTTAGTCACATCAAAGATCTTTCAAATTCGGTTTTCCAGACACTGAAAATCAACGCGAAATAACAGCATTGTTGTCGCGTATATTAAATTCAGCGTCATTGTTGGAAGCCTTTAAGTATAATCATTATAATAACTGCCCTGTATTATAATACAGTTACACTGTTCGGCACTTGTTAAGACGTAAAAACCCAGTGTGGATTTGCTCTTAAAATACTCTCATAAGTCTCATTACCTGTCATAAAAGTTGCAGCAACTTTTAAAGATATTGTGTGCGGGGTATGTTTAATACCTACCACCAGGTACTTGCTTTCAATCTTCTTTATATTCTACTCCAATGGTCGGTTCAATTTCACTTTTATAGTATAGTATACTGGATTTTGCCTGCGGCTCCACCCGCATCAAAAAGTTTTTCCGGGTTAAAAGTTGCGATTTTTATTTTCCCGGGATAAAATGTAGCCTATGTGTTAATCCAGGACATGATCTACCCATGTGCCAAATTTCATCGAACTCTGATCAGTAGTTTTTGCGTGAAAGAGGAACAAACATCCACACATCCAGACATCCATACATTCTTACAAACTTTCGCGTTTATAATATTAGCAGGATTGTAGAAAAAATGGATTAATTTTTTCATCCGGGTATCTGCGTGACGTCAACTCATTAGCACTAAAGTTACTAATTAATTTATTTTTCGAGATGTTTCGTACAATACCTCTCATATCTCTTTCACTCCGACCGAGTTCTAACCAAAGAGGATTTCAAGTATCAATTTCCCAAAATTTGCCGCTCCTCAGAGTGTGAATAATGATTATTTAATTAGATTAATTTTCTTCGTATTCTGTGTAACTTTGAATAATTAGTTCAACGAAAAGGCGTGTAAAAGTACTGAATCGAATAAAGGAAATTAACGGTATAGGACTAAAATAATGTCATTATTTTACAACTTTTTCACCAAACCAGCGAGTTTTCACCTGATAGTAAAGAGCTCAATCATCTCCCAACAAACAGAAGTATCAACAGTGAAAAGTGCATAGTACATTTTCTGAGCTGCACTGTCATCGTGAGAAGTTAGATTTTGGGCCTCCTATAATCCTCTGATTACACTCGATTTCGTGTCATTCAAAGTGAAAAATTACTTGCACTTCTTTGCACCGAAGAACATGAGAAGGCACCACACGTACGGAGAAAAACATGATACCTATCATTTAATAGTAGTAAAGATTACTTATTTTTTGGTTTGTAGTGATTTTCGTATATATTTTGTTCGTGTATTTGCTTAGCTTAGTTGGCAATTTAACTCAGGCACCGACTCTAATACACGTATAAGTATATTTTTTGGGATTGTAGTGGTTTTGAAGTCGGTTTTTTTAATAAGTTTTATTTATTGCTTTTTTGTTAGTTAATTGTGGAATGGTGTAAACAATACATAATCATGCGAGTGCAGCATTTGCGGGTCATCTGCTGTTAGTTATTGAAAAGTTTCATTGTCTATCTTCGAAAATCTACATCAGATCCTACTAAATTATATTATACTAGCTTTTGCACGCGGCTCCGCCCGCATTAAAAAGTTTTTCCGGGGTAAAAGTCCCGGTTCATATTTCCCCGGGATAAAAAGGAGTCTATGTGTTAATCCAGGACATGATCTACCCGTGTGCCGAATTTCATCGAAATCCGTTCAGTAGTTTTTGCGTGAAAGAGGAACAAACATCCTTACATCCATACATCCAAACATCCAAACATCCAAACATCCATACATTCTTACAAACTTTCGCCTTTATAATATTAGTAAGATACTAAAACTCCATCCAAATCGGATGAGTTGTTTTTGAGAAAATCGCAGCCATACAAACTTACATACATAACTCGAATACAGAAAGTCTTTTTTTGAAGTCGGTTAGTAAAGTATATCACAAAGCTCCCCACTTCCATCCACTGCACGTGCATTTTATATGTGTTTAGATGGTGGTAAGACCTACTATCATAATATATCAAATTCTTCCATTAATAAGTACGAAACAGAATCCCATTAAATACACAATCAAAATCACTTAAACCCTCACCTAATAAAATGAATCCGTCCGTAGCTATTACTGATATAATTGTCGGCTATTAAACCAAGGAAGAAGCTTTTCAAATATTGAAACGACAACTCGATGAATAAAACATTTACTCTGTTCGTATTTAATTACTGGTTTCATATTATATAACGGTGGCGGTAACTAGGAAGGTGGTAACTAAGGGGGAAGCTTCGGATTAATCCGTAACATCGACGAGGCAGTACAAATATTTGTGTTGGTAAGCACAAATTTCTCAAAATGGATTCACAGGTCCGAGATGAGGGTTGACAGACAATAAGAGCGAGTGTTGTGAGACCAGGTACAGGAAGCGTAGTGTGTGACGCGCGGGCCGGTGGAGCGACGAGCTGAAGGTAGTGGATGAGAGCTCAGGAGCGAGTGTTGTGAGATCACGTACAGGGAGCGTAGTGTGTGACGCGCGGGACGGTGGAGCGACGAGATGAAGGTAGTGGATGAGAGCTCAGGAGCGAGTGTTGTGAGACCACGTACAGGGAGCGTAGTGTGTGATGCGCGGGCCGGTGGAGCGACGAGCTGAAGGCAGTGGAAGAGAGCTCAGGAGCGAGTGTTGTGAGACCACGTACAGGGAGCGTAGTGTGTGATGCGCGGGCCGGTGGAGCGACGAGATGAAGGTAGTGGATGAGAGCTCAGGAGCGAGTGTTGTGAGACCACGTACAGGGAGCGTAGTGTGTGATGCGCGGGCCGGTGGAGCGACGAGCTGAAGGTAGTGGATGAGAGCTCAGGAGCGAGTGTTGTGAGACCACGTTCAGGGAGCGTAGTGTGTGACGCGCGGGACGGTGGAGCGACGAGCTGAAGGCAGTGGAAGAGAGCTCAGGAGCGAGTGTTGTGAGACCACGTACAGGGAGCGTAGTGTGTGATGCGCGGGCCGGTGGAGCGACGAGATGAAGGTAGTGGATGAGAGCTCAGGAGCGAGTGTTGTGAGACCACGTACAGGGAGCGTAGTGTGTGATGCGCGGGCCGGTGGAGCGACGAGCTGAAGGTAGTGGATGAGAGCTCAGGAGCGAGTGTTGTGAGACCACGTACAGGGAGCTTAGTGTGTGACGCGTGGGCCGGTGGAGCGACGAGCTGAAGGTAGTGGATGAGAGCTCAGGAGCGAGTGTTGTGAGACCACGTACAGGGAGCTTAGTGTGTGACGCGTGGGCCGGTGGAGCGACGAGCTGAAGGTAGTGGATGAGAGCTCAGGAGCGAGTGTTGTGAGACCACGTACAGGGAGCTTAGTGTGTGACGCGTGGGCCGGTGGAGCGACGAGCTGAAGGTCGTGGATGAGAGCTCAGGAGCGAGTGTTGTGAGACCACGTACAGGGAGCTTAGTGTGTGACGCGCGGGCCGGTGGAGCGACGAGCTTAAGGAATTACACGAGAGCATTATAGTAAATTTTGTACGTTCATAGATACAGCGTAGCGTCTAGCTGAAACAAAATATCATTTATCAAAATATATCCTTTGAAGATTGAGAAGCCCGGTTCATAATAGAGTCTAACAACGAAGGGATTACGACAGGCTTCCACTGAAATTGAAGCGTTTTCATTCAGATGTTAATGCGAAAGTATAACTGTGTGGCATTTCACTGCGCTCGTCATCCTGAGACATAAGATGTTAAGTCTCATTACATCCAGTAGTTACACTGGTTACAAAGTCCTTCAAATCGAATTGCACACTGCTGCTTCGCGGTAGAAATAGACATGGTGTGGTACCCACCCAGACGGTCTATTACATATGAGAGTCCTACCACCGTTGTAGGTGTTTATTAGGAATTTGTTACAGTGTACAGATTTTTAGACGTTTCTCACAAATTTTGAGAATATTAGTCAGCTGGAAAGGAACGAACGAAAATTTGAGTAAATCCATGAAATACTTTGACAAAAGTTTTGCGTATGACAAAAAATTACAGGCAGTTTTAACAATACGTTGAGTAACATTTCACATGTATTTTTTCTTAAAATCATCTTATTCATTCCTGACAGTCACATCTAAATGAATTAATCACATTTTTCACACCCACACACTTAGCACATTTAACGATACTAAAGAATTTAAACGCACAGCTCTTCGTAAATATTTATTTTAACTATCAAAGGCCCAGTGCACTTCAAAGTAAGAGTTCGCATTAAGCACAGAAAAAGTCTTTTAAAACCGAGGTCTATATAACGTTTGACCTGAATAGAAAAAAATATAAGGAATTTCAAAGCCGCTGCTATTTTTTCTTCAAATACTTATGAGTCGATGTCGTTTACTTTCCTAAGTAGGATTGGAAACATTCTATTTTTAAATTCTTGCTCATTTTAATTGAAGGAATTGGCTGTGGAAGTAATGCAGTTGGTACCAGGTTACTTCATGTGAAAGGAAATATTTTTCTGTAGTTAGAACTTACCTGAATTGAGTTTCAAGTAGTTCAACGACTGTAGCTGTGATTCAAGAAGTTCGGGGCGAGGTAATTAATTTAATTGACTTCTGTATTATCATAGTACTGCTTGCAAATATTGATTTACACGTAAAACAAAATATTGGAGTCTAAATCGCACACTGCTTGCATGCAGTTAGGTACGACAGTATATTTTTTAGATTTATTTCAAAATGAAATAATGATGAATTGACGGCGAAAAGTGGGCGCACTAGTTGCGCCTCTGCCTACCCCTTCGGAGATAACAGGCGTGAGTGTATATGTATTATGTACGTTATTTCAAAATGAAAATGATTAAATAATTTATCGTTTAAATCTCCATTGCTAACCTCTGAATCGAATTTAACCAATTTGGATGTAATAATTGATGATATTGTAACTGCATGAACTTTTTTTTGACTGTAGGAATAATTATGCTTATACACATGAATTGGTGTCGTATTCGTCAGATTTGGGCACGTAATTGTTTTTTTTTTGCATCGAATGACGAGACGAGCATGCCGTACACCAGATGGTAAGCGATACGAGCACCCACAAACAGTAGAAACACCATCCAGCACCTTGAATTACAAAGTACTGTGTGGCATTCCACTGCACTCGTTATCCTGAGACATAAGATGTTAAGTCTCATTATGTCCAGTAGTAACAATAGGTTGTTACATTGGGTACAATGTCCTTCAAACCGGAACACAACAGTGAATGCACACTGGTGCTTGGTGGCAGAAATAGACATAATTATTGGATAAGCTATTTGTACTTTTCAGAATGGGAATACTGAAAAGTAATGACTGCCTCGGTGGCGTAGTTGTATTATGGTACGACTGCAATGCTGCGGTCTCGGGTTCGATTCCCGGGTCGGGCAAAGTGATATTGAGTTTTTCTATTCAGTATCAGCTCGGAGTCTGGAATTCGTGCCCGATATGGCGATAGGCTCGCCCCCTATCACATTATGGGACGGAATAACGGCGAAAAGTGGGTTCACCAGTTGCGCCTCTGCCTACCCCTTCGGGGATAACAGGCGTGAGTGTATATGTATGTATAATGGGAATACATTCAATTCTAAATGATACACACTGTCTCTGGTTCCCTATAACCACTAATTAAACGAATAGTTTCCCTAGCTCTTCATTAATCTTCGAAACAGAGTACGCCTTAAATTAATTTCATAAAGGTACAGATAATGAGGAACGGGCTTGAAACGTTGTAAAGGAGCGCTTTGTTACAAAATGCTTGCTTGAGAACGTCCTCGTGGCCTTATCCCGCAATATGGGGTCGGTGCAATACTTAGTTTTTGAGGGTTCCGTACCTCATAAGAAAAAAAGGCCCTTATAGGATCACTTTGTTGTCCGTCTTCCAGTCTGTCTGTCAGGACCCTTTTTCTCATGAACACGTAAAGATATATATAGGTAGTTATATAAGTGACTACTTGTAATAATAATCATTATTAATTGAATGTATCTTGATATCTTGATTGATCAAGACTAGTAGTGCTCCCGGCTCCGCCCGCGTGAAAAAGTTTTTCCGGGACAAAAATATTTTCCCGGGATAAAAAGTAACCTATTGCACTCAGGAGTTATGTAGCTTCCTATTAGTGAAATAATTTTTAAAATCGGTTCGGTAGTTCCTGAGATTAGCGCGTTCAAACAAACAAACAAACTCTTCAGCTTAATAATAATTATATAGATGAAATTCAAGAATCAGATAAAAATATACATTACTTCCCATGTGAGCAAATTACCGGGATAAAGAGTAGCCTATATTAATCCAGGACATGGTTTACCCGTTCAGAAGTTCCTTCGATTACCTCTAACATAAATCAAAACATCAAATCATTTTCACAAACTTTCACATTTATAATATTAGCATAATAAGATAAGAAGTAACTCAAGATACTCGGGTCTACGGCCCCTGTCAGCTGGGAAACAAAACAAATTAATATCGCATATTTTGCGAATTCAGATTCAGTGCAAGGCAAATCATGCATGTAAACCTACACCAAGTGATGTCTGCAAGGGTATTGAATCCAGGACCTTTCGGTCCTGGGATCATGTTGTTCTATTAGGCTAAAGAGTCAAATGCGATTATTATAAATACCCTTAAAACTTGGAAGATTTATTTTCTAAGTATAAGGTTTATTAGACTAAAGCGCCACGCAGATGTTGTTGGTGAAAAAGAGTTACCACATAGCAAATGTGTAAAACAACATGAACGTTGCTATCACGACGTGCAATGACGGCGTCTGCGCGAAGCCTTATTTAACATTAAACCTTTCAACTCCTCTTTCTTCGAACAAAGCGTCTCCGAAGACTTGAAGCCCTTATACATTCATTACTTACACAGTATCCATGAAAGAGGTAAGAACGAATATAAAGTTTTATTAGACTATCAAATATAGGAAATTGTGTAAGTAGCTATAAGAATCTGCAGGAAATATGATAATATGATATTTTTATGGATGCTAAAAATATTTTTAAACGCTGTCGTAAATTCGGTGCTCGTAAACGTTTAAAAGTAAAGGTTTTATTTTGATTTGGGGATGTTTAATGGCTTTCATGGTGTTTCAACTATGTTCTATGGTCTTATTTGAGTTGGATTGTAGACTGGCAGGTGCTGGATTGGAATATTATGACACATATTATGTATTCCCATTTTAAGTAGGCTGAGTATCAAACCCATATCTCATCAGTTATATCTCATAAAGTAGCAAGCCTGTTATCATTTACCATTATTTCCACGACTAATATTGCACAAGAAAAAAATACAATAATCATTCTACCCGGTGATTGAACCCGAGACCTCAGCACGTTCATAACGCGCATGCAATGCAACTACGGCACCGAAGCAATCTCTTTAGATGTTTAGTTCATGCACCCATACACATGTCTTCTAGCCCTGGGGGAAGCAGGGACAACTAGTGTATCCACTATTTGCCATGTGTATTCCGTCTCATGATAGGTGGTGAGCCTGTCGTCTATCGGGTACAAAAAAAGACTCCGGTCTGTTATGGAGCCGAAAAACACGTGGTCATTGCTCGGCTCGGGATTCGAACTCAATTGTATACCAACTAGCTTTTGCCCGGGTTAAAGAGTTTTTCCGAGATAAAAGTTCCGATTTATATTATTCCTGGATAAAAAGCCTATGCGTTAATCCAGGATATGATCTATCCGTGTGCCAAATTTCATCCAAATCCGTTCAGTAGTTTTTGCGTGGAAGAGTAATAGACATCCAACCATCCAACTTTCGCGTTTATAATATTAGTAGGATTATACAATAACGACATCGAGACAGTCGACGGTTTAGTTCCCATATTATATCATTCATGTAGAATGTAGCTAATATTAAATTACTCGGCTAATAAATTTTATATTGAAATTAACATTATTAAGGACGTAATTCCTATTCTCAGAGGGATAATAAAAACTTAGCAATGTATTTAAAACAAAATATTTTGGTATTTTTCAAAGAAACAGACTTTTAGATCTGTTGGTTGGTTTGGTAAAAGTAAGTGGAGTAACGCATCCCATTTCAGTTATCGATACGCAAACCATTAAGCCCTAGTGTCTATAACATGGAGTACGAAACAAACTATCGATATAGTAAACAATATTTCTTGTTATTTACCCTAACAATATACATTACAATATAAACCTTTAAAAAATGACTTTTGCCCAATTACTACTATGACATCGATAGCTTATCGATTAATCAGTATCGATACTTTCTCTACATCGATTCGGACCCTGTTCCCACGAATTTAGCGCATGCTGAAAGCCGATTGAACGGCCAATGTAAACCGAATTAATCGCCTCGAGGACTCGCAGACAGGATTTGGGGCCCATCAGAATAATCCTAGTACAAAGAAATGCAATCGACTGTTTAATTTTTATGGTGTACTAGGTACGCGTGGCTGGAATGATTGATGGGTAGTCGTTTCGCTTACCAACAGGCGAGCTGGTTAGCTGGTTCTTTTTGTAATTTATTTTTATCTAAAAAAAACTCGAATCTCGATTGCCTCGGTGGCGTAGTTGTATTGCGTGCGCAATACGATACCGCTTCGAGGTCCTGGGTTCAATTCCCGCATGGAAAAAAGTGATGTTGGGCTTTTTCTTAGTATTAGCTTGGAGGTGGGATCTGGTACCCGATATGGTGGACGGACCACACTTGGCGAAAAGTGGGTGCTTGGTTGCAGCTCAGCCTTTCGCTTCGGCAATTAAAGGTTGCGAGCCCGTTTTAAAAAAGAGTTTACCATACCATACCATACCATACCATCCCTGTATTATATACTGCCCACTGCTGAGCACGGGCTCCTCTATAACTGAGAGGGTTAAGGCCTTAGTCCATCACGCTGGCCTAGTGCAGGTTGGCAGACTTCACATACCTTCGAAATTCAGAGAACTTCTCAGGAATGCAGGTTTCCTCGCGATGTTTTTCTTCACCGTTAAAGCGAGCGATGATTCACAAAGAATGCACACATATTTTTTACAAAAGTCATAGGTGTGTGCCCTCGGGTTTTGAACCTGCGGACGTTCGTCCCGGCAGTCCGTTCCACTCCCAACTAGGCTATCGCCACTTTTAAAAAGAGCTCATAAATCTCTTATTCTACAAGAATTTTAATCCAGGATATAGATCTGCGTGCCAAATATTTAAGTCTGTTCAGTGGTTTCTGAGTTTACTTCTAACAAACATTTAAGCACCTTTACAAACTTTCGCACTATATTAGTAAGATTTAAAGGATTGTACAAAATGTTTCTACAATATGCTTGAAGTGTGTTTCGCCTCGTGGAGTTATGATGACGGATCGTGTTGAGTTTCTTGTTCTTCATTGCGATAACAGTTTAGTAACGGTAGATTTAGATGATTCTAAGGTTTTGTTACAAAGATAATATTGAAATGTTCTGAGTTTTGGATAGGATTGTGGTAGGACTCTCATATGTAAAAGTCCGTCTGGGTGGGTACCACCGGAATGTCTATTTCTACTGCCAAGCAGCAGTGTGCACGCACTGTTGTGTTTCCGTTTGAAGGACATTGTAGCCAGTGTAACTACAAGACATAATGAGACTTAACATCTTATGTCTCAGGATGACGAGCGCAGTGGAATGTGTGATGGTGTTTCTACTGATTATGGGTGGTCGTATCGCTTACCATCAGGCGAACGGCATGCTCTTCTCGTCATTCGATGCCATAAAAAATAGGATAAAGGCAGTTGAAAGACAAAGGGTAGATCTGATAAAGAACCTATAGGGTAGTTGACTACTTTTAAAAAAATATATTTATCAAAAATGTATGCCAGCCAAAATGTAACGGTTTTTTCTTTAATTGGCGCATTAACAAGTAAGTTATGAAGCATTGAAATTTGGTGGAAGGGGTAATCAAATAACAGTAAAATCAGATTGTGACGTCACTGAGAGTCACCGGCCATGACGCTGCATGCGTACGAAAGAGAAAGCGCGACATCCCCACCACGCCTCTTCTTTTGTTCACGATAATATTTCAAATACGAATAACTGCTTTATTTTTAAACCAATTTTGATGCTGATTTCATAGAAAAATTTCAAATAATGAACAAAATCAAACATAGGAAACTAACCTATTGTGTCACTTAATAGTTCATGTACTATAACGATTACCGGCGCTAATTAAGATAATCTTTGTTGTTTTAAAATGCAAAAGCAGATAATCAGACGTATTCAAATTTGAAGACTTAAATTCAACCCAACATCTTTTTCCTGTTACTGATGAAGACTGATTCAGTACAATGTGGATTATAGTCACATTGTTTGCTGTACTGGCATCGTTTACGGCAGGAATTATCATCAAGCGACGTTCTTGGTTATTAGCAAGCTCGGCGTCGGACGTCCACCTGCAAGATAGACGAATGACTTGACAAAGGTCGCAGAGACATGCTGGATGCAGACCTCTTTCAACAGGTCCATCTGGAAATGTTTAGGGGACGCCTATGTTCACACTCGACGTCATGTGGCTGATGATGACGTTATTGAGTTCTCTAAATCTTGCTTCTAAATACAACTTCAAAGTTCGCCCTCAAAAATACCACGAACCTATCTGATATAAATAAATTTCGAATCGTTTCAATATACAACTATAAACCCTAGAAAATCCAAGAAAGAAATTGGAAAGAGCTTTTAAAAATACAGCCGAAGTGGGGTGAAATACGCTAAATGTAGCAACCCCTCCCACAAGTAATGCATGTCTGCGTTGTGAAATGCAAAACGGGCTTCACTTTATCCCGATTTCGTGATGGTATCAGACAGTAAGTGCGGGCGCGGTGCTGCTGATGGCGGGTTTAAAACCGCTCTGTTAGTCGCTTATTGAGTAACAGCCTCAATCTTTGATAAATTAGTTCAATGCTATGTTTCAGTGCCATGAATTATCAACAGTTACAGGATTTTGAATGCTGAAGGTGTCCCGAAAATTTCTAAAACGACATGTTGGGATCAGCATGTATCGAACGAGTCCTTACATTTAATGATAAGAATGAACTAATTAAAATAAATCATTCATTAGTCAAACAATTCTGAAAAGTAAATTTTTACTCTCAATGCCGATCGTTTTAATTCCTCGTCATGGAGCTGTTTCTATCATGTTTTATGCTAATGTTGTATCGATTTAATTAAAGCAATAACCGTTAGCTTTACAATAGTTTAAAATTAACTAAATATTTACAACTCGTTATGGCCATTTTTATTGTTTCAATGTGAAAATGTTTCTACTGTGAAGTCATAGTTCATCGAAATCGCTCGTCGCTCGCGCCGCAACCGCACGTTTTCAATGCAAATGTCCGCAGTTCGGAAGTTTGTGTTATCTTTCAGTTTCGCAAGGAGATTTAGATGTTCGGTTCTTGCTTTTTGCTCGTTATGCTTGTTTACTGATGTTTTGTTTTCTCTTATCATTTGCAGGAATTGGACGTTCTAATTTCGTGTTTCTCTGAATCGATGTCTAAGCACTATTTTCTATTCTGTTTGTGTCTAAGTTGATTTAGTTTATAGTGGATTTATTCATTTTGTAATTAACCGATATAAATTACAAAATCTAAGCCAATATCTTTCTAAATTATGGTAGAAAATGTAAAGTAATGCTAACATTGCATTGGGGTCAGGGCCGGATTGAGAATGTCGAGGCTCCCAGGCCTTGCCCCCTTGGGACCCTTTTTCTCTTTCCTGACTTGCTAAAATATATTTTTTCTGCCACAACCTAATTGGCCAACTACAAAAAAAATATATGTGTGATCTTTTTTCTAATAAATTAAAATACGTTCCAAAGCGTGTTGAAATATAATGTAGAAATAATAGGATAGTTTCCTATGTTTGATTTTGTACATTATTTTAGATGTAACAGAAAATAATATAAAAAATAAATTCTTCTGTGAAATCAGCATCAAAATCGATTGAAAAATAAAGTAGTTCAATTTTGAAATATTCTTGTGAGCAAAAGTTGGGGTGTGGCGGGGATATCACTCTATCTCTTTCGCACGCAGGCAGCGTTATGGCCGCGGGTGCTTGGTGACGTCATAGCCTAGTATGAGCCTGTTATTTGACCGTTACCCCTTCAACCAAATTTCAAAGCTTTATAACTTACTTTTTCTCCTATTTTTGAAAATTCTTTTTCCATTAGTTTTGGATAGCGTAAAATTGCCATAATTATATTAAAGTAAAGTAGTCACATACCCTATTATGAAGGCAATTATATTGTCATAGGACATAGGGTAGCGGGTTTCTTAAATATGAGTCGTTAAATATAATTTTGACATTTTTTTTCTTGGGACAAAGGCTGGCTGATGCTGGGCCCCTAGGCAGTTGCTTAATTAGTAAGTAGATAGATAAGATAAGTAGATAAGTAAGTAGATAGATAAGATTCTAAATATGATAAAAAATTACAATATGCTAAAATATGCCTCGCAATATTAAATAATAATAACATTTGGAAATAACGTGAATTATAACATTTATTTATTTTGGCGACTGCTGTAGGAAGTTTCGGCCCGTTGGAACACATTCGCCGTAGGGCCGAAGTTTCGCCGAAGGTGGCCGAAGCTGAAGTATCGTTCGGACACTACTAAATAGGCAACTAACTAGCCATAAGTTTAACATTTTCAAATCCTTTTCATCTCTTCTAAATACGATATTCTACAATATTTTACTGATGTTAGGGTATATTTCTTCTTAAAATAAAAAAAATATCCGCCCGGATAGCGACCGTCGTATAAATGTGTTAAAACCCATCAGTGTCCCATGTAAGTGTGTCGCGTTCCGGGATCAGCCCATGGGCGTATATAAGGAGGGGGGGTTCTGGGGGTCCGGACCTCCCCTTAGCTTACAATAAACCACACTACGCCACTGACCGCTGACATTTTGGGGATCCGGACTACGCCGCCTCCCCCCCCCCCCTTAGCTCCTAAAATACGGTGTCATGCGAGGCAAGAACCCACGCCACTAAATGTTTATATCGTAGGACCCTCACATGTGAAAACTGTAGCTACGACCATGGATCAGCCTGTGTACATCCGCTTCAAACTGGCCGGCATAGTTATGTCGACTGGCGATGGCTAATCATCTCTCGTAAGTCAACAATCTATGAGGACCCACTCCAGTTATTATCAGGTGCAAAGGCGACTGTGGTTACGCATAAAGCCGTGATTCCGCAGGACGCGGTAGACGGCAAACGGCATGTGCCGCGACGCCAGACTCCACTATTAAATTATGTGAGACCGATTCCGCACACGTCGCCAAATGACGCCCTGCAGAGGAAGTCACCTGCCGCGTGTCAATTGCCGTCATGTGCAGCTTTAATCTCTCGTCTCGCGTTCGATCTCTGTGATGGATAGAGTAGTATTTCTGTTTAGAGTCAGCCCAGAGTCTGATATTGTGTCCGGTAAATAGCGATAGACGCACGATGCACCCTATTACATAGAACTTAATATGAATGAAATCCTCCTAGCCAGTTTCGGCCACGGCGGCGAATCTCAACGGAGATCAGCCAGGTACGCAGGAGATATTATAGTGCACAAGTGTGTGCGCAATACACAGGTGCACTCGCTATTCCTTCACTCTCATAGTCCGGTGAGACGGCAATCCGACATGACCGGAGAGAGATCAGGCGCAGGACCAACGGCTTTACGTGCTTTCCGAGGCACGGGGGTATCACACCGCCAACTTCCTGACTCCGGGCTGCGACTGAGTAATTTTTTTAAGATCGTAAAACCCAGTCACAAAGTTTTTTTTGGCCCGACCCGGGATTCGAACCCAGGACCTCAGCGCGCAAATCGTACTCGTTACGCGTACGCAATACAACTACGCCACCAAGGCAGTCAATCACATCAACTTAATCACAGAAATTAATATAAACTAAATATGGATGTGATACATCTGCCTATTCCTGGAAATAAAGGGGTAATGTTTCACAATGTCAGCACGCGCACCCGAAACATATTACAAATCATCTCACGACGGCTTAAAATAAATCCCGTGCAGATTTCAAGAAATGCATCTCTAAAATGCGACGGGCATCCAGAGATAACGTTATGCACGGAATCCCACCACGGGATTTATATCCCGGTCTTTCACGGGATTCGCAACACGACCGCCCGCGCGTGCCTAGCACACCAAAATTGCAATATTTTTGATACAAGATTGTGGGAATTATATTTTTAATTAATTCCATGACGCGAATGTTTACGTTTTACGGTGAAAAATGTAAATTTAAAAGCTTTCTAATGTGTATTTTCTGTCCCTTTATTTAAATGTGTTCTTGTGTGTGGAATAAAATTTTAATTTCATGCTCCTTAATCCTTTCCAATCATAATGCCGCTTAAAGGAAAAATAGCAGTTGTTCATACAACTTATTCATGAGTATTCTCATGTGAGAGATCTACTTAAACCAATATGCAATCAATGCAATGCAATGGAATCAGCCTTGTATTATATATTGCCCACTGCTGAGCACGGGCCTTCTCTATTACTGAGAGGGTTTAGGCCTTAGTCCACCACGCTAGCCTAATGCAGGTTGGCAGACTTCACATACCCTCGAAATTCTTATAGAGAATTCTCAGGTATGTAGGTTTCCTCGCGATGTTTTCCTTCACCGTTAAAGCGAACGATAATTGATAAACAATACACACATAACTTCGAAAAGTCAGAGATGTGTGCCTTGGGTTTGAACCTCCAGATAATGTCTCGGCAGACCGTTCCATTCCCAACTAGGCTATAGTATCAATATGGTATTGATTAATTCCATTCTCGTAAATATCCATGAATTTTATTACTTTATTTAGCATAAGCTCGCGACACAACGTAGAAATCTTTAAGACGAAAGGTAGCAGTACTCAGAATTTTAAGTACTTAGATTTGTTTGCTTGTGCTTACAAATATACAAAAACTTCTAATATTGGTATAAACATGACGAGTGAAATTGAAGGAAAGACGTAGTCCGAAACCGACTCAAAGTGTTTTTCAAATGTAAAAAGGGAGCGTTTCGAAATTCTTCGAAACTCCGTACAATGTAACAGTTATGTGGCTTCAATATGTACTTCCGTATTAGGCCGCACGTTTTACTTACGGTGCCGTAGAATTGCGTTATAATTGACGAGCTGATCACTGGTTTGATTTCCGGGTGAAGACATTGGTTAGTACTAGAATCTGATGCTCAATGGGAATGCTGAGCCCTTATTACTTGGGGCCATATTTTTTTCATCAAATAGTATAGCTCTACTACGTTAAGAAAATTGTATTTATATACACATCATGTCTTTATCCTTGAAGGGGTAGGCAGAGGGGCAACCAGGTCACCTACTTTTCGCCAAGTGTGTTCCGTCCAATGACGTGATAGGAAGCGAGCCTATCGCTATATTGGGCACAACTTCCGGACTCCGAAATAATTAGCAGAAAAACATAATACGAAGTTTAAATATTATATATTATTATATACTACACACACTCACACATACACGTCTTATCCCCAAAGGGGTAGGCAGAGGCGCAACTTTTCGCCGTGCGTATTCCGTCCCATAGATTCATAGCCATTCACCCCTTCCCCTCGGACCTCTGTAGAGAGCAGACGTGTGTTATCCTGCTGCTATATTTTCTTTTTATTTCTCAATATTTTTAATTTTATTAAATATATTTTGGGTATTAGGAGTGCATAAAGTGAAAAAGGAGTAATTTATACACACCCGTTCAAGGAGTACACCACGCCCCTAACTGTATGTATTTGTTCCAAATATTGAATATCGTAATGTGAAAGGGAAAGAAGAAAAAGTCAACGCCTACTGCATTGAATAAAACAAGACAAATATATTTGCACTGTACTGCATTAAACGGAGGTCAAGTTGTGCTGGCGACTACAATTATTGTATTGACTCCTCGATCGACGACTAATTATTAGAACTCTCTTGATTTGAGTATTGTGAACGCTTGCGTTTGCTGGTTGCCTGGTATTTATACTATTCAATTTGCTTTACACAATGCCTCTTCGTCGCTCGCCGGTCAAGACTAGAGGTGCTAGTGCTACCACAAAAATCCCTGACACAGATATGATACAGTTGCCCCAATCACAATGTGATTCTGATACCGCTTCGGAAAAAAGTAGAAGCGGAAGCGTAGCCGGATGTACTAAACGCAAACGTGAACAGGATGATTGTATTAGTCAGCTGAAAATTGAAATGAGAGGGCTATTATCATCTCTGTCGGATGTTGTCGAACAGCGTTTTAATGAGATAAAACAACTTAATTCCGAGCTAAAAGCAGATTTACAATTTATGTCCGATAAATATGATACTGTTTTAGAAAAACTCAATCAGTTGGAAGATGACCGGGCAAAGGATAAAAAACATATCAAAATTCTGGAAGGTAAACTGGAGGACATGGAGCGTAAAACTAGATCTTCTGGGTTGGAGATTCGTAACATACCCAAAATATCACAAGGTTATAAAGAAATAGAAACCAAGGAACATATTTGCAACATAGTAAAGAAGCTGGCCAAAACTGTGTCGGTTGATCTGATGGACTATGACATTAAAGACGCATATAGAATAAACTCCAATAAAGGCACTGTAAGACCGATTATAATAGAGCTAAACAGTACTCTAAAAAAGGAAAATATGCTTCAAGGAATCAAGGCTTTCAACAAGAATAAGGCAAGGGAAGAGAAATTAAACACTTCCCACGTTAGTGCGCCTGGACCAGTTTTGCCAATATACATATCAGAAACATTAACACATAAAGCAGGCAAACTGTTTGCGCTCGCTCGAGAATTTGCTCGCGAAAACAATTTTGACTACTGCTGGACCTCCAGAGGACACGTGTATTTACGAAAAGCAGAAGGCCAATCCTTGCAACGAATTGAAAATGAAGACGATTTTATTAAACTTAAAAAACTACTATGACTATATAGTCTTACCTATGTATGTCAAGATAGTTGGATAAGTATTTGTATTATTAAGTATGTTTGTATTGTTTTTAATTCATCTTTCTTTATATATTTTAATACGAGAGTGAACTCAAGTACAATTGGAAATATTGTTCTACCCCAAAGAACTGTTTACACACCACAACACCATAAACATAAACATAAACATAAATTACGCAAAATTAACTCACACATTATTTTTACGAGTGTCAATAATATCCACCTGTTTTTTATAGTGTGCTGCTCAATGACTCTGTCAATAGTACTTTTGTACAGTAGTTATAAGATTTTACTTCAGATCGAAAAAAAAAAAAAAAAAAAAAAAAAACTGTTACCTATTCAAGTTCAATAATTTTATAAATATTAAAATTCAATCCTATACAGAATAATTTAAATAACATCGACGAAATAAATGTTTCTAAATCTTATAATTGCTCTCCCGAGGAATGTAAAAGCTTTATGTCGTTTAGTAATCAATCACTTAACATAATTACACAAAATATTCGTAGCATTACAGCAAATATGGCAGGTTTTCTTACATTGTTATCCAGGATGGGTATAAATTCAGATATTATTATACTCACTGAATGTTGGCTTTCGCGTAAACCTATAATTCCCCAATTAGCTGGTTACCAATACCATTATACCGAAAATACACATAACCAAAATGATGGAGTTGTTGTGTACTTTAATAAAATGCTTCGAGACGTAACTGTTACTGAACCCAAATTAATAGATGCTAGTGGCCTCCTTGTAAAAATAGGAAATAACTTGTGTATATTGGCAATATATAGGCCACCGTCGTTCAACAACCTAAAAAACTTTTTTGATTCCATTGATTGCGTTCTTTCTAATAATGATATATCCAATGTCATGTTAATTGGAGACGTTAATATAGATATAGCAGAGGGAAATATTGACAATAACTCTGATGAGTATCTGAATCTCACAGCTTCTCATGGTCTACTACCAGCACACACTTTCCCCACTCACAATAAAACGACACTCGATCATGTTATTTTAAAAACTAAATATAATGCAATGACCTTAGTCATAGAATCTTCTGTTACAGACCATAATGCGGTTTTCCTAACCCTTAGTAAAGCTAAATCGACTTATTCTGATAAAATTAAAACAATAGTTGACTATAATATGTTAAAGGATGAAATAGCTAAATCCGATTTTTCAATAATTTACAACTGTACAGATGTAAATGATGCAATGGTATATTACATTACGTTAATATCAAGAGCTCTCCAGATGTCTACTATTACTAGGCCCATTCCACATCGTATGAGAATTCTTAAACCATGGATTACTAGTGGGGTCTTAAGGTGCATGAGGAATAGAGATAGTTTGTCTAAGAAAGTTAAAAAATCGCCTAACAATGAAATTTTAAAAATAACTTACAAACGATACCGTAACTACTGTAACGATTTACTGAAGAACCTTAAAACAAATTACGATAGAGATCAATTAAAAAACGCCTGTAATAATCCAAAAAAGATGTGGAACGTAATTAAAGAGGTTACTAACACTATGAAAACGAATAATAGTCCTCTGGAATTACTTAAAATAAGTAATTCACCCATTAATTCGGTAAATGAAATTAATAAATTCTTTGTCAATGTAGGAAAAGACATAGCATCGCAAGTAGACAGAGACAATAATACACACTTTAACAGTAGTATAATAGATTCCAGTACATCAACTCAATGTAATTCTTTTGTCTTTCTTGAATCTGATGTACTGGAAGTTGAGAACTTAATTGACTCTCTAAAAACTGATTGTGCAGTGGGGGTTGACGGAATATCCGCTCGCATCTTGAAGCAAAATAAAACATTATTGATACCTCCTTTAACATACATCATAAATTTATCTATATCTACAGGAATTTTTCCAGATCTTTTAAAAAAAGCACTCATTCACCCCATTCATAAGTCTGGGGACAGAGACCGAGTTAACAATTACAGGCCTATATCTGTACTACCTACTCTTTCCAAAGTTTTAGAGAAAATAATGAACAACCGGCTCAAAAAATATTTAGAAAGTAATAAATTGCTGTCTAATTGTCAATATGGTTTTCGTGATAGTAGGTCTACAAATGATGCCGTGCATGATGTTACAAATCATATTGTTGAAGCCTTAGACAATGGTAAAAAATGCATAAGTATTTTTCTTGACCTACGGAAGGCATTCGACACTGTCTCTGTCCCCAAACTAGTCTCTAAATTAGAAAAACTTGGTATCAGATCAAATGAACTTAAGCTTTTTGAGAGTTACCTTCATAATCGCAAGCAGTGCGTTAAGGTTGGTAATCACGTGAGTAGTGAACTTCTGCTGGAACACGGTGTTCCGCAAGGAAGTGTTCTGGGCCCTACACTTTTTACAATTTATGTGAACGATCTATGCAAATTAGACCTGGAAAACGGCAAACTGGTTGCTTTTGCTGATGATACCACTTTGATTTTTACAGCTGACTCTTGGAGAGATGTATTTTATAGAGCACAAAGGGGCTTTGACAAAGTAACACATTGGCTTTTCTGTAATTCTTTATCCCTAAATGTAGATAAAACTAAATTCTTAACCTTAAATATAAGCAAACGTACATTCACAGATCTCAATAACTTTCAAATAGTAGCTCATAACCATATAAACAATAATCAAATGTGTGACTGTCCAAGGTTACATAATGTTAAAAGCATCAAATATTTAGGAATAATTCTAGATGAAAAACTCAACTTTATACCTCATATTGAATTGTTAATAGGCAAGATAAGAAAACTTATTTACATTTTCAAAAATTTAAGACATATAGCACAACCAGATGTCCTTAAAACAGTGTATTTCGCATTATGTCAGTCCGTTTTGAATTATTGTATTTCTTCTTGGGGTGGGGCTTCTAAAAGTCATCTCATAAAGTTGGAACGTGCTCAAAGAGCAGTACTAAAAGTGAGCACATTTATGCCTCCAAGACATCCTACCAATGAATTGTATCAATATTGTGAAGTGCTAACAGTCAGACAATTATTCATATTGCAAATTTACCTTAGACAATACAGTGAAATCAAACCGAACACTTTATCTAATACAACACGTACACATAGAATATCAAGAACTCACTCTTGTAAAACAACTTTTAGTGAAAAATTTTATTACTTTCTCGGAACTTTTATATACAACGAAATTAATAAATACGTAAGCCATGATTCAATAACAGTGTATCAGTGTAAAAAGAAAGTAACAAAATGGTTGCTGAGTCTCAATTACGACGATACGGAAAAACTAATTCATACTGTCAAGTAGTTTATAACACACTCACTCTCATACGTTTGTATTTTGCACTATTTAATCACCACTATATATGTGAAATCAAGCTTATATCCAAACTGATGTTCAAATGGTTATTATTTTTTGTTGTGTAATTGGAAGGGTGCTGGTACTTATAGCACAGGGTTTCCCTAAAATAAGTACCAGCCGTGTCTTTAGCAATATTAGTGATGTTATTAAATGTTATACTGTTTCTAGCTACAGTTAATTTAATTATAGTACTTACTTAAGATTAAGCGTATTGCAACTCTGTATCCAAAAATGTGAGAGTAATAAAGTTTATTATTATTATTATTATTATTATAGGGGCCGAGCCTATCGCCATATCGGGCACATATTACAGACTCCACGCTGATATTGAATTGAAAAAAAAACCAATATCACTTTGCCCGACCTGGTGATCAAAGTCGCGACCTTAGTCCTCAGCATTGCAGTCGTACCCCGTAATACAACGACGCCACCGAGGCAGTCATATAAATATTATAAACTAGCTTTTTGCCCGCGGCTCCGCCCGCGTTAAAAAGGTTTTTCCGGGATAAAAGTACCGGTTTATATTTTCCCGGGATAAAAAGTAGTCTATGCGTTAATCCAGGACATGATCTACCCGTGTGCCAAATTTCATCGAAATCCGTTCAGTAGTTTTTGCGTGAAAAAGTAACAAACATCCATACATCCAGACATCCATACATCCATATATCCATACATACTTACAAACTTTCGCCTTTATAATATTAGTAAGATATATTATAAATATTAGGGAGTAATTTAAATATTTTACTGATTCCTATAATTATATCACTAATACTAAGCTACATTATTCCCGAATGCTAGGCTTTTAGTCTCGTAAATAAAGTTTAATGCGGAAACCAAAGCTCGTTAGAAATATAGTAAAACATAGTTTTTAGTTCCACAGACCTGTTCTAACTTTGCAAAGTTCCTAGAATCCTATTTATCGGAAACAATTGCCATTTCCCATGGTACAACTACAACCGATTAGTTCCGAGAATTTGGTATTTATACCCAATTGCTTTGATATTTTTCTATAGAAAAGGTTCTTATATTTTATCATGTTCAATTTTGTTAACCTGAAATTCTACAAATAGCAGTCACTGTGCACTTTAAATCTGTTGTTTGTATGTTTGTTAGTTAAACGAAGAAAGAACTAAACGGATTGGTAGAAATTTGGCACACCGGTAGATCATGTCCTAGATTAACCTATTTTTTTTATTTTTCTGTTTACGCGGAGAAAGTGAATTATTACTACCGCCCAGTGTTCAAGGGGAAGGACTGAGCGGTTATGTTGGGTTCACCGTGCCTTACGACCCGACGTTAAGCCGCCCGGAGAGATGGAAAACGTCGGGCGACAGCCGGGCCGAGTCCCTAACCTATGTACACCGCACGGCATACCAACCAAAACTCCGCGGTGGCCATCATCGGCGCATTAGGGACGGCTGCGGGCTTCCTCCGACTCAGGTCTAAGTTGTCGTCCGCAACCGCCCCTAGTTGTCGTCCGCAACCCCCCCTAGTCGTCCGCAACCGCCCCTAGTAGATTAACCTATAAGCTGTTTCTTATCCCGGAAAATTGCTCCCGTCACAAACAATGGATATTTTCAATTTGATTCTTTAAGGATATGGCGCTGCCGTTGTACTACGTTTTAGGGACTTTTGACTTCTCACGCGGGTGAAGCCACGAGCCTATAAAATGAAACCTTCCAACGTTCAGCGGCTTATGGGTTTGGTTATATTTGACAAATATCATCGCTTACTTTCGCAGTCATAGTGTTATTATAGTGAAACATAGGTGCATTAGGTACTACCTTTGAGAACATAAGGCGTGTGTGTGTGTCTATACCGGTCTAAATTCTACACGCTCTATACATCTGTTAAGCTTACAATTATTTTCTCTCATTTTCACTGTGACGTGGTGAAAAGGAATACATTTCAATCTAAACTATTTTTCCTGCACTCAAATCACCATAGCAATCTTAACGTGTGCCAATAAATACAAACGCATTCTTGATAACGTCAAGGTAAGCCACTATGGTCCTAAAATTTCGGTCAAGGTTTCATTGCCTTTTTATTGAAAAATATTGTCAAATATCTTGTTTCTAGTGAATGGATGCTAACATTTTGTCCCTCAGCCGAGAGATAGCTAACTCGCTCATAAAATGTCTCCAAAATATCCCTTTTGCACGAAAAGACCTTCTAAATCTTAAGCTGTGGGTTTGCTAGAACAGTAAAGATGAGCAATTGCAGACTTTATCTCCATGTAAAAAGGTTTATTAAAGCTTTGCCGCCAGCAAAGTCTGTGTTTGGTGTTGTAAACATATAATCTAAAATCGATGGCTTACTAGTACAGTTTTGTATCTTAATATTTTTTCTTTCTTACGCTCAATCTGATCACTTTTTTCGTTTTGCTCGTAAGTTTCTTGCCCGTTATTAAGACACTAAAGAATTATATAGCCTTGAGAAGATTGAACGGTTTTTCTTTAAATATAAGTGAAGTTAATTCTTATATTACCAGTAATTGAGTGTAGTGACAATATATTCAGGAATTTTATTGTGTGACGCGCGGGCCGGTGAAGCGACAAGCTGAAGTTAGTGGGTGAGAGCTCAAGAGCGAGTATTGTGAGACCACGTATAGGGAGCGTAGTGTTTGACGTGCGGGCCGGTGAAGCGACAAGCTGAAGTTAGTGGGTGAGAGCTCAGGAGCGAGTGTTGTGAGACCACGTACAGGGAGCGTTGTGTGTGACGCGCGGGTCGGTGAAGCGACGAGCTGAAGTTAGTGGATGAGAGCTCAAGAGCGAGTGTTGTAAGACCACGTACTGGGAGCGTTGTGTGTGATGCGCCGGTCGGTGAAGCGACAAGCTGAAGTTAGTGGATGAGAGCTCAAGAGCGAGTGTTGTAAGACCACGTACTAAGAGTATAGTGATGACGCGCGGACTAACGCAACAACGAGTACAGTAGAGCCGCTATGTCTTGGCCAATTTGAAGTTAGCCACAACACCCGCTCTGTATCTGTCTACCTGTTAGTCATCAGTAACGATGGCTGTACAAACACTCGAGACTAACTTCAAGTAGCCATGACCAAGTGGCAGTATTGTACATTCAGCCATAAAAGTAGCTGAACTATTAATTCAAAGCGCCTATACACTTTTGTGTTCCTACCATTTTTTTCTTCATGTACAGTCCAACGTATGTAGAAAACACAAAAACAGGAACTAAACAATAAATTTTATTTAATGCAATTGTACAAATTGAATAGAATTGTATAAAACCACTAGTTACACTTTACGGTATCCTTTAGCGGTTAACTTCCAATCGACGCCCCCTGGGAAGCTGCCGACCGTTTGCCGACGTTTAGTTATTGCAAATTTAATCGAATTTCAACGATAAAATGATTCCATTTTGAATGACGTTTGGATTAAGCTAAATTATTGGGCATTGACTCGCAGATTAATTTGACGATTTATTCATAGATATAATTCAGTATTTAGGTGTTTCTTGTTCTTTTGGGTAAATTAAAAATATTTCTTTGAATATACGATTATTATTGAGCCAGGCTATTGTTTTACAATAAATGACATGGATTCATACTTTAGCTTTCTGATGTAGACAAGTCTAGACAAGCTCTATACTATATAAAACAACGTAATTGACTTATACAAGGACAAACCAATACAGACTGAAAATAATTCATAAAAATACACCCAAAATGAAATCATTTTCTTGGAAGGTGTTAAACAACAAAATAACTACACTTTAAAAACTCAAACTTATTTCAACATTTAAAAGCTTTCAGCACTGCCACGCCAATATTAGTTCTACGAGTACTAAAATTCATATAGAAATGCCTCCACTCTCCATACGCAGTCATCCAATTAGTATCCTATCAGATAAAATTGAAAACGTAACTTAATGAATAAATTATGAGTGTACGTAATTATGCGCACAAATCCTATTAATATTTATTATTTTACTATTAACAACACGGTATATTTCTGATTGCAGTTTGTTATGTTTGGTGTAGTAGACGAGCGCTCTACGCGCTGTCAACGACGTGACGTGACGCGATATGGAGCCGAGCGTTGTTGTGTGTGGTAGTAGACGAGCGCTCTCCGTGCTGTCACCAACGTGCGTCGTCGTAGATCCGGCTGCTGTTATGTGTAGTGTTGTAGATTAACATTCTACATGCTGTCACCGACGCGACGCATATCCGTGTGCTGTTGTATGTAGTACAGTCGGACGCTTTCCGCGCTATCCATATTCAACAGCGTAGTATTATCTACACGTGACTGAAGTGAATGCTAATAAATTGAATATCAGTTTTACTACAATTTTGATATTAAATAGACAGCTGATAGTGTCACGTATTGCACTACGTCAGAAAATTTCATTTACGCATTGTTGCCGGTTTATAAAATGATATTGAACGAATATTTAGCCGAGTGCCTCGGTGGCGTAGTTGTATTACGGTACGACTGCAAAGCTGAGGTCTCGGGTTCGATCCCCGGGTCGGGCAAAATGATATTGAGTTTTTCTATTCAGTATCAGCCCGGAGCCTGGAATTGGTGCCCGATATGGCGATAGGCTCACCCCTATGGCACATCATGGGCCGGAATATGCACGGCGAAAAGTTGGTGCACTAGTTGCACCTCTGCCTACCCCTTCGGGGATAAAGGGCAATGTACGTGTTTGTGTGTGTGTGTGTATTTAGCCGAGTCATTGTTAAATAAAACCTGTGTTTTCGTAGTTAAAGCCTATTTTTGTAACACAATGTAAAATGTTTACTATTTTCAATATCATGCATTGTTATACTACCGTTTAATGAATTTTAGATAGAAAATGAATTACGATAAATATATTGAATTGCCACAGGGGTATTTAACAATATTATTTGGTCATAATTACAATAACTTTTTGTTATATGTAACGATGTCTAGATTCTATTCATGAGATAAAACTACGCTGTAAACGTAATATATGTTTGGAACATACCAGCAAATAACCAATTAAATCTACTGATGTGAATGGTCACTCTTCACAGTCCACAAACACATACTATATCCAAATGAATATTGTTACGTTACCGGTTTTAAAGGACACAAAAGGAAAAGGAACGGTTTGAGCCTCTGGAAATCTTAATGTACGAAACACATGAAGCTTTCATTTGACGTTGGTTTGATAAGACATTGGCTTTTTACCAGCGCTTACTGTTACGGTAGATGCGACCCAATCCTACTAATATTATAAAGGCGAAAGTTTGTAAGAATGTATGGATGTTTGGATGTAAGTATGTTTGTTACTCTTTCACGCAAAAACTACTGAACGGATTTCGATGAAACACACACGCAAAAACCCGCACACGGGTAGATTATGTCCTTGATTAACACAAAGGCTACTTTTTATCCCGGGAAAATATAAAGCGGGACTTTTATCCCGGACAATCCTTTTAAAGCGGGCGGAGCCGCGGAAAACCCGTGAAAAATTACAAGTCCAAAAACTGCGATAAAATCTGCAAATAACCCTCCTTTCGCAGTCGGGTAACAAGTTATATTTAATGCCTATATTCTTTTTTTTATATTGAATGGCCTCACGTTTATCCGCTATCCGCCTGATGTTAAGCGATGATAAGAACTAAGGTGAACCACGCTTGCCCAGAAGAAACCGATTCACTCGCAGCTTGAAGAGTCTCAAATTGTATCTGTGCGAAAATAGACACGACGGTAGCGAATTCAACAATTTGGCTGTCCGCACAATAAAGGTGGAAGCAAAGCAAAATTCGCGTAAACATTATTATTATACAAAATCAATAAACCTATTCTAGTGAAATTCTGCACGAAGAAATTTTTCTTTAATTTTTCTTTAAATGAGTTATTCAACTTTTTATGAATTCGCATTAATGCATGGTGTGTTCACATCGAGCAGATTGTTCACTTTATTTTTTGTTTTCTTAAGTTAAGATTACCTATGTTCATTTTAAGTGTTGCATTCAGTTTTGTGAACCATATAAAAAAAAAAAAAAAAAAGCATCAACATTAGCCACACGATGTCCACTGTTGAAAATAGGCCTCCCCTAAGAATTTCCAGACGGAGCACGGAGTAAACTTATAGCTTAAAAATACACAAAAGCACCCAGCCCATACATCTAAGCAGTTACTATCTAGAAATTTATAGGTGGTACAATTATTGTCTATAGAAAATCTATTATATTTACAAAAATAAATAAACTCAATTGTTTGCTTATAATTAAGCACTAGGTTATCGCTTTGTAAAATGTTTAGACCAGCGAGGGGCTATGTAGTCGCTGGTCTAGGCTAAACAATTCTCCGACATTTATTATTTCGCTAATGGTTTTACTTTAATCATAAATTAAGAAACGAAAAATGGATTATGTATTTTCCACTCATTTGTTAAAATTATATCCTTCAGAAGACCGGCACAATAGTTACTATTGAGAGGTGCAAAGTCTTCTTTGTTTCACTATCCCGGTCAGGCTACACTTGAATTGTTCTAAGACTTTTATCGCAAACTGAATATCTCAGAACGAATTGATATCAGATAGGTAGTGGTAAAAATGTAAAACAAATCCTGAATGATTTTTTTTTACAAAAAAAGATCGTCGTGCAGAAGCTTGTCACGATAATACTTGTCACATATATATTCACTGTTTTGCTTTTTTTACGTGCTAAATATTTTTTTTTATTTTAAGATATTTTTTATGGCATTGACTGACGAGACGAGCGTATCGTTCACCTGATGGTATCGCTATACAACCGCCCATAAACAGTAGCAACACCATCCAGCACTTTGAGTTACAAAGTACTGTGTGGCATTCCACTGCGCTCGTCATCCTGAGACATAAGATGTTAAGTCTCATTATGTCCAGTAGTTACGCTGGCTACAATGTCCTTCAAACCGAAACACAACTGTGCATGCACACTGCTGCTTGGCGGTAGAAATAGACATTGCGGTTGTACCCACCCAGACGGCCTCTTACATATGAGTAAGTTACCACCATTAAATTAAGGTTAAAACAATTAAAATTAATGGACTAACAATTCCTTTGTTGTCAAGTGAATGACAGAAAAAAAATATAACAGAGATAAAGCGATCGTGCCACACTTAGGCCCGATTGTTCTATTTATTTAAGGCCGAAATTAAGGTTCTTATGAATTTGGCGAAGTACAAGCAAATTCACAGCAAGGCGAAGGCCCTGCGCGCTCGTCCAGTGTTATTAGACCTACACGGGCTTAAACTTACAAAATATTTACAAACCAAAGATATTGGCCCCTTATTCATTTCATCTATACTAATAATATAAAGGTATTATAATAATATAATTCTTCGGGTAGTCATCGCTTAGGTAGCTAGTGAAAAGCTGGTAGGTTAGCTAGGCTAGGGCCTGTAGTGTCCTCACCGGTGAGGATCGCGACGCGTTCCTCCCATAATTTTTGTAATAATAATGATCTTTTATTTTTATATCCCCTTTCCTGCCAGTCCGAGCTGGCTTTTTGATTTTTAATTTTCATCATTGTTTTTAATCTCTTGTTTTTAAAATTGTCGGTAGTTATAATAATTATTACAATCAATTTAATGTATGACTTATCATAAGTGCAACCATGTTCGCCTACGTGATGAATAAAGTATTTTATTTTATTTTAGAGAGTAAAAGAGTGACCTATGAAAATGTACGAAAAGAACTATGAATGTGAAAGAGGCGATAGAGGTTTGTCAAGATCGTAGCATGTGGCGCTCAATAGTCTCTGCCTAGCCCTATGGGATAAGGGCGTGAGTGTGTATGTATGTATGTATGTAGGAAAGGAGTGCGAGTTTGTAGGGTCTAATCTCTGGAACTAATTAACCGATTTTTTAAATTATTTCACTAGTAGGAAGCTACATTACTCCTGAATGCTATAGGCATATTTTGAGAAATATAAAACGAAAATTCTATCTTGGAGAAACTTGCACGCGGGTGGAGTCGCGAGCGAAAGCTAGGCAAATACAAAGTTATAAGTTATAATCAACAAAAACATAGCACATTCGTCTCTCTGCACTTCGTGTTTCAGTAACTCTATATCTAATCACAGATTAAATATATTCAGCTTAATCTCCAGTAATATTAATTAAATTGCGTGTATGAAACTAATTTTCCTTCAGCGCAGAATATCTTAATACTTCCTCTATTCCACGGGGCTTAGTCGAGTGGAGCGGTATTATGCGTTTCATGAAATGGGCAAGAAATTGAAAATATGGGTAAAATATTGTAGCTAAAGGAATGTAAGGGTCTATTTCAGAATACCTGATTAAATTCTATTCATCGAATATAATATCATAATCACATATACGGTACCGAATACCTTCGCCTTTCTAAAAGTGAAAATTTACGCAAAACGAATTACGACAACCAAACATGACTTTTTCAGTTATTCGCTTATTTAGTTAGGTACTTAGTTTAACTATATAAAAATATAAATCATTTGATATTAGCATCCAAAAAAAGTAACGCTCTTTGCTCGAAAATGATTTTGTTATAAGAGAAAACAAAAACTAACCCCTACTAAACTAGTGCCAGTTTTGACCTCAAACTCCTGTTACTAGACTCTAAATCGCAACCTATTATAATAATCTTGTTGGATTTTCTATCGGTAATGTTTAGGGGCTTAATTTTCAAAAAATCATTTTAGTTCACCTGCCTTAATTAAGAAACTCGTGTATTACTTAAAATTTGTAAAATATGTTTTACCTTTTCCAATCACATAGTGTTAAACGATCAAGTTGTTGATACGTTCGAGTAAAATCGACAAATAAAATAGAAGGTGACCAAATAAAAAAGTCATGCTCGAAAATAAAACATAATCAAAAGATAATATTTATACTATCTTATACATTAACTGAAGAATAACATTTACTGAAATTATGAGATAGGCTCTAAATAGATTATTAACGATAGATATTCTTCTTACTTCTCTCTTGCATAAACCATCCCACATATAACTTCCTCTAGTGTTAATAAGAGCCCGTTGAGGTAGATAAGTCAGCCCTTGTGCCTTGTGACATGAAACTCGCCCACAATATCTTTGTACCTTTGTATAGGATTCAAAGGGACGAGGGTATAATGAAATAAAAAATTGTGCAACTGAGTATCGTAGGTTCCTTGGCATTATAGCGCGGTTAATGTCAGTTTATTGTCAAAGGACTGATCTTACCACATACTGATTAAGCTCTTGACAGGCTATTCGGAACGTATGTATATAAGCTACAACTTTTGGTTTCACAGGTCTCGAGTAGGAATATCTAGCAGAATAAGTTGCCAGGAATGTATCAGATTATTTTTTTGATAGCGTTATATGTAAGATAATTACATGGACCCTAATCAGGATTTGGTAAAACTGCGCTAAATTTGAAAGTCTTTAACTTTAAATACAAAGCGAAAAGACAGACGGCGCGGCATTTTAGTTATGTAAGCCCGTCGGCGTCTTGACGAATCCCAAAAATTACCTGGAATTTACATTGTAATAGAGGTAAACAATTGTGACATCATCATTCCCTGAACCCAGCCGCATTATAGCGCAAACATATCTCCTCTTATATATATTACGGTTGCCTTTCTATTAATAAATATTCTTGAGAATTCTGTTTGTTTCTTACGATGTCTGAAATTACACGTTAAACACAAAACACAGGCCTCGCCTAGTTTGGAAACATCTGGAAATTTTTGCATTTAAAACGATTCCTTTGATATTTTATTGCGTAATTTTTAAGTCATTATAAGCCTGGTTTTTAATAAAAAATTTGAAAAGGATCGTTTGGTTCAGCGGATGAAGCCGTCTATCAAGTTAAATGAGGTTCGATTCGGTATTGAGATGTATATTCTCAATTGCCAGTTTTAATCACCTTTCCTTGAAATGGATTCTTTATGTTTAACTGAAAATAAAGTGGCGTGACGTTGGCCTATTTAACGTTCCAGTCGAGAGCAGCTTCGTGGAAATGTGTTCAAACTCACAAGTTAATTATCGTCAGGTTTGTATTCTATATATTATTATTTGTAAACATGGTTTTTATCCTACTTAAAATGGATTCCACGTCATTGATTTCTCAGATGTTACTATATCATCAGTTCCTATCGACCAATCAAAGTACCAAACGGTCACGTTCGACAGACCATCCTGTCAACGATGATGAAATATGTAAACCGAACGATTGAAATTAAATAAATATCATTTTATCGCGTGCTTGCAGCTCCCGTTGAAAAAGTACACACCATCACGTATCCCTGTTGTTATGTAAATATGAAAATCTATCTGATATCCGGTCCAGGGTTTATAGTCGTCGATTTATGAACCAATAACAGCCTATTTATATCCCACTGTTAGGTAAATCCACGCTTGAAACTACGCGGGAAATAAAAAAGGCTCTCGTTATTTTTGTAGTCCGATCACGCATCACGCTGAGCAATACCACACGTGATTCCTGTATACTTCTACTCGTTTTGGCATGACGATGCGGTTACGTGACATCAGTATATTCGCTACAGGATTTCCGCTTGTCGTTTCACCAGCTGCGTATCACACATTACTCTCCTCATGTGTGAGCACAACACTCGCTCGTTAGCTCTCATCCACTACCTGCACCTCGTCGCTCCGCCAGCCCGCGCGTATCACACTACGCTCCCTGTACGTAGTCTCACAACAATCGCTCCTGAGCTCTCATCCACTACCTTCAGTTCGTCGCTCCACCGGCCCGCGCGTCACACACTACGCTCCCTGTACATAGTCTCACAACACTCGTGCCTGACCTCTCATCCACTACCTTCAGCTCGTCGCTCCACTGGCCCACGCATCACACACTACGCTCCCTGTACGTAGTCTCACAACACTCGTTCCTGACCTCTCATCCACTACTTTCAGCTCGTCGCTCCACCGGCCCGCGCGTCACACACTACGCTCCCTGTCCATGGTCTCACAACACTCGTGCCGGACCTTTTATCCACTACCTTCAGCTGCTCGCTCCACCGACCCGCGCGTCACACTCTACGCTCCCTGTACGTAGTCATAACACGCGTTTCTTATCATTCAACGCCTTCGTTACGTGACCATTCATGAGCTGCTTTCGCTTACTGCGGAGATTCATCTTCCAAGAATCTGCTTAACATTTCAAGTGAATTTTTTCCCTTTAGTATATTTCTATGCAAATTTAATACTCAAATAGACGAAGTTTCGGCGGCGAGGTACAATTGCGGAAACAAACGGAGCATGTTGGATGCGCTCCAGAATTTTAATTAATCTCACATGTAGTCCGCTTCAACTTCATCGTGCGAAAAGTTACGTGTATTGTGAAAAAGAACATTCTTTAAGCAAACTTAAGTTACGTCTTTATGGAATATAACTTCGTGTACCGAAGGTAATTTTGTAATGAGAGAACATGTTTCGGATTTGAATAGTCTGGTTTGTATAATGGTATAGAAGTTTGGGTACTTTCGCTCTTTAATTAAATTATCTTTTAACATATTGAAGAAGCGGCGTTAGCCTAGTTGGAATTGGAAAGGACTGCCGAGACGAAAGTCCGCAGTTTCAAAATCCAAGGGCATACACTTCTGACTTTTCTAACGTTATGTGTGTATTCTTTGTGAATTATCGCATGCTGTAACGGTGTTTAAGTTCTTCATAAAAAATCTGAGATATATGAAGTCTGCCAACCCGCATAGTTCGCAGAACTGACGGCAAATGGGGTGTCGAAGTTCTCGAGTAGAGGCCACGTACCGGCAAGCGCAGCGCTGGACGTCCATATGCCAGGTGGATGGACGACTTGAGAAAGGTGGCAGGACGCTGAATGCAGACTGCTTTAACAGGTCCGTCTGAAAATCCTTAGGGGAGCCCTATGTTCTGCAGTAGACTTCATTTGCCTGATGATGATGATGCTGATAGATTGTAGTATGACTTTTGTATTTAGTCGGCTTTTACAAACATTTATTTGACGAGTACCAATTATTAACGTCTTCACAGGAAACTCGATACTTAGAATCGGATGTTTGTTGGGCAATATTTAGGTCAAATAACTACTTGCATTCTACGAAAGACCCTGACACTGCATGGGTTTGGTATTTAGATGGGTATAATAAAACAAGGTCCGTTAGCGTCCAGTAATAGAGAAATCACAAATCACCAAGAAATGTTGATTTTCACATCTCAAGAATTTAACTGTTTATCTTTATTGATATCGCTCTATTAGTTTTTTTTTTACACTATATATGTTGCACGCGGGATGACCCGCGCCCGCGTGAAAAGCCTTTCCTGCTGTAATAAAAGTCCATAGAGCACAGTAAGACTCCAGCGCCATCTACTTAAAAGGACTCAGATTAAAAATATCCATTATTGTCTTTTGGAGCAAATTACCTGGACAAAAACCTATATGTTAATCCAGGACATAGTCTATCTGTGTGCCAGATTTCATACAAATCCGTTCAGCTGTTTCTGCATTTACTTCCAACAAATATCCAAAAAAATTCACAAACTTTCGCTGTTGCTCGCGGGTACACCCACGTCAATAAATGATCACTGCTAGCTGTTGGTATCCTTATGATAAGTGAGATATCCCAGCAGAAACGTATCTTTCCTCTCGTCTTTTTTAAGTCCTGGCAGAGTTTACATGACATACTGGGCGTAAAGGACACATAGAGCCAGTTGTACCAGTTCCTAATGAAGTTCCAGATCCCTATCTGATACATAATGCTATCTAACAAAGAAATATGATACGTTACTAGCGATTTTTACTGCCAAAATTTCTATTCGAGAGACCTGTAAAACCAAAAGTACTTTATATGGTGGATAAGTGCCGAATAGGCCATCAGTGAAAGTGACTCTAAATCAGGCAAACAAGATATTAGTTTGTCGGGCTTTAAAAAATCTTCCAAAGAATGTACTAGAAAAATGTAAAATATTAGAAGTTATTTATTTCAGTAGCACTCAATTAAAACTTGATAATGAAGCAATTCGCAGGAAGGTATTGTGCCAAATGGCATCGCCGTAGAACGATACACGAGTTGGCAGAAATTAGTTGAAATCTGGCACAGAATGGCCACTAGCATTATTAAACTGACTTAGCAATGCAGATTATTAAATAAATTGAACTGTCTTTTTGCTGGTCACTTTGGAGGGGAATGTCGCCAATAAGGCTGAGAAAATATTTGTTTTTAACATGAATGAAGGCTCAACCGTATTCACCGTAGTGTCGTTATGACCGCAGTATTCAAACTAGAATGTAACAGTCTAAGAGTTCTAAGATTATATAGAACAGACATTGGGAAAAATTGTCGTACAAAATTTTTGAGCCTGTTATATAAAATTATACCTTAACACGATGTATTTACAGCAGTATATTAAAAACAATACAGTTAAATAATTATGACCAGTTTTTAAAGCTGTAATATCGTTTGCCTCCCCTACCTTGGTGAGAGCCTTTCAGCTAACAACTTTGTTTGTTGTTCGAAACTCGTTAGGACTATCGGCATATGTGAGTTTGGGGACACAGGGCTAGGTCAGACGAGGAATAGTTTTCATACTTCATATTCGCAGTGGAGTAGTTGTATTGGCTAACCACTAACATCGCTCTGAGAGCACGGGTTAAAATCCCAGGTCGAGCAAAGTGGTGTTTAATGCTCAGTATCAGCTCTGAGGCTAAAATCTGAACCCGATATTGATATAGACTCGCCTTTTAACACATCAGCGGCAGTCTACCCCTCCGACGGTAGAGGCATGATGTGTGTTTTGAATATTGACATCAGCAAATCATTCCACTGAAGGTAAAGACTGCGCCAAAAGCAACAATACCATTCAGAACTTCCTTTAAGCGAATGTTCGACGTTGAAATAAAGTTACTTAACGGATTTTCAGACTGGGCTGGAAGGCTGCAGTCTTTGATAATCGGAAGTAAATATTTAACTTTATCTCTAAATAATTCCCTACCAGCAATGAATTACAAATCTTTGGTTGTCGAACGGCAATGTTATTATAAGGTAAAGTAGTGTTTGTCTCTTTGTTTGTCAAGACTTCGCAGATCACCGATTTTGGCCTATTATTGGCAGGCAGGACATTCCAAAAATATTGTCAATCGTAGCTTGCAAATGCTAAAAATCAATAAATTAAAATACACCAATTTATCTCAATAATGAAAGATTTTACATAAAGGGTACTAAAACACATTTAATAATGAAACACTTTTCAGAAAAAAGGCATATCTGATCAAACTAAAAAGCAGTGTGTCCAGAACATTAGAGTATTTGAGCGATACAGAGCGCAGCAATTGCTTGGCACTCTAATTGGGCCTTTGATTTTTGTTTTACCCGTTACATTTTCACAATATTTTTCAAAAAGGTTTCTCTCGACGCGCACTGAGAGGACAAATTAGAAGTTTCTATACATTCCTAACGAAGCAGATAACAGTCGCGTTAATGAGGTGGTAATTTAATTAATTTGTTTGGATGGGACTCCGATTCCAATTTAATTCCAGGTAAGAAATTTGTCTTATAAAATTTTACTTCAAGGTAGTTTAATATTTGTAAATGCGAGATTAATTTCGCTAATAACAAGGTAAAGCTATCTCGTTTAATGTGCTAACATTCTTCTCAATGCCCATGCTATTAATTATTCCTTATAATACAGTCTTTAATTAATTAATTATAATTACTACTGCAAATAGCTTAATGCTACGCCACGAAGTGTGGAGAGCATTTGTCTCTGACTCTATAGTATATAACAGCACTAATCTGTGTAACACGCCAGTGACAGCGTGCAGAGCGCTTCTCTACTGCACTACACATAACAACACTGGGCTACACGCCGTACAGGTTACGGCGGGCAGAGCGCTTGTCACTGCTCTACATATAACGGTACCGGGCTACACGTCGCGTAGGTGACAGCGTGCAGAACGCTTGTCTACTGCACTATATATAACGTCACCGGGATACACGCTGCGTAGGTGACAGCGGGCAGAACTACTACACTACACATGGTAGTTCATGATTATACACTCACGTTGTTGAGGTAACAGCGTGTAAAATGCTCGTTTACTGAATTGTACACCAGAGCACTCAGCTATACGCCGTGTCGATAAAAGCGCGAACCATTGTAAAAATGTATTTTTACGTCTATAACGTATAAATTGTTTCAACGAGCCTTGATAAAAATCAATTATGTTGAAAGCCCAAACGTGTTTCCAAGTTCTCATTGTGATAAACAAAGAAAATGAAAGACAAATAGCTTCGGACAAATACCGCCGTATCTTATTGTAGCGAGATAAACAAGGAGGGAATATTTGCAACATTGGCCTGGACAATTTACCGGATTTAATGTAATGTCGAGTATTCGGTCGAGTTTTGTGTGATCGATTTCGATTCCTGCTTCTGTCATTTTAAAGTCATTTGCTTGATGACTTTTCATAAACACGATTAACAGTCGAGATGGGTTTTATACGCGTCTACAATGGTATTCATGTTTTTTGTCTTCGTGTTCAAGACTGGATTATCTAATGTAGATTGTATTTAGACTTTTACTGGGTTTTAGTCATAACTAATTGTTTTTTTTTATTTCAGCCGAATTGATATAAAGTGTGTCTAAATTTGTCCTTAAATATTATGCTCAAGGATTGAATTAGGACATAGATTATCAAAACCCTTATTTAACATCAACAAAAATTAATATTGAGGTCATTGACATATATATAAACAAAAATTGAGCTACACAAAAAACACAAAACATTTCTACATCTAGTACAAAAGTACAATAAAATTGCTTAACAAAGAAAGGCACTTTAAAATTCTCCTAAATAAGTTTTAAAAGTCCATCATTGAAAATTGGTGTCACGTGACTAAACTTCTAAGGTAACCTAGGTTTAATAGTAGAAAGTCACTCTAATATCCATCAAAATAATCTTAAATTATCTTCAGAATTCAGTTAAGTAGTCAGGTACTTCGTATTAAGGCAGGATCATTTCATACGTGGTTAAATAAAGGCCGCATCTCGATCTTGGCGGATTCGGCGACATCTTTTATCCCAGAAGGGGTAGGCAGAGACGCAATGAGTGCACCCTCTATTCTTCATTATTCCGTCCCATGATGTGATAGGGGGCGAGACTATCGCCATATCAGGCACAAATTCCAGACTCCGAGCTGATACTGAATAGAAAAACTCAATATCACTTTGCCCGACCCGGGGATCGAACCCGAGACCTCAGCATTGCAATCGTACCATAATACAACTACGCCACCAAGGCAGTCTTTCAATTTTTATGGATATTAACATTGAAATTGCTAGTCTCGTAAAAACCATCACATATTCATGCATGCATTTCCTAGCATGCTAGCAATTTAAATTAATCGCGGAATAGTATAAGTAATGTTAAATATTTTTTTTTTTTGTTTTTAGTATTTTTTAAGACGCTTTATTTTTATTTTACTGGCAAATTACGAGAAATTCACAGCCAGCCGAAAGCGCTTCGTGCTCGCTGCGTTACAACCAACTGAATTTGAAAGCATAAATATGCATTTAAAAAAAGCAATCCACCACAGCGCACGGCGAAAAGTGGATGCACTAATCGCGCCTCTGCCTACCCCTCCAGGAATGCAAGTTAGTGCAAAAATATTATGAATTTTAGTTTCAAAAGTCACATACATTATCATCACCAGCTTATAAGTAATGCGGTTACAAAACCCGGTTGTATTAATAGATCCAATCAAGCTCTACATTATGATCGAATTGACTAACCTTTAATTTAATGTTGTGAATACGTGACGAGGAAGCAACCACTAGGATTTGCATCGATATCGGAATTTCGACGACGCTTAATAAATAAATAAATGGATAGGAAAGATTTTAATGAAATGAATACAGTTTTATATTAAGTATTTAATTTCTCTATTTTTTTAACTTACTTTGAAAAGATTTGGACAATAACGGTAATAAAAGACTTTTCAAAAAGCAGTTATCGAACAAATCTCGCATGAATGTTATGTATGCATATTATTTTATGGAAGATATAAGCAAAGTAATACAGTTTCATATACTCGAATATCATTAGGCGCAATTTATTACAATCGAACAATACTACATTTACTATTTACCACCACCATACCAGCCCTGTATTATATACTGCCCACTGCTGAGCACGGGCCTCCTCTACAACTAAGAGGGTTAAGGCCTTAGTCCACCACGCTGGCCTAGTGCGGGTTGGCAGACTTCACATATCTTCGAAATTCAGAGAACTTCTCAGGTATGCAGGTTTCCTCACGATGTTTTCCGTCACCGTTAAAGCAAGCGATGAGTCACAAAGAATAGACACATAATTTTTTAGAAAAGTCAGAGTTGTGTGCCCTTGGGTTTTGAACCTGCAGACATTCGTCTCAGCAGTCCGTTCCACTCCCAACTAGGCTATCGCCGCGTGTATTTGCAATTCACATCGTAACAATTTATACTTAAGAACGTGTTTGGCATGCATCTAAATCAATCAATAATTAATTCAGTCGTATCCCCTAGTTATTCTACAAGCAATGCATTCGTTACGAACCTGGCAATGCATTATAATATTATTCATCCATAAATACGATTAATTATGAATCAATAAATTGTTATTAATACTCTAGTGGGTATTAATTATAGTCATTAGTGGACTATTGTTTCAACTAAATTCATTAAGTTGGCAAATTAGTTGAAGCGACTGTAGGTTTCATAGTAATATAAATACTTATGATTGACAGTTTGTTAACGCTATTTGTGTTATGAATTGTCTATAAGTTGACAAAGTCAGCGCGGCGCCTAAGCTCGATAAATGACGGAATTAATATCTAAGAGATTTATGTGTAGATTACAACTTATCCATAAAAGACGGAAAAAGTTTGCGAGAGTTGCACGACTTTGTTAGTCTTTGTATCCGAGGGCTGTTAAGTTATAAACATTAGCATACATGCCATGTTTCTTCATATATTGCTAGATTTACCCCCGGCCGAACGGTGTGTGCTAGGTTTGCAGCGATAAGCGATTTACCTTTCCATACATCTAATAATATAATCAACAAGGTTAAATACTTACCAGTGGTCTAAACTTCCTCTCCTTAGGACAACATACGTGATTCGAGCTTTTCGCCTGGTGTATGAATGGTGTAGTAAGATAATATAGTCAGCCCTTCTAGACAAATGTCTGTGACTACTAAGATATCTAGTCGTTTATTATATATCAATCAGCTGAATAAGTATCAATGCGCTATCCACTGCTAATTTGAATACGCCCATAATATATATCTGTAGCATAGCTAATTTATTTACGACACAAACAGTCTCATGTACACGCACTAATATAAAAGTATACAAAAAGACCTACAGGTTCATTATAGTTACAAAAACTAGTCATGAGGTAACAACATGAAAACAGAGTATATTAATAATTACAGGTATATGATATTAAATTTTATGTAACGAATTACATACTTGTGCCTTTTAAGTAGAAAGTCGAAAGAAAAAATGTCAGCATCATTTAGAAATTTATTATAAAACTCACAGGAACGTCTAATGAAGGTATTTTTAGCATATTTTGCATAGCAGAAAGGTATATGAAATGTGTTTTGTGAACTAGAAGAAATGCGTGGTGATTTAAAAAGTATCTTTTCAAGAAGTGCATCAGGGTCAAGTTAGTTATGTATTATCTTAAAAAGAAATAGTGCATCTAGGTAATTTCGTCTTTTTTGTAATGAATAAGATACTTATGGAAATATAAAGAAAGAAAGAAAAGAAAGAAAGATATATTTTATTGATGGACAAACACATTACAAATTTAAACATAGAAAAGAAATTAAAATAATTTAAATATTGTACCAACAATAGGAACCCTCATTCAGCTCCTTACTACAGTACGGTCTAACCAATACTGCAGCGCTGATTTTCGATGAGGGACCCAGGTGACATACGGATACTAAGTCGCTCAGAGCGGATCTATGCCGAATAAACATATACTAAAATTACTAATGCATAAATAATTGAATATAAATTCTCTCCCACCCTCATAATCATACAATAACAATGCAATATACCTACAAAAATTCACAACCGCTGCACAGTATCCCAGTATAAACATATATATTACGATGAAAGTATACGTTATATCTATAAACTAATACAGGCGGAGCGCTTGAAACTAAACATCCGCCACTAGTCTCGCATTCATAAGCGGGCCAAGTACATGTCGCACCGGGCGGAATTAATATATAAAAAAAAGAAAAATAGTAGAATAATCATAACAATAAAAGAACATTAATACATATAACACTAATCTAAAATTCTAAAACTATGCTGCATTTTATAAAATTAATAAAAGGGAGTTTCAACATATTGTATTAGCCACCGACCGTTACCTAATGCTCGCAATATAAGTGAGATTTTAATATTGCAAAGGATCTGTCACAAACAACGGATCCATGCAGATTTTTATATGCCACCACTACATCTCTGACTGACCTCGTATCGCCTCGCCATGTGATCCAAAACTTTAAGGTATGTAAGTGTATAATAAAAATATGACTACTTTTTTTTAAATACAATTACGAAAAATGTATGCTATCCAAAATCTAATGGAAAAAGAAAGTTCAAAATTGGCGCAATTGTAAGTAAGTTATATTTAAAATTTGGTGTAAGGGGTAGCCGTCAAATAACAGCAATACTTGGCTGTGACCTCACCAAGCGCCGTCGGTCATAACGCTGCCTGTGTGCGAAAGAGATAGCGCGATATCCCCGTCACGCCCACACGTTTGCTCACAAGAATATTACAAAATTGAATAACTGGTTTATTTTTCAAACGATTTTGATGCCGATTTCCCAGAAAATTCTCCTTTTTCGTTTTATTTTCTGTTACATCTAAAATACATATTAAACATAGGAAACTACCCTATTAATCGTATACCTTACAGTATTATCCTTGTAATCTCTAAAAGAATGATCAGTTCTCTTATTTTTATATTTGGATGGATTGCTACTAATTTAGATGATTTGCTAGAAGAAGAAAAAAAGAGGTTTGTCAAGATAGTAGCATGTGGCGCTCAATAGTCTCTGCCTACCCCTATGGGATAAGGGCGTGAGTGTGTATGTATGTATGTATGTATGTATATGGATGGATTGCTAAGTACGTATCAGTCCGCTACACGATGGTAATCTGACCACGCCTTATCCGAAGCGACGGTAAACAAGAGCTTTACGGTGGTTTGTTGAAATATTTTAACTTAACCGTAACTGGAAGTGACAAAGTATGGTAGAAACCAGTCATTTACTTGAGATATTGAGTTGCTGTTTTACTGGATATGGTATTATTTTTCCAAGCATATCAACTCATTTGCAGGAGATATCCTATTTGGGAATAGAACGAAATCTCGAGAGCAAGTTCTGCTAGGTAACGCAAATATAAGGCACCTTTAACTTTATTAATGTGTCTCTATGATTTGCCCACGCAAAAGCTTTTTCCACTACAAAACATAAATCACTGTAGCAATCCATAGAGTCATTGGTACGATACCAGCGTTATCTAATACAGGGTCATTTTGACATTGCATTAATAAATAAAACAACACTTATCTCGTTGAAAATAACACTTTCCATTAAATTATTTTAACCATAGATGTAAAACAAAAAAGTGTAAGTTTCGAACAAAATAAATATCAATAAAATGTAACTAACTTTACACGCCCTAATGCCCCTATGACTGCTCTAGGAGAACTCCTCGCAGCAGCAACATTACACTTTCAGTCAGAAATACACTTACGCACACACCATATTCGCACTAAACTACAAAATGATAAAAAATTTCGAATACTACAACCGGGATTTTTGGCGAAAGTATTCGTTATTCGTTGATAATTTTTAGCACGATGTTAGCAGAGGTATAGATGAATATGTGGTTTAATTTAGTAACGTAATGTAAAAATGACCCTGTATAATCAGATTAAAAACTCAAATAATTCCTACAGGAGAGAGTTACCTATGTGTTAATCCACTATATGGTCTATCCGTGTGCCATATTTCACTCAAATCCGTTAAGAGGTTTGCGTTTACTTCTAAAAAAAAAACAAATATTTTCACAAGCTTGCATTTTAATAGCACGACTAAGAAGTAAGATTCATATGCCGTTTCCATACTTTGACAACTTTGTAGCAACTCTCGAACAAATTCAAAGAATCCCGGGGCTGCGGCAAGTTTCTTAACCTAACCTTACATTAATTAACTTGTAATAAACGTTATGATAGAACTCACTTGTTCATAACCATGGAGTTCTAACTACTTTCTGCAGTGCTGACTTTAGGGCGGGGTGGGCTTGGGCAATCGCCCAGGGCGCTAGGTCTTAAGGAGGGCGCAAAGACTCAAGGGCCACAGTCCTTCATACACTTGGGAGCACAAAAAAATTCACCGGAAATTGTGGCGCAGAAAATTTTCGCCCGGGGCGTCCGAATATCTAAGCCCCAATCTGCATCTCTGGCCTACTACCGTTTTGGTGACAGCGTTGTGTTGTGTATGTGATTAGACGGCTATGCTGAGGTTTTAAGTTCGATCGGTTGGGAAAAATGAGTATTCAGCCCAGAGGCTGGAAATGTACCCAGTAACAGACAATAGGCTTGCCATCTTTTTCTCTGTAAGTCTGTTACACCTCTGCCTACCCCTGAAAGGGGACAAAGGATGCCATGTACATCCCTAGCAGCTAGTGTACAAAATTGCCACTTGCAAGAATTTGAGGAATGTTGTTACCAAATTAGCATAATTATGTATTCTTGTTACTATAGTAACAAAAGTTTTCTATTCTATTTTCTACGTATGAGGATGATGCGGCACAAGCGTCATATACGTTTACAAATATTAGTATTAACACTGAAGACTTGGTCGCATTTTATATGATCATTCTTTCATTAAATTGAAAGAAAATATCACTGGAAATCTGTATAATATTGGGACAATATATAACATTACTGTGTTTGTCATCTAAAAATCTTCCAACGCCTCTCCTCGCTCAACTAATTTAAACTCTTCTAAGAAAAATAAGGTTTAAACCATTAATTCCAAGAGCTACTATTACAACAGTTAGCTCAATATACTACTCGTAGATTGTGAAGTAATGAATTAATCTTCTTTTATTACAAGATTAAAGGAAATCTTATCCCCTATTATCACGTCGTTACGATAATAAATAATTCAATCAAGAGACAATCAGAACTTTGCTGGTAATTATTTTCCTAGACCTGTTGACTCGATTATACTGGGTAGGAAGGGAGTTTATGTTACAATTCAATTTGTATATGAAAATGGAACGATTTTGGAATATTAAGTGATAGACAATACCATCCACTATGGCGCGCCTCACTATTTTCTGTGCCACCGTTTCTCGGGGTGGATTTACTTTGATCATTTATCTTAGGGTGCATGTACACACATAGGTAATAAGTGTGTATTTACAGAACTAAAACATAAGCCTGCATGGGCATCGTAGATGTATTACGGTACGACTGCAATGCTGAGTTCTCGATATCGTTCTCCGGGTCGGGCAGAATTATATCGGATATCTAATGAGTGTCAGCACGTCATCTGGAATTTGTGCCAGATATAGCGATAGCCTAGTTAGGAGTGGAATGGACTGCGGAGACGAATGTCTGCAGGACCAAAACCCAAGGGCACACACCTCTGAATTAAAAAAATATTATATGTGTATTCTTTGTGAATTATCGCTTGCTTTAACGGTGAAACGGAAACGGAAAACATCGTGAGGAAACCTGTATACCTGAGAATTTCTCTGAATTTCGAACGTATGTTAAGTCTGGCAACCCGCACTGGCGTGGCGGACTAAAGTGGACTTAGGCTCGCCCCCTATCACGTCATCATGGGATGGAATACGCACGGAGAAAATTGGGTGCACTAGTTGCGCCTCTGCGTACCCCTTTGGGAATAAATGGAATGAGTATTTGTGTCTAAAACATAAACGGAAGGTTGTACATAAGTGTGTACTGTAAGTAATTAGGAAAATTAGTTCAGCCTCATTGTCAGCCAGATTGTCAATAATAAATACACATCTGTCGGAGCGGCGGGTATTTTGAAATAAAAATCGTGCAAAAACTAGTCGAGATGTCAAATCGTTGGTATAAATAGGGCGCCTCGCATTTGAAATGGGTAGTCTCTTGGGAGCCTTTCAACTGTCCGGAGGTCCGGAAATAACTTTGGAGCATTCAGAAATAAAAGATGAACGACAAGTTGGAGTTTTACTCTCACATCATTGATGATGATGATGAGGTGGAACCCTGTGACGTCGGCAGAGCTGACGTCACCTCTTTTTAAAGTGTTCTGGACCTGCTCCTCTGTCATATCAATAGTTAGTTGAAATCCTAGTCCTGTTAGTGATAACGTATATTTTTTTAATTTGAACACAGAGTTTAATTTATTAAATAGGAGCGAATATACTTACTATGACCATTTAAAAAGCAGCTCAAGTTTTGCTAATTAAATAGTTCAGTATCTTAAAGGTGTACTTAAGATTCTATTCAAAGATGAGATTGGTGCATTAATAGCTTAGTCAAATTTTATTTAATAATTGCTAGTATATAACCTCTTTGCCATTGACATTTACTCATAAATGAAATCAAATTATGGCAAAAAATTATTAATCCAAATCGCATTTAGCGAAATGATTCTTGATACCTCTTAAATCCTACTAATATTATAAAGGCGAAAGTTTGTAAGTATGTATGGATGTTAGTTACTCTTTCACGCAAAAACTTCTGAGCGGATTTCGATGAAATTTGTCGCACGGGTAGATCATGTCCTGGATTAACACATAGGCTACATTTTATCCCGGAAAAATAAAAAGCGGGACTTTTATCTCGGAAAAACTTTTAAACGCCGGCGGAGCCGCGGGCTAAATCTGGTATTAAATATTTTATAAGTAAAATATGAATTCAATAACACAGTCTTAATATAGGGTCAGATTGACCCTTATTCCACTTAAAACCCTACAGATTTAATATTTTAAATGCTGAGGCCGACTCTAATCTTGAACTAGCGATTGCTTGCGACTTTCTTTGCATACTGTATATGTCAATTATATCGGTGTCTTCTGAATTTATCGTGATAATTCTACGCATCGTTACCATTAACGCGTTTTTAATTTCCAATGTTTGGATGTATGGATGTTTGTTCCTCTTTCACGGAAAATCTTCTGAACGGATTTCGATGAAATTTGGCACACGGGTAGATCATGTTCTGGATTAACACATAGGCTACTTTTTATCCCGGGAAAACATAAAGCGGGATTTTTATCCCGGAAAAACTTTTTAACGCGGGCGGAGCCGCGTGCAAAAGCTAGTAAACCATAATTTAATAGAACTGAAGTACTAACTGCTCGCAGACCTGACAACAGATGGGGCAAACTAATGGAGTGATCACCATGTACTGGCAAGCGATGTGGTGAACGTCCACCTGCAAAGATCAAGTTAAGATCGCAGAACCTCGCAAGATGCAGACATTTTACACGTTGGTCTGGAAATAAGAGAAGGCTTACGTGCAGCAGTAGACTTCCAACAATAAAAAATGTTGTTGGTCATAAAACGCTAAATGGTCTAATATTTAACATATATTTACATTATGAAGAGAGTAGTATGGCGTTCGACCTAGGTATTTAGTTCTAATAAAAATAGGACCATATTCGGAATTTTAATTACAAAACACTGCGTTGCACTTTGTCGTACTGCGTTGCCGTCGTGAACATGAGAAATTCGATTTTAAGCAGAGCTTCATGATTATAAATTTGTATACATACATATACACTCACGCCTGTTATCCCCGAAGGGGTAGGCAGAGGCGCAACTAGTGCACCCACTTTTCGCCATTATTCCGTCCCATGATGTGATAGGGGGCGAGCCTATCGCCATATCGGGCACAAATTCCAGACTCCGAGCTGACACTGAATAGAAAACTCAATATCACTTTGCCCGACCCGGGGATCGAACCCGAGACCACAGTTTTCCAGTCGTACTGTAATACAACTACGCCACCGAGGCAGTCCTGTCCTGATATAAATTCTTATATCAGTAAATAACAGCTCAGCTGGCCTTAATCGTGAAGCAAGATAAAATGATGAAAACTACAAACCTAATCATTCTTTAATGAGAACTACAAAGGTATATACAGTCTGCCATCACGCACAAGGCCACAGTGCTGGACAGAAGCCTTAATCTTCCCAATATTTTAAATGTTTTAAACCCCATTTAATTAGGCCTTGTTTAGTCACTCAATTTTCGTTTGTACATCGGAGAGGAGCGAGCTACGTATCAAAGGGCGAAACCTCGCCCCTCTCCGACATCAATTGTGGAACACATGCAACTCAAAATCTTAAAATATCTTTACGTCTGCTAAATCATTAAAAAAAATACTTTCTCGGTAATATAAGTGAAGCATTGAGATAGTATATATAACAGGGCTGATATTTTTATTGTTTATTAAATAAACTAAGAAGCAACAAACAAACCAACTTTATACGTTAATGCTATTGGAAACCGATTGAAAATATTTTCTATTAGTCGACCACGATGTACTTAGATGCAGACCAGTATTGATCAAACACATTTTTCGTGCAGACTTTTAGTTAATATTGTTAAAAGTTCGGATTTCAGGGCACTGGCCTAAGAAAAGCACTTGGTATGCTGAATATTTATTTGCTTTTAAGAATACTTTTTTTATTTTAACTGGCACTTTGTTGACAGATTAAGGTTGATTCTTATGTAGGACAATATTGAGAACTTTTAACACAATTTTGACTGACTGGACTGGATTCATCTAAAGCACTTCGGATAATGTCTTATAGACGCACACACTCACGCCTTTTATCCCCGAAGGGGTACGCAGAGGCGCAACTAGTGCACCCACTTTTCACTTTGCATATTCCGTCCAATGATGTTGTAGGAGATAAGATTATCGCCATATCGAGCACAAATTCCAGACTCCGGATTGATACTGAATTTTAAAAACCCATTATCACTTTGCCCGATCCGGGGATCGAACCCAAGACCTCAGCATTGCAGTCGTATCGAGACAACTACGCCACCGAGGCAGTCGTATAGACAAATACAATCTTTTTCTTTTGCTTGAAAATATATTGTGCTGACCTTGCCTTGGTTCAGAATAAGGTTATAAGTTACGTAGAATAAGGGAGAAGCATAACGTCGGGGATAATGCAATACCGCGTAAGTGATTAAAAAAAATGTATTATCAATGCTAAGTATAGTGTAGTAAGGATCAATCTCAATTGGACTTTTTTATTACTTACGCGGTATTGCACTATCCCCGACGAAAATAATATTTTACAAAAAAAAAAGAAAATATGTAATTACTTTTCTAGGCAAAGTTACAAATTGTCCAACAAATTTATTAAGGTATAAATCAAATCCGTCATTATACGAAATGATAATTATACGTGAACGTGGTGAAATAACACCTCTATTATAATAAGACAGTTCGCAGTAGTGTCATTTCGGTCGTAATTAGTAGAGATATTATAGATTTATTAGATTATAACGATGTTTTATAGATAAAACAATAATTAGAAATGGACATCAGGGTAAGAATGAGTAACCTCTTAATTTTAAATTCGCTTGAAAACAATGTGTAGATAAATGTGTTTCATTGATTGTGAACGGAATAAAATTCTTCATCATCATTATCAGCCCCATGACGTCCACTGCTGAACATAAGCCTCCCCCAAAGTTTTCCAGATGAACCTGTCAAAAGTGGCCTGCATCCAGCGCGTTCCTGCGACCTTTCTCAAATCGTCTGTCTACCTTGCAGGTGGACGGCTGACGCTGCACTTACCAATACGTGGTCTCCACTCGAGAACTTTTTTGCCTCATCTGCCGTCAGTTCTTCGAACTATGTGCCCTGCCCATTGCCACTTCAGCTTGCTAATCCGCTGGGCTATACCAGTGACTTTCGTTCTTCTACGGATCTCCTCATTTCTGATTCGATCGCGTAGAGACACCTAGCATAGCCCTTTCCATAGCTCGCTGAGTGACCGTGAGCCGTCTTAAAATAAAATTATGACGTTCGAATTTCAAATAGCTATCATGAAAGTAGGGTATAAGGTATATGGGAACGGTGCAAAAAATAATGTAAATAGAACTAAAATAAGTGAATTAACAGACTATTGAAAAATTACAAAGCACGCATAGCATTGCACTGAGGTCGTCACTCTGACATGTTTGGTTAATGATATTCCCAGATAGAGTGACGCGCTGCAATGAAACTATAACAAACAGGGCAACTTTTCTCAAGCTAGTATACGTGACAGCTGTGTCGTACGTTATCGCTGCATCATTCTGCGTATCCTTGTGTGCGCGTATAATGATATCAGTTGTTTCATGGTTTCTATTAAAACGAGGAGAAAATTAAAACCTATGCACAAATCACAACCGTTTAAGAAGAGCTCAGTAACATACAACGCATAGAAGAGTTATATCATCACTACATAATTTACATATTTATTTAAGATATGGAAGACTTACAGCTATAAAATACTAAATAACTCTAAACTAGTTAACTGATAGCCAATAACACAAAACAATAATATATGTTTTAGTTTTGATGACTCCTGTGGAAAATAACATTTTTATCCTACCACATTTAAGTTATTTATGGATGGCATTATGTCCATTAGACAGAAGGTCACCTTGTAGAATCGTTTTACTAATTGTATATACTTTCGGAGGCAAAATTCGTTATATTATTTGAATAAATTTCACAATTGAGTATAATTTGCCTTTATCGATAAATACAACCATATCGATCACTTACCCATCCCTACACTTTGATCGCAATTAAGCCGCGACGTTTTACCACTATATAATACCCTGAATCACGTATCACGATAACAAAATGAAACTTTTGAAAAAGCTCGAAAACCCAGCGCTACCCCTGCTCGGGCCGAACGTTAAAGCCCTGCAATTTTGGGGGCTTTTGCTTCCGAGAAGTGGACCCAAACGATATTTTTATCTCACCATGCATTTTCTTGTAACATTATTCACTTTCACAGAATGCGTTGACGTTTATTTCGTAAAATCGGATATGAATTTACTGCTAAATAATTTGAAAATAACTATGCTGGCTACTGTAAGTGTTTGTAAGATCAATACTTTTTTATACTGGCAAGAAAGATGGAGAAACATCATTGCTTACGTCACGCGAGCAGATCTGAATCAAAGGGACACGAAGGATGAAAATAAATTGACGCTGATACGCAAATTTACACTCTATTGCAGGAAGATTACGTATTTATATTGGTTTTTGATGTACACCACGGTCGTGATTGTGGTCGCCCAGCCTGTGTTCAAGTACGCTTTGTCAAAGACTTACAGGTTTGTGTATTTTCTAGATCTTTTACTTTCTTTATCCCGGGGAAAAAAGTTATCGATATCACCACTGGGCGGGTGAGTGGAACGGTTATATTGGTATCACCAGTCGTACAGCCCACTGTCGATGTTCTGGCGTATAGCATCATCTGAGTGATCTTTTTTTCTAACAGTTTATAAGAATGTATAAAAGAGTTGGCTTAATTATCATCGGCTTTTTGACGAAGATTAATCCAAATACGAATAAATCGCTTTACAAAACCCATGTCATGGTCAATTTGAGTATTGTACCAAGGATCTCCTAGTTCCTCCGCTAGACCAATAAGGTGATACCACATTGTTTTTTTGCAGAAGTAATCCCACAAGTAAGTCTTCAGACCATCCCAATCCACCAAAGATATTTTCTGTAAATAGACCTCTCCCACTAGATGACTAGACCTTTAAAATACCATTTTCTTTCAGAGAAAACGTAAGAGTTGGCAACGACACCTACCTCCAAGTTGTGAGCTCCTGGGTACCCTTCGACAAAAACACCATTCCAGGATACATAATTGCCTCCATTTACCAGACTTATGGCGCCGTCTATGGAGGAGGATGGATCACATCCTTCGATTCCAACGCCATGGTAACCATGGTATTCTTTAAAGCAGAGTTGGAGCTCTTAAGGATCGACAGCGCGAATATTTTTGGCGATAATGGAAGACGAGGGAATAAGAGTGTATTTGTACGGAGACTAAAGGATTGTCATCGAAGGCATGTGGATTTGGTGAAGTAAGTTATAGCAGAAAGATTGAAAGCTGGTTGTTGATTACAATCAGGGGCTCCGCGGTCACCTCGTTGTATTTCATTTCATGCGTGATAAGGCTGCAATTCTCCGGTTCAGGACCTGGGTTGGGTCATAATATTATGTTGTTTTATCGATTTCAACTATGGTATGTGTTATGGCTATATGTTGATAAAGGTCGTGGGAACACTCTGGATGCAGGCCGCTTTTGACAGATCCGTCTGGTAATCTTTAGAGGAGGCCTCTGTTCAGCAATGGACATCATGTGGTTGATGATGATCAGCCAGGGTCTGGGACTATGCCTCGTAAATGGAAATAGTATCACCATAATATATGACGTAATATGTGTGTATTACATTTCTGTCTTCCAAAGTATTTATGCCCTCATTGACATAAAAATAACTTTCACCCTCAAGATCGTTCTAAGTGTAGAAACTTTCGGAATCTTAAAACCACATCTCAAGTCGAAGATTAAATCGGCTAGCATTCCGTGTAAACTCGGCGCCTACATAGGAAAAGCAATAAGGCGCAAGTTCTAATGTTGCTTTAACAGTTTGGTTCATAAACAAAGTTTTACAGAGGAATTTCAAACCAACTTAGATTGACTTCTGCATTCGCTAATTAAAACGATATCGTATTTTCCTGACAATGTTTAGAAATGAAGTTAGAGTTTTATCGTCTATACTCGTGTTATAAAGAGGAAAACTTTGTATTTTTGTATATTTGTAGCGAATAAACTAAAAACTACTGGACCGTTTTTTGAAAATCCTTTACCTTTTAACATGTTGGTCTGGAGATTAGGGAGTGGCGTAAGTTCTACAAAAAGGGGCGATAGCCTAGTTGGGAGTGGAACAAACTGCTGAGACGAATGTCCGCAGGTTCAAAACCCAAGGGCACACACCTCTGACTTTTCTAAAAAGCTATGTGTGTATTCTTTATGAATTATTGCTCGCTTTAATGGTGAAGGAAAACATCGTGAGGAAATCTGCATACCTGAGAAGTTCTCTGAATTCCGATGGTATGTGAAGTCTGCCAACCCGCACTAGGCCAGCGTGGTGGACTAAGCCTTAACCCTCTCAGTTGTAGAGGAAGCCCGTGCTCAGTAGTGTATTATAATATATAATACAGGGCTGGTATGGTATGGTATAGTATGGTATGTTTCACAGTTGACATACTGTAGCTGATGAAGATGATCATGATGCTGGCTTCAATTACAATCAGATATAGAGGGATCAATGTACCGTGTCCAAATACAACTTTGTGACAGTGAAAACATACTTATCGTCGATGAAGTACCAGTACCTCCTAACTGACAATTTAGTCCAAAATTATTTTTTTATTACAATAGACATAAAACTCATATTCGCATGGATTGAATTAACTTCTATCCGAAATTTCTTTACCAGTAAGCTTCTTGAGCTATGTGAAAACATCTACTTAGTGACAGAATTCATTCGTTCGTATGTATTTAACAGTTTTTTTTTCTTCTGGTGTAAAATTTGATTCTAAACACTTAGGAGGTATTGGTACTTCATCGACGTTATACTTCGGCCAGAAATACTCAATACAGTTTTTTTCCTACATTACCCTAGAGACCTACTTAGTATTGCGTGGTAGGTTCTGAATATTATGTTATGTTTTTCAGATACGCCCAACTGTTCGACGCTTGTCTGTCTCCCATTATGCTTCTGTACGTGTTTGTCTGTTCGGTGATGCTGTGTGTCACTGCGTATCAAATCACTGTAAGTAGACTAGCGATAATGGCGTGAATAGGAATCACAAAATAAATAGAAAATGAAAATTTGATCGAAATACAAAATCAAGCAATTTAAAAATAGTCTAACTCAGCGGTCGGCAACAGGAGGACCGTGGTGCGGATACGGACCACTGATCAATTCTTGGACCGCTGAACATCTTTACCTACCTATTCAATTTAAATTACATTTTTACATAACTAGTGCCACATCCATTTAGTATTATGAGTTTTTTTGGCCCTCGATACAAATTTTCAACACGTTCCGGACCCCGTTAGATATTACTTGCCGGCTCTTGGTCCAAGTCTTCATTTTCGCCTAAGTAAAACAGAACTCACTCATGTGGGCCACGATGGCGGGCTACATCTTGTAAGTTGTATACTGTGGTCGCTAACCTGCCGGATAAAAACACGCCACCACCAGCAAACCAGCAGTTCCTTTCACTATTCACGTCATATTTACCGCGGTTTATGGTATCTCATACTTGCTCAAAGGATTTTAACCGAAAAACTTACAGACTATGCATGGACATATCATTAATCCTGGAAAATCAGTATGACATCGATTCCCTAAGGTCACAAGCGGAGCCGCGAGCAACTTCGAGTTAACAATCCACGGAAAAAAAAAATCCTGCCAACTATTATGACATTACTGGACCACAATTTACACGTTCAAGCAAATTACATTAAGGCGATGTTCCCAGAGCGAATAACGGGAAATGATGCTGTAATATTGCACAGTTTTAAATTATTTAAGTGCAACGTCGGGCTCACAATTACATTTTTTATTCCTAATAACACCAGCTGACAAAATATTTGCAGCTGTTTAAATCGTAGCACTAGCGGTGACAATATATTAAAAAGCCAACATAATCTATATAATATTATAAAGAGTTTTTGTTCGTTTGTTTGTAATGGATAAACTCGGAAACTACGGGACCAATTTTTATCCCAGGAAATTGTGAAGCGGTAGTTTTATCACGGAAAAACTTGTCACACGGGCGGAGCTGTTAGCAAAAGCTAGTATCATAAATACTTTATTCATCACGTAGGCGAACACAGTTGCATAAGTCAAGCTTAATGCTTATAACTTTAACCCTCTCAGTAGTAAAGGAGGCCCGTGTTCAGCCGTGGGCAGTATTCATACAGGGCTGGTATGCTAATGCTTATTATAATGATAATGAGTATAATGATTACTGCAAAAGACATTTATGACTACACATTTTATAATAAGAATGAAGTTGATGAAATAAACAGAAAATAATTAAAGAAGCCAAAAGTCGGAGTAGCAGAAAAGGGGAGGTAAAATAATTACCTATATGTTGCAGTAAAAGTGATAAATACAAGATTAATAATAAATACCGGTCATTATTATTTTTAATTAACCCTACATTTGGTAAATATAATATAACCGACATAGCTGTAGTTTCTTATGACACCCAATATCACCTAATCATTTACTTTAGCAATTACTTTTACTGATCAGTAGTGAGACAGTTAAACCTCTTTTACAGATTGAAACTGATCCAATGCAACGTTTCTTGACGACCGAATTCCTTGTGTTTGGTGTTGCACAACTCTTCATTTACTGTTGGCACAGCAACGATGTTCTTATTGCAGTAAGTATACAATACCATACCATACCAGTCCTGTATTATGTACTGCCCACTGCTGAGCATAGGCCTCCTCTACAACTGAGAGGGTTTAGGCTTTAGACCACCACGCTGGCCTAGTGAGGGTTGCAGACTTCACATACCTTCGAAATTCAGAGAACTTCTCTGGTATGTAGGTTTCCTCACGATGTTTTCCTTCACCGTTAAAGCAAGCGATAATTCATAAAGGATAAACACGTGTTTTTTTTTTAGAAAAGCCAGAGGTGTGTGCCTTGGGTTTTTAACCTGCGGACATTCGTCTCGGCAGTCCGTTACACTCCCAACTAGGCTATCGCCGCTTCTAAACTAAAACGAGTGAATATGTAAGGATGACTGGCGAAACTGGTTTTTTGATTACACTGATGGATCGGATGGATCAACTAATCTGTTCTTTAAACCTGCAGTTGAGAAATCTTTGTAATTATTTCGAACCCATACTAAGCCATCGCGGCGTGTTGGACTAATACCTAACCCACTTTGAGATAAAGAAGACCTGTGCCAGTAGCAGGGTAGTCTTTCAATAGTAGACAAGGTAAACGACCAAGTCCATCTTTTTTTTTATGGCATTGAATGACAAGACGAGCATGCCGTTCGCCTGGTGGTAAGCGATACGAGTGCCCATAAACATTAGTAACTTCATACACCCCTTGAGTTACAAAGTACTGTGTGGCATTCCACTGCGCTCGTCATCCTGAGACATAAGATGTTAAGTCTCATTATGTCCTGTAGTTACACTGGCTACAATGTCCTTCAAACCGAAACACAACAGTGCATGCACACTGCTGTTTGGCTGTAGAAATAGCCATTGCGGTGGGACCCACCCAGACGGGCTCTTACATATAAGAGACCTACCACCAGTAAACGATGATGATCTTCAACTGAACATAGAGAGGCTGATCCCGGTATGACTATGGTAGTTTTTAACACATTGTTTATGGTGGTCGTTATCAACGCGAATACAAAATATTTTTATCCCACCACCAACAATTTGTTATCTTCCTGTATTTATAACAGGTTTACATTTCAGAGTGAAGCACTAATGAAAGGGCCATATGAAAGTACCTGGTGGTCGAGTCACACGAAGCAACGCAAAGACTTGTATATACTGATTTCCCAGTTCCAAAAGACTATTGTGTTCTCTGCCGGACCTTTTGCCAAGTTGACACTCGGTACGTTTATAAGTGTAAGTATACTGCCTACCTACCTACTGGATCCTTTTCGACAGTATCATGGGATGTTCGTTGTCCGCATCCTTTATGTAATATTGTTTTTCATTGTTTGTGTGCGTCCCAGTATATTGTGCGAATAAATGTTTCTTTCGTTCTTCTTTCTTACCTGGATGGTGTAAGTACGACTGCAGTCTAAAGTCTCGGGTTTGAATACGGGTAGAGTAGTTTAGGGTTTTTTTCACAATAAACCTGGAATTCCGGTAAACGGTAATAGATGTGCTTTCTATTACATGTTATCAAAATAATCTAACAGGGTGCATGTTAAACTTCTGCATTTTCCTGAAAAGGAAGAAAGTACTCCCTATAGTTGTACTCCCTACTTAACTACAATCAAACCTAATATCTTACTACAACCATGCCTCGTATTAAATACATCTCTCAGAGGCAGTCCATCTGATTCATTAAAAATTTACACACACACGCGCGCTCTTAATCCCCGAAGGAGTACCTAGATAGAGACGCAACTAGTGCACCCACTTTTAGCGGTGCGTATTCCATCCACATCGGGCACAAATTACAGATTGCTGGCTCTTATTTAGCAAAAGAACCCAATATTACTTAAATTGCGTTATAATAACGAGAAAAGTCCTGTAAAAGACCAAGTTTCTGTTAGATTTAGACAAGGGCCTCCAGTGACATAAAATTACAAAGGCATTTCCGTTTTCAGATACTGAAAGGCGCCTACAGCTACTACACTCTACTCAGCCAGGCACAAATGAAATAAGCTTCAACGAAAATTTATGTATCTTTGTGGTTTAACCTCTTTGTTTAGTTCTTCGCTTCACTTAATTAGATTATAATTAAGGGCTTATTTTCAAATCGATAGGTAAAAGAAGAAGAAAATACACCAAATGCACGTTATTAAAAGCTGTTTCATTAATATGGCGATGCAAAACACGAGTAAACTTATGTTCCTAAAAATTCTACTTCACAATTCTGATGATTGAAATACAATTATTTCCCTTGTTATAGTTTATTTGATGAATCAAACAAGACCTTAGAGATTAGATTTAAAAATGCCTTTTAAAGGTGCCGTACCTCAAAAGTAACCCTTATAAGTTTGCTTTGCTGTCCGTCTGCCTGTCAAGACTTGTACGGCATCTTCGGTGCGAGAGTCTAACTCGCCGGTTTTTTAATTCTGAATTTCTTCTTCTTCAGTATTTAGAAGTGCACTGCTGAACATAGGCTTCCATCAAAGATTTCCAGAACAAACAATTTTTTTTTTGTTGACGCGGAGAAAGTGACTTATTACTACCGCCCAGTGTTCAAGGGGAACGACTGAGCGGTTATGTTGGGTTCACCGTGCCTTACGACCCGACGTTGAGCCGCCCGGAGAGATAGAAACGTCGGGCGACCGCCGGGCCGAGTCCCTAACCTATGTACACCGCACGGCATACCAACTAAAACTCCGCGGTGGCCATCTTCGGCGCATTAGGGACGGCTGCGGGCTTCCTCCGACTCACGTCTAAGCTGTCGTCCGCAACCGCCCCTAGAACAACCAATTAGAAGCAGCCTTCATCCAGTGGGTTCCTTTATAAGGTCATCTTTCTTTTCATCCTTTATAAGGACGTCCCACGCTGCGCTTGCTAGTACATGGTCTCCACTCGATACTTCATTTGATAATATGAATACAGTTGCAAAAGTAAATAAATTATACCAAAAACTAGTAGCAGCATCGAGAAAGGACTTTTCTTAAAAGGGCTTATCGACAAATAAAGCACATTTGGTAGAAACCTTTTAACGTATTAAGGGCGCTCGAGTCAAACACAAAAGTATTATATCAAAGGGCAATCCCCCATTGTGCTTAGTTTGATGAATACCATCTTAATCTCATGCAAAATATTTTTATACATTTACTATAAGAAACGAGTATTTTACTGACATTAGAAACTAGCCTTTGATCAAGGCTTCGCCCACGTGAATGGGGTTTTTTGGGATAAAAGTCCCGCTGTATACTTTACTGGCATAAAAACTGGCATATTATATTCTTCCCACAGTTTCAAACTGCCATACCAAATGTAATCGAAATCAGTTTGAATTTATCGTGTTCAGACAGATGCGGTGCGGTCCTGTGTTTCATAATATGTAAGGAAGCATGGATATGAAATCTAAATAAAAAAATTCGAATATTATAAATTTACTGGTGGTAGGTTCTCTCATATGTAAGAGTCCGTCTGGGTGGGTACCACCGCAATGTCTATTTCTACCGCCAAGCAGCAGTGTGCATGCACTGTTTTGTGCCGGTTTGAAGGATATTGTGGCCAGCGTAACTACAGGACATAATGAGACTTAACATTTTATGTCTCAGGATAACGAGCACACTGGAATGTCACACAGTACTTTGTAACTCAGGATACTGGATGGTGTTGCTACTGTTTATGGGTAATCGTATCGCTTACCATTCTCACCTCGTCTCGTCATACGATGCCATAAAAAATATTTAAATATTCTAATGTTTGTAAGAAGTAAACGAAGAATCCATTGAACTGATCCGGATGAAATTTACCACATAGACCGTTTCCTAGAATTACATAAAGGCTACTTTTTATCCCAAAAAGTGCACAGACTTTGATTCCAGGACAAGTTTTTCACGCTATAAAATTCCGACTATCTAACTTCAAAACTATAATTATGAGTACCTATTTCACAAATTCTGTATACATAATGTCAATTATATCGTTACCCCGTCACATGTCAAATTGATAAAAGTGGATGCACTAGTTGCGCCTCTGCCTACCTTCTTGGATAAATGGCATCTGTATACCCTAACCTACTCTATTACTACTATTCTAAAAGAGTATATAAGTTCCAACATCATTATGGAGGTTTGCATTGGAAACTTGATACGTGATTTGTCACAAAGCAGGTGGATGATTGATGCTGATGTATCGGCGCCTAAAAAGGCCCGCCAAGCCTACCTGACCCACCTTTGTTATATATAGGGTTAACAAGACCTCAATAAAGGTTATATTCCCACATTTTGCTTGATATTTTTCTTATAAATGTTTTGTTTATTATTTTAAGTAGTGGTTATTACTAGATGAATGTGTTATGAAGAGTGCCTTTTTAAAGTAAACATCTTAATCATGGGACGGATCTAAAAGAAATGATAGACCATGTCTTACATTAACATAGTTATTAAAGCTTCTTCGATTTTGAAGTGCGTCAAATATGTTCGCAAAGGCTGGTGTCGGACTTTTATGCGATATTCAGAGCTCGTGTTGCGTTTTTTTGGGCATGGATCAGAAAGAGTAAGAACGTAATTCTAGCCAACATTGCCGACGACCTATCAGGACCATATTATTATTTCTGGTTGAAAATACACCAAAATACAAATGTAAAATAGGTCGAAATGAATTGAAATTGTAAAACTAAATTAGTCTAAGCCCTTTTGTAACGAACATTGTGAGTCTTTGTACTTGAAAATAAATGTATATTATTATTATATAAATTACTTTTATCCCAACAAAGTATACAGAAGGATTATCCAGAGTAATGATTTTGTTGCGGCTAAAGTCGCGAACAACATCTAGTTTCTAAAAATAATATAACTAATAGCCCTTGTGTGATAAATTTGTATCGCTCAACACAATCAATTTTAAGTGATTAAAAAACGTTAATAACGATATTTTATGCGAAGTCGTCAAGTCTTGAAGATTAACAAATAACAACTCATTTTGAACGATTTGTTACATATTCTGTTATAAATTACGCCGTCACTCCTACAGTATTTCAAATCTGACTGCTGTAATGAATTAACTCAAGCCATGATCTATCTGTGACCAGGCGCCTACTGCATTTAGCTGGCAAAAATTTTGCACCATAATACAAATCACGTTGGACATTCAACCCTATTTCCAGGGTGTACAGTTCGAAATGTAATGTTAATTATGTGGTGCGTATGGCTTTAGGTATTCAGCACGACGTTGGACAGACGCCAACAACTAAAATCTGAAACTAAGCAATGTTTTAATCTGAGTTATATTTTAAGCTAAAATAATTCCAGCTCATAAAGTTTATGAGGTGGAAATGTACATAAATTACGTCTGGGACTTAAGCATTTGGATAAATATTTCGTGTAGCATTAAAATAATTTATTATGGAGTTATTCGGTCTACCATTAGTCATTCTAATCCGTTTCATACAACGCTCCTTGTACGTGGTCTAACAACACTCGCTCCTGAGTACTCAACCACTACCTTCAGCTCTTCGATCCAGCGGCCCGCGCGTTACACACTACACTCCCTCTACGTGGTCTCACTACACTTGCTCCTGAGCTCTCATCCACTACCTTCAGCTGGTCGCCCCATCAGCCCGCGAGTCACACACTACGCTCCCTGTACATGGTGTCACAACACTAGCTCTTGGGCTCACACCCGCTACTTTCAGCTCGTCGCTGCGCCGGCCCACGCGACGCATACTACGCTCCCTGTACGTGGTCTAGCAACACTCACTTCTGAGCTCTTTATCACAACTTTTAGCTCACTGCTCCACAAGCTTGTGCGCTACAAACTACGCTCTTGAGCTCTCCCGCGTGTAATACACTTCCCATCGCATAAGTTGTCTCATAATTTAGCAAACGTGCCTAAGTACGCCCACGACGGTTATTTCCCAGTTTAAGTCACTTATGGAAACAAGTTTCTGGTCGTGGCCTCTTCTGCATAAAAAATATGTTATAATTTTAACTGCCATCTTGTCTTTTAATTTTTCGATGTCAATCCTAATCAAAACGCAAGACAGTGACTCAATATTACGTTGAAGTATCGATAGTTTTTCCAGTATCCTGATATTAGTGAATTATAAACCGATATAGTTAACTTATATTTTGATATAGGCAATGATCTGCAAGCTGAATTTTGTTACAATGTGAGGTGGATCTTAGATTTATGTTTTAGTATTGCTCCTATTTCTAGACAATGGATTAACATGAAAAATTTGCTTTTACTCATAGATATGTGAAGTAAAATCTAGGCGCGCTTTCGTTATCATACCTTGCCTTACAATTACCGACCTTAACTCAAGTTTTAATTTATGAAGAACATTCTTTAGAAACTAAGATTACGTAGGTGCAGAGGCCGGTACAGCGCTTTTGTTTTTGTAAACAAAACGTAGATTTGGGTCAAACTTCTTATTATAAAGTTACACGGAAGTCAAACGTCACGAGATGATGTGCCGACCAGCCATCTGTCGCTGACTTTATGCCTGTCAAATGTCGTAAAAATCCATGTCCCATCAAATCCATGTAAACATATCAGATTAGGAGTTGGATACTGGGAAGGATAGGCCTGGAGTCTGGAAATGTGCCCGGTAAATGACAATATGAACACTATCTATTTCAGACGCAATGCACGCCCATGCATGGGGGGACATTGGTTGCGGACCGAGGCAAACAGTTCAGGGTGTGTACCTCTTGGTTGGATATGACATTGAGGCCTTAAAGGAACTGCGAACATTTCCTGGCACTTCTCTTTTCGCCCATCCTGAGAACTTTCCTCCCTTCCCCTACCTTCCCTTCCACTTTCCTCTTCCACTTCCTTCCCAGGCCCCTGCAGTCCTCGAGCCGGGGGACTCCAGTATCCCATTCGCAGGTTTCCCCCGGTGTTGACTGCAGGAGCGCCTACCTAAAAAAACATAGCTGACGAAATATGGGTGTGAGGTGTCACACCCAATTTCGCATATTTCGAAAAGGTGTACCTCTTCCTACCCCTGAAAAAAGGGTGATGCTATGTCTGTATGTAAAGATTTTTACATGTGGAGCGGAGAGAAAAATCAATTACGAGATTGCCCGCATAGGCAAAAAAAATAATAAAAACTCGCAAAGGTTATTATAGCTCATAGAGCAAAAGCATAATTATTGTACACACATCTAACATGAAGTTACCTTTTTCAATCATCAGATAACAGTTATTCCTAGGATAAAATAAAACACGAACAAAACATAAATTACAGTTGTATGAATAAAATTGTTCCATTGTCTTGCTTTTCTAATCAGCTTATAATTTATTGGAAAGATAACTTTTATCTATCCATTGAAACTTCAGCCCTTAGGGCCAGTATCACGAGTTTCAAGTAAATTTGATTTGACAGTTATTATTACTGGTGGTAGGTCTCTCATATCTAAGAGAGAGGATCGAAGGGCATTGTAGCCAGTGTAACTACAGGACATAATGAGACTTAACATCTTATGTCTAAGGATGACGAGCGCAGTGGAATGCCACACAGTACTTTGTAACTCAAGGTACTGGATGGTGTTTTAACTGTTTATGGGTGGTCGTATCGCGTACCATCAGGCGAACGGTATGCTCGTCTCGTCATTCAATGCCATAAAAAAATGTTATTGTTTTAAACACTTAATGTGGATAGTACTCGTGTTATTACCCTTTATTTACAAGTCAGTAGACACTATCTGGATCACAATTATCATCAGAGTGAAGTGGGGTCACTTTGCCAGGCCAAACAAGTTTCATTTTCTTCCTTTTGTTATGTTAAATGTGTGAAGGTTTCAAATATTTTCTTACTATGTATCTGAAATTTTCATTTTAAAACTGAATTGTGGATTTAAACAAACTAAACTCAAAGAGCATTACGAATCGCCATGGCTAAAACATTCATAGAATAGTCGCATCAAAATGTTTTAATCATTCAAAACCACTAAATTCTGCTATTGACTGAATATTTAATACATTAATGTTATAATTGCTAAAGTTTTTGAAGGCGATTAGATGATTATTAGAAGTAAAATGCAGAAACCACTGACCTTATTTTGATATTTAGCACAGAATTAGATCGAAAAATTCACTTAAAGGCAATTTAGAAAGGTATACATTATAACATTTGTTGAAATAGATTTGCAAGTGAGCGAATCCGCAAAAACTAGTTCTTGATAAAATATCTATGATAGAAAAAGTTCTCAGAATGTCACAGGGACTTACGAGACTATCCCGCCTTCACATCCACTGCAACTCCTGTAATTTAGGATCAGCAGTGGCACGCATTTTATGACACCGAGCGGTGAAGCTCGGGGAGTCTCTGGAAGCACTAATTAGTTGTAACCCGAAACGAAGTTAATCAAATAGAAGAATAGGGAGAAGATAGAAATATATTTACCACTTCTCTCCATAGCACAGGGACTTACGAACTCTGTTATAATTAGATATTACAATGCGCAAGGGCTAATTTCACCAATTACTGATAAAGATAGTCCATTCGTATCTTGTCCACCATATGAACTACAACTTTTAATTTCACGGGTCTAGCATAGAAACATCTGGCAGAAAGTCACTAGTAAGGTGTCAGATTCATATCTTAGATAGCGCTATATGTTAGATAGTTATCTGGAAGTTTATTAGGAACCAGTGAAATTGGCCTTTATTCTATAAATAATAACCAGTCAAAATCAGCACCATTTTCAACTCTAATTATGGGCTTAGTTACTCACTCAAACGGCATATCATATAGTTAATAAATAAAACATTCATGAATGAGTCGCAAAATGCAACAATCGGACCAGCTTGAACGTCCCATAATAATTGGCATTTGTAATTACAAAATTTTACTAATTACAATAATTTCACTGACTGCCTCGGTGGCGTAGTTGTATTACGGTACGACTGCAGTGCTGAGTTCTCGAGTTCCACTACCGGGTCAGGAAAGTGATATTGAGTTTTTCTACTCAATATCAGCACCGAGTTTGGAAATGTGCCCCATAAATGGTAATAGGCCCGCCCCCTATCACATGGCATCTAACATAGATGCTGAAATCTGGATGTGATATGCCTCTACCTACCCCTGAAAAGGGAAAAGGCATGATGCTATATTTGCATATAATAATAATATCAGCCCCGTATCCCAACACTGGGAATTTTGCTACTTCACTATAGTTGCAGTTGCTACATATTTGCAACTATCGGTTTACGCAGTGTCTGTGATAGCTTATTCATATATCGTTTCGCAATGAAATGCCACCAGCCCTATATTATATACTATTGGGCACGGGCCTCCTCTACTACTCAGAGGGGTTAGGCCTTAATCCAGCACGCTGGCCTAGTGCGGGTTGGCAGACTTCACATACTCTCGAAATTCTTACAGAGGATTCTCAGGTATGTAGGTTTCCTCACGGTGTTTTCCTTTACCGTTAAAGCAAACGATAATTGATAAACAATACACACGAAATTTCGAAAAGTCAGAGGTTTGTGCGTTCAGTTTTGAACCTCCGAACTCTCGGCAGACTAGTTCCATTGACAACTAGGCTATTGTCCACCTATTATTAATATCGTTATATTATCGTCGCATCATTCAATATCAGTTTAGAGCATTTTAATACGTGCCCGTGAGTGAAGTAAGTAAACAGGTAAACCTTGCAGAATATGGCGCGTATCGATGTAATTTCATTCTCCACGTACCTTATTTACTCAGAGCACCGATTCCCATGTCGTTTGCATAAAACGTCTCGGTAACGTGTGACAAAATAAGATAGAATGAGACTTGTCGAAAGGTACTTGTGGGATTGTAATCTAACGTAGTGATAATGTTGGATTGAATGGTTGGATGTTGAGAAGTATAAATTAAAACTGATTTGGAATCCATTTTATACAATGAATATGACTCAAAAAAATATCCCGCTGATATTAACTATTAATAAAATTCCTAAGAATCAAGAATTTTGTAAACCTGGCAACACTCTATTAAACAGAAACCCTGGTAAGCTACAGTGACTCCACTGCACCTGATTGGAGGTGCAGTGGCGTACAAATAAAGTCTCGATTGGTGAGATAGGTATGTTTTATCTCTCGCCAGTCGATACAATCGCCTGTCCAGATGGGAATCTTTAGGAGAGTCATATGTTCAGCAGTAGACTTCAAGCCATTAATGATGATTTTATTTTTATGGAAACATTGAAAAAGAAACAGTCGAAAGCAGGATTTGAACCCGCGACCTCCAGCGTACCGTGCCGGTGCTCTCCTAACTGAGCTATCTCGACCTACTTTCGTCTGTTCAATTTCAAGTTCCCTATTTTATCTCTTTAAAGGAGATGCCGTTGCTCGTTGATGGTGATGGGTCCACACAATTATTATGCCGATCTGGACAATACCGGATATACTAAGAATGATCCCGAAAACATATATAATTTCGTAGGCCACTATCCAGTCGGGATTAAATACAATGCCCCACCATAAACAGGCAATAGAGAAATATCAATTTGGTGATTTCAGCGTAATTTTAAGAATGGTGTTAACATATTATACTCTAAAAACAAAACCGTTAGGAAATTTGTTCCTAACTGATTAAACGTTACTGCCGTGGTTAGCCAGATAATTAGTTTGATGCCCAAAATTGGCTTGTAATTAAAACTTGTAATTGTTTTAAACACAAACGATTTAGGAAAGTACTCATTTGCAATTTCGATAGATACACATTGGAGTTTTGAGTTAGTTAATTATTTGTTAAAAGCAGCGTGGGCTTCGTTGGAAATGCAGCAGACTGCCGAGACGAAGGAACCTAGGTTCGAAACTGAAGTCACTAGTGCTTGCTTTGTTCACTATCGCTCGCTTTAACGGTGGAGCTAAACTGCGTAAAATTCGACAAAGCTCAATCCCTACATGGGATATAGCATAACTAGCAAATGTAGATCTTGAACGCGTCTGCTTAACCCTGAAAGATAATAAGGAGGATTATATGACTTGACATAAAAACAATTACCCAATGAAAAAATGAAATCCTTCTAGCCAGTTTCGGCCACGGCGGCTAATCTCAACGGAGAACAGCTAAGTATGCAGGAGATATTATAGTGCACAAATGTGTGCGCAATACATAGGTGAACTCGCTATTCCTTCACTCTCATAGTACGGTGAGACGGTAATCCGACATGACCGGAGAGAAAGATTAGGTGCAGGACCAACGGCTTTGCGTGCTTTCCGAGGCACTTATCACACCGCCAACTTCCTGGCTCCGAGCTGCGACTGAGTAATTTTTAAGATGGAAAAACCCAGTCACAATGTTTTTAGCTTGGCCCGGGATTCGAACCCAGGACCTCAGCGCGCAAATCGTACTCGTAACGCGTACGCAATACAACTACGCCACCGTTCTAATATATAAATAATGTAACGTTAAGATTTAGGCCCGACTACGAACTCATGTTAAAGGAATAAAAGATGAATACTGTCGTGCTAAAAATATCGTAATCAAGTTTTATGGCGTAAAAAGTGCACATTCAATGACAATATAGCCAAAAAGCGATATATTTTAAAACCTGTAAAAAACCTCAAGAAAGCGGTCACTGCCTCATTTTTACCTCAAATCACAAAAAGTAAAAATAAAACTATATTTGCAAAAGTTACATTTTCTCGAAACTAGCGTTCTTTGACATACTGCTTTTGCTCTTAGTGCGGCAGAATAGCAGTAAAAAGATTTGCGATCATAATTCTCAAAACATTCTTTTGTTTAAAGACAATTTTATATTTGAAGACGCAAAAATACCGTTTAATCGTTAAAAAATCACCACCAAGAAAAAAAATTCAGATTAAAATTGTGAACTACAAAAAATAACAACGAGGCGTGAATTTTAAGAATAATTCGCTAGATTTAACTGACAAAGCGGCTTGTTTTTTCTTCTTTTTCCCGCCAAATCCCACCTTTTCCTCGAGATCTCGAAGGATTAACAAAGACTTTCGCCCGTTTTCAATGAATGCGTTTGGTATTTTAATGTTTTAGATAAACATTAATAAGCCGCGCTGGACTATGCGGAAATATGAGACAAAGGTGTGTAGGTTCAAAACTCATTCCCGACTTTTCGAAGTCACACGTGTATTTGTTAACTATCACTTGCTTCGGAGCACATGTGATTAGACGCATTGATAAAGGTCACGGAAATACGCTAGAAACAAGCTGTTCTTATCAGAACAGCAAATAAAAATATTTCTAGACCGGACATATCTGTCGCCGGACATATATTTTGGAGACGAAACTCAACAGGAAGTTTTCAATTCACCTTAGTTTTCTTTGAGCCATATCCTATTACAATTATGTTTAGCATTTGATAAACTTCTGACTTGACATCCACACGCCTTCTATCTTACGAAAAAAATTCAATCCAATCTCTTCTAAATTATTCCACGTAATAAATGAAAAGCTAGATGCTATCGGTCTGCGTAAACATTTTGCAACACACGATTCTAGGATAACATGACAACAGGATCCTTGTGACCAATACGATTTCTTGCTTCGTTTATAATTGGTTCACTTGTTAGATGTTATAAGTTCTTGTGGTATATATCCTTTAGGATATCAGTTTTTTTATCGGTCGATGAGACACCTATGAAACTAAAGACCAAAACCTTGAACACTAAAATATCAGTCAAGATCCAAAATATAAACATCCTCAAGATTTGGTTGAATAGTATACACCGTATAAGAAATGATTATAAATTTGAAGAAAGGCATATGCCAGACAGTCATATGGATAGCATAATATAGTAAGGTTTATCGGGTATTTAACCCATAACCTGTCAACTGATCTTATTACAAAGTCTGTTTGTCTGTCTGTATCATGGAACTAGAACACGCTCTTTGTTTAATATTTAATGGGCTGGGTGTTTTAATCGAACTAACATTTCCGCAGAAAGTCTATTTTAGTGGAGAAACATGTAAACTATACGTGAAATTCGGACAATTTAAGAAATATTAACGGCACCTCTATACAAGATTCTGTTTCGGGCTTGTCCAGTTTTTCTTTTAACAGCTGAACACAATGTACAAAAGTTTCAATTCAAACGAAATAACACATTTACAACTTTTCATTAGTTTTAAAAGGAAAAATTAGGGAGTTTTATCAATTTGTCTTGTCCCAACAAAAATACAAAAGTTCTTCGAGAAAGTTCCATCAACTCTAATTAACCTTCTGTAGGTCTTTCTGATAAAGGACTGTCAGGGTGTATACTATTTATTTACAAAGGTATATGATGGTTACTTCATCTCTGGAAATCTTTGGGGGAGGCCATTTTCAGCAGTGGACGTCGTGTGGCTGATGTCGATGACCTGGCAAAGTGAGTCTCCTGCACCTGATGAATTAGAGTCCAGATAGAGTTTCACTTGAGGAGATTCTATGTCTCTCTAGTCGACACAATTATGCCGGCCTGTTTAAAGCCGGCTATACACAGGCTGATCCCGTGACGCGCCACTATGGCGACTTTTACACCTTGTGTGTACCTATTATATGTAACTATAGAGCGATGCAAGGCCACGCCATCCCCATATCCCTATGTGTTTACCAACTGGTGGTAGGTCTCTCATATGTAAGAGTCCGTCTGGGTGAGTAGCACCGCAATGTCTATTTCTACCTCCAAGCAGCAGTGTGCATGCACTGTTGTGTCTCGGTTTGAAGGGCATTGTAGCAGGTGTAGCTACAGGACATAATGAGACAACATCTTATGTCTCATGATGATAAGCGCAGTGGAATGCCACACAGTACTTTGTAGCTCAATGTGCTGAATGGTGTTATTACTCTTTATGGGTGATCGTATTGCTTAGCATCAGTCAAACGGCAAGCTAGTCTCGTCATTCAATGCAATGAAAAAAAAATTGCGAAGTGTGAGGCGCACACAGGCGCTCAAGCAATAGGGGCGCCGGTATCAGGACGAATCGCCAGCGTTAATTATTGAAATTATATTTGTTATAGTACAGCACATTCTTTATAATTAGTACAAATAAGATAAGGTAAGAAGATAGGTACAAGTCTCCCAATACAATACTCACGCCTGTGGTTTACATTTTAAACCACTTGAATTTTGAACCCAGTGTTTATAAGCTATGGGTTAAAAGCAAACGAACCACCGCAGGCGCTACAATAGCCAACTACATCGCTTATTACAAACGATTTACAAAAGGTCATTATCCTAATTAAAACTTATAAAAAATATATCTGCGCCCCACAATGAGCCAAAAAAAGTTAACGCGGAATAATAAAACAATATTAATGTCGAAACAGGCTGACAAAAATCAGAGGCGCTTCATAAATTTCGCACACAGGGCCTGTCTTGGGTCAGCGTGACTCTGGAACGATGACTGGCCTTATATATCGAGAAGCGGTAATCTGAAACATACTCCGCTTCTGCATATTCGGAGCCACGGAGTAAAAATAAGAAGCTAATCAAACGGCGCTCATTGAAATATATGCAGTTAACATTTCGTATATAAACTATTTAATTCTCTACACACTTATCTCTATTCACTCCTAATGTTCATGTCAGCGGATCACTATTTTCCTTAAACAATTAAATACATAAAGTCTTACGTAACACAAATGAATCAATCTGTTTCATTTCCTGATCCACTTCTTTCAAAAACACCCCAATACCTTTTTAAATCCGGGTAAAAACACCCAAAAAATAATAGCCCTTTTACCCCAACACGAAAAACTAAGAAAGCGCAAACATCCCAATCCCGGGTGATGTAACCGGTTCAAACGCATCTTAACCGGTTCAATGCTTGTCGATATCCGGATTACACGAATTTACGGTTTGACATTAACAAGGGTGAGATTTTCTGCGCCGTCGACGTCGCGGGTCGATGGGACCCTACAGGGTTAATTGCCACAATTTTCTATCTTTTAAGTATTTGTAGGTTACATAATATATCAATGTATTTTTGTCATAATAAAATGATGTTTTTGCTACTATGGAGTTCCGTGTTCGATTCCCCGGTTAGCAACTTCAATAACTACATCCTTTTTCGGCGCCTGCGGGATGGCCCCGGGGTATCTTGTTGCACGAAAACCGCCCCTACGCATTACGGCCCATCTCTAAATGAGGGGTTAAGATGCCTCCAAGCTCTACAGGACGCCTTTGACGTCTACGACTGCAGGAGACCGACCACCCGCATTGTCGTCCACTCGGGCGTAGCCATGGCTTTCACATGGGGCTTGAGGATACCAAAATGTACCGCCTGGGGGTGGCTGACGCACGTATAGACACCCCCCCCCCCCCTGTCACCAAATTCACTGATGTTTTTGCGTTGGGTTTTGTTGGGTCTGTTTTATCTTATTATAAACTAGCTTTTGCCTATGGCTCCGAGAGCTAAAAGTACATAACGTTCCTGCTCGCGGCTTCGCCCGCGTGAATCAGTTTTTCCGGGGTAAAAGTCTCGCTTTATATTTTCCCGGGATAAATTATACATATAAACCTTCCTCTTGAATGACTCTATCTAAAAAAAAAATCCGCATCAAAATCCGTTGCGTAGTCTTTAAGATCTAAGCATACATAGGCATACATAGGCATACATAGGGTCGTCCACCTCGGATTCGCTTACATTTGAGTAGTCGAGAATGGAGCCCCTACTAACATGAAAAATCTATACCTATAAATTAATTTTTCAGCGACCCTTTATTAGGTCTCATGAAAAGGAGATGTCCACTTTTTGTTTGGGCATTGGGCCTCAAAATATAACCAGGCTTAAAGTTTATAGATATTAAAGGGGCACAAATATGGACTTTGGAACCATTAAAAAAAGTTTTTGACACTTATTTTGACTTTAAAATTATACGATTTATTGCAAAGTCCTAATTTTTGGGAGTACTATCCAAATATAATTTGACTGCCTCGGTGGCGTAGTTGTATTATGGTACGACTGCAATGCTGAGGTTGATCCCCGGGTCGGGCAAAGTGATATTGGGTTTTTCCATTCAGCATCAGCCCGGACTCTGGAGTCTTTCAATTACAGACTCCGGGTGATAGGAGGTTCCTTTCACTTTCGTATCAAGAGACGAAATACACACGGCGAAAAGTGGGTGCACTAGTTGCGTCTCTGCCTACCCCTTCGGGGATAAAAGGCGAGGGTATGCGTATGCGCGTCCAAATATAATATACAAAGGAACGTGGTTAGACTTTTGAGCCCGATTTTGGACATGTCCTTTACAGAATTTGGTCTTGTTACGTCACTGTTAATACTAGGATTTCTCAATAACAAATTAATAACGTCTACAGGGCATCTTATTAGGGTATATTACACATTCAATAATATCGTGATCCTGGAATCGCGATATTATCACAAGATTGCAAAAACTATGCCTATAACCTGCGATATTATCACGGTACTGCGATACGCATGAATATTGCAGCAATATTATCGTGATAATACGAGTATCGCGTGATATTATTGACTGTGTAATATACCCCATTCCATTCCTTTTGAAATTTAATACCTAATAGGAGGTACAATCATGTTAGATATCATCATTATCATCATAAGCCTTTATCATTCCACTGCTGGACATAGGCCTCCCCTAATGAGCGCCATATCGCCCTGTCTTCAGCTTGCCGCATCCAGCATCTGCCTGCAGTCTTTCGCAGATATTGAGATAGATAGATATTGCTTACATTAATTGCTTATGCCCTCTAGCCAGATGGCGGGATGACTTGCACAAGAGGGCCGGCAGCAACTGGATGCATAAAGCAGCAGACCGGGCTCTGTGGCGTATCTTGGGAGAGGCCTATGTCCAGCAGTGGACTGCAACGGGCTGATGATGATGATGATGATGATGATGAATTGCTTGCAATACTTAAGTATAAACACAGAAATAAAAACTTATGAATGATGACTAAATTACGAATAAATAAAATCTATATATTAGGTATAATATAATAAAGCAGTAGAACCGCTGTGTCTGTACATTTATAGAAATTTGATAAAAAAGAAAGGGGGTGGCTATAGAATAATAATGGAACACAAATCAGCAATTTTTTTAAATTATTTTCTGTCTGTCTGTCTGGTTTTCTCTTTGTTTGTTACTGCACATCTCCAAAATTAATGGACGGTTTTTTATAAAATTTAGCACACGGGTAGATCATGTCCTGGATTAACACATAGGCTACTTTATATCCCGGGAAAATATAAAGCGGGACTTTTTCCCGGAAAAACTATTTCACGCGGGTGGAGCCGCGTGCAAAAGCTAGTATATCATAAAAGCTAAAGAAATTCCTCTGTTTACTTACTAATTAATCATAAATATTTCGTCCTGAAGACGATGGCGGGATATCTTAATAATTTTAAAGTAAAGCAATGCCTCGAAAGCGATAATTTACAAAGGTCCTGCCAGCCATATTTATTTGCAGTTTAAGTGTAAAAATTATAGCGATTTGAGAAAATAATTACTCCGAAATGGATCATCTGTTGTTTTGTTTTAAAATAAATCGTTGTTTTATATAAGTACTAGCTTTTGCCCGCGGCTCGGCCCGCGTTAAAAAGTTTTTCCGGGATAAAAGTCCCGGTTTATATTTCCCCGGGATAAAAAGTAGCATATATGTTAATCCAGGACATGATCTACCCGTGTGCCAAATTTCATCGAAATCCGTTCAGTAGTTTTTGCGTGAAAGAGGAACAAACATCCATACATCCAAACATCCAAACATCTAAACATCCAAACATCCAAACATCCATACATTCTTGCAAACTTTCGCCTTTATAATATTAATAGGATAATAGGATTTTGCTCACACAAAAATAGACAAAATGGATTCATTTTACCAACTGAGACGAAACATATGGCGGAAATAATATTCTAATTGTTTTCAAAACACCATTTGTGAGCGCATAAGACGATTTATTAAATCTAAAGAAAATTTGATAAGTAGTTATTACGCAATAAAATTATTAAAGATTTGAACATAAAGATTTGAGACTAGTCTGGTGCACTCTCAAATTAATCTTGATTAACAGCCATATGAGGAGGCCTTACATAGCTGTCAAACTGTAAGCAGTGTTTGTGAATACCATTTGAATCAATAAGCAGACCTTAAGCTGAGTCGCCTTAAATTTAAGGTTAGGAGATAAGTAACGTTTCAGTATACCAATTTCAACATTACCGAATGCTTAAATACGTAAGGCCATCTCAAATATTTAAGTAGCGTTTGAGTATTCGGGCGTTAATGTTTTAGAATGAGGAATTCATGGCTAGGCAAATCTTACTAAAATTTTTAGTATGCTACTGTTTAATTGACACTATCAAACAAGCAAATTGCTCGTCTCATAAAAATAGCTCCCTTTCATTTCGCTTCATCTTTTTAATTATATCATATCCAAAAACTTTTGATTGCGTTTACTGTATCCGTGATAATGTTATTGTCTCTTTCTGTACCTCTTGCTCTAACTAACTTCGCTCATTTCGCAAATTTATATATCGCGCCTTTAGGATGAAAACGACACAATTCAAAAAGATTGAAAATTGAGTTATCGTCACAAAATTACTTAAAACGAAGTTCTCAATACAATAATAGTTCAAACACAGCCATATACAAGCAGGAAAAGGACAAAACTATTATATCGGTCCCTTTTTTATTATATTTTTATAAACAAGGGACTAGTTTTTAGTCATTTAAAAATGACAACACCATTTTAAATTTTTTGAATTGTGTCGTTTCGGGTTGCTGAGGTCTCGGGTTCGATCCCCGGGTCGGGCAAAGTGATATTGAGTTTTTCTATTCAGTATCAGCTCGGAGTCTGGAATTTGTGCCCGATATGGCGATAGGCTCGCCCCCTATCACATCATGGGACGGAATAATGGCGAAAAGTGGGTGTACTAGTTGCGCCTCTGCCTACCCCTTCGGGGATAAAAGGCGTGAGTATATATGTAATGTATATGTATAGATAGATTAGAAGATCAAGCGTATTTGTAACGGACGGTCGAGACAGAAATAATAATTGTATGTACATTTTAGTGAGGTGCCTCGATTTCCTTCGGGCTTCTGCACGAAAATGTTTATTTTAGTTCAAAAATGGAAGCTGCCTTTTACAATATGTATATTCATACAGTGGATATGTTGTTTTACAACTATAAAATTACATGAAAATTGTATGCAGTATCTAATAATTATTTAAAATCAGTGTAGCAATAATATTGTGGGAATTATCTGTATTGGTTAATTAAGGAGTTGAAGCTGGTGCTATTTTTCTAATGATTTTAAAATAGCAATGTACAGCTCGTTGCCGCTATTTTTAACACCCGAAAAAAAAGAGGGGTTTATCTGTATGTTTGTCTGTGGCATCGTAGCTCTCAAACGAATGGACTAATTTAGACGCGGTTTTTTTTGTTTGAAAGCTAATGTGATGGAGAAGGTTTTTAGCTATAAATTATGAAGATCTGTACAGGCGTTTCAAGATGATCAGGCTCGTTTACAACTTAAAATTCCGATTGATTTTAAATTTGATGTACTGTGACTTCGGCAATATTTTTAAACATGAGCCGATGCAGTAGCATCAAGTAGTCTGCGGGATACAACTTATAGCAGTTATTATGTTTGGGCTCATAAGGATGGTCTCAACGAGTAGTGTTAGATAGTTAATTATCAAGACCCCATGATGGAGAATAAAGTATTTCAAAAAGTTTGATATTATAATTAAAGTAAGAATTTAATATATCCCGATACAAAAAATCTTTAAAAAGTTAGATAATAAAAGTGTCATTGTCGTTTAAGTATGTAGTAATATTTTGATCCAAGCGTCCACACGTCGGGGGACCGAACTCCGGACCAGAGAGATGAAAATACTTCTTTAGCGGTCCCCCGACATGGCGACGCTTGGGTCAAAATACTACTAGGTAGGTACTTAAACGACAAAGATACTTTTATTATTTTACTCTTTAGAGATTTTTTGTCTCGGGGGTTATTTAAATTTTAATTTATGTTCCATATGTAAGGTGCAGCGAAATGGTGATGTATGCATGGACTTCAAATGATATTGTTAACCATTTAGATATTTTAATCAAACGTAAAAATTCAAATCAATTGACCAAACTAAGTCTAGTGTTCGAACTTCCAAGTAAATAACTACCAAAGTTCTAGCTATTTCTGTAATAAAGTTGACAGTCCATGATTAAATTACGAAATCATCAATGCCGAAAATTTGCCGAATCATTGAAACTCGAAGCTCTAAGGGTAACCTAAATCCGTAGACAATCTGAAGCGATACCTTCACAAGTATTTTGTTTATATAGGGATAATCCTGTGGTATTGAGCGAATCCTGAGAAATTGGCTGTCCTGGTACGTGAATACCTTTTGTGGATGAGTTTTATTAAATTTCCTTATATCTGCACGAGTTTTTCGGTCTTGTTGAGGATAAGGTTTTCAAGGGATTTGGTATGAATGTCTATATTTTAGGTTGTTCATAAGAATAGAATCCTTACCTATTATACAAATTTTTGGAATCATCCAGCTTGTTGTCCAAAAAATGCGGGGTGACTTATTCCCGGGGTTCTGCGACCATTACTGAGACATTAATGTAAAGTATCATAATATCTAGTAATTAAACAGGCTATTATGACTGCGGCCTGGAATACATTACATACTGGTGTTCGTTATGTTTGATGGCATAAACAGTCATAGCTCTGGACAAACTTTAACATACTCAAAGAAAGGCAAACTGACTCAGCACCAGCAAGTGGTCTGGCATCCAAACATCGATAGACGTGCGTTGACTATCGACAACACAATTATACCTTTTATACACATAAACCTTTGACCTACTAGCTCGTATGCCGTAAAAAATTGCCTGTAAAAGCGAAAATCGTCTTTACCCCAACCCTATCGTACCTCATATTTCAGTGTACCCACGATTGCGCTGTGTAAATTACTGTGCGAGATTGATTGTGGGCTCGCGTTCAGCTGATTGATAAGTTTCGAACGGCGCATTTACTGCGCCAATCAGATGTATTTCACACTGTAGCTTGAACTAGCGCGTATCTAATTGGAGTTCAAAGTGACATTAATTGTCTACCTCTGCATTTTAGCGTTTGATTTTAATGATTTTTTTTTAATTTTATTTACAGTACCTAATGCAGGTCTCTTTACATTTAAGTTTAACCCTTAACTACCCAGTATGCTTTTGTAACGTACCTGACCAGTAGTGTCCGGCGGACACACTACAGAGATAAAATAGAAAAACCGTGTTAAAATCCGAAAACTACTTTTATTTCGATGTCTTACATTCGCGTAAATATAAAAAATCATTATTAATTATTTATTTTACCTTTTTTATTACTTTTTTTTAAACAGATATTACACAACATAATATTTTTACCGAGTGTTCAGAGCATACATTTCATATCAGAATACTGTTAAAAAGAATTGTATATTTTCGATCGACAAATACTATGAAAACGGTTCTTGCTTTTTGCTCAGAAGATTGAGCAGCTCCTTGATCTGTGGTAGCATCAGATGATCCCATCATGTCTTGGATTATATGAGTACGATTCATCTTTTACACATACAAACCCAATTTATTTTTTAGAAAAGCCGAAGGTATTAGATGCGATGACACATTGAAAAATTTTAGATATAGAAACCTTATTTTGTCCTCATAGTATTTAACTACTATGAGACCATTTTGTGTCTAGGATTTCCTACTACGAGGCATGTAAAATAATTACCAAAAGTAACGTTTCTGCTACTTTGAACGATGATTCAAATGACTAGTTGACCATATTGTACGCAATATTTTGTCATTCTTTTCCCAGATATTCGTATTAAAAAAAAGGGTATAAGTGTTTCTTTTAGTCACAGATCTCCTAAATTTTAAATCGTACATCAGCTGAAAATCATCCAGGATTTTTGGGCAGATACTGTTTGAGTTATACCCTACTTTCAAAAGATATATGCTCATCGATTGTAACATTTTGCCCATGCAAATACAACTATTTTAGGTTGAGGCACACATACTTTAACAGCTTTCTAATGGGTGCAAGTAGATTTCTTGACTTTTTGAGAGATTTTTTTTCAAGGGCACGTTGAATTTCTCCCTATCTCAGTGTTGGTTTCTCAGAACAAAAACGAGTATGACTGGCTTATCACAAAAATATCTAAGCACTGTGACTGTAACCAAATAGTCAATATTACAAGTACAAAGACTGCTATTATAACACAAAGAATGCACTGTGAGTTGATTTATTACCTACTTGATACGATATTGTTTTAAATAAACGTAAATAAACAATCTACCTTGGTACTTAAATCAAACAAAATATATTTGTGTCTGTTGGACACTTGTGGGTTGATGCGTTACAGTTTTGCTTTACTTGTAATAAATATTAAACTATTTATGTTACAAATATTTTTATTGCACAATTAGATCAGTAAACTTCGGAGGTAGATTAGATAAAGCGGTTTTTCGTAAAAATAAATACTTAAGGTTTTATGAATAGCCGAACGCAAAAATGTGTCCGACAGACACTTGTGGGTTGTTTAGGGTTAAAAAAGGTTTTTTGGTACTACTCTTATTTCATCATCATCATCACTATCATCATGAAATCCACTGCTGGACATAGGCCTTCCCTAAAGATTTCCAGACGGACCTATCAAAAGCGACCTGCATTCAGCGTGTTCCTGATTAATAATAAAATATTAGTATTATTTTGTTGTAATACTAACATAGGTAGGTAGGTATATAATTGTGTATCTTTTTAATAAATTACATTGATCTGAAATGATACTGATATATCTGAAACTGAATGATATATGATGACATAATAACAACATTAAAATATTCCAAGTTTGTAATCTAGTTTAACGCCTAAATCACTTTCTTATCAAGTTGTTGCAAAACCAATTTAAACTTTACAGTCTTTACGAGTATCTCCGCGCGCGTAATGGAGATGTGTGTTTGTTTACATTTAACTTGCGAACCCTCCTCCATTATTTACATTACTGTCACTCTACACTCCAATATGTGGTCTCAGATAAGGCGCTCCTGAGCTCTCATCCACTGTCTCCAGCTCGTCGCTCCACCGGCCCGCGTGGCACACACTACGCTCCCTGTACATGGTCTCACAACAATCGCCCCTGAGCTCTCATCCACTATCTCCAGCTCGTCGCTCCACCGGCCCGCGTGGCACTACGCTCCCTGTACGTGGTCTCACAACAATCGCCCCTGAGCTCTCATCCACTACCTCTAGCTCGTTTCTCCACCAGCCCGCGCGTCACAGCACCCGCCCCTGAGCTCTCATTCACTACCTTCAGCTCGTCGCCCCACCGGTCCGCGCGTCACACACTACGCTCCCTGTACGTGGCGTCACAGCACCCGCCCCTGAGCTCTCATTCACTACCTTCAGCTCGTCGCCCCACCGGCCCGCGCGTCACACACTAAGCTCCCTGTACGTGGCGTCACAGCACCCGCCCCTGAGCTCTCATTCACTACCTTCAGCTCGTCGCCCCACCGGTCCGCGCGTCACACACTACGCTCCCTACTCGTGGTGTTACAACAGTCGCATTAGATTTCTGACTGCCGAAAGAACCTACACTTTATAATTAAGATTTCATAATTAACTTGCGACTGCTTACGTAGACCATTGTTTGAAACATTTATTTTGACTAATTAATTGTGGGAGCAGTTTTGTAAAACGTAATGAATTATTCACAAAGTTTCGGTTACATTCCTAATAGAGACGGTTTTGGTAGCATCTGCGGTAATTTATCTTTTAAAGTAATTACATTTCTGAGACCTTTTTAGTTTCCTATTAAAATCACAGTTAGATAAAGGTTTTTTGCGATATCGCAATATACTTATGATCACTGAAACACATTATTTGTCTATTTCTCAATAATTAATTTGTGTAAAACACGGTTTACATGTATTTTTTTTCGCGAAGAAAGTGACTTATTACTACCGCCCAGCCTTCAAGGAGGACGACTGAACGGTTATGTTGGGTTCACCGTACCTTACGACCCGACGTTGAGCCGCCCTGAGACATGGAACCATTGGGCGACCGCCGGGTCGAGTCCCTAACCTATGTAGGTACAACGCACGGCATACCAACCAAAACTCCGTGGTGGCTATCTTCGGGGCATTAGGGACGGCTGCGGGCTTCCTCTGACGGAATTGTCTAAGATTAGTTGTCGTCCGCAATCACCCCTGCGCGGTGTCGCTTAGTGCGGTCCGTCTCTTATTGTGGGGGGAAGGGGAAGAGAGGGGCTCAGAAGTCCAAAAGACTTCGGCGTCAACGACAGCGTGAGGCCTACCTGCCACACTGCCGTGATGGACGGGGGTCGCAACATTGTGCTAAAAACGCGCACAAAACTAAAGATTGACAGCCCCCTACCGCCCGCCTGCACCCCCTAGTGGCCCCTGTTAATCGCCTTTTACGACAGGTAGAGGATACCGTGGTAGAATTCTCCGAACGCCCCTAATCCACAGAACGGTACTTACAATGAAAGACTTATCTAAATGAAATTTCGATGACGGATGAATGCCACTTCACGCCGGTTTTCGATAAAGCTGCTATTTTCACTGTCCAGCCGAATCAAAAACACCATAACCTGGATTTTAACACTTTTTATATGCATTGAATGACGAGACGAGCATGCCGTTCGCTTGAAGGTAAGCGATACGACCAACCATAAACAGTAGCGACACTGTCCAGCATCTTGAGTTACAAAGTACTGTGTGGTATTCCACTGCGCTCCTCATCCTGAGACATAAGATGTTAAGTCCCATTATGTCTAGTAGTTACACTGGCTACAATATCTTTCAAATCGAAACACAACAGTGCATGCACACTGCTGCTTGGCGGGAGAAATAGATATTGCGGTGGTAACTACCCAGACGAACTTTTACGTATGAGAGGCCTACCACCAGTACCAGTACTTATAAAGGGGTAATGATTTAATTATAAGGAAAAACCAATTCCCTTCGTTCCTGCCTCACTTTATTATCTACTTATAATAACCTGAAGCTGTGATTCCGCAGGACGCGGCAGACGGCAAACGGCTACAGCATGTACCGCGACGCCAGACGGCACTACTATGCAGGATTAAATTGTATGAGACCGATTCCACACACGAAGGCAAGTGTTGTCCGTCCATGACGTCCGTCTGCCGCGTCCTGTGGAATTACACCTTAAAAAATATATATTATGGACGTATTCAAGTATGATCTGAGGGGGTCATTGATACGTATCCGAATTCCAGTCATGCTCACTGCATATCGATTGGGCCACGAATATGGAGAAAATATAAATGATTGTAGGGGAGAATTGGACGGTGCCATTGAATTTTGCTGTTTCAGCAGCCCATATAGGGTGCCCGACCGGAAATCCGGAATAATGTTATGCGGACGCCATGACGCATAGTTATTTTTCTACAGTAATACAACTCTGTTATATGAATATATTGTCTTGTTTTTACTCTTCTACTGTTGAAAGACTGATGAAAATAATGTGCATTTATTTTCGTTTAGTATCTACACTCCTATTACGAGCCACCACAGATAGTAACATTGTACGAACTTTTTGTGTGGTAACTCTTATAACTGGTACTTTAGCGATGTTTTTATTCTAGAAAAAAATATTACTTTTGCTTAAGTTGTTACCTTTACTGTTCCTGAAAAAACTGACTGTTGGTAAATGTTCAGTAATATGTTCTGTTCATAGAAGTTTATATTACTGTTCTCTTTTCACTGTGTTTTGATATATGACTGCTGAGAATGTGGACCCATGCCTTCTGATATAAGGAAAAATAAGAGCCTATTATGCACTCACATTATAGCACTTGTTAAATCTTGGCTTTTAGTATCTTACTAATAATGCGAAAGTTTGTCAAAATAGTTGGATGTAAACGCAGAAATGACTAAATGGATTTAGATGAAATTTAGCACACGACTAGATCATATCCTGGATTAACATAGGCTACTTTTTATCCCAATAGTTTCCTCCCATGGAAAATAATAGGTATTTTTATATGATTCTTTGAGTAGATAGCGCTGGCTTCGTACTGTGTTTTACGAAATTTTGTAGCGAGAAAGGCCTGTTACGCTGGTGAAGCCGCGAGCAACGCCTAGTAGAATTATAAAGTTAATAAGGACTAGAGTTGAATTTCAAGACATTGTGGGCTGCAATAGCTAGATATTTTTGAAGGAAATATTTACATCCTCAATGTTTTTTTTTAAGTTAACAAAGGACATTTCCTATCTTTATTCCATAACTCCTACACATAAAATTACTGCAATAAAAAATCACAATCTCTCAAAAAAGTACACAAAATGATTCAAATAATGGCGTTGTTACTAGTCAGTGCTCGCAGAACTTCATGAACGACTGCTATTAAAACAAAATGAGCTCAAACGTGACGCATAACAAGATAATAATTGGAATGGCAATGCATACCCGTGCGATAACCATGTCATTACAATGATGAGTTTGATGAGTTAATCTACCCCCGGAGAATACACTCTGAAAAGCAATCAGTCGCTCATTTATTTACCAGAATTATGGCATCAGTGAAAGGGACATTATTCTGCTATATGATAAGTATACGCCGCCTATATGATAGTCTAGGGAGCTCTACTGCACTACGCTAACAGCGCTTGGCTCGTTCCGTCGGTGACAGTGCAAAGAGCGCTCGTCTATAGAACTACAGTCTACGCCTAACAGCTTCCGGATACATTATACCGCGTTGGCCACAGCGCTCAGAGCGCTCGTCTATTGCACTGTTTATTTTGGAGAACCAACAGATGATATCTTAATAACTATAGAGAGTAACAATTGAGGTAGTAGAGTTTCCCACGACTAAAACAACGTATTGAGATGTGAGCAGTTACATTTCGTCGTTAATTATAACATTTATACACACTGTACATAAAACTCCCGTTAATAATACAGTGCTTGCCAATTGACATAAAATTTAAAAGCACAAGGTCTTATTAGTAACTAAATAAAAAGGTCAGATTAAAGAAGGCACAGTCTTTAGTGTCACATTAATCTGTCAAGGCCCGCGACGGACACCGGTGTCCATATACATAGGGTTTTCTCATACATCTATATATATAAGCGGGCCTTGAAGGGTTAATAATACAGCGTGACTTTTAACCTAAAAATTTAAGTAGCCGACGGGCCCTAGTATCAAATAAAAAGGCAATAAAATGATTATGAATGTCGCCTCTTGTACCTTTGGCTTAGTTTACATTGATTAGGCGATCGCGTATATCCTTCAATGAGATTTCATCAACCTGTGGTGATCAATTAATTTTTGGATAGTATATTATGTTTGAGACTAAGGAGTTTAATAACAATTAACTTAGTCACCGAACCCGTCATCTATAGTAAAGTAGTAAATATATTAGCTCTGTATTATATACAGCCCACTGCTTAGCACAGGACTCCTTTACTACCGAGAGGGTCTAGGCCTTAGTCGACAAGGCTGGCCTAGTGCGGGTTGGCAGACTCTATGTACCTTCGATTTTCTTAAAGATAACTTCTCAGGTATATAGGTTTCCTCGCGATGTTTTCTTCGCCGCTACAGCGAGCGATAACTCACAAAGAATACACACATAAGTTTAGAAAAGTCACAGAGGCATGCCCTTGGGTTTTGAACCTGCGGATATTCGTCTCGGTAGTGCATTCTAATTCCAACTAGGCTATCACTGCTTATCTGCTTGCGTGATTCTTTTCGATTCATCATCATCGACCAGGAACAAACCAGTGTTAATAATATATGGCTAGTATAAAGTCTTAAGTTTTAAATCGTCGTGTCTGCGTAATTGAAATTCTGGTGATTCAGAACCACTTAATTTTTCAACAAGTTTCTGGCTTGTTTCCAAATTGCAGTGCTTCTGTAGTAAAAATGTACTTATCGTTAGCTTACAATTTTCGAACGTAATAATTTGGGCTGACGGTCCAGTGGAGATAATAATTGCTGGAGTGAAGGCAGGTGCGATAAATTAGACCTTCATTTCAATACCAGTAACAAATTAATACTACGTTAGGTAATTTCTGTTTTAATGCAAAAATATTATTTTTTCATCTTTTACGGGGTTTGATCGTGGGTCCGCCCGCGTAACAGATTTTCCAGGATAAAAGTCCTGCTATACATTTTCCCGGGATACAATGCCTATGTCCTTCACATGGTTCTAAACTATCTCCATACCAAATTTTATAGACATCCATTCGGTAGTTTTGAGTTTATGGGGTTCAGACAGCCGCGGAGGGGACTATTGGCAAACAATTTTTAGAATAACTAGCAAATAAATTAATTCTGACTGTGCTGTATGAGTAATGATTAAACCCGAATAAGCTCTCTGTCTGTACTCGGCAAGTATTTAAATCAGTGGTGAGAGAAAGCTCACAAAATATTAATTTGTTTTTTTAGAAAAAAAATAGGACTATTGTAGGTATTACACAAAACACTCATTAAGAAATCTCTAGTATTTTAAGTTAACTTCCTTCTCTTTATACATCTCCATAAATCAGATATACTGACACAGTGTTAATTGCTAGTATTGATGTGTGCAATCTACTTTCAAATTAGTTCTGTATTCGACCCAATCTAGTTATTTTCTTTATATATTTCGTCCTTTAAGATCCTCGCCCCAATGAGACCTCACCCAAAAGTCTATGGTAATCGGGTCACGTTTTGTACTAATGACTCTCTCATTAGTCTGTAAGGGCCATCACTCCTGTACGGTTGGACCTGGCCACTAATCTACTCTGGTTGTTACAAAGATTTCTACCGAAGATATTTTTTGATTCTGCTTTTTATGTTACATTTTCTTTAACAGCGGTTGCTTTGTTCTATGAGTGCTCGTGAAGTACGCAATCTTTTTAAACTTCATTTCAATGTATTTAGGTATTACCTCTTTACTTCGTGCTATTACCTGAATTTAGATCTCTGAGTTATCCTACAATTAAAGTTAAATATTCTATGTAAACTTTGTGATCAGATACATCAATCTCTAAATTACATCAATTCATACAAAGGTTACGTAATCTATTTTACGCAATATTATTTTAAAAAGGTAAGCGTTTTAAATTGTTACTAAACAAACTAATTTTCTCTACATATCCGGTACTGATTTACGTATGTGGTTCGATTTAGTGTAAAAAATTAGCTGAAATAGTTCTTCCATTCGAGCCTTTCCTTGCTTAAATTGTTTGAGTTAGGAAGCTAGGTGTTAAGATAAACTTGATTTTTAAATATGCGTTCAACTTCAAACATATTACTCTCTCAACACAATGCGGAGCAGTATGGGACTTCAGTTCAACAAAGTAATATAAATATCTTTCTGCGCTAAAATAAACGATTTTTGAACATCTTAAAAATAATTCTGGTACAGAGAAATCCCTATGGACCGGGCAGAGAATTAAATAAACCTGGGGATATACCATGAAAACAACAAGGAAATAGTAAAATAAAAAAGTGTACTTAAAATAATAATAATACAAGAGCCTTCTCCGTGAAAGGTTTGAGGGCTTAGTCTACCATAAAAAGGCAGATAAAGACCTATAAATACACACCCACGCACACACACACACACTCACGCCTGTTATCCCGAAAGGGGTAGGCAGAGGCGCAACTAGTGCACCCACTTTTCGCCGTTATTCCGTCCCATGATGTGATGGGGGCGAGCCTATCGCCATATCAGGCACAAATTCCAGACTCCGGGCTGATACTGAATAGAAAAACTCAATATCACTTTGCCCGACCCGGGGATCGAACCCGACACCTCAGCTTTGCAGTCGTATTGTAATACAACTACGCCACCGAGGCAGTCTAGACCTATAAATAATATTAATTAAATAGCTCAGATCGCCTGGTTCTTACTTTCTTCAAATTTCTATAGTATGCGCGAGGATACAAGGAAAATTAGGTAGTTTTGGTAAACATAGACTTTGTCTGTAAGAATATTGATCGTGCAGCTCACCCCCATTATAGCTTGAGCTGTCTGTTATGCCCCTATTTAAGCAGTTGAAGGTGAAATCATTTTATCATCAACATCAGCCACATGACATCCCCTGCTGAACGTAGGCCTCCCCTAAAGATCTCCAGACGGATCTGTCAATAGCGGTCTGCATCCAGCGTGTTCCTACGAACTTGATTATATTTGAATATCAATGAAATCATTTGATTATTATAATTTTATGATGTTGTATTTTCAATATAATAGCCGAGCTTATCTCGAGTAGAGGAAAACCTTTAACCATTTCTAAATTAACTCTAAAATCAACTCTAACAATGAAAACGAATTCTTATTTCGTAGTAGACCTCTTAGAAATAACTGAAGCGAAAATTCCAGGGCAGGTAAAAAATGAAATGCCTAAATGTAGTAAACTGTACTTGATTAGAGCCAGACCAGCTGTAGACCATGATAAATCACTAGATCCCGGAGTGTCTGTACATTGAAATAAATGTGATAAAGAAAGGGGATTACTAAAGAACAGTAATGGAAATCAAATTAGCGATTTTTATAATTCTTTTCTCTGTTTGTATGTTACTGCACATCTCCGAAACTAATGAACGGATTGCGATGAAATTTGACACACGGGTAAATAATATGCTGGATTAACACATAAGCTGCTGTTTATCCAGGGAAAATAAAAAGCGGGACTTTTATTCCGGAAAACCCATTCACGCTGGCGAAGCCGCGACCAAAACTAGTAGAAATATTAATAGGATTTACAGGCCCATATGTCGCGACCTCTCTTATATGCTTAATAGCTTCTGCTTCGCCCGTATTAGTGCAATGCCATCCTGTACTACTGTGAGGGGTTAAGCATTAGTCCACCACGCTGGCCTAGTGCGGGTTGGCACTTCACATACCCTCGAAACTCTTATGGAGAATTCTCAGGTATGTAGGTTTCCTCACGATGTTTTCCTTCGCCGTTAAAGCGAACAATAATTAATAAACAATACACACGTTATTTAGAAAAGTCGAAGGTGTGTGCTTTGGGTTTTGAATGCGGTCATTGTCTCGGCAGACCGTTACATTGCCAACTAGGCTATCGTCTACTTAACGTAAAATAATACGTCTCGTATTAGTACGTAGAGTAAATAGTTGCCGATGGCATTTGGAAAATGGTAGTAGAATAAGTGCTTGTTTCACGGATTTTATTTACAGTTATCGTACAGCTAATGTAGATAGAACTCATTTATTATCGTTTATTTGGGAACGTAGATTACAGTGTGACATTTGAATTTGGTCAGCGTATACATTTTTGTTACGAGTAGTATTTATAAAGCGGGGAAATAGGCCCTTAAACTTTTAAATTGATTTGGATAAAATTTGACATTTACAGAACATTTTTATCACAGTGGAACCTTAATTCGGGACCGGGATATAAAAGTAACACAGCTGAAATTTTTTTCCGGTCCATTATAGAAAAGTAACACAATGGAAATCTTATTCTGAAATTTACAGTTAAAAAAAGAATTATAAGCTAATATTAGTAAAGATTATTAGTATCAAGACTTATGTCAAGACTTTAACATGTAGACTGAAGCGTAAATACACAAAAACAGCTTTCAGTCACAACTCGTTCATCATGCTTTGTTAACTTTTCAATTAATCTTATCTTTAAACAACGAGCACTGAAGGTTTCATTTATTTTACAGTAACTGAATTATGGAAATTAGTTGAGGTCCAAAATTATAAGATTTTATCTAAGGTTTTAGTTTATCCTCAGAGGTAGGGTAATAAATGATTATGAACCGAATTTGAGGGTAGCTGGTATTTCTCATTGGGAATCGACTGATATCAAAGAGATCTAAGATTATTAAAGCGGACATTAGGAAAATTGTTATACAAAAATTTTGAGCCTGTTCGTCAGTAACGCTATCTACCGTGAAATGGCAAAACGCCTATGTAAAATGCATAAGAACATACTTTGACATGATCATAATACGCAAATTGCCATATTTCCGCCAAAAAGATTGTTGTCTTTACAAAATTTAAGCTTCCCGAGACGTGTAACGATAATAAAGTATAAGACAGCAACTTATCACCAACTAGCTTTTGCCCGCGGCTTCACCTGCACGAAAGAGTTTTTGTTTTTTTTTTATTGTATTGAATAACGAGACGAGCATGTCGTTCGCCTGATGATACGCTATACGACCACCCATAAACTGTAGAAACACCATCCAGCATCCTGAGCTACAAAGCACTGTGTGGAACTCCGCTGCGCACGTCATCCCGAGACATAAGATGTTAAGTTTCATTACGTCCTGTAGTTACAATGGCTACAATGTCCCTCAAACCGAAACACAATAATGCATGCACACTGCTGCTTGGCGGTAGCGGGTATAAATAGACATATGCGAGTCCTACCACCAGTAAAAGTTTTTTTTCGGATAAAAGGACCGCTACACATTTTAAAATGTAGCCTAAAATCTTCCCAGGGTCTTGAACTGTTTAACTCACTACTCCCGAGTCTGTTGCAGAAAAATTAGAGATTTGCACACACAGCAACAAAACAGGGGTCAAAAATGGCATTTTTCGAAAAAACTACAAATTCCTGAATATTTCGAAAATGGTGACACATTTATAGAGGTAATTTTTTCATGTCTGATAGAGCACTATTCACTATCTTACCTTTGAGTTTGTCGTACTATTTATGGCATACCCTATATTATAGATTGGTAAGATTGGTAATAACTTTTGAATCCTATATTATGATTTTTTATACATCTTAATGGCCATGTAGTGGCTCTTCTAATTGAGCCACCTCGACTCCCACTTCGGCTGTCGAATTTCAAGATCCATATTTTAAATCTCTTAAAGGAGAACTTTTGAAGGAAAAATTTAGACCTGATGTCCGGTCTATAAATAGCTATACTGTCCTATGTCTTTGACGGATATAGTGGGACGTGATTAGGAAGAAGTTTTGTTTGAGAGAAGTACCTTTGCTAGCAATAAAATAACTACTAGCTTTTGCTCGGACTTCGCCCGCGTATAAGTTATTCCGGGATAAATCCACACCCACTTTGTATGTTCCCGGGGAATAAGGATTTCTATGACATTCCCAGGGTCCAAATTATCTCCATAATAAAATCCAAATCCGTTTGGTAGTTTTTGATATTGCGATCAGACAGACGCAGCGGGGACTTTGTTTTATAATAGGTAGGGACTAGCTTTTGCCCGTGGTTCTGCCGGCGTTAATAAGTTTTTCCGGAATAAAAGTACATATAAATATTCCTCTTGAATTACTCTACCTATTAAGAAAAACCGCATCAAAATCTGTTGCGTAGTTTTAAAGATCATAAGGACAGACACTGGGAAGCCACTTTGTTTTATACTGTGTTAAGAAGATTAAGACAAGATTACTCATAGAAACACCACGATAAATAAACATACACATTTGTTTCCTAGACAACCTATGAGGCCTCTCGAAGAGTCGTATCAAAGATTATAATATTTACTTGTTATACGATCAAAACACAAATACGTTTAACGAGCTTCGTACAAGTACTATGAAACTTAGAATTAGCTTAACTGTTTTACTAACCACTTTACTGTTGATTGCCTAGCAAATAGGAATACATTTATTCTCATAATTCTTAACAACGTCTGCGCAGCACCTTACGTTTCGACATCATATTACAGTTCTACCATAAATTTCCGATTTATCAAGTTAGTAATCTTAAGACGAAATAATAAATTAAAGGACAAGATCAGAACGTTAGTCAAAATCACTCAGCACTGTCTGTTAAATAAAAAAATGGCACAAAAAACGGTATCATAAAGAAATAATGGCGAAAAAACGTCTATCAATGGTGGAAATTAAAGAAATTGGTACAGACGGGCTTTTTCTTCAAAAAGAAATCGGCGGCTCTTAGTTTAAGAAATGTCTCGCATTTAAGGGCAGGTGTAGGGTGTGTACGCTACTAGAATCTCAGAGAATTCCTTTTTTAATTGCAAGTTTATTTTTATACATGTATATAAATGTGAATTTATAGTTCCAGTTCCTTTTAGTTCCAGAAAACAGATTCATATATATATTTTTCTATTTTATAGTAGGAGTATTTACAAGCATACATACACACTAACGCCTTTTATCTCTTAACGGGTAGGCAGGGACGCAACTAATGCACCCACTTTTCACCGCGCGTATTTCTGTCTCATGGTGATAGGGGGCGTGCCTATCGCCATATCGGGCACAAATTCCAGACTCCGGGCTTATACTGAATAGAAAAATACAATATAATTGCCCAACCCGGGGATCAAACCAGAGACTTGAGCATTGCACTCGTACCGTAATACAACTACGCCACCGAGGCAGTCTCAACAATACTCACAGTTTCGAATAACAAAACTTTCAGATAGACACCATTGTAATATTTCGCACTCAACGTGATAGCAAAATCCAAAAAATAAGATCACACTGGCTTCAATATCGTTCAAATACTTGAAATGAAAACAATTGCAAATTGCTTAATAATTTATTCAGATGGTGTCAGTATAAATTACATTAAAGCTTGTTGCAAAAATATTAAAATTCTTGTTTTCATAATTAGCTGATGTCGATCTCCTCGATGATCCCATACACACAAAAAAATGCCCAACAGTAATCAAACGCAGGGTCTCTCAGTCCACACGTATACGCTACCGCTAGAACAGGGGCGTATTTTTTTTTCCGAAAAAAACAAAATTCGTAACCACCCTACACACTAAATATGTCCGTGACAAACTTTTCATTGGGAAAAATCTTTTTAGAAAATTTGCTTAACTTAAAATGCCCTCGGTTTTCGTGATTTAGATTTGATGTAGGTATTATAATACATTTATGGATCGAGGGGTAACGCAAAGTACGTGTGTTCATATCCTTTAACTAATTCTGTTCTATACGTTATTACGCCCGTACCTTTTTTTATGGCATCGAATGACGAGACTAGCATGCCGTTCAGCCGAGGGATACGACCACCCATAAACAGTAGAAACACCATCCAGCACCTTGAGTTACAAAGTACTGTGTGGCATTCCACTGCGCTCGTCATCCTGAGACGTAGATGTTAAGTCTCATTATGTCCTGTAGTGCGTAAATTTGGACACTTTTTTTTATATTTTTTTTGTATAATTTATGAAGATTTGTTCAGATTATCATCGCGTTTGAAGATTATCAGTTCATTTCCAACCTAAAAAGCCCGATGGATTTTAAATTTGATATGCTGTGACATCGGCAATATTTTTCAACATGAGCTGTTACTGCAGCATCAAGAAGTGTGCGGGATACCCAACTCCTTCGCAACTTATACCGATATAGCGTATTCAGATTAACGTATCTTATGTTTTGTTTTATTTCCCAACATAACAGTTGCCAACTGGATGGTCTGACTTTTATAATGACACTTTTCAAAAGCCTAACTTTCAAGTAGCGAATGTTTCTGTTGGAGTAATATTAATTCAGATCGCTGCCGCGGCAAGCGCGCTACGCTCGCTCAGCTCGCGCGCGCTTACAAAAGTCTAACATAACCTCAATAGGTTGGGCTCTTGCTCTTGTTTCCGCTCCCTCTCCCGCTCCCGATGCCGTTTTTACCCCTGCTCTCGCTCCCGCCAAAAAAGAGTTATAAGTTTAGATAAGTTTAGCATGTCTGTCTGTGGCATCGTAGCTCTCAAACGAATGGACCAATTTGGACACGGTTTTTTTTCGTTTGAAAACCGATGTGATCGTGACGGTTTTAGCTATAATTTATGAAGATCTGTTCAGGCGTTTAAAGATTGTCAGCTCATTTCCAACTTAATAAGTCAGAATGATTTTAAATTTGGTGTACAGTGACATCGGCAATATTTTTCAACATGAGCTGATGCTGAGCTGAGCTTCAAGCAGTCTGCGGGCTACCCAATTCCTTCGCAACTTATAACAGATATAGCGTGATTGGGCTCATAAGTATGTTCTCAACGAGTAGATAGTTGATTATCAAGTCCCCATGGGGAGAATACAGTATTTCAAAAAGTTTGATATAAAAATTGAATTAAAATTTAAATAAACCCCGACACAAAAAAATCTAAAAAGTAAAATAATGAAGTTGTCTTTGTCGTTTATGTACCTAGTAATATTTTGACCCAAGCGTCGTCACGTCGGGGGACCGCTTAAAAGTATTTTCATCTCCCTGGTCCGGAGTTCGGCGGCCCTACGAGAGGACGCTTGGGTCAAAATAAATAAAAGTACTTAAACGACAAAGACACTTTGATTATTTTCCTTTTTAGCGATTTTTTGTACCGCGGGTTATATAAATTTAAATTTTTATATGACACTTTATTGACTCGTGTGATAGATACTTTGTAAGAAATGACTTATTTAAACCAGTACGAGACATAAGTGTTTATAATTTACTAGCTTTTGCCCGCGGCTCCGCCCGCATTAAAAAGTTTTTCCGGGATAAAAGTCCCGGTTTATATTTTCCCGAGATAAAAAGTAGCCTATGTGTTAATCTAGGACATGATCTACCCGTGTGCCAAATTCAACGAAATCCGTTCAGTAGTTTTTGCGTGAAAGAGGAACAAACATCCTTACATCCAAACATCTAAACATCCATACATTCTTACAAACTTTCGCCTTTATAATATTAGTAGGATTACGTAGGGAGTGCAAACGTCCCAATTGTGACACATAGCATTGCAGTTTTTAAATTACGTGTGCTATTGGCATATCTTTGCATTCCAGCTATACAGGGTAATTTTTATATTGCGTTACTAAATGAAACCACATATTCGTCTATACCTCTGCTAACATCGTGCTAAATTATCAATGAATAACGAATACTTACGCCAAAAATCCCGGTTGTAGTATTCCAATTTTTTATAGTTTTGTAGTTTAGTGCGAATATCTTGTGTGTGTAAGTATATTTCTGACTGAAAGTGTATTGTTGCTGCTGCGACGAATAGTCTCCTCGAGCAGTCATAGTGGCATTAGGGCGTGTAAACTTAGAGCAATATTTTATTAATATTTATTTTGTTCGAAACTTGCACTTTTTTATTTTACATGTATGGTTAAAATAACAGAATGGAAAGTGTTATTTTCAACGCGATAAGTATGTGGTTTCATTTATTAACGCAATGTCAAAATGACCCTGTATATGTATTTATTTTGCTACAGTATTAATACGTGGACTGAATATTATGATATCATGCAGTAACAATAAAAAAATAAACAATGAAATTCTTATTTCCTTTATTTTTTATCTAGTTTCCTTAAATCATTAAACATTCATTCGTTCACTACATTACAAACGCCTCAAAACCCATCCCCTAAACTTTGCGACATCAGTGAACAGCCCATAGTGGTTTGGGTTGCATATAGGTCCATCCGTCCTGGACACACTCATGGAGACGATACCTCGGACGTGCCAGGCGCCGGGCACGTCTCCTGCGGCTTTTGACTCATCAGGAACGAAGATCATAAAGCCTCCACCACTGTCACCATTGCAGGCTGATGTTCCTGGGGGAATTGAAGGGTTTAAGTGTAACTTTGCCGTTCAAATATAGGACCATAATGGAAGAATCAAAGTAGAAAGTAAATAGAATGAGAAATAGTCTCCTCTTCTGCGGACTAAAGACTTTTGACTACCCTGGTATATGGCATCTCTATATACTTCTTATTTTGTTTTTAATTTTATATAAATAAATATTTCAGTTATTGTGGAAGCATATAAATAATAATGTTATCTGTTTAGTAAAATAGGGCCGATCGTTTGTTCATCAAATTAAAGTTATCTATCAAATAAATTATAACTTGACTAAATCCAAAATTGAAAAATTAAAGTATCTTCCTCACAGATTCCTAGAATTTTAATCGCTGAATAACTTTTATGTAACAATAGAAACATAAGCCTACCATTAGTGTACCCCGCGCAGAATTTATGATCAGTAAGGAGTCGAGAGAAAAACAACGGGTTGCTCTTGATGCAATTAATCTCTGACACTTTGGGTAACTTCACCTGCTGCAGTTGGGGGGTAAGAGTGTCACTGTTATCGAAACCCCAGCCGGCCACCTGGAACCAAGAAAATTAAGTACATTGTTTTGTTTTTCATAAATAAATGACGAGACGAGTAAGCCGATCACCTGACAGTAAGCGACCACCATACCATACCAGCGCTGTATTATATACTGGCTGAGCACGGGCCTTCTCTACAACTGACAAGGCCTTAGTCCACCACGCTCGCCTAGTGCGGGTTGGCATACTTCACATACCTTCGAAATTCAGAGAGCTGAGGTATGCAGGTTTTCTCACGATGTTTTCCTTCACCGTTAAAGCGAGCGATAATTCACAAAGAATACACACATATATTTTTAGAAAAGTCAGAGGTGAGTGCCCTTGAGTTTTGAACCTGCGGACATTCGTCTCGACAGTCCGTTCCACTCCCAACTAGGGTATCACTGCTTAGTAACACAATTACCCAAAACAAGTTGCACTACGTTCGTCGTCCTTAGGGCTGAGACGTTAGATGTCAATGTCCAGTAATAACTCTCGATATAATATCCTTCAAACTGAAATACAGCAGAACTAGTACAATGTTACTTGGTGGAAGAAATAGACATAAAAGATTTTTCTATCCAGCCGGGCTCTTGCTAACCAAAGACCTATCAAAAGTATCCTTTACTAAGCCTTCTTAGGAGGGAACTGACTGCCTCGGTGGCGTAGTTGTATTGCGTACGCGTTACGAATACGATTTGCGCGCTGAAGTTCGAATCCTGGGTCGAGCCAAAAAAAAAACATTGTGACTGGGGTTTTCAATCTTAAAAATTACTCAGTCGCAGCTCGGAGCCGTAAAGCCTGTGGCTGATCTCTCTCCAGTCATGTCGGATTACCGTCTCACCGGACTATGAGAGTGAAGGAATAGCGAGTGCACCTGTGCATTGCGCACACACTTGTGCACTATAATATCTCCTGCGTACCTGGCTGATCTCCGTTTAGATTGGCCGCCGTGGCCGAAACTGGCTAGGCGGATTACGTTAGATTTTTTTCGTAATAAACACTCACAGTTCCATATATCCTTGCTGGTGGTAGCCTCTTGTACGCCTCAACACTCCACAAACACGCTGGTTGTACATAATCGTCGAAAATAGCCTCAGATTTCAGTCTTACTAACGCTATATCATCATTTAAATGCCGGTATTCGAATGATTCGTGTACTATTATGTCTTGAACCTAAAAAGATAAAGAATATCAGGTGTATACAGTATGAAAAGAAAACCCTCTCCGATCGGCGACAGTATTTTTTGCTGTCAATAATTAATTCTGGTACTTTGATGTTTGTGATTGATCGAGAGACCGATACGTCAGTCTCTCAACCAATCACAATAAAGCGAAGCGTAAACGCATCGCGTGTTTTTTCACATTCTAAGCCCACTGTTTATATTACTTATCCAATCGGGAAAAGACGTAAAATAAAAAGTACCCCATTTAAAATAAAATAAGGATACTAACATGACTCTACATGCAATACCAGGGGCTACGCACGACGATCAGCGCGCCCTGCTATCAGTCGTTATCAGTAGGCTTAGAATGTAAAAAAAAACATGTATGTACTATGTATATACAAAAACTGTAACTTACTTCTCTCTCTTGGGTTGCAATATCACCCCCAACCAGATTGTATTTTCCAAGAACTACGTTTATGCTAGAAGTGACTCGTGGTACTCCACGGATAGTCACACAATGGGCCGCTGAAATGTAAAATAAAATTCTACAAACTTACTACATTATTTTCCTTCATCGTCATACTTATTAGCTAAAGAATGTAATGCACACAGGCCTGTCACAAAGATTTCCAGGCTGACTAGCTGGAAGGCAAATCCATCGTCTTTCTGCGAATTCTATCAGAAATCGTAGAGAAATTGCTTTTCTAGAATTGTTAACGCTAATAGAAAAATATATGGGAATAACATATACTAGCGATACACAGGCATTAGGACATGTCATTGCCCTAGATATTTTTTTTATACATATATACCGTAGACGTAATGTCTATAGCCCCAAATTTGTTGACACTGCTGGAGGATATCAAACGTTGCGCTTATAATTTACATTTTACAATTTAGACCGTCAACAACTCTTCTTCTTTTCTTCGTGGTCAACAATAACAAATTGCGTGCCTTTTCAGTGCGGAAATACAAGTTGTTCGAAATTTTAAAATATATCTCACACTAGCTTTTGCCCACGGCTTCGCCCGCGTTAATAAGTTTTTCCGGGCTAAAAGTACCTACATAAAAACCTTCCCGTTGAATCACTCTATGACTATGACGTTGATACAACTCTTAACAAATAATGCATTAATTACGACCAAATTTGATTACCATAAAAACGGTTCTAGTGAGTTAATCTTAAAAGATTAGACATATACTGTCGCGGACATTTTTTTAGATCATTTCAAGAGGAATAATTCTTTCATACATATATTTTGGTATCTTGAACCGTTTTTGCAGCGCACGCAATGGAAGCCCTCAAGGATGAATAATTTTCCCCGTTTTTTTTCACATTTTCCATTATTTCTTCGCTCCTAATAGTTGCACCGTGATGTTATATAGCCTAAAGCCTTCCTCAATAAATGGTCTATTCAACACAAAAAGAATTTTTCAATTCGAACCAGTAGTTCCTGAGATTAGCGCGTTCAAACAAACAAACAAACAAACTCTTTATCTTTATAATATTAGTATAGATGATATTCTACACACACACACACACACACACACAAACACGCGTGCGCGCGCGCGCGCGCCTTTAGTCCCCGAAGGGGTAGGCAGAGGCACGATTTAGCGCACCCACTTTTCGCCGTGCGTATGCCGTCCTAGGATGTGATAGGGGGCGAGCCTACCGCTATATCGGGTACAAAGTCAAGACTCCGGGCTGATACCGAATTTAAAACTCAATATCACTTTGCCCAACTCGGAGATCGAGCCCAAGACCTCAGATTTGCAGTCATACGGTAATACAACTACGGCACCGAGGCAGTCTATTTTCTTTTTGTTCGAAGAATATTATATCCATTGTAATTAATGACAAGAAACTTAAGATACACAATGTTTTTATAAAAAAATTAAGATGCTGCTTTCATATAGGCGCTCGTCCCGTTTATCATTTGCGAGTTGTAAAATGTCATTTTGTATAATTGCTATAAAATATATCAAAGTTGGTAAAAATAATAAACAGAGAGAACCTCATGGAGATCCATCACAGGAATCCTACTAATATTATAAAGGCGAAAGTTTGTATGTACGGATGTATGGATGTTTGTTCCTCTTTCACGCAAAAACTACTAATCGGATTTCAATGAAATTTGGCACACAGGTAGACCATGTCCTAGATTAACGCATAGGCTACTTTTTATCCCGAGAAAATATAAACCGGGACTTTTATACCGTAAAAACTTTGTAACGCGGGTGGAGCCGCGGCCAAAATCTAGTTATTTATGCGATGTCAATCAAGTGAGCGTGCCTAATAATTATTATTCATAATTAATATTTGTACCAAAAAGAAACTGAACATCAAATGTCTCAAGACAAAAGCATTGCAATTCCCATCTAGAGTCAATACTCATTCAGAGTTTTAGTAACAAAATATAATAACTTATTTTGTTATGGATAATTGTGGCAGTTATCGAGCGAATGCCCTGTTCATTTTGTCATCATTCGCATAAAAATCAATATCGTAACAGAAATAGTTCGAGCGTTGGTGACCTAACGATAACCTGGATGTTCTTTAAGATCGTATTAATAAGGCATTAAACTCTGATAAATGCTTTGTAAGGTTGAGAATCGGGCAGAGTTGCATCCCTGTTTGTTAATTATTTTTCTTCGCTTTAAAGAGTTGAAAACCTGTATCGCAAATTTTAGTCCGACAGGCAGGCTCGTGTTTCTTGCATCAAATCATGACTTCATTAATTTGAATAGGTTACGTACTAATAAAGATACAGTAGACCCGCTGTATTCCGACTTGAAAGTTTTGCAAGACGGCGTTGGATCGTCGTATTTGTCGGACTACAGGGTACTGCCTCCGACCCCTTGTAATCCTGAACTTTTTAGAAAAGGAGTACCTTGTATTACGAAAAGTTACGTCCTCTAAAAAAAATATTGTACCTATGTGTACCTGGATACAATTGTGCATTGATGAATATGCCTATTATATGTTTGTCGGATCATTAGGGGCCGGATTACCACGGGTGTACAGTATACTCAAAACAATTTGAATTACTTACCTGTAAGCACCATAGACTTGGAAAGCAAGGTTCCTCCACATATGTACTTCAAAGATGATAGTTCTAAAACGTATAGGGCGGCGTGCCACGGCCAGTCCCCCGGTTTTGTAGGTTGCCCATTCACGATCAACCCTGTGTGCAAGACTTGACGTCTTCCGCAAGTCATATCTACTTCCGCGGTTACTTTCGCGGTACTTTTTGTTAGTTCCGCAGTACTTTCTGCCGTGTTTCTATACCCTTGAATCAATCTGTTTAGGTAACCCTGAAAATGAAGAAGAGAAATGAATTTATAATCCTTACCTAGTCGTTATAAGGCCGACATTTAAATGCCGTAATACATTTTCGCATTTACAATATTAGTAATTTTATACTTACGGTTGTAGCATTCTTACAATACTCCACATTATTTATAACTAAACTAGTCAGGTATGGCACTACTCCAATATTAACACCTTTGACTCTCAACGCTAGATCCTTGCCTTTCTGGAAGAATTTGATTTCAAATGAATTCGGCTCATCAAGGTTTCTTATTCTTGCTGAAATAGATTCCCCTATTATCGCAACCTGGAAACATCAAACATATTTAAGTGTATTTTTTATTATGCCAAAGCAAAAAATTATGCGACTCAGGAAAAGAAAAGCTGTAGTTAGTTCTAAAGTCTAGGTGTAAGATCATCGGTTTAATGCTGCGTTTCAAAAATGTCCACCCAAACATCAGGTCGCTCATACGTTCCTTAGATGGGACAGTTCCCGATGAAATAAAAAAAAATCGAATGACTGTGACACCACATCTATGTATACATTACGAAACAGACACCAATTAAAAAATTGTGCTCAGTCACTCTTGATTTTTTGAGGATTAAAACTTAAAACTTACCACAGTAACATTTGCTCCAGAATCAAACTTCGCTAGCATTTTGGTGTTTTTTGGAAACTCGCCACCTACGCGTACAGAGTATTGGTTTTCTTCGGTGGGTGACAACCCTGTCACGTAGACGACCGTAATATCTCCTTCACAGGGTTTTACGTATAGTAATGGATCACCGACTATGCCCCAACCATCCGACGGTTTTTGGCATTTGATTAGTGTGATCAGGATCATAAGTATTAGGAACTTCATATTAGTTGAAATAGGACCTGTAACAAAAAGGTTGATCTTTTGTTATAATGAGTCTCATATCTTTTTTTTTTTTTTTTTGCGGGGAAAAAACGCGTTATTGCTACCACCACTGGGGGGTGAGTGGATCGGTTACGTTGGTTTCACACAGTCTACAGCCCAATGTCGACACTCGGGAGTATAGCATCATCCGAGCGAGCATTGGACCGAGTCCCTAACACTATGTACACCCTACACTGGCATACCAACCAAAACCCGCGGTGGCCTTCTTCGGCGCATACGAGACGGCTCCGGGGTATCTTGTTGTACTAAGATAGCTGCACGGGACCGTCCCTGCGTGATGCCGTTGCGGCCCTTCTCTATACAAGGGGGCTAAGATGCCCCCACACTCTAAAGGACGCCTTTGGCGTCTACGACAACGGGAGACCGACCACTCGCATTGTCGTCCACCTCGGAGTCGCTTAAATTGCTCTGAGCAGCCCCCCGCTGCTCGCCTCGCGACTCTCTTGAAGCCCCATTTAGTCGCCTCTTGAGTCTCATATCTGAGGGTTTGATGTCAAACAGAAGAAAATAATACGGCGAAAAATTCCGCAATAGCTCGAAAAAATATTGTGTCGTGCCAACCCTATATTGGAGTGTCATAAGGGAGGTAGAAGGAAAAATAAATGACGCCAATGTTGAAACTTAGGATCATAAGATTTACAGTTGCTCAACATTATAAAACAAGATTTAAATCCTTTCCATTAATCCAATCAACAGCATTTTGGTAACTAAAGATCTTCTGTATCCACTTGGTTCTCATAGAAGAAACTTTTACAACTTACAACTATATCACATGCTAAAACTTATGAAATTGTAAATTTTGAGTAGTTTCCGAACTTGAACTGTTGAGGGTAATTAATAAAAGCGGCGATAGCCTAGTTGGGAGTGGAACGGACTGCCGCGACGAATGTCCGCAGGTTCAAAACCCTGCATACCTGAGAAGTTCTCTGAATTTCGAAGGTGTGTGAAGTCTGCCAACCCGCACTAGGCCAGCGTGGTGGACTAAGGCCTTAACCCTTTCAGTATTAGAGGAGGCCCGTGCTCAGCAGTGGGCAATATATAATGCAGGGCTGGTATGGCATGGTATGGATCCAAAATACAGATTGCATATAAATGCTGTCGAACTAATTTTAGGGTTGTCAGACGTACCGGATAAAGGTGACAACTGGGTACGTCATTATCAGCCAGTGTACTTGGTATTTCCAAACAAGTTAGTGGATATAGGGGCTTTACCCCAGAAGCATTCAATTAACAATATTTTTCCTTATATAAATAAAGCAACAAACACCAACGTGGAATATTTATAATGCAGAGATGTATTTCCAGAAATCCAAGTCCCAGCTATCCTATGTAACTTTAGCTTCCCTTTTATATGTACTTGTGTTGCATAATTGAGAATACCTACAAACAAAAAGGATTTGCCTTCTGAGACAAAGTTAATGTTAGCCCCAAAGTACAAAAGTCATGAGTCATATCCTTCCCGATCCCGGTTCCTCTCATTAAAGGCTTTGACGCATTCGTTTTTTAACCAACTTGTAAAAAAGGAAGAGGTTCTCATATGGGCTGTGAATACCATTCAATGGGTAGAGATTTTTTCTTAAGGTCATTGCCCCACACTCACATATGTACATAACTATTATATGTAAAAAATTACTTACGCATTTTTACACGAACAAAATAGTTATTCCAAATATCACAAATACACGAAAAACTACAGGAATCACAATAAACACACTCAATACCACTGTTTCGTATGCAAGCTTATGTTCTTTTGAGCTTGAACGCAGCAAGTTGTGATAAAACAAGTTTGTTGAAACAAGGTTCAATATTTCTTGAATGTACATTGTAATCGATTATAATCGATTGCAAAAAAATATTTTAATCGATGTGATGTTTAACGAATTATAAGAGTAACCAAATATTTTAATTTTGTTACTCTTCAATATTTTTTTTACCAAATATTCAGAAATAAGCTTTTAGAATTGTCTATGACCTATATGGTTTAAAATATTTAGAGTAGCTACTGATTATAAAAAAAACTGCTAAATTTATTGGGACTTTTACTAGTATTTGGATAGTCTGGTTGTCTAACGAAACGAGTAGCTTAGTACTTATATTACCTGATTCGATTATTTTATCAGCACGAAAATATTTTATAAATAATCACAACTCGAATTGATTTTTTTATTCTTACTCAGTAGGTTTCACGTGAAAAAAATTATTGCACAATTTTTATTGTAAATAATGCCTTTAAAAAGAAAAAATATTCATAAACTCCGCTCTATCCTTTCAATAATTCTTGATTGCTGTTGTTTATTTGCAACGTGCATGCAACCGTCTTGTTTTCCTTAACACTGACCTCTGACGTGATGGAATTCCGAGAAAATAAATGTTTTAGCGTGTGTAATGTTTTGAGAGCTGCATTTGCTTATCGGTAGAAGGGAATGAGTTTTTTATTATATTAAATGTCGAGACGGGGCAGCTGCTTCTTGAGGGACCATGACACGAAGGCCCATAAAGTGAAGAAACACACACACACAAGCGCGCGCGCTCCTTTTAACCTCTAAGGGGTAGGCAGAGGCGCAAATAATGCACCCACTTGTATCCGTGCGTGTTCCGTTTCATGATGTGATAGGAGGCGAGCCTAACGCCATATCGGGCACATATTTCATACTCCGGGGTGACACTGAAAAAAAAATCCTATATCACTTTGCCAACATAATACAACTACGCCACCGAGGCAGTCAAGTAAAGAAACGCCTTCCAGATATTAAAATTTTAAAGAATCAAATAATTAGGTGGCATTCCACTGCGCAAGTCGCTCTGAGACATAAGATGTTCTCTCATATGACACTGGCTCAGTACACAACAGTAAATGCACAGGGCTGCTTTGTGGCAGAAATAGGAATTGCGGCGGCCTAGCCAGATGTATCAGATCAAGTTATGTAGGCATTGAGTTTCAGAGATCCAGAGTTCTGACATCATCGATCAGGAAAAGGTCCATACAGGCTTTGATTAATTATTAATCAAAGCATACAGGTTTCTAGAGCCTATTATGAGTGCCATACGTGACGATATATTTAATTTTATCTTACTAATTATTGTAAATGCGAAAGTTTGTGTAAATGTTTGCATCTCTGTTAGTAAACACAAAAACTTCTGAACGGATCGAAATTTGGCACACGGGTAGATAATGTCTTGGATTAAAACATAGGCTACTTTTTTCCAGTAATTTGCTCTCATGGGAAATATTTTTTTTTATCTGATTCATTAAGTAGATGACGCTGGCTTCGTACTGTGTTTTGAGACCTTTGAAGCTGCGAGGTACACCTAATTATAGATAATGTTCTCATGTTATATCATACACTGTACAACTGTATGAATATTGCAGTCAGTGCCGGATTAAGAATACTTGATGCCCTAAGCATTCCCCGCCTGTGGCTCCATCCATGAGTAAAATAGTATTGGTCTTTGTATATTTTTTTAGTTATTTATTGACTCCTCAAGCCCCGCGATGGACACCGGTGTCCATATATATATATATATATAGGGTTTTCCCATACATCTATATACTATATAAGCGGGGCTCGAAGGGTTAGGTACCAAGCAATAAAAACCAAAGCCTTTTTTTATTTATTAAAATGCGACTTACGACTTTTACCGGCATTAAATTCGCGGAAAATAGTCTTTAAGTCCAACATTGTAAGCATACCTACAGGCTACATGCATATTATACTATTGATAAAGCATCGAGCCCTTCCCGTAGCATCGTTGCTCATTTTTCGTTTTATATTAGTAATTTTTTTTTGGCGCTGTTTCTGGTGCCCCCAAGAGGTGATGCCATAAGGAATTGTTTAATTTGCTTATGGGCTGATCCGGCAACGATTGCAGTCGTTCTGAGCGCTGTCACTGACGCGAAAAAGATTTTGACGCGGGCAAAGCCGCTATCAACACCCAGTAATATGCTACTGCATCACTGCTAGGAACGGGCTTCTTCTAGTACTTAAAGGGTTGACCTACACGTCATTTATAAAAATTTGGAAGGTATGTAAAAATTGGCAACTCCACTAAGCCAGCATTGTGGAGTAAAACTTATTTATCAGAGTATCAATAAGGGGGAGGGGGGGGGGGTGAACTACGTATCAAATAGCGGAATCTCGCCCGTCTCTGATACCTCACTGTGAAAATACAACAATAATTTTGTATATAATTATAAACCAATGTTTAAGCAATATAAAAGAAAAACCCTCTCAGTAGTAGAGTAAGCCCATGTCCATCAGTAATTAATAATATAAAACGGATTGAATATATACATAAAGAATATGGAAAATCTGTTTCGTTGTAAAACCATTTAAAAAATGTACTTTTCCTCACAACAACGTTGAACGTAATACAAATTCACATCGGGATTCCGTTCCGGCGAGTTCACGTCACCTGTTCTCGCCAGGGAAGCGAATCCACTATTAATTCCCGTCAGCTCCTCATTTACATAACCGACATCAGAATTTGCGGCAGGAAATAAATCTTCATATATATTTATAGCATTTATCGAATATCTTTTTCGTCCACTGTCGTCACGTTGGACAAACGATTAATTTTATTTTGTACAATATATAGATACTTCTGATGTGTTCTTAATGCTTCTATACTTACCATTGTCTTAAAGTTGCTGGTTGCAAAACGCTTCTAACCAGTCGGTCTGGAAATCTTCAGAGAGGTCCATGTTTATCAGTGAACATCCTTAAGCTGATGATGAAGATAAGAGTAAAAAAAAAGTAGGATTATTTGTCTACGCCATAATAGAACGGATCAATAAACATAACAACAGAGTCACAGAGAAAACAGCGTGGAGTAAACTTGTTGCGTGTGGTGACTGATATTCCTTTTTTTTATTGTATTGAATGACGAGACGAGCAAGCCATTCGCCTGATGGTAAGCGATATGACCACCTATTAACAGTAGCAACACCATTCAGCACCTTGAGTTACAAGGTACTGTGTGGCATTCCACTGCGCTCGTCATCCCAAGACATAAGATTTTAAGTCTCATTATGTCCAGTTACACTGGTTACACTGGCTACAATGTCCTTCAAACCGAAACACAACAGTGCATGCATACTGCTGCTTGGCGTTAGAAATAAACATTGTGGTGGTACCCATCCAGACGGACTTACGAGAGACCTCCTACCAGTAAGTAGAGATTCCTGAAGAGCCAGATACCGTATGGTATACAATAAAAAACGTCATTTTATTAAGGTCCATTATTAAGTTTATAATCATCATCAGCCACGTGAAGTCCACTGCTTCCTTCCCTAAAAGGCCTTCCTTAAAAAGTTCCAGACGGACCTGACAAAAGCGGCCTGCTTCCATCGTGGTCCTGCGACCGCTATGAAGTCGTCTGGCCACCTTGTAGGTGGACATGAAGCCCACTGCCGAATAGGCTTTCCTTAAAAAGTTCCAGAAGGACCTGACAAAAGCGGTCTGCTTCCAGCGTGGTTCTGCGACCGTTATCAAGTCGTCTGGCCACCTTGTAGGTGAACGTCCAATGCTCCTCTTGCCGGTACGGGGTCTCCACTCGACAACTTTAAAAAATTAAACAAATATTGCATTCGAAAATTAAACAGATATTTTCATTGCCTACGTAGTGTAAGTTACTGCTTTGGTGGCGTTGATATGTTACGTAGGTACGCGGTACGATACCGCTCGAGGTCCTGAGTTCGAATCTCAGGTCGGTCAGTGATATTGGGTTTTTCGTTCAGTGTCAACCTGGAGTCTGGAGTTCGTGCCTGATGATTCCCGGTAGGCCATATAGCCGCCTTTGACAGGTCCATCTCGAAATCTTTAGGGGAGGCCTGTGTGGAATTTATGTAGCTGATGATGATGATGATGACTATAGGCTCGACTTACATCCTAGGATGGAACACACTTGAAAAATAAATGGCTGCTCTGGTAGTACTCTGCCTATCCCTTCGGACATAAATGCGTTAAGCGTGTGTTTTGTTCGTGTCAAATCTGTGCCATCAAAGCCCAACTTTACACAAATATGTGAAATAAACGTTATAACAAAATTTCTACTCGACAAAAACTCAAGAATTCAGCACTAAATTTTTCAATGCGCCGCCATTTTGAATGGCATATCGGTGGCGTCACTTCAAAGAAAACTCGTTACTGGTATACATTGAATTTGGCCGGTCAAAGGCATGCCGCACTACACTCGCCCTGTCAGACCAACTTTGCGCTTTTTGTCCAAGCTACTTGATATTTGTGTTTATGGTGTAAGTTATAAGCTTTTGTGTAGCTGAATAAATGACAAAATATTGCACCAAAACCATGGAGGTAGGAAATCACATAATAATTCCATGGCCAAATCGGCTACCACGCGTCACGTCGCGTCGAGCAATAATAACAAATTCGATGACAAGAGATCCGATGTATCCGTTACAAAAAGAATAGACATTAAATAGTAGAACTTTCTTCAAAATCTAGAGGAATACAGAGCTGTGGTTTGATTAAATTAGTTTATTAATTTCTGCAATTAAATATTTTCTAAATGTGGAACTACATATATACATACATATACACTCACGCCTTTTATCCCCGAAGGGGTAGGCAGAGGCGCAACTAGTGCACCCACTTTCGCCATTAAAATGTGGAACTAGTGATCGACAAAAAAACGGAAAAGTTTTACTCTAGGACGTATATAACATTATCGAGTTGGCGTTAAGCTGGCATTAAGTTGGTGTGATGCCTTAGCTTATAATCATTCGTTCTTACTTACAAATGGTTAGAAAAAATCATAACATCAAAACACGTTGTTCAGGTCAGCTAAGTTACTCCCGACTCCAATATCAATCGATTGGATATTGTCCAATTGGATTTGGCACTCTTGAAAATCATACCAGCGGCACATTGTACCTATATTAGGTGACTATTAAGTGAAATAAACTCAATTGGAATTAATATTAGAATATGTCGTTAGTGGTACTATTGACATGATTTTGACTTTTGATATTAGATTGCGGTATGATTGCGTTGTCAAAGACGAATTTAGATCATTTTTAATGTTTATCATTAATCGCTAAAGCCTATAACTTGGACTATTATCAGCACATAGGAAAATCGCCAAAAGTTTGGACATAGTCCAAAACACGTACCGCCGCGGGTTCGCAATGTATTTATTTTACTTCGACAAACGTTATTCCCAAAAACACGGTTACAGTGTGTCATAGTCAGCTTACTTCTATCTGATATTGGTTTTGCACAAAGGAAAACTTTTACATAAAATGGTGAAGGAGCTATCAAAGGGTGCAGCATCCCATGCTAGTTGACATTTGCCCAGATCGAGTCTTAATTTAACATCAGGTGCTATGAAATCACTTTGTCGTGCTAGTGCAAAGAGGATCAAGAATGGCATGGCATTAAATGACGAGACGAGCTTGCCATTCGCCTGGTGGTAAGCGATACGACCACCCATAAACAGTAGTAACACCATCTAGCACCTTTCGTACTATGTGGAAAATGCCTATATTCTCCGTGAATGCAGGCTGATGTATGATTATGAACATATTAAGTACAATTTTCAATACTAGAGTCAAGGGTTTTATTCATTGGTATTGAAAATTTTACACTCTAGAAGACCTTAGATGAAATCATTATGTCACATTTAACAGAGCAGTTAAATTATCATAATATTACACATACACTGACGCCTTTTATCCCCGAAGGGGTAGCCAGAGGCGCAACTAGTGCACCCGCTTTTCGCCGTTATTCCGTCCCATAATGTGATATTGGCGAGCCTATTTGGGCACAAATTTTAGACTCCGGGCTGATACTGAATAGAAAAACTATGCCCATATGCCCGACCCGGGGATGGAATCCGAGACCTCAGCATTGCAGTTGTACCGGGATACAACTTTACCACCAAGGCAGTCAACATAACATTAATAATTGTAACTCACAACCATCTATCAAAGCTCCAAAAATTTTTCAATTGAAATAAAGTAATTAAAACTGCATATTATAATCCATCAAACAGTGGGCAAAACAAACAGAACAACAAAGCCATACGCTGGATAACAGTAAATAAGTCCTGGCCTAATTCTAAAACACAATGGGACGAATAAAACGCGGCAAAATTCACCCCATAACTCGAAGTATGCACCGTTGCGTAGATATGTAAGGAGTATGCATGCAATAAACCGTAAGGGGTAGTTTCTACCCCACTCACGTAGCCCATGACCGTCTCTATGACGCCATATTGCATGAATATTCAGTTTGCGCACGCAAGGACTTTTAATTAACCCTGTGGGGTAAAAAGGGTTATAATTTTCAAATTTCGAATATTCATTAATATTGATTATAATTTATTAGTATCCGTATGGTTGGGTGATTCTGGTTTTAGCGGATAAATTGTGCGAATATTTTTGTTTTTTAAAGTGCATTGTAGCGAGTATACTTACTGATTTTTTATCAGCATTATGTCCCATGCCATATTGAGCTTTCTTCTTACTAATATTGTAAATGCTAAAGTGTGTGAGAATTTTTGCATGTTTGTTAGAAGTAAACGCTAAACAACTAAATGCATTTGGATGAAATATGGCACACAGGTAGATCATATCCTAGATGAATACATAGGCTACTTTTATACCAGTAATTTGCTACCATGGGAAATGATGAAAATTTTAAATGTAAATGACGCTGGCGGCGTACTCTGTTTTATGTGTATAGCGGGAAAGGCTAGCTACAATATTATTTCTGAGTGATATCCCTATTCATAAGAACGTTTACCATAAGTATCCTACTAATATTATAAAGCGACGATAGCCTAGTTGGGAATGGAACGGTCTGCCAAGACAATGTCCGGAGGTTCAAATCCAAGGCACACACCTCTGACTTTTCGAAGTTACGTGTATAGGTATTGTTTGTCAATAATCGTCCGCTTTTACGGTGAAGGAAAAACATCGTGAGGAAACCTACATACCTGAGAATTCTCTATAAGAAATTTCGAGAGTATGTGAAGTCTGCCAACCCGCATTAAGCCAGCGTGGTGGACTAAGGCCTGAACTCTCTCAGTAATAGAGGCCCGTACTCAGCAGTGGGCAATATATAATACAGGGCTGATTGCATTATAAACACGAAAGTTTGTAAGTATGCATGGATGTCTGGATGTATGGATGTTTGTTACTCTTTCACGCAAAAACTACTGAACGGATTTCGATGAAATTCGGCACACGGGTAGATCATGTCCTGGATTAATACATAGGCTTCATTTTATCCCGGGAAAATAAAAAGCGGGACTTTTATCCCGGAAAAACTTTTTAACCTGGGGGAGCCGCGGGCAAAGTCTAGTATAAAATATTTAAACCTTTAAATTGGGGTAAAAGTCGCCGCACATCAGGAAGCTGGATTTAATAAAATGTGCAATTTGCTGCGTGTGTAGCGACGAGGAAAAATGTGCACACATGGCTGAAGTGAGGAGTGGGTACCCCAATGACATTTTAAAGTAAAATTTAAATAAATATTTCATACGTGAAACTTTTACCGTCATTCAATTTCAATTGACTTTTTTATCTTTGTTCACTCAATAAGTGTTCATGTGAATTCATATTGGGTAATTATTTTTATAATTTCAAACTTGTATTGAATAACTTATTAAATTAGATGATCCTGAAATTATCAGCTTTTATCGCAGACTGTCCAATTAGCTCGGGTAATATAGGCAAGCTAACTATATCTTGACAATGTTAACGTTTTATCTAAAATTTCGGCTATTTCAGTCATCTTTTCATCGTGATTTTTTAAAAAATAAGCAGATCTGATTAATCTGTAATATATCATCGGAAAGACTACTTCAACACTAATGGAATAAACGAGCCACATTTTTCAAATCTTTTTTTAATTTTAATTTATCCACCAAGTTCTAACGTCTGTTTCACAAATCTCGTTGTACGAATACTTAAACTTGTCGTTTTCAATCAAACTCATGTTTGAAGCTATCTAAAAAAAAACTGTTTATTGGTATAAAAGTTGTTTAAGGGATAAATGCGATAATTTCTTTATTTTCAATACTAGCTTTTTCCCGCGGCTCCGCCCGTGTTAAAAAGTTTTTCCGGGATAAAAGCCCCGTTTTATATTTTCCCGGGATAAATAGTAGCCTATGTGTTAATTCAAGACATGATTTACCGGTGTGCCAAATTTCATGGATATCCGTTCAGTAGTTGTTGCGTGAAACATATACATACATATATATACATACTTACAAAGTTTATAAATATGTGAGACATCCATACATACTTACAAACTTTCGCCTTTATAATATTATATTATTATAATAGGAAGTAGGATAAAATCGTACAAAATTAAATCTTTAACGTAGTGAAATTTTCGAGAATATACGTCCAAAACGAATGCCGAATGTACATAAACTCAATGTTTATTTCTAAAAATAAAAATACTACTATAAACTATACATCTTATGCTATTGGTGTGTACAAAATTGAACCATATATTTACAAATAAATAACTAAACACAGTCTTAAAAATACGCAAATCTTGAGATATATTCGCTATCTATTTCACGCGCTAGCCCGCGAAGTGCGCCTCCTAATAAGCCTAAAAGCCTTTAGGCTGGTAAGTGCCAAATGCCTTGGTGGTGTAATACGGCAAGACTATCGCGCTGAGGTCTCGGGTTCGAAATCATGAGTCGGGAAAATTTATTTGGGATTTTTATTCAGCCCGGTTTTTAGATATGTGTCCGGTGTATCACGACAGGCCCACCTCTGATTACACACCCCTGAAGAACTAACAATGAATAGTTTCATGTGTGTATATAGATGTAGATGCTATATTTGGCATCTCCTGTACATGGGAAATATAGTTGAAATTTCTCAAAGTTGATAATACAGCACCTATTCTAACTTGCGCAACGCAAAGGATGACCACAAAAGACAGTGACCTATCAATAGTTTGATTTCAAAAACTGACGCTGAATCAAATAATTACTATTACCTTCGAAGTTTGCTGCAACAAAACCAACAGCAAACTATGAATATTTCGGAATCACAAGTTTAGAACTTACAAAATGATTTACGATGAGTAGCTTGTTAGTAACTTCAAACTTGGTAAGAGCTTACTGCAATTAGCGTTCAGAACACACGTTTCTGATTGTGTAACTGAAATGATATTTTGATTTTCACCTCCATAATGCTTGAATATGAATTCAGTGCCACACATTGACGCAGCAAAATGGACTTCAAAGGAGACGTCCACATTTTGTACGGGTGCTGGGCCTCAATATCTAACCAGGTTCTTACTTTGAGGACATTAAAGGGGCATGAAATATGAATCTTGTATCCATGAAACATACATTTTTAGGTCCTTCATTTATAACTACTTAAAAACGTTCAAAGTAAGCGTCGTTCCTAAGCAAAATAAAATTACATAAATCTCAAAATCGGTGGGCTATTTATTGTTGAAGGATAGTTTTTAGGAATTCTATCCAAACATACATAAACCGTGTTGGTTCGAATTTTAGGCCCTTTATTAGATACGTCGTTTTAGTTGCTACGGTTTGTGTCATTAAATATAAGTGATCAATCAATAAATAAAATTATGTTACATACATAAAATGGGCCTTCATATTGTAAGGAAATTCCATCGTCTTGCTCTGTGTTTAAATTAGGTTTATTTTGCCATTGACCATAAAAAAAATTAAAGCCTATAGTTCAACAAAGAGAATGTAACTCAAAACGCCAACTACGGTAAATTTACATCCTGTTACGGCCAAAATACCTCAATCTAACCCCGATATAAAAGCAGATGTTTCAACAAATATCCAATCCGTACCCAATGCGTTTCCGGCGAAAAAATCAAGATCAACCATGAGGTAAAGCCCTTGATGGGACCAGCTTGGTAAACAAATATGTAACGAAAAACAAAAGATACAAATAATAAAGCAGAAGCATGTGTTGCGGACGCGATAACTTTGTATCGACGATGCGTAAAGATAAATGTATGGCCCGGGACGCTCGGTGAGGTCACTGCGTTGCGTCTAGAAAATATTGGGTGAATAAGTAACGATTCTGCGTTGTAGTGTTTGGAATTGGATAGCTTGTGAATAATCTTATCTTATATAATATAATATAAACGCGAAAGTTTTCGAAAATGTTCTGATGTTTGTTAGAAGTAAACGCAGAAACGAATTTTTATTTCGGTTACTTTCTTCCATGGTAATTAATGGATTTTCAATCTGCTTCAGACTTCTTAGGACTTTTGTAGTCGAAGCCGAGAGTAACACCCAGAACTTATCATTTTGCGAAGTTAGAGTATCAAACCAGACTACCCCATTCTCTGCTTGTCTGTAGCTTATTGGACATGCGAGCTAATAACATTTCCAATCCATTGCCTGACTCGTTTATTGATTGAAATCGCGAGACCTATTTGAAAGCTCATTGGGTTGATTATAAATAACGAGCTATTGTCATTGGACATTGCAAGACTTACAATCATATATAGCATCACGCGTATTATCCCTTTTAGAGGTAGGCAGGGGTGTTATCACACGGGCCTATTTCGCCAGATCATATACAAGGGCGATTCTAGTCTCATTTACCAGTTACAATTTCAGACTCCGGGCTGATAGTGACTAGAAAAAAACAATATCAGTTTACTCGATCCAAAATTGAACCTCAGTAGGGCATTCAGTCGCAATTTATGACTGCATTATGCGAATGACAAGCTCACGTCCAAATTCGACAGTTCACCCACCTGCTAACCCAGATTGGTATATTATGTATGTCTTTAAAGTGTTAAAGTAAAATATGGCTGAAATCGAGATTCGTCCATAACCTTATTTACTTCAAGTAACATTTTGTTGAACACACGCTGTTCTTAAGTTGCAGTTACGAATCGTCAATAGTTTCCATAAAACTAACAGTTGTTTTCACTAGGTTGCTTAAATATTGTCAACTATTGGCTAGCTGGCGCTTTGTTCAACTATTTGATAGATTAAAAATAATTCTCATTAGTCAACTAATGAGAATTATTTTTATTCATATAATGTTATAGTAGCTGCGAGCATCACCTTTCCCGATTCCAATGTGTACTTTCCGCTATAAAAACTAACCTTAAGCTGCAATTCAGAAGGACGAGGCAGACGGCATGCAGTATTAATTTATATGAGAGCGATTCCGACATACGACTTCAAAAGCCACGCGACAGTTCATATTAATCCATAAAATAAAACTGACGTCGCCGACTGCCGCTGCCGTCTATCGTCTGCCGCGTCCTACGAAATCTTACCTCAATACTTCAGGATACGTTCTATTTGTACCTGTATCAAATTTTCATTTAGCTGTTTCTGCGTTTACTTCTGCCATCCAAATATCTTCATAAATATTCACATTGATATTAAGATATATCAAAATGTAAACACCTTAACGCGAAGCTACATCACGACCCGTCATAACTTCGACCCTCGTATTTTAAGTTTTCTCAGAGGCGTAACTTTTTCATTTGTTTCGTGAAATAGAAATTACACGGGAGATATAAACAGAAATTGTCTGAAATTTAAACATAAAAGCTATACGACGTCTTGAACATCCATTATTCATAGTCATTCATAGTCCATTATTTATAGATCACTTTTAAATTAGTATTTCTGAGTAGTTGACACATGTTATAAGTACTTGGAAATGCCATAATAGTGATGTCTCGTCGAGCTGTAGATAATGGGTGGGAGCTCAGGAGCTAGTGTTGTGGGACCACGTACAGGGAGCGTAGTATGCGACGCGCAGGCCGGTGGAACGACGAACTGAAGTTAATATAGCTTGACCGAATGAAATGGCGAGACCAAAATGGCACTAATTTGTAGAGCAACCATTCAAAATTAGTAACTAAGAGTTCTACCATAAATTAATTTCCCTAAGATTAGTATAAATTGAAAGTTCGGCACAGGTGTCTAAAGATCAGTAGTTAGATTTATGAGTTCTCATAAACCTGGGGTTAAAGTCGAACTGTTATTTAGTTAGGCATTAAAATGCAGCCGGTGAAGTTATTCGGTGATGACGGCGTGCTAGATTTTCTATGAGTTATTGGAGTCCTGGATGTGACACGAAATTGGAACTTTATCGTCTCAAGATTCAATTGAAGAAATATTAGCACTGAATCATTAGCATTGTTTGTTCGTACCAAAATACGTACTGTTGGTTAATCTAGCCATTTACTAGGACATTCAAATGACACCTAATTAGTGTTATAATGGGTAACTCTAAACCATTGTAGTTTTGTGTTAAGAATGTGAACTAGCACGCGTATTACAGGTACTAGAATAATGAAGATATTCATAAAAGACATATTTAATACAGTTTTTTTTTATTAAGGCTAAATCCAATTCTTTGTTAAAACAAAAAATAGTATTTGAGGCACTACGTAACAGGATTGAAATATGGTTCAAAGGATTTTTAAAAATTAAATATCAATGAATCTTAGCTGCGACACGAGATATCTGGCCCAATTCGGATGTTATACCCCTCAAACTTCCTCTCAAAAGGTAAAAAGTCAGTAGCTAGTGAAAGGCTGGCAGGTTAGCTAGGCTAGGGCCTGTAGTGTCCTCACCGGTGTGGATCGCGACGCGTGCCTCCCATTAATTTTAATAAAAAATATTCTTATTTTTACCTCTTTCATGCCAACCCGGGCTTGGCTTCTTTATATTTATTTTTCATTGATTTTGCTCCCTTTAAAAATGTCTGTAGTTATATAAGTGACTATTTGTAATAATAATTATTATTTATGGAATGTATCTTGAAATATTATAAGTGCAACTATGTTCGCCTACGTGATGAATAAAGTTTTTTTTTAGTCCGTCATAATAGTTTAATTTTAATGTCTAACAATAATTTATTTAATGTAACCCGTAACAATCGCATCTAGGCCAAACTTTATGTCTGTCTGGAGTGAGCTAAGACGAAGTTCTTGAACGTGAAACTGCAGAGCTGTGGTTTCAGTTTATACGTACATACATGCTAACAAAATTGTTTATGTATCCGAATTAGCTTGATTTAATTTGTATAATCGATAGATGGGAGTGTACTACAGTATTAGTATTATTTCTAACTTGCTCGCGGCCCCACCCACGTAAAATGTTTTTCCGGGACAAAAGTCCTGCTTTATATTTTCCCTGGATACAAAGTAGCCTATTTTAATCAGGAATGATGTAGCATTCTAATGGTGAAAGAATTTTTTTAATTGTTCTAGTAGCCTATGTGTATATTCGTTACAAACATAGAAAAGTACAAGTCTTTCCATTTCATAATATTAGCATAGAAATATAGACTAGACAAATTTGATGTTTTTCATATATACTTACAGTTACAGGCCTTTTTCGTTTATCAATGAGAGAAACGACTCACCTACCTTCTAATAGAAGAGATACAGTCCGCGAGCAAGCTCCATGTAATCTTATGGAATCTCGTAATTTATTAATGCAGTGATTTTGTCGATTTATCGATGAAGACACGTCATGCGCAGAAAATGCAAAATATATTTTTTTTATTTCCATATGATTTTTCAGGGTTCGCGCGCAAAATGTACATGGGAATTATAACTAACTATCCAGAATCTAAAACTGAGTAAATTTACTATTAAGCTGTAACTAATAGCTAAAATAGTCAATTAATCATCAGCAAATGCTTGCAATAAGTTGACTCGTCTGTGTCGTGCCTGTAGTAGAGTTAAGACTATACACGTGAATTTAAGGCGTATTCATTTAAAACAATATATTTTAAGTTTCATCATTTCATGGCGATTAAAGTAACTAGAGTCAAAACGGGCGACAAAACAAGAGCTATAAAAATATTTAACACGAAATAAAACTGTATTAAAGTTTGTTTTATAACACCGGATGCTGCGAGCCGGAAGCGGAACTGCAAAGTTTCCACTGGGGGTTGTTAGAGGGCTTGCGAAATCACTTAAAGTTGTGATCATTTTAATGTCTAGAGTTTTTCCTGCATAATTTATGATTTGCTTTATTTTTTCCACTAATCGAATACAATTTTAATATTGTTTATTTAATAATCCATAGATCTAATCTTAAATTAATTATTAATGGGTACTGGTATTGCACGACTGCCTCGGTGGCGTAGTGGTATTGCGTACGCATTACGAGTACGATTTGCGCGCTGAGGTCCTGGGTTCGAATCCCGGGTCGAGCCAAAAAAATTGTGACTGGGTTTTTCCATCTTAAAATTTACTCAGTCGCAGCTCGGAGTCAAGAAGTTGGCGGTGTGATACCCCCGTGCCTCGGAAAGCACGTAAAGCCGTTGGTCCTGCGCCTGATCTCTCTCCGGTCATGTCGGATTGCCGTCTCACCGGACTATGAGAGTGAAGGAATAGCGAGTGCACCTGTGTATTGCGCACACATTTGTGCACTATAATATCTCCTGCGTACCTGGCTGATCTCCGTTGAGATTGGCCGCCTTGGCCGAAACTGGCTAGGAGGATTTCATTGCACGCAGTTCCGCTCGCGTGAAACATTTTTCCGGGATAAAAATAATTTCCCGAGATAAAAAGTAGCCTATAGCACTCAGGAATGATATAGCTTCCTAACTTCTTCTTCGTTGTCGTAGTCTTCATGACTGAAGGTTGTGCCCGCTTTGGTAAGCCTTGGTGGTGGCGCTGACCAGCTGCTTCCACTCCCTATCTTGTGCTTGTCGCAGAGCATCCGTGACTGGGACTCCCATGACCTCCCTGATGGTGTCAGGCCATCAGGTAGCTGCACGGCCTCTAGGTCTTTTGCCATCTACACTACCCACCACAACTATAGCTAACTATAGCTTCCTATTAGTCTAAGAATTTTAAAAATTGGTTCAGTAATTCCTGAGATTAGCGCGTTCAACCAAACAAACGAACTCTTCAGCTTTGTAATATTAGTATAGATTAAGGTCTCTTTCATGCAAAATTGTTTCTAGTTATGCAAGCAATATTGTGTTCCTGTTTGAAGTAAATAGAAGCCGTTGATATGGAACATGAGACTTAACGTTTAACATGTAATACTGATGATCATAATTTATAATATTATGAATATAATTTGATTACCACTGCAATAGTTTACAGGATAGTTTCAAATTAACCAGTAGTAGTAAGGGATTCGACGGTTCTAGAGCACGTTCGGGGGTCGGTTGGCGCCACTCTGGCCTAGTTCGTCAATAATTTCGATTGCTCCAATTTCGGCGCGTACGATCCGCGAATTAACCCGCGGATTAAATTGATACCTACCGCGAATTGATCCGCGGATTTAATTAATACCTACCGCGAATTGATCCGCGGATTTAATTAATACCTACCGCGAATTGATCCGTGGATTTAATTAATACCTACCGCGAATTGATCCGCGGATTTAATTAATACCAACCGCGAATAAATCCGCGGATTAATTTGATCCGCGGAATCCATTTCATATCGCCCGCGAGATAGATATAAACCGCGAAGCGAATTGGAGTTGCATGGTTTACGGTCCCCTCAAGCTTGTACCTTTTCCCTCTGTTTCGTTGTGCTTTTGTATTTCTACTTTCTAACAGCGACCCTTTTTCTTTGAAGAATACAAATGTCTTTGTTCCATATTCCTAGGGGCTCGTGTTTCTACGTAAAAGCCATTTACAATTACCCATCACTCACCCTTTATGCATTACGGGCATTATTTATGATCCATAAAGCAATCGTTACAATACACCATACATTACTCAAATTCTAAGTAAAACCCTTCGGGTCTTCTCATTGTCAATGATTAACTGCATGTCCATTATTTTAAACAACAGTTACGGATCCTATTATTCCCATTTCCTGATGCTATGTATTCAATGGAACGTTCAAAGTGAAAGTTGAACATGTTGGATCCTGTCTGCAAGGAAATAATACTCGCTCTCCATATAAAAGCCAAACTCAAAATCACATGGTATCGTATTCCACTCTGTGCTCTCTTCGAAGTGTGATCTCCAGTTGTTTGTAATAGTGAAGTGATAGTAAAACAGTGTAATAGTAAATACTGAAGCTGATATAAAATGAATGTAAGTACCTTCTTATACTTTGATCTAAAATTGTTATAACCAGATGTTTTATTAATTGTATATGTTATGTGTTGTTCACTGGGTTAATGCATTTTAGTTGTATTTGATCTCTTATTTAATTTATCAAAATTACTGTAGTGCATTTTATTTCACATACCTATAAGTGTTTATCATACGATACTTCCTTAACCGATTTGTTTTATTTACAGTTTTATTTTCGTTACATTTGATCTCTTATTAAATTATCAATGTTACTTTAGTGTACATTTATACTTCGCATACCTATAAGTATTTATCATATAATACTTCCTTAACCGATTTGTTTTATTAACAGTTTTATTTCATTTTATTACAGTTTTCGGAAAATACTTTCAAAAATTACTATTATGCTGAAGATATAGATGAACCTAGTGATGAAGAAGGTACACTCGCCTTTAAAGTCAAAAAAGCGATAATAGCAAACAAAAGATCCATGGAATGCAACAACATTGACGAATTTTTCGAAAAACCTAAGAAAAAGAAGACAACGACAAAAAAATCATCTAGTGTTGGTAGAGCGACGAGTGGTGGTGTTTCATACATAAAAACAAACAGCGATGACAGCAGTTCTGCATCACACCTCATAAAAATTGAGGTGTATGATGTTAATAAAATAAAAAACATCGCACCGACGGAACAATGGAAACATGCTGATGTGCGAGTTAAATATTACGCAGACACCGAGAGTGACAAAAACTTGCAATGTATCAAGGACGCGGTATACAACATAACTAAACAGTTGGCGAGTAAGGACGATTGTGTGAAATATTTTATAGACAACGACAAATGAACAAAGTGCCAGTGCGTATCAGTGTTTTAAAATCATAACTTTAGTCATATACTTTATTCTAAGAAACTATTATTGTAATAACTATACCTATTTTAATTTAATTTACATTGTATTGTATTTTAACTTTGTACTCTTTTAAGTTACATGCTTAACAGATTACTTCGTTTTTTATTCTAGAACTCTTTGTGTTGTTGCTAAGTATTAATGTAAATAGTAATAAGTCTTTTTAGTGTTTTTCATGTTCATGCTTACGATTGTAAAGTTATTACGAACATTCATTAATTGTTTGGAAGAAGTATAAGTTTGTATGGGGTTATTAATTCTCAATAAAGAAAAATCATTCATTCATTTTCATATTTCATTTATTCTCCTCAAAACATGATTTAAATAAACTAGTTAAAAACACATCATTGCATATTGTATTATCACTAAATAATACTTGAAAATCTTTGAGACTCTTACCATAATATTTATAGTACAGATACATTAAACAGTACTCTCCACAAACTATAGTAAAGTCATTTTGAATTCGGCTTGTATTGTAATTCCACATTCTAGAATTCCTCGCTAAAAACATTCGGTGGTATCCTTGAGGTGGTCGACCGTATGAATCAAAGTACTGTCCAAAACCATTCTGATCTATGTGTATGGCAACCCAGTGAGAACCTGGTTTGTTATCAGAGTCTAAGTTGCTAACTACATATGTAGGAGTTACTACATGTATTGGTAAGCGATTGGCTGCATATACATTATATTCAATACATGGATCAATTTTCTTTAAGTAATTCTGTATTTCTATTGTATTCATTTTTATTTATCGAATCGCTGCAGAATCTTATCAAGTCGAATGATAAAGTGGTAATGTCGTATATAAGGTTAAGAAGACACTATTATGGTACTTATGTGGTAAGTTTTCTATTTTTGTGGTGTTGCAAGGATTATGGTAAAACAAAAATCTTAATATTTTTAATTCATTTTATTCGTAACTTACATCTAACAGCAAATCTGAATCAAATTATTCATACTTAATCTAATCTTAAACAGTTAATTTTGTTTTCTTAACTACTATAATCTACTGAAATGTTGCGGTTTTTATCTATTTCAATAACATTATCAAACTCCGCATAAACAATACAATTAATAGTTTGTGATAAAGCTGTTTCAAAACGCACTTCTAATCTCACACTACCATGCTTTACAAGATTCCAATGACTTGAAGAGTTTGCTGATAAATCAGGTGTCAAATCAAATGCCAACATACAATACCCTTGAGCGTATTGTTCTCGGGATATCCCATTACCTTCATTTAGAAAGTGTATACCTGTTCCCGAAAACAATGTATGATATACTGAAGTAAAATTATTGTTCTCAAATGAGGGTTGTAAAGCCTTTGATGGTATTTGTTGACCATCTATGTATAAACTAAAAGTATTAATGTCATAATTTTGAAAGTTAAATGGGTTCTTAGTGAGGTTTCCATTGAAAGCAGCGTTGTTTACAAATCCTACTATACACCTTTTAGGTAATTGCCCTAAGAAAATGTTATCTAGAGTTTTTCCTTGAACACCTGATGGTATTGTTAAAACTTTAACTTCAGCTCGAGTAATGGGGTATTTGGCTGTGGTAGAAGCTAAGACCTTTTGATGAGCAAGTAACACGCTGGGATTGATTCGTGCTCTACGAATTATCAAAGATGCATCCGTAATAGATACCTTTAATTTAAGGTCACCTGTAGAGGCCATGAGATTGAAATTTTCTCTAGAACGAACTAACTTAACACAAATATCAACACCATTGATTAAAAATTTTTCTTGATTGAATAAATCGCCATGCAAGTGACCAATCATTTCCAATTCTTTGCTTTCACTGGCTAGTTCTTGTCTCTTAGTAAATCCTTTATTAGTATCATCGGTGGAATCCATTTTTCCAGCCGTATCTTCATGCCATAAGCCACAGGTGAGGTGAGAAGTTTTTGCCGCAGGAGCATAGTTCAATAAGTTTTCTATATACGCACGATAAGCATATGTGTTATTGGGTGGTGATACAAGTTTTTGATTTAAGTACACATCAAGTTGACTGAAGAGTGAGTGCAACCAATTGTTCACGGGAGCAACGACCGTAGATGCGGTGAGTTTGGTGTTATCTTGATTTACTATTTTCGCTTTCAAGTGAATTAACGTATGAGATAAATCTATGTAGTCATCTCCTGCCCCAGGAATTTGAAATTCTATAGGACCATCATCGGCAAGAGATGAAATTGGTTTATAATGGATCCAATTTCCACTTTCAATGCTAGTTTGAGTCGATGGCAATGCAAACAAATCCAATTCCGACTTAATACATTCACAAGAATGACTATGTAAAAAAGACATTTTAATTAATTGTTAGAAAATATGTCTTTAATTTGTTTTGGAGTAATTTTTGATTTTTTTAGAGCTTTCACTTTCGCGGTCAACGACGGAATGACTCCAGGTAGACGTTTTCGTTTTGTTATATATCCTGATCCAGACATATTGATTTTATTTATTTTTTCATCGGCCTTGCGTTTCAAGTTGGTACCAACTTCTTTAAGACGTGCTTTTATTGAATCTTCCATAGGTCGCGCACTAACCATATCTGTCAATAGCCCAACACCAGCACTTAATGCCTCTTTACCAACAGCTCGAACACCGCTAGACAGTAATGGTAAAACTGACCTAAACAATCCCCCAAGAAAACTACCGATTCCATGTCCTTTTTGATAAGGTGCCCCTTTATATACCACCCCTATACCTGAACCAGCCTGATGAGAATAATACCGTTGATAAGGGCACGACATGTCGGAGCGTTCAAAATGCATTATAATTTTTTAAAATGTAGTTTAACACACACCGTTCCAAACTGAAATGGTATCTTTTGTCCGGTGCTCGACCTTATATCTATTTCGATGGTATCGAATTCTCTTCGCATTACTGATAAGTAATGTGGAGGTGAAAATACATGCATTTTATTCGCACCATAGATGTATTTTGAGGGATCTAATGGTATAACTCTTAGAAGAGGTGTCATTACATCACCTACAATTTGAGGTTCAACTATATCGCAGTAAACGAATAGTTGAGATGGTAACCCTAAATGTAAATTAGCTGGACATTTTGCTAAATTCTTTTCAACGAGATTTCTGTTTGGTTCAAATCCCAACTGTAAGCCTAGTTTAGGAGATAATGTCACAGATTTAATTGATTCGTCTAATACAGAAACAGACACAAATTTGGATATATTATCGTAGCGGAATTTGATTTTTTCCCTTATATTATTTAATGCTGATAAAATATGGTTAATATTATCATAGTTTGTGGCAGGTATGTGAGTTTTATAATATACTGTGGATAGTTTGTCTTCATGGGGCATTTTCATGATTTTTGTTATGTAAATAACATTCTCATGATCTTGAACAGTAAACATGGTGCATGGATATTGGAATTCAACGATTCCTACACACCATTCTCCTTCCAATATTATGGGTTTGGGTAATTTTGTTGAAAAAATTGATGTTTTATTCTCAGGAAAGTATTCCATTGAACTATTGCTAAGTAAAGTTAAATAAAAATCCTTCATATTTTTTTCAAACTGGAAGCTAAAATCCAACTATTAAATTTGTTCGGATAACCTTTCCACTTAACTAACACTTGTTGTCTGTTGCCAGAGTAACGAGAGCGAATTATTTTATCGATCTTGTGTTCAATGGTGGGGTCATAAATGACCTTTTGTAATTCTCGTTCATAAAATGTTCCTACTATCTCTTCACCATCTAAATCTTTAATAGTATAAACGGGCCACGGACTACGTTCTATTATAGAAGAAATCACAAATATTTCATCGCTCCAATTAGATTCATAACCTTTTTGGAATACATGTTTATATTTGGTTATTCTAACATGATCACCGAGATGAAACATAGGTAGTATATTTTTTGATGATTTTTCAGATTTTTCATATAAATTACTCCAAACTGTCATTATATTATTAGAATTAACATCTGAAGGACACATTTTAATACTAGAATGAAAACTGTGATTGTAAGAGTGTATCAAGTTCTGCAAAATATCAATATATTTATGTGTATTCTTGTGTGTAAAATAGCGCCACATCTTCATTTTTAGCGTTCTTTGAAATCTTTCTACAATACTTGCTTTGATGTCTGGATTATTTGTCGTATAGTAATTAATGTTTTTTGTTTTAAAGTATCTTTGAACATCTTTTGATACAAATTCAGTGCCTTTATCAGATTGAATGTGTGTAGGTGTGGTGCTAGCTTCATTAAATATACTATCGAAACACTTTTTTACGGTTTCTGAATTTTTCTTTTGCAAGGGTCTGGCATATGCATATTTGCTAAAAACATCAATAACACAAAGAATGTAATTGAAACCTTTATTATCTTTAGAATAAGTTCGCATGTCACTTAAATCGGCTTGCCAAAGTTCATTCAGATTAGAGAGAACGTATTTGTTTCGAGCGAATCTTCTATGTACTGGTTTATGGAGTGTATACGTAGATTGAGATTGCAACCAGTTTTTAACGTCCTCCTTTTTCATTTTACCTTTCATAGCTTTTGATAATTTGTCGATATTACTATATCCAGCGGGGTGTGATACATCATAATAAATTTGATTTATTTCTAATAAGGGGTCCATTTTTCCCAATCAATCTTTTTCTTAATTTTATTTGCGTGTTTAATTTCACTAGTTGGTGTCAAATATACCTCTGTGTTTTGTGGCGGTTGTTCTTCGATGTCTTTTTGAAGTTGAGCTATGTACTCACGTCTTTTTGGATTGCCAATGTATGTTAAAGGTATTTTCAAATCTTTTAACGCTTTAGCAAATTTTTCCCAACCGGGTGGGTCGTTGTTTTTCAATGGTCGCAGTGTATCGCTTATTAAATCGATAATGTTACTGTTAGGAATTACTTCATTATCCACAATCACTGTGCCAGCATCATTCCAATAAATTTTGTTTTTATTTAGCGACACCGAATTCAATAATAACTCACCTTTTTTTACATATGTTTTTGGTATTAAATTTAAAATTTGTTCTGTTGAATAGAAAGGTTTTTTTTCAAGTGTAAAATGTTCTTGTTGCTTCTGTTCATCACTCAGTGTCTGACTGACAACTACATCTTTATTCTTGATATCATTATTTATATTAAAAATTTTCCAGCTTTCAGATGTGGGTTTATTGTTATCGTCATTTGAAGTTATTATAGGGAGTTCAATGGGACGACGATCTTCTTCCATAAAGTGGAGATATCTTTGTAAAATTTGTAAGTATAATTTACACTTTTTTCGATCATCCATATTACTGCTGAGTATTTTTTCCATTTCGCTATCTAAACGAGAGGTAGGATTTTCATTTCTTTTTTGATTTAACTTATCTATTAAACTTGGGTCAACTAACAGCATTTTTTTAGCGTGTTCCATTTTAAACCAGTCCACTTATCAATCCACTCAAAATAGAACCCAATATGATCGGAAGAAATGCACCACCTTTTTGAACTATTATATTCTTTCTTATTTTATTTGTACTTTTACGTACTAATTTTCGTAGTAGATTTTTGTATTTTTTTAGTTTATTCTTCGATTTTTCTTCAAGATTTATATTTCCTTGTAAAACATTATGAATACATTCACAAATAAAATTAATTTCGTTTTCGTTACACACTTTTAAAAGAGCTTGTTGATGTTTTGGTTTAAGCTTATAAAGAGCATTTAATAAGTGTTCATGCGTCTTTAAGCGTCGATCCATCATTTGCAAATGACGGGTATTTGTTGGTTTTTGACATATTTAAACTCTTTTGTGGGAATGTACACTGTAGGATGACCATCAGAAGGAAAGATCTTTGATTTAATTCGACACATATCAAAAGTATCTTGTTTTAGATCTATCATCAAATAGCCATGTGCTTCTTTTGTAGCATCTCTGTAAGAATCTTCTATGAATTTGCTATTTTCTGGTGATACTTGTCGCGCTAAGTAACGTATTTGAGTTTTATCACGTGGGTTTTTGAAATAAATGATGTAGTTTGAATTCAAAGAAATGTCTCTTTGTCCTTTACCTTGATGAAATAAATTTTGAGTAATGTAAAATACACTCAAGTTCCTATGATGACTACCTTTAGTAAATATGTCGACAATGCGACCATCAGATTCCCTCATAAGATCATCGATAATGATAAGGTTAGCTTCCTTTCCATCAAACATATTCATATCTGGTATACCCTGATAATAGTTTACATTTGGTACATCATATAAGGGTTGCATCTCATCAAAACACCAAGTAATTTGATGAAAAGTGGTGTTACACATATCATTAATGTATTTAATAAAGTTTGTTACAAAATTAGACTTTCCACACCCACTTGGACCTGCAACTATGGCAGTAAAAGGATGATAAAAGTGAAACATTTTTAAATGCACGTGTGAACTCGAAAAGCGCTTCGGATTGAATAAAACAAGAAGATACGATTGAATGTATTATATTTGATTTTTTTGTTTTACATACAAAGATTACATAATATTCAAATAGTTTGAAAAATGATCACATACAATTCAAAGATGTTTTCAAAAATATAAAATTAATATAAATTAAAGTTTAATCAGATATAAGAATTAACTTCCTACAGACATTCAAATTTGCATCTTATTTTTCATGATACACAAAATAGTTGTCATAGTATCACAATAAAAAAAAAAAAGAAAGTACATAATAAAGACAGAACATTAAAATATTTAAATCCGAAAATAAAACATACACACACACATTAACATACATATTTTCGTTGTACAGAATTCACTGATAAAATCAAATGTCCTTTATTTTATAATGACCCCATGCAAGAGTATCTGTCGAATTCTCTATTAAATAACGTTTTGTGTCATTGTGTGATAAAGATATCTTATTGATTTTTTGTGTATATATAGCATGTTTAATAGATTTGAATCTTATCATTTCACTGTATTGTGTTTTCTTTTCATATAAACATGATTTATAATCGCTGAGACAAAATTTTTTTGTGACACTTTTATTAATCCCTTTTGCTTTACATATACATTTATTTTGCACATCCATTGCATACATTTTAGAGCGAAGACCTACAAACTCTTTAAGAATTTTTCCGTTATTTTCGTCTTTAAAAAATCCTAACCGTTTTTTATTCAATAATGGTAAACCATATTGATTACTTGGTGGATAGTCTGACGTATCAAAGTAGTTGGCTAAATCAAGTTTTATATCAGCATAATAATTTTGCGTAAATATTTGATATATTAAACTATCGGTATCAGTATATAGTAATTTAATATTATCTTGATATTTCAGTTTCATATAATCGTAATGGAAATCGTATAGTAATGTTTTCGATATATCTAAAATACAAAAACCGAGGTAAATTGGTTTATTATATAAAACGTTAGTTTTGTTTAATTGTATTGCAACTAAGCTCTCTGAGAATATAGATAAACTATGGAATTCTGGTCTTGCTATCAAAGATTGAGCACCTTGAGTTTTGCCACGATTTAACCAATGATTTATTAATTTGACATGAACTCGCTTTCTTACATTTTCCATTGTTTTACCAAAAACAGAATTATTCATAAGTTTAAAAAAATCTTTCTCAAAATCTGAAGTAGCTAATGATCGCATATGAGTGTTTAAGTCTATGTAACTTTTCAGCCATGCAGACTGTTCAAATTTTAAAATTCTATGAATTTTAACTAATCTAAGACCATTTTTTAAACATTGTTTGAGGTTTCTATAATGAATGACGTAATTTTCTTTATCTTTTAAATTTGGAATCAGTTTCTTGTCTTTGCTGCTTCCTAAACATACGTTTTCTGGACAAAATGGAAAATCTGAATGAAAATCATGTAAAGTTTTTGAATATTCTAAGTCCACTTCCAATATAAACCCATGTTTGGCATCATCGGCTATATTAAAATCTGTATTTATGTCGACCCATTCAAATTTTCCTGTCGGGAGACATTGGGACATAGCCCAACCATAAAGGTTATTTGCGTCTAAGTACATCAAAAATGAAGATGGTTTACTTGAATTGTATTCCGACATAAATATGTTATTTGCCACTGCATGTCTATTGCTGCATTGTGATATACCACCCCGAATATTATTTGCTATAAACGTAACCTTGTCGATATCTGTTAAGAGTTCCAAATTTATCTTGGTAAAATTTAACATAGCATCCCAACTTAAACCAGGTGCTGTATAATAGTGGGCAGGATCTAAACCGTACGTTTTAAGACAGACATCCCTAAAATTTTCAAATATATCTGCTAACAACAATACATCTGTTTTTAAATACAAGTCTGAATATTCACCCATATTCTTACAATTAAAATGTTTCCACACGTCTTGGGCATGATGGTATTCACTTTCTGTAATGTGACTATCATTCAAAGAACTATAAAACTGATTGCGAGTGGGAAGAGAAGTTATTTTTAAAGAATCAAATGTTGTCATGTATTCGTATGGATATACACCTTTTCTTATTAAACGTTTAAAATCTTCTTCACATGGATATTTTAACTTGAGTTCACGAAATTGTTCGGGTAGTAAGTTCTGAGCTAATTTGTTAAGGCTACTTGACATAAATTTAAAAGAATCAAGAAATCGTAATTTTACAACTCTATTGTTGATTTGTAAAACTTTAGAAAAAGAAATGTATTTTTCCTTGTTCTCAGGAATAAGTTCAATGTCACCTTTCTCGAAATCAAGACCATGCACTATGAAATGAGCGTCATAATTACTTAAATTATGTAAAAACACTGGTACAAAATTAGGAGCTTTGTATTTCTGAGAGCATACTCTATGAGCTACACCTTCATATACTCCAGTATGCCAATTGTAAGATACTGTGCTATCATTGTTTAATTTAGTAGCACAAATGTAACACGAATCACTTTGACTGATATTTATTTCATTTTCTTCAGTTAACGGTAAAGGTGATCTTACAAAAGAATTTTTTTTACAGATATTTTCTAAATCTGTGTTAATGAATTGCATAAATTTTAGCGCGCAATCTTGTCCTGTATAAGATCTATATACTGAAAGATTATCATCATACGAACATTTAACATAATACCCAAAACTATACGTTTCATGTTTTTGAATATTAACAGTTGAAGATTGATTTGGATTGTTAGAACAACTCTCTATTGGGTTTAAAAATGCTTCAAAGTCAGCATACACAACGAATGGAACTCTTAATTTACGTTCATAGTTGTTAAATGAAATTTGGTTTGATGGTATTAATTCATTAAACCAGTTTCTTTTGCTATCGCTTTCCGATGGTAAATTTGTGCACACATTGAAACAGTCATTTTCTTGGTGTCGTTTTAAATTATGTAATGATGGAAAATTTAATAAACACCCATCACAAATATGAACTGCATGTTCAGAAGTCGATATCTGTTTAGATAATAATCTCGAGAGGTTTTTAATAAAACAGTAATGACCTTTAGAACCTTGAGATATATACAACAAGTTTAAGTGAGTAGTTTTTCGACGTTTCGTAAAGTGTAATGGACCTACAACTTTATTTGATTTGCTTATTGAATCATATTGTAATCCAAAAACATTAATACTCATACTGTTCAATTTTTCAAACTTATGGATGTCGTTAATTTTTATAGGAAACGATAGCTTATCAAAATTTAACTTATTTTTATGTATTATATAAGATGATACCCTATTGGAACTATGAGTGACTGGGAATAATCCTGACAAAACTGCCCAACGAAAGCATTCGTGATCGTTATTTTGAACATTGATTACAGCTTTCTTGTGTTTTATATCTAACGGTAGGTCTATGTATGAAGATCCACGCAATGGGTTAAATTTGTTGACATTCATATCCAAGTGATTTATTTTAACTAAACTCCATCCGCTACCTTTTTTTTGAAAATTTGTCATTTTGTTTGTAATTTCGGTGATTATAGATGAGAAAATAATATCTTTATCATCACCTTGACAAACAAGATAGTTTGAAATTTGGAAATCAAAAATATTTAGTAGATTTTTTGTTTCTTGTGTGAAATCCGCATTGAGAATAAAATTAACTTTTACAACAGAATATTCTAAAATAGATCGTTCTAGTAATGTATAAATTACATTTTTAATATTTTGTAAAAATAATTCAGGTGATTCAAACTGCGTATCAGAAACTAAATTAGATTTCACTCGATATGTAATAATTCTATTACCAAAAGCACTATCAATCAATTGAACATTAGGTAGATTATTATCTCTTCTAATTAAATTATTTTTATGTTTATTGCTCTTATAGTGACTGGTCATATATTTTTTTGACACATGTACGTGACACTCAGGACATTCAATTTTATCATTATGCTGTTCTGTACTTACATTTACAATGGTACCCAGCGATGATGTAGATGTTGAAGGAGCTTCAAGACGAATATTTTTTCTTCTCTTTAACGGATCCTCCTCAAACAACTCAGTTGGTGCTAATCTTTTCCTTTTTCTGCTACCTTCTCCATTCTGCATAGATCTGATGGATAAGAAAACTGTTAAAAAATGTGATCACACGTAATAAGCTTCTTACTATATTTCTATTCTTTAAATAGATACAAACATTTTTTGTTATTTACACTGAAAACAATATGCTTTCATTGATAATACACCATCAATATCATCCTCATCGGTATGAGTTTGCTGTGAGGTTCTATGACCACTACATGGCGTATAATAAGGAGAAATATCAGGATCTCCCAACATTGACACTGGCAAAACATTTTGTATATACCAAAACCGTATGAAACGATGATATTTATTTAGAATAATATTTTTATCGAAACTAGCAATCTCACTCTGAGATAAACTAGAAATATCAAGCGAGTGGTACATTTCGGTTGCACACTAATGTTAAAAATATAAACGGAAGAAACAAGTGGAATGATTGTGCAAAGATGTCCCAACCATTATAAATACTTGAATTGTATCCCCTCTTCGTGGATGCCCAGAACATGTTGCAACAAGTCTTAACACAATAAAAAATGTTATACTCACGTTTCTACTTGTGTTTGTTCCATTTTATCACAGAGCTCGTAAAGTTCTTTGTCGTATTGTGATGACATCAGGTCCATAGATTCAATGTTCTCGAGAAGTGCGACGAGTTCCATGTTGTGTAAATCACAGGTTGATATTGCATCCATCGTGAGCAATGTCTTCGTAGTACCTTCTTACTTTAATAATAAACACAACCCTAAACAATGCAATTTAACTTTAAACTATCCAAACAATTAATGAATGTTCGTAATAACTTTACAATCGTAAGCATGAACATGAAAAACACTAAAAAGACTTATTACTATTTACATTAATACTTAGCAACAACACAAAGAGTTCTAGAATAAAAAACGAAGTAATCTGTTAAGCATGTAACTTAAAAGAGTACAAAGTTAAAATACAATACAATGTAAATTAAATTAAAATAGGTATAGTTATTACAATAATAGTTTCTTAGAATAAAGTATATGACTAAAGTTATGATTTTAAAACACTGATACGCACTGGCACTTTGTTCATTTGTCGTTGTCTATAAAATATTTCACACAATCGTCCTTACTCGCCAACTGTTTAGTTATGTTGTATACCGCGTCCTTGATACATTGCAAGTTTTTGTCACTCTCGGTGTCTGCGTAATATTTAACTCGCACATCAGCATGTTTCCATTGTTCCGTCGGTGCGATGTTTTTTATTTTATTAACATCATACACCTCAATTTTTATGAGGTGTGATGCAGAACTGCTGTCATCGCTGTTTGTTTTTATGTATGAAACACCACCACTCGTCGCTCTACCAACACTAGATGATTTTTTTGTCGTTGTCTTCTTTTTCTTAGGTTTTTCGAAAAATTCGTCAATGTTGTTGCATTCCATGGATCTTTTGTTTGCTATTATCGCTTTTTTGACTTTAAAGGCGAGTGTACCTTCTTCATCACTAGGTTCATCTATATCTTCAGCATAATAGTAATTTTTGAAAGTATTTTCCGAAAACTGTAATAAAATGAAATAAAACTGTTAATAAAACAAATCGGTTAAGGAAGTATTATATGATAAATACTTATAGGTATGCGAAGTATAAATGTACACTAAAGTAACATTGATAATTTAATAAGAGATCAAATGTAACGAAAATAAAACTGTAAATAAAACAAATTGGTTAAGGAAGTATTGTATGATAAACACTTATAGGTATATGAAATAAAATGCACTACAGTAACTTTGATAAATTAAATAAGAGATCAAATACAACTAAAATGCATTAACCCAGTGAACAACACATAACATATACAATTAATAAAACATCTGGTTATAACAATTTTAGATCAAAGTATAAGAAGGTACTTACATTCATTTTATATCAGCTTCAGTATTTACTATTACACTGTTTTACTATCACTTCACTATTACAAACAACTGGAGATCACACTTCGAAGAGAGCACAGAGTGGAATACGATACCATGTGATTTTGAGTTTGGCTTTTATATGGAGAGCGAGTATTATTTCCTTGCAGACAGGATCCAACATGTTCAACTTTCACTTTGAACGTTCCATTGAATACATAGCATCAGGAAATGGGAATAATAGGATCCGTAACTGTTGTTTAAAATAATGGACATGCAGTTAATCATTGACAATGAGAAGACCCGAAGGGTTTTACTTAGAATTTGAGTAATGTATGGTGTATTGTAACGATTGCTTTATGGATCATAAATAATGCCCGTAATGCATAAAGGGTGAGTGATGGGTAATTGTAAATGGCTTTTACGTAGAAACACGAGCCCATAGGAATATGGAACAAAGACATTTGTATTCTTCAAAGAAAAAGGGTCGCTGTTAGAAAGTAGAAATACAAAAGCACAACGAAACAGAGGGAAAAGGTACAAGCTTGAGGGGACCGTAAACCATGCAACTCCAATTCGCTTCGCGGTTTATATCTATCTCGCGGGCGATATGAAATGGATTCCGCGGATCAAATTAATCCGCGGATTTATTCGCGGTTGGTATTAATTAAATCCGCGGATCAATTCGCGGTAGGTATTAATTAAATCCACGGATCAATTCGCGGTAGGTATTAATTAAATCCGCGGATCAATTCGCGGTAGGTATTAATTAAATCCGCGGATCAATTCGCGGTAGGTATCAATTTAATCCGCGGGTTAATTCGCGGATCGTACGCGCCGAAATTGGAGCAATCGAAATTATTGACGAACTAGGCCAGAGTGGCGCCAACCGACCCCCGAACGTGCTCTAGAACCGTCGAATCCCTTACTACTACCAGTTTATCTCGTCTTCATTATATTATGATACCAAAGTAGCTAGCATACTAGCTTTTGCTCACGGATCTGCCCAAATTAGCGCTCATTCCCAAATTAGGTAGTCTATAGCACTCAGGAGTAATATAATATCGTATTAGTGAAAGATTTTCGGAAAAAAGGTTTTGTAGTTTTTGAGTTTTATACCCTGTATCTTGCTCAATACAAAAGTCTCTAAAACATAAATTACACCATCGTCGTCTACTTATAGAATCAGATAAAAAAATATCTATTATTTTCCATGGGAACAAATTATTGTGATAAAATGTAGCTTATGTGTTAATCTAGGGCATTTAAATCCGTCCAGTAGTTTCTGCGTCTACTTCTAACAAATATCCAAGACCTGGGGATGGAACCCGATGACCTTGTCCAGCAATCGTATCGCAGTAAAACTGCGCCACCAAAAAAATATTTCAGTAAATTCACAGATAAAACAGTTGTACCTAAATATAAATACGGTCTACACTCGTACGCGGTTACCAGTCTTGGCTAACGATCACTTGACGGATGCTCCCTCACAGAGCAAGGAGGCACTCTCCACAACAAAAACACTTTGAAGTTGTTGTAGCAATTTGCGACTTTTTTATACTCTACACTACTTTTATTTGGAACGTCCAGAATGAATGAAATGAAGTTTGTTTTTTTAATTTAATGAAGTTAAACTCTCGTTGTTTCTTGCAGCCGTTATGAGTAGCAATGCTGTTTATGCGTAGTACAGTAGACGAGGGCTCTTTGCACTGTGACTGACGCTGTTGTTAAATGCAGTAGATAAGCGCACTCCACACTGTCACTCACGCGTCGTAGATGTAATTGAGTGCTGTTATACATAGTGCAGTCGACCGTTCCCTGTGTTGTCTCCTATGAAGCATATATCATCATAATTAGGCATATGATGTCTACTGCTGAACATAATTCTCCCAAAAGATTTCCAGACGGGCAAAAGTAAAAGTAAAAAGATGTAAATAGTAGAAGTAGTTTTAGTATTTTTGCAAAGAACTATTTGCTTAATTATCGAATGCAGTAGAGGGCGCTCTACATGCTATCATCGATGAAGTAAATAGATGAGTATTATCTACTACGTGTTTCTTTCTTTTCTTTCTTTCTTTCTTTCATTTCTCTCTTTATTTTTCTTCCTTCTTTCAAAGGTCCCTAAAACACAGAAGGACGCCAGTGCCATCTACTTAAAAAATTAGGCTCAAAATATCCATTATTTTCTATGGAAGCAAATTACCTGGATAAAAGCTTGTATAATCCAAGACATGATCTATCCGTGTGCAAAATTTCGTCCAAATCCGTTTAGTTGTTTCTTCGTTTAGGTACTTCTAACAAACATAAAAACATCCAAACATTTTCACAGACTCCCATTTATGATATTAGTAAGATAAGAAGTAAGATAGAAGAAGAAGAAAGTAAGAAAGAATAATTTATTGTCGCGGTACATGTGATACATAAAAAAAGCAAACAATCAAATTACTACATAATTTTCAAGTGGACGATAACCTAGTTGGGAATGGAACGGTCTGTTGAGATAATGTCCGGAGGTTCAAAACCTCTTACTTTTCGAAGTTATGTGTGTATTTATCAATTATCGTTCGCTTTAACGGTGAAGGAAAACATCGTGAGGAAACCTACATGCCTGAGAATTCTCCATAAAAATTTCGAGGGTATGTGAAGTCTGCCAATCCGCACTAGGCCAGCGTGGTAGACTAAGGCCTAAAACACTCTCAGTATAGAGGAGGCACGTGCTCAGCAGTGGGCAGTATATAATACAGGGCTGGTATCATTAATTATTTATTATTCACCGCGACAACTAAGTAGAAGAGAGCTCTCATTACAGAAGCTTATAGCCGAGTGCTGTTATGAATACCATAATAGAAGACCAGTCTTAATATTCAAATTGTGCTTCATAAATCATATCCCTGTATATAAATTGTATATTGTATAAAATTCTCCTGTCAAAGGCTTCTATTAAATAAAACCTGGGTGCATTCGTATTATAAAGCGAGTTGCCGTCTTTAAGAATGGGTGATTTGTCAACATTGACATGAATATGGCCCATCGAAGCCGGTAGAATCTTTTCAGAGCAAAATCAGTTTTAAATTTTCCTTTTGGAAAGATTTATTACGTAGAATCTTAAGTTCGTATTTCGAATAAACTTTTGTTAGCTCGGATATTTTCTTAATATTTCATGATCGATCTAGTTCCATATATTTTGCTTTGTATTCTTCAGTGAGATATATTTAGCCGGTACTAAATTTTGCTGACTTAGTTTGGCGCCTTTGTTACAGTCTTTTAAAGAGTTTAGTTTTAAAGTTTGCGGTCAAATAATATGTCAAATAATAATACACCTTATGTCTCAGGATGACGAGAGTGGTGGAATGCCAAACAGTACTTTGTAACTCAAGGTGCTGGATGGTGTTGCTACTGTTTATGGGTGGTCGTATCACTTACCACCAGGCAAACGGCATGCTCGTCTCTTCATTCAATGCAATAAAAAAATTAGATTTTGTTGACACATGTTCTGTTTTAATGTATTCTAATAATTAACTACGAGTAATTGTTGATGGATAGGTATTGTTTACACGTACTTATTGAATAATTATGGAAACCTCTCAATTCTCGACTGTTCTTTGTTTCTTCTTCAGCAACATACACCATTCAGAGGCTTTTTGTGTCGGGGGTTATTTTAGTTGTAATTTATATTTCAAACTCTTTAAATCACTATATTCTCAAATAACCTGTCAAGGTCCGCGATGGACACCGGTGTCCATATATATAGGGCTTTTCCATACATCTATATATATAAGCGGGGCGTGACGGGTTAAGGGGCCTTGATAATCAACTATCTATCACCTACTCGTTGAGACCATTCTTATGAGCCCACACACGATATATCAACTATAAGTTGCTAAAAAGATTGGTAGCCCGCAGACTACTTGATGCTGCAGCATGAACTCAGAGTTAACATGTCTTAAAAATAATTCCAAAGTCACAGTACACCAAATAGTAAATCAATCGGGAGTTGCGAAAGTTGGAAATGAGCTGATAGTCTTCAAATGCCTGAACAGACCTTCATAAATAAAAGTAAAAATAGCTAAGAACAATATCGATCACAACAGCTTTCAAACAAAACAAACCGCATCAAAATCGATCCATACATTTCAGAGCTACAATGCCACAGACAGACATACAGATACACATATACACACCCTCATCTTATAACACCCCTTTTTTTCTGTCGGGGGTTAAAAATTGCAAATATGTCTTTAAATAATATAATGAAAATGAGTTCATGCACTTAGGGCTTTAAATATATAAAACTGTCATTAAGTTCTAAAGCCTAGTGCATCTAAAGATATTATCATAAAATTTTGTAACCACAATCTTAATATATACGCCAAAACTCATTCCGACCAATGACGCGAGACTAAATAAACAATGGGACGGACTGAGTAATTTTGGGGGTCTTATACCCGATTTCTCTCATACGGATACGATAACAAAATATCGTTAGTATGAAAAGTTAGTTAAGTTGCTCGTTTTTGTATCATTCAGGTTTATACAAAAATAGACTTTAAGAACAGCGGACAGGGTAACATTTATGTCATCAGATTAATAATACAATAAAAATTCATTTTAAACTCATCATTACTATACCTAAAGTAATCTTGCTTCTAAAGCTATAACTGAAGTATGATTGATCCATTTTACCAAAAATAAAATAGGGGGCTAGCCCCCCGAAAACCTTAATTAGGCATAACATCTCACTACAGCATCTGCAGCTCGAATTTATTTCGGTTTTTCTCGGACCCCCAGAATCCTTTACTACACAGTAAGTATTTTAACTGGCGGAGTAATCTCATCTAATGGCAGAAGTTCGCTCGTTAATGTCAAATAGCTGCGATTGTTATGTGGGGACCGGCCCCCTCGAACCGCTCCCGGCGTTTGGGCCTGAAGTGATGAGCTGTGGCGGGAGTATTTTGCTGATACTATTTTTTTGCAGAGAGATTAATGATATTTTCAACCAGAATTTGATTCATTTATTAAGTTACCCTGGTTACAGAATATCCATTTTTTTACCTGACGTGGTTTACTACACAGCCTTTCTTGTTAAGTATTCTGAATTCTACATACAATATCAATCAACTTCTGACTGCCTCAGTGGAGTAGTTGTATTACGCTACGACTGCAGTGCTGAGGTCTGAGGTCTCGGTTTCGATTCCTAGGTCGGGCAGAGTCACATTAGGTTTTTGTACTCAGTATCAGCCTGGAAATGTGCCAGGTAATGGCAATAGGCCCGCCCCCTAGAACAAAGGACCTAGTTAGCAAAATGTGGGGTGTGATACATCTCTGCTTACCCCTGAAAAGTGAAAAAAGCGTGATGCTATGTATGCTTCGTTGGGTCTGCTGATAATTGGCCAAAAGGATTTTGTAACTTACAATAATCAGTAGTGAGCTTCTAGGATTATTTAGATTGTACTTGAATAGATACGATACGGTCGATGCAGCAGATGTGCTGGAGTGGAGACCGCGATCAGGCAGACGTAGTTTAGGAAGCCTGGTGCACGATGGATCGACTCAAAAAAGGTGGGGAAAGCGCATGGATGCTGCTCATGGCCGGGATGGTTGGCGTTCACTTGGGGAGACCTACATTTAGAAGTGGACGGCGACAGGCTGATTGACTTGAGATACGATACAATAGGATTGGTGTGCTTTTGTGAACAGGAACTCTGGATCCTTTACAGCATTGTAAATGCGATAGTATTTATGTCATATTAATATTAAATTATAAAAATACCCCCGCCAATGCTTACTACTTGCAGCACGCCAACGAATCTGTGCTGAAACCGACGAATTTGTGAGATTAAAACTCCCACCCAGCAATAGTTGTCTGTACCAAGGTCTGTTGATATTACTACTGCGAGATGGTTTTTAGCGCCTAGTTCTACGCGACATGATATTTAAGCGATGCTTTGATGAATGTGAAGGTGGATAGGGAAAGACTAAGACCGAACAAAAAGACGGGAGATCGTTACTTGATCAAATTCTTTGGAAGCATAAGCCCCATATAAAAAGAAATAAATATGGATTATGGAGGGAAGGGATATTTTAGGTCTCGAGAGATTTCATTGACTATAAAAGCAAGCGCATTATATTGGCGGTAGGTCTCTCATATGTAAGAGTCCGTCTGGGTGGGTACCACAGCAATGTCTATTTCTACCGCCAAACAGCAGTGTGCATGCACTGCTGCGTTTCGTTTTAGAGGTCATTGTAGCCAGTGTAACTACTGGACATAATGAGACTTAACATCTTATGTCTCAGGATAACGAGCGCAGTGGAATGCCATACAATACTTTGTAACTCAAAGTGCTGGATGCTGATGGTACTGTTTATGGGTGGTTGTGACGCTTACCATTAGGCGTATGGCATGCATGACTCGTCATTCAATTGATAATGTAAAAAAAGCACTACTAGTTTTCCATCCCCCGTGATGGACGGCAGCCCCCCGTGATGGACGGCAGCGTGTCTCACGCTGCCTCGGACGCCAAGGGCGTCCTTCGGTGGACGGGGGCTTCTGAGCCCCCGCAACAACAGGAGAAGGATCGCAACAGCGGTACGCGCAGGGGCGGCTTTTTTTTTTGTTGACGCGGAGAAAGTGACTTATTACTACCGCCCAGTGTTCAAGGGGAACGACTGAGCGGTTATGTTGGGTTCACCGTGCCTTACGACCCGACGTTGAGCCGCCCGGAAAGATGGAAAACGTCGGGCGACCGCCGGGCCGAGTCCCTAACCTATGTACACCGCACGGCATACCAACTAAAACTCCGCGGTGGCCATCTTCGGCGCATTAGGGACGGCTGCGGGCTTCCTCCGACTCACGTCTAAGTTGTCGTCCGCAACCGCCCCTGCGCGTACCGCTGTTGCGGTCCTTCTCCTGTTGTTGCGGGGGCTCAGAAGCCCCCGTACACCGAAGGACGCCCTTGGCGTCCGAGGCAGCGTGAGATACGCTGCCGTCCATCACGGGGGTCACAGAAGTTGGCTAGACTAATAGGTGGACGGCCCCTCCCGCCCACCCGTGACCCCCGGAGGCCCCTATTAGTCGCCTTTTACGACAGGCAGGGGATACCGTGGTGGAATTCTCCAATCGCCCCCAATCCACAGACGCAGGGGCCGTTGCGGACGACAACTTAGACGTGAGTCGGAGGAAGCCCGCAGCCGTCCCTAATGCGCCGAAGAAAAAAAAAACTAGTTTTCCATAAGACACCACTGTCTTCTACTACCACTACTTCTAGTGCCCCAAGGATTTAGACATATAATATTATGTCTATTACTCTACTTTATTGTCTTCTGTCTGTATAAATATCCAATAGATTTTACGCATACGCTAATATTCATATTATACGCACATTCCTCTGAGCACAATATTATTTGGTACGCGCCCGAGGTGGGATTTAAAATTAGTTGTAATTTTTTCCTCTTCCCCCGTTATAAAATGAGCTTTCGCATCGCCCGAAGCTTTAAGGTGAGCTTACACGCGCTAGATTTTTATTTTTACTACATTTTACGCGTTTGGAGGGCATGCCGCAATTCTAATGATTAGCTTTTCTATAATATGACAGATATAGGCTACATTCGTCACATTACTTGATAAAATTGTAATTTAATAAAATTACAGTCGTCACATAGAATCCTAAGTTTTTTATTTTGATAAGAATAGTTATTAATTGATCTTTGACAAATTTCAGCATCTTCCAAAATATTTGAATAATATGATTGAAATGTAAAACTTAAAATGAATACGAAAATTGAATACGAAGGTAAAAATCAAGCTAATCTTGAATATGTATTTTTTTTATGGTATAGAATGACGAGAGGAGCATGCTGTTCACCTGATGGTAAGCGATACGACCACCCATAAACAGTAGAAACACCATCCAGCATCTTGGCTTACAAAATACTGTGTGGCATTCCACTGCGCTCGTCATCCTGAGACATAATGGCTCATTATGTCCTGTAGTCACACTGGCTACAATGCCCTTCAAACCGAAACACAACAGTGCATGCACACTGCTGCTTGGCGGTAGAAATAAACATTGCGGTGGTACCCACCCAGACGGACTCTTACCTTCATATGAGAGTCCTACCACCAGTATATCCACACGTATATAATAAGGCGCTACGCAGACGCTGCCATTTTGCCGGAAAACACTACACAACAAACTGACATTGATTCATCAATTTTACCTATTGTCCGTTTCATAATAGCATTCAACAAATTGCCAGCAACGCCTGAACTGTATGAATAGTATAAAACCTTGTTAAAACTCTCACTAAAATTTCTATCACCCTCTCATGCAAATAAATTCGCACAACGATACACCTAGCATGACTATTTTTTAAAATTAGAATTTATTTTCGGGCGTCGCGTCGTGTGAAAGTCTCTTTCGGTTCAGAACACAGAAAATTGGCAAAGTTTGAATGATGACCGCGCTCGGAGATTTTTAGGACATTCCTTTATTAGCTCGTTTTGCATGACCTAGATTTTGGATTAATTATACCTAACCTTTATCCGAAATGGATGCTATTCATAGCTATACATATAGGTAATAAAGCATTAGAATCGGTGTGTCTGTACTTTAATGAAATGTGATAAAAAGAAAGGAGGGGACTAAAGAAGAGTACCTAATGGAACACAAATCAGCGATTTTTATAATTCCTTTCTGTTTATTTATACTACACATTTTCGAAACTACTGAACGGATTACGTTGAAATTTGGCACACGGGTAGATCATGTCCTGGATTCTGTCTTCTTATCCCGGGAAAATATAAAGCGGAACTTTTATCCCGGATAAACTTTTTCTCGCGGGTGGAGTCTCCAGCAAAAGCTAGTTGTAAATATTGATAGATTTGTTAGTATACGGGCAGCGCAAAGTGATCCCAATGCAGCTGTTGGTAAGCGGAGAGGGTCCAGACAATCAGACTGACGAGAGATGATTACCCGTCACTAGTCGACATAATTATGCCGGCCTGTTTGAACCGGTTATACACAGGCTAATACCGGAACGCAGCACACTTACGTGGAACACTATGTCGGGGTTAAGCACCTTGGATTAGTGTTGGGTAGGACATACAAGAGGCGGTACATTTGTCCCGTACATGACTTCAAAATGTAAACTCTCAACATTTTATATTGTACCTACTACTTCAAATTTTATGTCGCGGTACTCACGAAATCGCGTTACTCACTCTCTCTCTCAGTAAAACTATAGAATGAGGTCAGAGAGGGAGCGAGACGCGTGCTACGAAATACAATAGTAAGTCATTCTTCAATGAAGATGTGACATATTTGTACTCGTTACCTCAAACGTATCGCCGAGCTTCAGTACGCCTCGCCTCATTTGAAGTAGGACATTTTTTTTTGGCATCGAAAGACGAGACGAGCATACCGTTTGCCTGATGATAGGTGATACGACCATCCATAAACAGTAGCAAAACCATTCAGCACCTTGAGTTACAAAGTACTGTGTGGCATTCCACTGCGCTCGCCATCCTGTGACATAAGATGTTAAGTCTCATCATGTCCTGTAGTTACACTGGCTACAATGCCCTTCAAACCAAAACACAACAGTGCATCCACACTGCTGCTTGGCGGTAGAAATAGACATTGCGGTGGTACCCACCCAGACGGACTCTTAGTTATGAGAGTCCTACCACCAGTGTACTGGCTTAGTGCAAAAAAGAGACTACTCTTACAAACTCTTTTTTATGTCGTGTCCTACCCAACACTACCTTGGATACAAGATAATATATCGCACCATCAACAAGCTTACTTCAATAAAATACAATACTGAAAACATTGGAAGAATCCAAAGTATCTTCTTAAGTTCCGATTCATAAAGTGAAAACTTTGTGAATCCGTTGGTTTGTTAAAATGAAAGCTAGTACCAGATATTTCAAACGTTGATTAGCAAAAACTTTTAATCAGACAAAACAAGACTGAATAAGCAGGAGATAGAAGTTTTAGAGTAATTAGTATTTTCAAAGATAAACTGTATCAAAGGGTTTTGGATTGTTTTAAAATTATGACTATATTTCGATAGAAGTGATCTTACTTAAATTAATGCGATCTTTGAAGATTTTTGGATGTGAGAAATAAACACAGGAACTGCTGTATGATTTTGTGTAAAATTTGGCACACAGATAAGCTATGTCTTGAACTCATATAATAAAGATTTTTTTATCATGCATTGCACACAGTGGGATTTTACTTTCAGTTATGATAATTTTGAGATATTTATCACTTAATTAGTAATTAGGTTATCGTATTAAACCCCTTAGGATATCAAGTAATTACATATTTTCTAGACGAAGGTATACAAAAAATCGTTGGCACAAGTGGTAGACAATAACCAAGCCTTTGTAATTAGCTCTCAATGAAAATATTTTATAGAAAGATTAGTTTTTGCCTCAAGTCTGATGACAGATTATATATTAAATTCCTAACGCCATCAATCATCTCGCGTCACGACCAAAACACGACTATCTACAAAGATAGTTTTTATGATAAAAATAACTAAACCTATGATCACGCCTCTATATCCTAGATGGGCAGAAAGGTATTTTCCCACTATTTATCAAGCTTCTTTCATGGTGTAGCTGTATCGTGTGCATTACGATATCGCTCTGAGGTCCCTGGTTCGATTACCTTGGACAACAACACAACACACACTTTTACTGGTGGTAGGAGGTAATAAGGATAGACAACATTCAAAGATATAGAGCGCCAGTTTCGCGTCATGAGGCCTTATTATTGTACTTTGGAACAGTAAGAATTTTCGAATAAAACGTCTTGTTTCACGCTCAAAATATGGACCAATAAACCAACACTCCGAAAAAACAGGAAAGGAATTAGGTTTTGCTTAATTATTTCAAAATACCCCCCATTGAGTACATATGTTAGTTCTATCTCAATAGCCTCTACTAGCAGCTCCGCTCGTCTTGTTGTTCATTTTAGGGATTAACGTTATAAGCACTCGGAGATAATATAGTTGATAATGTATTTGTTTTCAATTAGTAAGAATATTCAAAATATTTTATCGTTCATGAGATTAACACATATAAACTATACAATAAAACATTTCTTTGGCTTCATAATATTACTGTTGATCAGTGTTTTTTATGTGGTAGGTCTGTCGAATGCGAGGAGCTGTATGGATAGGTATCACAAAAGCTATTTTTGCCAAACAGCTGTCTTCATGCATTTTTATATTTCGGTTTGAAGGATATTGTAGCCAGCGTAATCACTGGGTATTATGAGGCTTAATATCTAATGTCTTAGGGTGAAGAGGGCAGGGAAGTGCCACGCAATACTTCGTAATTGAAAGTTCTACTTGGTGATCCTCATGTGGTTGATCCTCATCTCGTCACGTCAAAAGTAATAAAGAAAATATTATGTATTAATAACTAATAGTTACAGAGATTGAAGAATTAACTTTAAAAAAAACACATAGCAGACACAATATTGCTTAGTGGCAGAAATAAGAAGCAACACCTACATGGACTGACTCACGCGTAGTAAGGATGTAGGATTGACAACCAGTTTTTTATTGTTACTTTTACCTCAATAAAGATATTTATGTTGTGGCTTTTATGACTTTTTTCCTTTCATTTTCACAAAGGGCACATAGCCCCCACTTCTTCTAAATCCACCCCTCGAAACACATCAAAGTATTGGTTTCCGCGAAGAAAAATATACACATTTTAACTCTTACAAACGTACTGCTTGTTTTGAAGATTTTTATTTTGACACTGAATTGTGGGTAGGTATTTGCCTATTCACGGGAAAGTTCTGAATTTATTTTGACGCGATATTTAGGGTAAAAAGTTGGATAAATGTTTTACTATTTTTTTCTATTTAAATAAAATTGTACGCAGAGACTGCCTCGGTGACATAGTTGTATTACAGTACGACTGCAATGCTGAGGTCTCGGGTTCGATCCCGAGTAGTTGGATCCGGATCATGGGACGGAATATGCACGGCGAAAAGTGGGTGACCTAGTTGCGGCTCTGCCTACCCCGGGATAAAAGGCGTGTCACAAAGTACTGTGTGTCACTCCACTGCGCTCGTCATCCTGAGACATAAGATGTTAAGTCTCATTATGTCCAGTACTTCAACTGGCTACAATGTCCTTCAAACTGAATAACAGCAGTGTATGCACACCGCTGCTTTGCGGTAGAAATCGACATTGCGGTGGTACCCACCCAGACGGACTCTCACATATAAGACCTACCACCTGTTTGGCTTAGTACATAATATTATGTTCCACCCTATGATGTGATGTGGAAGCCTTTCGCTACATCGAGCACAAACCAACTACGCTATATTAGGCCAAATTTCAAACATCGAACTTACACTGAGAAAAAACCCAATATCATTTTCCATGACCTAGGATTTGAACCCGGAACCTCAGAGCGGTGTCGTAGCTCGCAGCGATACACAACGCCACCAAAACACGGAGAGTAAAAAGCATTTAAGCGGTAAGAATGTTTATTCGATTTCCGTCTTCCTCAGAGCTGCAATGAGTACCGGGGGTTCTCCAATGTCCCATTAGCAAAGCACTTCGCAATTGTTATAGCGAAATGTATTAATTATATTATGTTTACCGTGTTCAAAATCAATTCGAAATCTATTAAGATGGGTAAATATCAATTGAACGCAACAGACCGACCAATTTGAAACACTGACTCGTTGTTTTGGGTCCATTTCTCTTTATAGATGCTTTCGTGGTAACCATTACTTCAGTGAATCAATAGATTAACACATTATCTTATTTTACTCGTTTTTTCTTTTTTTCTAACCACGATAAATGTACAGGGATTATAAAATCAACTACGATTATTATAATTATATTGAGTGCAAGTCAGCACATTAATATGACTCCCATTTAATTTTTTAACAGTGAAAAAATGTCTGACGCAGTATTTTCTTTCAATGTCAAAAAGATCTACATTTATTCGTATAAAAAACCTACCATACCTACAGGATAGAATCCCAATTTGTTTTATTTTGTTCGGTAGGGTATTCTAGATCCAGTGATTAAAATAATGCCACACAGTACTTTGTTACTCACGATGATGGATGGTGTTTCTACTGTTTGTGGATGGTCGTATTGTTTACCATCAGGCGAACGGAGTGCTCATCTCGTCATTCCATGCAATAAAAAAAAACACGACTCCGTTTCGTTTTATTGTGATTGGTTGAGAGACTTATACGTGACTCACGTATTGGTCTCGATCAATCACAAATATCAAAATTAGACATCATCTTATGAGTTACGATTTTTTGCCGCTGTCTAAGCCCACTATTCATATATTTTGTCTGATAGGGTCATTGTACATACACTCCGGGCTGTATGTACATCAGAAATGTCCCTGAAATGGAATGGATTGGTGTGTAGACCTCGCCGCTGTTGTGGACGCCAGTTGGGTTCAATATACCGACGAACTGAGACAGTATTCCGCAGTGGCTGTTGAATGAATGAATGAATGAATGAAACACTTTATTGTACACATACAAAACAAATACAATTATTATTTAGAGTAACATAAGAAAAAAATACGTGCACAGTAGGCGGTCTTATCGCTAAAAAGCGATCTCTTCCAGACAACCCTTTCATATTGGGAAACTAAATATAATGGACTGAGGAAGGGGGTGTATAGTGCAAATATAACAAATAAATAAACATATATACTACATACATATATAAATATATACATATATATAAATTCCTGTTCCGGCTGTTCCGGTAGCGATTTGAGGTAATGCCTTATGGTACACCAGAGTCGCTTCTAATGCGTCGACATAGGTTACCGCAGGGTTTTAGTCGGTACGCCGGTGTGCAAAGCATGCCGGTAACTCCGACATATCCGCCTCGGTTCCTCGGACTGACACGGGATCTTGAAGCGGTTTCCTCGCGACAAAAAAAGCTGTTGACATCAGTGGTGTGCGTTCTACTGTAACTAATAATATTGTATACCTTTTTTAGTTCATTATTTTGTCTCCCGCTTTGCTATGGAGGGAAGTGGAAAAAAATATATATTTCTAACTCCTCCCTATCTTCTTTTTGATTAACTTCGTTGCGGGTTAAGGTGTGAAGGCGGGATAGTCTCGGTACAATATTATATAAAATAAAAACCAACCGGATTTCGTAGATGGAACCATCGAAAGACCAGCACCAACGCCTTTACATTATAAACATTTTGCTGAAACGGAAATCGAATTCGCAACCTCAACACACATAGTAAAACTTTGATAACACAAACTTGTATTCTAAACAAGTTCAGTTACAGTCCCTTGCCCTAACTTAATTCGTTTATATAATTTTCCACGTTTCTATACAAAAGGTTGAAACATTAAACTTATTAGTTTAGTATTATTATATAGCGTTACGCCTATAAGACGGGAGATGGGCAGTACAACTGGTATAGTTTATTTTACAATTTATATTACACTACTTGTGAAGTACTAATTGCATATTACGAAAAACACACACACACTTTTTATCCCAGAACGGGTAGGCAGAGGCGCAACTAGTGCACCCACTTTTCACCGTTATTCCGTCCCATGATGTGATAGGGGGCGAGCCTATCGCCATATCGGGCACAAATTCCAGACTCCGAGCTAATACTGAATAGAAAAACTTAATATCACTTCGCCCGACCCGGGGATCGAACCCGGGAACCCCCTTTTTTCGATTTTGAAAAAGTATTTGAAAATCTAAATAAATTAATATGTAGTAGTCGTAAGGCACGGAAGAAGCCATACCTGACGAATGGTGTAATAGTTTACTAATACCCATTTACAAAAATAAAGGTGATGTGCTGGAGTGCAACAACTATAGGGGGATAAAGCTAATGTCACATAGTATGAAGTTATGGGAGAGAATTATTGAACGGAGATTGAGAGATGAGTGTGAAATCTCACCAAATCAATTCGGTTTTATGCCTGGTCGGGGAACAATGGATGCCATTTTCGCGTTGCGACAGCTGTGCGAAAAGTACCGAGCTGCACATAGAAACTTGCATATGGTGTTCGTTGACCTCGAAAAGGCATATGACCGGGTTCCTCGTGAGATTTTATGGTGGGCCCTGAAGGAGAAAGGTATACCTGGGAAGTATGTGAGGTTGATCCGAGTGATGTACAGCAGGTGCAGTACCCAAGTCCGGTCTACAGCTGGTACTACCAACAGCTTCAGTGTGGCAGTGGGCCTGCACCAAGGATCGGCTCTTAGCCCTTACCTCTTCCTGATGATAATGGATGCTCTTACATCGGACATTCAGGAAGAGGCCCCTTGGTGTATGTTGTTCGCTGACGACATTGTGCTGGTTGCCGAGACTGGCCCAGAGGTCCAGAGCAGACTGGAGACATGGAGGCAAAGACTGGAGAATGTTGGCCTAAAGTTAAGTCGAAGTAAAACAGAATATCTGTTTTGCGACTTTGGCGGTCTCTCTAGCCCAGTAGCCATTAACCTTGCAGGAATATCTTTACCGGCCTGCTCCGACTTCCGGTACCTTGGGTCACTCGTCCAGGGGAACGGTGAAATAGACCGCGACGTTGGGCACCGGATCAACGCGGGTTGGATGAAGTGGCGGCAGGTCACAGGCACAATTTGCGATCCACGGATGCCTCTAAAGCTTAAAGGCAAAATATACAAATCCGTGATAAGACCTGTCGTCCTGTATGGATCAGAATGCTGGGCCCTAAAGAAGACGGATGAAAGAAGATTACACGCAGCAGAGATGAGAATGTTGAGATGGATGTGTGGAGTGACGAAAATGGATAAAGTGAGGAATGAGTATATTAGAGGGAGTTTGAAAGTGGCACCAGTGATAGAAAAGTTGAAAGGAAATCGTCTGTCTTGGTATGGACATGTGAGGAGAAGGGATGAAAGACATGTAACCCAACGAGTGATGAATTTGAGTGTTGATGGATGGCGAGGACGAGGACGACCAAGGAAGAGGTGGACGGATTGTTTAAGAGATGATATGAAAGAAAAGGGCGTGAATGACTTGATGACGAAAGACAGAAGAGAATGGAAGAGAAAAACATGTTGCGCCGACCCCAAGTAATTTGGGACCAGGGCAGGAAGATGATGAGTCGTAAGGCACGGTGAACCCAACATAACCGCTCAGTCGCTACCCTTGAAGGCTGGGCGGTAGTAATAAGTCACTTTCTCCGCGAAAACAAAAAAAAACTAGTACACTACATGCCAACCCGCACTAGGCCCGCGTGGCGAACTAAGCTCTAAACCCTCTCAGTAGAAGAGGCCGGTGCCCAGCAGTGGGCAGTATATAAGACAGGGTTGATATTATTACACTTTGTGGGTATATAAAATATAAACTGCCCAAACAAATCTTTATGCACAGTACTTTAAACCTTGAACTGGTTTTGAAACGAGCAACACAAGAGTTCTCTCCCGTTCTTCTCTGATGAGAACTCATTTCCGAACTGGTGGTAGAGTTAATATAGACGGAATCTAAATGATGCTTAACATTTTATGGGTTTGAATAAATTATTTGACTGCCTCGGTGGCGTAGTTGTACTATAGTACGACTGCAATGCTGAGGTCTCGGGTTCGATTCCCGGGTCGGGCAAAGATATATTGAGTTTTTCTATTCAGTATCAGACCGGAGTCTGGAATTTGTGCCCGATATGGCGATAGGCTCGCCCCCTATAACATCATGGGACGGAATAATGGCGAAAAGTGGGTGCACTAGTTGCGCCTCTGTCTACCCCTTCGGGGATAATAGGCGTGAGTGTATATGTATATGTATGTATGAATAAATTATTTCATTTCATTATGCACGATAACATGAGACATAATAACATTGATAACGTATCAATTTTTTTTGCTTGGGCATTACTATTTTAAACAACAACGTTTTTCTCGTGGTTTCGCCCGTCTGAAAGTACTGGCAATGAAAATGCCTTTATGTTTTTTCTTGGACAAAATTAAATTCAAAAAACTTAATTCAACTCTGTTCAGCATTTGCTCCGTGTATTTATACATGTTCACAAACTTTCACATTTAAAATATTACCTATACAAAATATATTAATCAACACTGAAATCTGTAATTAGTGATTAATTTAAAACGATATGGTACTCATTCAGCGTGTCTGCCCAACTCAATTCACATAAGAGAGCACTCAGACAAATCAATTTAGTGGATTTCACGAAAATACAAATGGCAGAGGTTTGTTCACATGCTAACAACATTTCCTTCTTTTTTGTTATAATTATTTGGGAGTGGACGATAGCCTAGTTGGGAATGGAACGGTCTGCCGAGACAATGTCTGGAGGTTCAAACCCAAGGCACACACCTCTGACTTTTCGAAGTTATGTGTGTATTGTTTAACAATTATCGTTCGCTTTAACGGTGAAGGAGAACATCGTGAGGAAACCTACATGCCTGAGAATTCTCCATAAAAAATTCGAGGGTATGTGAAGTCTGCCAATCCGCACTAAGCCAGCGTGGTAGGCTAAGGCCTAAAACCCTCTCAGTAGTAGAGGAGGCACGTGCTCAGTAGTGGGCAGTATATAATACAGGGCTGGTATTATTATTATTATATTATTACATTTATTTAACTATATTTATAATGTGCCTATTACTTATCTATATATTTTGTTATGTCCTTGTTTATCTATGTACCATCTTAAAATTTACTGAGTAAAGAAACATGGTAATATCGGTTTGGAACTAAAAAAGGTACATACATATACACTCACGTCTTTTATCCTCGAAGGAGTAGGCAAAGGCGCAACTAGTGTAAAAAAAATTTTTTCATTATAATATGTACTGCGATCGTTACTCCTTATCCAAGTAGTATGCAGTAGGTACTACTAATACATGATGATCGAGATTTTGTTAGGTGATAGCGGTGATAGCCTACGTGGAAATGAAACGGACTGCCAAGACGAAATTCCGTAGGTCAAAACCCAAGGGCACGCATCTCTGACTTTTAAAAAGTTATGTGTATTCTTTGGGAATTGTCGTTTGCATTAATCGTCAGGAAACCTGCATACCTGACAAATTCTCTATATGAATTTGAAAGGTATTTGAATTCTGCCAACTCCCACTAGGCCGGCGTGGTGGACGTAAGCCAAACCCTCTCAGTTGTAGAGGAGGCCCGTGTTCAGCAGTGGACAGTATATAATACAGTCTGGTATGGTGTGGTTCATGATATTAATGGGCGATTTACATTAAAGATCTCAACCACAATCAGAAAAAGAAATGTTTGATATGCTTATAGAAGAATTATTTTGATTGATCCATTAACGTGTAGCGGTTCGGACAGTTTATTGGAATTGGCCGTAAGGGTGAGGCCAGACGAACGTAATTATTTGAGTTGTGAGTCGCGTAATTTCGGTCGTTTAATTTCATTTCACACATTTCAGACAACTCATTTCGCGTCGCCGTGTGAACGAAACAGGATTTTTGTATGAAACCGAATGTAGCAGAAATTACGCGACTCACAACTCAAAAAATTACGCTCGTCTGGCCTCACCCTTAATGTATTTATTATACTTTACCATTAATGTACTTGTGACACCGATTTTGTCGTCACCGATTCGTACGCTGATTATCGTAGTCGTGTCGTCCCCTATGAACGCACATGCGTTATCTGTAGATAATGATTTTGCTAAATCATATTACACTCCACATATCAACGCGTGAAGGTTCCCTGCCGGAAAGGGAAGAGGAAGCGGGCTTATCGCGTGTCTCACTCTGACATGCGGCGCGAGACATAGGCGAAAGCGAGATGGCCATATTTTAGTATATTTATGCTTCTATTAATAACAATTCTTCATGCAAACGATTCTGTTAGAAGTATCTATTTATAGCATAGGTAACTTGACAGTGATGTAATTTGGTGTTCAGGGTATACTTCTGACTTTTCTCGAACATTTCGAACCTAAGGACTGATTTCAACTCTTGCTGATACTAATCGTCATTTATACGTATAAGCCGACCAAAAAAAAGCACACTCTAATATGGTAATGAAATGAGTACACACTATTTAAATTAACTGTTTAATCAAGTTTGATACAATAACTGTCAATTGAAATTCACTTGAAACGTGAGAAACTGTCCCAAAATGTATTTCATCATTTACTTTGACGAGGTAAACATGCAGATCTCGAGATAATCTTGATAGTACTCCGTAGTAACTAAAACTGATTCGACCGTGAATACATCTTTACAATACAACTCTACCCCAGTGCAGCGTGGTGAAAGGCCTAACTTCCCTGATTCATGGAAAATGTTCAGCCTCAGCTAAGAAGCAATTTTATACATAACTGAGAACATTATTAAATAGCTTAGAATTGCTAGATTACTGGAGTTTACTTACGGTTTAGATTTGTATAATATTTACAGCATAAAAGATGCCTAGATTTCTTTTCAGACGTTCCTCTTTTCTGCTATTTATTCTATTTGTTTGCCTCGTAGTAGTACTTCATTTATATCTTAGGGCTACATTCATGTATGCATTAACCTATGTATTAATCATACTGTAAAATATATATTCAAAAAAAATGCAGTATATCATGACAATTGATGACGAAAAAATTAAGCCCGGAGTTTCTTTCTGCCTTTCTTCTTCGGGTCGTCATCGCTTAGGTAGCTAGTGAAAGGCTGATAGGTTAGCTAGGCTAAGACCTTTTTATCCTCGCCGGCGAGGACCGTGGCGTTTCCTTTCCTCGTAATGTAAAGACACTCCTTCCCTTTATTTTATATCAGCTCCACTTCTCCTTTCCCTAGCCCTATTCCCGTCCCTAATGTCCGTGTCCTCTGTACCTATCAGCCCGTGCTGGTTGTTCGATATTTAACTTTAAATTACTTCATTGGTTTATTATGTACCTTTGTTATTGTGTCTACCTTCATGTCATGACCTGTCATAAGTGCTTTTTTGTAAGCCTATTTGACCAATAAATGATTTTATTTTATTATAATTGTCTAGATTGTACCGCGGCTCCGCCAGCATGATGAACTTTTAAGAGATAAAAATACCACTTTACATTTCAAGGACAAAGCGCATAGCACTCAGAAGTAATTTACCTTCCTATTAGTAAAAGAATTTTCAAAATCGGTTCAATAGTTCCAGAAATGTGCTCATACATACCTAAAAACTCGCAATTTTTTTTGGTTGTTTTTCATGGAAATAATTTTACCCCGTTTTAATAGAAACCATGTAATAACTGGTATCATTATGCGCGCACACAAGGATACGCAGAATAATGCAGCGAGAGCGTATAACACAGATGTCACGCATACTAGTTTAAGAAAAGTTGGCCCGTTTGTTTTAGTCCCATTGCAGCGCGTCACTATATCTAGGTATATAATTAATCAAAGTTTCATGTAAATTTTATTTGACGGTTAAACAGCTAATGTAGGTATACTCATTTTAAATTTTGAGCATAGATTAGAAACGATTAAATCGGTCGCATCGTTTTTAAGCAAAATAAAATTAAATTTATCTCAAAATTGGAGGTCTTTCAAATTAAATGATTTAGTATATAAGGTTAGTTTAAAGGAGTTCTTTCCAAATATATATTAACTGTCTTGGTTAAAAATTTTGGCCCGTTTAAGGACAAGTCCTTTAGTCCGAATTGAACAGTTCTAATATAGATACTTACAAGTTATTAGGTACCTATAGAATTTAAACTTGGTTCATCAACTTTTGACCTTTGAAACATGGTAGAATATTGCGCGCATTACTCAGCAATAACTCAAAACTATGCGGTTCACAACTTCGTAGTTTTGGTGGAAACAATATGTTATAAAACAAAGTAAGGCTCGAGTTCCAACACTTTTTGGACACGGAAAACTAAAACTTAAAGAGGGTGGTTTAAGATCGCATGATTTTTTTTACACTGAATGATGAGGCAGTTAAGCTGCTGACCTGATGATAAGCACCAAAAGGTATAAAGAATATCAACAGCATTTCGAACTAAATAGTGTAGGCTTAAATATTATGAAACAAAGCCCCCACCGTGTCTGTCTGAACGCGATTACTTCACCAGTAGACGGAGATATTCAGGGAAATGATTTATTAGTAATACGTATTTTACTTCTTACTAAGTTATTCTTACTAAAATAATATTATCAAAGCGAAATTGTGTAAAATTTTTTGGATATTTATATTTGTTGGAAGTAAACACAAAAACTGCTGAACGGATTTGGTCATTCGGCACACAGGTATACCATGTACTAGATTAACACAATATAGCGAAGGGAATAGTGCAATACCGCGTAAGTGATAAAAAATAGTTTTGTATTATCAATGCTAAGTTTAGTGTAGTAAGGATCAATCTCAATTGGACTTTTTTCATCACTTACGGTTTTATACTCCATAATCTACCCGGTTGGCTATAAATAAGTAATTATTTTGCATACTATCAAATAACCTATTATTTCTCTACACTTATGGTCGACACCAAACGCTATGAAATGCGTTGAAACTTCACAACTCGTTTTATAACGCAATTATTAACTTCACTCGTAAGAATAACTCATAATTAGAAACTTACGTACGCGACAATTAAACTCGTCTTCAGTTGTAGAATTATTATAATTTATTGTCTTTATTATGAGAATCGAGGGTAGTCTTACCTTCCTGGCCTAGCATTAATGGGCTTTGTAACAAGAAGCTCTGTCTTCCGATTCTCATGAGTGTTTTCTAACACGACGGCCAAAATTGGCTAGCGGCCGATTGGTAGAACTAAAAATGCTCTCTGTATCATGTTTAAAGGTGTCTTGTGCCGAACGAACATTGGAGTAGGTTGAGATGAAGCATGATAAAGTATCCAAATGTACTCCGCCATAATGTTCAAGCAATTTTTGATTTTATTTTTTCTTTATGGCATTTAATGACGAGACGAGCATGCTTTCGTCTGATGGTATGCGATATTACCGCCCATGAACAGCAGTAACCATAGAGTTGGTACATTGAGTTACAAAGTACTGTGTGGCATTCCACTGCGCTCGTCATCCTAAGACATAAGATGTTAAGTCTCATTATGTCCAGTAATTACACTGGCTACAATGTTCTTCAAACCGAAACACTACTACTGCACTGCTGCTTGGCGGTAGAAATAGAAATTGCGGTGGTACCCACCCAGACGGACTCTTACATATGAGAGACCTGCCACCGGTGATTGATTTGGAAGTAGAGACGACTAAAATAATAAGGTTAATTCAATGGGTTAAGGTTAATTATACTAATATATGTTATTTTTCCTACTGTTAATGCACATATTTAAATAAATAAATTCATACTTCTCTATCTATAGGTAGGTACTAGTATTATAAAGACAAAAGATTTGTATTTTTGTATTTTTATATGTTTGTAACGAATAAACTACTGGATCGATTTTTTAACATTGTTTCAACAATATAAAGCTACATTATCATCGAGTTACATGGGCTACTTTTTATCCCGGGAAAATATAAAGCGGTGTTTTTATCCCGGAAAAACTCATTCACGCAGACGAAACCGCGAGGAAAAGCGTAGTGCGACTATATTTGGATATTTGTAAACAATTACGCAAAATACGCTGAATAAATATTGATGAGACGCACACACATAAGCCATGTCCTAAATTAATGTAGGAAAATTTTGTCCCTGGAAAGCACACAATTTAATTCCCAGCAAGACATTCACGATAAAAATAACTGGAGATCGATAAAAACGGGCCCTCGCCTCTACAATATTTCAATTCCCGTCTTTCAATTCGCTAGCAAAATCCTAATACATTGTAACTCCTTTGCCACGTGGAAACCCATACAGTGTGCGGGTTCGCGAACTTTCTTACCCCACTCAGGAACTTCTTACAGATATTCTATACAAATCTTCTATTACGTAAATAGGTAAAGTTTCTTATTTTCTTATTACGAACAAGGAATAAAGAATTGAATTATTTTATCGGATTGCGAAACCATATTCTGTCGTCGATAAAAACATATTTGGCAAAATGTAGTAAATCAAATCAAATCTTTATCGTGTGATTTTTGGTACAGTAGTTGGTATTATTATGTTATTCTTTAGTTCCACGAAATCTAACCTATTCGGTGTACACATTTATTTTATATGGTGACACATTAAATAGGACGTAGTTGGCTTATAAATCACTGGAGTAATAGCTATTATAATAATAAAAGTTTAATATCAGAACATTATAAATACATTCAGCGCATATTTTATTCTCTGCATCTCTACTACTTACTTGGAAAGAACACCTTCGGCATTTCCGCTTTCCGCTTGACAGCCTCGGTGGCGTAGTTGTATTGCGTATACGTTACGAGTACGATTTGCGCGCTGAGGTCCTGGGTTCCAATCCCGGGTCGAGCCAAAAATATTGTGACTGGGTTTTTCCATCTTTAAAATTACTCAGTCGCAGCTCGGAGTCAGGAAGTTGGCGGTGTGATACCCCCGTGCCTCGGAAAGCACGTAAAGCCGTTGGTCCTGCGCCTGATCTCTCTCCGGTCATGTCGGATTGCCGTCTCATCGGACTATGAGAGTGAAGGAATAGCGAGTGCACTTGTGTATTGCGCACACGCTTGTGCACTATAATATCTCCTGCGTACCTGGCTGATCTCCGTTGATATTGGCCGTCGTGGCCGAAACTGGCTAGGTGGATTTCATTTCATTGTGGAAAAAAGGTTTTGTTTATTGCATAAAATGACGAGTCGAGCATGCCGTTCGCCTGATGGTAAGCGATACGACCACCCATAAACAGTAGCAACACCATCCAGCACCTTAAGTTACAAAGTACTGTGTGGCATTCCACTGCGCTCGTCATCCTATGACATAAGATGTTAAGTCTCATTATGTTATGTAGTTACACTGGCTACAATGCCCTTCAAAACCAAACACAACAGTGCATGCACACTGCTGCTTGGCGGTAGAAATAGACATTGCGGTGGTACTCACCCAGGTGAACTCTTACATATTAGAGTCTTACCACCAGTAAATACTCATTGTTCTTTTTTTTATTATTTATTCTTTTTTTGGTTGATCATGTTCCTTGTGGGTAGTAAGCTAATCGACCAATAATAACAACACCGTCCAGAACTATTAATTACAAAGTTCGCACCAACACCGCGCTCTTTACTGGGCAATATCAGTTCCAACAATACTGTTTAATAACGCGCAATATTGCACAAAATTTGCAAACGAAAACCGTATACAAAAATGGATTGCGTTGAAATTTATTGAAAATTCCGACGGCAGATTGAGTTCCCTTCGACATGAGTGCGTAGAGACCGTTCGTATTACAAATCTGGAGATGGAGTGACGTCGATACGAACATTTTGAAAAAGCATTTCTATTTGTGAGATGGATTTTTGCGATGAATATATTTAATGTTTCTGTTTTTTGGGCGTCAATGCTGTCAACTTGTCTGCAGTTAAATGGCGGCAACGGGCTGTCAGTCTATTGCTTTCATCACAGACATTTGTATATAAGGTAAAATAAAATAGTTATATTAAGTGGAAGCAACTTGAAACTTATCTTCGGTTGTTTGGTTGGGAAGTAAGCAACTGTCAAGTTTCATAATATTTCTTCTTCTTTTAAAACTGGCTCCACCGTTTCGTCGGTGACTTTACCAATGTCAAGTCGAGGAGTGCCCAGCCTGGGACCTACAACGCAGCGCTCTTAGAGCAGTCGTCGAAGGGGACCTCTTGTTGCCAGCCGTGGTGTGCGCCATGGTAGGCGGCTGGAGGTCATGGCGAGCTATGGCCTCCTTCTGCGAGTGCGTCATCTCGCGGAAGGACAGCGTCGAGCGGAATCGTGAGCAGAGTGATTCCACCCGTAGCCAGAGGAGACGAAGGAGGCGTCGGGTGGACGACTGACCGGCGCCTCGTGCCCTGTGGTCCGGGGGCATCTAAAGAATTTCGCCACGGCATCCCCTGCCTGTCGTAAGCGAGAGTCGCAGGGCGAGCAGTGGGGGTCTGCTCGCTCAACTACTCTAATGTAAGCAACTACGAGGTGGACGACAATGAGGGTGGTCGGTCTCCTGCAGTCGTAGACGCAAAGCGTGCTTTTGAGGTCGGAGGCTTCTCAGCCTCCTCATTTAGAGAGGGGCCGTAATGCGGCATCGCGCTGGGGCGGTTCCGTGCAGCTGTCTCTGTGCAACAAGATACCCCGGGGCCGTCCCGTAGGCGCCGAAGAAGGCCACCGCGGTTTTCGGTTGGTATGCCGGTGTAGGGTGTACAGTGTTAGGGACTCGGTCCAATGCTAGCTCGGATGAAGCTATACTCCCGAGTGTCAACATTGGACCGTAAGACTGTGTGAAACCAACATAACTGTTCCACTCACTTCCCAGTGGTGGTAGCGATAACGCGTTTTGCCCCGCGATAAAAAAAAAGTGGGTAAATGTTAAAATAATATCATAACTTTTTAGAATAACTTTCGACCCGAGGATAACCAAGAAACAATGGTAGCAAAGAGCAATGTATCTAAAACATTTGACATTAGTTATGCCAAAGAGAATGTAACTGCTATGCAAGTTTAGAACCAAGCATAGATGACAGGAGCGTACAGCCTAGATAGCAAAATGAGTATAAACGCATAGAAATTTAAGATAAAGATTATTATTTTTAATAAATTTAGAAAGTAATCTTAAATGTTGGGGAAATCACTAGGTAATTAGTTTCAAATATTTAATTGATAGCACAGTGGTGACAGTTAATTGCCGCCATATTGGTTATTGCGACAGTTGACAGTATCCGCCAGAGATCTTAGCTTATGGCACAAAGAGCATTATAATACTACGGAAATTATGGCATTTTAAACGGAGTGAAGTAAACATCGAGATGTTTCCTAATTGTAAAAACACCGTGCCTACCCGTGCATGAGAATTTACATGTTCTTCTGGGAAATACGTTAGATGCTTGTTTTGGGTTGAATTAATTTATTTACTCTACACTTGAGGTGAGACGGGATTTTCTTGTATATTTACGATTTACCTGCGATTCCATTTCTTCATGTTAAGACTATCTTATAAAACCTAAATTCACAACTAAAAATTTTTATGGATTTTTTTAAATAACGTTAAACACTAAATTAGGAAATGATGAAGTGACTCATCTTAATTTTTTTTTCCATACAAATAAATGAGGCAACGATCAAGCAAACTCAACTGAAAGCAACAGTCAGTACCATTCGAATCACAAGGAGTTTGTGCATTGCGTTCGTCACCTTGAGACATTAGATGTTAAGTCTCAAAATGCGCAATAATTATTTTTACTAGCTTTTGCCCGCGGCTCCGCCCGCGTTAATGAGTTTTTCCTACTAATATTATAAAGGCGAAAGTTTGTAAGAATGTATGGATGTTTGGATGTTTTGTTTTTATGGATGTTTGTTACTCTTTCACGCAAAAACTACTGAACGGATTTCGATGAAATTTGGCACACGGGTAGATCATGTCCTGGATTAACACTTTTTATCCCGGGAAAATACAAAGCGGGACTTTTATCCCGGGAAAACTTTTTAAAGCTGGCGGAGCCGCGGGCAAAAGCTAATATAATATAAAAGTGATTACAAGCGCAAGGAATTAAACAAACAATATCGTAATATAATATGGAGGCGTTCACGCAATAAGTCAATATAATATTTCAGACTATATTCTTGATGCTTGCTTGAAATAACTCACATAAAGAGAAGCTATACAACAACTATCTTTGAGCTATAACTAAGAATAAGTATAATTTCCAACACATATAAACTATCTTTAAATTTTATTTTTATACTTAAACATTAAATTAGTTTTACATTAACAATGTCCTTCAACATTGGAACGCAATAGTGCTTGCTTCAAAAATAAACATTGCAGTAGTAGGTCTAATAAGCTGATATTTTTCATTCGAACGTAAAATGAGTTATATTGATCAATGGTAGGACTAAGCTTGCTCTTTCATTCTGATTTCCCGTACTTATAATTCGTAATTAACTGTAAAATGAGAAATAACATTACCGCCATTCTTGGACATGCAAGGATGCTCCCAAATGTCCTGTAAAACACGATTTAAAACGGGCACCGAATAAAAAAATCCAGATTTCCTCAGGGTGTAATTATATGCGACGGATCAAACGGGACGTGAGGGTCCCGCGGGATTTTTCACTGTGTGTCCCTAATTGGGAATTTTATGTCGCATACCAGGAAGGTGGGGTTTAAAAACATCTTTGTGGCATTTTAAATGTTATTTGGTTGAGATGATAAGCTTAACTGTTGGTTAAACTATTGTAACACTAGGCATCTCCTTTAAAGAGATAAATAGAGAACTTGAAATTGCATAGGCGAAAGTAGGTCGTAATAGCTCAGTTGGGAGAGCACTGGCACGGCACGCCGGAGGTCGCGGGTTCAAGTCCTGCTTTCGACTGTTCTTTTTCAATGTGTTTCCATAAAAAAAAAACATTGTGGGCACTACATGGCCCCTTAAATCTATAAAAATCATAATATGTGATAAGCTATTGTGTTTGAGTTACAAATAAGCGCTGGTCAAATTTTCATCTAAAAATGTACTTCATCATCAGCAGCCACACGGCGTCAATTGCCGAACATAGGCAACCCCTATAGATTTCCAGACGGATTTGTCAAAAGCGGCCTGGATCCAGCGCGTTCCTGCGACCTTTATCAGGTGGTCTGTCCACCTTGCAGGAGGACGGCCGACGCTGCGCTTGCCAGTACGTGATCTCCACTCGAGAACTTTTTTGCCCCATCTGCCGCCCGTTCTTCGAACTATGTGCCCTGCCCACTGCTACTTCAGCTTGCTACTCCGCTGGGCTATGTCAGTGACTTAAAATTTACTTAAACAAAACTATTTCGTTAACGATACCCCGTAAATTCATGCTAGGGATCATTTAATGACCCAACATAGGTTTTCTGCAAGACAATGGTACTATTGCCATTCTTGTTGTAAAAAAAATCTCTGCAGTGTGTCTCCACTTTTAATTTTCCGAGTACTGATCCAGATTCCAAAAATATCTTAATATCATGTCATCAAATATGCTCTGTGAAGCGTCTAATCTGATAATAGAACACTTGAGTGAACTAATTAGTTACAATTGGATTCAGAGTCCTGATTATCGCAAGAAAATTCTCGAATCGATGTAGATTCTATACGGGTATTTTTATTTAGTGTATTGTTAGAAACCGAAGCGATTTTGATTTAAACGATTTATTACTGATTTTACATAAGCACTTTTAACAGAAATACTTTTACAAAGATAGGTATCAGCAACTAACCGACCACCATGGAAGTCAACTGAGATCGACTGTGAGACTGAGTTTGAATGAGTGTCACCCAACTGTCACTCCCACCATTACTTTGACGTCTCAAATACCGTTGCAAAACTTTTATACTAACAGTATTATTATTTCTACTTATTTATACTACTATTATAAAGCTGAAGAGTTTGTTTGTTTGAACGCGCTAATCACAGGAACTACTGAACCGATTTTGAAAATTCTTTCACTAATAGGAAGCAACATAACTCCTGAGTGCTATAGGCTACTTTTTATCCCGGGAAAATATTTTTGTTCCAGAAAAACTTTTTCACGCGGGCGGAGCCGCGAGCACTACCATATTAAATAGAAAGGCTTGTTTGCGGCGCCAAGTGGAAAATATTCTCCGGAATTAAATTAAAACAAGGTATTTTCCGAGGTGAACAGGAGGTTATAATAAGTTAATCCAGAATTTGGTCTTTCTGTGCAACAGATTTCTAGCATATCAATTTAGTTGTTTCTGAGTTTACTTAAAACAGACACTCAAAATTATTTACAAACTGTGTAACATTTTTAATATTAGTACGAAGTAAGATTTTAGATTACATCTTTCTTAGATCATACATTTACGAAACATCAGCAACTACAGTTCCCGCGGTTCCTCCGTTTAACTTTACGTTCTTATTACTGGCAATATTTAGATCTTTACCTACTTCAATGCCTTTCATACTTCGAATAGCAATTACACTTAAAATTATATTTTGTAGAAGCAATTTTTTATACAATTGGTTAGAGGAGCAAGTCGCTTGCCTGATGGCAATTGCCTGCCTCTATCTGTCATCACCCACTAGTCCCCAATAATGGTGGCGTTTTCCACACTCGAGACTAACTTCAAGCCAGCCATAAGCAAGCGGCCGTACTGTATCTATCTAGACAAACTCTCGCATACGAAAGACCTACCCTAATCTTCAAAATACTTTATTAAACTTCACATTAACACTGGTATAGGCAAAGTAACTTAGCTTCTATAGCTTAGGTATAGCGTACCTAGGGAGGAATGAAATTGCCAGAGGCCCAAAAACTGTTAAAGCCGCTACACCCATAATCTCTCTAACGTCCAGTGTATTGGCGCTTAGGGTTACTTACTGTGTGACCCTTTTGATAATTTATGCCTCCATTATATGATTACATACGAAGAACTATAAAACTTTCAATTGTGTAATTACTAAAATGATAAATCACCACATAAACATTAAAGACTTAAAGCTAGTATCAGTTGATCTAAAAGACATTGCATGAAGAATACATAACAAGTCCATAATCCGCTAAAGTTAATTGAATGAAACTTAAGATCGAGAGTTGAACACATCAGACAATGGAAGCATAGACTAAAAGTCTCTATAATAATGTTTATAGTATGGTACTAAAATTATTATATCAAAGGTACAGCCCCTGCTATAACTTTATAGCAATAATAATTCAATTACTTACTTTACTTTATGTAGGCGTACAAATATTTCCTTTATCCGTCCCTAAATTACTACAATACCTCAGGTATAGTATTAGAATTCCGATACATGGTCTCACAACACTCGCTCCTGAGTTCTCATCCACTACCTTCAGCTCGTCGCTTCACCGGCCCGCACGTCACACACTACGCTCCCTGTACGTGGTCTCATAACACTCGCTCCTGAGCTCTCATGCACTACCTTGAGCTCTTCGCCTCACCGGCCCGCGCGTTACATACTAAGCCTCCGGTAAGTGGTCTCACAACACTCGCTCCTGAGCTCTCAACCGCTTCCTCCAGCTCGTCACTCCACCGGCCTCCGCGTCACACACTACGCTCCCTGTATATCGTCTCACTACACTCGCTCCTGAGCTCTCATCCACTACCTTCAGCTGTCGCATGTCTCACATTACGCTTCCTTCAATATGTATTATGTAGTCTCACAAACCTCGTCAAACAATACGATTCCGTGAACGTGACCTGACTTCTTACTAACTCCGATAAAGTATTCAAAGCATCTCCTCAAACAAGAAAAACTACCACTATCAGTGTTGAGTATTGGAAACTTTTCCTCTACCTGTTTTAAAGTTGGGAATGTACCGAGCTTCGAAAACCGATAAACTTTTTCTGTTAGTTACTGAACTGTAGTTAAATAAATTAGACTCTTTATAAATTGTATCTAATGTTTCGATAGCCGCATGTATAGTGCAGTATATTCATACAAGCAGTGTCATAGTCACGCGGTGTTTTTAACATGTATGTACAGTAGACGAGCATTCTCCGCGCTGATACTCATGTGAACGGCGTATAATAGTCCATATCAATTATAATCACACAGTTACGTCTACTATAATTGAAGAAACCAATTTTCGAGTTTTCTATTTAAGAAAGTCAACCACAAGGCATCGGTAGCCATCCGCCCTAACATCACGTAGATTTACCTCAAATATCTCGGCGGCCAATCTGTGTGAAACTTTTAATACCACTTTTTCTCCGGTTACGCTTATCGTGTGACTGGTGCCCGTTAAGTTTGGCCTAAGTCCGGCTTAAGCGCAAGTTCTTAAGCCTTTAGTTATCTTGCGACTTCGTCGTAGTATTAAAACTTTGATGTAAATTGGACAAGGGTTGGAAGTTTGCGTTATTCTTTGCGATTTCTATGTTTGCGGTAAACTTTCGGATATGAAATGCATGAATATATTAATTAATTTATGAGCGTTGACGAGGTATAGGCGACGTTTTTCCCTGCTAAATGTGCATGAATAAATGTTATCCACTGTGCAGAGATCGGGTTAACAGGGTTTACAGAGCAGGGCTCTCGTGTTGCATGTTTGGGGCGACGATAACTACTCGCCATGCAGTTTGCGCCTGAATTTATTTTATAAATTAAAAAAGAAAACATAAAGGAGAAGTATTTACTTACTAATTTCTAATCATTAAATTATGAGCTCATTGAGTTCACAAGGTTCAAGTAATGCAATACAGAGCTTAATGTCATAGGTATTCTGTTTCAGATACACTGTTTTAGTTCAAGATGATCACGTCTCCATAGTTAAGAACCTGCGTATGTGCTGTGAACTGGTTGATAAAACAAAACCCAAGTACCAAGTAAGTTCACTGGCGGTAGGACTCTCATATGTACGAGTCCGTCTGGGTGGGTACCACCACAGTGTCTATTTCTATTCCTAAGCAGCAGTTTGCATGCACTGTCGTGTTTCGGTTTGAAGGACATTGTAGCCAGTGTAACTACAGGACATAATGAGACTTAACATCTTGTCTAAGGATGATGAGCGCAGTGGAATGCCACACAGTACTTTGTAACTCAAGGTACTGGATGGTGTTTCTACTGTTTACGAGGAAGTCGTATCGCTTACTATCAGGCGAACGGCATGCTCGTCTCGTCATTCTTCATGCCATAAAAAAAAACGATACACTGAATTCATTATTTCTATAAAGACGATCGGTTGTAATGTTAGTGGAATCGTTTCAGCAACATGTTTGATAAAGTGCTGTGGTACAGAAGAATGGAATAGGGGTAAATAGAAGAGTACATGCACACTCATGCCTTTTATCGCCGAAGTGGTAGGCAGAGTCACAACTAGTGCACCCACTTTTCACTGTACATATGCCGCCCCATGATGTGAGGGCGAGCTTATCGCCATACCGCCATATTATCATACCAGCCCTAAGTTAGTGATATTGTGTTTTTCTATTCAGTATCAGCCCGTAGTCTGGATTTTGTGCCTGATGTAGCGATAGCCTAGTTGGGACTTGGGAGTCCAACGGACTGCCGAGACGAATGTCGTTCGACGTCGATGCAGGTTCAAACCCAAGGGGGCAGACAACTCAGACATTTAAAAAAAAAATATGCGTGTTTTCTTTGTGAATTATAGCTCCGTTAACGGTGAAGGAAAACATCGTGAGGAAACCTGCATACCTGAGAAGTTCTCTGAATTTCGAAGGTATGTGAAGCGTGCCAACCCGCACTAGGTCAGCGTGGCGGACTAAGGCCTAAACCCTCTCAGTAGTAGGTACAGGCGGCCAGTAGGTCTACAGTGGTCAGTATACATATAATACAGAGCTGGTAGTAGTAGTAGTAATAAATAACTCGTAATAACATACATTTTTTTACGACTGCTAATTAAACTAAGAATAAATCACCAATCTATACTAATATTATAAAGCTGAAGAGTTTGTTCGTTTGTTTGTTTGAACGCGCTAATCTCAGGAACTACTAAACCGATTTTCAAAAATTCTTTCACTAATAGGAAGCTACATAACTCCTGAGTGCTATAGGCTACTTTTTATCCCGGGAAAATATTTTTGTCCCGGAATAACTTTTTCACGCAGGCGGAGCCGCGAGCACTTCTAGTGTGTAATATATCGCTAAAACAGTATTGGCCAATACAAGAAAAAACATAGCATCATACATCTCTTTCATAAGTAATTGACGGGACGTGCAAATTGCTCGCCTGACGGCAAGACACTGCGAAACATAGCAGAGAGAATTTGCATTACAAAACATACTTGGCCGTAGAGTATCTCGATGGCGTTTTTATATTGCGCATACGGTACTACTGCCGTTCTAAGTTCTAGGGTGGAAATCGGAACCAACAAAAAAGTACAATCATACATAGCTTCTTTCCCCTTTTCAAGGGTAGGCAGAGGTGTATATCCATAGGCGTATATAAGGGGGGGTTCAGTGGGTCCCCCCCTTAACTTACCACGCCACTAACCGCTGACATTCCATCCCGGAAAAACTTTTTCTGGCAGGCGGAGCCAAGGGCAGTATTAGTCACCCATAAAACAGGGTTTCTACGTTAAATCTAAAACTCCATCGTACATATCTGTCTGTATTCAGATAGCAGATTAATTCAGGAAGGCCCACCATAGCTCATACGCGTAGCACTGTCAAATATAGGCCAATAGATAAATGTTTCCATAGAGGATAGTCTGTCTCGCTCACTCGCGTCTTTCTAATCTTCCGTCTTGCTCACATAACCTTCAGAGAGAAGTGTGGTGCAAATGACAAGCTTTCACTTGCGAAAATGGTCTACTAGTTTTATGAATAGCAAATTATTTCGCTACAATAGGCGTTCTTGATGAATTGTCTTGTTATTTGATTGGCATTGGTGGTTTTGTAAGGCACTTGTTTTATTTTATAGTTAAAAGTTTGGTTTATTTCTATTTTTTATTCGGTGGTTAACATTAAAAAAATCGAGAGAGTATCTGAAGAAACTATTAAAACAAAAAATTTACAATAAATATTACATTATTTTAAATATCATCCTCATCATCAATTTCAGCGTTTGGAAGATTACTATTGAATATATACCTCACCAAGCGAATAAGGTCCATATCAGGTCACTAATTGCACCGCTCCTGTTTTTAGGATAGGTGATCTTATCTAATACAAAAGAAAGTTACACCATATTCAGCTTATAGCTTGGTACCAACCCAATCAGCCGCGGTCACAGTAACAGCACAGTATACATATCTAAACAGTAGAATATCTGCATACAAACGGTCGGAACGCGAGTGATATCTACGCGCCTCGTGTTTGGTACACATTAAGTACACAAACAGTTGCGAGTGCGTCGCAGTGACGAACGAACGGTGTTATAGTTTTGTAAGCAGAAGCGTGCATTCTATGAATATTTGAATTAAATGAGTACAAGTATTTACTTAATATGACAAAGATCAATTATAGACTATATTAAGCTGTTTTTAGTTGCTTGAATTCTTGTCAATTTTCCCAAAAGAATATTTAATTAAACTTCATACCCGAATGCGGATTTTTTATAGTATTTATTAAAATATAGTAGACGGGCAGCCCTATCGCGCGTGGCAGTAGGTACTTATATCAAGGACACGGCCGAGTCAGAGTACTTGTAGATAGCTGTACTTTGGTAACAGTGAGTTACGTATGTTTACTCGGTCAAGTTTAATGTTTAGCTTTTTGTTGACATACACGAGTGTTTACACATGGTGCACGTAATATTTCGAGAGTCACTGAGTTAGGAAATATCATTTATAATATCAAATAGTGTGCAATTATTTTTACGACATATTATTTTACGCTATATGTTTTAATTTTGTTTATTAAGTTGCATTGTATATAATATAATATATAATCCTCCTCTAGCCAGTTTCGGACATGGTGACCAATCTTAACGCATATCAGCCAGATACGCAGGAGACATGCGCACAAGTGTGTGCGCAATACACAGGTACACTCGCTATTCCTTCACACTCATAGTCCGGTGAAACGGCAATCCGACATGACCGGAGAGAGATCAGGCGCAGGACCAACGGCTTTACGTGCTTTCCGAGGCACGGGGGTATCACACCGCCAACTTCCTGAATCCGAGCAATTTTAAGATGGAAAAACCCAATCACAATGTTCTTGGCTCGACCCGGAACTCTAACCCAGGACCCCAGCGCGCAAATCGCAACACAACTACCGCGGCAGTCAGTGGATTGTAAGAGTATAATAAACATAAACAGAAATATAATTATTGACTGCCTCGGTGGCGTAGTTGTATTATGGTACGACTACAATGCTCAGGTCTCGGGTTCGATTCCCGGGTCGGGCAAAGTGATATTGAGTTTTCTATTCAGTATCCGCTCGCAGTCTGGAATTTGTGCCCGATATGGCGATAGGCTCGCCCCCTATCACATCATGGAACGGAATAACGGCGAAAAGTGGGTGCACTAGTTGCGCCTCTGCCTACCCCTCCGGGGATAACAGGCGTGAGTGTATGTTACACACACTGCGTGAGTGTATGTGTGTATAATGATTAATTTCTACAGCGCTACACATAACAGCATTCGGCAATACCACATCGTTGACAAGGCGGAGACTGCTCAGCTACTTCCCTACACCAGAGCATTTTTTTTTTATAGCATTGAATGACGAGATGAGCATGCCGTTCGCCTGATGGTAAGCGATACGACCACCCATAAACAGTAGAAATACCATCCAGAACCTTGATTTACAAAGTACTGTGTGGCATTCCACTGTGCTCGTCATCCTGAGACATAAGATGTTAAGTCTCATTATGTCCTGTAGTTACACTGGCTACAATGCCCTTCAAACCGAAACACAACAGTGCATGCACACTGCTGCTTGGCGGTAGAAATAAACATTGCGGTGGTACCCACCCAGACGAACTCTTACATATGAGAGTCCTACCAACAGTAAATATTATTAAAAAGCATTCGGCTATGCCACATTGGTGTCAATGGGGAGAGCGCTCTATTCACTACACATACCATCACTCAGCTGACTGCTACGTCGAGTTCAATCGAAGAGAGCTCGTGTAGTGCACTCATGGGGTAAATATGGGGGGGTCCGATCCCGCCCTTTAGCTTACAACAAAAATAATCGAGGCCACATAATAAGTACACATTATAATGCCTACGTGCACTTCTAAGAAACATACAAACATTTGCACAAACTTTTGCATTTATAATGAGATACGCTCACAATTTACAAAGAACCGAAGACTGCCACGGTGGCGTGGTTGTATTGCAGTACGACTGCGGAGCTGAGGTCTCGGCTTCGATCCCCGGGTCGGGCAAAGTGAAATTGAGTTTTTCTATTCAGTGACAGCTCGGAGTCTGGAATTTGTGCCCGATATGGCGATGGGCTCGCCCCCTATCACATCATGAGGCGCTCTAGTTGCGCCTCTGCCTACCCCTTCGGGGATAATAGGCGTGAATTTCTTAATTTTTTCTTTATTTTCAAAGAAATCAGTTTACATACATAAAAAAATACAAACACACGAATTGAGAACCTCCTCCTTTTTGGAAGTCGGTTACTGAAATACACAATAAAACCCAACGCAAAAACACAACTGAAACTGAAAATTCTTGAACAAACTGAAATACAACGCTGCATGCACACTGCTGCTTGGCGATAAAAATAGACATTGCTGTGGTACCCACCCAGACGGACTCTGACATATGAAAGACCTACCAACAGTAAACTACTGCACTACACATAACAGCACTCGGCTATCCGCAGCGTCGCGTCGGTGATAGCGCGGAGGATATATACTATTCGGCTGTACCGTGTATCCCAGCTTTATCAGAATAAATAGTACTGGAGCACTGCGTAAGTGAACTATAGCCTATTTGGGAATAGAACGGTCTGCCGAGACAATGTCCGGAGATTCAAAACCCAAGGCACACACCTCTGACTTTTCCAAGTTACGTGTGTATTGTTTATCAATTATCGTTCGCTTTAACGGTGAAGGAAAACATCGTGAGGAAACCTACATGCCTGAGAATTCTCCATAAGACTTTCGAGGGTATGTGAAGGCTGCCAACCCGCACTAGGCCAGCGTGGTAGACTAAGCCTAAACCCCCTCTGTGTAGAGGAGGCCCGTGCTCAGCAGTGGGCAGTATATAATACAAGGCTGGTATTATTATTATTTTATTATACTGCGTATTCTAAATACAGCATTGAAACAACAGCAATATTTAGCTTTCCAAGACCTTTGCGTAAAAATGTAATCCAAAAAAAATGCTTCTTATTCGTGGAGTTAAGAAGGTTTTGCAATACCGCTGCCGTCTGTTTACTGAGATCGCTTTAGCCTTGACGTAAGAAAAAAATATTTCTCTTGTTCAAATAAAAATGTGGAAATTTTCTAGACCGCGCTCGAGGTTTAATATATTCAGATGCCTATTTGTATATTTGTTTCTGAATAAAGCTACAGCTGACATCAGTTGGAATATATTAACAAGTTTTATTAGTAGACTGCCTCGGTGGCGTAGTTGTATTACAGTACGACTGCAAAGCTTGAGGTCTCGGGTTCGATCCCCGGGTCGGGCAAAGTGATATTCAGTTTTTCAATTCAGTATCAGCCCGGAGTCTGGAATTTGTGCCCGATATGGCGATAGGCTCGCCCCCTATCACATCATGGGACGGAATAACGGCGAAAAGTGGGTGCACTGGTTGCGCCTCTGCCTACCCCTTCGGGGATAACAGGCGTGAGTGTATATGTATGTATGATCTACCCAACCTAATCCGTTCAGTAGTTTCTGCGTTTACTTTTAACAAACATCCAAACACTCCAACATTTTCACAAATTTTCACATTCATAGTATTAGTAAGAAGTAAGATATTGCTTTCATTCATACTAATAAATTAATTATCTGTCTGTTACGTTCACGGCTACATTATTAGACCAATTTTGATGAAATTCTGTAACGAATATGCTTGATCTCCAAGGACATAGGATACGCCTTTTATGCTATTGATTGATCAGTAATCATTTATTTCAGGCAGTCAATTCAATGTATTTTATTCGATGAATATAAATAAACAGTTTACAAAAAATACATCGCTAGCGAAGTTGTATTGTAAGCTATCACCGTGTTAAGTCCTTTTTAAGGTTTCGGACCTCAAAAGGAAAAAAACGAACCCTTTTAGGATCACTTTGTTGTCCGTCTGTGTTTCTGACAAAACTCTATTTCTCAGGAACTCGTTGGGGTATCAAGTTGAAATTTATATCAAATACAGGGTCTACAGTCTCTTTCAGACACCGAGCTAATACTGAGCAGAAATACCCGTAATTCCTCAACCCGGGGATCGAACTCGCGGCCTCAACACAACAGTATAACTATTCTTCTTAGTCGTGCACTCTTGACAGAGTGGTCGTGCTCGTGATTGGGCTGATTGATGAACTGCCGTTTTCACGATGCGTCGCCATTTCTCTTGATGTTTGGCGGAGTAGAAATATTTGTTTACAGAGGAGTAGGTACGTCATGGTTTTAGGTCTTTCCAACGTTTAAAAGCGCGTTAACGAGCTCTTTTGCCCTCCACTTTTCCCTGAACCACTAGACGTTCCATGGAGTTCTCGTTTCGGCTTACGTGTCCCAAGAACTTGAAGATTCGTAATTTCACAATCAAAAGCATAATTATACCACCAGTAAAAAAATTTCCAAGACAATCCGCAATCATAATGAGACAATATTTACTTTCATTAAACATAAAGATGTTGTACCTTAATTTCGTAAGTTGAAGTACCAATCTAGTAATTGCGAAAATGCACGCTCGCCCGCAGTTAGTGCACGGACCTGCCAGCATGATGTTGTGGTACCTAGTTTTATGTGTCAGTAGTGTGATAGCTCAAAACACCAGCGAGAGAGTACAAGGTATTTTAAACTTTAAATAACTAGGAATAAAGTAATTAAGACAAGTACATTTGGATAATGTTTTTAAGGAAGGTCCGTTACGGTTGTCAATTTTGGAACGTTTATGGTATTTCATAAATGGAACGATCGAATGTTCTATTTTCAAAATTAGTATTTTGTATGACACCAGCTTTGGTCGCGGTCGCGCCTGCGCTGAAGTCTGTTCCTTGGATAAATTAAAATAATCTATAGTCTCCGGCCATCGAAAGAATATTGAGAAATGAATGTTTAAAAGATTATCCCTTTCATACAAATTTCTCTCTTAATAATATTAGTATAGATCACGTCTTGTGGTATTTTTTTTCGTATAAAAGCAAAGTGACTTAGTCGTACAGCCACGAAAGTTAAAAAAAATGATAAACCCCAGTGCATTTTGCCTGACTTAAAGACAAGACGCGCGTAATTTTGTACACCTCTATGATAGTCCTTTCTTATTTATAACTTTATGGTACAGTAAAAGTTATTGCATTAAGCATAATAAAGGCAGAGAGGTGGTACAATTGGCAGTCTTATCGCTCGAGGCAATTTCTTGCGGACAACCATGGTAGGTGGAAATAAAAGAATTAGCGAAAAAGGATAGTTTATGGCGTACATTAGATACTAATTAATCAATAAAAATTAAATTGAAATTTTGAATAACCCTCGACACAAAAAAATCTCTAAAAAGTAAAATAATAGTAATGTGTACCTAGTAATATGTAGACCCAAGCGTCGACGCATCGGGGGACCGCTAAAGAAGTATTTTCATCTCCCTGGTCCGGAGTTCGGTTCCCCGACGCGACGTGAGGACGCTTGGGTCAAAATATTACTAGGTACTTAAACGACAAAGACGCTATCATTATTTTACTTTTTAGAGATTTTTTGTGTAGGGGTTATTTAAATTTCAATTTAATTTTCATTTCAAACATTTTAAATTACTTTATTCTCCATCATGGGGCTTTGATAATCAACTATCTATCACTCAATCGTTGAGCCCATCTTTATGAGCCCAAACACACTATATCTGCTATAAGTTGCTAAGGAGTTGGGTATCCCGCAGACTACTTGATGCCGCAGCATCAGCTCATGTTTAAAAATATTTCCAAAGTCACAGTACACCACATGTAAAATCATTGGGACTTTTTAAGTTGGAAATGAGCAGATAATCTTCAAACGTCTGAACAGATCTTCATAAATTATAGCTAAGAACCATCGCAGTCACATCAACTTTAAAACAAAAAAAGCTGCGTCCAAATCTGTCTATTCGTTTAAGAGCTACGATGCCACAGACAGACATACAGATACACACCCGAAACTACCGCCCCTCGTTTTTGTCGGGGGTTTAAAATAAGAAAGAAATCAAATCAAAATATACGTAAGCACATAAATATCTCTACATACACAAAACATAACGTATACATACATAATAATTTCTTATTTATGTTTTATCCCCATCTGTATAATCTATTCTACGCATACTGAGGCCTTTTATCCTCGAAGGGATAGGCAGACGCGCAACGAGTGCACTCAGTTTTTGTCGTGGGTATTCCGTTCCATGATGTGATAGGGGGCGAGCCTATCGCCATATCATGCACAAATAGCAGATACTGAATTAATAAAAGCGTGTTAAAAAAAAACCATTATCACTTTCCCGACCCGGGGATTGAACCCGAGACCTCAGCATTGCAGTCGTACCTATAATTACGCCACCGAGGTAGTGTAATAATATTAACGACTATATTAATGACTATATTAGATTAATAATATTTAGGTAACAATATTAACGACTCTACGAGGTTTTTTATTTATTTGGTTCACAAACTGAATGTTCCTCTTTAAACAAATTAATTTTAATTAATACTTATATGATCTATATCTATTATATAAAAATGAATCCCATTTTCCTTGGTCACGGCATCACGCGTGAACGGCTGGACTGATTTCGTTATTTCTTTTTTTGATGTGTTTGGTATTATCAGGAGAAAGTTCTTATGAAAGAATAAAATAAGAAAATTGCGCGGGAAATTAGAAAATTTAAGAATACTTAACCACAATATTAAACGTGCATGTCACTGAACTCCTAAACGGGTGGACCGATTTTAATGAAGTTTTTGTGTGTCTTCAGGTGGATTCCAGAATGGTTTAGATTACAATTCTATCCGGTAGGTAGCGCTGTACTCGGGTTCTAGGATTTTATTTCCTTTTTAGGGCAGGACAACGTCTGTCGGGGCCGCTAGTATAATATAATAATTTAATTAATAAAGACGCTATATAAACGTTACTTTGAATTATTAAAATTATAAAAAGACTAAAAGAGATATTAAGACATTAATTATTAACACACATTTGAATCCGCATACTGCTGTTCTTTGTTTTATTTTCATTGTTAATTGTATACAACTCAATAGTTTTAAATGTATCTTAGTCCGCACCTTCTGTAATTTACCCATATTTTGGAATGCAATCTAGTTTTAATGTAAGTCTGCATGTTATATTATAAAATTGTCATGATTTTATTCTGTTTTGCGTCTTAATTTATTAAATAAAAGGACCATTCTAATGATTGATGTATTAAAAACCCATTCTAATCAAATAAACACAGCATGCATACAACAGATCTTAATATCAGGTCGGTGCAGGAAACCACTCCACACAATATGCTTACTCTAAACTAAATATAATATTTTTATAAAAAAAGAGAAAAAAAAGTTATGATTTATAGAATACAATGATTAATTTTGGAAGATGTTGTTTTGCTTTTGATAAAGTGCCGTAAAAATATCAATGTCGTTGCCTATTATAATTTGAAATGATTATGTGGAAAGGACTGTTAAGGCTAGGGCTGCCCTCCGCCCGGATTTCCCCGGATTTGTCCTAGTTTGAAGTCCGGGGGCCGCCCGGCAGGGGTATTAAAAAGTGTCGGGTGAAACCCGGACACTTATTGTCAGGGGAAATCAATGTTTTTATAGATACGCGATAAATTGAAATATACCTTAGTTAAAAATTCATTAATAATAATCCGCATTCAAGAACGCACGGCAAAATATTTTTTCCGATGTGTCCGGGGAAAACCCATATTTAACCCACACGTCCTGGATTTTTGCCGGCGTCGGCAATTTAAGTGATGGCAGCCCTAGTTAAAGCCAATATTATTTGTGCATACTTTAACCAGATGCCTTTCTACAATACATGTATGATTTACTATCCCACCGCTGGGCATGGGCCTCCTCTAATCAGAGAGTTTAGGTGCAGATTTGACAGATTCGTAATACTTTTGTAAAATTATTAACCTACTAGCTGGCTCGGCGAACTTTGTAGCGCTTTATACAATGAATGTTGCGTTAACATATTAGTATACCAGCCCTGTATTATATATACTGCCCACTGCTGAGCATGGGCCTCCTCTACAACTTAAAGGGGTTAGGTCTTAGTACACGCTGGCCTAGTGCTGGTTGGCATAAGCTAAGATGCACCTAAATATGCTGTAAAGACACCCGATCTAAACGGTTTTATCTGATACTAGACTTGCTCGCACGTTTGAAAAGTATTGTCCGGGATAAAAGACCTGCTTTATATTTTCCCGGGATAAAAGTGGCCCATGTTACTGGCTGATAATGTAACTTTATTTTTGAAAGCATTTATAAAATCGGTTCAGTAGTTCTTGAGTTTATCCATCACAAACAAACCAAAAATCTAATATTTCCTTTTTATTAGCTTATAGAAAAATGTGACGATGAACCAATGCATTCACGATTATTAACTGAAAGCATGTAATAATCTATACATATAATAGAGAGTTGTGTTAGTTACACCATTTATAACTCGAGAACGGCCGAACTGATCATCATGTTCTTCGATTTTTTGGATTTGTATCCGTTCCGAATAGCAGAATAACTATAAAAAATGGGCAGTATATATTACAGCGCTGATTGCTTTGCTTTGCTAGCTTATGTTTTGGGTCCTTTTAGCATAATTACGTCTATTGGAGCGAGCGTAACCCACACAGCGTATTATGACCAAATCCTACTTAAACGAATTGGCATTTAGCGCAGGAAAAGTTTAATGCTTATCCAAGCGGGGTTTAATATGAGTAATAATAAAATGTCTTTTCTTTATTTATAAAAAAATAATACCAGCCTTGTATTATATACTGCCCACTGCTGGGCACGGGCCTCCTCTACTACTGAGAGGGCTTAGTCCACCGCGCTGGCCTAGTGCGGGTTGGTAGACTTCACGCACCTTCGAAATTTTTATAAAGAACTTCTCAGGTATGCAGGTTTCCTCGCGATGTCTTCCTTCACCGTTAAAGCAAGCGACAATTCACAAAGAATACACACATAACTTCAGAAAAGTCAGAGGTGCGTCCCCTGGTATTGAACCTGCGGACATTCGTCTCGGCAGACCGTTCCATTCTCAAATAGTCCATCGCCGTTTATTTTTTCTTTTCTTTATTTATTGTGTTTAAATGCCGAGCTAGGATGCCACTCATGTATGTGATAGGATCGTCCATAATCAATAGCAACACCCTACACTCAATGACAAAGTACTGCATGGCACTCCACTGTGCTCGTCACCCTGAGACATTGGATGTTAAGTCTCATAATGGCCAGTAATTACGCTGGCTACAGTGTCCTTCAAACCGGAACACCACAGCATGCTTACTGCTGCTTGGCGGTAGAAGTAGAGATTGCGGTGGTACCTATTCAGACGTCCCCTCGCATACGAGAGAACTATCACGTATATTTAACACAGTATATTTAAAAAACGTCTCTTCTGGTGGGAGGGATTATCGCGCTCCCGATCCCTCTCACCACTCTCCTTCTGAAAGAGTACCACCTCGGAGAAGGGGGCCACCGCATGCCAAGAACTCTGGCAGCTGACTATGGAAGCGATCACGACTGGCAGCGAGAGTATCGAAGACTGTTCTGTGAGTGCTGCGCTCAAAGAGCATTACAATACTTCGGCTGCGCTCCTGCTCTTTCACGAGGGCGGAGCCGCTAGTCAAAGCTACTGTAATTGAAAGCTGGCATTATTAAATACCTACTAGCTTTTGCCCGCGGCTCCGCCCGCGTTAAAAAGTTTTTCCGTGATAAAAGTCCCGGTTTATATTTCCCCGGGATAAATAGTAGCCTATGTGTTAATCTAGGATGTGATCTATCCGTGTGCCAAATTTCATCGAAAGAGGAACAAACATCCATACATTCTTACAAACTTTCGCCTTTATAATATTGGTAGGATTTATTTTCGCCCAAAAAGTTTCACGTGAAGCTGCGGGCAAAAACTAGTTAAAAATTATATAATAATATTAATTATAGTCCATAGTAAACTTGTTGGCCAATTAATTGACATTAACAAGATCATTAGAACTAATTTTTTTATTATAAAATTGCTACTTACTTTATAAATTATCTATTTATGGTGTAATTATCAAAACCTCTTAGTTAAAAATTAAAGGTACTAGTTAGGTTTTCGTATCCAAGGCTGACTCAAAATATCTCAATGGACAGACATATATAGCATCACAACTTTTCCCTTCTCAGGGGTAAGCAGAGAGATATCACATCCACATTTCGGCACGCATCGCTATTGTTATTTACTGGGCACTACTCCTGGCTCCAGGCTGGTACTAAGTAGGAAACGCCGATATCAGTTTAGCGAATCTGGGGATCGAACCCAAGACTCAGCACGGCAGTCGAAAGGAAGAATTACAAATATACTCTAATAATAATAAATAATAATTCCAGCTCTGTACAATAAATAAATAAATATTATTTATTTACACTTTATATATGGAGTAAAGGCGGACTTAATGCCATAGGCATTCTCTACCAGTCAACCTAAAGTGGTGCAGAGATACAAGAAGACAGGTGCGTAAATAATGGACAATTAAGTAAGGAATATAACTATATAAGTAAGGAATATAAATATACTGCGTACTACTGAGCCCGAGCCTCCTCTACTGCTGAGAGGGCTTACACTTTAGGCCTTAATCCACCACGCTGGCCTAGTGAAGGTTAGGACACTTCACATACCCTTTAAATTTAATTAAGAATTCTCGAATATGTACGTTTCCTCACGATGTTTTCTTTGCCTGAAGTGAAAGATAATTGATAACAATACACACGTAACTTCCAAAAGTTAGAAATGTGTGCTTTAGTTTTGAACCTGCGGAAATTTGTCTCGGCAAATCGTTCTATTCTAGGCTATCGTGTACTTAGGCTCTATTTATTTATTTATCTTTTTTATTTTAGGATTGCCAATAGAAGATGCACAGTTTCAAAATAAGTATAAAAAAATATATCTGAATGTAAGCTATCACAACTTCATGCAGTAGCTTACACCATTATATGGTTTAAAACAGTTTAAAATTATTATAAACTAGCTTTTGCCCGCGGCTCCGCCCGCTTGAATAAGTTTTCGCGGGATAAAAGTCCCGCTGTATATTTTTCCGGGATAAAAAGTAGCCTATGTGTTAATCCAGGACATGGTCTACCCGTGTGCCAAATTTCATCGAAATCCGTTGAGTAGATTTTGCGTGAAAGAGTAACAAACATCCATCCATCCATACTTACAAACTTTCGCGTTTATAATATTGGATGGATGTAACATAAATAGCAACGACTTTCAACCATAGTGTATATTTCATTGGCATATTTCAGCTAGGTATTAAACCCACTATCAAGGCGACTCCTAAACTTGTAAACCTATTTAACAACATGCGGATGTTAGTAAAGCGAGAAATGCCAGCCTGCCAAGCGTTTATTTTACGCAAGTGTATTTCGAAATGATTCAGGCTTGGCCATATCGGGTTTGGCGTGTATCTTTGTGTAACCATTGTACTAAGTGCTCGATCTGTGCCCTATTCATCAAACATTACAAGTCTACAAGCTCACAAGTTACATCTTAAAGATTTTTTTTACAAGTTCTTGTAAATTATGTTCATGAAATACTTTTACTAGACTTTAGATTGTATCAACTTGTGGTGGTGACAATGGCACTGCAATGGTGACGTCTCGGGTTCGATCCCGGGTCGGGCAAAGTGATACTGGGTTTTTCTATTCAGTATTAGCTCGAAGTCTGGAATTTGTGCCCGATATGGCGATAGACTCGCCCCCTATCATCTTCGTGCGTCTGCCTACCCCTTCGAGGATAAAAGCCGTGAGTGTGTATGTCTGTATCATCTTGCATTTTAAATTTACAAGACTTCTTTTGATGCATTACCAAATAATGTTTCTATCATTTTTATATGTCGGTAATATAGAAATTACGGTAAAATAACTAGTCAAGTTAATGTTAAAAATAAAAACAATTTGCAATAATTTGATTTTTGTGCGTAAATAACCAAAATAATAAAACAAAAAACAATAAATAAATAAACCATAATAATAAAACCTATTTTATTCGTTTCATGAATTATGATTTATGGTTAAAACTTTAATGTTCGTTTATAAGCGACCCATGTAGGTCCTTTAAAACCTTTCTTGGAGATAAATAACATGGTAGCAAATCATTCTCGCCAGGCATTGATTTTGTTACTCTTCGAATTACACTTCTTCAATTAATTCGTGATAAAACGATTTATTTACTTATTTATTTTATTACGGTGCACCAACAGCATATTATATATTAACAAATTGGTAAAATATATTATTGGCTTCTATATAAGTGCCCAGTTTATTAAACGTTACGAGGTTTGTATTACAATAATGCGTTCATCAAAACTAAATGAATATACTACAAGCTACAAGTGATATCACTTGTATTATAAGTACTTTTTACACTTGTATTTGTTATTTCTGTTTATCAAAAATGCCTTTGTAACGTGTAGCTTGTAACTTGTGGCGAAAAAGTTGAAGAGTAATTGTGGATTCGTAATATGTGTTACAAGCCAATAGTATCTCTTTCTACTCTGTTATAATTAAGTTTTTAGATAGTTTATAGGTAAATTCAATACAAGTTTGTGATTTCCGAATCGGATTTCGACAGTTTTGGGGTATAAGTCGGTAATTCAAGAAGTAGCAAATCAATTAATGGCGGGAATGATTTGCCCCCATGTTATTATTCTCAAAGTTTTTTTTAAGTACTTCGTATAGTTCGTCAATAGACCACTAGTTTTACCAAACTTTAAGTCGTGCATAAAAGATGGTTAAATTTGTAATCATAATTCAAATAACTAATATAATGAGTTTTAAAATAGGTTTTTACATACAAAATCAGACTATGTACATGTAAGAAAAAAAACATTGCCTTGGCTAGTTATTGTCAATAGTTATTATACCATAATTTCTACCTTACCAACATAAGATCGCATCTTTGCTTCAATAACCTCATACATCTAGAAGATTCCATACTTAAATAACACTTTACTGAAGCAAAGAGGCGATATAAAACTATATATTTTTTATAAACATATCAAAAATTTAAAAAATGACTTGTTAATTAAAAATACATGTATGTACCATCTACAAGTCTTGTGAAATTATTTGATGAACGTAATTTACACAGTCTTGTATAAATATTCTTGTATCTTGTAACTTGTGGGTTAGTAGACACATATTTCTATGAACGCATTTTACAAGAATTTGTAAAAATGTTTTTGTAGCACTTAACTTATGAGCTCCTTGACTTCTATCTTTTGATAAAAGGGCATTTTGCCTTGTTTATAAAACTTTATAACTTTTTTGAAACAAGTTACAAGCTAGAAATGCATTTATGATAAACAAAACCACAAATACAACTGTGAGAAAGAACTTGTTATGCAAGTGCTATTACTTGTAGCTTGTAGTTTACACATATAGTTTTGATGAATGCATTTTTGTAAAATGGGCTAATTTACAAGAGAAAACGCTTGTAATACAAGGCTTGTAACGTTTGATAAACAGGGCACTGGTATGCGATAGTGCATTTTTATCGCCAAGCAACAGGGCGATGTTGTGTCAATTTATAGGTACTGCAACTTATCTATTTTAGCTGCCAAGTTAAGGTATTTCGTAGTTTACTAATTATATTTTTGTCATCAAGCCACAGTGTAAGTAGTATTAAATTGTAAATTGCTACCCATTGCCAATGTAGTGGTATTTTTCCAACCGGACTCGACCATGAGAGATTATCTAATAATTTATTTTAACCAACATATCCCCCTTATTGCTTATTGAGGGTCTCCCTATATTCAATTTGGTAAGAATACGTCAATGGTGTGCTAGTTCGAGTTGATGACTTGCGATTTTCTGGTCTGTTGGCCGACAATTTGCTGGTTGACAAGATGTCATACACCACATATCTAGGAACATAATATAGTTTCTATTAAAAAAAGACGTGTGGCACTCGGAGACTGCCCCGGTAAAGCTATTGCATAAATTCTAATATTTATAACCTCTTTGAACAAATATAAAATAAAATATTCATCGATAGATGGTAAAACTAAAAAAAATATGAAAGACGGCCTCAATGGACTAGTATCCAGAGCCGTAATATTTAAATAAAAACCTCTTTGAACAGATATAAAATAAAAACTTTTAAAAAATTCAAACTTAGGATCACGTCATCCCGCCGCGTTTGACATTTTGGTACATTTCACTGACTGGAAAATTTTTTAAATACACGGTAATTTCGACCTTTTATCGTTTAACATTCAGCTCATATCCTCTTACATATTGTATTCTTACAAGACTGCGATATTAAATTTACTTATGAAATTTTACACTGTACATGGTTGCGATAGAGTTGAAAATAAAATAACACCGCTGTGCCGGTTAGAGTGAGGGGTGTTAGATTATTTTTTCGTTACGTAATATCTGGATTCAGTCTCCACGCTCAAGGCCCCCGATAGAAGCTATGCAATAGCTTAAAAATAAACCCACGTCGAAAACTGGTGGTAGGTCTCTCGCATGCGAGGGCAGTTTGTATAGGTACCCCTGCCGTGTCTATTTCTAATGCCAAGCACCAGTGTACATGCACTGTGTTCCGGTTTGAAGGGCATTGTAGCCAGCGTAATTGCTGGGCATTATGAGACTAAACTTTACGTCTCAGGGTGACGAACGCAGTGAAATGACACGCAGTGCATTGAAAATCAAAGTTCTGTATAGTACTGCTACTGTATAAGAGCGGTCATATCGTTTACCATCAAGCGAGCGACATGCTCGTCTCGACATTCAACAGCAATAAAAAAAGAGCATCCTTCAAAGGTTAGATAGAATAAATACATACACTCTAACGCTTTTTATCCCCGAATGGGCAGGCAGAGGCGCAACTAGTGCACCCACTTTTCGCCGTGCGTATTCCGTCCAATGATGTGATACGGAGCGAGCCTATCGCCATTTCGGGCAAAAATTCCAGACTCCGGGCTGATACTGAATAGAAAAATCCAATACCACTGTGCCTACCCCGGCATCGAACCCGAGACCTCAGTATTGTAGTCGTACTGTAATACAACTACGCCACCGAGGCAGTCTACTTAAAGAATCAGATAAAAATATCTATTATTTTCCATGGGAGCGAATTACAACCATAAAAGCAGATGTTTTAATCCAGGACATGATCTACCCGTGTGCCAAAATCCAAACCCGTTTAGTTGTTCCTGCGTTTATTTCTAACAAACATCCAAATATGCATGCATTTTCAGAATCTTTTGCATTTATAATGAAATCCTCCTAGCCAGTTTCGGCCACGGCGGCCAATCTCAACGGAGATCAGCCAGGTACGCAGGAGATATTATAGTGCACAAGTGTGTGCGCAATACACAGGTGCACTCGCTATTCCTTCACTCTCATAGTCCGGTGAGACGGCAATCCGACATGACCGGAGAGAGATCTAATATTTATAATATTTATAATATTAGTAATAAATAATAGCATTTATAATATTAGTAAGATGAGGTCTGTATTTCATGAAGCATGCAGGCATAGTTGTGTCTACTGAAAAACGATACATATCTTTTGTAGTCGACACTCTATCTGAAGGTCCCTGGTCCCCTGTATCCCTAGTCTAGTAATGGTCTACTGGTGGTAGGACTCTCGCATCTAAGAGTCCGTCTGGCTGGGTACCACTGCAATGTCGATTTTTACCGGGAAGCAGCAGAGTGCATGCACTGTTGTGTGTTGGTTTGAAGGGAATTGTAGCCAGTATAACTACAGGACATAATGAGACTTAACATCTTACGTCTCAGGATGACGAGCGCAGTGGAATGCCACACAGTATGTACTTTGTAACTCAAGGTGCTGGATGGTGTTTCTACTGTTTATGGGTGCTCGTATCTTTTACCATCAGGCGAACGGCATGCTCGTCTCGTCATTCAATGCCATAAAAAAAAACGTTACGTATAAGTTAGTAAAGTTAAGAGTCTTATTACACTGGCGCGCCCTCACCTCGCTACGAATTCACTTGCAATTCCATTGTAATAAGAGCCTTAACTTTACATGACTACGGTTGAAACAAGCTGGCCTTTGTATCGGTAGTTGCTGAAATGCAATAATTCGTATCATGATTGATTATGATTATAATAATCTTTAATGATAATATGCTAATAACTGGGCATGCTATATTGGAAGTCATCATTAAAAGCTGTATTTATTAATATTTACACGCGATGCATAATTAAATAACATCGTATGTTACTCTTAATAGATTTCTAAAAAAAGAGGTTCTAATTTTTTCTCCCTGTCTGGCTCTGTCCTTTAAGACAATTTTTCCAATGTCAAGTGGCGCGGATACACGTACAAAAGAAATAAAAAAGACTATGTCAGATGACCAGACGAAACAGAAACAAACAACACTATGAAACAACAATAGAGACGAATAACAACACGAACAAGATGAAATAGGCGAGCAACTAAAATTCCAAAAAGATCAAGAGCAAAAAGAGACAGTTTGAGGAGGTTCTCAATACGTGCGTTTATGTTTTTGAAGCAAAAAATACTTTGTAGGAAAATATGAGAACCTAGATACCTACAAATTGTATATGTCGAATAGAGCGGTAACAATTACACAATTTCATTGTGAATGATTTGTTACTTTCAATTGGTACTAAAATATTAATTGGATTTTGTAGTACAGTTAGAAAAGTGTATGCTCGGCCACCTTGAGGTTCTAAATAAGTCGCTTGCACATCGTCTGTCAGCAATATCCAGCTTACAACTAATGTAGACAATAAAATCTGTCTTCTTTTTCCTTTTACATTTCCGAAACAATTGCAACTGCTTGGTAAAATATAAAAAATGGAAGTTTTATCTTGACAGATTGTACTAGCACCAAATTAGGTGATTGTACATAAGAATTTCGAAAGTGTTTGAAGTCTGCCAACCCGCATAACGCTGGTGTGGTGGACTAAACCTCCTAATTAGTGACTAGGCTGGGCAGCCCAGGAGAAGTGTATAATACAGTTCTTGTTTGGCGCGTCCTCTATCATGGGACGGAATAATGGCGAAAAGTGGGTGCACTAGTTGCGCCTCTGTCTACCCCTCCGGGGATAAAAGGCGTGAGTGTATATGTATATATATGTTTTATTACGCCAATAGTAGAAATTTTAAGCTAATTATCACATCCACCAACGCATTTAAGTAAATAAGACAGGATGCCTATGAAATAGGTGTAGGTATTCATGCGTTAAAGTTATTATTTGCGCTTCCCTAGCATAATGCTCCTGTAATTAATTATAATCGATGTAGAAACTAATTACGCACTGTTAATTACTCTCTAATAAATTAAATTCTATAATGAGAGAAAGATACTTTTCTTACACCAAGGTATTATGCAACAATGGGCTTAGAACGTGGAAAAAAACGAAAGACTCCGTTTTATTTTATTGTGGTCAGTTGAGAGACTAACACATGACTGGCGTATTGCTCTCTCGATCAATACATACATACAGTCACGCCTGTTATCCCCGAAGAGGTAGGCAGAGTCGCAACTAGTGCACCCACTTTTCGCCGTCATTCCGTCCCATGATGTGATAAGGGGCGAGCCTATCGCCATATCAGGCACAAATTCCAGACTCCGGGCTGATACTGAATAGAAAAACTCAATATCACTTTGCCCGACCCGGGGATTGAACCCGAGACCGCAGCTTTGCAGTTGTATTATAATACAATTACGCCACCAAGGCAGTCGATTAAGACACAAAATATCTCTAAAAAGTAAAATAATAAAAATGCCTTTGTCTTTTAAGTACCTATTAATATTTTGACCCACGCGTCGTCGCGTCGGGACCGCTAAAGAAGTATTTTCATCTCCCTTGTCCGGAGTTTGGTCCCCCGATGTGAGGACATTTTGGACAAAATATTACTATGTACTTAAACGATAAAGACATTATTTTTTTAGGCTTCACTTCATTTACCATCAGATGCAGTGAAGCCACTTTGTCGAGCCTTCGATAAAAAAGAAACTTTTATTATTTTACTTTTTAGAGATTTTAGTGTAGCGGGTTATTTTAATTAAAAAATTTCACACTTTTTGAATTGCCTGCTTTATTCTCCATCATAGGACCGTGATAATCAACTATCTAACACCTACTTGTCGAGACCATCCTTATGAACCCAAACAAGCTATATCTGCTATAAGTTGCTAAGGAGTTGAGTATCCCGCAGACTACTTGATGCAGCAGCATCAGATCATGTTTAAAAATATTGCCGAATTAAATAAAAGAAAAAAAAAAGAAACTCTAGTCACGAATTTTGGGTATATCTAGAAAGTATGTAGTGCGTTGCACGCTCACACGGTATCAACTAGGTGGCTATGTCATAATATGTATATACATATACTATAAACTGTGTAATGAAGAGCTATCAAAACACAGCACTAGTTTTCAGTGGCCACCTTGAGTATCGTCCGGATACCAAATGGTCATGTTGACGAAAACTTAGCATATAATGACCCGTTAGTATGATGACATGACGTAATGATTGCACTAAGCTAAATTCCATACTTATAAATGCGAAAGTAGCTGTATCTGTCCGTCTGTTTGTTACGCTTTGACGGCTAAACCACAAACACAACCACAGGTTTGGTATAGAATTAGTTTCATAGGTTACTTTTTATTCCGGGAATGTATATAGCGGGACTACTTCGGAAAAACTCTTCATCGCGGGTGAATTCACGAGCAAAATCTCGTTAATTTTAGCAAAGTCGGCTCTACTTTCATGAACAAGTTACGATACTAAATGTAGAAGTCAAAGCCGGCTTCTGATCTACTAATAAATAGACCGTGAAGTTCAATAAACATTGAAATATCGTGATTTGCCAAGGACAATCTAAAATTCACAATATCAGACATTTTGACAACAAAGAATGCGGATGCAATGTGCTCATTGACTGACATACTTAGCTCATAATTTACGTGCCTAAGACATTATTCACTCTCATCTTAAAGACTTCCTTCAATAAACACGTAAAAATCCTTAAGAGCTTGACTTTATGCGCCATATTTATTTACAGATGACACACAAGTATTTGACTACTACTCGATGCCAGCTCTGTCTGAGCTGGACGACTTCGACCTTTGTCTGCGGAAACCTGATGCGGTCTACTGCATCGTGGACATGATTTTACTGGAGGATGATACGCCATTGTATCAGTTTATAAAGGTACGAGTATGTGTAATTTATTCGAAGTACAATTACTACGTGCAAGAAATTTAAACAAATATCTCTAACTATCTAGTGTCTCTCATCCCTTTATCTATACTAATATTATAAAGCTGAAGAGTTTGTTTGTTTGTTTGTTTGAACGCGCTAATCTCAGGAACTACTGGTTCGAATTGAAAAGTTATTTTTGTGTTGAATAGATCATTTATCGAGGAAGGTTTTAGGCTATATAACATCACGATGCAACTATTAGGAGCGAAGAAATAATGGAAAATGTGAAAAAAACGGGGAAAATTATTCATCCTTGAGGGCTTCCATTGCGTGCGCTGCGAAAACGGTTCAAGATACCAAAAATATATGTATGAAAGAATTATTTCTCTTGAAATGATCTAAAAAAATGTCCACGACAGTATATGTCTATCTTTTAAGATTAACTCACTAGAACCGTTTTTATGGTAATCAAATTTGGTCGAAATTAATGCATTATTTGTTAAAAGTTGTATCAACGTCATAGTCATAGAGTGATTCAACGGGAAGGTTTTTATGTACTTTTAGCCCGGAAAAACTTATTAACGCGGGCGAAGCCGTGGGAAAAAACTAGTGTATTATAAATGCGAAATGAACTGTGTCTTTATTTCTGTCTGTATGTTACGCTTTCACGGCTGAACTACTGAACCAATTTTAATGAAATTTAGAATGAAAATAGTCTTAGACCCTGGAAAGGCTATATGCTACATTTTTATCAGGAGAAAATGAGCGTTACTTCTATCTCGGAGAAACTTTTTGACGCGGTTCGCGAACAAATGCAAAATTCTAAATGGTTTTTTTTTCTGCAATATCATTAATAAAATGTCTTATAAGGATCCCATTGACCTCAGGGCAGAAGGACGATGGTTATTATTTTTTAAACAGTCTTTCTAAATAACAATTTTTATTCACAGAATTTCTCATCACTACCCTACAAGAATTACATGCATTCAAAGCTACATCGAGGTGTCTGCGCGTCTCAAAACTGTGGTATAAATATATCGTATGCTAATGCTTCGGAGTTCACTACGGTAGCACTCAAAGAATGTTTTAATGCTACAATACATCAGGGATATGGTTTACAGGTATTTTTTTACTACCTCTAGTATTACTCTAAGTAAATCAAGTATATTGACAAATTCAGCACATTTAACTATTTCGTTTAACTCGTCAAACCCTGCTTATATATAGGTGTATGGGGAAACCCTATATACTCGGCCACCGGCGTCCGTAGCGAGGCTTGACGAGTAATTATAATTCTGATTAGAGTGTAATACAACGTAATAAAACTAGGTCTCAATTAAAATGTGTCATTTCTTTAGTAATATTTTACAAAGTTAACACGATAGGCCGACCAACTGAAACAAATCGATAGAGCACCAATATATGCATCGATTTCATGGACTTTCGATTTTCCATAAAAGCAGGCTGGTTTGTTATATATTGCTGTTAAAAAAACATCAATAAAAGTATTATACCAACTCTACAAATTATAAAGCTGGGAAAAGTATTTTAGTAGTGGATAATGTCCGGAAATAATTAATATTTTCTAGTAATTATTTTCTATGTAAAAATTACAGTATCTATGTCTTATGGAAGATAATGTACTACACCATCATCATCTTCCTGCCCTGGCCCCAAATTACTTGGGGTCGGCGCAACATGTTTTTGTCTTCCATTCTCTTCTATCTTTCGTCATCAAGTCATTCACGCCCTTTTCTTTCATATCATCTCTTACACAATCCATCTACCTCTTCCTTGGTCGTCCTCGTCCTCGCCATCCATCAACACTCAAATTCATCACTCGTTGGGTTACATGCCTTTCATCCCTTCTCCTCACATGTCCATACCAAGACAGACGATTTCCTTTCAACTTTTCTATCACTGGTGCCACTTTCAAACTCCCTCTAATATATATAGTGTACTACACCATTTGAGAGGAATATTTTTACCCGAAAACAATATAACAGGCGAGACAGCGAAAATTAAATAAAATTTATCCCCAACGATATTCCATTTATTTTTTGTTTTACACATCATTAGAGAAAGTTAATTTGTCAGAGAACGCACCAAGAAAGTTGCAATAGTTTGTGACTTGAGGTTGAAAATTCTTAATCGTTTACAAGAATCTGCTTTTACACTAACAAAGTTTAAACTGAAATTTCAAATATAAATTACAGTGATTTAATACGAATAATTGTCAAATTAGTTAAGATTTATGATTCTACTTGGTTGAAGAGACTTATGCTTTTAGATGCTCAATGTCGAGAAAGAATATTCTGATAATACTAGTTACTAAAAGTCACATTAATTCTATGCTATCGAGTGGAATGAAAAACGTATAAGAGTGACTTAATTAGAGCTGATGTTCATTAATTAAGAGCATTTTTTAATAGAATAACAAGACGAGCATGCCGTTCGCTTGATGGTAAGCGATTTGATCACCCATAAACAGTAGAAATACCATCCAGCACCTTGAGTTATAAAGTAGTGTGTGGCATGCCACTGGGCTCATCATCCTGAGATGATAGGATGTTAAGTCTCATTATGTCCAGTAGTTACACTGGCTACAATGTTCTTCAAACCGAAACACAAACGCATGTGTGTACATGCACATGCACACTGCTGCTTGGCGGTAGAAATAGACATTGCGGTGGTACCCACCCAGAGGGACTCTTACTTATGAGAGTCCTACCACCAGTATTGTATTGTTTACTAAAACCATATAAAAAACGAAATTCTCTTAATATTTTAGGTTGATGTGTTATATGTATGTATATGTATTTTAGGTGGATACATTGTCTTTACGTTACTGCAAGACTAAAGCTGACAGCTTGCCAATAGACGCACTAGACCTGATAATTGGAGTGATTCTTCTTACAATTCTGTTGGTGAACTTTGGATGCTCAGCTTACCACTTCTTCTGGCCAGGGGAGAAAGACGAAGGTAAAGGTTTCTTAATTGACTGCAGTTTTTAGGTAATAAACAACACGAGAAGCGAGCTTGTCATCCGATGGTAAGATAGTATGAATAAATAGTAGTACCATCAAGAACTTTGACCTTAAAAACTGTCAGTCACAAAGATGTAAGAGCACAGAATTCGATTTAAATATTCCCATTTCTCAAGCGTCACTTACTGCATGTCATGCACGCGTAATAAGTCTCAATATACATGCGACACGACCTTGGCATTATCGTTTACTTTATTTATTTTAGGATATTATTATTTCAAGTGGAAATAATAATATCCTAAAACACGTATACGTTTTCCCCTACTTCAATTCTTTTTTCTATGTATGTCCCTTTGGACTCAAAAACAGCTGGAGAATTTTTGTTGAAATTTCTGGGTAACCTTAAAAATGAACTCAGTGGGTGAACCTGTGAATTTTAATAGTGATCTTAACAACAAAAACTTTTTTGTACTTTTTGCCAATTTTGTGTCATCTATACATATAAATAAAATTGGAGTGTCTGTTTGTAATATTGAAATAACCGTTTTTTACTACATCTATATGAATATATTATATACGGTACATACACCAAAATAATATTTTTTACAATTTTTGTCTGTCTGTCTGTCTGCCTGTTTGTTCCGGCTAATTTCTGAAATGGCTGAACCGATTTGGACGAGACTTTTATTGGTAGGTAGCTGATGTAATAAGGAGTAACTTAGGCTACGTTTTATCCCGGAAAAATATAAAGCGGGATTATTATCAAGGAAAAACTTTTTAACGCGGGCGGAGCCGCGGGCAACAGCTAGTCTGCTATGAATAATTTGTGCTACCCGTGCAAAGCCGTGGCGGGTTGTTAGTTTTTTTTTTTGTATCCTAATATGACCTTTTATTACAGGAAACAAATTCATGCTAGCGTTTTGCGTACAAAAAAATTGGAAAGCGTTGAAACACGGCGGTAGCGCTGACGGGGGACTCTTCAAATGCTTCCAAGCGTTAAGGTAAAATCTTTTATTAAACTTGCCAGCTTTTGCTCACGTCTTCTCTTGTACTATATACTTTTATGGCATGAAAAGTATTACGAGACTATCCCGCCCTCACACCCGCCACTGCAACTCCTGTAAGCCAGGATCGACAGTGGCACGCATTTTATGACATCGAGCGGTGAAGCTTGGCGAGTCTCTGGGAGCACTAATTAGTCTTAACCCGCAACGAAGTTAATCAAATAGAAGAATAGGGAAGAGTTAGAAATGTATTTTCCAATGAAAAGCATTACGTGAATTCAGCGCTTCTGATATTGCCGTGTAGGAATTTTGAAGCAACTGATCTCTCTCAGTACGATTCTGCTACACGATATCGTTTCGTCATCGTTCCAATATCTAGTCTACGATGAAGGTGGACAAATCCTCTTAAGGCCAGTTTCTTAGGTAGCTGACTGCTATTAGCGTTGCAGTTTCATGCACACGACGAAAACCTTGACCTGCTATGTAATGGGGAGAGAGAGTAGTGTGGCAGGGTTTTAGACAGTAGGGGTGGTTTAAACCGGTGTGCCTGGAAGAAATCCGTAAATGGATATTCAGTCCTAAGAAAAAAGCGAAATACAAAAAGAACTACTTCTTTGTTGAGAGTAACAGTCATATTCAACTAAATATATCCTCGGATATGGATATAACTTCTTTGAAACAAGAAGAGCTTACACCCAGATGATGTTCATGCTCAAAGTGTTTCGCGGAGCAATTAATTCCCCTGAGATCTACACTAAGTTAGTTCGGTTCTATGCTCCAAACAACTATAATCGATGTGGGAGATACAATATTTTTAACACAACCTCATGCCGTACGGTATCCCGTTCAGTATCTCCGATCTCTTGTGTGCTTGTTGCTCATAACGCCCTCTTGGAAGCCTCGCCGTGCCTTGATGTTTTTGACATTTTTAATGTCATCATGTCTTATATTTTAGATTATTGTGAAAATCACTGTATTTATTTATTTTGTAGTTAGCATTGTTCGCTGGATATATATGTGCTTAGCTTAGACTAACAGTGCTTAGATGACATTTTTTATTAGTGTTCTTGTTGACATTTTGATTTGCTTTTTTATTGATTTGACACGTTAATAATTACTATTATATTTGCATGTAATTAATTACTCATTATTGTTTTATTGATATGTGCAAATGGTCTATTATAATTATTCTAATCCAATAAATAAATAAATATTTGGTGACGTTTTGGTTTTGCAACGCTTGTCACCTTTACTTTTGTAGTTCATAAATAAAATGAACTTCAGTTTGCGAATCGTTCATAACGTTGTTATACTATTGTAACAGGTTTTACACCATGGTCATGATCCTGGGTCTGCACTCCATGATCTTCATTGGCTATGGGTACACCGCTAATCCCGAGTTTATTGAACATGTAAGTTACATCATTTTAACACTGATTATTAAAGACGGTTAACGAATGATTGTTTTCTGAGGCTGTTGATAGGCGATCGAGTGTGATACTTTATATGATCGTCATTAATGACATTCACGTAATGAAGGCAAACATTAGCTTATTAATGGGGCTAGAACGTGAAAAAAAAAAACACGATGCATCACCGCTTCATTTTATTTTGATTGGTTGAGAGACTCACGTCGTGTCGGTCTATCGATCAAATTGGAAATGGTCTAGGAAAGCATTGAGAATAAACAAGAGTCAGTTTCAGTTAAAAATGTATAATAATATTAATTTACGGCTCGTCTCTACTCGATGAATAGAAAATTACAATTGCTGGTCGCTCGCTTCTCTTCTATTTTACGAATAGCTTAACGGAAAGGTATTATCTCTGTAGTTATGACCCGTTTTCTACCCAGTCGATAACAATATACTTACCGTTATTTGTTTTATGGCATCGAATGGCGAGGCGAGCATGCCGTTCACCTGATGGTAAGCGATACGACTATCCATAAACACTAGAAACACCGTCTAGCACCTTGAGTTACAAAGTACTGTGTGGCATTCCACTGCGCTCGTCATCCTGAAACATAAGATGTTAAGTCTCATTATGTCCACTAGTTACACTGGCTACAATGTCCTTCAAACCGAAATACAATAGTACACGCACACTGCTGCTTGGTGGTACAAATAGTGCATCCACATTGCAGTGGTACCCACCCAGACGGACTATTACATATAAGACACCTACCACCAGTACCAGTACCTTCCTATTAGCATACATACGTCAACTAAACATTCCCAACGTTAATCCAATTACATGGTTTTAAATCCGATTCCAAATTCAAATGATTCGGTGTTGCAAACAACATCCAATATAATTCCTGTCACAATTAAAACTAATTGTTCTAATGAAGTCATTTTGCACTGAATAACGTCATTATAAACTGGATTTGAACACGTTTAATTAAGCTTGCAAATACGTTTTGTAATATTGTTATTAAACCGCTATCGGTATTAATGCTATTTTCTAAATAGGTTATTCGGTATTGGATTTCATTGGTGTCGTTTTACCAGTATGTTTCTTATAAATGATTTTTTTTTTATTGCATCGAATGACGAGACGAGCATGCCATTTGCCTGATGGTAAGTGATACGACCACCCATAAACAATAGAAACACCATCCAGCACCTTGAGTTATAAAGTACTGTGTGGCATTCCACTGCGCTCGTCATCCTGAGACATAAGATGTTAATCTCATTATGTCCTGTCGTTACACTGGCTACAATGCTATTGCTATTGCCAAAAATTTTATTATCTATTTGAATAGAACTTTCATACTATGAAAAAAAACTGATGTGTTGGATGAATGATTTCCAAGCTTAAAGTCTAAACAATTAGATCGCTCTTATTATGACCTCACTTAGCCAAGTGTGGATGTATTACACTTCTGCTTACCCCAGAAAAGAAAGAGGTTGATGATAAGTTTCTAGGCAACATATAATCATGTGCAAAGAAATAACTGCCTCTAACATCTAAAAATTAAACCTATAGATGCGAGTATACCTTAATAGAACGATTATGATGATTTAATATTTTTAGGGTTTCGAAGGACAGGATAAAGGTTTTGATGGATACGTCCTACGCAAACACTTCATGATAACTTAATGGAACTCGATCCAAAATCTCTCATCGTTACTCGGTGGCCGACAAACAACGTCTGCCTTGTTTATTTCACAGGTCGGAGAATATTTTGCGATATAAATTTCTCAAGATTGCATCCTCCTAGTTCAGGCTGCTGATTGTAAAAATATTACTAATCGTTCTTACAACTTGAAACAGTATATGTTAAGAAAAATATAAATCCGTAAAACCATTATAAAATACGTCATTCCTTATAACCATCCAAAAAGAAAAATCAAAAGACATCTCATTTTTTAAAAACAGAAGCAACGTTAGATTCGAGCATAAAATACATACGTACGAAGGATATTAATATCATTACGCGCTTCGTCAGAATGGAACATCAACAATTTCTTTCTAATATTTTTCATGGAAGGGCGAAATATCACACGTTGTTTTGGGAAGTCCAATTCCCGGTAACAAAAAATACAGAATGGAGCGGATTGAGAAGGAATTTCAATTAATAGAAATTACAATCGCGTGCTGGGATCAGCCCGCGTATTTCCAGTTTACAGGTCGGCATTGTCTAGAATGTTGAAGGATAATCATCTCTAGTCAGTCGATACTCTATTTGGAAGCCACTCCACTTCCCAGGTGTCTTGAAAAAAATAAACCACTTGAGAATTTAGAAGAAAATTCCAATTGCTTGGTTCTGATAGGTACTTTTTTGATGTCTATTCCTTACGCCAAGCAGCAGCGTCCAATGGCCATGACAATGCTTCAAACCAGTGAAAAAAATTGTAGACAGCCTAATTACAGAGCATCATGAGACTTAAATAAGTTTAGATCTTTCATTTTCGCAACACTAAAGTTGTCGCTATGGATGAGTTATCTCGTATAAGTATTATTTATAAGTTTGTCTTTAGTGTCAACTAGTTTAACTAATTTCTGTGTAGTAAAATAATTTGTGTTGATAATCTTTTGATAAAATAAGGGTGCTTATTTGTCGACGAGAATAACTGGTCTTTTTAGATGCTGGAAACTTTTCAGTATTATGTGTTAAGTTATTTTCGATTGATTGATGTATATTCTACTGTTTGTTTCCTGTACTACGATAAAATAAATAAATTAACATCTATCTCAGTGTGTCGAGCGCAGTGCAATGCCTCGCAGTACTTTGTATTTATAAGTTCTGTATGGTGTTCCTACTGTTTATGGATATTCGTGTCGCATACCATCAGGTGATTGACATGCTCGTCTCGTCATTTGAAGTAATAAAAGTATTATTTGCTTGTCAGTTGTGTCCGTGACAGATAAAATACTCTGTGGGGCTAGGACGTGAAACGAAAAACACGATGCGTCTCCGCTTTGTTTTATTGTGATTGGTTGAGTGACTGACGTACATATCGGTATTTTGATGTTTGTGATTAATCGAGAGACCGATACGTCAGTCTCTCAACCAATCACAATAAAACGAAACGGAGACGCATCATGTTTTTTTTTTCACGTCCTAGCCCCACAGTAATTATTTTTTATAAAATATACATTTCAGTATTATTTCGATGATAATGCTGTCCACACTTTCCGGTCCCAACCATTCTAAGCGGTCTAGATTGAACCACATAATAGTGTATTATCCGCTAGTGAATCACCTTCGGTCAAAGGACGTCTGAATACTCTAAATCCTCTCAATAATCTATGTTACTCGGGGACGTGAAGGAATATAATGTAGTTGTGGTTGTTATTGTGTGGTTAGGTATTAAGGTTGTTGTGATAAAAGGGTAAGCAGATGTACAAATCTAAGGTTCGTAGTGTCCTAGCAATTCAACATTATGTACTGCCACAACCAACGCACACTCTCACGCATTTATACGAAGGGGTAGGCAGAGGTGCAACCAAGGTGCGCTTTCCATCCCATGATGTGATAGGTGGTGAGCCTAGCGCCACATTGGGCTTTTCAAACTCAGGGGTGATACTTAGCAAAAAAACCCTAGTATTACTTTACTTGACCCGGGATTCGAGCCCGAGACGCCAGCCGATATCTTACTTACTTTGCCGGCAATCATTGATGTATTAAAAATCCTACATCAATGCCGGCAATGCATCTACGTCATTCAGGCAGTCCGACCCGGCGTCGCAAGCTCTGTCACTAACTAGTTGACTCGCAATGTAACCAGTTATAATTTCTGGTAAATATTTTTATTATGTAATAATATGTTGTTTGTCATATTTTTATTATGTAATGACTGCCTCGCTGGAGTAGTTGTATTAAGGTATGACTGCAGTGCCCTCAGCATTGCTCGGGTTCGATGTTTAGACCTCTAAACATCAACCCTCTTTTCGACTAGTTAAGGATAATCATCTCTCGTCATCTCTATCTGGACTTCATTCCGCTTACCAGCAGGTGAACAGGGGTCACCTAGCCGCATCCGTATGAATAAGAACATCACTCTCCATACCAATAGAAAGCTGTTCCTTAACATTAGTTTTTCCATAAACTATTTTGATAGATACAGCCAATACTAACAAATAAGTGTCAATCTATTTTTTTATCTTATATGGAACTCTCTTACAGTCATACGACGATTTCTTCAAAGCCCTTCTGTTTAACGCAAGAGTGATCGTCCAGATTTTCTTCGTGATGGGTGGCTTCCTCATGGCTTACAAGATGATAGTGTATGCCGAAACGCACCCGTTTACACTGAAGACTATACCTATGGCCCTTGTTAATCGTTGGTTAAGGTAAGCTAAAGGTAAAAATATCGAAATGCCATGTATATAAGACTAGTATTGCTCGCAGTTCCGCTCCCGTGAAAAAGATTTCCGGGATAAAAAAATTTTCCCGGGATATAAAGTAGCCTATAGCACTCAGGAGTTATGTAGCTTCCTATTAGTGTAAGAATTTTCAAAATCAGTTTCAGTATTGCCTGAGATAATTGCGTTCAACAAACAAACTCTTCAGCTTTATGATATTAAAGTATAGATATGTATATCATATTAGTATATAATTTAGGTATATTAGTGTCTATCGATACTGTATAAAATATGAAAAGAGTTTTTTGATTTCTTTCACTTGGCTGTCCCTTTAATTTTATTTTTTTATTTTTGTTTCACCCAGTATATATGCAAGCATTGTTGTTTCGATTTGGAAGACGAAGCATTATCAGATGCATATTGTGACTGACATGTTTATTTTTAACCGACTTTCAAAAAAGGAGGAGGTTCGCAATTCGTGTGTTTGTATTTTTATTACATGTGCCTATATTTTAGAGTGTTGGAAAGATTAGATAAATGGAAGGCTTTTGTAATTTAACAATATACATTAAAAATCACAGCAGTTTAAAAAAAATACTATTTTCAAAATGTCTTTCTAGATGAATTATTCAACTGTATTTCTTATTCAGTCCGACGAAAATTACTATTGATATTATTTAGGTCCGTTGTTATTCTTGAAGCTTCTTGTTCTATTTTGTTATGAAAGACTTTATAAAGTTTAATATTACAAAGAAATATTCTATGCGTACCAGCGTCAAGATTTCCGTGAAATTTCAAGTAAAAATAGATGCAATTAAATCTACATGTCTTATTACTAAGTATTCGTATGTACATACACCTCAAAGGATTGTTTTTTCTTAAGATGCTTATTAATAATCTCTGTTCAGATTTTTTAAATTCCTTTACTAATAGGAATCCATAATATTCCTTCTGTCGCTCTTGTTTTTCCTCGTATATCAGTTGTTGGGGTGCCTGTGAGACCGTTCGGCACTCACAGACGTGCTGGGCGTGAATCTGAATTGATAAATTCAGTCGCCGGTACCCAGCCCGTAATGATCCCCGCGCTATCAAAATGTTACAAGCTTCTGAGGGAAGCGAGTGTGATTGCAATGTTGTCTGTACTGTGGGTGTGTACGACGTACTTGCAACAGCGACAAGTACGAAGTGTGTAAGGGTGAAGTGTAGGGGATGGCAAAAATAAGAAACAGTATACTTGTTAACTTTGCCGAAGCTTGTCAACGTTGTCGTTTGCCAACCACCTAAACCCTACGTCCCTAAGCACCCCCGGGTACCGTATCGAAGCCACCGTACGTTGTGGGCCTTCGATACTGCGAGTCTTCCGTCTCGCTCTTCCGATCTTCCTTTTCACTCTTGCAATCTTCCTTTTCACTCTTGCAGTCTTCTGTCTCGCTTGTTCTTGCAGTTTTCCTTCTCGCTCTTGCAGTCTTGATTCCGTTTTTCTTTCTTCGGTAGATCCCCGACGATACGGCATAGTGCGCGAGCTTAAGTACTCGCCGGCTATACCGTACAGAGACCCAAGTCCTATTTGACCCAATTTCTAATAAGATTTTTACTATGGCAAACGACAATTTCGGCGATTTATTCAGAAACCATAAAACACACATACACAAGTCATATATCAAATTGTAGCTCTTAACTAGCTCTATAAAACAAAACAATAAGTAACACTACACATTAATACTATCAAAAGTTATTCACAAAATACTGATCAAAAAACACATTGCACTTATTTACTACATAATGTCACTTTCACATATAACGTCCGTATCGTTCATATAATGTTCCTATAGTCTCTAAGGGGTAGGCACAACACTTAATCACTTAATAATAATATCACACACTATTGTTCTGAGGGGTCGGCACGCGGCTAATGGGAGCCGGCGCGTCGCCAACATCCTCCCCCTCGTGCGCAGCACTCCGGTCCTGTCCTGGTGACGCTGCCGGAACCAGCAGCACCGCCTTGGAGCTCGGCCGTCGTAGCACGCCGTTCGCTGTGCGCACCTCGACGACTCTGGTCCGGCCGTCGGGTCCCGGATGCGCGCCGATGATCTGGCCCCTCGGCCAGACGCAGCGTGGCAGGCTGGAGTCCACAATGAGGACGACGTCACCGCACCGTAGGTCGCGGTCGCTCGCCCGACCGTCGATCTTCCGTGGCAGGAGCGTGGGGAGGTACTCCTTCACCCACCGGCTCCAGAAGTGGTCAGCGAGCCGTTGCGCCGTCCGCCATGACCGCCTCCCGGACAGGTCATTGTCCGCGAAGGCACCGATGCGCCCAGCACCACACGATCTGCCTATTAAAAAATGGTTTGGGGTTAGTGCTTCTTCCGCCGGGTTCTCTTCCCCGGTGATGAGTGGGCGCGAGTTCACCACGTGCTCCGCCTCCGCGATGAGTGTGTGGAGAACTTCTTCTGGAGGATGCCTCTCTCGGAGCGTCGCCGCCAGGGCCGTCTTCACCGAGCGGACCAGGCGCTCCCACGCACCGCCCATGTTAGGCGCGCCGGGCGGAATGAATTTCCACCGCACGCCCAACTCGTCGGCAGCTCCCGCCAGCTCTTCTTTCTTCAGCGTCTCTGCCGCCTCTTGCAACTCCTTGTTCGCGCCGACGAAATTCGTGCCGTTATCGCTGAACAGGGTTTTCGGCATGCCTCTTCTCGCCGCCATCCGTCTCAGCGCCAGGATCATGGAGTCGGTCGAGAGTGACGAAGCTAGCTCGACGTGGACTGCCCTTGTTGTCAGGCATGTGAAGAGCACTCCCCATCTCTTCTCGTGTCTTCGTCCGACGGTGACTGTCATGGGGCCGAAGTAGTCGACCCCCGAGTGAGTGAATGGTGGCTCGCCGTGACGCAGCCTCTCGTTCGGTAGATCGCCCACTGGAGGTTGTTGTGGCGCACTGCGGTACACTTTGCACCACTGGCACCGACGCACGATGTGTCGCACCGCCGACCGCAGGCCCACCACCCAGTACTTCTGCCGCAGCTCGTTCATGACCGTCGCGTGGTTACCATGGTTGAAGTGTTCATGGTAATGCTGTATGATGAGTCTTGTGATGTGATTACGGCTGTCCAGGATCACCGGCCTCTTGTATTGTGTTGCGATGTTCACTGCCGCGTCGATCCGCCCGTGTACCCTTATCAATTCATTATCGTACAAGACTGCCAATTTTCTTAATTTGCTGCTCTTCTCGAGGGGCTTCTGTTGCTTCAGCAGGCCGATTTCCCGCCCGAAGTCTTCTGTTTGACACCTCTTTAGAAGTAGGCGCTCCGCCGCCTCGACGAGCTCTGGATCTAAAGGCTGGAAGCTTCTCGCAGGTTGGCGCGTAGTAACTTGCTTCCCGCCGTCGGTACACTTTTTCTTGTTTCGCTTCCAAGTGGGATCTTGCGCTTCGATTTTGCGGCTGACGTTGACCGGTTGCCCTCTTCGACACAGTTGGATGAACTGCAGTACTCTTGCGGTCGCCCTCACCAGCCGTGTCCACTTGGAAAACTTCTCTGGCGCAGGTGTGATGAATTCGCCCGTTGCGGTGACTGTAGCGGCGACGCGGCACTCCTTTTCTTCACCCGTGTGTTCTGCCTTGAAATCGCGCGCTCGCGGCCACGCGTCTTCTCCGCTTCGCAGGAACTCAGGACCCGTGAACCAACGATGATTGTTGTCGAAGTCCTTTGGCACAGCTCTCGTCGCGTCGTCGGCCGGGTTTTGCTTCGTAGGTACCCAGCGCCATTGTTGTGGTTTCGATGTGTCTTCGATTTCCGCTAGTCTGTGCGCGACGAAGGGCTTGAATGTTCTGGGGTCCGTCTTGATCCAGGAGAGCACGGTGCTAGAGTCCGTCCAGTATGTCACCCCGCCGATGGTCATGTCCAATTCTTCTCGCACCGCCTGCGCCATCCGTGTTGCCAGCAGAGCCGCCTGCAGCTCCAGTCTCGGGATTGAGACCGGCTTCAGCGGAGTGACCCTGGCTTTGCCCGCCAGGAGCGCGACGTCGTAGCTTCCGTCGTCGCGCCGTTGCCTCCAATACGCGGCGCACGCGTACGCCGTCTCGCTCGCGTCGCAGAACACGTGCAGCTCCCCCTCGTGGCAGCTGCGGGCGACGCACCTCGGCAATCGGAGTTCCCTGAGAAGAGTCAAATGGGTTAAATATGCGTCCCAGGCTCGTTCCTCTTCCGGCTTGATATCTTCGTCCCATCCGACGCCGCTCTTCCATATGTCTTGAATGAGCCGCTTTCCCTGGATTAACACTGGGGCGGCTAACCCCAGCGGGTCGAACGTAGACATCACAGCGCTCGTGACCTCCCTCTTGGTGGGAGTTTTCCTTCGGCTTGAGACCTCTTCGCTCACGTTTCGCATGTTCGTCCGGAACCCCATTTCGTCCTCAGCAGTGAACCAGCGCAGGCCCAGAGTCTTCTCTTCCTTGGATCCCAGCTCGACTTCGTCGCGCTCGGGTTGCTGTCCGAGCGCTGCCAGCACCTTCCGATCGTTGGAGACCCATCCGCGTAGCTCGAACTTGGCAGGGCGGTGAATGATGTCGACCTCTTTTGCTATCTTGATCGCCTCGCTGTTGGTTCTGAAACTGTGAAGATAATCATCCATGTAATGATTGCGCACCACCGCGCGCGCCGCTTCGGGATACTGTTCTTCAAATTGCGCCGCGTTCTTGTTTTTCACGAAGATTGCAGCACTCGGTGAACAGGCGGCGCCGAAGATTAGGGAAGACATCCGGTACTCTTGTGGTGGTCCTGTCCGCCTGTCGCCTCTCCACAGGAAACGTAGGCTGTCACGATCCTCTTCCTTCATCTTCACTTGCAGGAACATTTCCTTGATGTCCGCCGCCACAGCAATGGGCCACTGCCGGAACCTCAGTAGCACTCCGAAGAGCGACTGAAGCAGATCTGGCCCGGACAGCAACGCGTCGTTCAAACTCTTCCCGTCGAACTTCGCTGCAGCGTCGAACACCAAACGACGTTTCTTCTTGGTCGGATGCGTGACGGTGAAATGTGGCAGGTACCATTTTCTTGCGGATTGTGAGCTGCGACTCGCCTCTTCCGCGTAACCGCTGTCGATGAGATTCTTGATCTGCTTCCCGTAATCTTCTTTCAGGTCGGGGTCTCGGTCGAGCTTCTTTTCGATTGTTCTCAGGCGCGTTTCTGCAGACTTGAAGTTATCCGGCAGCTTCTCATCGGCGCTCTTCCACACGAGCCCGACTTCGTAACGACCGTTCGGCAGCTGACGGCTCGTTTCTTCTAAAATCTTCAACGCCTGTCCGTCCGCGTCGGTTGTAGGCCGTCGCGGCATCACCCCGAGCGATTCCACCGCAAAATGGTTCTTGATGAGCGCGTCCAATTCATCTTCTCGAGCCGAGACATGAGCGCACGTTAAATTGTGCACCGGTCTCGAGCTCCCCCCGTCGAACCCGTGCAGAACCCATCCGAGAAGCGTGAACGATGCCACCGGCTGACCGCTTGGACCCTTCTTGGTACTCTTCGAGACGATCAGCTCCCAATTATCTTGTCCGATCAGCATCTTCGGAGGTTCATCTTCGTAAATCAATTGCTTCACAAGGTTGCGGAGGTGAGCGCACTTCTTAACGCGTTCCTGTTCTATCTTCTGAGGTGTGAGGTGGATGTCATCTATCGTCCTCGCGCCTTTCACCGCTCGACTCTTCTGTTGATGAACGCCTCTGATCTCGAAGTCGAGTTTCATCGAATCCATTTTCGTTACTTTTGTTCCGCCCACAGTTTCTAATGTGAGCCTTTCTTGTGGCCCCCGGAGCCCGACCGCTTCAGCCACCGTAGAGTCCAGCAGCGTAACCGTTGACCCCTCGTCGAGTAGCGCCAGAATCTTCAGTGACCCCTTGGGTCCATACACCTCTATCGGAGCGATCTTCAAATAAGCTCTTCTGTCGGTAGCGAAGTTGACAGCGGAGCGCACGTTGCTGGTGACCTCTTTCTTCTCTGGCTCTTCACGATCTTCATGAAGCAGCTGATGATGCCAGCGTTTGCACTTCTTGCACCCAGGCGCTCTGCAGGTCTCCTTGCGATGCCGGCCTTGAAGACACTTGAAGCATAATCTGCTCTTCTTCACCGATTCCCAGCGTTCCTTGACGGGGGCTTGAGCGAACTTCGAGCATTCGAGCATCCGATGTTCCCCTTCGCAGTGGCCGCATTCGGTTTTTCTTGTTTTCGGTTCTTCGGGTTCCGTTGCAGTATGGGCCGCCTGCCTCACCGGAGCTTGCTTCCTTGTGGATCCCACTTCTTGCATTGCATATGGTCCGCATCGGTCCGCTTCCCTGTTGAGGAACTTCATTATCATCAGCAGGTCAGGATCTTCCGGCTCCCTGTCGGCCGCGAAGTCGTACCACCGATAGCGGATGATTGCAGGCATCTTGTCCACGATGTGCTTCAACATCTCCGGAGATTGCAGGTACTGTGGCTTCTTCAAGCCCCTTACGGCGGCGACGGTGTTGTTCACGTGGCTGGCGAATATACACACGTCGCGGGCGTTGTCGTTCAACTTCGGCAGATTTTTCAATTTTTCTAATTCTGCCAAAACCAGCGCATCTGGTCTCCCGAAGCGGCGGCGCAGTGCTTCCAAGACATCTTCCGGTTTGCAGTCGGAATACAGCGCGCTCTTCACAGTGTCCCTGGCTAGTCCCTTGATCGCTTTCCTCAGCCGGGCCATATTCTGCGTGCAGGTGAAAAGCGGTGCCGTGTCTTCATACACCGTCTTGAATGCGGTCCATTCCCCAGAGTTCCCGTCGAATGCAGGTAGGTCGTGCAGGAAGGATGGCGTCGTCGTTCCGGGCCTCGCGGTCGCAATCGCCTTGATGATTGCGTCGGTCAAGTGTTGCGTGTCACTCTTATGTTCCTTCGAGGGTGCGGGTTCGGTGGTTGGCGGTGCCATATCCGTTCGCCCCTGCCCGGGCGTCTTCACCGTAGCCTCCACCCATTGTGACACGTCATCTTCCTTGTCGGAGAGTTCTTCATCAACGAGGGAATCTTCATCATCGTCAAGCTGCAAAAGTTCCAACTGCGCCCTCGCTTGTGCCGCTGCCGCTTGCGCCACTTGAAGCTCGATTCTTGCCAGTTCTGCCCTCGCTTCCAGTTCCTTCTTCTTTTTCTTGTTCTGTGATCGCGCCAAACTCCCAGCCCTTACAGACATGGCCCGAGGGGTTACCCCCTGCCCCGGTGCCCGTTGAGTCTCGGTCGCGGTCGTCGCAGTCGTCGTCGTACCGTGCGTCCACGTCGTGGTAACCGTCGAGCCCGATGGCGTGTCGGTCGTGGTCGTGGCCGCCGCGGTGACTGGAACTGAAGGCATCGTTGCTTCTGGTTGCGCAGCGCTCTTGTTGCTTCGTGTTGTCGGCATCTTGAAGTGCGAAGATAGATCCGGCTCGAAGGACCAGCTGTTGGGGTGCCTGTGAGACCGTTCGGCACTCACAGACGTGCTGGGCGTGAATCTGAATTGATAAATTCAGTCGCCGGTACCCAGCCCGTAATGATCCCCGCGCTATCAAAATGTTACAAGCTTCTGAGGGAAGCGAGTGTGATTGCAATGTTGTCTGTACTGTGGGTGTGTACGACGTACTTGCAACAGCGACAAGTACGAAGTGTGTAAGGGTGAAGTGTAGGGGATGGCAAAAATAAGAAACAGTATACTTGTTAACTTTGCCGAAGCTTGTCAACGTTGTCGTTTGCCAACCACCTAAACCCTACGTCCCTAAGCACCCCCGGGTACCGTATCGAAGCCACCGTACGTTGTGGGCCTTCGATACTGCGAGTCTTCCGTCTCGCTCTTCCGATCTTCCTTTTCACTCTTGCAATCTTCCTTTTCACTCTTGCAGTCTTCTGTCTCGCTTGTTCTTGCAGTTTTCCTTCTCGCTCTTGCAGTCTTGATTCCGTTTTTCTTTCTTCGGTAGATCCCCGACGATACGGCATAGTGCGCGAGCTTAAGTACTCGCCGGCTATACCGTACAGAGACCCAAGTCCTATTTGACCCAATTTCTAATAAGATTTTTACTATGGCAAACGACAATTTCGGCGATTTATTCAGAAACCATAAAACACACATACACAAGTCATATATCAAATTGTAGCTCTTAACTAGCTCTATAAAACAAAACAATAAGTAACACTACACATTAATACTATCAAAAGTTATTCACAAAATACTGATCAAAAAACACATTGCACTTATTTACTACATAATGTCACTTTCACATATAACGTCCGTATCGTTCATATAATGTTCCTATAGTCTCTAAGGGGTAGGCACAACACTTAATCACTTAATAATAATATCACACACTATTGTTCTGAGGGGTCGGCACGCGGCTAATGGGAGCCGGCGCGTCGCCAACATCAGTGTTTCTAGAAACGCTTGTTGTAGAAATGGTATTTCTTTTTTCCTGAGCGGATTACTTTTATCCCGTATATGGACTTTTATCGAGGAAACGGACTTGAGTGTAAAATTATTGGAATTTGAAAAACAGTAAAGTCATTTGGAGCTGCCGTTACATAGGTCACGATTCATTCCTCTAAGTTCTAGAGTCTAGGACATTCACATCTCGCTTTTCGAGTTTATGTGGGTTTAATTATTACCCGACTTCTTCATATATTAGATAAATACAGGGTTATTTTGAATGACCGTGGCGTTTCTTTTATTAATGGCGTTAATAAATGAAACCACAAACTTGTCTTTACTTCTGTTAACATTGTGCCAAAAATTATCCACGAATAACGAATATTTTCACCAAGGAATTCAGGTTTATTTTTTGTTTTTTTTTTTTGGATCATTGTGTAGTTTATTTCGAAAATGTTGTGTGCGTGAATGTATTTCTGATTGAAAATGAAATGTTGCCGCCGCGACGAGTTCTCTTACAGTTGTAGTAGTGGCATTAGAGCATGTACAATTATGATTATATTTTATTAATGATTATTTTGTCCGAAACACTTTTTTATTTTACAACAGCGGTTCGAATATTTTAATTCAGTGTTATTTTCAAAGAGATACTTGTATGTGGTTTCATTGAATAACTCAACGTCAAAATGACCCGGTATAATGCTAGATTTTGTTATAAGTAACACCCATACCCGATTAATAGCGCATAACACCTTAGGAAATAATTAGGAGAGGCTGAAAACCAGCGATGCTCGGAACTACTGTCCCGGTCAGCACGAGCTGAGCCGCCTTCTTTTGTCTTTATTATAGTTTAAGTATAAAATTATCTATGTTGTTAATAATGTTATAAGGCATTAAACTGATTTATTATTATTAGTATTAAATAAGAAAAGATCCACATTCAAAAAACATCATAATATCTTTCATTTATTATTCGTATAAAATGTCTTAAAAATTATAAAAGTATTTGAAGGATAAAGCAACTCAGAATTCTCAACTGCCTTCTCTTTCAGATTGATGCCAGCCGTGCTGGTGGTGATGGGTCTGGCGATGACGTGGGTCCCGCATCTAGGATCGGGGCCGATGTGGGACGCGGTGGTGAAGCGGGAGAGAGACATGTGTCGCAGTAACTGGTGGCAGCTTGTAATACTGATGCCGAATCTGTTTCCTTTTGAGCACCTGTGTCTGCCGCAGGCTTGGTAAGTTTGAAAATATATTTATTCATCCTCCCTATCCTTCTATTTGATTAACTTCGTTGCGGGCTAGGACTAATTAGTGCTCCCAGAGACTCGCCGAGCTTCACTGTTTGATGTCATAAAATACGTGCCACTACCGATCCTTGGCTTACAGGAGTCACAGTTGGATGTGAGGATGGGGTAGTCTCGTCAGCTTTGTAAGTTATTCTCTTATAGCTGAGAGCCAAATGAGGACTTGATAATGATCTCCTTGTCTATACCTATTGCTTGCACAAGCAAGCATTCTACCGCCAATGGGGATGTCTTCTTTCAGTGGCGTGCCTAGTGTTTTGGATGAGGGCAAGCCCAAGCAGACCTAAAAAAAATTCGCATTTCCGATTCATATAAAATGAGCACCTATAAAGAAAATCAATATCTAAAAATAAAATAAAAAACCATAATCCGTACCGGGATTCGAACCAGGGCCTCGAAAGCTATATTCATACCGCGCATACAATACAACTATGCCATGGTAACGTTTAGTTATTATGTGAAAATTAGATACGAATTCAAAAACGATTTTGGGCCATTGCAACTTCTGAAAAGTTTTTATCCTAAAGATACTCAAAGTACTTATTATACCTGTATCGTCTAATGCAAGAAGAAGTAAAAATACTACAATAATAATTAAATAATTTTACCAGATTGTACCTACCTATTCCAAACACTTGTTTCGTTCGAAAAAAATATGCAAGACTAATACAACTTGATACATAGTCGTATTTTACGCTTCCAATAAGACAATTAATTATTAGTTTTGTATACTCATCTAAATACCTTTTATGTTTCTTCAAATACATTTCGCGCCTTTCGCAAACTCGTTGAAAGTTGTTGTTTTCCATCACAACCTAACAAATTAACCTTATTCTTGCCGATCAAACCTTTCACACACTACAAACACTACAAACTATTACGTCGAATAATTTCCCTCATATTTTAATATCTCAAAAACCACGTAATAAACACAAATACTTCAAAATGTATCATTCACAGTTCACACTCATTTATCTAAATCACAACAAATAACTGGTGATGCCAGGTCCGCGTCAAAATTATACCGTGAAATTAATGCTGAAAATGTGACGAAAACTTATTGATAAATAAAATTATAGTGTATCACCTTAAAAATTATAAATAGATATGTAATTATAATTATAAATACTAAAATCCTTACATAGTCATGATAAATAAAAAAATACGCATTTACATTAGGAATATAATGCAGAATAAAAGAAACCATATTAGAGGTAACTCTTTCAATTGGCAACCCGAGGCATTAAGCCTGGATTAATTTCCAGTACTGATTGCTATAGAAACTTACTATAGCTATACATTTGTGGTAGCAGTTGGTGCGTATTCTATCCCTAAGTGTGAATGAGGCAGAAATATAGCGGCAAAAAGCCAGGCAAAACCCAACGAGAGAGAGAGTGATGAGTATATTTTGTTCGCACTGAGCTGTTTTGTATTAATAATATTAAATGCGTGTACGGCGCGGGTGTGGTGGTGTGTGTGTGGGTATATTGGTGTGTTCATAAGTGCACTCGAGGCGAACTGGTTCAGCGAACCGTAGCGCGGGAATTTTAAGATTGTAAAGAAAATTGTTTCGAAGAGTTTTGACCGTAAAATGTTGGTTATTTTTCCACATTTGGTTTTAAGTACTTAGGTAAATTATTTTAGGGCAAGCCGGGCTTTTCGGCTTCTATGGAAGGAACGCCACTGTCTTCTTTCCACCCGGATAACAAGCACAATATACGTCGTTTAAAATAAAATAAAAAATATTAAATCATTAACCAGGCACTACATGGCCATTGACATGTATAAAAAATCATAATATAAAATTAGAAAAAAGTTTAGCGACTCGTTTCGGTTACTTACTCCTGTAAAGGGGTAATGCTGAGTTAGTAGTTGTAATAACTGCTAACAGATGTCGCTGGTCATCTCCTTTAAGAGAATTAAGTACAGATCCTGAAATTGGCAATCGATGGCGGGGTCGGAATAGCTCAATTGGAAAGCACCGGCACGGTACGCCGGAGGTCGTGGGTTTAAATCCCGCTTTCGACTGTTTCTTTTTCAGGATTCTATAAAAATATAAAATCATTAACCAGGCACTACATGGCCATTGACATGTATAAAAAATCATAATATAAATAAAATACTTTATTCATCACGTAGGCGAACATAGTTGCACTTACGATAAGTCAAGATACATAAAATTGATTATAATAATATTTTTAATACCAAAGCTAAGGTCACTTACACAACTATAGATATTTTTATTAGGAGTAAAATAAATGACGAAAAATAAAAAGTAAGAAGCCAGCTCGGGCTGGCAGGAAAAGCAATATAAAAAAAAGAGATCATTTTTATTAAAAAAAATAATAATGGGAGGATCGTGTCGCGATCCTCACCGGTGAGGACACTACGGGCCCTAGCCTAGCTAACCTACCACCCTTATACCCGCGATACTGACCCACGACTTATTCCGGGATGTGCATATCCGTTTCTGAACAGGCCAGCATAATTGCGTAGACAGGGAAGGGGTGATCACCCCCATAGATACTCTAACTAAAAGTTATTATACTTAGAATCAGATTGAATTTAGGCACTTTGTAGAAATATCTCAGTGAAATATTTACGAAACACATTTACCTGTGAGAATTGGAACTCATTACTTTCAATTTCAATTAACTCCCTGCCAAGCTACTTAGGACGCTAAATTGATCGTTTTTGTCCATAAATTACAAGTAGCAATTCAATGATTACTTACTACCACGCTTGAGTGGTTTATAGGCGCAACGCAAAGAAGCAGAGGGTTGCAAAATGTTGTGAATTATTGTTGCATTTCCGACACGGCTGATAACTTTGATGCAATTAATAAGACTTATGAAGGATACAGGTGGATTGGTTTAATTGGCGCTGTTGTATTTCACCTTCTTTGAGGTCTTGGTTTTGATTTCTTGGATATGTTAGGCGTTTTCAACATAGTATCATCCTGGTGACTGGATTTAATCTCGATATGTCGATGGTTTCGCTCCTTATCATATGAGACGGCAAAAATGAGTCCAATTCCAGACTGTTCACCGACTAACTGTAAAACATAACAAATAAAACTCACTCGTAAAATAACATTAGTGTAATCAATTGTCACTCACAATTCTGTCTAGTCATCTTCAGAGTTGGTTGAAGTGTTGACTTAACGCGACCCAAATTCAAGTCAAATTGACCTTTACCCGCATTAAGATACGCATCGCACTGCCTTCTGGCGACAGAAAACGTGGAACTGCGAAACTTATCGTAACTATGGCCTCGAGATTCGAGATTTCACTTTCAAGGTGGAATTTTAGGACAGTTTTACTTCAAATGACCTTCATATTTAATGAATGAATCGTTCATTCAGTATCGGTCAGTTTCTTCATGACTTTAAAAGTAATAGCTAAAGTAAACTGACTTATGCTATTATTTAAGAAACTGACCGTAAGAAAAATAATATCTATATAGGGTGATTTTATGCATTATACTATAACAGCAATTAATATAAAAGCAGCCCTTCTGTAAACATTAACAACCATTGTAAACATTATAGCCAGTGTAACTACTGGACATAATTAGACTTATCATCTTAATATGTCTCAGCACGATGAGCGCAGTGGAATGCCACACAGTACTTTGGAACTCAAGGTGCTCGATGGTGTTGCTACTGTTTGTGGGTAGTCGTATCGCTTACCATCAGACGAACGGCATGCTCGTCTCATCACTCATTGCAATAAAAAATTGGTTGGATAATACAGCAGCAAATCACATTTCAAATTTTGCAATGAAGAAGAGTGGGCGCGTAATGGATATATCAGGATTTATCTTTCGTTCGCGCCCATCGTAAATCCCGATGACGTCAAGTGCCTGTACTTCGTCACTTTTCTGTTTCTTTCTACCGATTTCAAAGATTCCTAGACACTACTGGGCATCGTCTATGGTACAAACAGGCACATTATTGAATGTCTTAATCCTTATTGTTTACATAATGCCACTGATCTATACCAAAGTAGTATCATTTTAATTAACATAATATTGCTCTGTCCTATTTTCCTGAACAAACAAACTCGCTGTACCAAAGCAAACACTATGAGGTTTATGAAGAGATAGTTCCCTTCCGTAACAACCGTTTTGTATGTAAAAGCTAATTAAATATTAATAAAGTAAATCATACGTCTTGCATAAACGTATTCATGAGCATTGACTTCAGTGTTACTCGTGTATTTCCTTAGAATAAGGGCCTGTTTATGAACTTCTGAGGGAATGCTATTCTTCACATAAATGTATGAGCCAACGAAATATAAAAGTCTCTTTAATCTATGCTGCCAAATGAATGTTAATAAATGAGTATACATTAGGTGTTTAATACACAGTGTCTGTACATTGAAAGAAATGTGATAAACAAGAAAGGCGGACTAAAGACGAGGAATGGAACACAATCAACAATTTTTATAGTTCTTTTCTGTTTGTCTATTTGTTACTGCAGTTCTATTCAAATGAACTGTCTTGTTTAGAATTTTAGGCCCGTCTTTGGGCATGTTCTTTGGCACAAGAATAGATCATGTCCTGGAAAAACATAAGCCGGATCTTTTATCCCGGAAAAACTCTATCACGCCGGCGGAGCCGAGAGCAAAAGCTAGTTTTGAATAAACGTTAGTTTTATATACCGCATATACCTGTACGGTAAAACAAATCTTATGCTAATGACCTTTAGTTACCCTGACAGTTGTGAAGATTTTGTCTACATGCAATCACCAAAGAAATATTTACACGAAGCTTAAAACAAACACGTTTGCACATCGTCAAACATCAAAATTTCACGTGTGATTACGCAAATGTTGCCTGAATGATATTGTCAAAGCGAATAAACCTTGATTTAGTTGCTCTAATAGCGGTTACGAAATATACAATATGGCAACTCGGCTTAAATTGCTGTAATGTCTCAGGACAGCGCAGTGGAATGCCACACAGTACTTTGTACACATAACGCTATTTAACAAATAATCTGACACATTTAATGAGTTTCTGCCAGTCATATCTATTGGAGGCTTGTTAAACCAAAGTTATCGTTTACATGGCGGATAAATTCGGAATAGGCTACCAACTGCACAGTGGTGCCGTCTGCCGTTGCGGCACATACTGTTGCCGTCTGCCGTTGCCATCTGCCGCGTTCTGCGGAATCACAGCTTTACAACGAGAGATAATCAACAAAGCTTACACACGTAACTAAGTCAAAGATGGCCTTGAGAGCGAGGTTCGAACCCACAGTACGCTTCCAACAAGCAAGATGGGCTACCTACCGCTTCTTTTAGTAACTGTACTGACCATGAGACATAATTTAACTAAAATTACGGCATTTACAAACATACATGCAATTTCTCCCTTCGACCTTCTATTTTAGGGTTTAGCAATATGCTAAGCAAGAGTGACCTTTATGTTCATACGCATAGATTCCACGTTACCCAGGAGGAAAAGGAAGCAGTTAAATCAATTTGAGACGCGTGGACAATTATAATGCATGAGACAATTTATGCCGGCACAGTGCGTGAAATTGTTTGTTTGGTGCAGTGATCATGCATGGCTAGAATCTTGTGCCGACAATAACCATAAATCAGTTGTATTGTATATTCAGTGACGTAATTTAATTGCTAAATATGAATGTAAAAAGTAACGTAGGCGTCGCGTAGACGGCGTCAACTTTTTGGTTATAAATGCTATGACTTATGAGACGGCTAATTCAGCAACTTCAGAAGTTGTTTTGGGTGAAAAAGAATTTAATACCCAATAATAAATTGGATATTTAGAACGAACCTCAGTCATTGCATCCTACTTCAATGTAATAAAGTTGATGCAACTTAATCAAGCATGTTGCAGAAAATACTTCGTTTTTAGGAATAGCAATCTGTTTAAATTCATCCCCTTTGTAAGGGTCCAGCCAACTACATTTTATTGACAATCTGTCACATCTGGAATACCTGTTCGCTTTGAATCTAAGATTAGTTTTGTAAATTTTGCCATTAAAATATCTTGTTTCAGGTATCTCGGTACAGACACCCAACTGTTCCTCATAACACTTGTAGTTCTGCTTATCATATGGCGCTGGCCGAAGAGTGGAGTCCCAGTCCTATCAGTTGTGATGGTGATCAGTCTTCTGATACCCTTCCTTCAAAGTTACTTCATGAATCTACTGCCAATACATGTCAGCATATTTCCTGAGTAAGTATAACTTTATTATAACAAATATGAGAATATATGTGATCCACGAGCTAAAAGTAGTGGATGACACGTCGGGAGCGAGTGTTATGAGAATACGTACAGGGAGTGTAGTGTCTAACGCATGTGCCCGTAGAGCAAATAGCTCAAGGTAGTGGATGAGAGCTCAGGAGCGAGTGTTATGAGACCACGTACAGGGAGCGTAGAGGGTAATGCGCGGGCCTGTGAAGCGAAGAACTCAAGGTAGTGGATGAGAGCTCAGGAGCGAGTGTTGTGACACCACGTACAGGGAGCGTAGTGTGTAACGCGCGGACCGGTAGAACGAAGAGCTCAAGGTAGTGGATGAGAGCTCAGGAGCGAGTATTGTGAGACCACGTACAGGGAGCGTAGTGTGTTACGCGTGGGCCGGTGGAGCGAAGAGCTCAAAGTAGTGGATGAGAGGTCAGTAGCAAGTGTCGTTAGACCACAATATATGTATGGTGCTTGGTGTGCGCCGAGCTAAAAATGGTAAATGAGAAATTAAATCCGAAAGCAGTAAAAGTGAGAAATAGCTGTATTAAATAGTTTCAACACTGTTTTGTAGATAATTTAACTCACAACACCACTTTATTCACGAGCTCCAGTGTTAAATACACAAAAAGTAATAAACCATAATTAAACATAAAATTTCCGAACAAAATGTCCGTGGAAATTTTATATGAGAAAAGTTTTCGTATCCATTCGCCTAAATATTTATCTTTTTAACATAGTTGTGAAGTTTGCACTTACTTTATTAAATTATACCGCTCTAGGCTAGCTAAATAAAATCCTACTAATATTATAAAAGCGCAAGTTTATAAAAATGTATGGAGTTATGGATACATGTTTGTTACTCTTTCACGCAAAAACTACTAAACTGATTTCGATGAAATTTGGCACACGGGTAGATCGTGTCCTAGATTAACACATAAGCTACTGTTATCCCGGAAAAAATTAAAGCAGCACTTTTATCCCGGAAATTTTTTTTAACGCGGACGGAGCCGCGGCAAAAGCTAGTAGTTCATATAAGTATGTATAGGAAATATTATCTAGAGGTATATGAAAATCTGTCTAGATAGGTAATACATTGTCTATGTTTCACATTATGCAACAGTGTAGTGGAATTGCTACGTTCATGTTTGGATATTGAAACTAGTTTAATTATTGAGCATTGTGACAAAAACCGGGCTCGCAAATAAATGGTAAACATAATACATTCAGCATTAAGATCCTGTTTTACAACTTCTGAGTAAATACTAAAACTACTATATACTAAAACTAAATATAAACGTATAAGCCGACGAAATACGAAAGTCCTACTCTAATCTATGCTCCCAAATAAATTGTAATAAAATCAGCACTATCTTCATTAAGTTTAAAACGATGACTGACAAATAAAATGTACTTGAAACTTGTGAAACAGCTCCTAACTGTTTTATACGTAAACTGGTGGATACCATTGACTTGAAGATCAACAGACCTTTAACATTTCAATATCTGACGATAAAGCGCGCAGTACAGACATAGCACAGCTTTGAAGTGCAGATATCTGTGTATTGATACTACTAATGGAGTAGTCGTTGAGTTTTTTATCAAGCGATCGACTCACTCGTTCTGTTAGCTGACCAATAACAGGTAACAGGGCCATTGGGATTTTAATGGTGACGAAAAAAATATACAAGTAAAAACTCTAATTTCAGATCTATAAGAGACATTTTCGGATACAGCGATACGTTTTACCACGCCTACGTATCGGCTCAAGGCAATTGGGCTGGTTATCATCTCGGAGTACTAACAGCTTACTTCTACCGCAAGGCGCAGATGAAGAAATGGGATCTGAGCGGTTCTATCGTAAGTTTTTTTTAATAAAATCTGTAGTAGCCATATTCCAGTTGGCTTGACTTGACTGGGGTGTTACCGTATCTTAAAAAAACAGCTCAGCGGTTTTGATATGTTCAAGGGGTGGATTTCAAATTGAGGATGAATAATTTCAAGAATATTAAATGTCGCATAGACTAGGGTCTGAGGACTACAGGCTCATTTTAAGCTCAGCTTAGAGTGTGCTCAGTGTCAATTCACCTTATTTCCACCGTCTTGTATATCTAATTCAAAAATCTTACGTCTGCTGGTCGCCTAAGTACCTATCTTTTTGGTTACAGATAATGAAACTCCTGTTCATTGCGTCGATACCCATCGCTATGGGATCAGTCCTCATGGGCTGGGACCTCCACCATAGAGAGGCTTCGGCTTTCGAGTCCGCCGTATTCAACGCCTTCAATCAAAACTTCTTCGCTCTGGCCATCTGTGTGTTTGTCATCGGCTATTTCTATAGATGTAACCGTAAGTATTATGAGAATATGCTCAAATTTGATAAAAAAGAAATTAAATAGTACCTACTTTTATAGAGCGGACATCAGGATCAAATGTTTCGTCCAAAAGTATTACCAATTCGTAGTCACTATCTTATCTAACACATGCATGTGACAAAACGCCTCAGTATGCTTACATTTTCTAAAGAGAAACAATATTTTGGAATTCATGGAAATATCCCAATACACTGCCTCGGTGGCGTAGTTGTATTATGGTACGACTGCTATGCTGAGGTCTCGGGTTCCATCCCCGGGTCGGGCAAAGTGATATTAAGTTTTTCTATTCAGTATCAGTCCGAAGTCTGGAATTTGTGCCCGATATGGCGATAGGCTCACCCCCTATCACATCATGGGACGGAATAACGGCGAAAAGTGGGTGCACTAGTTGCGCCTTTGCCTACCCCTTCGGGGATAACAGGGGTGAGTGTATGTATGTATGTATGATCCCAATATACGCATTACGACCATGTTAAAGTATGTTCTAATGAATTTTACATAGATATTTTGTTATTTCAAGTTGATTGAGTTACTGACGAACAGTCTTAACATGTTTGTATGACAATTTACCCAATTTCCACTCTATATTATCTTAAAACTCTTTGTTCAATAAGAAACAAATTCAATGAAAACAATATTAAAACAATATTTATTGTATCTAGAAATAGTCCCATTCTTCAGTTTACTCAGCTTCGTTCGAAGTAGTTTTATTATTGAAAGACAAATTCTAGTCTGAGTTGGATTAAGAACAGTAAGAAAGAGATTTATGCGAGTTGCAGATGGAAACTAGGCAAAGGGTAATTTGGCTTGAATGGTTGTGGTGGACTGCCTGTGGTAGTTGTATTGCTGAGTTCTCGGATTAGATGCTCGGGTCGGATGATATTGGGTTTTTCTAATTAGTATCAGCCTGGAGTCTGGAATTTGTGCCCGATATGGCGATTGGCTCGCCCGCTATTCCATCATAGAATGGAATATGAACGGCGAAAAATGGGTGCCCTAGTTGCGCCTCCGTCTACTCGTTCGAGAGTAAAAGTCGTGAGTGAACGTATATAGGTAGTTAAGCTATGTTATCATGCTTCTGTGCAGACCGCAAACAATGCAAACGAAGCTATACTATGTGTAATTTTCTGCGCTGCGCTAAGCTTAGTTTTGCTAACTTGTTTTCGGTCTGCAACCCGCATTAAGGCATTAAACATATTTTGTTTGGGGCCTGCTTCTCAACTTCTGAGTAAATGCCGTCACATAAATGTATAAGCCGACCAAATACTAAAGTCACACTCTATGCTCCTAAATAATGGTAACAAAGTTAGTATCTACATTAGCTATTAACTATTTAACTATCAAATAAAATTGACACCTGTGAAAGAGGCCCTTAGTCTCTTTTTACAAGCACAGCGAAGTCAACGGCTCTTTATAGTAAGGGGAGTGGCGTTCAAATAAAGTTCCGTTTGACGAAAGATTACCCATCGCTACTATAACTGGCCAGTTCATGGCCGGTTAGGTAAATAGATTTTTCAAAAATCGAATGACGCAGTTTTAATTTTTTTCTAAATCGAGCTCGAGACTCCTTTGAGCATTTTTCGATATTCTTTATAGTTTAGGATTTGGACGTCCACGCCCACTTGAAAATCTCACCCTGTATATACTGGTGGTAGGACTCTCATATGTAAAAGTCCGTCTGGGTGGGAACCACCGCAATGTCTATTTGTACCGCCAAGCAGCAGTGCGCATGCACTGTTGTGTTTCGGTTTGAAGGACGTTGTAGCCAGTGTAACTACTGGACATAATGAGACTTAACATCTTATGCCTCAGGATGACGAGCACATTGGAATGCCATACGGTACTTTGTAACTCGAGGTGCTGGATGGTGTTTCTACTGTTTATGGGTGGTTGTATCGCTTACCATCAGGCAAACGGCGTGCCCGTCTCGTCATTCGATGCTATAAAAAAAATACAGGAGTCGATCCCGGAACTCGACACACGTAGGCCACTATCCTACATATTAATACGGTGGACGCTATCTAAGGATACAAAATTGCCATTTCTCACCAGCTCAATTGTCTTACAGCAATATACGTAGGCTCAGTAGAGTGGGGCCCGCTGCAGCCTCTAGGCAGGATGTCCTACTGCGCCATGCTGCTTCACGCTACAATCCTGAGGACCTATGGAGGGCAGATGCGGAGATCCTTCTACGCTACTGATTATACAGCGGTAAGTATTCATTATTCGAGGATTATAAGTAAACGACTTACTTTAATACACGATAATGGAAGGAATGCTAAGGCGTTACTGTTGCATCAAACACGACAAAAGTAGCATTAAGCTGTCAATATTTAAATTTAAATACTCAATTTCAGTGGATCTTAGACAAGTGTTTTTGATTTCATTCGTGCGAGTATCACTTTTATGGAAAATGAAAACGGCAAGAGAGCAAAGAAGCATTTAAAGGGTTTATTTACCCTCTATTCCTTGACGGCAATAGATCTGGTGAACATAATAACTATAGAATTGATAATTTTGTGTTGAATTTCTGACGCTAAGCATCTACACGACGCGTATGTCAATGAACAATGACGGTCTTTCAATGATATCCTCAATACTTCGTTTTCCTTCTAGATTATGCTGTACGCTGGTATAGTCTGCTCGACATACCTCTTCGCGCTGCCTCTTTACCTCTTCGTAGAAGCACCAGCATGTCAACTGCAGAAACTCCTTCTAGGGCCTAAAAGAAGACAAACGGAGAAGCAAGACACAAACTCTAACCACGTCAAGCCTGGGATATCTTCTATCTCTGTTTCTACTGTTTCCACTCATATATAATAGACTGCCAGTCTCCGCTTCGATCTTTGGTTAAAAATGGTATTGGGGTTTCTACTCGATATTACGTGGAAAAGAATTGTGTCCGGTAAATGTCTGTCCCCTTATTACATGGGACCTGACATCGCTGTAGTAGCACGATTGCCTATCATGGGTCATCTCTGGTATACTCCATTAATCCTTACATATCGCATGCCCAGATCAATACTGAATTATTTCGAAAACATTGGTGAATCGTTTTTATTTTGTATGAATCAGAAAAATTTGCCGATTCAAACAAAACAAATAACACGATTATGAGTTTTTTCGAGATAATTCAGTATTGATCGTGCGATATTATAAAACAAAGTCCCCCGTCGGGTTTGTCTTTCTGAATGCAAGAAACTCAAAAACTACTGAACGGATTTCGATGAAATTTGGTATGATGATAATTTGAGACCCTGGGACGGACATTCATATTTTAATCCAGGAAAATATACAGCGGGACTTCCATCCAGGAAAAACTTTTTCACGTGCGCCAAGCAGTGTACAAAGGCTAGTTTTATATAAAACAGGCACTGATAGCGTTGCAATTTGATTAGCTTATTATAGTTTATTGATCATGAGGTTTAATTCGGATGCAACTTATATACTAGAATCAGTCAATCTAAAAATACTAGACTTTAGTTTACTCCCCAATTTCGAAATTGATTTTTGTAATAACGCCTTAAATCAAACTTAAGATATAAACGTTCTCTATTGATTGTCAAGAGAATTTCAGTGATTAGGATACAATATATATCCGCTTCAAAACGGTTTGGGTTATTTATAAAAACCAAAAATGTGGCAACATAGCCACTAGAATAATCACCTTGTATATAGCTAATGTTAGCTTCCACCAACCACTAAACAACAAACGGGATAAATAGAATTAAGCGACGAAAAAAGAGACATAAATCCGTATTACAAAACAAAACTATGAGAACGTACAGTGCGTACAAACGCACAGTGTTGACAACTTCATAGTTTTCTTCGGTTCTTTCTCTATCAAGCTTTATCAGATAACTACCTCATGTTTGGACTTGTGGTAGGTCTCTCATATGTAATAGTCCGTCTGGGTGGGTACCACCGCAATGTGGATGCACTTTTTTCCAAGTCTTTTGCATACAAAGTCAGATTAGTTACATAAGCTAATGCACACACATCACTGTTAAATAAGGATAAAATACAATTGAAGGAAATTTACAAACACAAAACCCTATACCTTCATAGTGAAATGAGAGACCACAAATAAATAATGACTTCACTAACCCAGCTATCCGGGACCGCGAGTTTGACAGCTGACATTTGTTTTTATTTTTATACTAAAACCTTATTGCGTGGGCAGTAACGACGATTTTCGCTTTTATGACAGGAGCTGTCATGATCACATGCGACCAAGCGGGCACCCAAGTCGGTGGGTTAAATATCTAGAAAATTAACCCTAGGTTTAGGTACTCTTAACTTTTGATGACGCAACGTAAATTATTTATTTAAACCTGAGTTAAATTATTAAACTCTGAGTCAATTAAGCTAACCCAGGATCGCGCAAGTGGGGCCAAGAAACAATCCTATTATAAATTAGCATTGTCCTACCCTTAGTTAAGGAACGTTTGTGAATACGGGCCTTCAGTGGGTTTGCACTCATAAAATATGGCACTAAACATATTTAAAACCTCTTGCTATCACTTGCATAAGGAGTTGACAAAGACAGTACTATGTTTACAATATATTAGCATTAATCATATTTCGCGAGTCTTGTGTAAGCTTTAAAAATTGATAACACAAATAAATCGAAGTAGCTTTGATAAGATATATGGAGAAAGTATTTGAACAAACAGGATATGAAGAATGTATCAACAAATTACGATCTTTGTTTCGTTGCTTTCGCCTTGAATTCTAATCATTCCGTTATAAATTATACCTTAATCTAAAATAACATAAAGACCAGTTTTGTACCAAAAATGTTAATCTACCGATGAAATTAGCACCATTTTATTTTGTTCTATATAATATAATTTACGATCACAACGTAGGGAAAAGCAATAAAATAGTCTAGGTAATGGATATATTACCGTGGTTAAGTAAAGCCATGTTTAATACCAGGTTCTATAATCACTTTGCTATGCTATCCATAAACAGTGGATATATCTCGATTTTGGTACAAGACTGGTGATCAAGAATATTTTATACGCACTTTTTATCGATAAGTATTATATTCCCATTGGATTAGGAGATAATGAAGTGTATATTACTAGTTATAAAATGTACATAGCCTTTGAAATATATTCTTTTAAATGTACGTGTGTCTGATTTTAATTTCTATATTGTGGAGCTGTGTGTTAGAAATAGGTACGCATTTCGATTTTGGAGTCTCTTTTCTTATTACGATATTAACGATGAGACGAGTAGGTATGCCACTCGCCTTAAGCTGTGATTCCGCAGGACGCGGCAGACCGCAGACGGGGCGGTTACGGACGACAACTTAGACGTGATCCGGAGGAAGCCCGCAGCCGTCCCTAATGCGCTGAAGATGGCCACCGCGGAGTTTTGGTTGGTATGCCGTGCGGTGTACATAGGTTAGGGACTCGGCCCGGCGGTCGCCCGACGTTTTCCATCTCTCCGGGCGGCTCAACGTCGGGTCGTAAGGCATGGAGAACCCAACATACAACATACTTGAACACTGGGCGGTAGTAATAATTCACTTTCTCCGCGTAAACAAAAAAAAAGGACGCGGCAGACGGCAGACGGCAACAGCATTAAATTGAATGAGACCGATTCCGCACACGACGGCAATTGACGCGCGGCAAGTAACGTCCTGCCGGGCGTCATTTGCTGTCGTGTGCGGAATCGGTCTCATACAATTTAATACTGCATAGTAGTGCCGTCTGCCGTCGCGGTACATGCTGTTGCCGTCTGCCGTTGTCATCTGCCGTTCGCCGCGTCCTGCAGAATCACAACTTTATAGTAAACGATACGACCGCCCATAAACAGTATAAACTACATACAGTACTTTGAATTACATCGTACTGCGTGGCACGCCACTGTGCACGTCACCCTGGATTAAGTCTCATTATGATAACATGGTAAGTAATACTCAGTTATTTTCTAGCCTTCCATCTTTTTTTTCCGACATATTGTGCCAAAAATAGAACTCCTACTGTCAATTTCTCTAATGTAAAAATCGAAGACATCCATAGAAACATCATGGATAGAGCGTAGTGGGAAACAAAAAACACAAGAAAGCTGACCCCGCCACCTTGAAGGATCTGTAACGAACAAATTGCTATGTAGTCATGGAGTCCGGCACGATGTGCACGCGTATATTCATACTAATATTATAAAGGCGAAAGTTTGTAACAATGTATGGATGTAAGGATGTTTGTTCCTCTTTCACGCAAAAACTACTAATCGGATTTCGATGAAATTTGGCACACGGGTAGATCATGTCCTGGATTAATACATAGGCTAATTTTTATCCCACGGGTTAAAAAGTAGCCTAGCCTAAATTTCGTCGAAAACCAATTAGTAGTTTTTACGTGAAATAGGAACAAACATCCGTACATTCTTACAAACTTTATAATATTAGTAGGATGTACTATGTGTTTTTTTCTACTAATAAACTTTTATGAATTTACAACCACTATATTATCGTGGGACATTCATATCCCTAATAATGATTACACTCCAACCGATCTATAACTTGGAAGAGATAAAGTAAAAATCTAAGACATCATCTATCTGTGTACCTACATCTCATCCAAACCCTTCCCACTTTTATTGCTGATTCATAAATAAACATCAAAAACTTTCTCATTTATATTAGCAAGGATTTCAAGTTTCCCCGTCGCTCAATATTGACATGGGTCGTTCCACGCATGTCCAAGTATCAAGTTTACCATAATCAAGTTTCTAACACGTGAATACTCAATTCCTACGACCAAGACCGTTAAGATGCTGTTACTAAGGTATTTACATGAAACATTTTGAATTTGACACTTTCTTGAAGACGAGCAGGTAAAGTTTTTACCTACACGTTATTTACCAATGCTAGTTATGCTTCATTGCAATATCCCGGATGATGTGTGAAATTTGTGATTTATGAATCCTTGAGGATAAAGTGAATGTGTCATTTGCAGGAATATTCTTGTAAAACAGATTTAAATTAAGCGTACCTTTGCTTAATTACATTGTCTACACATACGTACAACGGGATGAAAGAAATTAGTATTATTAGATGATCTTATTTAAAAATAGCGCCTACCAAAATACTCTAAGCAACGTGTTGCTTATTATCCAGATTGCTACAATATAGGCACCTTAACAGAACTAAAGGAGTAAATTAATTAATCATAATGGTACGAGGAGCTTACAGTGTGAATCGCCCGTCACACGGACGTGTACATATGGGCAGAACATACTGAGGACACACCACGTTACTCTACGGACACGGCCAGGATACTTTATGCCACGAGGGCTTCAATATAAGTGTAAATTAACACTTTTAATCGGTGATTCACAGTGACAAGACTAAAATAGCGAATAACAACATTTGAAAGAAGCGAAAGAATAAGACTGCCTCAGTGGCGTAGTTGTATTACGGTACGATTGCAATGCTGAGGTCTCGGGTTCGACTCCCGGGCCCGGCGTGCGTGATTGCGTGCGTGCGTGCGTGCGTGAGTGATTGCGTGCGTGCGTGCGAGCGTGCGTGCGTGCGTGCGTGTGTTCGTGCATGTGTGTGTGTGTTATAATATTATCTTTGAATTATTATGGCCAATACAAGCAATTACTATTCTTGTAATCTCGCGACCGTGCCGTGACGTCATCTCAGTATTCCCAGCCCGAAACGTAGGCAGTGCAATAATTAGTTTATCAATTGACAATGAGAGATCTAACCGATACACTGGAGAGAATCACACGCCATCTCTAGTGACTTGATAGACTGACGGAATTCTGATTGCTTGACTTCAGTTTGAAGATAACCTTTGGACAACAATACAAAGGTCGACAAGCTGGAACAAGCGTTTGGGCGGTAGAAAAACATAATTAAAATTCCAATGTCAAGCACTTTCAATTTTAGGGTAGAAAGAAGTGTAAAACACTATATTTTACCAGACATGTTACGTCCCATGTAATAGGTCGGGGTTAGTAAAAGTTTAAAACTGCGTAATAAATTTTTAAATTGATTACTGATTGTCACCTTCTTGGATTATTGTCATTCTATGTGGGCTGAAGTGGAGATCCTGGGTTCTATTTTTATTTCGGTAATCTTTTTGTGTGGGTTTTTATAGCATTCTTTATCGGTGCTGACTTCTCCAGGAAGGGATTGAAGACAGACTAGTAATATTTTCAACTCTTCCCTATCTTTCTATATGATTAGGTAATTTCGTTGAATGTTAATAACAGATTAGTGTTCCCCGAGACTTGCCTAGCTTCACCGCTCGGTGTCATAAAATGTTGGAAGGATGGGATAGTCTCTAGCGGTCAGTCTGGTGACAAGAGACTCATAACATTTGGACGACATTCTATATGTTATCAATTATTGTAGCTACTCTTCCTAAGCTAAAAAGAAAAAATATAGATTAATCAATTCTAGTTACAGTACACCAAATTTTAAATCAATCGCAGTAGTGACAGTTGGAAATGAGCTGATACTTTTCAAACGCCTGAACAGATCGTCATATATTAGCTTTCAAACAAAAAAAAAACGCTTCAAAATCGGTCCATTCCTTTGAGAGCCACGACGTTACAGACAGACATACAGATACACAGATACACAGACACGCATAAACACACCCTAAACTTATAACACCCCTCTTTTACTGTCGGGGTTAAAAATATCACATTAATTGTAGCGTCTTAAGTTAAATTCCATAATTCCTTGCAGCTCTAGATTCTCAGTATGAAACCTAGTAATAATTAATTATCAATCAAATCCATATAAATTACTTGTTACTTATAATAATTTATATTATATACTAAGAAGCTAATTAATCAGATTTATGTTCTTCAATAATCTCATGTATTTTCAAAGGATTCTAATTAATTTTGTTTGTGTCGATCAAATAAAGCTTTATTCGTACTTTTTTAAGGTATCTATTTACCCTGGTGCATTCACTTATATGTCGATATATAATGAACACAAGATGGACACGACCTAACGAGCTAGCCCACAATCCGCATACGGTCGATTCAAGGCAAATCTGTAAATGGCGGGCGGAGCTTAGAAGCCTTGTTTTACACTGACGAGTAATCGTGGGAAAATAGCGTAGTTTCTTATGTTCTATTTTGTGCATTATTTTATATTATGTAACAGAAAATGAAACGAAAAAGAAATTCTTCTGTGAAATCAGCATCAAAATTGGTTGAAAAATAAAGCAGTAATTCATTTTTTAAATATTGTCGTGAGGAAAAGTTGGAGCGGGGTGGGAATATTGCGCTACCACTTCCGCACGCACCAGGCGCTATGGCTGATGACACGCTGTGACGTCACAGTTTGATATTAATGTTTGACAATCACCCCTTGTATCAAATTTCAAATTGCAAATGTATTAAAAAATTAAATTAAATTTAAATAACCCCCGACACAAAAAAATCTCTAAAAATTAAAATAACAATAGTGTCTTTGTCGTTTAAGTACCAAGTAATATGTTGACCCAAGCGTCGTCGCGTCGGGGGACCGAACTCTGGACCAGGGAGATGAAAATACTTCTCTAGCAGTCCTCCGGCCTTGATAATCACCTACTCGTCAAGCCCATCCTTATGAGCCCAAACACACTATATCTGCTATAAGTTGCTAAGGAGTTGGGTATCCCGCAGACTACTTAGTGCCGCAGCATCAGCTCATGTTTAAAAATATTTCCAAAGTCGCAGTACACCAAATTTAAAATCATTCGGACTTTTTAAGTAGGAAATGAGCTGATAATCTTCGAACCATCGCAGTCACATCAGCTTTCAAACAAAAAAAAAACCGCGTCCTAATCGTTCCATTCGTTTGAGAGCTACGATGCCACAGACAGACATACAGATACACACCCTAAACATATAACTCCCCTCTTTTTTGTCGGGGATTAAAAAATAAGTAGTTATCTACCCTGTTGCGTTTATTGTTTATCGCTACTGAATGACGAAATCAGCAGGTCACTCGCCTGATGGTACGCGATACGATCATCCATAAACAGTAGTAACACCCTACAGAACTTAATTACAAAGTACTATGTGGCATTCCACTGCGCTCGTCACCCTGAGACGTAAGATGTTAAGTCTCATTATGTCCAGTAGTTACACTGGCTACAATGTCCTTCAAACCGGAATATAACAGTGAACGCACACTGCTGCTTAGTGGTAGAAATAGATGTTGCGGTGGTACCTACTCAGACGGTCTCTCACATACGTAAGACCTACCCCCAGTAAACCGTTGTTTTCAATAAACTTAATTTAATGGTTACCTTGATGATTTTTTTTTTATATGGCCATCTTCGGCGCATTAGGGACGGCTGCGGGCTTCCTCCGACTCACGTCTAAGTTGTCGTCCGCAACCGCCCCTGCGCGTACCGCTGTTGCGGTCCTTTTCCTGTTGTTGCGGGGGCTCAGAAGCCCCCGCACACCGAGGGACGCCCCTGGCGTCCGAGGCAGCGTGAGACACGCTGCCGTCCATCACGGGGGTCACAGAAGTTGGCTAGACTAATAGGTGGGCGGCACCTCCCGCCCACCCGTGACCCCCGGTTACCTTGATGATAACATTTATTTGTACATTGTGTCGTAGCGGTGGCATAATTGTAATACGGTACCACTGCAGTGGTGAGGTCTCGCATTCGATCCCCGTTAAGAAGTGATATTGGGTTTTCCAAATCAATATCAGGCGTATTAGTGGTGCCTCTGCCCACCCCTTAGGGGATAAAAGTTGCATCATGTATGTGTAAATATGTGTGTGTGAACTTTGTGAAACAAGCCCTTATAGCTAATCAACTGTTGATTAGTTAATCTAGCTCTATAACAAACACCTAAATCCATTAAGCAGTTCCTACAATCAGCTTTAATCCAAATATATTCACAAACCTTCGCATTTATTTAGTAGAATTTGCTGCTAACAACGGTGTGAGAGAATCCATCCCAGATATAAATTATTGGAATCTTGGATAGGTGACCGCTCTAATTCGATCGATTGTCGATCGTCGACATTACCATAATATATTTGAATAGAATTTCGACTCATAGTTATTGTAGAATTGATATTTTTAAATACAGAATGAACTAAGAAGTATTAGAAACTCTGTCGAGGAAAAAGCGATTGAGAGGCCAATAAATGATAATTATTTCTGTCTGTGATAAATACGACGCATGTGCAAAACTCATTCGCTATCACCTCATGTTGTGTATTGATCAGAGTTCTAACAATAAAACTTGCTCCCTTTTACCATACTTTTTGTCAACATCCACTTGTCAGGTGAACAAAATGCCCCACAATATCTTGTCAAATGTTCCAGAATGTCTTGAATCTAAATCACACATTTTTTTTTCATGAGAGGATAAAATAAATACTGCACGTCAAAGAGAATGTAAACGTTAGACTTCACGTCTTGATGATAAGCGCAGTATTATAGATATATTATGATTACGTCCAGGGAAAGACCGCGTATCCTATCATGTGTGACAGGTGTACTATGCAGTCTTCTTGAATATAGGTACACAGACTTATTGTCAAACGCAATTCGTAACTCTGTTTCAACACAATTCACTCAATTGCGATAATAATAAAACTCTATCTATGTAAAATCAATGCTAAGCTGTGTAGTCTAGCAAATTAGCAGCATTGTGTTCGGCTTAAACAATTCGAGTACAAAACATGATCCCTACACAAACACAATATTTTCCAAAGGAAGCACAATAAAAGCAAATCCTAAACATCAACAATAGTTAAGACTAAACAGATGGCTTAAGCCTAAAACAAAAGCCACGTTGCAATAAACAGATTAGGTGGAATAAGCCACGCAAGACCGGTTAGAATTATTTATTCAAGGTGCATGAAATTAAGCCCAAAAAATCCCTTTGCGAGAACGTTTGTGCCTTACCATGGATTTCGTTCTTGGAGACATTTTCTTAAGATTTATTTTTGAATGTGAATTTTGGTAAATTGCCTTTCCGGATTCATGTTGTATGCTTGTCCTTTGCAAAGACATTAAACAGTATACTTAGGACATTTGCGTTCTGAAACCCAATAGAGTTCTAAGCTAAGGGATTCATCCAATTGATATAAAATTTCGTCACTTGTTGTACGCATAAAAAAATATTATTAGCGCGGAGTCTGAAATTGTGCTTGGTATATGACAAGAGGCTAACCCCCTATCATTTAGAAACCAGCAAAGTTAATAAAAGGTGGATTCCACCTTTTCCTCCCCCTGAAAGAGAGAAAAAGATATTACGGTTTAAAGTAAACCCGCGTGAAATGCTTCCCCGGGATAAATATCATCCTATGTTCTTTTTTATAATTCAAGTTTACTCTGTACCAAATTCAACAAAATCTGTTTAGTGGAGAAGCCATGAAAGCAAAACAGTGTTACTTTTATAACACTAAAGTATAGGTGTATAAAAATAATATAAAGCATTCAATTATGAGACAAAAATTGCCAAGAACGCCCTCCGGTGGTACGTCGCTCATCCTGTGACAAAGTGTATGCTATAAAACTTGTCCGTAACGAGTGCTCTGTCGCTACCAAACGCGCCATTTATCCCGGCGTCTCCAGGAACGGGAAAAAATCCCGGGACGTTTATTAAGACTCAGTGGGCTGGGTTGGAGTTGCTTGGATATAGCCTCGTTCAAGGTGAAAGTACTAAATTGGGTAACAGTTTTGTCTATTGTGCTGTCCCTTTAACAAACGCCATGTATACAGGTTGCTTGACTTCTAAGACAAATAGTTCCAAAACTGTATTTAATATAAATTTCAACTTGATTGTATTATGGTACGACTGCAGCGCTGAGGTCTCGGGTTCAATCCCCGGGTCGGGCAAAGTGATATTGAGTTTTTCTATTAAGTATCAGCTCTGAGTCTGGAATTTGTGCCCGATATGGCGATAGGCTCACCCCCTATCAGTCACATCATGGGACGGAATAATGGCGAAAAGTGGGTGCACTAGTTGCGCCTCTGCCTACCCCTTCGGGGATAAATGGCGCGAGTGTGTATGTATGATATCTTTTTACGCGATCTTGAGAAAAAGGGTCTTGGCAGACAGATAGAGCGACAGACAGACGGACAACAAAGTAATTCTATAAAGGTTCCTTTTTCCTTTTGAGATCACTGGAACTCTAAAAAGACTACGCCATACAAATGACGTGAAAAAGGAAACTCATTGAGATAAAATACACCCAAAACCTATAAGGAATACTGAACATATTCCTAAAATTATGGAAACGGTTATCGGACCAAGGAAATGGTTTTGAATAACTATAAAATAAATAAAGGAACGTCTAAACGTCCATATTCAAAGTAAAATGCAAATGTTGCACCGTATAGAGAAGATATAACTGGCGATACCTAAATAAATGAGTCGGTCTCGATAGATATCGCTTGACCGAGTTATTCCCTTATATAGAAGCTAAATGTAATGGAGTCAAAATGTAAAATGACAGAGCAGCCTTTAGCTATTATTTCACAGAACTTACTTACTTATAAATAATACCAGCCCTATATTATATACTGCCCACCAGTGAGCACGGGCCTCCTCTACTACTGAGAGGGTTTTAGGCCATAGACTACCACGTTGGCCTAGTGCGGGTTGGCAGACTTCAAATACCCTTGAAATTCTTATAGAGAATTCTCAGGTATGTAGGTTTCCTCATGATGTTTTCCTTCACCGTTAAAGCGAGCGATAATTGATAAACAATACACACATAACTTCGAAAAGTCAGAGGTGTGTGCCGTGGGTTTGAACCTCCGGACATTGTCTCGGCAGACCGTTCCATTCCCAACTAGGCTATCGTCCACTTAAATAATATAAAAACTAACTAATTTTAGGCTGGGGACACGAAGTCAGCGGGCGCGGCGGCGACGGCGGCACGGAGAGCGGCCGGAAACACAGACCCATCTCGAAGCCAGCGGGCCGATCGCACGGCGCTAGAGCAGCGTAGTGTTATGCGAAATTAGTGTCATTGTTCGCAACGAAATGTCTGAACACTGACGACAATATCTCTTTGAGAAACAGACACAATGTCCCGATAAATTTTATGACTATACCAGAATGAGTATAGAAACTTTTGATTGTATTCTTGAAGCTGCCAAGTGCACAATATAAAAAAATATAAAGCTATATATTATATACCCAGCAGAAAAGTTGTTCCTGACGCTAGGGTAATAAGGGGACTACGTCGGCGGGCATTTTAAAACTTCGATCATAAAAAGCAAAAAATACAAGGCACAACACTACATCAATCAGACATGTGGGCACCGCTCGACGTGGTGATCATCGCTCGTTAGCCGCTGCCTTCGAGGCCAGTTCCATATAAACCTATGTCTTGAAACGCGCCGCACGCCGCGCCCGCTGACGTCGTGTCCACAGCCTTACTGGTGGTAGGTATCTCGTATGCGAAGGGCCGTCTGGGTAGATACATCCGCAATGTCTATTTCTACCCCAGCAGCAGTGTGCATGCACTGTTGTATTCCAGTTTGAAAGACATTGTAGTCAGCGTAATTACTGTGCATAGGAGACTTAGCATCTGATGTGTTCAGGTGACGACCGCACTGGAGTACTACGCAGTATTATGTAATACTAAGTTCTGAATGCTGTTAATGGAAACGTTCGTAGTTATAATCTTACTAAGATTCCAATACAGATGACAAGCCGTCTCCACCTTTTGGAGCCGGAAACAAGGTCGAACGCAATTCGCCGGCAAAAATATTTAAATTAGCGTTATTCCGCTATATTTATTACATTTTTATAGTAATAGTAGCTTTGACTTGCTTGTAATGAGCGAAAATAAAGATCCAATTCATGTCTTAATTTGCGAAGTATTTCATTTCATGCAATTAAAATGACTGGAGAAATTGAGTTGGTAATCTTTTTATTTTTATTTTTTACTTGGAAAAAGAATAAAGGCGGCAGCCTTGTTGAGTGTCGGTTTTTTAATTATTTTATTAATAGGAATCTACGTTCCCCTGAATGTTACAGACTACTATGACATCTTAGGAATGTGCGTTAACCATGGACATAGCTGCCAGCAAAAGCAAGTCTTTACCTTCATAATATTGTAAACCAAAAACTCCTGTCGTGTCTATATAATAGAAAAATAATATTTCCAACTCCTCCCTATCTTTCTATTTAATTAATTTCGTTGAGGGTTAAAGACAGATTAGTGTTCCCTGAGACTCGCCGAGCATCACCACTCGGTGTCATAATATGAGTGCCACTGCTGATCCTGGCTTACAGGAGTTGCAGTGGCGGGTGCGAGGCTGGGATAGTTCCTTTTTGCTTTTTTTTATGGCATTGATTGTCGAGACGAGCATGCCGTTCACCTGATGGTAAGCGATACGACCACCCATAAACAGTAGCAACACCATCCAGCACCTTGAGTTACAAAGTACTACGTGGCATTCCACTGCGTTTGTCGTCCCGAGATATAAAATGTTAAGTCTCATTATGTCCAGTAGTTATACTGGCTACAATATCCTTTAAACCGAAACGCAACAGTGTTTGCACACTGCTGCTTGGCGGTAGAAATAGATATTGCGGTGGTACCCACCCAGACGGACCCTTACATATGAGAGACCTACCAACAGTAAGGTCAGTACATGATAAACCCAAAAACGAATAAAATGGACTCCGATAAAAAAATGATACGGAGATAGTTTTAGACCTCGGGAAAGACAAAGTTTACTTTATATCCCTGAAGCCGCAATAAAAGTTAGTTATACATAAAAAGAAAAGTCCTGACTCGCAGTTCACGAAAACCCAACCTAATCATTGATACCCAAAATTTTGCACAGAAGTTTATGAAATACTAGATTTTGCCCGCGGCTCCGCCCGCGTTAAAAAGTTTTTCCAGGATTAAAATCCCGCTTTTCATTTTCCCGGGGCAAAATGTAGCCTATGTGTTAATCCAGGATATGATCTACCCGTGTGCCAAATTTAATCGAAATCAGTTCAGCAGTTTTTGCATGATAGAGTAACAAACATCCAGACATCCATACATCCATACATTCTTACAAACTTTCGCCTTTATAATATTATAGTAGGACTAGCTTATGCTTGCGAATCCAAGCGCTTTAAAAAGTTTTTCCGGGATATAAGTCCCGCTTTATATTTTCCCGGGATAGAAAGTAGCCTATGTTTTAATCTACCTGAGTTCCAAATTTCATCGAAATCCGTTCAGTAGTTTTTGCGTGAAAGAGTAACAAACATACGTCCATACATACTTTCTTACAAACTTTCGCGTTTTTAACACGCTTTTATTAGCTTCAGACGTATGTATGTATGTATACATGTTTTTCTTATTTACACTATTCTCAATTCCAGTTTATTATAAAATATTTTCAATTTTTTAGTTGGATTATTTAATATTAGTAGGATTCTAGGTAGTATCCAACCTTTACGATGGTTAACAGGAATTCAAAATTTGTGTGGACTTTCATCCAGAAGGACGAGCAAAAGCTAGTAACCAAAGTTGTTCAAAGAGCTTAATACCTAACAAGAATCTTATCCCATACTAGCTTTTGCCCGCGGCTCCGCCCGCATTAAAAAGTTTTTCCGGGATAAAAGTCCTGGTTTATATTTTCCCGGGATAAAAAGTAGCCTATGTGTTAATCCAGGACATGATCTACCCGTGTGCCAAATTTCATCGAAATCCGTTAAGCAGTTTTTGCGTGAAAGAGGAACAAACATCCTTACATCCATACATCCAAACATCCAAACATCCAAACATCCATACATCCATACATTCTTACAAACTTTCGCCTTTATAATATTAGTAGGATTATGATTTTCATACATGTTAATGGCCATGTAGTGCCTGGACAATGTTTTATATTTAGTAATTTTAATAATTGCTAACAGATTTCGCTAGGCATCTTCTATAAGAGATAAAATAGGGAACTTGAAATTGGACTGCCTCGGTGGCGTAGTTGTATTACAGTACGACTGCAAAGCTGAGGTCTCGGGTTCGATCCCCGGGTCGGGCAAAGTGATATTGAGTTTTTCTATTCAGTATCAGCTCGGAGTCTGGAATTTGTGCCCGATATGGCGATAGACTCGCCCCCTATCACACCATGGGACGGAATAATGGCGAAAAGTGGGTGCACTAGTAGCGTCTCTGCCTACCCCTTCGGGGATAACAGGCGTGAGTGTGTATGTAATGTATATGTATGTATGTTGAAATTGGACAGACAAAGGTAGGGTCGAAATAGCTCAGTTGGCAGAGCACCGGCATGGTACGCTGGGGGTCGCGGGTTCAAACCCTACTTTCGACTGTTTCTTTTTCAATGTTTCCATAAAAATATAAAACAAGAATCTTACTCTTATTAATATCATAAATGCAAAAGATTAAAAAAAATCTGAGTGGATGGTTGATAGAAATAAATACAGAAACAGCAGAACGGATTTTGATGAAATTTGTCAAAGGGGTAGACCATATTCTGGATTAACAAAGGTTAATTTTTATCATGGTAACTTTTTCCCGTGGTTAATATTGAAATTTGTTAGATGGTGCTGGGTTCGTACAAGTAGCACTATAACGCTAGTGCTTTAGGGACTTCTGTAGCAGAAAAGGCTTTCATGCGGGCGAAACCGAGAGCAACACATAGCAATAAATGATTTAGGCTGAGTGTCACGTTTCCAAAGCATTAGGCTCCATATTAAGTGAGAGCATTTGGTCTATTTTTACCGCATGTGTTCATTCCATTAACTTTCTCGGATCCTAAATAAAGGTTGACGTAAGAAGTAGAGTCGTAGCGTGTTATGAGAAATTAGCTGTGTGTGAGTAACGGAAAGATTTTATGATTATGTAAGAGTATGTGTAAAGTGGACGATAGCCTAGTTGGGAATGGAACGGTCTGCCGAGACGATGTCCGGAGGTTCAAACCCACTGCACACACCTCTGACTTTTCGAAGTTATGTGTGTATTGTTTATCAATTATCGTTCGCTTTAACGGTGAAGGAAAACATCGTGAGGAAACCTACATACTTGAGAATTCTCCATAAGAATTTCGAGGGTATGTGAAGTCTGCCAATCCGCACTAGGCCAGCGTGGTAGACTATGGCCTAAAATCCTCTCAATAGTAGAGGAGGCCCGTGCTCAGCAGTGGGCAGTATATTATACAGGGCTGGTATTATTTTTATTATATTATAAGAGTGTGTGTGTGTGTGTGTTTTCCTTCGTAAGAATAACCTTTAGCGTTACAAAAATCCCTAAATTCTTCTGAACTGTATTAGTTCTGAAGAAAGTAATAAGATAAGATTAGTCATGAGACAAGCAACCTACGCAAACGTTAAACGTTACAACTATTAATAGTACCAACATCAGAATTTGGATAAAAGCACTACTTAAATATGCACTGCATTCCTCTTTCTAAAGCATAGATTTTAAGTAGTGGTAAATAATGGCAATGGCTCCCTTCAATTTGAAATATGAGATTATAATTGTACAACTGCTCGGCGGAATAATTAATAACTGGTGATAGGTCCCTCATATGTAAGAGTCCGCCTGGGGGGTACCACCGCAATGTCTATTTCTACCGCCAAGCAGAACTGTGCGTGCACTGTTGTGTTTCGGTTTGAAGGACATTGTAGCCAGTGTAACTACTGGTCATAGTGAGACCTGACATATCCCAGGATGATGAGCGCAGTGTAAACACAGTACTTTGTAACTCAAAGTGCTGGATTATGTTACTACTGTTTATGTTTGGTCGTATCGCTTACCATCAGGTGAACGGCATGCTCGTCTCATCATTCAATGAAATAAAAAACGTGATGCAATGATACTAAATAAACTCAGTTAGAAGAGATCCACTACATTGTAATTACTATAGATCTCTATGTATGTAAGAGTGTACATATGAACTGTACTCAAGCATCACCATGACGCTATACAAAGCTGTCTTCTTTTACATAGAAATAAAGAATTCGTGTGTTAGTATTTTTTTTATCTATGTACACTGATTTCTCGGATTTTTAACCCCCGACAGAAAAAGAGGGGTGATATAACTTTAAGGTGTGTAGCTGTGTATCTGTTTGTCTGTGTATCTGTACATCTGCGTGTCTATATGTCTATCTGTAGCATCGTAGCTCTCAAACGAATGGACCAATTTAGATGCGGTTTTTTATTTAAAAGCTGTTGTGATCGAGATTGTTCTAATTTATGAAGATCTGTTCAGGTTTAATATCATCAGCCCATTTCCAATTTTCACAGCTCCGATTGATTTTAAATGTGGTATAATGTCACTTCGGCAACATTTTTAAGACACGATAATTGTTACCCTTGATCTGATACTTCAGCATCAAGTAGTCTGCGTGATACCCAACTCTCTAGCACCTTATAGCAGACTAGCTTTTGCCCGCGGCTCTGCTAACGTAATAAGGTTTTTCTGGGATAAAGTCCCGCTTTAGATTTTTCCAAGATAAAAAGTAGCCTATGTGTTAATCCAGGACATGATATACCAGTGTGCCAAATGTCATCGATATCTGTTCAGTAGCTTTTGCGTGAAAGAGTAACAAAACATACATCCATACGTACATTCTTACAAACTTTCGCGCTTATATTAATATTAGTAGGATATAACGTGTGTGGCCTCATAATAATGGTCAATCTTGCTAGTTTACATGCTAGATTTCATTTGATTCCCCGGGTAAAATCCAGAAATATTAAGAACAGTATGAAAATAATAATTTGTATCTCCGCACCGCTTTAGGTTGACTGGTAGAGAATGCCTATGGCATTAAGTCCGCCTTTACTCCATGTATAAAGGTTAAATAAACTAATAAACAAATAAATAATTATATTATTTCTCGTATACATCTGAACGATCTCATGAGATTTTAGTTTGCAAACAAAACCACAGACATCTTATCAATCACACATGTAGTAGTTCGGAGTATAAGAATCTTACTAATTCAGGAGGGGAATGTATTCTGGAGTTTACAAATATATAATTACTTCGTACATATCATCTGCAACTATTGATAAATATATTTAAGTAGAGGTAATATTAGTAAAGACTGGCAATGCTGAGGTTTCGGGTTCGATCCCCGGATCGGGCAAATGATATTGGTTTTTCTACTCAGAATCAGTCCGGAGTCTGGAATTTATGCCCGATATGGCGATAGGCTCACACCCTATCAAATCATGGGACGGAATATGCACGGCGAAAAGTGGATGCACTATTTGCGCCTCTGCCTACCCCTTCGGGGATAAAAGGCGTGAGTGTGTGTAAATTAAGTGTTCAATAATTTTAATAAGTTAATAATGAATATTACGCATATTGTAGATGCCCACTTAATAACTAAGTCGCCGCGTAGTCGCAAGGAATTTATGGCTTCAGCCCCATACATCATCACAAAATGAAGCAATGAACTTTCGATAATTTATTTTCACACAATTATTATGAATTCTCTAGATAGTTGATTCAATTAAATTACAAAAGCAGGCAGTAATTAATCAACTAAAAAAAAATGTTATTATACCAGATGTAGTCCCAAAAAAAAAATAGTGCTTCGCAACAAGTATTTGTTCATCTTTTCAAATAATTTCGAAGGCTTATCTAGCTACTTCGTTCCTTGTCACATTACGTCGATACGTATTAAGTTACTATCTTCCTTATTAGCAAAGACTGTAATCAAAGGGATTTCCTTCTTAACGTTTCGAATATCTAAATGTGTTCGACGTCGTAATCACCTTTATTTGAAAAGTACGTAGGTACTGAGAACTCGAGAACGAGTGTTGTGAGACCACGTACAGAGAGCGTAGTGTGTGACGAGCGGGCCGGTGGAGCGACGAGCTGAAGGTAGTGGATGAGAGCTCAGAAGCGAATGTTAGGAGAACAAGTAACACACGTTAGGGTAGTGCTAAAAAAAGTCCATACAAACCAAACCTAACTTGTAACAATTACGTAACAAATGTATTAAGCCGCAGTTTGCTCCTAATTATTGGACGATCACTGCGGTCAAATCAAGTTAGAATTAGCAAACTACGGGGCTTAATGCGGTTGTACGCATTTAGATTAGCTTAGTAGTCTAATAGTCATAAAATCAGCAATATCGTTGCACTCCGTTCAATTGCGCCAATTGTAGTAGCTTATAACAATATACGACTACGACAATGTACGACTGCCTCGGTGGCGTAGTTGTATTACAGTACGACTGCAAAGCAGAGGTCTCGGGTTCGGTCCCCGGGTCGGGCAAAGTGATATTGAGTTTTTCTATTCAGTATCAGCCCCGAATCTGGAATTTGTGCCCGATATGGCGATAGGTTCGCCCCCTATCACATCATGGGACGGAATAACGGCGAAAAGTGGGTGCACTAGTTGCGCCTCTGCCTACCCCTTCGGGGATAACAGGCGTGAGTCTGTGTGTGTGTATAACAATATATAGTGGAGACAGATTAAATGTAAATCATGGATAAATAAGAATCCGGAAGATAAAACTGTGTTTAATCAACTAACTAAAGCGCCTCGTAGATGCTGTTGAGTTGCAAAAAATAAAAAATTACACAAAGAAAACGTAAAATCTGTGTACCAAATTTCATCCAAATCTCTTCAGTGACTTCTACTATCAATTCAAGTATATTAACAACTAGGTGTTTCTCGCGGCTTTGCCCGCGTCAAAAGCTTTTCCCGCTACAAAAGTTCCAAAAGCACAGTACGACGCTAGTGCCATCTACTTAAAGAATGAGATTAAACATATCCATTAGTTTCCATGAGAGCAAATTGCAGGGATAAAAAGTATATATGTTAATCCAGGACATGACCTACCCGCGTACCAACATACATATACATACATATACACTCACGCCTGTTATCCCCGAAGGGGTAGGCAGAGGCGCAACTAGTGCACACACTTTTCGCCAGTATTCCGTCCCATGATGTGATAGGGGGCAAGCCTATCGCCATATCGGGCACAAATTCTAGACTCCGAGCTGATACTGAATAGAAAAACTCAATATCACTTTGTCCGACCCGGGGATCGAACCCGAGACCTCAGCTTTGCAGTCGTACTGTAATACAACTACGCCACCGAGGCACCGCGTACCAAATTTCATCCAAATCCGTTTAGTTGTTTCTGCGTTTACTTCTAATAAACATACAAACACTTTCACAAACGTTCGCATTTATAATATTAGTAAGATAAGTAAAATAAGAAGTAAGATATCATTATCATCATTATCAGCCACATAACGTCCACTGCTGAACATAGGCCTCCCCCAAAGACTTCCAGATGGACCTGTCAAAAGCGGCCTGCGTCCAGCGCGTTCCTGCGGCCTTTACCAAGTCATCGGTCCACTTAGCAGGTGGACGGCCGACGCTGAACTTGCCAGTACGTGGTCTCCACTCGAAAACTTTGTTTTTTTTGAAGTAAGATATGAATTTTATAATATTAGTAGCATATTGTGTTTACCGTTGGGATGTTGAATTGCTGAAGTCACTTGGACTGTTCACCGTGGTTAGCTTAATCACTTTAAACTTAATCTAACTAAGTCTAAAACCTATAATCCCAACATTAACTTTAACTTGGACTCACAAAAGTCGACTTTGCAAAGTAAACTTAAGAATTAACTGCTTAATAGTTTTAGTTGTTTCGCTACTTTATTTAGAATGAATAAAGTACCTTTACTTTAATTTTGGAATTGAGAAAATGATGATGTTTATTAAATTACTATTTCTTACGTGCCAATAACTGCAAAGGTTTTTTTACATCTTTATATGGAATTATTTTGACTCAGCTTCGATAAATAAAACCACATGCTTGTCTTTGCTTTTGCTAACGTTATGCCAAAAATCGTCTATGAAAAACCGATATTTTCACCAAAAATATCAATTTTATTTTCCTGTGTTTTTTTTTCGTAGCTTAGTGCGAATACGGCGTGTGCGTGAGTGTTATTCTGACTGAAAGTGTAATGTTGCCGCTGCGACGAAGCGGTGATTCCGCAGGACGTGGCAGACGACAGACGGCAACGGCAGACGGCATGAAAAGACGCTCGGCTGGACGTCACGTGCCGCGCGTCAATTGCCGTCGTGTGCGGAATCGGTCTCATACAATTTAATACTGCATAGTAGTGCCGTCTGCCGTCGCGGCACATGTTATTGCCGTCTGCCGTCTGCCGCGTCCTGCAGGAACACAGCTTTAGAGTTAGCAGTAGTAGCATTAGGGTGTGTAAACTGAACGATACTTTTTTGTTCGAAACTTACACTATTTTATTTTACATCTGTGTTTAAAATAACTAAGTAGAAAGTGTTATTATCAAGGAGAAAAGTATGTAATCTAATTTAGTAACACAAGTTAAAAAGTACCCTGTATAAACTTTCCATTAAAATAGCTTTTTTTAATTTCAACGAAATGGCGCCATAAATTTACACGACAATTTTACTATTGCCTAACCTTATACAACATTCAAAGGCCTTTTCACAACAAAAGAACGTACGCTGCAACTATCTATAATTTTTCATTTATTCTTCAATCAAAGCACTTGGTAAAAGAACGTTGTGTAAACCTCTAATCGTAGTGAACCTATAGTAAGTTCAATCAGTATTTCCGATTCATTGAGCCTGAAACCAGCTAAGATCTTAACTCTAAAGGAGGTGTGAACAGCCTTAAGCTCGTATAATTGGTAACAGTACGGCATATTCGTGCAAAATAGCTGAAAATATATTTTATACTAGCTTTTGCCCGCGGCGCCACCCACGTTAAAATGTTTTTCCAGGATAAAAGTCCCGTTTTATGTTTTCCCGGGATAAAATTAGCCTATGTGCTAATCCAGGACATGATCTACCCGTGTGCCAAATTTCATTGAAATCTGTTCAGTAGTTTTTGCGTGAAAGAGGAAAAAACATCCATACATCCATACATCCATACATTCTTACAAACATTCGCCTTTATAATATTAGTAGGATAGTAGGATGGTATGAGAACCAGATATTAACAGGTCATTACTACATTCAAGTGTCGTGTTGGTGTATATGCTACAGTATTTGACAACGTCTGCGCGATGCCCACATTCCATAATATTATAAAACGAAGCCCCCCGCGCGTCTGTGTGTCTCTCTGTCTGAACGCGATAAACTCAGAAACTATCGAACGGATTTCCATGAAATGTGGCATGGGGATAGCTTCAGACCCTAGAAAGAATATGGGCTACATTTTATTTCGGAAAATCATAAAACGGGATTTTTATCATGAAAAAACTCACGCGGGCGCATCCGCGAGCTATAACTAGTATGCTTTTATGTACTTTCCCTCATAATACTCTACAAAACCCTCATCAATGAAAGAAAAGATTAAAGGAAAAGAACCTTGCAATTGTCTTTGTAAGTACATTAAAATTCTTCCCTCGTTGTTCTATACAGTTCATTTAATACATTGTGTTCAAACTCCGTGAAGTGAATTCAGTTTCGTAGTAATTGAACTACATCTGGCCTTTGACTGTCCTTGTGTATAACTAAAAGGATATTATTGAAGGTTCTATTGTCTCCTTAGTTTACCAAAAGCGTGAACGGACTGACAATTGGAAGTTCCTGCCCTGATCTACATCCATTCATACTCAATCATATTTTTTTGTGCATTTTGATTCCTGCATACGATTCTATAAATTTCTATAGATTAACAGATCCTGAATACAAAGATTTGTTATGTTTTAAAGCGAATTGGAGTATCATTACTTACATTGTGTATGAAGAAAGTTTTTTTTTAGTTTTGTTTCCTTAAAAGTACTCAAACCTTTAATGGTTTCATAGAGCCTTGATCATTATAAGCAAGCGGATTGATGGGTATCAAAAAGTTTATGCTTAAAACGCCCATTTTCGTGCTGAATGTATTTTTTTTTTTGGAATCCTGTGAAGGAAGATTTTAATACCTATAAAATGATGGAAAGTCACCTAAGAACCTCCTAAGAGTATTTCCTGTAATTACAACGGCTTAACTAGCTGCTCGTAGTGCCCCAACTAAACATCCACTCTGTGTTTGGCGCCAATAGTACCTATCTATAGAAATATATAATATGGCGACAAAGTATATAATCCGCTGGAAGTCATATCCGTTACAGTTAACTTCATTTTTAAGATCCGTTTAAATAGTTATAACTGAATCGTAGCGCAAAACAATCAATCATTTATTTATATCCTGTTAAATCATTGATGTATTTGTTAAATACACAAAATCTGTAACCATATTCAAATCAAATCAATTTATTGCTCTCCACAATTGTTAAATAGGTATACAAAAATACATAAAAGTACATAATTGTGGACCCTGCAGGGCACGGCAACATAGTAGAGAGGGAAAACTGTTTTCTTAAATAAAAATTGTTGTTTGTAGTAGTTATTATTTTTGTGTAATTTTATTGTTAATATTTTTTTCATCTATTAGTCTAGAGAATTGTTATCTGGATATCATTATTTATGTAATAAGTAGTGTCATTTAATATATTACTATGTCATACATTTCAATTTAATATAATTATATTTGATTAGCTTAATCGGAATAACATAATATTGTATTTATTTTGCGAATGGTTTGATTTTCCAATATCTATATTACATCCAGCCTCAAAGGCATTAGGCATTAGGGTTACGATAGCACTAAGCCCTAACGCACACTAATAGGACAGCACAATAAAGAACCTTCTGGAATCACTTCATACGGGCAAAATGAGAGCTATTCAATGGCATCCTTTATTACATACTGATCCACTGCTGATCCAGGACCCCTTCTAGTACTGAGAGGGTTTAGGCCTTAGTCCACCACGCCTACCTAGGGTGATTGGCAAACTTAAAAATTATTCAAAATTCTCAATCATGAACGCACCACATGATGTTTCCCTTCACTGTTAAAACCATGATAACTTACAAAGAATACTCTCGTTATTTCGAAAATAATCGTGACTCGAGTTTTGAACTTCCTTTAGGTGGAATCAGTAACCGTACCCGTCTTTTTTTATTTAGTATTTGGGAAACACACAGAACATTTACAACTGAATGTACATAAATAAATATAAAACAAAATCCAGCAAAGTTTTCACCCAAAGCTAATACATACTAGAAGAAAATGAACGGAAACAAATAGCGATGAATACACGATAGTAAAAATAACTCAAATGATCACAATTATACAAAGCAAGATTGATTGAGCCAAAACACATTATATTACAAATTTTGAACAACTAAATTATATAAAGCAAACACAGCCTTGTTTCATACCCACATTTATTGCAATTTCAACTACGTTACAGTATTAGGGAATGTATCTAACCTGCAAATCTCTCCCGGGAGTGGGCGTCGGGCCTAGGCAATCAGCCTGTAGACTGCGATAATTTGTCGCTTAATAGTATTTGAATGGTTCGCACTTCACGCCCCCTACGTGCATGCTCACTGGTTCATTCGGCCACTAGATGTTTTGAAAGGCTGATTACTATATCTCCAGTAGCATTGATGCATTATACGACTGCTGTACTGACTTCTCGGTCTCGATCTCTAGGTAAAGCGATATTGGTTTTTTGCTCAGAATCATCATGGAATCTGAAATTGTGCGCAGTAGAGGGCAATAGGCTCGTCCCTTATTACATGAGACCTAACATAACAAAACTGTTAAATGACTTTTATATAAAATATAAGCCATTCAATGAAATTTTGATTCCCATCAGAAACTTAACGGATATTAAATTCTTTAAACCTCTAGGAAAAAGTTATTGGAAAGTTGTTTGCTGCAGTGTCAGTGTATGAAGCAACAGTTTCTAAGTCTCGGCTTATGTGGATAGCGTGTATGTCACACGGTATGTACGTTCCATCCTCGGAAGATTAGCATCAACAACAATGAAGATATTATGGTTTATAAAATACCTCCTAGCTCTACATAAGACATTCGTCTTTATACGTGGCATTTTTGTAATTTTTGTCTTCTTTAACTGCCTCGGTGGCGTAGTTGTATTAAGATACGACTGCAATTTTTTTTTTTTTTTTTTGACGCGGAGAAAGTGACTTATTACTACCGCCCATTGTTCAAGGGGAACGACTGAGCGGTTATGTTGGATTCACCGTGCCTTACGACCCGACGTTGAGCCGCCCGGAGAGATGGAAATTTGTGCCTGATATGGCGATAGGCTCGCCCCCTATCACATCACGGGACGGAATATTATTCCGCCGTTAAACGGCGAAAAGTGGGTGCACTAGTTACGCCTCTGCCTACCACTTCGGGGATAAAAAACGTGAGTGTGTGTGTATGTGTCTTCTTTATAACAAAATTACTAAATACTTCTAGAAATAATGGCATCTACAAGGCTTTAGAGTTTAATTTTCGAAAAACATAGGCAGTGTAAACCTCGACTAAAACAGAATCTACTTAAACCCATAAACTCTGCAACCAGCAGTATTATTCAAAATCAAATTCGAAATATCATGTTCTACCTACTGACTGTATCAATCAAGCCTTAAATGTCACGAGTCTCAGAATTTCTACTTTCAAGTTCTATCATTCTCGAAAATAGCAATTGCCGTGTTCTTTCAGGCTTGATAATATTATTCTAAAGTTAATGAAATGTTTAATTTCGATGGTCGCTTCAAGTTTGGTAATTTTCCAAGCCGTAGATCTTTGATGTTGTCTATTTTATTTTAAATCATAATTTAACGTTGGAGATTTCTCATTACGACGGAACCATTAATGAAATAAGACAGATTCGTACTTTGATTAAACTGCGTCAAAGAGTTCTCAACTATAGTCGAGGTTATATACGGCTTAAGATAGCATGGAGACCGCTCGTTTACTGAAATATTACATAAAACATTGTGCCCGATATAGTGATAGGCTCACCCTCTATCGCATCATGGGACGGATAAAGCACGGCGAAAATTGGGTGCACTATTGCGCCTCTGCCTACCCCTTCGGAGATAAAACGCGTGAGAATGTATGTATGTATTTGTATAAAAACTTTGAGCTATAAACAGCATCGCGACGGTTCAGTAACAGCGTGAAATGTGCTCGTCAAACAGCATTCAGCTATACGTAGCGTCAGTGACAGCGGGGAGGGCGCTCTCCTACAGTACTTCGTATAACAGCACTTGGCTATACCCATAAATTACTATACCCCACGATGACAATCTTGCATTACCCGCAGTATTACAAGGCATGTATGTAATCCATCTCAAGCTTTTCACCTTAAATTCGTATGAGGAATTTTTCAAATAAATACGCGCAGTAAATTTGTGCGCCACCAGAATGGGTTAGATGATGTTCATAAGTTTGGGAATTTAGATGTCCGACGTGGCACGTGACGTCGTTAAAGGCGACGTGAGCACTAGTTTAGTTAAGGGCGATTGCATAGCGACCCTTACGGCAATATATGGAATACTTCTATGCCGTTGGTTTATTTGGACCTTTAGGCTTAGGACATGAGTGTTTTCAGAAATGGCTAGAGATAGGATATACTTATACAGGATCATTTTTACATTACGTTACTAAATGAAACCACATATTCATCTATAGCCCTGCTAACATTGTGCCAAAAATCACCCATGAATAACGAATACTTTCGCCAAAAATCCCGGTTGTAGTATTTCAATTATTTGATCATTTTGTAGTTTAGTGCGAATATGGTGTGTGCGTAAGTGTATTTCTGATTGTGATGTTAAGTGATGTTTGTTACTCTTTCACGCAAAAACTACTGAACGGATTTCGATGAAATTTAGCACACGGGTGGATCATGTCTTGGATTAACACATAACAATATATTTAGTCTCGGGAAAATAAAAAGCGGGACTTTTATCCCGGAAAAACTTATAAACGCAGGAGGAGCCGCGGGCATAATCTATTACTGTGATAATTCACTAGTATTAGTTAAATGGAGGTTCTTGGAAAGTTTAATTAGATAAAAATTAGAACTCGAGGTTTGGATTGGAAAATCAATTACTTTATTAAAGTTGCCTGTTAAACACTGTATGCAGGTGAATTGTATGCAAGAAGCATTACTTACAGGTAAACCTTCAGATGAAACAAACTTTTGTTTGATTATTACTGGTATCCCCTTTTCATTGTACACTAGCCTCCGTCATCTTTGCACCACCCTAAGATTGAATGGAAGAGAATGTCCATGGCACTACGACGTTTCTCTTCACCGTTGAAGCAAGCGATGATTCACAAAGAATACACACCAAATTTTTTAGACAAGTCAAAGGTGCCCTTGTATTTTGAAAAATTTAGCTAAATAATGACAGTTCGAATAGGCTGGAATAAGATCTGCAAAATAACTACCCTTCTATGCAAAAGCTCCGACCTATACCTACTTAATTATGTAAGTCATTTAATTATAATCATCAATTATAAAAAACATATTATTTCCTGTTGCACCTCACATCCCCTTCCGTCCTATCTACTTCAACTTAGAAAGCTTTAAAAGCTCATTTACCTCGTTAAGCGCTCTATAAAAATCTAAAGGTAGTTAGAAAGAGATTAGATAAGGCTTTAATACCATAATTACAGTGTGAGATTTTACTACGAGCTAAGGATCAAGTATACGGAGTATAATATTAATTACTAGCTTTTGCCTGAGGCTCCGTCCGCGTTAAAAAGTTTTTCCAAGATAAAAGTCCCGCTTCTTATTTTCCCGGGATAAATTGCCTATGTGTTAATCCAGGACATGATCTACCCGTGTGCCAAATTTCATCGATATCCGTTTTTGCGTGAAAGAGTAACAAACATCGGTACATCCACACATCCATACATACTTACAAACTTTCGCGTTTATAATATTAGTAGGATAATGAATGAAATAAGATGTTAAAGTAATTTGACATAAGTACCTGAGAATTCTCCGTAAGAATTTCGAAGGTATGTAAAGCCTGTCAACCTGCACAAGGCCAGCGTGGTAGACGAAGACCTAAACCCTTTGAATAGAGGAGGTCAGCAGTGGGCAGTGTATAATACAGGGCTTAATATAAAGTAATTTGAAATAATACCCGATCCTAAGGGAATAGAGTAATATCTTGTAAGGAGCTTGAAGAACTCACGCGGCGGAGTGCACGCTGCCTAGCAGACGCAAATATACGCAAGAGTACCCTGAGTACCCTAAGGTGGTTTGGGCATTTGGAAAGGATGGATGATAGGAGACTGACAAAGAGGATATATAAGGCGAGTGTGGATGGAAGGGCCGGCAGGGGTCGACCGCACCGAACCTTCGAATGTCAGATATCTGACATTCTAAGTAAAGGCCAGGTCAAAAGTACCCTGAACCGGCGGGAGTGCATGAAAAGATTGATGAAGGTAGAGGAAGCGAAAGTAGTGTGCCAGAATCGAGCAAAGTGCCGATCCATAGTCTCTGCCTCTCTATCTCTGTTCTGTGGTCTCTGCCTACCCCTATGGGAAAGAGGCGTGATACTATGTATGTACCCTGAGATTAGGATATAATCACAAGATTGGTTAGGCCATGGGTTGGTGGTGGGTCTGCCTTATTGCTTAGCATGGGCCTCTCGTATTACTGAGAGAGTTTACGCCTTAGAATATCATGCTGGCCTAATGAGAATGTAAAAGCACTGCAATATGTTTGTCAATAAGTTAAAAATTATATTGCCATTTATGACATCCATAGCTAAATATACCGAATGAAGTGAATTCATAAAGAAAAATGAGGTAATTTGATTTCCGGATCAAGACTTGGTAACCACTATTTTGTTCGGAGCCGGGTACTAATACTAAATTCTTACTTCAACTTTCCACTCTTCGTTCAACTTCAACGAAGTCGGAAGTAAAACAAGACTAAAACTACTCTCGTTACCTACGTTTATTAGAGATCAAAAATTCATTAAAACTGAATCGTAGTATTATAAATAACTTCACCGTAGTATTTTACAATTTTTTTTTTTTTTTGTGGCCATCTTCGGCGCATTAGGGACGGCTGCGGGCTTCCTCCGACTCACGTCTAAGTTGTCGTCCGCAACCGCCCCTGCGCGTACCGCTGTTGCGGTCCGTCTCCTGTTGTTGCGGGAGCTCAGAAGCCCCCGTACACCGAAGGACGCCCTTGGCGTCCGAGGCAGCGTATGGCACGCTGCCGTCCATCACGGGGGTCACAGGAGTTGGCTAGACTAATAGGTGGACGGCCCCTCCCGCCCACCCCTGTCCCCCGGAGGCCCCTATTAGTGGCCTTTTACGACAGGCAGGGGATACCATGGTGGAATTCTCCAAAAGCCCCCAATCCACAGGGCGGAGTATTTTATAATATGAGCTCATTTTTTTTCTTTCTGGGAAGTATGGGTAGGCAAAGACCGTGGTACGTACGTACAACCCAATAACGTCCCGTCGTGAAATTTCAATAAAAAAAACACTCTTCGATATTTAATTACACGTGCATTCATCGAATCAAGAAATTCATTTTTTTTTTCATTTTGTATCCAAACTGATCGTAGATCTTAAAAAGTTTCATGCTATAGTTACACTACTAGATTAATCATATGAACACTAAATAAAACGAAAATATAATTTGAACAACATGTAAACGCAGCCTTATTCAAAGGTGTAGCTCAAATTTAGCATTTGAAATGACAATTTAGATCAAAATTTACCGATGTCCAGCAATAATATTAATGATATATGTTATAAATTTGGTTTAAATTGGATGTATTTACTATCATTATAATCAAAATGAAAACTAAGAATTAGTTTCTAAATTAATCTGCGTCAGCAATTCTATTTAGTAGTTTCAATCCAAGGTAAGATTTCTAATGTTGTATGTTTTGAAAAGATTTATTAATGCATTGCCGTCTTCAAATCACAAAAAATGAGTCTAAACGGAAAGAAAAATAAAAGAAAGTTCTGAACTAAGTCTAAGTTAAAAGCGCTAGTGGCTTCAGGATATATATTTTTGAAGTTGGTTAAAAGTAACCACCACACAAAATCCGAACAGATAATAGCTGAAATCCTACAAAGATCCTGATTTATATTCTCCAGTCGTTTATCGTTAAAATCTTAGATAAAAGTGTCACTTAGTAACTTTAAACGTTCGAATAAATCGCTGAAGCGCTTGATTACAATTTATGGTGTCATGGCAACTATATGGAACGAACAATGGACTCTAACGAGATATTTTGTACCTAACAAGTGGAATTCAAATTTAGACGGATGCAGCTGGAATACGGAATGTTCTGTAACTAAATTTGGGTGAGGTGACGATGAAAGGAACCTTGGAGTCAGGTTATCGTATTCCAATTTTATAGTTACTTCGAATGGAGATGGAGTTGGTATTTTTAGATTAAATTTTTACGGGTCACCGCACATTAGTTTTGATTCATTTTAGCATCGTAAGCAAATATCACTTAGCATTATACAAAATATATTATGTCAATTCAGTTGCAATTAAAGCGCGCACCAAGCGCAAAATGGTGGAAACAATACTTATCATTTAGATATTTGTTTCTTCGTTTTTTGTAATCCTCCTTGTCTTACTAATACATAAGTAAAGATACCCTGATTTTAAGTACGTATATCTGTCTTATTTGTCAGCCTTCTAATAATTAATAAACAGACTAAAAATTCAAATAATTAATTTTAATTAATGTGAGGAGTGTTTAATGCTAAAACTGCTTATACAAAATACATAATATTATAATACAAACATGTACACAAACAATTGTACCATTTCGACAACCTTCCCCTTCCCTATACCCATTTAACGATAATCTATACTTTTTACCCCATTCCCAACTAACCCCAACCGCATCTGGTTGGTAAGGATTTATAGCCAAACAACAATCGTAAAAACAGGGTGAGGAATAAAAACTACCCGATAAAGCCTTTCAGTTAGATTTGTTTAATGGGGTATTAATGCCCTAAAGGACATTAGGGGTAAACGGTAAGGGGTAAATGTTAGTAGAACAAATTGTGGCTTAATACAAGGCGACAATGTCGTAGAGTAATGCTGTAATAATTTGAGGACAGTCTATGCTAGTAATATACAGGGGTACTTGGGTAATTTTTTTTTCTCTCTTTGGCAAGGCGCGGTTGTGGATCTGCCAGTGTCAAAGTTTTTGGTTAAAATAAGTTGCAGTTGTATTGTTTCTTTTTTATCCTTAGTACCTACTGACTACCTCAGAATAACAATGTTTTAGTTATTTATTTATTTATTAAAGATTGCCAACAAAATTTACAATATCACAAGTATAATAAAGATAGTAGTTAAAAAATATTATGTACTGATTGCAATTTCGATTACAGGCAACCACAACATACTCTATATAAAGATAAGTTTGGAGAATACAAAATGAACACAATAAAACTCTAAGCAATCAACTAAATTATAAAAAAAAATGTTATGTTATAGTATAAATTAAGCTAAACTATAAACATAAACATAAATTGCTTTTATCAGAATACTAGAATACTATAGGTCTTTAACATTCTCGGATACAATTTTTTTGAATAAAAATAAAGAATTGCCGTAAATGTCGATATCATTTACTTTTAAAGCAAGTTGATTATAGTAAGCAGACAGACGTGGGATGGGAGAGTGTTTTCCTACATTGGTTCGACAACGGTGAACGTGTAGTATGGGACGTGGTCGACGGGAAGGGCGTGGGGGAACACTTAGATATTAAATTGGGACAGTCGTATTTATTATTTAACAATTTATGTAAGTGTAACATGTTTAGCATATCTCTTCTGGCACTGAGTGATTTAATATTAAGATGTTGTAGCCTATCTTGGTAAGTCACTATATTATTGGGGATAAACCTACGATAAAATAAATGTTTAAGAAACTTTTTCTGTACGCTTTCTATTCTCTTGATATGAATTTTATAACTAGGTGACCAAACAGCACAACAATATTCCAGTTTAGTTCTTACATAGCAATTGTAGAGTAGTATCGCTGTAGAAACTTTTTTAAATTCTTTACTACATCGAAGTACAAATCCGAGTGATCCGAGTGAGTTATTATTCTGAGCTAACTACTATGTCGAAGTAAAGCAGTGGCTACCTTACCAAGACTTTGTCGAGGAATTTTGGCGGCAACAACAACAAAAAACACTTGATTAGCAAAGTTATTTCAATTCACTTCATTTGAGCCCTTTAATATAACTATATTGGATAATACATTACCATAATTATGCAATATAACACTGAGTATCACCAAAATAATGAATTCAAACAAGAGCACCTCATGCCACTTCCAAGTTCCCACCAAAACTCCTTTAGGGTTTCGTACCTCAAAAAGGAACACTTATGTGAACAGTTTGATGTCCGTCTGTCCACCTGGCTGTCAAGATAGTTTTTCTGGGGAACGCTTTATCTGTGTTTTTAAGGCTCTATCTTTGAAATCATTAAACAAACATTCTTCTACCAATATAACTTATACTAATTACTATTCTACACTATGGGTAACTTAAAATGTTAGAAAATGCAAAAAACATTTACAAATTTGAACACATACACACACGCCTTTTATCCCCGAAGGGGTAGGCAGAGGCGCAACTAGTGCACCCACTTTTCGCCGTTATTCCGTCCCATGATGTGATAGGGGGCGAGGCTATCGCCATATCAGGCACAAATTCCAGACTCCGAGCTGATACTGAAGAGAAAATCTCAATATCACTTTGCCCGACCCGGGGATCGAACCCGAGACCTCAGCATCGCAGTCGTACCATAATACAACTACGCCACCGAGGCATTCAAATACAAATCAAATCAAGTACAAATTTGAATTGCTTTATAACTGAATTTTATTGGCAATAAACCAAACAAGCAGCTAAATAAACACAAGGATAGTAATTAAATGCTAGTACGGTGCAATCTGGAGGCATTTTTCTTTAAGACTTTAAAAGCTGCATTGTCAGGGTAGTAGACTCAATGGCGATTCAACTTCAGTGCTTGACGGAACGAGTATTTCTGGAAACGGCAGGGAACTGATTCGAAAGCTTTGAGTGATTACTGGGAATTTATTTGAAGCTTAGTTCTTAAGGTAAAAATAAAATTACATTTATTTCATTTCTTAGCTGAAGCTAATTTTTAACGTGAAGCACATCTTGAGGAATGAGTTTTATCCTACTAATATTATAAACGCATGTATGGACTGCCTCGGTGGCGTAGTTGTATTAAGGTACGACTACAATGCTGAGGTTTTGGGTTCGATTCCCGGGTCGGGCAAAATGATATTGAGTTTTTCAATTCAGTATCAGCTCAGAGTCTAGAATTTGTGCCCGATATGGCGATAGGCTCGCCCCCTATCACATCATGGGACGGAATAACGGCGAAAAGTGGGTGCACTAGTTGCGCCTCTGCCTACCCCTTCGGGGATAACAGGCGTGAGTGTATGTGTGTGTGTGTATGAATGTATGGATGTTTGTTACTCTTTCACGCAATAACTATTGAACGAATTTCGATGAAATTAGGCACACGGGTAGATCATGTCCTGGATTAACACAAGCTTCTTTTTATCCCAGAAAAATATAACGCGGGACTTTTATCCCGGAAAAACTTTTTATCGCGGTAGGAACCGCGGGCAAAAGCTAGTTTTTAATAAATTTGTTACGAGGATTGTAGGATCGTAATGAGTACTAAGATTGTTACGACAACTTGGAATAGTTTCTGTAAAAGGTGTCATTAATTATCTATTTAAACATCTGAGTGATGCCAGAACTCAATTATAAGGCTAATGGTAAATGTCAGAACTCTCTATAAAAAATACATAAATAATTGCAGATTAAAAAATGCCATGTGGGCATAGAATGTGGCAAAAAAAGAACACATCACGACTCCGTTTCGTTTTATTTGGATTGACACGTCAGTCACGTGTTAGTTTCTTAACCAATCACAAATATCAAAATAAATGAAAGTTTGAAAGGTTTTTAAGATGTATGTTTGTTTGTTTAGACTATAAGCATAAAGACAGATAGATCAAATGTTGGATAACTATGTAAGTATTTTTGTATCCCAGAAAAGAGGCCGCTAGTATTTCTATCAGAAGAAAGAACTTTCACACAAGAAGAGTCGCAATAAAATAACTAGTATACAATACTTGACTACATTGCTGTATTACTGCGTAATACAGTTTTACCATTTTAAACGTTAAAATCATTGCTATTAAAAGCAAGGTTGATTGCACGAATGACTACGATACGATAAATGATAAGAAACACTCCCCAAACACTTCTAGCACAACAAGCTACGGCTTTCAATCAATATCAATGTAGGCAGTAAAAGTAAAGGATGGACTACAATGAAGCACTTTGATACTGCTCCATTTAAGATGGTGACATACTGGTAGAAGTCATTGAATTTTACGAAGATGTGTAGTCGGCCAACCCGCATCGGGTCAGCGTAGTGGGCTACACCCTCCTTGAAAGAATCAAATGCTCAGCAACAACACAGGTCATAGTTCAGGAGTGGTATTATTGTCATTAGTTAAAAAGCGAAATTAGTTGCACGAACTCTTTAAGAATAGGTAATTTTACCGTACAATATAACTATGTTACAGTAATGCGATTCGGTCGTCTGATGGAATGTAGCATTAATGACCAGAACCTTGCGCTTGACTTCGTCATACGTAAGAGGTAACCTGTAAAATCTCATAGTTTAGTTGCATAAAACGAAGCCCAACGCTGGCGTAAGGAAAAAACAGCATGAGACACCAAAAACGCCTCACAATCTACTTTCCTTTTTCCAATGTTAGAATCCTCCAATTCCACTTGTACAATGTTTATATTGAAAGTTTGCTCAGCTAAACCGCGTTCCATTCGCATCTACATTTCAATAAAAATGCAATCACACATCCTATTTTCGAGACACTAAGCCCCATTTTCCTTTAGACGGCTTAGTACGCCTCAGCCTTTAAGCGAGAATAAATCCCGATTCAATACTAGTTTTAAGCTGACACAGCACCATTATTCTCACAATATTCCCTTTAGCTATCCCGTTGCATCCAGTTTAGCTTGGCGTAAACGGAGCAAACGACTTTAGTGCAACCAATAAAATAGTTTACTATTCAAGACTAAGGCTTTATGGGACTTAACGTGTAATCTCTAGAATGTATTACTTTGTTAAGCTTTATTTAGACAGATGTTTTATTGCTAGCAATCATTGAACTCCATCTTAAAATGCGCAATGGGGAAGCAAGAATCACCTGCGTTGCCATAGTCAAGCCTTTTGACAGGTTGACGTTAATTGCTAGCAAAAATTGCATACAAGTATTGCTAGCAATAATTGCTCCGTCTAAATGAGGCTTTAAGTTCTGGGTAATGCTACTGTTTATGAGCCGTTGCGGTTATCATCGGGCGAATGTTTTTTAGAGGAAAGCTTATAACGCAACTCGGCAAGAAAAGATTCACAACAGACAACAATAGATTTTCAAATAAATACACAGGCTTATGTAGACGATATGTGGAATTTGCCTGTGCTTATATCTTTAAAAGGGTTGTTTTTTTTATAGTGACTTTCTGTTTACCTATCTGAGATAATATTTCTTCACTTTAGAGTCTGAATAAAAATATTTGGACGAATTTAGAACTTCCTCCTTTTTTTACGTCGGTTAAATAGACCGACTCTTGTGCAATCAATGTAGAGTAACCGTTTGCTGTTTGTCTTTCATATGGTGAGCGAAGTTTCAGAAAAACACTACCCCACTATTATACTTTCAGTTGGTAAAGTTGCTCAAGTATTTTTTTATTTAATAGTGTATGTTTGTTTTTCAGTTTGTGACAGCATTTAGGCAGTGTATTAACCAAAAAACAATACAGTATACGGTGATAACAAGTTTTCTCTCCGAGAATCAATATAACACATTCATTTTTCATACGCAGTTAATAGAAAAAGTTCACAGACTGCGAAACCAATGCATATTTATAATCCATAACACTTATTATAACAATATGCCTAGTTTTGACGTACAATATTTATTCCGATTAGATTTTACTTGCAGTTTCGCTTTAATAATATTTAATATCTTCTGTGAAAAAAATTATTATATTGCTGTTGAAAAATCTTTTACTGAAACGAAACGTCTCAATTGTTTGATATTTTAGCCCTCACCAAATATTTAGACAGTCAAAAGTATGACGAAATTTCCAGAAATTTCAAACATCAGTAAACTAAAAGAATCCAATCGTGTTAAAATATTTTTCGACCATGAGACAACGTGAAGATTTGAACAAATATGTGAGGAGACTAAAAATTTCTCAGCATTTTTGTGCACCGCATTCAGGGCTCCATATGCTTGGAGATGCCGAGTGCCATCCACATGCTTAAAAATATCTCACGGATGCATTTAGACTTGCACGAAATATTTTAGTAATAGTGCAAATAATTTTAGATTCCATCTAGTTCTCGAAGTCAAAATTTTGGAGAATAGCAACGGTATTTTCATCATTAACTTTGAATGCTTTATGATAGAAAACTATGAACATATCAGAAGTAACCGAAAATAAAGGTACAAAATTGATATAAAGTTAGTTGTTTCTCATAGAATAATCCAATATTCAGGAGACTCTCAAAGAAAATAAAAATGTTTCGTGTTCCCGATAAAAATAAATATACCGAAATAATGAGATAACCAGCCACTCATTAGATGGTAAGCAACACGATTCACAAATAGTAGCATTATTAGCAAAGTGAATAAACAATGGGAACACAGTCCCCTAAGAAATTCCCTAGAACCCATGACTACAAACACGAAACGAACGTGTAGTTCGATAATGATTGGTTGAGAGATGGACAGGTGACTCGTGCATTGGTCTCTCGACCAATCACAATTCTCACAATCAGACACGGAGGTTCGTGAATCGTGTCATGTTTGTTTAGCCACATTCTAGGGAATTTCCAATTTACAAAGCGTTGCGTGCACAGCGATCGTCAATCTGAGATATTTGATAAGTCTAATAACCTTCTTACTTTCTATTTATCTATACAAATATACTCATTTATTATGTATATAAATAAATGCAAATATTGTGAAAATATTTGGATATGTGTTAGAAGTAAACGAAGAAACCACTGGACGGATATGGATGTTTCGCATATGGTTACATCATGTCCTGAAATTTCTATTACTTTTATATTAGTTGGTTTCCGCGGAAAATGTTTGCATATTTTATCTGATTTTAAGTAGATGGCACTACCGTCGTATAGATGGTTCTAAGGGTCGCTGCAGTGACATTTATAGCGGGGAAAGGTTTTCACGCGGGCAAAGCGTGGTAGGTCTCTCATATGTAAGAGTCCGTCTGGATGGATACCACCGCAATGTCTATTTATACCGCCAAGCAGTAATGTGCATGCACTGTTGTGTTTCGGTTTGAAGGACATTGTAGCCAGTGTAACTACTGGACATAGTGAGACTTAACGTCTTATGTCTCAGGATGACGAGCGCAGTGGAATACCGCACAGTATTTTGTAACTCAAGGTGCTGAATGGTCTTGCTACTGTTTATGGGTGGTCGTATCGCTTACCATCAGGCGAACGGCTTGCTCGTCTCGTCATTCAATATCATAAAAAAGCAAGCAGCGCCTAGTAATTACAATTATTAATACACACACACATACATACACTGACGCCTGTTATCCCCGAAGGGGTAGGCAGAGGCGCAACTAGTGCACCCACTTTTCGCCGTTATTCCGTTCCATGATGTGATAGGGGGCGAGCCTATCGCCATATCGGGCACAAATTCCAGACTCCGAGCTGATACTGAATAGAGAAACTCAATATCACTTTGCCCGACCCGGGAATCGAACCCGAGATCTCAGCATTGTAGTCGTACCTTAACACAACTACGCCACCGACGCAGTCAAGTTTAATTGTAATTATTAATAATTACAATTAAATTGCAATAATAACTAAGACACCATGACTTATACCCTACTGCCTTGCGACATAAGTAATCACTACAACAACAGCTTCCCAGACGAATATTCGCTTATCAAAGTCCTCTTACCTTATCTCTACTAATATTATAAAGAAGAAAATTTTGTAATTTTGTATACTTGTAACAAATAAACTCAAAACTACTCGACCAATTTCAAAAATCACCAATAGAATGCTACATTATCCTTCAGTAATATAGGCTACTTTTTATCCTGGGAAAATATAATGTGGTACTTTTAGACGGGCGGTGCTGCTCGTAGAATAAAGTTTTACCACAATTTATAAGTCTGGGTTCAGGTAATTGAAAATCTCCGTTCAATTGAAACATAGAAATTGATAGCGGACAAAAATAGTCGAACATTGAACAGGTGGGAATGGAATGAATTAACCATTGTCCTAGTTGGAAAAGATAGTAATACTAATTGAGAACTCGGAGTGCTTGACAAGATTAATACAATTGACACTGTGCTAATTGTTTCTGATAATATTTCTCCGTGCTAATAAAGTGTTAGGTTGTAAAGATGATGTTTGTTAGTCTGCCTCGGTGGCATGTTGTATTTGTATTGAATCCCGGGTCGGGCAAAGTTATACCGGATTTTTCTTCCCAGTATTAGCTTGGAATTTATGCCGGATATGGTGACAGGCCAGCGTGGTAAACTAACCCTTCTCAGTAGTAGAGGAGGCCCGTGCTCAGCAGTGGGCAGTATATAAAACAGGGCTGATTGCATTGCATGGTGATAGGCTTGCACTCTATACTATCATGGGACGGAATACACACTTGGCGCCTTGTGCAAAGTGAATGCCTTACTTGCACCTCTGCTTATCTCTTCGGAGAAAAAGACATGATATGTGTTTGTTATATAAGCAAAACTGCTGAACAGATTTAAATGGAATTTGATAGATAACCCTCTTATCTTTAATCTGTGAGATAATCTCAATTAATCTTTTACTTTGTATCTAGGAATAGTGCACAGTATCGGCTGTCTACCAAGAACGGATTTTTCACGGTGTTAGCGAATCAAGTAAAACCCATTATATATATAGATTAGTGTGTGGCGTCATTCAATGACCTCTGAGTACTGCTCGTCGAAAGGTATCCGTTTCTGCGTGAATTTGTCTATTCTTCTTCTTCTTTTTAAAAATGGCTCCACCGTTTCATCGGTGATTTAGCCAATGTCAAGTGGGTAGATGTTAAAATAATATCGTAACTTTTTTAGAATAACTTTCGACCCGAGGATAACCAAGAAATAATAGTAGCAAAGAGCAATGTAGCTAAAACATTTGACATTAGTTATGGCTTATGGCAAAGGAAATGTAACCACTACACGAATTTCAAATCAAGCAGAATTTATCTATGAGTCGCTGACTATTTGATATTTTTTTACATTCATTTTCGCTTTTCGATTTATATCATAGATTATTGAAGTAAGATTTATATGTGTATTCTTTCTGGATTATCGCTTGCTTTACGGTTAAGGGAAAACATCGAGAGGAAAACTACATGCAGAGACGGCCCTGCTGCTGCCTTATCTTAAATTCAAATTTAGCTGCGGAGCTAGACCTGAATTTAAGATAAGCATTAATAACGGTGAAGGAAAACATCGTGAGGAAACCTGCATACCTAAGAAGTTCCTTATAAGAATTTCGAAGGTATGTGAAGTCTACCAACCCGCACTAGGCCAGCGTGGTGGACTAAGGCCTAAACCCCCTCAGTAGAGGAGGCCCGTGCTCAGCAGTGGGCAGTATAATAATACAGGGCTGGTATTATTATATATTAATATTCAGCTGTGCCCTACCTGTAGGGCGGAAGTAAAAATGTTATTTGACCTGTTCAACAATAAAAGACCACAAATTATAAGCTTTTACTTTCGGGGGGAGGGTGTATAGGGGAACCTGTTGTACCTAGGACAGTTTTTTAAATACATATTTTTTATTTTAATTTAACGCACTGTAAACCAACCAAATTTGCATATTTTGGGAGGTCAGTTATTTGAGTATCCACCACCAAAATATCAGAAATATCTATTTCAAACTTACACGTGTTCAAGACGTTTTAAAAAAAAATGCATATATGGCCAAGGTACAACACACCCTATGTACCTCGGCCAGTACAATGGTGTACCTAGGACATACTGAGAATTTGGTGGTAAATATGGATATTTAAGGAAACTATTAACTTCTATCTACTATAATCGTTTTATTCAGTCTAGTGTGATATTTAAATCACAAACTCTTAACAAAATCAACATAACATTCATATTAAAATGTTAAAAATAAGAAATTGTAACTTTAAACATAAACAACTAAGTTTTTAATCACTGTTTTGTGGACTGACAGACTAAGACTAGTAGGTACATTTAAAAATATCATATATAGCACATCTACATTTAACAGGTACCCACATTAGAAATTATAGAAAAGAAAATTGTAAGTGTGCTGCGTCTTTAATATGGTCAACCAGACTACGTTCTTCTTTACGGTTAAAAACTTGATTATCTGCAAGATTTTCGTGTAATTTGCTTACATCATACACCTGTTTCTATAGTGTTTTAAATGACGACGCAAAATTGTTCTTGATAATCCAAAATGTTTGGAAACACCGAAAATTGTGAATTTTTTCTCCTTAATAATTTTAATGGTATTTGACTGATTATCCACATTAATAGGCGTTCGTTTCTTCTTCTCTTTACTTCTAGGCATGATTTCTGAAATATTAAATCTATTTTATTAGGAAAATCTATTACGTAAATGGAAAAATAATAAAAATATATCTGCCTTACCAAAGTACAACAACCAGGTTGTACCTAGGCCACCGACCTAGGTACAACTGATTGACAGTGACCGAGGTACAACACTACTCCATCGTTGTAGGAAATGGTGGATTTCAAATATTTGGAGGATATATTATTCTTAAGTTTGTTATTATTTAAATACTCGTTAAATCAAAGAATCGGTCGAATACAAGAGTTAAACGCCTATCATAACACGTATACAACTATTACACTTCAAAGTATATTGAAAATACTTACTTTTTTCGGAGAAAATATTATTCACTTCTATAAAACCAAACACCGGCTAATGGCAATAAGCGACTAACTTCAGATTGGATAGTCTGCAGTGATGTTCCGAATACCACGGACAACATAATTTAATAACGCGGGAATATTTGTAACGAGCCAATTGGCATAGGTACACATAGTGCCGAGGTTCAACAGGTTCCCCTACGTGACTCATTGAAAGATAAATCTATCAATCCATATTTTTCCCATCATAATAGTAGGGCATTGGTATTTTAAGATTTTTAAGGTACGGCATTGCCCCACAATACCCCCCTCAGCTAGGGCCCTGACTACATGTCTGAAAGTTCTCTAAAAACAAGCGGGTGAAGCCGCGAGTAATTCTTATACTATATAATTTCGGTATTCATATGGGTAATAATTAATGCCTGCCGACTGCCTCGGTGGCGTAGTGGTATTGCGTACGCATTACGAGTACGATTTGCGCGCTGAGGTCCTGGGTTCGAATCCCGGGTCGAGCCAAAAAAATTGTGACTGGGTTTTTCCATCTTAAAAAATTTACTCAGTCGCAGCCCGGAGTCAGGAAGTTGGCGGTGTGATACCCCCGTGCCTCGGAAAGCACGTAAAGCCGTTGGTCCTGCGCCTGATCTCTCTCCGGTCATGTCGGATTGCCGTCTCACCGGACTATGAGAGTGAAGGAATAGCGAGTGCACCTGTGTATTGCGCACACACTTGTGCACTATAATATCTCCTGCGTACCTGGCTGATCTCCGTTGAGATTGGCCGCCGTGGCCGAAACTGGCTAGGAGGATTTCATTTTTCATTCATATGGGTAGGAGTTTACGATCGTTAACATAGCTCTATCGACTCTGGACGTCATCTACCATTAAATCCCCATCAAACTTGTAAAACTACACAATAAACTTTAAGTATGCTATAAAAGGAAATCCTGGACAATCAATCAGACCGTATCAACAGGTTCGAGACAAGGGACTTGTCAAGAGGGCAGATAAAATGCGCCTCTTGTGACAAGTACATTGGGGATACACTCGATACTATAAGACGTAGCGCAGACGCTCTCTTGTAAGCACAAAATGTTGACAAGGTGTATATTATTTTCATGTTATTGCTATAGTGCTCTGAACCAAAGGATTCTACGTTCGATTCCCAAATTTATCCAATTTAAAAACCAAACCCCTGTTAATTTTCGTGTATAGTAATAATTTTTGTGATATCACTTATTTTCGTGCAATTTTTAATTTTTGTAAGTCTGATTTTATGTTATGATGGAACGCACACGGCCATAAAATCTTGGGACTGAACTCAGCTGATTATAGATGCCTGGTTGCTTTACTGTCCTTATCTTTACTAAAAGATCAGGGATATAAGAATACTTTAGAGTCTACATAAGCTAGATCTAGGTTTAATCTAGACTATCAAACGGACCCGTTACCGATCCGTACTAGATCCGATCTCCACCCGTTCAATTTAAATATTTCACGGGTGCAGATTGAACAAACTCGTTTACCTACTGAAAAGAGCCCTGTGGTACGTTGGTAAGAAGACGGACTCTTTAAAATTTCTTCTTGCGTTTTTCATCTATAATTTTATGGTTCCATACCTCGAAAAGAAAAAACGGAACCCTTATATGATCATTTGCTGGGGGTCACGGGTGGGCGGAGGGGCCGTCCACCTATTAGTCTAGCCAACTTTTGTGACCCCCGTGATGGACGGCAGCGTACCTCACGCTGCCTCTGACGCCAAGGGCGTCCTTCGGTGTATGGGGGCTTCTGAGCCCCCGCAACAGCGGTACGCGCAGCGGCGCGTGCGGACGACAACTTAGACGTGAGTCGGAGGAAGCCCGCAGCCGTCCCTAATGCGCCGAAGATGTCCACCGCGGAGTTTTAGTTGGTATGCCGTGCGGTGTACATAGGTTAGGGACTCGGCCCGGCCCGGCGGTCGCCCGACGTTTTCCATCTCTCCGGACGGCTCAACGTCGGGTCGTAAGGCACGGTGAACCCAACATAACCGCTCAGTCGTTCCCCTTGAACACTGGGCGGTAGTAATAAGTCACTTTCTCCGCATCAACAAAAAAAAAATATGACCACTTTGTTGTCCGTCAGTCCGTCTGTCAAGCCCCTTTTTCTCAGAAACGCGTGAAGGTATTATAGGGGTCCGTATCTCGAAAGGAAAAAACGGAACCCTTATAGGATCTCTTTGTTGTCCGTCAGTCCGTCTGTCAAAAGCCTTTTTCTCAGGAACGTGTGGAGGCATTGAGCTTATATATATATATAGAGATCTCTTTTTTGGATCAACAAAGTGCTCGCGTGAAGTCGCGTCTGATCAACATTTACCGTCAAGAGATATATATAGAGATAGCTTGACGGTAAATGTTGATCAGACGCGACTTCACGCGAGCACTTTGTTGATCCAAAAATCTATGTTGATCCGGCGCCTTTTGTTGATCCAATATGCATTTCTGGTAACTAATGTGGCTCCAACCGGATCAACATCTACACTCACGGGACTGCTTGCTAACGTTTGCCGAAGTTGATCCGATATACAAATCCACCTTGCGATAGTTACGGAAAATGTTGATCCGATTTAAATGAGCCAATCAGAGCACAGCAAACAAACAGATTCAGATCAGATTGGCTGAGAGCAGCCGTGACGTTTTATACACATCCAATTAATGATATTTTATTCATAGTATCAACATATTACTAATACGGTGTCACTGTGCCCAATTTGTAATCACACTAATATTATAATATTATAATGGCGAAAGTTTGTCAGAAAATGTGTGTACATGTTTGTTACGCCTTCACGTTCAAACGGCTGGACCAATTTTGATGAAATTTGATATAGCCGTAGTTGACACCCTGAATTAGTACAAAGACTAACTTTTATTCCGAAAAGTATTCCTGCTGGAATTTAAGCCACGACTAACACCGCGGAGCGCAACTAGTCAAAGTATAAAAAAGTGATGCTATCTAAAGTGTCGTAGATTGTTTTATACTCCATGTGAAAGAGATAATTTGTCTATATTTTTTGACTGTATTTTTTACTCTGTGATACCGGACTCTTACAACCCTTCAAAAGCTATTCAACTTCGTTCTGCTCCAGGGTACAACGCCCGAGGCATGGAACAGGAGTGTGGTGGTATTGTTCTTAAATAAAAGGGTGATAACGCCTTTTTTAAGAATTACAGACCCATCTTCTTGAGCCATTTTTACAAGCTGTTCTCAAAAGTCATCACGAATCGTCTCAAGCGCTGGCTAGATGACTTCCAGCCTCCCGATCAAGCCGGATTCCGTAAAGATTATAGTACAATAGACCACATCCATACGCTGCGGCAAGTTATACAAAAAACTAGGGAGTATAACTTGCTACTTTGCTTAGCGTTCATGGACTATGAGAAAGCCTTAGATTCGATCGAGACCTGGGCTGTGCTGCAGTCTCTACAGCGATGCCACATTGATCATCGGTACATCGAAGTGTTGAGGTGCTTGTATAAAACGCAACCATGTAGGTCCGAGTACAAGAACAGAGTTCGAAAGCTATTCCACTACACAGAGGCGTGAGACGGAGATGCTATCTCTCCGAAACTGTTCACTGCCGCGTTGGAAGATGCTTACAAGCTCTTGGACTGGAAAGGACTCGGCATCAACATCAATGGCGAATACATCACTCACCTTTGTTTTGCCGATGACATCGGTGTACTGGCAGAATCGCTGGAGGGTCTGAGCACAATGCTCAGTGACCTCAACCGAGTTTCTCAATTGGTGGGTCTCAGGATGAACATGGACAAGACCAAGATCATGTTGAATGTTCATGTTGTGCCAACCCCGATTATCGTTGGGAGCTCAATTCTCAAAGTTGTAGACGAGTACGTCTATTTAGGTCAAGTAGTCCAACTCGGTAAGTCCAAATTTGAGAAAGAGATCAATCGGCGAATCCAGCTCGGATGGGCAGCGTTCGGGAAACTAGGCAAGGTCTTCTCGTCCAAAATACCTCAGTGCCTGAAGACAAAAGTCTTCAATCAATGTGTGTTACCAGTAATGACATACGGCACTGAGACGTGGCCTCTGACTATGGGCCGCCTAAGATGGCTCACGGTCACTCAGCGAGCTATGGAAAGGGCTTTGCTAGGTGTTTCTCTACGCGATCGAATCAGAAATGAAGAGATCCGTAGAAGAACGAAAGTCACTGACATAGCCCAACGGATAAGCAAGCTGAAGTGGCAATGGGCAGGGCACATAGTTCGAAGAACTGACGGCAGATGGGACAAAAAAGTTTTCGAGTGGAGAACACGTACTGGCAAGCGTAGCTTCAGCCGTCCATCTGCAAGATGGACCGATGACTTGTTAAAGGCTGCAGGAACGCGCTGGATGCAGGCCGCTTTTGATAGGTCCATCTGGAAATTTTTGGGGGAGGCTTATGTTTAGCAGTACTATGTTCTGTGGAAATAGACTCACAAATTTGCTGCATAAGAATGGACGTTTCATTTTTGTCTCCCACGAAAAGTCGCCCATTTCTATCACACTAAGTTGTTTTAATACCCATCCGCTTTAGACTTGAAAATGTGTTAAATGCTCATAAAACATTTTTGCAAAACAGAAAACGCTTAATTATAAATGTGTTACCTAGTATTATACTAAACTTTACCTTATAAGAGACTGAAATCTCAATGTTAAGAAGTTCAAAATAGCGACCTCTTTTCTTAAGTCTAATATTATATTTGTCTTTTACTATCAATGGCATGCCCAAGTCGATCGATTTTGACGTCAATTGTCCTTAAAACAAAGAAATTCAAAATAGCGGCCACTTTTTCAATTATAACATTGGATCTGCCCTTTGTACCTAAGGCCATGCTTAGATATCGATTTTGAAGTCGATTGTCCTTAAAAATTAGAAATTCAAAATGGCGGCGAATTTTTTAAAATTTAACATTAAATCTGCCCTTTGTACCTAAAGCCATGCTCAGATCGATTTTGAGGTCGGTTGGCCTTAAAACAAAGAAATTCACAATGGTGGTAATTTTTTTTGAAATCTAACATTAAATCTGCCCTTTATGATAATTCTCCCGAGAGAAAATTTTGTGTCACACATGCGCGCGCATCGTAAAACTTCACTCCCATAAATTTTTCATAACGCGCTTAAAGAAGTATAACTTCAAAAACAGGAGAAAACAGTAAAACAGATTTTGCCGCTTTGTGTTTCAGTAACTATTCGTCAATTTTGGCTCCGGATCAACTTAGTCAAAGTAAATGTCGCATATAAGTTAAATATATTCTGGATCAAAGTAATCACATTCAGTATCATTTTTTCGACCGTTAATGGATCCACAAATGTTGGTCAAAACGTCGACGAGTATGTTGAAAACCTGTGAGTGCAGATCCACCGACGTCACACGCGCATCAAGCACGGATCAAAGTATATCAGTTTGCGAGACTTGGAGCTGAGTAAACAGGCAAAATAGGTGGATCAACATTTGTTCTAACTTCACACTGGAGCAACATTTACCGTAAAACCGTCATTATATATATATACTAGCTTTTGCCTACGGCTTCGCCCGCGTTAATAAGTTTTTCCGGGCTAAAAGTACATACATAAAAACCTTCCCGTTGAATCACTCTATCCAACACATTTATTTGTATAAAGATTAATATTATGACGTTGATACAACTCTTAACAAATAATGTATTAATTTCGACCAAATTTGATTACCATAAAAACGGTTCTAGAGAGTTTATTTTAAAAGATAGACATATACTGTCGCGGACTTTTTTTTAGATCATTTCAAGAGGAATAATTCTTTCATACATATATTTTTGGTATCTTGAACCGTTCTCGCAGCAATATACCAAATATATATATATATATATATATATATATATATATTTGGTATATATATATATATATATAATGACGGATTTACGGTAAATGTTGCTCCAGTGTGAAGTTAGAACAAATGTTGATCCACCTATTTTGCCTGTTTACTCAGCTCCAAGTCTCGCAAACTGATATACTTTGATCCGTGCTTGATGCGCGTGTGACGTCGGTGGATCTGCACTCACAGGTTTTCAACATACTCGTCGACGTTTTGACCAACATTTGTGGATCCATTAACGGTCAAAAAAATGATACTGAATGTGATTACTTTGATCCAGAATATATTTAACTTATATGCGACATTTACTTTGACTAAGTTGATCCGGAGCCAAAATTGACGAATAGGTACTGAAACATAAAGCAGCAAAATCTGTTTTACTGTTTTCTCCGGTTTTTGAAGTTATACTTCTTTAAGCGCGTTATGAAAAATTTATGGGAGTGAAGTTTTACGATGCGCGCGCAGGTGTGACACAAAATTTTCTCACGGGAGAATTATCATAAAGGGCAGATTTAATGTTAGATTTCAAAAAAATGACCACCATTGTGAATTTCTTTGTTTTAAGGCCAACCGACCTCAAAATCGATATCTGAGCATGGCCTTAGGTACAAAGGACAGATCCAATGTTACAATTGAAAAAAGTGGCCGCCATTTTGAATTTCTTTGTTTTAAGGACAATTGACGTCAAAATCGATACTTGGGCATGCCATTGATAGTAAAAGACAGATCTAATAATAGACTTAAGAAAAGAGGTCGCTATTTTGAACTTCTTAACATTGAGATTTCAGTCTCTTATAAGGTAAAGTTTAGTATAATACTAGGTAACACATTTATAATTAAGCGTTTTCTGTTTTGCAAAAATGTTTTATGAGCATTTAACACATTTTCAAGTCTAAAGCGGATGGGTATTAAAACAACTTAGTGTGATAGAAAGGGGCGACTTTTCGTGGGAGACAAAAATGAAACGTCCATTCTCATGCAGCAAATTTGTGAGTCCATTTCCACAGAACAATCATCGAGGTCTATCATCCGGTATCGTCATCATCATTATCAGCCGTATGGCGTCCACTGCTAAACATAGGCCTCCCGCAAAGATTTCCAGATGGACCTATCAAAAGCGGCCTGCATCCAGCGCGTTCCTGCAGCCTTTAACAAGTCATCGGTCCATCTTGCAGATGGACGGCTGAAGCTACGCTTGCCAGTACGTGGTCTCCACTCGAGAACTTTTTTGTCCCATCTGCCGTCAGTTCTTCGAACTATGTGCCCTGCCCATTGCCACTTCAGCTTGCTTGTCCGTTGGGCTATGTCAGTACTTTCGTTCTTCTAAGGATCTCCTCATTTCTGATTCGATCGCGTAGAGAAACACCTAGCAAAGCCCTTTCCATAGCTCGCTGAGTGGCCGTGAGCCATCTTAGGCGGCCCATAGTCAGAGGCCACGTCTCAGTGCCGTATGTCATTACTGGTAACACACATTGATTGAAGGCTTTTGTCTTCAGGCACTGAGGTATTTTGGACGAGAAGACCTTGCTTAGTTTCCCGAACGCTGCCCATCCGAGCTGGATTCGCCGATTGATCTCTTTCTCAAATTTGGACTTACCGAGTTGGACTACTTGACCTAAATAGACGTACTCGTCTACAACTTCGAGAATTGAGCTCCCAACGATAATCGGGGTTGGCACAACATGAACATTCGACATGATCTCGGTCTTGTCCATGTTCATCCTGAGACCCACCAGTTGAGAAACTCGATTGAGCATTGTGGTCAGACCCTCCAGCGATTCTGCCAGTACACCGATGTCATCGGCAAAACAAAGGTGAGTGATGTATTCGCCATTGATGTCGATGCCGAGTCCTTTCCAGTCCAAGAGCTTGTAAGCATCTTCCAACGCGGCAGTGAACAGTTTCGGAGAGATAACATCTCCGTCTCACGCCTCTGTGTAGTGGAATAGCCTTCGAACTCTGTTCTTGTACTCGGACCTACATGGTGGCGTTTTATACAAGCACCTCAACACTTCGATGTACCGATGATCAATGTGGCACCGCTGTAGAGACTGCAGCACAGCCCAGGTCTCGATCGCATCGAAGGCTTTCTCATAGTCCATGAACGCTAAGCAAAGTAGCAAGTTATACTCCCCAGTTTTTTGTATAACTTGCCGCAGCGTATGGAGGTGGTCTATTGTACTATAATCTTTACGGAATCCGGCTTGTTCGGGAGGCTGGAAGTCATATAGCCAGCGCTTGAGACGATTCGTGATGACTTTTGAGAACAGCTTGTAAAAATGGCTCAAGAAGATGGGTCTGTAATTCTTAAAAAAGGCGTTATCACCGTTTTTTAAGAACAATACCACCACACTCCTGTTCCATGCCTCGGGCGTTGTACCCTTGAACAGAACGAAGTTGAATAGCTTTTGAAGGAATGTAAGAGTCCTGTATCGAAGGTGTTTTATTTATTTTATTATTATTATTTTAGGGTTAAATACCACGGCGTCACAACCTTAGTTTTGGCGGCCGTGACATCACCAAGCGGCTCAGCGGAAGATCAGCGCTGGCTTTCCGCCAGCATATGCTGAGCTGGAGCCGTCTTGTGACAATTGTAGTTTTAAGTTTTTTTATATTGTTAATTTTTTTTGTTTATAGTTTGTCACAATAAACAGTTTTTCTTTCTTTCTTCTTTCTTTCTTTTCTTTCTTTCACAGAGTAAAAAATACAGTCAAAAAATATAGATAAATTATCTCTTTCACATGAAGTATAAAACAATCTACGACACTTTAGATAGCATCACTTTTTTTATACTTTGACTAGTTGCGCTCCGCAATGTTAGTCGTGGCTTAAATTACCGCAGGAATACTTTTCGGAATAAAAGTTAGTCTATGTACTAATTCAGGGTGTCAACTACTGCTATATCAAATTTCATCAAAATTGGTCCAGCCGTTTGAGCGTGAAGACGTAACAAACATGCACACACACTTCCTCACAAACTTTCGCCATTATAATATTAGTGTGATTACAAATTGGGCACAGTGACACCGTATTAGTAACATGTTGATACTATGAATAAAATATAATTAATTGGATGTGTATAAAACGTTGCGGCTGCTCTCAGCCAATCCGATCTGAATCTGACTGTTTGCTGTGCTCTGATTGGCTCATTCAAATCGGATCAACATTTTCCGTAACTATCGCAAGGTGGATTTGTATATCGGATCAACTTCGGCAAACTCTTGTAAGCAGTCCCATGTGTGCAGATGTTGATCTGGTTGGAGCCACATTAGTTACCAGAAATGCATATTGGATCAACAAAAGGCGGCGGATCAACATACATTTTTGGATCAACAAAGTGCTCGCGTGAAGTCGCGTCTGATCAACATTTACCGTCAAGAGATCTCTATATATATATATATATATATATATATATATATATATATATATATATATATATATAATGACGGTTTTACGGTAAATGTTGCTCCAGTGTGAAGTTAGAACAAATGTTGATCCACCTATTTTGCCTGTATACTCCGCTCCTCGTTTCGCAAACTGATATACTTTGATCCGTGCTTGATGCGCGTGTGACGTCGGTGGATCTGCACTCACAGGTTTTCAACATACTCGTCGACGTTTTGACCAACATTTGTGGATCCATTAACGGTCAAAAAAATGATACTGAATGTGATTACTTTGATCCAGAATATATTTAACTTATATGCGACATTTACTTTGACTAAGTTGATCCGGAGCCAAAATTGACTAATAGGTACTACACAAAGCGGCAAAATCCCTGATTCTACTGTTTTCTCCTGTTTTTGAAGTCATACTTCTTTAGGCGCGTTATGAAAAATTTAATGGAGTGAAATTTTACGATGCGCGCGCATGTGTGACACGAAATTTTCTCACGGGAGAATTATCATATAGGGCAGATTTAATATTAGATTTCAAAAAAGTAACCACCATTGTGAATTTCTATGTTTTAAGGTCAACCGACCTGAAAATAGATATCTGAGCATGGCTTTAGATACAAAGGGCAGATCCAATTTTAGAAATGAAAAAAGTGGCCGCCATTTTGAATTTCTTTGTTTTAAGGCCAATCGACCTCAACATCGATATCTGAGCATGTCCTTAGGTACAAAGGGCAGATCCAATGTTATAATTGAAAAAATGGCCGCCATTTTGAATTTCTTTGTGTTAGACAATTGACGTCAACATCGATACTTGGGCATGCTATCGATAGTAAAACACAGATCTAATATTAGACTTAGAAAAGAGGTCGCTACTTTCAACTTCTTAACATTGATTTCAATCTCTTATAAGGTAAAGTTTAGTATAATACTAGGTAACACATTTATAATTAAGCGTTTTCCGTTTTGCAAAAATATTTTATGAGCATTTAACACATTTTTAAGTCTAAAGCGGATGGGTATTAAAACAACTTAGTGTGATAGGAAGGGGCGACTTTTCGTGGGAGACAAAAATGAAATGTCCATTCTCATGCTGCAAATTTGTGAGTCTATTTCCACAGAACAATCATCTAGGTCTATCATCCGGTATCATCATCATCATCAGCCGTATGACGTCCACTACTGAACATAGGCCTCTCCCAAAGATTTCCAGGTGGACCTGTCAAAAGCAGCCTGCATCCAGCGCGTTCCTGCGGCCTTTACCAAGTCATCAGTCCACCTTGCAGATGGATGGCTGACGCTACGCTTGCCAGTACGTGGTCTCCACTCTAGAACTTTTTGTCCCATCTGCCGTCAGTTCTTCGAACTACGTGCCCTGCCCATTGCCACTTCAGCTTGCTTATCCGTTGGGCTATGTCAGTGACTTTCGTTCTTCTACGGATCTCCTCATTTCTGGTTCGATCGCGTAGAGAAACACCTAGCAAAGCCCTTTCCATAGCTCGCTGAGTGAACGTGAGCCGTCTTAGGTGGGCCCTAGTCAGAGGGCACGTCTCAGTGCCGTATGTCATCACTGGTAACACACATTGCTTGAAGACTTTTGTCTTCAGGCATTGAGGTATTTTGGACGAGAAGACCTTGCTTAGTTTCCCGAACGCGGCCCATCCGAGCTGGATTCGCCGATTGATCTCTTTCTCAAAGTTGGACTACTTGACCTAAATAGGCGTACTCGTCTACAACTTCGCGAATTGAGCTCCCAACGATAATCGGGGTTGGCACAACATGAACATTCGACATGATCTTGGTCTTGTCCATGTTCATCCTGAGACCCACCAGTTGAGAAACTCGGTTGAGGTCACTGAGCATTGTGCTCAGACCCTCCAGCGATTCTGCCAGTACACCGATATCATCAGCAAAACGAAGCTGAGTGATGTATTCGCCATTGATGTTGATGCCGAGTTCTTTCCAGACCAAGAGCTTGTAAGCGCCTTCCAACGCGGCAGTGAACAGTTTCGGAGAGATAACATCTCCGTGTCTCACGCCTCTGTGTAGTGGAATAGCCTTCGAACTCTGTTCTTGTACTCGGACCTACATGGTGGCGTTGTTATACAAGCACCTCAACACTTCGATGTACCGATGATCAATGTGGCGCTGCTGTAGAGACTGCAGCACAGGCCAGGTCTCGATCGCATCGAAGGCTTTCTCATAGTCCATGAACGCTAAGCAAAGTAGCAAGTTATACTGCCCAGTTTTTTGTATAACTTGCCGCAGCGTATGGATGTAGTCTATTGTACTATAATCTTTACGGAATCCGGCTTGTTCGGGAGGCTGGAAGTCATCTAGCCTGCGCTTGAGACGATTCGTGATGACTCTTGAGAACAGCTTGTAAACATGGCTCAAGAGTGAGATGGGCCTGTAATTCTTAAAAAAAAGGCGTTATCACCTTTTTTTAAGAACAATACCACCACACTCCTGTTCCATGCCTCGGGCGTTATACCCTGGATCAGAACGAAGTAGAATAGCTTTTGAAGGAATGTAAGAGTCCGGTATCACAGAATAAAAAATACAGTCAAAAAATAAATTATCACTTTCAAATCGAGTATAAAACAATCTACGACACTTCAGATAGCATCACTTTTTTTATACTTTGACTAGATGCGCTCCGCGGTGTTAGTCGCGGCTTAAATTACCGCAGGAATACTTTTCGGAATAAAGTTTAGTCTATGTACTAATTCAGGGTGTCAACTACTGCTATATCAAATTTCATCAAAATTGGTCCAGCCGTTTGAGCGTGAAGACGTAAGAAACATGCTTACACACTTTGTCACCAACTATCGCCATTATAATATTAGTGTGATTACCAATTGGGCTCAGTGACACCGTATTAGTAACATTTTGGTACTATGAAAAAAATAACATTAATTGGATGTGTATAAAACGTCGCGGCTGCTCTCAGCCAATCTGATCTGAATCTGATTGTTTGCTGTGCTCTGATTGGCTCATTTAAATCGGATCAACATTTTCCGTAACTATCGCAAGGTGGATTTGTATATCGGATCAACTTCGGCAAACGTTAGTAAGAAGTCCCGTGAGTGTAGATGTTGATCCGGTTGGAGCCACATTAGTTACCAGAAATGCATATTGGATCAACAAAAGGCGGCGGATCAACATAGATTTTTGGATCAACAAAGTGCTCGCGTGAAGTCGCGTCTGATCAACATTTACCGTTAAGAGATCTCTATATATATATATATATATATATATATATATATATATATATATATATATACCAAATATTCAAGTCTACTGTCCCTTGGAGCTGTGTAAAAATCAAATTTCTAAGTCAACGCAAACAAAAGATACAGCCGTTTATGCCGCAAATTTCCGAAACTCGCAAGGGAATCAAAACCAAGAGGTACTTTCCGTGAACTCAGAATCTTGAAAATTGGTACGAAGCAACGCTTATAGCACAATGTCTTTTTCGTATTATTTTCTATTACATACCGAACAATGTACAAATTCAAACAGACAATTATTGTGACACAAAAAAAAAATGAAAGCCGACTCCATAAAATACTAGCCATTGAGATCAGAGCTAGCTATCTCGCTCCTTTTCTTCTTGTATAAAAAGAAAATAGCTTAATTAGACAATGAATTGCTTCCTAGAATTACTTCATGGAACTCGGGAGGTGCCTTCGAGGAAATGGGTAAGAAAAAGGAAGGTAATTTTATTCACCTACTACTTGAGGGATATTATGTCTGACTTAATTCTGCTCGCAATTTCGCGAGTATAAAGTACCTTCGTGGAATAAAAGACCGGGTTAAAAGTACGCTTTTAGAGTAAAAAGTAGTTTATTCATCAAAAGTAGTCGATTCAAGCATATTACAGCTTACTATTGTGTTATAATATGCAAAATCCGTTCAATAATTTCAGAGATTATTCTGCAGTATTTTATTTTTTATTGCATCGAATGATGAGACGAGGATGTCGTTCATCTGATGATAAGCGATACGACCACCCATAAACAGTAGAAACACCATCCAGCGCTTTGAGTTAGAAAGTACTGTGTGGCATTCCACTGCGCTCGTCATCCTGAGACAAGATGTTAAGGCTCATTATATCCTGTAGTTACACTGGCTACAATGTCCTTCAAACTGAACACAACAGTGCATGCACACTGCTGCTTGGCGGTAGAAATAGACATTGCGGTGGTACCCACCCAGACAGACTCTTACATATGAGATTCCTACCACCAGTAACTAAACTTTATTTTTATCCCGCAAGAAAAATTCATCTTATGGATACTTATCACGGTTAAGCCCCCATATTAGCAGCTCATCCCCATTGATACAAATTATTTCTGATAACAGTTTTAGCTCGCAGTTACTCTCGTTTTAGCATCCGTTTCCAAAATAAAACATTTATGACTTAAACATATAAACCTTCCTCGTGAATCACTCTGTCCATTCGTGAAAACTGAATGAAAATCCGTGCGGTGCTTTTCGAGTTTATCGCATTTACACAGGCTCTAAGGTTTAGATAGATAAACGCGGCGGGGGACTTTGTTTTATAATATGTAGTGTTTATATACACTCACGCCTTTTATCCCCGAAGGGGCAGGCAGAGGCGAAACTAATGCACCCACTTTTCGCCATTATTCCGTCCCATGATGTGATAGGGGGCGAGCCTATCGCCATATCGGGCACAAACTCCAGACTCCGAGCTGATACTGAATAGAAAAACTCAATATCATTTTGCCCGACCCGGGGATCGAACCCGAGACCAATTTTTATACATAGCAGGATGGCTCACCATAATGTCCCAATTTCCCCATTGCGTCCTTACAAACTAGTCTATCCATCTGAGTTATCTATATTAGTAATAGCTCAAAGAATCCCATTTAGTCCTGATAAAGGAGTTGCGAGCCAGCAGAGAAAAACAACGATCCCTAGTGTCGTTGTTAAACATTATGTAATGTTAGGGACCGTGCACATTACAAAAATAAAAACACGACATGTCTGCATTATTTTTATGTTGGAAAATATTCGATGAGAGTTAAATGAAGTGATTAAATATATTTTTATCATTATCTGTCTATGTATTTGCGTTGTAAATATATTTTTAATCATACTTTATTTCTTACTAGTAACTTAAATGCGAAAGTATATTTTTTTTTGGTATAGAGGGCAAACAAGCATACGCTTCACCTGATGGTAAGTGATCACCGCCGCCCATGAACATCTGCAATACCAGGGGGTACAGAAATGCGTTGCCGGCCTTTTAGGTGGGAATATGCTCTTTTTTTAAGGTGGCCAGGTTGTATCTGTCCGGAAATGCTACTGGCGGCAATTGGTTCCACGATTTAGCAGTAGTATATGAAAGTCTTTGGGGGTTTAGATGTAGCTAACTAAATGCCGTAACCGCTGAACAGATTTGGATGAAACCCCCCACAATTTATCGACCATATCCTAGGCTAACATACATGCTACATAAAGCAGGCGAATCTGAAAGTAACACCTGTTTATTAACATGTTGTAAATAATTTAAAGCAAGCAACAGTGTGCATGCACTGTTGTGTATTGGTTTGAGGGGCATTATAGCCAGTGTAACTACTGGACATAATGAGACTTAACATCTTGTCTCAGAATGACGAGGGCTATAGAAGGCCACATAGTAGATATTTGTAATTCAAGGTGCTGAAGGGTGTTGCTACTGTTTATAGGTGGTCGTATCGCTTACCTTCAGGCGAACGGCATCCTCGTCTCGTCATTCAATATGAAAAAAAACCTATATCAGCGCTGGCCACATGATTAGGATTATAGCGCGCGAGTGGCCGGGTGTTACATTTTCCTAAAAAGAGATCAATATTTCATTCGATACATTGCTAAGGAAAATTTTCAACGACATCCGCCATCTCATGTAACATCTTTCTTGTCCATGTGTTAACTTGTCAAATTAACCTGGGCATTTCGAAATAATATGCCTGTAAAGACGACATCATGTTGATGACGACTTCCTGCGTTTGTCATAAAAAAGACTTTACGTTTCGTCGCATATACAAGGTTCTTTAGTACAGCGTTGGGATATAAACTTAAAGAAGCACGCTATTTAACCGTTCTCGGTAATTTATGAGCCCAATGAAACCCACGAGGCCCGAGCAACTGCAATCTGTTTTTATTTTGTTGCTATCAACATATTAAGCGGCTTTATCTTATGCGTATGCGTCAAGTAGAGTTCTGTGCCCAGCAGTGGGATGGTAATAGTACACACATACCACGTCTTTTATCCCCATAGGGGTAGGCAGAGGCGCATCCACTTTTCGCCGTGCGTGTCCCATCCCATGATGTGTTAGGGGGCGAGCCTATAGCCATGTCGGACACAAGTTCCAAACTCCGGGATGATACTGAAGGGCTAAAAAACTTATATGATTTTGCTCGACTCGGGCATCGAACCCGAGACTTTAGCATTGCAGTCGTACCATAATACAACTACTGAGGTTGAATCTATGTGCATAACAAAGCTGTTTAGCAACATAGTCTGTACTGTGTACGAACATTGTTGTTTCATTAGTCGTAAACTTGTTTTACATTTTCCGTACATTTAAACCAATCAGGATATATGGGGATAAAACGTATAGTAAAACTAGAGAATAAAATATCTCTGAAACGTTAACTGACGGAAAGGGTCTATTTCACACATGTCGCAGAAAACATGATGTAAGGAAACAAGATAAATTTAAATATAATAATTATAATGTAGATTAAGAGCACTGCAAGAAACGTCTCTAGGGCTAGTTAGGGGTACGAGAGTGAGGCACAGAGCCTCACATAATAAAAAAGGGTGCATTTAGTTTAATGGTAGTGGCTTAGGTGTAATATATTTTAGGTGTAACTTCTTTATTAGACACAAGATTTCTACTGTTAAACAAAGGTCTCCCCCAAAAGGTAATCATTTTCTAACGATGGGATTATTTTAAATAAGTTTAACGTATGTCTTTAAAAATTAGTATGTTCGATTAGTACTTTTTTAGTAACAAATAAAATGAAAATCAATAAATATAAAAATCATAATTTCCTTATTTACCTTTATTATATTCGATAAGAATATACTTACATAATTTCCAAATGACTAATCTAATGTTTATATCAGTGAAGATAATTTTAGTGGTAAATTGTAACTAATTGCAATTGTATTGGTAAGTGTAACTACTGGATATAATGAGGCTTAACATCTTATATCTCAGGATGACGAGCGCAGTGGAATGACATACAGCACTTTGTAACTCAATGTGCTGCATAGTGTTGCTACTGTTTATGGGTGGTCGTGTCGCTTACCATCAGGCGAACGGCATGCTCGTCTCGTCAGACAATGATATAAATTAAAAAAAAAAATGTGAATGCTAGATGTAATTAACAAAAAAATAATTTAAGAGTATGTGGTTCAGAGCTTAATTGCTTAATAAACAGAAGTAGCTGTAATTAAATGAACATCACATTGTAAAAGAGGAATTTACGAGGCCTTTAGATTTTCTTTTGATGTTTTTTTGTTGCGAGACCACATATTGTGAGCGTAGTGTGCGGTGTGTGACACGCAGGCCGGTGGAGGGACGAGCTGAAGGCAGTTAATAAGAGCTCAGGAGCGAGTGTTGTGAGACCACGTACAGGGAGCGTAGTGTGTGACGCGCGGGCCGGTGGAGCGACGAGCTGAAGGCAGTTAATGAGAGCTCGGGAGCGAGTGTTGTGAGACCACGTACAGGGAGCGTAGTGTGTGACGCGTGGGCCGGTGGAGCGACAAGCTGAAGGCAGTTAATGAGAGCTCGGGAGCGAGTGTTGTGAGACCACGTACAGGGAGCGTAGTGCGTGACGCGCGGGCCGGTGGAGCGACGAGCTGAAGGCAGTTAATGAGAGCTCGGGAGCGAGTGTTGTGAGACCACGTACAGGGAGCGTAGTGTGTGACGCGCGAGCCGGTGGAGCGACGAGCTGAAGGCAGTTAATGAGAGCTCGGGAGCGAGTGTTGTGAGACCACGTACAGGGAGCGTAGTGTGTGACGCGCGAGCCGGTGGAGCGGTGAGCTGAAGATAGCAAATGAGAGCTCAGGATCGAGTATTATAAGACCACGTACCAGAGAGGAGACTAGAGAGTAGTACCCAGTAGAGAGGATCGTAAGATGTCCTTTAGGTGCCAGTAAATCTTCTTTGCCGTAATCAAAAGCCTGGTAAAAAGTAAGAAAAAATCACGCTTGTTAGGCATTTTGTTAACAAGTTGTACATGTTCACATTGAATTCTGAGCACCAATATAAAATCGCTCAAAATTTGATTACAGTTTCCACCGTCGAGTGAGAAGTGAACTTAATAAAAACAACAGACCATTACGTACAATCATTGGTTCCGTACAAAAAAAAAACCTGACTACATTTTTGTCGAAAAGTTTGGACATAATTCAGTATTTATGGCATTAATATTTCTTTACACTAACGAACCAATTTCTTAAAATTATAAATTATTCGTATATTTTAAAATAACATGAACTCTTTGGATGGTTTACTGAAGTGTATCTGAGCACCATTCAATATACATATTTTGCTAGCATGTGATTTCTTGATGCCATTGTTAAATACAATTAATAAATATGCATTTTTGTTCAATTTATAAACACATTGCAATTTTATAAATTAGATTGTATTTTTGTGGTAATTAAAATTAAATTAATTACACGTAATTTTTTTGTTCAATGTCTTTAAACGGAAAACTTACACCTAAAGCAGAAAATTATACGCAAGTACTTACATATTTGACTATCAAATAATTATAACTAACCAACTAACCATACAATTCCTAAAAAAGTTAAGTACCTATACATCAAAACTGTCCTTTATATTACATGAAAACTTGAATAAAATATTATGCAGGCCTTTTCGAAACTAATCAAAAAGTTTTGATATTACTTTACGGGACCCTAGTAACCTGTTACGCCGGCTAATTCCCACCAAGGCGGAAGTTTCCAGAAGAAATATTATTTTTTCCTTCGCAAGTAATATCTTGTTTCCATCGTTAATCATTTTGAAATGTTTATTTTTCGCAAAACGCCTATCACGCGGCCAAATTCAAATTAAAGCGATGACACGTTTCCGATGGTTATTTGGATTAGTTATTCCAGGGTATTGGAATATAATAACATGTTTTTCCGTTTTCATGGATAGGTAGAAGCGTAGTATCAAATTTCGGGAACTATGTTGTTAGGTCATGGTAGTGAAGCTATTTTATTTTATTGTAGTAAAGGGCAGACTTTGTCTACAGTTGCGTCGGACACGTGACACAAAGTACTAGAAACTAGTCTTTATTCATTTTCACACAGACTGTCTCGGTGGCGTCAACTACGCCTTGAGGAATGACTTTTATCCTACTAATATTATAAACTGCCTCGGTGGCGTAGTTGTATTATGGTACGACTGCAATGCTGAGGTCTCGGGTTCGATCCCCGGGTAGGGCAAAGTGATATTGAGTTTTTCTATTCAGTATCAGCTCGGAGTCTGGAATTTGTGTCCGTTATGACGATAGGCTCGCCCTCTATCACATCATGGGACGGAATAATGGCGAAAAGTATGTGCACTAGTTGGCCCCTGCCTACCCCTTCGGGGATAAAAGGCGTGAGTGTGTATGAATATGTATGTATCTCAGAATAATAACTAATGGCTTTAGTTATTATTATGAGGTATGTATTCATTTTCATAAGTATATTTTATATGTCAGTGATTTCAATTCAAATGCTACACTGCAACTTTTTAACCCGTCAAACCCCGCTTATATATAGATGTATGGGGAAACCCTATATACTCGGATGCCGGCGTCCGGGGGCTTGACGAGTCAATAGTGTGTTGATCTCCGTTTTGTCTACATTTTGTTGATTTGCTACGCTTTGATAAACAAACATCCTTACAAATAGCTTTTATAACATTTACGCTGAGCTGTTGCAATGTTGTTTTTCCAACTAGAATCCGGAATGCCAGAATTCCGGAAGAAAAGTAAATGAAAGAAAATCAAGTTCATCCAACTGGAGCTAACTGGAGAGTTATTTAATAAATACGTCATTCTCAGCCTGTTCGTTCAGTGAATTCAACATTGTATTAAAAACAAAGGTTTTCAGCGCAACAGACAGTAGTATCGCTGCAAAGTCATCTTGAATCTTATTTTCGGATGATTAACGTATGTATTTTAATAGCCGTGGTAACGCATTTGTTGTGCCATTGGCTGTCAATGAAATTTGAACGCTACATTTATGGATATAAGATTTTACTTCTATACTAGCTTTTGCCCGCGGCTCCGACCGTGTTATAAAGTTTTTCCGGAATAAAAGTCCCGCTTTATATTTTCCCGGGACAAAAGTAACCTATGCGTTAGTCCAGGACATGATCTATCTGTATGCCCAATTTCGTCGAAATCCGTTCAGTAGTTCCCTCCAGTAGAATCCTCATTATATTGCAAAACAAATTATTATTCGTCCTAGAAATTGAATCCAGTACCTCCTTTACTCCTTAAATGAAAGGGAAGTATCAGTAATAAAAATAATATTTCTCCTTCCCTACTCAACGTAAATGACATCTCGAATTGAAGACAGATAAAAGTAGCTCATTCTTCATAAGGATTTTGATCGAGTCTGCCATTTTTTGTAACAATAGGACCAAGTTTGACGTGAAGGCGAGTTTACTATATTTTGTTAGAAAGTTTTCTTTGGATATTTTGATGATATTTTGTATGGCAATATTTTTATCGATAATTAGAAAGTTGTCAAGAAATGAAGGCTGCCTCGGCGGCGTAGTTGTATTGATATAAGCTATGTTGTGGTCTTAAGCTATGTTGTGGTCTTGGGTTCGATTCGCGGGTCATTCGCGGTTACAAAGATTACGAAGAAGCGCTCGTCACCCTGAGACATTAGATTAGGTTACATAATGCAGATTACATACGTTTTATGGTCTTTAACACTTAAATGCTTGCATTGTGACTGTCAGGAATAGACAAAACCGACTCTTCTACATTTTTATTAGATTCTACTTGCGACTTTGGTCGCGTAAAGGAATTCAATTATCTCTAGGCATGGGCGTATACAGGGTCATTTTGACATTGCGTTACTAAATGAAACCACATACTTATCTCCTTGAAAATAATACTTTCCATTCAGTTACTTTGACTTTAGATGTAAAATAAAAAAGTATAAGTTTCGAACAAAATAAATATCAATAAAAAGTAACTTTAAGTGTACACGCCCTAATGACACTACTATTACTCTAAGATGAATCGTCGCAGCGGCAACATCATAGTTTCAGTCAGAATTAAATTAAAATTTAAATAACCCCCGACACAAAAAATCTCTAAAAAGTAAAATAATAATAGTGTCTTTGTCGTTTAAGTACCGCAAAAGAAGTATTTTCATCTCCCTGGTCCGGAGTTCGGTCCCCCGACGTGAGGACGCTTGGGCCAAAATATTACTAGGTACTTAAACGACAAAGACACTATTATTATTTTACTTTTTAGAGATTTTTTGTGTCGGGGGTTATTTAAATTTTAATTTAATTTTTATTTCAAACTTTTTAAACTACTTTATTCTCCATCATGGGGCCTTGATAATTAACTATCTATCACCTACTCGTTGAGCCCATCCTTATGAGCCCAAACACACTATATCTGTTATAAGTTGCTAAGGAGTTGCGTATCTCGCAGACTACTTGATGCCGCAGCATCAGCTCATGTTTACAAATATATTGAATGTCACAGTCCACCAAATTTAAAGTCAATCGGATTTTTTAAGTTGGAAATGAGCTGATAATCCTCAAACGCCTGAACAGATCTTCATAAATTATAGCTAAGAACCATTACAGTCACATCAGCTTTCAAACAAAAAAAACCGCGTCCAAATCGGTCCATTCGTTTGAGAGCTACGATGCCACAGACAGACATACAGATACACAGATACACACCCTAAACTTATAACTCCCCTCTTTTTTGTCGGGGGTTAAAAATACTCCTGCACACGCCATATTGGCACTAAACTAAAAAATTATAAAAAAATCATGAAAGTAAAATTTCTATTTTCGGTCAAAATATTAAAGAAAAGACGAGTATGTGGTTTCATTTATTAAAGCAATGTCAAAATGACCCTGTATAAGGGAGGGTTCAGGGGGGTCCCTTTAGCTTACAATGAACCACGCTACGCCACTGACCGCTGACATTTTGGGGATTCGGATCCCCCCTTAGCTTCTAAAATACGGTGTCATACAAGGCAAGAACCCACGCTACTAAATTTTTTATATCGCAGGACCGCCCCACTCCCCCCCCCCCCATGTGAAAGCTATAGCTACACCCATGCCTCTAGGGTTAAAAGAAACCTGTAATAATGGTGGATAATTTTTGCTGTTTTATTGGATTATTTTCGGAATCATAGGAAAATTGCCGCTTCCAAAAAAACTCCTGACAACTTTCCACACATACACACACGCCTAGTATCCCCGAAGGGGTAGGCAGAGGTGCAACTAATGCACACACTTTTCGATGATACTAAGTAGAAAATACTAATATCTCTTTGCCCAACTCGGGGATCGAACCGGAGACCTCAACATTGCAATCGTACCGTAATACAATTACGCCGCCGAGGCAGTACCTTGTAGTCGGCAAAAATATCTGAGAAGACTCTCCGTTGCTCCGAAACCTTACCCATTTTCTTCTTTGGGGTCTATTCGAACCCAAGTAAAAAACAAATGATTTCTTCACTTATATCGATCGACCAGAATACTTCACAAATTTAACCACCGAGGCCAAGATTTACAAACACTTTTCCCATTATAGTTAATTATTACTAATGCACAAGAGTCACTCGTAGAAGAATAAACAGTATTGATATAAAGCTACGGTGTACAAATCTGCGTTTTATTGTCCCGCTCCGCTTGTGGTTTACGAGCGTTGAATACACTGGCTGCTGGCCCTTCATGGGCGGCTTAAGATGTAAACTCTCAGCAATTTATTTTATTATTCGTTCCAAATATCGTTGATCAAGACCAGTATTTAAACATTAAAAAACAGAAAAGGACGACAAAAGTAATGTCACCGTGATTCGGTATTTTATAACTATATTGGTGATACACGCTATTACGGTCGTCTTCCAAAGTACATGCGCAAAAATGAGTCTAAAATCCAAGATGCAATATCCATATTTTGCCCCTTTCCCCCTCCCTAAAGCTTGGTTAGATTTTGAGGCCCATAAAAAAGCGGACATCTCCTTTATGATGGGTGTATGCTGTATGTATTAATTTCATGGCGGAAGGTTTGATAAAAGCAATCCATATACCTTACTATCAAATTTGACGTGTTATAATTCGATGAGAATTACCTACAACAATGGCTTCGTGTTCGGGATATCTTGGTAGTCTTCTATAGCATGCTAATGAGTATCACTGTTAGCATCAAACGACGTACTCGCTTGTTTACCTGTCTATGGTAAATATCTATTCAATAACCAGCCCTGTATGATATAATGCCCACTGCTGAGCACGGGCCTCCTCTACAGCTGAGTTTTAGGCCTTAGTCCACCACGCTGGCCTAGTAATATCCATTCAACTTCACCAAAACCAGGCGTCGTAAATTTCATTGCACAAATGTGTTAGCACCAAAATTCCATCCACTTATAACTTACTCCCCACACAATGCACAGAACAACAGTTGACCTTTTTGTCTAGCCTTACCAATAAAAAGGGTTTATGCGAAAACTTCTAGCACTGAAGTATTCTTATATTCTTTGGAGGACGCTTGGTCGTTTGCTTCAATCGTGACTTCGTACTTCAGAATTAGGGATGGGGTCAGTCGACATTTAATTAAGACTTTCGATCTTTAAAAGTAAGTCAGCAATATCGATACATCTAGTATTTTTGTACACAAATTGATGTTTATCAGATAAATTCAGTAGAATTATGGTGTTGTTGAGTTTAATAACTTAGACTTAACATTAAACACTTTTGCTGGCTACTTCGCTCGTCCCAGTCATTGCCAGTAAAAAAAAATACAATAACACTAGCTCTTATTTTTTTTTGTGAAGGAAATTATCTCTATTCCTCACTAAGACCACAAATTTTACACAATATGACACCTATAATAATGAGAATGCTTGTTTGATCCCAAAACTTGATCCAAAGTCTTTATTGGTCAAAGGAATTAGGGAGAACTTTGTCGATATATCACGAGGCCCTATGCCAGTCTCCACCAACAATTAATTGCTGGAACAAGTCACGTCTCGTTCTTGTTATTCAATAACGTAAGTTAAGGCTAATAAAGCCCCCTTAAACTGTGACCCGAAATAGTTTCGTTATTATTAAGTGGAGTCGTATTTCCTTTTGATCCGGTAATTTTTGGAATTGGGATTCGGGTAGTACAGTTGTGGGTCTGAATCTTCAGACTCTCTTGAGCAGTGTTTTTTTTAAGTGGGTCCTAAATCCTAGGGTCGCATACTTGTGTAGGAGGTCGCAGTCGTAAAACAGCTTTAATTAGAAAGAAAGTTTTATACTTTTCTTACAATGATTCGTCTAATGGTGCTTTTACTTCTGAACTGTAATAAAATTACAGCCACATATAGCATTATGATGAACTTGGCAAGTCGACAGATAATTTATTTGTAAAAGGTTCACTTTTCAAAAAGGTTGAAAACACTACCTTAGAAGACCAGAAATACCCAACAAGCAATGAACTGAATATAGTGGATGGAAGCTTGAGAAGTCTAAGACCACAAAAGAACAGTAACTTTTCATTACTCCTCAAGATGGTCAACAACAAGCAATTAAAGTGAATAACTGAAAACAGTTAAAATACATTACTGGAATGTTTCAATAAATTATTTAACTACGGGCCGCAAATCTCTGAATATTTATTCACAATAACTGTTTCATTGCGAACCGATATTTCTGTTTGCTATAATTACTTGTCATTTAGTGATTGTAATGCGTATTTTGATCGCAAAGTATAATTTATTTAATGGCATTTTTATTGTTATCCAGTGAAAATTAACTGCATAGTAAACGCCACTTCTATTGTTGATAGTGCAAATTTATGATGAAATTCCTCGTTGCGGTTGAAATTACATACACAGATTGTATTGATTTCGCTTCTGTTATTAAATTCTTTGGATAAATTAATATCATACAACATTCATGATATTACAACGGTTAATTTTTAAAATGTTAATTATATAATAGCTATGCTGCTAAGTGAAACCTGCCACAATGGTCCATGTAAGTGTGTCCAGTATAAGCCTGTATACATCAGATTTGAAACAGGCCGACACAATAGGGTAGTTGACTACTTTTTTTAAATACAATTATGAAAATGTATGATATCCAAAATCAAATGGAAAGAGTTTTCAAAATTGGTGCATTAGTAAGTTATAAAGCTTTGAAATTTGGTGGCAGGGGTAGCTGTCAAAAAACAACAATACTAGGTTGTGACGTCACCAAGCTCCGTCGGCCATAACGCTGCCTGCGTGCGAAAAAGATAGCATGATATCCCCGCCACGCCCCTTCTTTTGCTCACAATAATATTTCCAAATTTAATAACTGCTTTGTTTTTCAATCGATTTTGATGCTGATTTCACAGAAGAATTTCTTTTTCGTATTATATACTGTTACATCTAAAATAATGTACAAAATCAAACGAAGGAAACTATCCTATTATGTCATCTGGCAAGGAATTTCTCGTCAGTCAAAATTCTATCTATTTTTTTTTTTTTTTTTTGTCCCTGACTAAACTCTTGTTAGCCTGACGAGGGTCGGCTTATACAAGAACACCGGTCTTGTGGGTGAGCGCAGAAGGCGCTCGCAACCCATTAAATTAAGCGACCACGCTGAGGGCGACCCACTAACGGGTCACGAACCTCGGCTCAGGGCGGCCACTGAGAGGATAAGACATCAGCGTTTGGGGAATATGGTTTTTAACCTGATCCTATTTAACGTGTTGATTGTAGTCTTCGGCAAAAATTCTATCTAGACCCAACTCCACTTACCATTAGAGGCAGTGGTATCACTTTGTTGTGGAATCACAAAAGAAAAAAATGCAACCGTATGACCACACGAGTATGCACCTTCTCAGATAATATTTGAAAACAATAGCAACTTCATAAATAACTTTGCATTGCAGACTGCAAGGCACCTGTGGACCATCTGCATGTCTCAAAATTCTCAATATTTTTCTTTCAACTTTTTCAAATCAAACTACAATCAAAATACGTTATCTATTAGCATGTCAATAGACTTTGATTTAGCCATTTTAAGATCGATCTTATTGGTACAGTAGCGATAAATTATTGACAGCAGGAAAATATTTCCAACCAAACTTAATAAAATAGGTTTTGAAAAACGTCCAGACAGATATGGTCGGCCGGCAGCCAAAATAGTGATATAACGAGACCCAGGCACATTAATATCGTCGGACTAGAAGACGGACTAGAAGACTAATCCATTACCAGAATTTGGGAGCTAGTGTTTTTGCGATTTTATGCACATTCTAAATTTTAATTTATAAATTGAATATCGTAAAAACAGAATTTTATGAAAGACGAGATCAACACTGTAACCCGTGCTTATTCAATATTATATTATAATCATGGGTCAACTTATCCTCATTTGGCCAAAAAATTGCAAGAGATGTAGGTTCCACTCCGAAATACAAATCACACAAGAATTTAATAAAAAAAAAAAAAAAAACAGCCCTGTATTATATATTGTCCCACTGCTGGGCATGGGCCTCCTCTACTACTGAGAGGGTTAAGGCCTTAGTCCACCACGCTGGCCTAGTGCGGGTGGTTTAACGGTGAAGGAATACATTGTGAGGAAACCTACATAACTGAGAATCCTCCTTAAGAATTTCGAGGGTGTGTGAAGTCTGCCAACACTAAAATTTAATAATTAAAATTCTTGACCATCCAAAGTCTATCAAAAACATTAATTCATCTAGATCGTGCATACAGGTCTCAAAAGAAATTAAGTAACAACTTGCTGTGTCATTTCGAATGATTAAAGATCATATTTCCCTAATCCCTGTAATAATAAGCACTGTATTATATACTGCTGAGCAGGCTTCTCTACAACTGAGAGGGCCTTTTCTTTTCTCGCGGGGAAAAACGCGTCATCGCTACCACCACTGAGGGGTTAGTGGAATGGTTATGTTGGTTTCACCGATCTTACGGCCCAATGTCGACACTCGGGAGTATAACATCATCCAAGCGAGCATTGGACTGAGTCCCTAACACTATGTACACCCTACATCGACATACCAACCAAAACCCGCGGTGGCCTTCTTCAGCGAATACGGGACGGCCCCGGGGTATCTTGTTGCACTAAGATAGCTGCACGGAACCGCCCCTGACAACTGAGAGGGCCTAGGCCGTAGTCCTGGTGGACTGGTATAGTATATCGCTGGCCTAGTGCGGGTCAGCGGACTTAACGCACTTTTGAAATTATTTTGTTCCTATTCCTTACCTTTCCTTAAAAGCTTACAACGGTAGGCATTTCATATAACTTCAGGCGACCGACTTTATCATTTGCTAGCCTATGCTATAAAACCATAAACTCTGAGCAGTGACCTGATTTCGACGAAACTTTTCAACCAAAAACCGACACCCTCAAATTTCATCTAGTTACCCAAAGATACTTTATGTACCCGAATGCTAAGCGCAATAAAATCCAGGTAAACGAACTTCCAAGGTGGCTAGGACGGATTTCGAAGATCGGAGGAATGGGCCCCACAATATAATAAAATTTACATTTTTTTTTATGGCATAGAATGACGAGACTAGCATGCCGTTTGCCTGATGATAAGCGATACGACCACCTACACACAGTAGCAACACCATACAGCACCTTGAGTTACAAAGTACTGTGTGGCATTTTACTGCGCTCGTCATCCTGAGACATAAGATGTTAAATCTCATTATGTCCAGTAGTTACACTAGCTACAATGTCCTTCAAACCGAAACACAATAGTGCTTGCACACTGCTGCTTGGCGGTAGAAATAGACATTACGGTGGTACCCATCCAAACGGACCTTTACATATGAGAGTCCTAGCCCCAGTAATCAGAAATCTTATTAGTATAATGCAAGATTTCATCATTGAGGTATTGAGTTAATTTTTATACAATTAATCACACAAATAGATCAAGCCCTATTATATGCAATTTTTGCCTCGTACGTTGCATAGTGGTATTTCGGTGGTAGGATTTCGAGAAACGTCACGCATGGGAAAAGGTGCGCTGTAGGTAATTTTATACAAAATACTTGTGTGTTACAGACCTTGTGAAAAAAAAACCGTAATTCAGTTAAAGCACGTTCTTTAGTCAATGTCTATGTAGGTACTATAGACATGATTAGTATAAAATCTTAAAGGAACAATTACGAGTTTCAAATGATATTTATACAACTGTGGCAGAAAAAATAAAACGGTTCCATTAACAATATCGAATACAAGACCACCAAACTCCATTACGTCCCCGTAATGCTATGGAGTAGCATATACAAACCCCCATTGCCACCACCTAGTGCGCCCCCCAAAATAATGGTGTAAATTTCGCAATAACATCGTTTTATTGTGATAATAAACAAGATATTGTAAAGGGGGAAATTTAAGTGAAGAATATTTTACGAGGCAAGGGAACGACGTCATTCCGCCCCAAGTGATTACTTTATTGAAATGAAATGGAGGTAATACGAAATTTTACTAATTGGCCCTCTTTTGCTTAAATTTTGCTCACGGCTTTAGTCGGAAACCGGTTTGTATCCACTAAAAAGTAAGTATCAGAACTTAAAACAATCATCACAAACGTGTTAAATAAAGTGGTCGAAGCGTGGAAGGAGCTACCGGAGGTTGTGGTGTGAGAAAAACTCGGAATACCAAATATACTACTGGTGGTAGGTCTCTCTTATGCGAGGGGCCACCTGGGTAGGTACAAGCGCAATGTCTTTGTCTACCGCGAAGCAAGTGTCCAAGCACTGTTGTGTTTCAGTTCGAAGCGCATTGTAGCCAGCATAATTACTGGACATTATGAGACCTAACATCTTATGTCTCAAGGTTTCGAGCGCAGTGGGTTTTTTTTATTTTTTTTATTATGGTTGTTTGCTCTTTTCCTCTGACTGCATCAGAGTTCTTTTTATTCTTTCTTTTCTTTCGTTTCTTATTTTATATAAACCATGAAGTTGTGTTATAAATGTTTTTAATCTAGTTTTCTTTATCTCTATATCTACTTATCATATCGATTTCTCATCTCTGTTTCATCTGTTTTGTGATATTATCGGCTGTTAGTTTATGATATTGCTCGAAGTACCTATTTATTTATATTGCTACTGTATTATATTTGTCTTTTATTATTGTTAACTTCTTATTATATACGATACTATATTTATATATGTATATGCAAAACGTGTTTTTTAATATTATGTATATATATGTATATATATATTTTTATTTGTTTCTGTTAATAACTTTGGTTGCAATTTCAGAACAATATTTCAAAAACTTTTTCCGTGTTAAATCATTTTCTATTATTTCGGCAATGCCTTCCTTTTTTATGTCTATCTCTATTTCCGTTTCTATGTCGTATCTTTCCCTAGCATATATGGGACACTCTGTTAGAATATGCTGGACGCTTTCTGGTTGTTCTGGATCGCAGGCGCATGCCGGGCTCTCCTTACATTTGAATCTATTCAAATATTCGGAGAACCCGCCATGTCCTGTGAAAATTTGGGTAAGTATATGGTCCCTGGGAAGATTTCTTAGGATTCTGTAGGCCTTGATAACATCTGGGAAAAAGATCTTCGTGACCGATGCCGTTTCTCCCACTTTGTAACGTTCATTCCATTCGTCAAGCGACTCCTGCCGGATTTGTCGCTTGACGAATGAGATGGGGCATTGGCTGTAGTGTGGTCTGGTCTTAAGATTTTTGGCGGCATCTTTTGCGAGCTCGTCCGCTCTCTCATTGCCCTCCATCCCCGCGTGGGCTTTTATCCAAAAAAGTTCTATAATTTTGTTGTGTTCTTCGCCAGTGTTTAATTTTTTGTTGATTTCGAATGCTAGGGGATGGAGGGAGTTTCCAGCGATGACGGTTTCGAGTGCAGATCTCGAGTCACAGAATATATTGCATCTGGATGATCCCCCTGTCAGTGCCTCGTCTACGGCACATTTGAGGGCCAGCAGTTCCGCCTGGTAGACAGTACAGAAATGGTCCAGTTTTAACTTCTTCGTTTTAATTTCGGCGTCGTCCCTCCATACAGAGAGCGACGCTCCCACTTTTTCCTCTATTTTGCTACCATCGGTGAATATGTTGTAGCAATTGTTCGTGTACTTGGCCACCTCTGCACTGTCCGTCAGGAATCGGAGCTGCCGGCTCCTCCTCTCTGCTGGGTGTTGGAGGCTGACGAAGGCCACAGGTCGATCCACTTCCCTGTCACCTACTACTCGCGTGGAATAACCCTTTTTAATTTCATAGAGGAGTGCTACTTCTCGAACTCTCATGTCTAGTGGTATTAATCCCGCGAGCAGCAGGGCCGAGTTCAGCGACACGGTCCTGTAGGCCTTCGTCAGCTTCTGTGCAAAGTTTCTCTGAAGGGTATCCAGCTGCTTTCTCACATACAGCTTGTTGGAAGCAGGTGCCACGTTAGCCGCATATAGTATCGTGGGCTCAACGACTGCCGTGTACAAAGTTCTAATTATCTCGGGTCCCAAGCCCCATTGCACCCTTGCCGCTGTCGACAGTTTCTTGTAAAAACCAATAGCTTTCCGACACGCTGTTGTAATGTGCGTTTTGAATGTCAGCCCTTCGTCAATTGTAACGCCTAGGAGCTTAATTTCTTTTGAGAGGGCAATATCGATGCCACCCATGTGGAGGACTGGAGAGTCGTATTTCAATCTTTTGGTTATTACCATTGCTTTGGTCTTTTGTGGAGCAAATCTTAATTTGTTTCTGGCTCCCCAGTCCTGCACATAGGCGAGTGCGGCATTGGCTCGTCCCTGGACCTCCCCTATGGAATCCCCGTCGAAAACCAGGGCGACATCATCGGCGAAGGCCTGACAATAGTCGCCCCGGTTTTCCAATCCCTTCAATAAGGGATCGAGAAGGAGATTCCAGAGGATAGGCCCCCCAACAGAACCCTGCACGCAACCTTTACTGGTCCTCTTTTCGGTCTGAGCTCCGGCATACCTAAGCCTGACCAGTCGGTCCTCCAAATAACTCGCAATCACTCTCCTCACGTTTGCTGGACACTCTTCTTCCGCCAATCGGGTTTTGATGGCTGGCCACCAGGCGCTGTCGAAGGCGCCCTCTATGTCCAGTGATACTATCACTGTTATTTTCTTTTGCGTCAGTTTTCCGCGTATGTGTTTTATCAGGACATAGAGGGCGTCTTCGGCGCCCCTCTGTGGCATAAACCCGAACTGACGCACCATTCTTGGTAGAAGGTGCCATTTGAGTCTCTCTACAATCATTTTCTCGAATATTTTTCCTATCACTGGCAGGAGACCTATTGGTCTGTAAGATTTGGGATGGGCATAGTCGTCTTTTCCTGGTTTTCGCAAGACGATTACCGTAGCGGCCCTGGAGTACCTGATTTATAATTCAAAGTTATGTATGGCGTTGCTACTGTTTATGGGCGGTCGTATCGCTTACCGTCAGGTAAACAGCACAATCGTCTCGTCATTTTATTTCAATAAAAAAGGAGAATATGTTTTATTCAAAAAGTATAACCGAAAAATATTAAACAAGAAAATATTCCTATTTGAAATCATAGACTAAAACAAGTATGGTGATGTCTAGGACATAACTAAATCGTAGTCGCATATATAGCCTATAACCACCGCACAATAAATACGAATCGATAGACACCTTGTTTGTCAAAATCGGTTCATTAGGAGCGACGCTACAGTGGAACATAGCAGATACATACATAGGATGTTAAAGTCAGTACCCTTCCTGGCTTCGCCGTAGTCGGGTATAAATAGACTTGAAAGATGCATTACGAATTTAAGAAATAATCGGTGACAGATTCGAAGGATACAGGGGCTTTTAACCGACTTCAAAAAGGAGGTTCTGTTTCAAGTCTGTGTTCAGTTTCTTATAATTACTCGTCTGATAATAAATAAATATTAATAAAGAACCCTATGTCTTTTCTTAGTGTACAATTATATTTCGTACCAAATTATATCAATTTCGGTTCTTTTTTAGTCGTCAAGCATAACATACAGAGATAGTTGAGCATCGTTATGGTATTGATATTACCAGCCCTGTATTATATACTGCCCCACTGCTGGTGGTTGGTTAAGACTAATTACTGCTCCCAGAGACTTGCTGAGCTTCACCGCTTGGTGTCATAAAGTGCGTGCCACTGCCAATCCTAGCTTACAGGAATTGCAGTGGCGGGTGTGAGGGCAGGATATTCTCGTATATCCCACTGCTAGCCACGGGTCGCCTCTACTACCTATAGAGTTCAGACGTCTACCACGCTTGTCTAGCGCAGGTTAGCTACTCGTAACTTCGAATTGGAATGTGGTTGTATGAAGTAAGTAGAAGCTAAGTATGAAATCCTCCTAGCCAGTTTCGGCCACGGCGGCCAATCTCAATGGAGATCAGCCAGGTACGCAGGAGATACTATAGTGCACAAGTGTGTGCGCAATACACAGGTGCACTCGCTATTCCTTCACTCTCATAGTCCGGTGAGACGGCAATCCGACATGACCGGAGAGAGATCAGGCGCAGGACCAACGGCTTTACGTGCTTCGAAGCTTCGTATTCGGGCTTAGAAGCTAAGTATTCGAAGTATAATTAGAGCGCCAAAATAACTTCACTCCATCTGATATTAAGAGAAATGATAGGAAAATGTCCACCGGCTAGTAATGAAAGCGCCTCTTGACGGAAGACGTATTTGTTTTTTTTTCTTAATTGATTCTTATCCATGGACATAAGTCCTTCAGACGCATACTTTTTTCTTTTTTATCCTCAGTAGTATGTCGAAGTAAAGCAGTGGCTACCTTAACAAGACTTAATCGAGGAGTTTTGGCGGTAACAAAAAACACTTGATTAACACAGTTATTTCGATTCACTTCATTTGAGCCCTTTAATAGAACTATATTCGATAATATAACACCATAATTATGCAGTATAACACTAAGTATCACCAAAATCATGAATTAATACAAGAGCACCTCATGACACTTCCAAGTTCCCGCCAAAACTCCACATAATTAGTTATGTAGGCAATATTGCCAATTAAATATTGAATCCGAGACCTCAGCATTGCAGTCGTAGCGTAATGCACCTATGCCACCGAGGCACTCACACTTACGAATATGAGTTTCTGAGTTCGATTATCAGACTCGACAAGTAATACTATGCGTTTATAGGAACTCCAAAAAAATTACCTAATGATGCTGCAAGAACTCCTAGCGACATCTATTAGTACGCACAAAATATATTTAAGCTACAGTACGAAAGGACGTACGCAACTTAAATGCAAGGTTCAGTGAAAGGGCAGCTAAAATGAATACGAAGTTAGACACTAGATGGCGCTGTTCTCAATTTAACTTTAAGTAAAGGAAAGGCATCTCGAGAACGATATTAGCATCCGATACTATTTGAAGACATAATGAATATTGCGCAGATTGCGAGCTACCATTTTTAAGCGATTTTGGTATTGTAATTACTGGAATAGGAAATTTGATATTAATAATGTTTTAAGCAAGGGCGGATCCAGCTTTGGCGCCAGGGGGGGGTCACATAGTCGTGGTCAAGTCACAAGAAGTTATAATTTAATTTTGAAAAGTAAAAAGTAGGTATTCTATTAATAAATGTAATTACTGTAGGTACTTAAAAATACCTACCTATATTTAAATAACATTTTTTTTTAAGTCTTCTCCCGAAACGCGTTACCTAATGTTTCCGTATTATTATAATGCTCTTTGTTTTGCGTTCGTTCTTTTAAACGTTCCATTAGAGGTTAGTTCTAGTTAGACATTACGCGTTAGTCGAAAAAAAGCGCGCACAAGTGTCACACGAAATTTGACATACGTAATATGAATGGTAGCGGCCGTGGCGGTGGCGCGACGAAATTCTTTTCGATGCGTTCGTTCCCGAATAATACGTTTGCCATCAAAGTATTATATTAAACTAGCTTTTGGTCGCAGCACCGCCCGCGTGAAAAAGATTTTCCGGTATAAAAGTCCCGCTTTATATTTTCAGGGAATAAAAAATAGCCTATGTATTAATCCAGGACATGATCTACCCACGTGCCAAATTTTATTGAAATGCGTTCAGTAATTTAGGAGATGTGCAGTAAGAAAAAAACAGAAAAACACAGACAAACAGAAAAGAATTACAATAATCACTGATTTGTGTTCCATTACTCTTCTGTAGTCACTGCCTTTCTTTTTTATCACATTTCTTTAAAAAATCTAAACTTTGGATGCAAATAAAACACAGCTGTATATTTAAAAATTATCTTGTAAGTATGTTTTACAAACATATTTGAACAATGAGTTAGATATTTAAATTTAGATATAGAAGACTGAAAATGAAGATCTCCAAAGTAAAAAATTTACCGTACCACTAAATTTGTGATTTAAGTTTCAGTACACACATTATTTTTTTGTAATGTCCAATAACCAATTTAAATGTTATGAAAGGATAATCGTGAAATTCTATCGATAAATCAAAATAACGACTAACAAAAACTATTATAATAAAAAAACCTCTTGATTGTAATGTATAAGATTTGATAATAATCTAACTCTATTTACATACGATAACAAAATCCTTGAATATAAAATCAATTGCATTCAAAAATCGATTATTTGTTGCAACCGTTTTTTTGTTCTCTTCCCTACACACTATCCGACCTATAAGGAGTATTGATATCTTACTGATACTTCGAAGCAAATCAATGCCAAAATAACTTTCTACGCCTTTTTTAGTCTAATCAACAAGTTCAAAAACGCGAAAAATAGAGATAAAGGGCCTAAAAATATGAGCGATGGCTCATTCGATTTGTAATCACCTCTAGAAAAATGTTTTTGAAGGATTTTGGTGCAAGTTAAAAATTGCAATTGTTATTAACAAAATACGATGAATAAAAAAAGATATTTCGTTTTTTGTTAATAACTCGAAAAATATTAATATTTAAGCTATTTTGAAAAAAGCTCGTTAAAGAGGAGAAAATTTCCAATAAAAAAATCCTAACTCCTGGAATTCTATCTCCATTATTTATAATTTTAATTAGACGTTGAAAATAGGGCTCCGCGCGGCAGTTACGGCATGCGCGCGCTGCCGCTAAAGAGAGTTCAGCAATAAAAATAATTTATATATAACATAAAATGTGATTTTAAAAATTTGAAAATATTCTTGTATCTTCTTAACACTTGAAAGAATCGAGCCCTGAAGAAAAAAAAGTTTAATCACCATTTTTCAAAAAGTTATTCAATTGTTAACTAACCAATTTTTTCCCAATCTCCATTGGCATAAACAATGTGATGAAAGGTATAAATAATTGGCCTATAAATATTAAACTTCGTGGATCCCTTTTGATATATGTACTTTATAAGATCCTGCGGTAAATTTTCATTAAAGTTTATTAATTTGTTAGTTATGATTTTTATAACTACTTAATTTTATAAATTTTGTAATTTTTCAATAGTTATAAAAAATCATAATTAATAAATTAATAAACTTTAATGAAAATTTACCGCAGGATCTTATAAAGTACATATATCAAAAGGGATCCACGAAGTTTAATATTTATAGGCCAATTATTTATACCTTTCATCACATTGTTTATGCCAATGGAGATTGGGAAAAAATTGGTTAGTTAACAATTGAATAACTTTTTGAAAAATGGTGATTAAACTTTTTTTTCTTCAAGGCGCGATTCTTTCAAGTGTTAAGAAGATACAATTTATTAAAATTTTTAAAATAAAATTTTATGTTATAAATAAATTATTTTTATTGCTGAACTCTCTTTAGCGGCAGCGCGCGCATGCCATAACTGCCGCGCGGAGCTCTATTTTCAACGTCTTATTAAAATTATAAATAATGGAGATAGAATTCCGGGAGTTAGGACTTTTTTATTGGAAAATTTCCTCCTCTTTAACGAGCTTTTTTCAAAATTGCTTAAATGTTAATATTTATCGAGTTATTAACAAAAAACGAAATATCTTTTTTTTTTCATCTTATTTTGTTAATAACAATTGCAATTTTTAACCTGCACCAAAATCCTTCAAAAACATTTTTCTAGAGGTGATTACAAATCGAATGAGCCATCGCTCATATTTTTAGGCCCTTTATCTCTATTTTTCACGTTTTTGAATTTATTGATTAGACTATTTAACCCCATTAGGGAAGGAATTTCAATAAAATACGAAACATGTCTTCCATCAATTGTGTTAAAAAAGTTTACGCTAAATTTGAATTAGATTGGACCAAGGAATCGCGTTGCCCCATAAAAACTTTGCCCCCCTTTTTCATCTCCTTAGGGGTAGAATTTCGGAAAATCCTTTCTTATCGGAAGCCTACGTCATACAAGGAACACACCCTCCAAGTTTCAGGTCTCTACGATCAGCGGTTTAGGCTGTGCGTTGATCCGTCAGTCAGTCAGGACTAAGCCTTTTATATGAATAGATTAATTAAATATTTAAAGTACTTAAATAAAATCTATATTGTGACAAAAAATATATAAAAACATTATGTTTAATAATTTTAATTAGTGGTCCACCTAAGTTCTGGACTCCGTCCAGGGGGGGGTCATGACCCCCATGACCCCCCCCCTGGATCCGCCCTTGGTTTTAAGTCTTCGTTGGTTAATGGAAAAAAGATTTATATATGAATTTTAGAATCTTCAGTTGATGTCAGTGGATATTTTCGAGACACATTTAATTCTTCTTACATAACAGAAATATATTTCCTGGAAAAAAATTCCATATTTTATTACACTGTCAAATAGAATCCCTAAAGCGACATTATCAATTATAATATAAAAAAATAAATGCAGTGGCTTGTTATTATTTCATATTAATTAAGTTATTAACTACGGCAGTATTTAATAACGACATTTTATATAAAATTTGTGTATCTTTTAATTTGGTACATTTAATTTAAAACTCCAATTAAAAGGCTTTTCTATTGTTTCTTATCAGCAATTTAAACCTCTATTTGTTTCCCCGCTTTCTTAATAAACTAACTGTGCCCACAACTTCGTCTGCGCGGACTTAGATCAATCTCAGCCTGTTATGTCTCTGCCAGTACTTCATATCTCTCTCTGTAACACGCGCGTCGTGTGTGGCCCGTCTCCCCGTATGGCCATCTGTCCCTGAATTAGCCTATAATGTTACACAGAATGCAGCTTAATATTATTTTTATTAAGTTTAAATCCTGTGATTGGTTTTAAGCAGCGAGAATTTAAGGTCAGAAAATCAAAAATTGGTTTGCTTTCTGTCTTTTTTGGTCTATTCCCAGGGTCTTCTAGGTATTTCTTACCAAAAATATTTTATGTGCAAATTCAGAAAATCTACGAATTTATTATGTTATTATCCGCCTGCGTGAAAATGTTTTTCCAGGATAAAACTCACGATTTGTATTTTTCCCGGATAAAAAGGGTCCCTGTCTAGGGTCTCAAACTATCTCCATAACAAATTTCATCGAAATCTGTTAAACAGTTTTGGAGATGTGCAGTAACAAACATACAGAAAAACAGACACACAGAAAAGAATTATAAAAATTACTGATTTGTTTTCCGTTATTCTTCTTTAACTTCCCTCTTTCTTTTTTATTACATTTATTTCAATGTACCGACACACCGGGATCTACTGCTTTATTATAGATAGATAGATGTATAGATAGATTGTAAATGCGAAACTTTATGAAGATATTTGTTAGAAGTAAATGTTATACGGATTCAGATATTTTCCATACAGCTTAATGTGTTTTTTTTTTTTAACAATTTTTATCCCGCGTAAAAGAAACGCTATTTATACTACTTGATAATAATTGAATGTAGGAAATTTTTGAATCAAAGATCAACACGTATATTAATAAATTCTTAGAGCTAAGGGTATTCCCAGTAACTTGAAAATTAAAATTAACTTTCTTAGCAAACACTGATAAAATTATCCCTTCTATATTCTCTCAAACATTTATTATCTACCACAACAGGAATCTATGTAAGCCCTTATCCCCGAAGGGGTAGGCAAAAGTACAACTAGTGCAATTACTCTTCGCCGTGTGTTCCGTCCCATGATGTGACACATTGTGATGTAATATATTATAAAACTATATGTATATAAAATAGTGACAGCGCCATCTATCGGCACACGGCCGTATTGCCTCATATAAGGAACTGAGCGTAACATTTTCCACTATTTTCCGTTACGTAAGGATCGCGGATTAACGCGACCCGCCGGTCGAAAAGAAAGCTTAACTGTTTGAAATTGCATCGGGCCGATATCGGTAGGTCAGCAACCGCACCCTCTGTCAACCGGACAGGGAAATCAGTGGAGTCGATTTAATCTTATTATCTCTCCTTAACTAATATTTAGGATATAACATCCTCTGCTGGTCGATATTTCTTTGGGCTTCAATCTCATTAGAATCAGATAAATTGTCACTTTTCTGAATAATTATAAAAATCGGTAGAAAATCACTGAAAGGATTTGTATTAAATGTGGCAGGGGAATAAACCACATCCTTATTTAAGATATAGGCTATTTTTATGCCGTAAAAATTACATAGTAGGACTTTTATTCAAGAAAGGTTTTTCTTACACCGACTCAAGGGCAGGTGGACAAGACCGCGTTTATCCATATACTAGTATTGCTCGCGGCTCGGCCCGCGTGAAAAGGTTTTCCAGGATAAAAATATTTTCCCGAGATAAAAAGTAGCCTATAGCACTCAGGAGTAATTTAGCTTCCTATTAGTGAAATAATATTAATTATCGGTTCAGTAGTTCCTGAGATTCACGTGTTCAACCAACTAAACAAACGAACTCTTCAGCTTTATATTAGTATAGATCACCCCGAGAAACCTATAAAAATCTCACAGATGGGTAAAGTACTACCCAAAAATTTCAAAGGTTCGGAATCAGTAACCGCTAGTGCATGGTTTCAACAAGATGTTATCATGTTCGTACTATTTTTAAAATAGTTTTCACTACAAATACGACTCCACAGCACTGTTATTCCGGGAATATATTCCACGTAAGGCATCTGAATGCTCATTACTGCCTCCATATTGGCCGGGTCGTTATCTCAGAGCTGCAACGCACGACTTCTTTAATATACCTCGGACAGGCTCGAATGGCCCGTGATACTATGATAAAGTATATTGAACTTAAGTTTACTTACAATTGGGATTACATAGTATCAATTATTAATACTAATATTTTAGTTGACAATAGAGAACTAACAAATTGAACAAAATAAAAAGATAATTACACCATCCAAAGTTCACAAAAAAATTTCAATTACGACTGTGACCATTTACGTATTAAAAGTGTAGTAGGGGTCGTCCAGTCGTTGAATTTAATATATTTGTAACACATATTATGAACAAATTTCATTAATATTCATAAATATTATGCTCTTCTTTTTTATATGTATTTTAATTATAATAAGTTGCCTAGCCTAGTTGGGAGTGGAACGGACTGCCGAGACGAATGTCCGAAGGTTCAAAACCCAAGGGCACACACCTGACTTTTCTAAATAAAATATATGTGTATTCTTTGTAAATTATTGGTCGCTTTAACAGTAAAGAAAAACATCGTGAGGAAACCTGCATACCTGAGAAGTTATCTGAATTTCGAAGGTATGTGAAGTCTGCCAACCCGCACTAGGACAGCGTAGTGGACTGAGGCCTTAACCCTCTCAATTGTAGAAGAGGCCCGTGCTCAGCAGTGGGCAGTATATAATACAAGGCTGGTATGGTATGGTGTGGTCATTATGGCAAATCTTACACTGCTCCATGTGCGAAATGTCTTTAAAACGAAGGTCAAAGTTTTTTCTTCAGGTATAATAGAATTATCATACACGACCTCATGGTGCCACGAGTCGGCAAGCATAGTGTAGGGCGCCCTCTAGTAAGTTGAATTGACGATTTCCGAAAGAGTAGCTGGCAGAAGCAGGACGCCACGAGCCCAAGACAGGGTAGAATAGCTCATATCGGAGTGGGCATATGTACAGCAGTGAACTGGCAATTTCTACGAGCCGATGATGATGATGATGACTTCATGGTACGTGCTATATAGTCCAAAATACGATCGGCTAGAAACGCTGTATTTTCCAACGTCACTGTGCAGGCTTACAAAATTACTTCTTTATTCCTAGACAATAAGGGCCTTCACAAACCTGTTTTTTTTTTTATCGCAGGGAAAAACGCGTTATCGCTACCACCACTGGGGGGTGAGTGGAACGGTTATGTTGGTTTCACACAGTCTTACGGCCCAATGTCGGGCCTTCACAAACCTGCCTCAACATAACCTTTATAAGAGAGCTCCTGTGTTTTACCTACAGTCGGTACGGTTAACTTTTGTCTGTCTGTGCATTTAATTGATGGAATTTTATCATTACATCCAAAATGGACCAGTTTATTATCTATAGTTTATATTTGTTGTGCAAATTCTGAACAAAACCAAATTCATTGTTTGTGGATGCAGTTATAAACAACTTTTCGGCTTGCTATTAAAAATTGTATAGGTCTGTGATAGTTATCAGTGTTTGTCTTTTTTTGAGTAACATTTACCGTTAGAGGAAGTGAGACAAAACATAAGATAACTATGACAGATGATTATTAGTAAGGTCCGAAGTCTTGTCCATTCCTGCCAAACAGCATTGCGTAAGCATTTTAATATAAAATGCGATTCAAATAAGAATAGGATCGACTTTGCGCCATATTGTAAAGTCTAAACTATTAAATATTATATTAAGCTAATTTAGCAATAACATTTTTTATTTAAATTTTATATAAGACTCAATTAGACAAAATAAAATAAACCGTTATGATATGCTATTAAGCTTTCTATGCAAATTTTGTACTTTTAAAGTGATAATTGACACATAAAGGTCATTGACGTTCCTACTCATATTTGAATCACATTGTACAATAATCCTGCTAGCTTGCCCAACGTAATCACTGAGAATTAAGACACTTACCACTTGACACCTGTAGTCTCAGGATGAAGTGGACAGTTTAGTTCAATACTTTCTAATTAAAAGTCTAAAATCAATCAACTAAAGGCCAATTTCCAGTAAACAATAGTTAACGCTATCTTCAACCTGCTCCCAAATAAATGGTAATTAAATGAGTAGTATCTACAAAAGCTGTTTGAAACTTAGAGTATGGTCAAATGCCCGAAAGTTTAAAACAATAAATGTCAAATAAAATTTACTTGAAACATATGAAACTGGCCCTTCATCTCACCACAAATTTGTAAATAGATATTAATATCGACAATTGAAACTTTGACTAGCGTTTTCAGTATTTTGGTTGGTTTAATCTTCAATCATCTATTAAAATCATTGACTGCCTCGGTGGGGTAGTTGTATTATGGTACGACTGCAATAATGAGGTATGGGTTCGATCCCCTGGTCGGGTAAAGTGATATTGAGTTTTTCTATTCAGCATCAGCTCGGAGTCTGGAATTTGTGCCCGATATGGCGATAGGATCGCCACCTGTCACATCATGGGACCGAATAACGGCGTAACGGTGCACTAGTCGCGCCTCTGACTATCCCCTTCAGGGATAAAAGGCGTGTGTGTATGTGTGTAAAATCATTGACTGCCTCGGTCTATCTGAGGTCTCGGGTTTCAATTGCGAGATCCAGATAAGATGGTATTGGGTTTTTCTAATCAGTTTTAGCCCGAGTCTTGAAATTCCCTAAGCTATAGGCCCGCTCTCTCTTACATATGACTTACCATAGCTGATGAAATTTGTAGGACACCACTGTCTGCCCTGAAAATGGAAAAGGCGATATGCTATGCATTTATTACAAGTATCAGTTACTAGTTTTACACATACACTCACGCCGTTTATCCCCGAAGGGGTAGGCAGAGGCGCAACTAGTGCACGCACTTTTCGCCATTATTCCTTCCCATGATGTGATAGGGGACGAACCTATCGCCATATCGAGCACGAATTCCAGACTCCGAGCTGATGCTGAATAGAAAAACGCAATATCACTTTGCCTGACCCGGGGATCGAATCCGAGACCTCAGCATTGCAGTCATACCATGATACAACTACGCCACCGAGGCAGTCTACTAGTTTTATTATTCTGTGAAAAACACTTAATGTTTGCGGTAAATAACAAGTGCAAAGTTGAAAGCAATGATCAAACTTTCCTACACTGTGAACAGTATAATGTTACAAAGTTTCCTGATTTAATGCTTCTGGTATAGTTTTTATTAGCTAGTAGGTAAGTGGAAGTATTACTGGTGGTAGGTCTCTCCTATTTAAGGGTCCGTCTGGGTGGGTACCACCGCAATGTCTATATTCTACCGCCAAGCAGCAGTGTGCATGCACTGTTGTGTTTCGGTATGAAGGGCATTGTAGCCAGTGTAACTACTGGACATAATGAGACTTAGCATCTCATGTCTCAGGATGACGAGCGCAGTGTAATGCCACACATTAGGTACTTTGTAACTCAAGGTGCTGGATGGTGTTGCTACTGTTTATGGGTGGTCGTATTGCTTACCATCAGGCAAACGGCATGCTCGTCTCATCATTCAATGCCATAAAAAAAATGTAGTTTTAGTCCTTATTTCCTTGATTTTTACGTTGTTTAGTTTACCATACCATACATACCAGCCCTGTATTATATACTACTACTGTATCACTGGTCACTGCTGAGCACGGACCTCCTCTACAACTGAGAGGGTTATTTGTTTTTGATTAGTTTATTTGGGCTCTAATAGGAAGAAAGTCTATTTTTCTAGTCTCTGGTAGTGATAATAATCAATACTGGAAACTCTTGGTTTTGAAAATCAATAGAGTTTGTGAAGAAGGAGTGGATGACGAGAAAAGGACAAAGGTTTCCAACATAGAGAAGTGCAGAGAACAAGTATTTCCAAGCCTCTTTCAGAATCAATGTGTACAGATATAGAAAGAAGTGTACCCAATTAATTTGACGACAGAGCTTTGAGTATCTAGCAATGCAAAGGAGATGGGATGACCAGGCGAACCCTTCATTGGTCATACATGCGCAGCTGGTCATAAACTTTTATTAAAACCTATGTGACTTGCGATCGCTATCATTACATTATACGATAATGACATTAAGCGGTGCTCTACAGAAGTTGTGATTTTTTGTTGTGTTATTGTGTAAAAAGCGACCTAATATTCAGCCCTGCATGACATTCATTTTATGGCACTTAATAGAATTTTCAATGTCCATTATGTACAACATAATTTGTAATGATATTTGACACGAAGATGCCTTCTTTTTCTCAAGTCGCTCATATTCCAAGTACGCATTTACTCGCTGTTGCATTTTGTGCGGGGCTCGGACTGGGCCAACACCCCGCAATGTGTTGTGTGTGTGCTGGATTGCGTGAGTGGGAATATGGCGATACCAGTGACAAAGTAACAAAGGCGTAAAATCGGGAAATAGCGTTTATTTCACACACTGAATCGAAAGTTACAAAGTTCAGCCACAACGGTAGCCAAATTCTCCCGGCGTTAATATTCGGCGCGTAGTCTCTCGTTGCTACGCCGTAGCTATGCGACGTAGCTGGAAGTCGTCCTTGTAGCACCGTGCCACCGCTGATGAGGAAGGATGGTCCACTCTGCATAAGCGCCTGTTTCCTCTTCAAACTTGCAGACTTCTTCTTTCTTGCCGACTACTTGCTGTTTTCTTGATGTCCCGAACTATTTCTATTAAACAAAAAACTCCTAACACGTTTTAACTCAAAAATACAAAAAAACAAATTAGCTTAAGTACTCCGCGGCTATACCGTACGGAGCACTAAGAGGGCCTTCCCTCTTTCTAGGACCTCTTTTTCACTTTCAAGATTACACTTATTTTCAATTCGCGCCTAAGTTAAATCTATATGCCTAAACTATAAGTGTCTTGGTACATAGACACTAAGTGGCTCTATATACTAAACATCATAAAACAACCTTATGTGCATTACAAAGAAAGTTATCGTGATTTACTTACTCTAAGTTTAGCACAAACGATGCACACAAGCAACATTTCTAAAAATAACTATTTAAACTTTATACATACGTTCATCCCGCTACCGCAGCGGGGTAGGCAAAGTTCTAACCTACACTATGACACCGAATGAAACACTACACAGTTCATACCGGGTGAGTTATAAGCGTTCAATGACCCTAACGATAACACGATTTTTTTCACTAAGATCACTGACTAAAGTCTATGACGTCACTAAGAGGTCCGAGTTCTATTACGAAATCGCGCATGCGCGGTATGCACTTTACGTTGTTCTCTCTTCGAGAATATGCGTCCTGCACATTCTCCCGCCGTGCATCACCCAGCGTCCAGGGGGTGATGCAGTCACGCTGTCGGGCAGGATGCATCCGCCGCTGGCTGCGGCGCGGCGCTCTCGGTCCTTGTGTCGTCAGCTTGGTGTATGACGACGATCCTCTTCACGGGTCGTCGCAGGACACCTCCGCGGGTGGTGATGTCCACTGTGCGCACCACTCCATCTGGGCCGGGATACATGGCGCAAATGCGCCCCCGCGGCCATGTGTTGCGCGGGAGCGTGCCGTCTATGATGCGGACGACATCACCTATTTGCAGTTCGGGGCCCCGGCTGTGGGCCTCCCGCCGGTTTCTTAGCTCGGGGAGGTACTCCCGGAGCCAACGCGTCCAGAATGCGTCGGCGAGCTGCTGTGTGGCTTTGAGGTCGGCGTGCGCGCCGAAGTCGTGGTCGGCCGGGAAGTTCGGCACCGACCACGGGCCCCGACCGCCCAACAAAAAGTGGTTAGGCGTCAGGGCTTCCGGATCCTCAGGGTTCACCGACACGTGGGTCAATGGTCGGCTATTGACTGTTAGTTCGACCTCGGCGAGTAACGTTGCCAACGTCTCTTCTCGAGGGCTCCTCTCGTGGAGCACCGTTTTTAGTGCGGTTTTCACAGTCCGCACCAGTCTCTCCCAGGCGCCGCCCATGAATGGCGCGCCCGGGGGAATGAAGCGCCATCGGATCGCCCTCCGCGACGCCTCTTCTTCGGCGCCCGCGAGGAGGGTGTTGCGCAGCTCTCGTTCCGCGCCGTGGAAGTTGGTCGCATTGTCGGACCACAGCTCGACGGGGCTCCCACGACGCGCTGTCATGCGCCTGAGTGCCATGATTGCACCCTGCGCACTTAATGAGTGCACCACCTCTAGATGCACCGCTCGAACTGTCAAACATGTAAAGAGAGCTACATAGCGCTTTTGATTGCTGCGGCCCACGGTTACGGTGAGCGGACCGAAGTAATCAAGACCGGTATAGGTAAATGGTCTGTGATGATGAGCCAGCCGACAGGCAGGTAAGTCGCCCGTCACCGGCTGCGGCGGGGTCGCCGCCCTCTGGCGGCACTTCAAGCAGCTCCTCAGTGTAGTCTTGACCGTCGGGCGTAGTCTCAGGATCCATCTCTGTTGGCGGCAGCAGTTGACCACGCTCTCGACGCTGGCGTGATGCAGCTCTGCGTGGACGTGCTCGATCCACAGCCGTGTTGCCCGATGCTCGCCGTCGACGACCGGAGGGTGCTTCATTTTTTCTGTGATTCCCGTGGTAGCTGAAATCCGACTATTTAAACATATCAAATTATTAATTAGTACAATACTCAAAGGATACAGGCGGCTATCCCGTGATACGGGTTTTCCTTGTGCGAGTGCACGTATTTCTTCGGCAAACACTTTTTCTTGACTCATTTTTATAATGAGGTATTCCGCCCGTTCTAACAGCTCAGCTGGGAGGGTCATGAATGTTATGTCCTCCGATTTTCGCGCGCTCCTCTTCAACGGTTTTTTCGACGTTTGAGCGCGTTTCCAATCCGGGTCCTTTTGCGAAGCGGCCTTTGTTCGCTTGTGATTAACGTAATCACACCGTCGCCGGAACATGCGCACTGCCTGCAGAGTGCGAGCTGTAGCTCTCAAGTATCGGGTCCAACTCGAGAACCGATTCACGTCGGGTAGGGCCTCTGAGAGCTGTGGCTCTCGATGTCCTGAGGTGACGGCGCCTACTCTTTCTTCACCGGTCGTGGTGATGATGCCCCTTTCTTCCGTGGGCCATAAGTCGGGTGGATTTCGGAGAAATTCCGGCCCATTGAACCATCGATGTCGCTCATCGAAGTTGTCCGGCACGTCGCGTGTGGCATCGTCAGCGGCATTGTGGCGCGTCGGCACCCATCTCCATTCGCTCGTTTGTGAATGTTCCTCTATTGCCGCGACGCGATGAGCGACGTATGGTTTGTATGATCTGGATCCTGTTCTGATCCAGCTCAGCGTTGTCCGACTGTCTGTCCAGTAGGTCGTTGACTCGGGTTGTCTTCCGTGTTCGCGCTTCACCGCGGCTGCCATCCGTGTGCCGAGTACTGCTGCCTGTAATTCTAGACGGGGAATGGACGTTAGTTTCAGCGGCGCAACTTTCGCTTTCGCTGTTATAAGCGAAACCGTGACCCGTCCGTCTTCATCTTCGGCTCGCCAGTATAGTGCGGTCGCGTAGGCGGACTCGCTGGCATCGGTGAACACGTGCAGCTGCAATCTTCTAGCTCGAGTATAGCCTAGGTAGCAGCGTGGCACGGACACGTGACCCAATCTTCTCAGCTGTGTGACCCAATCCGCCCATCCGGCGGATATGTCGCCGTCAAGCGGATCGTCCCATGCAGTGCCGCGTCTCCAGACCTCCTGCAACAGCTGCTTGGCCCTTACCGTCACTGGGGATGCAAGACCTAGAGGATCAAACAGGGACATTACTATTTTAAGCGCTTCTCGTTTCGTGGGCGCTTCTCTGATTAACAAGTTTGGCGGTATGCGCGCCAAATCCAAATTGAAGGCGAGTCTGTCTTCCGTTGGTCTCCAAATGAGGCCCAAGACTCTCTCCGCCTTTTCTAAGTCCACCTCTTCGCGGTGGGGACTTGCCGATTCGCCGAGTGCTTCAAGTACCTCAGGCGAATTACTCGTCCATTTTTTCAATATAAAATGCGCCTCACCGTGAATGTCGCGCACTTGCCGCGCAATCGTTGTCGCGCTTTCTATGTCCGGATAGCTGTCAAGGTAATCGTCCATATAATGTTTTCTCCTTATCGCGTCGACAGCTTCCGGATGCGTCGATCGAAATCTGTCCGCGTTGCGATTCATGACATAAATCGCCGTCGCGGGAGAGCTAGATGCACCGAAAATGAGTACCTTCATCCTGTATATTTCCGGCGGTTCGTTATCTCGGCGATCCGCTCGCCAGAGATATCTGAGGGCGTCGCGATCTTCCTCGCGCAATCTCACCTGCATAAACATCTCCGTGATATCCGCGGTGACTGCAATGGGATGTTCCCGAAATCGCATCAGGACGGCGGGAAGAGGCTGCAACAAGTCTGGACCTGTCAATAAGTTATCATTCAAAGTGGTACCCTTTGTCTTGGCCGCCGCGTCGTGCACAACTCGCAGCTTGTCCGGCTTCAAAGCATTAAAAACTGCGAAGTGCGGCAAATACCATGTCCTTGTTCCATGGGAGGTCGCGGGGGCTGGCTCGGCGTAATCCTTCTCGATCAGCGCCTCCATCTGTTGGTTATATCTGACCTTGAGTTCGGGGTTCCTATCCAGCTTGTTTTCTATGTTGTGCAGCCTTTTCAAAGTGTTCTCGTAATTGTTCGGGAGCTCGACATTTTCTTTTTTCCACAGGAGAGACGTGGTATATCTTCCGCAGGGTTCTCTCGTGGTGTTGTCCTCCAGGATTCTCAGCGCCTTTTCTCCGGGGTCGCTCTTCGGCCTGCGGGGATCTACAAACAAATTATCAAGCAAAATAAATTCTTTTACGAGCTCCTCAGTTAGGTCGTCGGTTGCTGTCTGGCCGACGAAATTCACCCTGTGTCCTAGGGCTCTGGTCCGGCTCCCGTGTACCACCCATCCTAGTGGTGTGAGCGAGGCGACCGGTTGGTTCCTCCTCCCGGACCGTGTCTTGCTAGATATAAGCAAATGCCAATTATCCTGGCCTATAAGAAGTCGGGGTTTCGCTTCTTGCGTTTGTGATGCAGGCAGGAGGCCCTTCAAATGGGTACAGTCTCGCAGCGCCTCTTCAGGAATACGCTGCGCCGCCAATCTCAAGTTGTCGACGGTGCGGGCTTCTATCTGCTGCCATCCCCGACTTCCCCTTATCTGAAACTTAACACGACATGAATTATTCCGTGTAGTTTTCTCTCCATCGTACGTGATTATGTGGAGCGGTTCATCCGGTCCCTCCGCGCCGATGTCCTTGGCCAGCTGATGGTCGATCAAACTGACCGTCGACCCGTCATCAAGTAGCGCGAAAGTGTGAGCCTCTCCCGCCGGTCCTGAAATGCATACCGGAGCTATTTTCAAAAATGACATTTGCGACGTCCATGCCGAATTTACCACCTCTTCATTGGTGGCCTCGTCGGTACTCTTACTCCTCCGGTCCGAGTGCAGCATCCTATGGTGATGTCGTTCACACCCGTCCGTGTCGCATTTTCGAGGCTTGCATGTGTGTTGCTTCGATCGAAATTTCAGGCACCTGAAACATAGCCTATGTTTTTTTGCTAAGTCCCACCGCGCGTCAACCGCGGCATCCCGAAATCGTGCACATTCGCCCATCGAATGTACCTCCTGGTTGCATACACAGCATGCGGGCTTCTGTTTGTCGGCGACGGTATGTATTCGTTGCCGGCGTGGTTGTTCGCCGCCGCTAGCCTTCACCGGGGCCTTGTCCGCGATGATCTCTGGCACGGCGAACGGACTGCATATCTCCGCTTCCCTGGCAATGAATCGGCTAAATTTTAATAAGTCGGGCTCACCTCTATGTTGTGCGGCGGCGAACTCATACCATTGCCTTCTCAGCGTCGGAGTCAATTTTTCCATCACCGCCTTCGTAACCTCCGGATTATACAGGTAGAAGGCACAATCGAGCGCTTGCAGGGTTCCCACGACATTTTCTATTTTCGTACTGAAAGTGCAAATATCTCGCGGCGAATCAGTGAGGCGGGGTAGCGCCCGGAGTCGCTCGATCTCGGCCAATGCGATCGAGTCCGGACGCCCAAACCGCGTCTCGAGAGTCCTCAGCACAGCGTTCGGTTCGGCGTTGGTGATGAGCAGCCCTTGTACTGCTTCCTTTGCTGTGCCCCGTAAGCTGCGGCGCAATCGGGACATATTCTCCAACGCTGTAAAATAACTTGCGGATTCATTATAAGCGGCTCTATAAGTTAGCCAATCTTGATGCGCACCGTTGAAAATGGGCAACTCCGTATACTTCAACGGCTGTCTATGTTGTGCAGCTTGCACAGCTTGCGTTATGGCACACGCAAGTTCACTATAATCGGAGTTCGGTCGCGCTGCGACCAATTCCCCGCCCCGCACTTGACGCGGGGTAGGCGGGGGCTGCGGCGGCGGCGGCTGTTGCGAAGCTTCATTTTCTCTTAACCAGGCTGCTACTACAGGCGGCGGTTGCTTCGCAGGCAGCGGCTGCACATTCGGGTTCGATGCCGCGGGGTTACCTGAAAATGTTATGAAATCGAGCGGATTATTTGATGCATCATTTGCCACTGGGTGACACGTTGGCGGGGGCACGGCACTGGCTCCCGCCGGTGCAGACGCCGGGATGTCCCAGGATGCGGCGGTGATCACTGGGTCTATGGGTTCGGGTGGCGGCTGCACACGGGATTGCGCATCTTGCACTTCGTGAGGTCGGTTATCAATCGCGAGCAGCTGACTGGTATGTAACCAGCTGTGAACGCGTTGATCCTGCTCGACCTCGGTGATGACGGAGTTAAGGTCATCCTCGCTATCTTCCGCTTCGATCTCTGCTAGCTTTGCGGTCGCTAGCTCTATTTTGAGTTTTGTGAGTTCGGCCCTGGCCTGTGCCAGGCGACGTGCTTTCGTTGAACGCCTTGAAGAAGTGGCTGGTCGACTTCGGGGCCGCTGTGGCTTCCTCTCTTCCGGTGCGGCGGCTTGAAGCTCCTCCGCAGCGGTGCCGGCAGCGGTATCCCTATCGGTGGTGAAACACGTTTGAACGGTGTCGGCGATGGTGGTCTCGGTGGCCTCAGTCGCAGACGTTGCTGTAGCAGACGTCGCGGTCGCGGACGTCCCCGTTGCGGACGTCGCGGTACATGACGTGACCGTCGTTGACGCTTCCGTGGCCGACGCCGTTCGTTTCCCGATTGACCTTGTCACTGGCATTTTCCACACTCACGTAGATCCGGCTCGCGAAGGACCAGAAAATGTGCGGGGCTCGGACTGGGCCAACACCCCGCAATGTGTTGTGTGTGTGCTGGATTGCGTGAGTGGGAATATGGCGATACCAGTGACAAAGTAACAAAGGCGTAAAATCGGGAAATAGCGTTTATTTCACACACTGAATCGAAAGTTACAAAGTTCAGCCACAACGGTAGCCAAATTCTCCCGGCGTTAATATTCGGCGCGTAGTCTCTCGTTGCTACGCCGTAGCTATGCGACGTAGCTGGAAGTCGTCCTTGTAGCACCGTGCCACCGCTGATGAGGAAGGATGGTCCACTCTGCATAAGCGCCTGTTTCCTCTTCAAACTTGCAGACTTCTTCTTTCTTGCCGACTACTTGCTGTTTTCTTGATGTCCCGAACTATTTCTATTAAACAAAAAACTCCTAACACGTTTTAACTCAAAAATACAAAAAAACAAATTAGCTTAAGTACTCCGCGGCTATACCGTACGGAGCACTAAGAGGGCCTTCCCTCTTTCTAGGACCTCTTTTTCACTTTCAAGATTACACTTATTTTCAATTCGCGCCTAAGTTAAATCTATATGCCTAAACTATAAGTGTCTTGGTACATAGACACTAAGTGGCTCTATATACTAAACATCATAAAACAACCTTATGTGCATTACAAAGAAAGTTATCGTGATTTACTTACTCTAAGTTTAGCACAAACGATGCACACAAGCAACATTTCTAAAAATAACTATTTAAACTTTATACATACGTTCATCCCGCTACCGCAGCGGGGTAGGCAAAGTTCTAACCTACACTATGACACCGAATGAAACACTACACAGTTCATACCGGGTGAGTTATAAGCGTTCAATGACCCTAACGATAACACGATTTTTTTCACTAAGATCACTGACTAAAGTCTATGACGTCACTAAGAGGTCCGAGTTCTATTACGAAATCGCGCATGCGCGGTATGCACTTTACGTTGTTCTCTCTTCGAGAATATGCGTCCTGCACACATTTTATCTAGTAAATCTACAATAATATTTCAACACCCCTGTGGACTATCCGTTAGATTAGCCATATTTGAATATGCAACTGTAACATTCTTAGTTCCTTCCTAGGCATATTCCACACTAATTATTCCCTCATTAAAAGTCCACAAAGTTCAGACGATGCAGTTAAAGTATGAATTCCACAAACTTTGCCGCGGAAGGAGGAAAATACTTCAGACATTGTATAGGGCACCCGGCTTGATAAACTGTTATAGTTACATGAGGTTTACGCTTCCATGAAAACCGCAAAATAAAACAAAAAGCAATACGAATTCCAAAAGACATGTTTGGGTGGTACGGTCGGTGTTACATGACGCTAATACGTTTATAAACTTTGTCTCAAATGATAGCCTGCGCTCTCATCATTACCTACAGTCAGTCGGTCCACCGGCCCATGCGTCACACACTACGCTCCCTGTACGTGGTCTCACAACACTCACTCATGAGCTGTCATCCACTACCTTTAGCTCATCAATCCACCGGTCCGCGCGTCATATACTACGCTCCCTGTACATAGGCTCACAAGTCTGGCTTCTGAGCTCCCATCCACTGTGTTCCGTTCGTCGCTCCGCCGGCCCGCGCGTCACACATCACGCTCCCTGTACGTGGTCTCACAACACTCGCTCCTGAGCTCTCATCCACTACCTCCAGCTCGTCGCTCCACCGGCCCGCGCGTCACACACTACGCTCCCTGTACGTGGTCTCACAACACTCGCTCTTGAGCTCTCATCCACTACCTTCAGCTCGTCGCTCCACCGGCCCGCGCGTCACACACTACGCTCCCTGTACGTGGTCTCACAACACTCGCTCCTGAGCTCTCATCCACTACCTTCAGCTCGTCGCTCCACCGGCCCGCGCGTCACACACTACGCTCCCTGTACGTGGTCTCACAACACTCGCTCCTGAGCTCTCATCCACTACCTCCAGCTCGTCGCTCCACCGGCCCGCGCGTCACACACTACGCTCCCTATACATGGTCTCACAACTCTCGCCCCGGTGCTCTCATCCACTACCTGCAGCTCGTCGCTATATCGGCCCACGCGCTACACACTAAGCACTGCACGTGTTATCTTGTTTTTAAAGGACCTACCGGCCACTAGTCTAACGCGAGTCGCCTTTTCTGGCCACACCGGACTTTCGGGTGAACGCTTTAAGCGCTCGCAACCCTTGATTTCAATGACCATGCTGAGGGCAATCCACTAACGGGTTACGAACCTCGGCTCAGGACGGTCACTGGGGATGGACTGGATGAGACATCAACGATTAGTGGGGAAGCACGTGTTATCACAAGATTAATTTCTTATGCCTTTGCGTTATTCCGTAGTCTGCCACATATAATCCGAGCCGAATACTTTTATTTTTCGCGTCTGTCACGTCCCTATCTTTGAAATTTCGAAACACCTTCGCGTTAAATCTTCGCGATACAAATTTCTTTTCGTAAAAGATTAATAGCGTTTTTTGCAGACAAATGTTTGCTAAATTGTTGTTCCATTGTTTCGTAACCTTCTGTTAGCATAATGGAATTCTTAGGATGAATAGGTTTCTCGTAAAAATAGCACAATCACCTACTTTGACTACCTGAGTTTAGTAACACTACGCGCTTTTGTCTGCGGCTTTTTATAAATTAACCTGTCTGGGTAACCATAAACAATGTATTGTCAGTCTTCAGTTTTAGCAATTCAAGTTTTGTTTTCGAATAGCTAATAAATTATTCGAGACGTAATGTATCATTTATTCCTCTTCTTCTTTTGAAAATAGCTCCACCATTTCATCGGTGATTTAGCCAATCGATTATTTGAGATTAAAGAGATTCGAGTAGTACCTACTCCTAGATAGAAATTAATTTAAATCTATAAAAATACAACTATTTAATTTATGGAGGATAGACGTAACCTTTTCTGTCCAAATTAAACAAATTTCAATAAGGCGGTATAACTGCGTTCCTTAGTTATAATCAACGCGAAATGAATTCAGTTAATTTTTATAGCGTGACTTGCGCGGGGATGGTGACAAGTCCAATGTCAATGAAGGTCACTGCTAAAAGAAAGTTCGGAAATAACTTCGGTAATTTGGGAACGTTATAAAAATGTCGTAATGAAATTTTTCGAACGGAAAAAAGAAGGTTAATGGAGATGCAACTTGTCTCATAATATTGGTTTTATACCCGACTGATCATCATGGTATGTGAGTTCCAATAAAGTGCTGACTGACGGCTTGTTCATCCCAGTCGACACAAGTATGCCGGCCTGATTGAAACTGCTAAAACACATATACGTGGCGGATACCGTGAACGGTAGTCACAATCTGGGTGAATACAAATAATATTGTTACATGACGTTTCATTGATCTTCTAGAAATATAACAATGCAATTCAATGCAATCAGCCCTGTATTATATATTGCCCACTGCTGAGCACGGGCATCCTCTATTATTGAGAGCGTTCAGGCCTTAGCGCTGGCCTAATGCGGGTTGGCAGACGTCACATACCCTCGAAATTCTTATAGAGAATTCTCAGGCATGTAGGTTTCCTCACGATGTTTTCCTTCACCGTTAAAGCGAACGATAATTGATAAACAATACACACATAACTCCGAAAACTCAGAGGTATGAGCCTTGGGTTTGAACCTCCGGACAATGTCTCGGTAGACCGTTCCATTCCCAACTAGACTATCGTCGCATAAGTCTAATAATACTCAAAGGTAAAACCAACAAAGTTTACTGATGGTAGGTGTCTCATATGTAAGAGTCCGTCTGGGTCACCACCGCAATGTCCACAATTTTATAGTATGTACCTAGTGATTCAAACATCTTCACAACCTCTTGAGTATAGATAATAGTAAGATTAACCTGTTTCCGAAAACAGACTTAAGTGCCTTCATAATAAAGAACTTTATTAGCCCTATTAATAGCGGCAGACTAAACTTAGCGAAAACTATATCAGAATGGTAAATCAAAATACGCCTTCTACACAAACCTCAAATTCGTGAATTGCGTGTCGCGAGCACATTATATTCTATTCCATATAGTCAAGGGCGTGTAACTGCTATGGGATTCTCGCCCTTATTGCATAGACAATTGTCCTGTTTACAGTGATTTTTCCTTGCTGTTTTTTTCACTTTTATTGTCCCCAGATGTTATCGTTTATTCATATTTTTCACGCAATTTGAATTGTATAGCACCTGACACGATGAAGGATGTCATTGGTGGCTATCAATGTCTAAAGCCTCATTTAGACGAATTATTTCTTGTCATAATCGTAGGCAATTATTGTTTAACAAAGTTACCTCGTCTGAACACGCGCAATAGCGAATCAATCCTCGCCAAAGTTAAAGTATAACTCAATAATCTTTTGACAGATTAAAAAAAGTATATGGCTAGTGATAACTGCGGTGACTGCCTCGGTGGCGTAGTTGTATTACAGTACGACTGCAAAGCTGAGGTCTCGGGTTCGATCCCCGGGTCGGGCAAAGTGGTATTGAGTTTTTCTATTCAGTATTAGCTCGGAGTCTGGAATTTGTGCCCGATATGGCGATAGGCTCGCCCCCTATCACATCATGGGACGGAATAATGGCGGAAAGTGGGTGCACTAGTTGCGCCTCTGCCTACCCCTTCGGGGATAACGGGCGTGAGTGTATATGTATATATGTAATATGTATAATTGCGGTCGATTATTGCTAGCTGTTATCACTCCGTCTAACACAGTCTTTAAAGGTAAATTCTCCTTGAATTCAGTTTTGTTACCTCATGAATGAGTTTGATTAGTATCACTGACTCGTGGACACCGTGAACCGTGGAGCTTCTTATGGGGCTGACTGTACACATCTATTGCAAACATAATATGATGTAGAACTAGGGCTGCCATCCATCCGGAATTTCCCGGATTTGTCCTAGTTTGAAGGGCGGCCGGGGGTCGTCCGGCAGGACGCTTTTGTTGTCAGGGAAAATCATTTTTTTTTATATATAAACGATAAATTGTAATAAATCTTAGTAAAAAAATTATTCATAATAACCCGCATTCAAGAAGGCACGGCAAAATATGTTTTCAGAGGTGTCCAGGGAAAACCCATATTTCGCCCAAATGTTTGGATTTTTTGTCGTGTTTATCCGGCGTTAGCAATTTGGGTGATGGCAGCCCTATGTAGAACTAGTACTCAAGAAAAATACACTGGCCCACGATCGCTTTTTCCCACTTTTATACTCGTCTTCATTTGACAGCAAAGAGAACGAGTCTAAAATTTGTAGATCTACAAGTACGTATGTTCCAAAATTACATATAGATAGAAAGACGAAGGTTGTCATAGCATAAATCCTGTGAACAAATACAGCACTAATGGTTTCCAAACACGATATTTACTAATTAACAAGATTAGGGTAGAATAATTCACAAACTTTCGTATTTATGTTTGTTATTTTGATCTAGTTTAGAGTTCGTGCTATTTTGTACAAGTTTTTGTAATTAAATCTTTTTGAAATTAAAATGAATATTTTAGGTAGGTACAAAGGAACATATAAAAGATGTTTTTTTGAGGTAGTTTTCTATGTTATATTTTGTACATCTATACTAATATTATAAAGCTGAAGAGTTTGTTTGTTTGTTTGAACGCGCTAATCTCAGGAACTACTGGTTCGAATTGAAAAATTCTTTTTGTGTTGAATAGACCATTTATCGAGGAAGGCTTTAGGCTATATAACATCACGATGCAACTATTAGGGGCGAAGAAATAATGGAAAATGTGAAAAAAACGGGGCAAATTATTCATTCTTGAGGGCTTCCATTGCGTGCGCTGCGAAAACGGTTCAAGATACCAAAAATATATGTAGGAAAGAATTATTTCTCTTGAAATGATCTAAAAAAATGTCCAGGACAGTATATGTCTATCTTTTAAGATTAACTCACTAGACTCGTTTTTATGGTAATCAAATTTGGTCGAAATTAATGCATTATTTGTTAAGAGTTGTATCAACGTCATAGTCATAGAGTGATTCAACGGGAAGGTTTTTATGTACTTTTAGCCCGGAAAAACTTATTAACGCGGGCGAAGCCGTGGGCAAAAGCTAGTTATTATATATGTAACAAACAATATTACAAATAACCCTCCTTCTTTCGCAGTAAGGTTAAAATACATTATTCTGTGAAATAAGCATCAAAATTGGTTGAAAAATAAAGCAGTTATTCATATTTTAAATATTGTTGTGAGCAAAGGTGGGGGAGAGGAATATCGTGCTATCTCTTTTCCAAGCACGCAGCGTTAGGGCCGGTGACACTTGATGACGTCATAGTCTGATATTACTGTTATTGAGAACTTCCTCTTTAACTTATTTATTATTGCGCTAATATTGAAAATTATTTTTCTGTTAGATTTTGAATAGCGTACGTACATGTCGGAGTGACTAAAATACTATAAAATAGGATGCTAGCTAATTACCAGTATTTCAATATTGCACAGTGAGATTTAAAATACACAATGTTGCAGATTAATTTGAATTTGTAAAATAAGTTGTTGATTTGACTATTTTTATTTATGAATATTGTATTACTGTTGACTTCAATGAATCAAGTAGTATGAAATTATGTAGAGGGGAGCGAACCTTTATAATGAGAGTGCAGACGCGCTTCAGGGCATTCGAAGTTTAGTTGGCTAGCTCAACAGAACGTTGTTATTACTCTGTATTGTTGTTCAGACGAAATATATTATGTTTATATGAGAAAAACCAGCTTTTAATTATTATTGAAAGCTTAAATCATGACGAAGTCTAAAACATGGAAATACCACCTTCACCCATACATCCATCATCCAACTCCGAAATCGGAAGCGGGATAAACAATCAATGCCCACAGAAATAGATTGCGCTCACTACATAATATGAACGCTATGTGGAATTCATACAAGGTACGATGGAGATATTTGACTACCCGCAATAAACATCAAGAAAGAAAATGCGCTGAGCAATATCGGAAGAAGAACTAGACTACAACATGAATAAAAGTGACCACGTGTGAAACATAACCATCACATATTTATTTCTGACGTCATGTGCATACGGCTTCAAATAAACAAGGATCTGCGTGTTTACCGCGATCAAACGTTCCTGTTGGTGTTCAAACGTTCCTGTTGGTGTTCAAACGTTCCTGTTGGTGTTCAAACGGTCCTGTTGGTGTTCAAACGGTCCTGTTGGTGTTCAAACGGTCCTGTTGGTGCTCAAGCGTTCCGGTAGATATGCTGCGTGTGGTGTCGCAATTGATGTCTTGGACAAAGTGACCAGGCAACAACTGGCGGTTGATGCTAACTGCCCTATTGTAGAGGAAGTTCATCGTTCAGGAAGTTTGGTATCGTATAACCCATAACCCTTCTTTGAAGGTTCTGGTTCCTTTTATTTCTTGGTAACCTTTACCAATATTGAGATCTTATGACCCTTAACCCTTCTTTGAGGGTTATGGTTCCTTTTATTTCTTGGTAACCTTTACCGATATTGAGATTTTATTTAACAGGGCATGTGCAGACGTAGATTAAGGAGCAAGTCATGTTTATTATTAATACAGAGCCGTCCATGAACTTAAGGACTTGGACAAAAATACCTGTTGTAGTAGACTATGACTGTACATGGCCTTGGTTGACAAGTGATCCAGGTGCATAGTGTTTAGTCTGAAGGATTGTTGGCATTCTTTTGTATCTGATTGCAGCACCGAACTTTTTAAAACTTTGAATAAAGAGAGAGTCATGCGCCAATTTTGAGGTTATTCCCACATTAAAATTACTATTGAATTTGTAGGCGCAGTTTGATGCAACATTTTATTAAAGGCCAGGGTAGACTGAACGGTTTGATGCTGATGTGATATTTTTGATTGCAGGAACTGAAGATCTTTGCAGGGAGCACTCACTCAATATTTGTAAAAGACTCAGTAAAGCGTGACTACTGAAGAGCCTTTGTGGGGTCCTTGGTAGATCTGACATTTACTGCAACGATAGAGGACGTTTGGACAAGGTGGTCCATGCCGGTACCTTTGAGTACGAAGATGACAGCATGGTCGTAGAGTACTATGTACCTCAGTACTATGTACTATTTGCTCAGAGAAGCTATGATCCAACGCCTGAGCATGTCCCTTAAGGCAGTCTCCGATTGAGGCAATGCCAATCTGGTCAGGTTCATCGCAGCCAAGATAGGCTTATCCTTTTTCTGCCAAAAAGAGGCCATTTGACCTGGCTCCCTCTTTCCTTAATGCGTCCGTGCCTATAACCGACCATCTTAATCTTGAGTTCTAAACTCATAGTCAACGATACCCTTGTTAAAGCTCGATTACAAAGCCTCGAGCATCGTCGCAAAGTTGCTAGTCTATCTGCTTTTTACCGGATACATTTCGGAGAATGTGCAACGGAATTGTACAATTTGATTCCTCCATCCCCATTCCACCACAGTACCAGCAGAGATACGGCGAAGCGCCATTGTTACATGGTCGAAGCTCCAAGAGCTCGCACTAAGCGCTTTGCTTCCACCTTTATTGTACGGACAGCCTAATTATGAAATTCGCTACCGTATTGTCTATTTCCGCATAAATACAATTTGAGACTCTTCAAGTCTCGAGTGAATCGGTTTCTTCTGGGCAAGCGTGCTTCACCTTAGGCCGCATCTTCGCTTAGCATCAGGCGGATAGCGGACAAACGTGAGCCCATTCAGAATTATGTAATGTATGCCAGAGTGGCTCTTTGGGCTGTGCAGACCGGCGCAGAACAGCGTGCTACAGGTAGCACCAAACTGCGAGGTTAGAGGGTAGTGTACAGAGCAACTACTGAGCAGCCTCAGTGGAAAAGCCTCTGCAGATCATCGTTTGACGGCTGTCAAATTTAGGGTGACCCTTTGAAAGTTTGTAGCTCCGCAAGGAGAAGCTTCCATTCTGTTTTGTGTTAAGATTTAATTTGTTCTTATGATGGTTTATATAAATGCCTGAAGATCAATTGTAGAACAGAGTAGATGAGCCTGTTGATTAAAATAATAGTAAACACGTTGCTTTGTGCTCAACGGAAGCACAAGTATGGGAAACTCGTGTTTGCGTGTTCTAGCAGAGAACGCACGATGAAGGCATATCCTAGAAACCTTGTGCGTGGTGACACAAGTAGTTACTGGAACGCACGATAGAGATATCCCGGGAGGATCGTACTTAGAGGCACGATGTCTGAGCGTTTGGTGTCTTTTGAAATCATGTAGTAAACTGACCAGTTCATAAATCAAGATTTGTGTTGTAGATGAACCTTCAGTCATTTTTCTAAACTTTCCAAACAGTGTTATTAAGTTTACGTGATGATAGATTGGGTAAATAGCCGGAAAGTCAGAGCATAATCGATAAAATTGAAGCCGAGACAAGTAGTACTGACAGTAATTAGGTTTGTATGATGATCGGGGTGGACCATACCACAGATTGTCATGTAACCATTGCTCAGTAAAAGTCGTTGCCTAGTTTTAGTAGGGTCGAGCACGAGTACGCGGTAAGCAGCCACCTCTGGCGGGGGTCGCATAGAGTCCGGGAGAGGTTCTGCATTCCCGTGGGGGTTTGCATGTGAGGGTAACTGGAGGTTACTGGGCTCTGAGTAGCCAGAGGTCACATGCAGGCCTTCATTAGTTAGATTAATTGATTTCATTAATAAGATGGCTCGATGATAATCAAGTATAAGTCTGAATTTCACGGTTGATGCATTTGATATTGAAAAGTAATTTTTGGAAACTCATTTTGATAAATTTTCTTTGATTTCATTATTTTCAGTAAATGAATGTTGGTTTATTCAAAGTAACAATACAAATCTCAGTAAAATCTTTAAATAAATCGGAATAGAATTTATCTGGTTTGGGTCAGGAATGGCAGAGCTGTTGCTGTGTTTCTTTATTTTTACAATAATTGAGGTCATTATCGGTTGTACCACAAGTGCTATGCTTGTTTCGATTGAAGAGCAGTCTTCACTGTGGCTGCTGTTGGACATTTTCTTAGATAAGAGTTGTTTCAACTATATTCAGTTTAGTAACTATTTGACAGCCGTGTTGCTGGAGAAATTGTTAGTATCACTTCTTGATAATCGAACAAAGTTGTACTATAGGGGTAACGAGGGATATGACCTAGTCCAGTTGTATCATAGCTGAAGATTTCACCTACTAAAGGGGATAGATGATCTAGTCAAGCATTCCGTAAATTGAAGGGATTTCATCATTGGAATGAATATCTAGACCAGTATATACTACACGACGAAAGGGTCTTTTTATGACCTAGTCCATCAGTAAGATCATTTGATTCAGAGCTAATTTTGGAAAATTGTCGTTTGTTTACATTAAAGAAAATTACGGCACTTAAGGGCGTGCGATTGTCAGAATGACCTTGACAGTGGCAATTGTGAAGTACAGTGCAAGACAGAGATTTCGATATCTTGCGCTGGCGGCACGTGCACCGAACGTCATCGCCCCCACCTAATCACGCATTTCTAACGGATGCGTCTCGGTGCACGAACTGCTTGCTGTCTCTGTACAATTAGTTGGTACTCCTACTAATTCATACCATTTCGGAACCTAAACGAGTCTAAGACAAAAATACCGTTTCTTTAGATTTTTCGGTTCTGAATGCGTTTATATTTATTTTATTGTTTTTTGGCACTTAATTTCGGAGATAAAAAAAAGAACGAAAAAAAAAAAAAAAAAAATTGATTTATGACGTCATACAAACTGTCGAAAGTAGTTGTTTCCTACTATTTACGTGAATATGTGCGTTGAGTGCCTGGGTATATTTCCAACTAGATGATGGACTGCAGGGTTTGTTGTGTTGAACTATCACTTAACAACTCAAAGTGAAAGTCGTGAGTAAAAGTGTTTGAATCCTGAGAAAGAAAAAAATGTGGATCCCATAATTTTGGACTTGGTGTCACTTACAATATAAAATTTTGGTATATCAAAGGAATGAGTTATTGTTCCTTAACTAGTAAGATTTAAATTGTAATTGAATCATATTTTGCTTCTGATGTCTGAGCCAGTCTCGACATTCAGAATAGCCGTGTCGGAGTATCATTAGGTACACAGAGTATAAGTAGAGCTATAACTTTACTGTGTTTTTAAATCATTGAGAATTCTGTGTCTCCTTCGTATTGCATTGACACTCATCATTTACTGGTGGTAGGTCTCTCATATGTAAGAGTCCATCTGGATGGGTACCACCGCAATGTCTATTTCTACCGCCAAGCAGCAGTAAGCATGTAGTGTTGTATTTCGGTTTGAAGGGCATTGTAGCCAGTGCAACTGCTGGACGTAATGAGACTTAACATCTTATATCTCAGGATGACGTGCGCAGTGGAATGCCACACAGTACTTTGTAACTCAAGGTGCTGGGTGGTGTTACTACTGTTTATGGGTGGTCGTATCGCTTACTATCAGGCGAACGGCTTGCTCATTGCTCCTGTCATCCAGACCCAAAAAAAAAAGAGAAAAAAAAAAAAAAGAAACCTTTCGAATTGTGTTGACATTTGTCGATAACAATCGAATTGCATTCGTTGATGGCAGAGGCCCCCAAATTGCGTTGTGTGTTGGCATTCGTTTGATGGCAGAGGCCTCCGAATTGCGTTGGCAATCGTTTGATGGCAGAGGCCTCCGAATTGCGTTGTGTGTTGGCATTCGTTTGATGGCAGAGGCCTCCGAATTGCGTTACACTTACGTCTGGAGAGTGGTACCTCTGAGCTACCTATGTGGTACCCTGGGTAGACATGTACACACCACAGAGCGGTACCTCTGAGCTACCTTTGTGGTACCCTGGGTAGACATGTACACACCACAGATGTGTGTTGGCATTCGTTTGATGGCAGAGGCCTCCGAATTGCGTTGGCATTCGTTTGATGGCAGAGGCCTCGGAATTGCGTTGGCATTCGTTTGATGGCAGAGGCCTCCGAATTGCGTTGGCATTCGTTTGATGGCAGAGGCCTCCGAATTGCGTTGGCATTCGTTTGATGGCAGAGGCCTCCGAATTGCGACTTTTAATTTTCTTTACAGGTCAGAGGCGACCGTATTGCAGAATGGCCGTGTCGGAGTGACTAAAATACTATAAAATAGGATGCTAACTAATTACCAGTATTTCAATATTGCACAGTGAGATTTAAAATACACAATGTTGCAGATTAATTTGAATTTGTAAAATAAGTTGTTGATTTGACTATTTTTATTTATGAATATTGTATTACTGTTGACTTCAATGAATCAAGTAGTATGAAATTATGTAGAGGGGAGCGAACCTTTATAATGAGAGTGCAGACGCGCTTCAGGGCATTCGAAGTTTAGTTGGCTAGCTCAACAGAACGTTGTTATTACTCTGTATTGTTGTTCAGACGAAATATATTATGTTTATATGAGAAAAACCATCTTTTAATTATTATTGAAAGCTTAAATCATGACGAAGTCTAAAACATGGAAATACCACCTTCGCCCATACATCCATCATCCAACTCCGAAATACATTTTTGATAAATGTATGTAAAAATATTTCAACTACCCTTGAATGACGAGAAAAGCATGCCGTTCGCCTGATGGTAACCGATACGACCGCCCATAAACGGTAGCAACACCATCCAACACCTTGAATTAAAAAGTACTGTGCGGCATTCCACTGCGCTCATCGTCTTGAGACAAGATGTTTAGTCCCATTATGTCCAGTAGTTACGCTGGCTACACTCTCCTTCAAACGATAACACAACAGTGCATGCATACTGCTGCTTGGGGGTAGCCCTATTATATAAATAAAGTAGTTCAATTATTTCACTTTTGTTTTTGGTCTGGTTATCAGTTATCACCGATGGATAACTTTTATCTAATAAATCTGATAAATTCAAATGCAATAACATTTGAATTTCTGTTCGTAAACAACACGACCGCCTATACACAGTGCATGCACACTGCTCCTTGGCGGTAGAAATAGACATTGCAGTAGTACCTAGCACTGGTCCCTCACAAATAAGAGACTTACCAATTAATTCTAGGTATAATCGAAATTTTACACTCAACTACTAATGTTTGACATCTCCCCTATGACCTAATTGTACGCAAACACCTATTCAAGGTGCGGCTGGGAGCGGTCCAAATGTAGGTCAACTATCAAGTTAAGGACAGTGTGTCATATGATATGATATATGAGCAACTTAAGTATACATAACATTATAAAGTTTGGAGGTAATCTCTCGAACTATTGAACTGATCGTGAAAATTCTTACATCCAAATCATTATCTATTTTAGTATTAAATTCTTAATAGTTTGTATCAGAAGGAATAAAACTATATTCTGTTTGCAGCTATGTAATGCTGAAGTCTCGGGTTCGATTCCCGGAACGGGCGATGATACTTTCTTTGTACTTGAAATCATATTAACTATTTAACTTATTATTATTATTAATTATTAACTTCTCATAGCTATGGTTATGCAAAAGCTAAAGACCGTTCCAGAGATAGTAGCTAAGTTATAAGCTACTATTCAGCATAATACTATTTAGGAAAGAAATTACTAAATCGTTTCAGTAATTTCAAAAATTAAACTCTATGTCCTGAGTTACATACAGATTCCTATAAGTCGTGGCTGTCTTATACAGAAGATCTAGGTGAGACAACTCATGGGCTCAATTAAATAGATGCATAGTATCACGCCTTTTTCCTTTTCAAGGTTAGGCGTAGGTGTATCATACCCACATTTTGCCTGATATGTTAATTCTCATGAAATATGGGCCGGGCCTATTACCCGGCACATTTCCAGACTCCAGGCTGATACTGAGTACAAAACCCAATATCACTTTGCCCGACCCGGGGATCGAACCCGAAAACTCAGCACTGCAGTCGTGCCGTAATACAACAACGCCACCGAGGCAGCTAAAATAATACACATGCATTCACATACCCCAAAGGTGGTAAAATAACCTATATTCATCGGAAATTCCAGATTGACCTATTCTTCATATCGCATTACACAAAATTAATCCAAGTTCTACTAAGTCTAGTTCTGACTAATAAACTTATAACAAAAGCTTTATTTTCCAAAATGCACTTCCTGTAAACAGCTGGTATAACTTAACACCACAGCGTTGTTTTTCCAATTAGCAGTCTCCGAGTCGAGGTAATGGGCAAGGTAGCTGTAGAACTATGTTGTGGATAGATATGACAGTTTTTTTATTGCAATTGAAGACGAGATTAGCGTGCCACTCGCCTGATTGTAAGCGACACGACTATTCATAAAGAGTAACATCATACAGATATTTGAATTGTAAAGTACTGCGTGGTAATCCACTATGCTCACCCTGAGAGTATAGATGTTAAGTCTCAATGGGCAGTAGTTACGCTGGCTACAATTTTCTTTATATCGGGACACGACAGCATATGCTCACTGCTTCTTGGCAGTAGAAATGGACATTGCGGTGGGAACTACTCACCACCTCTAGACTGAGTAGAAGTTATTCTAATAAAAAATAATTAAATCTCTTATCTAGGTCAAAATAATCTTTGTAGAGAAAGTAACACGTCATAATGTATCTAATTTCAATAATGAACTAAAAATTTATTACAAATAAATTCAATACCATCCAAAATACTATTCAAGTTACATTTAGTAATTGTTTACTATTTTGCTTATTTTTGAGTAAAATTTTACTTTAATTCCATCAACAGGTATTATGAGACATTGAGTCTCATAAAAAGTACAATACAACACTATGGAAAGGTTTGCAATTTGTAGTTCTTGATGGTGTTGCTATACTTTGGTATTCTTGAAGACTTATACATGTGATTAATAATTTGCATTATTCAGTTATACAAAGAAGTAATATAAATAACATAACAATTTAATATAATTTTCGTCCACTTCTAGTAGATTCTATGGTCATTTAAGTTCTCTTTTACTTTTAGTTTCTACAATCTATGTTTGCATATTCTCTGCGTAAGTTTTGTAAGGAATGCTGCACACCAGAAAAAATTAATCCAAAATTTAAACTTATCGCAACTATGCCATGCAAAATGTAAAAAAAAAATCTACTCGTGATTTAACCCATCCGGCCGTCACTTGTCACTGCACGCCCACTGCGACCTGTTTATAACGCCCCACGCTTAACACTTGGCTTAACATTTACCTTGTAAATAGGTTTTTAATCGTTTTCTATATATTTACGTAAGTTGCAATGTCTGCTTATCTACGTACTAAATAATACAAAGTCTATCAACTTTGTTTCATACTATGCACTCCGCTATAACCGAAAACCTGCATACCTAAGAAGTTCTTTATAAGAATTTCGAAGATATGTGAAGTCTACCAACCCGCACTAGACCAGCGTGGTGGACTAAGGCCTAAACCCTCTCAGTAGTAGAGGAGGCCCGTGCCCAGCTGTGGGACAGTATAAAATATAGGGCTAGTATTATTATATTATACTAACTTTTTCCCGCGGCTCCGCCCGCATTAAAAAGTTTTTCCGGGATAAACGTCCCGCTTTATGTTTTCCCGGGATAAAAAGTAGCCTATGTGTTAATCCAGGACATGATCTATCCGTGTGCCAAATTTCATCGATATCCGTTCAGTAGTTTTTGCGTGAAAGAGGAACAAACATCCATACATCCATACATCCATACATCCATACATTCTTACAAACTTTCGCCTTTATAATATTAGTAGGATTATATACTCCGGTATAACTGTGCACACTTAATATGAAATTTATATCATTTATACGTCCTTTTTTTGTAAATACATAAATTTTAATAAATACACCTGATATATCACTACACCCCCATCCTGGTAATATTTCATAATTTTGGCAACCCCTCTTCGAGCCTTACATGCTTAATGGACGACCATCAAATAAAATTAACCACCAGTATAACAGCCGCCTAACCAAGTTTACCACAAAGTAAAACAGCTTTGTTTATTTTCTATGGCTCTTAGATAAATATTCTTGACGCCAAGGGAACACTTGTGTGAATCTCGAATGGGGTGCGATGACCCTGACTTGCGTAATTTTTTTTTTTTTATTTTTTTTATTACGATTCACAAAACTGATGTACAATTGTATACAAAACAAATATGAAAAATATCCTTATTAAGACTACTTATCAATTATTGACGTCTACTTGATGTGAATACAGCTAGCGTATATTACAGTGCTATTATTATTTTACGGTACTTAATTAATCTTATACGGTACTTATTTTACGGTAATTAATCGTGGATGATTTGCAGACGATTTTAATGACATATCCCAGTTGCTGACAGGGGTATTTGCCTCATACCAACTATCACACACACACTCACGCCTTTTATCCCCGAAGGGGTAGGCAGAGGCGCAACTAGTGCACCCACTTTTCGCCAGGCGTATACCGTCCCAGGATGTAATACGCGAGCCCATCGCCATATCAGGCACAAATTTCAGACTCCGTGCTGATGCTGAATTTAAAAAACCCAATATCACTTTGCCTGACCTGGGAATCGAACCCAAGATTGCAGTCATACCGTAATACAACTACGAGGCAGTCCAACACAGGATACCAACTATATTTTTTTTCCTATTTTTTTTTATTCGACCACGGCTTTGTGAGTCTCTGCACTGGATGGTAAGCGAAGAAGTCCAGATAAAGTATTTGATGAGCGATGATCTCTCGTGAGACGATACAATTATTCCGGCCTATTTGAACCGGATATCTATAGCTCTACATAGCCCACTTAATCACGTTCCGGGATTATGTGTATATCCAGTATCGAGAGGTCAACATAATCGACTAATAATGTTGGAGTGATAATCATCATGACTGCCTCGGTGGCGTAGTTGTATTACGGTACGACTGCAAAGCTGAGGTCTCGGGTTCGATCCCCAGGTCGGGCAAAGTGTTATTGAGTTTTTCTATTCAGTGTCAGCTCGGAGTCTGGAATTTGTGCCCGATATGGCGATAGGCTCGCCCCCTATCACATCATGGGACGGAATGACGGCGAAAAGTGGGTGCACTAGTTGCGCCTCTGCCTACCCCTTCGGGGATAACAGGCGTGAGTGTATTAGTGTGATAATCATCATGGCCAGTGGATAATCTATCGAGTCGCTACTCCATTTATTATTTTCTGTTTCTTTTCTTTAGGGTCGACAACGCTCCCATAATCATTATTTTCGCATTTGTGAGCAATGTGGATAACTAACATTAACATCAGACCTACTTACTCGTTTGTCGGTCTATGCTACAAAACACAGAAAAGAGAAAGAGCTATTCATTGCAAAAACAGAAATATTAAGTTAGTAGATCCAAGAGTCACCAACTAGTCCTCACACAAAGCTAAGATACAGCCTGGTGTTATAGACATTAACAATTTGACAAAACTGAGACCTAGCACAAATATTCAGTAACACAGAGATCGAACCCAAAATCTCTTTGCTGCCGGCTCATGGCCGCTACGACAGAAGAGATATTTAAGACTTAAAAAATTACGCCATTCAGTTTCGCTTGAATTTACTAAACAAAAGTAATGCAACTTATCAACTAGCTTCACTGTATATCTAGTGTTCCAGGGTTCAAAAACCCTTTATAAACTCAAAAGCTTTCTTTAAAAGTGTAAATTTATTCAAATTTAAAGGGAAAAACGATGCTCACGCTTGCGTCCTTTTCTTTGACTCCGTTAGAGCGGAACACAGATACAACTATGTTCTAGAGTGAGCGAGATAGACATATCATAGTGAACACCTGCTTGCAACCCGTTTAACAATAGCTACTTTTGATGCGCAGGCGCACTTTTTTTACAACTCTTTTTAATGACTGACATAAGAAAATATTTTTTGAGACGCTCGCGCAGAAAGTGACTGGCCATTTGTTAAATGACACTTGAGTTAGAATTGCAAGGATGTACTGTTGTGATTCGGTTTGAAGGACATTGTAACCAGTGTATCTACCAGACATAATGAGAGCGCAGAGGAATTCTACACAAGACTTTGTAAGTCAAGGTGTTTGATGGTGTTGCTATTGTTTATGTGTGGTCGTATCGCTTGCCATCACGCGAACGGCATGGTCGTCTCGTCATTCAGATAAATAAAAAAAGCGAATTAATTAGTTTGCTGTGGTAAATCCACCCGTACTAATGCTTAAGTTATAGCAAGCGCCCTCGGCAATGATAACTTAGATAGTAGCACCACCACGTTTAACTAACAAACAACATTATACATACACAGAGTGACAACATAATTGCATTATCAAGATGGTTCAGAATAGAACAGAACATTGTAGAGGTCCTCTCTACAATGTTGCTTAGCGGTAGAAAAATAAACTAATAAACCATTTCGCATAGGAGTCAAATATTCATTTATCCAAACTTAAAGAAGAAGGAAACATTTCAAAGAGGTAAGAACATGCATCGAATAGGTACCTGTAATAAAAGAACAAGGGAAAAAAATAATAGGTGCCAATGTTAAGTATACCTATGACGAGTACCTAGTCAGGTATTAAATAAGTGAGTACATTTCTTCACAAATGTTTCAGTAAGAGTATAATATTTGCCATATTATCAGCTCAGTCTAAACATTATGCATCAATTAATATGCAAATTCTTTCGGACACGCTGTTTGAAATGACAAACCAATTTTAAGGTCTGATGAATTGCATGGAGGTCGGGGTCAAATTAAATCAGATAACATCATTAATTTGGATTTTATTTCCATAGAGGCTGGCAAACCTGCTCGAGGGACGATTGATGTTAAATATCTCACTATAAACATAATTCTCGATGGTCTGCCTCGGTCGTAGTTGTATTAAGGTACGACTGAAGTACTGAGGGTTTTTCTACGCAGTATCAACTCGTAGTCGTTCGGAGATAAAAGGCATGAGTGTCTGTGTATTCCTAGGTAATATGGATACGCTGTTTCTTTAATACCAACCCTGTGTATACTGCCCACTGCTGAGAACGAACTTCATCTACATCTGAGAGGTTTTAGGCCACGTTAGCTTAGTAAGGGTTAGCAGAGTTCACCGTACTCGGTCAAATGCTCGCTCAGATGAAGGTTTATATATTCAAAAAATTGCAAGCAAATTGAGTTCTGCCGTCTTTGCTATTAGGAAAATTAGACATTTAACTGACGTGGCTACGGCAAGATTGGTATATTTCGCTTACTTCCACAGTATTATGTCATATTGCATTCTTCTGTGGGGTTCTTCTGCAGATCTGCAGACCATTTTTACTTACAGAAGCGAGCTATTCCTGCTTTTTATAACCTTTGCTCTCGCGATTCTCTTAGAGAACTGTTTAAGGAGATCAAAATACTGACTTTGCCGGCCGAATACATTTTTCAGAATATTATGTATGTCCGCAAAAACCTTAGTACTTTCATGAAAAACAGTGACTTGCACTGTCTGAACACTAGAAATAAGAATAAACTAGTTGTTCCAAATTTTAGGCTCTGTAAAACGAGTAAATCATATTTAGCAAATGGAATTAAATTTTATAATAAACTTCCCTCCGAAATAACCAGTCTACCCGGACACAAATTCAAATGTTACGTTAAGCGCCAGTTAATGTCTAAGGGGTATTATAATGTATCGGATTATCTTGATGATCAGACAGTTTGGAAAATTAGTCCTGCACACAATACCGAACCATGTTAACACATATTAGATGTTGATTGCATTAAATATGTTAGGTGTATCCATCTACAATATTGACATTATAATTAATATTAAATTATTATTTGACATTTTATAATCATTATATTATTATTCTCGCGTTGACATATTATCATTTTGTTAATGACGACCGACCGATCATTGTGTTGCGCTTGCCTGTTATTAAACTTATGAATTATTTTAATTGTGCGTATTGATGTTTAAATTCAGATAATAAATCAACAAAAATTATGTTTGTAAATGTAGGCGTATGCACGTTTTACACCGTTTAATTATAATTATTTATTTGTGGTCTCTCATTTTATTATGAAGGTATAGTGTTTTGTGTTTGTAAATTTCCTTCAATTGTATTTTATCCTTATTTAACGGTGATGTGTGTGCATTAGCTTATATAACTAATCTGACTTTGTATGCAAAAGACTTGGAAAAAAAAAGAAATAAAAAATATCATATAAAGATTCAATGGACAATTGATGACAAAAAATTAAGCCCGGAGTTTCTTTCTGCCTTTCTTCTTCGGGTAGTCATCGCTTAGGTAGCTAGTGAAAGGCTGGTAGGTTAGCTAGGCTAGGGCCTGTAGTGTCCTCACCGGTGAGGATCGCGACGCGTGCCTCCCATTAATTTTAATAAAAAATATTCTTTTTTTATCTCTTTCCTGCCAGCCCGTGTTTGGCTTCTTTATATTTAGTTTATATTGAATTTGCTCCCTTTAAATGTGTCTTTAGTTATATAAGTGACTATTTGTAATAATAATTATTAATTGAATGTATCTTGACATATCATAAGTGCAACTATGTTCGCCTACGTGATGAATAAATTATTTTATTTTATTTATTTATTTTACTCTCAAGTGTCGTCATTGGCCTGTAAGACTCTGTGAAACCAACATAACCGTTCCACCCACCCCCCCAGTGGTGGTAGAGATAACGCGTTTTTTTTTTTCGCAAAAAAAAAACAGTTCCCCTTTCCTTTGATTTGTTTTTTATTAGTCTTTGTCTTTGGCGATAAGTGCGGTGCATTAGTACCGCACTTATCGCCATTGGTATATAATACCATTATAGAAGGTCGCTTTATACATAATAAGACAACAAAAATCACAATTTCTGTGGAGCACCGGTTAATGTCACTATCGTAGAATGTAATGAGAACGATGGCAAGTCACATAGGTTTTGATGAAATTTTAGGGCTCGGACACCGCATCTCCATACTCAAACCTTCGAATAGTTGGACGTCAGTTCCTTGCGTTTTGATCATCGTACATCTCAATGGCCGTTCCATTTCCAACTAAGTTATCGTTACTTAAGAGTTTTTTGGAACACCGGAAATTTCACTCTCTTCTATGAGACTGTGGTATATTATGTGAGGTGATAAAAATATATACCCATCAAACTGAACCAACAAGACTTATCAAACTTTATTAAGCGAACAAGACGTTGAACCAAAGTAAATATACTTAATTTTTTACACCTTTTTACAAACAGTGTTTGAAGGTTAAAGTGGTGTACTTTCTAAATTGTTTGGCTCCTTGTTTTGGAAATGACGTGGATTTTTTAAATATTAGGATCCTTAAATACTTTTGGAGTGTAAAGTTACGTAGGTATATTATTTCTCATCGAATTTGCTGCCTATCAGAAATATCTTGTAAAATGTGTGTAGCTTTTTAACGGAACAGAGAGAGTAGACAAAAAATAATAATTTTGGGTATGCTATCAGCCCTGTATTATATACTGCCCACTGGCGAGCACGGGCCTCCTCTACTACTGAAAGGAGTTAGGTTAACCGTCCCGGTTCGAAAAGCGGAAGTCAGATTCCAATACGTAGGATCATGTCTCTTAGAATATAAAATTGCAATAAGGATAAAGCTAAATAAAAGGTGCAAAAAGTTTAGGTAATAAAACGCAGTGGTGTTTTGATAGCATGTTCTCTAGGTTCGTACTTAATATTATGAACACTAAAGATATAGATCCTTCAGGACAGCATACCCTAGGGCAGTAAAAATTTAAACTCTACACAATATGCGGATACCTGACCGTAAAGTAGTCCTTCAAAATTTACCATACAATACAATACAAATTTACTCTTCATTGTAACCATTTTAAGCAAATAATAACAAAATATAAGGTTAAATTTACTATCAATTCAAAATTTATTATGGTAGGTACTCTCGTGGACTGCCTCGGTAGCGTAGTTGTATTACGATACGACTGCAATGCTGAGGTCTTGGATTCGATCCCCGGGTCGGGCAAAGTGATATTGGGTTTTTCTACGCAGTATCAGCCTGGAGTCTGGAATTTGTGCCCGATATGGCGATAGGCTCGACCCTTATCACATCATGGGATGGAATAACGGCGAAAAGTGGGTGCAGTAGTTGCACCTCTGCCTATCCCTTCGGGGATAAAAGGCGGGAGTGTATGTATGTGTGTATGAGTGTAGGTACTCGGTAATATATAAATCGATCTGTAGAATGAGAATCAGGATTATGACAAAACGTCATAAAGTGAAGGAAAAGCCGACGCCCCAGGAAGACTTAAATCACATATTATCTCCTTATGTTACGTAAGCATACAGATCATTTTCGATAGTTTGGAATCAATATGCTTTTTTGGGTTGCATTATTTCCATAAAATACGGTCCAATTTTAGTATAACTGTTGCGATAAGTTGATAGTCTACGTGGTGTTTAAAGAAACAAATTCACCATAAATCAGCAAATAAATAAACTTTCAAAGTACTATAGCATACCCGTACCATACCAACCCTGTGTTATATCATGCCCATTGCTGATCACGGGGCTCCTCTACAACTGAGAGGGTTAAGGCCTTAGTCCATCACGCTGGCCTAGTGTGGGTTGGCAGACTTCACATACCTTCGAAATTCAGAGAATTTCTCAAGATGTTTTCCTTCACCGTTAAAGCGGTAATTCACAAAGATTACACACATACATTTTTAGAAACGTCAGAGGGGTGTACCCTTGGGTTTTAAACCTGCGGACATTCGTCTCGGCAGTTCGTTCCACTCCTAACTGGGCTATCGCCGCTTTTAAAGTAGTTTTATGAAAAGAATTGATAGCTAAAAATGGCAGTTAAATCGAATACAATTTCTGTTGCAAAGTTGACATTCTGCGCAACACCTAAGAAAAACGAGGAAGTAAGAGGACGATGCACTTTGATTATTAAAATAACATTTCAATGAATCGGTGCATCGCTTAATAAATTAACTTTTTGTTACAAAACACTGTAATGGAATGATTAATGTGGTATTTCTTGTACATCATGAAATAGGACTAATAACTCTCGCGTAGCTCGACGAAGCGGCTGCGCTGCTGCCTGATGCTGCTTACTGGGTGGGCCAGGCTATACCCTGGACTCCTGGGCCGGGATTACCCTGGACCCTTTAAAGAAAGATTTAAGAGTTATAGAAACTAGTCACGGAATATAGCTAATGTTAAATTAATTTTTAGTTTCATTTTCTTTTAGTCGTTTTTGAAGGCGGTTAATTTTTAATTTTTTTTTTTCTTTTTTGTGCTAGTAACAAATATACCGCCTCGATGGCGTAGTTGTATTGCGCACGCGGTACGACTACCAAAGAAAATGTCACAGATAAGCAAAATTCGTAATTTTGTATACTTGGACGACATACTTCTCAAGTTATTTTGGTTTTAAAACCAAACTACTTAACCCATTCTGATAAAAATTCTATGGGACTAATCTGGAAGCATGTTCTTTATAATATAAGAAGAATTTTCTACATCTGTCAATAAATGACGGAGTTCTGAGGTAACAAACATAAAAAAATACACGTCGAATTGAGAACCTCCTCCTTTTTTTGAAGTCGGTTAAAACCAGCTTCGACTAAGTTGCTAAATTGATTAGTGGTTTAGGCGGGATTGTTTTATCCGTGATCAGGTTAAGTTAAGGGTAGACATGGGCGCCGCGCCGGCGTTACGCCGCCGGGCAGGACCCTCGCGCCGCCGCCGCCGCCGCCTAACTTAGACGGCGTGGATTTTGTGAATACTTTTAATTTTTATAGTCTAATTTTATGAATGATTGGGTCTCAAATGTCATATTTAGTTCGATGTAGACATAGGCGCCGCGCCGGCGTGGATTTGGAATAAAAAAATCATTTTTCTTCAAAAATGTTATTCATAGTTATTGGCCGACTTGGGTTTTTTAAAGTTAATAACAGAAAAACGACTATTAGCGTTAACGATTGTAAAAGGCATCTTGGCTACGGCCTCTGTGCTCACGCGCCCATACGCGGCTACGCTCTTTCAAGCTGTCTAACCTAAAAGGTCCTGGCATTGCTAACTAAACTTTATGCCACGGAGTTATGTGGTCCATGATCTTTTACAGTAGTACCTTATCGGCCGAAACCTTGGACCTCCGAATCTCTCTGCAATGCTCTCCAGTGGAATCCGCAGCAGATAATAAGGGCGTACCACACGATCTTGTACGTGACTTACTTGTTGGTTAGATACCGGCCTAGGATCTGGACCCCGAAGCCCTACGGCCACCTTCCCCTGGCTCGAGGGAGCTTCCACACACGAGCAGCGTCCGGCTCCTAAATAGAGGCCAAGCGGACACCTTTCGGCGGAGCTGCCGTGGAGGATGTGGTCTCAGGCTGGAGACCCCGTCCTCGGTGCCCAAATGTTTTAGTAGTCCACCCCGATTTCACAAAGGCGTGAAGCAACTATGGTCCAACCATCAACAGATAAATGTACTCAGCGGAGAACATTGTTCCGGAGAGTATCTGTGGCAGATCGTAGGTCATATCTTTTCATTGTGATAACTGCCCAACGACGGTGTCTTACGGTCAGGTGCATATGATCGTTTTTACTGGTCCATGGTCAACAGGCGGAGATCCTAAATTGCAGTGGCTAACTTTTTCGGAGTAGTCCTCCATCAAAAAAGAGTGCTACGAGAGATCGATAGCGGGAAAATCCCTCTGCCATCAGAGATGTTAGAGACTCCTCGTCCTGACCTGTGAATTGGGGGCGTTTAGGGAAGTCCACTACAGCATCCCCGGTCTGTTATAAAAGCCGACTAATAGGGGCTATTGGGCGATCTTGGGATCTCCCGAATAATCGTCCACTCGGCCTTTGAGGTTGCAATTTATTTTTTTTTAACAATGGCCATCTTCGGCGCATTAGGGACGCCTGCGGGCTTCCTCCGACTCACGTTTAAGTTGTCGTCCGCAACCGCCCCTGCGCGTATCGCTGTTGCGGTCCTTTTCCTGTTGTTGCGGGGGCTCAGAAGCCCCCGTACACCGCAGGACGCCCTTTTGGCGTCCGAGGCAGCGTGAGACACGCTGCCGTCCATCACGGGGGTCACAGAAGTTGGCTAGACTAATAGGTCATGCTAGAGCCGATAGGGATCCGCACCCCCCCAACGACGATGCCGGCACCGGCCGGTGGCCCTCTCCGAGGTCCGTGAAAACACACGGCTTCGGTTTTCTCGAGGGCCACCTTCAAACCTAAACGTTGAATTCTACCAACTACTTGGCCGGTGCCAAGTGGTTGCCACGGTGATACGCGTGCACCAGACGCCGGAGATAGGGCGGCACCACGTGGTACCGTAGTGCCTCGTGGATGCAGGGCCAGGGCAGCGAGTTGAAAGCGTTGGAGATGTCCAACGACGCCGCTATAACAACATCGCCCCCGGCCACTGCATCCTCCGCCTGTGCCTTCACCCGCAGAATCGCGTGGACAGTGGAACGTCCCCTCCTAAATCCAAACTGCTCGTCGGCCAGATTTGGTCCGACCCTTTCAAGATGCTCGACGAGGCGAGTATGGATGATGCGCTCGAAGAGCTTAGCCACCTCGTCGAGCAACACGATGGGCGGGTAGGCCGACGGCGACTCTGCGGGTCGTCCCCCCTTCTTCAGCAGGACGAGCTTCCCGGTTTTCCAGCGCACCGGGAAGACGCCCTGCTCCAGGCAGGCGGTGAATAAGCTGCGGAGCCTTGGGCCCAGGTACTCAATGGCTAGCACCCAGGCTTTCCCGGGGATGCCATCGAGCCCTGGGGCCGTGTTTTTGCTCCGCAGCCGAAGCACTGCCGCCCGCATTTCAGCGGGCGAAACCTCCGGGATATCCCTTGCCGGATTCTCACTCGACGATGACGCCACATCCGGTGGCGCCATCGGTGGAGGAGTGAACTCCAAGGTGGCCGGGAACAAGGCCGCGACGACGTCGGCCAGTAGTTCTGGCCGGAGACTCTGCGACAGCGGGGGCGCCGCTGGGCGAAGCTTCTTCATCACCATACGGTAAGGGCGCCCCCACGGGTCACTGTCGAGAGTCCCCAGGAATGCCTTACGTGCCGCGACCTTGGCCCCATGAATGGCCACACGCAGCGCTCTCTTTGCCTCTTTGTAGAGGCCATAGCGCTGCCGCTTGAGGTTGCAATATACGGTCCAATATATAACCTAAAATTTATCGGAGTTTTAGCTAACCTCAATTGAGAGCATAGCGATTTCGTGCCATTTAATGGAGGAGGCCTCTCGCTGTCGCTGTGTTACTAACCAAGACCACAGCAAGAGATCTTAATTTTTTATGGCCTACGAGTACGAAGGTAGACCTCTTATGAAAAGAGATGGTGCAGGAACACGAAAGGTCGGACTCCTCCCGCCAGCAGTACAGGAATTTGAGGCATGAGGTGGAGATCTGAATATTACCAGTCCTTTCGATGGAGATTTGCGGATAAAATGATTAGGCGCACATAACCATGAGATCATGAAGCCGTCCCTGACGCAACAAACTGCTTTGGTATACATTTAGTATGCCGTGGTAGTTTACAATGGCGGCGCTAGACCAAACGTGGACGTCGGTGACATCAGCTTTGTGAGGCCCCTTTTATTTTCCACTTTTCTTTCGCCGGGGCCTAGCGGCGGCTGAACCCTCGGTTGACAAAGGGCACAAAGAAAAAGGCCACGTGCAAACATCTGCCCCCGGAGCCCTGCGTTGGCTAAGGCTGCCACTATCAAAAAGTAATATGAAATATTTTTTTTGTAAGGCCCCTTAAGCGCGAGGCCGTCGGCGGTCGCCGACGCCTAACGCCGTCACTACTAGTTTTCATAGCCTAAAAGACTTGGTCCAGCTTGGTGTGTCGCCCGATGCTTCCATCTCTATAAGTGGCGTAACGCTAAGTCGTAAAAGCGATGATAATGATATAACCGCGCAGTCATTTTTGATAATGGGATGGTAAAACCAAAGGGCATTAGTGGTAATTTCACCTTCTCCGCGAAACAAGACAAAGACTCGCGAGTGCCATGGAGCAATTGTCTTTTTTTGTTATTATTTTTCGCGGAGAAAGTGACTTCTTACTACCCCTATCCTTCAAGGGGGGCGAATGAGCGGTTATGCTGGGTTCACCGTGCCTTACGACCCGACGTTGAGCCGCCCGGAGATATGAAACCATTAGGTGACCGCCCAACGTATGTACAACGCACGGCATACAAACCAAAACTCCGCTGTGGTCATCTTCGGCGTATTAGGGACAGCCGCGGGCTTCCTCTGACGGAAGTGTCTAAGTTGTCATCCGCAACCGCCCCTGCGCGGTGCCGCAGGGGCGGTTGCAGGGGGTGCTGCGTGTTGTGTTGGGCTCAGACGCTCCCGCGCACCGAAGGGCGCCCTCTGCGTCAACGGCAACGTGAGGCGTACCTGCCGCGCTGCCATCCATCACAGGGATTGCAACAATGTGCTAAAAAAAACACAAAACTAAAGACGAACAGCCCCCTGCCGTCCGCCTGGGACCCCCGGTGGCCTCTATTGACTACTAGTCTTTTACGACAGGTAGGGGATACCGTGGTGGAATTTTCCCAAACGCCCCCAATACACAGGGTAGATGGAGCATGGGTCCTGAAGGGATTTTTATACCGATAAGTTAATTGGCTAGTGCTTCCAACTACCTACGAACATGTAGCGGAGGAATTTATATGTGGCCTATACATATATTCAATATTCATTAGAAAAATCCACGCCGCCGGCGCTACGCCGCCGCCGACCCAAAATTACCAGCACGCCGCCGCCGGCTTTTTCCTAGGCGGCGCCCATGTCTAGTTAAGGGTCTTCCCACATTAGCGAATTGTAAGCGAATTCACAGTGACGTGAATGTGTAATAAGACCGTTAAATTTACTTGAACACGGATGAAACAACACTGGTGGTAGGTCTCTCATATGTGAAAGTTCGTCTGGGTGGGTACCACTGCAATGTCTATTTCTACCGCCAAGCAGCAGTGTGCAGGCACTGTTGTATTTTGGTTTGAAGGACATCGTAGCCAGTGTAACTACTGGACATATTGAGACTTAACATCTTATATCTCAGGATCACGAGCGCAGTGGAATGCCAAAGAGTACTTTGTAACTCAAGGTGCTGGATGGTGTTTCTACTGTGGTATCGCTGGTGTATGCTTACAATCAGGCGAACGTCATACTCGTCTCGTCATTTAATTCAATAATAAAAAAACACAGACTTGGTTGACAGCTAAAATAAGTTGATTAGATCACAAATTGTTTGTTGATGCCATTTTACATAAAATATTTAGTTCAATAGCTGCGTCTACGAGTCGCCTTATACTAGTTTTTTTGTAGCTTCATCACGTGTTTTTAATTTTTTCCCCACTAATGGCGCAACTAAAACCGTTTTAATGTAAAATAATGAATGCAAAAAATAACATATCCTCTATTAGTGTGGTTTTTAGAACATTTCTTATAGAAATTCGTGACTGAGGAACAATTATTGCAATTAATGGTGTCTGCAAAAAAAATTTTGTAAAAATACGATAATTATTATAAAAATATTGGAAAGATAATGGTTTACCTTTTTGCACTTTTTTAATGTCTCAAGGTAAAGCAGTGACCTAATAGTTTTACACATACTCACGCTTTTATCCCCGGAGGGGTAGGCAGAGGTGTAACTAGTACACCCAATTTTCGCCGTGCATATTCCGTCCCATGTTGTGATACGAGCGAGCCTATCGCCATACCGGCCGATTCTAGACTCCGAGCTGATACTGATTAGAAAAATCCAATATCAATTCGCCCGACCCGGGGATCGTACCCGAAATCTCAGCATTGCAGTCGTACCATAATACAACAACGCCATCGCGCAGTCTACAGTGACATTATAGTTTTGTGGTGCAAAATAGAAGATAAAGAACCAAATCCTGCTTTTCTGGGTCAGGATAGAACAGAAGAAATCAGGTCCCATGGCAGAGCATCTGCGTGGACCTATAAAATCAAATCCAAACACTAAACAATTTCAAAAACATTTTTTACTTTGTGTACATTACATATTTCTTATGTACTTCAGCTTTTAAAAAAGTCAACGGCAATACAAATATAGTGACTTAAAAAAGACATGGCTTTTCTCGACGATTGCCAGATTAATGCTGGCCTTTATAATTGGTTATACACCGGACCACCGCCGATCGCGACTCACCGGAACCAGGAACAATGATTACTTGTTGAATTAATCCACGCTTTGATATTCAATTAGAACGGTCAAAAATTTAAAGTCCGTATAATTCCTTTCTAATGATATTCGAAGATTAAAAAAAAACAAAAATATCGAACATATTTCACTTATTAAAATTGTATATTCAGTGATACAGCTCTCAAGCATCGTATTTTTATAAAGGCATTTCTTAATGTTTCTTAGTTGTCATAATTTATTGCTTAGTTTAAAATCTATTCAAAAGCTTAAAAACTTAGAAACTATTTAAAAATAGTCGCTTATTTTCTCATCAATATTTTAAATATCTCTTCCAAATTATCAAGTTAATAGATTGTTACTTAATGTCTTTTTTATCGTTGAATGACGAGACGAGCAAGCCGCTAAGTGATAAGCACCACGAGCGATAAAGAAATACAACACCAACTGAAATTTTATTTACAACAGTACATTCTTCGCTTGCACTGCACTACGTTCGTCACTCGGAGAAATTCAATTTTAATTCTCATAATGCTTAATTGCACTGGCTTAAAACTCTCCAAATCGGAACACAGCAGTGTTTGCACACTACTGTTTGGTGTTAGAAATGCACCACACATACCTAAATATACAAATTTTCTGTAACCTTGAGCTTAAATAAAATTACAATTATCGTCACATTTCCGCCACACACGTTATCTCAAAGGCTACAATGGATTACAAAGACCACCTACAACAAACCATATACGTTTAATGCAATTGAGACGGATGCCTTCACGTATACCGCCTCTTCCTTCTTCATATGAGACACAGTCTTTTCGGGTCTATTTGGTAGGCTGAGTATAATTGGTATGCATCAATAGTCTAAGGCCAGATTTCACCATTCGTGGTAAGGTAAAGTTAAGGCTCATATCACACTGGCGAATTGCAAGCGCATTTTATTTATTTATTTATTTATTTATTTAAACTCTTTATTGTACATCAAAGCATAAAGTATATATATAGGTACAATAGAGACAACACTAAAACAAGAAGTACAAATGGCGGTCTTATCGCAATCGGCGATTTCTTCCAGACAACCCTTGGATGGATTTAGTTAACTAGGAAAAAGGGAGCGGGCGGTCATTAACATGAGTTAAAAGGGGATGGAAATCTGATGTACATAAGTATTCAAATATATAATATAGTACATATAGCATAAAAATAACTAATCAAATAGCGAGGTAGAAATTGTGCGCGCTCGTCCAGTGTATTAAGACCGTTAACTTTACTTGACCAAGGATGAAATAACACAAGCTCACTGGCGGTTAAATTCCCATTTATATCAGAAAAGTTAACGAGCAAACTGGTTAGTAAAGGTAAGAGATTCTCTTCCATGTATTGCCAGAAGATTCCTGAGCGGTGTTATCGTTCACTTCTTATAAACACAGTGAAACCACCGCAGCACCTGATGGTAAGCGAAGTGAAGTCCAGATAGAGTGTCGACTCGCAAAAGATGATTATCCCTCAAAAGTCAACACAATTATATCAGATTGTTTGAAATTGGGTATATTATCTAGGCTGATCCCGGAACGCGATACCTACATGTGGCCCATTATATTAAGTACACCTTTTGTAGGGTAGTGGCTATCTGAGTAGACACAAATGTCCTACCACCAGCAAAGACTTATCATCATCATCGTCATCAGCCACATGACGTCCACTGACGACATGCTGAACATAGGCCTCCCCCAAAGATTTCCAGATGGACCTGTCAAAAGCGGCCTGCATCCAGCGCGTTCCTGCGGCCTTTACCAAGTCATCGGTCCACCTTGCAGGTGGACGGCCGACTCTCCGCTTGCCAGTACGTGGTCTCCACTCGAGAACATTTTTGCCCCATCTGCCGTCAGTTCTTCGAACTATGTGCCCTACCCATTGCCACTTCAGCTTGCTTATCCGTTGGGCTATGTCAGTGACTTTTGTTCTTCTACGGATCTCCTCATTTCTGATTCGATCGCGTAGAGAAACACCTTAAGATTTATAAAAACGTAGAAATTAAGTGAGTGAATTATTTTAATTTTTTTTTGCATCTGGTTATATAAAATCGCTCGAAGTTGAAAATAATGATTAGGTCCATACAGTTCAGTGACTCGCCAATCACAGTATTTATGGTGGTAATTAACATATTTCCTTTGCTATTATAACAGAAAGAGATATTCCCATAAATCTAATTACTAATGCTTCGGCTTTATTATATCCGACTTGATGCATTCTTTCTTATTGTGCTCTAATTAAATCAATCAATGGTGTTTTGGAAAAACCATAGATCATTATAACATAAATATCATAATCGGTATTATAAGCATCAACTTTACTACTAATATAAAAAAATGCGTAAAGAAACTAAGACCTTCGTGGCAGACTACTTTTTCTCTAGCTAATAGTAGTTAACTTAATTCTTGAACTAAATAGAAGTTTACATCAGCTGATATAGTCTCTGTCGAGGTAAAATTAGATAGGAAATACAAAGGAGAAGAAGAGACATAAAAGCAGTGCGACGACATCGCATTATTTGCTTTCTACTTTATTAAATCATCCGCCATTTTGAAAAAGGACTGCAATCATTAAGAAGAATCAAGAGTGTCACCCATTTAACGCTAAAGAACGCTGAAGAATAAAATGAAGTTCCAAGCACGGAGCTCCGAAGCTCATTGCTCGAACCGACTGAATTTGAGTGAGTGAGAATGAAAAAAAAGACAGCCACTTTTGCCTAAAGCGAACCGGTCCGCAAACCAACTTCACTTGGTCGCATTTCATTACACGAAGGTCAACCAATGCTTTGGCCAAGTCAGACGGTACCGAGCTCTCGGACGGGACGCACGCGCGAGGTCTCGTCACCAAAAAATATATTCACGTCACCAAAAAACACGGGACAACTTGTTTTTCACATAGAAACGTGTTTAAACAACCAACAGTGTACAATAACACATCGGAATAAACTTTGTCTGTGTACAAAACAGGTTTTTTTCGACTCGTGATATCAGTAAAGTTGTAGAAAGTTTTGCATTAACAGATTTGTGCTTGTGTGTGTTGTGTTGTGTTGTATTAATAAGATTGAACATTTCGGGTAAGTACACGAATGTTTTCGCTAACGGATCTCTCGTCTGTGCATAGAATAATAATTGCATACAGATTCCAGTTACTGGAGTCTGTAACTCGATCTATCACTTTTTTAATGCCACATAACCTTGCTCCGCTGCACGTATGTTCAATTTTTTATCTATTTTAACTTCGTCCAACTTTATAATGCACTTTCAACCTTATTACATTCTAATTGAGTTTTATAAAGTTGTTAATTCAATTGGAAAGACATGAAGGATGTGAAGTCACAAAAAAAACTTTAAAAAAGGACAGGCTACGGTGACTATCCAAACAGCCGCAAACAATCGCATCACAGAATGCGTTGTTCATCATAAAGTCCTGTCCTTTTTAATTTTCCGTAGACAAGATTATGGACGAGTTTTATTTTTGTTGCACAGCTAGTGAAGCCAGTCTCTTGCTTGTCTCAATTTAAAAAAGTTGTTTATTTTTTTGCCGTTGAAAGATCTCAATACAAAGCCTTGTAGCCTTTACAAGTTGATGCATTTAGTTGCCTCCGGATTTTATTGATTCAACCATTTTTATGGCTACGTTAATTAAGAAAAACGATCAAATATAAACGACCTCAACGGTGACTTCGTTAAAACTTATAAAACGTTTTCAATTTATTCAACTTGGGCGTCACAAAAAGGATTTTAAACAGTTATACAATCATGCAAATTGAGTAACTGTATCCTTACGTACATCGAGTTACATTCGTATTCACCACACGCAAAAGTCAAAGAAAAAGCGTCTTCTATATATATGTGATAATATGAAGCCGTCGTCTGATACTACAAATGGCAGCAATAACTATAGATCGGCTAGTGATAGCTTTTGATGTTCTCACACATAAAAACAGTAAACTGTAAATCGTATCAGTGACAGCGTAGAGACCGAAAGAGCGCTCGTCTATTGCACTATACATAACAGCAATCAGATGTATGATGAACCAGCGATATTGCGAAGAACACACATCGATTGCACGGTATATAATAGCAATCGGCTAACTGCCACGTTGATGACAGCGGGTAGAACTCTCGTATACTGCATTACACATGACAGCATTCAGCTATATGCCGCACCCATAATAGCGCACAGAGCGCTCGTCTACTAATATAAATACACTCGAATATACGCCGCGTTGGTGACAGCGGCAGAATCTTCTGCACCACTGCCGAAACTGACTCTATGGATGGCCCAGCTGAAATCACAAAAATATTATTCTTTACATTGCATTGAAAAGTTTCTCATCATCCAGTAACTATGAACCATCACCTCAAAAACGTTTTTTGCAGTAAAACAAAGAAACATTAATAAGAAAATAAAACTGCAATAAATTCACGATTAATACACACACTGTCACATCCAACTCGAATAGGTCAGTTCGACCGCAATATTATGCTACTGACGGAAAAACTACTTTAAATAATAGCAGTGTAGTTGCATTTTGAATGTTCAGTGAAATTATTGAAGTCCCTCAATCTCTTTCTTTCATGCATAATATATCACCATTTTGTTTCTTATAAAGTTGACAGGCACCCTATTGGCGCTAATTGACATAATATTTTGCATCTGCCTGGATAGAGACTGGATGCAGCCCATTTTTAACAGGTCCGTTTGGAAATCTAGTGGAGGCCTATGCTCAGCAGTAATCTTCGTGTGGCTGATGGCGATGATGATGGACAGAGACTAATATACTTGCGAAAAAAGTACCAAGATGTTTCATTCGTGCGAGGCCCGGGAGAAGGCGTAGTACTTACCTCCTATAATGGAAGACCTGCATCTGTGGCGATCTTTTAGGAAAGCACATTTTTGATTACCATACCAGGTCAGTGGGCTAAGAAATTGGCAAAAAAACACAACAGGACTCCGTTTTGTTTTATTGGAATTGGTTGAGAGACTACACGTGACTGACGTTCCACTCGATCAATCACAAACATCAAAGTGAAACTCCATCGTCTTATGAGTTGCGTTTTTTACCACATTCTAAGCCTACTGCGTCACTATCGACACGAGTGTAGCTGTTGCTTTCACGTGGGGGGTTTGAAGATACTAAAATGTCACGTACCTATACACCCCAGTCCGTCACCAAAAGTAAAAAAAATAATGTGTATAAGTTTTGTTTTTTGTTGTAAGCTAAGGGGGGAGAGGGAGTCCGAACCCCCAAATCCCCTGCTTATATACGCCCATGACTATCGAACAGACGCAGACCTAATCTACTAAAGGTTTTAGGGCTTAGTCCCGCGTTTTCGGTAATCGAAATTTACTATTTTGGATATTACATTGTACAAGGATAAATCAGATCCCCTACAATAATATTTGCTCAATTCGTCATCAGCTAAGTAACTTGATAGCTACCTCTTACTTTAAAAAGAGCAAAATTCTGAACCTTGAAGTCACTACCACACGATCAATTGCACTTTAGTTTTGACGGATTGAAAATAAGTCAACAAATATTCGAAAGCACGTGTTTTCTATTTACTTATGAATCATTTGACCTTCAAACTATGTAGGCGAAATGACAAGTGATAAAACTGTGAAATTAACATTGATATATGGATTTATCGTGTTGATAATTAAATGGCCGTCAACCGAAAATTAAATTTTAGCGATAAATGATTAAATAGGCCACTTGGTGCTAAGTCTTTTTCGTTACCAACTTACAATTTCTGAAGAATCATTTTCCTTAAATGAAATGACCTCACCACGTCTTTTATCCCCGAAGGAGTAGACAGAGGCGTAACTAGTGCCCCCACATTTTGCCCTGCCTGTCGTCATATCGCAGACTCCGGGCTGATACTGAGAAGAAAACCCTAATATCACTTTGCTCGATTCGGAATTCGAACCCGAGACCTTAAAGCGAAAGTTATAACGAGCACACAATATAACTACGTTACCGATGCAGGCAAAATTAGCCCGTTAATGATGTAATGAAATGAAATGAAATCATTTATTCGAATCCATAAAATGTTAAACATTACTTAGATTTAGTCAATTTTTACTCTACCATCAGTTCGGAAAGCAGTTTCCACCAGAGAAGAACAGGCAAGGAACTCTAGGGTGAAACATATTGAAATGTGAGCAAGATAACTCCACATTTTTAAAACCTATTAAAAGCGGGTCAGTAACACTTATAGTATTCAAACTGCGTGACGTGCCTCTGTGGCGTAGTTGTATTACGATACGACTGCAATGCTGAGGTCTCGGGTTCGATCCCCGGGTCGGGCAAAGTGATATTGGATTTTTCTATTCAGTATCAGCGCGGAGTCTGGGACTTGCGCCCGTTATGGCGGATAGGCTCGACGGTATACGTACGGTGAAAAGTGGGTGCACTAGTTGCGCCTCTGCCTACCCCTTCGGGGATAAAAGGGCGTGAGTATGCGTAATATTTAAATTGCGTTTTCCCTATGAATAATTTACTACCAAGAATCTGGGTGCCACTTTCGATCGTTATGTTTCTAAGAAAACCTCTAAATAATAAGTGATGAAATAAAAAACTAACAAAAATCACGTACGCTGGCTTGGTCCTATAACGATTTGTGCAAATTAAAATTAAGGTGCTATTTCATACTGAACGTAGTGGTTGTGGTAGTGATTTAGAATGCAGATTTTGTTGTGCTATTAACATTTTTATTCTGGAGAAATTAGTCTGGTAGAAATGCTAAGTCCAGGGTAGTCCAAATATAATACTAACCAACTAAAGAATTTAAAAAATAATGCTGGAATTATTATGGCCTATCTTACTTGATATACAACATTAAAAAAAGCTGAACCAATTCAAATATCCTATTCCAAATAAAACTTAAGTATTCCCTATAATATTTCTTTGTTGAAATAAAATGTTCAGACATTTTGTTAAAATATGAGAAAAGAACAATCAATCAACTTATAAGGTATACACCATGCTCTCTAAAAAGTCGAATAAAAAAATATCCGTGAAATTGCGACTTGTAATAGTAATCTTAAAAGAAATTTTACAAAATCGGAACAAATCCTTGGACCACTTACTGTATTTTTTATTAATTACCTGCAGCTTATCCAAGGTTTTTATGATTAATATTTAATTTACACTATTGGTATTACAGTTACGGTGTTACCGTTAAATATTCACTAATCGATTAAAACTATATTGGTTTTTAATCGATTTGCGGAATCGCAATTCAGTTTTAAGTTCATTTTGAAATGCGATTTGGATGGAAGGGCACCTTAATCTTACTTAATATTATAATTGCGAATATTTAGAGGTGTTTGTTAGAGGTAAACAGCTGAACAGCTTTTGACAGGGCCGTCTGGAATTTTAGGGGGGGGGGGCTATGTTTAGTAGTGGACGTCATGTGACGATGATGATGTTGATGAAACAGCTGAACTTATTTGGATGAATTTGGCTAATAATTAAATTTTATGTCGGAAAAGTACCTACGCAGGAAGATTTTTATCGCGGTAAATATCATTGACACAGGCGAAGCCAAGAACAACAATTAACTGAATATAATTTTTTGAAAGGACATACTCTTCTTTTGAATTCCTTTCAACAATCTGACTCACAGTGACCACAAAATTCAAGGAATTTATATCCTCAATGTGTTCATAATAAAGTAAGAATTAGAATAACCTCATTTTCATTCACGAATGAAATAATTAATTTATCATCGACTTGTAATATAATTTTCCTGTACGTCGATCATTTCTGACGTAGATAACTGTACTTTATTGACATGAGCAATCATTGGAGAATTTCAAATCTGAAAGACAAATTAAAATTAAATTTTAATTAAAAAAACCAAGTTAAAATTATCATTACTTAAATTAAATCAGCTGTTATCTGGTAGAAGGGTACCGGATACATTATGTATGGGATGCACGTTGCCCGTATCCACACACACACACTCACGCCTTTTATTCCCGTTATTCCGTCCCATGATGTGATAGGAGGCGAGCCTACCGCCATATCGGGCACAAATTCCAGACTCCGGTCTGAAAACATACACACACACACACACACACTGAAGCTCATTTTACAGAGCTGACGTAATGCGACTCAGGATCCCTCGCCACATCTATCTGTTAGAGGTCTCGTACATTCATGTATTCTCCACGGCAGATTTGACCTGATTGGTTCAGCGCATGACTGTCCTTCCAAACAATCGAGTGCCTTCAATATTGCCCTGGACTACTAGTTGGTCATTATTATCCACATTAATTTCACTGCTGAACGTATGCTTCTTCGAAAGATTTCCGAAGGACCTGTGGCCTGCAAGCTTGTTCATTGATGTTTATTGATCTTTACCATTCGCAAAGACCCACAATGCCAGAACAAACATGTATACATTGTCGTTTTAAAGCAAAAGAAGAGATATATTTTCATCTCTCTCACTTTATGAAACTTAACAAGCTTATTTTTCTGCGTAACAATTCTGTCTCGTTCTAGTCAGTCTTAAAGGCTATACTAATATTATAAAGAGGAAAGATTAGATTGTTTGTTTGCATTGAATAGGTTCTGAAACTACTGGACCGATTTGAAAAATTCTTTCACCAATATAAAGCTACATTACCAGCGAGTAACATAGGCTACTTTTTGTCCCGGGGAAATATAAAGTGGGACTTTTGTCCGGGAAAAAATCATTCACGTGGAGCCACGAACAGAAATCTAGTTACAGATAAACAAATAAGCTTAGCGCTGTTCCCATAGTTGAGATATTTCATACTTGTTCCATAGTTTGCAGTCTGCACATGAATATGAAAAATTGCCTTAGCTATGCGAGCTAAACAAAACCGTTATAGCTTAGGTCTTGGTTTGGAGCCTGCTTTAAGGCCGGCTCGACTGAGGGATAACCACTACTATCAGCGAAACATCTACAGTGTGTATAGAAGTTAATGCCATTAATAAGAAGCTCCATCACTTCTATAAATTGATTTCATTCAGGTCACTGATTTTTTTAAACACATATCTACAAGAAATTATATAGGATATTTTTTGAGTTGATGAATCGTTCTTATTAGATTCTCATGCAAAAAAATACTTGTTTTTTAAACTCGAATGGTGACTAATGTTGCTATTTTGAGGTCACATTTTTTCTCGCTTTGCATCTTGAGTTGTTCATATAATGGTATAATAATATTTTCGTCACGTATCATGATAGGTCACAATAGTAAACTAGGTTCCTTTAATTTCGTGTTTGACAACCAGAATTCATGAGGTTTTTATACGAGTCCGTGTGGAAATCTTTAGGGGGGGGGCTATGTTCAGCATTGGATTTCCTGTGGCTGGTGATGATGGCTTTACGCTATCGCCATCTGTCTTTTCAAAAGACAAAAAAAAACTTGGATTTGTCTTTTTTTTTTATCGAAGGCTCGACAAAGTGGCTTCACTGCATCTGATGGTAAATGTAGTGAAGCCCAAAAAGTTATGTCGACCGGCAAGAGATAAACATCCCTGGTCGGTCGGCACAGTTATGCCGGCCTGCTTAATTGCTTCTTCACGCCCCGCTTGAAGGACCCTACATACGACAACATACACAGTATTATATGATCTCCGCCTAATGATGAGTGCCACTCGTTGGAACTTTTCTGTCTTCTCCATCAAAGATGAGAGTGATGTGATGTGTGATGCAATATTTGGTATATCGCAAAAACCGTTGCCTTGATGAAAATATAAGTAGCTTGGCCGATCACGATTATACTAAGAATTTTGAGGTCTACTCATCGTAGTTCCGTATGACGCTATTGATTTTGTAAATTAAAATATGCCTATTACAATAGGAAGTTAGTTGCTTGACTCATTGGATGTAAAGCTGTATCAATTAAAGGTTATAGTTGAGTTCATAATTTTATGAAAATTATTAATTTTTTCGAAGAAGTGATAACTTGAATACTTACTCATAGTGGGTCATAGTGTCCAGCTTTTTAGTTTCATGCTAGTATTTCTTGCCCAGAATCAGTAAAGGTTATAAAATTACAACAGTAATAACCTGTAGGTTATTTTTATTAATCTAAATTATTTGTAATCCTGCCTCGATGGAGGACATGTATTACGTCCGTAGTTCAACTTTCCTCTGAGTATTAACCTAACTCTGGAATTTGTGCCCATGACAGACAAGCTCGCTTTTTATCACATCTTGAGATAGAACACACATTGCGAAAGGCTGGTGCCCTGGTTATACCTTTGTCTACGGGATAACGCCGTGATGTGTTTATTTTGTGTATTTTAGGGTTCCGGATCTCAAAAGGCAAAAAGGAATTGTTAAAGGATCACTTAAGGTGACAGACCTTTACTGTCAAGACCCTTTTTCTTAGGAATGCGTAAAGATGTTAAGTTGAAGTTTATATCAAACTAGCTTTTGCCCGCTGCTCCGCCCGCGTTTAAAAGTTTTTCCGGGATAAAAGTCCCGCTTTTTATTTTCCCGGGACAAAAAAGTACCTGTGTGTTAATCTAGGATATGATCTACCCGTGTGCCAAATTTCATCGAAATCCGTTTGGTAGTTTTTGTGTGAAAGAGTAACAAACATACATACTTACAAATTTTCGCTTTTATAATATTAGTAGGATACTCGAGCCTACGGTTTCTTTTAGCTATGAAAAAATCAAACTTGTAAATCATCGCGATCAAAAGATATAGCCGTTTATGTCGCATATTTTGGGATTTCTCAAGGGAATCCAGATTTTTAGGGTACATAAAATCATGAAGTTTGGCAAGAAGCCATTAGTTCTTACAGCACATGTAAAGGAAAATATCTAAAAACCGCAAATATTTACTTTAATAAGAAAGAAAAGCGAATTAACAAACTTAATTAATTAATTTTGGTGAACTATTGAACTTATATACTCAGATACCTGACCTACGGAACCCTTGGTATTCTAGTCCAACTCTCACTTGTCCGGTTTCTTTTTATATACCTACAGCTCTTCTTCTTTTCTTCATGACCTACAGTCATTCAACTTGGAACACACCAAATTGCCGTCAATGCAATGTAATCAGCACGGGCCTCCTCTACTACTGAGAGGGGTCAGGCCTTAGTCCACCACGCTGGCCTAGTGCGGTTTGGCGGACTTCATATACCCAAATAAACCAAATTAGCGACCAAATTCAAATTACTAATATTCATTTCTCACATATCTTGGCTAGCTTAAATTACATCTTTGTTACCATTCATTAGCACATATATAATACATTTTGTAACAATCTATAACAACGCACGGTCGGAAGTGATAAAGTTACCTAAATTATCCAAACGCTCACTTTCACCTCCATTTGTTTGCTATTCCAATCCCAGATGATTTGGTGAAAGTGGATGACTTCGATCTTTATTCATGAGTTCCTTCGAACCAGTATTTCTTTAAGTTCAGCTTTCTTTAGGCTCTAGTCTGATGATGTAATGAATGCTTGAATTGCCCAAAATCTCTCCATATTACAATCAAGATCTACCGACTACCTTATTAACTTGCGTATAATATTTATATCACATAGCTGTTGCCCGCGGCTCCACCCGCGTTAAAAAGTTTTTCCGGGATAAAACCCGGTAGGTAGCCTAAGTTACCCTTTATTACATCAGCTACCTGTCAATAAAAGTCCCGTCAAAATCGGTCCAGCCTTTTAAGAAATTAGCCGGAGCAAACAGACAGACAAAAATTGTAAAAAATGTTACTTTGGTGTATGTACCGTATATATATTCATATATATAAAGTTTTAGTGGAAATATAAAACAAAAATAAAATATATATTATATAAAAATGTATAGACTCATATTATGGTCCCCAAGATACAGGCACTGCCTAGTTTGGGGCCCCCTGCCAAATGTAGTGTTTTATTTTAAACTAATTGTTAGCACTAACATAATTCTTAGAATTCTATGTACTTAATTACTGATGTCCCTACTTCTTTGTCAGAATTGTTTGTGCCAAAAAAATATTATTATTATACATGTAGTAAAAAACGGTTATTTCAATATTACAAACAGACACTCCAATTTTATTTATATGTATAGATGGAATGAATATTCAATATGGGCGTAGTAATTGCGTCTCTGCCTAACATCTGATATCTTTGGGTGATCAACTCGAAGTTCTAGAAGTGTTACCACTTCCTATTTATACAGAGACGCCAAAGTGATCCCACTGTACTTGATGGTAGGTGGAGTCCAGGTTGAATATCGATTGGCGAGAGATGATCATCCCCTCGACAATATACACAATTATGCCAGCCGCTTGAATCTGATGCACAGAGTGATCCCCGAGAGCAACATTTACGTAAGCAGGGTTGCCATACGTCCGGAATTTTCCGAACATGTCCGGTAATATAGGTCTTTGTCAGGAATATGGAGGGAATCCTAAGCTGTACGAAATTTCAACAATTTAAGTTAAGAGTGAAATAAAAAAAAATCACCAATTAAGAGTCCCGCGTGCTACCCCCCTAGCAGTAGGTACGTTGGTTCTGCTTATGTAAAATCATAGCGCTTCATGAAAGTTTAGTTTTTGTACTATATGAGACTTATTTACTCAGTTTTATGGAATTCTCGTAATAAAATAAGTAAACAATTAAAAAAAATTAAAATCCTCCTAGCCAGTTTCGGCCACGGCGGCCAATCTCAACGGAGATCAGCCAGGTACGCAGGAGATATTATAGTGCACAAGTGTGTGCGCAATACACAGGTGCACTCGCTATTCCTTCACTCTCATAGTCCGGTGAGACGGCAATCCGACATGACCGGAGAGAGATCAGGCGCAGGACCAACGGCTTTACGTGCTTTCCGAGGCACGGGGGTATCACACCGCCAACTTCCTGACTCCGAGCTGCGACTGAGTAAATTTTAAGATGAAAAAACCCAGTCACAATGTTTTTGGCTCGACCCGGGATTCGAACCCAGGACCTCAGCGCGCAAATCGTACTCGTAATGCGTACGCAATACCACTACGCCACCGAGGCAGTCAAGTAAACAATGACGTTATTGCATCGTAAAATTTCTTTGCCTCGAGCAAAAAGGAAATATTTAGCTCTATTAGCAAAGTTAAAAGGTCAAGATTCATACGAAAAATATTAAACAAACATTTGGGTACATTAAGTCAGTGGTTCTATAGCTCAGTGGACGATGAGCTCTGAAACGAGAGGTCGCGTTCGATTTCTGGTATGAGGTAAACATGAGACAGTACCTTGACCGCAATATTGTGTACTTTTAGAGTTTAATGTGGCCTAGTTAATAAAGACCTTAAACCATCTGACATGTACCAAACAGCTCAATTCATTGGATTATTTGTTTCTAACTCATCAAAACCCCTTCACAGACCTGCAATGTTGATGTATTGGTAGGAAATAGTAATATTGCAGTTGTTTCTGTTTGTTGTTATTGAAAATAAATGTTGCTAGATTTTATAGTGTTAACAGTAGAGATATGAAGATAATATGTACTCACCTACTTTCTTCTTCTTATCAATTATATATCTCGAGAATGAAGTTTGCTTTTACTTGTAATAAGATAACTGAAACGCTGCATTATATCATCTAATGCATTATCTAAATGCCCCTTATTAACTAGTTTCCTTTTACATCAGGAAGCTTTGTGGTAAAATGTAAACTTGTTAATTTCAAAATAAACTCACTTCACATAGTGTATTTGTATTGTAAATGGCAGGCAAACGTATATATAGGACTCCTGATGATAAGTCATTAAACTTTAATGAACTGTGCCAGGAATCCTTTGGCATCCTTATGTATTACTAGATTTTGCCCGCGGCAACGCCCGCGATAAAAAGCTTTCGGGATAAAATGTAGCCTATGTGTTAATCCAAGGCATGATCTACCCGTGTGCTAAATTTTATCGAAATTCGTTCAGTAGTTTTTGCGGGAAAGAATAACAAACATCCATACATCCAGACATCCATACATACTTACAAACTTTCGCGTTTATAATATCAGTAGGATATCGCACTGACTACAACTACTTTTCAGCGATTCCTTAGGTATATGATAAGGAGTAAGCCTTAAGCTGTGTTTTTGCAGCCACAATCCTTATCATTTGAATTTAAATTATAATTTCATACCATTAGGTTATTCATCGCCTGATAATCCTCTGCTAGGCCTGATAAAGAAAGTATTCTACACAGCCGAATACGGGCCTCCAATCAATTACAAAAAACTGATATCACTTATCGTTTTTTTTTTAATTCGCAATCACAAAGTCACAAGACACAATCGAAAATATTTTGTGATACTGTCCTATGAAGATTAGTTTACTTGATAGTATAGGGTTTAGAAGCAATTTTTTCTTCTGATGCGGCAAAGAGAATGGTCCTTATGTGAAACGTACCTTTTATTTTAATTTGTTTAACGATGAATCCCTAAATACCCTGTTAGAGTATTGGCATTAAGTCTAATAACTAAGTATATAAATAATTAAACGATTAATTAAAGTTAAACACAATAACATAACTTAATGTAAAGATAAGCAAACCATTTGCGAAGTGGTTACCATCACAATTGTCCATAAAAGTAGGAATACTACACACTGTGCTGCAATCCCCACTCTGATACTTAGACGTTAAGTCTGAAAATATTAATGCATAGTTTGTAACCAGGATCCGCCTCTTTGCTACGATGCTTCCACTTCTCCCGATCTAAACCTGCCCTGTAAGATCATAAGCTCTTATATCATCCTTAGAACACCAAGCCAACGTCTTTTATAAAAAAAAATCCTCTGGCACATTCTGGCACAGGCATTGCAACTGATACAAAAATCAAATGCGATACCAAACCAAACGCATAGGTATTTACGATATGTAATATAGAATTCGGTCAAGTGCTTACACCAGTTTCGTGTGTAAATAATGTTATCAGTGAAATAGGGCTATCATTTGACACAAATTCTAGGTAAACTGATCAGGTATGGACATTTGATAAGCGATAAGATATCAATGATGTGCAAATTTTGAATGTGGCGCATATCCTTTTAATTGGCGCCTCTTCTACTGACAAATAATTCGTACACGACGATAAATTCTGAATTCTTCGTTTTAAAAAGTTGATTGTCAGATTTTTATTTACATACACTCTCACGCCTATAATTCCCGAAGGGGTCCCGCAACTAGTCCACCCACTTTTCGGCGTGCACAAATTCCAGACTCCGGCATCATACTGAGTAGAAAAACCCAATATCACTTTGTCCCATCAAGGATCAAAACCGAGACCTCAGCATTGCAGTCATACCAATTACCATAGTACAACTAAGCCACCGAGGCATATTTTTAAGGAATGAATTACTATTTAACAGGAGAGAGGAACGGAGTGAGGGTGTGTTTTCAAAACGCAAAGATCCATGACCCTGAAGATCCCAGGAAAAATCCCACTGTCATACAGAAAACCAACCTAAAGAGACAACTTGAGGCTATAAAAAAGCTGTGTGACTGGATGGTAATACTCATATATAGTTATTCTGAAATCAATGGCCTAATTAACTAGCACGTTACTGGCTAACTAGATTAACTAGTAATATTGTAACTATGATTGATTTTTAAAGACGTAAAATGATTTTGATAAGATTTTTATCGTTATCGATATATTTTATGACTAAACGTATCAATAATTGCCAATTTTACTTCTATCGATAAAAAGACGATTAATGAAAAAGTTATCACTTAACGCAATTATCATTCTGACCAAGACCTAGAAAAATAATAAAAATGTCAGAATTAAATCAAATAGCTACCTAAGACGTAGACGCCATCAATGTTGCACCAGACACGAAACAAAATTGTGGCAGCAAGCTCAACAACACTTTCATACAAAATTATTTATCAACATTAAAGCACCCAACTATTGATTAATTTAGCAATTAAGTTGTAACAACTAGCAACGTACCATTTATTAGTTTCGTACCCTCACAGCTCACGTACCTGAGTAGATGATCCTTTGGAAATAATCTTCACCCATGCACACCTCGCATTAATCCCGATAATGACAAACGTTTGAACATCGCAAACTAATATAACGGTGCACCAATCAATTCTCACAGACGGCTTAATTGCGACTAATTCACTGTTAAACCCAAAGCATTTACCATTAGTCAATGTTAAAACTTCGTACGGAATCTTAAATATGCTTTAATGTGTTCGGTAGGGGGCTGAGTACGTCCCCGAGCGATTTGATAGAGAGGGATGGGCATATGGATTTGTGGGGAGTAAAGAGGAAAGATGATAGCGTAATAAAATGGCGCAATACAATGACGGCAAATTTGCTATTTATAACAAAGAAGCAAATGTACGGGGCGACATATTCTGCAAAGCACAAATACAATAAATAAATAAATTTTGGCATGGCATTAAAGGGGATCTTAAATGTAAGGGTTTGATTCTTGCCATACCAGATGTTTTTAATTTGTAAAATAAACCCGTAATAACTCTAAATATTCCGTAGGATAGTGTTGTGACTTACATTAAAGCCTATTATATTACTGTCAAAGGACACATCTGTCGTTAGATTATCAATTGTAGTACATAATGTTCATATATAAATAATACCAGCCCTGTATTATATACTGCTTACTGCTGAGCACGGGCCTCCTCTACTACTGAGAGGGTTTTAAGGCCTTAGTCCACCACGCTGGCCTATTGCGGGTTGGCAGACTTCACACACCCTCGAAATTCTTATGGAGAATTCTCAGGTGTGTAGGTTTCCTCACGATGTTTTCCTTCACCGTTAAAGTGAACGATAATTGATAAACAATACACACGTAACTTTGAAAAGTGAGAGGTGTGTGCCTTGGGTTTCGAACCTCCGGACATTGTCTCAGCAGACCGTTCCATTCCCAACTAGGCTATCGTGCACAATGTTCATGCCAGGAAATAAAACGTTTTATTGTGTAGGTATCTTTTAGGTTAGGGTTGACGTTACATCATCATTTATTCTTACATCATTTTATAAGTAGCCTTGAAGTTTTTTCTTCAGGATGCCAAATTGACCACAATTTTCTAAGTTTCTTTCCTTTGCTTAATTTTATTTGAATTGCTGATAATTTTGGACATAAAAACGTAGTCACGAGCAACAGTTTAAATTGTGCCTAAATCGCATCCTGATTAGAGCAAAAAACAAAACCATGAATCTAAAATTAACAATTTATTGAATACTTTGAGATGGGTAAAGGTGAGAACTGAGATTTTTTTTTTATTTCTAGACCTTAATTTTTGAAAACAATACGGTTTTTAACAATGGTTATCTTCTTTTTTCCTATACCTTAATTATTGGAGAACAATGTGTTTTTAATGGAGCTTTCAACGATTTGATGGACAGGGAGTGAGAAAAGGATTTTGACATGTAAAAATTAATATCTGAAATAGAATAAATCTGTAACCTAGCGGTATAAGCATCACGACTGTACTAAAATAAGAGTAACTGGAACCATGCTGCTGAATTACAATATTCTAATGAATTGCTTGGGATCCTTGGAGGACATTTCTGTTTGAAAGCTCTATTTAATTATGGAAAGCAGGACCTGCCTCTTCTTACTGTTTAAGAAACTGCATGTCATCATCAGCACCATGATCTCCACTGCTCTGCTGAGCAGTTAACATGCACAAGGTTGTTATCTTCCTTCAATATCTGCAATTAGTATAAGTTTATCCATGAATATTAAATTTTAGAAACAACTGTACTATCCATATATCATTAGTTTGATTCCTTGTTTCTACAATATTATGTGTACCGAATATCCTCGTCCAGGCAGTTCGAAATTCAATTAAAGTCGCTATCCGCTCCCGCTGTCACCACAACCTACTCCCGAGCGAACGCGGGGTAATTTCAATAATGTCCTACCATTGAGAAAAGAATAATTTATTTGCAGGAATTTACTTGTTGGTACCAGGATATTCCTGTCCCGATGGCAATTTATGCCCTGGCGCGGTTAAAAGTGCTGGTGAGAAGTAACTAATGATTTAACCGTTTATCAGATCGTGTACCGTGGTTCAGGTTCCTTTTTTATGTGGAGTAACAGTAAAAGTAAACTAGTAGATCGGCATTCATTTCAAAGTTCCATATTGGAGGTGTGGTTTTTCTTAGCTTTATAGCATCATGACATTCAGTAAGGCATGATTTAATTCTTTTCTGTTTAGTAGAAAATTGTACCTTATGATATCAAATGAATGGAGAATGTTCCTTGATAGTTTGGCAGAATCTTCTCAACAGGGCAGCTAGTATTATATATTTAATATATGTATGTATGTATGTATGTATGTATGTATGTATGTATATATATTTATGTTAGGTACCACTATACTTTGGTTTTTATTTTTCATTTGTTATTTTATAATATTATGTATGTATCATGTTTATATATAAACTCATTTGCAAAAAAAACGGGCACCTAAGCAATGAACCATTTCAAATGTTACTATTGGTTTGTTTGATAATTATAGGTAGCTTTACTTTCACAATTTTGTAAATTAATAAGCAAATAATCGTTTTCGTCAGTATTATCATAAAATTTTGATAAAATTTATGGGTTTTAATGCTAAAGTTCACTAGTAGTGTATGCTCGCTAGTAGTGCATATGCTCGTGAAGTAAAAGTTAAAAAAGATTTTTGTTTGTTTTTTCTTTAATAAAGTAAAAGCAGATAAATGTTTAGTATCGAGTGTGACCCCCTCTAGCTGAAATCACAGCTTTAATTCGTCTGGGTATGCTAGCGAGGATATCCCGGATACTTGCTTGCGGAATACGTTTCCACACCGCGGTAATCACATTCTTCAGCTCTCTGATGGTTTGCGGAGCCGGTTGTACTGATCTCACGCGTCGTTTCAGAACGTCCCAGACATGCTCTATAGGATTGAGGTCGGGACTTCGAGCTGGCAAATCCAAACGACGAATGCCGACCTCTTGCACATACGCTTCCACATAGCCACACCTGTGGGCGCGAGCGTTGTCGTCCATAAAAATTGAGTCTTCGCCTAAAGCGGCCAATGCGGGTTGTGCATGAGGAATAAGAACTTCCGTTATGTATCGATGTCCAGTCAGTGAGCCGTTTTCAATGAAGACTAACTCTGTACGATCCATTGAATTTATTCCTGCCCAAAACATAATAGAGCTCCCACCATAAGGTGTGATTTCTTCAAAACAAGCCTCTGCAAAGCGTTCTCCTCGTCTTCGTAGCACTCGCCGACGTCGATCTTCACCGAACAGAGATATCCTGGCTTCATCGGAGAACAATACCCTATTCCAGTCTTCTTGAGTCCATGACTCACAATTTCGAGCAAACCTAAGCCTGGCAACTCTGTGCTCACGGAGTAACTTAGGGCCGCGGGCCGGGCGATGACTGCGTATATTGGCCGCGAGCAGCCTCCTCCTGACCGTCCATAGACTAATATGCACATTTCTTACTTCTTCGAGGTTGTTCTTAAGGTCCACATACGAAGACTTACGATTTCTCAATGCGCGACTCACAAGAAAACGATCAACCCGTGGTTGGGTACATGGTTTTCTTCCAGAACCAGGCCTTCTCTCGACGGAACCGGTGTCTTGATACCGCTGCCAGGTCCTTTGAACCGTCGAGCGACTCACACTTAGCCTCTGAGCCACGAAGCATTGGCTGCAGCCCTCTTCGAGCAGCGCAATAATTTTGGTAGCTTTTACCACTTTCTCTAACATTATTGAGACAGCTAAACAGCAATAAATGAAGCTTTTACAATTAAGAATATGAAATAAATTCATAAAAATTTACTAAAAGTTATGAAAACCGATATTATCTTTTGGAACTTCGCACCAAAAATGTAGGATAAAAAGTGGTTTTCTGTAAAAACGAGCATCAAACGAAAATTTTAATTTAGAACGTACTGTTTTAAACACCACGGCATTTTTAGAACCGGCCAGTAACATGTACGAATGCCTGAAATCATTTTGGTACCGTATTTTTTTAAAAAAGAATTAAAATCCGAACCGCCCGTTTTTTTTGCAAATGAGTGTATTATTAGTCTTTATTATATTAATATTTTGTCCACTACTTTCTCACGTTGTGCACACCTACCTTGTTTTGTCTCTGCACCACCCAAAGGTTGACTGGTAGAAAATGCCTTCGGCATTAAGTCCGCCTTTATACTCTTTGTATATAAAGTGTTAATAAATAAATAAATAAATATCAGTGTTTTTATGTAGCATAGGCTGGTAAAGAAGTGGAGCACGTGACGTTAAATGATCCTCAAATAAAATTTAAATTTCAAACGGAATCATTTATTTAATATTAAGAAAAATTTACAGCTGAAATTAATCATGGATGTGATTCCAGTCTAAGAGGCATCAGGAAAGGGAGGACGCTGCTTGGGCATTTAGTAATGGTTCTTGCTTTTAATGTAATTCCTGTTAATCTTCTAGCACTCCAGTCGTATTGAAATACAACTATGCCACCGAGGCAGGCACTTATAGAATCAATAACTTAATTAAACTAAAACTTTCTTCCAAAGTCATTAAGTCAGAATAAAAATCGTGCCCATCTTACACAACGACAAATCAACTCATTAAAAACAAATATTAATAACATTTATTTTAATATGAATAGCAAATAAATGTGGGCGTTGCCGTAGCAAGGGTACTATTGATTGATGCATCGAAACGTACAATGATGAATGACGGACCAAATGATCTCATTTGGCCTCCATCATTGTTTAATGATGGAAAGATTTTTTTCTTTGATAATATATTAGGCTTGTATTACACTGACAAATTTGAGGAACTGAATGTTCTATAAAGGAGTTCCATTCAAATTCATTCATCCAATTCCTCAAAAAGCTTTATAAAAGAGACATAGAATCTAGTTAAAATGAAGGGATTGAAAGGTTCAGAGATAACTGTGTTTTTATCCTACTGAATAATTAAGTGAGTAACGATTACTCGGTGGTAAGCTCTAACTAGAATTGTCATAAACAGTAGTGATACCACCAGCAATTTAGACTGTGTTATTCTGAGACCGTTCTAGTCTCATGATGCCTCGTAATTACATTTTTTTATTATTACATTGAATGACGAGACGAGCATGCCGTTCGCCTGATAGTAAGCGATAAGCGATACGACCGCCCATATACAGTAACAGCACCTTGAGTTACAACGTACTGTGTGGCATTCCACTACGCTCGTCATCCTGAGAAATAAGATGTTAAGTCTCATTATGTACAGTAGTTACACTGGCTACAATGTCCTTCAAACCGAAATACAACAGAGCATGCACACTGCTGCTTGGCGGGCAAAATCGACATTGCGATGGTACCCACTCAGACGAACTCTTACATATGAGAGACCTACCACCAGTAATTGTTACAATCCTATTATTCATTAGAACCGCTCGTTTTGAAGTCGAATAAAGCATTGTGAGTAAATCTGGGAGTCTTTAAGGGGCACATAAATATCGCGCCATTATGCCAGAAGGGATGGGCAGAGGTTCACCCAGGGCATCAACTTTTCAGCTGTGTATCCCACAATGTAATACGGGGCGAGAGCTCTTTAAGGAGCATAGGATCTAAATATAATAAAAGTACCTATAGAACAATGTGTTAAAGTATATTTTTTTTATTTTAAAATTATGACCACTCATAGGTATTCGCTAAATATGATGGCTTTTTACCTACTTTTAACTCTCACTGAAGATTTATTGTAGTAATACAATAGTGTAAGTCGATCTTAAAAATCATTTCTGGAAAGATACCATATCTGAAACATAACTCATTGACAACAAAAACTTTAAGCCTCTATCTGTTATTGGATCTTGCGAGCGTGTATTGTTATATGTCATATCTTACAACACTTTTTGTCGTTCCCATCTCATGGTAAGGCAAAAAAGGTCGATCCTTATTGTGAAGTAATGCCGATGTAGATGATGCGTGTAGACCTAATGTGTATTGTGCTAGTTGAAAGCTCTCAGAATATTAAACCGAAGTGTAGGTGATTTAAAGTATTTATATAAAGAGCGGTCTCCGCGCTGGCACTGCATCATTATTCGAATGCTGTTATGTGTAGTGCAGTAGACGAGTGCTCTCCGCGCTGTCTTCGGCGCGTTGTATATCTGAATGCTGCTATGTGTAGCGCAGTGCTCTCCGTGCTGTCACCGACGCTGCGTATGTCCGAGTGCTGTTATGTGTAGTGCAGTAGACAAGTACTCTCCGCATTGTCACCGACGTGATTTATATAGCTAAATAGAGCTGTGTGCAATGTGCACTGTCTAAAGTGACTTATAGCCAAGCGTTATTATGGGTAATGTACTGGATGACCGTTCTGTCTCCTATATCCCTTTTTAATATAGCGCAATCAAGCGTTCTTAGTGCTACAACTACCACGGCTTATAAACTTATTATCGTATAATAGGGGAGACCGGGGATGGTTGGCGATAGGGGCAGGATGAATAACAGTCAATAACTAGAGCTATTTAAAAGTGTTGCGTCGTCCTGATACATACGAAAAACTGTTAACTGTTTACGAATCTTCACCGCAAACGCGGCACTGCGGGCACACGTAATCCGGGAGAAAAAACGATTTATCGAAAAATGATACCTATGAGTAATTATTTACCTCTTAATATTATTTGTATTGAAGCCTTTATACTCGATGCTATGTACATTTAAGCAATTTAAAGTAAGAGTTTGGTTATTGATGAATATTTTAGTATAATTTTTTTTATATTCCGACGCAGTTTTGAAGTACTCACATGTGGTTGAAATTTAAAAGAGTTGTTTGGGGCTGGTAGACAAACTTTGTATTGGGGCTAGTTGACTACCTAAAAAATGTACTACGTAATAATCGAAATATTCTTCAAATGGAATAAAGTGAGTTTTTTTGTCAAATTTATCAAAAGTTTGTTATTTTAAAACCATGTCGATTTACAAAATAATAACTAATGGAAACAGTAAATCCTCTGATGGTGGTAGGATTTTTGTTTCCGCCCCAATAACGAATATCGTACAAAAAGTGACAAATTATATGTAAATTCGTGAACTTTACTGACATTTTGTCGCAATGAGGCACATTGATAATAGTAAATAAGTATTTGTTGTGTTTTCTTTTATTTTACTACCATATTTTATAGCAAACACTTCGTAGGTCAATTTACCCCACGTGAATAGTCCACCAACCCCTGGCATGGGGTAGGTTGACATGATTTTCTTGTTCCACAAAATGGCTTTTGTACACTATGTTATAAACAATCGCGAGGGTTTTGGTATTTCTTTTGAAAGATTATTAGTTTACCTATCGAACCTATAGGATTTTTTTACATTGTATACTAAAACAAAAAAATTATAAGGGTCCAAGGCGAAATTTGGTCAACTATCCCCGGTCTCCCCTATACATCGTCAATGCTATATCAATAGCTTTTTATTTAATCACAGACCTCACATTTCTTTGTATTGGTCGATTTTGTAACCATCGTAAACGCTAAGGTCATGTCGCAGGGTCAAAATGTTCATTAACCAATAACAGTATGGCGTGACGGTTACTGGCTTTTATATTAGTTACGGATTAACCGTTGTGCACGACCTTACACATTCGTTTGGTGATTTATATCGATTGTCAAAAATGTTTCTTTTATTTTGAGGAAATGACGGAATTTTTGATTGTTAAAATTGTCTATTGTTACTTTTTAAAACATTTTTATTGTTACGAAAAGCGAAACTATTACATCCAACACCCGTAAATTTTACTTTTTATTTATATGAGCACGGAAGAAAAACATCGTGAGGAAACCTTCATACCTGAGACTAAAAAAATCGAAGGTATGTGAAATCTGCCAATTCGCATTAGGCCAGCGTGTTGGACTAAGGCCTGAACCCTCTCAGTAATTAGAGGAGGCCCGTGCTTAGCAGTGGGCAGTATAATACAGGGCTGGTATGGTATGGAGCTCGGCAAAGTAACCCTATTGATGATGGTATGCGAAGTGGTCAAGACAGTGTCGACTGATAAGGGATATTCATTCCTATTCCCTCGCCAGATGACGCAATTATGCTTGCCTGTTTGAAACCAAATATACGCAGACTAATCCTTGAACGCGACGTACTTAATATGCGTGACTATGGATGGTTTTACACCTTGTGTACACACACACTCACGCCAGTTATCCCCGAATGGGTAGGCAGAGATGCAACTAATGCACCCACTTTCGGGGGTGATCGCCATATCGGGCACAAATTCCACTCCGGGCTGATATTGAATTGAAAAATCGACTATCACTTTGCCCGACCCAGGGATCGAACCCGAGACCTCAGCATTGCAGTCGTACCGTAATACAACTACGCTACCGAGCCAGTCCGGCACCTTGTGAACGGTGGTAATTATCCGGGAAAATTAAATATCGTATCACCAGGATTGTCATGAAGAACTCGCAGGAATAAGTTGATTACAACTTCAATTATTCATTAATACTGCTGTATGAAAAAAATGTCTGCTTTTTTCTACGACAAATGTGTTGTTGTTAATGAATATTGAAACAAATACTTTAGACTTGCTCTAGGCGATGCATCTGCCTACCCATGTAGCTTAGTTTGATGTATAAACACAAGACCGTGGCGCCAGAAGTAATTAGTAGAAGACTTCATAACTAATACAAATAAACAGACAAGACTTTCTCTGTAGTTAAAACTCGAGATGATTAATTATTGCAACTAATGTTTTGTGTCTTTTTTTCACAACCTCGCTTGTAGAGGTACTGATCACGACTTTCTTCCTATCTTTGTTTGAAGGTACATAAATGACCAGTTCCATGACTAAGTGGTCACTACTTCATCATCATCATCATCATTAGCCTTTATCAGTCCACTGCTGGACATAGGCCTCCCCTAACGAGCGCCATAGCGCCCTGTCTTCAGCTTGCCGCATCCAGCATCTGCCTGCAGTCTTTCACAGATCGTCATCCCACCTGGCCTGCCACTACTTATGCAGTGCTATATGCCAGAAGAATTATTCATACATTTCTGACTATTGGTAATATTTGGTTAAAATACTGAAATAATTATTATGTAAAATAACAATTTACGAATTATAATGTTTTTGCTTTTTTTTAAGCCAGTAAGATATTATCTTGTCTTTTATTTTATAAGGTCTGTAAGCTACATGACGAATCAGAAAAAAATTGCCCGTGAAAAGATTAGTATACAGTGGAAAAATTCCATTTCCTTAATTTTCTCCGGATGGGAATCGAACACGCTACTCGTGGAAGTGGACACTTAACGGAACGGTCCCATTATCTGGCACTTTCACTACTTAGTTGCGCGTTTAGCGAGAGTATAAAAGACAAAGGAATGTTTTTTACCATTTGTACAAACTTTGTAAGTGTAGTTACACTTATTTTAACTTTCGACGTATACTCAGTAAATATTGATATTTTAAATTTTAACCCACATTTTGCTTGACTGCCTCGGTGGCGTAGTTGTATTACAGTACGACTACAAAGCTGAGGTCTCGGGTTCGATCCCCGGGTCGGGCAAAGTGATATTGAGTTTTTCTATTCAGTATCGGCCTGGAGTCTGGAATCTGTGCCCAATATGGCGATAGACTCGCCCCCTATCACATCATGGGACGGAATAACGGCGAAAAGTGGGTACACTAGTTCCGCCTCTGCCTACTCCTTCGGGGATAACAGGTGTGAGTATATGTGTGTATTTTGCTTATCAAGGTTTTGTAAAAATGTGTGTGTGCAAGAATAGACATAGGACAAGTAACGGTCTTAAAATCACATCGATTTTTTTCATAGTATAGAACGCAAATGTTCAAATGAGCCACTAATATACCTACTGCCGACCAAAAAACCTACAATACAAATAAATTATGAATGCATTGCCGGCCATAAAGAAAAGAGTTCGGGTCTCCGGAAAAGCCGTCACTTTTTATAGCATGAGACAGGCGCAAGCCAGTTAATTAATGCGATAAGCATATATACACTCATTTGCAAAAAAAACGGGCGGTTTGGATTTTAATTCTTTTTTAAAAAACTACGGTACCAAAATGATTTCAATCATTTGTACATGTTACTGGCCGGTTTTAAAAATGCCGTGGTGTTTAAAACAGTTCGTTCTAAATTAAAATTTTCGTTTGATGCTCGTTTTTACAGAAAACCACTTTTTATCCTACATTTTTGGTGCGAAGTTCCAAAAGATAATATCGATTTTCATAACTTTTAGTCAATTTTTATGAATTTATTTCATATTCTTAATTGTCAAAGCTTCATTTATTGCTGTTCAGCTGTCTCAATAATGTTAGAGAAAGTGGTAAAAGCTACCAAAATTACTGCGCTGCTCGAAGAGGGCTGCAGCCAATGCTTCGTGGCTCAGAGGCTAAGTGTGAGTCGCTCGACGGTTCAAAGGACCTGGCAGCGGTATCAAGACACCGGTTCCGTCGAGAGAAGGCCTGGTTCTGGAAGAAAACCATGTACCCAACCACGGGATGATCGTTTTCTTGTGAGTCGCGCATTGAGAAATCGCAAGTCTTCGTATGTGGACCTTAAGAACAACCTCGAAGAAGTAAGAAATGTGCATATTAGTCTATGGACGGTCAGGAGGAGGCTGCTCGCGGCCAATATACGCAGTCATCGCCCGGCCCACGGCCCTAAGTTACTCCGTGAGCACAGAGTTGCCAGGCTTAGGTTTGCTCGAAATTGTGAGTCATGGACTCAAGAAGACTGGAATAGGGTATTGTTCTCCGATGAAGCCAGAATATCTCTGTTCGGTGAAGATCGACGTCGGCGAGTGCTACGAAGACGAGGAGAACGCTTTGCAGAGGCTTGTTTTGAGGAAATCACACCTTATGGTGGGGGCTGTATTATGTTTTGGGCAGGAATAAATTCAATGGATCGTACAGAGTTAGTCTTCATTGAAAACGGCTCACTGACTGGACATCGATACATAACGGAAGTTCTTATTCCTCATGCACAACCCGCATTGGCCGCTTTAGGCGAAGACTCAATTTTTATGGACGACAACGCTCGCGCCCACCGGTCTGGCGATGTGGAAGCGTATGTGCAAGAGGTCGGCATTCGTCGTTTGGATTGGCCAGCTCGAAGTCCCGACCTCAATCCTATAGAGCATTTCTGGGACGTTCTGAAACGACGCGTGAGATCAGTACAACCGGCTCCGCAAACCATCAGAGAGCTGAAGAATGTTATTACCGCGGAGTGGGAACGTATTCCGCAAGCAAGTATCCGGGATATCCTCGCTAGCATACCCAGACGAATTCAAGCTGTGATTTCAGCTAGAGGGGTCACACTCGATACTAAACATTTATCTGCTTTTACTTTATTAAAGAAAAAACAAACAAAAATCTTTGTTAACTTTTACTTCACGAGCATATGCACTACTAGCGAGCATACACTACTAGTGAACTTTAGCATTAAAACCCATACATTTTATCAAAATTTTATGATAATACTGACGAAAACGATTATTCGCTTATTAATTTACAAAATTGTGAAAGTAAAACTACCTATAATTATCAAACAAACCAATAGTAACATTTGAAATGGTTCATTGCTTAGGTGCCCGTTTTTTTTGCAAATGAGTTTATATATTATAATAAATCTGTAGGTTGGCTCATTCACTTTGATTTTTCTTATTATGGGGGTCAATCGCCTCGAGTAAGCCAGTCCGCCAAGCTGGTCTAATTTGGCATCCTGGGAGTAATCCTTGCCGATGAAACTAACTCAATGTCACTTTTTATTGCATGAGACTTAGGCGCAAGCCAGTTAATCAATGCAAATAATAAATCTGTAGATTGGCTCATTCACTTGGATTTTTCTTATTATTATATTTTCTTATAAACTAATACATCGATACCTATCCCCTACCACTATTATCTATTATTACTACATTTTATATTTTTATATTATCTATTATTACTACATTATTTACTACATTTCCCGGGATGTAAACTATAGCACTCTGGAGTAATGTACCTTTCTATTAGCGAACAAATAAAACCTAATATTAAAACTATAGAAGTTTTATACAAACTTTGCCACCCCATTTTACCCCCTTAGGGGTTGCATTTCGAAAAATCCCGTCTTAGTGAGTACCTACGTCCTAAAAGGAAACCCCATGCAAAATTTGAGACTCTTAACACTAGTAGTTTCTGAGAATTCGTGATGAGTGAGTGAGTGACCTTTTTGCTTTTATAATATACAATAGAGAGATCTATATAGCGTTGACCCTTACTGCGATTCGTATGGATTAAATACAGCGCCATCTAGTATCAATAATCTACAACTTATTTGCAATATCTACAAATCGGACCAGTACTGATGCAATTTATGAGGTAGAAATTCTTGTACTAGACGAGCTACAGTACAATTACAAGGTTCTACAACACAAACTAAAATGTTTGCAAATCATAGAAATATTTATTTCGCAGATCAAATTCTTGTCCTTTTAACCGACTTCAAAGAAAGGATATTCTGTATTCGACCTGCATGCGTGATAGAATGTCCGCAGTTTTCTCCAAAAGCTACTGATCCAATATGGATGGGATTTTCGTTAATGCGATAAAGATTTTATGATTTTTTTTTAATCCAACTAGGTCTTTTTAGTCTCTTTGTAACTCGCCTGCAACAAAAATCTATCTTAGAAGTCCTAGCTTCACCCTAAGGTCACTTTAAGACCTCAACCTCCCTCCGAATCAATTCTTCACGCTTATTCAGATCTCGGTTTTGATCAAAACATTTTTATCGTACATAATGTTCATGCATATTAACCGTAACATCAGACGTTATAGACTTCCTCAGATTAGTGATGCTGAGATTTGCATCGAACGAAATATTATAATCTTCTATTTACGCGAATGTTAGACATTGAAATAAAACTATTTTGCGGATTTTATGGCGGTTTTTTATTTTATTTTTTTCCTGACGTTTCGAAGGCTTTGCAGCACTTCGTAGTCACGGGGCGGAACGGAGTCCATCGGGAGAAAATATAAATAAAAAAAACCACGATAAAATCCGCAGAATAGTTTTATTTCAATGTACTAAATATTGTTTACTAGCTTTTGCTTCAGCTTTGCTCGTATTAGGTCTCCAGGAAATGTTCAGTGGGCTTCTAATGTGGGAAAGAAACTCGACACGATCTCCGTTTTGTTTTATTGGCATTGGTGGAGAGACTATATAACATATTATATATAATAATACCAGCCCTGTATTATATACTGTCCCACTGCTGGGCACGGGCCTCCTCTACTACTGAGAGGGTTTAAGCCTTAGTCCACCACACGTAACTTTGAAAAATCAGAGGTGTGTGCCTTGGATTTTGAACCTCCTGACATTGTCTCGGCAGACCGTTCCATTCCCAACTAGGCTATCGTCCACTTGTATAATTATAACACGTGACTGACGCATTGCTCTCTCGATTAATCACATATACATATATCAAAATTAAACCACATCGTCTTAGTAGTTGCGTTTTTTTTTCCACATTCTAAGACCAGAGATTGGATGCTGTTGTTATTGTTTATGGGCGCTCATGACGCCTTGGTAAGTCTGAGATGTATAAAAAGTATTTTTTGATAGTTTCATAGTAGATATAAGTAAATATTCAAATTCAAATTCAAATCATTTATTCAGTAATTAGGCCCCTAAGGGCACTTTTACACGTCATTTTTCACAATGTTGTTATACTAAAAGATTCTACCGGTGCTTCGGAAAAGCCCACTGATCTGAGAAGAAGCACCAAGAAACTCAGCGTAGGTCTTTTATCATTTTTTTTTAAATATGTATATTTTACAATTTGAAAATCACAATATTACTTCAATTTTAAAGATGGATATTAAATGCGAAAATTAACGGAGAGTACCTAAGTGAAACAACCACCTACATGTTTAATTTTAAGTAAAAAATAAAGTCAACCATCAAACAGAGCAGACCAGTCCACACAAGCAGCACCCGTTCACGAGTATGACGCATGTGCCAGCCATCGGCCTCCTCAACCATGTTACAGGGAAGTGACCGACCGGTATTATGCCGGTACAATCATTGTACAGTGGACGATAGCTTAGTTAGGAATGGAACGGTCTGCCGAGACAATGTCTGGAGGTTTAAAACCCAAAGCATACACCTCTGACTTTTCAAAGTTACGTGTGTATTGTTTATCAATTATCGTTCACTTTAACGGTGAAGGAAAACATCGTGAGGAAACCTACATACCTGAGAATTCTCCATAAGAATTTCGAGGGTGTGTGAAGTCTGCCAACCCGCACTAGACCAGCGTGGTAGACTAAGGCCTTAAACCCTCTCAGTAGTAGAGGAGGCCCGTGCTCAGCAGTGAGCAGTATATAATACAGGGCTGGTATGATTATGATATAATAATGATGATTATAATTATTGTATAACATTAAAGCTAGCAAACTCTGGAACTGCTCTGGGATAATGTTAAATATTAAATAAGAAAGCAAAAACAAATCATACAAATATAATATTACGCAAAACGCATCATTCTATTCGCAAAACTTATCCCAACACTCATCCAAACAAAAAGACGAACGATACCTCATAATTAAATTCTCGACGAAGAACCTGTAATTTGATGTCTTGCTCATATGATGGAAAAAATATGAAATTATAGGAAGCACGTATGTATCTTGTATACGCGGAAGATTGACTTGGTTTTTCGATGTTTTTTCTTATTGCATGGAATTATTTGATTATATGCCTTCTTAGTCTAGAACTTGCCTAGATATAGTGAAGTGGAGGATTTTGGGTTCTATTAAACAGTTAATATAATACCCCTCACTCCGACCGGCACAGCGGTGATATTTTATTTTCAACTCTATCACAACCATGTAGAGTGTGTAAAATTCCTTAAGTAAATTTAATATCGCAGTCTTGTAAGAATACAATATGTAAGAGGATATGAGCTGAATGTTAAACGATAAAAGGTCGAAATTACCGTGTATTTAAAAATTGTGCCAGTCAGTGAAACGTATCGAAATGTCAAACGCGCGCAGTTGATGAGAATGTCCCGTGGCGGGATGACGTGATTCTAAGTTTGAATTTTTAAAAAGTTTTTATTTAATATCTGTTCAAAGAGGTTATAAATATTAAAATTGCCTGGTTAGAGTTTCAGCGTTAGGGCACGAGTGAAATTTGGACAATAGAAAAAAAATGAAATAAATAAATAATTATAATTACATAAGTTGATAAAAAATGCTATGCAATAGCTTTACCGCGGCAGTCTCGGAGTGCCACACGTCCTATTTTTTTTCTACATTTTTAAACATGTTACACTCCGCCCCACGTTAATCAAATAGACCTTTAAGAGATTTACTTTTATTTTTTTTTAAATATGACACTAAATAATGTATGATTGTTAGAAATATTTATTGGTTGTTTTAAAAAGTGCTCAGCCCCTTTTAGGCGTACTTATATTATGCTACTATATTTAGATACCTTTCTTATACACTACTATCCTGTAGTAAATGATTGTTTTATTAGTTTTACGTAATACCCCACAAAGGCCTCTATGGAGAAAATTCTATATTCATTTATATTACCATCACACGTTACAAAGTACTTGATTTAACAGAACCATTGCCAACAAATAGTGTAATAGGAAAAGTTAACTTCAACGTAACATGAATATAAAACAGTGGATTACCTAAAACTGTCTTGAGGTTGTTAATATTGTTTTATATAAAGCGTTTGTGTGTAGTACTGCCGTGGTAAACGAGGGGGCTGTAAGTCAAAGTTGGTCATATTTCCCGAACTAGCTTTTCGCCCGCGTTAAAAAGTTTTTCCGGGATAAAAGTTCCGGTTTATATTTTCCCGGGATAAGAAGTAGCCTAGATTCTTCCCAGGGTCTTAAACTATCTCCCTAAAAAATTACATCACAGTCGGTTCAGTGGTTTGGCTGTGACGGCTCCACTCGCGAGAAAATTAAATCCGGGGTAGAATTCCCGGGTAATGATTTTCCGGGATGAAAGTAGCCTATGTCCTCTTCTGCATCTCGAACTATCTCTATACTTTTTTCTTGCTCTTCCACTCGCAGAACACGATTTTCCAGGATAAAAGCCCCGGTTTATGTTTTCCCGGGATAAGAAGTAGCCTATGTGTTAATCCCGGACATGATCTACCCGTGTGCCAAATCTCATCGAAATCCGATCAGCAGTTTTTGCGTGACACATCCATAATTACATTCTTACAAACTTACGCGTTTAGAGTATTAGTAGGATTACTGCTATATCGAGTAACAGTATTGTCCTAGCCCTATGAAAAGGCTGGATTGATTGGTATTTGACGTATCTGGGGTTCACACATTATCGTTATTATACTACCCTGGTAATTAATCTATATAATAGTCAGACAGGAAAATGGCCACCTTTGACTTACGACCCTATCGATTACCACGCTCGAGTAGACCAGCGTTTTCCGCACTGTCACCGATGCGGCGTATAGCTGAGTGCTGTTATGTGAAGTGCCGTAGACTAGCGCTCTCCACATTGTCACCGACGCGACGCCGAGTATAGAAAGAAAGAAAAAGAGGAAAAAAGAAAGAAAAGAAAGAAAAAAAAGAAAGAAAGAAAAGATTTATTGTTGGAAAAATAACAGTATGACATATACAATAAAATATTAAAAACAAGATATATAAAGCAATATAACACTAGAAAATTATACTCATTGTGCCAACAATGGGAACCCTCATTCAGCTCCTTGCCGCAGTACCAGCCTGACTGATACTGGTGCGCTGATTTTCAATGAGGACCCATGTGACGTACGGACACTAAGTTGGTATAAAACAAAAATAGCCGAGGGCTGTTATGTGCAGTGCAGTGGAAAAACGTTCTTCACTCTGTCACTGACACAGCATACAGCAAAGCGATGTTAAGGCTCATTTAGACAAAGCAACTGTCATGCCTCGCACGTGCGATTGTTGAAAAATCTTAAAAATGTTGCCCCATATAAACAGCGGCAAGTGAGGTAATCTAGCCCACGTTAACAGGCAAAACTTGCCTCGTTTAAACAACTAATGGTGTACGTGTTTTTTTTGTAGATACAAAAAACAATTTGTACGATGCTCCCGTGTTCGAAAAAAAGTTATTGTATAAATAGTCATAGTGTGCCAGAAAGTTGCACGAGCCATTTTTATATGACATAATCTTATGCAAGTTTTTATATTTATCTCGACTGCGCCTGAACAGTGTGTTGCGACAATATCTTAACAACTATTCCAATAATTCCGCACAATTAAAATACAGATCTAAACACCTAGTTTGGGTCTCACTGCAATTCGCGTTTATATTGTATAAGATGAACTTATTGTAACAACTGTTGTATTTGTAAATAAAATAAATTATCGCCTACAAACAATTGCTCCGTCTAAATAAGTCTATATAATTGTAAGTTTAATGGAATCATTGTGCTATATAAGAATCTAATCGTTTTAGCAGCGTGGTATATAAACTACAGTTATTTTATTGTTTCCACAATTTCGCAATACGATGAGTGCGTTTAAATGTGTGATTTTCCCAAAATGATAATATATTAATTCCCATACATTGTTTATTTGTTTTAATTACATTGTAAATTCGTTGACTCTATGGTTTGAAGTAAGTCAAGGATAGTTACGTAATATTTAATTGTAGATCGATTGTGTGAGGAATGTTAATAAATGCAGTAGAATAAGAGAATTGTTTAAATGGTTTTGAGTCTAATGCTATAGCCATAATGGGACGGCTATAAATATTATGTTATTGAAGAACCAGTTATGCAGTACATGTATTTACATATTTTTATATGTTTAATAATTTAGTAATATCTTCAGATATTTTCCATATGATTTTTTGGTTCTATGTAACTTAAATAAAGAAGTCTACAAAAATCGCGACGGATGCAAGGTAAAAGTGATCTGTAAAAGAGCTCTTTTGGAGATAACTCTTTCAAAAGTTGGAAGGTATTTGTCTACATATTATTATTTTTCCCTGCATATAGCATACTATATATTATAATATTAGCCCTATATTATATGCTGTCCCACTGATGGGCACGGGCTACGTCTACTACTGAGAGGGTTTAGGCCTAAGTCCACCACGCTGGCCTAGTGCGTGTTAGTAGACTTCACATACCTTCGAAATTCTTATGAAGAACTTCTCAGGTATACAAGTTTCCTCGCGATAGTTTGACAGTTAAAGCAAGCGATAATTCAAACATAACTTTAGAAAAGTCAGAGGATGAAGAAGATATGGCACGCTGGCATATTACATACACACATACACACCTTTAAACCCTGAAGGGGTAGGCAGAGATGCAACTTACGTACTCTTCGCTGTGCATATTCCTCCCCATGATGTGATAGGGGGCGAGCCTATCGCCATATCGGGCACAAATTTAAGACTCCAGGCTGATACTGAATAGAAAAACTCAATATCACTTTTCTCGACCCGGAGATCGAACCCAAGACCTCAGCTTTGCAGTCGTACCGAAATAAAACTGGCATCGAGGCAGACGTCATATTCTATTTGGCATACTGCTATAGCTATAATACACAAATATATAATAATGAGGCGATAAGTAATTACATACCACAAATATCATTAAGTGACCAAAAAAGCAACACGGTAGTGAAGTAAATTTTTTGTATTATAATTATATTAATATATTTCCTACCATTTGATTGTTAGTTCGTGAGTAAAGATGTTCCTACTTGGAAGTGATTTTTTTATGACCACTGTAAATATTGACTTGAAGTTTTCGTCAGATTTTTTGTAAGGCACAACTAAGACGAAGAATGTTGTGTACGGTAAATTTAACTATAAAAACATGTTTTTATTAAACAATCAAATATAAAAATATTCATTATGTATTTAAATAAATTCCTCTTAATAAATTCATTATACAAAAACAAATACAAAAATAAAAAAATATACACATTGTCATTAATGTACACGCATAATGTATTTCAAATTACATACAATAAAATATTATAAAGTTTTATACCATATTTATTCAAGTTTTTTTTTAAGAAAAACAAATTTCCTGCGTGAGACGTTTTAATATCCAAGTCTATAGTTACAGCGGTTAACGCAAATGTACCGTGACGCCCCTAACCTTAACCGATCGGGTTAAAAACAAACGCGTGACTAATTGCTACATCTATGATCTCATCTGACTCTTCCCATAACAGCTTCCCATAGAAAAAGTGGCAATAAACATCTTAGTAACATAAATGCGAGATGATGTGAAAAAATGTTGATGTTTGTTATAAGAATACGCAGTAATGGCTGAACCGAATTAGATGGAGTTTCGCACACAAATTGATCATGTTCTAGTGTAACATATGCTTAGTTTTTATCCCGGAAAATTATGTACTATGTAGTAGGATTAGTACACGGGGAAAGCTCCATAGTGCGATATGGAGTTATGGTGGAGATGCCAGTAACACTTAGCAAGTTCTATTGTTATAATATTATGAAGACAAAGGTAGTGATGCTGATTGTCCATCAATTGCTAACTCAGGACGACAGATCAGAAATACTCTATATCTTTTGTAGCCCGACTGCAAAATGGATTCAGAAGCTCATGGATTACCTATAGACCAAGTACCAGACTGATTTTTAATTACTAAATAATAATTTACCGTTGCAATTTCATATCTTAATACCAGTAGGGTTACCATATGGCAGGCATTTCCCGCATTTGACAGGCATTTTAAAGTTTGGAAAGCATGCAAACAGTACTGGTCTGAGACTGGCATTTTTCAAAAACTAAGTCCTCTGAATTATTATTTCATCTTGAATAAAAAAATAAAAATTATATTACTAGCTTTTGCCATCGGTAACAAGTTTTCCTGAGATAAAAGTCCTGCTTTATATTTTCCCGGGATAAAAAGTAGCCTATGTGTTAATCCAGGACATGATCTACTCGCGTGTCAAATTTCATCGAAATCCATTCAGTAGTTTTTGCGTGAAACAGTAACAAACATACATTCTTACAAACATTCGCGTTTATAATATTAGTAGGATACTTGTCATCATTATTGTCTGTTATTATTTACTTATTACCTACAGATTTTTACGTAACAATTTTCCGGGAAATTAGGTATTTAGGCATCCTAGTCTGACATTTCTGCATTTTTTTTTAATATAGAGGGCAACCGAGTATACGGTTCATCTGATGGTAAGTGATCGCCGCCCATGAACATCTGCAACACCAGGGGTACAGAGATGCGTTGCCGGCCTTTTAGGTGGGAATACGCTCTTTTTTTGAAGGTCGCCAGGTCGTATCTGTGTGGAAATGCAGTTGGCAGCAATTGGTTCCATAGTTTAGTAGACTGCCTCGGTGGCGTAGTCGTATTGCGTACGGTTTACGAGTACGATTTGCGCGCTGAGGTCCTGGGTTCGATTCCCAGGTCGAGCCAAAAAAAATATTGTGACTGGGTTTTTCCATCTTAAAAATTACTCAGTCGCAGCTCGGAGTCAGGAAGTTGGCGGTGTGATACCCCCGTGCCTCGGAAAGCACGTAAAGCCGTTGGTCCTGCGCCTGATCTCTCTCCGGTCATGTCGGATTGCCGTCTCACCGGACTATGAGATTGAAGGAGTAGCGAGTGCACCTGTGTATTGCGCACACACTTGTGCACTATAATATCTCCTGCGTACCTGGCTGATCTCCGTTGAGATTGGCCGCCGTGGCCGAAACTGGCTAGGAGGATTTCATTTTTTTTCATTTCATTTCAGTTTAGTAGTAGTAGTGCATTTATAACTGGTCACCCCAGTCTAAAGTCAATCCATTAACATTCAATATGACATATCGATTGACCAATAACTGACCAAAAGTAATCCAGTCAAGGTCGTTATCATCACGCTTTGTCGTAAGGGTACTGTCACTTACCGGTTGTACAATGGTGAGACAATGCATTCTAGTTTGGAGACCGATCAAAAATGTCATTGATTAAATGAGTACCCGCTTGAGTTATATCTTGTCGAATGTAATTTGACAGTTGGCATTTCGTTGTGCTGTGATGGACTGTGGACTGAGAGGTTATGGGTTCATATCAAGGCGGGCTTTAGTTTGCTTTTGTTATTCTTTGTTCCAAGATCTATTGTTTTTGTTCATTATACAACAATGTTATACGTTTAGTTTTAATTGTTAATGATTTATAAATAAATATTAAAAGTCAATTATTTTACGCAATATAAATAAACGAAATTCTTTTCTGAAGCTAACTGAAGTTTGCTGATCCCACCTTGGTAAGCTACGGCCTAAGTATACTTACACACAGAGGCCTAGTACATATTATGCATACTTTTAATATTGTTTTTTGTAACTTTGTTCCTAATTTGTAAGTTATTACCCGCGACACAAACGTAGCTTAGTGCGGGGTTCTTATCAATAATTATGGAATTCATGTAGTGCAATCAGCCCTATTCATACTGCCCACTGCTGAGCACGGGCCTCCTCTACAACTGAGAGGGTTAAGGCCTTAGTCCACCACGCTGGCCTAGTGCGAGTTGGCAGACTTCACATACCTTCGAAATTCAAAGAACTTCTCAGGTATGCAGGTTTCCTCACGATGTTTTCCTTCATCGTTAAAGCGAGGGATAATTCACAAAGAATACACACATAACTTTTTAGAAAAGTCATAGGTGAGTGCCCTTGGGTTTTGAACCTGCGGACATTCGTCTCGGCAGTCCGTTCCACTCCCAACTAGGCTATCGCCGATGGAATAATGATTAATTTATATGATTAAATGAAATAAACGATTTCGTGCATCATCATTAAAGAATTTTGTTCTCAAACCATAACAAAGGGGCCGGTAGTGCGTTTTTAGAACAACCATTCCGTTTAGAGAGACAAGTGGGCGGACTTGAAGTCTTTACGTTCTATATACCTGAATACCGAACTATTGTTAACTATGTCGCGGTCATAAGTACATAGGTATTTGTCACCGTGGTCTAGTGGCCGAGGGTTGTGAATCAAAAGAACACAGGTTTGATTCCCATGTAGAAGAAAATATTGTACGGTTTTTTCCGGCAAACTCAGGAACATTTTGTGTCGATTCAGTTAACACTTTTCCTAGAACTGGACCACCCAGAGAGGTTTGACGTCAGGCAAGAAGTTGGTTGTATAAACAAGCTTTTATACAAGTTTTAGCGCTTGACCTGACGTGGTAATCGAGCCCGAAACCTCAGTATCGTAATCATACCTTACAACTACGCCACCAAAAGAGTCTAAATACATTATAATATAATTTATTTAAGATTAATTTGTTTAATTGACAACAAAATATTTATCTTACACTGCAATAGTTTATTTATTTTAGTCTCGAAAATGTATGCAAATATTACTTAGCTCGGTCTAACGACCAAAGCAAATAGCGTGAGGAAAGTCTACCGAAAAAATGTTTGACACAAAACCATTACACAAGATGATAATTAGAAAAATAAATTACTTCGTATTAAATTTTTAATGCGAAAGTTATGTTTGAATTTTTTTATACATTGAGTATCTAGCAATGCAAACGAGATGGGATGACCAGGCGAACCCTTCGTTGGTCATATATGCGCAGCTGGTCATAAAACCTATGTGACTTGCGATCGCCGTCATTACATTCTACAATAATGACATTAAGCATTGCTCCACAGAAATTGTGATTTTTGTTGTGTTATTGTGTAAAAAGCGACCTTCTATTCAGCCTTGCACGTGTGGATTATTTTTGTTAAATGTGTGCTATCCGTGTCTACCTCGCCCCCCGTCAGGATTAGCAGAAAAAATTGTTTGCGCATATTGCCATTGGTTCAAGGAACTGACTGCCAACCTTCAGTAATGCAAAGGCACCTGAAGAAGAAGAAGATATTGCCATATCGTGTCCATTGGTTAAATAGTCTAAGTCTGAAGCTGATGATTAGCGCAGAGAGGTCTAGAGAGAGTGTCTGACGAGAGATGATTATTCCTTGTCAGTCAACACAATTACGCCGGCTATTTACACCGAATTATTCTTTGTCGTATTCTTCATAACTGAAGGTCGTTCCCGCTTTGGTAAGCCTTGGTGTTTTTTTTTTATGGCATGAAATGACGAGAAGAGCATGCCATTGGCCTGATGGTAATTGATACGACCACCCACAAACAGTAGCAATACCATCCAGCACATTGAGTTACAAAGCACTGAGTGGCATTCCACTGCACTCGTCATCCTGAGACATAAAATGTTAAGTCTCATTATGCCCAGTAGTTACACTGGCTGCAATGTCCTTCAAACCGAACCACAACAGTGCATGCACACTGCTGCTTGGCGGTCGAAATAGGCGTTGCCGTGGTACCCACCCAGACGGACTCTTACATAAAAGAGACCTACCATCAGCAAAGTAAGTACGGTGGCGTTGACGAGCTGCTTCCATCCGCCTTGTCTTGTGCCTGTCGTAGAGCATCTGTGACTGGGACTCCCATGACCTCTCTGATGGTGTCAGATGGTAGGTGCTCGGCTTCTTAGTCTTTTGCCATCCACAATACCCACCACAATAACATAGGCACACTACAATAACACATATTACACCGAATAGGTCATTTTAAAAGAAGAAGAGACCTATATTAGTTATCGAATGTTTTGTCTTTTTCGGACGAATTTTGAATTGAGTTTGAAGGAAGAAGACAAAACATTCTGTAACTAAAATATGTTTATAAACTGTTTGTGAATAAGTATAAATATTTAAGTGTTGTTTAGAAATAAACATAGAAACTTAACATTATTACATACATGTTACACATATAGTCACGCCTTTTATCCCCGAATGGGTAGGCAAAGGCGCAACTTGTGCACCCACATTTCGCCATTATTCCGTCCCATGATATGATAGGGGGCGAGCCTATCGCCATGTCGGGCACAAATTCCAGACTCCGAACTGATGCTGAATAGAAAAACTCAATATCACTGCCCGACCAGGGGATCGAACCCGAGACCTCAGCATTGCAATCGTACCATAATACAACTACGCCATCGAGGCAGTCGTGAAACTTAACATGTCCTAAATTAATGTAGGCAACGTTGTCGTGCCTCAGTAACACCTAGGATTATTATGATAAAGGTAAACAGCATTGACAACTGCTTCAACTGATTTATAATCCAAGCAACAATTGATTAGCTAACAGTTACTTCCACTGCATGCGTCTGCGCGGCACCTTACTTGTAACATTCATCAAACATGCCGTATATATTCAATACTATTATTGCTCGCGGCTCCGCCTGCGTGAAAAAGTTTTTCCGGGATAAGAATATTTTCCCAGGATAAAAAAGTAGCCTCTTGGATTCTGACCAAGAATACGTGAGTGAAACCGTTTTTTCTAGTTATATAAAAGTAGCCTATAACACTCAGGAGTAATGTAGCTTCCTATTCATCATGAGCCCGTTGCAGTCCGCTGCTGGATTATGTCCTCTCCCAAGATACGCCACAGAGCCCGGTCTGCTTTATGTATTCAGTCGCAGCCGGCCCTCTTGTGCAAGTCGTCCCGCCATCTGGCCAGAGGGCTTCCTATTTGTGAAAGAATTTTCAAAATCGGTTCAGTAGTTCCGGAGATTAGCGCAATCAAACAAACAAACCAACTTTTTAGCTTTATAACACAGTTTAGATATATATTTACACCAATAACCAAGTAGTACATATTATAAAAAGTGTCTCCTTTCTCTCGGTATATGTCATCGGGTCAGTTCGCCTACGCTAGCTCAATGAGGTCACATCTATTGAGATACGTAAAAGCTATTGCCGACCTCGTAATTAATGCTATTAAAAACGAAACTGTTTTTAATTTGTGCCTTTGTTCGTTGTTATGGTAGTTCTATCTTACTAATATTTTAAACTAGATTTTGCCCGCAGCTCCGCCCGCGTTAAAAAGTTTTTCCGGGATAAAAGTCACGCTTTTTATTTTCCCGAGATAAAATGTTGCCTATGTGTTAATCCAGGATATGATATACCCGTGTGCCAAATTTCATCTAAATCTGTTCAGCAGTTTTTGCATGAAAGAGTAACAAACATCCAGACATCCAGACATACTTACATTTATAATATTAGTAGGATGTAAAAGTTTGTGAAAATGTTTGGATGTTAGAAGTAAACGCAGAATCGTCTTAACTGATTTGGATGAAATTTGGCACACGGGTAGCTCATGTCCTGGATTAAAAGTTAGGCTACTTTTTATCCCGGTGATTTGCTCCCTTGGGAGATAATGGATATTTTTAATTTAATCTTTTAAGTAGACGGCACAGGCGTCGTACTGTGTTTTTGGGACTTTTGTAGTCGCGACCAACACCTGCATATATACATATACATATACACTCACGCCTGTTATCCCCGAAGGGGTAGGCAGAGGCGCAACTAGTGCACCCACTTTTCGCCGTTATTCCGTCCCATGATGTGATAGGGGGCGAGCCTATCGCCATATCGGGCACAAATTCCAGACTCCGAGCTGATACTGAATAGAAAAACTCAATATCACTTTGCCCGACCCGGGGATCGAACCCGAGACCTCAGCTTTGTAGTCGTACTTTAATACAACTACGCCACCGAGGCAGTCGTACAGACCAACCAGACCAACACCTAGTAAAAGAATAATGTTCTCATGTTATAGTATACCCTGTACAACCCTTTGTGTATCTAGCAATGCAAAGGAGATGGACCAGGCGAACCCTTCGTTGGTCATACATGCGCAGCTGGTCATAAACTTTTTTAAAACCTGTGTGACTTGCGATCGCTGTCATTACATTCTACGATAATGACGTTAAGCGGTGCTCCACAGAAATTGTGTGTTATTGTGTAAAAAGTGACCTTATATTCAGCCCCGCACGTGTGGATTATTAAATGTGTCTACGTCGCCCCGCGGCAGGATTGGCAGAAAAAATTGTTTGCGCATTATTGCCATATCGTGTCCATTGGTTAAATAGTCTAAAAGTGGAGTAGACGAGTGCTCTTCGTACTGACGCGGCGTATAATTGAGTACTGTTATGTGTAGTGCAGTAGATGAGTGCTCCCCGCACTGTCAACGATGCGGTATATAGCAGAGTGCTGTTATGGATTATGGTTGCTTATATTATAGGCTGTAAAGTAGCGCTGGCTGGTAATTTTAGAAATGTCAGTTTGTTTTTTTTTTTTTGATGACGTTCCTCTGAGCCAGCGCCAAACAATCCACTGTTTGGCATTATGCTGATCCAGAACCTTTTGGCACTGTTGTGGTGGGGCATATAGGTACCGTCCACACGTGGTGAGTCATTGCTTTAAGTTAATATTGCCATCTTTTTTTTCTTCTTATTTTTTTTATTGTCTCCCCTTTTTTTTTGTTTGTTTGTTACCATGATAAATTGTCACCACCCAATATTGTCAATAAATGTTTTACTTCCTTTCTTTCTTTCTTTCTAAAATAAATGTATTCCAAAGGAACAAACTCTGATTATTATCACGAATTTTAAAGGATACTATTATGATAAGTGTGCTTTTTTTTTTTAAAACGGCCATCTTCGGCGCATTAGGGACGGCTGCGGGCTTCCTCCGACTCACGTCTAAGTTGTCGTCCGCAACCGCCCCTGCACGTACCGCTATTGCGGTCCTTTTCCTGTTGCGGGGGCTCAGAAGCCCCCGAAACACCGTACCGTGTCCGCCTTTTGGTGTGCCGACCATGGAAGCGACCACGGCCGGCAGCGAGAGGTCTTCTCCGACGACTGTTTTGAGAGCGCTGCGCTCCTCATCCCAGGCTGGACAACACTCCAACGTATGTTGGGCCGTGTCCATTGAGCAGTTGTCACAATAGTGACACACGGCCGACTCCTCTACACCTACCACCCGAAACAGGAACTCACCGAAGCAGCCATGCCCGGTGAGCACCTGCGTCAGGCGGTATGTTGCCGCTCCGTGGCGCCTGTCCAGCCATTCGGCAAAGACAGGACGCACTGCCTCTACGACCCGGTGCCCCCACGACGGGGCCTCCAGCCTGAGACGCCACTCCTCCACGGCGGCTCGCCGTAAGGCGGCCCTCTTGGCCTCCACCTCCTTCAGGGCCGGACGCTCCCCGCGACTGAACGCCTCCTCTCGCCAATGGAATACATCGGCAAGGGATTTGGCGTCCAGGTCCCAGGGCAGAAATCCGGCCAATAGGCAAGCCGCCTCGAAAGAGACCGTGCGGTACGCCCTGACCGCCCGCTGCGCTAAAGCTCTCTGCGGGGCGCGCAGAAGGGCGACGCAGGGGCGGCCCAGGGAGTCAGCCCAAACGGGGCTGCCATAAAGGGCTATGGACCGCACGACTCCGTGATACAGCCTCCGGCAAGGGAAGCCAGGACCTTCCAGGTTGGGCAGCAGGCGGGAAAGAGCGCCCGCTGCCCGGGACAATTTCGTCCTCAACTCCTTAAAGTGGGTGCGGAATCGCCATCGGCTATCTAGGACTAAACCTAGATACCTCATGCTAGAGCCGATGGGGATCCGCACCCCCCCAACGACGATGCCGGCACCGGCCGGTGGCCCTCTCCGAGGTCCGTGAAAACACACGGCCTCGGTTTTCTCGAGGGCCGCCTTCAACCCTAAACGTTGGATTCTACCAACTACTTGGCCGGTGCCCGCCGCCGCCAGAGTTGCGGCGTCCCGGAAGGTCCCAGATGATAAGTGTGCTGGGTATTACATGAGCGTTCTCTGCGCTGTCATACAGTGTACAACCAAAGCAACATTTAGTCCAACAGTCGAGCGTTCTCGTCTACGCATAGCATTGACAGCGGACTGTCATTTGGCGAGCACTATTATTACACGTCGGTATTTAAGGAGTGTAGCATATTTTTATGTAACCACTATTAATGTGGGCCATAATTACAATCGAAACGCCAGGTGTACTAAGCACGGAGTACAAGCTCGGCTATTTGAGTAATTACTATATTGTATAGAGTATAGACGCTGGATGTGACGTCGTGATATCGCATTCTGAGCGTGCAGTCGTGCAACATCTTACTAATATTATAAAGGCGAAAGTTTGTAAGTATGTATGGACATCCATACATACTTACAAACTTTCGCCTTCTGGATGTCTGGATATATGGATGTTTGTTACTCTTTCACGCAAAAACTACTGAACGGATTTCGATGTAATTGGGCACACGAGTAGATTATATCCTGGATTAACACATAGGCTACTTTTTATCCCGGGAAAATATAAACCGGGACTTTTATCCCGGAAAAACATTTTAATGCGGGCGGAGCCGCTGGCAAAAGCTAGTCTTAAATAATAAATGGTTTGTTTTCGTTTGTAGAGTCGAATTAGTACAGAAGTTTTATAATATTTAATTTATATTATTACCCGAATTAAAAAAATAAAATTTTAGTTGCTCACCGACTCTAAAATTGGTAATCAATATGTAGGTAATATTAAATTATTTTTCGGTGTTTAGTGGTTTTTGAAAGTGGTTAAAATTTTTGTTAAAAGTTTTTCTACTTATTAATATCGAACGCAGACGATAATATTTACCCTAAGGGCAATATTGATTTAGAATAATGAACGGATTCGGACGAAAATTTGTAGAAAAATAAATAATAGCCACGATTTAATTTTAGACTACTTTTTATCCCTGAAAAATACATAGCCTAGACTTTTATTGACAAAAAGATCTATGAAATATATGTAGCCGTCAATGATATTCCAAAAACAAAGATATGATATCAGAAATCGTAATCTGAAGACTTGAAAGTAACCCAATTGAGATAGTTATACACATTTAAATGACAACTACTAGCCGTCTTTATTGTACACACTGGTTTAAATACGTCAACTCTTGCACATACATAATGTCAAGAATGTGCGTGCGAATACTTTTGTTTGTGTATAGCGTATCTATATTTTTTAAATCATTAGTAGATACATAAAAAAACGGTGCGTGTACTTATTATGTACGTGCGTAAGTAGTTATACTTCTTTGTCATCATTAAAAATAGTTTTTAATTGCATGCACATTATTAATTACAATAAAATGATAGGACTGGAAAAGGATAGTCAACACAGTCAATAAAGTCACTTTAAATTTGAAAAATTGTACAAAAATTAAATTTAGAGGAAAATTTGTCTTACATAATTTTTATAAGATTCTTAATTTTAAATATTTATTATTTTCTTAATTTTAAATATTTATTATTTTCTTAATTTAATATTCACTTTTCATTTTTATCAAAAAGTTTTCATTAAACAGCTTCAACCTTTTTCGTTCATGATGCGCGCGCATCTTAAAATTTCACTTTCATATTTTTTTCATAACGCGCCTAAAAAAGTATAACTTCAAAAAATACAATAACAACTAGTCACATCCAGCGACTCTACGCGTATAACGTCGGAATAATTATTGGTGGTAATTCGGCCGCCAATGTGACCACGTGGCCAATGTGGGGCACATTCACTTTCGAACGCGTGTGGTTCTTTTAGAGATTATGATGCGTCGTGGGTGTGTTTATGGGAGAGAGATTGATTTTTGTATAGATAGAGAAATGGAGGTGGACTGCCTCAGTGGCGTAGTTATATGGTACGATGCAGAGGTCTCGGGTTCGATTCCCGTGTCGGTCTAAATGATATTACGTTTTCTATTCAGTATCAGCCCGGAGTATGAAATTTGTGCCCGATGTGGTGATAGCTGATAGGCTCGCCCCCTATCATATCATGGGACGGAATATGCTCGGTGATAATTGGTGCACTAGTTGCGCCTCTTTCTAACACTTCGGGGATGAAATGCGTGAGTGTTTATGTATGTTAAACCAATTATCACTTCTTAGCCTGATTGTTAGTCAATTTACCTCATGGTCATAACCCGACAAACGAGTGGTTCTATGTCCTTAACGCAACGTAATTGATATAATAACTTATTTTTATTTGGACACAACTTGCATAAGTCTTAGTAAAGATTGTTTATGGCGCATGAGTTTTTATGGTGGCGTTTTGTAATAAATTAATTACAATGAAATACTATGCTGAGAAATGAGTGGATGTGCTTTAGACCGTAGCGGGGGCCAGATAGAAAACATTGTTAATAAAAATAAAAAAAAATTACTAAAAACCGAAAAATAATTTAAAATTATCTATGTTCCCTGGCTTATTTCAATTGCTAGCTAAGCTAGATAAATACAAGAGTAAATATACGATAACATTACTGATATACTGGTTACCAATTTTGAAGTCGGTGCCTAATTACCTCCTCATTTTTTTGAAGTCGGAAAAAAATATGGTTGACACAATACGTTTTTATTAATGCATCCGCTTGATGTTTCCTAAAATAAAAACCTACTATACAGTTCTATGATATAAAAAATTACTTACATTAATCAAGGATTTGGTCAAACCGTATGTCAAATTTCATCCAAACCTATTTAATACTTTTTGGAAACACTAAGGAACTAAATTTCTTCAAATTTCATGAACTGTAATTTTCAGTATAAGGGGTCTCTTGAAATCAATTTATCAACGTCTGCGCAACGTCTTATTTCATACCTTGCCTTTATTTATGCTCGTTATTGACATGGTGAAATAAAACTCAAAACTACTTGCAACTAATAACACCAAACACTTCAGCCAAACACTCACAAAAGACTTCGTACCGTATTTCCCCATAATTACAGTATTTATTTAAATGAAACAATTTGCTGTAATACATTTTTTTGTTGCAGATACGAGCAATCATCCTCTGCGTAAGTCTAATTATATGCTATTGATTTCTTTACCCGACCTTCGTTTTAAACACTGTGTCAGTATATTATTATGGTAAGACAATTTTGTCTTACGCTTCGTGCCTACTCAGTAACAAACCGACTGTAATCCTTACTGATATTAAAAAATGCGAAAATAACTGTCTGTCTGACGCGTTTTCACGCCAAAGCTACTAAACTGATTTAAATGAAATTGTACACAGATAATCTAGAGCCTGAGAAAGGTCATAGAATACTTTTTAATGTGAAAAAAGGGTTGTAAGGGCTTAATAGGGGGGGATGAAAAGTTGTACAGAAGTATCGTCATTTTTAGAGCTAGAAGCTTTGTAATAGTTTTACCCTCAAGGGTGTTAAAGCGGGACTTTTATCCCAGAAAAACTTTTTCACGCGGGCAGAACCACGAGCAAAAGCTAGTAAATAATAATACCAAACCTGTATTTCATAATTTCCCATAGCTGGTCACGGGCCTCCTCTATTACTAAAAGGGTTTAGGCTCTCGTCCACCACGCTGGCCTAGTGTGGATTAGTAACTTTACAAACCTTTGAAAATCTTATGCAGAATTCTCAGGTATGTAGATTTCCTCACAATCTTATACTCCACCATTAAATCAATCAATTGTCAAAGAATACATATGAAATCCTCCTACCCAGTTTCGGCCACGGCGGCCAATCTCAACGGAGATCAGCCAGGTACGCAGGAGATATTATAATGCACAAGTGTGTGCGCAATACACAGGTGCACTCGCTATTCCTTCACTCTCATAGTCCGGTGAGACGGCAATCCGACATGACCGGAGAGAGATCAGGCGCAGGACCAACGGCTTTACGTGCTTTCCGAGGCACGGGGGTATCACACCGCCAACTTCCTGACTCCGAGCTGCGACTGAGTAAATTTTAAGATGGAAAAACCCAGTCACAATTTTTTTTGGCTCGACCCGGGATTCGAACCCAGGACCTCAGCGCGCAAATCGTACTCGTAATGCGTACGCAATACCACTACGCCACCGAGGCAGTCATAATAGAAAATTCAAAGACTGGTTTCGAACCTGTAACCTTAGTCTCGACAGTCGGTCTTATTACTAAGCTACCAAACTTGAGCTCATCGTTTCATAATCTATTTCTCAAGAGGTGCTGTCAGTCATCTGTCCAAATTGCAGACGAAATCACAATAGAGCGCCAAGTATATTATTAACATATTAAATCATTGCAAATCATTCTCAGCTGATTTCCTCTTGTCTTGAGAACGTCTTTTATCCTGACGAAATACTTATACAATTGAATGGTGGATTACGACTAAGCTATTTGCGTGGGCGGATTGAAGCTGAAAGATGAAACGAGCAAACGAATGAAGGTAAGATAACGACTGCCCGTAACATCATCCACAGCATCGAATTGATAAATTGTAATCATTGAATCACTTATCAACAATTTAGAGCAAATTATTTTATGATTCCTGAAAGGCTTACGGATATGTTTGAAAGAAAATTTCGTAAATAAACTCTAAACAAAATTAAAAATGATTCTAATTTTTTTTTTTTAATTAGAAAAAATAATTTTAAAAGAGCAACACTAAAGTTTCTTCCCCGTTCTTCTGTGGTAGAAACTGCTTTCCGAACTAGTAAACTTTTGAAGGTATCTAAATAATGTTTACTATTTCATGGATTCAAAGAAGCTGATTGGATCAGATCAGGCTCAGATGGCCGGTGATTCAAATGAATTATTTCTTTTCATATTATTTTTAAAGCTCTGCGTAGTACTAAGCTCCTCATCCTAAGATATAGGATATTAAGTCTCATAACACCGAGCAATTACACTAACTACAATGCTCTGTGAAATCAATTAAATGCAAATAATTGAAATTCAAGCCTATGACTTTAAAATAAATATTTTTTAAATCGCTAGTTTTTAGCGTCTTACTAAAAACTTAAGCAGGCATTTCTATTATGTCCATTTGTCTGTCCCACCTTTTCTCCAGAAAGGCTGAACCAATTTTGATACTTTTATACACATAGTTTTCATTTAGTAATTTAGATTACATTTTACCCCTGAAAAAGATTTTTAAACAGTCGCATTCGCGCATAAAGGCTAGTTGCTAAATACGATGTCTTATTATAAATGGATGTTGTATTGAGCGTCAAACACTACAAAGCAATGCAATGATTTTGAAGCTCTGTGCAATATGTCGCAGGCAGTTTTTAAACTGTAGACATTTCGTGAAAAGTCGCATTGTTTAGAAGAAAATAAAGGCAAAGGTGAATGATAGCGTCAAGCAAAAAGAAACAGTATTTTACATGCACAAGACTACAAAATAAATAATAACTTTATTAAAAATACCATCAGTGTTCAACATTATTGTCTTGTTAATAAAATAACTAAAAGCTTTCATAATATCTTACAAAAGAGATCAATGATAGATCAAGATAAAGTTGATTAGAATACATTTATTTAGATTCTGTTAACAAATTAACCTAATTAATGTCATACAGTTAAATGTCAGATGCAGTAATTAAACGCTTATGATACAACATTTTTATCTTAAAGCACATCTGAAGAGATAACTCAGATGGTTTCACTTTATGTAATGCTTGATTATTATCTTTTCATTACGTACATTATCTTTTCATGTAAAGTATACATTTTAACTGAAGGAGGTAAGCGGTCATAACATGAATATGCAAACTTCAGTACTCTACTGTGTGGTGGACGACATCCTACTTAATATTATAAAGGCGAAAGTTTGTAAGAATGTATGGATGTATGGATGTTTGTTCCTCTTTCACGTAAAAACTACTGATTGGATTTCGATGAAATTTAGCATACAGGTAGATCATGTTCTGGATTAACACATAGGCTTCTTTTTATCCCGGTAAAATAAAAACCGGGACTTTTTTACCGGAAAAACTTTTTAACGCGGGCGGAGCCGCTGGCAGAAGCTAGTATTTTTATAAAGTGTCGCTGCACTTGCTTACACCAAGTTGTTTACCAGCTATTCGTCATAACAAGTTAACAACGTTTGGACGCCGCCTAACCATAAAATTTCAACACAGATTTTAGATGCCCACAGTCTATACATATAATAAAGCAGTAGAACCGGTGTGTCTGTGGATTTAAAGAAATATGATATAAAAGAATGGGGGCAACTAAAGAAGAGTAATAGAAAACAAATTTGCGATTTTTTAATTCTTTTCTGTCTGTCGGTCTGTTTTTGTGTTTGTTTGTTAGTGCACATCTCTGAAACTGTTGAATGGATTCCGATAAAATTTGGCACGCGGGTAGATCATATCCTAGATTAACACATATGCTGCTTTTTATCCCAGGCAAATATAAAGCGGGACATATATCCCAGAAGAGCTGTTTCACGCGGGCAGAGTCGCGAGCAAAAGCTAGTTCCTAATGAATCATAGGGTCATGCTTTAATATTATTCTGTTAATTCATTTACCAACTATATTTCCGCTACAATGCAATGCAATCAACCCTGTATTATATTTTATTATATTGCCCACTGCTAAGTACGGGCCTCTCTACTTCTGAGAGGGGTTGAGCCTTAGTCCACCACGTTGGCCTAGTGTGCGTTAGTAGACTTCACATACCCTCAAGATTCTTATGGAGAATTCTTAGGGATGTAGAAACCTACGTCCCTAAGAATGGAGACCCTCACGATGTTTTCCTTCACCATCAAAGCGAGCTATAATTATTAATAAACAATACACATGTAACTTTGAAAAGTGTGTGCTTTGGGTTTTGAATTTCCATTCCCAACTAGGCTAACGTCCACTTAATAAGTATAAATATGATTCAATTTCAAATAAATATTTTTTTGTCTTAAACTGGTTCAACAGGGTACTTCACTAGGCACGGCTGGGTATATACTATCACGCCTATTTTATCCGCCAAGCAGCATTGTATATTTTATTTATAGTTTATTTCAGAAACTAGACTACAGCGAAAGTTGGTCTAATTTTTATTTTCCTAGACTTATTATCAAAGGTCTGATACTCCACCGTCCAGCGTCATAACATTTAGTCTCCGGCATAACAATTACGACCATTGTATCGCAAGAAGGGCGGCGCGTGAAATTCGGCTCAGGAGAAAGTCTGACATTTACGCCACTAAATCACTTGCAATAGTAAAAGTAACAGGTTCGATGCTTAGTTAGGGTTTGATTTCTACGAGCTTACATGTGCACGCCTGAGTTATATTTTGTCTCGCTTTCTCTGACGTTAAATGTAATTCAACATGAGAGGCAAAACAATTTTTATAGCATAGCTTAGCTTACTCCGTGGGGTGGCTGAATCACATAATGTTCCATCCCTAATAAACACCTTCCATAAGAGGAGAATCGTGGAATTTCATCCTTAATGGAAAGGAATAAAGATTAGAGAGGGAAAGGTCATGGTGTTATAATTGTGGCAACACTACCCAAGACTCAATTGCAAAACTCTAGGTGGCATTAAGCTGCGGTCGTAATCCTGAGGCAAGTGTTATCTTATCTTACAGCTTACTAATATTATAAATGTGAAAGTTTGTGAAAATGTATGGATGTTTGGATGGTTTGTATGTTTCTTAGAAGTAAACGCAGAATAGTGGACGATAGCCTAGTTGGGAATGGAACAGTCTGCCGAGACAATGTCCGGAGGTTCAAACCCAAGGCAGACACCCCTGATTTTTCGAAGTTACGTGTGTATTGTTTATCAATTATCGTTCGCTTTCGCGGTGAAGGAAAAGCGTGAGGAAACCTGCATACCTAAGAAGTTCTTATCTTTCTATAATTGGCGTAAATTAAAAAGTTTTTTTCCGAGCAATATCAAGGAGTCATTGAACCATTTAGGAACTCCATAAGTCTTGGAAGAGAAGTACTATATTTTTTCGAAGAAATTTGAGTTAATTTTAAACACCATAAACTCTGTATATTACTCAAGTACTCTTTCTCAGAAAGAAATACTTCGCCAAGCTCTGTTCTGTTTTTTAGAAATACATTGTAGTTAAAGTAATTACTGGGTATTATGGGATTTTTTACAACTGACAGGCGATATGAGAAAATTCGCGTGGTGGTAACTATCCGGGCCCATAAACAGTAGCAGTCACTCGAACTTAGAATAACAGAGTACTGCGCTCGTCATCCTGAGACTGGATGTTTAGTCTCACTATGCCGAAATACATTTTACGGGCTGGGCAAAGTGACTCCACGTCACCTGATGGTAAGGAGAGGGGTCCAGATAGAATCGACTGACGAGACACGATTGCCCCTCGCAATCAGCAATTTAGCCGGCCAATTTGAAAACCGATATACACAGACTGTTTTTTTTTTGTTTTTTTTTTTGTTTACGCGGAGAAAGTGAATTATTACTACCGCCCAGTGTTCAAGGGGCACGACTGAGCGGTTATGTTGGGTTCACCGTGCCTTACGACCCGACGTTGAGCCGCCCGGAGAGATGGAAATCGCCGGGCGACCGCCGGGCCGAGTCCCTAACCTATGTACACCGCACCGCATACCAACCAAAACTCCGCGGTGGCCATCTTCGGCGCATTAGGGACGGCTGCGGGCTTCCTCCGACTCACGTCTAAGTTGTCGTCCGCAACCGCCCCTGCGATACACAGACTGATCACAGAACGCGACACACTTACGTGGGTCTTGATGTTTTTTTTATTGCATTTATGAAACGAGCATTCCGTTCTCCTGATGGTAAGCGATACGACCACCCATAAACAGTAGCAACACCATCCAGCACCTTGAGTTACAAAGTACTGTGTGGCATTCCACTGCGCTCGTTATCCTGAGACATAAGTTGTTAAGTTTCATTATGTCCTGTAGCTACACTGGCTACAATGTCCTTAGAACCAAAATACTGGGTGGTACCCACCCAGACAGACTCTTACATATGAGAAACCTACCACCAGTAAAATCACCAGCTCTCAAAATCCGTCAAATATTGTAACTTAAGATGTCATTTTAACTAATGTTCATATGGATTTGTTGAACAGCGACTATCCAGCGGCTAACACTTGCTTCTACAATAAAAAAAAACAGGACAAGTGCGAGTTGGACTCGCGTACCGAGGGTTCCGACAAACTTGTAGGTAAGGTACCTAAGTATATACGTTCAATAGTTCGCCAATATTAATTAATAAATTAATCAAATAAAAAAGTGTGGCCAGAAAAGCAGACTCGCGTCAGGCTACTGGCAGTAGGGCCATTAAAAAAAATCAAATGAAAAAAATGTTAATTCGCTTCTTTGTTTTTAAAGTATATGTTTCCTTAACATGTACTGTAAGTCCTTGCTTCCCAAATTTTATGATTCTAGATCAACGGGAAGCATCCTATAGGTTTTCATTCCATTGCAAAATCGTATAATATGCGACATAAACGGTCGTATCTTTTGATCTCGTTGGTTTACAAGATTTTTCACAGCTGAAAGACCATAAACCCAAGTATTTGATATAAACCTTAACTTTACACCTTTACGCGTTCGTGAGAAAAAGGGTCTTGACAGACAGACAGGCGGACAACGAAGTTATCCAATAAGGGTTCTTTTTATCCGTTTTAGGAACAGAACCCTAAAAATATCTGAATTTAAATTCTCAATTTTTTGATACTTGCATTAAGTTACGAAATACTTGTACGCTGGTGACTAACAAAATATTTGAGCGACCGTTATCCGATCTCAGTAATATTTAACCATAATTATATATTCTGCACACACTTCCAGGGTTCAATGTACGTTACAACGGCTATCGGATACCTACGCGTTCCAATAAATACATAGCGTCGCGAATTTTTCTCTTTTGGGGGCGAGCCTATTAGCATTTTCTGTGGAAAATTCTAGACTTCAGTTTGATACCAAGCCATTATAACTAAATATAAGCTGAGGGCTGGGAGACCTGGGGTTTGAATTCCAGGCCAGACAACATTTTGTGTGGTTTTATAACACCTCCCAAAGATTTTCAAAAAGTATAGATATGCCATAGCTTGAAAAATTAAACATGCACATTATTGATATAACGTACCGTAACGTACGTGAACTAATTAAAGTATTTAAACCAGTATGTACAATAAAGGCTACTACTACTACTAGTTGACATAAATTAAGCTGGCCGGTATGACAATGCAAATTTTTCGCGACGCGATGACTTTGGGAGAACGTCTACCTAAAAAATTCAAAATTCTACAAGATAATTACAAATACTTATCATGTTCTGTATACATTATAACAAAGAGTAACATATTTGAATTAATATTTTAAAAATGTACTGAAATAAATAATATAATCTTGAGTCTTATATCAACATGACGCTTTTACAATGTTATATGTTATATGTTATATATATGTTAATGTTATAGTATGTGTATAGCACTATATCTGTTATTTATTTTCAGTAAAAACTCCTAGTTTTTTTTGTAATGACTAACAACCAATTAAAATTTATGAAAGGATAATCCTGAAATTTTATCGTAAAATCAAAACCACTAAAAATAACTAACTGCTGTAATTAAACTCCTGATTGTAATGTGTAACATTTAATAATAATCTAAATTTAGTTACATACGATAATAAACTCCTTGGATAAAAAAACGATAGCATTCAAGAATCGGTTATTTGGAACAACCAATTTTTCAGTTCTTTTCTCTACACATGGTATTCCGTGAAGTGTCATTAAATTGTCATACCGGCCAGCTTAGTTTGTCCCAAGTATAGTATTTGTCATTTAAGAGAATTTATAAAACTAATCCAATTGGGTTACTTTTGTGTCTTTAAGTTGCGCGTATTAATGACATATCTACTTTTTTGTTATATAGAATATCATTGCACTCTTCATCAAAAATTGTATCCCCTCGATCCATAATCATGAAGCCGATGATATAACTATACCATATTAAACAATGTGTGTGCAAAAGCTGAACCTGACACATTTTTTTTATGGCATCGAATGACGAGACGAGCATGCCGTTCGCCTGATGGTAAGCGATACGACCACCCATAATCAGTTGAAACACCATCCAGCACCTTGAGTTACAAAGTACTGTGTGGCATTCCACTGCGCTCGTCATCCTGAGACATAAGATGTTAAGTCTCATTATGTCCTGTAGCTACACTGGCTACAATGCCCTTTAAAACGAAACACAACAGTGCATGCACACTGCTGCTTGGCGGTAGAAATAGACATTGCAGTGGTACCCACCCAGACGGACTCTTACATATGAGAGTCCTACCACCAGCAAAATCACATCATAGTAAATCGGTATAAGGAAGATATATTAGAAAAGACGTCATATCAAAAATAACGGTTTCTAAACCCATAACACAGCAGTCTATTGAATTAACGTAATAAAATTCTCGAGTTTCAAACGGCCACAAAACAGGAAGGGTACGGAAGGTCTATAAATCAAAGATTGCATTTCTATTTGATTTATTCACTTCATCTTCTGTTATAACTTAGGTCTGACAGGCAATTGATGGTCTTCATACTTAAACCTAAATATTTGCACTGTATTTCAAAGAGATGTACTTTACGACACATTAATCCATTCCGTTGCAAACAATTCTTTCACAAACATTCCAGCAAGTCCTGGCTCCAGTTCCGGATTCGTCCTGTGTATATCCAGTAAGACAGGCATAATTCTGGCAACCGTCGCAACATCTCTTTGTCCAAAATTATATTCGGGGTACGGTCAATGGTAGTACAAAAAGGATCGATTGTGATCGTATCATAACAAAGATGACTGAGGCAAATTGGCGGTCTGCAAATTATGAACGAGTAATGCAAATATCTGCAACCGTAATTAAGCTAGAAGGAGAGCGATATATCGATACCCCTTATTAGTATGGGGGTGCGGTCGCAGTGATAGCGAACAGCGATTGATATTGTAGGCATTCGTTATTATACGCGATGTTTGAATTTTTCATAATAAGAGGTGTATCCGATATAGTGATTGGCTTGCCGCCTATAATACAATGAGACTAGCGTTTTTCTTTTATATGTATAAGCCTTGTCTACCCATTAGATGATAAAGATATCGCATTAAAGTAATATAGGTATTTATTTCATTTACATTATCATTCATAACAAAACTCAGGTTAATAATTAAAATTTTTATTCGATTTGTGTAACTTTAAATTGGGTTCAGCCATTGATGTGGATTTTTTAAAACATCAATGGGATCAGCATACGTTTTGAAACTTAACAGCATAATCAATAAAATTTACTTTGAACGATCCAAGCACAATAAATTAAATTCAATTATTAAATACAGCTCGTATATACCAAAGAATACAGAACCTCCTTTTTTGAAGTCGGTTAAAAAACAAAGCTAGCGTCCCTCGCCTTCACTCGGCCCGCACCCTAAACTCATAACCCTTAGTTACGGTAAGATATGCGTAATCTCCGTGCATCGGTACATCGATTTTAAAAATTAGCTTACGGGCAAATCTAGATCTGGATTACCGTGGGATAGTTGTGAGATCGGCCGGTTTGTTTGTGGTATTCGTTTACTAATACTGCTCGTCTCATCCGGGGCTGACAGGATTGGCAAGGGAATACACAGAATGATGCATCGTTAGATGTGTTGGTAGATTGATCGATAGATCGAATCTATCGGATTTGTTGGGCGACTAGTCTTTACTGTAAGAATACTAGTAACATCAACGTATGTTACGGTTAGTTTAAGAGCCTGTTTTACAAGTTCTGAGTAAATGTTACCCGTTTTTTAATGTATAAGCCAACCAAATGCAAACGTCACACTCTAATCTATGCCTTTAAATAAATGGCAATAAAAATAGTACCATCTACAATAGCTGTTTAATAGGATTACTGACAAGTACTTGAATCTTGTGAATAGCCTATTATAGTTAAAATTAATGCAACAATATGACATTCAATTTAAATTTTTAAGCTATTGCATAGCTTCTATCGCGGGCCTTGAGCGTGGAGACCGAATGCAGAAATTCCTCCGAATCCAAAAAAACCTGTCACCCCTCACTCCGACCAGCACAGCGGTGATATTTTATTTTCAACTCTATCACAATCATGTATAGTGTAAAATTCCATAAGTAAATTTAATATCGCAGTCTTGTAAGAATACAATATGTAAGAGGATATGAGCTGAATGTTAAACGATAAAAGGTCGAAATTACCGTGGATTTAAAAATTGTTCCAGTCAGTGAAAAGTATCGAAATGTCAAACGCGGCGGGATGACGTGATTCTAAGTTCGAATTTTTAAAAAGTTTTTATTTTATATCTGTTCAAAGAGGTTTTTATTTAAATATTACGGCTCTGGATACTAGTCCATTGAGCCCGTCTTTCATATTTTTTTTTAGTTTTGCCATCTATTGATGAATATTTTATTTTATATCTGTTCAAAGAGGTTATAAATATTAGAATTTATGCAATAGCTTTACCGCGGCAGTCTCCGAGTGTCACACGTCTTTTTATTTTTCAAATTGATTGTGCGACTTATACCAAAAACATAAATCAAATCATTCAGTACAAAATGACGTTTTTTGGCGGCATGTAAAGCAACAAATTCATTGCATTTAAAATTATAATCAAACCAAAAATCTTCCAACCATAAAAATCTAGATCTCTAAAACAAAAACTTGTGTTTTCGCGATCAAGAGTAGTTACAAGTTCATATAATGAAATGATAAGATCTATTTCTGTCTTACATAGCGTGTTGTGTTTTTTGTTCATTAATTAAAGCAGAATGTAATTATAAATTTGACACTACATAAACGCGCGATGTTATTACTAAAGATAATTTTAGCTCTAACCCTAGGGAATAAGCTACAGATTCCAACTATTAAAAGCGATGATAATTTTGTCCGTTGGATAATGACGTAACAGCGGCCTTATATAATGTGACGTGAATTTACTGGTGGTAGGTCTCTCATATGTAAGAGTCCGTCTGGGTAGGTTCCACCACAATATCTATTTCTACCGCCAAGCAGTAGAGTACATGCACTGTTGTGTTTCGGTTTGAAGGGCATTGTAGCCAGTGTAACTACAAGACATAATAAGACTTAACATCTTATGTCTCAGGATGACGAGCGCAATGGAATGCCACACAGTACTTTGTAACTCAAGGTGCTGGATGGTATTGCTACTGTTTATAGGTGGTCGTATCGCTTTCCATCGGGCGAACGGCATGCTCGTCTCGTCATTCAATGCCGTGATTTTTTTTTAATAAAATTGCAAATGTCAAAGTATTCTGAAAATGTTTACCTTCAATAAATACAGTGAACACCTAACAGTCATCATTCTAAACAAGTCCAAAAATATTTTTTTGTTGATTTCTGAAACAATAAACTTAACGCCCACCTCTATTTTGCTGATCAAATAAACATTTATCCCGATACTGAGACGGCAGGGGGCTTCGCAGACACATGAATGCAAAAAATAATAATTAAAATCCGGCTCACCATACAATAAATAAAGGTTCGATGAAATCTAGATAACCTGTCGTTAATCGAAGTTACATCAGATAAAGAATAACGGGAGCTCAATAAAATAAATATAATTTACAACAATCCTATCTTACTAATATTATAAAGGCGAAAGTTTATAAGAATGTCTGGATGTATGGATGTTTGTTCCTCTTTCACGCAAAAACTACTGAACGGATTTCGATAAAATTTGGCACACAGGTAGATCATGTCCTAGATTAACACATAGGCTACTTTTTATCCCGAAAAAACATAAAGCGGGACTTTTATCCCGGAAAAACTTTTTGGCGCGGGTGGAGCCGCGGGCAAAAGCTAGTTAATATTATAAACGCGAAAGTTTGTAAGAATGTATGGATGAATGTTTGTTACTCTTTCGCGTAAAAACCACTCAACAGATTTCGATGAAATTTCGCACACGGGTAGATCATGTCCTGGATTAACACATAGGCAACTTTTTATGCCGGAAAAACTTTTAACGCGGACGGAGCCGCGGACATAACCTAGTATGAGATAAAGTTGAAAATGATATGTTCTTGATAGTCAACATCCCCTCGACTTCTGACATTCATTACGTTTGTAATAATGGAACTACATAATATAATTTAATCTGACCGCCTTTAATTAACATTGTAATACTTTATAATTTTGCCGGTAAGTTACCGTATTTAGTCTGAATCCCATGAAGTCACATCATGGGACGGAATAACGGCGAAAAGTGGGTGCATTAGTTGTGCCTCTGCCTACCCCTTCGGGGATAAAAGGCGTGAGTGTATGTGTGTGTATTATATTATGTGTAAAACCATCATGATTGTAAACACAGTAGGCAAACTGTCATATTCCTTTTAAATTTAAATGTTGCCAAAATTTCAGCAATCACAAGACAATTATTCAAATTGTATAATTGCACGAATTATATCATAATTTGTACAAGAAACAGATTAACGACTCACAAGTTTTAACCCCTTGGGGGACAAAAGGCACGATTGTATACAGTACGTACACCTGTCGATACTCACATTAACACATACATATTTTATTGTCGATTTTTTTCATGCGTACCCATTGATGTAAAAAATCGTAACTTTAATGTGCGTACCTTAAGCTGATGGTCTTGGCATTATCTTTTAATGATCTACCTACCACTTCATAATGGTTTTGAAGATACCCAACACCAATTACATAATCCTAGCCGACTCATACAAATATGATGTAATAACAAATTGATTTCTGCGTCATGCAACATAACTTCGTGACCCATTATTGGAATAAAAACTATAGTTTTTATATTCCTAAGTAAATTTAAAAATAGATATTGTATAAACAATTTTATGACCTAAAAAAATTTTAATGTTTATTTATTTTTCCGTGTCAGCAGTAAGCCGTTAATTTTGCCAAAATATATAAGCCTTTTCGTTTTCAGCTTTGAGGGCAAAAGAGTAAGAGATACAAATTCAATAAACACGAAGCAATAGTCACCCTATTTATCAAAATCGGTTCAATAGGAGCGACGCTAAAGTGGAACATAAAATGGATACATACATACTTAGGGTGTTAAAATCATTACCCTTCTTTACTTCGGCATAGTCGGGTAAGAAGGTAATTTTAGTAATTAGAAGTTATGCTAACACTATAACGTCGCTTTCCCTGATTTTTTTTTAATTTATTTGTTAATGGTTGTATTTCCAAACCTCTTTCTGGTTTATATGCATAACCCACATAACTAGTTGAGCTTATGGTGAAGTTTATTGAAACATTATTTTCTATTTTTGTGAAGAAAAACGAATGGTTGTAAGAAAACAAAGTGTTAATGTACAGGCGATAAGAAGTTTTGTACGTGTTCACCTACTTATGTAGCTGACAGTACACCCTAAAAGGAATTGGTATAAAATTGAACTACATACATACACTGACGCCTTTTATTCCCGAAGGGGTAGGCAGAGGCGCAGCTAATGCACCCACTTTTCGTGCGTATTCCAACCCATGATGTGATAGAGGGCGAGTCTATCTCCATATCGAGCACATTCTAGACTCCGGGCTGATACTGAATAGAAAAATCCAATATCACTTTGCCCGACCCGGGGATCGAACCAAAGACTTCGGCATTGTAGTAGTACCGTAATATAACCACGTCGATGAGGCAGTAAAAAAAATTGAACTGTACTGAAACTGGAAATTGATAGAACTTTCTAGATTCAAAGGTTTTGAGCTGGACGTAATGAATCATTATTATGCAGCTCGAGTAACTTCAATTCTAATTCAAGTTTTCACACATGAATTCTATAATCGTTTCGATCCGCGTATAAAACTCCACCGAATTCCAATCACGTCGACGATCGGTCGACGCACCGTCGCCTTCGCTAATCGTTTGCTTTTTACGCTGCCCAGTTAGGTCCGGTGTATACCGAGAGATAATATACATTTTAAAACTATAAACATTTATATAACTTAAACATTTTTTTTAAGAAATATTGTATAATAAATTACTCGAACCGTTCATGTATAAAAAGTGCAATTGTCGAACAAAGTAAATAACAAGGAAGTAATTTGCTCTACGAGAATTCGTCGGAGCGGTAACATTATAATATGAGATCACATAATACCGTCATAGGTACGTTCACGCATGATCATGTTCCTATAAACCCCAGCGTGAATACAAAAAAGCTTTTTAACACCAAATAAACCGACTTCAAAACCACTACAAAACAAAAAGTAAATTATATTTATATCCTATATTTTATATTATGATTTTTTATACATGTCAATGTCCATGTAGTGCCTGGTTAATGATTTTATATTTTTATAAAATCCTGAAAAAGAAATAGTCGAAGGCGGGACTTAGTTTAGCGACTCGTTTCGGCTACTTACTCCTGTAATGGAGTAATGCTGAGTTAGTAGTTGTAATAACTGCTAACAGATGTCGCTGGTCATCTCCTTTAAGAGAATTAAATACGGATCCTGAAATTAGCAATCGATGGCGAGAGTCGAGGTGACTCAATTGGAAGAGCACCGGCACGGTACGCCGGAGGTCGTGGGTTCGAGTCCCGCTTTCGACTATTTCTTTTTCAGGATTCTATAAAAATATATATATTTAAATCCGCTTAGTATATACATATATTTGGAGTCGATGCCTAAACAATGTTTAAGTATATTTGTTCGTGTATTTACTTAGCTTAGCTGGCAATTTAAATTATACATAGGTACATATAGGTACTAAGGGAATATAAATTTAAATTGACTAAACATGAACTTTTTTAAAATGAAATTTAAATTGAAAAAAATGTCCAAAGAAGTATAATGGAACAGAAATCAACGAATTTTGAAATTCTTTTCTGTCTGTCTGTTTCTTTGTTTGTTTGTTGCTGCATATCTCCGTAACTACTGAACGAATTTCGATGAAATTTAGTATGGAGATAGTTTGAGACCCTATATAGGACATAGACTTATCTCGGGAAAATATAAAGCGGGACGTATATCCCGGAAAACCTTTTTAAAACTAGGAAATAAATAAATGAGAATTATTTATTTTTAGAACTTGGTACACCACAGTCCTAACTACCGAGTCAGTGATCAATCGCACCATTATTATGCACAAAAAGCTGTCCGTCAATCCGTCAAACATGGCGACTACCGACGTCTCATCTTGTCTGGTTTAGTAATAAAGGAGTAGAATCTCATTTATCTAGAACTAATGTCGAAGACCTGGGTCATGCAAAAAATATTAATATACACAAAAGGTTGGGACTATATTATCGATATTACTATGTGATTTTTTTATTAACAGGAATCGCATTTTAATTTTTAAAAGGAAATATAATGGTAGCAACGAACTCAATCACTGCAAAAGAACACTGCAATTTTGTGATACTATGACATTGTTGGAAAAAATACATATCATTTTGACAGATCGTGTTGCTTAGAGAGTTTCTTGCGCCGCTTCTTATTCGTAGCGATAACACCTTCGGAAGCGGTATATTCATAATAATTCAAAAGAGCTTGTGAGACTATTTGAATAAAGGACGTTTTAAGTTTGAAAGTCGTTCATAGGTTTTTTAAACAATTTAGAATTAAAAATAGAACGAAAAAAACATATAGACGGTATGTTATAGCTCCAGAGAAATTTAATAGTTAAGGCCCGCTTGGCTCATTTGGGTCATGACAGCTCCTGTGATAAAGCAAAAATCGTCGTTCCTGCCTACGCAATAAGGTTTTAGTATAAAAATTAAAAAAAACAAATGACAGCTGTCAAACTCGCGGTACCAGATAGGTTAAGGAACGATTGCACTTTTATTTATATTACACCAAGTGTCGCTCGCAGCTTTGCCCGCATATGCCTTTCTCGCTACAAAAGTCCCCAAAACTCACTACGACGCCAGCGCCTTACCTTAAGAATTTGATTAAAAACATCTATTATTTCATTAAAAGTAGCCTTTGTGTTATCCAGGAGTATCTACCCGTATGCCAAGTTTCATCCAAATCGTTTTTCGTTTCTGCTAAAATACATACAAACATTTTCACAAACTTTCGCGTATTTAATATTATTAAGTAATATATTCGTCGTTACAAGGTAGTTTTTATCATCATATTTCATAATTAAGATCTATGCACTGACCGCGAAAAAAACGCTCGTATTTGCGATTTTTTACGAACGCACGATGATTGTCTTTAAATTAATATTTCTTGTACAAACCTTTCGTACGTTTTTCTTTACTACTTCACGATGTAATCAAATCGGATACAGTTACATCATCTATTGTTCCGAATATTTTTCTTTAGATGCGTCGAATGTCGTGATATTAGATAAAAAATATTGATAATGGAGCAAAAAATAGTTTTGGTTAGAGCGCTCGGAGGCAAAAACTATGGAGTGCTCGTAGCGAAATCGCCGTGTAATCTTTACATTCGAAATTTGAATTTGATGTTTGGAATGTTCTATTCTATGTTTTTTCAAATGTGTATCAATGAAAATGAAGTACTGAAGCTTGTCATTGTCACAGTGTAATTTTTCTCGGCGAAAAAATAAGTCTGCGTGGCTTAGACCAATGGACACGATATGGCAATAATGCGCAAACATTTTTTCTGCTACTCCTGACGGGAGGCGAGGTAGACACGGATAGCACACATTTAACAAAAAAAAATCCACACGTGCAGGGCTATATATAAAATCGCTTATTCTTCTGGAATGTCTTATTGTTTCTGGAATGCTCTTGGAAACAATGTTTTAAATTAATCTGTTGACATGACAATTACATTCCTATAACAATAGTAATCACAATCAAAACACGAAAAACATTAGTCGCAGAATTACGATTGGCTTGCACAAAGCAGTTCCAAACAGAACTTAAGAATTCGAGTCCCCAATCTCTGTTACAAAACAATTAAACATTTTACCATTACAGATCAATGAATCACGCAGAATGCTGTCGGACAAGAGCAAAGCCTGCTTGTCAGCGACAGATTAAAATCTCGCCAGAAATGCCGCTTTGACTTTCAACGCACTTTAATTTATTACTACAATCAAAATCAAATGTAATCCCTTCCAAAGTTGTTCGAACAATCGTTTGACAAAGCGCCGCGGAGGGTTTAATAAACTACGGTGCTTATATTGTGACAGAGACTGCGTGTATAATATGGACTCTACATCGGTTTGCACATACATCGCTTTGCTGATAGCGTGTAGTCTGATAGATATACGTATGTATACTGCATAATATAACTCGTATAAATGTCGGATTCAAAGAGCATTATAATACTACGGAAAGCCGGATTATAAAAGTGGGCACATACGATGCGATTTGATACAGCCGAACCATTAAAATGGTATGCCATCGAACCATATCGCATCGTGTGGGGCACGGTTCGATGGACATTATTATTATTATTGTTGGTACGGCTGGTTCGATGGCTTGTCCATCAAACTTGGTTGCATACAACTGGACATCGCATGGTACGGTTCGATCGTGTGGCGTGAAGACTACCGCGTGACGAATTGGTCGCATGATACCAAATCACATCGTATGTGGATACTATTACACAGCCTAAACCTGACAGTAAGTGAAGTAAGTGAAGAGCGCTTCTCAACTGCATTACACATAACGACACTCAACTGTACGTCGCGTCGGTAACAACACGGATAGCCCTCGTCTGCTGCACTACACATGACAGCACTCAGCTATAACCATTGCTGACAGCGTTCGTCTAACTCTGCAATATCCAGCAGTGATGGGCTATGCGGAGAGCCTGTATTCACAATAATACTCAACCATATTTTCGTACCACGCCGTACGTTCAAAGCATATTAATTAATCCTTTTACCGAGTTAACCTTAGGCATAAAGTATTCTAGAATATTCCAATATTGTTCTGGTAATGTTCGCTTTGTCTTTGTGGAATTAGTTGGCGCTTATCCAATCGCCTTCAAGACTTGTTTTCTTTATTCCACCTAATAAGATAGAAAGTAGTGTAATTTGCATAGTAAATTGTGTCGTTTTGTGAGTCATGATGTTATGGAAGAATTTCCTTTTGTTTTCTGGAAGGTTCCTCCTTAACTTTATCGTGACATAAAATATTACGAGTATGTTTTTGTTTAGTGACATCTACTTAACTGATGAGACTTTTGGGTTTCATTTTTCCTGTCCCATGATACGAATCAACAGCTTCGACAAATTCTGTGAAATTTACGTGCTTTTAGAATTTCATGCTGCTACTAGTAGTCAGGTGTCATTATGATAGACAAGCTGTTACACGCGTCTCTGCCTTTTCCGGACTTGTACACTTACTGAGATGGATGGTTATAATGAAGAGAACATGATCCATGTATATGTCAAATCCCGTTTAGCTCTGAACAGCAGCTTCTGTATTTACTTAAGTATAGTCAGTCACAGAAATAGTTGAACAATTTCAAAATTTCAAATCGCCTCTACATTTTTGTTTTCTTACCAATTTTTGTTTGCTATACAGAAACAAAATAAAATGGATTTACCATGCTTCACACAACGAAAAACAAATGTTCCAATTAAACTTAACGCGTATAGGCGATTTGAAATTTTGAATTTGGTCAGCTATTTATGTGGCTAACTGTACATGCAATCAACATAATAAGAAATAAGAAATTTATTTAAACAATTTATCGTACAGTTGTATACTACGTTTGACGCTAAAGTACAAAACAAATATCGGTAATAAATATATAAAATTAGTCCACATAGTTACGACGGTACATATACAATTTAAAAATCTTACCCTCCGTGCTAGTTAAAACTGTGTTACGGCAGGGTAAATGATTCTCGCCTCATAAACTACCTAATAGGACTCACTTTCGAATGATACAAGCGATCATGAACATCTTTGCAAACTTACGCATGTTATGAGTAATATTAGACAACCAATCAACCAATGAATATAGCTTTCATATAGCATATCTGCCAAGTATGGGAAGCGATAGACACACACACACTCACTCACTCACGCCTATTATCCCCGAAGGGGTAGGCAGAGGCGCAACTAGTGCACCCACTTTTCGCCGTTATTACGTCCCATGATGCGATAGGGCCGAGCCTATCGCCATGTCGGGCACAAATTCCAGACTCCGAGCTGAAATGGAATAGAAAAACTCAATTTCACTTTGCCCGACCCGGGAATCGAACCCGAGACCTCAGCGTTGCAGTCGTACCATAATACAACTACGCCACCGAGGCAGTCAAGCAAAGCGAAGGCAGGGAAGCGATAGATTGACCACAAATCGCTATGACAGGTCAAGGCTGAGTGCATATATCTCTATTGTGTCGACATTATCAGAAAACAGACATTTGACATTTGTGCCGCAATTCATGAGATCTGACATTTTATTCTATATTTTGATAGATCAACAACGTAACTTAAATTATTATAAATTGGATGAGCTTGGTATTATAAATTAATATCCGTATTGGTTAAATTCTCTAAGGTATAAATAGGCAAATACGAGTAAGACATGCTGTTCTAGAATTTTTGGAGAGGTCTATTTTCAGCAATGGACTGAAAAAAGACTGAAAAAAGAGTAAGGAAAGTGTTAACGCCGTTTCCCTGATCTCCCGAGCAAAATAAGATATCATTTTGATTTCCGGAGTATTAAGATATTTTCAGGGGTAGGCACAAGTATTGCTATACCCATTTTGACAGTTATGTCAATTCCTATGCAATATTGGTCGAGGCTACTGCCTTTAAATGGCATTCTTCCAGAATCTAGAGGTTGTCCCTGCGTCATATCACTAAGCCAGTTACTGGAATCAAACCCGAAACCTCACACAGTTGTCCCCCGGCAACACTTCACCACCAAGGCAATGAAACTTACGCTCGCGAGTATAATCACAATTTCTTTTATTACCAACTGTCCAGCGTCATCCACTTTTACACGCAAATTATTCACAAAGCAACATGAGATCGGTAATATCAAATTTTCAACGGTACATTCAAGTTATTATGCAATAGAGTGCAACTGGTGCTACTCCTAACTGTTCTTGAGGTTGGTTTCGAATTTTAAAATAAAAATAAAATCATTTATTGATCAAATAGGCTTATAAAAAAGCACTTATGACAGGTCATGACATGAAGGTAGACATATTAACAAAGGTGCATAATAAACCAATGAAGTAATAAAGTTAAATAGCGAACAACCAGCACGGGCTGATAGGTACAGAGGACACGGACATTGGGGACGTGAATAGGGCTAGGGAAGGAGAAGTGGAGCTGATATATAAAAAAAAAAGGGAAGGAGTATCATTACATTACGAGGAAAGGAAACGCCACGGTCCTCGCCGGCGAGGATAAAAAGGTCCTAGCCTAGCTAACCTACCAGCCTTTCACTAGCTACCTAAGCGATGACGACCCGAAGAAGAAAGGCAGAAAGAAACTTCGGGCTTAATTTTTTCGTCATCAATTGTCATGATATACTGCATTTTTTTTAAATATATATTTTACAGTGTGATTATTACACAGGTTGATGCATACATGAATATGTAGCCCTAAGATATAAATGAAATACTACTATGAAGCAACCAAATAAAAATATATTGGCGTTCGTGATGCATTAACCCATTAATTTATTGAGATATAACGACTCCCCCTTGACTGTCGTGTTGCGGGTTCGATCATCGGATCGGATGAAATATTATTGGGACTGTTACTATTGTGGAGCTCCTTTTCCACACTTTTTTACTGGTGGTAGGTCTTTCATATGTAAGAGTCCGTATGGGTGGGTACCGCCGCAATGTCAATTTATACCGCCAAGCAGCAGTGTCCATGCACTGTTGTGTTTTGGTTTGAAGGACATTGTAGCCAGTGTAACTACTGGACATAATGAGACTTAACATCTTATGTCTCAGAATGATGAGCGCAGTGGAATGGCACTCAGTACTTTGTAACTGAATGTGCTGAATGGTGTGGTCACTGTTTATGGGTGGTTGTATCGCTTACCACCAGGTGAACGGCATGCTCGTCTCGTTATTCAATGCCATAAAAATAGATAAAAAAATATATATCCCATAAAAGGTCGGGCCGTTGTGTGCAATGTGCCAGCTAGAAGTCTAGCCAGCCCAACTCCTTCTAGAAGCGCAGTATCTTCCTGGTTCCTTCTGTTATTGGCATGCTAGACACGAGTGAGTGAAAATTCTTCCTGCCTCGTGATCACTCTACTTATTTACTTTTATTGTTTCTTTTTGCATTTCAGAAGGCGGCTATGCCTTATCAGGGTTTTGTGTTTATTTATATTTTGTGACTATTTTCATTTACTTTCAAATTTACTTCTGCTACATACCCTCGTCTTTCCCTAATGTCGTCTGTCTGATATTCAGCAGTTTAAAAGGATTCAATTTCAAACAAAAATTACAGCTTTCATAAATAAAGTCAAGTATTGCTTGACCTAATTAACTGAGTACCTTCCAGTTTACCATCCATCCGATCTAGAAATTTACAGTCAAATTATAAATCATTCATAGTTAACATATTTTTTGGCAAATGTAAAAATGTTTTACTCTGATCAATCATTTTCCAAAATGTAAACCAAACTATGTCATTATAGATAAATCTATAAAAAAAAACAGTACATCAATCGTAAATCTAACAATCCGCGCTCGCTTCGCTTATGAACTTACGCCGAGATAATTACGTTGCGTAATTCTGACTAAGCCAAATTCCGCCATAAACCATTATTTAGATTTAACTGATAACTGCGAGCTTCTGATGATGGAAGTTGACAGCTTACTGTATCTGAAGAACGCTTGTACCCAAGTAATGAGAGGAAGCGGTTGATTAGTGGATTCCTAAATAACGATCATTGGACGAGTCACAAAATCTATACACATAACACGTAAAATTTATTATTTTTTTCGGTACCTCCCTAAAATAAAGTAAGCCCTATTTATTTTGTTTAAGTAAAGAAAATTACACACAGATAGGGAACGTGCATGTCGTAAGCTCTGCCATCTGGTGGCGCAATCTGACTCTTGTTCAGCCCATCGATACTTGGCATTGATGTAAAAAAATGATGAAAAATTGCATTTAATTTGTTGATAATGTATTGCTGTGTATCTGGATGCTCCAAAACTCAAAAATAAACAAATCAAACGGTGTGAAATTATATTACGTTCCCAAGAATAGTACCTAAGTACTTACATTCCATATATAATAATAATAATAATAATAAGCCCGCAGGGGCGGCTTTGTGGCGAGCCGTCGGTGAGTGGCGACACCGCGTACCCTGATCCCGTGGGGGCTAAATGAGACCCCCTGACCCTTGGCTTGCCTTAACTGGCCGGCTAGGGGTGGAAATCGCAAGAGCTAAGAACCTGAGCTCCGGGGTGGAAGTGCTCAATCTGCATAATAGCGAGGAAACCCACTCCGGGACGCGTCAGCGACCCGCGATGGTGAAATCGGTGCACACCTCTCGACACCCTTTAGCCACCCACACCGATGTTGCGTCCTTGGCATACGCCACTTTTTGGGATGCCCATCTAGTGGGGGGCAAGTCACCGTCTGCCTTAAATACAAATGATTGAGACATTTTACAGGCGTCCCGTTGTCTCAATCAATATCCCAGCAACCAGTCCATCTAGATCCCATCCATAGACCCAGTATAATTCCCATCTTCTCTGCAATAGTCCTTACATTATCCTTGCATAATACTTTTGGAACGAAATTCCTTATCGCGCGTTGTGAAAGGGGGCTAGACGGAAAAAATTCTTACGAAAAGTTGTCACGACACTTTTATACTTGCCCTGTGAAACCAGCCAGTAACAATAAAGAACTGGTTCGAAATTTAAATAAAAAAAGACAATTTAAATCTTAGAGTAAGTATAACTACGTATACATACCTACTCTAAGATTTAAATGCTTTTTAGAGTAGTTTTTTTTTCGTTAGTTGTATGATAATTTTAATGTCAATGCTTGCTTAGGTGATAATCGTGTTTCGATGACATATCTATTGTGTAGGTGACGTAAATGTTTTCATTGATGTGGTAACGTTTTAATGAAATATACAATTATTATTATAACTTAAAAGAAATAAAATTTTATTACAATATCTTCACTAAGTAATCGAAAACAACTTCGTTCCATCCGGGTGACACCTCTCAAGTTTTTTATGCCGGGAACGTACTGACGCAAACAGAGTCGTGGGTGAAACTTATACTATACTCATTTGCAAGCATTGTACCTCCCCTATGCTTTGCCCGCATTGCAAATTACTCAGTTGTTTGCCCTTTCACGGCAAGTTGCGCAGTTTGACGCACAGTAACAAAGAAAGTTATAACTACAAAGGCAATCGAAAGTGTTCTGCGTTGCTATTAAACGCTTTCTAGTTGCGTGTGACAGTTGCGGCAATTTACTCTCTGACATCTTTAAAACTTTAACTTAATTTGAAACTAGAAAAAAGTAATTGATTAATATTTTTATTATTTTTATACTACAAACAAAAGTCAATTACCTGTTCTTATTTTTAAAATGATTTGTAAATATATTCAAAGAAAAAAGTTATCGTCTTCCATTTCATTGAGTTATCTACTTCTTTTTTCAACAGCGACATTTTTGCCTGACATTTGAACCTAACCTCAGTTCCCTGCCAAAACTTATAAACGCTGCCTATATACCAAGGAGGCGAAAATGTCGATGAAGATAGGTAGAAACCAGCATATATCGAGGATCTAAAGTTCAATACCAAGAATTCCGAAATGTATCCGTATCGAATAAACTTGCGCAGGCGCCGGCGATTCCATTCCGATCACGATTGTGTTTTTCCTTGAATCCGTTAACATTCAAGATTTTGAAATTCGCGACCGATGTATACTGCATGTGGATCTTCGGCATGACTATTTGCAAATCATGAAATTGTAACTGAGTGATTCTTAAGTAACGGACGTGCACCTATTAGATGTATTATAGACGACATAATACAGGACGTTAGAAAACCCTGGATGCAGACAGCTTTTATCAGAGCGGTCCGGAAGTGTTTAGAAGAAGCTTTTGTTTGGAAGTGAAAATCCTATGGCTTAATATTATAAATATGTTGTGAAAGATTTTTCTAATCTTTTATCGATTTTTGAAATACTGGGAGTGATTAATGGTTTTAATTTCCAGATATTGTAAACAGCTTATACCGTTTTAGAAGTCACAGAGCCACACTGTAGGCTTATTTATTTAAAGCAGTTATCAGAAATGACCATTTCAATTCATGCTTACAACATATCACACAATTTTATTAAACTTGGTGCAAGCTTAACAGTTTATCTCATAAAATGAGGCCAAAGACACATGACCTATATGACACATCCTAAAAACCACCTACTTTTTTTGAATCGTTCACACATAAATCGATGCTTACAAAGAAATCTGACTCACAATATTGTTGGAATGCATAATATATTTTTCTCTACAGTAATACTTTTACTTTTTTCAATCATAATTAACTGTGCGGTCTTTTTGTCCGCGTTCATACGAAGCTCTTGGACTCATAATGTTTGTTTGATGATGATAAAGTAGGCTAGTTAATCATCCAGACTTTTCTTAGCCTGTGCTTAACAGCTAACGACTGAGTGAATACCTTTGAGTGACGCACGGGGCCGACGAACCTACGTGGGCGAGGATACGGTGGTTTGTGACGCAGTGGCTTACACCTAAGGTTACCACTACAGCAGACGGTAGTGTATGAGAGCTTAGGAGCGAGTTTGTGAGACCAAGTACATGGAGCGTAGTGTGTGATGCGCGGGTCGATGGAACGACGAGCAGAAAGTAGTGGATGAGAACTCAGGAGCGAGTTTGTAAGACCAAGTACATGGAGCGTAGTATGTGATGCGCGGGTCGGTGGAGCGACGAGCAGAAGGTAGTGGATGAGAGCTCAGGAGCAAGTGTCATGAGACCACGTACAGGGAGCGTTGTGTGTGACACGCGAGTCGGTGGAGGCGACGAGCAGAAGGTAGTGGATGAGAGCTCAGGAGCACGTGTTGTGAGAAGACGTACAGGGAGCGTAGTACGTAACGCGCGGGCCAGGTGGAGCAACGAGCTGAAGGTAGTTGATGAGAGCTCAGGAGCGAGTATTGTGAGACGAGTTGAGGATAGTGCATGTGGTCTCAGAAACAGCTATCAGACCATGTACAAGGATTATAATTTATTACGGCTCAACTAAAAGTCACATAACAAAGCCTTATAATCCATTACCATATTTACGGAAAAGAGCAACGCATGGTCCATTAAATAGTCATTAGGCATAGTGCGTTTTAATTTGTTTTATTGCGAGTAGCGATTTTTTCGCGTAGCCCCAACGTTAACGGATGATGCGTCTCGACTCTTGGGGCATACATTCCGAGGTCTATACGAGACGCTTGTATTACACGAATCATTTACACGATGGAGATTAAGATGTGTGTACAAGGGGATCTATTTTGTCTTTTTTTGGATAAAGTTGCTGTAGTACGGCCAAATGAATTCGTAAGCAATGATAAGCCCCAAAAAAAGATAAATTTGGTTCATTATTAGGGTTAAATCCATATAACCCAAACGGATTTACTCTACAAATATATTAAAACTCGATAATAATACTTTCGTAGGATTACTTCTGTGATGAATACAATTTTTACATAATGCCACCTTTAAGTACTTACAGTTACATTTCTGAAGGCTATTAAATATTAGACTATCTGAATCGATATATTTAATGTAATAACTAAAGATTCGTATTCATTTAACGTTTGCATCCACCTGTATATTGATACGTCTATTACTCTTAATGGCACATGTCTCGTCGTAATATCATCCATCCGTTCCGCTAACTTGTAATAATTTTATGCATACTTGAATATCAAAGCGAGTTCCTGATCACCCCTCACGACCATACGATTAGTCGCACGTGACCCCTGAAGCGAGGAGCTGAAGGTAGTGGATGAGAGCTCAGGAGTGAGTGTTGTGAAACCACGTACAGGGAGCGTAGTGTGTGACGCGCGGGCTGGTGGAGCGACAAACTGAATTTAGTAAGCGGATGAGACTTTAGAAGCGATAGTATGACCTACGACGACCACACTGCCGCAATTACCTGAGAATAATACAGTGCGATGCCCTAAAGCCTATAATTCTAGAATAGCTACATTAAACTCAACATTGCGTGCACGTCGCGAGATGGCGTTGTTCATACTCATGATCGCGCATATTAATGTACCAAGTATTGTTATAAATAGCTTCGAAGAATATTAATTAGGAGATAGCATTTCTCGATACCATGCAACTCGAGTTCTCATGATGTCATAGGAAATGCTGGGGTGATTGACTGCCGACCCTTTGTCGCTTTGAGGGTCTGTTTAAGGTCTCTTTGAACTGCCGCTTCATATATTACGCGAAAGTCGTTAAAGTCGAAACCGTTGAAAAGTATCAATGGAAGCCATAATTGCGACTGGTTAGATATTGTTCTGCTTGCAAAGTTTTTTACAACTCAATGACGAGATGAGTTGTCTCAAATGGTTGGTCATAAACAATATAACTCTTAAGGTTTCCGAAGCTTAAAGCCTAATTGGATGCCTCATTGCATGCCTCATTGGTTGAGCAGCAACCATGTCTATTATGATAAACCATCCTATGAAGTTTCAATAGATTGGATAAAGATATTTTACTATCCATTACAAAATATCTTCTTATTATCCTTTGAATTTAATTTGCACCAAAAATGTCCATCTCGTATAATAATGACGCCAGCTTTGGTTAATTATATACTTAGACAGACACTGAACGTTTAGAACGCGTCTAAAAAAATAGAGAGGAATTGTTCACCACTAAATGAGTTCCAGTGAATTAATTTTTGTTGTTTTTCATAGATATAATTTACTCGCCGTTTTAATAGAAACCGTGCAATAACTGGTATCATTAGGCGCGCATACAAGGGTACTTAAAATGATGCAGCGATAGCGTATGAGACAGCTGTCACCAATACTAGTTTAAGAAAAGTTGGCCTGTTTGTTTTCGTTTCATTGCAGCACTCTATCTAGGTATATAATTAATCAAAGGAAGACAGATTTATCTAATAATGAGATGAACATTTCTTAACTATGAATACATTTCCCTGCTCATCACTTCGTAAACAAGCGTGAAGCACACATAGCTTTCGACCACTAAACTTCTCAAATAAAGTAATAAAAGGCGCAAAGAATAAAAGGAAGCCTTTGATACGTACCCAACACTTTTAATGAATTCTTCCATTCTACAAACAATGGGAGACGAGAGTAACGAACTTTCTACGGGCGTGGCTCGTGTGGGTTTAATGGCTCATGACTGATAATGACTAAGGTGATGCTACTACGAATCCTGGGATGGAAGTTATTGAAATGTTATGTGACAGAATGATCTAGCAGATCACTTAGCACTTAGACGCTGTCAACACTACTATCAGTTACTCAGTTTAGAAATTAGTGAATATAAGAGTTTTTATTAATTTGAAATTGTGCCCGATATGGCGATAGATGTGATAGGCTCGCCTCCTACCACATCATAGGGTGGAATAACGGCGAAAAGTAGGTGCATTAGTAGGTGCATCTTCCTACCCCCTCGGGGATAAAAGGCGTAAGTATGAGTTTGTATAAATATAAAACGAAATACTGGAGGCTGGTTGCCGCGATTCTAGTGCAACAAGTTGAAAGCGTCTACCCGACGCAACATGACTTGATGGCGTCACGGCTGTCCGTAAGCTTTAGCAAAATCACTTTGAAAATTAAGGTCTATACGAAACTGAACTATGCTTGTCACTAAGATTATTAAGCGTCACATTGAATTAAAAAAAAATATTAACGTGAAGTTTTCTTCCAATCTTGGTCTTATATCTTTTGCACTATTCTCTTTTTTATTTATTGTTCTTCTTTTTAATAATACCCTGTATTTATATTTTTTCATAATTATTGCCGATCATTTCCTTCACAATTCTGATATCATTCGCTTCAATCTATTATTAAGTATACGCTTACATGTAACCGATGAATTTAAAATCTCGAGACATAAAGCCGTCCCGTTCGTGACACGCGTTAGGCTGGATTTATAGACAGCCGTTTGACGCGTTTCCTTAATTCGCTGCGACTGTGTGTAGGGTTGACTGTTTTCTTTTGTTCTATAACAAATTATTAGGAATAAAATTTTGGTAAGAAAGTCTTAAAAATATTTATTATCATACCATACCAGCCCTGTATTATATACTGCGCACTGCTGAGCACGGGCATCCTCTACAACTGAGAGAGTTATTAACTATCTACTTGAAATTTTATACTGTTGGAAAAAAATTGAATTCAAAAGAAACAACATTATTCGAATAAATTTTAATTTATATGACAAAAGTTTAATGGAAACTAAGTTGACATGATATGAATATGAATGATTGGGTAATAAATTCTTCTCCTGCACCGGTAATATCTGCTTACATATTTGTATTATACATTACAATTTACATATAACTTCACTTATAAATTGGAAAAATAATTAATGTCATCAGTTTCCATAGGTTCTCGAAATATCAGACGTTTGGAAAGCTTAAAACAAACGAATAACGTCATTCCGCATCGACTTTGTATTTAGACAAAAAAAAGCATAAAACTTTCTACAGTGGCAACCCTAGCTCACATCTAGTTTAGCACATTAATATGTGCGATGGGCGTCCCTCGCAGGACGTCCGCACGCTGTACCAACCCTTAAAAGGAAACGCGAGTGCCTCGTCACATATTAATGGTTTTGGACACTCACTGGATCTGCTGAGGTTAACCTTAGACTGTTTTTTGTGTAGGAGTTTTTTCTATTCTGGGAATGATTACTCCGTACTTTCTGAGTAGTATTGCAGTAGGGCAGCCGCGCAGAGGTCTCGGGTTCGCTCCTGTATGGGTTTTCAGTTCAATATCAGCGTGATCTCTGGAATTTTTGTCCGACATGACCGCATGAAGCTCACTTATAACATCATCAGATGAAATACCGCTACTTATCGAGAAAAATGGGTGCACTAGTTGCGCCCCAAACTACACTTCTTTTTTAACTCTTCCTTCCTTCCTTCGGGTTTGGATTGGTGTGTGTTGTCTCTTCAAGTGTTAGATATTTTAACTAAACGTTTTTTTTTTACGTAGAGTCACTTCTATACTTCCGAAAAGATTCATGGGCCATCATTATTTTTTTCAGTTTTGACGTGTTTTTCAAGTATTTTATAAAAGGAAAACGTGACAAAGGATGATAGTCAATCGATAGATAGTCTATAAACTCCAGTGCTAAAATAACGATGGTCCCCAAACGTTTCACAGCAAAGAGACGGCCGGTACTTAGATAGAAATTCAAGACTTTATTCCACGGTCAATTATGTGAAAGGTCTGAACGAAAGATAAATCCGATTATGTCATAATAACTCTACGGTCGTGGGAATTGTGTCTGATATCGCTAATCTTGAAATATTTCTGTACTTATAAGGAAAATTACACACTTGTTGCAAAATTTAAATTAGATCCAACATTCATATTGTCGTTACCACTTTTTTCCTACATGATAATTTCTTTGCAAAATATCTCACTTTAAAACCGACGTTCCGTCTCGTTGACTTCGGCTTTAGATGTAATTTTCGACCTTATTTCTTACACGCCAAAACGTAGAGTCATTTGTGTGACCGAAAAAAAAATTACGTGGTATTGCTTTTATACTTTTAAGCATGTTTCTTGAGCAACAAAGTTTAAATTTACGCAGCAGTTAATATTTTTGCGTAGGGTGACCGCCGAAGCGTATCGTCGCCCATTCATTACAAATGAAACATATGAGTGATCAAAATAATGTTGTAGGTCAACAAACTTTGCAAATTACACTGAATTATATAAATTGAATGATATGGTTGTCCTTGAGCCGGGTTCTCACGGAGGTGTGTGCAGTATCGACATGGCTGTTATGTATAGTGCAGTATAGTGCTCTCCACGCTGTTACCGACGCGGCATATATTCAGGTGCTCTTATGAGTTTTGCAGTAGACGAATACTCTCTGCTTTCTCCGACGTCGCATATATCGGAGTTTTGCTATAAGCGTCTATATATACTCCATTTATTCGCGCCAAATGGAGACGACTGCGCTCAGTATAATCAGATCCAGAGGACGAAATCACTGACCATTCGCAGAAAGATCGAGTTTCAAAAACTCTTACACTCTACACGACAGCAGTACCGTCCTCGCCGTCGAGGACCTCGTTGCGTTCCCCGTCGCCCCCCTGACCCGCCTAGCAGTTCCGGCCCGCCGCGTGACGATGACTACGATGCTAATGAATTGGATTAGGCCAAAAACCAATCTTCCCCAATCGATGATGTCTCATTCTCTCTCAGTGGCCGTCCTGAGCCGAGGTTCGTGACCCGTTAGTGGGTCGCCCTCAGCATGGTCGCTTAAATTCAAAGGGTTGCGAGCGCCTTCTGCACTCACCCAAAATACCGGTGTTCTTGCATAAGCCGACCCTCGTCAGGCTAGCAAGAGTTTAGCTGGGAACAAAAAAACATACTTTCCATAGTATATGTTATGCTCTTTGAGATTAGCGGTGACTGCGCTATGACCGCTGTGGTGTGTCGCCGAATGTTGCTATGTGTAGTGCAGTCGAGTGCTTTTCGCGCTGTCACAGACTCGGCGTACATCCAAGTATAATTATGTACAAAATTAATATTAGCGGTGTATTTTCCTCTTAATATACATTCGTGATTCGTATTTTTAATATTTATATTTGTTGAGGTCTTGTACTGTGAATATACAATATTTACTTACATAATGTTTTTGTTTTGCAGGTATATTTACTGCCAGACTGTTAGAAGGTATGTAAATGGATCATACCCACATTATTTACTCATACAATCGACAACGAAACAATCTGCTTGCTTGTGAATAAATTTGAATTAAGAATAATGTATTTTTTTATAATAAAATACATTTTTTCTTATTTACACTATTCTTAATGCAAATTTATTCACATTTATTTTCTATTTTTAGTCGGATTTTCTATAAAGCGTGTTTTTAAGATTTTTAAACTATTATTTGCTTTTCATTTTTAGTTCTGTTCTACTATTGTCCAATAGATGTCACTAAAAATAAATAAATTATTATTTATTCATTTTTTATTTGAATTTTCTATAAAAGCGATTTTCTATAAGGGGGGCGAGCCCATGACCATATCGGGCACAAATTCCAGAATCCGAGCTCATACTGAATAGAAAAATCTAATATCATTTTGCGCGACCCGGGATCGAACCCGAAACCTCAGCATTGCATTCGTACCACTATACAACCACGCCACCGAGGCAGTCATTTAAAAGTAGTCATAAAACAAAAGAATTTGGTCAGCATTCCACCAAATCCTATGTTTACTGTTAGTATCAACGATCAGTAACTGTTTATCATGGTCAGGACGAGTGTCCACGCGTTCCTACGATAGGATCGCTGGACCCGGTTTGGCCTTGCCGTTATTTTTACATGTTCCTGGTTTGGGAACCTGCCTCGGCAGCGTGGAATACGTGAAAGGTGGATACACTGGTTGCGACTCTGTCTACACTTTTGATAATTAAATGCGTGTGTATTTGTGTGTGTGTGTGTGTGTGTGTGTGTGTGTGTGTGTGTGTGTCGATTGATTGATTTAATGGACAATTGATGACAAAAAATTAAGCCCGGAGTTTCTTTCTGCCTTTCTTCTTCGGGTAGTCATCGCTTAGGTAGCTAGTGAAAGGCTGGTAGGTTAGCTAGGCTAGGGCCTGTAGTGTCCTCACCGGTGAGGATCGCGACGCGTGCCTCCCATTAATTTGAATAAAAAATATTCTTTTTTTATGTCTTTCCTGCCAGCCCGAGCTTGGCTTCTTTATATTTAGTTTACATTGATTTTGCTCCCTTTAAATATGTCTTTAGTTATATAAGTGACTATTTGTAATAATAATTATTAATTGAATGTATCTTGACATATCATAAGTGCAACTATGTTCGCCTACTTGATGAATAAAGTATTTTATTTTTTTATTTTATCTATTTCTGCCGTCAAACACTAGTATATACTGTTGAGTTCATTAGGCGAGCGGCTTGCTCGTCTTATCAATCGATTGTGTCAAATGCTCAAAGTTTTTTTTTTATCTAAATTTATTTCAGGGTTTTTATACATATGGACATGTCAACCCCACAGGAGCTTATATTAAGACAAAAATATGGAACGCTTCACGATTTTCCGTGTCATCCTTGCCATGCTAAACTTCTCTGTGTCGTTCCAATTTTATTATATGTACTACCGAAGCAAGTACCTCAAAGTATTTATAGAAGTAATATATTACTGCAAAACTCAACAGTTTGTAAGCAACCAAAAAGGTAACTATGAATTTTAAAATGGCCTCCGCAGCGGCTCAACTTTAAAAGTAATATTGTAACTTTACGACTTTTAAATAGTATTTAAAGGTACTCATATGCCTAGTTAGTTTACTATTAAACACACACACACACACACACACACACACACACACACTCACGCCTGTTATCCCCGAAGGGGTAGGCAGAGGCGCAACTAGTGCACCCACTTTTCGCCGTTATTCCGTCACATGATGTGATAGGGGGCGAGCCTATCGCCATATCGGGCACAAATTCCAGACTCCGGGCTGATACTGAATAGAAAAACTCAATATTACTTTGCCCGACCCGGGGATCGAACCCGAGACCCCAGCTTTGCAATACAACTACGCCACCGAGGCTAGTTTACTATTAAAATGCTATAATTATGTTTCAAATATGTAGAAGTAATTTTATACAACATTTTAATGTGGCTGAGTAAGTTCTTTATTTAAAGCTAATGACATCTGACACATTGACGTGCTTAAAAATAATATACTAATTTTAATGCAAATTATTTTATTTGTCTATTTAAATAACTATCAAGTCAATTTATCAAAAGAGCGTAGGTACCCTGCAAATGGGGTGTTCTTATTTTAATCCGTGTACAAATGTTTTACTTACAAGGAGTAGGCAGAAATGCACATTGATTGCTTATTAGATTAGTAGATTACAAATATTGTTAAATAATAACTAAATTATTGCTCCCTGGTTATTATTGTATAAAATATTTAGATATAAGGAAGGAACTCTCTCCTGACATACAGGTATGGGAACCTAGTTCAGGAGATTGTACCACAATGGAATTTGTATCTTTAATTTCTGGTGCTGCAATAAAATTATTGTTATTATTGCTTATGTAAAGTGGCCATATATACAGATCATGATGCAATTGTAATGGCATCATTTGAACTTCGAATAATCTAATTAGTTTTCCATGACAAAAATAATCAAAATAAAATATACTCTATGACAATCAAGAATCGCACATTATATTAATTGTTAAGGAGTAAATTTTATAACAGAGGTTTTGTTGTATGTTCGTACTGGCCTTTGTGATTGCTTATATTTAAAATAAGAAATAGTAAACGTGACTTTGTCAGTAGTCGTTGTTCTCTTGCAAAATTACGATGTAACAAACGTTTTTCCTTTTGCTCCACTGTTGAAGAATATAGAAATCTTACTCAATTATAGTTTATTTTACACCCACAGCCCAACAGGTTATGGGCCCAGAACGCTTCATTGCGCAAATTGAGTAAAGAGCAGAAAATTGCCTACGAAAATGTTGGAAAAGAATTGAAAATCACAGATCGTGATTCTAGAACATTCATCATGGAAGTCACGAGTTCTATGAAGATCGATAAATTTAATGGCAATGGTTTTAGACAGCAGAGATTTCAAGTAAATTGTGCTTTGAAAGCAAACAAATTATAGAAGAAGCGGAGAGTGATGCCGAGTTTCAAAGAAGTCTGGGTGGAAAACCTAAGAGCAGCAGAATTCGGCAGGCATGTTTACAGAGTGTGCTGAACCCAATAGAAGTCTGGGTGAAATAACCCAAGAGCAGCAGAAGTCGTAAGTCATTTCTGGAGAGGGTGCCGAGCTTCATAGAAATCTGGGTGGAAAACCCAAGAGCAGGAGAAGTCGGCAGGCATGTTTAGAGAGAGTGTTGAACCCCAAAGAAATCTGGATGGAAACTCCAAGAGCAGCAGAAGTTGGCATTTAGTGCTGAGCAATGTTTACAATCTGAAATTGATGCGGATGTATGGATTCTAGACAGTGGTGCATCTGTACACATGTCCTACAGGCGTGACTACTTTTATGAGTTGCATGAATATAATCAGAATGACAGTGACAGAACTGTGAGATTGGGAAATAAAAAGGAACTTGAAGTTTATGGTCGTGGAAATATATTGATTAAAAGATATGTTAATGGAAATTGGCACGAAAGTATTATACAAGATGTATTATATGTGCCAGGTTTACGTAGAAACCTCTTTTCAGAGGGAATGACAACAAGAAAGGGTTATGTCATTGTTAAAGAAAATAATAAGGCCTTAATATTTAAAAATAAAACTGTTGTCATGACAGCAACATTGAGAGATAACAATCTTTATGAATTAGATGTCAAAACCATAGTCCAAGTTAATTGTAATTTGGTGCAATCAAGTTTAAAAATCTGGCATGAGCGCTTGGGACATTTAAACCTGAAAGAAGTACAAAATATGAGTTCGAATGGTTTAATTCCAGTGACTTTGAAGGATGATAAAAACTTTATTTGTGAAGCATGCCAATATGGCAAGCAAAGTCACTTACCTTTTCAGAAATCTCACAGAGGACAGAGTGAACCTGGAGATTTAGTCTACAGCGATGTTTGTGGACCCATGGAACAGGTATCAGTGTCCGGTGCGAAATATTTTGTATTGTTCAAGGACGGCGCTACCAATTATAGGCATGTATATATAATTAAGCACAAAAGTGATGTCCTGGATTGTTTTAAAAAATATAATGCAATAGTGAAAAATATGTTTGGACATGGTACTCGAAAACTACACACAGATAATGGACGTGAGTACGTAAATAATGAATTTAGAGCTTATTTAGAGAGTGAAGGTATAGAGCATGAATGCACGGCGGCCTACACGCCTGAACAAAATGGCAGGGCTGAGAGGGACATGCGCACTATAATGGAAAGTGCTAGGTCAATGCTATATGCTCGTGATATACCATTAAAGTTATGGGCTGAAGCGGTGAACTGCTCTGTATATATATTAAATCGAAGCTCATCAAGTCTAACAAAAAATGTGTCTCCATATGAATTGTGGAATGGAGAAAAACCTGCTCTAGACCACATCAGGGTGTTTGGATCTGAAGGTTATGTTCATGTACCTGATGAGAAACGAAAGAAATTAGATAGAAAGAGTGTAAAACTCATATTAGTGGGATATGAAAATGAAAATTATAGAATGTTTGATTTTAGAAATGGAAAAATAACAGTTACCAGAAATGTACGCTTCAATGAAAACAACATACCAGTACTTAGGAAAAATATTGCATCCATTTCCATTAATGATAAAGAAGAGCAGAGTGAAACAGAAAATATACCAGCAGAGGACCACCAAGGCACTGCAGATTCAAGTTTTAAAAGCGTTGAAAGCGATGACGATCCTAAAGATGAGACATATAATCCTTCACAAATGATCCCCAGTACTGTTGAAAGGACCATTACCCTCCGACCGAGGAGAGATAGAAAACTTGAAGCAAATTTTACTGAATTTGATATACCAAATACATATGAGGAAGCTATTAATTGTCAAGACAGTGATAAATGGAAAGACGCTATAAAAGAAGAATTACAGTCACTTGAAGAAAATGGTACTTGGAAGTTAATAGAGAGGAAGAATGTGAAAACTGTCACCTCGAAATGGGTATTTTATATTAAAAGAGATTCAGATGGTAATATAGGAAGATACAAAGCTGGTCTTTGTGCGCGTGGCTTTACACAAGCTCGTGAAAATTACGAATTTCAGCAATTTGATGTGAAGACGGCTTTTCTGTATGGTGAGTTGTTGGAAGACGTCTATTTGGAGGTGCCTGTAGGGGTTAAAGCTGATAAAGGTAAAATTTGTAAATTAATTAAATCATTATATGGTTTAAAGCAGTCATCGCGTTGTTGGAATAGGAAATTTTCATCTTTCTTAACTACTTATGGTTTTCAAGTAAGTCAGGCAGATAACTGTGTTTTTGTTGGTCAATTTAATAATTTTAAAGTTATCTTACTCTTGTATGTAGATGACGCATTATTATTATCCAAGAGTAAAAATGTATTGTTGCATATTATAGATGATCTCAAAAAGAGTTTTAAGATAAAAGTTTTAAATGTAAATATTTTTATTGGCATGGAGATTATTAAAAATGATAATTCAATTATATTGAGTCAGAAACAGTATATTGAAAATATTATAAAGAAATTTAATTTATCAGAGGCCAACCCTTGTAGTACTCCTGCTGATAATAACGTAGTATTAAAGAAAAACCTTGATGAGAATACATCTAATTTTCCCTATAGAGAAGCAGTGGGAGCTTTGATGTTTGTTTCAACTGTTTCTAGACCTGATATTTCCTATGCAGTTAATGTAGTTAGTTTGTGTTATTGTGTTGAGTAAATATTTAAGGTGTTTTATTATTGGTTGTGAAATAAGTATACATAAAGTGTTATAGAGAGGGAATATTAATAAGTTGTTTTGTGTTTATGTATACTTTGAATATTTCTCTATTATAAAATTTAAGTGGGAGTGTTAAGGAGTAAATTTTATAACAGAGGTTTTGTTGTATGTTCGTACTGGCCTTTGTGATTGCTTATATTTAAAATAAGAAATAGTAAACGTGACTTTGTCAGTAGTCGTTGTTCTCTTGCAAAATTACGATGTAACAAACGTTTTTCCTTTTGCTCCACTGTTGAAGAATATAGAAATCTTACTCAATTATAGTTTATTTTACACCCACAGCCCAACATTAATAAAATAATTCTTCATAAACCATGTCCAAATATACCTCTATACCTCTTGAAGGTTATTTTACATCTATAGAGTAAATAAGCTAAAATATAAACACTACACCAAAGTAGGCATCCGTAGAAATACCACGGGGTCATCTCATCGCGACCTTACCTATTCAATATGTTGTGGATTGTACGATGTATTTTGTAAAATAGTTAGGATGACCTCCGAACTTCGGGCTTTAACTGTATAGGATAAGTAGCGGTCCCAAGGTCCAAAATGACATACCAAGTTATTCTACATTATACATATCATCCTAATATGATTTAGCAGCTTATGCTCGTTCGTTCGCGTGGATGAGTTCTTTCGTTATAGAAGTTCCACTATATATTTTTCCGGTATGAAAAGTAGTCTATATCCTTTCTGGGGTCTCAAACTATCTTTTGATTTTTTGAGTTTATCGCATTCAGACAGACCGACAAACAGACAGACGATGTATGAATGTCAGAAGTAAACGCAGAAACTGAATGGAATTGGATAAAATTTGGCACATAGGTACACCGTATTCTGGATGAATATAGACTAGGTACCAACATGGATAGGCTAAAATCTACCATTCAAGAATAACCATAAGTTACACTTAATTGCTTTTAATAATATTAGCCCTGCATTATCCTATAACGTCCTAAGAAAGCCTATACTACTGAGAGGGTTCAGACATTGGTGTACCATTCTGGGATAGGCTACTATTTTGGAAATAAATCTATATTTAATGTTGAAATTATCAATGTCGGTTAGAGCTTTGAGTTCTTAATTATGTTATTCGCAAATAACTTTTACATGGGCGAAGTCGCGAGTAAAATCTATTAAAAATCAGATGAAGTTAGTTTTATAACACTAAGTACATTTTTACAATTTATAGTTGTATCGTCAAAGCTCCAAGGCTGTCGGCTGGTGACGATGGAATCCGCGTAGGCGACGCCGCCAGTGACATGTCGCGCCTCGGTAGTGTTTGGACGTTGTCGATAAATTAGCTTTTTCTATTGTCGATAAAGGACTTGTCAAAAAACGAGCCTAACATTTAACCAAGACAGTAAATATATAAAAAATACAAGACAGTTAATATATAACATATAAAAACTAGCCTTTTACACTAAATCGACTAATTTTAAAGACCTCCGATTTTGAGATTTATGTAATTTCATTTTGATTAAAAACGAAACTTGATACGAAGTTTTTTTTTAAAGTTCGTTGTAAATGGAGCGGTCTAAAAACATTTTTAATATCTCTTAAGTTTGAGCTTCGTTTGATTTTGAAGCCCAGCGCTCATACAAAAAGCGGACATCTCCTTTTGCTGATCTTTTTGGCTATAAATTCATGTAAAATATTTGGTGGAGTGGTTTAAAAAATTGTTCAAAATATGTATTGAGTGTTTTTTTTTTTATTATTGGCAAAAAAACCTTTAATTGATTATTTTGACAACACAATTTATAAAAGATTATGTGAAGGGAGCTATTTTTTTTTATCTTTGCTCATTCAAAATTTAAATATAAAAATAATATCAAAAAATAATTACGAACAGTCTAATATTGAAATGTCAAATTACCATTTCTAATTTTTAAATCTAATCTCATCTCTCATCTAATCAAGACGAACACTAAAACTACGCAGCCAAGCATAATACTTGTACACAAAACATATTTAGTATAAAGTCCATTACTCGAACCCCAACAAAAAAACAAAAACAATTCTATCTCGTCATTTATTCGCTATAAAGACGAATAATTTACAACACAACCGGCTAAAGATTTGACATAATAAATTAAAAGTGCAGTATAATTTTATTTTGCCACGGAAAAGTCGTAAACATGTATTTACGACCGATCTAACGTCTTGTAAAATATCGATACGTGTTTATCGCCGCACTACACTAGCGATTCGTTTCTGTAGGCTGGGTCTCAGTGCATAATGCATTTGCGGATAAATGTTAATTTGAAAGTTGTTTTTTATAGCCTTTAGAGGTCGCAGGTCGTTATAAATTGGCGTAGTGTGTTATGGGTCTTGTCTTTGACATAGGATCACCCCTTTTCTTTTTCGGAGCTAGGTAGAGGTGTTATACCATTTCACTAGGTATTAGGTCCCATGAAATAGGGGTGATTATATTGCTATTGATATGACACTTTACACAACAGTTATAACCGACCCGAGGATCGAAGCTGAGACCTTAGCACGCCAGTTACAACATTACTAACGCTTATTGCATGAAAACATGAAAGATTAATTTCACATTTGCACCGATCATGACCATAATAAATCGTACCGATTAATCGCATCGTATCGTCAGTATTAAATCGTAGCATATTTATAATTCATAACACTAATCCGCTAGGAACGATGGGTGTTGTCTTTTTACTTGCGTGGTATTAACCCATTTCATAACATACGAGTCATACTAAAATAAAAAGTGTCCGATAAAGGTATTAGCTTACGTTGGATGAGATATACGGGAATAGAAGTGTTATGAAAGGGACAATTTTACTTTTTACTAATTTTTGCGAATATGTTTGAATGTATGGAAGTAACTGCAGTAGTTTCTGTAAAGATTTGGATGATATTTAGAGACGTATAGAACGTATGAAGGTTACTTCAACTTCTACAAGTTCTTTGCGTTAACAAAGTCGTTTTTACTATAGTAAGGTACTATTATGGAATCATCCTCAACTAGGTGATGCGAATAGCACCACCTAGTAAATACATAATGTGGAAGTGTGTCTGTTTTCTTTCATCTTAAACCACTTAACAATCGTAACTAAACGTTTTTTTTTACCATTTTGACGAGCTGTTTTTATAGGAGAGTCTAAGAAACGGCTAAGCCGAGGTTGAGCGTGTTTTCATATTCACAAAGAACACTTTTTAGAGAGTAATCTTAATGTTATCCTACATAGGACTCGTATCCTACACGGACCACAGATAGACATTAGAAATAACAACATGGCAAGGTCCGATAGGCAAAAGAAAAAAAGGTCTTCCAAGGATCAAATGCATCGACGATAGATTAGCGACAGCAGGAAAGGAACGGAGAAAGAAAGCAATAAATAACGGAGAAAGAAAGCAATAAATAGAGAAATATGGAGTAAGCTGGAGGAGGCCTATACCCAGTGTGGGGTTCCAATAACAAAATGAAATTTATATTATGTAGTTTAAAAAAAAATAAGGTTGTTGGAAATATATAACGGTTTATAGCAATAACATAGGATTCGTGCACCAAAAAAGACATAAAAAAATTACTGGTGGTAGGTCTCTCATGTGTAAGAGTCCGTCTGGGTGGGTACCACCGCTATATGTATTTCCACCGCGAAGTAGCAGTGTGCATGCACTGTTGTGTTTCGGTTTGAAGGACATTGTAGCCAGTGTAACTACTGGACATAATGAGACTTATTATGTCTCAGGATGACGAGCGCAGTGGAATGCCACACAGTAATTTGTAACTTAAGGTGCTGGATGGTGTCGCTACTGTTTATGGGTGGTCGTATCGCTTACCATCTGGCGAACGACTTGCTCGTCTCGTAATTCAATACCATAAAAAAAATCTTACCTTCCATACAACTGAACAAATCACTCCGGACTACAAACATCAATAAAAAACAAACATTAGTATAAGCCTTCCGTAGTGTGTGGCGTTCCAGGATCCCGGTTGTTTATATGCGATTTCAAACATAGTTGCGTTGACTGGCCATTGGTAATCATCTGCAACTAATTGCAGTGAAGTCAACGTGCCTGTATAAAAAATTACTACTTTTTGCAACTTTGTGTAGTATAATCTAGAACAAGTCGACAGCGACTTTGACAGCTCTAACTGTAACGTCCTTTATGGGAACAACGCACGTTCCACAGAAAATCTTTCACAACTTGACCACGCGAGCGTACTAACTTAATTAGAATTTAAGTACATAGCAGCGAGAGCGGTTTGAGTAATTGATAAAACCTTGAATTGTTAAAACATAACCATTGATTATAAATATTATTATTATAATATTATTATAATAGCCTGTAGTATGCTTGATTGATTAGCTTTATGCGCTTTTACGAAGTTTTAAGGAATATAGTGAACTAGAATTATAGCTGCGATAAAAAAAACACCACAGTGAATCGTTAAGAGTCGATATTACTGTGTCGGTGGCGTAATTGTTTTTCGGTATAGCTAGTGCTGAGGACTCGGGTTCGATCCCCGGATCGGGCGGTATTGGGTTTTTTTACTGTATTAGCCTGGAGTCTTAAATGCCCAATGTGGCGATGGGCTCGCCTTCTATCACATCATGGAATCGAATTCACACGACAAAAAGTGGGTGCACCAGTTGCGCCTCTACCTATCCCTTCGGGGATAAAAAGGCGTCAGTGTGTGCATATTTTTCGAGGTGACCCAGTGAGGACAGCCAAATTTTGTTACCATCAAGAGATATACTATGTCGTCAGTCAACGTTTTTTTATATATATTTTTCGAATGCATTGTGTTGAGACACAGTGCGCCTTTAAGTTATTTATTCCTAACTTTAAGCAGTTTGTTACGTTTTTTTTTTCCAGACGTTAAGTTTGAAGCTTTCATAATTGATAGATTGACAATGGCTTCAACTAAACTGAACTAATCAATAATAACTAGTAAACAGTCATTGAATTGATCAGTTTAGCTGTTATACTTTATTAAAATAGTTTGTTAAACACTTTGGCGCGCGCGCCTTAAAGAATCATTGAAAATTCCTGGATTAATGGTTTTATAAATACTAATGTCGTATAGTCTTTAATTACTCCTCAATAAAAACCAAATTAATCATCATGAATCCTTATTGAGCTTCGTCAAGTTCCGCGTATCGAGATACAGTTACCTCCATGAGAGTACTTTGTAAAAACTAAGTACTAAGTAGTCTCAATTACATAGATAGTACATAAATAGCATCATTCTTTTTCCCTTTTTCGGGGTTAGACAGAGGTGTATCATACCTACTTTTCGTCAGTTATGTTCTTTGAGTATGCAATGCAAAGGAGATGGGATAACCAGGCGAACCCTTCGTTGGTCATACATGCGCAGCTGGTCATAAACTTTTATTAAAACCTATGTGACTTGCGATCGCTGTCATTACATTCTACGATAATGACATTAAGCGGTTCTCCACAGAAATTGTTATTTTCATTGTGTTATTGTGTAAAAAGCGACCTTATGTTCAGCCCTGCACGTGTGGACTTTTTGTTAAATGTATGCTATCCGTGTCTACCTCGTCCCCCGTCAGGATTGGCAGTAAAAATGTTTGCGCATTATTGCCATATCGTGTCCATTGGTAAAATAGTCTAAGGTTATGTTAGATCCTGTCTAATAGGGGGCAGGCTTATTTCTATTTACCGGGCACGTTTCCAGACTCCGAACAGATATTTAGTTGAAAACCCCAATATCACTTAGACTAATCCGGGAACCGAACCCGAGACCTCAGCCCTGCAGTCATGCCGTAATACAACTACGCGACCGAGGCAGTCTCTGTTACGCACGGGTCAATATGAATATCACGCTATCGTCGATGGACTAGTCATCGCAATTTCGATTCGTCGATTTTTTTATCCCATGAAAAATTGGGGTCGGCGATAATGTGACTAGCGATATTTCAAACCGGACAAAATCCTTTTTTAATTATGATATAATTGGACATGAATTTATTTAGTTTACTAAATTCCAATGACAAGGCATCATTACAGACTCATTTTAGCTTGATTTTAAAAATCTTATTTTTACTGACATTAATATTTTACTTTTTATATGCTGATTTCTTACGATTATGCGAAAGTTAGACATTGAAATTAAACTATTAGGCTTAAGATTTAAGGCTGTACCAGTTACTTTTCGTACCACCAACACCTCAGTCCGCCCCGTGACCGTGAAGTGCTGCAAAGCCTTCGAAACATCGGGAGATAAATAAAACCGTGATAAAATCCATTATAGTACTTTAATTTCAATTTTTGTATGCTGTCCAAACTGCCTTAAACTATTTCATGTAATATAGATACCGATGGAAGGGCCGATGCACTGAAGATGTCTAGTATCTACCTTTACATACATCATCCTAACCTTTCGGAAATTAGCTATCATTATATCTTTCCTACTATGCGTAAAATGCCTCGCTAAAAATATTGGAACACCAAGCTATCTCCGTTAACTGACACAGCCTGCGGGCTAATGTGTTCCGTGAAGACTCGTGACCCGCCGGTACAGGTTCGATGCCCGGCGCGTACGCATTCTGTATTTATAGATGTGAGAGACGACTCTATGCTTCGTTTATCTCTATGTTTTATTGTGGTTTCGTATAGAATTCGTATTTTAGTTGTGTATTGGGGAGGGCGGGATGCAGGCTGCTTTTGGCAGGTCCGTCTGGAAATCTTGAGCGGAGGCCTAGAATCAGCAGTGGACGCCATGTGGCTGATGATGATGATGATTGGGAGGGCTGTTTTCAACAGCAGACTTCATGTGAATGATGACGATAGATCATTTTGTGCAAAAATAAATTTGTATATAATTCTGCTGTAATCTGTTCGAGTCTCCGCAATGAAAGCTCGTGATATCCCTATTTATGTAAAGTGTGGGATTAAAGCTATATGTAACTACTAAGTTTTTGAAGTTATACTTCTTTAGGCACGTTATGAAAAAATGATGAGAGTGAAAGTTTAAGATGCGCGCGCATACTGTAACACAAAAGTCACAGGTTAACCGATTTCAATAAAGGAGGTTCATAATATCCTCACTTTATTCTATTAGGAACTTTGCTTTAGAGGATAGGGTAGGGCTTTTATCGTGGCGGGTCTACTGAACTGTGCACCTACCATACTAAATTACTACATAATTAATTACTTATTAAATTATTTAATGATGCCAAAGAAGTATAACTTCTCACGCGCGAACATAAGTTCACGCACCCTTTTTTTATTCAATTACTAAACTTTAATTTCAGAAACCCAAATAACTAAAAAAAAGTCAGAAATTGGGAACAGGAAATTTATTAGACCTACAAAAAATCCATACATTATACGATTTTTTCTTGCCTATGTGAGTTTTTTTTAATGATGCATATTTTTCGTATCTCGATTTCCATTATAATACTAAACTGTCACTCCACATCCATTCTATAATGAACTATTCACAAGATCTTGACATATACCTCGATAGTAACAATTAACAAAGTCTCATGTAGGTTTCGTAGAATTATATAACTCTATACTTTACGATGCCTCGTAAAAGGTAACAAATCGTGTCAGAGTTTAATGGATGTCTTTGTGTGGTCTACTGTATCTTTGTTCATAAACCCTTTAATTTTGTCGAAGGCTGAGTAAAGAACAGGTCATGTGATTGTTTGGACTTGTTGCTTAAGGACAAAAGTAGCATTTATTGAAAAGAGAAGGACAATTTGGAACATAATATTTTATTTGGTAAGTTTCTCAGTCTGAATAGATAAGAGTCGGCAACGGAATATACCCTCTTTATTGTTCCAATTTGAAGAACACCGTGGTCAGTATTATTATTAGTCATTATTAGATCTTAGACTGCCTCGGTGGCGTAGTTGTATTACAGTACGACTGCAAATCTGAGGTCTCGGGTTCGATCCCCGGGTCGGGCAGTGATATTGAGTTTTTCTATTCAGTATCAGGTCGGAGTTTGGAATTTGTGCCCGATATGGCGATAGGCTCGCCCCCTATCACATCATGGGACGGAATAATGGCGAAAAGTAGGTGCACTAAGTTGCGCCTCTGCCTACCCCTTCGGGGATAACAGGCGTGAGTGTATATGTATGTATGTATTATTAGATCTAACATTCTCAGGTAGAATAAATAGCACAGTGAAGGAACAGGTGAGTGCAGAAGGCGCTCGCAACCCTTTAAATTTAAGCGACCATGCTGAGAGGAGATCGAGGGGATCGATTGGGACCGAGGCAGTCAATTTAAAAGTAGTCACCGATAATACATACATTTTTATCTTGACACTTACTACGCATTAACCCGTCCAACTTAGCTTCTATCATAGTTGATTTTTGTATCCCGTTTTTATTGACTGACTAATTTAAATCAAACTTACTATATCCCATAGTCGAAATGATATCCAAAACGCGGAAGATTTGCGATCGATACAATAGTATTTACTATAGTTGTTCGTTCAGATCACTCGTGGGCCGCGACACCGCGGTTCCTCCCACGTAATGTAGGGGACGGTGTGCATTCGTGGTATTATTTTACTATAGAAATCAAAGAGAATTTAAATTTTTCTTATAGAAATATTGTCTGATGAATTTAAATTTGGGATTCTAAATACGTGAATTTTCAAAAAGTCATCAATTATAAATGAAAATATGTCGATGCTAATAAAAAATAAACTAGTTAACTCTTTTAAATGTAATACTATATTTCTCAAAATTGATGCTCATTTTAGAACAACGAACACTTTTATTATTTTATAAGAAGTGCGTCGGTTCTTGTAATGCTGCCAAATTCCATATATATGGCAACAGAATATGAATTCTGAAGGTTCAAAACCCAATCACCTCTGAATTTCAGTTACGTGTGAATTGTTTATCAATTATCGTTAGCTTTAACGATAAAGGAAAACATCATGAGGAAACCTGTTTACCTGAGAATTTTTCACAAAAATTTGGAAGGTATGTGAAGTCTGGCAACCCGCACTAGGTCAGCGTGTCGCAGAAGAGGCCCGTACTAAACAGTGTGCAGTATACAATACAGGGTTATAATTATTAATGATTATATTGACGTTAAGGAGTTTTGGCGGGAACTTGGAAGTGTCATGAGGTGCTCTTGTTTTAATTCATTATTTTGGAGATACTTAAGGCGGTATTAATAAATCAATCTCAAGTTTGAGTTACATCTCAAGTAGAGTTAATGTATTAAACTATTCATACATTGTGTCTACTTGAGATGCAACTCAAACTTGAGATTGATTTATTAATACCACCCTTAGTGTTGTACTGCATGATTATGGTGATATATTATCCAATGTAGTTCTATTATAGGGTTCAAATGAAGTGATTTGAAATAACTGTGCTAATCAAGTGTTGTTTTTTTGCCGCCAAAGCACCTTGATATAGTCTTGGTAAGGTAGCCACTGCTTTACTACGCTCTACTACTAAAGATAATAAAACAACGAAGTATGCGTCTGAAGGACTTGTATGCATGGATAAGTTGAGCGCGACTCCCCTGTTGGCTCCTGTCGCAATGATCCATCAAGGTCAAAGTGGCGGGGACCCTCAGTCGAAGGCAGTGCTGGGCAGAGATCGGCAACCTGAAATGTGAACACCTGGAAGGGAGCAACGATGCCCTCAAGGTCAAGGCGAACAAACAAGGTCAACAAGGCGAACTGATCAGCCGTCTGTGCAACTGCATACCTCCCTACAAAACATACACACATACATACATGGACAAGAATAAGTTAATAAAAAATATATTGACGTTAAACAATTGACGTTCAACATAGTTAGGATTGCAATCTAGAATAAGACTAATTATGTTATGTTCATGTATCTCATAATGTATTCGATTGTTATCTGTTTTGTCCATACAAATAAATAAATAAATAAATAAATAAAATACTCGCGTGTGTACAAAGCCTAACGCCCAACACAATGTAGACAATGGTGCTGATCATACCGTGTAAGGCTCGCATCGATCATTTCGTTTGTCTCTGTGACCCCACTTCCTGTGTTTCATAATTTTCACGATTTCTCTTTTGTTGAAATCCTTTGGGATTCGGTTGGGATGGATTTAGAGTTAAGGATTTTCTGGAGCTTTGGATTTAAATAATAGTAATAATACAACAAAAAATGTCGAACAATTACTTTAAACTTGTTTAAATTGGATTTATGATTAAATTGTTTGTTTTACCTATAAATAATAATGTTATGTCCCTTACTTTAACACTTATCCTGGTATCATTTATTTGAAATGATTGAAAAATTAGCTCTATGTTAGTTTATGATTTATTTCATGGATAATTTATTTGAGACATTTGAGAAATCAGACCACAATAAATTAATATAAAATAAGTTTTTCAGTACCGGCGATATTATGGAATTACTTATTGTTGTTCTTAATTTAGTAAAGTATGAGTCCTACACAAACTGTGTTTAAAACAATAGACTTTCCACCATCCATACAAAAGACATCAACGAGCTCCTTAGTCGAGCTGCGCCAAAAAACAAACCTTTCCAAAGCTTTATATTTTTCTTGGCGCTAAATATCCCGGTATCCCTGTATGATCAACAAATTATCGACCAAACAGTAGCGGCACTGTCGGAGTATTTACTTAACAAAAGCACCCTAAAGCTCAAATCACGGCCTCACACTTTCACACGTTACAAATAGACGTAAGTCATTCATAAAACAACGTTCAACTGTCTATTCCGTAATTTGGAATGATAAGATAGCCTACTTTTACGCTAGTTTTTTTTTGTGCCTGAATGCTAGCATATTATTAATCTTATGTTAACTAAAAATTTCTTAACTGTTACATTATGATAAACTTCAGTCTCGTGCACCTACTATGTTTTATCTCTGCACCGCCTCAGGTTGACTGGTAGAGAATACCTTCGGCATCAAGTCCGCCTTTACATAACTATGTATAAAGTGCAATAAATAAATAAAATAAAATAAAATCTAGAAGTCCAAGGTACGATTTTGGTTAAGATGTAATTTGAGTCAAATCTAAAGTAAATTGACCTAAAATTATACATCAACGTTTTGGTAACATGCGTGTATACGTGAACGTTTCGTATTCACAAGTTTCGGTGCAAAATGATAGACAAAACATTACTTAATAACGGAAAATTCTAAACACAAACAATTCCATTCATTGTAATATTGTATTTACTCGACCTTACCAAATAGATGAAAATCGTTATCACAAATAAATTCGTGTAACGTGACCACTTCCAACTCGTCACTTCAAGTTTTAAATTAAACATCTCAGGTCAGAGTGAGTGAGACATGGAGAAGCCCAAACAATCCCTAACCCTCTTGACCTTTACTCATTTTTTAAGCCCGTCAGCACATACATGATTCTTTTAGAATTGTTAATGTTTAGAAGTAGTAAAAATCTCTTAAAATTAGCTATTCTATTTTATCCTTATGTGATGTTATTTAAATAACCTGCCAATCTTCATAAGAGGACAATTTTGATGCGTACTTGCATTATGAGGCCGTGAAGTCTATTAATGTTTATTTAAATCAAATCAAATCATTTATTTGTAAGTGTAGGTATCTTACTATAATAGAGCAGTAGATCCTGGCGTGTCTGTACATTGAAAGAAATGTGATAAAAAAGTGAGTGACTGAAAAACATTATAGAAAACAAATCAGCGATTTTTATAATTCTTTTCTGTTTTTCTGTTTGTTTGTTACTGCACATCTCCGAAACTACTCAACGGATTTCAATGAAATTTGTCACACGGGTAGATCATGTCCGGAATTAACTTTATCCCGGGAAAATATCAAGCGGGGACTTTTATCCCGGAAAAACTTCTTCACGTGAGTAGAGCCGCGAACAAAAGCTAGTTTAACCATAGATGGTATAATTGACTCGTCAAGCCCCGCGACGGACGCCGGCGTCCAAGTACATAGGGTTTTCCCATACATCTATATATATAAGCGGGGCTTGACGGGTTAAATTTCCATCTTACACATATCATCTTAAAACATATCGATCCAATTTTATGCTCCAACCAACATGGATTTCGAGCCGGACACTCAACGACAACCAATTTAACTTCATATGTATCAGACCTCTCACATGAACTTGATCAAGGTCGCGAAGTAGACGCAATTTACACTGATCTTACTAGCGCCTTTGATAGAGTCAATCACTCTTTATTGCTCATCAAATTAGAACATTATGGAATACAGGGGTCTCTGCTCCACTGGTTTCGTTCATATTTAGCCAAAAGACTCCACCACGTTGTAGCTAACGGTTTTTCTTCAGACGAATACATTGTAGAATCAGGAGTACCTCAGGGATCCCATCTTGGCCCAATCCTTTTCTCCACATTTGTTAATGATGTCATCTCAGTAATACATCACTGTCAATGCTTGCTATTCGCAGATGACCTAAAAATATATAAAGCAATCTTTTCTCATCGCGATACAGAACAGGTCCAAGACGATTTATCAAGGATTCAAAATTGGTGCAAATGCAATTTCATGGAACTTAATCCTACCAAATGCTATCATATAAAGTTTACAAAAAAGAAATGCCCTATTCAATCATATTATAGAATACAGGATACGCAATTAGTTACAGTTAACGAAATTAAAGATCTCGGCGTGATTATTGATAGCGAACTACGTTTTACTTCCCACGTGGACTCGATAATTAAGAAGGCTGCAGGAATGCTTGGCTTTATAAAACGTAACACTACGGTATTCAAAAACATAAAAACTAAAATTGTGATATATAATGCGATTGTACGTAGTCAGTTGGAATATGGCAGTATAATTTGGAATCCTTTTTATAGTACAGTATCTCAGCGTGTAGAAAATATTCAACGAGCCTTTACAAGGCACCTAGCATTCCATTCTCCCGGAATAAGTCATCGCAGCTGCTATGGATCACGTTTAGCTTTTTTTAAAATGAACACATTTAGTAATCGCCGTAAAATTAATGACCTAGTTTGCCTTTACAAATTATTAAATAACATAAGTAATCACAGTGACATCCTTAGTAAACTCAGCCTAAATGTTCCACGTCAATTACCTAGACAACCTATTACAAGAACCTTTTATATACCACGCGTACGTACTAATACTGGATTCAATTCACCAATTGTAAGAATGTGCAGCGAGTATAATGCTCTTAACGTTAAATCTCCTGATTTGGACATATTCGGTGCATCACTCTCCGAGTTCAGAAGGGAAGCGCTGAAACACTTGCTTGACAAAGTTGATCAAAGTTGATTAGAGTCCATAAGTTATATTTTGTATACCTGAATATTTGTTTGTTTTTTAAATATATATTTTTTAAACTTTAATTTTTATTATAATTCATATTTACTATAAGTTAATTTTTATGTTGTGTTGCTATGTTGTGTTTATTGTGGTATTTTCAAGTTTTTATTTTATATTGTAATTATAATTTGTAATTTTAATTTGTTATTCTAATTTGTAATTTTAATTTGTAATTTTAATTTGTAATTCTAATTTGTAATTTTATCTAGATGTTACTTATATGAGAATGCTGTGCATACCTTTAATAGCCATATGTACCAGAATTTTTATTATTACGTATTATTTGTGATTTTTTGATGCATGTGTCGCTGGTGTGTTATAAATAAATAAATAAATAAATCTTACTTAATGAAAAAGTATACAAATTTAGAGTTTAAAATTAAATAAAAGACTATTAAACCATATTCTCAACCTGATTCTAATATTTATAACTTCAATTTATCTAAAGAGTGAAAGCATTTATAAATGACGATATTTTTTATTTATATTCACGCTTGCAATTTTGATACGCGAAAACAGTTTTCGAAACACCACAACTGCCTTACGCGATGCCCTTGGCAATAATTGATTTTCCGCGTTAAATTAGTGAAAATTAACTCATTTTGGCTTGACTGACAAATGGCCTAAATCGATATCATGGCCTTATAATATTTGGTCCGGTAATTGATATTTCAACCAAAAAATATAGTTATACCAGTAAGATAAAAAGGAACTTTACACATTGTGGATTTTACATTATGTTACTCGTAGATCTTCCATCACCATCATCGTCATTTTTTAATGACAATGAAACATTAGTTCAAGTTTTCGTGATTTGAAGTATCTTTGTCGATTACGATATTATAAACGATATGAAATGCAAAGTAAGAAACACACTTCCTCTTATATTACTATAAAATAATCACAGTAAACTTTATTGTATAATAGGAAAAAATCATATTTCATTTCATATAATATAATATCAAACAGTACCTAGTAGTGATTATAATAACTGAGTCACGTTATATGTAAACGTCATATTACAAAACTTCTGTCAATTGTCACTTTCGCAAGACGAGTATTGTTCGCCGTTTCGCAACGACGACCTCTGGTGACGAAGAAATTACTAGAATCGTTAGAACATTTGAGAATGACGTCATGATTAGATTTCGTATAAATTTACCAAGTTACGTATACATTATAGGCCATTTGCGTATTTAACTATGTGAGGTTAGTCAGGTACTATAACGATACTTATTTTTCTCGATAAGCAAATATTATTTTGCATTTGGAGACTAACCAGATTCAAATATAAATATTATTTTGCATTATGAGACTAACCAGATTAAAATATAAAAAGTGATGTACTGGAAAGCACTCACCACCATAATATCAACATACTTGTATTGTATACTGCGCACTGCTGAGCACGGACCTCCTGTACAACTGAGAGGGTTTAGGCCTTAGTCCACCACGCTGGCCTAGTGCGGTTTGGCAGGCTTTATATACCTTCTAAATTCTTTAAATAGAGAACGTCTCCGGTATGCAGGTTTCCTCACATTGTTTTCCTTCACCGTTAAAGCGAGTGACAATTCCCAAAGAATACACACATAACTTTTAAAAAAAATCAGAGATGCGTGTCCTTAGGTTTTGAACCTGCGGACATTCGTCTCGGTAGTTGGTTCCAATCCCAACTAGGCTATGGCCGCTTTTGATAGCAACAACTGCGCACAATACTGTTTTTTTCTTTATTGCAATTTAATGACTGCCTCGGTGACGTAGTTGTATTATGGTACGACTGCAATGCTGAGGTCTCGGGTTCGATTCCCGGGTCGGGCAAAGTGATATTGAGTTTTTCTATTCAGTATCAGCTCGGAGTCTGGAATTTGTGCCCGATATGGCGATAGGCTCGCCCCCTATTACATCATGGGACGGAATAACGGCGAAAAGTGGGTGCACTAGTTGCGCCTCTGCCTACCCCTTTCGGGGATAAAAGGCGTGAGTGTGTGTGTGTGTGTAATTTAATAAAGAAACGAGCATGCCGCTCACCTGATGGTAAGCGATACGGCTGCACATAAACAGTAGCAACACAGCAGAACTTTGAACTACAAAGTACTGCGTAGTCTCATATTGCGACCAGTGTATCCTTAAAATTGGAACACATCAGTGCATGCACACCACTGCTTAACGGTAGAAATAGCTAATGCATTGCTTGACATTTTCAAAAATTATACCGGCCTAGAAATCGGACTCAAGAATCCAAGCACCCATAAAGCTTTTAAGATTCGTTTTTAATGCTCACGCTGCTCGTAATCCTTTAGGCTAAACTTCCAGCAGCTATGAGGAATATAGTTTAAGTTTAACTAAAGATCCAAACCATCAGATCCATCGCGACAACGAGGAAAGTTACTAATACGTTTAAATCACTTATTTTGATTGTTTTATTCGTGGAGTAGTTTCCAAGTAGGGGATTCAATACACATCAGCCTTTATCCCTGAAAAGGTACGCAGAAGTGCAACTAGATCCACCCACATTTTCCCAAGTGCGTTTTGTCTCATGATGTCAAAGGAGACGACCCGTATCGCGTACTCCGGCTTGATACTGAAAAGAAAATCGCAAATTCACTTTATTCGATCCGGTATTCAAACCCAAAACCTCACGCGTACGCAATACAACAACACCATCAAGGCAGTAACACCTTTTAAAAAATCATATCGAATACTGTATATCGAGGAGTAAAAGGCTATGGCTTATGGACATTTTTCCGATATAAAGTTATATTTATAAATATTATTTAGAATCAATAAAAAGTGCTGAGTCCAAATATATAATTATATAATTTAATATCCCCAAAAATTTTATTTAAGCTAAATAGCCTTCACCCCTCGATATTGAAAATTGGCTCTACATTCAACTCTACAAGCGAATGACTCAACAAGGAGTCTGATTAGCCATTAAGACCAACGTTACATTACGCGTGGTCCGTTGTGGTACAAATTTGACCTTTCGCCTACATATCGGTCAGTATCTCATTAACGGGACACTTACTTGTGTGGTACAAGTTAACGGATGTAGAGGGCCTTTTTTCTTTCATATAATTAATTAATACGAAATTTTATTAAGATATTTCAATTCAATCAGCCTAATACTGTCCGCTGCTGAGCACGAGCCTCCTCTATACTGCGAGGGGTTAGGCCTTGTCCACCACGCTGGCCTAATGCTGGTTGGCAGACTTCACATACCTTCAAAATTCTTATGGAAAATTCTCAGATATGTAAGTTTACTCACGATGTTTTCCTTTACCGTCAAAGAAAACGATAATTGTAAATATATTAATAGAACGTAAAAAAACGCATACTTCTAGATACAGATAGATACAAAAATCCCTAAATTACTGTAGAAATTCAAAGCGCCTACTGCACAATGTCAGTGCCATGTATTTAAAAAATGTTACCCCCGAAAGAAAATAACTGGGGTATAAAGTAGCCCATATTTTAAACCACGACATGGTCTATCAGTACGCCAAATTTCATCCAAATTCGTACAGCGGTTACAGCATTTGCTTGTAACAGACATCCAAAAAATAATCCATTATAATGTAATGTAATGTAAATGTTAACATAAAATTTAGATTATATTTCTATGAAAAAGTAAAAGCTCTGAAACGAAACCCTTTATGCCGTAAACAAAAATCTTTACAGCGTAATACACGTTAGGAAAACACCTTTTTTACGCAAACAAACTCATTTAGATAATATTTAAATTTAAAAAATAAAACTCTTGTTTTTATATTACAAACTAATTAGTTTTACGTTTGTACAATTTAAAAGATTATCTACACAATACAATTTAAATTGTTTTTTAATTAAATACTATATATTTTACTATTTAAAATCCTCACCCATTTATAAAAACATTTTTTCTCATAACAAATAATCTCGCGTCCAACATCCATGATTTGAGTCACCAAACATTGATTCTTATCTCTCCGCCGTCTCTCACATCTCGCGGCACAATCTAACTCGGTTCAAAGGCCCGTGTTACCGTGTTTACGTAACCTTAGTTACCGAACCGTTAAAACGTTGAGTCTCTTTAATTACATTACCACAGGATTCGGCTACAGCCTCCGTGATAGATAGTTGATGCAAGGGTATTTTTTTTTTTGCATTGAGTGAGGAGACAAGCGAGCCGTTCGCTTGATGGTAAGCGATACGACCGCCCATAAATAGTAATATTATTTTAATACAATCTTACTAATATTATTTTAAATGAGTAAGTTTCTGAAAAAGTTTGGATGTTTAGATCATTAGAAGTAAACGCAGAAACGACTGAACGGATTTGGATGAAATTTCGCCCACGGGTAAATCATGTCCTTGATTAACAGGGTCTTCTTTATCCCGATAAGTAGCTCCCTTAGGAAATAATCGATGTTTTTAATCTGCTTTTTGAGTAGATGGCGCTGGCGTCGTAGGTACTTTGTTTTAAGGACTTTTGTAGCGGGAAAGGCTCGTCATGCGACCGAAGCTGCGAGCAATACTCAGTAATTATTATAAACAAAATCCGCTTACCACGTCTGTCTGTATTAAAGTAATAAACGCAAAAAACTATCGGATGTATGTCGATAAAATTATGGAGTAGTTTGAAACCGAAGAACTTACAATTTTACACCGATAAAACTTTTACACGCGGGCGAAGCCGCAAGCAAAAACTAGTATATTATATATGGCATAATATCTATCATCATTCAGCAATATCCATCAACCATACAAAATTAGAGTTCCTATAAAGCCTGAAGATAACGATCAATAACACTTAACTGCTCGGTTAAATATTAAACCGCTGGTTGGCAATTAGCATCGTCGTCCGTGCGTAGCGCGGCCTGGTTTTCAGTTATGCACAATGTAATACATGATTAAACATCCTTTTGTGTCCATTTGGTGTGATTATATCACGCTGTTATTTCAGGAGGGTGGGCAGTGGTGACGGGAAACCTTCAATCTTTTAATTTCAAGTCAGACTTACCATTACTACACTAGTAATAATTAAGATGTTTACTGGTGGTATGTCTCTCATATGTAAGAATCCGTCTAGGTGGGTATGTCTTTTTCTACCGTCAAGCAGCAGTGTGCATATACTGTTGTGTTTCGGTTTGAAGGACATTGAAGCCACTGTAACTACTGTACATAATGAGACTTAATATGTTATGTCTCGGGATGACGAGCGCAGTGGAATGCCACACAGTACTTTGTAACTCAAGGTGCTGGATGGTGTTTCTATTGTTTATGAGTGGTCGCATGCTTACCATCAGGTGAACGGCATGCTCGTCTCGTAATTCGATGCCATAAAAAAAATTTAATAATTAAGATGTCCCACAAAATATAAAGCGTTAGTAGCATCGCTCGTTTTTCTGGCATAAAAATTCCGTTTTATATTTTTCCGGGATGAAAAATAGCCTATGATACTTGCCGTTAATTTAGCTTCATATCGGTGATTTTTTTAATTTTCTTTTTTTTTTTGTTTCAGATATATGACTCCGCGCTGACAAGTTTTCTACAATAGTTCGTTTATAAGGTAAATTAATAATAATAATAATAAAGCCTTTATTGTACCTCGACTTAGTGTTACATATTATGAAAAAAAAGTAAGGAAATAAATAATAAGAAAAATTAAGTCATGGCCCCTTATCCTGGGTATAGGCCTCCTCCAACCGTCTCCATTTTACTCTGTCTTGTGCTAGTTCTGTCCAGTTTACACTTGAGATTTTTTGTATATCGTCCACCCAGCGATCTTTTGGTCTTCCTCTTGATCTTTTGCCTTCTGGACCCTTCCACATCATGACTTGTCTTGACCATCTTTCGTTTGCCGTACGTGCCACATGACCTGCCCATTTCCATTTTAGGTGCTGGGCATGTTTCACCGCATCTATTATTTTGGTAATTTGTCTTATATCGCTGCTTTTCCTCTTTTCAATAATCTTGATGCCTAGCATACTTCTTTCCATAGCGCGTTGACATGACCTTAATTTGGTTTTTGTCATTTTGTTAAATACCCATGTTTGGGCACCATATGTCAGGCAGGGTAATAGGCACGAGTCCAAAACTTTTTTCTTTAATTTCGTTGGGAGTTTTGATTTTAATATTTCTTTAAAACTCCAATATTTTCTCCAGGTCTGTTTGATTCTTCTATCTAGTTCGTCTATGTGCCTTGTGCTTTTGAACGAAATAAGTTTTCCCAGATAGATATAGTTCTCCACATATTCTACGGGTATGTGGTTTATATTTCCAAGACAAAAGTAGCTACAAATAGCATACAAAACCCCATAATACTAAGGTAAATTACTGTTAATTTATTATTATTACCAGCTTTTTTTCGAAGCTTTTCTCGCGTCAAAAAGATTTTCCGGAAAAAATAGAAAAAAGTACCCCAACTGCTATTGCAGATTATCTCTGTACCAAATTTTATCGAAATCTGTGCAGCCGTTCTGACGTAATTAAATAATAAACATCCATACAAATTTTGGCATTTATAATATCTTAATATGATTTATTATCCCTTTCTTTGTCCGTTTAGTTAACTGTCAGATTTTAGATTCAATTACCAGACCAAATAAAATTTAAATCAATTTTTTTATTCGAAAGTAGATTTTATTTGCCTCATGGATACTAATTGTAATTTGAAGACAGGACCACTTTATAATACACAAAAGCTCGACGAAGTAATTGTGTTGACTGACGAAGGTCCGACATTCTATCTGGACCCTACTACTAGGGTTGCCAGATGATTGGGATCCGTCTGGATTCTCCTGGCATTTCTTTGATGTCCCGACAAATAACAAAATCTCCCAACAAACCGCTTATCATCATCATCATCATCAACCAGACGACGTCCACTAACATAGGCCTCCCCCAAAGATTGCTAGACGGACCTGTCAAGGTGGACGGCCGACGCTGCGCTTTCCTGTACGTGGCCTCCACTCGAGAACTTTTTTGCCCCAACTGCCGTCATGTTTTCCTTCAATGCAAATTTGTAAATATGCAATCTTATTTACATGGAAAGAGCTTCAATTTTCTCAATGAACCGAACATTTCAAAAGATGTTGATAAATATTATGCCTTTAGTGCATTTCACCAGACAATTCCAAAATCCCGACATTTTGAAATGTTATCCAGATTTTGATTTTTTAATCTGGCAACCCTGCCTTCTCTTATCATCAGGTGCAATGGGGTCACTTTGGATCTACGTATAAAAAAAGTAACGCACATATTGTGCCTCTGCCTGATCCTTTAAATATAGATAAGTAAAAAACATGATTAAAAATGGTCCATCATCCGCTCTAAGATAATTTAGATCACTCACGGTACTATTAAATAAGACCCGTTAAATACGAGTTCAATTAATGTTAAATTAGAGGCTCATCTCAATCAATCTGGAGTTGGTGTGTGGTGCGAGCGATAAACGAATAGCGATTTGAATATAATATAATAAAATTATATAGTTGATATAGTAAATCAGGTTTTGCTTGCAGTTCTGCCTGCAGGGTAAAATACCTTACCTAGAATAAAATTCTATTCCATTTTTTCGGAATAAAGAGTTCCTACATTTCCTAGCTATTAATATGTAAAAAAGAGAAAGTGATATGTAAAAAAGTAGACGATAGCCTAGTTGGGAATGAAACAGTCTGCCAAGACAATATCCAGAGGTTCAAAACCCAAGTCACACACCTCTGACTTTTCAAAGTTACGTGTGTATTGTTTATCAATTATCGTTTGCTTTAACGGTGCAGTGAAGGAAAATATCGTGAGAAAACCTGCATACTTAAGAAGCTCTTTATAAGAATTTCGAAGGTTTGTGAAGTCTACCAACCTGCAGCAGGCCAGTGTGGTGGACTAAGGCCTAAAGCTCTCAGTAGTAGAGGAGGCCCGTGCCCAGCAGTGGGACAGTATTTAATACAGGCCTGGCATTATCATTATTAAAAAAAAATAAGTTCGAGCTTTTAGGGCGGTATTAATAAATCAATCTCAAAACCAATCTTAAGTAATCATTTAAGAGCTTGTTCTCTACTGAGTAAGCTATGTTAAACAAAACTTAGCTGTCAAAATCCACCGCATTTTGTTTCTTGAGATGTCATTTGAGCTGATGTTAATATGAGTTTCTTAAATAGCGACGTTAAGATGACCTATGAACTTAATTTGACAGCGACTCAGCTGATATCGCACTTCAGAGCGAAATTGATTTGCGTATATTAATATGGCCCTAAGTAAGATGCAAATATTATAAAACAAAAAACTCTATATTACCAAATCACACGTTAATTTTATTTAAAGATTTATATTTTTATGTAACTCGCTTCAGTATTTAACTCAGGCGCACGCTAACTAAGCCATCCAGGAAGAAATTACTCGGCGCGACCACTAGGCCCCAGATGCAACGCACGCAAAGTGTTAACATCGCTCCACGCCGACAATCTAGTTTCATTTTGACCCGCTGGATCCCACAATCCAAATACACACACACATTCGCGCATTTTATCCCCGAAGGGGTAGGCAGAGGCACAACTAGTGCACCCACTGTTCGCCGTGCGTATTGCGTCCCATAATGTGATGGGGGGCGAGCCTATCACCACATCGGGCACAGATTCCAGACTCTGGGCTGATACTGAATAGAAAAATCCAATACCACTTTGACTGACCCAGCCATCGAACCCGAGTCCTCAGCATTGCAGCCGTTCCGTAATAATTACGCCACCGAGGCAGTCATCAATACACAAATTATAATTATTTATTACCATATCAATTTAACGGACGTCTTCATAAAGGAGTTTAGTGGTGGTAATAAATCGTGGGGCCATCCCAGTCCAATAAGACGTGGAACTGGAAGGCTCGACGCACCGTTACTCAGGCACTAACTTGACGCGTTCGAGGATTTATAACCTGTAGACACTCCTGGCCCGGAGAAACGGTTAGTAGAATATATACGGTGAAAATATTTTTTTCTTTTTTGGGAGTATTTTAATGTTTTAAATTATTTTTAAATTTTTTTTTTATAACGAAGATATGATATAACAATTATGTATTTATGTTCCTCCAGCCTGTAACTTTGTTCATGATAGACGTGTCAGTTTAGGCGCATGCTTATAAAATCTTTGTACATTATTTTCTTGCCTAAACCGTTATGAATGATTCAGGCATAAAATAAAAAGTGTAGTATTGTAGTGCAATACCTTTTTTAGAACATTGACTGACTTTTCCTTCCGGCAGTTTAATATCGATAATTGCACTTCGAATCAAAGCCCTTATCCTAACATTAGGAAAATAAAACACTAAATCCCACGAGACAATTCAATATTAGCAAAAAGACATTCGCACATTAATTAAACTTCTAACACGCGAACTTGGTATTAACTATAATAATCCGTGTGCACCTTTTTCTTGTCTTTCACTATACGAACCCGACAGCGAGGTGAATGTCCTGCACTCGGGACCTAATTCAACGAAATTGTATGCGTGCGACCATGTGATTTCAGCCTTTTCTGCATATGAGGTTGGTGTACGGGTAACCCATGGGAAATAATTTGAATAATATATAGGATATCCTGGTTTTGTACATTGAAATTTAAGTTTTAATTCATGAGGGCAAATGTTGAGTTTTGTGAATACTTAGTAAAGTGCAGCTAGTGTGACGATGAGCTGAAGGTAGTAGATGAGAGCTCAGGAGTGACTGGTGTGGGGCCACGTACAGGGAGCGTAGTGTGTGACGCGCGGGCTGGTGAAGTGACAAGCTGAAGGTAGTGGATGAGAGCTCAAGAGCGAGTGTTGTGAGACCACGTACAGCGAGTGTAGTGTGTGACGCGTGGGCCAGTGGAGCGATGAGCTGAAGATAGTGGATGAGAGCTCAAGAACGAGTGTTGTGAGACCACGTACACCGAGTGTAATATGTGATGCGTGGGCCGGTGGAGCGATGAGCTGAAGGTAGTGGATGAGAGCTCAAGGGCGAGTGTTGTGAGACCACGTACAGGGAGCGTAGTGTGTGACGCGTGGTCCGGTGGAGCGACGAGGTGAAGGTAGTGGATGAGAGCTCAAGGGCGAGTGTTGTGAGACCACGTACAGGGAGCGTAGTGTGTGACGCGCGGGCCGGTGGAGCGACGAGCTGAAGGTAGTGGATGAGAGCCCAGGAGCGAGTGTTGTGAGACCACGTACAGGGAGCGTAGTGTGTGACGCGCGGGCCGGTGGAGCGACGAGCTGAAGGTAGTGGATGAGAGCCCAGGAGCGAGTGTTGTGAGACCACGTACAGGGAGCGTAGTGTGTGACGCGCGGGCCGGCGAAGCGACGAGCTGAAGGTAGTGGATGAGAGCCCAGGAGCGAGTGTTGTGATACCAAGTACCGGGAGCGTAGTGTGTGACGCGCGGGCCGGTGGAGCGACGAGCTGAAGGTAGTGGATGAGAGCCCAGGAGCGAGTGTTGTGAGACCACGTACAGGGAGCGTAGTGTGTGACGCGCGGGCCGGTGGAGCGACGAGCTGAAGGTAGTGGATGAGAGCCCAGGAGCGAGTGTTGTGATACCAAGTACCGGGAGCGTAGTGTGTGACGCGCGGGCCGGTGGAGTGACAAGCTGAGGGTAGTGGATGGGAGCTTAGGAGTGAGTGTTACGAGAACACATACAGGGAGCGTAGTGCGTAACGTGCGGGCCGGTGGAGTGTCAAGCTGAGGGTAGTGGATAAGAGCTCTGGAACCAGTATGACAACACGTTTCATGTGTGACGGCCACTGAAGGTATCAAGACTTATAGACCGTAACAAAGCGTTCGCCTTGAAATCAAATTATTGTCTGATTGAAAGTTGTAAACTGAACCGTGTGCCCAAGGCTTGGGAATGGCCCTGCCATTTTTACCGTACAGGAAGACCAGTTGTAACCGGTCGCGAACGTGTCCAATACACGTCCCGCGACTCGTCCGTGGAACGTGTTCCACTCATACTCAGATAGACAGAAAATAAATATTGCGGTCGAATGAAGATATTTTGATGTTAATTTGATGTATTCGTTTAGAGATTTAAATGTATATTTCCATCTAATTTGATTACATTAATGCAAGAAGAATATCGCCCTTATTTACTTTTATGGTAGGCAGAGCTATATCAAACCCACATACTTCTTAAGTAATAGAAGGCGATTTTATTGCTGTTCTTTGGGCACAATCATCCTCCCCACACTGGATACTCACGCCAAGGACTATTGTTCAAGTAATGTTTTATTCTGATTTGACTGCCTCGATGGTGTAGTTGCATTACGGTACGACTGCAATGCTGTGGTCTCGGGTTCGATCCCTGGTCCCTGGTCCGAGGTCTGGCAAAGTAATATTGTATTTTTCTATTCAGTATCAGCTCGGAGTTTGGAATATGTGCCCGATATGGTGAAAGGCTCGCCTCCTATCACACCATGGGACGGAATACGCACGGCGAAAAGTGGGTGCACTAGTTGCGCCTCTGCCTACCCCTTCGGGTATAAAAAGCGTGAGTATGTGTATGCCTGATTTGAAGGAAATTGAAGATAAGAAATTTCTGGATATAACGAGCCTTGTCATGTAATGTCTCCAGGCCCACAGGCTCAAATAAAGGAGTAGGTACTTAGTTAATCAAAGTTCTAAATAGTCTTGCAGCAACATAGGCAATTTTAAAGCATAAAGCAAGAGGCTTGCTCGATACTTCAATTCTAAAAAAAAAAATGAGACAAGAATACATAATCCTTGATACGCCTTTTACTAGTATAGTGTGGGTGAAAGGTACTCAAAGGCCGACCCCTCCACCAATCAAAATAATCATTTTCAATACAGCATACATAATTTCATTTAAAAAATTTGATTATAGATTATTGAATAGCTTTTTAACAGACGCGCTTCGAAATTGCCAAGTCAAAAACAATCAATGCAAACTAATCAACTTGGTAAATAAAATTGGACCATAACTCAACAAAATAAGCTTGAAAATTGATTACCAATCACCCAGTGGTACCCCATTAGGTTTTTTGCGTTCATCTAGTAAATTTAGTTTATATGCTAATGTGTTTAGCTGTAAAGGCATGCTTCATTACTTGTATTCCTGACCGTGACTGTTCGGCTGAGTGCTAAACAGAGCGAGTCAAATATGTTCATTAATCTACAGTTTTACACACAATTATCAAACACTGCGCATCGGTTGGAAAATAGTTTTATTTTCGACCTTATCTTGTGGGCGTAAGGAGCGTCGAAAACATTAGAGTCATTGTAACACTTCCAAATTAAAGAAAGGTGCGAGTAAATGTGGTTGGTTTGTTAACTGTTCTTCCTGAGATGCCTTGTCATATGGCGCTCCTTGTTTGTGTTGTCATTGTCCTGAGCTCTCATCCACTGCCTTCAGCTCGTCGCTCCACCGGCCCGCGCGTCACACACTACGCTCCCTGTACGTGGTCTCACAACACTCATTCCTGAGCTCCCATCAACTACCTCCAGCTCGTCGCTCCGCCGTCCCCCGCGTCATACACTACGCTCCCTGTAAGTAGTCTCGCAACACTCGCTCCTGAGCTCTCATCCTTACAAGATCATATTTTTGATCAGGTACATTATACCATCTCTCTCGACAACTCAATTAACATTAGAATTCAATTTCGTCATGTTCTAATTGGGCTGTCAAATTTTTTTGCTTTACTATAAATTCTACACTTTTACTTCAAATTTCGTAGAAACGTGCTACATTCTTTTACACTTTTATTGCCTTTTCATTTTATTATAGAGGTTTAGGCAGTAATTACGAAGACGCGAACAACTTGTTGCTCAGAAATTCTACACTGCTTTGAGAGTAGACAATTAATACTACAGCAACCTCAGCAAGTTTCAGATTCATATTAGTTGTGTTTATCGGTAGCAAATTGATAGCGTCTGCGTGTGCCTTATAGTTACACAGAACTTTATACTAGAGAAATCATATGGTTAGAGATAACACCGTTATATTTTATTATGAATACAGAAAATCTCCATCTCATTTCATCATACCAGCATATTATCCTGACACCAAACTGGGATTTCACAATATCTATAAAATCTATGAGTTTATGGAATTCCCAAACCCCATCCCCAAATCCCGTACTTTTCCTTAAAAATTGTGAGACCACTCATAGCCCATGTTAGTTATATAAAATTAGGCGATAAACAAACTCGTTTGGTTATTGAGATCAAATAAACAGTCTAAAACATGATGTACAAACAATGTTTGACCTTATTTCGCTCATCTGAGGAATGCCGTATTAATGCACTAGTCCAAATCTAGTGACATATTAAAAGGTCGACGGATACTGCATAAAATTTGTTATATTAATATGCAAATGGTACTAATAAATATGTATATATTAGGTGATCGAATTTTGATATTTAGATATTTGTAATTAATCAATTAATGTTTAGCATGCAGATCAAGTGGACGATAGCCTAGTTGGGAATGGAACGGTCTGCCGAGACAATGTCCGGAGGTTCGAAACCCACGGCACACACCTCTGACTTTTTCAAAGTTACGTGTGTATTGTTTATCAATTATCGTTCACTGTAACGGTGACGGAAAACATTGTGAGGATACCTACATACCTGAGAATTCTCCATAAGAATTTCGAGGGTTTGTGAAGTCTGCTAACCCGCACTAGGCCAGCGTGGTGCACTAAGGCTTTAAACCCTCTCAGTAGTAGAGGAGGCCTGTGCTCAGCAGTGAGCAGTATATAATACAGGGCTGGTATTATTATTATTATTAGGCAGATCAAACCCTGGACACAAAGGCTTTGGTGATAAGTCTCTCGAATGCGAGTGTCCGTCTAGATGGGTACCACAAAAATTACTATTTCTGCCATCAAGTAGCAGTATCCATACACTTTTGTATTCCGGTTGAAATTACATTCTAGAGTAATTACTCGGTATGATGAGCCTTAACGCCTACCATTAGGCGAGAGGCATTCAAATGAATTAAAAAACACGTGTATCTTAATCTAAAAAAGACATTTTCTCAAGCAAAGCCGCGGCTTAATCTCAGTTAACCATAAAACCGTATATCATAAATTAGCGAAAGCAATTACCCTGGCATCTCTCATAATTACGTCGTAAGCGTCGAGACCAAATTGGGCTAGATCAGGACAAATCGGCCGATCATAAATCAGACTGAGCCATGGGAACTTTGTTTAGCGAGCCGGCGGACGATTCTCAGAAATTGGGGCTAGAGAAATGGCGGAGCGATGCGGTTAATAGAATTTATGCGGTGGCCTTTTTTGTGTATGTCTTCGTAGCTATTTAGTTATATTACGTGCACGACACTGCTCTGGGGTCCCGAGTTTGACTCCTAGGTCCGGCAAAGTGAAATTGGATTTCTAGTTAGTAGTTCTAGCTAGTAGACACGATGTCTGACGCCGTGCCGTGGACTGTACTCAACACACTCGGATATTAAATGGTAATTTTCAGCAATTGAACTGCTAGAAGTAACTGCCTCAGAGACAACAGATATATTGTCTACCCAATCCTATAATGATCACAGTTTTAGTCAGTTAAGTCTATTAAACAACTTTAAAATACATAGGTTCTATATTCAACATGACTGTGTATTTTATCATGCTTTCTTCAAAAAGAACTTGCGCGATAATTAAAAAAGTAACATGGAAATATTATTAGCGCATCAAACCTCTTCTTCCCTGGCCCCACCAACCTCTCCTTATTTGTCTACGAGCTATCCGATACAGTTAGATGCAATATTATCTACAGTACAATGGAGTCCAAACGTGACGGCACAATCGTGACCATAAATGTATAAAATCATATTTTTACTCGATGATTCGACAACCTTTTTTTACCATTGTACGAATATTTATCTTGTAAAAACCGATCCGGTTTGAAAATGGAATTGTTTTTAACGTTGTTCGTGATTTTAAAACTTGCACACGGGTTTCGTCTTTCGAGTTCATTACTTTTGAGTTCACTTGTATGGCGGCTTGTATTGCTGAATCAAGTTGGTGTAAATTGATAGATTATCTCACCACCCTATTAATTATAATTTAAAACCATTAGAGTTCCGTCTGTGATAAATGCATAATTGATCTCGGAGTTTCCTGATTGAAAAAATCTAAGTCTTAGAGTATGTGCCTACAAAATTATTACTAAAACTGCCTTGGTGGCGTAGTTGTATTACGGTACGAAAGCTGAGGTCTCAGGTTCGATCCCCCGAATTTTGAGCCCAATAACGCAATAGCCTTGTCCCCTATCATTCCATGGGACGGAATACGCACGGCAAAAAGTGAGTGCACTAGTTACGCCTCTACCACCTCTGCGGGGATAAAATGCGTGTCTGTGTATTTTTAAAAAGTAAAACGAAACCAAAATTCATATAGTTTTCTTTACGAGAAAATCCTTTACCATTGAAGCCAACAACATCATAAATTCGAAAAGTCAGAGGTGTGTGACCCGGAATTGAAGCTGAAACCTCAGTATTGACAATCCTCATCATATTTTAAATATTAAATCCTACCATATATTTACCCATACCTCGTTAAATATTTTTTACTAAACTTAGCATATTTTTATTTTTCTCTAATAAACTATAGATCACTATTGAGCTGACACTAATGTATTATAGAAGAATTTAATTATGTGCATAACTTACTTCAAAGCGTTATAGTGTGCACTGAATTTATTGCACACATAAATGGGAGAAGATAAAATTACCAAACTACACAGGCAGCCCTATATAATCCAATTTTGATCAATCTATACATCAATAAATATAAATAACTAGCGGCCCCGACAGACGTTGTCCTGCCCTAAAAAGGAAATAAAATCCTAGAACCCGAGTATAGCGCTACCTACCGGATAGAATTGTAATCTAAACCATTCTGGAATCCACCTGAAGACACACAAAAAAAATTCATTAATATCGGTCCAGCCGTTTTTCCGCGCAATTTTCTTAATTTTTTATTTCATAAGAACCTTCTCCTGACAATAATAAACACATCAAAAAAAGAAATAACGAAATCAGTCCAGCCGTTCACGCGTGATGCCGTGACCAAGGAAAATAGGGGTTCATTTTTATATAATAGATAGATGGGAATAATAGGCATAAATATGAATAATAGGCATAATGCAGGAAATTAAGCTTCTCGTGAACACAATTAAGGTAAACCAAACTTAACTTTAAGTCAGAATGACCTTTAGAACAGGACAGGTGTGCAAAGGTCATGCAAGGTGTTCTGACATCGAAAGTAGGATAGCTTGATATCGGATATTTGAATTTAACTCAGGACCATCTTGGCAATGAAAAAACGACCTTCTTGCGTTTGCGAAAATACTACAATAACTCGAACCACGGATGTAAAATGAAAAAGTTTGATTTTGGAGCAAAATAAATATCAATAAAAATTAATTTTAATTTTACGTGCCGTTAAGCCTAATACTCATCTCAAAAAATTCACGACTGCAGCAGCATTACACTTTCAGTCAGGAATATATTGTGGGAGATGCCATATTTGCATTAAACTACAAATTGATCAAAATATCAGAAAAGTAAAACCCAGATTTTTATAAAAATATTCTTTATTCATGAACGATTTTTACGCAACGTTAGCTGAGGTAAAGACGACTTGTAGTTTTATTTATTAATAGTACTAGCTTTTGTCCACGGCTTCGCCCGCGTTAATAAGTTTTTCCGGGCTAAAAGTACATACATAAAAACCTTTCCGTTGAATCACTCTATCCAACACATTTATTTGTATAAAGATTAATATTATGACGTTGATACAACTCTTAACAAATAATGCATTAATTTCGACCAAATTTGATTACCATAAAAACGGTTCTAGAGAGTTTATTTTAAAAGATAGATATATACTGTCGCGGACTTTTTTTTAGATCATTTCAAGAGGAATAATTCTTTCATACATATATTTTTGGTATCTAGAACCGTTTTCGCAGCGCACGCAATGGAAGCCCTCAAGGATGAATAATTTTCCCCGCATTTTTCACATTTTCCATTATTTCTTCGCTCCTAATAGTTGCATCGTGATGTTATATAGCCTATAGCCTTCCTCGATAAATGGTCTATTCAACACAAAAAGAATTTTTCAATTCGCACCAGTAGTTCCTGAGATTAGCGCGTTCAAACAAACAAACAAACTCTTCAGCTTTATAATATTAGTATAGATGTCAAAAAGACACTGCCCATAAGACGGAGGTTTAGAGCCTAGACGGCGTCCGAAAATATTTGATGTGTTGTGGGATTGATTTTTTTTGCAGACCTTGTTGTTAGATACGACACAAAATGGCAGAAATGAGGTGTCTTTTTATTTTATGGAGTTGACGGCAAGAACTTATTAAATTAATCATCAGTTGATTAGATTAATAGAATATTTTCAGAACGTAAATAATTATGTTTGTTAATGTTTTATGTTTGCTAGAAGTAAAGTATCAAATACTACGACTACGCCTGCATGTAAAAGTCATTCCTGGATGTCCTGCTATATATTTTCTGAGTTAAAGTATCGCGTTCAGACAGAAAGACAGATGCGGCCGGGGCACTCTCTGTTATAATATTATATATAAATACTTAACACACATAGACGTGTGCTCTATTAAACTTTCTATGTACAAAAAATGCTAGACTTCAGCTAAGACGTCCCTAATTTAGATATACTACCGTAGCATCAGCCTTCATACCCAAATAAGGTCATTGTACACGAACAATGGCCGTTGATGTAACGTCACGCACCGACTGTTGCCCCTGCGCAGCCACCAAGGACAGTATGTGGAGTAACGGCCTTTCGTAGGTCATCCTTACTTATGGTGGGGGAAAATAATTTACAATTTACTAGTAGTGCTCGCGGCTCCGCCCGCGTGAAAGAGTTTTCCGGGACAAAAGTATTTTCCCGGGATAAAAAGTAGCTTATAGCACTCAGGGGTTATGTAGCTTCCTATTAGTGAAAGAATTTTCAAAATCGGTTCTGTAGCCCCTGAGATGAGCGCGTTCAAACAAACAAACAAACTCTTCAGCTTTATAATATTAGTATAGATTTACACACACACACATACCTCTTAGTTCCAAATGGGTAGGCAAAATTGTAGATAGTGCACTCATTTTTGGCCATGTGTATTCCATGATTTGAAAAGCGCTCCCGCTTTTCATTTCTTACCATATCAAGCATAAATTCCAGACTACATGCTTATAATGAGCAAGAAAAATCCATAATCATGTTACCTGACCCTGGACATCGTACGCGAAAACCCAGCACTACGTGAATAACATTTTCCGGTATCAAAAATTCCACTTTGCACTTTTCAGGGGGAAATGTCCGCGGTAAAGTATTTTTTTTTATGGTCATCATTATCATGATAAAGTATTTTTACATTTAAAGTCCACGATAAAGTATTCTTCCTTATGATTTAAGTTTATTCGGTACAAAATTTTATCACAATCGTTTTGATAGTTTAGTCATGATAACAAACAGACAGACAGACAGAGTTACTTTCGCATTTATAACAGTATGGATTATTCCCATACCAGTAACATATTTAATATAATACTAGATTTTGCCCGCGGCTCCGCCCGCGTTAAATAGTTTTTCCGGGATAAAAGTCCCCCTTTTTTTTCCTGGATAAAATGTAGCCTATGTGTTAATCCAGGACATGATCTACCCGTGTGCCAAATTTCATCGAAATCCGTTTAGTAGTTTATGCGTAAAAGAGTAACAAACATCCATACATCCAGACATCCATACATACTTACAAACTTTCGCGTTTATAATATTGGTACGATGGTACGATTATGTTAGTGTGTGTAGTCTGTAAAGTTAATATTTATTCGCTCGGGTAATCGCACTTCCGTCCCATATCGCCGTTTTTTAACAAATTCTTACACATTTATGACATAACTGTATATTTCCCACTCTGTATTAGATAAGGTTTGCGCACACTGTGTTATAGCATGCTATGTATTTTTAAGATTCTTTGGAAAAATCTCCGAATTCGAAATTAACTTCTTTAACTAGTCCTTCATCATCACCAGCCACACGACGTCCACTGCTGAACTTAGGCCTCCCCCAAAGATTTCCAGGCGGACCTGCCAAAAGCGGTCTGCATCCACCACGCTCCTGCGAACTTTATCAAGTCTTTACCCTACATCAATATGGGGTCAACAAAAATATGTTACAAAAACTATTTGACTTAAAGTTATTTTACTGGTGGTAGGATACTCGTGTGTACCCGAACAGCGACCACCGTACACAAAGAATAATATCCGCCTTCGTGACCCACGTAGGTGTATCGCGTTCCGGGTTCAAATTGTTGTTAGAAACAGAAGCGAGTTTGATTTAAATAAAAAATGATTTATTACTGATTTCACATAAACACACTTATCACTGGTTTTACATAAACACATTAACAGAAATACTTTTACAAAAATATCAGCAACTAACCGACCAGTATGAAAGTCAATGATAAACTTACTGAACTGAGATCGACTGTGAGAGTGAGCTCGGATGAGCGTCTGAGCACGAATGAATGCAAATGGCGGTACGGCACCCTTTTTATACACCCAACTACCACATCCACTATTAGTTTGACATTTCAATTGGTTTTCATAACGGGTTAGCATGTTACAAATACCGTTAGAAAACTTTTATGCTATCACTGTATATGTCCAGTTTCAAACTGGCTGGCATAGTCATGTCAACTATCAATAATCATGACTGCTTCGGTGGCGTAGTTGTATTACGGTACGACTGCAATGCCTTATCATGGGTTCGATCCCCGTGTCGGGCAATGTGATATTGAGTTTTTCTATTCAGTATCAGTCCGGAGTCTGGATTTTGTGACCGATATGGCGATAGGCTCGCACCCTATCACATCATGGCATGGAATACGCACGTCTAAAAGTGGGTGCACTAGTAGCGCCTCTGCCTACCCCTTCGGAGATAAAAGGCGTGAGTGTGTGTGTGTCGATAATCATCTCTTACAAGTCGACACTCTATTTAGTCCCCACCCCGCTTACCATCAGGTACTGGGCACTTGTCTAAAGCAAAAAGATTCAACCCTGAAAAATACTCGAAAACTCACTCCAAATAATACACCATCAAATTATGTTTATGCAACATTAGGTTAAAAAAATAATATGGTCAAAAATGCCAATGTTTTTTAACCAAGTTAGAAGGTTTTATGTTGCCATACACCTTACTGGTGGTAGGTCTCTCGTATGTGAGAGTCGCCAAGCAGCAGTGTGCATGCACTGTTTTCTGTCTGTTTGAAGGGCATTGTAGCCAGTGTAACTACTGGACATAATACATCTAATGTCTCAGGATGACGAGCGCAGTGGAATCACACACAGTACTTTGTAACTCAAGGTGCTGGATGGTGTTTCTACTGTTTATAGTCGTATCGCTTACCATCAGGCGAACGGCATGCTCGTCTCGTCATTCAATGCAATAAAATAAAAAAAACCTTGTATACCAATGCTTCTATCGCTACATACAAAGCGATAACATAATTTTAGTATGCTCAAGCTTATAAGGCAGCGACCGCCAAATCACCGGCACTAACCCGAACATTTACGACTACCTGCGAATTTATATGAATAATACAGGTGTAAGGAAGTCGAAGTATATCATCTACAGTTCGATTTAACAACTCGATATAAGTCAAGGCAAATGTGAATGTTGACGTAGGTCGAAATTTAATCGTTTTCGATTGGTCAGTTATGATATTTTATTATATCTATAGTTTTTTTGATGAGGCAGTCGATGTACATAAAGATAGATTCGTATTATTCTGTCGATTCTTTAAAAGACAACGTCAAAGAAAAGCATTAATTGGACTATATTTTATCTACAAGAACGACAACTGAAGTCCGGTTATTACCTTGTTTATTTCCACTCATGAATTACTTTAATGTTAAATTCTGTATCATCTAACACAAAGAATATACATTTAATAAAATTCGTATTCATATCAATACGTGAAAAAAATAATGTAACATTTTAGTAGTAAACAAAATTTTAACTAAACCATTTGTACTATTTCAGATGTGACAAAACCCAACAATGGCAGCCACAGACGGCCAAGTTGTGGTCGCAGCCTCCCGCTGGGCTGACGAGGGCAGCTACCTTCGCGAGTTCGTCATCAAGAACCGACTACCCAACGTCGCCAAGATCATTAAGGGCCAATATGGCGGCCTTGGGGTACCCACTCTCCCCAGCCCTGGACTTCAGAGCACCGCCCTCCTCGTATCTGCCGGAAAAAGAAAGAAAATCATCGCCCAGGCCATAAAATTGAAAGAAGGAAGACGCATGGTCCCAGTTGGTCCCCGACTTGCTATACCAGACTCATATAAAGGCTATTTCGAACTGCTAAGTGAGGAAGGACGTGCCGTAAGATGCATAGAGACAGTAGCAGAACTCGCCAGAAGAAAATTAGATGATGGATGTTTGGTACGAGACCCTATCAGAGTGATTTGCGGGAAGATAGACTTAGATGGAAACGTCACTGCCGATGGAGCAAGAAATCTTCCAGCAGGGGAAATCATAATGCCGCGAGGAGAGTCATTTTTAGGCAAGAATAAGTACTTGAAATGCAATGATTCAAAAGGCGATCTTGTACTGCTAAGTTTGGATCAGAGGGGAAAGTTCTCTGCTATAGCTAAAGAAGAGAATATAAGCGGAGTTCATACGGCAAAAACGTTGCTGACTAAACGATTACCTATTACCGTGAGATTGGTACACGGAACCCCACCCCGCGGCCTAAAGAGCGCAAGTCATTTTGTGCCAGAACTGAGACTGCTATCCATGTTTGAAGAAGACCATGTTTTCGCACTCCCACTACAGAAAGAAGGCAATGCTTTAGTTACTTTACCATTGGCGGCACCACTTAAAATGCAGAGATGTAAGAATGAAGAACAGATTAAAAATTTTATGGAATTTTCTAGACTCGTTGAGAAGTGCAGTCGGTTGTTGGTAGACGTGGTTGATAGAATGCATGTTCTAGAAGGGAAATTGGGTGATCCCAAACGGGTCTTAACCGGCCCACTACACGTCCCCTCTATAGTAAAAACTGGGTACTTCCTTCGACGCAGTGCGTCCTCAGATTCAGCTAACCAGCACAAACATTTACGACATCATCACATATACAGCAGTCATAGAGATGATAACAGCATTCCTGACGAGTACGATGAGATCGACCAGATTTACGACTACGTCAGAGGTTTTGCTCCACTGCCTAAGAATATTAAGGCGTCCTACTCAAATGAGTCGAGGCACGAATCTTCGCCTTCGTCTCCGGTCGCAACGCCAATCCACATGCCTTTGATAGGCGAAATCAAACCAGAACCACCGCCCATCGAAACCATACCAACTAAGAAACCCTTAAATATCCAGAAAGCTGAGAAGAGAACTCGTAAATCAGTCGCGCCGAAGGAGCCACCGGTCACCGTCTACAAAGAGAAATGTTCCATCGCCCCAGCACCTAATTTACCTAAGCTGTACATCAAGAATAATGTGAATAACGGAAAGACCAAGATGGTGTTCAGACAGAAAAGTAACTCACCGACGAAGGAAACGCCTAGTCCGCTCGCTAGTCCAATAAAAGCAATCAAAGGTGACTCACCAATCTTCAATATACGTTACAAAAGTCTTTCAAACATACACCAAGCGATGGAACTGGATGGAACGTTAGACTCCAGCCATTCTGGAGGCAGAACGTCTGGTGACTCGGGTAATGGACCTAAACTACCAGAAAAAAGGTCCAGGAAGCTCAGCAGGCCCAAATCATTGACGAATTTAGTATGGGAACTGAAAGGCGGTCCCGTTGAGGAGAAACCAAAATCTAGGGTTAAACACGAGGGATACAAGAAGATGGGAAACAAGTTGTCGCTGGGAGCGCAGAAGAGAGTGCCGACGTTGTATCTTTAATTTCTTGGTAAGTCTTCTTTTACTTTCATTCCCTGGCATATAGATACATACTGTTTTGAGACCCCGCAGCAGTCACTAACGCGCCGTACAGCTGAGCACTGTTACCTACATAATATAACCCTTTGTATTACGCCACTTAATCTTAGACCTTTTCATTATAAATAGCCCTTTCAATATGAAATCGAGTGGCTAATACCTTACATTTCAATTACGGCATTGTGAATCTTTGTACATACGTTGGCATATCACGATGCCAATGCATTTGTTGATTTAAATTGCAAACTAAGATGAATCTTCAGTTGCATCTGCAGGAATGACTAAGAATGTTATCGTGATCATCATAGGCTACTATTGTCGCTTTGTACTTATAGACTTTGTCTGTTAGTTCTGTGAGGAATCGGCTTACAATTAGCAAATGAAAGTTTAATTGGAATTAAATAAACTTTTTTTAAATCAAAACAAATTATATTAAGCTCGCCAGACTTTACAGAGGTGAACTGGAAACTAAGTTTTTGGTGGTAAGTGGATACCGTGAAATAAAATGATTTCATTTCATTGGAACTCGTTGCAGCCATTTTGTTTTAGGTTCAGCAAATTAAGAGTATACTGATTTCCATAGCCGCCTACCACGTGTTAATTCAAAACTGCAAGCCCACACGATATCTCATGAAATAATTAATCTTTCAAATATAATACACAGCATAGGTATGGCCAGTATAATGCCTCTATAATATGTATATGAGTTCCAAGTATACTCGCTTTAGGCAAAAGTCGCGTGTCACCACAGATTATAATGTATCGTGGAACATTTTATTTTTCGTGCGAAATGTGGGTGCGGCGGCGCACCCAGCATTAGCGTATTAGATTCAATTAGCTAAATTGCTACTGATAATGCCTTTTATATCAACTGTTACAAAGTTTAGTTTTAATTTTTGCACAAGCCAGCGTAGTGTATTTGCTTCACATTTACTTGCTACTCGTCACGTAAACGTATGACTCTTCTTCCTCCGTGGTATAAGCCAACCAAATAAGTCACTCTTAATCTATGCTCCCAAATACGTGGTAATAAAATTGACTGTCTCGGTGGCGTAGTTGTATTGCGTATGCGTTACGAGTATGTTCGTGCGCTGAGCTCCTGGGTTCGAATCCCGGGTCCGGCCAAAGGCATTGTGACTAGTTTTTTCAACTTAAAAATTACTCAGTTGTAGTTTGGAGTCAGGAAGTTGGCGGTGTGATACCCTCGTACCTCGGAAAGCACGTAAAGCCGTTAGTCCTGAGCCAGATCTCTTTCATGTCGGATTGCCGGATCACGGACTAAAAAAATTAAGTAACAGCGAGTGCACCTGTGTATTGCGCACACACTTGTGCACTAAATATCTCCTGCGTACCTGGCTGATCGCTGTTGAGATTGACTGGCGTATCCGAAATATGCTAGGAAGGCATTTTAATAAAATTAGTACAATATACATTAACTCTTTAACACTATAACAGTCAAATAAAATTTACTTTAAACTCATTAAATAGGCCCTAAACTTTAACGTATTTTTCTCTTTCCAGGTCCACGAATGTCAAGACGACATGACGTCGGAGTCCACACCTACGATGGATACATACGAACGAATTTATTACAGTATAGGTGACAGTCACCAGAGAATGTTCTAGTAAAACCACCTTAGAAACAACACTACACATAGTATAGTAATTCAGAATCGGAATTTCTGTGACTTCAGAAAAATATATCCACGTAAACTTCTTGTATTTACGCGAATGTTAGACATTGAAATAAAACTATTTGACGGATCTTATCGTTATTGTTTAATTTATATTTTCTCTCGACCTTTCTTAGACAATACAAATGTCCGCCCTGCGACCATGGAGGCTATGTCTTCGAAACGTCGGGAGAAAATATAAATTAAATAAAAAGACTGTGATAAAATCCCTTAAATAGTTTTATTTCAATATACCTACCATAACATTGTATGACATTATGATATTCAAGTTATTAGGGGCCGTTATTTTATCAATGATCAAGTAAAATTAAGAGTCTTGTTGCACTGGCGAATTCACAGCGAGGCATAGGCGCTGAGCGCTTGTCCAGTATAGTCAAAATTACCTGACCTCAGATGAAGCAACGGGTACCCGTAGGTACCCATTGAAGATATGTTTTAATACAAAGGACATTTCCAAATTCGTGCTTAAAATTCTAACCAAAACAGTTTATGTATTTGGGTAAAACTCCTGAAAAGTAGCCTTTTCCAGTAAATCGTTTAATTTTAAAGACCTCCGATTATGAGATTTATGTAATTTTATTTTCCTTAAAAACTACACTCATAATGAACGTTTTTAACAATGTTAGTTATAAATATAGGGCACTGATTTTTTTTTTAATGGATCCAAGATCCATATTCTGCCCCTTTAATATCCTTAAAGTTTGAACCTGGTTAGATTTTGAGGCCCAGTACGTATACAAACAACGGACATCTTTAATGAGATAAGCGAGTGAGTATTAAGAGCCACGACTGTCTTTAGAAAGAATAACTAGTTAAGAAGTATAGACGTGCAATCAATGCAATGCAATCAGCCCTGAATTATATACTGCCCACTGCTGAGCATGGGCCTCCTCTACTACTGAGACGGTTCAGGCCTTAGTCCACCACACTGGCCTAGTGCGGGTTGGCAGACTTCACATACCCTCGAGATTCTTATATACAATTCTAAAGTATGTAGCTCACGATGTTTTCTTTCACCGTAAAAGCGAACGATATTGATAAATAATACACACGTAACTTTGAAAAGTCAGCGGTGTACCTTGGGTTTGAACCTCTGGACATTGTCTCGGCAGACCGTTCCATTCCCAACTAGGCTATCGTATAGATATGCCCCATCAAATTAATAGAAGTGTTCCATACGCACACAGTACACACACATTCGTGACATTTTCATGTAAAAAATGACGTATCTTCATGCCCAAAAATTACACGGGCAATATCCTTCAAATTATATCAATATTTTCCGCTGTTGCTTGTCGTCAGGAATAGACACAGAGTGGTACTTCCAGATAGCCTCTCGCATCGAGCTATCTTTTAGGGAATAATGTAGAAAACTATAAAGATGTTTCACTATGTGGTGTTGTTTCTAAAGAAGTGCGCAGGTTTTATTGGACTTTATTATTATTTTAAATTAGTCATGTTATTAATTTTGTCTTGATTCAATGATACATTGTACTTACAGTCAGCAATAAAAATATTTGACCAATTCGAAACTCCAGTTCTGTTATTGTTAACAGGACGGTTGAAATATAATTTTGATGACGTTGGCGGTTGTGAAAATTTTGCCGGCCTATTTCGGATGAAACCAGTAAGACATAGTTTTTTTGGTTTTATTTGTAGTCGTTTGTGATTTTTATCTTCTACAATATGAACATTTTAGAAGTCCAATGAAAGCTGCAATAACAGTAAATACAATATATTCGTATCAAGATATATAAATATATTTCAGCAAAATGTTAAAATGCAAAACGCAGGTAGCTGATTTTCATCGGATCCAAATTACGATCGTCAACTTTGATATATTGCATTGTTACTTATTCGATTGTTTTCTAACACACTTCAGAAGTGATCTAAAGCGGCATTTAAGTATATAATATATTTTTTTATGTATTTACAGTATTCTGCGTTCGCCTTTAAATCAACAACACAGAAATCAATATTAAAATATTTTTATATCTTGATATAAACCCGACTATGAGTTATTTAGTTTCAAGTTCAAAAATCGAATTCCTATTTCAAAAAGACGTTGCAAACTATTTGCGAATATAATTTTGAATTGAAACTAATAAGAACTCGACAAATGTTCCAATTTAAATATACGACAAAAAACATAAGTTTTGATCTCTTAATTAATTATGTAATGTGTATTTATGAATTGTAATGCCATATTAAAGATAATTTTCGGTGTTCTATCTTTAGATTTAAGTTGGCTATTACTTATAAGCCTATCATAGTCATCAGCCTATTTAAAACAAGCATAGATAATAGAAAAAAATTTACCAATTACCGTCGTTGTCAATAAATGATCCCAATTTTTATCCATAATTCGATTCTGAGAATAAACCAATCAAAATAAGTCATTTGTAAGCATGTCAAAAACACTTTGTTCGGATTGGTCTATTTAAAAAAAGAACGATTGAGATAGTTTATTGAAAACGGCAGTTAGATACTATAGGGTCAATAGCATGCTAATCACAAGAAAATTAATTTTTTTCTTAAAATTTGTTTATTTTATATTTTTTGTGGCTATAAACTACATGCTTCATTTTTAATATACAACTCAGCATTAAAATCTATGAGTAAACAATAAATCACCCTTTCCTCTACCCCCCCCCCCCCTCTTACGGTAACGGTTTTCATTTATAAACAAAACTATGATGTAATAGTCTGATGATTATGAACGTTATCATGTAAACTTACTTTTGAGTTCAATTAATTAAAAGTAGTCGTTTACACCTGTAAATTATCAGATATAAATCGCATTAGCTAAATAAATACTTTCAAAATTACAAAAAAAAATAATAAATTATATTTAAACCAAAAACGCGAGGTGCCTTATTATGAATAAATTAATAGAAACTTCATGTTTTTGCTTACAATATCATAATATATTTTATGTTAAGGTAATGCAGTCACAAAACGTTTTTAAAGTTTGACACTTGACATCTGTCAAATTGACGCTGTCAGCTTGTTAGAATAGAGGATGTAAAGTTGTCAAATCACATTTGTCTTTTAATATGCATTTATATTTTTTACAGTCTTTAGCATTAGTCTTTTAGAATTAAAATTAATAAACTTTTTCAATAAGCTTATACTAGATATCTTTTGGCCTCACGCTGGGTGTCTTCGCCTGCTTGTCTGTCATAGACAATAAGTAAACCCTTTCGTAAACGATAAACTTCTTGGATTTTCAAAATTCATTTGAATATTCGATATGTTTATCAATTAATCTATGGTTTTATTATCCAAATATCCAATAGAGTAACATTCTTTTTAATAGTTTTTTTATTGTCATTAGATGTAAGTTAATGTTGTCAAGTCTCGAACGATCTTGTAATACATTACAATATAAATAAACGAAAAAAATTAAGAAAAAAAATTGTTTTTATTTTCTATACACTCTTTTAAAATAGATTCTTAATGAAAGGAGGTACGTAAAACGGATATGGGCAATGACATTCAACAGTCCTAAACTTAGGACGGTATTAATAAAAGAATCTCAAGTTTGAGTTACATCTCATGTCGACATAAAGTACTGAGCTATTCATACATTATGTCTACTTGAGATGTAACTCAATCTTGAGATTCATTTATTAATACCGCCCTTAGATCTCTTTGTAGAACTCTTTAGATGTGGATCATTGCTATAAAGTTGAATAAAACATAGAAATCTCCGTAAATGAGGCCTAAGAGAGTTTGTCGCAGCGGCAACATCCCACTTTCTGCCAGAAATACACTCACGCCTTAGACTCACGCATTATTCGCATTAACAAAATTAACGAAAATATCAGAAAAGCAAAACCGTTTCTTTTATTCATGGATGATGTTGGTAAAATGTTAGCAGAGGTAAATATGCGTATGTGATGTCAGTTATTAATGCAATATTAAAGTTACCTATCTAGTATTATCTTACCGCCCAGAAATAAAATAAATCGTACTTGCAAAAAGACTTATTGCCATCAAATATAACGCCAAACGACGAATCTACCAAGTGAGAAAGCAAATTTTACTTTTTTATGTGAATATTTCTTTAGCATTAGGTACATATTTTGATGTTTCCATTTAATGATGCTTTTTATTTATGGCATTGAATGACGAGACGAGCCTGCCGTTCGCTTGATGGTAAGCGATACGACCACCCTTAAGCAGTAGCAACACCATTCAGCACCTTGAGTACAAAGTACTGTGTGGCATTTCATTGCGCTCGTCCTCCTGAGAAATAAGATATTAAGTCTCATTATATCCTGTATTTACACTGGCTACAATATCCTTCAAACCGAAATACAACAGTGGATGCACACTGCTGCTTGGCGGTAGACATAGACATTGCCAGGGCCTGATTAACCATTAGGCTAATTAGGCTGCAGCCTAGGGCGCGAGGATCGGGGGGGCGCGCTGAAATCGTGTCATCGCATGCACTATTAATCTAGCATCATTGCATCTACCCTACATATTACAACTAGACCGAGCCAAAATACTAAAACTAAATGCACTGTGAACTGAAAAAGCCTGGGACTCCCTGATTTGTTACTTTAAAAAGCGCGCGAAAAACAAACTGATTTATCACTCGAATCGGTCGGTGGTCGAGCGACTCGCTCGACTGCGATGTTGCCAACTCACTCGTCTCACTCACTCGCTTGGAGCGACGTCAACGACGCGCGAGGACTCCCCAGTGGTTAATAGTCAGTATACTTTGCCGCGCTTCATTCTCTTTCGTTAATCGTCGTTCGTCCGTCATATTATCACGCACTCGAATATATTCGTTTTTTGGTGATTGATACCTATTTATTGTCCTTTCCTTCATATTTCGGTATTTTATTAAGACTATGAGTAGTAATGAGAGTATTTCGCTAGTAAAAAAGCCAAGTGGAACAGAATACAGAAAAAAAGCAAAAGAAAAGGAAAAGAAGAAAGAAAACATTTTAAAACATACTCGTAAACTGGAAACATTTTTTACGAGCTCTGCAGAAAGGAACAAAACGGTGAAGAATGCTGAACTATCGCCAGCGATTTCTTGCCCTGGTCCTTCTATCGCGGACTGTTCTTACGTTTCTCCGTCCAACACTAGTCCTATAGTAGCGACGACGCCGACGACCTACAATGAAGACGAAATTCTAATAGAAGAAAAGCCGTCTATTCCGTCAAGTGACCCTTTTTTTTTTAACGCGGAGAATGTGACTAATTACTACCGCCCAGCCTTCAAGGGGAAGACTGAGCGGTTATGTTGGGTTCACCGTGCCTTACGACCCGACGTTAAGCCGCCCGGAGAGATGGAAAACGTCGGGCGACCGCCGGGCCGAGTCCCTAACCTATGTACACCGCACGGCATACCAACCAAAACTCCGCGGTGGCCATCTTCGGCGCATTAGGGACGGCTGCGGGCTTCCTCCGACTCACGTCTAAGTTGTCGTCCGCAAACGCCCCTGCGCGTACCGCTATTGCGGTCCGTCTCCTGTTGTTAGGGGGGCTCAGAAGCCCCCGTACACCGAAGGACGCCCTCGGCGTCAAAGGCAGCGTGAGGCCTAACCGCCACGCTGCCGTCCATCACGGGGGTCACAAAAGTTGGCTAGACTAATAGGTGGACGGCCCCTTCCGCCCACCTGCTACCCCCGGAGGCCCCTATTAGTCGCCTTTTACGACAGGCAGGGGATACCGTGGTGGAATTCTCCAAACGCCCCCAATCCACAGGGCGGGAGACGTCGGTCAGTCGTCCACCCGACGCCTCCTACACGTCTCGTCTGGCGGCGAGAGGGATCACCACTGCGCTGGCGATCCCTCTCGGCACTCTCCTTCCACGAGAGGACCACCTCGCAGAAGTGGGCCACCACCTGCCAGGCCTCCCGGCCGCCGACCATGGAAACGACCACGGCTGGGAGCGAAAGATCTTCTCCGATGACTGCTCTGAGAGCGCTGCGTTCCTCATACCAGGTTGGGCAAAACTCCAATGTATGTTGGGCCGTATCCAGCGGGCAGTTGTCACAATGGTGACACACGGCCGACACCTCCTTCCGTACCACCCGAAACAGGAACTCACCGAAGCAACCATGTCCGGTGAGCACCTGCGTCAGGCGGAACGTTGCCGCTCCGTGGCGCCTGTCCAGCCAATCGGCAAAGACAGGACGCACTGCCTCTACGACCCTGAGCCCCGACGACGGGGCCTCCAGCCTGAGACGTCAAGTGACCCTGGACTGTGGCATGTAAACGATGAATTTCGAGATTATATTGTTAAAAAAGGACTGCAACAATACGAAAAATTAGACTTTTCCAGATCAGAAAGGTACTATACATACATATACACTCACGCCTGTTATCCCCGAAGGGGTAGGCAGAGGCGCAACTAGTGCACCCACTTTTCGCCGTTATTCCGTCCCATGATGTGATAGGGGGCGAGCTTATCGCCATATCGGGCACAAATTCCAGACTCCGAGCTGATACTGAATAGAAAAACTCAATATGACTTTGCCCGACCCGGGAATCGAACCCGAGACCTCAGCATTGCAGTCGTACCGTAATACAACTACGCCACCGAGGCAGTCTAGAAAGGTAGTATAAAAATTAAAAAAGATTTCTATCTAAACATATGTTTGTGATAAAGCTTGTTAATGGCGAAATTGTGAAGAGAAGCTGGTTAGTATACTCAGAATCCACAGGTCACGTGTTTTGTGGTCCTTGTAAATTATATGGAGGAACATCCATATTTGCCAAAAGTGGATTTAATGACTGGAAAAATTCTAACTGATCATGACAATTCTCCGGATCATCGTAAATGTTTGGGACAATAATATGTATGTAGAGGAAACTTTTACAACGATTGGATACCCAAAATAATCAAACAATATAATGAAGAAATACGTGTAATAGAAACAATTAAGTTTTTAGCTTCTCGTGGCCTTCCATTTCACGGTCAAAATGAAATTATTGGATCTGCACTAATCAGAAATTTTCTTGGCTGTATTGAGCTTATATCCAAATTTGATCCTTTCATGGCTGAGAGTTTGGTGAGATTTGGACAAAAAGGCAGAGGTGCTCCATCGTACTTGTCATCCTCTATAATCGATGAATTTATTTTACTTCTCGCTGATAAGATAAGATAAGATAATTTTTATTTGTATAAACATGAGTATTCATACGCACATGAGTATGCAAGATGTTTCATAATTACAGTAGAGACATCATGTTTAGCCGCAGCAGCGCCTACTGATGAAGTTCGACTTTCGATTATTGGAGAAATAAAAAAAGCAAAATATTATTCGATTAGCATTGATTCTACTGCAGATATTCCACACACCGATCAGTTGACATTTATAATTCGTTATGTTTTGCCTGACGGAGAACCTGTCGAACGTTTTGTCACCTTTTTACCCAATTGCGGTCATAAAGGTGAAGACATGGGGAAGGCTGTTCTGGCGACAATTGATAAAACTTTGGGACTTGATATTAAAGACTGTCGTGGCCAAAGCTATGATAATGCTAGCAATATGTCTGGTCTTCAGTCAAGAATTAAGAGGCCGTATCTAAAATTTTGACTGTTTCAGCTTACTCTTCATAGTGATTTTTTTTTTAAAATAAGCTGATCTGATTAATTTATAATACATTATCGGAAAGACTATTTCAACACTAATAGAATAAACGAGCGAGATTTTTCATATCTTTCTTTAATTTCAATCTAGCCACCAAGTTCCAACGTCTGTTTCAGAAATTTTGACGTACGGAGACTCAAACTTGTCGTTTTCAATCAAAATCGTGCTTGAAACTAATTAATAAAAATTACTATTTATTGGTATAAAAGTCGCCTAAAGGATAAATGCAACTTCACACACTAGATGACCACGCACATGGTTAATGGCCGCAACAACTAACTTCTCTATAGAAATTAAGCCAATACAAGTCATGCGGCCAAACACGACATGGATTTGGTTTTCTACTTGGTAGCCTGGAGTCACTTGTCATGATTTTGGTCGTATAATTCGCGAGGTCGTATAAAGCGCCTTTATATACGGTCAGCTAAAAAAATGGTTTGCCACGCTAAGGCTGAATATCTTGTAGATTAATGGACCACATTAGTTGCACTGATCGATCTGAAAACATTTATAGGTAGAATGAACCATGTTAAAATTTTCACACTAGTAAACAAAGTCAAACTATTATACTACTTTTTAGGCCTACCGTATCACTTACACCTGGCGGGGGCGCGTCCTCATAATTAGCCTAGGGCGGTCAGAACTCTTAATCAGTCGCTGGACATTGCAGTAGTACCCACCCAGACGGGCTCTTACATATGAGAGACCTACCACCTGCTTTACGCAATATACAATAGTTCCTATGTATGGCTTTTTTCTTTGAAGTAGACACGTTCTTTTCTTTCTTTACGTTTCTGTGTAACTCGAAATACATCTAATGTTGAATGGAAAAGGCTTAAAATCCTTCTATAATTAACAATGTTTCGCTATAATATGAAAATGGGCTTACAACAAGAATTATCTACTATCCTGACGCTCAGTAAATATCTTAGAACCGTAAGCTTGATTAACACAAAAAAGCAAAATTCGGCTCTCCCTGTAGCTCTACGTACTTGGTTTCTACTGAACAAGACTCGCGGCATCTACAATCATGTACTTAAATTAACTGTTATTATAGCACCCCAATAGATGGCGCTACAACTGTCATTATTAAAAGTTTGCGCCAATAATTATAAGCCATTTTTCGGGCATGGCGCTACAGCAGTCATTAGTTAAAGTTTGCGCCAAGTAAATAATAAGCTATTTTTTTGGCCATGGCGCTACAACAGTCATTAGTAAAAGTAAAAGTAAAAAATAAAAAGTAAAAAGATACAGGGCCGCACTTAGCTGCTCGAGTGCCCTGAGCGAAATATATTTTGGCGCCTCTTTTTTGTGGCGGCCATTTTTTAGATCCCAAGTGTGAACCTGTGGCGTCTCTTATAGCCTTGGGCACCCTCCCTAGGAAAACATTTTTGGTGCTCCTTTTTCTGATGACCTTTTTGTTCGTCGCAAGTGTTTATTTTTTATGCATTCATCTGCCTGTGCCGCTTCCTGATCTTTGGCACCTGGAGCGGTCGCTACGTTTGCTCTATGGACGGGAAAGCCCTAGATGGATAAATTGATACCTAACACACTTTTTAAATCGGAAGCTCTGCCTCGACTTTGTGACTGCTGTGCTACATACTATGAAACCTATGATAATGATCATAATAATAATATAAAGGCCACCAACTCTACTCAACAAGCATCAATAGATGGCTCTACAATAGGTACGGGTTGGCCTTAACGTAATATTTTAATCTTTCGCTAGATGGCGGTTGTGTTTCCAGGATAATCCCCTATACAAATAGTTAATAAACGCCATATACTTATGAAGTTAATTTAGGAGTTATTGCATTTCCAGAATTACATAATTAACCTTAAAAAAATTTGAAAAGCGAAGAAAATTCTCTAAAGTAAACATTAAAAAACTTGCAAAGAGAGTTTTCAGCGTATTTTTTAATTATTTTTTTTTTATATTCGTTATTGCTATTCTAGAGGTACTAGCTACGCCCGATTTAAAACAACGGCCCGGGGAAGGAAAATTGGATGTGACGTTTGGAAAAGAAGAGTGGGGGAAGGAAAAAAGGACCTAGGATGGGAGAAGAGGTAAAGGGTGGGGAAATATACGCTTATTCGGCCCTCAACGTATTACCAAGAGATATACACACTGAACTATGGGCCTCGGTCCGTGACAAATGTTCCATATCATTGTTGTGAGCCGTGAGGACGGGCGTGGAAGGTTTCTTCTAACCCAGTCCTTATAGGCAGCTTAACGTCTATTTTTGCATCAAGCAGAATTTGCAGCACCGTCATGTTCTCGTTCAAAGGAAGTTACTACATATTGAGGTGTCAGAATGAGGGATCTTGCTAGTCAATGACAAATAGTGACGCTTACAGTTTAGCTTGCCTGTATAATGCCCTGCATTATGGACTTTTTATGGCATTGAATGACGAAACAAGCATGCCGTTCTCCTGATGGTAAGCGATACGACCACCCGTAAACAGAGCAACACCATCCAACACCTTGAGTTTCAAACTACTGTGTGGTAATCCACTGCGCTCGTCATCCTGAGACATAAGATGTTAAGTCTTACTATGTCCTATAGTTACACTGGCTACAATGTCCTTCAAACTGAAACACAACAGTGCATATACACTGCTGCTTGGCGGTAGAATTCGACATAGCGGTTGTACCCACCCAGACGGACTCTTACATATGAGAGACCTACCACCAGTATCCAGTCCACTTAAAATCTAACGTCTCAGGGTGCAACATTGTTACTGTTTTGGGTAATCGTATCGCTTAAAATCAGACGTCTCAATGTTCATTTATCATCATCTTCAACCTTTTAAAATATACTGCTGAGCATAGGCCTCCTAGATTTCAGAAGCAGTCTGCAGGGCGCCTGTCACTCAAAAAACGCACTTCATAGCGTCTGTGGTATACATAAAATTCTTTAAATACTGATACTTTATAGATTTATCACGTGCAGTCACCCACAAAAATCACATATCGTTTTACTATTTTATTAGTAACCCTGAATTTTGGTTTCGTCATGTAGAAAGTAGGATATACATATGCAAGGCGTGTTTGGTCAAGGTGACGCCGATAACGTGATGTGGGTCGTTAGTGCGAGATTATTGGACAGCTTACATAGTAGGAAGGATGACCCCTCATTCGTATAACAAAAATGAGTTACATGATGGTCAAGAAACGGAATTTGGATGATGACCCCCTATTTATAGAAGAGCTTAGATGTTACATGATGTTTGAAGGACGGAGATGAGTGATCCCAACCCCCATATTAATAAGGCTGTAGAAATAAGGTACATAGCTTAGATTTGCATATGTTTAGCCTGATGGTAAGCGATAATAAACCTGCGTCTGTATATGATGCAATACTAAAGATTCGAACTCAATTCTTGGTCGCAATAATTTCTCAACTTAAATTAGACAACACCTAGGGCGGAATTAATAAATCAATCTCAGGTAGACATAATTCAATACATTATAATAAAATACTTTATTCATCATGTAGGCGAACATAGTTGCACTTATGATATGTCAAGACACATTCAATTAATAATAATAATTGTTACAAATAGTCACTTATGTAACTACAGACATTTTTAAAGGGAGCAAAATCAATGAAAAATAAATATAAAGAAGCCAAGCCCGGGCTGGCAGGAAAGACATAAAAAAATAATATTTTTTTATTAAAATTAATGGGAGGGACGCGTCGCGATCCTCACCGGTGAGGACACTACAGATCCTAACCTAGCTAACCTACCATTATGTCTACTTGAGATGTAACTCAAACTTGAGATTGATTTACTAATACCGCCCCTGCTGTTTATGGATAGTCACTGTCTCTGTTTAGGTACCAATTATATTTCATAGTCATGAATGAATAAAATAACCACACGGAACCTGTATTATTTACTGCTGAGCACGGGCCTCTTCTACTACTGAGAGGGTTTAGACCTCAGTCCACCACGCTGGCCTAGTGCGGGTTGGCAGAGCTCACAAGTCACATTCGAAATTATTTTTGTGGAATTCTCAGGTATGTAGGTTTCCAAAGAAAGTAAACAAACATTGATTTTGAAATGAAAATGTATTCATTATCATACATTTGTATTCGAAACACATTTGACCAGATTTTTAAGTTTATATCTTACGTGAATTGTATACAAAATACTTAATTTTGGCATGTTGATCTTGACCTAGTAAAGTAAAATTTTACTAAAATGTTTTAAACTATTTCAAATACATTTCAATTAGGATTCTTACTTGTGTATAGTCATGTAAGGTAAATTTGCTCTGCATTACTCGTTTACTACTTATCCTTTGTAAGTAGAGATTAAAGTATTGCCCAAACTCATTGCAGAGTTTATTATTTAGCCTACGACGCGAATTGTGTTTTACTTCGTCAAATTAAACACAATTCGCGTTATAGGCTAATTACTTAAATAATAAAAACTTTTCCGTAGCCCATTCTTAGACTAAATAAAAAAATTAAAGCTTAAATAAACTTCTAAGATTGATTTAATAACCAGAGAATACCATAACCATAGATTGATAAGGGGACTAGGGACTAAGGGGTTAGTTATTTGAGACGATTTAAATATTTAAATTGCTTGTATTTTATTAAATACTAGCCTTTGCCCGCGGCTCCGCCCGCGTGAATGAGGTTTTCCGGGATAACAGTCCCGTTTTATATTTTCCCGGGATAAAAAGTAGCCTATGTGTCAATCCAGGACATGATCTACCCGTGTGCCAAATTTCATCGAAATCCGTTCAGTAGTTTTTGTGTGAAAGAGGAACAAACATCCATACATTCTTACAAACTTTCGGGTTCATAATATTAGTAGGACTAGACTCATGCACGCCGCTCCGTACGCGCGAATGTGTTTTTCCGAGATAAAAGTTCTGCTTTATAATTTCCCAGGATATAAATTAGCCTATATTACTCGCTGATAATTTAGCTTTGTACTGGTGAAAGAAATTTTATAATCGGTCTAGTAATTTATGAGTTTAGTCGTTACAAACCTACATAAATACAAATCTTTCCTCTGTAAAATATAAGTACAGATTAAATTAAGAGCGACCATAATACAGACAATTTAAAAAATAATACCATACTGCATTGAACTAACATAAAATCTTAATGAAAGATGTTAATATATTACCCATCCGAATAAACATAAGAAACTAAAGGCATATTTCACAACTTGAGAAATGCTACTCGTCACATAAAAAAATGTAATTCTTCTTCGGCCACGGCGGCCAATCTCAACGGAGATCAGCCAGGTACGCAGGAGATATTATAGTGCACAAGTGTGTGCGCAATACACAGGTGCACTCGCTATTCCTTCACTCTCATAGTCCGGTGAGAAGGCAATCCGACATGACCTCTCTCCGATCATGTCGGGTTGCCTTCTCAGCAGACTTCTCAGCAGGACCAACGGCTTTACTTGCTTTGCGAGGCACGGGGGTATCACACCGCCAACTTCCTGACTCCGAGCTGCGATTGTTTAATTTTTAAGATGGAAAAACCCAGTCACAATGTTTTTGGCCCGACCCAGGATTCGAACCCAGGACCTCAGCGCAAAAATCGTACTCGTAACGCGTACAACTAAGCCACCGAGGCGGTCATATAAATATATAAGCTGACCATATAGAGAAGTCACAAATAAATCATAATATGAGTACTGTATACAGTCAATAGCATAAGTATCTGTACAAAATCAAAATTTCAAATCACCTATATACGCGTTAAGTTAAGCTGAAACATTTTTTTCTACGTTTGAAGTAAAGTAAATCTCTTTTATTTTATTTTTGTGAAGAGAAAAAAAGATTAATAAGAACATAAAAAAATGTAGCCAATTTGAAATTTGGAATTTGTTCAACTACTTATGCTCGTACATTAGCTGTTTAATACGACAACAGTGAAGTAAAAATTACTTTAAGCTTATGAAACAGGGCCTTAACCTCTTATACGGCAACGTATAAATAAATAACAATAGGAAACGGTGACATGCCTTTAAGTATAATGATCATTACATACACACATACACATACACTCACGCCTGTTATCCCCGAAGGCGTAGGCAGAGGCGCAACTAGTGCACCCACTTTTCGCCGTTATTCTGTCCCATGTTTTAGGGGGCGAGCCTATCGCCATATCGGGCACAAATTCCAGACTCCGAGCTCATACTGAATAGGAAAACTTAATATCACTTTACCCGACCCGGGAATCGAACCCGAGACCTCAGCATTGTAGTCGTACCTTAATACAACTACGCCACCGAGGCAGTTATTATTGCAACAAATAAATTCGGTTACATAATTCGCTTTAAAATCTTTGAGTACTCATACAAGAATTGAAACCTAATTAATGTAAGAACACAAGGTTCAAACTAGAAGAGGTAAAGGCCTTTGACACTTGAGAATTCCACTACGTTTTGCCCTCCATTTTCGACATTACTTAATAGTATTTTTACATCTGGAAAACCCCTCGGATGTCTCACAAACGACATCTTTTTTACCTGTTGGTAGGTATGTTCTTTTATTTTGATTTAATACCAGAATCACACATAATAGCAGATTATGATCAATTCACTCTACTCTAAGTGACATCATAAACCTAATTTATGGCCCCATATTTGATATAGAATTCATATTAATGTTGAAAAACCAGCCCTATTTCATATACCAACCCACTGCTGAGAACAAGCCTGCTTTATTAGGGTTTAGAGTGTTTAACTTTAGGCCATAGTCCATAGCCTGGCGTGTCAAAAGTACAGTTAGTTATTCTATGGTAAATAAGCATTTAATCCTCCTAAATGTCCTTCATCTCTCTTCTTCTGTTCGGCTAACCTCTTCTCATAATTGCCGTCGATACCAAGCCCTAGTCTTTCGATTAGTTTCTCCCCTTTATCACCATGAAGGTCTACGAACTGCTTCCGTCTCTTCAGCGCCACGTCAGGGTCGAAGATCCAGCTAGTCTGCTCGTGGATGACAGGGTAGCCGATGAGGTTCGTTCGCACGAGGTCAGAAACAATGCCTGATGTTATTTGGGATGTAGTTAGATGAAGGCAGATGGTGAGTGATATCTGGAATTGACAGTGTTGAAGTTGTTGAAAAGAAAGTATTTAAGGTAAAGTTGTAAACTCATAAATAGTACGCCTTTTCCTCTTTTGAAGGGTAGGCAGAAGTATTAAGATAGTCACATTTCACGAACCATGATTGGTGTCGTAACTATTGTCATTGACCAGGCACATTTTAGACCCCAGGCTGGCTGAACAGGAATAACAAAATATACCCATCCCGGGGTTCTAACCCCAGACTTCAGCATGATACATGTACGCGTATCCTTACATACTATAAAACCAAAGTCTCCCGCCGCTTCTGTCTGTCTATCTGAGCGAGATAAACACAAAAAACTACAGAACAGATTTCGATGAAATTGGCTGTGGAGATAGTTTGACTGCCTCGGTAGCATAGTTTTATTACGATACGACTGCAATGCTGAAGTCTCGGGTTCGATTCCCGGGTCGGGCAAAGTGATATTGAGTTTTTCTGTTCAGTATCAGCCCGGAGTCTGGAATTTATGCCTGATATGGCGATAGGCTCGCCCCCTATCACATCATGGTATGGAATAACGGCAAAAGTGAGTGTACTAGTCGCGCCTCTGCCTACCCCTTCGGGAATAATACGCGTGAGTGTGTGTTTATAGTTTGAGACCTTAGACAGGACATATGAAGCACTATTTTTACACTCGGAACATCTCTTTCACGCAGGCGAAGCCACGAGCGAAATCTAGTTACTAAATTTAAAAAATCAACGTAAATGAGATAAAATTATTTGTATAGGCCAAACTCATTATTTCATCATTACTTTGGCGTAGCTAAATTGTTTTGATACTCAATGATGTAACTTAAACGCTATTGTTCTGAGTAGTGAAAAAATGGCACACGATAGAATCAAGAAATCATTAGTTCAGTTACTTATTACTATAGATACGAAGGTTTGTAAGTGTGTTCGAAGACTCAGAAGCTGATTAACGAAAAAATGGTATATAGATTCCTGATCTAAAATAACATTATTGGCTTCTTTTATACGCGAAATGTATACAAAATAACTTTTCTACTCGGAAAAATATCAAGTGATGGAAAAATAAAGTGGCTCAAAGTATTAATAGTTCATTGGTAGTTGGTTGGTTACACCACAGAATAAAAAAAAATATAAAGTAGCGACTTAAAAATATTTGTTCTCTAATCCGTGAGAACTGGGCTCAAATAACTCATTTTAATATTAAAACTGTTAAAAGGATCATGGTTGTAACATAGACACTAGTCACGCAATTAACTAAAATTTCCATTCACTTGTTTCCAGCATACTTAATCAATTCAAAGTATAAAAAATATACGTTTCGTGTTACACCACGCAAAACATTTTTTTTACACAAGATCCCCCACTTTTTTATAAAAACCATTAAAAAACACTACATTGAAACTTTTTGCACATCACAATATAATACTCACTATAACAATCTTCATATTTCCCGCTTAAAATCAAAATTCGAAAAAAGAACAATATGGCGAATAAAATATAATCGTCCGCCTCTACCGAGCAACGCAACGCACTGAAGCGGGTTGTTGCAAGTCAACTTTTACATTTAATATGGTCTATATTACTTAATGCCTTATGAATATTACACCACCTCTAGAGGTGGATATTGATATTGATTTATTTTATTTTGGTGATATTTACACGTCGTTTTGAGAAGTAAGATGTGGTAACATACCTAGTTATTTTAATGATTATGATGAATTATTAGTAGTAATTAGTCATATTTTTATTATTAGTATGAGTCACAAATATATATGCTTGGGTGTTTGGGATCGAAAGAGTTTAATAATTCTAAATATCAATAGTCAGAACAAAGGTTCTAATCCAGGAAAAAGAGGACGTAGTACATAATAATTCAATATTTGAATATAACTATTACTTGGACTATGAAAAGGAATTATAATCAAACCATTTAGACTACGACTCAGCAGCTATTTTACTGGATTTATTTTAATTTATACCAGAAAGTTATTGAATGAGCTAATCGTGACATTTATCCCGATTTGTTTTGAGGTTCGATTAAAAACATTAAACTCTTTCGATGATCGGATAAAAAGAAGCATTAATAATCCAATTACCATCGATAACCCATTTGCTTCTACGTAAGTACCGTCACGATAGTATTACGTTACGTCGAAGTAAATTACTACTTTCCAACAAATTATATCTAGTTACAATACGATAAAACTCTACTATCGCCTTCTTTGTCTTGTGGCAGAAAGTACGCACGAATTATTGACTCAACAAACCAATTTACGTGACAAACTGCATTTTCTACAGCTTTTTTTTCAATCATTTAAGGAATTTGCGCAACAAATTGCGCTGTAGGTAGTACCTACTGACCTCACATGAAAATTTTGCTGAAAGGATTTGGCTCCATTTTTATACTAAATCATGAGATATTTTTTTTCTTTTTGTTAATTTATGCATGTCCATGGATACAAAGTCCTTCAGACGCATACTTGTTTCTTTTCTAATTATCCTCAGTACTTACTAACTACTATGTCAAAGTAAAGCAGTGGTTACCTTACCAAGACTTTATCGAGGAGTTTTGGCGGCAACAAAAAAGCACTTGATTAGCACAGTTATTTCAATTCACTTCATTTGAGCCCTTTAATAGAACTATATTGGATAATATACCACCATAATTATGCAACATAACACTAAGTATCACCAAAATAATGAATTAAAACAAGAGCACCTCATGACACTACCAAGTTCCCGCCAAAACTCCCATCATGAGATATACTTACACAGTGTTGCCTGACCTTGGAATCGAATGCTAGACTTCCAGTCGCCTATTTTATACTGCTACCAGACCAGAAGCGAAAAGCATTAAAGTCCTATCGATTTAAAAATCATCGACACAATCCCATCTCTAATCCACAAAAACATCGCAACAACATACGTTTTTAACAACATCTGCCTAATTTTATTGACCTCTGAAACTTGTGCAACAAAAGAGGAAACAAAAAACTCTATGATTGGCAGTTGGCCTCAAAATAGCGATGGCTCAGTGGCGCCTCTTTTAACAGAAGTATGAAACTACATACGACATAAAAATAAGGGATTGTTCCACAACTTTCGAGTAAATGCTACTAGTCACATAATAAATATATAAGTCAACTAAATACAAAATTCTCTACTATGCTCTCAAATAAATAGTAATAAAATTAGTTCTATCTACATTGGCGTTTTAATACGATAACTGACAAATAAAATTAATTGAAAATTGTAAAACAGGCCCTAAATGCTGTTATTTACATCATGTTCAAGGTACTCAAGGCTTAATTAACCTTAGGTGTGTTGCTAAACTGACCCCGGATAGACTATACACTTTCAATATCATGGCTTTATGGAATTAAGCCAGATATTATTCGCAGGTCCGAGCGCGTAAGAACCTTTTCTATAAAGTCAAAGTAAGCCTGTCAATGTTAAACCAGCATATCATCTGTTTTGTGCTAAATTTCATCCAATCTAGCGATTTTTGTGTTTAGTAAATTATATGTAGGTACATATAATAAAGCCGTAGAACCGGTGTGTCTGTAAATTTAAAGAAAAGTGATAAAAAAGAAAAGGGTGATTAAAGAAGAGTAATGGAAAACAAATCAGCGATTTTTGTAATTATTTTCTGTTTGGTTTTTCGTTTGATTGTTACTGTATATCTCCCAAACTACTAAACAGATTTCGATGATATTTGGTATGGAGATAATACGAGACCGTAAAAAGGACATGGGTTACTTTTTATCCCAGGAAAATATAAAGCGGGATTTTATCGCTCAGCTACAAGTCCAGAGACCTAAAATACAAAAGAAATTTTAAGAGATTTAAAATACAATACGACACCACCGCCATCTACTTAATGAATCAGATAAAATATAACGATTATTTCTCATGGCAGCACTTTACCGGGATCTCAGGATAATAAATAAAGCCAATTGTTCTGAGACCGGGATTAACTGTCCCAGTGACCATGTATATAGTCGCTGGTTAATCCAGAGCATGACCTACTCGTGTGCCAAATTAAATGCAAATCCGTTCAGTAGTTTCTGCATTTACTTCTAACAAAGAACCAAACATCCAAATATTTTCACAAGCTTTTGCATTTACAATATTAGTAAGAGTAGCTAAGATTATCCTTGGTTCTATCATTATTTGCTATTTACTTGTGTTTTAGGGACGTATGCTATACTCCTTTGCCTCAAGAAAATATAAGTCAAATGCTACTTTCTGATTGGCCGAAAGTGGACTGTTTTGCCGACGCCACTGCCAATAGAAATGGAGCGGAGAAAATCAATATTTCTAACAATTTGACAACACGTCTTTTTGTACTATTTTAATTAAATAAATAAGAAAATGATGCTTGAATATGATGAAGATTACTTTTTTGAAGAAGATAAAATGTAAGTTATTTGCGTGTGATAATAGATTGCTTTTTATTGTTTTGTTTCCATTTTTATTTCATTTTGGTATCCTGTGTTTACAGTATGTTAGAATTTATTATAGTTATTTCAATAACAATATTCGCTCTATTAAGAAGAGTATATTTTGCCAATTTTGAATATAATTGCCCAAAATAACAAAAATATTTATTTGCAATTTCTTTAACTTACTCTAAACAATTACTGGATACCAAAATTATCATTTTAGTGTGCACACGAAACTCCAATGTTACTGAATACTGAAGCCTTAATCAAATTACCCTTCTATGCTAAATAAGTGCTTTTTGATATTAAACTAGAATGAAGGGCCTTGATGGTAGAGTCGATGTTATATCCATAAAAAATATTTATTGTATCTGATCTACTGAACCTAACAACTTTATAAGCAAGTCCTTTTTCTGATCCTGTGGATAATAGACGACCAATCAGTTCTAAGAGATTGTCAATTTCAATGATAGAGTTAGGATAGAGTCTGTATGAAATGAATATTACTTATGTGAAGCGCCACAGTTTGCACGTAAACAAAAGCAACACCATCCAGAATTTAGAATACCGAGCACTGCGAAGTATTGCGCTATTTTCGTCAATTAAAAATTTCTTTTTTATCCCTCCTTGTTAGTTTGCTATATATCTTTTTTATCTTTAACTCATTATAATTAAAAGTAAAATTGAAATGTATTGTTATTTAAAAGTATAACACGTGACGGAGTTTCGTGCGCGCAAATCAATATTATTATCAGTTGCAACATCCTTTTGTGTTTCAGTTTATCTGTTTAGCTTCGAGTTGTGTGAACTGTTTGTTTAAATGTGGCAGCAAGGCAGTGATTATTTTATTTTCAACGACCCGAGAATAGACCCTTCGTACGTCATGGCACATAACACTTTTGAAGATAAAATGTAATTTTTTTTTTCCTTTTTTACTGCGGACATATGTTCGTCTACATCCTACATCGTAACATGTTGAAATCGACTATGTTTTGATATTGGATTTTTTTTTGTAACTGGCATAACGATGCAATCAAGATGCCAGTTTACGTTTTGCCAGAATGTTTAACTTTTAAACATAAAGCAGACTAAAGATTTTGGACACGTATTCGGGTTGTAACAAAACAATGTCTTGTCTTTAATACCACAAACTAACTGATTTAAAATATGTATTTTTTTGGTCGTTTCAAACTGAGTTAATATGATGTTTTGATTTTTTTATTTAGCAAAACCACTGAAGATATGTCCCATAACACGTTATTAATGCAAATAGATGAGAAGTAAGTTTTTTCTCGCTAATAAAAGATACTATACTTTTATATTTATTTTCTTTTAATGATACGACTTTATTTAGTGCTACAATAACGTTCGAAGAAGCGTTGAAACAAGTTGATGAGATACAAATTTTCGAAGAGTAAGTATGGAGATTCAAATTCTATTTAAAACTGGTATTGTAAAACTACCTAAGTACTTAAAGATTTCTGCAATCTTCCTGTTACTTTTTTGCTATCTATAGTTCTAAATACTGCCATTAAAATACAAAACTCCCGTTTGTGACTAAAGGCTAAAGGACAATTTTTGCATTAATGTAATATAGACCTTATCTTTCACGTAGCGTCATTCAGTTTGTCAGTAAACTCCAAATGTTTAATTCAGTTTATAGCCAGTTTTAGCAATAGTACGCAACCTCCGCCACCACAACAACCACCCTCTAGTCTTAATTAACTAGCCCGTCGCCATCCACTGCTGAACGTAGGTCTCCCCAAATGAGCACCAACCATCCCAGTCTTGAGCAGTTCGCATCCATCCGCAACGCGTTGCCTTTTTTTATACATAAGAGAGTTTATAAACACCAGACAAGTACAAAATATTGTAGCCGCAATCATACCCCAGCTCAGCAATATGCTATGCTCCCAGGAGCAAAACGCTGGTAATTCTGCTGGTACCTGGTATACATTTCTTAACAAGTATTTAACTACTCCAAGTGGCATTTTCAAACATGGAAGAAAAAGAACACAAATATATAAAAGTCATACAATATACAATTAGCAATATCATAATGTTTCATAGCGCCATGATTATTACAGAGAAGAACATCTTATTAAATATACACAGATAAGTACAAATTATTTGACAGAGTTACCCAAACATTTCATTTTCAATTCTATCCATTGTGCAGCAGGGCGTCGTACAATACGTCTACCTAATTGCTGTTTCTCCAGCACCTGCCTGCTTCCTCAACCAGGATAATATTACCCTAAAACAGAAATGTCACGTCTTCTGCTTCTCGTTTGGTCGAAAACAATCATAGCACAAATATCTCCCGGCCCAGACCCTCTCTTCAAAACTCTACATTAAACTAGCAAAGTTCCCAAAATGTATCTAGTATGAACCATGATCACTTACCAGGACCATCAATTGAAGTTACTGACTTAAAAAATAAATACAGGAAATTGAACAATGAAATATCAGATGGGAATGTCAGCCCGGAATGCGTTTACAATGATCTTCGACAAGAGAGGTACATGATCTACCGGCAAGATCTCATGTGAGTTTGTTCAAAACTATGCAATATAGCTCAAGTATGTACGCACATTTGCACATATATTTCAAGTTATCATGAATAGTGTAATCAAAGAATTTTTGTTGTTTTTTTGTGTGTAGAAAAATAATTGGTTTGTAATTAAAGCTTGGGTTAAATATATATCTAAAAACATCTTAGTTTTATATGTTTTAATCATTAATTAAAAAGTATCAGTTTTACACTATTGTGTCGTTCTAACCTAACTATTAGTAAGCTAAATTTAAATAGACTTTTTGCACTACCTAAGTATTTCTCACTTTATATTTTCAGATGCAGAATGTAGTGCAGCTAAAACACGCGTGAAATAAGCTAGTTAAATAAATAATAAAACAAATAATTAGCGTTTTATTTAGTCCTAAATTAGCTCGATGTTAATGCTAGAAAATATTTTATGCATAAAATATTTTGTCCTGCATAGTCCTAGTCTCTACGACTACTACGCTAAAACATCGCAGTATAAAGCGAACCGATTAGTCTTGATATTAATACGACTAAATTGTATTTTTCCCAAGTATATACCTAATTAAGATTGATAATATCATTCCCCAGTAATACGACCTTTGCAGACTTGGAAAACGTGGAATTATATTAACCATTACGTATGCCATTTGAACTATATTGTTAGATAGTAGTGATTTTACTAGATATCTAAACGGTTCACTCGTGTATTCTTTAGTCAGAATCGATGACCAGTTTCCACCTATTAAGTAGGTAATTTTCATAGGCAAGTGCTGAGAGGACGTCGACTGGTTTTCGACTAAGAATACGTGAGTGAAACCGCTTTGTTAACTAGTAATTGTAATGTCTCGCGTAAGTTTTAATAATATAGTAGTCATTTCTCGTCATAATAATAACTTTATCAAATCTCAAATTAAATAACGGAACAGTAAGATGTTACCTATTTCCAGGGGGATGACAGTGACGTCAGGGAGCGTGTCATTGAATAAAGATGACAAGAATTTGATAGGTATCAGCATTGGTGGCGGGGCGCCACTGTGTCCTTGTCTATACATTGTCCAGGTAATTCAATTTGTTGAGGTTGTACTACAATAGAAAGAAGGTGCAGACGTTACTAGCAAAGATTTTTACTAAAATTTACTTTGAAAATGAGTCGCTATTAACTTCACGTCAGATGTTAAACCTTACATTGCTTAATACTAGCTATAATTTCTTTCAAACGGTAACACCATTGTGTATGCACACTGCTGCTTGACAGAACGGACGTAACAATATCAACAACACAAACCCACCTAGATAAACAATCGCTATCGGTTATTCCTAAGACTGGCAATAAATTGTCCAGTCAATATTTATCTAACTTGAACTAACACTTAATAGTATTTTATAGATATTCGACAACACGCCAGCATCAAGAGAAGGCACGTTGCAAAGCGGCGATGAGTTGGTGGGGGTCAACGGCCAGACAGTGAAGGGAAAGACGAAGGTGGAAGTCGCTAAAATGATACAGTCTGCTAAGGTGAGACTCAAACCGAGTTGTTAGTTTCGTCTGTGGTCAGGTAAAGTTTTTTATTGCTTTGAATGACGAGACGAGCATGCCGTTCGCCTGATGGTAAGCGATACGACTACCAATAAACAGTAGCAACACCATCCAGCACCTTGAGTTACAAAGTACTGTTTGGTATTCCACTGCGCTCGTCATCCTGAGACATAAGATGTTAAGTCTCATTATGTCCAGTAGTTACACTGGCTACAATATCCTTCAAACCAAAACACAAAAGTAGATGCACACTGCTGCTTGGCGGCTAAAATAGTCATTGCGGTGGTACCCACTCAAACGGACTCTCACATATGAGAGAACTACCACCAGTAGTTAGTGGTCTTATTACATTGGACAAGCGTGCAGAGCCTTCGCCTCACTGTGCATTTGCTTATAATTTGCCAGTGTGATAAGACCCTTAACTTTACTTAACCACAAATGAAGCAACGGCGCCTTAATAATACACCTAACTAGCAAACAGCTGAGTTCAATATAGAATAAACAAATAAAATGAAGTAATTTGTGACATCAAACACACTTTAGTCTGATTGGTTCATTTTCGTTGTCGATGTTCAAATTGTACGTAAGATGCTGTAAGTTCATTCATACTGGCAAATCATGGTAAACAAAAAAATAAAAAAACCAAATCGTTTTATTTTCTAGGATGAAGTAACAATAAACTACAACAAGCTACACGCGGATCCGAAGCAGGGGAAGTCCCTAGATATAATAATGAAAAAGATGAAACATAGGCTGGTGGAGAACATGTCTTCAGGGGCAGCGGATGCTCTAGGCTTATCTAGAGCTATTCTTTGTAATGACACTCTTGTCGCCAAGCTAGATGAATTAAGAGAAACTGAGAGCACTTATAAAAGACTTGTGGAGCATTCTAAAAGGTAGCAACGTGTATCGCCGTCGGTTAAAATAAACTTAACTTCAATAAAAATACATTACACAACTAATGAGATGGGCAATTTCCCTTCAACATGACTTCTGATAGCGATTCCATAACCACTCAAAAGTACAAATAATTGTTGTTTTTTATTAACTCGTTCAAAATATGGAGCCTTCAGATCTTGTTGTTTTTCCAGATTTTTTCAATTGAAGCACAACAGCATTTGCTCAGCGCTGGCTTAGTGTCTTCCTTGTGTTAGTGTCCGTCTTCCATACAAAAGATCTACTTAAATATTGATCAAGGATACCTATATGTATAATGTAACGAAAGGTTTAACGCTCGTTGCCCAAGAGTTCCGTTTATATCTCCATAACATATTTCTTATTCCAGAATGTTAAAATCCTACTTCGATCTACTGCAAACGTACAAGGCTATGGGGGATATTTTTGCTGGTATAGGAGTGAAAGAGCCACAAGCGAGGGCTTCTGAGGCGTTCTCGAGGTTTGGACAATACCATAGACAACTGGAGCGGGACGGTATCAAGATGCTGAAGACTTTGAAACCGGTAAGTAGTTTTCATATTATTAGTTACGACCTATCTTTACTTCGTGGTTACGACAAAATGACAAACGTGAATTGTAGACTCTTTACTGTATAACATGAGTGGACTTGACCTTAGTGATACTATCTCTGCAAGTAACTCCAGTAACAGTTTGTTGGTCTTGAATCTTTGTCTACAAGGAGAATATTAAAGACGAGAGTAACATGGCGACTAAAAAAATGGTCCAGCATTTGGCCTACTGTGTTTCTTGCAGTCTGTAAGATTGTCAGAGTTAAAGTAACTTCACGTTGTATCTTCGATGCACAATGTATTGGAAATTGTTTTATTGATATTTCCGTTCACAGATCCTTTCAGACATGGGAACTTACTTAAACAAAGCCATTCCTGACACAAAACTGACCATCAGAAAATACGCCGATACGAAATTCGAGTATTTATCGTACTGCCTGAAAGTGAAGGAGATGGATGACGAAGAATATGGATATAATGCTCTACAGGAACCTCTGTATAGAGTGGAGACTGGGAATTATGAATACAGGTAATTTTAAAATACCAGGCCTATTCCACCACTGAGACATGTAAGGTTAGTGGTTACTAATTAAATTCGTCGTAGATGTTTTTAAGACCGTAGGTACAGCAACTATGGCTAATGCCTAGGGACTAAAGATCATAAAAAAACCACAAAAATCACGATGAAAACCGTAAAATGTATTATATTTCAATGTAACATTTTATTCTGAAAATATCTGAACATTAATGAAATAAAATATTGAAAAGACGATTGTTGCATGACAATGGACTTTTCGTTTTCTATTTCTACAGCATATTATGGAAGAAACATCTACAAATAATAAATCGAATGCCGTTACAGATTGATTCTACGATGCCGTCAAGACGCGAGATCACGTTTTGCTCGTCTCAGATCTGATGTTCTGGTGAAACTGGAATTGTTAGAAAATAAAAAGGCGCAGGACGTCGCGTATCAACTAAGGAAGTTCATTCAAGGTCTTTCCGTGTATCACAAGTAAGTGAATAGTAAATTTCACTAGGTTCGGTTAAAAACCAATCCCAAACAAATCTAGTTTTGTTGAGATATCAACGGTGCCTAATGTTTTTGCTACCTTTGGTATTTTTTTATATTTTTGATCGTTTTTTTATATGTGTCCTAGAAATAAATATGCCAAATTAATATTCTTTTTTATAGAGCGAATTAGAGAGGAACGATGGCACCTGATGATAAGTGATTATCGATCATAAGTATTCATGGTTCCACATAAATAGACTTTGGATTAACTCCTCAAACCCCGTGACGGACACCGCTGTCCATATATATAGGGTTTTCCCATACATCTATATGTATAAGCAGGACTTGAAGGATTAATGTCTTCAATGGTTCCTGAGTTCTTGACGTTACGCAGTTCAAAATTGTTGAACTATTACAAAACAACTGTATTTTTGAATTTACAATATCAGTGAATGTTGGGACCCTCAAAATTTATTTTTGCAGTGAAACTGTGGAACAACTGAAAGAAAATTTGACGCTTTTCCCAGTGGAAGTTGATCTGTCGCAAAACGCTTTTCAATATAAATCTACGGGTCAAATTATACAGGTGTGCCTTTTAATGATTGTATTTTAGGAAGCTTTATATAAACTTACTTTATAGATAAATCACGCAAATTTCAGAGAGCTATGTCTTAGTGGTAATTTTTTTTAAAAAGTGTGTCATAGATTTTTAATTTAACATTACTTAATGATTTGGGTAGACGAAAATAATCCAATCGAAAAACATATTACTTACCTATTTCTAAACATTGACAGCTTAGATTATCAGTTATTAGATACTATCCTATGGAAACTAATGCTGTAAAAGGAAGAAAATATTGTTATTCTAAGAAATTGTATATTAGAATGAACTAGATCCCAAGCTTCTATAAGTCAGATGTAAAGAAAAATATCTTCAATAAGTCATCAATAATAAAATATAATATTCTCAGGATAACCCAGATGATGACGAAGACATAGAATACGCAAAAGAAATCTAAGAATACCATGATATTGAAAAGGAACCTAAACAAATAAACAGACGCCAGACAAAAGACGTGGACTCCACTGAATCGTCAGAGCAACTCCTGCCAGGCATTGATACAGTTGACGTCAACGCGTCAGATGTACCCGACGCAGACAGGTCTAATCTGACGTTACTGACCGAATTGGGTCTGGCTGATGCAGCAATGCCAATGGATAATGAGTTTGGAGAGTTCCAAAATGGACTGCATTTTGCGCAGAAAAATGATGTAGATGATGTTTTTGATAATTTATTAAGTGGTTTCAGTATGAATAACTAAATATATGTTCTATAAAAACTTTTATTTTTACTAGCTTTAACTCAAATACAGCGAAGTTATCTCCTACTTCTCTTAGTAGTGAGAATGGTAGGTTTAATAAAATAAAGATTACGACAAAATATTATATTTTACATTTATAAATTACTAAGATAACATTACACATCAGTCTTCCAACCAAAACTCCTAACTTATGTTAGATTCTAATTTTTTAATTGATCATAAATAAAAGGTAAATAAGACACTTTACATAGAACTTTAGTATTCTAAACATTGGATCTGAACTATGAAGTCATAGAAATTGGCGATGGATGTACAAGAAATTATTTAACTTATGAACATACATCAACCAGGAGTTTAGAAAACATGAATTTACTAAAGCAATGTATTACATAGTAACGGACTGCTTTACATTTTGATACATTTTTTTTACTAAGCCAGTGTCAATCATTTATAATGAATGAAAACAGTTTTCTTATGGATATAAATATTTATCTTTCCGTAGTATTATAATGCTCTTTGTATTTATCTCTTTTTAAGAAAAGTCAAGCTCATGACAGTATTAAAAATGCTCTCAATAAATTATATGTTTCAACATTTTACGTAATCCGTAGTTATTAGTGAATTTTTTACATAATCTACAGCAGTTTTAGAAAAAAATCAACATTCCTATATTTTATATTATGATTTTTTATACATGTGAATGGCCATGTAGTGCCTGGTTAATGATTTTATATTTTTATAGAATCCTGAAAAAGAAACAGTCGAAAGCGGGACTCGAACCCAACAGCTGACAGATGTCGCTGGTCATCTCCTTTAAGAGAATTAAGTACGGATCCTGAATTTGGCAATCGAAAGCGAGGTCGAAATAGCTCAATTGGAAAGAGCGACGGCACGGTTCGCCGGAGGTCGTGGGTTCGAGTCCCGCTTTCGACTGTTTCTTTTTCAGGATTCTATAAAAATATAAAATCATTAACCAGGCACTACATGGCCATTCACATGTATAAAAAATCATAATATAAAATTAGAAAAAAGTTTAGCGACTCGTTTCGGTTTACTTGCTCCTGTAAAGGGGTGGTGCTGAGTTGGTAGTTGTAATAACTGCTGACAGATGTCGCTGGTCATCTCCTTTAAGAGAATTAAGTACGGATCCTGAATTTGGCAATCGAAAGCGAGGTCGAAATAGCTCAATTGGAAAGAGCGACGGCACGGTTCGCCGGAGGTCGTGGGTTCGAGTCCCGCTTTCGACTGTTTCTTTTTCAGGATTCTATAAAAATATAAAATCAACATTCCTATAATTAATAATGATCACTCATCCTGTGAACAGGCCAAGGCACCGAATCAAAAACCTCAACCACATGACTCCCAGTAAGTCCCTTAGCTTTCTCCAAATAAGATTTTACAGCATCCTTCTTCCCATGTATATGATTTAACCTATCTTGAATCCTCGGGATGATGTTCAGAAAGTCCAATTGCTTGATCTTGTCCAAGTCTATGTTTTCGGTGATTGTGTGAAGAGTTTGTGATGCGTGATCCGAGACTGTTTGGAGTTTTAGTGTCGCCATCTGTTGGATTTTGTTTAAATCCAATGTGGCGTTTGTGGAGACGATGAGGAGGGTTATCTGTTGAGGAAGAAATATGGTTTTAGAGTCTATGTCGTATTGTGAAGCTTAAATATTCCTGGTATGATGTGGGATTAAATTTTACAAAAGAGCGTCTGACTGATTTCAAAACTTCTTTTTATGCTAAACTACTAAACTACTACCACATACTACGAAACTATGGAACCAATTGCCGCCAGCAGCATTTCCGGACAGATACGACCTGGCGACCTTCAAAAAAAGAGCGTATTCCCACCTAAAAGGCTGGCAACGCATCTCTGTACCCCTGGTGTTGCAGATGTTCATGGTCGGCGGTGATCACTTACCATCAGGTGAACCGTATGCTCGTTTGCCGCCTATATCATAAAAAAATCCTAATCATTCTTGGATCCTAATTTCATCCCTAGTGCCCTAGGAAGAGTCTAGGAACACCTGAGTTCACAGTCCATAATAATCGTAGACAGTAAATTCCTTTATGATAATACTAGCTTTTGCCAGCGGCTCCGCCCGCGTTAAAAAGTTTTTCCGGGATAAAAGTCCCGCTTTATGTTTCCCGGGATAAAAAGTAGCCTATGTGTTAATCCAGGACATGATCTACCCGTGTGCCAAATTTCATCGAAATCCGTTCAGTAGTTTTTGCGTGAAAGAGGAACAAACATCCTTACATCCATACATCCAAACATCCATACATTCTTACAAACTTTCGCCTTGATAATATTAGTAGGATATGCAATCTGACATTTGTCGTCGAACCAAAATAGTAATAATAATAATATAATTTATTTTCTCTTTATAAAGGCAAAACTTTGAGTAACAATAATATGTGTCTTAAGCTAGAATAGCTAAGTAGGTACCTACTCAAAGATATTTGAATTTTTACACTTTAACATAATTTTAAAGCTTTTTTTATAATCTAGAATCATTTAGGTGACTGGGAGTTAAAACAATGTTAAATAACACTCATTAAATGTATTTAATAATCGGGGAATAATTATATAAACCCTGATATTTTTTTATTATTGTTCAAAGGGCAATTATTAAATGGGAGTAATAATGATTTATTACTTACCAACACAATAGTTCTCATCGTGTACGGTGTGTTAGCGACTGAGTCGGCATGCCCAAGGCCTGTTAGATTTAAAGTCGCGGTTGCAGAATCTGATTGACGGCCGGCGGGTTATTCTGATCTTTTCAATAAAAAATGCACTGAAGAAAAAAATATTTCACATATATACATAGCGTCATTATTTTAGCATCACGCTTTTCCCCTTTTCAGCAATAGGCAGAAATGTAACACACCCACATTTGGCCAGCTATTTTAGGATTCATATAATAGGTGGCAAGCATAATTTAGCACGCTCAATTCCAGACTTTGGGCTGATGCTGAGCAAAAAAAGCCAAAATTCTTAAATATCCGATATTCTAAAATACGTTAGATCGGCAATCGTGCCGCGTACGCAATACAACCAGGTACACCACCGAGGCAGTAAATATTTTTCAAGTTTATAATAAAAAGAGATTAAACCATATTTGTGTACAGGTTGGCTTTATCAATGCGATATTAATTTTACACGCGGGTAAGAATAAACCAGTAATAATAAAAATTATAATAAAATAAGCCGTAAGTCGCATAACAGTGAAATAACAGAAAGGAGATGCGCGTAGTAGGCGTGACGTCACCAAGCTTAATGATGGGTGTACGAAAGAGATAGCATTACTCTCCTCGCTCATATCTAAAATTTTAATTAGGTACTTTCAGCCTCATTTTTCTACCGATCTTGGTCCTTTTATACCATCTCGTTTTCGCATTTTAGTAATGTCAGATATGTTTCCAGATAGCCCTATATGTGAAATGGTTATCTGTCTTTCCAAAGCAAATAAACATTATTTTGTAGAGAAATTATGAACCAAGCAAATGATGAATGCCGACACAATGGACTATTTTTAAGGTACTTGACAGAAAACTATGCCATTAATTATCGTCAACTAACAGAATACACCCGCAGGGGAAAGCTAGGCATTAGTTATTCATAATTTGTCTAAATTCAAGTCACATACAGTCGCCTAGCGAATAATAAGTGTGACAATGATTTATTGTAGTACACATGTTACTTAATACATTGATTACATACGTTACGAGATAGATACGCGATTAAAATTAGCCAAATTACCTTGAAAAAACTGTTTTTCAGAAGGTCAATAGATTTTCTATTTCATATTGAAAAAAAGCTAGTTAAGACTGTTAATTTTGTTTTTAGGAAAGTCATTAGAAAAAACAAATTTTGTAAAGAGTTTTTTTGATTTCGCGTGCAAAAGAATATGGAGTTTTAAAATAATACAGTAAGGACAGATACTTCATCCGTAGTTCAAGGAACATGATCATGGCAGCTATGCGTGAATTTTGGTAAATTGAGCAAAATTCAGAGATTTTATAATATACATGAAAATGGTCATTACACAAAATGTTTTGAGATTTTCATAAAAAAAAAATGGTTCTATCGAAGTCTGAAGATTCAAACTAAGTTGGACTATAGTAATAAGAAAACGCTTTCGTAAAAATACATTTCTATCGAAGTATTTTCAATAAAAAAAAACTTTTTACAAAAATAAACCGACTTCAAACCACTACTAGTAATTACAAAAAACTTACGATATTAAAGTAAATGATTATTATAGAAAAATCCCACCCAGTCGTTACAACCCAAAAATAAAACAAATAATTCTTAAAATAAAAATTTATTAAACCATATGCACAAATTATTACAGCTTAAAATATACTTATACATATCTGCGCTCAGTGCTGTCCGTATATAACCGCTCAATAATGGAAGTAATATAGCCCTAATATTCCAATGAAAACAGAGAATTAAATACAGGTCGAATACAGAACCTCCTTTTTTGAAGTTGGTTAAAAAACTTGCGTAACCTTCATTTGCAGGCAGTTAAAAATGTATTTAAGCCGCGGTTCCATTGTGCAAGTACTTGCATATAGTAGAGAGAAATGAGAAAGTAAGTCACCTGATGGTAAGTGGTCACCATTCATAAACATTCACTATAAATTGCATTATTGCATGCACATGCGCATTTTATCCCCGGAGGGGTAGGCGCAACTAGTGCACCCACTTTTCGCCGTACGTATTCCGTCCCATGATGTGATAGGGGGCGAGCCTATCGCCATATCGGGTACAAATTCCAGACTTCGAGCTGATAGAACAGATACGATACGAATTGAAGTAGGCATTCCTACTTAAATTCGTCTTCAGCTAGTTTCTAGAAGTTATCTAACTGCCGTTTCCAATAGACAATCCTAATCGCTTTTGACGATCCATCGCGAAAATAGACCAATCAGGGGGCTTAGGATGAAAAAAAAACATGTTGCGTCTCCGCTTCGTTTTATTGTGATTGGTTGAGAGACTGACGTATCGGTCTCTCGATCAATCACAAACATCAAAATACCAATACGTCAGTCTCTCAACCAATCACAATTAAACGAAGCGGAGACGCATCGTGTTTTTTTTTTCACATCCTAAGCCCCCCAGAAGGCATTATTTTTCACATGCTTACAAATGACTCATTTTGATTGGTTTATTCTTGACATCGGATCGAAGATTAAGATTGAGATCGTTTATTGAAAACGGGCGTAATTCGTATCTGGGAATATAGCAAAAGCTGTTTCCCGAAGACGTTGCACATAAGAGAATTTCTAGTTATGACGAACGACAATTACCCCTTGCAAGTCGACACAATAGAGTATTAACTTTTTTTATACAATTATGAAAAATGTATTCTATCCAAAATCTAATGGAAAAAGAATTTTCAAAATTGGCGTAAGTTCTTCTTCTTTGATTACTGGCGACAAGCTTGAGTAGGAAGCTATTCCGCCAACGTCACGTTGTTGAATATTATTTAATGCTCTTAGGTTGAATATGCTTATGATTAGTGACTTTACGTTGGAGATTTAGGTTAATGGGAGAAGACAAAGGGGACTGATTGATTTATATATTTTTTCCAGCTGGCATATTGAATTGGCGTTTTACCCTTAGTTATAAAGCTTTGAAATTTGGTGGAAAAAGTAGCTGTCAAATAACAGCAATACTAAGCTGTCACGTCACCAAGCGCCGTCGGCCATAACGCTGCCTGCGTGCGAAAGAGATAGCACGATGTCCCCGCCACGCCCCCACTTTTGCTCATAAGAATATTTTAAAATGGAATAACTGCTTTTTTTTCAATCGATTTTCATGAGAATTTTTTTTTTCGTATTATTGTCTGTTACAATAAAATAATTTACATTTTCAAACATAGGAAACTACCCTATTATGCCGGCCTAAACAAGCTGATCGCGTCTATAGCGGGTTTTACCTTGTTTACGGGCGGATACAAATATCCTACCACCACTTAATATAAACCTCCTTATTCCCTATGATAGTGTTAACGCGTAACGCGTCCACGTTAAGTAACTTCGTGTAATTAGTAATGGTATTCTGTATGCCAAATTCCATAGTGATAAACGCGATGAATTATACGCGCTTGTTACGAACGGTGAAAATAACGTGTCATAGATAATAAGGGGACTGGTGACACATTTACTCTTTCATTATTCATATTCATTACTGTAACTCCTGACCGCCATTTTGAAATAATAAATCGACCATAACTTCTAACGTGTCTATTTTTCCTGTATTGTATCGGAGGTTTAAGTTATGAGAATGTTTTTCGAAGTTATTACAGAAAGATTATTAAGACAGTTTACGTTTACGTTTCCACGAGGATTTGTTAACGCTCATGATAAATCTGATCAATTAATTAACCGAATTATTTTTGTAGTGCAATATGCATTATAGTAATATTAATCCCGAAGTATATTATTTATTTTATCAATATAACAACCAACAATTCGTGAATATTTTCAACCGCGAGTCCTCTGCACAGTAGCGTTTATATTTTAAAAATTACTATGTTTTTATATTCGCTTATGTTTTTTCACTTTTTTTGTGTACACTTTGATTTTTCCATAGCAAATTCCAGCTATTATAAATGTAACTTAATGTTAGTGTAAAAAATAAATTCAAAACGAATCTGCCGTACGCTTTACGAATCCTATCAATATTTAGACTATATATAAGGCAGATTAAACGATCTCAAGCAATATTGACGTTAAATACATATTAATATGTCAGTTTGGTTTGACAGTGCTTATTTTACAGAGATTCGAAATTTTGAGCACACTAATCATCGAATTATCGGTAAATCGATATTTCATATCAATATAAACACTAAACGAATTTAAAATCGATTAAGTGTTACGAAACTATCGATATTATGTATCGATAAAAACTTTGAAATATATCGATACGGCATTAGATCCTACCCTACCACGTAGGCTCTTAGCAAATACGAATCAAAATAACTGATTTGAAAAGGCATTTTTCAAAATCTAACTTCAAAAATATGCCCTTTAAGTTTACAGCAGGTTAGAACCACAAACACGTTAAAATCCATAGCTGGTTCGAAGGACCATTTTCACATTTCATTCTACATTTAAAAGATAAGCCTTTAATTTGTTGTAAGTTAGAACCGTGTGGTTTATAAATAAGCACTGCGAAACAAAACGTATAACTATACACAATTAACGCTACAAGTAAATATATCACATGTTGTAAAGGCGCGGGTCTATGTCGCCCACGACTGCAGCTGGGCCAGCTCGTCATCGTCCTCTGCGAAAAAAACGTTATTGTAAGTACATAGAGTATATTTTCCTATAGCAACGAGTAAATTTTTTCGATGGATATCTAAACAAGCCAGAAACATGATATGGTAAACGATACATAACAATAACCCTTGTAGCCTGCGTAATTATTGAGCATCATGAGACTTGACATTTTATGATTCAGTGAGACGAACACAATGAAGTGCCATGAGGAATATTGTAATTCAAAGTTCTGTATTATGTTATAACTGATTATGGGCGTATCGGTTACCAGACGAGCTTCATGCTCGTCTCGTAACTCAACAGCAACCATATATATAACTCACCAGTCTGCTTGGACTTGCTCGGCCTGGGCTTGTCGTGCACCAGCTCGGAGGAGGGCACGTCCGGCAGCTTGTCCGTCGGCACGTTGATGCCCAGCATCTCCTTGTCCAGATCCTCCTGGAAATTGATATTATCATGTGAAACAAAAAATATAATGTTAACTATGAAAGACCTAATCCACACTTTAACTTGCATTGTTTTTTATTTAGTTTAAAAAAATTTAGTAATAAATACATTTAGTTTAAAAAAAATACAATCACGCCTTTAGCTTTGAAGGGCTAGGCAGAGGTGGAACCAGGGCACCTATTTCGTCATGAGTGATAGGAGGCAAGCCCTCGCCCTATCAGGCGCAAATTCCAGTCTCTTGGTTGATACTGAACAGAAAACGTATGTATGTGTGTATTGTTTTTCATTAAAATAAATAATATTCAATACTAGCTTTTGCCCGCGGCTCCGCCCGCTTTAAAAAGTTTTTCCGGGATAAAAGTCCCGCTTTATATTTTCCCGGGATAAAAAGTAGCCTATGTGTTAATCCAGGACATGATCTACCCGTGTGCCAAATTTCATCGAAATCCGTTCAGTAGTTTTTGCGTGAAAGAGGAACAAACATCCATACATCCAAACATTCATACATTCTTACAAACTTTCGCCTTTATAATATTATAATATATGTCGGTGACAGTGACGGCGATATCAATACACATAGGTTCACATAATAAAAGTTACAAATGAATTCTCTTCAACTGGCTATTTATTGTTCGTTGGTCTATTATTGCGTAATAAACTGTTCACAGAGTACAATACCACGTCAGGATTCATTATTAACTTTGGTTATTATAACACACTGCATATTGAGACTTGATAACCTAACCAAACTTAAAGAGAATTATAATGATTAAACTACTCCATTGTAATCCACTCATCTCGTAACAACTCTAATTACCATAGTAACCGCTTTACTAAGAACTGTCCTATATGAAAACCTCCATAGTAACCACAAAGTATTTAACTGCACCGAACTAGTCTTTTCACGTTTATTATTTTATCTTACCCGTCGTAATATATTCAGGCAACCTCAATGAGATTTATAAAAAGGAATTACCCGACATATATAATATTCAATATTAACCCTGTGTAATGGTATTGATGCATGAATGAATACATATTAATATGGATCCATGACACCGAGATCTGAGATGGCGAGGATAAAGGACTAAATATTATTGTATAAGGCAGCAAGTGGCCAAAAGTTGTATTAGTGAGAACAAATGGTAGACATAATAAAAGAAATAAATGAATGAATGAACGAATGAATGAAACACTAACCTGTTCGAGCTCCTCAAGTTCCTTCTCAAGCTCGTCCTCGTCGATATCGTTGGGGAACGCGACGTTGTTGCTGATCGCTTCGGTGATCTCGCGCGAAATATCGTGCTGTTCCGCTATGTCATCCATTATATCGTGCACCTTGTCAACATCACTGGAGAGAAATTTTGATTAGTTTATACGTGTTACCAGCTTTTACTCGCGGCTTCGCCCGCGTGAATAAATGTTTTTGAGATAAAAAAAAAGTACCCTATAGCACTCAAGAGTAATATAGCTCCTATTAATGAAAGAATTTTCATAACTTAGACTTAACCAACCTAAGTCGACCCAGATAAACACCAATTCCATTTATACCTTTAAAACCCCAACACTAATACTTACATGTCCTTATGAGCGAGTTTCATAGCGTTGGCCGCCTCCTTCATAGTGTTCAGTACTTGAGCGTTAGTGTTGGCGCCCTCAAGTGCCTCCCTCTGCGCTTCTATCTGCGTGAGCGTGCCATCGATCTGCGTGAGCTGTTTCTCATAACGCTTCTTGCGCTTGAGCGCCGCGATTGCCGCTGAAAAATATAGTTTAGAACATTAACAGAGGTTCATGTTCCCAGATAGGTGATATCATATCGAGGGGTGAAAGGCTATTTTTGACTTAAGATACTTTTTTGAGATATTAAGTTATATATACATTTGGAATCAGTATCTTTTTCTGATTACTGTTGCTTAAGCTAAATAGCCTTTCACCCCTCAAGATGCTTGTTCGGTTTAGTGACCTAATATTTGGAGTGTGGTCTAAGAGGTGGTAGTCTCTATAATTATCTAGGTCAGACCACGCTATAGTTGAGGAAACCTTTGGAACTTAGCTGCATTATGTAATTCCCTTTGCTTATTATAATAAAACCACATGTAGGGACCTTATAACCTCAATCAGCTGTAGTCACAATTCTCAGGGTAGAGGGAATGATAGATACCTACTTTACGAAAAATCATCTTACTCATTCAAGATGTTTTAAGGGTTTGAATGTTTGTAATTAGTAAATGGAAATTCCAAACATATTTTAATGATTTATTTACACAGATGGACCATATCATTGATACAGGCTACATTTTACTCCAAAAAGTACACAATGGATTTTTATTCACAATACATGTAACAACATTAAAATCTAGTACTTTAATATAAACAATTCGAAACTACAGGTTTTATTTTGGTATAGAAAGGTTGGTACACATATTATTACTATCACTTACAACTGATACCAGTAATAAATTGTGAAATCAGTGAGCCAGAAACAAATAAGTGACAGTCCATACACTGCCTACCCATTGGATATATACTTGATATTATGTACCATCGAACTAAACATGGTTGACAAGACGGATAACAAGATGGACTTGTGTACCGAGAGTTCCGTACCAACTTGTACAAAAGGTACCTAAGTATATAAGTTCATATTTCGCCAAAATAAATTAATAAATTAGTCAAATTTGCAATGCAATGCAATCAGCCCTGTATTATATGCCATTTATTATATTATATCGCCACTGCTGAGCATGGGCCTACTTTCAACTGAGAGGGTTAAGGCTTTAGTCCACCATGCTGCCCGAGTATGGATTGGCAGACTTCACATACCTTCGAAATTCAGAGAACTTCTCAGGTATGCAGGTTTCCTCATGATGTTATCAGTCACCGTTAAACCGTGCAATAATTCACAAAGAATACATACATAATTAGAAAAGTCACTCCCAACTAGGCTATTGCCACTTCTAATAAAATTTCAATTTCAATTTGATTAAAAATAAATAAATCAAATGTAAAAATTTTTTACCGTAAAATTTTATGGGACAATTTAAAACATGGTAACATATATAGCAGTAACCACATAAAGCTGCAATTCAGATAGCATAATATCGTCGAGGATAGTGCAAAACCGCCCCTTCAAGTCCCACTTATATATATAGATGCATGGGAAAACCCTATATATATGGATACTGGTGTACGTCGCAGGGCTTGAGGAGTCAAGTGATTTAAAAAAAGTGTTAGTGTAGCAAAGACTTTAAGGACTTTTTTTATCACTTACATGGTCAGAAAGGATTGAGACACTCAACTTAAAAGTGCTCACCCTGCTAAAATAAAATAAAAAAATACAGATCGGACAAAGAAGTGGCTTATTGTTAAAGAATTATGACATATTACCACGACGCACATATAAACATAATAAAAAAAACTTACGCGGTATTGCACTATCCCTGACGATATGACAAGATATTTCAACTGGTGGGCTAACAATCACCTGCATTGAATCACGGCTTTTTTATTCTATAATGGCCCTACTGCCAGTAGCCTGACGCGAGTCGGCTGTTCTGGCCATACCGGTCTTTAGGGTGAATGCAGAAGGCGCTTGCAACCCTTTGAATTAAGTGACCATGCTGAGGGCAACTCACTAACGGGTTAAGAACCTCGGTTCAGAACGGCCACTGAGAGAGGATGAGACATCAACGATTAGGGAAAGATTGGTTTTTAGGCCTAATCCTATTAGATTGTGTTGTCATCGCCACGCGGGCCGGAACTGCTAGGAGGGTCGGGGGGGCGACGGGGAACGTGGCGAGGTCGTCGACGGCGAGGACGGAACTGCGGTTTTGTGGAGTGTTGGAGTTTCAAGAACTCATTCTTATGGCGGATGGCTAGAGTGAATTCGTCCTCTGGATCGGTTAATAAGAATCACTGCAGTGTTATATCAATGTTTGTAAAGATAAAGTATTTTCAAAACTAGGACAAAACGTCATTTCACCTTAAGCATATTTTTCCTGGTTGATTTTTATTGTCAACCAGTTAACTAATCATAGTAAATGATAAGATAGTGTTATTATTGTTAGAAGTGTGAGTGCTTCCCACGGGTGATGTAAAATATTGGGCACACAGACATAACGAACGGAATCACAAACAGCATAACAAGGACAGTAATGAATCAACAAAGCCATAATGACTGCAACGCAAACACAAGTTGATCCCAACAATGGATGAAATACATCGTTACACTCACCGCGCTTATTCTTTGTGCCATTTTTTCTTGCTGTTTGTATCTCTAAATCGATTTTCTTTTCTAGAAACTCTTGTTTTTTTATGAGTAGCTCCTCAGTCTCGCGTAATTTTTGTATCGCCTCATGTGTCGATGGACCCTTTTCTTCTTTTTTTCCACCGAATATTTTGCCTAGGAAACTCATTTTTTGAATTTAGAATGCTGTGAAACAGTAAATAATTTGCTTTGTCGCGAAATTATTAACTAATTACGCATACGAAACGAAAATTATTTCTTTTTGTAGGATATGCGTCATCCCATTGACAATCGGAACATATGGTTTTTAGTTTTTGCAGTTTAAAAAATCAGGAATCCCCCTTCAAATAATTATGAACCTAATTTTGCAATATCTATTTTTTATTAAGAAATAAAAATACAAGAAATATGTTAAGCGAATGATTATAAAAATAAATTAATTTAGAATTAATTTTCCGTTCGTTATTCTAATTCACTTTTGAAACGCACCGTGACTTAGAAAGCTGTTTTGTGTCAAAGTATTATCTCATCAAAGTTGAAAGCAATGTCATTACATATTATTGCTGCCAGTTCCTATGTGTACTATCTTTGTTTACATTATAATTCGTTCAGTAACTTTATACGAATAATTTCTGAAGGGCCAACTGCATAATGTAATATTTATCTTTTATTTTGGAAAACGCTTTGCAGTTTACCCCATTGAACATTAAACCTTACAATAATTGCTTTTTTTTATTTTGTTTTAAAAAAAAAATGATTTATTTTATACGTGACAGCTGAATAGCGACTTTAGGCTAGTTCACAATGAATTTTCGGCGACTTCAACCGTCGTCCGTCATACATCTGGCAACACTGCCGTGATCCGTCCATTTCCAAGTTGTGTATTTGTTTTCACCTGTGAATTAATTTCATTTTTTCTACAAAAGTACAGTGAACACAGTACAAAAATCATATCAGGCGTGAAGCTTAGACATTAAATATGGTACGCGTAATCACTCAAGACACCTACGATGAGGTTGTAAAAGAAAATATGGAAGAATTCGACATGAGTCCAGAAGAAGCAATAAACGAAGCAATAGCTCAATTTGAAGCACAAGTAAGATGTTTAATTGTTTTTTAATTTATAATTACGCACTTGAATACTACTTAAGTAATTAGTTTCAATAGTATTTTTTTGTAAAGTTTTATGTAAGGAAATAATCATGTTGGTCATGATCAGATTTTCGAAAAAAGTTTTTACGAAGGCGAGAAAATACAATAGAAAATGTTGATTAATAAGGCTGAGTTGCCTTATCCTTAATAAATAAATAAATGTATTTTGCCTGTCAATTTCTCTTTGCATAATACTTTATAACAAAAATAAACGACTTGACAACCTACACAACACTTAGCACTGTTATTCCCGTTTGTTACAGTTATTTGGTTATTATAAAGTTATAATTATTAATTAATAAGCGCAAACAAGGCATCAGTCAACCTTGCAGGTGGACGGCCGACGCTGCGCTTGCCAGTACGTGGTCTCCACTGGAGAACTTTTTTGCCCATCTGCCGTCAGTTCTTCGAACTATGTGCCCTGCCCATTGCCACTTCAGCTTGCTTATCCGTTGGGCTATGTCAGTGACTTTCGTTCTTCTATGGATTTCCTCATAAAGGCTGCAGGAACGTGCTGGATGCAGGCCTCTTTTGACAGGTCCATCTGGAAATCTTTGGGGGAGGACTATGTTCAGCAGTGGACGTCATGTGGCTGATGATGATGAAGCACAAACACAGTTAATTACAATACTTTTATAAAGGATCTAGATCTGTAAACTGTAAAAGAGCTAATATGACAAGCGCACTAAATGGCGATAGGCTCGCCCCCTATCACATCATGGGACGGAATAACGGTGAAAAGTGGGTGCACTAGTTGCGCCTCTGCCTACCCCTTCGGGGATAATAGGCATGAGTGTATATGTATATGTATGTAAACATTGACACAACAATCTTCATGAACACTTCCATAAAAAAATGTTGACTACCCGGGAATCACATGTTATTTTTTGTTCACATTTCATTAAATTCCTAAATCAATGGAGTATAGATGAAAATGAGAATTGTATCATGCCACTTAAAAATCGAAATCCTTGTGCAATTCTATAATCACTACTAGCTAATATAGAGAGAATAACTCCTCTAAGTATATACCACTCCAGAAAATTCTTTACCACTACTTCGGACAAGTTACCTCTGTGGTGTCAAAACTCCTTCACTGACAGCAAAATAAATTATGTTCCCTATTTGTGCTTACTTATACATGAGAAATGGTGACCACTTATCAGCCTACCATTGATCAATGTCGTGGACCATTCATCAGCCTACAGAGGAAAGAGAAAGTAATTTATCTCTTATGTTTGAATGTCATACAAAATAACTTTCTATTATCCTTAAAAGTGTAATATAACGCACTTGTAGGTTATTTTTGGCCGCTATCATAAAATAATCCCTTTAGAGGTTATGTAGTTTCTGAGTACCTTAATTTTCAAATATAATCCACAGATTCGATGCCGTAACTAAATTTTAAAGGGCCTGTGGAAAATTTATTAAATAACATGAAAAATCTGTACCTATATTGTTTTTTTCCGATGACCCTTTCTTAGGTCCTGTTAAACCGTATTTTACATAATTTAGAGCCCTCCTAAAGGCAGGGTGTTTCCCCTGCCATGCTACTCTACATAAATTAGATGTTTATAATGCATAGTATGCAAGATTCTTTGTAAGATGCTGATCTAATGACTGATATCATCATCAGATGATGTCATATCATGATTTGTATCATGGAATTATACATTATTATTGTTCATTCACATGCATAGTTAAATTTATTTGCAATGCAAACTGATCTCATTGATTGCTTCATTTTCGAATTTAAATATTTATATTTTTAGACTGCCTCGGTGGCGTAGTTGTATTACAGTACGACTGCAAAGCTGAGGTCTCGGGTTCAATCCCCGGGTCGGGCAAAGTGATATTGAGTTTTTATTCAGTATCAGCCCGGAGTCTGGAATTTGTGTCCGATATGGCGATAGGCTCGCCCCCTATCACATCATGGGAAGGAATAATGGCGAAAAGTGGGTGCACTAGTTGCGCCTCTGCCTACCCCTTCGGGGATAACAGGCGTGAGTGTATATGTATGTATGTATGTATATTTATAGGTAGGTGTTATCCTTACATACTATAAAACCAAGTCCCTGCTGCATCTGTCTGAACATATATACATACACTCACACCTTTTTATCACTGAAAGAGTAGACAAAGGCGCAACGAATGCACCCACTTTTTGCCATGTGTATTCTGTCCCATGATGTGTTAGGGGGCAAGCCTATCGCCATATCTGGCACAAATTCCAGACTAGGCTGAATAGAAAAATCCAATATCACTTTCCCCAACCCGGGTATCAAACCTCAACCTCAGCATTGCAATCATACGGTAATACAACTACGCCACCGAGGCAGTCTGCCTAAACATGATACATTCATAAACTACCAAACGGATTTTGATAAAATTTGGTATGGATATAGTTTGGGACCCTGTGTAATGCCACGTAATGCTTTTATAATTGAAAGGACATAATGAGACTTAACATCTTATGTCTCAGGATGACGAGCGCAGTGGAACTCCACACAGTACTTTGTAACTCAAGGTGCTGTAAGTGTTACTACTGTTTATGGGCAGTCATATTGCTTACCATCAGGCGAACTGCACGCTCGTCTCATCATTCAATGCCATAACAAAGATAAAAACGGTCTGCATAGTATTGTTGCTTTTAACTTTTCAAGAGCATTTGTGTTGCATTCTATAATGCAAGTATTATTAATTTAGAGCACATTATTTGTAATAGTTATGGTTTATCAATTATCGTTCGCTTTAACAGTGAAGAAATACATCATGAGGAAACCTGCATACCCAAGAAGCTCTTTATAAGAATTTCGAAGGTATGTGAAGTCTGCCAACCCGCACTAGGCCAGCGTGGTGGACTAAGGCCTAAACCCTCTCAGTAGTAGAGGAGGCCCGTGCTCAGCAGTGGGTAGTATATAATACAGGGCTGATTGCATTGCATTTGTAATAGAAAATTTTCCATATTATGCTGTACACTTTTTTATTGCAGGGTGTAGATTTATCACATATTATAAAGGACTTGGCATTGAGCTCTGGAGATGATCACCTGGTCTCAACAACTGTAGCAAAATTGAAAGAGATTTGGGAAAACAAACAACATGATTATAATGATCTGATGAAGGAATTTGATACATTGCAGGTATTAATGAGTTGATGAATTTTCTTATTAAGAGAAGTAATGTTTGAAAAAAATAAAATACATATAAATACAACAGAAATCAATGAAGATATAAATGGTATAAATTATATAATCAGTCTGCATATATTGTAACATAAAAAATTACATATAATTAAGCTCTTCGACTGCCTCGGTGGCGTAGTTGTATTACAGTATGGCTACAAAGCCGAGGTCTCGAGTTCGATCCCCGGGTCGGGCAAAGTGATATTGAGTTTATCTATTTAGTATCAGCTTGGAGTCTGGAATTTGTGCCCGATATGGCGATAGGCTCGCCCCCTATCACATGGGACGGAATAACGGCGAAAAGTGGGTGTACAAGTTGCGCCTCTGCCTACCCCTTCGGGGATAGAAGGCGTGAGTGTGTGTGTGTGTGTGTATTAAGCTCTTCACGGAAAACAATAATCACCTCTTACCATATCACTCCTTGTAATAAAGGATTTCTATGTTTGTCATAACATTGTAAAATATGTATCCATTTTGCCTTTATCGCGGGCCATACGATTGCTCAATATTATTTCCGAGAATGTGGATATATTTATATGCAACCTGCAGGAATTCACAGAAGTGGCCTACATGTGTATTGAGGTTAATAGGAATTAGCAAATAACTTTGTACAACACCGCTTTACTATATTATCTGCAATGGTTTTGTATATATGTATAAATAAATAAATAAATATTTCTTTTCAGTCGGAATGTACAAAAGACATAGCTCGGCGAGTAAGAGCCAGTAAAGATGGCGCGTACAAAGTACTGATCACAATCTTGGACTCAAAACAGAGTAAATTCTTCCAAGAGTTGAGTGATCATGACCGGAGACTAATATTGAAGGTGTTGGACTGTCTGATAGCGTTAATGGACATGCAGCCAGATCTCTTGGATCAGAAGGGTATCGATTTGATTAAAAAGTAAGTGTTTTCATAAATAGATAACATTTGTTCATTGTCATCGATTCGTTGTCGAGAAGAGTATTGTAAGAACGAAACTTATGAAATTCATCTAAGATGCCCCTGTATATATTTTAGAGGAACTAAACGATGTTTCCTATTGGGACTGCTGAGACGAATGTCCGCAGGTTTAATGACTTTGAATGTTGCGTGTATTGTCATTCGTTTCAACGGTGAAAGAAAACATCATGAAAGTACCTACCTCCTTCTCCTCCTCCTTCTTCTCGTTCTTCTTCTCCATCTCCTGCTCCTCCTTCTCTATCCCCTCTTTCTTATTCTTTCTTTTTCCCTTCTCCTCCTTATCCTCCTTCTCTTTCTCATCCTTCTCCTTATCTTTCTTCTTCTTCTCTATCTCCTCTTTCTTCTTCTTTTCTCCTTCTTTTTTCCGTCGCCTTCTTTTCTCCTTCTTCTTATTTTCTCCTGCTTCTTCTTTTCTCCTTCTCCTATAAAAGCGGTCTGCATCCAGCAGATTACTGCGATCTCTTTACACAGACATCTGTGTATCTTGTAGGACGTCCACGCTGCGCTTCCCATTACGTGATCTCCGCTCGAAAACTTTTTTACCGCATCTGTTGCCAATACAAAGTGTAAACATTTGAGTATGTTAAAAAAATGAAATGTTGTGAATTCTCTTTTTTCTTTTTTCAGTATACTTGATAACGTAGAAGATGAAGAAATATTAACGGCGACTCTAAAATGGACCACTAACTGCTGTTTAAAACATGAGATGAATCGGCAAAAGTTATTCGCCAAAAGTATTTCTGATAATCTCAAGTGTATGTTAAAGGTTACTGGGAATGTAAAGGTTCGATCCATTATATTATCTGAATTTTGGTTTATTGTATGTAAGCCTATTACCATTAGATAATAAAGGATTTGTACTGTTTTTTTTCTGTTTATTAAGGGCTTTACCACATTTATAGTAAATATGTGGCCTTGATCACATAAATTCTGAAATGCTTATAATTGCTGAATTGTTATGAATAATACCAGAGTAAAAGCTTTTGTGCTTTAAATTCGGTATTGGCATTTCAGCTTTTTTGGGTTGATTTTGGCTTCTTTATCTACATTTTATTATATTTTATTTTCAGTTACTGAGTTCAACCCTCGAAGTTATCAGAAAGTTGACCCTAGACGATGACATTAGAGTTGAATTTGGCAAAGCACATGACCATGCAAAGGAATTGGGTGCACACCTTTTGGTGCCACTTACTAATTTATTAAAAGGTAAACACATTGACTATACAATATCATCTTCCGACATCCCATTCCAAGTGTTTTACGACACAGGAATCGAACCCCAATCTTTCTGAAAAACAACCCTGATTATCACTAAACTAAGGGGCAACTTTTCACTAATACCACTTGTACTTTAATTGCCAAGCATGCCGCTCCCCTGATGGAAAGAGATACGACCGTTTATAATCAGTACCACCACATATAACTTTGAATTATAAAGTACCGCGTGACAATCGCTTGTGCTCGTATGACTCTGAGATTGCCTCGGTGGCGTAGTTGTATTGCGTACGCGTTACAAGTACGATTTGCGCGCTGAGGTCCTGGATTCGAATCCCGGGTCGATCCAAAAACATTGTGACTGGGTTTTTCCATCTTAAAAATTACTCAGTCGCAGCACGAAGTCAGGAAGTTGGTAGTGTGATACCCCCGTGCCTCGGAAGCACGTAAAGCCGTTGGTCCTGCGCCTGATCTCTCTCCGGTCATGTCGGATTGCCTTCTCACCGGACTATGAGAGTGAAGGAATAGCGAGTACACCTGTGTATTGCGCACACACTTGTGCACTATAATATCTCCTGCGTACCTGGCTGATCTCCGTTGAGATTGATCGCCGTGGCCGAAGCTGGCTAAGAGGATTACGTAGTCGTGGTACCTGCCCAGACGGCCTCTTGCATACGAGAGACCAGCTACCAGTCAATGTCAGTAATAAACTCAATCATATTGAATATTTTGTTTTGTTTTTCTTAAAGTCTACAATAGTAATATTTTTGGTTAAACAAAACTCGCCAATCCATAACGAACTCTATTCCCTCTACAGAGAACACAAAACCACCGCTGGCTCCAGAGCTGATGCTGACAATGGCTGCGTTGATAGTGAGGCACGAGTTGTGCAAAATGGTCGCCGATGCGGGTTCTGATGTACTGTTCACTGTGCTAGCTGATAATTATGAAAATGTTGCTGTTATACAACAGGCTAATAAATTGTAAGTTTTTTTTTTTTAGTTTTTTTTTTTTTTTTTTTAGTTTATTTTATACATACGTACGTACAGTCAAAAAAGTGTATGCTCGACCACCTTGAGGTTCTAAATTAGTCGCTTGCTTGTCGTCTGTGAGCACCATGCAGCTTACAGCTAAAGTAGACAATAAAAGTTATCTGCTGTTTTCTTTGTACATCTCCGAAACGATCGCAACTGCTTAGTAAAATATGAAAAATGGGCGTTTTATGTTGAGAGAGTGTACTAGCACCAAATTGGGTAATTGTACATACATGTATTTTTTTATATAACTGAATGACGAGAAGTAAGTTACACATAGATACATTGACTGATATTAAGTCTTAAGCCACTGGCTTGGGTGGTTGCAGGACCTAATATAGGCTGTATTTCAGATTGAATACAAATTAACCTTTTGATTAACATTTGAAGTAATTTAAAATATCGTCTAATACCTTTGAACGCATGAAATAAAACAATATGGGATGCCTAAAATGTTTTATTCCCTTAAAAATTTCATTTATGAAAACTACTGGAATTCTAAGAAAATCATTAATTATAACACAGGTAAATGACTACATTTAAAAGCCACACAATTTCTCCGCCGATTGGAAAAACGATCTCAAATACAAGCATCTCTGGTTGTCGATGTGGAGAGATTTATTCTTCACCATAATTTCATTCTCTAATATCGATCTCTCGTGGATAAGCTCCGCTCTCAACTTCTCCGTCTCCAAAGACCGCTTTTGCAAAAGACTCATGCATTGATTCAAATCTCTCACTTCTTCGATGAGGCTTATCAGAGATCCTTCTCTGCAGTTCTCCACGTTTGGTCTCCAGTTCTTCGTGTTGAGCCTCGTTTGAGCCACCTGTATCCTCTGCGATACCTTCATCATCTCTTCGTGCAGTGTTTCTAGAATATTCTCCGTCTCCACGATCTTTTGTAGCGTCAGTAATAATTGATTTTCCAGTTCCGTTTTAACTTGTTCGGTTCTTGCTATCCTTTCGCTGAGTGCTTTGTTTACTTTGATGTCTTGGGAGCGAAGATCTCTTGCAGTATTTATGAGTATAGCGTCAACTTTTGCTCTTAGATTCTTGGAGTTTTCTACAGCTTTCTTAAACTGATCCAAAGCATTTACGGAATAGTGTTCCCACGTTTCAACGTTCGATTGTCCTTCAGAAAGTCTCGTCGCGCCTGCAGAATCTTTAACGTGTTGAGATTTAGTCTCCAAATTAGTATTAGCACTTTCGTACTTAAAAGCGAGATATTTATCACTCCAATCTCTTTCGAGAGAATGTTTTGCAGCTACATTCACTTTCATTTGGTGTTCTATATCCCTCAGCATATCTGTATGAAGTCGTTTAACATTTTGTATCACAGCTGATTCGGTGAACAATTCCTCTTGAGGCACGTCGTATACTAAATCACTTTGCATTCTATTTCTTCGTAAATCAAGGCATTCTTCAGTTATATATTCGGGTATTTTTAAAGTATCCATTGCGTTCTTAACTTGTTGCCTTTGGTTTTCAAGAACATTGATCTCTGCGTCGATATCAGCTATGGCTCTTTCTAATTCGGACTTCCAATAGTTAATGTGTCGCGTGCGATGCTTTAGTTGATCCGTGCTATCGCTAAAGTCGTTACACGCTGTCTGGTTTACCTTGATTATGCAGTTCTTTGTGATGGAGGTGTTGTTGTCAGTTGTTTTTATTATGTCGCCCTTTAGAACTCTTTGGTTGTGATCGTGCCAGTTTATGAGAGTCGATAGGCCATGGTTCTTGTCTCCGTATGATAGAAAGTCTCCTCTTTCTGCTGAGCTCATGGTTTTTTTGGTTAGTTTTTATGCGGTCACGGAAAAATGACTGAACTGATGTCTAGTAACTAACTATGATAACTGAAGTGATTTCTAGTTAGATTATGGATTATCCGTCGCCAGTAGAAAAAAAATGCCAAAGACAAAGATTGTTATTGTTCTGACTTGATCTCAGTGTGTGCAGTACTAAAACTTAATAACTATTTGTATGAAGATAGTCTTGCTTTGTTCGAGCAAGTAATGATTTAATAGTTGCTAAGGGATTGTTATTGGCAACAAAGATCGATAATTTTGCGTCGTAGTCTTTCTCTTTTCAGAGGTGAGGTGCATCGAAAAAGTATTTTACACAATACTCACATTCATTTTATACACTTTATAATTAACTTTTCCTCGATAAAAATATGTTTAATAGACAAAAACTGCATTTTTCAACTTAATATGAAATATTGCGCGAAAAACACTCGATATTCGCGTTATAGTTCTTGTAATCCACCAACGAAAAATCGCAATTTCCTTTTTAAAAAAATATCTTCAATATATATTAATGCCAAAAATGCATAATAATTATTGTTTACGTAAAATTATCAACTCAAATAGCCGATTACATTATGGTATTCACTTACGACCTTATTAATAAATATTTTATTAACCTATTTTATAGATTTGTTTGTCTTTTTCCAAACTTAATTAAAAATACTTTCGAAGAAACATTTGATAGCTAAAATAGGCTTATGAACTGTTTATTAATAAAGCCGTTAGTACCTTATACAACACTCAGGCGGTACGTTTAATTCACAGAATAACAGCTTTAGCCGGCAACGATGATGTGAAGAGAGATCTGGTGAATAGCGGAATAGTGCCGGTTATGGTGTCCATATTAGCTAGACATTCGGTGAGTATTACTAATTATTGAAATAAATTGCACTGGTGGCAGGTCTCTCATATGTAAGAGTCCATCTGGAGTACCACCGCAATGTCTATTTCTACCGCCAAGCAGCAGTGTGCATGCACTGTTGTGTTTCGGTATATATAGGAGGCAAAGGGGGAAAATAAATCGCCAATTGCGATAAGACCGCCACTTGTACTTCTTATTGTTTAGCCTAGTTTATATTGTATATTTGTTATTTCCACTTTGCCTTAGATGTACAATAAAGAGTTTATAAATAAATAAAATATTGCTAATCCAGATGTGGTCTATCTGTGTTAGAAATTTCATTCAAAGCAGTTTAGTGGTTTCTACGTTTAAATACAGACATTCAAACATCTTTACATACAAGGTTGCTATGATCCAGGGGCACTAAAATGGACAGAGTACTCCATATCGGCTCGGAAATAATTCGAAACGGTCAAAAACTCGATAAAGATAAAAATAGAAAATCACTTTTTTCAAACAAGTTCTATCAATTTAATACGCAAACACCATTTATAAATATTTACACTAACCTGCGGTCATCTGCGTAACAAAACGGCAACGTCGCATTCTGTTGTCTTTCATGTCGCCGATGAGTCGACCGGCAAATACAAATTGATAGGTAGCTCGACGCATAAGCGGGTGGGTCTCAAGTACAAATTTAAAAAATTTCGCTGTCACAAAGTTACAGAAACCAAACACAAACATACAAATGATCGGTGCTCGTATCACACAAAGATATAAATAAACACTATGACTTTTTAATACATTTACATTAGTGTCCTATCACATAAACAAAAAGTAATATTTAGATATTCTCAAAATGGCGCGTAAGCAATAATAAGATTGTACCTAGGAAGCGCCTCAGGCGCTTTCGCAAGGCGTCTCATGTCCCGAAGCAATTACGGTGACACACTAAAAAAACTAAAACAGTTCTTTGAATTTTTGAAGATTGGAATGACCCAGGTCTATGTATTAATCGCTTCTTTGTTTATGTTACAAAGTTATGATGTAATGTTATTATGTTTTCGTTCTTATTGTACTAAGATTAAGACTCACTTTGACGTGATTATCGGCTGATAGAGGGGCGACGTCTCCTAATTTTGTTGATATTTAAGGTCACGCACCTTACATGACCTTAGATAACTATGTTTAGACTCTCGGTCAGCTGTTAGGGCAGATATACATCCCGATGTAGTTTTGCAAACACGAAAAATCTATACTGTGGCTAAACTATTCCTCCTATTGAACTGAAATTTGGTGTAGAGCTTGTATATGGTACATTACATATGTAGCTAGAAATAAAGCCTCACCGTTTAATCAACCTTGTATATAGGAAATTATATATTTTAAATTACAAGTTATATTTTTTTACATTAAATATGGTTTTAATCTGTGACACTCAATACCAGTGTCATAATATTGGTTTACATATTTCGACGGTCCCATAGAACAAAGTCGTATATGCAAAATGTAGTTTTTCAGTAGAGCGCTTTGAAAGTCTAAGTTAATTGTGAAAATCACAAGTTATACATGAACGAAACATTATCTAAAGGGTTCAGTAACAACTTTGAACCTAATGTGTGAAAATAGCACTAATTCGCACATGAATACAAACTTACGACTTTCGAAGCGCTCTACTGAAAAACTAACATTTTGCATATACGACTTTGTTCTATGGGACCGTCGATTTTACACTAGTTTAAAATTAAGGTCTCATGTGTTCTATTCCTTACACGATAAAACCTATTTTCCCAGAGCAACGCAACAGCAACAGCGTTAACCCTGAAATGCATGGCGGCGTTAACCCTCCGCGAGCCGACGCACAGCAAACAGTTCTTCGACAGCGGAGCTCCCGAAGTCATCGTGGATAGTATGAAGATACACCCGGATAACGCGAGCGTGCAGGTAAATGAGAATGAAAGGCAACAAACGAGTATGTTTAGTGGGTCATCTGTACTTTTAGCCCTAAAATTTTGGGCTGCAGTTACTTTTTGATTAAAAGTAAATTTTATATGGAAAGAATCTTAGACAGCGAAATTACTGGGCGTTTAATTCTCGTGGTGACGACCAAAGTGCAGTGCAACGCAGTGGTTTCACTTCGGCGTAATATTGCAACTGTAACGGGCGATTATCGCTTACCATCAAGATAGCGGCTTACTCGTGATTTGTATAAAAATACACATATACAATCACGCCATTTATCCCCAAATGGGTAAGCAGAGGCGCAACTAGTGCACCCACTTTTCGCCGTGCGTATTCCGTTACATGATGTGATGGGGGCGAGCCTATCGTCATATCGCCTACAAAACTAAGTAGAAAAGAAAACAATATCACTTTGCCCGATCTGGGGATCGAACCCGAGACCTCAGCATTGCAGCCGTACCGTAATGCAAATAAGCTACTAAGTTGTATAAAATAATGTTGATAGAACTAAACAAATTGCAGAAAAATGGTTGCTGGGCGATAAGGAATATGGTGGCGCGGTGTCGCGAACAAAACCCGAAATTTCACGAGCTGGGAGTCGAAGCCATACTCAACCAGTCTTACGAGAAGTTCGGACAAGACTTCGGCTTTGATATCAAGTCGGCGTTACGGGATTTGGAATGTGATGTGAAGTTAGATGAACAATGGACCGGAAAAGGCGTTCAGATGAGCAACGACAGTTAAAAGGTGATTTCAGTGCCAGGTTTATGAGACGTATTATCTGTATTCATCTATCATTCATCCGTCATATTAATCTATTAATTTATCTGTATTATTATTATCTGTATCCGTCTATGTTAGTCTAAGGTCACTTATTGGTTGCTTAGACTAACATTGGTTGTAATTCCGCCTTGCATTAACCGATGCTCGACGATAACCGATGCAGATCATTGTAGATCAGCATTGTAGACAAATCTTTGTGGGTTTTTCAATGCTAAGATATATGATACGTAAAATTGATGTCTCTGTAAATTGATAAATAAATTTAAATGTAACATCTGAATAGATTTTAGTTCTAGCTACCTTTTTTATGTCCAAAAAGTACTATTTGTTTACAAAGGTATCTTCCAATTTGTAACATACATCTAAATTGGCAAAAATACATGTAAATTGTTGTCGAATTGTAAAAATCTGTATAAAATTATGTGCATCCGTTTCATGTCTGTATCATGTGTTAATAATTGGTATAAGGTAGCACTGTGATTTAATTTATACACCCGCAACACACGTTGGGTGTTTTTTCCTATACGAGTGTTTTTGACTCATTCATTTGGTCTATCGGTCAATTTTTTGACTCATTCATCTGGCAATGTTCGTCTATCGGTCAATTTTATACGAGTAAATGAAAAAAGCTATCTTTTTGTTCCTGCTGATTTACATATGCTTGAAAAGGTGGCTCTCTTTCACATACACGGCAATGTCAAAAACGTGTATGTACGGAATTTTTTCATTGGATTTGTTAAGAGTGTGGAAGATGTACCTATACTTTTTGAATATTGCCAGAAGGCCCTTGTATAAGGTTCTTGTAGGTACCATTGGATTGTCTATTTTTGACAATACGTGTTGTGTCAATATAACTTAAAAGATTGCAAAAATAGATACCAACACCGCATTACCAGTACCGGATTAGCCTATAAGCAAATTAAGCAATTGCTTAGGGCATCACGCCTTGAGGGGCACCAGAAACAGCACAAAAAACATATGTTTGCTAGCCAAGTAAATATTCTTTTCCGAAAATGAAAATAATAAAAGACGGGGGGGGGGGGGGTTGCTTAGGGCATCAAGTAGTCTTAATCCGGGCACTGCGCATCACTATAAGTAGTGACTTATAGTAATGCGGTATCAATATAGAAGAATAAAGATACAAGATGTTTGTATGTACGCAATTTTTGCAACTTAATATACTTATACTCTATCTTAATTTAGAATAACGCTTTATTTAACTGTGATTTATACGACGAAGCCTTATAGCACTGACGTTAGGACCAATTATTATTTTCATCACTCTGAATATAGTAACGCAATTGTGTTTGTACTCTCTCTCTCTCTCTCTTTTGCTTCAATAACGTAATAAGTCTGATAGTTTTTGCTCGCGGTTTTCCCGCGTGAATGAGTTCTTCCGGCATAAATCCTACTAATATTATAAACGCGAAAGTTTGTGAGAATGTATGGATGTTTCACGCAAAAACCTCTGAACGGATTTCGATGAAATTTGGCACACGGGTAAATCATATCCTGGATTAACACATAGGCTACTTTTTGTCCCAGGAAATATAAAGCGGGACTTTTATCCCGGAAAAACTTTTAACCGCGGGCGGAGCCGCGGGCAAAATCTAGTAGCCTATAACTTTTCCAGGGTCTCAAATTATCTCCATACCAAAAACGGGCTAAACATGCTAACAAAGACACTTTATATATAGTTGGAGAGTACTCCCAAAAACTAAGCGTTTGCAGTAAATCGTATAATTTTAAAGTCCTTTTATTTTGAGATTTATGTAATTTTATTTTGCCTAAAAACTACGCTTAAGATGAACTTTATTAAAGAGGTTAGTTATAAATAGAGGGTCTAAAAAATTTTTTTTTCTTAAGAGCTTCGTTAGATTTTGAGGCCCAGCATCCGTACAAAAAGAGGACATCTCCTTTGCATCGGAATCCGTTCGATAGTTATTGAGTTTATCGTGTTCAGATATGTCTTCGTTTTATACTAGGATTGAAGCTTCTAATAGCCGATAACTAATGCACTAAGCATAAAAGGACCACTTTTAAAAGCTTTACGTTTAACTAATGCATTTTTTATGTAACAGTATTTTTGGAGGTCCATATATTACGTTTATGTTTGGTTAAACTTGTTCTGAGAAAAAGAAAAGATATTTGTGCCACAAAAATATGTGAATAGGGATAACTAAAGTTGGCAATTCACTACCTACCGGACTTAGATTATTTTTATTATATACCTACTATAATAAGATTGCCAAAATACAAACCGTTTTTAGTAGAAATATTGTAATTATTTGTCTAGTTTTAAGTCTGTAGAAAAATAATTGTTACTGGAAATTTTGTTATAGGTATTTGTAAAGTGCTGATAAATTCTTGCTGGTGCCGATGTGTGGTTAGTTTACCCTACACTTGATATAAAATATTTAAAATGAATGAAGACAATAAGAGGTCTCTTTCATAAGTTTCAACTAACTTTTATTTGACAGTCATATATTCAACCTCTCAACATTCAATATCAGTTTGACAGGTGTATTTCAAGTTTCTAATTAGAATCCTATGGGTAGGCGCGTTAAAACTACTTTCGCTTAATTGGCAAGTGACGTTTGTTCCACCGTGAACACGTGAATATTGATAGGTTAAACAGCTAATGCAAATAGTACGCATTACCATTTATTCAGGAGCATAGATTAGTGTGACTTTTGTGTTTGGTTGGCATATATGTTCATGTAACGAGTTGCATTAACTCAGAACTTGTGAAACAGGCCCTAAATTGTTAGTAATTTCCTCAAAGAATGTGCGAATTGTATATTTTCTATTATTAACTATAAAGAAGGAAAAACTAAAAGAAAATTAATTTCTGTATATCAATTACCCGTATTGTATTTGGTGCAATTAGCAAGTGTATTGTCATAATCACCGCTCACGTAATATATGGATGACCCTAAGTGCTAAAGTTTTGTAATAAAATTATTTATGCGATAAATTGTTTTTCTTTTCAAAGACCTTTTATTATTTGTGTTGTTAGGGTTTTCACCGTCCATAACCGCTAACAATTCCAGTGTTCAGACGAATGATGGCATCATCTGCCACACAAAAGGCCGCCTTCAAATAAAGAAAGAAAGAAAAGAAAGAAAAACCATTTATTAGTCACAGTCGCGACGCAAACATACAGTTGAAATAAAATAACAATTAATAATAACAGTGGCTAGTCGTGGCTGTGACGGGTAGGTGACCACTCAGCATAATGTTGTGATGTGGTGCAAACCACAACAGAACGCTGATTTTCAGTGGTCACCTTAAGTGACATACGGGCGTCAAACCGGATAACTGATAATAAAAAATAAATAACAAAATAAATAAAACAAACTAGAAAAACGGACCTGTCGACCACGCGTACACAACTGTGTAGATAATTAGTATTTAGTACTTTAGGTACTCAGTCAGTTGCGTCGCGCAAACCGTCGCAGGCGCACGCTGTTCAGTATTCATTGCAGCGGCCCAAATCAGAGCTCTGTGTCGCGGGCATAATAATAATTTAAACTATCTCAATATTAATTTTTTACCTGATCCTGAGATTATTCTCTGTCACTGGCATAGATTAATTACTTCACTGGTTTAAACTAATCACAAGCTATTTTTAATGTGGCAAAAAATAAGACACGACTCTCGTTTCGTTTTATTGGGATTGGTTGAGAGACCAACACGTGCCTGACGTGTTGGTGTGAATCACAAACATCAAAATTAAACAACAATTACATACGAGTTGCGTTTATTTACCACATTCTAAGCACACTGATTGGTCCATTTTAGCGAGGGATTGAAAAAAGCGATTATTGAAAACGGCGGATAGAGGAAAAAAAATAGTATAGAGATTAAGAAAGGCTAAAGATGTCCGATAGAGATTAAAAAGTTCTGATGATGGGTTTTACATATTAGAGATACGGTAAGTTACATGGAATTTCGCATAAGATCGGTATGAATCGTAATGACGCACTAACACCTCAGTACAAGTCGAAATTGCCGTCGTTGGACGGTTTTTAAGCTTGTATGTACCACTGGGACTGATAGCAGTGGACACGCGATCGTCATGTTGATCCGACCTCAGTCCGATAATGTAGAATCCCGTGTTGATGTTGGTGGTCAAGAATTATTAAACTACGGGTAGAAAAATGCCGACTGTACAATAATTTACGACTGCAATGCTGAGGTCTCGGGTTCGATCCCTGGGTCGGGCAGTGATATTGGATTTTTCTATTCAGTATCAGCCCGGAGTCTGGAATTTGTGCCCGATATGGCGATAGGCTCGCCCGCTATCACATCATGGGAGGAAATACGCATGGCGATGCATTAGTTGCGCCTCTGCCTACCCCTTCGGGGATAAAGGGCGTGTGTGGGAGTAGGAAGGAAAATGAAATTTGAAAATACAACAAAAGCAGTCTATTATTCTAAATTAAATTTTAATATTTTGTTTGATCCATGGAAGGTATTCGTAGATATAAGTGTAGACTCCGGGTATGCCTGCCTGGCCACATTCGTTTGCGCCTGCGCCGACCAATCCGACGATTTCGAATTTTCTCGTATCCTCGTTTTCATACATGAGGGGACCTCCGGAGTCGCCTCTACAGGAGTCTTGGCCTAAGATACCTCCAGCACAAATCTGACCACTTCGAAAAACTATGTTTTCAACTCCTGGTATTGTTCGGATGGCTGCTTGGCATTGCTGTGGAAAAAAATAGGTTCCTCGTGTAAATTCTTCTAGGGAGCTTTTATTTATCATCATCAACTTTATTTATAGCGAAATGAATTTTTATTTTTGGCAAATGAGCACATATATATGGATTCGAACAGGAGGATTTGTATCGAATCGAATAAATAAGTACCTACTCTATCTGGAATCTGAATGCCGCTCTATTTTTCGGTGTGAAGTCACTATGTCTTGCCCGTAAAAAATATGAGTCAATTGATGCCGAGTAATCACTGAATTTAAACACTCGCAAAGAATAGAGTGCCTCTCCAATTACTTACTCTCCAACTACTTATTAAAATAGGTATTTCTAGAAATTACGGCAACCTCAAATCGTGCACGCAGGGATTTGTAATTAAAATTTCAGGCGGTGTTGCTACTGTTTATGGGCAGTCATTACCATCCTTGAACCATTCCATTTTAACAATTTCAATATAATATCTAGTATCAATACTTACATCTCTAACTACGTAAGGTACTTTCACGTGTAGCTTGATAGAACTTCGTCGATATATTTTAGCTGTTGTATTTTCTATGTACCGCCCCCATCCAGCGACGTAAAATGATAAATTTGCTGGCGGCGACAGCGAGTAATCGATCTTCGGCAGGCAAATGGGACGGATGAAGTCTGGAAATTAAAACATCAGTAGAATAGGTACCTATTTCAATAATTAACACACTCATTGACTGGTTATGCACAATGTATCTAGGTATTTTAAGTTTAATATCGTTTGTCCATCAGTACGACGAGTAAAAGGTACAGGTAGCGTACCGAAGTGTCTCGCAAATACAGGACTGGAATTAGAACTAGGTATGCAAAATGTGCAAGGTGAACCGATGACTTGGTAAAGGTTGCAGGAACGCGCTAGATGCAGGCCGCTTTTAACAGGTCCATATGGAAATCTTTGGGGGAGGCCTATGTTCAGCTTCAATTATGATGATGATGCAAAATGTTGAGTTTCGTATGATCTGTGAGATTGTCGGAGACTACAAATCTGTTGGAAGTAAACGTGTCATAATGAGCGCTACAGCAGTGCGCTAAAACACACGTACCTAACCGATGCGCACACAGTTGCCAGCCGCATGCTAGTAGCGCTTATTTTTACACGTTAGGAGTGCAAAGCCGCACTAGCGTTTGGGTTCATTAGAGTACGCAGGAAAACGCATTACGTATGGTGTACAAGCTACATCACATAATTTGAATGTTTTGTCGCCAGTGGCAAAGCGTGGGTTACTGCCGCCCGAGGTGGAGCCAATGTGTTTGTCGCCCCACGGAAAGCGGACGTGAAGCTCCGGGCGCTACGAATGAGATTTTTTTGCGCCCCATTTCTCAGCGAGCTTTTTTAACCTCCTAAGCGTGTGTTCATAGCGGCGCAAAAGTTTACATGTTTAAGGATTTTATTTTACGCTTTTTGCCACCTCCCGTCCACCCTATATAGGCTATGCCACTGTTTGTCACGCTCTCAATTTGAATTCATGTTTAAACATAAGAACCATAAGCTGTTATTGTAAGAGGTTTGTGATTATCTGTGGTAATATCTGAACCAGAGTGTCACATCCCTAAACGACCTTCTCCACTGGTGCTTCATCCAATGTAATACTAAAATATATGTTTTAATAATTAAACAATGTGTGTATTAATTAATAAATGATACAAAGATATAATTATATTATAAGATATTTTGTGCCCGATATGGCGATAGGCTCGCCCCCTATCACATCATGGGACGGAATAACGGCGAAAAGTGGGTGCACTAGTTGCGCCTCTGCCTACCCCTTCGGAGATAATAGGCGTGAGTGTGTGTGCGTGTGTGTGTGTACAAAAATATAAAAAGACATAATTATTTTATAGTTATTACCTGTAAAAGGAGCATAAATCTTGAGCCTGATGAGTGCTATGTCGTGCCTCTTGTCGGGGTCGAATCTGTCGTACTCTGGATGAGGGATGATCTCCTCGATGGGTGCCTTGATCATTTCGTCAGTACAATCGGGGTCGCCGAAATCGGACGGCACGCAATCAGGCCCTTTGTTAGTGATGTTGTATTCGCCGAGACGGACGAATTTACTGAAAAATATCAAATTTTATTAATCAGAAAAAAGAAAATTTAAATGTCAGTGATTTCGCAATAATGTCTTAGTTTCCTCATACGTCTCTTATTATTATGTTGTCAAAATATTCCAAAATCTAAATCATGCGTTTTTAATTACATATTCTACGCTCTGCTTGTATGTGCGGGAAAATCTGCTATAATATACGCCTGAGCCGATTTAAATCAGATTTTAAGTGGCATGCAGGAAACTTTTCAGTCAATTTATAAATGAACAAATCATTTAAGAATCAAGAATATGTTTTAAATACTTACGGAGTACCCTCATTGATTATAGAACCGCTGACACAATGCGCAGCGGTGAGCACATATTTACCGCTAATAAGGGCGCCTCCACACATCAGCTTGGTTTTTTCTACCGGATGTTCGTACTCGATAATCACTAACCATGGATACTCGTTGATGGCGGTTGCGTTGCCACCTGATAACAAACACACATTTGTGAGGGTATCCAGCTCAGTGCAGAGCCATGTACGTGTTCTTAATTCTGGTAATCCTGGTTTTATAGGCAGACACTTCTAATAAATCTGCTGAGCTTATGCATTGTATTTTTATAAATTTTTTTTATTGGGTCGAATGTCGAGACGAGCATGCCGTTCGCCTGATGGTAAGCGATACGATCACCCATAAACAGTAGCAATACCATCCAGCACCTTGAGTTATAAAGTACTGTGTGGCATTCCACTGCGCTTGTCATCCTGAGACAAGATGTTAAGTCTCATTATGCCCAGTAGTTACACTGGCTACAATGTCTTTCAAACCGATACACAACAGTGCAAGCATACACTGCTGCTTGGCAGTAGAAATAGACATTGCGATGGTACTCATACAGACTATTACAGACGGACTCTTACATATGAGAGACCTACCACCAGTTTGGGACGGTTAAGCAAATCTCCTTAAGTTAGATGACCTTAAACGATCGTAAACACCCACAAAAGCATAATATTATGTTGTAGGTATTAGTAACCGAAATAAAAAAGATGACCTCAATTTGACGAGTATGTATGTACACCGATTACACTGAGAACTGTGACCCAATATCGGTGATTCCTTTTTATTCAGTGAAGGAAGTTCTGGCGGAGGTCCCATTATAATAATTTATAACACTAACCAATAACTGCTCAAAAAGTGACCAAAGACTGCCTCGGTGGCGTAGTTGTATTATGGTACGACTGCAATGCTGAGGTCTCGGTTTCGATTCCCGGGTCGGGCAGGGATATTAAGTTTTTTTATTCAGTATCAGCTCGGAGTTTGGAATTTGTGCACGATATGGCGATAGGCTCGCCCTCTATCACATCATGGGACGGAATAATGGCGAAAAGTGGATGCACTAGTTGCACCCCTGCCTACCCCTTCGGGGATAATAGGCGTGAGTGTATATGTACTAACCAATAATTTTGTTGCCTACTGTACTGTCGACACCGCAGCAGTCCTCGTCGGGGTTGGGCGGCAGCGCCGTCACCTTCCTCTCGCACAGCGCATACAGCGGCTCCTGCAGGCGCGGCGCCGGCCCGCAGCACACGCTCGGATCTTCAGGACCGGGGCAACTGTAATAATAACATGAAATCTGTATGAGTGAAACTCGACTTTACACTATAGGCATCATAATGCAAGCAGCTTGTGACAAACAAGTTAGTTAACCGTCTTATGGTAAGTGAACTCTGCCATCAAAGAGCTTTCGCAATATCAGAATATTCCTATGCGCTCATAAACAAAACATCATAAGGAAATGAATAAATTTAGCAAAGGGAATCCCCGTGTCAGATCCCGAGATAAAAGCGACTAGCACTCAAATACGCGTAGGTTAGTAGCTTCTAAACTTGTGATTACTGAAAAAAAAAAAAACCACGCTGAGTTTCTTCGTGCTTCTTCTCAGATCAGTGGGCTTTTCCGAAGCACTGGTAGAATCATATAGTTTAAAAAAAAACCATTGTTAAAAATGACGTGTAAAAGTGCCCCTAGGGGCCTAATTACATAATAAATTTTGAGTTTGAGTTTGAAAAAAAAATTTTTTTTAAACCTGCAGCAGTATTCCTATAGGTATACTCAACCGATTTTAAAAATTTCTTCATACGAAGCTACATTCTCCTTGAACGCTATAGGTTCTGTTCAAGGCCTGAACACAATATATAATCCTAAGTATAAAAAGCTTACATCGAAGCCTTGAGATAATCCGATTTTACAGTATAGTTTACATCCTTCAGCAGTTCTGTGAGGACAGGACACGCGCGAATGTTGATGCACTGTCCTTCATTGGCGTCGGGCGTGATGCATGACAGCTTGTTTGTATTAGGACAGCAGACCTGCGAGCAATTTTAATAACAATATAAATACCTTTGTAGCTCGGCACCCTGTATCATAATTTTAATAGCTTACTAATGTAACGGACGGGCAGAAGCACGCGTGCTGGGCTGCGAAACCAGAGCTTCGTGGTCTCTTCCATCCCGGCTCGAACCAAAAGTTTAGGTAATTCGTATTTTTGCTCCATTAAGCTGTGGAATAGTTTGCCATACGTGTTCCCTCGCTCTTATAACTTAGGGTCTTGAAGAAGTAATTAAGCAGACCGGCATAATTGTGCTAACCGTCCGGGGATGTTTATCTCTCCCCGGTCGACATGTTTTTAGGCTACGCTTCATTCACCATCAGATACAGGGAGGCGACGTAGCGGTGCCGTTGATTATAAATAAATTGATAGTGGCGGCTAACGTGGTAACTGCCCAGGGCCTCGCGATTCGAAAGGTAAGGTCATTCGGGGCAACAGCACGCAGTGGGTAAAATTTCGCATGGTCAATATCTCGGAACCTAGTGAGGGGGCTCAGACACTTTTTCGACATAATTAGGGGTGCGTCAGGGATGATGTCAGAGCCCACAAGCCATTTTACCAAGCCTCACTTGTTTAGCGAAAAACGGCGATCAACGTGATTTTGTTGATTAGTTATCAACTATTTTGTGCTGGGAAAAAGTTTATGGATAGACGTTGCATCAGTTTACAAAAGACCGTTGATTATCTTAAGTTTACATGATTATTATAGTATTTATTTTAGTTATTAATTCTGTCCTAAGAAATAACTGCATCTCATCTGACGTGTGATTGTTTAAAATATTCCCTGTTGGGTAAGAGTACGGGATTAAAAGTACGCACGCTTTTATAACTTCATTACAATGAAAAGTAACATCAAAAGTTCCTAAAATTACAATGATCTTTAAATTACAAAAATAACTAAAATTTATTATAAGTACAGTCTAATTAATTATGTTTGGTGCCTACAATAGGTGTACATTTAATGTTTATTTTTAAAATATTTGTACCAAGAATAAAGGAAGTTTAAAAATACATTCCATAAGATTTCATGTGTACTTATACAATTTGTAACTATATGCCTGTAGTTTACGTGCGTGCGCAGCTTACCCAGTATGCGAACTATTAACCGCATCTCTGCGTAGTTTTACCCACATTATGGGTCAAGAGTACGAATTTCTCCCGCTGCACTTAAACATGTATTGCAAAAAAAAACCGATGAAGCAATGTACAAAAACTCATTAAATAATGAAAGTAAAATAAATTTACTATAAAAAAAGTGTTAAAACGTTTATCAGGACCCTATATTTTTGAGTGTGTTTACGATAGAAAAAAAAGTGCGTACTTTTGAGCTGAATGACTATATTGCTCTTGCAAGAGACATAAGAGAAAATAACCCTCCTGCGACAAATGGGTAAAAATACCCCGTGAAAATCTACCACCCAAAGCTACCTGCTGCTATATTATATGGATGTGAATATTGAAGATGAATGGCCTAAGATTTTTTTCTCAACTAAAGGAATCGAGCAATCTAGTTGAATTTGAAGCGACACGAGCGGCCATAAGTAGCAACACAACAAATACATTGAATTTATTAAGCACTGCTAGACATTGTTCTGTACTTCCCATAATACTAACTTTACCGATGTATCTTACCTTGGGTGTTTTTCCTTCAAATCCACATTTAGAGGTTCTCAAGAAATGTTCATCTTGCGGTGTTCGGTTAGTTTTTCGAACCATTTTTTGTAGAATTTCGCACTCGTAAAGGGATTTACAAGTACCCACATCTCCGTTAGGTGTTGAGCATTGTTCTGTAAAAACCAAATAGTATTACAACTACAAATCCAACATACCTACGCTGCTCAAGTTACACCCAAACGCGATTTTCCCTTGTGCTCCTTAATGTTTTCAGTTTGCATAGCTCTACATATTCGGCGAGCTGTTTCATTTTAACTTTTGCCCACTAATATTGGAGTTGGACAGAAGCTGAGAATATACAACTTGACGCTCAATATGTGTTAAACTTCAACTTTTGTAAGTGCTCACCTTATAATTATAATTATAATTAATCAAAGGTACTCACGTTGGTTTATTTTACCAATACGTTGCTGTGAATCAGCACGGCTGCTCTAGTATTTTATTATTAGCTTTTTCCTTAAACTCCGATCGACTTGCTCAACTTAGAGCTGGTTCGTCCCCTAAGAGGTTCCCAAAATTTCCCCCTCAATGCTAACTTATATCTTTTAAGGCACCATTATACACTACTAGCTTTTGCCCGCGGCTCCGCCCGCGTTAAAAAGTTTTTCCGGGATAAAAGTCCCTGTTTACATTTTCCCGGGATAAAAAGTAGCCTATGTGTTAATCCAGGACATGATCTACCCGTGTGCCAAATTTCATCGAAATCCGTTCAGTATTTTTTGCGTGAAAGAGGAACAAACATCCTTACATCCATACATCCAAATATCCATACATTCTTACAAACTTTCGCCTTTATAATATTAGTAGGATTTCATCTTCCTTGTGGATTCGGCTGTACGTTGATCTATGCGTCAGTCAACCAGTAAGTTTCTTCTTTTACATTGTAGGTATAGAGTGGATTTTTTGAGCTGCATGCGGAAAGAAAGTATTCTAAATACTGAAGACAGCAATTTTACTCAAAGGAAACATTCCTTTATTTAAAAAGAAGCAAATCTGCATTAAGTTTTTGAAAATTGGAGTTAGTTCGTCAGTAACTCAATCTACCGTGAAATAGAAAAACACGCATGTAAAATGCATTATCATCCTACTAATATTATAAAGGCGAAAGTTTGTAAGAATGTATGGATGTTTGGATGTTTGGATGTTTGGATGTTTGGATGTTTGGATGTATGGATGTAAGGATGTTTGTTCCTCTTTCACGCAAAAACTACTGAACGGATTTCGATGAAATTTGGCACACGGGTAGATCATGTCCTGGATTAACACATAGGCTACTTTTTATCCCGGGAACATATAAACCGGGACTTTTATCCCGGAAAAACTTTTTAATGCGGGCGGAGCCGCGGGCAAAAGCTAGTAGAATATATTATTCTAATTGCATTACACTATACTTTAGTATATAATATACTTTGAAATGATCGTAATGCGTAGATTGGAATATTTCCTTCCAAAATGTTGTTTTCTTTTCAAAATTTAGGCATACCGAGACGTCTTGTCGCACCAACGTATAAGATAAGACAGCGACTTATTACCAATTGGTAATAACTTTTGGATGAAAAAATTGGGCTTGATGTCCGGTCTATAATTAACTACATATACTGTTGACTATTAGGCTCGCCCCCTATCACATCATGGGACGGAATAACGGCGAAAAGTGGGTGCACTAGTTGCGCCTCTGCCTACCCCTTCGGGGATAACAGGCGTGAGTGTGTGTGTGTGTGTGTGTGTTATACTGCTGAATGTATTTGGCCGTAACCGTAAATCGTGACAATTTTACCGAATCGATTTCCTCTGAAGCGTATGGTAGATAATTTAAGAAATACTGGTAGTTACAAGAGGCGGCAGCAACACCTATAGCAGGACAATTCCAATAGGGCAGTTGAATACTTTTATCTTAAAACATTTATTAAAAATGTATGCCATCCAAAATTACTTATTTATTTATTTTATTTTCTTTTAAAATCTAAAGGAAAAGGATTTTTCAAAATTGCCGCAATAATGAGTAAGTTATAAAACTCTGAAATATGATAGAAGGGGTAATTGCCAAATAACAGTAGTATCACACTGTGACGTCACCGTCTGTCACCGGCCAAAACGCTGCGTGCGTGCGAAAGAGATAGCGCGATATTCCCACCACGCCCCACTTTTGCTCGCAATATTTCAAATTTGAATAATTGCTTTATTTATCAACCAATTTTGGTGCTAATTTCACAGAAGAATTCCTTCTTCCTATTGTTTATGTTACATATAATAATAATAAATAATAATAATAAATTTATTTAATGACCAGAAAATAAGTGACGGGTACATTATGTTTATAACTATACAAATATACACACAAGTTGATAAGCACATGTAGGTCCCCTGTCTCCCAAACTAGGTATTACTTGTATCTTAGGAGTCAGTGTTCCTCCAAAAATAAGGTTATATGCAGGACGGGATGATAGATCACATCACATATATCGTAATTATTTGATTATAATAATAATAATTAGTTAGCAGCAATACTCATAGATAAATTGAAATTTAAATAATATTTAAAAAATTAAAGTATTCAATAATACAATCATGTGTTTTTGTGCGCGCGCGTGTGTGTGTGTCTGTGTGTGGGTGTGTATGTGAGCGTGTAAATAGAGTTTTGTATTGAGGAAAGAAGTTTTTTTTCAATATCATCACAATTTTGTTCCATTAACCATTCTACCATTATTTTTTTATATTCATAAAGGTTGATTAAGTGAATTTTTAGTATTTTGTTTACCGTGTTGTAGAGTTTTTGGCCGAGGAAGTAGAATTACTATAAAAATTAATATAAAATAATGTAAAAAATAGAATATATGAAACCATCCTATTTTGATGTAGGTAAGTGTTTAACCTATTTCGAAGCATATCCAAAAGCTACAAGCAGAGATGCTTCTCAGTCGCGGTATCACTTCTTTGCAGTAAAGATTTCTTTACATCAAGTAACATCTTTGCTATTGTATTTTGTACAGTGGATAAATTACCGGAAATGTAGTCCCCATACTCCATCATTCCTCGTCTTATTTTATATTTGTGTTTATAAACGTTCTACTCAATATGCAGTGAGAGATTCTTCTAGTCTATCAGATAGCAGACCTATTCGGTTTTTGTCAAAATGTACTCCTAATGCAAAACGCAATTCTTTGGTTGCTAAGCTACTTTCTGTATTTAGAAATCAGGCCTAAGTATGTCTGTTTTAATAATCTGGGCCGCGACCGTCTCTTGAACTAAGAAAGATGAGATTTGTCTAAGATTATCATTTATATCCCATGCAAATATCATCGAAGTTCAAAAATTGACCTGTCTTTTTATGGCCTAACGATATACGCCTTATATTAATTGCCAAAACAAAGCAAAATAATACAATCGATACAGATAATCAACAAATAGTTGTAGATCAAAGTTAAAAGCGAGAACTTTGGAAAAATGATTATAATAGGTACTTACGTCCGCTTGCAAAGGCTATCCCGAAAACACAAAACACGAGAATGAAATACATTATTGACACAGAACACGTCCATCCAGGTCCGCGGCCGGTTTAGTCTGCGAGCGTGTCACACACGATGCTTGTTTATGTAAAAATATGTACAATAGTCTCAATTAAATCATTGACTAATGTTACTATGAGTAATATATTTTGTAGATTTTTGCAAACAGTCTTAATCCTATTTAAAGATATTGACTGAACTAACTGGCTTTATAATATTCGAAAAATTATTCTTAAGATTTCAAATTTGAAAATAGAATTGATGTCCCATTGTTTAAATGTTCCATGCATAGTCATATGGTAAGCTTCTTACCTCATCGCATATACAAATGCATAGGTATAGAATCCATAATGTTATGTTTTGCTTGGTTCACTAGATTTTAGTAACATGTAAAAGAAGATTATTGACAAGTTCACTGAAGAACTACAAACTTCCTTACCAGTTTTGTCTTTGTGATAATGATTCGAAATACCAACTTTATAAGACGATAGATTGCTTAAAGCATTCGTTGTACTTCTTAAATTTTATATTTAGTTTGAAAGCACATGAAGTCACCCAATTTTCAATACGAATCATATTCCAAATCTGCAATTCCATCTAATATTTGAGAGGTATACAAATACATATTTTATAGAAAAACCAGCGTCGCCACGTTACTAACTTCAGTTGTGACTGTCAGTTGTGTTTTTCCAAAACTGGATATTTTGAAGGTTGCGGGACTGGTTAACGCGTACCTAAATAAAATGAAAATCGCGCGATGTACCTAACTGAACGCTAGCCTCATCTAGGTGATTTTGTGGTAGGAGGTTAACGGTATTTTATATGGTTACTAGATTTCTGCTCGCGGCTTCGCCCGCGTGAATGAGTTTTTCCGGGATAAAAGTCCCGCCTTATATTTCCCCGGGATAAATTATACATATAAACCTTCCTCTTGAATCACTTTATCTTTAAAAAAAAACGCATCAAAATCCGTTGCGTAGTTTTAAAGATCTATGGATACATAAGGACAGGCAGCGGGAAGCGACTTTGTTTTATACTATGTTAAGAAGATGATTGAAAATATCTATACTTAGGTGTTATTCGTGGATTAGCACACATGAAAGACCTTCAGATTATAAATCTGATACTCTCCTGTGATATAATTATTCTACTTATATTTTATCCGGGACATGGTCTATTCATGGGTCTATCTATCTATTAAGCTAAATTTCAATTAAATATTTTTTACGGTTTTTGTGTTTTAATGTAACTCGCTCTGTATTATGTACTGCTCACTGTTGAGCAGGGACCTCCTCTACTACTGAGAGGGCTTAGACCTTAGTCTACCACGTCGGCCTAGTGGCGGTTGGCAGACTTTACATGCCCTCGAAATTCTTGTGGGGAATTGTCAGGTATGTAGGTTTCCTCACGATGTTTCCTTCACTATTTAAGCGAACGACAATTATTAATAATGAATACACACGTAGGTAACATTGAAAAGTAAGAGGTATGTGGTTTGGGTTTTGAATCTGCAGACCTCCGTCTCGTCAGTACTTTCCATTCAGGTTCGTTCCGTTCGATAGAGCATGAGACTGTGAGGTTTAATTTTAATTATTAAACCTGGTCAAATATATTCTCGAACTATTGAATAATAATAATAGAGGGCTGCAGGGACGGCTTTGTGGCGAGCCGACGGTGAGTGGCAACACCGCGTACCCCAATTCCGTGGAGGCTAAATAAGACCCCCTGACCCTTGGCTTGCCTTAACTGGCCGGCTAGGGGTGGGAATCGCAAGAGCTAAGAACCTGAGCTCCAGGGTGGAAGTGCTCAAGCTGCGTAAACCCGCTCCGGGACGCTTCAGCGATCCGCGATGATGAAATCGGCGAACACCTCTCGACACCCTTTAGCCACCCACACCGATGTTGCGCCCTTGGCATGCGCCACTCTTTGAGATGCCCATCTAGTGGGGGGACAAGTCACCGTCTGCCTTGAATACAAATGATTGAGCCATTTTACTTGCCAGGCGTCTCGTAGTCTCAATCAGTAGCCCAGCAACCAGTCCAGCTAGTTCCTATCCATAGACCCGGTATAGTACCCATGTTCTCTGCAATTGTCCTTGCACCTTCGGGCGCTGTCTTTGGCTGTATTTCCTCTATAAGTACAGACAGAGAGAGTACCTGCAAGGTGTACACATCCCAACTAGAGTAATGTATCTTTAAGGGGCCACGCAAGCCATCCCCACGCAAGCCTTTCAAAAGGACCGCTCTTCGTGCCGTGATTTCCCACAGGAAAGACACATAATAATAATAAATTTAGCGTAGTGGAAGATAGCCTAGTTGGGAATGGAACGGTCTGCCGAGACAATGTCCGGAGGTTCAAAACCCAAGGCACACACCTCTGACTTTTCGAAGTTACGTGTGTATTGTTTATCAATTATCATTCGCTTTAACGGTGAAGGAAAATATCGTGAGTAAACCTGCATATACCTAAGTAGTTCTTTATAAGAATTTCGAAGATATGTGAAGTCTACCAACCCGCACTAGGCCAGCGTGGTGGACTAAGGCCTAAACCCTCTCAGTAGTAGAGGAGGCCCGTGCCCAGCAGTGGGACGGTATATAATACAGGGCTAATATTATATTATTATTATTTTATTTATTGCCAACTAGTACGTGCTATTTACAAAATTGTGTTCTGCTGATACCTAAAATAGGAGACCCTGGGCTATAGGTACCAGCAACCATCCAGTAACACATGCTTGTCCGAAAATATTATATAGGTACAATTATGGCAATACAAGAAACGAAATAAAAAGAAAGAAAACAAAAACAAAAACCTTTAATATACTTATTGCAATAAAAACTTAATATTATATTAATAAAATAGCAAAGTAACGTGTAATTCATTCAAAATGTCACAAGCTCACCATATAAAAATAGTTTGTTGTCTGCCACATAAAAATGGTTTTAAATCAAATATTGTTTAATTTCCTTTTTCAATTTGGTTTACATTTACGCATTTTCTATTGTAATAGATACACAATGGTGAAAAACCCGTGACACTGAGTCATTTCAGTTTAGGGTCAATTTAAGTTTAAGTATCTTCTTAGTAGATAGCGTCATGCCTTTTTACATTTTCAGTAGCAGGAATGAATAGGTAGGAATACATCCACTTCGTCAGCTTTGTTGCGTCTCATATTATAAGCAACGAGCGTATTGCCATTCAAAGGATAATTTACCAAAACCGGGGATAGAACCCAAGACTTCAGAACGGGAGACCTAGCGCAATGCAATTATGTCACTAATCCAGTCATGTTCAGTGCCAGGCCAAGGGTGGGTATACAACGCGAGGCTCCAGGTGTCAGATCTTTACGAATCCTTTTTTTATGAACCTTGCCAGTGGTGCCTCCGGAGAACGGTCCTAGATTTCAAAAAAATCGTAGGGAAGATGTTTAAAATGCGTTGACAAAAACAAGTTCCCCAGATGGACATCGCACGCGGTCCTTCGTTTTAGCGTAAGGCCCTAGGCCTGGTTCAGACTACGCCCCCATGACCGCCCCTATTTATTAGTATATATACATATACTAGCGGCCCGCTCGGGCTTCGCACAGGTAGCAAAGCATAATATTTATACATTTAATTTTCTGTCGTACAAAATACTTATATATGAATTCTACACATAAACCTTCCTCTTGAATCACTGCGTGCATTGGTGAATAACCTATGAAGCAATAGCCTAGGTGCTTCTCAAGGTTTTAAATTATCTTCCTACGAAATTTCACCGAAATCGGTTGAGAGTGACGTCTACAAACGCGAGAAAAAGAAATCTGGGTTAATAGTCCCGGTTGATATTTTTCCAGGATAAGAAGTAGCTTGTGTCCTACTCTGGGTCTCAAACTATCTCCATACTTATTTGTTTGCGGTTCCACCCGCAAGAAAATATTTTCCGGGATTAAATTCCCGGTGTATTTTTTCACGGGATAAGAAGTAGCCTAAGTCTTTCCCAGGGTCTTAAACTATGTCCCCTACAAATTTCATCGAAATCAGTTTATAGGTTTGACCGTAACGACTCGCGAGAATAAAAAATCCGGGATAAAAGTCCCGGTTTGAATTTTCCCGGGATCTAAAGTAGCCTATGTTACTCAGGAATACAGTAGTATTCTAATGGTGAAATAGTTTTTGAAATCGGTCCAGTACTTTTTGAGTTTATCCTTGTCAAGCATACAAAAATACAAATCTTTCCTCTTTATAATATTCGTATAGATTAAAAAGTTTTTATTTATTGCTTTTTTGTTAGTTAATTATGGAACGGTGTAAACAATACATCATAGATATACGATTGCAGCATTCGCGAGTCATCTGGTGTTAGTTACTGAAGAGTTCCATTGTGTATCTCCGAAGGTCTTCATCAGATCTTCATAAATTATATACTAAAACCTTCCCTAAAAAATATACATTTGAATATCGAAAACCACATCCAAATCGGATCAGTAGTTTTTGAGAAACTCGCGGCCATACAAATTTACATACATACATACGGATTGAATACAGAACCTCCTTTTTAAAGTCGGTTAAAAAGCGAACTAATGTCAAATGACAATTTGCCAACGCGCCCACACAATTTGGTTACGTTATACATCCGTGCGGGCTTGTCAAATTTGTTTCAAAGGATCACAGCACAACTAAATTTCTTGATGTCTATGAGAGAGTACGCTTAAATGTCGTTACTCCTATGCTTAGTCCTTATTCTGAGGTTACTACAATGTCTAACATTCGCGTAAACATAAGAAATCACTAGTCTACTGTTTATGACAAAGCTGGGTGTAAGAATTGCTCTAATTAACTTATTGTTAGTGTTTACGTAGCTATCAGGGATTCGAACGTTACTAACTGCGGTCACATACTTGGTGCGTAATGTATTGAAACAACAGATATAATTGAGGAAATAATATGTGTTCGATGCGTAACTTATACCTACGGCGGAAAATAATTATGTTATTAATTTGAAGCGGATGCACTGGGACTTATATTTTTGATTTTTATTATAATATGAGGTACGTCCCCTTAATATTAAGTGACCTTCCTTGCCCATGAACAACTTATTTTCGCGGTAAAGTGCGTTATTCGCCACTACCGCCCAGCTTGAAGGGGCGGTTGGACGGATATGTTGAGATTACCGGACTTATGAGTCCCTCCTACAGATGATTAAGCATTGCTTAAATAGCTGTTAAAATTAAACATCGCCGTGGTCTAGTTTAAACCTACTTAAAAGGTAAGGTGGCGAATTTTGACTTACAGCTGATTGAGTAAATCGAGTAATCCTGTCGACCGCACATATTTGATTATCTGTGTGTGTCTTCACGAAGCAGCAGGTAATCCAAGTTTTTGAGTAAGAAAAAGTTAAGCGCTGATTTAAAGTTGAAGAGCAGATTAGTCAAGATAGCTTTGTGAGATCTTTATAAGTAGGACTGTTTATCAATAAGTGTCGCGCAAGGATACGTCATTCCCATTTTATTTCTATTCTATTAGCGTTAACACTTGTAGAAAACCATATTGGCTACAGGCTTATATGAATATGATATCGTATTGTTATGTATGTAGTTTTGTGCATACATTTCTGGAAATTAATAACGTGCGTAGTTGATGACGTTTGTTATTTCACATTCTTCCTCTTGCACCATTTCTTTGCGGTTTTGATATTACATACTTAGGAATACGATGCCCGCTTGGTCTAGCGGTAGTAGACCGGAAGGACTCAGTTTCGAATCCCGAGTCGGGAAGTGTAATATTGGGTAGTAGCTTTTGCCCGCGGCTCCACCCGCTTTAAATATTTTTTCCGGGATAAAAGTCCCGCTTTATGTTTTCCGGGGATAAAAAGTAGCCTATGTGTTAATACAGGACATGATCTACCCGTGTGCCAAATGTCATCGAAATCCGTTAAGTAGTTTTTGCGTGAAAGAGTAACAAACATTCATACATCCATACATTCTTACAAACTTTCTCCTTTATAATATTAGTAGGATAGTAGGATTCTGCTCAGCATCAGCCCAGAGTCTTGAAGTGTGCTCGGGAAATACCAATAGTATTCTGTTATGGGACCTAACATAGCTGGGGAAATGTAGATTCGACACTTAGACACTTCTGCCTACACCTGAGAAGGAGAAAGGTGTGATATATTGTAAGTACCTATGTAAGTAAATATCTGGGAGATTTCGGAAATACAATTTGGGATTTCCATCGTACGATTTTACGTATCCGAGGTTAATAGTTTCAATCGACGCTTAGCGTGTGCTGTGACCCTGGCGATACGGTAACATATGTCGGGAAATATTACGGTAATTCCGATTGTAATAATATGTACATCAATTAAATTATTTTCATTTAAATCCATAGACCTAAGATCATTGGTGGTGATAGTCATTTTCTAGGGGGGGAAGGGGTATTGCCGATATAAAAATTGTATTGCTTTCAAAAATATAGAAGATGTAGGCAGTCTCAAGATCGTTGGGGTGGGCACGGCCCATCCGGCCCCCTTCTTCATACGCCTATGCCTAAGATACGATTAGCTATGTCTTTTCTTCCACGACTATCACCGAGCGGGTAGGCAGAGTTGTAACCAGTGCAGCCTCTTATCACCTCGTGTTTCATCCCATGATGTGATTATTAGTGGTAAAGTGTTTGAGTTTTACCTAGGATATTGTAATCGTTTTATAATTTATCGACATTTATTTAATTTGCTTTTTTCATATTGGGATCGTCCATTCATCGTTCGTCCATCACGTGATTAATAGAAAACCCCATTGATGATTTCATCATCAGCCACATGACACCCACTGCTGAACATAGAATCACCCAAATATTTCCAAATGGGCCTGCCAAAAGCGGCGTTCATAAAATGATATGATTTCATCATAAGGTAACACAAAATGAGATTATAGTATGAAGTATGTATTTTTGGGAAAGTATAATGTATACATACCTACGTTTGCATTTGTATCTATATGAACATTAGTATTTAATGGATATAGTTTCGGCCACGGCGGCCAATCTCAACGGAGATCAGCCAGGTACGCAGGAGATATTATAGTGCACAAGTGTGTGCGCAATACACAGGTGCACTCGCTATTCCTTCACTCTCATAGTCCGGTGAGACGGCAATCCGACATGACCGGAGAGAGATCAGGCGCAGGACCAACGGCTTTACGTGCTTTCCGAGGCACGGGGGTATCACACCGCCAACTTCCTGACTCCGAGCTGCGACTGAGTAAATTTTAAGATGGAAAAACCCAGTCACAATTTTTTTTGGCTCGACCCGGGATTCGAACCCAGGATCTCAGCGCGCAAATCGTACTCGTAATGCGTACGCAATACCACTACGCCACCGAGACAGTCAATACAATACATAGATAGCAGTAGTGGCAGTAGTCAGTAGTCACTACCTACGCAAACGTACGAGACAATTTGACTCGTTTAACCTGACGTCAGTACCTCGGGGGAATTTGTGAACATGGAAAATATCTCAGTAGTTACTGTTTGTTACTGAGCCCTTATTTCTAGGAACCAAGTCTCTGATATCGCTGAAGGAAAAATAACGGGAAAACAAAAGAATGCACTAAATGTATTGTACTAAGTGCAATCCAATTACGTCATAGCTAGGGTTCATACGATGCCTATATGCGATAGACAGCCTCGGTGGCGTAGTTGTATTGTGTACGCGTTACGAGTACGATTTGCGCGCTGAGGTCCTGGGCTCGAATCCCGGGTCGGGCAAAAACTTTGTGATTGGGTTTTTCCATCTTAAAAATTACTCAGTCGCAGCTCGGAGTCAGGAAGTTGTCTGTGTGATACCCCCGTGCCTCGGAAAGCACGTAAAGCCGTTGGTCCTGCGCTTGATCTCTCTTCGGTCATGTCTGCCGTCTCACCGGACTATGTGAGTGAACAGCGAGTGCACCTGTGTATTGAGCACACACTTGTGCACTATAATATCTCCTGCGTACCTGGCTGATCTCCGTTGAGATTGGCCGCCGTGACCGAAACTGGCTAGGAGGATTTCATTTTCATTTTTCATTTTCATACGATGCAGCGATAGCCTAGTTGGGAGTGGACCGAGAGAAATGTCCGCAGGTTCAAAACCAAAGGGTACGCACATCTGGCTTTTCTAAAGTTATACGTGTATTCTTTGTGAATTGAAAAATGAAATCCTCCTAGCCAGTTTCGGCCACGGCGGCCAATCTCAACGGAGATCAGCCAGGTACGCAGGAGATATTATAGTGCACAAGTGTGTGCGCAATACACAGGATTTGTGAATTATCGCTTGTTTTAATGATGAAGGAAAAACATCGTGCGGATACATCTGCATATCTGAGAATTTCGAAGATATGTGAAGTCTGCCAACCCGTGCTAGTCGCGCGTGGTGAACTAAATGTTGCAGCGTTCGGTATCCGCTTCCTCTTGCTTCCAACACATCGTTTAAATAAGTATTATATTATCAGCCAGTATTTGATACTTTATGATATAGAGTGTTTTGATCTTAATGTGACGTTGTCTAGTAGAAAATATAAAAGAAAGGAAGGTTGACATACAAGTTTCACTTTATGTATTTGGATATTACAATAAACATTGTAAATAATGTGCCTATTAGATTTCTGCACCAACAATATCCAGCCGTCTCTCTGTGCATCCCGCCTCGTATTACATAAGGCCTAAAGCCCCTCAGTTTCAGGGAAAGCCCGTGCTCAGCAGTGGGCAGTTTATAATACCAGGCTGGTATGGATGTATATAGGGTTCATAAGCTACACAGAGGCAAGCAGATATAGACCATAAAATTTATCAATTATTGCATTCGAAATCTCTGAAGCACTAATATCAGTTCCGAGCAATTCACTGGTTCTTTTTTTATCAACACGCATATACATCTGGGGATTGAACCGTGAACTTCACAAATCACAATCCAAATACGTTACCACTAAAACGATAGCGAAAATGGCGGCAAGTAGTGGATGGATATGAGCCAAGACCTGGATGGTTGGCGCACAAATAGGGAGGCCAACATTTACCAGTGGACGGCGCTGTGATGAATGATGGAACAATAAAGCGATGGATTCCTATTTTAAATATTTATTTTTTGCTAGTAAAGACAGCGTGAGTTGCGCATTTGTATGTGAGTCTGTTTGAAACAGCGACTATATAATAGTCGCTGGTTTGAAATAAAGGAAATATATTTTTGTATATTTCTGTTCATCTGCCTGAAGTGTGTTAATTATTGAAGGATACTCTACTGGATATTGACTGATAGGATATTGACTCTATTGCGCTCATCAGCCCGAGACATAAGATGTTAAGTCTCATAATCCCAGTCAGCCAAATGTCCTTCAAACCGGAACACAATAGTGCATACACACTGCTGCTTGGCGGTAGAAATAGACATTGCGGTGGTACCTAGTGAGTAAATACGTCATACAATACAATTATTTCTAAAATAAATCGTAAAATTTATAAATTACCTTGACTTTGACTTGGTTTTTAACGTTTCCGTTGTGGGGAATTCACTCTCGATTAATATATTTTTTCATTGAAACGGGTTAAACCCTTAAAGCATTACTGCTTTATGCCTCTCGAATGTAATGGATAAGGTGCCCCGCAGACGCTTAAACTGAAGCCACTATCAGTGACGTTATTGTAGGTACAGTGTTTCTCATCAATATTCAGTATTTTATGTGTATTTCACAGTTTGGGATTCTTTTCATAAGACCTCATTTACTGAGACGCGGGGCGTAGCGCGTGGAGTTGGGCGGGGCGATACGCATTGGTGGTATGTCTCTCATACGTAAGAGTCCGTCTGGGTGGGTACCACCGCAATGTCTATTTCTACCGCAGGATTGGCAGAAAAAATGGTTTGCGCATTATTGCCATATCGTGTCCATTGGTTGAATAGTCTAAGGTGTAATACGACAAACGACGTACGACGGAACATTTTGCAAAATCTGCTATATTTATAATTTAAACTGTATTTAGAGTCATCTATCCAATACAGTGTGAACCATTTGCATAACTGGAAATAAACTTAGTATTGTAACAGTGGTTATTAAAATGTAATCATATCTTACCGCTAGATGTCAGTATTCAATGTAATTTATAACGTTGGAATATTGACCTTGGTTGAAGGTCAAGTTCATTCTAGGGCAGGTCATTTTATGGGATCATTAATATTACGCACATATTTATCAATTCAAGTACTTTGAATGACACTATTTTGTTACGTCACGATTCACACTCTTTTTTTGCATGTTGCAAAATATGACCTTGGGCCAAGGTCACTGACGGAATAAATGTTATCTCAATAAAAATTTCCTCATTGATTACGTAGTAAATAGATATGAATGCCTTGTAAAATGACGTAGATACTACGTGTTTCGCTACTGAAAAATTTTACCTTGATTCTTCAAGGCCATAACCTTCAATCAAGGTCACTAAAATGTTTATATAAATGCTCGAAATTATTGATGAGTTAAATTCTTGCATGATAATAATTGATTTATTACATGAAATTCAGTAAAAACCTTGCAAAAATCTGCCGACATTGAATTCAAAGGACACGTCCTTGCTTCAAGGTCCCGTGACCTTAGACGGGGTCGTAGCAAGGCCACCCGTGGGACCTTCAACCGAACCTTGAGGCGAGGCCATCAGTGACGCATCCGCAAATTTTCGCGATAATAAGTGTGCAGATATTACCGTATTTTTGATAATGCTCTATTTTTAATAAGTTTATATTAATGTATGAACTCCTTTTCTTGTTTTTGAAACAGTTTTGCTATAAATGATTAGCATTTCTAATTAGCTGTAATCATGAATGACCTTCTTGTCTCTGTTTTTTTGTGTTGGTAAGTATTTTTTTCAAGATGGCCAAATTATTGGTAAACATATGAAATTTAAAAATGTGTGTTAGCACTCCGTACCTACTTCTAGTGTTTTTGAAGAAAGCGTAATATAAATACACATATATAGGTATACCTATTACTGCTTTAGTTTTTATTATAATAAATTATTATGACGAATATGACGTTGAAACTACGCGTAACGCGGTGTTGTAAGTAACTTCCAATGTAGTATGACGACTTTCCGTAGTATTATAATGCTCTTTGATGACGACATCATTTCAATGACTTGCAGAGCTTGTAGTATTTTACTTATAATGCAGCTTTGTAATTCAAAATTGTGGGCAGTTTTGCTACTGCCTTACAAGTATAGGAACTTGCACATGTTCAGGCGAGTAACTTGCTCGTCCCGTCATTTTTGTACATAAAAAATAGTTCCAATAAAACACTTGTTATAACAAATATTTATTACAAACAATACATAAAAATACTTAGTTAACGGTAACTGTTATGCATTTTAACAATTGTATAACAATCAACCTATCAGGCCCTCATGAAGGGAAGGAAATAACTAAATCCATATAATATCTACCAGCTTTTTTCTTTATTTAATTCCATTTTATCGCTCTTTGAAACGAAAATTTCCCTTATCAACATTTAGTTATTTCTGAACCTGGACGTGGCGTAGGAATTATATACAAGATTTGGAGACCATGCTTGTTAATATTTCTGGCTCATCGGGGTAATCCAATTCTCTTTTAGAAAAGTTAAAATTAATCTGCGTAAGAATATATTTATGACTAGCTTTTGCCCCCGGCTTCGCCCGCGTTAATAAGTTTTTCCGGGCTAAAAGTACATAAAAACCTTCCCGTTGAATCACTCTATCCAACACATTTATTTGGATAAAGATTAATATTATGACGTTGATACAACTCTTAACAAATAATGCATTAATTTCGACCAAATTTGATTACCATAAAAACGGTTCTAGTGAGTTAATCTTAAAAGATAGACAGATACTATCGCGGACATTTTTTTAGATCATTTCAAGAGGAATAATTCTTTCATACATATATTTTTGGTATCTTGAACCGTTTTCGTAGCGCACGCAATGGAAGCCTTCAAGGATGAATAATTTTCCCCGTTTTTTTTTTCACATTTTCCATTATTTCTTCGCTCCTAATAGTTGCATCGTGATGTTAATTAGCCTAAAGCCTTCCTCGATAAATGGTCTATTCAACACAAAAAGAATTTTTCAATTCGAACCATTAGTTCCTGAGATTAGCGCGTTCAAACAAACAAACAAACAAACAAACAAACAAACTCTTCAGCTTTATAATATTAGTATAGATATAAAATCTTTGTAATTAGCGGATCTTAATGATAATGGCACCTACTTGTTACTCTTGCTTATGCAACGAAGGTATGTGCAAACACTGCGATATGGTTAGGGTTTGGTAGAAACCATCATTTTTACTTGGACATTCAAAGAAAACATTTTGTATAACTAGTTACTTATCCGCCGTATTATTACTTCTCTTATTTGGCAAATTCAGTATGAGATATCTTAAAGCATGACTTCCAAATCCTGTTATCAGTTAATTTACAAAGGCTCTTAACAAAATGTCGCATAAATGTATTGTCTTAAGCACAGGTATGTCGCAGATGCATAAACATCGATATTATAATTAATTCTATACAAATAATTTCAATTAGGCACTTTATATTTACTAGAAATATGATCGCCAAAATATTCAAAATAAATAAATTCAATGTCAAAAGAGAAGCTGCACGATGTCATAAGAAACAAGAAATACAATTAGAAGCACTTAAAGAAGAAAAGCAAAAGAAACTGCACACAAACAAAAAGAACAATAACAAAAACTTCAATAAAGGCATCAATGAACTTCATTATAAATATAAAATCTGAGCAAAAGCTTGGAAATCTAATATTAAAACATAAGAATTATAAGAAATATCACCTATTTATGGCAACAGTATAATATCTAGCTATAACTATGTAGGGCAAGAACACACAATGGCGGCGTAGCATGAGTGGGTAAATATGATAATAAATCGAATGTCGTAATTGCTTTTTCCATTCAGTGCTCTTTCGATTTTCTTTGGTCATGCAAGTGAGTTTAAGTTGTCACCCCCTGGTGCTTGGTACCCGGGGTGGACTGCCCCCACCACCCCTCCTCCTTACGCCACTAGTGAGAATACATCTAGGACTTTTGGGAGAATCTAGACCAAAGAATCTACGAACTCATGTTTATGTACAATCTTGTCTCACTGCTGACGCTTATCTTAAAAACACTTAAATCTAGAAAAATATATTGTACAGCACAACAGTAACAGTTAATGTGACGACTCTAAACGACGTTATAAATAATTGGCCCCTTAAAATATTATGGTAATTGGCTGAGGTTTCCTTGAAGATGAAGTAAAGTGAAAGAATAAAGGAACTGTTGGTCTTATTGCGTTCGCAAGTAATAAAGATTTTCTTTGTCTTTCATATTATTGTAGTGTTTTTAGTTCATAGCAGCTGTTTTAATTTTATTCAAAGCAAATCATAATTATTTGTCGTGCAGCATTCGATACATATCACAAAACACTAATAACTTAATTAATAAAATATATTACACAAATTGGAAAAATTTTCTTGTTGCCATCACTGTTTCATGACTGTCTTTTAAACTGTATTTAATTATAAACCTAATTTCAAATTAATTTCTTATCGATATAAAGCGAGTATTTTTTACATGAAAACACAGAACATTTTCAATTGCATCAACATTTACACTTAAACCTCAATAACTTTAAAAAACATATTCCAATTCGTTGATATCATGACCTACCCAGCTTTGGATACTAATGCTCAATCCAAGCAGTAGAAAACACAACAATCTAGAATACTTCTTTCCTAAAGTTGAAACCAAACTGATCGCACTTAACTCGCAGAATCCTTGCCAATTGCGGAGGTCCACAATAGAACACTGTCACCTTCCCCTTGTTCTGTTCTTGAAGTTGCTTGAACACTTTGTCCCAGTTTGGGCGGCCGGCGTTCGTGCGCGTCTTCAAGCCTGTTATCAGGTCGCGTTTTTCCTGTAATGGTTTTTTTTTATGGCATCGAATGACGAGACGAGCATGCCGTTCACCTGATGGTAAGCGATACGACCACCCATAAACAGTAGCAACACTATCCAGCGCCTTGAGTTACAAAGTACTGTGTGCATTCCACTGCGCTCGTCATTCTGAGACATAAGATGTTAAGTCTCATTATGTCCTGTAGTTACACTGGCTATAATGCCCTTCAAACCGAAACACAACAGTTCATGCACACTGCTGCTTGGCGGTAGAAATAAACATTGCGGTGGTACCCACCCAGACGAACTCTTACATATGAGAGTCCTACCACCAGTAGAATTACTTTGATTATGAGTCTTGCTCAAGCTCCGGGTTTTTTTGTAGAGGGGGAAAATAACAAGTGATTCACCTGACGGTAAGTGATCACCTCCTCCCATAATACCTTTCTTTAGGGGTCTATGAGGTTGTCTACTTTGTCTAAATGCATTATTTATTTCACAGAAATTGGATCCTCCTGTGGAGTTGAGATCAGTCAAATAGTAGATCAGAAGAACTAAGCTTAATCATTTTTGCAACATAATTAAAAGACAAAACCCGTTGTTTTAGGATATTGTGCTGGCTGGAGTAGAACAAAGATGGGATGAACTGAAATAAAAGATGACAAAGATTATTCTTTGGAGTAATATCAACCCATACCTTTTCATGCAACAGATCCAGGGCCAGCTGCAAACCGACCGCCTTCATATCGGACTTCTGCAATGCACTGGTGATGTACATGTGCATGTCCAGAAACCGGTCCTGGCCATCCAGCTCCGCCTGTTCCATCTCCAGCTGGGAGAGCAGCGACACGAACCACTCGAACGAACGTTGCTCCCGATTTATCCAGAAGAAATCCACCTTCGAGAACGGATGTATTATTAATAAGATAAATTCATTGCGATCTGGAAATTGTAATAATTAACGATCATTTTATAATAATTCGTTTAGGGGATTATTTCGTGATTATGGATGCAAAGCTAAAAGTACAATCACAACCTCGTAATATTTACTATTTTACATACAAAAATGCTTCGTTAGTATTTTTATTCTGGGTATGGTTTTTACGATTTTAGCATCTTGAGCGTAAAAAGATTTTACTATATATTACATTTTTGGTATAGCAGTGACTGTAATTGGGTGTAAGAGACTCGAGTCCTCTTCCTTGGCTAGTGGTATCGCAGCTGTAGTATTTTTTTCAAATCAGAAGGATTTTTCCACACAACGTGTATTTTTGTTAGGTGTCGGAGGGGGACGAGATTCCTTCAATACGTAGCTAAATCCCTTACTCTATATGGGAGTCCACACTATATCAGCCCTGTATTGAAATGAAATCCTCCTAGCCAGTTTCGGCCACGGCGGCCAATCTCAACGGAGATCAGCCAGGTACGCAGGAGATATTATAGTGCACAAGTGTGTGCGCAATACACAGGTGCACTCGCTATTCCTTCACTCTCATAGTCCGGTGAGACGGCAATCCGACATGACCGGAGAGAGATCAGGCGCAGGACCAACGGCTTTACGTGCTTTCCGAGGCACGGGGGTATCACACCGCCAACTTCCTGACTCCGAGCTGCGACTGAGTTAATTTTAAGATGGAAAAACCCAGTCACAATTTTTTTTGGCTCGACCTGGGATTCGAACCCAGGACCTCAGCGCGCAATTCGTACTAGTAATGCGTACGCAATACCGCTACGCCACCGAGGCAGCCCTGTATTATATACTGCTGAGCACGGGCCTCCTTTACAACTAAGAGGGTTAAGGCCTTAGTCCACCACGCTGGCCTAGTGCGGGTTGTCAGACTTCACGTACTTTCGAAATTCAGAGAACTTCTCAGGTATGCAGGTTTTCTCACGATGTTTACCTTCACCGTTAAAGCGAGCATTAATTGACAAAGGATACACACATAAATTTTTAGAAAAGTCAGAGGTGTGTGCCATTCGGCACCCCGTTCCACTCCCAAATAGGCTATCGCCGCTTTTTTTTTGGGAGTCACACATACACACACACTCACGCCTTTTATCTCCGAAGGGGTAGTCAGAGGCGCAACTAATGCATCCACTTTTTTTATTCTGAGCTCGGCAAAGTGACTAAGCATTAAGATAGTTGTTAAGGGTTGCGAGCGCCTTTTGCCAACCCAAAAGACCGGTGTTCTTTCATAAGCCGACCCTCGTCAGGCTGGAAAGAGTTTAGTCAGGCACAAAAAAAAAAAAGATATCTGCACGGAGTCCCCGTACCTTATTGAGCGTGTGCCTCGTGTGCACTTGTGGCGCGCTGAAGGTGTGCTTGCAGGCGGGGCAGGCGAGGCGCGCGGCGCGGTGTCGCTGGGCGGCGGCCTGCAGGATCGACGCGAACGGCGTCACGCCGATACCCGCCGCCACCAGCGCCGCGTGCTGCGCGCTCCAGATGCGCGACGACGCCGCGCCGTACGGACCGTCCACGAACACCTGCGGAACAGGGGGGGGGGTCATACTTCGCGGCGGAGAAAGAGGGGGGGGGGTGGGTTATACTAATACTTCGCGGCAGTTTTTTATTTAACGGAGGAATTTTGCTTTGAGCGTATCAGCTGTGCATATTCTGTGGCTGATTTTGATGCTATTCTGCTCTAGTAATTCTAAATGCGTTATTTGCAAAATGGCGGTTTCGAGAAAAACGCGATATATTTTTTTTTATTTCTACTCGTTTATAAAAATCTATTCATATCTCGAACAATTTGATTTTTATTTTTCTTTAACCCAATGGTTAAATACGTGTCTTGTGATGCCGTTTTGCTAAAAAAAGAAAATGCAAAAAATATCGATTACTACATTCTTTATTACGACGACAGTATTGGTTTGAGGATGTTTATGTTCTGCAATAGGCACCCAATGGATGATAATAATGAAAAAGCATGACACAGAACACACAATACTGTGTTGAATTTTTTTCTCTACTTCCTGCTTACCTCTAATGGTTTCCCGATGGGATAGTTGGACAACGAGCTGTCGCAAGTGGAAGACTCGGAAGGACTGATCACGTTCACCGTGGGCGTGACCGCCTCTACATCTCTGTCAGGCGATATACTCTTTGACAATCTTCTTCTAGCTGGAGAGAAAAATTGTAGAAAGAATTGACCAATATACTCTAAAAGTAGAAACGATAAGAGAGAAAAAAAATGCAGTAGTATTAGCAAGTTCTCGCTGGAATTGAATAAAATAGATCATATATAGGATTCATTTGTAGTTATGTTAGCATCATTGTTTCTTTTGTTTTCGAAATCAACTTATCGGAAATACCAGTATTTAATTGAAACTTGTAATCCGTTTGCTTACTGCGTGTCATATGTTTCTTATTACCATTGATTGTATTACACACAACTTCATTCATAAGATCTGCAGATATTTCCGTCGCGGTCTACGGTCTCATGTTATTATATTATTGGTTTGTTGTGTCCTGTCATGTCATGTTGCTTTTAAATCATGGCATGTCATCATGTCATGTTGTTTTGTAGTATACCTTGTTTTGTCGTTTGGTGTTACGTCGCGTTATGTGCGTTCATGTAATCACGTCGTGTTGCGTTATTCAGTTTCGTATTTGTTAGCAATTTCGCTGGTGCAGAGATCTGCCTGGTGTTGCTACTGTTTATGATCGTGTCACTTGATATTAGGCAAACTGTATACTATAATGCCTGGAAAATATAATATATGACTGGCCTTCGTGTCGTAGTTGTATTACCTACGGTAAGACTGCAATGCGGAGGTCTCGGGTTCGATCACCGGGTCGGACAAAGTGATATTAGGTTTTCTACTCAGTATCAGCCAGGAGTCTGGAATTTGTGCCCGATATGGCGATAGACTCCCCTTCCCATCTCGTCATAGAACGGAATACGCACGGCGAAAAGTGGGTGCACTAGTTGTATCTGCCTACTCCTTTGGAGATAAAAGGCGTGAGTGTGTGTGTGTCTGTGTTTTGTATCAGGTTCGCTGGTGCAAAGTTTTGCATGGTGTTGCTACTTAAAGGTAATCGAGTCGCTTGATTAGGCGATCTGTTTATCTCATTACTAGTAGTGCACGCGGCTCCGCCCGCGTGAAAAAATATTTCCGGGACAAAAATATTTTCCCGGGATAAAAAGTAGCCTATAGCACTCAGGAGTTATGTAGCTTCCTATTAGGGAAATAATTTTCATAATCGGTTCAGTAGTTCCTGAGATTAGCGCGTTCAAACAAACAAACTCTTCAGCTTTATAATATTAGTATAGATTTATTTGAATTAAACTATAATGATAAATAATCGTATGGTCTCTTGGTATCACTCACCAGCAGCCAGTATGCTGTCGCCAGAGCTCCTCCTGTCCCCGCTGGGCGCCTTGAAGGCGATGATGAGCGGCTTGTTGCGCATGTAGCGGAACGAGTGCGCGAGCGCGCGGTGCTGCGGGCGCGAGGCGCGCGCGTGGTGTGCGAGCGAGCGCGCCGCCGGCACCGACCGCGCGTGCGAGAGGGACAGCGAGTCGAAACTGCGCTCCGACTCCGCGCGCATGAACTCGCGGAGACTGCACCACGTGATGTTACATTTATACTAGCTTTTGCCCGCGGCTCTGTCCGCGTTAATAAGATAAAAGTACATATAAACCTTCCTTTTTAATCACTATCTATTAAAAAAAACGCATCAAAATCCGTTGCGTAGTTTTAAAGATCTAAGCATACATAGGGACAGACAGCGGGAAGCGACTTTGTTTTATAATATGTAGAGACTAGCTTTTGATCCAGGGACGGATTTCCCTATAGGCCGAGTAGGCCCGGGCCTAGGGCGGCAAAATTTAGTCTTTTTTTATAAGTAGTTACCCACGCGCCTACGTGTAAAAACTCAAAAATGTGTCCATAAAGCATAGCACAAATAGAAATGGTAAGAATCAGTATCTGAAATACACTGATTGAAATAATTAAATCATTTACTGACTATCGTTTTTTATTTTCATTTTAATTTAATTTCTATAGTTTATTGAATTTTTCATGCTTTACAGCAAAGGGGAAGGCGGCAATCTTTCGTAGGGTTAGAGCAGCTAACTTATCAAATCCGCCCCTGTTTTGCTCACGGCTTTAGTCGTTTGTCTGGGATAAAAGGTAGCCTGTGCTAATCACTGATAATGTAGCTCTTGTTGGTGAAATAATTTTTAAAATCGGTCCTGTAGTTTTTGAGTTTATCCTTTACAAACAAACAGAAATCTAATATTCCTCTTTATAATATTACCATAGATATAGGCTAGCTTTTGCTCGCGGCTTCACCCACCCATCTATTAAAGAAAAATGATAAAAGACCTACGCTGAGTTTCTTGGTACTTCTTCTCAGGTCAGTGGGCTTTTCCGAAGCACTGGTAGAATCTTTTATTAAATAGACATTGTGAAAAATGACGTGTAAAAGTGTCCTTAGGGGCCTAATAACTGAATAAATGATTTGAATTTGAAAAAAAGAGTTTTTACAGGATAAAAGTCTCGCTATATATTTTCCCGGGATAAGGAGCCTAAAGCCTTCTCAATCTTAAACTATATCCATATTAAATTTCGTTGAAATCCATTTGCTTTTGAGTTAAGTGTGTACTATACTATGTAAGAAAGGAAGGAAGACAACTGTTGCTGGATCTAGAAATAGATTCCAAGTCTACTAGTTCACTATTAACCATCTACCAGACCAAGGGGTTATAAAAAAAAGGATTGATTACAATTATCTTTCCCAGCTTAAATTCCAAGGGTCAATTACTCTTAAAGATACTTCAATTTTAACTTCTAATCTGGGGATACTCACGCTAAAATCCTTTGCCTCTTTTTAATGTTCTTCTGCACGTCTGGCATCGAAATCGACTTCTCTAGATGTCGTTGCGTTGTAAGTAGTCCCGGGTTCAAGCTCTTGCACGATATCGGTGAAATTGCTGTATTAAATACATATGTTCACAACCAAAGTCTATTCTAGTTTTATCAGCTTAGTACAACACATTTTAAATTGAAAGGACAGAAGCAGTAATATGAGAGTCCTCATTTCACACTGTACCTGATGTGCAGCTGATAAAACAGTTTTTGGAGATAACAGTTTACTCACAAGAATTTGTATTTTATTAACAGTCATTCAAGTCCACACTCCATAATAAAATGTAACGGATTATGGCTTACTATTGTATTTAACTCAAGTCGGTAAACGTATAACACATTATTTAGAACCTCTGACTCTTTTTTGATGAATCTTAATCAACTACTTATCACTTACGTCTGAAAAACTACTTTAATACGCATCTTCAGTAGTCGCAATACCACCGCTTCCGCTGACTTCTCTTTTATACTGAAACACTTCATCAACACCGCCAAAAGCCTTTATCTTAAAGCTCCTATATTTGTAACATCACAATACCTTCAATATGTCCGTTCTGGTCTTCATTCTCTTTATCCTCATCGAGTTCAAAGCTCTCATTAGTATAGCTTGCTGGGGAGAAGTCCACTGACCTCTTCTTCGTGCTATTACCAGAGCCTCGTCTCTTCAATTTGGCACTCAGGCTGGAGAGGGTTCGGGTGGCTTTCCTGTAGATAGAATACTTTGTATGACATTACTTTTCCTTGAATTTTATATGCATCATGAAATTTGAATATTGTATCATGATTGATATTTCAATGCTATATCTTGTAATCACGAAAGAGCATGGCTTCATAACATTATTAAATTAGTGGAAAATTGTTATGTTCAGCAGAAAGATACACCCAACGTTTTACATCTATCCGGGCGGCTCAACGTCGGGTCGTAAGGCACGGTGAACCCAACATAACCGCTCAGTCGTTCCCCTTGAACACCTCACCCTAAGGGTCACTACTGACGGTAAGTGGTTACCGTTACCCATAAAGATACATACCGCCAGAGTAATGTTTATAAAGTGTCAAAGGCGAGGTTTTAAGCTTTCAACTTTAACCAAGGCTTTGTATTTTTGAGGGTCATATTTTGGTTTAGTACTTATGGTTGGAGTCTTCAATGGCTTTGTTGGGCATCTCATGTGCGTGCAGTCTCGCCTGTTCCTGTTCGAAGTACTTGTACAAGCGGTTGGTCCACTCGCCTACTGCTCGCACGTGGATCCACAGGTAGTCTGCAATTATTAACGCTTACTTTTGGTAGTAATTTCAACGAAGAAGCTAGTGAGACTTTACTTATTCAACAAACTTTGCACATGTTCATTTTATGTCTAACATGTGGAAAATCTGCCACTTACAAAATCTTGGGACTACGGGAATGCTAAGATTATTACTTGCCTCGACGCACTGTGAATGGTGAACAGATGTTATTCGTATGAAGTACCTATAGAAATCACAAACTGAAAACCACAGAAAATACAAACTGGAATAGGTATTCCAGTTAACAGAGGTCTGTTCAGGTTAAAGTAAACGTAATTTCCACTCAGAATCGTTTATATGTATAACTAGCTTTTGCCCACGGCTTCGCCCGCGTTAATAAGTTTTTCCGGGCTAAAAGTACATAAAAACCTTCCCGTTGAATCACTCTATCCAACACATTTATTTGGATAAAGATTAATATAATGACGTTGATACAACTCTTAACAAATAATGCATTAATTTCGACCAAATTTGATTACCATTAAAACGGTTCTAGTGAGTTTAACTGTCGCGGACATTTTTTTAGATAATTTCAAGAGGAATAATTCTTTCATACATATATTTTTGGTATGTTGAACCGTTTTCGCAGCGCACACAATGGAAGTCCTCAAGGATGAATAATTTTCCCCGTTTTTTTCACATTTTCCATTATTTATTCGCTCCTAATAGTTGCATCGTGATGTGATATAGCCTAAAGCCTTCTTCTATAAATGGTCTATTCAACGAATTGAAAAAGATTTTTTCAATTCGAACAAGTAGTTCCTGAGATTAGCGCGTTCAAACAAACAAACAAACAAACTCTTCAGCTTTATAATATTAGTATAGATAATCAGTTAAGACATTAACTTCATCATGAAAGCAAATGGCATCAACGCTTAGTACGAACTACGAATGCTACTACTCTTTTAGGACTAGTTAACAATAAAGTAAAACGTTTTGTCAAACCGCAACCAAAAACAGTTATAATCAACCGCCATTACAGGATACTGACCTTCCTGCTCCGGAGCACTGCTGATGGTAAACGGATGCCACTCGTAAGACGCTATAGCAGGGATGTTCACGAACACATAGTCTCCCGCGTGGAACTCGAAGTGATTCGGCCGTTTGATGACCAAGTGAGTGACGCGGGAGGGTAGTAGGATCCCTGATGATATGTAGGTTTTACCGCGCTCCGATCTGTAAATACCAATATTTTGTGTCTCGTTTCAGAGTTCCAGTTGGAAAATTATGACTAAGAGTAACCACTGGCGAGTAGCTAGAAGTAACTAAAAACTGTTAAATAATACATTCAGTTAGATTTTTTTTAACGATCATATGAGGAAGTCACTGATAATGAGACGGCAATCAAACGAGACGCCCTCACCATAAATTGTAGCAGTTGTAGCAGCGCCATTAAGAAATATGAAATGATATAACATAATTATTCTGGACGTATTTTTTTTTCCTTTATACACAGTAGGGCCCTCACAATACTCTTATCTAAATATCTATCAACCGAACTACATTTTGACAAAAAACTGTAGCATTATTCTTTATGACATTGTGAACGCGTAACGCGGCCGCGTTGCATAACTTCGTGTAATTTGCGATAAATTGTATTCTGTAAGCCATTTTGACAGTTCATGAACGCGATGAGGTGGTTTACGTGCACGTTCGGGATGGTTAAGTGAACGTGCGGCCCGCAAGCGCGTATAAGCGCGTTTTGGACCAATTATTTATTTATATACAAAGGCTGCAATATTCGGTTGGCGATTGTAGCCTCTTGATATCCTGAAATCTTAAATAAAATAATATACCGTAGCAAAAATAACCGAACACAAATTTTATGTGATCAAATAAATAATCATACTCTTATATTTCTATCTTGAAAGTGAAATTTGTGTAAGTGAGGGACCCAGCGGTGTAAAGTAAGTTGTTTTAGTACTAGCAACCAGAATTTTGACAATGAGGTTAATCATTTTTTATTACCTCGATAATATCTCAAATTAATAATATGTCTACTTAATTTATATTCTCTGATTCATATAGCTTACAATTATTATGGTGTTGATTAGTAGCACACAATTTGTACCTACAAAGTTTGATGACAATATTATTGGAGCGAAGTTTTACTTACGTATTGGTAAGTACATTAAGTATTGTTATTATAGATAATGGATAGAGTTCATAATCACGGGCGTAGCCAGCTTTAAAGTAAGGAGGTGAGGGAGGTCAAAATCTCAAATATTGATCCAGGGGGACAAAGCAAAATGGTCGTGTAGGTAAGGTAATTTGACAGAGCTCATATTATGATAGAGGACCCTTTTATTTAATTTTTATCTGTGGTGCTTTACAGCTGGCTTTTCTAGTTAAAAATGTGTCTATACTTGATATTAACATACCTACTTAGTACATTATGTGGTCTCCCGCTTTACTATGGAGGAAAGCGGACATGTAATGTTTCCAAGTCCTCCCTATCTTTCTATTTCATTTGTTTCGTTAGGGGTTAAAGACAAACTAGTGTTCCCTGAGACTAGCAGAGCTTCACCATATGGTGATTAAAATGTGTTTTCAGCAGTTCTCCCCTGCCTACACCCTTGGGTCATTTTGTGATTGGGATTTTTATGTTTGGTTTTTAGTAAATATCCAAGATAATTGTTTGTACATAAATTTCCTTTTTTATTTTAGGAGACTAATAGCATATTCATTAAATAATAATGTCACTAAAACTGATAAAATAAAATGTAATACTAAATTACTTTATTGTTACAGGATGGTGAATGTGATGCAAGATATTCCAAACAAATCAAACATAAATGTACATAGATATAATTATGTACACATTGTACCTTTGTTTTATTTTTTCTTTGTTCTTCAGTGACAGGAAATGTAATATTAAACACTAAAATTCTGTTTCCGAGTTTCAAGAAAGTTGGTGGAAAGTTGCACCTTAACAACTGAATTAAATATGGTACACAAGCAGAAAGTGAACTGTGGATTGAGATATACAATACAAATATTCTTTAGTGTAACAATTTTAAAATAAAAACAAACAATTAAAACTTATACAATTTCCTTAAATTTCTAGGGTACAATGGGCTGTCTTATTGCTACAAGATATTTTTTCCAGGCACCCTCTGTCTGTAAAGAATCTTAAGTGACATATAGGTAGATAGCGATGTACAACAAGAAAAGAAACAAACAAAAAAATAACACTAAATGCATCATAATAATATTAAAATATACTAATATACAGGGTCGTTTTGACATTGCGTTAATGAAGGAAACCACATTACTTATCTTGAAAATAACACTTTTCATTATGTTATTTTAACTATAGATGTAAAATAAAAAAGTGTAAGTTTTGAACAAAATCAATATCAATGAAAAGTAACTTTAAGTTTACACACCCTAATGCCACTATAACTGCTCGATGAGAATTCCTTGCAGCAGCAACATTATACTTTCAGTCAGGAATACACTTATGCACACACCATATCGGCACTAAACTATAAAATGTAAAAAAATTGGAATACTACGACTGGGATTTTTTGCGAAAGTATTCGTTATTCATTCATAATTTTTAGCACGATGTTAGCAGAGGTATATACAAATATATGGTTTCATTTAGTAACGCAATGTGCAAATGACCCTGTATATGTAATTATTACTTAATAAATACAGTGATATTTCACACTATATCATTGAGAGTAGTTTTTTTTTACGAAATTAAATATAGCTAAGGATTTCGCTTGTCTTGATCTAAGGATATAGACTTATTATTCCGAAAAGACTAATGTGGGCTGACCCGCAAGTAGAAGTTACTGGGTAATAATACTATTAATACATATTTAAAAAACATTTAATAGGCAAATAAACACATTTTTACAATACACATTAATTACTAGTGGAAGATCCTTCGTATTTGAGAAGCCGTGAGGGTAGGTACCACCTTGATGTCTATTTCTACCACCAAGCAGCAGGTTGCATGCACTATTGTATTGTTCCTTCTACTTCTTCTTTGATTATAACTGGCGACGAGCTTGATTATTCAGCTATTGCGGCAATGTCACGTTGTTGCAAACTGCAGAGTTGTAAGGTACTCTAGTGGTACGTCTTTACGTTGTAGACTTTAGTAAGGGGAAGATGGTAATCTATTCAATTCCATCAGAGACAAATAAGCTAGAAATTCAATTTTAATAGATTGTGTCTCTTCTTCTTCTTTTAAATTATGGCTTCCACCGATTATCTATCAGTGATTTCGCCAATGTCAAGTAATAATAGCAGATACCAATTGTGTCTCTTGTAAACAAACAAGTTCTATGACAATGACATATGAAAGCAGTGTTGCCAACAAGATTTTTAAAAATCCCCCAAGTTCGCTGTATATTTCCGTTAAAAATCTGTTAAAACTTATTTTTATTCGTCAATAACTGACACGGGCGTACTCATGGCTTTCACATGGGCGGTGGGGGTTGAAAAATACCAAAGTGTCAGTGGCGTAGCATGTGTTCTTGTCAGCAAAAGACCTACGTTCAACAAATAAGTCACGTATACACCCCCCTCCCTCACATAAATTTGAGAAATGTATAAGGCATGTTTAGCTGTTTTTGTCCCGTCAGCCGTTAGAAAGATTTTATTCCGTTTTCAACGTATCCAAATCTGCTAGATATGACGGGAAATCCGTCAAGTTGGCAACTCTGTTGACAATCATTGTGAAGCATACATTTTCGTCTGAAAACAATCACTGCCTAGAGTAATTTCTTAAAAATATTTACGTTTTCTTTCGTGTTTCTTATGTAAAAATTGGACAAAAATGGTATTAGATAAAGCTTGGCAGTCAGTTATTTGAGATATATCACTTGGTATCATGAGTACGAATAAAAAAAATATGTTATTTATAAAACCGATACTTACCGATTCGAGCGGATGTAAGATTTCTGAACGCATAAAAACGTTGTAAAATAGAAAATATTGAGCATAGACAACCTATCGTGCGGCTTACAGAATGCTATTTTTCAATACTTTAACGTGGCGCGTTCATGATTCTCGTTGGAGTTTAGATTTGGTTATGACGTCATGCGGTTTACGGTGCGTTAACTCATGTGTCATAAAGAATTACCCTCCTGCCCTAAATTATTTTATGTCAATCATTAAAAAGGCTACATGCTAGCTAGTTTAAAATAGTTACCTCATCCAGGCGAGTCTCATGATCCTCTCGACGACGTATAGTGTGCCAGGCAGTACGAACCACTTCCAGAAGTTGGGCCCGTGGAAGATGAGCAGGAACCAGAACGGAACGTACAGGAGATGGGTCCAGTAGAATACCTGACAATTTACAGGAGTACATTTTTATTGTAAGTAGTGCAAAAGTAGGGGACAATTTGTATAGGGGAGATGTAGGCAATGGGGGTCAGTTGGCAATGGTGATCACCTCAAAATAATAAAAACCGAACGCGACTAAGCGATGCTACTATACTTACACGCTAGCATTACGTCATTCCCTTGCACGACCAGTGACTGGCTAAGTTCGCGCGATGCGCTTCAGAGTAATAGGCGTGTGAAGCTTTTATGCCATTTTCATCTAATTTTTCGAGTTGATAAATCTGAAGGTAAGTCAGAAAGTAACAAATATTTATTTCTGTACTTGTAATACGTAATGAGCATAGCATTGCAGCTTGCAATTCAGCAGCCATATTGTTATTATAACTTAAAATTTCTCGTCAGGAATTTTTTTTCCGTCTCTTTGCCCATGTAGGTAATTGGAGTCGGGTAATCCGCATTGCCCACATTACTTTACCTCGATAAAGTAGTGTTATTGTTTGTTTGTAGATGCCGAAAGTTCGTTCTAGAAAGACTAATAAAGTCAACTGGACTATTTTGTCCCACTTCTTCTGAACCAGCGACTGCATATTTGTCTCAATTTTAAATACCACCAATAATCTAAGAATCTAACAAGTATTCAGAATTTCATTCAGATGCTTAGGAAAGTAACTGTTGTAAAGACAAGACAAGCAAGAAAAAAACTGCATGTAACGATTTTAACATCTACACAAATGAAAGACTAGTTGAAAAAGAAAATAAAAGGAAGGAAAAAGCAATAAAAAAACAAAGGAAAAGGAGTAGGAAAGAAAAGCAAGCCACAGAAGGTCAGTTTTGAGAAGGTTAAGTTGAAAATTCTGCAGGACTCCAATGATACTTCAGCGTCAGACGTGAAAACGGACGAGTTATACCAGGATGACGATGCAGAAGATGCATGTAACTTGTGTCTTTAAGATATGTGGTGAATCTGGACGAGACAATGAAACATGGTACCGATGCACTTCTTGTGGGCTTTGGGCTCATGCCGACTGTATTGGATGGGACTCTGCGCACAATTATGTGAGTGATATGTGTTGATCACCATTGACCACACGCTGATCACCATTACCAACCGATGTTGACAATGGTGATCGAACTTAATTTTTTTTTATTTTTTTATTTCGCCAATATTAATTAACCAAAGTAATAAAAGTTGATCTCAATTGATAGTTAAGAAAGTGAAGTTTATAATAAGAACAGAACAATAAAGAGTTGATTAATAGATTTGCTATTTTTTTCATTCTCGCTTAAGTGATCCCCATTACCTACATCTCCCCTAACCATTTTATTTTATTTAAAACCGACTGATGAGGTTGGTTTCGTTTTATAGGTTAAGCATGTGTGTTTACACCTGGAAAATAAGGCATAAAAGGAATTTGTGTACTGTCTGTTGAGCCATTTCACTTTCCGTAGTATTATAATGCTCTTTGCATTTCACTACACAAGTTACTTTTTCACTAATTACCGTTACGAAGCAGTCGTCTTTTATAATAGGATATCAGTGACGCTATAAAAGGAAAGAATGAAACTGCTCCGAGCATTGATAAGAATATTAGCGGTAATTGTTTTCGACCCTATATTATACTGTTTACACGATGTAGAAACAGCAAATAGTTTGAAAGCCCTAGATACATTAGAAGGTGTAGGATATTGCGTCCTACTTAGAAATGAAATTCAGTGACGGATTCAAGCTGATGTATTTGACAGAGTACAGAGTATGCGAGTGGCTATGAAGACAGTTCGTGAGAGAGTGCTATAAAATGCGTAAAGTTTATATATAAATACACGAGTTGATTGTAGATTGTGGTGGGGCTGCCAGCGAAGCTCTTAGGTCACCTGTACGTTGAGTGGTGAATTGTTTCCGCTCTTAAGTTTCCCACGATCGGCGTCTTGTACGTGGAATGTAAACTGTTTCGTTTCCAAGTGGTGTGGTGACGCCACAAAGGCATCAGTTATTGAATATTTTTAGTATCGCAGCCATACCTCGAAGCTCCCCCCTCGCCTCACGCAGGGCTGACTGCACAGCAGCATGACCGCGAGGAGCACGAGCAGCGCCACGCCGGTGGGGTTGGCGGCGCCCTGCACCAGCCCGAACAGCCCCGGCCGCTCCGTCAGCAACCACTCGTACAACGTCCAGTTCTTAGCATTTAATATTGGATCGTTTACTACCACCATGCCTGGAGGAAACGCAGAAGTTTTAAGTCCCAATGTAAAACTATGAGAGGTAGACAGCAGTTTTGCTATCTTTTATATCTATAGACGACAAAATGAAGTAATTAGACTTAAGCAAAGAACATGACTTACTGAAATTACAAAGATGCATGACAGTATGCACAAAGCTGTAGACGCAGATGAGCATGCCAGTGACCTTGTGCAGGTAGATGTGGTGGTCGAGTGGTAGCACGGAGCTGAAGCCACGCACTCGGAGCTGCGTGATGCAGTAACGCAGCATCAGAACTAACACCCAGGCGCAGTTGAAGTTTAGGCATTGACCTGTGCGGATTAGAAGAAGATTTGAAACTCTTGATATATTAAATTGTGATTTTAGAATGAACATGCTTTATTGATTTCGGCGAGCCAATAATGCATAACAAGTATTCTGAGATTGGAGATAAAACATTTTGGTATTCAGATTTGAATAAGTTGAATTATTAAAAACAATTTTTTTACATCTTTACCTTGTTAGGAGCCGGTTTAAAGTTTTTGCCACAATAATACAAAAGAACATAAGGTTTTTGCATACAATTTTTACTAATTAATGCACAATATGAAATTTCTTGGCGGACTAATTTCACCAATTGTCCTAAAATTTCATAAAAGTAATTACTTCTATAACTTACCACAAGCTCTAGCAAGTATGACAAATCCATTAGAATTCCTGTACTCGTAACATCTGGAGACGAAGAGTCCGATGTTGACGAGAGAGAACACAGCTAGATACGCAAGGAACACGTAGTTATTTCTGAAGTAAGGGAGTGAGAGCTGGTACGGCTTGAGTTTCGCCAACTTCTGCCGGAGGGGCATCGGCTGCGGGTCCTGCTTTGGCGGCACCAGCCATCGATCTATGCTGGAAAGTTCAGCGTTGGAAATATTTTTTTCAAGTAAATATTTTGAGATATTCAAAGTAGCAAGTAAATTAGGTGGCAAATAATTACCACTGATCAAAAATTTTAGAAGAATTTTGGAATTAAAATCGTTCTCGCTCCTGGCCTTTGCAGATCGTGGCATTTCGTTTCCGTTTTCCGTGATAGGTAAAACTGGTTATCCTGTTACTTTAATTTACTAATATAATTATACTGTATTATTTTTGTGAGCTTAATTAACTTTTGTTTCATTTTTCATTACAATTTCACTTGGTTACTTTTTAAAAGCGATATTTATAAACTAGGGATACCTTAAGGTATAGAGGAATATCTTACGAAGAAATTCTACTAGACTTACCTAATTGATAGATTTTCCAGAAGCCCCCCATGTTTCGCAAGTTGGTTCTTCAAAGCCTCGTAGGTGATCTCGCCGCGGCCTTCAGTATCAGCATCCTCGAACATGGCAGTGGTCAGGTCTAGTAACTGTTCATCGCTGAATTGCATTCCGTTTTCTTCCATGCAGGCTCTCATCACATGCTGAAGCTCACGATGTTGGATCAGGCCATCGCCTGAAATACATCGCCATTTGTCGAAGAGATTGAAATCACGAGGCCTTAGCTCGCCTTATAATAACTTTTAAGGCTAAGAGGCAACACCGTCCAGAACTTTGAATAACAAAACAGCGAGCTGAATAGAACTGACAATATTGTATGAAATCTCCTAGCTCAAAAATTACACTAGCTATAATATCCAGCAAACCAGAATAAAACAGCATAGCACTATTACTTGGCGACAAACATTGAAAAAGCGAATGATGAACTAGAACTCAAATATAAATGGAAGAAATAACAGCCCAATCCTATAATCTACAAACTTCATAGGGCTTACCATCCAGATCGTAGACTTTGAAAAGGAACCGTATCTTGTCGTCCGGGGTCTGACCGGCGAACCGATGCACCGCCGCGATGAACTCTTGCAGCGATATCGCACCGGAATCATCCTCGTCGAATATTTGGAACACGCGCTCCGTGAAGAACGGCTGTGGTATGTAAATGAAATGAAATAGTTTAATTGATCCCATAGAATGTTATACGGATAAGAGTTTCTAACTGAAGAAAACCGTCATCAAACTTTAATATTGCCCTTTACAGGTCACGTTCAATACGAAAAAAATACAAATTAATTAATTAGGTTTAGCAGTTATTTGCTATCAATTCCATATGGATGGCCAACGGGGTTTATATTTTAGGAAAGTTTTCTTTCAGATTTACCACTAGCATGTTTGTTCTCTGAGGTATCAATAAATCAAACAAATAGTGTAAGTAGTTTATAACCATATACTATACCATACCAGTCCTGTATTATATACTGCCCACTACTGAGCACGGGCCTCCTCTACTACTAAGAGGGGTTTAGGCTTTGATCCACCACGCTGGCCTAGTGTGGGTTGGCAGACATCATATACCTTCGAAATTCAGATATACTCAGGTATGCAGGTTTCCTCACGATGTTTTCCTTTACCGTTAAAGCGAGCGATAATTCAAAAAGAATGCACACATACTTTTTTTAGTCAAAATAGTCAGAGGTGTGAGCCCTTATTTCGAACCTGCGGACATACGTCTCGGCAGTCCGTTCCACTCCCAACTAGGCTACCGCCGCTTCCGTAATTTATAAACGAGCCGAAAATATACTCATTTCTGTCGAGACTGTTATAAAACTAAACGTTCCTCGTAAATTAAATAAGATTATATTCTGTTACCTATATCTTTACTGCATTTCTTAATTACTATGCTTTTTAATCGACATCAAACAGGTGGTTCTTAATTGAATTCCTAGGCTGTATATCTAAATTAATTTTACAATACCCACGTTCTTAGAGACGACGATCTTCTTGAACTGTTCCCTGGTGATTTCCTTCTGATCCCCCACGGTCTCGCGGAACAACTGCTCCAGCCGGTCCACGCTCTGCTTGTCGAAGCCCACGCGTGGCCTGGACAACAAGTTAAAGTATAAATATGATATCGCTGCAAAGGTTTTTACATTGTAGCGTAATGAACAGAATTGAAAGAAAAGTGGAAGAGGTAAATTGAAAATAGGCAATCCAAGTATGCATTATATGTGAATGATGCTTTCTATATATTTTTAAGACAGCTATATAATTACCATACATACATACATACACACTCACGCCTTCCATCCCCGAAGGGTTAGGCAGAAGCGCAATGAAATACACACTTTCCGCCGTTCCGTCCTATGATGTGATAGGGGGCGAGCCTGTCGCCATATCGGGCTCAAATTCCCGACTCCGGGCTGATACTAAATAGAAAAAACCAATACCACTTTGCCCGACCCGGGGATTGAACGCGAGACCACAGCGTTGCAGTCGTACTGTAAAACAACTACGCTACCGAGGCAGGCAGGATATAAGTACCATTTTAAATAATCTTTTGCGGATTGATTAAGATTAAAGTAATCAGTTCCAACTTTATTTCCTTCGTCTCAAATATAATCAAAACTGATAGACGATGGGCCTAATATAATTTAAAATATATCCTATAGGTACCTGCTACTGCTAACTGTCGAGAGGAAATCCATTATTTCTTCAGCTGTCGCGAAACCATCACCGTCTGTGTCTACAACGCGGAATAGTTTTTTTGTTACCTGAAAAAAAAAAGAATCAACTGTACTGAAATTTTATTGTATTGCTAATGTTTAGAGAGCTTTTGAAGCTAGCTAGTGACTTGGTACACCTCATCAAACAGTTCTAATATAAAAATAGCTTCAGAATAACAACAAAAGCATGCTGTCCCTATGTTCTCAAGATGTAGAGGAACAAAATGTATGATGAACTAAACACATACTCACAACTTTATTCTGCAGTATACTCCGGAAGTTGTCTAAGGAGATCACACCATTGCCGCAGAGGACATACGCCACACTTTCTACTTGCTCTACGAAATCTAGTTGTTTTTCTTCTCTGTAACAGTGGAATAGAAGGTCAGTAAGGCCAGTCAGGCAGCCATGCAGAATATGAAACTCCATTGCCAGAGGTATTGCTATACGCCATTCTATATTAATAACTAATAATACTATGTGGTAGATATTAGTTTCCACTTTAGGTTCTAATTACCTTTTTTGAATATTAAATTTTTCACAGGATTCAAATCCATGATACAAAGAACTCACCAAATTAATTCATCGTTAGGTATTACCAAGTAATCCTAAAGAATTTAGGATAGATCTTTACACGAGAATAGGTGATTTCTAAGATAAAAAATAATACTCACGTAAGCCGTTCTTTCAGGTATTCGATCCAATCCTCCTGCACCAAGTGGTTGTCTCTACCCAAGTCAAACAGGCGGAAGATGCGTTCCAATAGATCCTGGAATATATTCAAAATTATAAAAAATTATAATAGTCAATTTGACACCTAAGAAATTATATTGTATTAAAATTTAAATAACCCCCGACACAAAAAATCTCTAAAAAGTAAAATAATAATAGTGTCTTTGTCGTTTAAATACCTCGTAATATTTTGACCCAACCGTCGTCGCGTCGGGGGACCGATCTCCGGACCAGGGAGATGAAAATACTTCTTTAGCGGTCCCCCGACGCGACGACGGTTGGGTCAAAATATTACGAGGTATTTAAACGACAAAGACACTATTATTATTTTACTTTTTAGAGATTTTTGTGTCGGGGGTTATTTAAATTTTAATTAAATTTTTATTTCGAACTTTTTAAATTACTTTATTCTCCATCATGGGGCCTTGATAATTAACTATCTATCACCTACTCGTTGAGCCCAAACACACTATATCTGCTATAAGTTGCTAAGGAGTTGGGTATCCCGCAGACTACTTGATGCCGCAGCATCAGCTCATGTTTACAAATATACTGAATGTCACAGTACACCAAATTTAAAGTCAATCGGATTTTTTAAGTTGGAAATGAGCTGATAATCCTCAAACGCCTGAACAGATCTTCGTAAATTATAGCTAAGAACCATCGCAGTCACATCAGCTTTCAAACAAAAAAAACCGCGTCCAAATCGGTCCATTCGTTTGAGAGCTACGATGCCACAGACAGACATACAGATACACAGATACACAGATACACAGATACACACCCTAAACTTATAGCTCCCCTCTTTTTTGTCGGGGGTTAAAAAGACAGATGAATGATGCATGATGCATAGCCTTAGGAATTACCACTGCTTCATTGAAATAGAAGTAACAACTGTTCTGCTGTATTTTTGCGGTTAGCGTATTTACACTAGACCACTTTTTCATACCCCTTTTCCTCCACAACATAGATCGGCCACTCAGAAAAATTCTGGCTATAATGCTATGGAGATTAAGTACTAAGGTACTATCAAGTGTCCATCCAAAATATTCGATTTTGCTCGTGGCTTACCTTTTTTTTTATCGCGGGGAAAAACGCTTTATCGCTACCACCACTGGGGGGTGAGTGGAACGGTTATGTTGGTTTCACATAGTCTACTTGGCCTAAGGACAGTACCCATAACAATAATCGATTCACAATTAGCAAAAGAGTGATGAATGAAGCAATACACCATGGCATTTATTTTTGAGGTCTTAAAATGTAATTGAAAAAAAAATATTGGTTACGCCTTTGCAGTGTGTCAAGGATATTAACCAACTTGACCTGAGATGCAAGTGTTTTTATACCATAAGGTTAAGACCTAAATTCCGAAACCTTAAACACGTTTAAAGGTCTGATAGAATTTTATTTAATTGCATGACGAGACGAGCATGCCGTTCGCCTGATGGTAAGTACTACGACAACTCATAAACAGTAGAAACACCGTCCAGCACCTTGAGTTACAAAGAACTGTGTGGCATTCCACTGCGCTGGTCATCCCGAGACATAAGATGTTAAGTCTCATTATGTCCAGTAGCTACACTGGCTACAATGTCCTTCAAACCGAAACACAACAGTGCATGCACACTGCTGCTTGGCGGTAGAAATAAACATTGCGGTGGTACCCACCCAGACGGACTCTTATATAGAGAGAGTCCTACCACCAGTAAACTCGTTACATAATATGAGACCTACCACCAGTAAGTATGTACTGCAAGTATCTTTTTATTCTCATTTTACTATGCTAGTTTATTGGGCAAAGGCATCTTAATATCTATGACATCAGGGTAAGGTTAGGTTAGGTTAGTAAAGGATTTAAAAATCTAAGCCTCTCAGCAGCTCAACGCGACTCTATTTCATAACATTTACATGTGAAATACTTTCGTAAATAGGATGTAATCTAGATGGATTGAAATCCCTAGGTTAATGAACACTATATTCTTAAGTTGTGCCTAAGAATAAAATAACCAAACTCATGGTGAGTTTTATTTACCAACCAAAAACAATTTTTTTATTTGCTGTCCACTATTCAAAACATAAAATACCAAATATGGTAATTTACAAGAATTTGCATGGTAGGAGGTTGATGCGGATGTCTAAGTACACGTCTTTTGGTTTTGTAGTATTTGAATTCTATTAAATGGCAAATCTGATGGTAAATTATCACCATTGAGAATGACATCCATAGAATTAGGCGATCGATACATTACTATGCTTAAAATGGCTAGTAAGTTACATACATACATATACATATACACTCACGCCTGTTATCCCCGAAGAGGTAGTCAGAGGCGCAACTAGTGCACCCACTTTTCGCCATTATTCCGTCCCATGATATGATAGGGGGCGAGCCTATCGCCATATCGGGCACAAATTCCAGACTCCGAGCTGATACTGAATAGAAAAACTCAATATCACTTTGCCCGACTCGGGAATCGAACCCGAGACCTCAGGTTTGCAGTCGGCTAGTAAGCTATACGCACAAATATAACAAAAGCAGATATTATACAGTGTACACTTGTATAATAATAATTTATTGTACTTTTCAAGCCAATTTATAAAAAAACTAGTAATGCTCGCGGCTCCGCCCGGGATAAAAATATTTTCCCGGGATAAAAAGTAGCATACAGCACTCAGGAGTAATGTAACTTCCTATTAGTGAAAGAATTTTGAAAATAGGTTCAGTAGTTCCTGAGGTTACCGCTTTCTCCCAGACAAAAACAAACTTTCAGCTTTTTAATAGTATAGATGAGAGCTTTTTGTCTGTTAAGTTATCGCAAGAAAAATTCGATATAATTTAAATAGTAATAACATTCGCTTATTTTTAGCCAGTCTTTCAATAATCAAATAAAAGTTGTCCATTAAATAAAAGTTTTACCTGACATAATCATGCGAGAAACACGTTATTCAACTTTAATTTATGCACATTGTATTTCATAAACTATATGTGATGATTAAAAAATCTGCCCAATGATAAGTAAACATACCCAGATTGATAAACACTTATCACACGTACTCACAACACATTGAACTGAGGGTATTACGTAAAAGGCTGTTAATACAGCCTACCCACTACATCTTATGACATTTATGAGAAAAGAACAAGTCCCCGAACCGGCTTGCATCGATGCGTTTTTAACACAAGGGCACGGGAATTTCTTCTTAAATTGCGAAATGTAGAAATTATGGTCCAGCAGTTAAATCGTCGGTGCCATCGATCTGTAAATTACAGGTTCGACTCCTGTGATAGGGAGTAATAGATTTTTATTGATATTTAAGGCAAGTTCATTTATGGTAGCTTTTGTGACAAATTAATACGACAAAAAGATGAAGTTTACATGTACACACACACACCTATATTTTATAATAATCATGACACACATTAACGCCTTTTTAACCCCGAAGAGGTAGGCCAGCTGTGCCTACTAAATGCACCCACTTTTCGCCGTGCGTATTCCGTCCCATGAAATGATAGGGGGCGAGTCTATCGCCATATCGGGCACAAATTTCAGACTGTGGGTTGATACTGGATAGAAAAATCCAATATCATTGCCCGACTCGGGAATCGAACCCGAAACCTCAGCATTGCAGTTTAGTATAATAATTATTTTTATTTAGGATATATTAATACATTTGACGCAGGAACCCGCTGGATGCAGGTCGCTCCTAACATGTTGGGTCTCGAAATCGTTGGGAACAGGTTGGGTCTGGAAATCATTGGGAACAGGTTGGGTCTGGAAATATTTGGGAACAGGTTGGGTCTGGAAATCTTTGGGAACAGGTTGGGTCTGGAAATCGTTGGGAACAGGTTGGGTCTGGAAATCGTTGGGAACAGGTTGGGTCTGGAAATCGTTGGGAACAGGTTGGGTCTGGAAATCGTTGGGAACAGGCTGGGTCTGGAAATCGTTGGGGGAGGTCTATGTTCAGTAGTGGACTTCCAAAGGCTGAAGAAGAAGAATACCTTTGTGAAATTAAAAATGATGTCTACAATGCAGGCACAGCGTAGTGTTTATATCACCGTTGAAGAGAATTATGCACCTACTAGATTTTGCCCGCGGCTCCACCCGCGGTTAAAAGTTTTTCCGGGATAAAAGTCCCGCTTTATATTTCCTGGGACCAAAAGTAGCCTTTGTGTTAATCCAGGATATGATCTACCCATGTGCCAAATTTCATCGAAATCCGTTCAGTGGTTTTTGCGTGAAAGAGTAACAAACATCCATACGTCCAAACATCCATTCATTCTCACAAACTTTCGCGTTTATAATATTAGTAGGATAGTAGGATTAGTAGGAAGTAGTGATGTTGGGACATATCTTTAAAAATAAAAAGATACAAAACCGCGAGAAAAAAATCCGGGGTTAAATTCCCGGTGTACGTTTTTCCGGGATAAAAGTAGCCTATGTCCTTCTTTGGATCTCTGAAACTATCACCATACTTATTTTCTTGCGGTTCCACTCGCAGAAAACGATTTTCCGGGATTCAAGTCTCGGTTTTAATTTTCCGGCGATAAAAAGTATCTTAGATCCGGCGGTATAGCTGAGCTGCACGAATTCACGCCTGCCGCAGCTAACTGGTTGAGGCAACTAGACCTAGAAATTTGATCCATGTAGGATAATAAGCCATACGCAATGATGATGATGAGCTGAACAAATTCAAAATTTCAAATCAAATATAAAAATTTTGTGTCATAACCAACATTTTTTTCTTCATGAAATTAAAATAAAAGTGATTTGCTATACTTATAATGTTTCAATTAAACTCAACGTGTATTTAAAGCGATTTGAAGTTTTGAACTTGTTCACCAGCTTATGTTGCCGATTGTACATGATTAATAAGATCAATTAACTTGACCACTCCTTAGATTGTAAACAATTTCAACACAAACCCAATTATGACCCACACGCTAACAACCAATTGAGACATTAACGAAATAATGAACATAATACATGCGTCACTCAATATACCGATCATAAAAATGTCTCAATTAAAATTAAATAGAAAGTTCTCATGATAATTGGGTAGATGTTCCCGCCAACGTACTGTCCACGCGGCTGTCATAATGACGTTTGACAGCTGTCAAATGTGACAGCCGCGCGATGACAGATAGCATGTCCTGTAGACCGCGCCAGTGACTGTATAATGAATGGTTTGTGTGGTCTTTAGTAAAAATAATGAGCCTGTTAAAGAAATAATATTGTATTCTAAAGGTATTAAGCCTGTTTTAATCATCCACGAATGGAGGGGACCTATAACAACCATCATAATACTTTAATGCGATATATCTCACGCGTCGTAGCGCTTCATGGAATGGAGATTAAAGGGTCTGATTTAATGAAAACGGAAAACGTTAAAACTCAAGTTTAATTAAGTACAATAAGTAGTTTATACCAACCATGTTTAAACTTAAATGTAAAAGCTCACAATTTTTGATTATTGCTTAATCTTGCTGCGCGTCGTAAGTTGTATGTATAATATGCTTGAACTTATTTGTTTTGATTTCACAATCGCGCTTGCAAATTGACCTAAATGCAAACACAATACAACTTAATTCGATTCCATTGAATATTTAATTTTAATGAAGGCAAAAATAAATGATCCGAGAATGATAAATTGATTACCGAATAAGAAATAATGCTAGTCGAATAAATTAAAATTTAACAAATCAATTACAATTAAAACGGGAACCAATTATTTAGACAATTCAGACTTCAGGCAACAAGCTGTTGCTAAGTTTTATGACCGCTGTGATTTCTTAAACAGTACGTCTATTAAGCACGCCTGATAGAATAATAATGCAATGTTTATGTGGAATGTAAGAAGTTACGTGACTCAGCATGATCTCAACTGTCACCATTGTTATGCTTGCCAGGCCGATTCCTACAATGGGCCGTTCAATAATATGTAAGCACCAAAGGGAGGTTCGGGTCCATACTTAGCTTATTTTCGATGACATGGGGGACGGGGACCAACAGTTATTAGGTTTGCAATTTTTTTACTGATAAATAACAATAAGACTGCCTCGGTGGCGTAGTTGTATTACAGTACGACTGCAAAGCTGAGGTCTCGGGTTCGATCCCCGGGTCGGGCAAAGTGATATTGAGTTTTTCTATTCAGTATCAGTCCGGAGTCTGGAATTTGTGCCCGATATGGCGATAGGCTCGCCCCCTATCACATCATGGGACGGAATGTCGGCGAAAAGTGGGTGCACTAGTTGCGCCTCTGCCTACCCCTTCGGGGATAACAGGCGTGAGTGTATATGTATATATGTATGTAAATAACAATAAAGAAATTTTAATAGATTATGTAAATATTATACCTATGCCTACGTAAGCATAGGGGAGTGGGGGGTATCGGGTAAGCTTTGCTTAATTTTATTGGCAAGGCGAACGGGTAAAGTAAAATTCTGCTAACCATTAGTTTAACAGAATTTTATGAATTTTCGTGTATTAACATGAACGGCCCCATAAAGTGCAAACGATCTTAAACGCTAACAACGCGTTAATGGTTACAATAAACCAATCAAATTAACTAACCTATACGCATGTCAAACAAACTTTATTCTGATTGGTCAATTTTCGCTATGGTCGCCCGACGGTAGCGGTCAAGATCATTTAGAATTCGGCCATAGGTTGCCTTCCTGGATCATCAGTGGCGGATCTTAGATGCGACTCGGATTGGTTTCTCCAACTGACTTAATTTTTAAGTTCTAATGATTCACTGACCATGATGCTATCCTACTAATATTATAAAGGCGAAAGTTTGTAAGAATGTATGGATGTTTGGATGTTTGGATGTATGGATGTAAGGATGTTTGTTCCTCTTTCACGCAAAAACTACTGAACGGATTTCGATGAAATTTGGCACACGGGTAGATCATGTCCTGGATTAACACATAGGCTACTTTTTATTCCGGGAAAATATAAACCGGGACTTTTATCCCGGAAAAACTTTTTAATGCAGGCGGAGCCGCGGGCAAAAGCTAGTACTTAATAATCTGCTGTCAAATGATTCTTTTTTTTCTTCTATAAGTTAAAGCAAATAATACGAAAAGGATCTATCTATCCTTCGATTTAACGGTGAAGGAAAACATTTGTGAGGAAAACTACATACCTGAGAATCTATATATATAAAAGAAAGTGGTGTTAGTTACACCACTTATAACTCAAGAATGGCTGAACGGATTTACCTGAAAATTGGTGGAGAGGTAGCTTAGAACCAGGAGACGGACATAGGATACTTTTTATCCCGGGAAAATATAAACCGGGACTTTTATCCCGGATAATTGTTTTCTGCCAGTGGAACCGCAAGAAAACAAGTATAGAGATATTTCGAGATCCAGTTGAAGACATAATTACTCTTATCCCGGAAAAAGATAAACCGGGAATTATATCGAGCCGCTACGACTAAACCACTGAACCGATGGCGATGCAATTTGGCAGGGAGATAGTTCAAAACCTGGGAAGAATCTAGGCTACTTCATATCCCGGGAAAATATAAACCGGGACCATAATCCCGGAAAATAGTTTTTTGCCAGTGGAACCGTATGAAAATAAGTATGGAGATAGTTTGTGATCCAAAGGAAATCAATCTCAAGTTTGAGTTACATCTCAAGTAGACATAATGTATGAACAGTTCAATACATTATGTCTACTTGAGATGTAACTCAAACTTGAGATTGACCTATTAATACCGCCCATAGGCTACTATTATCCCGGAAAACAGACACCGGGAATTTTATTCGGGATTTTTTTTCCGGAAAAAAATATGGTTAGGTATTATTTACGGGGGGGTGGGGGTGTTTAGGGATTTTAAAATTTCGTTAAATAAGGACTCATTTGGTGGCAGGGAGGTTTTTTGCAAGAAAATTACGCGGAAAATTTGAAAATTTAAGAATACTTAACCGCCATATTAAACGTGTATGTCACTGAATTCCTCCTAAGCGGCTGGACCGATTTTAATGATTTTTTTGTGTCCTCAGGTGGGTTTGAGAATAGTTTCGATTAACAATTAGATCCGGTAGGTGCCGCTGTACTCGGGTTCTAGGATTTCATTTCCTTTTTAGGGCAGGACAACGTCTGTCGGGGCCGCTAGTTCTTTATAATAATATCGCGGGTATGTGAAGTTTGCCAATCCGGACTAGGCGAGCGTGGTGTACTATGACTAAGGCCTTCTCAGTAGTAGAGGAGGCCCGTGCTCAGCAGTGGGTAGTATATAATACCGGGCTGGTATTACTATTTTTATTTTAAGTGAATAGGTATAATGAAAAACAGCCAGAGTTGAAAGTGCATAGGAATGAGAACTGGGTGTGGGCGGTATCCGTTCACGCCGGTCCATTTTTGTCGACTAAAGGACCGATTTTCTAATAATCCTTATAATGAAAAAAAAAAATACAGAAAAATAAACTAATTAATGGAAAAATATCCGTTCTAAAATTTTGTATTAAAAATACAAATTACAAATCCTATTATTACAAAGTAATTACATTGATACTATAACACTTGTCTTTTCTCATACACATGTTCGTACGCATACAAGATGAATGACGGCTGAACCCACGGTCGAAAGCTGACATGATCTCAGGTGCGAAGTCACGAGCGAGGCGTGGCCGACAAAAGTGGGACGAACTTGTGAGCAATCAAGGCAACGATCGCTCCTATCGATCGCATAAATCATTATACGCTCAAGGTTAATAGTGTTGTGTACACAGGGTCACGAGATCTAGATCAGTTTTAATAGCGTATAACACTCGCTCCCGAGCTGTCATTCACTGCCTTCAGCTCGTCGCTTTACCGGCCCGCGCGTCACGCACTACGCTCCCTGTACGTGGTCTCACAACAGTCGCTCCTGAGCTCTCATCCACTACCTTCAGCTCGTCGCTTTACCGGCCCGCGCGTCACGCACTACGCTCCCTGTACGTGGTCTCACAACACTCGCTCCTGAGCTCTCATCCACTACCTTCAGCTCGTCGCGCCACCAGCCCGCGTATCACACACTACGCTCCCTGTACGTGGTCTCACAACACGCGCTCCTGAGCTCTCATCCACTACCTCCAGCTCGTTGCTCCACCGATCCGCGCGTCACACACTACGCTCCCTGTACGTGGTCTCATAACACTCGCTCCTGAACTCTCAACCATTACCTTCAGCTCGTCGCTCCACCGGCCCACGCGTCACACACTATGCCCCCTGTACATGGTCTCACAACCATTGCTCCTGAGCTCTCATCTTTAATGCATACACCACAATTCTTGAAGTCATCCGCCTTGGTTTAACCGCATGGGGCCAGTCTTTATATGTCCTTAATTGTGTTTAAACTACTATACAATTCAATTACTTTTAAAAGCGATTACATACGGCCCAATTAAGTGTAGAGCGACTCTAAAGAAATAATGTTTGCCATTAGCATAATCACTATTAAACTGTGACACGATTACGAAACATATCCCCGAGGCTTAGCCTCTGTGGGCCACACACGGCTTATAAGAACCTGCAACAACGTCAATATTTTTTTATTTTTTTTGTTGTAATAAAACTGGTTTGCGGTGCGTTGATTTCAATATGCATTTATTTTGGATCTTAGGGGCGATATAATGAATTATAATTTAAAACCAAAGGTCTTACACTTCTCTCGTAATGACTGCAACTGTATGAGTAAACAGTAAAATATTGAAAAAAAAATCACCAAAATATTGAAGAAAACACCATTCAAATATGACATCTCTTAGTGGTGCCACTTTTTTACAATTTTAACAATACTTTTTAATTACGACAGAAAAAATATATTTTTTAACAATAGGGAATAATGAAAATTGTAGACGAATAAAAAGTAGTAGAAATAGACAGTGCCATAGCATCTAGTCGGAATTTTGCACACAAGACACATAAAAAATCTGTTTTGCTTCCACCAGCAATATAAAAGCTGTCTATTCTTCTCGCCCGTGTGTCACGAGTGATCCACGCTTCGTAGAGTGATATGAACGTAAATTAATCGCACTGTTAATAAAACGGATGCGATGCGAAGTGAGACATAAATTTGTCGTTCGCATCCGGCGGACGTGTAAGTTTTGATCCGTATTGATCGTGACAAGTTAAGGACTTTGCGATCGCCTTTTCAAAGTTACTGGGACCTTGCATAAGGTTCAGATTAATATTTTATATATTAATGTGTTTTATTTGATGCATGGAAAGAGTGACAAATAGTAATCAGGTAGACGCTGTCAACTTGTTACACGAGACAGTCGAAACAAAATGGCCGCAACGAGCTATCAATATTTCATTTTCATGCAACAGTTGCTCCGAATTCAGACTCAATCGCAAACTATTTTAGAGCTTAATTTACACCCTAGTATTTTAGGGGAAGTGATTCAAAGAAACTACCCACCATCACACCCGCCACTGCATGTCCCACAAATCAGGATCGAAAGTTGTAGTAGATACAGCGGTGAAGTTCGGTGAGTCTGTGTAAGCTCTAATCTATGAAATTAATCAAAAAGAAACATAGGGTGGAGTTGGAATCACTCGTTAGCAAAGCAGTCCAATCCTGAGTATCTCTTTAAATTAATTAAATGCCTCTTGTTAAATCATTAAAAATTCATTATTTTTTTTTATGGCATTGAATGTCGAGACGAGCGTGCCGTTCGCCTGATGGTAAGCGATACCACCATCCATAAACAGTAGCAACACCATCCAGCACCTTGAGTTACAAAGTACTGTGCGGCATTCCACTGCGCTCGTCATCCTGAGACATAAGATGTTAAGTCTCATTACGTTCAGTAGTTAGACTGGCTACAATGTTCTGCAAACTGAAACACAACAGTGCATGAATGCTGCTGCTTGGCGATAGACTACATTGCGGTGGTACCCACCCAGACGGACTCTTACATATGAGAGACCTACTACTGGTTTAAACTTTTATAGTATTCCCGTTTCGAATCCAGAGAAAATATTTATCTTTAGCTATAAATTATACTGCATAAAAACAAAGTTAAAAGCTATTTTACAGAGCACACGTCCCAAAGAACAGAACATCACCATAAACGGTTTATTTAATTGATAAAAACTTAATCCTGGCCGTCAACAATTTTACTTGAGTGTCGTAAACAACATAATGCGATGTTGCATGGAAAAACGCGGTTCTGTGGTTCGTATATGGCGCCTAACAGCTGAGCGACGTGTGCGCAGGATTTTTTGTCTTATGTGTATTACTTCCGCCGGATTCGCTTGACTTCAGTTTATAAACTACAAATGATAAATAAATAAGTAAGTAGAGTAGATGTAGTGTTTTTTTTCTGCAGTCCGTAATTACGACTGAGGTATTAGGTTCTACTATTATAAAAAACTGAGCTGAACAAAAGCTTTCGACAGATGCTTAAATTATATCAATTATCAACATAGGCACCGTTTTAGAAAAAAACTACATTAAATTAAAATTTAAAGAACCTTCGACGCAAAAACCCCCTAAAAGTAAAATAATAAAAGTGTCTTTGTCGTTTAAGTACCTAGTAATATTTTGACCCAAGCGTCCTCGCGTCGGCGGACCGAACTCCGGACCAGGCAGATGAAAATACTTCTTTCGCGGTCACTTTTTGCGGAAAAGTACATTTTATCCTTCAATAATAATTTACCGCATCCCTAATTCTCTGTCCCGTTTCCATTTTATTTTATTTTATTTTATTTTATTTGGGATAATAAACAATTATGTAATAAGACTTAAACTAATAACAATAGTAGGTATAGGTAACATGATAATTACATAACCAACACCATTATCCACCGAGTAATATTTAGAAAGTGGTACAGAGTAAAAAAGAGCGGTTATAAATTTACTATACAAGGAAAAATAAGAAAATAACTACGAGAAGTTTACATCACTCATCATAACTTTGAAAAACAGCATTAAAATTAGGTAAGAAATGATTCGGTAGGCAATTGTAATTACAACATCCAAACATATCACAAACTTTCGAAGATATTAGTGGGAAGATGAATTATTGTAGTCTACACATAACTTATTAAGAACAGCTTTTTTAAATTTGTACAAAGACATAATAAATAGGTCCATATCGGAGAGGTGATCATTATAGCACTGCATAATACGGCGCAAGGGAGCTCGTTCTCCAGCTTTGGTTCTGCATGGCTTTGGAGCAAATGTTCGGTGTGTGTACGCATCACGAATGCGTTGAGAGCTGCTAGGAGTACGTAGATAAATGTGATTAGTCAGTTGATTGCAGTCAATATAGTTCCTACAGATCTTATAAAGAAATATAGTGTCTAACAATACACGTCTATTAATTAAGCGAGACAAGGAGAATTTACTCAGAAGATTATGATACGAAGACCAGGAGCGATGGCATCTATAATTGACAGAGCGAAGGTACTTTTTTTGAACTGACTCCAGTTGATCAATGTACTTAAGGTAAATAGGGTTCCATACTTGCGTAGCGTACTCCAATTGAGGTCTTATAAGTGTTTTATAGAGAGCTAAATAAGAGGTGGGTTTTTTGAAAGCCTTACAAGTTCTCATAACAAAGCCATACATCTGAAATGCTTTATTAGTAATATTGGTGACATGCACGGCAAAGTGAAGACATGAATCAAAGGTAATGCCAAGATCCTTAATAAGTGAAACGGATTCTAAAGGAGAATTGCAGAGGTTATAAGTATATTGGATATTGTATTTCTTTTTTGAGAAGGTTATAGATTTGCATTTTGTAATATTTAATTGTAGTTTATTTATTTGACAATAATTCGACAGACGGTCTAAGTCCTGTTGAAGTTTATCACAGTCATCAGTACTTTTAATAGTCCGAAAAATTTTAAGATCGTCTGCATACAATAAGAAGTGTGTGTTTACAAAACACAAATTAATATCATTTATGAATAGAATGAAAAGAAGCGGACCGAGAATAGAGCCCTGTGGTACGCCAGACGACACACATACATCGTCAGAGGAATAGCCATGTAAGACGACTCGCTGTGTTCGATTTGTGACATATGAGTTGAACCATCTTAGTAAGTTCCCGCGAATTCCATTGTATGCTATTTTTTCAAGAAGTATTTTGTGATCGACCTTATCGAACGCCTTACAGAAGTCTGTATAAACAGAATCTGTCTGGTGTCTGTTATCAATGTTATCAAACAGAAATTGTGTGTATAATATGAGGTTACTAACTGTTGAACGTCTTTTAACAAATCCGTGTTGTTGCGGAATAATAACGTTATGTAGGCTTGGGTAGATGGCATTGTGTACTAAACGTTCCAGGACTTTCGATAAGGTGGATAGCATTGAAATGGGACGATAATTGGTGACTTCATTTTTTCTACCGCTTTTAAAAACTGGAGTAATATTCGCGGATTTCCAAATTTGGGGAACCTGACCTTCGCGTAGGCTGCTATTAAATAAGTAAAATAGCGGAGTACCTATGGTCTTAGCTGTATGCTTGAGGAAAAAAGGTGGTATACCGTCTGGCCCACACCCCTTATTCACATCTAAAGATTTAAGTTGAGTAATAATGCTATTTTTAGAAAACGATATTTCAGAAATAATTATATTATCAGGTGAGAAAGACTGCGCGTCGAAACTTACGTCGAAATTATGCCTCTTTTCATAAACAGAATTAAAGAATTCCGAGAATAACGTACAAGCTTCTTCAGGGTTCTTAGAAATGATATTATTGAATGAAACAGTATCCGGTATGCCAGATTTGTCTTTGCAATTTTTAACATAAGACCAAAATTTTTTTATGTCTGTTTGTAAAGTAGATTCAATGGAGTTTATATATGAATTAAAACAATCGGAACACAGCAGCTGAAACCTTTTACGTAGAATCATAAATTCTACGTAATCACTTTTATTATTATATTTTTTCCACTTCCGCCAAGCTCGATCTTTATTTTTAAATACATGTATTAGCGGTCGAGAGAACCAGATTGGGAATTCTTTAGATTTTACGGGTCGACGTGGTATGTGTTTTCTTATAATGCTGTGAATAATTTCATAAAATTTTGAGGTTGCAACCTCCAACGGCAAGTTATTCAAAGACTTCTCCCAGTCCACATTACTTATATCATTATTAATATCAATATACTTTCCCTCATTGAAACGGTACGTGGGTGCAGAATTATGAGGCATAGTTTTGCGCATTGAATTGAATGAAACACTAGCGAGAAGGGAGGGGTGAAAGTTGTCCTCAGGTACCAAACAATTAAATGGACGATCACAAGAGCAATAATCAAGATTACTGATAAACAGGTCAAGTATACGGTCTGTGGAATTTTTTATTTTATTATATTGCTTTGAATTTGTAAATGACAATAAGTTCGACATCAGTACTGATTTATTAGACGACTCGTTTGTGATAAGTGGGATTAATGCAGTTGGCCCGTAGTCGTGCCATTCAATAGAGGGTAGATTAAAATCCCCGAGAATAAAAAAATTACTGATCATAGGTAATGTTAACTCGTGTTGTAATGCGTTGAAAAATAAATTATAAGTATCTATATTTTGATTCGGCGGTATATAAACACCGCATAAAGCATTATAATTACCTAACTTATTCGTACGGAATTTCAAAAAGACATAATCAACGTTTACGGGTATGTTGTGATAGCAACCATCGCGAGTTGCCGGTGAAGTAAAAATATGACAGCGTGCGACATCCCAATCATATCATTTTCTTGCAAACACTCAATTCCTCTGGTATTATGGGCGAAATATCAACAAATCCATTCTGTATACACACACAGACACTACAGACAGACTATATATATGTCTCGGCATGGTGTCCATAACTAGCTCGCTCCCGATGTAACGAGCTGCTTATTTTTTACTCACATGCGACATTACGTCCTTACCGCCGGTAATAATGGACGTTTTTATAAAACTTGGAAATATTATGATTTATCTTCTTATATTTAACCTATTATAAATTTATGGTAAAAAACTTGTCAGGGTTTTATTTATAAAAGAGAAACGTCGCGTCGTAAGGAAACTTACATTATAACTATTATTTCTATGTAAGCATTTCGTAAGTATGTGAAGCACTCGCACTAAGCCAGCGGGGTGGACTAAGGTCATACCCTCTCAGTAGCAGGGGCCCGTTCCCAGGAGTTTGTATACAAGTATACTACATAGTGCAGTATATTTAATATTAGCAAGTATTTTTTTGCATTTAATGACGAGACAAGCATGCCGTTCGCCTGATGGTAAACGATACGACCACCCATAAACAGTAGCAACACCATCCAGGACCTTGACTTACAAAGTATTGAGTGGCATTCCACTGCACTCGTCATAAGATGTTAATTCTCATTGTGTCCAGTAGTTACACTGGCTACAATGTCCTTCATACCGAAACACAACAATGCATACACACTCCTGCTTGTGCAGTAGAAATAGACATTGCGACATTGGTACGGATATAAAAAAAATCAGTAAGGTGCCTAGAATTAGAACCTGCGGGTTATAAGTACGGCGATAAGCTCTCCATCAACCACAGCAAGGGACAAAAGTTTATCGAATTTTGCATGCAATTGTTGCGCTTTTGCATACCTACTTCTTCAACCACAAAGGCGCGAGCTCTTCCATGTACTGGTAAGATATTTTTTCCAGAAAATGGTTTTCGATTATACTTATTCTATAATTAATTTAATATAACTCAGAAACTGAACACTTTTCAAAACATCATAATGAAAGATTCACGAATGAGAAATTTAAAAAAATGTCGTTATATGAATCACGGAGTATTCGCAAACAAAAGACGTCCTTCGTAAAAACATGGAATTTCCCGAAGATAAATTACTTTGGGTATATCTTAAAAACTACAAAAAAAACATTGTGCAAACGTGCTTGTGTCCGCTTTTTTATCTATTACGCTTCTAAAAGCGAAAATAAATCGCTTAACTTCAAATAATAGACGGTTATATATCATTCGGTTGTATTTGATAAGTCTAATATTGAACAGTGCATACAAAACACGAATAATAAGATTTATTCAGTGTCACAATCTCTTGATCGTTGGACTGGTTGTAACTGTGCATTGTGCAAACTTGCGATTTATAATCGCCAGACACACTGCAATAATGTGGAAACCCAATTTAAGGTAAGGTGGAGGAACTTTAGTTGTTTTTTAAAGATGAAATTTGTTTTTTTTTATTATTGGTATTATACATTCAAATTCTGTGTTATTATGTTGAGTGTATTTTGAAATCCCTCTATACCGGAGAGTATTATGGATGTTTAAAATACTGAGCTTTATTAGAAGGTCTAAGAAATAAAAAAATAAAAAAGTTTTTTAAAGGAGCTTTAATTTTTTAAAACTAGTCTTGTAGTACTGCTAACATTAAAACTATAAGAAAGGCTGACGACAAAAAGTCGCTCTGCAGTCGTCCGTCTGCGATCCCGCAGATCCGTCAACAGCCCTAATCTGCCGATCACGTTTGTCGCATTAAGCGTTATGTGACGTGGTGTCGCGGCGACACGTCGCGTCGCTGCGTCGACCTACTGCCGCGACCTAATCGTGTCAATTTGATGACTGTCGCTCAGTGTGGTCACGAATTACGTAGACAATATCTCTAGCTAATGGTTCCAGTTGCTTAAGGTCCCGTTTCTTCCGCCATGGTTATCTATTTATCCGGGTCTTATTAAGCTGGACGTTGTCGCAGCGTCTCACGCCGGCGCACTCGGAACTCTGCGAGCACGTCCAGTAATAACACCGAGGATTACCCTAACCACGGTTGAAAAAACCCGCCCTATGCCCGCTAATATCTTCTAGTTGAAGGAGGTTGAGGTTTTCTTGAACAATGGAAAGACGAGATAAGGAAACCGCTCGCCTAATAGTCACTAAGTGAACGATAGCCTAGATGAAATGGAACGATCTGCCAAGGATGTCCGCAGCTTCAAACCCCAAGGCACAAACCTCTATCTTTTCGAAGATAAGTATTGTTTATCAATTATCGTTCGCCTTAATATAACTGTGAAGGAAAAAATAGTGAGGAAACCTACATACCTAAGAATAAAAAAAAAAATATGTTTGTAGCCTGCTAAGCCGCATTATGCCAGCGTGGAGGACAGGGGTGTAGCTACCGCTGTATCAGGTATACCAATGATGGGGGCCCCCGAGCTCTAGGGACCCCCTTAGCCCATACGCTAAACTTAGCGTTCACCCAAAATTCGGAGACCGTTTTTATGCTCCTGCATATTAGGCCTCTGGACGTGCGACATTCGGGGCGGCACAAACTAACTGGCCTGTACTTCAGAAAGTATAAATGTGACGTTAGAAGGGCGCCAACAACATTTTGATATATGCCTCTCTGTGGCAAGCTGACGCCACTGGGGGACTAATGCCTATACCCTCTCAGTAGTAGAGTAGAGGAGGCCTGTGCTCAGCAGTGAACATTATTAATACAAGGTTGATAAATATAAGTAATTGTAGCCAGTATTAAGTATTACGACCACCATAAAGAGTAGCAACACCGCTTGAACTTAGAATAACGATTCCGTGGCACTCCGCTGCGCTGTCAGTCTGTCACCCTGAGATATAAGATGTTATAATGCTCAGTAGTTACATTATCTGCAATATCCTTGAAACGAAAACAACAGTGGTTCGAAATGATCGGTGGCTAAAATAGTAATTAATCTATCTTCCTAGCTAAACTCTGATTTGACTCTGTTTTACTAGTCTTGTTCGTAACATCGTAAAAATCATGTTTAAACCCCAAAGAAAATATTTCTCGACTTAGGAATCGAATCTTGGATCTATCCACATACAATATACGCGGCAATTAGACCTCCTCACAGCATTCTTAATTTAAATTAAAATCATCCTTCTTCGCTTTGCCGTGGTCGGGCAAAGAAAGTATTCGCATATAGAATGATAAACGATTACAATCAGCAAGAAACAAGTAACAGGCTTATCTCTTTATCTTCAATTCACTCACAAACATTAATAATTCAACATATTATAATTGATTAATAAAATCAACAATGGCGATATTAAAATCGTACGATATATCATAGGGTAGACAAAACAATCGATTTATTATCGAATGATTTACTGCCTTGAGTTTGCTTTCGAAATAATCGGATTTGTAATTTGGATTTACTGCTAGTTTACAGGCGTTTTATATCATAGATCGACAAACAAGAAAAAATGTCACCTTATGTAAAATGATCTCTACCATTAAACGAAGATGTTTTATATAAGAGGGGAAATGAGATAGTTATTTATTTATTCGATTAGAACGATTATAATAAACCATTTACACTAATCAATACAACTATAAAGATTAATTAATTACATGCAAATATAATAAAAAATTTAAAAGTGTCAAATAAATAAAAAAAAAAACAAATGAAAGTAACAATAAGAACACAAAACAAAAGAAATAATCATCTAAAATACATAATTATGTATCCAACAAACAATGCGAACTACAAACTACAGTGATTTTCACAATAGGCTAAACGGAGAGGCTTCCACGAGGGCGTTAAGAGCAAAAAGTTAGTCCTCTAATAGTAATTGAGCAAGGTCTTCAATAAACTTCCAAGGAGGAATCGCCTCCTTGGTATGATGAGAGCGTACTTTAAGAACCCCTGTACGTCACTAAGCTAGGTACGGCGCATTGCGTCTTTTTCTCAGTATTTTCGGCATGACAGCCCTCGCAGTTCGTAGGCCTAGAGGCGCTGTAATTAGCTGATATTGAGATACAACATTGTTTCAATTTACTGTCAGACAAGCAAAACTAAAAAAGCGAAAAGAAAACTATGAAACACTCAGTACACTCAGTACAGTCAAGTGACTGCCTCGGTGGCGTAGTTGTATTGCGTACGCGTCACGAGTACGATTTGCGCGCTGAGGTCCTGGGTTCGAAACCCGGGTCGGGCCAAAAAACTTTGTGACTGGGTTTTTCCATCTTAAAAAAATTACTCAGTCGCAGCTCGGAGTCAGGAAGTTGGCGGTGTGATACCCCCGTGCCTCGGAAAGCACGTAAAGCCGTTGGTCCTGCGCCTGATCTCTCTCCGGTCATGTCGGATTGCCGTCTCACCGGACTATGAGAGTGAAGGAATAGCGAGTGCACCTGTGTATTGCGCACACACTTGTGCACTATAATATCTCCTGCGTACCTGGCTGATCTCCGTTGAGATTGGCCGCCGTGGCCGAAACTGGATAGGAGTATTTTTTTTTACAGTCAAGTGATATACTCACTCAGTATCACTCCACGTAACCCTGGGGTGCTGGGATCAGAATCAAGATTCGGCAAAAAAAAATTCTTTTAGTTTTTCGATTTACGAAATCTATTGTCCTGTTAATCATGACGTGGAGATTAGGAGAGAAGTTAGAAGGTAAACTTACGTCTCTACCTAACCCTCCGAAGAAAAACGCGGGTTTATGTTAATGATGAAGCAATCGATAGAACATAACAGTTTGCAACAATCCGAATGCACATCCATTCCATAAATCACACGCGTGAGACAATATTTCAGATAGCGATCAAACTTTCAAACGCAATTATCAAATTTTCATTACCAGAGGATCGGCTCATTTGTCAAAACACCCATTCACATGTTAATGCGAAGGAGTGAATGATAAATGAACCGTTGAGCAATGTGCGCCTAATCGATCTTTGCCAGGTGGCGATTTATTGAGAAATTGGTAGCATTTGTGTCGTGAGCTGGTTTTCAGGTAATCTACGACTCAGCACAACTATACTGTTTATATTTATAACTCTCACTGCCATACTACTTGGAATATTTATTTACACACACATTAATCATCGTAAGCGTAGGTAGAGACACAACTAGTGCACCTGCTTTCGGACATATGCATTCCGCCCCATGATGTGATAGCGATCCTTTCACCAAATCAGGCACAATTTCCAGACTCCGGGCTGAACAGAAAATCCCAATATGCTAACCTGGGATTTTGACCTTGGACCTCACAGCTGTGTCGCACAGCGCAAAACGTAAAGGCGGATTTAATGGCAAAGGCATCCTTTACCAGTCAACCTGGGGTGGTGCCACTGCGCCAGAGTCAAATTCATAGTAGGTGCCTGACACTATTTTAAATTAGGTTAAACTATTCTTACCATAGACTACCTTGTTATTTATTTTATTTATTTTATTTTACATCTTTATTGTACACCAACAGAAGTAACAAATAAATCAAAATATACACAAGTAATATTAATAATATAGGCAGCGGTGATACAATTGGCGGTCTTATCGCTCAAGGCAATCTCTTACAGACAACCATTGGATGGAGATAAGAGAAATGACGAAAAGGGCAGTCAGGGGCGTACATAAAGTTACTATAGAATACACTAAATGTAAATAAATAAATGCATACGAGAGCACAAAAATATTTACAGACAACATATTTATACATACATACATAGATACATACATACATACATACATAGTCATATGTACAAATACACTTATAATATAATACATATATGCATATTATTACTATATAAAAGTATACATAATATATAATATTTACTACACAAAAGTAAATGGGTACTTATATATGCTAATCATTGACATACAGATCTGAGAGATTCTAGAGGTTGAGGAAATGTTCCTTTACCATTTTTTTAAAAACTGGTAGTGATTGCGCGCGTCTTATGGCTAATGGCAGAGCATTCCATAATCTGACAGCGACAACAGTGAAGGATTTCTCCATGAATGTAGTAGCATGCACAGGCATCTTCAATTTCAAGTTCTCCGATGATCTCAGAGACTTCTCATGCGTCTCACGAAGAAATAGGAATCTAGATTTAAGATAAGAGGGAGTTAGAGGATTAAACAGAATACTATAGATATAGAGAAGGGAAAGAATGTGGGCATTCCGGCGAAAGCGAATAGGTAACCACTTGAGCTTAGTGCGAAACTCAGACACATGATCATATTTGCGCAGTCCAAATATGAATCTTATGCAAAAATTCTGAAGGCGCTCAAGCTTATTAAGTTGTTCTTCAGTAAGGTTAATATAACTGGCATCAGCATAATCAAGGATGGGAAGGAGAAGGGACTGAACCAGTGAAATCTTGGTGGCAATGGGTAAAAAGTTGCGTAACCTTCGCAAGGACCCCGCCGCAGCATAAAGCCTACGACTAACGAATTGAAGCTGAGGTCCCCAGGTAAGTGATTTATCCAAGTACAGTCCAAGGTTTTTTACACTATCGCTGTACGGGATAATAGTACCGTCACAAGACACACAAGGAAGTTGCGACCAATCTACCCTTGATATCATCCTAGGGCTGCCGATGACAATTACTTGTGATTTCGATGGATTTACTAATAAGCCATGAGCCTTGCTCCATTCACAAATATGATTCAGGTCAGAATTTACTTCCATAACTGCATCGGTCAGCTTATCCAAAGGTGCTTGAGTATAGATTTGCAAATCATCAGCATAGAGGTGGTAGGATGAACGAAGATGATTTGAGATGGAGTTGATGAAAATTGCGAAGAGAAGTGGAGATAGAACGCCGCCCTGTGGCACTCCGGCAACAGTGGAGCAATAAGAGGAATATGTATCCTCAATGCAAATACGCTGCCGGCGTCCAGACAGGTAACTGTGAAACCACACAATTGCTGTTGGAGATATGTTAAGGGAACGCAGTGTGTAAAGTAATACGTCAAAATCGACAGTATTGAAAGCGTTACTAAAGTCCAGTAAGGCCAACACAGTTAGCTTCCCTTCCTCCATGCCAGATCTGACGTCTTCCGTAACACGAATTAAGGAGGTAGTGGTGCTATGACCGCTACGGAACCCGGATTGAAAGGGATTGAGGAGTTGATTTGTGTAGAGGAAATCATTGAGTTGGGAATGAACCAAGCGTTCAAGAACTTTAGAGAGGAAAGGTAGGATGGATATAGGACGAAAGTCGGAATAGGTGGATGGATTAGATTTCTTAGGAAGTGGGATAATTTGGGCATCCTTCCAAGCACTAGGAAAAATGCCGCTGGAGATGGAATAATTTAGGATATGACAAATAATGGGGAGGAGTTCGTTGAGGATAGGAAGGATCATGTTACGTCCGATACAGTCGCTTCCAGCAGCATTGGAAGTGATCGTCAGGATGTTCTTCTTAACATCACAAGCAGCAAATGGTTTGAAGACTAATGGGGTACAAGCGGGAGTTTTACGGGAAGAAAGAAGCTGAATTGTATTTTCTTTAGTCGTCCTATTAAAGTTGGTCGGAGAGGAGAAATGTTGATTAAGGGAATTTATATCCACGTTATTAGGTAAAGAGTCTTGACAAGATTTACCAACTCCCAGTGACTTAAGAAATTTCCATACCTTGGCTGTATCACCATTTTCAACTGAAGTGTGAATATGTCGGCGTTGAGCATACCTACACACCTTGCTGCAGTGATTGCGGATAGCTACGTATTTATCCCAATTATTGTCATTAGGTCCGCATTTATATTTATATTTAGCCGCTGCTTTTTTAACGAGCAGGGATTTTATGTCGTCAGTAAGCCATGGTGCCGGCAGGTGTTTGATTTTAATAGACTTAACTGGTGCATGCGTGTCGTAAAGCTGACTTAAATTATTTGTAAAAATGTTGACCTTATCGTCAACATTATCAGAGGCAATAAGCGAGCTCCAGACGATCCCTGCAGCATCCTTGCGAAGGTTATCAACATTTATGCCACGAAAATTACGCCGTAAAAGTACTTTGGGTGAGGCTCTGGGTGAACGGATACGAAAGGATAGAAAGAGTAAGTCATGATACGAGAAGGAATCTGCAGAGAGTTGGCCATGTTTAGTCACATGATCTACGGAGGAAACAAAAATGAGATCTAGAAGAGAAGGAGTACAGTTGGGGAAATGGTGAGTGGCAGACAGTGGAAGGATAGTTAGGTTACAGTTTCTTGTTATATACTTCAGCATGATGAACGTTGTCGGCAAAGCTTTGTAAATCCGAGTTCTTGATGCAATTGCTACTATTTCTGGCCAATCATGTCGCTTACCATCAGGCGAGCGTCTTACTCGTCTCGTTGTTTAATTGCATTAAAATATCCTTTCTTTTTCTTTCATGACCTCGCAATTCGGAATGCCTCTTCGCATATAATATTTGAAACTACAGGGTGAAATTGAATTCGTGAGCATCCTTTTAACCTAAGACATTATTAATGATACTATTATAAATGGTACTAAAATTACGCAAACCAATAGTGTAATAAAAAAAAACCAGAAGTGGCTTAAAGCCTATTGCAATAGATTACTTACTGCTACAAATAGATATACTAGAAAAAACAATCAAAACACTTAATAAGCGCCAATAAATCTTAAAATATGAGTCTAGAAGCATAAAGCGCTGTTTCGTGCGGCGCGAACCAAAGCCGTCTGTAAAAATATCATGGTTCTATTCACATCTAAGATGCCTTCTAAGTATTCCTATTAAGTAGATTGATATAAGGTTTACTTAATGCCCATGAATCCAATTTCACCCTGTATAATTAATTTTGTGCCTGGAATGTAAAATTTTCTTCCCGTTCAGGACCTACCTAAAAAGTATGTCAATTCCTATTAACTTTATGTGTAAATCTGGATATTATAACTGTTCAATGGACTTGTCCAAAAACGGGCCTATATTTGACCAAGACAGTTAATACATATTTGGATAGAACTCCTAAAAACTAGCCTTTTATACTAAATCATTTAATTTGAAAGACCTGCGATTTTGAGATTTATTCAATTTTATTTGGCTTAAAAAATGAAATGAAGGTTTTTAAAAAGTTTGTTAAAAATGAAGGGGTCTAAAAATGTTTTATAAATGGATCCAAGATCCATATTTTGCCCCTTTAATATCTCTAAAGTTTGAGCCTAGTTAGATTTTGAGGCCCGGCACCCATACAAAAAGCGGACATCGCCTTTGGGCAATAAATTTCATTTTTGTTTATCATCGCTAAGCCTTTACGTACGCTATCTTAGAGGCTACTGCGAAAAACGAAATCCGTAGTTTCGGGTGACGGATCGCACGTTTTCTTACTACGAAGTGTTACGGATCCTTCTTTATGAAGAGTTGTTGCGTGACGAAAGTGTTGAGCGAAGTCGGAAGCGTCGCAAACTGCGTGAAACCTTCGTTCAACGGTGACGGAGCCGAAGTAATTTGGTAGTAAGGTTAAATCCGAAGTTCGTCGTTTCTTCGTTTCGGACCGACGTTTCGGATTTCGTTTTTCGCAGTAGCCTCTCTTATACTCCAGCCCACGGCTCTCCTACCGTCGAGTTATACAAAACAGCACACCGTCTTTTTATCTCTTTAATCGGTTAATAAATAGATATGTCGGCGCGGTTAACGAGCCCGACCCGTTGAGATATTGCCTCGTTATTATTGCGTTTACTATGTTGTATGCGCCAGTTACAAATTATTTTGCGTTTTATACTATAAAATGGTGCATTGTGCCTTTTATAGTACTATTTTATAGGTATTTTTTTAATTAGAAGTATTTTAAACATAGCTATAAAATGTTTTCTTAAAATAAAAAAATCTTCAATGGCGATAATTCACCTTTCGATTTGGATGGTTACTGGTGATTACCATTAGATTCAATTGTTTGTCTATTTTTTTATAATAAAATGATCTTCTGCTGGCAACTATGTAAACTTGTTCTCAAAATAAAAAATAGTCTATATCTCAACATAAACCACTGTGATAATAAAGCTCCCAATTAAATAATATTCAGACCGGATTTTTTTAATGACAACGACCATGCCCTGGATTAACCGAATTTTTTATCATGAGAAGCACACAGTATTCTGGAAAAAATCATTCATCCAGGCGAAGCCGCAATCCAGCCCTCGTTCGTAGTAAAAAAAAGATATATAGATATAAATATTGGACAATAGCCTAGTTGGGAATGGAACGGTCAGCCGAGGCAATGTCCGGAGGTTCACAACCCAAGGCATACACCTCTGACTTTTCGAAGTTACGTGTGTATTGTTTATCAACCATCGTTTACTTTAACGGTGAAGGAAAACACCGTGAGCAAACCTGCATACCTGAGAATTCTCCATAAGAATTTCGAGGGTATGTGAAGTTTGCCATCCCGCACTAGGCCAGAGTGGTGGACTAAGGCCTAACCCCTCTCAGTAGTAGAGGAGGCCCGCGCTCAGCAGTGGGCAGTATATAATACAGGGCTGATTGCATTGCACATAACTTTTTATCACAAACACAACTGACATGCAAAATTACATATTAAAACGAAGAAACAAACCACACATTAAAACCTATAAGCTATAATACAACTATGCGTTTTTTTAAGTAGACTCTTGAAAATAAAAGAAAACATAACAAGTACTTATTTACTATTATCAATGTGATTGAGACAAAATGTCAGTAAAATTTACATAATTAACATAATTTTTCACTTTTTGTACGATATTCGTTATTGGGGCGGAAACAAAAATCCTACCACCAGCAGAGGGTTCACTGTTTCGATTAAGTTATTCTTTTGTAAATCCATATGGTTTCAAAATAAAAATAAAAATGATAAATTTGACAAAAAACTTTCTTTATTCCATGTGAAGAATACTTCGATTAGTACGTAGTACATTTTCTAGGTAATTAAGAAAGTTGTTTGGGGCTGGTAGACAAACTTTATATTGGGGCTAGTTAAGTTTCAACTACATGTGAATACCTTAAAATTGTAGCGAAGTTTAAAAAAAAACACTAAAATAATCAAAGTCTTACTTTAAATTGCTTGAAAGTAATTAACATCGAGTATAAAGGCTTCAATAAAAAAAATATTAAGAGGTAAATAATTACTCATAGGTATCAAAAAATAGTTTTTTTTCCTGAATTACGTGCGCCCGCGATGCCACATTTGCGGTGAAGATTCGGAAACAATAACGGTGTTTTGCGTACATAACGACGACGCAACAATTCAAATAGCATGAGTTTTTTTTATTCATCCTGCTCCTATCGCCAACCATCCCCGGTCTCCCCTACTCGAACTTCCCGGAATGCATGCTGCCAGAACTATATATTATATATTTATTGGATTATATATTTTTTTGTACTTTGTTATACTGTGTGGAATAAATTTCATTCTTTCTTCACTTGAACCTAGGACTTTGTTGTTAGCCATGTTGTCAATACACCAAAGACACATATATATAAATACATACATATACACTCACGCCTTTATCCCCGAAGAGGTAGGCAGAAGCGCAACTAGTGCACTCAATTTTCGCCGTGCGTGTTCCATCCCATGATGTGATAGGGGGCGAGCCTATCGCCATATCGGGCACAAATTCCAGACTCCGAGCTGATACTGAATAGAAAAACTCAATATCATTTTGCCCGGCCCGGGGATCGAACCCGAGACTTCAACATTGCAGTCGTACAACTATGCCTAACGCCACCGAGGTAGTCAAAGACACGTTCCATTAATTTCAACACCTGAGAGACAATGATTGGTGCAAGCGACCTTTCAGTTGGTGTACCGTGACCAATAGAGTTAGTGAACGTAAGGCCGCATTGTCATGTGCTAAGGGCATACATTACGGGGATATTAATTGTCTATGCAACTGGATCGATGTAGTTTTTACTTAGTTTTGGTCGTGGTTTCGCCCGCTTGTTTATGGATATAAGCCCTGCAGTTTTTCAGGATACTACGTGATCAAGGACTTGTATTTTTTTAACGGTGGTTTTCTGCGTTAACTTGTAACGGGTATTCGAATAGCTTAGTTGTATTATAGTACGACTGCAATGCTGAGGTTTCGGGTTCGATCCCCGCGTTGGGCAAAGTGATATTGAGTTTTTCTATTCAGTATCAGCCCGGAGTTTAGAATTTGTGCCCGATATGGCAATAGGCTCGCCCCCTATCACATCATAGGACGGAATAAGCACGGTGAAAAGTGGGTGCATTAATTGCGCTTCTGTCTACTCCTCTGGGGATAAAAGGCGTGTGTGTGTATTCAAATATGTGAAGATATTCATAAATGAAATAATTTGAAACTGATGAATTTGGATGAAACCCAGCTGGAATCTTGCGTACGAGAGACCTACAACGTATGTATAGGCACAGAACCAAATAATAAAATACAACAGCCCACATAAAGTCGAACACAGAACATCCTCCATTTTAAAGCTGGTTAAAAAAGGATGATTTATTTTGAGTTATATCAACTGTGCTTATGGTAGGATTTCCTTTGTATCCGCCCGGGTAGCGGATAGTACACCATTAGTACACCACCCCTTATTCCCTATGACACACGTTATTTTCACCGTTCGTAACAAGCGCGTAACGTAACTCATCGCGTTTATCACTATAGAAATTTGCATACAGAATGCCATTTAACGCCAATTACACGAAGTTAACATAACGCGTCCGCGTTACGAGTTAGCACTGTCATAGAGATTAAGGGGGAAGGTGTTAAAACCCACTATATCAGTCCACGTAAGTGTTTCGCGTTCCGGAATCAGCTTGTGTATATCCGGTTCACACAGGCCGATTAGGGTAGTTGACTACTTTTTTTAAAATACATTTATCAAACATTAATGTCTTCTAAAATCTAGAGTGAAATTTTTTTTTAAAATACAAGCAACAATAAATGAGTTATAAAGCTTTGAAGTTTGGTGGAAGGGGCATCTGTCAGATAACGGAAAGAGCAGAATGTGACGTCACTGAGTGTCGCCAGCCATAACGCTGCGTGCGTGCGAAACAAATGACGCGATATCCCCACCACGCCCCCACTTTTGCTCACAACAATATTTCAAACATGAATAACTGCTATAGTTGTCAATCAATAATATGCCACACACACACACTCACACACGCACACACACACACACACACACACACACACACACACACACACACACACACACACACACACACACACACACACACACACACACACACTCACACACAAACGCACGCGCACGCGGGCATGCTTTAGCTAATCTCAGTGAATTTATGTAATGGTAGACTGACTCAATCCAACTGTAATTGCTGAACTGTATGTTACCCGAGCTGAACACTGTCTCTCAAGATACAGGTTTCCCTAGTTTGAGAGGCAGGGTTAATTAATTATGTCGACCTAGAAAAATCATATTCTTCTACCTACTGTAACAATGTTTTGTAAATTTCTGTTTCTATTTTGTATGAAACAAATATTATTATTATTATGTATCTTTCCTGCGGGAAATCACGGCACGATGACCGGTCCTTTTGGAAGGCTTGCGCGGGGATATGGATCCAACACGTAGAGGCCCCTTTAAGATACATTACTCTGGTTGGGATGTGTACGCCTTACGGGTACTCTCTCTGTCTGTACTTAAGGAGGAAATACAGCCAAAGACAGCGCCCGTAAGGCGTAAGGACTATTGCAGAGAAGATGGGAATTATACTGGGTCTATGGATGGGATCTAGATGGACTGGTTGCTGGGCTATTGATTGAGACAACGGGACGCCTGCCAAGTAAAATGTCTCAATCATTTGTATTCAAGGCAGACGGTGACTTGCCCCCCACTAGATGGGCATCCGAAAAAGTGGCGTATGCCAAGGACGCAACATCGGTGTGGGTGGCTAAAGGGTGTCGAGAGGTGTGCACCGATTTCACCATCACGGGTCGCTGACGCGTCCCGGAGTGGGTTTCCTCGCTATAATGCAGATTGAGCACTTCCACTTATTATTATTATTATTATTAATTTTTATTCTGATTTTACAGAAGAATTTGTTTTTCGTATTATTTTCTGTTACATGTAAAACAATGTACCAAATCAAACATAGGAAACGACTCTATTGTGTCGATTAACAAGGGATACTTATCGCTCGACAGACACTCTATCTGAATTCTGGACCCCTCTCCGCTTACAATCAGTGCAGTGGGTACACCATGCCGTGCCCATATAAAAATTTACGGGCGCCACAAAGACTTCCTAGTAGGGGTGCTTCGGACCGCAACGTAAACTATTTGACCTATTTCAATTAAAATTCTAAGTTTTATATATTTTAATTAAAAACACACACACACACACACACACATTCACGCTTTTTATACCCGAAGGGGTAGGCAGAGGTGCAACTAGTGCACCCACTTTTCGCCATTATTCCGTCCCATGATGTGATAGGGGGCGAGCCTATCGCCATATCGGGCATAAATTCCAGACTCCGAGCTGATAATGAATAGAAAAACTCAACATCACTATGTTCGACCCGGGGATCGAATCCGAGACCTCAGCATTGCAGTCGTACCATAATACAACTACGCCACCGAGGGAGTCAGTTTAGTTTTTTTTTTTTTTTTAGACTAAAAAACACGCTTTATATAAAATCCAACTAAATAATAGTAAACAAATTTTAATAAATTTGAATTAAATTACGATTAACGAGCGACATTGCATTTAACACTTGCTACGTTTATGTCGGCCTCCCTTGTCTATATAAAATCAAAAGTTATAACCTGTCAATACCGTAATTACTACTACGTCATATAAACTTTAGTTAATGTACTGCGGTGTCAGCTGGGTAATCACATCCTGTTACTACTTACATGATATCCGTACTAATGTTACTCGAACAGAAAAAAAAACGTATATTGTATTGTCAAATTTCATAAAAAAATGACACTTTAAGATTTGAGGCCATAGATTTCAAATTTTAAATGAACGAAATGAAAGAAGGAATAAAGATGAAAGGTTAATTTGACAATTTTATGAAAAAGTTAATGTTGATAGTACTTATTTTATTACGATTTATTTGGGAGCATAGATTACTCTGTCTTTTGTATTTGGCCGTCTTTTTTATGGCATTTAATGCCGTTCGCCTGATGGTAAGCGATACGACCACCCATAAACAGTAGAAACACCATCCAGCACCTTGAGTTACAAAGTACTGTGTGGCATTACACTGCGCTCGTCATGCTGAGACATAAGATGTTAACTATGTGTTTTAAATTTATGTAACGAGTAGCATTTATCAACAAGCGGTGAAATCGGCAATCAGTGTCTCATTTTGGGCGAAAGTTTTGCTTGGGTTACGGAAATAACTGATGAAAAAATATATTTAAATATGTTTTATCAATATTTTAAAAGTATTCCAATTCGGTTAAATTATATAGTTAGGTATTTACGCGAAAAACAATAGAATTTGAGCGAATGCACGACTTTTTAACATTACCTACGTCACATCTGCACAAAATCACATATGTATAGTCACCAGCATAAGTAGATGAACAAATTCAAAATTTCGAATTGCCTAAATACTTTTGTGTTCTTACTAATCTTTTTTTCTCTTCACAAAAATAAAATAAAAAAGATTTGCTTTAGTTCATACGAAGATTTTTTTTCAGTTTAACTTAACGCGTATATCTCTCTCTCTCTGGTCGCTCCCTCATGTCTGAGGATCGTGGTCGGCATCAGGGTTGCATCTGGAGCGGATGATCTGCCTCCATCGGTTTCTGTCCAGCGCGTCTCTTACGGCTGTGTAGAATTTAGAGGACGATGAGTGCTTCACTTGGTCAGTCCATCTTGTTGATGAACGACCGCGCGATCTCTTGCCTTCGGTGTTCCCCACCACAATTATTTTTTCCAAGTTGTCACCGCTTCTACGCAGTATATAGGCGATTCGAAATTTTGATTTTGTACAGATATTTATGCGGCTGACTGTACATATTACGAAAGTGACATTTCAACGAACACAAGTCCATTAGTACGCTGCAAATAATTTTGCAACCACTTACCCGACTGTCAAACAGCAAGGAGAAGCTATTAAATCGACAGATTTATATCATCGCATAATTAACCGACTTCAAAAGAGGAGGAGGTTCTCAATTCGTGTTTGTATTTTTTTATGTATGTACATTGATTTCTCTGATAATTGTGAGCCTATTTCCTTGATTACTTCTTCATTTAGTAAAGAAGGGTCTCAAAATGGTCCTATTTCAATATATCTTTGTTAAGGGTTCATAATTTTATGGAACAGACTCGATAAACCTGAATCATACGAGTAATTTTATAATTAATTTAAGACGCAATCTTATTAGTCTGTGTGAACGAACACCCATACCTACTTGATAAATACGTAAAGTGGAACTGCACAATGACTGTGGTAACCCTGCAATCATCATTTTCAACAGTTTCTTCAGCTAATCTAAATTACGAGGGAAATTGACTCCTGGTTTTCCATTCATTTATTTTGGAGCACCAAACAGCTGCACAACAAAATTTACAAGCAATAGTTCATTATCATTCATCAGAGAACGACTTAAACTTACTCTTTATAATATTTAAATTGAGGGACCTAATTGGTTAGTTTCAATCTTCTAAGTGGAAGACTACTTGTTTGTATCAATGTACCCTAGTAGGGAACAATGTGAAAAAATTGTCGCCCAGTAAGGGACAAAGTAAAGAGGTAAGGCCTTTACATGACTTGGTAAAGGCCGCAGGAACGCGCTGGATGCAGGCCGCTTTTGACAGGTCCATCTGGAAATCTTTGGGGGAGGCCTATGTTCAGCAGTCGACGTCAAGTGGCTGATGATGAGGGACAAGGGGATGAATTTCGTTACTTTGTCAACTGGGTATCATTGCAAGTTTCATTCGCGTTTTCCATCGATGCTGGACAAAATGTGTGGGACAACTGCAATAGACGATTCAATTCACTTTTATTGTTACAGACCTTATTAACATATATAATTGAGATAACTTCTTTAGTGTCCTCACGAAAGAGGAAAATAGCAGTGGTAAAACTGTGTTTGTAGACAAAAATAGCCCAATATGTTAACACTATCTTCAGAAAACTAGCGTAAACATGTATGTTGCTGTGAAGTGCTGTGGATCGTGTGATTGCTAATTCCCCTTGCTAAGTCCGTTCTGTTATAAATATCTGGCTAATTGGGAGTAACACTTGGTTAACACTGGTTGCATACCCTAACACCCTTTATCTTCAAATTGTATATTCCGTGATAGTTTCAGCTTTCCCGGTAGGTAACGGCTTGGTTGTGCCTCTGGCATTGCTTTAGTCCATGGGCGGCAGATACTGCTTACCATCAGGACCGCTTGCTCGTTTGTCTACTAAGGCAATAAAAAAAAGCTTCCAAAGAATTTGGACTGCGTACAAATATGGTGAGCAAGCCTAGTAATAAGGTTCCATTGGTATGCTTTAGGTACGAAACCCCAAAAACTGATCGTAGCGCTTCCCAGAACATGCTAAGAAGGTAATTCAGACTCGTCATTCTTTTTTTACATACAAAATTACCAGAAAGATAACAAACAAAATCTTACTACAGTGTTAAAATGAACACGTATGAATTTGCCAAGAAAAGATTTAATTCAATCATACTAATATTATAAAGATGCAAATTTGTGAAGAAGTTTATATGTACAGTACATTTGTTGGAAGTCGATGCATAAGCCGAAGGAAATTTTATGAAGTTTTGGCACATAGATGTCCTGGATTAAGATACTTTAGTCTTTGAAATATTCTTAGTAGGACCTTAATTGCAGCCGAAGCCATGAGCAAAGGCTATTATACCGATCGTAATATACGAGCTCATGAACGCTATTAACTAATAGCTTTAAACGTTGTGAAATATGTACCGCCTTCTCTAGATATGCAAGGCCAGGCTTCGTTCTGCGCCTAAAGTATAACACAAGTCTCAAAGCAATCCCTATGCATATCTCTTGAAGTATTAGTTACTTGTATATTAAGGACATTCTCACCTAAATATCATGAAATACCGCGAAAACTCATATCATACCAGCCCTGTACTGCCCATTTCTGAGCCCGGGCCTCCTCTACAACTGAGAGGGTTTTGGCCTTAGTCTACCACGCTGGCCTAGTGCAGGTTGTCAGAATTCAGATAACCTCGAAATTCTTATAGACAACTTCTCAGCTATGCAGGTTTCCTCACGAAGGTTTTTCTTCACCGTTTAAAGCGAACGATAATTCACGAATTAAATATACACATAACTGTTTAGAAAAGTCAGAAGTGCGTGCCCTTGGGTTTTGAACCTGAAACCTTGTCTCGACAGTCCAACTCAATCCCACGAAAAATATTATTTTCGTATTACGTAATTATGTAGCAGTTTTAGGTTTCAATGTAAACCCATAGTTTCTCGGGTGGAGTCTGAAATTCGTGTCTGATATATACTCGGTAATGGTAGAAGCACGGGTTGAACCTCTGTCTAACCGGATATAACTAAAGAAATATTTTTTACAGTATTTTTCACATAGTCACTCCACGCGCAAATCACAGGACGGCGCGACGCACGGTCTGCCGTATTGCATATTATGTTAATTGACGAATGTGTATAAACTTAGATTGTCACCAATATATTGTTATATCAATAAACATCAAAAATTTACAATATTAGCACTCTCAAAGGCGCCGAGTTACAAGACCATACATCATTCCAAATGCTGTAACATATTCAAACAATGCAACCGGTCTTTTGAACTAAGCGCTGTGGGTAGCCTTAATGTATACGATACAGAATACAATGGAGGCGGGGCGCTGCCCAACACATGAATTACTATCGCGTTAAACAAGTAATGGTACTAACATTTGTCATTACTCGTTATGAGCTGCACAACAAATCACCAAACCATATGTGGCCGCGTATGTCATCCACTACCTTCAGCTCGTCGCTCCACCGGCCCGCGCGTCACACACTACGCTCCCTACACGTGGTCTCACAACACTCGCTCCTGGGCTCTCATCCACTGCCTTCAGCTCGTCGCTCCACCGGCCCGCGCGTCACATACTACGCTCACTATACGTGGTCTCACAGCACTCGCTCCTGGGCTCTCATCCACTGCCTTCAGCTCGTCGCTCCACCGGCCCGCGCGTCACATACTACGCTCACTATACGTGGTCTCACAGCACTCGCTCCTGGGCTCTCATCCACTGCCTTCAGCTCGTCGCTCCACCGGCCCGCGCGTCACATACTACGCTCACTATACGTGGTCTCGCAGCACTCGCTCCTGGGCTCTCATCCACTGCCTTCAGCTCGTCGCTCCACCGGCCCGCGCGTCACATACTATGCTCACTATACGTGGTCTCACAGCACTCGCTCCTGGGCTCTCATCCACTGCCTTCAGCTCGTCGCTCCACCGGCCCACGCGTCACACACTACGCTCCCTGTACGTGGTCTCACAACACTCGCTCCTGAGCTCTCATCCACTTCCTTCAGCTCGTCGCTCAATGAGTCACTTGTTCTCCGTACAGTTTCAAAACGCTCACACCTTACCCCTCGGGCTTATGTTTCGCTATCTAAACTGTGATCACATATCCACCTTATTTATCTAAACTTGAATATAATAATAACTCAGCAGAATGTAGACCACATTAAAGGCATTACGACCGCCCAGAGATCATGTATCATTCGCACAGGATTTATATCGGCCAGATCGGCAAACGTATATGTTTAAGTAATTATGAAATATGGTTTTGTTGGACTGTTGTTTGTACGTTATAATTATTGAAGATTTATGGACAAACAACATTTCAATTTACATGTCGCACCTTTAGAACGAAAACGACACAATTCAAAAAATAGAAAATTGAGTTGTCATTTTTAAATTACTAAAAACTAGTCCCTTATTTATAAAAATATAATAAAAAAGGGACCGATGTAACAGTTTTGTCCTTTTCCTCCTCGAATATCGCTGTGTTTGAACTATTGTTGGATTGAAAACTTCGTTTTAAGCAATTTTATGACGATAACTCAATTTTTCATCTTTTTGAATTGTGTCGTTTTCATCCTAAAGGTGCGAATTGTGACCGATGGCCTCATGATTTCAGTGGAAGTTAAGTTATGTAATTCATACCTCCCATGACAGATAGTTTTAGTAAATGTATCAATTTAATGTTCGTTAATTGCATCTTGGTACTTCAAGTTTCTTGACTTGTACTAATGTAAAAGACTTGCGAAAAGCTAACTTCAAAGGAGGCTATGCAGTCGCTTTATTGTATGTAGCACTTATAACAACAACAAAAAATCAATTTCTTACCAACGGCCGCGGGCGCAAAATAATTATATGTATGACCGAACTGTAACTAGTCTTTTTGAATGCCTCTCCTCGTTAGTTTAAATTGTAAAGAAATGTTACACACATTTCTTATGCTTACTAATATGTATGTGTGTATTAATAATTTTTCTCGGTCTTTAAACATATTGTCGATAAATCCGTATTCATAATGATTTTTTATTACGTATGCAATAATTTATATAACTATAGTTAAGTAATCAACATACTTTTTAATAGTACTTTTTAATAGTTAGGTATGGTTTATGAGTTAAAGAATGCATAAGTTTACTTTTTATCTATGAAAAATATACAAAACTTTGGAGGAATTTGAGGAAAAATTCCAAACGCAAACTGTTACCTATATTTGCGTATACTAATAATATTACTATAAAATGCCCGTAGATCATTATAACCTTCTATACATCCACATTAACTATAACACTTTATTAGACGACGCGTCGTACCGGACTTCCGTAGCTGCACTAATTATTATGTATTCTCATAAATGTCATTTTACCAATAAACCACAGATCACAAAAAATTTTTCACAAATGTCACTTGTATTATAAATGAAAAATATTTTCAAATATTATGAATTAATTTAAAATTACTGACAAGATAAACAACCCTCGGTAGTTCTGTAACTAAATATCATTCACGACAAGCGAATAAATCTAGCTCGATACAGTCATAATTAACCATGATAACTTTATAAAAACCGAGTCGGTGTCGCTAACTATCCGATTTACACACGGTCCAGATACACAGAACGTTAGTTAGTTGCCCGGTGCAAGTTTCCGTAAAAAGTATAATAATTAAAAACATCAATCACTGGTGCACGCCGCGCTGTTATTTCTAAACGTAACGTTAATTAAAAATATTGTTTTTTCTTGTGCGAGGTTGGCAACATTTGGTATGTTAGATCCGTTGGAGTATTACTGGATTGTTTTTAACTGGATTGTCGATGTGGTTATTGGTGGAGATGGGAATCATAGCACTATAGACTAAAAACATTTTAAGTAACCTTTACATGCACCAATGTCACTAATTCTGAAAAACAAGCATCAGGTAAATTTTACTAAAGAGAAAATCAGCGGATTCATGCTATATAATTATTAACTTCAACGTGTATCTTCAAATTTTTCTGTATCATTCAAGCATTATAACACACAGTAACAAAATCTCCAGTTTACATTAAAACACTTATGTGGAGGGTCTCATTAATTTCTCACTTCCAATAATTTCATATGAAATCGAAAATTATTTTCATAAAAAATAAAAAGCACTAAAATATTGATAACCCCTGGCAATTACAAAAAACTCCCACAGCCAGTTCTACAATGTCCGATATGAACCGCCATCAAAATGATCTCGTTAGCGAGTATCGTTTAAAAGGAGTTTAATTAATATATCCCGTAGATCATTAGAGGTTATTAATGGATAAATGTTGATGATACATGTTACTCAGAACCAATTAAAAAAATATCATCTTGATATGGTTACTTTAATTAATTTTTATAATTTTGTAGTATCTTTACGAAGTTGGAATACAATTCCTTTATTGCAGGGCTATATCTAATCTATAAGGCTATTCTGGAGCCCATAGCCTAGATGCCTTTCTACAATTGTTAACCTTTATAATAATAATAAATTTACGCGTATGACATAAATCGATAAGTCTAGCGCTATGTCATACTCCATCTTGACTTCGGCCACTAGAATGCAGTAGAGAATCAAATAACCTCAAAAATAAATGAGCTTTAAGAGTTGGCAGAATCCACAATGAGCTAGCTAATCCATTATTTCTTTCTAAAGTGCCTCACTCAAGCCCTATATCCCTGAAGGGACGGGCAGTGGTGTAACTAGTGCACCCACTTTTCGCCGTGCGTATTCCGTCCCATGATGTGATAGGGGCGAACCTATCGCCATATCAGGCACAATTCCAGACTCAACGCTGATACTGATTAGGAAAACCCAATATCACTGACCGACCGACCAGGGGATCAAACCCGTGACCTCAACATTGCAGCCGTACCGTAATACAACTATGCCACCGAAGCAGTCTTTGTAACTCGATGTGTAATATTTACTCCCGAGTACTATACAATCTTAATCGGCTTAAAAATGAACCCAGATGTACGTAATGAACGTCAAGCTCAAAATCCGATCAAACTGTCGTATCAAAATGATGGGTGGTCTATGTATGTGACTCTAGTCAACATCATTTGAGTCTTATACGATAATTACAAATTATTATTGACAAAGGACGCGGCTTGTATGGTCTTTCCTTTCTGATATAATGTACCTATAAGAGCAAAATGTTCATGCACACATTTATAAAAACTGTTGTAGTGTGCGTAAAACAGACAAGTGTTTATGATTTTGCAATGTGTGCGTTTTTATTTTATTTATTTATTTATTTATTTATTTAACACAAAACAGGTTACAACCATGAATACAATAATTATTGATCACAAAATATGCTTGCTTCTAATCGTAACCCAAAACTTGTGTATAAAGAAAAGTTAAATAAAGCGGACTAGTTTACAATATTATTACAAAGTATATAGAAATGTTACGACAAAATTTTGTATATTGAAGTTATTTTAACTATAGAAACTAAATTTAAGTAGTAGTAAATAGTTAATGGACTAAATAATAAGTATGTAAGATGAGATTAATTTCACTGTGACGTGTGATAAAGTGCCAAAACACAAAAAATAAAAATATATAAATCCCGAGTAATTAATGTCTTCAACATTAAGGATCTCTCTTTTGTAAGTAGTAATAGTGTTTTGAAATATATCTAGAGAAGGATTCTTAATATTAAGTTCATTAAACTGTCGACACATGCGAACAATAGGATTGTAGTAAGATGTATTGTTGCGAAATATTAAAAGTGAAAATGTGTTTGGTTTCCGACACCTGTAATTAATATTTAAATTAAGACAAGATAACAACGTAGGAGAGTCTATAAGGGAATGAATAATTTTGTACAAACAAATAAAGTCGCCAATGAAACGTCTTGATTCAAGTGAGTGTGTATGAAAATATGCCAATCTGGCTTTATATGAATTTAATTGCCGGTGCAGATTAAATCTAAATGAAATTATCCTGAAACAAGTCCTTTGGACTTTTTCAATCCGGTCAATATGAACACGGTAAAATGAAGACCAAATACAAGCTCCATACTCTAAAATCGTTCGAACCAATGTGTTAAATAAATGAAGAAGACTACGAGGATTTTTAAACTTCTTGGTTACCCGTGCTACGAAACCTAGAACCTGTGAGCTTCTTTTGACAATATAATCATAATGATTACGAAAAGAGAGTTTATCGTCGAATAAGATTCCTAGATCTTTTGCTACATTTTTACGTTCAAGGGAATGGTTGTCTAAGGAATAAGTAAACTCAATTTTGTTAATTTTTTTTAAATTAACAAAATTGAGGTTGCGTTTTTGTGCAATGCAATGCAATACAATGCAATCAGCCCTGTATTATATATTGCCCACTGCTGAGCACGGGCCTCCTCTACTACTGAGAGGGGTTAGGCCTTAGTCCACCACGCTGGCTTAGTGCAGGTTGGCAGACTTCACATACCCTCGAAATTCTTGTAGAAAATTCTCAGGTATGTAGGTTTCCTCACGATGTTTTCCTTCACCGTTAAAGCGAACGATAATTGATAAACAATACACACATAACTCCGAAAAGTCAGAGGTGTGTGCCTTGGGTTTGAACCTCCGGACAATGTCTCGGTAGACCGTTCCATTCCCAACTAGGCTATCGTCGCTTGTGTGCGTTTATGACGACAAAAATACCTTTAGTTTGTGTGTTACACTTTCTCATTAGTACTTGCATTGAAAGTGACAGAATTTTTTGTTCGCGGAAATAATAAGCTCTTGGCGCGTCCTTTATGGATAGTCTAAGAATCTTACTAATATTCCACGTTCGGAAGTTTTTGGTTCTTGGATATTTGTAAGAAGTACTCGCATAAACCACTGAATTGATTTGGATGTTTGATATACAGATCTATGTTCTGGATACATATTATAAGCTACTTTTTATACCGGAAACCTTAGGTTTTATTTTCTGAAGGTCTTTCATTAGCGGAGCTGTGAGCAAGAAGTAAAAAGGTAAATTCAAATGGAAGTCGCACATCTTCTTGAGAAACACATCATACCATATCATACGAGGCCTGTATTATATACTGTCCACTGCTGACCACGGGCCTCCTACTACTGAGAGTGTTTAGGTCTTAGTCCACCACGCTAGCCTAGTGCTGGTTAGCAGACTTCACATACCTTCGAAATTAAGAGAACTTCTCAGGAACTGAGGTAACCTGTAGGTTACCTCAGTTCCTGAGAATAGCTATGTAGGCTTCCTCACGTTTTCCTTCACCCTTAAAGTGATCAACAATTCATCAAAAATAAACACGTAACTTCGAAATTAGAGGCGTGTGCCTTGGGTTTTCAACCTGCGGACCTTCGCTTCGACAATCTGTTCGATTCTCAACCAGGCTACCATGCACATTAAGAAACAAGGTTTCTTTATAATAAAAATGCCAACTAAGTACTTTGAACAGGTATTTTAAAATACTATTGCAGTTCGCGTTTTTACCAGCCGAAATAAAGAGACTGGCACCCACACACGTCGAGTGATCAGGTTCCGATAACATAAGATTTCCTAATTAAATTCATTTATACCATCCGGACGACCCACGAAGTGGACGCATAATGCGATGTAAGGCATCGCGCATACTGTTGTCAAGGGGTCAAACTAAAATCAAATTGAGATTAAAGAATAAACCAGTAACAATGTTTTTAGAATGTTGAAGTGTCTTATTTTTTATAGGTACGCTATAATATTTCAATTTATTTAATTTTTATTAAAATACATAGGTACATACATAAATTTCATTTCATCCATTGTCATGGGTGTACTCAGGTTAGGAGAGGGCAACTGCCCCCTCCTTGGATTTAAAGACTTTTGTATGGAAGTATTTGTGTTGCATTATTGGCACTACCGAAATGATTCTACTACTCAAACAGGCTGGTAAAAATATTTCCAACGCCGAGGAGTTATCTCCTCAGTCGACACTTGGGCCATTCTACGTTTTAGTGCCTAAAAGTTGGTCTCCTTTAAACTACACTCTCTCATAAACACAAATATTTAATTAATGGGAAAATTACATAATGTCGCCATGTTATACTGGTTGTAGTGTCCCAACGTAACTTTTTTTTTAATGTAAGCGTAATAATTATTCTCATATTTAGGGTGACTCAGTTGTATTCTTCGGTAACTCAGTGGTTTTTCATACAAAATTTGGATGCCCCTGTATGACATTCTATTTTGAAATATCATTGAAAAAGAAAAATTCCCAAGACAACATAATATTTAGAGGCTTTAGATTACGCAAAAGAAATGGAAGTTTGTAGTTATGCAACGCACAAACATTTTGGCACAATAGGTATTTTATGAAAAATTCCGAAAGTCTTGTCTCCAGCGACGGGTAAAATTTTTACTACTTACCGTTACCATAGGAAAAAATATTTTAAATCAAAAATTTTAACAGTCCGTTTTATTGGGCTGTTTGTTAGAGTGTGATTCAAAAGTGTCACGTGGCACCTGCGTGGGGGGAAGCCGAGTGACCGAGCCAGTTAGCCGACAAGCGTGGAAAGGTGGCCGTGTGTTTATTCGGAGTCTGCTGAGTTACTGTCAGGAAATGGTGAGTATTACAATTTCTTTAGATTAAGAGATATTCAGCTATTGATTAATGTGTCCGTATCTTAAAAGTCACACTATTCTGAAGTAATCATTTATATTCTGTAGTAAAATATTCAAATAGTCTAAGATTAACCCCTGCGTTACCGCTACACTGCGTTACTGCAAAAAGGTACCGCAGTTGTTGCATTGATAACTCAGCTGTAATTTGTATACGTCAATTGAAATTAAGTGTATTCCTATAACAGTGCGTAGTTTTTATGGCTACCATTAGGAAAAAAATATATTATCTAATAGCATTTACCAGTAGAAAGCGGCGATAGCCTAGGTGGGAGTGGAACGGACTGGCGAAACGAATAACCGCAGGTCTAAAACCCAAGGCCACACAACTTTGACTTTTCTAAAAAGTTATGTGTGTATTCTTTATGAATTATCGCTCGCTTTAATGGTGAAGGAAAACACCGTGAGGAAACCTACATACCTGAGAAGTTCTCTAAATTTCGAAGGTATGTGAAAACTGCCAACCCACACTAGACCAGTGTGGAGGACTATGGCCTTAACCCTCTCAGTTGTAGAGGAGGCCCGTGCGCAGTAGTGGGCAATATATAATACAGGGCTGATATGGTATGGTACCAGTAAACAAATGAATTACTGATATTTTTTTGTAATTTTTGAGGCATAGTTAAAACTTAGTTGCAAAGTCCTATTTTATTAATTGTAAAATCTTGTATGCTTTAAGGTACTCTTCTTATAAGATGGCGTTAATACCAGCTAAAAAACAACGACGTTATCGACAAAAATTAAAGCTTGATCCTGAAAAATCTGAAGAGGCTAAAAGAAAACATCGAGAAAAATATCATGCCAACAAGAAGTTAGTAAAATACATGACAGAAACCGAGAATCTTGAACGCCACGACCAGGAACTCCTGTTTCTTCCGCATCCAGAGGTCGAAGACAAGTAAGACACGATTGATCTACGTTGTAAAGGCGAAACGTGAAATTGCAAGAAGCACTAAAAGAGCTGAAGAGAAAGTATAATAAAGATAAGAAGAGATACCAAAGAATAACATAACATACCAGTCTTGTATTATATACTGCCCACTGCTGAGCACGGGCCTGCTCTACAACTAAGAGGGTTAAGGCCTTAGTCTTCCACGCTATTTATTTATTCTAGTAGATACATAATGTTACTTCAAAGAAGGACAAAATATGTGAAACAAAGACTACTATGTTACTAAAGTTACAACTGCGTTACATTGTTGTCCCCACAATCAGGTTAATGTTTCGTATAATAACCGGGCTAAATTCACAAAAAAAAAATTATACTTGGTAGATACTTGTAATAACAATCGAAATCTACGTATTCTATAAATACCAAGTTTTGATAACTATATTTTTGCATTCTATTTGAAATAATATTGTTCTTAAGCTTAGTTTCGGTAACGCAGGGACTGTTATTATTGCAAAAAAGTACAACTGTTCTGATATTTCTTGTGATTTGACTTAAGAAGGTAATATTTAACATTAAGTTAGGGAATAATTACGAGACATGATCTCATTTTGATGTTTATTTAATTTAAAAAATATGTTTAGAATTCAGTAACGCAGTGGTTTTATTTTTCCATCCTTTCCACCTATAAACTTAAATAAACCAAAAACGCACGATAAAACTTCGCTGCTGGCATTAGCACACATTGTGGTATTATTTCCCTACATATACAACCACTCACATCACCAAAGTTTAAAATTTTTATTTTATATTTTTTATCTCAATATACTCTATGTTTTAGGCATCAAAAAGTAGAATGGCCCACTTACCATACACTCTACTGTACTTACCATAGGCTTAGTGGGGTAAATTTCCCACGTCGATATAAAAAAAAATTCGGCCTCTCATTTTGAACGTAGCCTTATACCGGATCGTTTCAGATTTTATCGATCTACTTTCGATACAATCATCTGGCATTGAGTCGCGACGAGTTTAAACGCATAATTACAGGTATCATGAGCGTGTTGCAACCTAATCATTTGCCAATTTATTTATTAGTTGTGCTACTTACTTTACAGATTATTGCATATGTTTGTATTTCAAGCTAGTGACATCCTACTAATATTATAAAGGCGAAAGTTTGTAAGAATGTATGGATGTTTGGATGTTTGGATGTATGGATGTTTGTTCCTCTTTCACGCAAAAACTACTCAACGGATTTCGATGAAATTTGGCACACGGGTAGATCATGTCCTGCATTAACACATAGGCTACTTTTTATCCCGGGAAAAAAAAAGCGGGACTTTTATCCCGGAAAAACTTTTTAACGCGGGCGGAGCCGCGGGCAAAAGCTAGTTTAATATAATAAGGTTTCAAGCTATACATTTATTGTATACATTCTTAGACTATTTAACCAATGGACACGATATGGCAATAATGCGCAAACATTTTTTTCTGCTAATCCTGACGGGGTGCGAGGTAGACACGGATAGCACACATTTAACGAAAAAAAAATACGTGCAGGGTTGAATATAAGGTCGCTTATTACACAATAACACAACAAACATCACAATTTCTGTGGACCACCGCTTAATGTCACTATCGTAGAATGTAATGCCAGCGATCGCAAGTCACATAGGTTTTAATAAAAGTTTATGACCAGCTGCGCATTTATGACCAACGAAGGGTTCGCCTGGTCATCCCATCTCCTTTGCATTGCTAGATACTCAAAGATTATGGCATATATTTATATATCAAGCTATTGACATTTAATATAATAAGGTTTAAAGCTATACCTACATTTGTTTTATACATTAGAAGTAATTTAACAAAACATGTAATACATTCATAATTTAATAATAAGGCCAAGAAGGCAAAGAGAATCTTATTATTATTGTGTAAAATGTCATATTATATTTAAAATATTATAAATCTGTACAATTTGTTTGTTTGTTTGGTTGAACGCGCTAATATCAAAAACTACTGAACCGATATTGACAATTCACTAATAGGAAGCTACATTACTCCTGAGTGCTACATGCTACATTTTATCCTGGTAAAAGATTTTTATCCCTGAAAAACTTTGTCACACGGGCGGACCCGTGAGCAATACTAGTGCGTAATACGCGTTCTCAATTTAAAAACCTGTAGTTAAAATTACGAAGGATTTAAAATTTATCTTTTTCTCTGGCCAGTGTTTCTGAGAACATTAAAGACGTTACCATAGAGTATCATTGGCAAAAAGTAAAATCAGTGTATTCATATCGTGGGTATTCACCATATTCATAGAAATCTGCAAAATTAAAACATAATATCGTAGGTTGTCGTTTTTTTTGTTCTACAATCGTGGTTGAATTCAAGGATTTAATAAAGTGTGTCGAATGTAAAATGACTACACTATACCTACTATATTAAGCAAAATAATTACAATGAAATCGAGATCTGAGAACGCCAAATACAAAAATAATATGAATTTAACTTCCAATCATCTTTTTACTAAATATTTTTTTATTATAGTTGCCGTCATAATATAAACGCTATACAGCTACATTTTTTTTAAATAAGCCTAACGAGCAATTCGCTGACAGCCTATAAACAGATGCAACATAACCCAAAGTTTATATTGTTAATACTTTTTAATTCAAAGCTTGGGACTTCCATCGCTCGTCGGCATTGACTACAAATAACTCTATTAGTATCAATGATTATACTGTCGGCATTTTCCTGAACATCAGAAACAATAGTTGCTCATTGCTTGACTAGGAAAATTTGTGGGCTTTTTAAAATTCTCGCATCATCATTAATTTACTGAGTCATAATACGTTTTGTTTGCCAGTATAGGCAGACGAGCTAGCAACCACACCGGATGGTAAGCGGCCACCGCAGCTCATGGACTCGGCGAAGCCGGGAACACATAAAGCCAGGCATAAATAGTCTACACCTAAACGTAGACAATTTAAAAAACAAATAGAACTCAGATTCCCTGACTTTATTCTGTACAACGGCCACAGTTCTGTTTTTTTTTATACGGTTTCTTTAAATTACCCCCACTCCACCTGATAGTAAGACTCCTCTCCAGGAGTCCAGAAAAAGTGTCTATTGATGAGAGACGATTATTCTTCGTCAGTCGGCCCAATTATCCCGTGATGTACAGCAGCGAGGCAGGTAGGCCTCACGCTGCCGTTGACGCTGAGGGCGTCCTTCGGTGCTCGGGGGCTTCTGAGCCCCCCCTGTCTCCTGTTTGGGGGGCCAAACAGGAGACGGGCTGCTATAGGCTGCACCGCGCAGGGGCGGCTGTGGATGACAACTTAGAGACCCTTAGTCCGAGGAAGCCCGCAGCCGTCCCTAATGCGCCGAAGAAGGCCACCGCGGAGTTTTAGTTGGTATGCCGTGCGGTGTACATAGGTTAGGGACTCGGCTTGGTGGCTCAACACTGGGTCGTAACGCACGGTGAACCCATCATAACCGCTCAGTCACCCCCCTTGAAGGCTGGGCGGTAGTAATAAGTCACTTTCTCCGCGAAAACAAAAAAAAAGTCGGCACAATTATGCGAAACTCTTTGAACTGGATATACACATGCAGATCTGCACACTCGGCACACTTACCTGAGCCACTATGTCAGGTTTGTACAAACACCAACACCTTGTGTACGATGGTCGCCATCCGTGAGGATACAAAGTGTAACTACTGGACACAATGAGACTTAACATCTTATGTCTCAGGATGACGAGCACAGAGAAATGCCATACAGTACCTACTTTGTAAGTCAAGATGCTGGATGGTGTTGCTACTGTTTAAGGGTGGTCTTTGCTTACCATCAGGCGAACGGCATACTCGTCCCGCCATTCAATGCAATAAAAAAAATATACAAAATACCACCAGCGAAATCTGATGTCCAACCCTGAGCGAATTCTCAAACAATTCGATAATCAAAGGACACAATCCATTAGTTTTGAAACAGTGGTCACAAACTCTCGTCCGATCAATCATCAGTTACCGAATTGATGTAATTATCTCGGCTGAGTCACGATCGAATGATCGATATGATCGCGATACCTCTAAATGGACGTGGTCAGTTTAGATATTGATTACGCCCTAAATATTTTGAGTAGTTATGATTAGATAGATATGTAACGGAAATTGCCTTGGATTACAAAAGCATTTACAGAGGTTTCTAGAATTCGAATAAGTAAACTTACTTTGTTAATGACTAGAATAGTGAAAACTCATTAGTTCTATAAAATCATTAGTGTATAGAGCTTTTATATACATATCACGCCATTATTCCTGAAGGGGTGCAACCTACTTTACTCCAAGTGTTCTTCTCACGATGTAATAGGGGGCGAATCTATGATTGAGCACGAATTCCAGACTCCGGGCTAGTACTGAGCAGAAAAACCCAATATCACTTTGCCCAACCCGGGATTCGAACCCGTACGCAATGCAACTACGCCACCGAAGCAGCAGAGCTTTGAATGATACTAAAATACACTCACTCTGAGATAATAGATATTAGATTAGACCATAATGCCTAGTATAGGTACTAATTTCAATGTAAATTTCACTGGTGGTAGACTCTCATATGTAAGAGTCCGTCTGGGTGGGTACCACCGCAATGTCTTCTGTTTCGGTTTGAAGGGCATTGTAGCCAGTGTAACTACAGGACATAATGAGACTTAACATCTTATGTCTCAGGATGATGAGCGCAGTGGAATGCCACACAGTACTTTGTAACTCAAGGTGCTGGATGGTGTTTCTACTGTTTATGGGTGGTCGTATCGCTTACCATCAGGCGATCGGTATGCTCGCCACATCATTCGGTGCCATAAAAAAAAATTATGAAATATATTATACCTACACTGCTACGTTTGTGTAGTAGTGTCATGGGCGTATATTAGGGGGGGGGGTCTGGACCCCCCTTATAATAATAAATAATAATACTATTATTATACTGCCCACTGCTGAGCACGGGCCTCCTCTACTGAGGGGGTTTAGGCCTTAGTCCACCACGCTGGCCTAGTGCGGGTTGGCAGACTTCACATGCCTTCGAAATTCTTATAAGAAACTTCTTAGGTATGCAGGTTTCCTCACGATATTTTCCTTCACCGTTAAAGCGAACGATAATTGATAAACAATACATACGTAACTTCGAAAAGTCACAGGTGTGTGCCGTGGGTTTTGAACCTCCGGACATTGTCTCGGCAGACCGTTCCATTCCCAACTAGGCTATCGTCCACCCCCCCTTAGCTAACAATAAAACACGCAACGCCACTGATCGCTGCCATTTTGGGGATCCAGACCACTCACTATATTTTTATATCGTAGGACTCCCCCTCCCATGTGAAAGCTATAGCTACGCCCGTAAGTAGTGTTATGGTATGATCGCTGCGCCAAGCTCTCGGAGTTCGGATCCCGGGTAACGTAAAGTGATACTAAGTTTTCTGCTCAGTAATAACTTTGGAGTTGAAGTGATACTGATTTTTTTACTCGGTAATAGTCCAGAGTTTGGAATTCTCTTGCGATCAACTTTTGCATGTAAAGATTAAAGGACTTACGAACTGAACCACAAGACGAGCTATGCACCGCTGCGTAGCATCAAGTATAGATAAATTACTGGTATCTTGACTTTATACATAAGGCGAACCACTTAAGTAGCCAGTTTAAAAAAGAGTCCAATCAAAATAGTATTTTCTTTACATTCTAAAGGTGCTCAGTACTGTTTACATTACAGGCAATTTAAAAGTTCAAGTGATCTCATTTCCATCGGGATTCCTGCCACCAGCCTTTACTATCTTACACCTGTTAAAGGAAAGCTGTAAAGTAATAGTGCAGATACTGTCCCCCATAATGAGTTGGTGTATTTAAATCAGACATTGTAATTCAGTTTAATGAATGTTAAGTAGCAAAACTCTCTAGCCACGGTGCCCTCAAGTGTTCCCGATACATACCAACAACTTTTTTTAAATTTCGAAACTAAAAATGGCTGCCAATTACACGTCCTTATGCCGAGATATTTTTTCTTGTTTGTCTAAAATGGTTCTAATTACGGCCGCGGTGCATATAAAGTATGTCGGGCACGCGACAAAAAAGTCGCCGAGGTGTGCACGGCCGAGCGGCGCGCGCTCGCGGCGCTTCTACGGCGCATGCGCCGGTTGAGATAACTCAGGGCTGTCCTATAGCAGATTGTACTGTTATGAGTTGTTTGAACTTAGAGGAAATTTAATGGTTCAAAGGCCCCGAAATTGTCAATAAATACTAAGATGGTGAAGATAAAATATAAAAGAATATTTTTTAATAGTTTCCACATTTTCAAAATACCAATACTCTACGAATTGAGAACTTCTTCTTTTATTGAAGTCAGTTAAAAAGTCAAAGTAGCTTTAAAATTGGACGTTTTATTCATAGGTGAAATATTTCTCAAAGTTTTTACTTTGGAATATAGTTTCTTAGTGAATTTATTTATCTTTTTAAAAAAAATTTTTTTTTTCGAAATACCTCTATGGTGTGCAAAGGCAAGAAAGAGTCTTTTTACGTATTTTACTTATTGGTCAAGTGGAACATTGACAAGGTTCTAGGCCGGACAGTAAAAATTTGTGACTTTTCAATTCTAAATACATACTTAGGTTGCTCAGGATTGCAATCAGGCTTTCCATGTCAGTCCAATACCATGTCATTCTAGTTACGTGACCCTATTTTCCTCAAACTTTATCTACTTATAGATATTAGATTTTTAATTTAACCAGAGCTCATTTGTGTGATCGTTACTAGCTATACCGTCAACGATAAGGTTTTCATACTACTGCCAACCCTAAGTAATGGTCAATAAATACCACAAACTCATTGGCTCTACGGTCACGTAGCGAGGAGATGTCGAAATAAACGCATACGTGTACGAATATCATCATTTCACGAATATCGAACGAGTTTGCAAATGCACGCCGATTTATTTTTGGTTTACTGATTGAGTTCTGCTGTTCCTGTTATGAAATACTTGAAAATTAAAATAGAACGGATTTAATATTATACTAGAGCTTGTACTTGAAGGACTTTACACTTCATTTATGTTTTGCTATGGGGTCGTAACCTTGCGTAAAACTTTAACGCTAATAGAAAAATAAATATATGTGATATTTTTTGTTGATTTGTTCATAGTTTTATGTAGGTACTTTAAATAATTTAATTGGTATATGTACCGTTGTAAATTTGTTATTGTATCTACCTTATCATGACTTGTCACAAGTGCTTTTTTATAAGCCTACTTGATTAGTATTTATTTTATTCCGGAGTGCAACAAAGCTTGCACAGTTTTATTTGGTCGGAGAAATGTTCATTGCAATAGTACCCAGCCGAGTACACACATTCATGAGACTTACCACAAAATATATCCCGTGAATCTAACCAGTAATGCGTATTTATAAGCATTCTTAGGTCACCTAGATTTTGCCCAGTTTTCTAAAAGTATAGGCAAATCTATACTAATATTATAAAGCTGAAGAGTTTGTTTGTTTGTTTGAACGCGCTAATCTCAGGAACTACTGGTTCGAATTGAAAAATTATTTTTGTGTTGAATAGACCATTTATCGAGGAAGACTTTAGGGGATATAACATCACGATGCAACTATTAGGAGCGAAGAAATAATGGAAAATGTGAAAAAATACGGGGAAAATTATTCATCCTTGAGGGCTTCCATTGCGTGCGCTGCGAAAACAGTTCAAGATACCAAAAATATATGTACAAAAGAATTATTCCTCTTGAAATGATCTAAAAAAATGTCCGCGACAGTATATGTCTATCTTTTAAGATTAACTCACTAGAATCGTTTTTATGGTAATCAAATTTGGTCGAAATTAATGCATTATTAATTGTTAAGAGTTGTATCAACGTCATAATATTAATCTTTATCCAAATAAATGTGTTGGATAGAGTGATTCATCGGGAAGGTTTTTATGTACTTTTAGCCCGAAAAAACTTACTAACGCGGGCGAAGCCGTGGGCAAAAGCTAGTATTTAATAACGAGAAGCACATTCATTTGAGTGCATTCCATCACCAATTTTATAATTAAGCTGTATTAATATCTGTAGAGTGTAGACTAATAAACCGGCCAGTACCTTTCTACCTCGTTAGAGACTCTAATGGTTATCTTGTGTGGTGAACATTTATCTGACCGACAGTACACCTCGTGCGCTAACTAGTGTACTGTGTGGAAATTTTTAGAACAATCATGTTTGGGTTATTGGGTTTTTCTACTCGGCTTGCCCTTTATCACATCATAAGACAGAATACGCACGGTGAAAAGTGGGTGCACTAGTTTTTTTTTTATTGCTTGGAATGACGAGACGAGCATGCCGTTCGCCTGATGGTAAGCGATACGACCACCCATAAACAGTAGCAACACCAGCCAGCACCTTGTGTTACAAAGTACTGTGTGGCATTCCACTGCGCTTGTCATCCTGAAACATAAGATGTTAAGTCTCATTATGTCCAATAGTTACACTGAGTACAATGTCCTTCAAACCGAAACACAACAGTGCGTGCACACTGCTGCTTGTCGGTAGAAATAGACATTGTATTGGTACCCACCCAGACGGACTCTTACATATGAGAGACCTACCACCAGTGCTTCTGTTACAATCTAAAATAATGTACAAAATAAAACATAGGAAACTACGCTATTCATCCATGAAGTAAACTATACATAGAGTCAGACTAGGACTAGACTGGGATTACTGTACTAGTGCTATAAGATTTTTATACGTTTAGTATATTGTACGACTGAAAAGCTGAGGTCTCGGGTTCAATCCTCGGGTCGGGCAAAGTGATATTGTGTTTTTCTATTCAGAGTCAGCCCGGAGTCTGGAATTTGTGCCCGATATGGCGATAGGCTCGCCCCCTATCACATCATGGGACGGAATAACGGTGAAAAGCGGTTGCACGAGTTGCGCCTGTGCCTACCGCTTCGGGGATAACAGGCGTGATTGTGTGTGTGTGTGTGTGTTTAGTATATCATAATTAGTGAAGTTCTGTAAATGTATCACTATCATCCGATCCACGGTAGTTTTCCTTTACCAGCAAACTACCTCAAATCAACCAATAACAAGTGACTACCGTCTAAATTCAGTTTAAGATAATCTGAAGCAGCGTGCCGAATAAACCAACACATATCTTGTGCTCACTCGATGCACACAATACGAGTATATAAAGGAGCAGTAAGGAAGCTTCAAAATTGTTGCACACGCACACAATATTATCAGTTCTTTTATTTTAGCCTCTTTAACAAATAACCTTTAATAGTTGAGTTGGTGGTGAATGCTGTACACATATCAGTAACACACATATTAGATGCTGTATTTTATTTTTAACCGACTTCAAAAAGGAGGTTCTGTATTCTATCCGTATGTATGTATGTATGTTTGTATGTATGTAAATTTGTATGGCCGCGTGTTCTCAAAAACTACTGATCCGATTTGGATGTGGTTTTCGATATTGAAATGTACATTTTTTAACCGACTTCAAAAAGGAGGTTCTGTATTCGATCCGTATGTATGTATGTATGTATGTATGTATGTATGTAAATTTGTATGGCCGCGTGTTTCTCAAAAACTACTGATCCGATTTGGATGTGGTTTTCGATATTGAAATGTATATTTTTCAGGAAAGGTTTTTGTACATAATTTATGAAGATCTGATGAAGATCTTCGGAGATATACAATGGAACTCTTCAATAACTAATAGCAGATGACTCGCGAATGCTATCTATGATGTATTGTTTACCCTATTCTATAATTAACTAACAAAAAAGCAATAAATAAAAACTTTTTAACAAAAATAAGCCGACTTCAAAACCACTGCAAACCAAAAGTTAATTCAACTTTATATTCGCTTAGTATATACGTTTATTTGGAATCGGTGCCTAATTTAAATTGAACAATGTTTTCGTATATTTGATCTTGTATTTCCTTTGCTTAGCTGGCAATTTAAATTAGGCATCTACTCCAAATATATGTATATACTAAGCGAATATAAAGTTGAATTATTTTTTGGTTTGCAGTGGTTTTGAAGTCGGTTTATTTTTTTTCTATTGAAATGTTATAATATGTAGTACTGTTGTTGGAATTCTGATTTATTAACAATAAATAAATCAGAAGTCCAACTGCCAGCCATCGCTAGCTCATCTAATCATGAATATATTCATAATAAATTATTATACGGAATTATTCACACAAAACAGGTAAATTATAATATGTGGGCGCTATAAATCGCTGGGTATTATATAATGTTTATGTTGTAGGCATCATTAATATTGATTTTATATTTACTTGTATAATAGCAATTATAATCTAAGCAAAAAAAACTAGATTGTATTATGGCCTTATGTATTATATTATTGAATTATACCATTATTTTAATCTATACTAATATTATAAAGCTGAAGAGTTTGTTTGTTTGATTGAACGCGCTAATCTCAGGAACTACGGAACCGATTTTAAAAATTCTTTCACTAATAGGAAACTACATAACTCCTGAGTGCTATAGGCTACTGTTTATCCCGGGAAAATATTTTTGTCCCGGAAAAACTTTTTCACGCGGGCAGAACCGCGAGCACTACTAGTGAGTTAATATTTGTTTCTTAGTTTATAATTGTATGTCAGTTGTGTCTGTGAGAAATAAAGTATATGTCTTTCTTCTTTATTTCTTCAAAGAATAAGAAAGTAAGAATCATTATTAGTAAGTACAAAGGAACATGTCGTACTGTCTCTATCATACCCAAGTTGATACACATCTGTACGCATGCATTATTCACACACCGCGTGACACGGCCACATATCACTCGCCGGGAATCGAACCCGTCGCGATACATCGGTCCAAGCACGTGTACAAAAAATTAATTAAATCACTATATCTTTAATCTTAGATCGTGTGCGATGACTCTGATTTGATACAGCGTTAAAATTACAGGTGTCTTAGTTTGGGAATTAATTTTGTAGTAGATATACGGCGCTGTACAGACCATGAGAGAATAAGCCCGAATAGTCAATCAATCAATCAATAAGCCCTCTATCCTGAACTTCTGTCTGTTTTGAAGTGTTTGTTTTCCTCTTTTAGAGGATACCTCTAAGTTCAGTGTGCCTTTTGGCAAAGGCCTTCTCTAACATTTTAAATTGTGTTCTATCTCTGGCAACCCTTCTCCAATAGGGGCCCGCTGTAAGCTTCAACTCATCTTCCCATCTTTTGGGTTGTCTTCCCCGTTTCCTTTTTCCATCTCTGGGATACCAGTCCGTCACAATTTTGCTCCACTTTTCCTGAGTACTCCTTAACATGTGGCCTGTCCATCTCCATTTCAGTTGGTCTATCTTCGTAAGTACATCCATAACTCTTGTCTTGGCTCTTATAAAGGTTTTTCGTTTCCTGTCTTGTTTCTTGATGCCAACCATGCTTCTCTCCATCGCTCTTTGGCAGCATTGCAGCTTATCTCGGTGGTGTTTTGAGAGAGCCCAAATAGTACCTTTGGTTAAAGGGTTGCGAGCGTCTAAAGCGTTCACCCTAAAATCCGGTGTGGCCAAAAAAGCCGACTCTCGTCAGGCAACTGGCCGTTTGGTCCACGATAAAAAAAAGTACCGTTGGTTCGAAGAATGTTATACACCCATTCTCTTTTATCTTCAAAGGACGCAGAGGCGCAACTAGTGCATTCACTTTTTACTATGTATGTCTATTTCGTCACGTATGATAGAGGGCCAACCTATCGCAATATCGGGCACAAGTTCCAGACTCCGATACTAAATAGAAAACCCCAGTATAATTTTCATGATCCAGGATTCGAACCTGAAACCTCAGCGCAGTAGTCGTACCGCAATTCAACTACGCCACCCAGGCACTCATCAAGAACATTATAGCTATTGTTACCATGATGAAGAGTAAAAGAGGCGACAACTTAGTTGGAAGTGGAACGGACTGCCGAGACGAATGTTTGCACGTTCAAAACACAAAGGCACCGCACCTCTGACTTTTCCAAAAGTTATATGTGTATCTTTGTAATCGCTTGCTTTGACGGTGAAGGATAAAATCGCTGGAAACTTACATACTTGAGAATTCTCCATAAGAATCTCGAGGGTATGTGAAATCTGCCGACACTAGGCCAGTGTGGTGGACAAAGAAATAAACCCTCTCAGTAGTAGAGTAGGCCCGTGCCCAGCAGCGGACAGTGTATTACTCAGGGCTGGTTTTATTATGATGAAGAGTGCAAATCCGCGCCACATAGAGTCGTTTTTAGTTCTGGATCAAAAATAAAAAAAAATCTGTCCATATACGATCATGACATTTAATTAGACGAAAGATTTGTATTTCACACACGCACACAAACGCATTCTGAGAGGTTCACTATACTTCTATATCCTACTAATATTATAAAGGCGAAAGTTTGTAAGAATGTATGGATGTTTGAATGTATGGATGTTTGTTACTCTTTCACGTAAAAACTACTGAACGGATTTCGATCATATTTGGCACACGGGTAGATCAAATCCTGGATTAACACATAGGCTAATTTTTATCCCGAGAAAATATAAAGCGGGACTTTTATCCCGGAAAAACTCATTCACGCGGGCGGAGCCGCGGGCAAAAGCTAGTTTCTTATAATAATAATTCTTGAGGCTATTGTAAAATTGTGGGGAGCGGCGCTGTGTGCTGAGATACAGGTATTTAACCTAGTTAGGCATATGGAGGCTTAACTTTGCCTAATGTCACAATCTTTAAAGTCTATGTTTTTATTGTAAGTTTATTGTATTTTTTGTGCCAATAAACTTATTGTTATTTCTATATAATAAAACTGAATTCATACCGTTAAAACAGACTGATAGAAATCTCTACATTTTTTATTAGACCGTGATAACTACCTACTGTTTAGGCGTTCTATCTAGGTCAGACGGCGTCGGTAGCGAATTCCGATGGTCATTGGTCACCTGCGCCTGCGCAGCGACCAATAATATTGCAACCACACCGACCTGTCAGTACAATGTTCATACGCTTTTAAATTGACTAGTGATTTAATTACGAGATATTTTTGTAGTTATTTCATAGCCTTTGATCGCTTGTTTCGTATTTCTATATCTAAAATTAAAGACTTTCGTAACTTTTGAAATAATATAGCTTTATTTAATCCAGGACTTGGTCTACTTTAGTCCTTAATTTATCCAAACAATGCGACACCACTACACCTGTTGGTAAACGGGTAAGGTCTAGATAGAGTCAACTCACTAGAGACGATTATTCTTTATCAGTCGACACGATAGAGTAATTGACTATTTTTTTTTAATACATTTATCAAAAAAGTATACCATCACAAATCTAAAAATATTTTAAAAATTGGGAAAATAATTAGTAAGTTATAAAGCTTTGAAATTTGGTGGAAGGGGCAGTTGTCAAATAACAGTAATATTACACTGTGACGTCACCGAGAGTCGCCGGCCATAATGCTGCGTGCGTGCGAAAGAGATAGCGCGATCCACGTCCCCACTTTTGTTGACAATAATTTTGCAAATATGAATAACTGCTTTATTTTTTGCTTTCACAGAAGAATTTATTTTTCGTATTATTTTCTGTTACACATAAAATAATTTGCAAAATCAAACATAGGAAACTATTCTGTTGTGCCGGCCTGATTGAACCGGATATGCACGGGCTAATTCCGGAATGCAACACATTCGCATTTACACTATGGCGGGTTTACATATTGTGTCCATGGACGGATACAAATATCCTATCACCATCAAAAACCAGAGTTTGACGGTTTAAGGCTCAGAACTTAGTACTTTAATTCGGAGAACGTTCTCCACTCAATCAGGCCACACAAGCTTAAAACTTTATAGTATTCACATACAAAGTACTGACAAAAAGTTAAAATTAATCTAAATATAAAAAGCTCACGAAAGTCCGGATCGAATACAAAAGATATACGGAACGAAAATTTGAAAAAAACCAAACCCATTTCTGTTACTCGACACGTAGAATAAAATATTTTACATCGTAAACATTAATATGTCGAAAATAACCCTGGCTGCATGAAAAATATGTCGCACTCTTTTGATATCTTATAAGGATGACGTCATCAAAGAATTCTAAAGTAGAGCACATTCCACCTCCAAGTGATCAGTGGAATTGTCATTGTCGAAACATGTAGGCATTTATCGCTCAAGACCTCGGCCGTGGTAGGTCGCGCAATTTTAGATTGTTGCCGAATGCAATAATAAAGATAACCAGGCTATATTATACTATATCTACATTTAAATGAATATATAAGATTTCATAATTCGATTTCGATTCGGTTCATTCGATTTAATCTGCAATCAGAATATTTTCGTAAATCCTGCCAACAAAATAAGTGAAGAGAACTTTGGTTGAAAGTTGGGCGAAATAAGCTCATAAGAAATGTTAGTATTTTCCCGAAAACCTTTATAGTTATTGGCTTAGAAATATTATCATTATTTTCGTAATTTTTTCCCATTTAATTATATTCCGCGTCCATGTTTTCTTGTTTTAAAGTTTTACGAATGCTTAATCAAACGGTGGAGCCATTTTTAAAAAGAAGAAGAAGAATGCTTTATCGTATGAAGCCTGTTTATATAAGTACAAAATTAATTAATCTGTGGTATTTTCATGGTTTTTAATACTAGAATGGCTAAAAGTGAATATAAAGTAACTACAGTACAGACTATCATAAAATAATAAATAAAATAAACTTGAGCGCTGAGTTAAAATCAGGCGCAGGTAAGAAATAAAAAAATCGACTCACCTCATCTTGAAAAGTCCGGTGTAAAGTGTCCTTGGTGTATCTTTGATCAGTTTGTCGCAATATTGCAGAGCACTGTTTCAAAAGTGTCAACCTGAGTCTCTCTTTAGCACTTTCCTCTTCCATGACCGACTTCCTATGTCCACTTCTGGGCACTCGGAGCACATTTTTACAGTTCTCAGCACAATTGGTACTTGCATAATCGATTTCGCGGAGCGCGCCGTTTTCGTTTTGACAGCTGTCACTTTTCCCGCCATTGTTTATAGTGATGACGACGTTGTCTATGTCCCCGTTCGTTGCCATTTTATTTACATGTTTTAATAAAGTCTATAATTTTAAGCTTTAAATGTTCTGTAAATACATTTTATATCACTTTTATTTATGATTCTTCTGTTAGTATTTTATTCAATATTTATTTCTTTTGAACTATAATTTGGAGACAGAAAGGAGTTTTTTCTAAGTACAGTTTCCAATGCATTAAAATGTTTTAAGAATATAGTTAGCCCGTATCAGTTAATTATCATTTATTTATATCGGTGGATGCCGTCAGACGAAAACCCTTATATTAATAACGTGATTGATTTTCGATATTATATAACCATAACCGAAACGGTGTGTGGGTTGTTACATAAATCTTTTTATTAAGACTTTAGAGGACAGATGAAAGACATTAGAAATATTTAAAAGATAAATTTGGTTAGTGTGTTTCTTTTTTCAAACGATTTTCCAACTTTTCTGGAAATTATCTAGTATAAAATACTGCCCGTTACATAGTTAATTATTAATATTTTTTAAGCCTACAAGCACTGTGTTGATGTGCTACGCCAACAATTAATTAATTATTTTGTACGATTTTGTCTGCTCATTTTTTTTTACAACAAAATATAAACTTTCTAATAAATATAATCTATACCTTGCTATAAATACTATTTATTTCACCCGTACAACATCCGGCCTATACCTTTTAAAATATGCGTGACTTCACACTATTTTGTTCTTAAAAGTAAGTAATCGTTCTTTAGACATTTCATAGGGACATGGATATTGGATAGGCAGTCATATAGGTAGCTGAATAAATTCTGAACTTTTATGTTCTTACCAATTTTTTTTCTCTTCATAATAATAAAATAAAAGTAATTTACTTTGCAGGAAAATAAATTAAACTTATCGGGCATAGGTGGTTTCGAATTTTGAATTTATTCATCTTATGTGGCTGACTGCACATGATATCATAGCTTTCCCCTCTTCAAAGGTAGTAAGAGCATACTCTCATTTTGATAGCATTGTTAAATAATAGATAATAGGGGGCGAGCTCTTAGTCATTTACAAGGCACAGTACCAGACCCAAAGCTGTTCTTATTGAAAACCCTGATATTATTTTATCCTACCGCGATCGAACCCGAGACTTCAACGAGCCAATCGTGCCGCGTACGCAATCCGAGACAGTGGATATTTTACAGATAGTTCTTTTCTTTTTTTACATTTGTAATTCACACTGCCTCGGTGGCGTATTTGTATTACGGTACGACTGTAATGCTAAGGTCTCGGGTGCGATCCCGGGTCGGGCAAAGTGACATTGGATTTTTTTATTCAGTATCAACCCAGAGTCAGGAATTTGTGCCTACCACATCATGGGACGGAATACGCACGGCGAAAAGTGGGTGCGCTAGTTGCGCCTCTGCCTACCCCTTCGAGGATAAAAGCCGTGAGTATGCGTAATTCATACCATCCATAAGATTATAATTATAGGCCAGATGACATCACTGCATCCTTGACATTTCCAAATCTGTAAGGATAACTTGTCGTAAAATTTTACGCTTGTGCAAAAAATAAGTTCTTTTAGGGCTGAGACGTTATTGATCAATCCGAATTTATAGACAAAAAACAATAGCAAATGATGGTGTACTAATTTCGTCCGAATATGAGAGTAAAGGAACTTAGTGCACCAGTGTATTGCACACTCGATTGTAGACTATATCTCCTACATACCTTCGTAGATAATGTATTGACTATCTCGATGACGTAGTTGTATTACGGTATGACTGCAATGCTGAGGTATCGGGTTCGATCCCCGGATCAAGCAAAGTGATATTGAACTTTTCTTTTCAGTATCAGTCCGGAGTTTGGAATTTGTGTCCGATATGGCGATAGGCTCGCCCCCTATCACATCATGGGACGGAATACGCACGGCAAAAAGTGGGGTGCCTTAGTTGCGCCTCTGCCCGTCCCTTCGGGGATAAAAAACGTGACTATGTGTTTGTGATACTGTATTTCCAACTCCTACCTATCTGTTTATTTGAATAATGTCGTCGCGGGTTAAGCTCTAATTATAATCCCAGAGACTCTTTTATTTATTTATTGCATTAAATGACAAGACGAGCATGCCGTTCGCCTGATGCTAAGTGATACGACCACCCATAAACAGAAGCAACACCATTCAGCACCTTGAGCTACAAAGTATTGTGTGGTATTCCACTACGCTCGTCATCCTGAGACATAAGATGTTAAGTCTCATTATGTCCAGTAGTTAGGTACACTGGCTACAATGTCCTTTAAAGTGAAACACAACAGTGCATGCACACTGCTGCTTGGCGGTAGAAATAGACATTGCGGTGTTACCTACCCAGATAGACTCTTACATATGAGAGTCCTACCACCAGTAAAATGCGTAACACTGCTATGCTGGCTGGAGCAGGAGGTGCAGTAGGTGTGAACTCTGAAGACGTAATAGCAAAATTTACTCCATTGGGATTAGCCGCCATAACCTAATTTTTTCTTGGAGATTTTATAATACCCATATCTAATATCATCGTATACAACGCAATGCAATGTATAGCCTTGTTTTTCAATATTCCTAGTGATTTTGCCAATTTATAAATTGTTTTAGCTATCAGCCCAGGAATTTGCTCACGTTTTCAATGAATTTTATAAAAAAAATATGGTGATTATAATGGTGAGAGATTCCTGTTTAACCAGTTTTCGTATTATTCATCAAAATGTTTAAGTTATGTAAACTAATTTACGTTTAGTGCTTTATGTGAGAATAGAATATTTTATCAGTTTATTTTAAAACAAGTTAAGAATACAAGGAAATATTTGTGTCTAAAGATATATTATATCACTATATTTCTATAATGGTTGGAATGTATCCTTTACGTTCAGGTTTGAAGGACATAGCAGCTAGCCTTATTATTTATATTTTTCTTGTATGACCCCTCCAATAGAGCAACGACTTAAAGAATATAAAGGAAATTGCAAAGAAATTATGACAAAATAAAATTAATATAAAAAACCCTTTGAAATGGAGATTTAAATTATTTTTAAAAGAGCATTAATTATCCTATTAATATTATAAACGTCAAAGTTTGTGAGAATGTATGGAATGTATGTTTGTTACTCCTTCACGCAAAAACTACTGAACGGATTTCGATGAAATTTGGCACTCAGGTAGATCATGTCCTAGATTAACAAATAACCTAGTTTTTATCCTGGGAAAATATAAAGTGGGACTTCTATCCCGAAAAAAACTTTTTAACGTGGGCGAGACGCAGCCGAAAGCTAGAGCTACATATACGGGCCAGATAGGTCAAGATCCGTTGGTCAATGATTTTTGTTTTTTTATTAGCGTTCACCGCTGGAAATAGTCATTTTGTATTGCATCTAGATCCCAGTTAATATTAGTCTTTATTCGCCATATTTGCTATCAGACACGCATGCTCGCCTCTACATTTTAATTGGGAAATTTTGGCGGAGAATTGATGCATCTTTGCTTATTTCAATGACGAAAATACATTATGTTGGCCATAAATAGAGGAAGTATAGTATTACATTTGAACCGAAAAGTTACTATTTAATTGCATTGGGTTGGAAAAAATCAAAAACAATTAAGATAAACAAAGTTTGATTTTATTGGGTTGGAAACATTAAAAAACAATTAAGATAATATTAAACTGTACAATACTGCTTGATTAACTTAATTGTGATTGCGGGTAAAGTTGTGAAAGATAAAAAAAAATAACGCGTCATAACAATTTTTTTTTAAATTATTGATTTATTTGTTAACCGCTTTTGAACCAATTTAAAAAAAATGCCGTTCTTAATTTATCGTCCTCGCGTACAAATATAAAATATGTTTGATGTACGCATACGCATACTCACTCCTTTTATCCCCGAAGGGGTAGGCAGAGGTGCAACTAGTGCACCCACTTTTCGCCGTTATTCCGTCCCATGATGTGATCCTATCCTATCGTCATATCGGGCACAAATTCTAGACTCCGGGCTAATACTGAATAGAAAAATCCAATATCACTTTGACCGACACGGGCATCGGACCCGAGGCCCCAGTATTGCAGTCGTACCGTAATACAACTACGCCACCGAGGCAGTCCGAGGCAGATGTTTGATCTATTTATAATAACAGTAGGTATAGTAAAGAAAGTTAAAAAGGTTTGATTTGGAATTTTGTGATATTATTTCAACTATAGAATGTCTTCTGAAGATATATCTAAGATGCGAAAATATCTGTAATTTTTTTTTTACGTTTACCGCAAAGTCCATTTGCCCAAACAGCCTTTATGTTAATATTTTTTAAATCCAGTTATAGCTTACAGCCTACGCACGCTTTATTAGGTCACAGACCCGCTTTCGCACTGGTACTTAAGAACTTTTTGATTATTTATGCAAATCAAAAAATATATTAAAATTTTAAATTCAGAACAGCCGTCGAATAAATTCACTTTTCAAACACTATTGTCACTTTTATCGTTAAACTATGATTTATTCCGAACTAAGCTTTACTGTATTAAAATACAGCTTAAAATAGTCTGGATGTGCAAGCCCGATAGTTTGGTGAGAACGCGCATGCGCAGACGAGCGCACCTTTCAATGCGTGTTACCACACTAGAACGTATGAGGGTTACATTGGGTTCATTTCTAAATAATACATGCAATCAACTTGATTTTCATAAAATGATTTTGTGATTTGGTGATGGGTATAAACATATAATGGGAATAATATATACGTAGAACACACGATCTAGTATTATAAACTCTAGTATACGGAGTGTAATGCGGGACGCGTGGGCCGGTAGAGCGACGAGCTTAACATAAACCTGAGCGGTCTGATGTGAGCGTTTTCAAACAATAAGGAGAGCGAGTGATTCATTGAGCAACGAGCTGAAGGGTATGAGAGCTCAGGAGCGAGTCTTGTGGGACCAAGTACAAGCAGCGTATCGAGTGATACTGTATTGCGTGGGCTGGTGAAGCGACGGCCAGAAGGTAGAGCATGAGATGACTTTCACCACTCACGACTTAAAGATATTAACGACTTACTAATTATTGCACAAAAGTTAAGGTTAAATAACGTACAAATATAATTTGTGTTGATTAGTGTTTTCATAGATATAGATATTTTGGAAGCGGTTAAAATAAGGTATGTGAACCTCAATCAATCTGTCAGCCTATCGATGTCCACTGCTGAACGTGGGCCTCTCCAAGTGAGCATCAAACTCAGGATTTTATTGCTGTATGACTTTTTCCGTGGTTCTATAAATAAACATGTTTTTTTTTATTGTATAGAATGACGAGAGGAACGTGCCGTTCGCCTGAGGGTAAGCTATACGACCACCCATAAACAATAGCAACAGCATCCAGCACTTTGAGTTACAAAGTACTGTGTGGCATCCCACTGCGCTCGTCATCCTGAGACATAAGATGTTAATATATTAATATTATTTTTGGTCTCATTAGGGCCAGTAGTTACACTGGCTACAATATCCTTCAAACCGAAACACAACAGTGCACGCACACTGCTGCTTGGCGGTAGAAATAGACATTGCGTAGTTGCCCACCCAGACGGCTTCGAGACTATTAAGCTATTTAGTTATAGCGGTGACAGTCTAGTCAAGAATAGATCGAACTGTTGAGTCAAGTAAGTTAATCAATACTTTTAATTGACGTTAGTCCGCACTATCTGTATACCCATATAAGGGCTCATATTTTGGAATACAATCTAGTTCTCTCATATGTAACAGTCCGTCTGGGTAAGTACTACCGCAATGTCTATTTTTACCGCCAAGCAGCAGTGTGCATGCACTGTTGTGTTTCAGCTTGAAGGACGTTGTAGCCAGAGTAACTACTGGACATAATGAGACTTAACATCTTATGTCTCAGGGAGATGCACTCATATGCACTCAGTGGAATGTCACACAGTACTTTGTAACTCAAGGTGCTGAATGGTTTTGCTACTGTTTATGGGTGGTCGTATCGCTTACCATCAGGCGAACGGCTTACTCGCTTCGTCATTCAATGCCATAAAAAATAGTTTTAATATAATACTGTGTGTTATATAAAATTGTAAAAACTTTTGATAGTACTCTGTTTTGCATTTAATTAAATAGATAAAGACATAAGACTAAACACATGAAAAACATCTACCACTTTTCGTAATCCTGTCATAATATTTGTCATATATAGCTGATTTTCATGGTAAAGGAAAAAAAAATAAACCGACTTCAAAACCACTACAAAACAAAAAGTAATTAAAATTTGTATTCGCTTAGTATATACGTATATTTGAAGTATATTAGGGTTCAGGAATCAGGAACCATTTCGATCATAAATCATAAGCCCTTGGGCTGTGATTTCGATAGTAAAAGAGGCCCAGTGAATCCAATATTCAATTCAAGATCACATCCCGGTAGGTAACGGCTTGGTTGTGCCTCTGGCATTGCTTTCGTCCATGGGCGGCAGATGCAGCTTACCATCAGGACCGCTTGCTCGTTTGGCTACTAAGGCAATAAAAAAGAGGAAATATCTCGTCCATAAACTCTATATCTATGGTACGAGTGATATGTTTATAAATGAATTAACAAGCCATCGCCCGCGGCGTCACTTGAGTTTGTCAGCGAGTTTCACAACATTACGCAAGCTCGATGAGTGTTTACGTATAGCAGTGGCAAGGTAGGTAAATAATAAAATAATACATGCTGTTTTAAAGCATTTGGTAGCCGAATATGAAAATAAGGCGTTGCGCAGACGCTGTAATCTTTTTTTTATGGCATTTAATGACGAGACGAGCATGCCGTTTGCCTGATGGTAAGCGATACGACCACTCCTAAACAGTAGCAACACCATTCAGCACCTTGAGTTACAAAGTTATGTGTGATATTGCACTGTGTTCGTCATCCTGAGATATAAGATGTTAAGCTCAATATGTCCAGTAGTTACACTGGCTACAATGTCCTTCAAGCCGAAACACAACAGTGCATGCACACTGCTGCTTGGCGGTAAAAATAGACACTGTTTCCGAGAACAACTTGTTGCCGAGAAACACTACACTAATAGTGTTTCCGCAATTTGAACTACTGTCAGTTTCATAGTAGTTGTACACTCAACTACTGCATGTGGACACTAAGCCCGTATTACAGCCGTGATCAAGGGAGGTTAACGGTATCACGGTACTGCGATACGCATCAATATTGTATCAATATTATCGTGATAATACGAGTATCGCGTGATATTATTGACTGTGTAATATACCCCATTGGCGTATCGCAGTACCGTGATAATATCGCAGGTTTTAGACATAGTATTTGCGATCTTGTGATAATATCGCGATTCGAGGAACACGATATTATTGACTGTGTAATAACGAGCGAACGAGCGCGCTTCGCTGTCAATTCACTTAGAATTTCGCCAGTGTCAAAAAAACCTTAACTTTACAGCTGACCATGGATATAACACGCGTAAAGCATTTAACTATAAAATAAGCCCAAAAGATTTGGGATTCCTTGTCTGTGATTCAACATAATATTATTACACAATTAATTATATTGGTACCTATGTGTTCCATACTTTCTAAACCAAGGTAGGGTAGCTGCACCAATTGGAAACAATACAGAGCTCAGTAATCCTACTAATATTATAAAGGCGAAAGTTTGTAAGAATGTATGGATGTTTGGATGTTTGGATGTAAGGATGTTTGTTCCTCTTTCACGCAAAAACTACTGAACGGATTTCGATGAAATTTGGCCCACGGGTAGATCATGTCCTGGATTAACACATAGGCTACTTTTTATTCCGGGAAAATATAAAGCGGGACTTTTATCCCGGAAAAACTTTTTAAAGCGGGCGGAGCCGCGGGCACAAGCTAGTTTTAAAATATTGCTGATGTTATTATTGCAGCAGTCGTCAACGATAGATTAAAAGTATTTAGAAACGAAAGTGATACTATAGCCTAAAAAGCGAAATAGGCTTCAATCAAAGGTTGGCCTTAGAGTAATTTTTAGAAAAAGTATACAGAAAGACAATTAGAGTGGGAAAGTGGTGAGCGAGTCCCTTTCTTCTTGTCAAATTTCATTGAATGCAAATGCATTCAAGCAATAGGTAATTAGGTTGTTATCGGTCTTAAACATGAGTAGCTTAGAGAGACTACTTTAGAATCTTTGTATCAATGGTAAAAGTTACTTGCCATTTCTTATTAACACGCTTTTACTAGCTTCAGACGTATGTATGTATGTATCTATGTAATTGACACTTTGAACATGATTTTGACCCCCTTCAAAACGTCGGATTAAATAGAAATTTGGCATACTTATCAAGGACCGATGACAATTTAATATTTTAAGGAAAAGAAGGAACATAATAGTAAAAAAACATGTTTTTATAGAAAATCCAACTAAAAATGAACAAATAATCGTTTATTTATTTTTAGTACATCTGCTGGACCATAGAAGAATTATAACTAATTGGCTACTCTTATGTGTAAAAAAATCCTACTTGTTTTTTTAGTGACATCTGTTGAACAATGGCACAACAAAAAATGAAAAATAAGTAATAGTTAAAAAAAACTCAAAAACACGCTTAATACAAAGTCCAACTAAAAAATATAAAATATTTTTTTACATTAAAATACATTTTACAAACACACTAATAGATTAAAAATTAGTTTCTTTTTTTAGTTGGATTTTCTATAAAGCATGTTTTTTTTAATATTACATTCCTATAGCAGAGCCCAAACTACCTTCCGACCACCCAAAAAGAATACAAACCAACGAGAGAGTTTAGAATATTATTCAACAGTTTATGCGTGACATACTCACAAATATCCAAGTATCATAACAAACTTTTAAATTAATTCATTGCTTTATTTAGATGTGTGTTTGGTCATCATTACGTTTCCCCTACCTAATTGAAGCGGTGTGCTCAAACTTGAAAGCCGTCAAAGTGACGGGAGGCTATCGTATGATCTGTAATCATAATCCGATTAGCGAGAGTTCAGTTAAATTACAAATTAATTACATCTCCCGATGACAGCTGTTGGGGAAAAATATTTCTGTGTTCCATCTTTTAAATCATTTAATGTTCGTTAAATTTATAATCTATTTTTGAAAATTATTAATGTTCTATTTTCAAACATATTATACTGGTCAAGTCATGATGGATTTTTATATTGGCAGGGATTGGTTCATAGCTCAATATATTTGCAATATATTTTTAGGAGAACCTCGCTGCACGTTTACGAAATCTGCATTCCCAAAGACAGATTTAAAACTGGACTTACACTCGCTTGTACAGGCCTAATATTTTCACTAATGCCATTACACCTGTGTAATATGCATAAATATTAATTCCAGAGCTATTATTAAATTATTTTTGATTTCTCGACCTGGGAATTGAACCACACTGATAGTAAGGTCTGGTATGGGCTGTCTGGGTAAGTACCACGGCAATGTATATTTCATGCATGTGTTCCGGTTTGAAGGAAATTACAGCCAGCGTAATTACTGGGTATTATGAGATTCAACATCTTTATGCCCAAGAGTGACAAGCGCAGTAGAGTGGCACGCAGTACCTACTTTGTAATTGAAAGTTCTCTATGATGATGCTATTGTTTATGGGCGGGTTTTTGGCGGGAACTTAGAAGTGTCATGAGGTGCTCTTGTTTTATTTCATTACTTTGGTGATAGTGTTATATTGCATAATTATGTTGGTATATTATTTAATATAGTTCTATTAAAGAGCTCAAATGAAGTGAATTGAAATAACTGTGACAATCAAGTGTTTTTGTTGCCGCCAAAACTCCTCGATAAAGTCTTGCTAAGGTAGCCACTGCTTTACTACGACATAGTACATAGGTTAAAAAAAAAGACAAACTAAAATATCACTTCAGACGAGGCTGTATGGGCTTGAACCCTTTGCATTCCCTATAAGGAAAAAATATTTAAAAAAAAATATGGACGGTCGTATCACTTACCATCAAGGGAACAAAATGTTCATCTCATTATTTATACTGTATATTCCATATTCTCGTTTGATGATGCATCTTATATAAATCTGAGTATCTCCGCGCGAGTGACTAGCTGGATTAATTACTGCAAGGGGTATATTAACACGTCAGTCACTAGTCAACGCGAAGAGGTAGTCACGAACGCGTGCGAAGTACAGTTGGACACAAAATTATTATTACATTTATCTGACACTAGGCGTTGCTACTTCGCCCGTCTAAAAAACCTCAAAATAACGGACCTACTTTCTGAAAAGTATCATATATTATGCTCATCCAAGAGATGGTATTTATTAATGTATCAAGGCGGCGCCGCGTTATAGTGTGGTGTGTATAGTACATTACACACTTTTGACTGTCTCGGTGGCGTAGTTGTATTGCGTAAGCGTTACAAGTACGATTTGCTCGCTGAGGTCCTGGGTTTTAATCCCGGGTCGAGCTTAAAACATTGTGACTGGGTTTTTCCATCTTAAAAATACTCGCAGCTCGGAGTCAAGTAGTTGGCGGTGTGATACCCCCGTGCCTCGGAAAGCCGTTAGTCCAGCGCCTGATCTTTCTCCGATCATGTCGGATTGCCGTCTCACCGGACTATGAGTGTGAAGGAATAGCGAGTGCACCTGTGTATTGCGCACACACTTGTGCAATATAATATCTCCTGCGCACCTGGCTGATCTCCGTTGAGTGGCCGTGGCCGAAACTGGCTGGGAGGATTACGATACACACATTTTAATCTTCTACCACCTATATTTGACTACTGGAACCTGTAAAACGACGACCGTAGACGAAGTTACCCTCTCGGTTTAATCATGAACTATAATTTAGCTGAGTAATATACTCTGAGGGAAATGACAAAAAATATTATTCTTGATAATTTTTATAATAATTAGATTTATTTTGCCTGACCACTGGAAATTAGTTCCTAAATTTAAAAAAATATGTTTTGAAGACTGGGAAAGATATTTTAATTTAAAATCCATTGATAAGGGAATATGGTATAGGACCATACAGGGTGACCTTCCTCGCATACCCTGGTTTGCTGGCTCTTACTTAAGCAGGAAGTATGTAAAGTTAGCCATTAGGCTTAGATCGGGACACTTTCCATCGGCAAAGTAAGCATACTTAATGAAGAAAAATAGCTCACCCAACTGTATTAGTTGCAATAAAATTGAAGATATACAACATTTGCTCTTGGAATGTGTCCGAAACAAAGATGAACTCGCTGTTGAACGAACTCAAAATAAACAGACTGGACGTAGGATTGATTCAAAGCATCTTATCAAAGCCAAATTCTGAGGTCGCTAAAAATTTTTGTAATTTATTAACATTCGTTCAACAGTGATCCGTCTTAATTTATTAACTAAATAGATTTTTTTTTAATTCAATTTTGTATAAATAATGTAACAAGTTACGATGGGGTTGACATGTCCGCTATGGATAAAAACCCCGAAGCAAAAACCTTGATAAAAAAAAAAGAAGATTTATTTTATTCTTCTACGATTTATTCCTCCTGACTGTACGCACACTAATCAGTCGAGTAAGATCACGGAGGACCTATCACGAATACTAAATACTGTTAACATGTTACATGACACGCCATATTGAAATGTGGGATTTTATTAACATAAATATGAACATGGTCATGTATATTTGTAACACATATAGTTACATCAATTATTTATAGCGCGCTGCCATATAGTCCGCGCGAGATAACTTGGCAAAAAAGCACATTGACCCTTCAGAACGCAGTTCACCGGTGACGATCGAAGAAGTCATCGCTCTGATCAAGGCACTCAAACGTCGCAAAGCTACCCGGGGGCGACCAGATCCCTACCCGCATGCTTAAGATGCTCCCTGAGCATCTAGTCAAAATTCTAACCGCCACCTATAACGCCGCTTTTCGAAACTGCCTCTTCCCAGAGGTCTGGGAAGAGGCAGTTGTAATAGGTATTCATAAGCCGGGAAAACCCGCATCCGAACCGTCATCTTATAGACCAGTAAGCCTGCTCAGTACGCTGGGCAAAATTTACAAGCGGATCATCCTCGACCGCCTCAAAATATTTGTCCACAATCACAACCTGATCCCTCCGGAACAGTTTGGTTTTCGCGCTAGGCACAGTTGCGTGAATCAGGTGCTCCGCATCACGGAGCACGTTGCACGCTCGACAAGTTTCGAATCGGCATGCTTACCGGTGCTCTTTTCTTCGATATTGAAAAATAATTCGACAGGGTGTGGCACAACGGCTTGCTTTTCAAGCTGTACACTATCAACGGCCCACTCAACTCGTGCACATCATACGAGATTTCCTATCGAATCGCAGCTTCAAATATCGCGTGAAGGGAACTCTCTCTTCCCGACACTCCATCACGGCCGGAGTCCCGCAAGGCTCTGCCCTCTCCCCCTTTCTTTTCTCGCTGTATACCAGTGATATCCCCAAACCAAAGAACGTCCATCTGGCGCTCTTCGCGGACGACACCGCAATCTACGCCTCACGTAGAGACCCCGACAATGTGGTGCGCACTTTGCAGGCTGCCGCCGACAAGCTCGGCGAGTGGTTCCGCAAATGGTGAATCACCGTCAATCCCACCAAAAGTCAGTCTATCCTTTTCACTAGGAAAAAGAGAGTCCATGTGCCCCACACCTCAGTCCGCCTGTCCAACCAGGTCATCCCCTGGACGGACACAGCCAAATATCTAGGACTTACCCTTGATCAGAGGTTGACCTTCATCCCACATATAAATGCGGTACGCGCGCGAGCCGCATTCGCGATGGGCTAATTGCATTGGCTCTTAAACAGGAAAAGTAAAATGTCAATCCGCAACAAGATTAGGATCTTTACGACTTGCGTTCGACCTATCATGTACCATTAAATTTTAATTATTACATTTGTAATATTTTTGTTGTTGTTTCCGACATTGTTATATCTGCATATAAGGACTTCATTTTGGTGACAGGATGAAAATTTTGTGAAAGTTGACTCCGATAGTTGCACCAATCAACTGTCAATAGTAACGTTCCTTTTCAAATGTGTCTATAAATAAACACCAATAATTATTTTTACCCTGTGCCAAAGATTTTTCATACCTGACTACACAAATAAAGGTCAATATGCTTTATTGCTAAATTATTACATGATTCCTGAGAGGGTTATGCAATCGTATAAGATTTTAAAATTTATTACGTTTTTTGCGAGTATATAAATGAACTGCTCTAAACAAAAATAACAAATATATCTATATCATGTTATTTTTTTAATTTTTTAATTATTAGTTGTATTTGGTACCTTGAACTGATTTTGAAAAGAGCAACACTAGAGTTTCTTGCCCGTTCTTCTCTAGTGAGAACTGCTTTCCGAACTGGTGGTAGAGTTAATATTGACTGAATCTAAATAATGTATAACATTTTATGGGTTCGAATAAATTTATTTCATTTCATTTCATATCTGGCGCGGACTATAATAGTGCACAGCAGCCTCCTGTGCCGCCACCCCACGCGCCCCTGTCGAGGGGTGGCGGGACAAGCCTACGGGTTGTCAAAATTACAATCACGTGATGATTTTTCAAAACAAAAATAAATAATCTCTCACTTTCACTATTTATTTAAATGAATTTCAATAAGTGTAGCAAACCTTAACATTGAAATTATTTACGCTTGTCGACAATAGATGGCTCTGTACATTTTAACCTAATTACAATACTACATCATAATACTACATCGCGGTGTCAAGATTCTCTTGAAAGAATGACGCTAGAGGATGGCTCTGTGACGGTCCAAAGGTACAGAAATTGTGACGACTTTCGTGTGACGATTTTTAAACATAGATTTTTATAAGATAAATTTCTTCCGTACTTCGATAAAGAAGTTTCACTTTAAAAATTTCGGCTCGCGCAAATCGAGTTAGCGGTCGACTTTCAATTTCTGTAATTAAGCAAGATTCGAAATATATTTTTATAGAAACTCGTTTAAGTGACTTTCGCTGAATGTTTTGATTTTATTATAAAAGGCAAGTTGTTGACCTGAATCATTATTTTCGGGTATTTCGTAATAACAGTTTTAGAGTTTCACATTTGTGAAACTCTAAAACTAATATTATATTAATAATATAATATTAGTAAGATAATATTTATTATCCTTAGAATTTGTATTAAGTTATCAGTAATCTTATTAAGTTATGAGAAAGTTGATAAAGACGCTTTTATATTTGTTATGACCTATGAATAAATACGCTCTAACCGAAAGTTGGAAGTTTGTCACACAGGATGTTCAGAGCTTTTTACGCGGAAAAATATTTCTTAGACAGACGTTAATAGCATGAAAGCTCTTTTGTGCGGCCGGCAAACAAAGTCATTCCGATTCGTGTTCTATTAACTATTTAAGTAGGTACACAACAATGCCCAATGGCAGCCACACACGGCAACGATTTATCGTAGAAAGTTATCTATGCAGTCCGCGTGCGCAGTTTTATCGGACGTGTGTATGAAAAAATCTGCAACGATACGTCGTTACCGTGTGTGGCGGGCATAAATCGCGCAAGAATTTTCAAATTACAGTTTTAGAGATAATGACTTCAAAACACACACACACACACACACACACACACACACACACACACACACACACACACACACACACACACACACACACACACACACACACACACACACACACACACACACACACACACACACACACACACACACACACACACACGCACGTGCCTGCTATCGCCGAAGGGGTAGGCAGAGGCGCAACTAGTGCACCCACTTTTCGCCGTTATTCCGTCCCATGATGTGATAGGGGGCGAGCCTATCGCCATATCGGGCACAAATTCCAAATTCCGGGCTGATACTGAATAGAAAAACTCAATATCACTTTGGCCGACCCGGGGATCGAACCCGAGACCTCAGCTTTGCAGTCGTACTGTAATACAACTACACCCCGAGACCGTCAATATATAACACTAGCTTTTGCCCGCGGCTCCACCCGCTTTAAAAAGTTTTTCCGGGATAAAAGTCCCGCTTTATATTTTCCCGGGATAAAAAGTAGCCTATGTGTTAATCCAGGACATGACCTACCCGTGTGCCAAATTTCATCGAAATCCGTTCAGTAGTTTTTGCGTGAAAGAGGAACAAACATCCTTACATCCAAACATCCAAACATCCATACATCCAAACATCCATACATTCTTACAAACTTTCGCCTTTATAATATTAGTAGGATAACGACTTCAAATTAAACGTATAGTTATTTATTTATTTTTATTACAGTACACCAACACGGATTGGATTCTCTCAGTAATAGAGAGGCCCATGCTCAGCAGTGGGCAATATATAATACAGGGCTGATTGCATTGCATTGTATACACCAACACGGTGGATGGAGGCCGCTTTTGGCAGGTCAGTCTGGAAATCTTTAGGCGATGCCTATGTTCAGCAGTGGACATCATTATATCCCTGATGAAGATAATGTAACCAACAGCATATAATATATTAACAAAATCGTACATATAAATTAACAAAAAATAAACCAACTTCAAAACCACTACAAATCAAAAAATAATTAAAATTTGTATTCGCTTAGTATATACGTATATTTGGAGTCGATGTCATACAAATTTACATACATACATACATAGGGATCGAATACAGAACCTCCTTTTTGAAGTCGGTTAAAAAAACATTATATACGTCAGAGGCCGATATATTAGGTTGGGGAAAACGTTTCTTCACATTTTATATGAAAACTCAAGACTTGTTTTTTCAAAGTTTATTTACATATTTTAATTACAGTATACAGGGTCATTTTGATATTGCGTTAACAAATGAAACCACATACTTATCTTGTTGAAAATAACACTCTCCATTAAGTTATTCTTACCATAGATGTAAAAAAAAGTGTAAGTTTCGAACAAAATAAATATCAATAAAATGTAACTCTAAGTTTACACGCCCTAACGCCACTATGACTGCTCTAGGAGAATTCGTCGCAGCAGCAACATTACACTTTAAGTCAGAAATACACTTACGCATACACAATATTCGCACTAAACTACAAAATGATACAAAAATTAGGATACTAAAACCGGAATTTTTAGCGAAAGTATTCGTTATTCATTGATGATTTTTAGCACGATGTTAGCAGAGGTATAGACGAATATGTGGTTTCATTTAGTAACGCAATGTAAAAATTACCCTGTATATGTGCCATTTTGTTCGATGACTTTTTGCCATCTTGTTGGTAGTGCCATGATCCCGTTGCTGTTGAAATTTTGGGACGTCTGAACAAAAAACGCAACAAGATGTTTTGGCAATCCTCTCTTGATGTTAACCTGACACTGCCTAAAGGATTCAGAAGAGACCGAAACAGGTGGAAATCTAAATGGGCAAGGTCAGGGCTGTATAGTGGAAGCATTAACACCTCCCAACCAAACTCTTTTAATTTTTGCTGCGTGGCTAAAAATGTGTGTGGTCTAGCATTATCGTGATGGAAGACCGCACCCTTTCTATTGATTGATTCCGGGCGCTTTCTCTCAACTTCTTGCTTTAATCTCATTAGTTGTTAGCAGTAGAGATCCGAATCGATGGTTCTTCCCGTCAGTAAAAGCACAGACACATGATGAACAATGCCTTGCAATCGCACCATAGGTATACACAGCATCACCTTATTGCGAGTTAACCCAGGTTTTGCCACAGTCTGTGAAGCCTGACCGAACTTTGACTACGACCATTTTCGTAAGTACTTGTCGTACGTAGTGCTGCCATCCGTCTGGAATACCCCGGATTTGTCATAGTTTGAAGGGTGTCCGGGGGCCGTCCGGCAGGGGTTTTAAAAAGTGTCCGGGTATAACACTTTTGTTATCAGGCGAAATCCATTTTTTTGTGTAGATAAGCTATAAATTGAAATAAATTTTAGTTAAAAATTCATTCATAATAACCCGCATTCAAGAAGGCACCGCAAAATATTTTTACAGAGGTGTCCGAGGAAAAACCCATATTTCGCCCAAAGGTCCGGGATTTTTGCCATATTATTCCGGCGTCGGCAATTTAGGTGATGGCGGCCCTAGTCGTACGTGATCCACTTTTCATCACCAGTTATCAATCTCTTCAAAAACGGTGCGTTTCGGTTCGCAAATGAGTACATGGTTTATTAAGTTTCTTTCAGTGAGCTCGTGTGGTATCCAAATATCGAGTTTTTTGTGTACCCAGCTTTTTTCAAATGGGTCAAACTGTTTTGTGGTTAACTCTCAGTTCTTTAACTAAGAAAGTCGTAGCTACTGATATGTCGATCGTGCTCCACTCTTTAAAAAATGCCGTCTACTTTATCCGTAACAGGGTGACCAGAGCGAGGTGCATCTTTAACATCAAAATTCCCAGATTGGAAACGCTTAAACCAATTTTGTGCTATCCTTGCTGATACTGCATTACGTCCATAAACGTCACAATTTTTTCGTAGTTTGCGGTACATTTTTCCTTTTTTATAATAAAATTATAGAATGTATGGAATTTCTTCACTAGGTTCACTCGCTTGGACAGAAAGAAAAATAAATGAACCACACACGAATTGAGAACCTCCTCCTTTTTGGAAGTTGGTTAAAAATTTCTTAAAACGATATTTTAATAATTTGTTCATTTTTTTTAAATGTAACCTTTTTAATGTCATCAAAACCAGCCAGATACAAATAGTAGGTACAGTCGAAATTATTTTATTACAAATTTATACATACTATATGCGAAAAAACTTTCCAAGACCTATTATATGCCCATTACAGATAATCGCAGCTAAAATATTAAAATTACATGTTATAGTTAATAGGAACAAACCTAATGTAAACCTCTAATACCTCTAGCGGCCCAGCGGAATATCAGTGCCGGCTTCATCGCCAGCGCGTGCTGAGCTAGAGCCGTTTTGTGATAACATTAACTTTATGTTTTCATTTTGTTTATATTTTCATAGTTTTAAAACACACACAAACACAAAATAAACTGCTTTTCTTTCTTCTTTATCTAATTACTCATACAAACTTAATCAATTATTAAGAATATTATTTGAGACCTCGCCAAAAAAGAAAACCTCTACAAAATTAAAGACTTGAGAGTGAAGTCGCGTGTCACAACTAGTGGTCGATAAATTGTATCTTATCTTGTAACCTGTCACCATTGTATGGTAATGTACGGCTGTAACGAATGTGCTCCTAATTTGGGCTTTAATAATAAGCCCAGCATTATCCCATTACAAATGATAAATAAATTTATAGGCTCTGCTAACGAACCAAAATTAACATTTGATGATGTGTATATAGGTATATTTGATAGGTATAGCATTTTTTTTTATGGCTGCGCATGACGAGACGAGCATGTCGTTCACCTGATGGTAAGCGATACGACCACCCATAAACAGTAGAAACACCATCCAGCACCTTGAGCTACAAAGCACCGTATGGCACTCCACTGCGCTCGTCATCCTGAGACGTAAGATGTTAAGTCTCATTATGTCCTGTAGTTACACTGGCTACAATGCCCTTCAAACCGAAACACAACAGTGCATGCACACTGCTGCTTGGCGGTAGAAATAAACATTGCGGTGGTACCCACCCAGACGGACTCTTACATATGAGAGTCCTACCACCAGTAAAGCATTATAATCAAGTAGATAATAATATATCCTACAAGATGGACAGACTTGCTAAAAGTTGTAGGCATACACTGTATGCTGGCTTTAGACAAGCCTGCCTGGAAATCTTTAAGAGAGGCATATGCTCAGCAGTAGATTAATGTTGATGATGAGATAAAAAGCTAGACTTAATTTATGTTATATTTATTATAATTATGTTACTGGCCGGCATAATTCCATTGACTGGCGGGGATAATCATCTCTATGCGACATTCTATCTGGACACCTCTTCTCTTACCAATAGGTGCAGTGGAGTAATTATTCCGTACACCTGAATATGGTCTTTTTTAACCCGTCAAACCTACCCGTATGGGGAGACCTTATATACTCGGACGCCCGGGTCTGTAGCGGGGCTTGACGAGTCAATTATTGATACTTACATTGTTATATTAACAAATATTATATTATTTATTTCCGTCTTTTAACTTACAGGGTAGTAGGGCAGGACGTTTAACGGTGAAGGAAAACATCGAGGGGAAACCTACATACCTGAGAATTCCCTATAATAATTTCGAGGGTATGCGAGTCTGCCAACCCGCAGTAGACCAGCGTGGTGGACATAGGTCTACCCCTCTCAACAGTAGAGGAGGCCCGTGCTCAGCAGTGGGCAGTAAATAATACAGGGCTGGTTGCATTGCATTACATTGCAGCAGGCAATAAATATTATAGAGTTTTTAGGAGGTACCTATTTTAAAGTAACTAGGAAGCTCAATAATCCCTGATTGTTACTGTCAATTTTTTTATGTGGGAACAACTTTTACAGACGTAACCGCGAACAAAAATAGTACCGAATAATTTATATGTCTGACCTACGAACTCAGACATGATTGCTTTCTCTCATAAATTAATGTAATTTAGTCTCAATTACCATTCGCATAATAATAGTAATTAGTTGCAACATTAATTTAAATCGAAATCATTTATAAGATACAAATGGTTCTGTAGCTCTTTTATTAACCTTTGACCCTTAAATTTCTCTTAGCCACGTTTAATTCGTAATAGACCCAGGGTCGGATCAGCTTAAAGGCAAATTAAGCAACTGTCTAGGGGCCTATCGTCCTCATAAAAAAAAAGTGAAAATTATATTTAATGATTCGTATTTAATAAATCCGTTACCCAATGACAATATAATTGCCTTGATTATCTTTTACATTATACCTAAATATATATTGGAACATATTTTGAGTAAAAAAACATACTTAAGTTTTTGGTTGTGATAGAAAAAAAAATATTTTAGGATGTCAGAAAAAGGAGAAGGGCCCCAAGGGGTCAATGCCTAGGGGTCCAGACATTCCTAATCCGGTCCTGCCCAGACCGATACTATTTAGAAACCTTTAAGAAATAACCTATTCTTACTTCAATGGCCAGCAACACATCGATAATCCGTCCAGTATTGTGATTTGAACTCATTTGTGGATGTTTATGAGAAGTGGCATTTACTATGTATTAGGTAAGCCACTTGTTCGTCATACTCTACAAAAACACGTAATTAAAAATCTATACATTTTGAGTATTGATCATTATCAGATAAGACAAGACTTTGACTTTGCTTAAGACTTTGTCATACAAAAGCTAGGCAAATTAAGGCTTTTGTGTGACAAAGTCTTTGCTAAGTTTAAATAACAAAACTGAAATAAAGGTAAGTATATTAGCTTATAAATTAAGTAATTAAATGATTTTCGGTTTATTATTATGTCTAGCAGCATCTACTGTGTGTACTGAGAAGGGGATTTGCTTGAAGGTTCTTGAAATTTTAATATAACTAACTTACTGCCATCTATCAGATATTTTATGAAGTTTTTAGCGCCATCTAGTAGTTTTTTCTACATCAAGTTGTAGAGTTTGTAATATAATATTAATAATAGACTGCATTCTAGACCGGTTTCAATCACAACCATATAAGAGGAAGTTCAATGGTCAAATAACATTTTTTTTTTTCAATTATAAAATAAAAGTAGAATATGAAATACAGCTCACTAATTAAAATTAAGTTATCTGATTTAAAAATAGTTCAATTAATACATCTGTTGTATTTTAAAACAGTCTTTATTTAATACTACAAAAATACATTTTATAATTATCTATCAACTATGTAACCACATTACTATGCGTTTTGCGTATTGACTTACGTAAATATTAATAAAGAAAACTAATCGCAACTTTTTTTGTAAATTACTCCTTATGCTGAAAATACTACTATATACAAATCAAAAATAATATTTAATCTTTAAAATATACATTACAAATTATTACTTGAACGTTCGAAAGTTAGAGATATAATTTCAACGGCTTTAGCTCCGAGTCAAGTACTCGTTAGCGATAGCCTTCCAGTTAGTAGGGTCGTCTTCACCAGGCTTGCTCTTCCTAAGCTTGCGAAGAAGCTCCCATCCGTTTGCCTTCTCCGTAGAGTTGACGTAGGTGTTTTTCGGGTCTTGCTCAATCGAGTACGCGCCGAGAATCAAACTTTGGACTAGACGCGACGAGATCAGTGTCTGGAAGTTGATAAAAGTAGTTAAATTAAAGAAAACGATGTCTTGCAGTTCGAACTTCAACTTTTAACTCCTTTTCTCTACTTTTCTCATAATCCCTGCTAATTTACAATGTACCTACCTATGAACAAGAAACTCTTAATTCTTCTGATGGTCATTCATGAATAGTGGTAACTATTTACCACTACCACACGTACCAGGCTCTTACATACCAATTAGAATCCCATTTCATTAATATATTATGTTACTTGGAGATCCATAATCAAATATTTTAGAGTCCGTTACCTTGAGCAGCCTATATTCGTCGTCAGGAAGTCTCCTGTTCACAGTGTACCCAGCTAGGACAATACCACCGGCCTTGAGGTCTCCAGTCAGCAGCATCATGTATGTCATAGTGATTGCCAGCTCAAACACGTAGTACGAGTACTGGATGTCTCCGAAGTCGATGATGCCCGAGACGCGATAGTCTGATGCGCTGAGGAAGAAAATTTGGGTAAGCGACATCTAGCGGTGAATTAATCAACTATATTATATTACTGGTTTGTAGATTTAGTATTAAAACACTTGTCCCAAAATAGCAGTAAACTACGAGATTCGTGGAGGGTTTCAGCATTTTAGACTGCTTTCTTAATCTTAACTAAATACTTATATCAATAGCATACCTACTTGAATGACTATGCTTAGGTTCTTATTTATAGGTAAGTTAATTCAAGTTATTAATTTTACAAACATAAAAATGTTCCAAATAATCCCACATTGATTTTAGTGCAATACAAATTACGGTGTGTTTTAAAAATTTATTGATACTTTTTGTTGTAGCTTAATCTAGGATATATAAGACATTTCGTATGTAAGTAATTCTCTTACACTTAATTTTTGAGAGGAGAATTAAAAACCGATACATAATAATTTATTTTTATAATCTCTAAATTGTCAAAAGCGCGGAAAATTGCCAAAAGATAGCGGTATAATATTTTTTGCATACTGTAAGTGCAGTCTATTATGAACAGATGGCGCTATAATAAATTTTACAAATTGTTAGTCTCAGTTATTCAGAGGCAAGCCAAGTTTGAAGCAAAGGAAGGATCTACAGACTTGGCTTACCTCAGCAGGATACCGTCAAGAATCTTGTTGCATACCTTCAAAACGCCTTTATTCAGAGCCCTATGTGTAATTTAATAAATTATCAAGATTAGTCAACTTACAATTAAATGAAATAATTTATTTTGATTCGAAAATTACTTAAGGACTTAGGACACATATTGTGATATTAGAACAACTCTAGGTCCTTTTTGTCAAAATATTATGTTAAGTATTTATTATTGATTCTGTTAACTGATTAGTATCTACCTCTGTAATCATGACGACTATAATAATATTATTAACAACTATAAATTAAAAAACTGAAACCCTTTATCAGTTTGAAATTATTGCCAATAATAAAATTGAACGATTGATTTTCCCGTATACTTAAAAGCAAGTAAGCAGACGAACACAACACCAATTTCCGTATACCTAAGTAGTTTAAAAAAAAATTGAACTTTTTTTGTACATACCTGCCGCCGGGTTTCAAGCTAACGAGCACATTCATTTCATTCACGTCTCCGTGGATGACTCCCTTCTCCAGCTCATCCAGCCGCGGCACTATCGCGTATTTGAACTCCTCAATAACCTGAAGACAAAATTGAGAAGCTATAAGAACTCCTTGTAGACAATGTAAAAAAAGAATATAAAATATCAAAGATAGGGATCGCAGAGTCTTAAGACTTAAAATAAAAGACTATTCATTTAGATAAAAAATCTTCTGTTACTTATATTCAAACATTAGTAAAGCTCAATGTGGTTGTACAGGCCACAGCGTTAGGTATAAAATAACTTTTTACACCTACTGTTTAGGCACCGTTGTTTCATGCGTGCTTTTCTTTTTTTTTTCTTTTTATTACATTGAATGACGAGACGAGTTGGTAAACTGCCTGATTGTATACGATACGACCTCCCATAAACAGTAGCAACACCATTCAGCACCTTGAGTTACAAAGTACTGTGTGGCATTCCACTGCGCTCGTCATCCTGAGACATAAGATGTTAAGTCTCATTATGTCCAGTAGTTACACTGGCTACAATGTTCTTCAAACCGAAACACAACAGAGCATGCACACTGCTGCTTGGCGGTAGAAATAGACGCTGCGGTGGTACCCACCCAGACGAACTCTTACATATGAGAGACCTACCACCAGTGAGTGTTCAGGTAAAGTTAAGGGTCTTATTACACTGGACGATCGCGCACCGCTTCCGACTCGCTGTGAATCCGCTTGAAATTCGCTAGTGTGATAAAAATAAAAATATTTGCATTATCTTAATCTAGGTACATTTTGTCTTTATTGGATCACTCTTTTTAAGTATGGCAATTCTTATGTTAGGAGACCTGAAGTTTACTAGACCGCGGTTACAAAAAAGGCCCCTTGGGTCCAATTATAGCAATTTCTTATTCGCCCATTAAAGACGTTTTTCGGACGTTAAAATTAACACGAATGTTAAATTATCAGGCGTCCTATGAAAGAACGCCTAGCTAAGGAAGATAATAACCTGTTAGGGCATGGTAAGACACTCAAATACCTTTACAATCCATTAAGAGAGTTAACAGGCTAGTAACAATAACGAGACCATGTTGAAATTAGACGTTAGTTTATTACATCATACTTACACTTTTTACAAAATCCCGACTACTTCTTCTATGTGAATGAATCACTCAGAATTCTTTGTATGTCATAGTGGATTTAATGCTAATGCCGTATTTTAATAACAAATAGGATGCCAACTTCAAATTCTATGCATCGTATTCATCGCTTACTAAAAGCTACGTTACTTACTTCCTCAATAAGGTCTATTTTCTCGGTATCCTTGATGACGTACTTGAACTTGTCCAGCTCTGGGACCATGGTCAGCATCCAGATGTGCTGGCGAGAAACCAGGCCGGAGTGGTTGAAGTTCTGCAACAGAAAGTGATTTTTAATCTCTTGACATTTACTTTATTGTCTTTAGGCAAAAATGTATTTGTATAAGGTACATACCTAATATGCAAAAAAAAATTTACCAGTGCAATTTCATGTAAAACATTTGGTGCCTCTCAGTAGTAGAGGAAGCCCGTGCCCAGCAGTGGGCAGTATATAATACAGAGCTAATAGAATTGCATTGCATTTAGTGCGACTATTGACGCCTCGATAACTCAAAATCAATTTAACTGTTAACATAAACACATGAAATTTGGTCTATTTATTAGAGCCCCCCTTGTTTGAACTGGAATCCTATGGCATTGGCTCTAATTTTTTACATATTTTGTTTTTGATGGGATTTACATATACATTAAATATTTCCAAATCTCAGATGCCTTATCTTTGGCTACATATGGAAGCATATTTTCAGCTTTAACTAGGTTATGAACAATAGTACGAAGTGACCGTGATACACAATACAATGTCTCTAGAGGAATGTTGGATGGATCTAGACTCTGTAGTGGGGGTCCTATTTCTATAAGAATTCTTGACATTGATTGTTTGGAAGTCGCCAAGCTTATATGCGACCTTATTCTAATGTTATTCTATGATTATATTATTTGTGAGACAAACGATTCGCTGTTTGCTTTTTGTTGTCTGTCTGTGGCTGTTTGCTTTCGTTTGGTGCCGTTGTGAACTCCTTTTGCTGAAATACCTATATTTTTTTTAATACCCCAGTCCCCAAGAAATAACACTTTTGTTGCGTTTTTGTTATCCGTAACAATATTGATAGAAATTATTATATCATAAATATATAAAAAATCATACATACATATACATATACACTCACGCCTGTTATCCCCGAAGGGGTAGGCAGACGCGCAACTAGTGCACCCACTTTTCGCCATTATTCCGTCCCATGATGTGATAGGGGGCGAGTCTATCGCCATATCGGGCACAAATTCCAGACTCCGAGCTGATACTGAATAGAAAAACTCAATATCACCTTGCCCGACCCGAAGATCGAACCCGAGACCTCAGCTTTGCAGTCGCACTGTAATACAACTACGCCACCGAGGCAGTCATATATAAAAAACTTACTGGTAATTCAAACTTAGTTATTTGTGCCACATTCTTTTTCGTTAATCTTTGAACAGAAAAGGAGACAAAACACTAATTAAGTTAATTCACCTCAATTTTTTCTACCATATTCACATTATAAATTCCTTTTCTGCGTGGGTCTGACCCCCACCAACAATTCCAAGTCCGTCCCGTGTAAAGTAATTCTGTAATGTAAACCGCAGTTTTGTATATCCGTTAGCTGAGTGTCACGTGCGTTTACAGTAATACCTTTAATGGGTTACTAGTTATTTACAATAGGAAGGGCAAATATCGCATGATATTTTTTATACTAGCAGAGACGAGCATTTGCTGGCATGGTGAAAAGCCCAAAAAACACCAAACAATATGATACAGAAATTAGAATAACAAACACTGTCTAAATAATATTATTTAGTGTTAACTTTCGCCTTAGATAAGCTAAGATTTTGGTTCACACCTTCTGTAACTTCTACTCGTCATGTGAATGTATAACCCGACCAAATACAAAAGGCACTCTCTAATCAATCCTCCGAGATTAGCGTGACGTGTTGAATAAAGTTTATCAGCAAGCGGTTAAATCGGCTCTTAGAGTACAAAATAAACAGTGTACGATATATTTTTATTTTACTCTAGTTTTATGTTTAGACCAATGCTAGATTATATCTGCCGTGCTAAGCTCAAAAGCCGTATCTCAATAAATATCGTAAACTTGATTTTTATGGCATAACATAGCTTAAAAAATGCACATACGATTGAAAATATAACCGAATAATGGAATAGCGGTATATTTTTGAAACATGTAAAAACCGTCAAGAAAAGATCCATAGGGGAAAGGTGTACGAGTTGATCCCAAGAGATAAGATGATCATTTTTGATTACACACAAACGGCTAACGCAATCTAGTTTAACTCTTTAACAAAACGTAGCCTCCCATGCCCCCACACCTCAGTTCATTAGCAATGGCGGCATGAGCGACGTGTTAGTTTTTACGGAAGAAAATTTAAATTGTGTTCAGTTAATACAAGGTAACATTGACTTTAACGTTATGATACTTTTATTCAATATTGTTAAATACAATGACTGCTGTGTTTTTGGCTTCGTAATATCCTTAATTTGGGTTTTTGGGCAACATGGAAATAGTGGCGTGACTATAGATTATGTTAGTCGACTTTGAATAAAAAAATTGACATTGGGGCAAGATGATTCCCTTCCTTGTGTACAAGATGATCCCCGGGATCATCTTGTACCTTCAATTTAACGAATTGCGTATAACTATTTTTTATGTACATACTTTTATTTTAAATTGATAAAAGTGTCTTCGATCGTTGTTTTTGTATATATCATATAAATACCTTTTTCTTGAAACTAAATTTTTTCAGCATATTATGCCGCGTTAATATACCGGGTGGAAGGGAAACGCTCTCTATACCGGAACGGTAAGAGAGAAGAACCATAACATTAACGAAAAACTATATTCATTTGTAAAGCTAAGCGATAATACTTACGATTTTAGTATTTCCGTAATTCATGCGCGCGCATTGTAAAGCGTACACAAAACTGGGTAGGGTACAAACTACAAAGCAAACGCCGACAAGGCGGCGGCCGCCGCGCTGCGCCGGCCACGCGGTCGTTAACCCGTCAGCTGATGTACGTGTTTCATTACGATTTTTCGAAATATTGACCTTTTTTACTATGTTTTACAGAATAATAGTTTGATTTGTCTATCCATACGTGAAGCTGTACAGAAATTTGAGAAAATCCTACTAAAATTGTAACAATGCGATCGCGATTTTTTTAGTGCCATCACGTCAGGAATCACCAATAAATACTATAACCTGTATTCGTTTCCCGGAGCGTTTCCCTTCCACCCGGTATACGAAAACCACTTGATGCGTGTGGAATGAAGCATCAACGACAGCTGCTCTTGATGTTGTTAAAAAATTGAATGGCTTTAAAAAAGCAAGTAAAGAAGTTTCCGTGCCCATCATGTCAGTAACACGAAGGAATAAAGGTATAAACAAAATAGCTCTTGACGCAATAAAATATTTAGGAGGACGAAAAACTGTTTTTACAGAAGAAAAATAAGTTGAGCTTATGAATCATCTTAAGACATGGAGACATGAATGTATGGGTTAACAAGAAAGGAACTACTGTCGTTGGCTTATCAGTTGGCTGTGAAAATCAATATCCCGCATCTGTTTAATGGAGAAAAAGCAGGATGTTACTGGTTGAGAGGATTTAGGCAAAGGCATCCCGATATTACCCTCCATGCTCCTGAATCTACTTCAACTGCTAGAGGTCGTGCTTTTAACAAATCTGTGGTAGACACGTTTTATTCGTCATTGCAAACCGTCCTGGATGAAAAAAACGTTTCATGTCATCGAATTTATAGCATTGATGAGACTAGCCTTTGAGCCAACAAAAAATAGAAAGGTGTTTCCAGAAACTGGGCGAAAACAAGTAGCACGTTATATTATCCGAAATAAGAGGGACAACAACGGATGCTATTCGCATGTCTGCTTCGGGAATTTTCGTTCCACCAATGTTTATTTTTAAAAGGCTCGGAATTGAACTTATGGATGTTGCACCACCAGGGTCTTCATAGGCATGTAATTCATCGGGGTGGATGAAACTGGAAGTTTTTGCCCAGTGGTTTGACCATTTTCTACACCACACGAAGCCATCCAAAGAGGATCCAATGTTGCTGACTGTAAACGGTCACCGTTCTCATACGAAAAATTAAGAAGTCATTTTAAAAGCACGAGAAAATCACGCCACTATTGTTTGCTTGCCACCACATTCCACACACTAGCTTCAACCTTTGGATGTAGGTGTCATTTATCCCTTGAGTGCTTTTCACAACCAATCACTCGAAAAATGGATGAAGCACAATCCTGGTATACCAGTGACCGTATTTCAGATTGCAAATAAAATTGATGAGGCTTATTTAAAAGCGACAGTCCCAACAAATAGAAGATTGGTCCAATTATTTTTATTTTCTATTGATTTTGTTGAGTTTATAAATCAGAATATTGTGTTTCTGAGAGTATTCTAAATAAAGACGCTGTACAATTTTATTTTTAGTTTGGCACTTTTTTATTTTTATTTACGCCTTTTTGACAAAAATAAAGTAAGAAAAAATAGGGGTAAGATGATCATTGGAATCGTTTTACCCCAACCATAGGGATCATCTTAACCACCAGGGTGTGTAAGATGATCACTTTATAGGGTTTTAAAAAAATATAAATATTATTATGAAAACTTATTAGATTTAATATTTTGAGTATGACAAAAGTAAGATAGATACATATGACACTAGTACACGCCATCCTGTTTGTTTCACATGGAAATATGCATATCCTACTTCGATTCTTGCTTAAGGTGATCATCTTGTACACCCTTCCCCTACCTCAGTCTTACCTTAAATCACAAAGAGTGAAAAGAAAACAATATTTAAAAAACTTCAAATTGTCTCGAAACTAGCGTTCCCTGACATACCCTTTTTGCGCTTAGTACGGCAGTAATGGCGAGTCATGTAATACCACAGTAGGTAACACTGTAATTGCTATACAATGAACGCCAATTTACTAGTACTAGCATACCTTTGCAGGTTATTTTTAGCTTTACTCGCGAGCTGGGCTTCATATTACCTATATATATTTATCCAAGGTAACCACTGAAACGAAAGTGGACGACAGCCTAGTTGGGAATGGAACGGTCTGCCGAGACAATGTCCGGAGGTTCAAAATCCAAGGCAGACACCTCTGACTTTTCTAAGTTATGTGTGTATTATTTATCAATTATCGTTCGCTGTAACGGTGAAGGAAAACATCGTGAGTAAACCTGCATACCTAAGAAATTCTTTAAAATAACTTCGAAGATATGTGAAGTCTACCAACCCGCACTAGGCCAGCGTGGTGGACTCAGGCCTAAACCCTCTCAGTAGTAGAGGAGGCCCATGACCAGCAGTGGGACAGTATATATAATACAAGGCTGGTATTATTATATTTATTATTAAACACTGAAAACCAGTGTTGTGCCGCGGCCTGCGCTGCAGAAGAGCACCATGGATAATACGCACAAACACGCCTTTTATCCCCGAAGGGGTAGGCGGAGGCGCAACAAATACACCCACCGTTCGCCGTGCGTATTCCGTCCTATGATGTAATAGAAGGTGAGCCTATCGTCATATCGGGCACAAATTCCAGACTCCGCGCTGATACTAAATAGAAATATCCAATGTCGATGATCGAACACAAGACCTCAGCATTGCAGTCGTATTGTAATACAACTACGTGACCGAAGCAGACCAGTAAGGAGAATACAATGGCCAGTAAGGATAATTCTGATCACGGGCCTGCTGTACTGAGAATAAACGCCTTAGTCCACCACACTGGCCTAATGGGGGTTGGCAGACTTCACATACCCTCGAAATTTTTATGGAGCGTTATCAGGTACGTAGGCTTCCACCTGATGTTTACCATTACCGTTATAGATAACTGTATTTATAAACAAGGCAAACGTTAGTCATAGGTGTGTGCATTTGGTTTTGAGCCTGAGGACTTTCATCTCAGCATATCATTGCATTTCCAACTAAGCTATCATACATCTCACATTTCACATCTGATATAACATTAGAAAAGTATGCTTACACCATAAAATTCTCTTACCTCCAATTTGTTATCCAAGTTAGCAACAAACTCTCCTAACTGATACAGCAACGGCTCTGACTTAGGCACGTCCTTCAACAGTTCTCCTGGCACGTATTCCAGCAGGCGGACGGCGTGTTTCTTCCCTCCGATGTTCTCCACGGAGTGCAGGTGGCCGAACACGTTACGGATCGGCTTCGGGCAAATTACTGAGCGGGTGGCTGAAACCATTGGGGTCATGACTTGATTGTTCTACTAGATGGCTGGTTTTGAAGTTACTATTTGAGTGACATAGCTTTTCAGTTGCTAAGCACTCGTCTTTCTAGACTAGATATTATGAGACTGTCTATATATATGAGCGACAAGCAGTCCAGTCTTATTTGGTGCTTTGAAATTCAAAGCCCAGCAAACACTCGATGCAATCATAGCACTCACCATCAGGCGACCAATGCAGTCGCGCTTTTATTAGGTATATAAAAAAATAAACACATACTGTTTGGACATACAGTGCAACTTATCAGGATTGGACTATTGGATACTAAGAAAAATACTCACCCAAAAAATTCATAATCTCGTTCTGCGCCTCCACGACAGTAACATTATCAGAATCTATGGAATTCATAATCTTCAGTACGTATCCATGCGGGCAATGATTGGTGATCAACGGATTCTTCACATTTGGATCTTCGATGATCTTATAGTTTTTATCATCGTAGCCATTGAGTTCAGTTAGCTCTAAAACCGAGATGCCGTACAGCCGCTCTGCCAGGAGCTTCACGCCTTCATGGTCTATGATGGGACGGATCACCTTTCCAGGCTCTAGGAAGCGTTGATCAGACATTTCTGTTGGAAGACAAATCATTGTTACGTCTAGTGGTAATGTTGGATTTGTTCAAATACTTGCGTTCATTGGCCAAAACAAGTACCTACGGCGTACGAAATTTAGAATTAGAATTTGGATTTAAAAGTTTCTGGATTTCTGTTAGAAGATAAATTATTTTGAAACCCGTACAGAATTTAACCAGGACATCTGATGGTATTGTGGTATTTGTTCAAACGTTTGCCCGCACAACATTCAAAATTTTGAATACAAATTTCAAAGATACTGGAAAATCTCTACTGATTTTGAATAGATCACTGAAAAAATTTTTACCCTTTATTCTAGGATGACTATTATGTTATTTTTATTGTGTTGTGTACATTATTATCTTATCTATTGGGTACTGATATGCACAATCAATCATCTGTAAACATCCCGCAGAATCGTTATCTGCCCTCTGTGGTTGAGCGAGTATCTGAGAAACTAGATTGCAAGAAAGATTCCAAGTGGACAAACGACTTGATAAAGGTCGCAGAACACTCTAGATGCATGCCGCTTTTGAAAGGTCTGGAAATCTTTAGGGGATGCCTATGTTCAGCAGTGGCCATCATATGGCTGATGATGAAGAAGGCAATCGTAGGCATATATAAGTGTGAGGGCGAGTGTTCCGTGTTGTTACTTTTGTTCTACAACCAAACTCGCCTTCCTAATTCTGATCCCTTTCATTTTCTGCGCGTCTTAGATTATTCTAGAAATATTGGTGTTTCATATTGTTTTTGTTTTATTTGGGTGTGTCACACCTGTTTATAACCATAATATAAAACATAATACAATAAGCTAAATTCCCCACAGGTGGAAAAGTAATGGCAAAGTGGCTTCATTGCTCTTGACGGCAGACCTGACGTGCTGCATGGCCTGCTGATTGTAACTGGTAAAATAAGTTCTGTATCCACTCGGATAGCGACCATCATACACAAGGTTGAACCCGCCATAAAGGCTCACGTTAGTGTGCGGTCCGGGATCAGCCTGCGTATATTCAGTTCAAAGGTGCCTTTTTTTTTAACGCAGACCTATCGGCCAGTAGCCTGACGAGAGTCGGCTTTTCTGGCCACACCGGACTTTAGGGTGAACGTTTTAGGCGCTCGCAGCCCTTTAATTTAGGTGACCATGCTGAGGGCAACCTACTAACGGGTTACGAACCTCGGCTCAGGACGGCCACTGGGAGAGAATGAGACATCGACGATTGGTAAAAGATGCCGACATAATTGTGCCGATGCTAGACCCTACTCGGACATGGATTAACGAGAGATGACAATCGGTGTTGTGTGATGACAATAACCCACGGTGTTTCATCAGCGCTATGACTTATCTTTCTTCAAACGAGGTTAAAAAAAGTTTTTTACGGTAGGCAGCGGCTTAGCTGTGGCCTTGGCATTGCTGACGTCCATGGGCGACGGTAACCACTTACCATCAGGTGGGCCGTTAGCTCGTCTGCCTTCGAAGGCAATAAAAATAAACTCGCCAGTCGATACTTATACCAGCCTGTTCCAATGGGTATAGGCGGTCGTGATCACTTAACATCAAGGGACTGCACAATTACCTGCCTGCTATAACAAAGAGCAACAAAATTATCACAATGGTCGTAATCTCCTTACCAGCCAATCTACCTGATAGCAACAATAGGTTTACGACTATACAGCACACAATAACCATTTGTAACTATTGGATAGCATTAACCACTTAAATATGAGCGTATTTTTTATGTGAATATTTACTGTTTTGCACTTTCTTGCATACCCAAAAAGTTTTTAACATACCGAATTCTTGAAGACAAATGACTCCTGTCTTGTAGTTTTATCAATGTCATGTTCCAAAACATGACACTGATTAAGTAATATATATATATATATATATATATATATATAGAGATAGCTTGACGGTAAATGTTGATCAGACGCGACTTCACGCGAGCACTTTGTTGATCCAAAAATGTATGTTGATCCGCCGCCTTTTGTTGATCCAATATGCATTTCTGGTAACTAATGTGGCTCCAACCGGATCAACATCTACACTCACGGGACTTCTTACTCACGTTTGCCGAAGTTGATCCGATATACAAATCCACCTTGCGATAGTTACGGAAAATGTTGATCCGATTTAAATGAGCCAATCAGAGCACAGAAAACAGTCAGATTCAGATCGGATTGGCTGAGAGCAGCCGCGACGTTTTATACACATCCAATTAATTATATTTTATTCATAGTATCAACATGTTACTAATATGGTGTCACTGTGCCCAATTTGTAATCACACTAATATTATAATGGCGAAAGTTTGTCAGAAAATGTGTGTACATGTTTGTTACGTCGTCACGCTCAAACGGCTGGACCAATTTTGATGAAATGTGATATAGCCGTAGTTGACACCCTGAATTAGTACATAGACTAACTTTTATTCCGAAAAGTATTCCTGCTGGAATTTAAGCCGCGACTAACACCGCGGAACGCAACTAGTCAAAGTATAAAAAAATGATGCTATCTAAAGTGTCGTAGATTGTTTTATACTCCATGTGAAGGAGATAATTTATCTATATTTTTTGACTTTATTTTTTACTCTGTGATACAGGACTCTTATATTCCTTCAAAAGCTATTCAACTTCGTTCTGCTCCAGGGTACAACGCCCGAGGCATGGAACAGGAGTGTGGTGGTATAGTTCTTAAAAAAACGGTGATAACGCCTTTTTTAAGATTTACAGACCCATCTTCTTGAGCCATTTTTACAAGCTGTTCTCTAAAGTCATCACGAATCGTCTCAAGCGCTGGCTAGATGACTTCCAGCCTCCCGAACAAGCCGGATTCCGTAAAGATTATAGTACAATAGACCACATCCATACGCCGCGGCAAGTTATACAAAAAACTGGGGAGTATAACTTGCTACTTTGCTTAGCGTTCATGGACTATGAGAAAGCCTTAGATTCGATCGAGACCTGGGCTGTGCTGCAGTCTCTACAGCGGTGCCACATTGATCATCGGTACATCGAAGTGTTGAGGTGCTTGTATAAAACGCAACCATGTAGGTCCGAGTACAAGAACAGAGTTCGAAAGCTATGTCACTACACAGAGGCGTGAGACGGAGATGTTGTCTCTCTGAAACTGTTCACTGCCGCGTTGGAAGATGCTTACAAGCTCTTGGACTGGAAAGGACTCGGCATCAACATCAATGGCGAATAGATCACTCACTCACCTTTGTTTTGCCGATGACATCGGTGTACTGGCAGAATCGCTGGAGGGTCTGACCACAATGCTCAACCGAGTTTCTCAACTAGTGGGTCTCAGGATGAACATGGACAAGACCGAGATCATGTCGAATGTTCATGTTGTGCCAATCCCGATTATCGTTGGGAGCTCAATTCTCGAAGTTGTAGACGAGTACGTCTATTTAGGCCAAGTAGTCCAACTCGGTAAGTCCAAATTTGAGAAAGAGATCAATCGGCGAATCCAGCTCGGATGGGCAGCGTTCGGGAAACTAAGCAAGGTCTTCTCGTCCAAAATACCTCAGTGCCTGAAGACAAAAGTCTTCAATCAATGTGTGTTACCAGTAATGACATACGGCACTGAGACGTGGCCTCTGACTATGGGCCGCCTAAGATGGCTCACGGTCACTCAGCGAGCTATGGAAAGGGCTTTGCTAGGTGTTTCTCTACACGATCGAACCAGAAATGAGGAGATCCGTAGAAGAACGAAAGTCACTGACATAGCCCAATGGATAAGCAAGCTGAAGTGGCAATGGGCAGAGAACATAGTTCGAAGAACTGACGGCAGATGGGACAAAAAAGTTTTCGAGTGGAGACCACGTTCTGGCAAGCATAGCTTCAGCCGTCCATCTGCAAGATGGACCGATGACTTGTTAAAGGCTGCAGGAACGCGCTGGATGCAGGCCGCTTTTGATAGGTCCATCTGGAAATCTTTGGGGGAGGCCTATGTTTAGCAGTGGACGCCATACGGCTGATAATGATGAGGACGATACCGGATGATAGACCTCGATGATTGTTCTGTGGAAATGAACTCACAAATTTGCTGCATGAGAATGGACGTTTCATTTTTGTCTCCCACGAAAAGTCGCCCCTTTCTATCACACTAATTTGTTTTAATACCCATCCGCTTTTTTTTTTTTTGTAAGGCCATCTTCGGCGCATTAGGGACGGCTGCGGGCTTCCTCCAACTCACGTCTAAGTTGTCGTCCGCAAACGCCCCTGCGCGTACCGCTGTTGCGGTTCTTCTCCCGTTGTTGCGGGGGCTCAGAAGCCCCCGTACACCGAAGGACGCCCTTGGTGTCCGAGGCAGCGTGAGACACGCTGCCGTCCATCACGGGGGTCACAGAAGTTAGCTAGACTAATAGGTGGGCGACACCTTCCGCCCACCCGTGGCCCCCGGAGGCCCCTATTAGTCGCCTTTTACGACAGGCAGGGGATACCGTGGTGGAATTCTCCAAACGCCCCCAATCCACAGGGTGGACCCATCCGCTTTAGACTTGAAAATGTGTTAAATGCTCATAAAACATTTTTGCAAAACAGAAAATGCTTAATTATAAATGTGTTACATAGTATTATACTAAACTTTACCTTATAAGAGACTGAAATCTCAATGTTAAGAAGTTCAAAATAGCGACCTCTTTTCTTAAGTCTATTATTAGATCTGTCTTTTACTATCAATGGCATGCCCAAGTATCGATTTTGACGTCAATTGTCCTTAAAACAAAGAAATTCAAAATGGCGGCCACTTTTTTCAATTATAACATTGGATCTGCCCTTTGTACCTAAGGCCATGCTCAGATATCGATTTTGAAGTCGATTGTCCTTAAAAATAAGAAATTCAAAATAGCGGCGAATTTTTTTAAATTTAACATTAAATCTGCCCTTTGTACCTAAAGCCATGCCCAGATATCGATTTTGAGGTCGGTTGGCCTTAAAACAAAGAAATTCACAATGGTGGTCATTTTTTTGAAATCTAACATTAAATCTGCCCTTTATGATAATTCTCCCGTGAGAAAATTTTGTATCACACATGCGCGCGCATCGTAAAACTTCACTCCCATACATTTTTCATAACGCGCTTGAAGAAGTATAACTTCAAAAACAGGAGAAAACAGTAAAACAGATTTTGCCGTTTTGTGTTTCAGTACCTATTCGTCAATTTTGGCTCCGGATCAACTTAGTCAAAGTAAATGTCGCATATAAGTTAAATATATTCTGGATCAAAGTAATCACATTCAGTATCATTTTTTTGACCGTTAATGGATCCACAAATGTTGGTCAAAACGTCGACGAGTATGTTGAAAACCTGTGAGTGCAGATCCACCGACGTCACACGCGCATCAAGCACGGATCAAAGTATATCAGTTTGCGAGACTTGGAGCTGAGTAAACAGGCAAAATAGGTGGATCAACAATTGTTCTAACTTCGCACTGGAGCAACATTTACCGTAAAACCGTCATTATATATATATATATATATATATTTAAAATACTTTAGCAACAATACAGACATGTTAGATCAACAATCAATCCTCATGTGCCTTGTTTCCCGTGGGATCTATAGTGGAAATATCAATCAATAGATCATTGCAAAGGATCATATACGATAATACAAAGGAGTATGGAATATTATGAATGCTGTTGACAATAATGTTGCTCTAAAACAAACTTTTATTGATCTTAAATCATCTCAAGGTCAAAGGTAGATACTATAAATGATTTCTATTCGAGAAAATTGATTCAAAAGTGTTTAAATTGACAGTAATTTGTTTATTTTACTATAAATAACTTTGTATGACAAGTGTCGCCGCCTGGCGGACGCTTGGTGAAACTGTCATCACATGATGCAAAGCATTGAATTACGATGTTATTTTAAAAAATAGGTATGAAATACTGGTGTTGGTTATTTTTGGGGAACCATAACTAATTGCGTTTCTTACTAACATACTAACTTATAACAATAATGTTTTTACTTATTGTAGAGCTTATTTTATGTAATTAATTATTATTTGAATTTAAAGCGTCTTAGTGTTTCTTCTATTTAACAAGTATTTTAGCAGATTGATAAAGTTTTCAAAACAAAAACGTACATACTTAACGTAAATGCCTTTTTTATTTTTTGCCCTAATTGTCAAGTTATAATTTTTTTAATCTAAAATCTGTTCGTTTTACAATTAAATTTAATGTGTACTTAATGCTGCTTATCAAAAAAATTACTTCTATAATAAAACACATAATAAGAAATTTTATTTAAAAAAAAAACTAGATATTCCACCTTTAAAAACCTATAAGCACCGTTACAAAACTATAAAACATTACCTTTTAAAAAAAGAATGCTACATCCCAAAGGCAACCAAAAAGTTCCATCACAAAATAAATAGGTACTCACTGTCACAAAATCCAAATATTAGCGATATCCTCTCAGGTCGGTAGTTGGATGAGATCTGTTAACGACTAACGATATACAATACGAGTATGTGAGGCGGGAGAGATAAACGCGAGACGCTTTTACGTTTCTGCATAGCGATCGCTTGCTATTGGATAGAGTTTACTATGCAACTTGTTTAAAGCAGTTTGTTTACCTAAATTAACAAAATGTGTACTCATAAAACGAATACAATACGTCTACGTATGCAGCTCTTCTGAAGCGTTTGTTTTGTGTTTATAACTTTTTTTCTAGTATGTTAAAGAAAATTGAACTTGTCAAAGCTATAGATCGCAAATTTAACAAATATTTATGGTTAAACATAAAGAAACAAAATTTATAATAATGAATGTATTTTATACTTTACATTGGTGCTATTTAGGTCCAAAATAGCACAAAAAGTTAAGATTGTAAACTGTCTCTACTTGGGACACAAAGCCTGTCTCTACATAATTGCGCATTATTCATCCTCGACCATTGTGGTATGTATGCAATACGATTACAACTGATAATAAATAACAAAGTTATTTAACGTTTGTGACCTTTAATACTAGAGTATATATCTTGTCAGTTATATCTTTGGCCGCTTGGCCCTCTTGTATTTATCGCACAAATATTTACTGCTCAATTTTATACAGCTCGGCAAAGTAACCGTACTGCGATTGATGGTGATTGGGTTAGGCTCAGAATTCATATATTATCGACTGATGAGAAATGCTCATCCTTCACCAGCCAACACAATTACACCGACATGTTTGAAATCGGGTATGCACAGGAGAAAGGTAGCTCCCGGGATGCGACACACTTACGTGTATCACTATGAAGTTCACACATTGTGTGCAGCTGTCGCTATCTGGGCTTTACAAATACTCTGTAACCAGCCCATATCACCCATTTTTTTTTTTTTAAAGTGAATTATTACTACCACCGTTGGGTTCACCCTGCCTTACGACCCGACGTTGAGGCGCTCGGAGAGATGGAAAACGTCGGGCGACCGCCGGGCCAAGTCCCTAACCTATGTACACCACACGGCATACCAACCAAAACTCCGCGGTGGCCATCTTCGGCGCATTAGGGACGGCTGCGGGCTTCCTCTCCGACTCACGTCTAAGTTGTCGTCCGCAACCGCCCTGCCCATATCGCCCATGGAGTATTCCGATTTGTATTCGAATATCATATTTTTGATTCATTCTAATACATACACACTCACGCCCTTTATCCCCGATCGGGTAGACAGAAGGGCAACTAGTGCACCTACCCTTCACCGTGCGTATTCTGGCCCATGATGTGATAGGGGGCGAACTCATTGCCATATCGGACACAAATTCCAGATTCCGGGCTGATACTGAAAAGAAAAACCCATTATCCCTTTGCCCGACCCGAGAATCAAACCCGAGACCTTAACATTGCAGTCGTAACGTGATACAACTATGCCACCGAGGCAGTCGATAAAATAACAATATATTTTTTTTATATATATTGTATAAGTAGAATATAGGCCATATTCGTTCTCTATTAAGAGCATAATCATGGGTAATATTAAAAAGGATGCAATACAAGGGAACTATTTAATCATATATTTCTATTGCATATCCAACGATGGCCATGCCGACATGTAATACAGTCAGAGACGCGACGCGTCGTGACTCCACGATTCGCGGGTGAGATGTCGACGCACTCGCTAAATGACTTGAAATAAACGAATCTATCACGATTGATATCTCAATACACGAAAATAGGGACAATTTTTTCCATTGTTATTTGGTACTCTCAATCGTTGCCTCCTTGGTTCTTTGGCAGGATACTCTATTCCAGAAGATCCTAGGTTCGAATTCCAGGTCAAACAAGAGCGTTGTGTTTTATAAGATTCATTCTGGATTGGATCCTATAAGAGTAACACAAGTTTTTTGTAAATGCTAACCCAAAATCAAGTATCAGGTAATTTACCTTTTTTTAGCATAGGCAATAAACTTCTGGTTTAAAGTAACTTCTCCTGTCTATAAACACGTATAAATCTGGATGTTTAATTGAATTGGTACGTGCTTCGAAGTCAAAGAATTAAGCTTAAGCAAGGACTGTGGGGTTTCTGGAACTTTCACTCGTACGAAACACATCACGGTGTCACTTTACGCTGGTTATGTCTGACAGGGCTACTATGGCACATCAGCTAAATTACATATACACACACACACTCACGCCTGTTATCCCCGAAGGGGTAGGCAGAGGCGCAACTAGTGCACCCACTTTTCGCTGTGCGTATTCCGTCCCATGATGTGATAGGGGGCGAGCCCATCCATATCGAGCACAGATTCCAGACTCCGGGCTGATACTGAGTAGAAAAGCCCAATATCACTTTACCCGACCCGGGGATCGAACCCGAGACCTCAGCTTTGCAGTCGTCACATTAAAAATAATTTAAAATAATACACATCTAACTGAAAGCTTTCTTTTTTAAGTCGAATAAAAGTTGAAAAACACTCTCTATTGGATAAAATTCTCAAGAATTTGTTTACATATTAATATTTAATGAACTAACTACTCTAATACAGCTAATAAATAATAATAAATCCATTCCTAATACTGGCACTGTTAAATACTAGTATAGTAGTAGCAATGACACTACGGTAGAGAACAATTAGTTAGCGTAGCTAATTAATGAGTGCATTTTAATTTTGCTGCGTAGTGGGGGTCCTCGACAAAATAGAACTAATTTAACGCTATATTCCATCAGTTTAGGCATTTAACTAAATATAAACAAAAAATGACACGATTTCCGGGTAGTCAACATTTTCTTACGAAAGTGTTTACGGAGGCTGTTTTGTCAATGAAGCTACGGCGTACAACTAATACTTAAAATTATTAAATTCATTTTAGAAACAAAAGAAATAACTAACAAGAACTAACTAGCAGAAACAACGCAAAAAATATAATAAATAAAAAAAATCTAAAATGCGGCAATGTATCAATAATTGAATGGGCATGAGTTTTAATGGCATGCTACGTTACAATCGTACTCTCAAATTTTGTAGGGTTGTCCACTACAATCCATGGGAAAAATGTTTAGCGTGCCTGTCGTATTAGCTTTTTACAGTTGACAGATTAAGATCCTTTATAAAAGTATAGTAATTTTTAACAATTGATTGTGTTTACGCTTATTAATTTATACATAACTATAACTTTATAATAACCAAGCAATTTTAATAAAAGGGAATAACAGTGCTAAGTGTTGTGTAGGTTATGAAGACGTTTATTTTGGTTATAACGTATTTTATAAAGAAAAATGGACAGATAAAATACCGTTTTTTTATGATTTGTTTATATTTAGTTAAATACCTAAACCGATGAAGTATAATCTACTAATGACAAAAGTTAATTTATTTAACAGCTCATTTCACTATCTTCACAACTTATATAAATAAAACAAAGAGACCAGCAAAATAGTTGATTACATCGTATTCCCTGTTGACAAAAGGCTGGTTTTACAATTATCCAAAGAGCGCTAAGGCAAATTGGTTTAAAATTAAACTAAATCGTTTCTGATACATACGTGAAAGTACTGCGTCGATTTCATACAGGTATTGTAATATAATTATAATAGGCAAAAGAAAATCACACACACTCACTCACTCCTGTTATCCCCGAAGGGGTAGGCGGAGGCGCAACTGCTGCACCCACTTTTCGCCATGCGTATTCCGTCCCATGTTGTGATAAGGGGGCGAGCCTATCGCCATGTCGGGCACAAATTCCAGACTCCGAGCTGATATTGAATAGAGAAACTTAATATCACTTTGCCTGACCCGGAAATCGAGCCCAAGACCTCAGCATTGCAGTCTTACCGTAATACAACTACGCCACCGAGGCAAACTTATAATATAATAAAAATAAATCCTAACACCTGCAAAATATTAGCTTTTGAAGAACAGTAGGTAGTTAATATCACGTTGTAAAAAATATTCAAACAAAAACATTTTACATCTGGGCCATTTCTAATTTTCATTCTATAAATCAAAGAACATCTTTTGGGTAAACTATTTCTCCTTATGTACAGAGTCGACTATTCTATGAATCCATTTTTAACGGAAATATTTGGTCCTTCATCAGATGTAGAGCCCATTGTTCTTGTTTACAGGGTGATGACAGATGTCGGTGATTTGTTTTTCGACTGATAACGATCGCCGACTGCTATTTTTGTCAGACAACGTAGACGTGATATGAAAACTCATCTTAGTTACAGATTAAATATCACAGAGAGGACATTTTGCAGTCTTAATACATTGGTTCTATGAAATAGAATGAATTGTGGTGTAGAATATAAATAGTCGTAGGATGTATTGTAAGTTCAGTCTACAGTGCAGTATAATAAACACACTCACGCCCTTTATCCCCGAAGGGGTAGGCAGAGGCGCAACTAATGCACCCACTTTTCGTCGTGCATATTCCTAGGCGAGCCTCAGGCACAAATTCCAGACTCCAGGCTGATACTAAATTTAAAATCTAATATCGCTTTGCCCGACACGAGAATCAAACCCGAGACCTCAGCATTGCAGTCATACAACTACGCCACCGAGACAGACAGTATAAAAAAGAGAGTCTAAAATGAATCAACGTATCATCAATAGTTATCCAGATTACAGAATGCATTAAGACAGATGAGACAGAAAATCGTATGGATACTTCATTTAAAGTATTCAGTTACGTAGACTTGTTTTGAGGTAAATGGAATAAGCAGCTCTATTTCTAGCACGATAACTCACCTACAAGAGAATACAATGAAAAAGTATTGTATGTATTACACTCGTGATTACAAACCACGGTTATTATAGATCGATGCGAAAGCTGACACATTCACATTTCACAGCACGCACACTAATATAATTTTACACATTTTTTTATTACTATAATTGAAGGGACAGATACTTAGATGTCAAGAAAACATCACGCTATATTTTTCTTACTTTATGTATGTCATATAATATTGTGTGAGCAATGCGTCGTCATGGCGACTGACTTATGTTCATTGACAGAAACTACACACACGCGCAGCTTGTGAATGTGTTGTACGCGCTAGATTTCGGCAATCGGATGTAGAATTATCCTAGGATTTACAACCAGTTATATTAGTTTGGCTTTAACGTCCTTCAGGGATGATAAGTTCAAGAAAATTCTGCAAAAAGCAAGCAGAAAACAGTATGTAAATTTTTTTATTTGCTTTTGAAAGCAAATAGAATTACAGTAATGAAGTCGTGCATTTTAAAGAAAAAGCTATTATATCGCAACTATTCTGTTTACAGGACGGCCATAAAAATTTAAATGAATAATTATGTTACATAATAAATGTTATGATGTTATGATTTTATTCTTATTTATAATTCAAGGTATATTTTTTGTTCTAGAATTTCTACATAATTGATAAGTTTCAAGTAAATTTTATTTCCTAGTTAACTGATTGAACAGCTTATGTCAATAGTACTCATTTTATTTTCATTTATTTGGGAGCATAGATTGGATAGTTACTTTTACATTTGGTCGGCTTATACGTGTATGTGACGAGCTACGTTTACTCAGAAGTTGAAAAACAGGCCCTTGGAATAGGTATTTAATAAAGGAACCAATCACAGACACTTGTTTGAAATCCAAGGTTAGAAAATATTGTTTCTAAATAAAGCAAATACAAAGAGGTAAAAATAAAATCGTATTAAACTTTAGGCAGAAATATGTCTACTCCATTTAAATACTCTTTGACATATGATAAAATAGTGATAAGGTATCAGATTCAACCAGAGAATGATAAACAAACGCTACTCTTTGTTTTATATGATGCAACTACATTATACGCTTGACAGGGAGTGACTGACTTGGAACTAAAACTGGTTTATTAGTATTTTAAAAGGAGTAATTACGACATTTTAGTGCAGTAACTGTAATACCAGTCCCGTATGATATTATACTGCCCACTGCTGGGCTAGGGCCTCTGTACTGAGAGGGGTTAGGCCTTAGTCCACTACGCTGGCCTAGTGCGGGTTGGCAGACTTCTCATTCGTACCCGCGAAATTCTTATGAAGAATTCTTAGGTATGTAGGTTTCCTCATGATGTTTTTCCTCGCTGGTATAGGAAACGATAATTGATTAACAATACACATGTTACTTAAGAAGCTCAGAGGTACTTAGAATTACTGTAGGTCCAGATAGAAATTACACATAAAAATTAGCAATTCAAAAACTTTTGAGGTCCTACGTTTGATACCCAGCTCAGAAATCTAGCGTATGAGTTTCAAGTAGTATTAGAGTATTCGAATCTCGGTTTCATAGAATTGGAATTTGCATCCATTATGAGATTGGTTCGTCCGTAATACAATAGAATTGAAATATTAGCGATAAATCATTGCTCTATTTGCAGTCCTGCTTACCCTGTCAACGGTAGGCGTGAACTTATCTAAAGGAAAGTTTGTAATGATTCATCTTGTCAGATGATACGCCATGATTGATAAGTGCTCGGCGGGTTAATGACCTGACAGGATATCTTATACTGGCTTTGTTCACTCCGTAAATAGACCACTAATATCCTGTCAAAGGTGAATGATAGGCTTCTTGTTCACGGGTCAGTTTACTACCTACTACCGTTTTGTATATTTTTATCGCCAAGCAGCAGAGTGCTAACACTGTTGTATTCCTGTTTGATGGATACTGTGTCCAGGTTTAAGTGTATTACACAATAGAGAAAGTACACACACACACACTCACACCTTTTATCCCCGAAAGGGTAGGCAGAGGCGCAACTAGTGAACGTACTTTTCGCTGTAGTAATTCCGCCCCATGATGTGATAGGGGACGAGCGCGAGCCTATCGCCATATCGGAATTTTCAGACGCCGGGCTCATACTGAATGAAGTAGTTAACTACCTAGTACCACTAAATAATATTTTGAGATATGAACTATTTTATAAATTATGAGTAAAAAATACATGTCTTTGTTTCTTTTCATGCTATACAATATTTTGTGGAAACTAAAATACGAAATGGTAAGCTACGATGTTAAATGGTGTAGCTACTCAACAATAGATGTCACTATATTTAAACCAGTTACGTACATTATTAAATACGCTATTGCACAGTAGATGTCGCAACATGTTCATAATTTCTTAAATAGTGAAATCGACGTGATCAATAATTAGCTTATGCTTTCAATTTTTTTTATCAATAGTGACGTTCATAAACCATAATATTGTAAGGACATTTTAACGCACAAAGAATATTGTCCACACAAATAACTCAAGTTTTGGAGTTTTGAGAAAATCGCGATTAAGTACTCATCTGCTTTTTTATTAATTTTTGACCATTGATAACTAAATGGGAAACATCTTTATTGGCAGGTTTTTTTATTTTATGGGTCTGGTTTACCTTCTTTGTTATGTAATTTTACCACAGCTGTAATATTATGTAAGTATATTTATATTTATTATTTATTTATATATATTATATTTTGTCTAATTTTTAGACGAATTATTTAGTTTTTCACACATTAAAACCGCAGGATATAGTCAAATTTGATTCATCATCATCATCAGCCACATGGAGTTTATAAATCTGAAGTCCCGATTTGGTTGAATAAATGCATTTATTGAATTTACTCACTAAATTATATGGCTACATATTGAATTTGGAATCGTAAAAATTAAACAGCTCATTTTATTTAATTCATCCAAATCAAATAATCATTAACCATGGTAGTTGGTTGAATTGTTTATTTTTCTTTCAACTGTTATATGCATTTTTCAACATTTTACTTATTTTTGCACACCTGCATTTTCGTAAGTAGAAAATGTGTGTGGGGCTAAAATATGGCTGTGTTGTGGGTTGTATAAAATGATCAAAACCCAAAATCGGCAAAATACGAGTTATTTTGTTCAGTGCGATGCCGACCATTTTTTACTATTTTACTATCCATTATGATTTAGTATAGTGCTCCATATATTCCGATATTGAGCATTGACATTAACAAGTATAGTATAGTTAGTATAGCCAGAGATTAACGACACAAAATACCTAATAGGTAAGCGAAATTTTAAGGACTATTCGTCCAATCATCCAACGATTAAAAAACCGTCCTAATCTGTTAACTACGAATAGGTACTTTTAGTGGGCGTTATATTGACCGGAGAGGTCAACTAACCCTTTCACTCCTAGCTGACGTATATCCCCGACACAGGAATCTAATCCAATATGACCAATTAAAAACTACAAAAGAATTAACCACTCAATTTGATGTGAATTCTTTTTGGCGCGAAATTTAATTACCGCGCCGCAAGATGGCGCTAATCCGTGACACGCGCCGCAACAATTTCCCATGTGGGGTGGATATCGTTTTTAAATTATTTGGTTTTGACGTTTAGATGATATTTGTCACCCCTTTTATTGCGGAGGGTTGTTTGTATGGTTAGTTTTACTTTATGGAAAACAGGTTAGAATACTGGGACACATTCTGTTGAAGTTTCGTAAAAGATTTTGCACTTGATACGAGTGACGGGTGAACATGTATAAAGCCAGTGACAAAGACCGAAAAAACTTCTATTCTAGAAATCATATGCTGCCTCGGTGGCGTAGTTGTATTACGGTACGATTGCAGTGCTGAGGTCTCGGGGTCGATCCCTGGGTCAGTTAAAGTTATATTGAGTTTTTCTACTTAGTATCAGCGCGGGGTCAGGAATTGGTGCCCAATATGACGATAGCCTCGCCCCCTATCACATAATAGGATGCCATACGCTCATTCGGCTGAACCATAAGTTCTCAAAAATATAGCCAACATAAAAGTTTGTACAGCAAACTCTTTCATTGATACTGGCCGAATATTCAGCGCGATATAAAAAATTAAAACTGTAAGTTTTTTTTTCATTTAAAATATAATTAAATAGTTTCAACAGTTTTCGAAAGCGGATTTAAATTTAGAATCATGTTATTGATTCGTTAATATTTGATACGTTAAAATATATGTTCTTCATTTTTTTTACATAGGCACTTTGAATAAGCTTTATTACTTAGTTGATTAGCTATTTATTACATTTCTTTCAAAGTACAGACACACCGGGTTCTACTGCTTTATTTTATATATAAATATAATCATACTTTAGTTACATAGATGAATGAATTATTGCTATAGAGAAGTTGCTAAATGAAAAACAAGAGTCCTCTAATTAGTCTATTGTTTTAAATTCCGCTACAGGCACAAAATTATGTAGGTAATCATTGATTACTTAGTGTAATACAATCAACTCTGCATTTTATACTACCTACTGGTGAGCACGGGTCTTCTTTAGAATTGAGAGGGTTTAGGCCTTAGTCCACAACGCTGGTCTACTGCAGGTTGGCAGACTTCACATACCCTCGAGTATCTTTTTGAAGAATTCTCAAGTACCTATGTAGGTTTCCCCACGATGTTTTCCTTCTCTGTTAAACCGAACGATAATTGATAAACAATACACACGTAATTTCGTATAATATTGGCTGCATAATAAATACATTGGTAGCTTTTCATTAATTTATCAAAATTATTTATTGAATGTAAATGGTAGAAACACAAGAAATAAGCCTTCTAATGTTGATAGGTTTTTGGGAGAAACGTATATCTAGTTACCTTGGTGTGCGTGGATGGTATTTTGTCAAACTTGAGATTCCAAGGAGGTCCATACAGACTATTTGTGGTGTTATTCAAACTGTCTCTAAAGTCCAACGTTGTTCTATTTTCAAATTATGAATCCAAATATGCTAGTAACTCGTAAGCAGTATTTAATCATTATATCGCCTTCAGAACTAAAGCGACCTTCACCTTTAGAACTAAAACGACACAATTAAAAAAAATAGAAAATGGAGTTGTCTTTTTTACATGACTAAAAAAAAGTCGCCTATTTATAAAAGTATAATTAAAAAGGGACCGATCTGACAGATTTGTCCTATTTCTGTTTGAATATGGCTGTGTTTGAACTATTGTTGTATTGAAAACTTCGTTTTAAGTTATTTTACTACGGTAACTCAATTTTCTATCTTTTTGGATTGTGTCGTTTTCATCCTAAAGGTGCGATATTACCTACAGTGTATCTTTAGCTAAGCCTCTGCTTACTGCTATAGAAATGGGGTTTGTTTTATTAACGGGCAATGTTGAAAAACTGGGATAAATGTTTTTATAATCCTGAGAAATTCGTTTCTTGTACCGAGTTGCATGATCTACAGCCTCACTTTTACTATATCTTGAGCGAAAGATAAAAAAGAAAAAACATAACAAACGCAAGCGGAAATCTCAAATTGGATTGCCAAAGAGCAACAAGAGGGACGCATGTATTATTTTTCACACGTTAGAAAGAGATAAACATACTCTCGAGACCACAAAGGGAGTAATTGTAGACAAAAGAGACTGGAAAAGACATGCCCCTTAACAAGATTTCTATCTGTGAGTGTTTTGCCTTAAGGATGTTCGGACAAACCTTGTTCTGCGGCCCGCTTATATGATATTGTATTTTATTTCTAGGCAATTCGGTTTATAATCGCATGAAATGTATTTTATAATACAGATATTAAATTTGTCGTATTTTAAACAGACTGAAAGCACGTCGCGCGTTAAACAAGATTCTGTCAAAGTATTATTTTCGACCAGTTTGTGGTGAGCTGTGGTGTCATAGGATCATTTTGTGTGTGGGGCTCTCATAGTACTGGTATCTTTGTAAGAATGTTTGACATAAGTTTGCATGCGAAGTTTCATATGGAAACGCTAAATGATCAAATAAGTTAGAATATGGGTTCAATTCTCGTATATGTATGTACATTAAGTTTATCTTAACCTTTTTATAATTACCTAGAGTCGTCTCGAAAAGAAAGTGATTCATTGTGTGCCAAATTTATTGAAATCCGTCGCAATTTCTGCGTTTACCCAAAAATGTCCACAAACATTTATAATACTAGCAAAATTATTAAAACTCACTTGATCGTACACATAAATAGCAGCGACTCTACTTCTAGACCTCTAAAATAACAATAATAAGAAATTATTACGTAAGTCTTTAAATAAAAATTACGTCTTTTAGTCTCGTCTAGAATTCACAAACTTGCAAATTACATTGATTCCTGAACCCTTAGAGTTCTTCCCAACATGGAATCAAACCTAACACTATCGCTTAGGGTATAAACAGCCTTTCCAAATGACACCGTTAAAGAACCGACTTAAGAATTCCGCGACTTTTACAAGCGATCAAAATATTTAAGATATTATTGTCCCCCACCCTCTGTGCGTGATGGACGACCCTTTACTTCGAAGATAGGGTTGACAATTACAGCATACATATTAATATATGAAGAAAATTCTTTGTAATCTTTTTAAGCATATTGCATTACGCCTCTGGATGAGTGTGAGATTTGGTATAAAGTTCATATATAGTGCAGAAAAATAAAAATTATGTCGACGGTCCCATAGAACAAAGTCGTATCAAAATGTTACGCTTTTCAGTAGAGCGCTTTGAAAGTCGGTAGTTTGTATTCATGTGCAAATTAGTGCTATTTTCACACATTAGGTTCAAAGTTGTTACTGAACCCTAATAAATAATGTTTCCTTCGTGTATAACTTGTGATTTTCACAACTAATTTAGACCTTTAAAGCGCTCTACTGAAAAGCTAACGTTTTGCATATACGACTTTGTTCTATGGGACCGTCGATGCATAAGAAGAAGAAATAAGTTTATTATTGGAACACAAGTGGAAACGAAAACACAAATGCTGTATTATTTTTAAAAAAGCTATTATTGTCCAACAATGGGCCTCCCATAGGGCCTTCCATTTAGTCAAATGCTGCAGTAGCACCAGCACAGTACTGCATCGATGATTTCAATAAGATGCTCATAATAATAGCCAATAAGTATTGCAAATTTAAGTATTAAATTCGACGATTGAATTTCGGCTTACTACAAAACATAAGTACATATTTTATTTAAAAGGAAAAACGAAAAGTCTGGGTTCCATCACCGCCTTCACAGAGTAATCAGAATTTGTGATGTGATGGATACTTTGCCTGATAATTTGTGCTCGATTAAGGGATAGAGTCATCTTCTGACGTACATTGACCGTAGGGGAAGGACTTTGAAAGAATTTCGCTATACGAAACACAATGATTGCTAAGTTACTACGCGTCATATAAAATTAGCTGAAACGCGTATATCACTCTTCAAATAATATATTAACCCAAATATTATATGTGTACAATTCAGGAAAAGAAAAACAACTATGTCTAATCTCTATTATCTTTGATGTATATCTGTAAGGTTTTCACTTACGTACTTTTTTTTTTACAGTGGACCTAACGGCCAGTAGCCTGACGCGAGTCGGCTGTTCTGGCCACACCGGACTTTAGGGTGAACGCAGAAGGCGCTCGCAACTCTCCCACTTAGGTACATATCTAAATTGCTGTATGGCGTAATTGGTTATTCGAAATTAAAATAGATGTTGTTTCGTTTTTGAATGTAGAAAACCAAAGTAACATAGCACTAGCGATGCCATCCATACCACTAACCTACGATACATTTCAAATAATTATCGTGCATTAAATATACATCAACTCAAAAAAATAAAAAAAATACTGTCAACCCTAACCAGATAATAATATCAATAACTGACCTCCCCAAAGCTGTTAAAAAGATATAAAAAAGTAATAAAACGCAATGCACAATAAAAACCACGGGAAGGGTTCCGCGGAACCCTAATTTGTACACCACTACACGTCAGTTTAAGACGGTATTCTTTTGAGGAAAATTGCTACTATTTGCATTTTTGGCGAGTTCGTGAATGACTACACTAATTTTCACAAATGTTTTTGGAAAATTCTTCTTGGCTTTATTATTAAGCTAGTTTTTACTCGCGGCGCTGCTCTTAATATTTACTGGGATATAAGTCCCAGTGTTTCTTTCCAGCAAAGAAGTAGCTTAATTATATTAATCCAAGACAAACTTTCTGTATAAATAATGATGAGCCAAATGTAAATCAAATTAATTTTAATGTTTCTGAGTTCTCGTCTCTCCAACATGCAAATATCTAGCTCTAAATATATAAAAACAAAAGGTCACTCACTCACTTATCACGCAATCTCAGAAACTACAAGTGCTAGGAGTCTCAAATATTGCATGGGAGTTCCTTTTAAGAAATAGGTGCTCTTTAAACGGGATTTTGCGAAATTAATCCCTAAGGGGGTAAAAAGGGATGGCAAAGTTTGTATGCGATAAACTCAAAAACTACCGAAAGGATTTCGATGAAATTCGGTATGGAGATAGTTAGAGACTCTAAGAAGGTTTAAAGCTTCTTTTTATCTCGGGAAAATATAAAGCGGGACTTTTATCCCAGAAAAACTTTTTCACGGTCAGAGCCGCGAGCAAAATATACACGACTAGCTTTTGTCCGCGGCTCCGCTCGCGTGATTGGGTTTTCCCGGAATAAAAGTCCCGCTTTATATTGTCCCGGGATAAAAAGTAGCCTATGTGTTAATCCAGACCATGATCTACCCGTGTGCCAAATTTTATCGAAATCCGTTCAGTAGTTTTTGCGTGAAAGAGTAACAAACATCCATACATCCAGACATCCATACATACTTACAAACTTTCGCCTTTATAATAATTAGTAGGACTAGTAGGATACTTTGGCCTCATTCCCTATTCGGTGGCGTAGCTAGGATGGTAGAGCGCTCGCTTAGCATGCGAGAGGTACTGGTATACATACTCGGCGCCTCCAGTCCTCCATTCAAACCAAATTGTGTAGTTTTACTTTATGAATAACTATTGTAGCCGTAATATTTAGTAAAAATATTCACCACTAGATGTACTACTTAAATTTTTCATCATCATCACCCACATGACGTCCACTGCTGAACATAGGCCTCCTCTAAAAATTTCTATACGGAACTGTCAATAGCAGCCTGCATCCAGCGTGTTTCTGGGACCTTTATCAAGTCTGTCCACCTTGCAATTTTATTATTCTCTATTTCTGTGGGTCGTGAAATAAATCCAAAATTCATTTTTCTGGTTATAGATAACGTATCTGAACATAGGCATCTTCTAAAAAATTTTAGACGGACCTGTCAATAGCAGCCTGCATCCAGCATGTTTCTGCGACCTTTATGAAGTGGTCTGTCCACATTGCAATTTATTATTCTCTATTTCTGTGGGTCGTGAAATAAATCCAAAATTCATTTTTCTGGTTATAGATAACGTAACTAAGGGCCAGTTTCACAGGTTTAAAGTAACAATTATTTGATAATTATGTTAATAATCAGCTAGTGTTAATCTCTGCACCACCCTAAGGTTGACTCTATTGTCTGGGTATAATTTTCGATAATAATTAATTCTCCCCGTCGTTCCCATTTACCCCGTTCTACGGGCGTTAAATTTAAAAAACGGAAATTTTGAATATAGAACGATTTGTTTTTAAATTTTCGACACATGACGTGACTGGCCGGCGATGTGTCAGGCGGCGAGCACACAAGACAGAGTGAAGAGCGCGCGAGTGGACTACACTATAGGGCTACGTGCATGCTACACCGACGCGCAGCGCGCATTTGGAGAATTTAAAAAATATTCGTTTTATTGTTAACTTCTAATTGTTATTGTTAAATTATTTTTAATTTAATAGGAGTAAATTTCATTTTTTTAAACTAATATACAAAAAAACCTTTTTTGCTAAATATTTTTAATAAGTTTAGTAGATTACTATTAAACTGACTATTACTATTGATATTGCGCGAGTAAAAATACTAGGAAAGCACAATTATAACTATTTTGATTTAAAACCTAACCTAACATAAAAATAGTAAGTAATATTATTTAGTAGGTTCACCAAGTCAAAATACAGACAATGTAAATATGTTTGGTAGATATAATTTAATGATTTTATCAGTTCATATTTAAGTGGTTTTACATCCTACTAATATTATAAAGGCGAAAGTTTGTAAGAATGTATGGATGTTTGGATGTTTGGATGTATGGATGTTTGTTACTCTTTCACGCAAAAACTACTGAACGGATTTCGATGAAATTTGGCACACGGGTAGATCATGTCCTGGATTAACACATAGGCTACTTTTTATCCCGGGAAAATATAAAGCAGGACTTTTATCCCGGAAAAACTTTTTAAAGCGGGCGGAGCCGCGGGCAAAAGCTAGTTAAACATAAAGAACATATCCAAAAACGGGCCAAATATTCTAACCAAGACAGTTTATATATATTTGAATGACAATACAATAAATGATTTAATTTTAAAGACCTCCGATTTAAAAATTTACTTAATTTTATTTTGCTTAAAACTACACTTAATATGAACATTTAGAAATAAGTTCGTTATAAATAGTGGGGTTTAAAAATATTTTTAACTAGCTTTTTCCCGCGGCTCCGCCCGCGTTGAAAAGTTTTTCCGGGATAAAAGTCCCGCTTTATGTTTTCCCGGGATAAAAAGTAGCTTATGTGTTAATCCAGGACATGATCTACCCGTGTGCCAAATTTTATCAAAATCCGTTTAGTAGTTTTTGCGTGAAAGAAGAACAAACACCCATACATCCAGACATTCTTACAAACTTTCGCCTTTATAATATTAGTAGTATGGATCCAAGATGCATATATAACCCCTTTAATATCCCTAAAGTTAGAGCCTGGTTAGACTTTCAGGCCCAGCACCCATATAAAAACGGACATCACCTTTATGTGTAGTCAAATATTGTTATTATTATTTCAATTAAGTGCATGATTTTTGCTGTTGTATATGAACATAATGTTGCTTATACAATGCCATATGAATAATTTTAATAATATTCATCATCCTACTAATTATACTTGTACTAATTTTATAAGTTTCTCACCTAAATCCGTCCCTGGATTGCCACCATGGTAGTATTGTGTTAGTCGGCAGCTTTGTGCCGTGCGCGCACTCCACGCGGCCCCCGTCCCGTTCCGACGCGACGCGTGCGAGTGAGACGCCGCCCCCGTCACGGGACACTGAGTGCGGGCCAGTGTGACAATATTTAGACACTTATTGGCTACAATACATACCTGTGGACTTAAAAAAAACATTGACTTTTGACATTGCTTTGGTTTTTACGTTTCTATTTTCCTTTTTTTTCGTTTGTGGGTTTTGCTGCGCAGTTATGTTTGAACTCTTACTACCTCTGCACTGAAGTGTACAAAAATTTAATTTCTGTAAATCTTCGTTGATTTTTATTTTCCCTATCTTTTCTTTGTCCAGCCTCGGCATTTAAGTTATTACTTATTGATAAATTGTTTTGTCAGAATAAAATGAAAAAAGTGTCTTACTCAAGCAGTATAAATGAACAATGCGACAGTGCCTTTCTACTTATCCAAAAATATAGTCATAAGAAAATTCATGAGCAATGTCGATTAGAAGCGCCGATAGCCTAGTTGGGAGTGGAACGGACTGCCGAGACGAATGTCCGCAGGTTCAAAACGCATGAGCACGCATCTCTGACTTTTCTAAAAAGTTACGTGTGTATTCTTTGTGAATTATCTTTTCTTTTTGTTCTTTTTGTTCTCTAAAAGAATTACTGAATGACTGCCTCGGTGGCGTAGTTGTATTATGGTACGACTGCAATGCTGAGGTCTCGGGTTCGATTCCCGGGTCGGGCAAAGTGATATTGAGTTTTTTTATTCAGTATCAGCTCGGAGTCTGGAATTTGTGCCCGAAATGGCGATAGGCTCGCCCCCTATCACATCATGGGACGGAATAACGGCGAAAAGTGGGTGCACTAGTTGCGCCTCTGCCTACCCCTTCGGGTATAACAGGCGTGAGTGTATATGTATATGTATATGTTCTCTAAAAGAACTTTGATGGTATGTGAAGTCTGTCAACCCGCGCTAGGCCAGTGTGGTGGACTGCCTAACCCCTCTCAGCAGTAGGAAAGGCTCGTTCTCAGCAGTGGGTTGTTCATAATACAGGGCTTGTATGGTTACCATCATGATAATGACGATTCTGCCACAAATACCTGCATGTTCGTCAACCAGCTCACAATGCTATAACATTAGATCAACAGATCCAAACTCAATTCGAAAAACATACTTGAGTTTTATGACAATAAGTCGACAAAACTCGGGTGCATTAGTAGTGACTAGTGAGTTAGATGCCTCTTAATCCTTCGGCGGTAAAAAAAAAAACATCACTCCTTTATTCTCGAAGGGGTAAGCAAAAGTGCAACCAGCCAGTCACGTTTCGCCATCTTTGTTTCGTCCCCTGATGTAATAGGGGACGAGCCTATCGCGATATCGGGCATAAATTCCTGACTCCGGACTGATACTGAAAATCACTTTACTTGACGCAGGATTTGAACCCAGGACCTGAACAGTATCGTACCACGCACGCAGTACAACTCCGCCACAGACGAAGGTTTTATAGTAGAGATTTTAGTTATAGAATGTATTGTTTTCTTCCTTGAAACTGAAGGAAGGAACCTTTACTAGTGGTAGGTCTCGCATATGTAAGAGTCTGTCTGGGTGGGTACCACCGCAATGTCTATATTCTACGGCCAAGCAGCAGTGTGCATGCACTGTTGTGTTTCAGTTTGAAGGGCATTGTAGCCAGTGTAACTACTGGACATAATGAGACTTAACATCTTATGTCTCAGAATGACGAGCGCAGTGGAATGCCACACAGTACTTTGTAACTCAAGGTGCTGGATGGTGTTGCTACTGTTTATGGGTGGTCGTATCGAATACCATCAAGTGAACGGCATGCTCGTTTTGCCATTCAATGACATAAAAAAAAACTTCAATTATTTATCATGTCTAGTCAATTCAAAATTAATTCGAAGAAGACAAAACATTTGATAACTAAAAAGGTTTATAAACTGTTTATATAAGGCCATAATCTTTACTATGAAACCTTCGTAACTGACTTCTAACTGCGCACATACTGTCCGACCTCCGAAAGACGTGATGTTTTCTTAATTAATAGATTAGAAATCGTTCAACGTACTTGAGACGTGAAATACTGTAGTTTGTTTTATCAAAAACTCTGCTTAATTACGTACTCACTGCAAAAACACTCAAATGATTATGTATTCTATGCTTATAATTAAAAAGTTCGTAATGTTGTACTAGATATTGTTAGCTTTCTAGCGTAAAACACTTACATACATACATAGTATCACGCCTCTATCCCATAGGGGTAGGCAGAGACTATGGATTGCCACTTTGCTCGATTCTGGCACACTACTTTCGCTTCCTCTACCTTCATGAATCTTTTCATGCACTCCCGCCAGTTCAGGGTACTTTTGACCTGGCCTTTACTTAGAACGTCAGATATCTGACATTCGAAGGTTCGGTGCGGTCGACCCCTGCCGGCCCTTCCATCCACACTCGCCTTATATATCCTCTTTGTCAGTCTCCTATCATCCATCCTTTCCTAATGCCCAAACCACCTTAGCATACCCTTCTCAATTTTGCTCACTACATCCTCTGTCACTACACACAATATCTCAAAGAATATTTCTTTATAAATAATTTTGAAGATTATTAGTTTATTTAACTTAAAACCTTTTTATATATATAAAAAGTTCTAAGAATTTTTTCTATAATAGAAATAAATGAAAATAAACTAATAATTATTATAAAATTATTTTTTAAATAAATTTTAAATCATTTTATTTTAAAAGTCATGTCCATCACCATAGTATTCCGGACTCTATCACACACAGTCACCCTACACATGCTTCTTAAAACACTTATTTTTATGAAAACCTTATTGTATATTTTTACGGAATAGAAAGTGGCCTATATTATAATCTAAGAAAGCTTTTTTATTTCATTTGATTGATTAGCTATACTCAATCTACGGCCTTTCGTATCCGAATAGGAGAGGCTCACCTCATATCAAAATTCTAAATTCAAAAAATAAACTTTTCCAAAGATCCCTTGAGCTACGTACTGACCCTATAAGAAAAAACTCGTAATGTAATAGCAGGGAATCCTATCGCCATATCGAGAACATATTCCAGACTTCAGGCTGATACTGTGCAGAAAGATCTAATCACTGCCTGACCCGGAATTCGAACCCGGGACCCCAGAGCGGTGTAGTAGCGCGCACGCAGTACAACTACGCCAAAGAAGCAGTTAATATTAGATAAATTATTTTTCTTTTTTGCACTCATTACCGAATCGAAGTAAAAATATTAATCTAACTTAAAACTGGAAAATACATTAGCACGTTGTCTAAACACACACACACACGAGTACAGTACAGTGACGCAATTATATACAGTTTGTTTAATTCTCTTGTATGCAATTAACCGACCTTAACACTGTGATTTTGGTATAGTCATGCACAAAATACGTGGTCAAAAGTAGCTTTTGGCCTAGAGGTATAAATCAGGAATATTGCGAAAATGAAAAAAATCACAAATTACTTGTTTTGATTGGTTTATTTCCAGGAAAAAAATGTCGTTTATTGAAAACAGTCGAAATAGGTGCCAATAATTTAATACGAATTAATGTAACAATATATTGTATTCTGCTTTTGTTGGTCCGAATGGTTCTGTTTTTCTCACTTTTCTAAATATAAAATTATGTACTTTTTGGATATCAACATAATCTGTACAGTAAAATATTTATGGCTAACTTTCATAGTCTTTCGCAATATGATACCGGCAGAGTTCTCTTCTAGATACAACGGAGTTCGTGTGGTAATTTATATATGACAACGATTTGTGCGAATGGCTTATAAACAAAGGACATGTCCGCTTTTTGTATGGGTGTTGAACCTCAAAATCTAACCAGGCTCAAACTTTAGGGATATTAAAGGGGCAAGAATATGGATCTTGGATTAATAAAAAAGAAGTTTTTATACCCCTCCATTTATAAGTAACTTTAATAATTTAAGTGTTGTTTTCAAGCAAAATAAAATTACATAAATCTCAAAATCAATTTAAATTATACGATTTATTGTAAAAGTCTAGTTTTTAGGCGTTCCATATCAATACATATAAACTATCTTGGTTAGAATTTTAGGCTCGTTTTTGGACATGTCGTTTCTTTAAAAACTTTAGCACTTTTTTTTTATTATTCACGCTCAGGCTCAGTGTGGTCAAGTTGCCGATTCTGTATAAACAAATACTTATTAATATTTATAAACGGACGATAGCCTAGGTGGGAATGGAACGGTCTGCCGAGACACTGTCCGGAGGTTCAAACCCAAGGCACACACCTCTGACTTTTCAAATTTACGTGTGTATTGTTTATCAGTTATCTTTCGCTTTAACGGTGAAGGAAAACATCGTGAGAAAACCTGCATACCTAAGAAGTTCTTTATAAGAATTTCGAAGGTATGTGAAGTCTACCAACCCGCACTAGGCCAGCGTGGTGGACTAAGGCCTAAACCCTCTCAGTAGTAGAAGAGGCCCGTGCCCAGCAGTGGGACAGTATATAATACAGGGCTGGTATTATTATATTATATTATTATTTATAAACAACGTTAATAACAAAGGTGGTAATTATTTTGCGTACCACTGTACGTCAGCAGCATAAATATCTGTACGAAATCAAAATTCCAAATCGCCTATATACGCGTTAAGTTAAACTGAAAAAAAATCTTCGTATCAAGTAACGCAAATCTCTTTTGTTTTATTTTTGTGAAGAGAAAAAAAAATTAGAACAGAAAAGTATTGTGGTGTAGTATATAAGTATAAATAAATAAAATAAAAAGTCTTTTATTGCTACTGCTATACACATTACAAAAGTGTTTAGTTTGACACACTACTATATACCTTATTCTCTATACCCTAACTTAAACATAGTAAGAAAAGAAAACAAACTTATTTTACTAGCTATGTACTTCAGTAGTCGCCTCTGAGGCGTAGGCCTCCCCTAACTCATTCCAAAAAAAAAAAAAGTATATAAGTGTATGTAAGATATATTGTAAGCCAGTTGTAGCAGTATAATAAAGGAACAAAACCACCAACACGTCTCAAATCTTTCAACATTACATGGCCACCCTGCCACGAACTAAACCAACACGTCTCAAATCTTTCAACATTACAATATATAGGCAATTTGAAATTTTGTATTTGTTTTCTTTTTTTTTTTCTCTTTATTTAGGACAACAAACAATTGTGTAATAAAAACAAACTATCCTACTAGTCCTACTAATATTATAAAGGCGAAAGTTTGTAAGAATGTATGGATGTTTGAATGTTTGGATGTTTGGATGTATGGATGTTTGTTACTCTTTCACGCAAAAACTACTGAACGGATTTCGATGAAATTTGGCACACAGGTAGATCATGTTCTGGATTAACACATAGGCTACTTTTTATCCCGGGAAAATATAAAGCGGGGCTTTTATCCCGGAAAAACTTTTTAAAGCGGGCGGAGCCGCGGGCAAATGCTAGTATAATATAAATTTGTTCAGCTATTTATGCTGGTGACTGTACTTCGGTAACGCGATCTCTCGTCCACTCGGCGGGTACCCGTTTGTCTCACCGTTTGATGTCCACCACGCGACAGGACCAGATTCAGAAGACGATGTGGGCAAGTTTCCCCACAGCAGTCAAAGATAATTGTGCCGGTAAAATTATTATTGTATTTTTAATTACTGCGGTTTCGGTTCTAAATTTCATATATTATACACACACACACACACTCACTCACGCCTATTATCCCCGAAGGGGTAGGCAGAGGCGCAACTAGTGCACCCACTTTTCGCCGTTATTCCGTCCCATGATGTGATAGGGGGCGAGCCTATCGCCTATATAATAATACCAGCCCTGTATTATATATTATAATTAATGTTTTATTTAGGTTAAACAAAGTAAGGATAACTATTAGTAAAATTTATTTAGGTTTTGCTTCTTGCATCAAGGTATCACCCTCAAATCCATAGAAAAGGATAACCTTCGAGAAAAATAATATATTTTGAGTTAAGCAATACTACGTTACTGTTAATATGCCCGCCATTTTTTTTTCCTAAATACCTCCCAGTAAAAAACCCATACGGACACAATATTTGGACATTTTAGAAACTTGAAATTTCATTTGACTACGTATATAATTCTTACTTAGCTTAGACAAATATGTATTAGCGGTTACAAAAATAATTCCACCGAAGAGTGTAAAGAAAAATGTTTTTTAAGGTTAACATTTTTTTGAATTTTAAAGACGTTTTTTGGTGACGGCGCGACACGGAGGAAATATTTATATTTTTGATTGGATAAAATTCATATTTGCCCGGTCTAAGTGTATAGCTTTAAGCAGGCAATTCGAAAAATTGCTGAACCGTTTTCAATGAATTTTCTTGGTAAGATTTTTGGCAACAATTAATGTAGACCAAAAAAATTTTATTACAAAAATAACGCAAAATCGATAGGCGGAGATGCAGCCATATCGTTAATATAATATTACTCATCTCAATATACCTCATACCTCTCAGTAGTGTGTTTGAATAACTCACACAAATGTATTTTTCCCCACCTGATAATCGAACCGATGACCTCTCAATTCCATTTGCAATTTTATAATTTGAACAAAAAGTAGTTATACACAGGCTGTAACACTATAATTTGTTTGCATACAAATTGTATTAATCTGGCCTAAACCTTCTCACATAATCCATTTAACATACGTATTTAACGATTCAATAAAACCACAAAAAAATAACAAAACCACCGCCCAATAATAATAGAAACTTAATACGCACTAAGTGAATGGTGAAAAACGATATTATGCGCTCCATTGTGCCTCTTGTATTTTATAACATTAGTATTGTATTTTTAAATTTATTTTGATTTAAATTCAATGCTCTATTACCTCAGCCCCTGTTGTGAAAGCTTTTCTGTTCTGTCTCACGTCTTTTCAGTGTCGTAGTGTATTTATGCCTACTCAATACCCACAGTCTTGCCAAGTTTTGTGAAGTACTCAAGTTTGAGTTAAATCTCAAGTAGACATTTAAAGTATTGCACAATTTAATAGGACGTGGAAGTGGACGATAGCCTAGTTGGGAATGGAACGGTCTGCCGAGACAATGTCCGGAGGTTAGAAACCCAAGGCACACATCTTTGACTTTTCGAAGTTATGTGTGTATTGTTTATCAATTTATCGTTCGTTTTAACGGTGAAGGAAAACATCGTGAGGAAACCTACATGCCTGAGAATTCTCCATAAGAATTTCGAGGGTGTGTGAAATCTGCCAACCCACACTAGGCCAGCGTGGTGGACTAAGGCCTAAAACCCTCTCAGTCGTAGAGGAGGCCCGTGCTCAGCAGTGGGCAGTACATAATACAGGGCTGGTATTATTATTATTTATTACAATTTAATAAACCAAGCTTAAGCTGTCCCTTAAGAGCTTGTTCTGAGCTGAGTAAGCGCTGTTACACAAACAAAACCTAGCCGCCAACATCCGTCATAAATTGTGACCTGAGACGTCATTTACCTGATGTTCTCTTCTGTGTCGGTATCACTCTTGACAGAGTGGTCGTGGTCATCACTTCAGGTGTTGGTGGCAAGCTTCACAACACACCGCGACTCTTCTCTTCTCTCTTCTTCTGTTAAGATGGGTTTATTAAATAGCGACTATCTTAAGATGCTGACCTTAATTTGACAGCGTCTCACTTGATATCACACTTCAGAGCGAAATTGAGTTGCATTTATTAATTCGCTTTTTCTCTTATGAACTCCAGGATATTCAATCCACTCCACTGTTGTGTAATTTCTTATTTCGTATTCTCTTGCATTCATCATCATCATCAGCCACATGAAGCCCACTGCTGAATATAGGCCTCCCCTAAAAATTTCCAGATCGACCTGTCGAAACTCAAATTCAGTTTATTATTTTTATTATTTCAATTACACTGGTTCCACTTTCGTCGATCTAACATACTCTACATAAATATCGTTTACAATGAAACTTGTTTTCCTAGTCATCGATGCTTCTAATTTTAGTCTCATCGTTTTGACAAAAAATTAAGCCCGGAGTTTCTTTCTGCCTTTCTTCTTCGGGTAGTCATCGCTTCGGTAGCTAATGAAAGGCTGGTAGGTTAGCTAGGTTAAGGCCTGTAGTGTCCTTACCGGTGAGGATCGCGAGGCGTGCCTCCCATTAATTTTAATAAAATATATTCTTTTTTTATCTCTTTCCTGCCAGCTCGAGCTTGGCTTCTTTATATTTAGTTTACATAGATTTTGCTCCCTTTAAAAATGTCTTTAGTTATATAAGTGAATATTTGTAATAATAATTATTAATTGAATGTATCTTGACATATCATAAGTGCAACTATATTTCCTTTTTCTTTGATACAGGTCTATCCTTTAATTGGCTATAATTATTTCAAGATATACTACGCATTAAGCTAAGAGCAGCTAACGATATAACTTATCTTTTAATTTGCTGTAATTATTTCAAGACTAGCTTTTGCTCTCAAAAGCTTTAAGAAGCTTAGCTTAGCAAAATTATTTAAAACCTAAGCTTAGCAGCTTAGCTTTTAAAGCTTTTCCGGGATAAAAGTCCCGCTTTATATTTCCCGGGATAAAAAGTAGCATATGTCCTTCCCAGGATCTCAAACTACCTCTATAACAAATGTTATAAAAATCAGTTTAGTAGTTACGTTGATATGCAGTAACAAACAAAACAGAGCGACACACAATACAGAATTATAATTATCACTGATTAGTGTTCCATTAATCTTCTATAGTATATTTCGCATTAATCTCAAAGCAGCTAGCAATATATCCTATCTTTTTATTTGCTGTAATTATTTAATATACTTGAGTACACAATAAGTCTTTTAGTACCGTAATAACAATAAAATCAACGACCAATCAACAATGAATCAATACCAAGTCCCGCCCTAAACGTTTAACAAACACTTTTGTCGTATTGTTGCGATCGTTTACAATAGTATTGTTCTAATGTGGATTGGTGTCGTGTGGCGACGTTGGCGACCATTCGAGCGCGTCTAATACCCATTGTTTTGAGTGCGTTACGCATTTCGGTAATTACTTTTGAGTTACATGGGGTTGGAAAACGGTTGGTGCTGGTCGGTATTATTGGATTCGTATTATATAAGCAGTAGCAGGTAGTAAGATAAGTATGCAGGACTTCTATATACAGTAGATTCACGGTAATCCGATAAACGTTTTGCAAGACGGTGTCAGATTGTCGAGTTTGTCGGAGTACAGGGTACTGCCTCTGACCCCCTGTAGCCCAGAACTTTTAGAAAAGGAGTACCTTGTAATCCGACAAATTACGTACGTATAAAAAGTTAGATTTTACTTATGTGTATTATTGTGCATTCAAGAAAATGTCTGTCATTGTCTGATTATAAGGACCGCCGGATATACGGACTGCCTCGTTGGCGTAGTTGTATTACGGTACGATTGCAATGCTGAGTTCAATCCCCGGGTCGGGTAGTGATATTGTTTTTTTCTACTAAGTATCAGCCCAGAGTCTGGAAATTGTGCCCGATATGGCGATAGGCTCGCCCCCTATCGCATCATGGTATGGAATACGCACGGCGAAAAGTGGGTGCACTAGTTACGCCTCTGCATACGCCTTCGGGGATAAAAGGCGTGAGTGTGCGTATGTGCGGATTACCACGGTTCTACCTTATTATTTGTAAAAAAAAAGCATGATAAACTTCGCTCGTTGAATCCTGGTGTATTTATTGAAGCTCAAATACAAATACACTGTTTCAATGGCATCTAAAGTTATTGCACGCTTCTGTTTGACTAAAATAGACAAAAATGGAGTACATATCTAGATTCTAGATAGATTGTCGCAAATGATACATCCAATTTTTTTTATTAATGAATCCATTAATGCACCAGATCGTAATTACATAGAAAAGAGACTCTCACGATTTTTAAAAAGAAATTAGAAAGTAAAAAACATATAAAAGACTTTCAACTACATGTTTCCTAAAAACCCCTTAAAAAAATACAAGAAAACGGATGAACTTTCCTTAAATTTCTTAAAGGAGTAAGGGTTATCTGAAAAGATAATGTCACCCAATACTCATGTGGCTCAGCTGTTCAATATTTAATTGTGCTGAATATAAAAACTGATACGAGATCTTAAATAGCAGGTAGCATCCATTTTAAATTGATCCTTGGTTTAAGAATAAAATATACCTACAGAAGATCATTAATTTATACTCTGTATTTGGATAGACTGTGTTGGAAAGGATGTAATTGCTGTTTCCACGGGCTCAAATACGGAGAATAAAAAATGAAACTATAATGACTATCCTATCTGGAGATAGAAGGCTACAGGCTAAGGTTATAGATTATAAGTTCACTCTATACTAATGAGACTAAAATATGACTTTTTCATTTATTTTTCATGCTTTTGAAGTTACAAGTCTCCTTTTATCATCGTAATAAACAAATAGTAATAAAAAATCGACAGTCTCAAACTTGTTTGATTATATTGAATTCGTAAACAATTTTATCAATGTAATTTTTAGACTTGCAAGTCTTGTGCATAATATATTAGGATATAATCAGCAGTTACTGCAAAAACTATTGGAACAAAGGTAACTTGAAACACAGTTTAGGTTTTTTTTTATAAATGAACGCTGATTTTCGTCACAAACAGACTGAAAACAACCATTAGCATCATTACAAACTCCAAAAAACTCAATGAACTCCAAATAATTTGTAAAAATCACCAGGGGTCTCATTAAACTGGACACCTATACCGGGAACCATTCAAGTTATATCAATTACTCATTGTTAAGGAATCATTGCAGAAAACATCGTACAAAAAGGATTTTTTGTTGTAAACCTTTTAAATAACGTACCATTGAGCACCTTTTATTTGGTTACCACATTATAAAAAGCTGTAGGATTATAACAATTGGCAGCGGTTTCACTTCATCGGGAACTTGAACGTTTTGTATAAAAGTATCCTCAATTATTGACCTTTTTGAATAGTAAACTTATTGTAATCAATGTTTGTTTAGATTATAATAAGTTAAGGGTGAAAGCTATAATTTTATTAAAGCTGGAGCTACTTGTGAGCTACAGCGGCGATAGTTGGACGTGGAACGGAATGCAAGCGGATTTGAAGAATATAGTACTAAGTACGTATAATAAATACATATAATTATAGTAGTACAATCCTAAGGGGGATTTTATCATAGATGAATCTGATCAATAAAAAGCGGCGTTAGCCTAGACTGTTGGGAATGGAGCGGACTGCTGAGACGAATATCTGCAGGTTTAAAACCTAAGGACACACACTTTTGACTTTTCTAAAAAAGTTATATCTTATTCTTTGTGAATTATCGCTCGCTTTGACAATGAAGGAAAATATATAATACATACCCAAGAAGTTCTCTATAAGAATTTCGAAGGTATGTGAAGTCTGCCAACCCAAACTAGGCCAGCGTGATGGACCTAATCCCTCTCAGTTGTAGAGGAGGCCCGTGCTCAGCAGTGGACTGTATATAATACAGAGCTGGTATGGTGCGTGCGAGAACAGCTGACGAAACCATCTTCATATTATATTGTCATTAAAGTAGTTGCGTTTCGTATTATGACCAAAACCCGTAGAAGTCACTTCACAGACTGCCACCACTTTTAGTAACTATAAACTGGTGGTACATAAAGATTGAATGCAGGCCGCTTTTGGGAAGTTTGACTGGGTATCTTTACGGGAGAGCAATGTGCAGCAGCGAACCTCATGTAGCTAATAATCAGAATGATAACATAAGTATTAAATCAACAAATATTTTATTCTATGAAACTGATTCCGTTGGACCGTTGATCATTTTAAGGAAACTCCCGGAAGCCCTAAATTCTCAGAAGTTACCGAGTTTACAATTCGGAAATTATCCTGTCACTATAATTTCGTAACCTAAATGAGTTTCAAATAGCCAGAAGCTAGAAGATAACAATAGCCATAGCGTGGGTGAGATATCTATGTTTGCTATCCATTGTTAGTTTGGAAAAGGGTTGAATGCCAGTTGAGTTTCAATAGAATCCATACTTTTATATACATCAAAGGTTGGGTTGTTTGCGTATCAGTTTTTTTGGATTGATGATATTGTATTTCTGAAAGATCGTATGTATTGGATAGGCTTTATAGTGCTATTAATAAATCAGAAGTTGACAATAAGCATATCTGTGTCCCTCGTCGAGGTTATGGCTTAAAATAATAATATAAGCCCTACTTATTCTTCATTTCAGTGTTCTACTATGGGTTGATATCTATTTACTATTAGAACTAATTACTAGCCTAGTACAACTAATCTGGATTAAACAAATTTACATGTTGAATGAGTTTTGACTAGGGTTACAATCTGACGTTCGCATAGTGAATCTGACAAATTGTGTCAAATATCATCACCCCAACAATAAATGTGGATATATTGGTAATTATTAATTGGTCTCCAGATAATAGTTATCAGCATAAAGTTGTCTCCGAATGTTAAAGCTCAATTTTGATTTAAAGTCGTGTTACTGGATCCTAATTGTCAATGACATTAAATTTACCAAACACTCATCCCATTTGCAACAATATACCAAATCCATTGATGGTTTTTCAAAAACCAGACCATCCGTAAATCCGTGTTTAACGCTTGACAGACGTCTCTGGGTATCCATCACGATTCACTGGATTAATAAGATTTTGACACTCGATATTGCGAATATTTTGTTGCATAATAAGGTTGTTTGCACAATTTAAGATTTCACGCGTGACTGGGTTATTTACCAACACCAACAGACGCTTGTGTGTTGTTTTTGTTACTAGTTTTTATTTTAGTGTTATAAATTGTAGTATTATAAATATAGAAACATTATTTTTACCCTCGACTACTTCTACTACTTCGATGATGTAGTTGTATTCGATGTGACTGCAGAGCCGAGATCTCTGGTTCGAATCCCATTGAGGTCTCGGGTTTTCTACTCGGTAACAGTCTGGAATGGTGGGACGGAATACGCTTGGTGAAAAGTGGGTGAATGAAAGGATAAATGCGTGATGTTGTGTACAATTTTTAGTTTAATAACCTATTTTTGGCAGCGACTTCAACCAACTTTCCCATCAATGTTATTGTTTCTTTTTACCACAAAAGAGTTTCAACTTGTTTGATTTCTTTACATCACAATACCAACCAAAAGCTACTTACTTTTGTAAGGTAACAATGAAATGTAAACTTTACCTTTTATACAATTGAGGAGGCGGTAGATTATGGCAGATAAACATTGATACTTGGAGATCCTTGGATATTAAAAACCCTAGCATTATTCTTGTCTCTAAAGGAAATTCTCATCAAAATCAGTTCCACCGTTTCGAAAATTAGCCTGGCTATGTACATAAATGAATAAAAAAAATATAACACAGATAAAACATATTAAGATTTGGTCAGAGTTTACAAACGTGAGAAGAACTAACCTTTACAAAGTCACAGGCAAACTTTATACCTAATTGTATTGCTGCATTGAAGACTTTGGTTATAACCTGTAAAAATTGAAACAGTCCACATAATACTTCAGTTTTTTCCAGTGTTTTAACCATCACTGCTTCTTTAACTTTCGATCTCTTAGCAATTTCGTCACCGCCATTATAAGCACAGTAGGGGCGGTTGCGGACGACAACTTAGACGTGAGTCGGAGGAAGCCCGCAGTCGTTCCTAATGCGCCGAAGATGGCCACAAAAAAAAATTATAAGCACAGTATATCCACTACAGTACTTGACAAAAATTTTACTACTGATGGGTAGGTCTCTCTTATGTAAAAGTCCGTCTGGGTGGGTACCACCGCAATGTCTATTTCTACCGCCAAGTAGCAGTGTGCAAGCAGTGTTGTGTTTCGATTTGATGGACATTGTAGCCAGTCTAACTACTGGGCATAATGAGACTTAAGATCCTATGTCTCAGGATGACGAGCGCAGTGGCATGCCACACAGTACTTTATAAATCGAGGTGCTGCATGGTGTTGCCACTGTTTATGGGTGGTCGTATCGCTTACCATCAGGCGAACGGCATGCTCGTCTCGTTATTCAATGCGATAAAAAAAATTAAGTAAATTTTATACAGAACCTTAAATAAAACACAGTAGAGCCTAAAGTTCACTTGTTACTGATATGATCTATCCCACGGGATAAAGGCTTGCGGTTTGCAGGTGCTACTCCCTTCCTGATATAGATACGTATTATGCCAGGTTACTGGCAAACTGACTTTTTTTACAAAAGAATGACGAAGGACTGCCTTGGTGGGGTAGTTTTATTATGGTACGACTGCAATGCTGAGGTCTTAGGTTCGATCCCCGAGTTAGGCAAAGTGATATTGGATTTTTCTGTTCTACTGAATAGAAAACTGAACAGAAAAGGGCTGATACTTCAGCCAGGAGTATGGAATTTGTGGCTGATATGGCGACAGGCTCGCCCCCATCACATCATTGGACGGAATACGCATGGCAAAAAGTGGGTGCACTAATTGCGCCTCTGCCTACCCTTTCGGGGATAATAGGCGGGAGTGTGTGTGTATAATATTATGTATACATACTTTGCAAGTCAATTACCATACCTGCTACTGCGACGCTAAGTATACATATAATTAAATAAAATAATAGTTTTATATAGAATTGAATCCAATGTCCACAAACATTGACGAGTACATACAATTATGTAAAAAACAAAAACCAATTAACATCATCCCAATGCGACGTCGTTTGAAATATTGTAAAATAAAAACAAATCGGCGCTTAGTGGACGGCCGGGGAGGAGCGCGGGGGATGCTGTTTCAATAATAAAAATAATTACCCAGAGAGTGTCCGTGACAGATGTGAGAGCTAGCTAAGTGTGGAGTCGGTTCCGGTAGAGGAGCATTATAATAATAAATAACATCAGCCCTGTACACTATCCCACTGGTAAAAGCCTACTCTACTACTGAGAGGGCTTAGGCCTTAATCCATCATGCTGACATAATGCAGGTGATACTTTTTTTTTTGTTAATGGCCCTACTGCCAGTAGCCTGACGCGAGTCGGCTTTTCTGGCCACACCGGTCTTTAGGGTGAACGCAGAAAGCGCTCGTAATCCTTTGAATTAAGTGACCATGCTGAGGGCAACCCACTAACGGATTACGAACCTCGGCTCAGGACGGCCACTGAGAAAGTATGAGACATCAACGATTAGGGAATGATTGGGTTTTAGGCCTAATCCTATTAGATTGTGTTGCCATCGGCACGTGGGCCGGTTGAAATTCTGATGAATAATTCTAATGAATAATTCTACTAACAGGGTTTAGGCCTCCACCACGCTGGCCTAGTGCGATTTAGTTCACATATCATATTAGACTTCACATATCTATCAAATTCTTATGAATAATTATCAAATATGTCGGTTTCCTCGCGATGTTTTCCTTCACTGTTAAAGCGAACAATTTTATTTTATCTCACTACTAGCAGTGCTCGCGGCTCCGCCCGCGTAAAAAAAGTTTTTCCGGGACTAAAATATTTTCCCGGGATAAAAAGTAGCGTATAGCACTCAGGAGTTATGTAGCTTCCTATTAGTGAAAGAATTTTCAAAATCAGTTCAGTAGTTCCTGAGATTAGTGCGTTCAAACAAACAAACTCTTCAGCTTTTAATATTAGTACCTATAGATTATTATAAATGCGAAAGTTTGTGAAAATGTATGGATGTTTGTTAGAAGTAAACGCAGAAACAAATGAACGGATTTAGATGAAATTTGGCACGGGTAGGTTATCTTTTGGTTTAACACATAGGCTACTTATGCCGTAATTTGCCCACATGGTAAATAATGGATATTTTTAATCTGATTCTTAAAGTAGATGACGGCGTCGTACTGCGTTTTAGAGACTTTTGTTGAGAGAAAGGCTTTTCGCTCGGGTCAAGCCGCAGCAACGCCTAGTAATTGATAAACAATACACACGTAACTTCGAAATGTCAGAGGTATGTTACTTTAAGTTTCGAACCTGCGGACCTTGATCTCGTAGTCCGTTCCATAACCAACTGGACTATTATGTACTTAGCCGTATCAGGACAAGAAAAAAGAAGAACAGATTGAAGTTGGCTATGCTTGTTTTTTTTTATTGCCTTTGAAGGCAGACGAGCTAACGGCCCACCTGATGGCAAGTGGTTACCATCGCCAATGGACGTTAGCAACGCCACAGCTAAGCCGCTGCCTATAGTGAAAAACTTTTTTTATACCTCGTTTGAAGAAGGGTAAGACACAGCGCTAAGGAAACACCGTGGGAGGAAGCTCATCCTTGTTCCCCGTTACACATTCCCACCCGCCCATAATATGAGAACATAAAGCCACCTCCACACAATCGCATCGCACTCTGGAGAGTTGAATATAAAATTGTAAATGGTGTTAACGCGCCACAAGTATCGCGAATTAATCGAAACACGGTGAACCCCACCCCTCCCGCTCCTTTGAACCACACTCCCGCCTGGGGCTAGCGACGAGAAAGACTCATAAAGAGGAGAAATGAAAAGTGGCTTGATAATGGCTAGTAGTGCAATAACTGCCTATAAGACAGGACAGCATAATTCTTATTCTCTTTTACTGATGGTAGGTCTCTCATATGTAAGAAGCCGTCCGGGTAAATACCACCGCAATGTATATTTCTACCGCCAAGCAGCAGTGTGCATGTACTGTTGTGTTTCGGTTTGAAGGACATTGTAGCCAGTGTAACTACTGGACATAATGAGACTTAACATCTTATGTCTCAGGATGACGCAGTGGAAGGGCACACAGTACTTTGTAAGTCAATTGGCTGAATGGTGTTGCTACTGTTTATGGGTGGTCGTATCGCTTACCATCAGGTGAACGGCATACTCGTCTCGTCATTCGACGCAATAAAAATAATTTTGCGGTCATGGAAACAAACATCTCTCGGTGGTTATAGACATGGAGAAGGAGCCTCCCTTTACAGCTGTCAAGTTTATATTAGCAAAATTATGAGGGAGAGGCAGTGAACTGCCATGGTCATTGTAAAAAATCGTATTGAGACTCTCAGAAAAGAGACCAAGAGACACGTATTTGCAGTATCCAGTGTGTTGATTTTATGAGGATTTTTCTCCATTATATATGCCTAACTCGAAAGTCTTAGATCCACAATGCACTTACCACCAATTAATAATTTTTCCAGTATAAAAATCCCTTAAATTTCCCACAGGTAACATATTAACCAACCAAAAATAAAGCCCGCAGTAGACAGTAGAACAAAGGGGTGCGAACAATGCCGGTGTGTGTTTAATTGTGTAAGTTAGTGTGTAACTCAACCGCTGTCAGCCGGACCGCGCCAGTTTCATGTACGGACCGCGGTATGCTGAAGGGAATCATGTAGATATTACATTAAAGTGTATATTTGTTTGATACATGCTAGGTGTTGTTTGACAAAAGCTTCACATTAAAATATATACATAGCTACAAAAGTAATTCGGCATTAAGTCCGCCTTTACATATTTTTGTATGAAGTGCAAATAAATAAATAAATAAAAGTCCTTCTTAATCTTAACATAGTATAAAACAAAGTTGCTTCCCGCTGTCTGTCCCTATGTATGATTAGATCTTTAAAACTTCACAACGGATTTTGATGCGGTTTTTTTTAATAGATAGATTGATTCAACAGGAAGGTTTTTATGTACATTTAGCCCGGGAAAAATTTTTTAACGCTGGCAGAGCCGCGAGCAAATGCTAGTATCATATAAATCACTGTATCGATACTAAAAACCTCGGAGGCGTAGTTATATTAATGTACGGCTGCAAAGCTAAGGTCTCGGGTTCGATCCCCGGGTCGGGCACAGTGATATTGGGTTTTCTAATCAGTATCAGCCTGGAATTTGTGCTCCATATGCCGATAGGCTCGCCCCTTATCACATCATGGCGCGGGAATATGCACGGCGAAAAGTGGGTGCACTAGTTGCTCCTCTACGTACTCCTTCGGGGATAGAAGGAGTGTGTGTATGTGTATCAATACATAGCGCCATAATATGTAAGGCGCCAGAGCTTTTTATATAAATAATCAGATTAAGTATTCATATATTTCCCATTGGAGAAAATATCTAGGATAGTACCTAGCTTATCAGTTATTCAAGAGTCAAGGACATGGTCTATATTTGTGTTAGATGTTATACAAATCTGTAAGATGTTTCTAAATCTACTTCTAACAAAGTAGTAGGTCATTTGTGCTATGATATTATTTTAATATAGAATAAATGGCCCAGCTTGAGAATAATTACTGTCCATGGAAACTTAAGCCAAGTAACGAATTTCATTGTCCGAGATCTAACAATAATAAAAACTAATGTGAAACATGTCTCTGTAGCTATGAAGGTGGTGGTACCATTTGCTTACCGGCTTACGTATACATACAGTTACATACAGTTTTATTTAATATCCGAAAATATGAAATAGCATATTTTACACATATTACATAACCTTATCCAACAAATCTCATAATTCAATACTTTCTTCTTGGCTACCACTATAACAATCAGAACGGCAGAAAGGGATAGCTATATCATAATACTATACGACTGAGAGAGATGACAAATCCTTTGTGCCAACTCCAACTTTTAGCAAGAGGAAGCCATTGGAAAATTTTACAAATTTCCAAATGACTTGAACCAGTTAATTTATTGAGTAATAATTTGATCTGAAGTTTAATTCTGTAGAGCGACATGACAGTCTAGTTAATTTTAAAGAGCTTTGGTATTGAATGCTAACGTTTACGCGGATATTTAACATTAAAATAAAAACTACTAACAACTGAATTCAAAAACAATACTGGTGGTAGGTCTCTCATATGTAAGAGCCCGTCTGGTGGTGGGTACCACTGCAATGTCTATTTCTACCGCCAAGCAGCAGTGTGCATGCACTGTTTGTTGTGTTTCGGTTTGAAGGACATTTTAGCCAGTGTAACGACAGGACATAATGAGACTTAACATCTTATGTCTCAGGATGACGAGCGCACTGGAATGCCACACAGTACTTAGTAAGTCATGGTGCTGGATGGTGTTGCTACTGTTTATGGGTGGTGGTATGGCTTACCATCAGGCGAACGACATGCTCGTCTCGTCATTGAATGCAATAAAAAAAACAATACTATGACGACACATTAAGTCGGAAATTTCATAGATTTCTTTTTATCCGCTTTGTATATCCTACAGCCAACTGAAATAAAATTATAACTTATAATTAGCCAATAATGGCGCCCCTAAGCCCAAGCAGTGCGAAGGGTGTCATACCGAAAGCACTGAGAAACAGACTTATTATTATAGCATTGCTCGTACTTAGCTAAGTAACAATTGAGAATACGGGCCGCCCGAATCCCCCCCGAGACCATGAAGGCCGAAAAGTATTCGAAACACACACACACTCACGACTTCTAGGTAGGCAGAGGCGCAACTAATGAACCCACTTTCGCCGTGCGTATTTCGCCCTATAAAGTGATAAGGGCGAGCCTATCGCCATATCGGGCACAAATTCCAGACTCCGGGCTGATACTGAATAAAAGTCCAATATCACTTTGCCCGACCCAGTGATAAAACCTGAGACCTCAGCATTGCAGTACCGTAATACAATTACGCCACTGAGGCAGTCAGTATTCGAAAGTAGTTTTATTTCAATACTGACGTTTATTTTCGGAAGTAGAGTCGTGTGAAGAAAGAGAGTAGAGTAGATTAGATATTAGGATTGGAGTATTAGTATTACTGAGACTACCTCTGCCTACTCTTGAAAACAGAAATTGATGCCATGTATTTCGACGGTCCCATAGAACAAAGTCGTATATGCAAAATGTTAGCTTTTCAGTAGAGCGCTTTGAAAGTCGTAAGTTTGTAATCATGTGCGAATTAGTGCTATTTTCACACATTAAGTTCAAAGTTGTTACTGAACCCTATAGAATATAATGTTGCGTTCATGTATAACTTGTGATTTTCACAATTAACTTAGACTTTCAAAGCGCTCTACTGAAAAGCTTCATTTTGCATATACGACTTTGTTCTATGGGACCGTCGATTTATAATACCTAGGTTCCAAATAGCATAGTTACCAGAATAGAGAACAAAAGCTCAGATTAAATCGAACCTCTTATAAATTAACATTTAAACAACCCTTCGACTGTGAAACACCAAATTAATACGTTTTTAAACGGAACGATAGTTTACGCACGTGACTTCCTCCGCTTTTATTCGATAGCCTTCGCATGGATTAAATACAAACATGATAATCAAAGTTCTAAATGTTTTATTATTCACATTTCTGTAAGATTTTTTGAAACATACTAAAATCCGCATTAAAATCGATCCACTTTTTGAGACCCAATAATTGAATACACAACTATGTTATTTCTAACACACTTCTCGTACTCATTTTTTTTTTTTAAACTCGTACTCAGGTTTTATTTTGGTATCGGAATGTAATAAGAATAGAAAACGTTTCTTTTTTTGTTTATTAACTTGACGTAACAAGGTATTACATTGTTTTCTGTCATATTGAGTATTTCTTAATCAAAAAATTATTTTAAATAATGAATATGAAGTTTTTTAGTACTTTTTTCTAATCCGCCACGTGGCCTCCCCACAAAGTTCTTTTTACAGACCGACATGCATTTGTATGTGTCGAGTTCTTAATGTCATTTGCAGTGGATTAAAAAGAGGGTTAATTTATCTGCATGGGAAATCATTTTAAAATACATTAACCTATGTTAGTCTAATTAAAAATATTTGAATTCATAGCTCTCCTTGATTTAAAAAATATCTCAAAAAAAACTAAAAAAAAATGTTTACTACTTTTATAATGGTGATAATAATAATAATATTAGACCTATAATATATAGTGTACCACTGCTGGGCATGACCTGCCTTTACTACTGAGACTTGTTTAGGACTTAGTCCACCACGCGGGCTAGTACGGGTTGGCAGACTTCACATACCTTCGAAATTCTTACGGAGCACTTCTCAGGTTGCCTCACGATGTTTTCCTACACCGTTAAAGCAAGCGTTAATTTACAAAGAATACACACTTTGGAAAAGTCAGAGGTGTATACCCTTGGTTTTTAAACCTACGGACCTTCGGCAGACCGTTCGTCTCCCAACCAAGCTATCGCCGCTTCTCTTATTGCACTAAAATCTGCGATAAAAAACAATGATTTTCTCTCATTGACTGCAAAATCAAAACAATAGATTCTGTATTTTTATGATAATACCAAACCAACATGAATCTCACAATAGATACACGTATGATGCATTTCTGATTGCACTATGTCGATTCCCTTCACAAAGATGGCGGGAACAATGGCTCACTAATCGCTGTCACGCCCGACGTTGAGACGGCTTCTGTCCACTCTCATGCCATCCATGTCGCACACACAGACGGCTTGTCAACCCATATACCATATATGATTGTCCTTTAATCAACAAGCGTATTCGTAAAGGGACGAGCAGAAGATATGAAAAGATTAAAATTGTTATCAGATTTAGTTTAAATAAAACCACTTAATGGATTTTTAACCGACTTGGAGAAGGAGGTTTTGTATTCGACCCGTATGTATGTTTGTATGTATGCGATTTTCTCAATAACTACTGATCCAATTTGGAAGGGGTTTATTTATTGGAACGAAGTTCCTTATCGCGCGTTATGAAAGGGGGCTAGACGGAAAAAAATCTTACGAAAAGTTGTCACGACACTTTTATAAAAATTGTCACGACACTTTTATACTTGCCCTGTGAAACCAGCCAGTAACAATAAAGAACTGGTTCGAAAATTTCGAAATTTAAATAAAAAAAGACAATTTAAATCTTAGAGTATGAACCTATACGTAGTTATACTTACTCTAAGATTTAAATTGTCTTTTTTAAATTAAATGCTTTTTAGAGTAGATTTTTTTCGTTAGTTGTATGTTAATTTAATGTCAATGCTTCCTCAGGTGATGATCGTGATTCGATGACATATCTATTGTGTAGGTAGAAGTAAATGTTTTCATTGATGTGGTAACGTTTTAATGAAATATACAATTATTATTATAACTTAAAAGAAATAAAATTTTATTACAATATCTTCACTAATTAATCGAAAACAACTTCGTTCCATCCGGGTGTCCCTTGACACCTCTCAAGATTTTTTTATGTTTCAGGGAAGGTTCTTTGCGTTTGTTTTTACTACTGATGTTTCGACGACTATATTTTATGGACACGGATCGGACTTGAATCTCCATTTTTTTATTTTTTTTTATTTACATATAAAAGGCATAACACAGAATTCAATCAAACCTAAATAATACATAAGCATTTAACAAATTATAATCTGGATTGATTTCCTTAATATATGCCCTAATTGAGTTTACTGCGGTAACTGAAATAAAACTTGTACTTACTGATAATATTGTTGCAAAAGTGTTCTTAATGTTTGGTTTTAAGGTACATTAATCAGTTTCGGTGTTTAAAAGTCTCTTTTTTTATAAAGTCCTAAGCATTTACTTTTACCTATATGTTCACTATTTTTTAGACTTGATGGCTACGTCATACCATTTGATTATGACCATTTATATAACTCCACTAAAGTATTAAAATTAATAAATTTCAGGGTTATTGATTTCCAGAAACATCTAATTCATGGTAATATCTCATTGTAACTACTAAATTTATTCTTGAATAATGTAGATAAATAATAATAACTAGATATCAATTACAGAGTCTAAATTTATAACCTTCTAATTACCAAACCCATATCAACTTTATCTACGTGTGCCTAAGCATTCAAAACCTGACCATCTATTTAATACCTACCTCAATGCCAACCAGCAAATGTACCAGAATATCTGGTAAGCACACTACCCACATGGGACAAAGCTGCCGATGCAGGCAGACGTTATCTCGAGTGGGCGATGGACGGACCACTGAGAAACAATACCCTGTTAATTGAGCTAGGTCCGAGACAGGTGAATTATAATTTGTTTATATTTTGTGTAATGTAAATATTAAGGGATTCTTTCATAACTTCTAAATGCTACTCGGCACCTACAATTAGCCGATCAGCTAACAAATGAATGGTGGTAAATTGAGTATTATCTATCCCATCAAAAACATAAATGTGAAATGTGGAAGCCAAGTATAATATTAAGAACATGCGTGCTGGTCGACTTCACGGACAAAAGAATTGAAATCTTTATGGTTGCCAAGCCTTGTAGATAATCCTGAAAATTATTTATAAGAACAAAATACATTTTAAAATAAATATAAACTAATATTTCTTTGTTTTTCTGCTACGACAATGTATGATATTTAAAAATATAATTTCTTAAATTTAAATAGTCGAATTATTTACACAAAGCAGATAACTTAACATAAATTTAAGCCCAAGATTTGACTTGGCTAGTCTTCACATACAATTTTTCTTATATTTGGCTAATAAACTTATCTTTATGTTACTGTTTTCATATTGTAGAGTCAACATATCCTACTCTTCGTTAAAAAAAAATCTGATACATTTACATTAAAATAAAGCATCAATGGTCCTGTACGCCTAAACGTTCATTATTCTAAAGATAATTTATAGATAGTATGCAGATTTTCCGATTGCTTGGAAACTGTTTCAAATCTTAAAAATACACTGTTTTCAGATTTTTTCCTTTGTATACATACAATTACCTATCTGGACACCAAATTTCAACTTTCTATGTCATCTGGAAGTGGGTTAGGTTTTTGATCTATATGTCAGTCAGTGATAAAAATGGCGATTTTTAGATGATTGTATCTCAATGACCGTTTGAGCTATATTTATGAAATTTGGGATTCTAGTTAACTTGAGGGGGTTTAATACATAAACCAAATCTCAGGTATTTACGTTAAAAAGATTTTGAGTTATAGAGGCGTCAAAAGTCGCTCCATATGGTTCGGGTGAAACTACACTAGGCAGCTTCGACTTTTTTTTTTTGCTTGGCTTGACACGCTGCCGCGTGTCTCCATATTGCAGTAAACGATAACTGTCAAATAAACTTACTAACTTACTTGAAACTTATGAAACAGGGCTTAAGTCTATAATTTACAGCTATGAAAATAGTATCATAAAATATATTGGGACTCGGTGAGACTGACGTTTCTTTAAGTTCTAATATTGTGTTAGTTGAAATCCAGCCTCCTTATTATATGTCTACGACAGTGTTAACTTGTAACGTTAACACTGTCGTAGACATATAATAAGGAGGCTGGATTAAATTAACGTTAAATTATATTCTGTATACTAATTTCCATAGTGATAAACGCGATGTGTAAGTGGACGATAGCCTAGTTGTGAATGGAAAGGTCTGCCGAGACAATGTCTGGAGGTTCAAAACCCAAGGCGCACACCTCTAACTTTTCGAAGTTATGTGTGTATTGTTTATCAATTAACGTTCGCTTTAATGGTGAATGGAAATATCGTGAGGAAACCTACATGCCTGAGAATTCTCCATAAGAATTTCGTGGGTATGTGAAGTCTGCAAACCCGCACTAGGCCAGCGTGGTAGATTAAGGCCTAAAACCCCCTCAGTAGTAGAGGAGGCCCGTGCTCAGCAGTAGGCAGTATATAATACAGGGCTGGTATTTTATAACATTATTTTATATTAAACGCGATGAGTTACGTTACGCGCTTGTGACGAGCAGGGAAATTAACATGTGTCATCGAGAATAAGGGGAGATGTATTTTTGTCCCCGAAAGGGTAGACAGAGGCGCAACTAGTGCACCCACTTTTCGCCGTTCGTATTCCGTTGAATAATGTGATGGGGGACGAGCCTATCGCCAAATAGGGCACAAATTCCAGACTCTGTGCTGGTACTGAGTAGAAAAACCCAATATCACTTTTCCCGACCCGGGGATCGAACCCGAGACCTCAACATAGCAGACACCAACGCCACCGAGGCAGTCAAATGTACATTTAAAAAAGCGGATGATGATAAATAAGAAACAAAACTTCATTTTCATTTTATTGAGCACATTTTATTTCATACTATATGTATATTTTACATCGATACTTCTAGAACAATAATCATATTATTTACAACGATTTTTCTAATTTATTACTATGTAATATTAAGTATATTGTTTTATAAGTTTATATAAAGCTATATATAATAGGGGCAGGATAAAAAAATGCAGTCATCAAGAAAAAATAAATTTCTTAAAAGAAAAGTATGAGAAAATAAATTTTGCATAGAGGAAGTTTAACAAATAAATATATAACAGGTATATTTATATAACCTTCGCTATAATGGATCTTATTCCCACTGCAATATGGTCCAATTAATGTAAATGAATTAACAGCCTTTCCACAAAAGCCTTGGACCTTATTAAGGCGCATTACGGTTCAAAATTGCAATTTGGTGGCCGCTGATTCAAATAAGAATAGTTTAGATGATCTTATCCAAGAAAAATTAATCTGATTATGATTGACGATATAAATGGCATAAGATCCGATATTTTCAGCAAAATAAACAAAGTTAGAATTACTTTTAAAACTATATGTACATATGTATACAGTTTTATTGATTATACTAGTCATTCCTTACTTACACGAGTATTATTAGTGGTCAATGTTCTTATAAGGCAGGCGTTACAGTCGTAAATTATTTTTATGTAAGTTACAGTGTGTTTACAGTATCGCGACTTACAACTTACGTAACTTATTTGAATAAAACTTACAAGTGTAATACCCGCTTTACATTGATACTTTTTGTCTCAAAAATGTCATTAGTTTTTCTTTTAGAGACTTAAGCGATTAAGCTAATAACACTAGGTTTGTATAGCAAGGCTCAGGCCTTATACTCTATCGAAATTTATCCTATAGTTAAAATATTTAATTTCTACATTGTTGTAAGTCTAGTACATAATATATACAAGACTATAATCTTCTTCGAAGAAACTACTATCGTATGTCAAGGGACTTGTTAGAATAGATGACTTTTTAGTATATTTTGGTAAGTTTATTTCTTTTTTTTTATGGCATTGAACGACGAGACGAGCATGCCGTTTGCCTGATGGTAAGCAATACAACCACCCATAAGCAGTAGCAACACCATCCAGCACCTTGAGTTACAAAGTACTGTGTGGCATTACACTGCGCTCGTCATTCTGAGACATAAGATGTTAAGTCTCATTATGTCCAGTAGTTACACTGGCTACAATGCCCTTCAAACCGAAACAAAACAGTGCATGCACACTGCTGCTTGGCGGTAGAATATAGACATTGCGGTGGTACCCAACCAGACGGACTCTTATATAGGAAAGACCTACCACCAGTGAATTTGTGTTTAAATAATGGCTTTAATAATTAGAAAAAAGATTCTTTGATCAGTGATATTTTTGTATCAACTTTCTCATAAGTTTAAAATCAATGGAAGTTTTAAAAATGTTAATTTATTAATTAACTAGCTTTTGCCCGCGGTTCCGCCCGCGTGAATGAGTTTTTCCGGGATAAAAGTCCCGCGTTATATTTTCCCGGGATAAAATGTAGCCTATGTGTTAATACAGGACATGATCTACCCGTGTGCCAAATTTCATCGAAATCCGTTCAGTAGTTTTTGCGTGAAAGAGTAACAAACATCCATACATCCAGACATTCTTACAAACTTTCGCCTTTATAATATTAGTAGGATTATTCTTAATTTTCGCAGACGACTTTGATATTTTTTGTGTATATTGGAGAATTGAAGTACGAATTTAATAGACCTTTATTCAAATAAGTCCAAGTTGACACGTAAAATATTTTTCTATCTTTCATAATGAAAATCTAGACAATGTTCAGTAACTATATAATATTACTACTATAAGAAACTTCATATACATTTACAAGCCAACATTAAAATACTTAATTCTTTCCAATAACTTCCCAGAATTATTGTCAGCGTAGCTTACTACGCGCGTAGTAATTGCTACGAGCGTAGCATTATTGTTGTACTCCGAGCGTAGTAAAGTTGACCAGCGGTCTACTACTATACATCTTATGGCCAATTTAATTTAAGTGAAAGTCAACATTACTATAACTTTTGTCTAAATTATGACTATTGTGTTATTGCAAATCTAGCTGGCTTTGGCAAAATCATGGATTTTACTTTAACTGTGACATTTACTTTCAAATTTCAAGAAGAAACTGGTATTATATGACGCATTGAAAACTTTGAACTATACAAATATATTTACAATGTCTGATATTGCGTTTAGAGTACAATTTGCCTAGCATTTCATGTATAGCTTGGCGTATTCGTTTACAGCAATTTAACTCAATACTAAGGCATATTGACGTACTTTATTAACTGCCCAAGAGAAAACAAGTACCCACTGTTATAGTTAGAAATATGCTAATATATTGTATACATTGGAAAGTTATTTTTAATTTATACATAGCTTACCATAAAAGCGTTTATACATTGACTTTAGAATCTTAGACAAGGATAAAGGTTTCAAGCTAATTACGATCGTAATTCTTGTGGATTTTGAATTGGAAATATAACGGTAAAAGATGAACACACTGATTTTATTGACTAAAAAACTGAAAAAGAATTTGAAATTCTTAAATATAATAGTAATAATAGAAATTAAAAATTTTTGAAATTCTGAGTTTTTTAGCTTCTAATTTGTTGATTTCTGATTTCGCAAATATTTCTTATATTAATTAATTATTTTTTTAAACATCGAAATTTTCAATATCTAGTGTCTTACGTGTACTGTTAGTTTCCATTCAGCTAACTGATTTTAAAGTTAATTACCGATTATTGTAGTTTTAGTCATAAATGTCTCATTTTATAGAACCATATCCAACCAAGTGGCAAGAAAATCCACATGGTGGCCCTTGGCGACTAATAACTCACTTTACATAGAATTTCCTATTACTACCGTAACAATAGCATTTGTCCAAAAGTTGCGAATCGGCTCAACACACCGAAGTAATTAGAAGATTAAGAGCCTTACTCTTAAAGAACAGTCCAGTTCAGGTACCCCTAATCAGAAAACCCTTCGTTATTAGTATTATCTGACGTGGGGGAAGTGCCAGGGGATTGGACTTGGAGCTGTCGCCCATACATCAGGTCTGATGGTGGCATGAACGAGGACAGGTACTCTGGAGGCGGCCGTATGACTGTTGGGAGGTACCCTGTACCACTGTAAGGGGGAGTGAGGAACCTTCTAGAAGGTGAGAATTTGAAGCTTTGGTTTGACAGGGGAGAAAACGCTGATTTTGACTGGTAATTCTGGAGGTATGGCGGAGATTCCTGATACTGAGATTCAGGGCCATTGATCATCATTTCCATGGCGGCTACAACGTCGCCTTTGCATCTGGCCAGGATAGCTTCTATCTCTTGCCGGCTGCGTCTTGGAAAGACTTTGATCAAGACATCCACAGGTGATTTCTGGTTCTGATAATGACTTTCTTCGGGCACCGGTTCCGACATTTCTTTACGTCTGAACATTTTGTATTTGTAGTCATTGTTCTCCCATTTCTCTTCTTCTTTTTTTACTGGAAGTTCTTCATTTCTGGTCTCCTTCATAGAGAGGTTTTCTGGAGTAAGTGAGGTTTCTGACTCCTCAGGTTCCTCTTCAACATTCAGCTCGTGGTCTGAAGGTGATTGGGGAGGCGGTGTGGTGAGAGGCGGGGTGGTGGTAGGAGTTTTCACTTCTTGGGATTGATCTGCTGATGGTGACGGGCTGGTCGAGCACACTTCTGTGATGCGGGCGCGTTTTTGAACTGTTGACAATGAGAAAGTAGGTTAGAGATATGGAAAACAACATTACTGGTAGTTGTCTGTCGAAAAAGGAACAGAAAGAATTTACCGCAATTAAATAGTCGATAATCGCAAACATTTGGACTTCAGCTAAAAATGCCAAGCTCTATTTTATATTTCCGAGTCAAATCATTAATTAAATTCGAAAGGCAATTGCCAATAATCAATATTATGTTAATACAACTTAACAACGAGACAAGCAAATTTCTCACCTTATACTTAGTTAGCGCGAATTATCAGAATTTGGTAAAATTAAAACAAAATTCTAAATTCAAAAGACACCATATTTTTAAAAAGATGGCTTATTTTTCTGCCTACGCGAGAGAATCGGAATTATAACTTTTTTTACACAGCAAATAACCTGCACGATTATAGTGCACGGCCTTAAACACTCATAAAAAGCCAGAACGTGTGACACAAAAAGGCTGTGGCACTTAGAACAAACAGACGTGGGGACCGAACATTGAAACAAACATTTACTCTTTCTCTTTGTACGCCGTTTTAAACGCGGCTTTTAGCGTTCCATTTTTGAAAATTCTCTGACGCAAAAAATCGTGCTATAAAAATTTATTCATTGCAAAATGTATGTTTTTGTTACGGTACTATATAATAGGTGTGACGAAGTGATGTAGTTTATCTGAAGACACACACACTCACTCACGTCTATTATCCCTGAAGGGGTAGGCAGAGGTGCAACTAGTGCACCCACTTTTCGCCGTTATTCCGTCCAATGATGTGATAGGGGGCGAGCCTATCGCCATATCGGGCACAAATTCCAGACTCCGAGCTGATATTGAATAGAAAACTCAATATCACTTTGCCCGACCCGGAAATCGAACCCGAAATCTCAACATTGCAGTCGTACCATAATACAACTACGCCACCGAGGCAGTCATCAGTCAGGCAGTTTATCTGAAGATTATTATAAATTATAAATAGGTACCTGATATTGAATAAAAATAGTACAGCTGTTGTCTTCTAAATATCTTATTTTGAATAAAATGTACTACGTTTGTTGTAATACTATTAGAGTCAGAGTTTCGTATAAATATATATTTCATTAGGCCATCGGCAGTCGCAGTTGTGAATATTTAAATTTGTTAATGACATCTAGAAAGAAAAAAAGACATCTCGGTAAACAATCCATTTATTAAAAAAAAGACTAGGTGCCGCGATTACAGATTACGTACTCCACATTTTTTTCAATATTCACTTAAGCTAGCATTCTAAAAAGTATTAAATGGATAAATAAATTGTTTTGGTAAACCACTGGTCAAAATTTAAATATCGAATACGAAAATGTTGTCTATAACTGACGTTTACACCAAGAAGAATACTAAAATGTTTAGCTATAACTGACGCTTACACCAAGAAGCTTTTTGGGTATAAGCTTCTTGGCTTACACCTACGAAAGCGCCAGTGTTGTACCATTCGATTACACATATCGATTAACACGTATCGCCTCCCCAATTCGCGTGGAAATATCGCGAAACACCGAAAACCCTCCCCCACGTTGGGCGTTTTAAAAAAACAATAACCAGAGCCATTAAATTCGCACACGCCAGTGGAGCCTACTTTCTAATTGAGCCCGACAATTGTGTTTCTACAAGTGCAGCCACGGCGGCATAAAGCGACCCGTTATTACTAAATCTCTATGTTTATCACGTTTTTATATAGTAACAGAATGTATATTAAATATTGTTACGTTCAATTTAATTTGGTGCCTTTTATTCTGACGTTGATCACTGATGATGTGATTATATTCACAGATATGGCAACTTAAATTACAATACAATTCCTTCTTATTCTATTTCTAAAATACGAACATGAAAAATAATTGAAAAACTTGGTAAGATCATTAGTTGTTTTCGGTAATTGAACCAAACTCATCAGATCCAAACCCTGTGAGTAAGAAATGAGGTTTTGAATTTAAATGTTTATATATTTTTATTCGACTCGGGCCTAGAACCTAAAACCTAAGCAATTTCGTTGCCAAAAAAACAACAAAGCAACTAATCCATAGATTACCAAAACATAATGTTGATGAAAGGATATCCCAACGTCATCCAAAGGTCATATTGTCTCATTTGTAAATATGGCCGGAGGACGTTCCATATTTAAAAAATAACTAACTTCAATACATAACCGCCCTTGTTATTAACACAACAAAAAAACATTATTAAATCCACCTTCTATCTCTTTCACTCTCGCACAACTATCCCGTTCTATATGGCCAGTACTTCTTATTATCAGAATAAAAAACAAAATAAACTCAGCCGCACTATGGCCGTACCAAATAAAATGTACTCCAGTGTATTTTTATTTATTTTGTATGGAGCGAGGGCGTGCATTGTGAATAATTTCAATTGATTATTGTGTTTTATTGTACTGTTCTGTCTTTTGTGTACTTTTGAGTTTCGATTTCATGATGAAACATGGTGGAATGGTGAACAGCCGGGTGTGTAGTCGGTGGTTTGAATGAGCATGTATAAATCCAGTTTATCACACACACACACACACACTCACGCCTGTTATCCCCGAAGGGGTAGGCAGAGGCGCAACTAGTGCACCCACTTTTCGCAGTTATTCCGTCCCGTGATGTGATAGGGGGCAAGCCTATCGCCATATCGGGCAAAATTCCAGACTCCGGGCTGATACTGAATAGAAAAACTCAATATCACTTTGCCCGACCCGGGAATCGAAAACGAGACCCCAGCTTTGCAGTCGTACTGTAATACAACTACGCTACCGAGGCAGTCTATCCAGTTTATATGGTAATGAATATTTTTCTACTGTCACATTGATGGACAAAAGACACCCTAATATGATTATGTAAAGTTTTATCCAAAGGCACGATTTTTTGCTCTAGTACCTACTGTTATTTTTACTTGTTCCCTAGACATCTCGTTATTTTTAATTCTTAAGTTTTTTTTTACAAAACTTTATTCCATTAAAAAGATAATTTCTTTTTGCCAACAGAGATATCATTTTCATACAATTTCAACAACTAATTTAATCTAACGTTCCAAACCACTTGAGCATTTGATTATCTATCTCTGTCGCACTCGTACAAATCCGCCATATCTGTCCCTCTCGTACAATTCCGATACCATTTATTTTTCGAGTAGCACTTCTGTCATATCTCTACCCTTATCTAACCTGGGGGTTGTGCGTATCTTCCGTCTCCCGTCCACTTGAGGTCAGCGGATGCAACCTCAGATTCAATTGTATAAAATGTGCTTACAATTTGTGAAAGGAAGGGTTGGTTTAGCGTTTTATAAATTCTGTTTTCAGTATATTTTGTAGATTTGCTTTGAAAGCTTGTTTATGATACAGTTGTGTAGATATAAATGAGTTTTCATTCCTGTATAGAAAATGTAATTATAATTTTGAGATTAAGGATTAAACGAGGGTTTTTCTGGTCCAGTTGCTATTCCTTTCTACATACATTATGGCTTTATCTCCCAAGGGATAGGCAGAAGTGCACCCAGGGCACCACTTTTCGCCATGTGTGCTCCGTCCCATGATATGTTAGAGGGTAAGGCTTTCACCATATCGACCAGAGCAGACTCCAAGCTGATATTGAGGAAAAAATCGCAACATTACTTTGCCTGACCGGGGATTCGAACCGGGGACCTCAGATGGATGTCGTTCCGCGCACGCAATATCTATCCTGTTGGTAACAGAAACCCCTATATAATACAACGAGCTATGTTCTACAAGCTAACATAAGCTTTAGCTAAAGAAAACATTATTTTGAGGATCGTCAACAAACCTCTACTTATTATACTCATTATATTTGGATTCAGTATTTTCAAAAATACCGTGTAAAATAAAAATAAAATATTATTTAAATTTTGTCAAATTGCAACAATATCTTCACTACTAGTTACTTTGGGTTACATTCGAACCCGTACCACCCAACCAACACCGAACTAAGCCACCAACCCCATAATATTTGTACGTATCATCATATCTCTCATAATAGGCCACAATATAACCCTAGTAAATTAAATCGCACACGAACCCATACAGAACCACTTGAAACATCCAACAAATAAACGTATAGTATTACACAAATGAGCACTTTACTATAAAAATTTAATACTGACCAGTTATTGAAACCTTTTACGTGAAAAAAAGTAAATCGTCTCAATTAACATGGTAAACTGAACCGTATTGTATTTCGATAAAGTTAAAAATGAATCGGCAAATTTGTTACCATTTGCGGCAATGTTGCGAAGGGATGTAGACTTTATTACTTGGAGGATATGATAGAGTATCGTATGGGACGGTTTTTGTCTATTTAGGTTGAAGATCACTCGAACTGTACTCCAATTTCGGGGGTAAGGTTAATGGTTGAGTAATCGACAGACGCCCGAGGGTTCCGTGTGTCTGATATGTTTTGATCTAGATCTGTTCGACTGGAAAGGACAATTAAAATACAACTTGCAACCGTTTCTGCTGGGGGCAGTTGCTGACAACTGAAAAGTTGGTGGGAATTTAAATTGCACCTAACGTGAATACAAACAGAAGTAAATTTTATTTAAATTAAATATGATCGTTTACTAGTTTTACGGTAGTCCAAAAACAAGCATAATTTCTAAATAGTCGTGTCACCGGTCTAACAAATGAACGTTCTTTCGGAGCAATTTTGGCCCGTCATTTTTATAAGATTATATATTAATATTATCTATGGTTAATAATTATCATTTAAATTTGGAACGCATACTGTCAACGATTTCGATAAAAGAGACACCACAAGTTCTAAATTTAAAATAGTTTGACAAACATTTGCGCCAGAAGTCATTAGAAAATCCAGAATCTCGCTCTTCCATAGAGTTTCATTGGACTTTTCTCTTTTTTATCATGTAACCGATACACACGAGCCGATTGCTCTCGCTACGTAACAAGAGCCGTTCCCTTTGCTGGCTTCTTCAATTTTATTTCTTTTCGAATGCTTCGTTTTTTCATTTTATTAAACTTTTCTAATACTCGTGCACTGTTTGTTTTGATTAAATTTGGCAGTGTCGGGTTCACGCGGGGTTGTTTGGATTCCAAATTGATACCAACTTTTAATGTAATTTATATAGATACGTGGACTGTTTTTGAATTCGGTCGAGTGATGGTGACAAATAATTTAATGTTCACAAGATTGTATACAGTAAGTGCATCATGAAATGTAACCTTAGATAAATATAATTTATGTCTATACGTTCTGTTAATAAAAAATGTTACTTTCAGTGTACATAATATATTATTATTACCATCCATCCTTAGATTTCTCAAAGGTTTACTAACATTCCTAAAATTCTACTCTTAGGTCACAATAGATACTGTAAATTTTTTGTAATTTTCTATCTTCAACTTGATGCCGTCTCTATTTTAACCCCTGACTCAAAAAGAGGTAGTTATTCAGATTGGAGCTCTTATTCCCTAGCGGCAAATAACTAATTTGCCCAAACCTACCCTTACGCTATATTAATTCAAGCTAAATAAAGCACTGGACCAATTGAACTGACATTTTATGAAGCTACTAGCTTTTGCCCGCGGCTCCGCCCGCTTTAAAAAGTTTTTCCGGGATAAAAGTCCCGTTGTATGTTTTCCCGGGATAAAAGGTAGCCTATGTGTTAATCCAGGACATGGTCTACCCATGTGCCAAATTTCATCGAAATCCGTTCAGCAGTTTTTGCGTGAAAGAGGAACAAACATCCAAACATCCATACATTCTTACAAACTTTCGCCTTTATAATATTAGTAGGATTTAACATCGGATTTTTAACATCTATCCACTAAATATTATCAAAATCACCGATATAACGGTGGGGCCATGTTTAAAAGAATTTGAAGAAGATCGTCGAATGTATTTACCAAACATAAATAAGTTAGTTTATTGGGGCGGTAAATATAGTTTTTTTTTCGTAAAAGAAAGCTACACGTAGACAAAAAATGTAATAGCTGTACTTTACCTAGTTCCCGACCATAGCTTCGTTTCTAATCTGGTTGACAATATAAATCTTCGATACAGTTAACACGACCGCAGTCTCCCCTTCTACAATCACTATTTCAAGTGGCGAGTGTTTTAGTCACATTTTCAATCGTATCGCACCCGGTTATCAAGAGGGTGGGCAGATATGTAAACTTGAGGTTTGATCTTTGTGGAATAATTAGTTTTTAATTTGAAGTGATTGTGTTGTTTATCTACAGCTATGCTATTTTGTAATGTCTTATGACTACCACCGTACCAGCCTTGTATTATATACTGTACTGCTGAGCACGGGCCTCCTCTATCACTGAGAGGGTTTAGGCCTTAGTCGACCACGCTGGCCTAGTGCGGGTTGGTAAACTTCACATACCTTCGAAATTCTTATAAAGAATTCATTAGGTATCAAGGTTTCCTCACGATGTTTTCCTTCACCGTTAAAGCGAACGATAATTGATAAACTATACACACGTAACTTTGAAAAGTCAGAGGTGTGTGCCTTGGGTTTTGAACCTCCAGACATTGTCTAGGCAGACCGTTCCATTCCCAAATAGGCTATCGTCCACTTTTGTTTATCTCTATTCTATATACAAAAAAAACTATACATCTATTGCACTTTTCCAGTTGAAAATGTTTATTGTTTCATAGTAAATCATCAACAGATACCAAATCACCTTATTATTAAAAATATACATTAGTCTTATTTTGATCACGTTAGTAATAATTTGAAGCCGCTACAAATTTAATATAATCCAAGACCAGTCCCGATTCCATCATTAAACAATCATAAAACTATTAATAAAACCCATCCCCTTTCAACTCTGTTGAATTTTAACCCCTAATTTTCTACCCTTGGACGCCAATATCAGAAATTAGTGATACAATACGGAACCCGGTGCAAATTCTACCAATTGTTTGTGACTTCTGTTGAGAGTTTAATAATTGAAAATCGACCTTTTGCATAAAGTAATAAGATTCGGATTCAAACGCCAAATATTTTCTATAAGTCTGAGGCGACGGGTGGTGACAATAAACCAAATGTCTATTGTGAAATTGTATTAAACGTATATGTATCCTATCGCTAATGTAATAAAGTTTAATTTTGATTGGATTAGAATGGATCGCTTGTGCATCAGATCGGAGAATTAGTAGTCTATTACGAAATGTAGGGTTGCCACTTTTTGAACGCAATCACACATGTTAAAAAATATAATGTAAATGTAGCAATTCGTCAGGGATAAATAATGTCAAAAAAACTGTTATATATTATGTATACGTGCGTAGACTATGGGTGCATGCGTACACGCTGCGTTGAGACAGCGCTAATAAATCGATGTGCTAGTAACCGGCTTTTAGTTCACACCTGCCCGAGGCACAACAGAGGCGACGAGGATGGGATTCGAACCACAAAGTACTTTAACATCAACACTTTCAGTTTTAAATCTTCCCAAAAAACTTCTTTTTTTTCTCACTTAAGCGGTATTTCTCAATGCTAGTTACGCGGTATTGTTCTATTTCCAACGCATTGTTTTCTAATGGATCTAGGTATTAGCAAATTAAATACTATCGAACCTAATTTACTGAGTGCGTCAACAAGTACCGAATTGGCTCAATTCGAGGAAACGTTTGATGCCAATAACTAAAGAAATTATCTTCAAGACATGATTTGAGGTGCTGATGAATAGGAAAAGTAGGTACCATCCGTCCCATTTGATCCAAAAATATCACATTTTCACATTCTTATCTTATTTTCGTACAATTATCATTAAACGAAAACAAGTAGTGTCCTCACTGTAGTGTCCTCACCGGCGAGGATCGCGAGTTTCTCCCATAATTTTTTAATAAAAATGATCTCTTTTATTTTTTTACATCCTCTTCCCTGCCAGCTCGAGCTGGCTTTTTAGTTTTCATTATTAATTTTAATCCCAATAGAAATGTCGGTAGTTATTTAAGTGACTTTTTGTATCCATAATAGTTATTACAATCAATTTAATGTATCTTGACTTATCATAAGTGCAACTATGTTCGCCTACGTGATGAATAAAGTTTTTTTTTTTTCATTTAGCAAGAAAAAATTTGTTAAACTTAAAAGAATACAGCGTTTTAAATCGAGACAGTGCCAACCCTAGCAAGTATACCCGCGGTGCACTAAATTAAGTACCGCCACTGTATTTAGCAGCGCTCATTGTGCTCGGATTACACCGGCAATAAATAAATACCACGACCAACCCCACCAACCCCACCCGTAACCCCACGCAGTTTAATATCACATGTCACTGATGTTTATTATAGAATACGGGGAATTTATAAGACGCAATTAAAAAATACATGATGTATTAAGGAGTTAATACATCCGACTAAAGGTAGTTAGGTGCTGTAAACCGGTCATAGCAGTCATAGGTTCGATTCTTACGGTCGAATACACTGGTTGAGTCGACTAGATATCATAGAGAGAATAAAACTATTTTCGATACGAAGCTATAAACAATATATTGCGCCGACTCCACAATGCAGAGCGATAAAGGTAACGAATTTTTGGTTAAATACTCAAAGATAATGAAGGACTTTAATCATTTGAAACTACTTGACTGCCTCGGTGGCGTAGTATTACAGTACGACTGCAAAGCTGAGGTCTCGGGTTCGATTCCCGGGTCGGGCAAAGTGATATTGAGTTTTTCTATTCAGTATCAGCTCGGAGTCTGGAATTTGTGCCCGATATGGCGATAGGCTCGCCCCCTATCACATCATGGGACGGAATAATGGCGAAAAGTGGGTGCACTAGTTGCGCCTCTGCCTACCCCTTCGGGGATAACAGGCGTGAGTGTATATGTATATATTTATATATAGTTAAGTGATTTATTAGACACTTACTAGATTCTGTTCGCAACTCCGCTCGCGTGGAAACGTTTTTCCGGGATAAAAGTACCGCTATATATTTTTCGAAGTAAAAAGTAGTCTATATGCTATTCTAGACTATAATATCACCGCGCCAATTGCCAAACATCCAACGTTCAGCCGTTCTAGCGTAATTGAGTAACAAACATCCAAACTTTCGCATTTATGATAGACTACATTTTGGCTGCCTCCGTGGCGTAGTTGTATTAGGTACGACTGCAGAAGTCTCCAGTTCGATCCCCGGGTCGGGTAAAGTGACATTTTTCTACTCAGAATCAGCCCGGAGTCTGGAACTTGTGTACTATATGGCGATAAGCTCGCCCCCTATCACATCATGGGACGGAATACGCACGGCGAAAAGCCAGTGCACTAGTTGCCCCTCTCTCTCTACCCCTTCGGGGATGACGGGCGTGAGTGTATGTGTGTGTAACACACTGGCAAATAGCTCATTAGCTCGTTATTATGACCGTCCTATAGTAGTTTCAGTAAATCCCAATATGCACACGATATGCGTGCCATAAATTTTAAGCACAATGGCGGAACACAATGCCGTTGGCCGGCCGCCATGACAACGCATTGACCGGTGATTCACTGACGCCTGCTACTGTCGGCCATCCTCGACATGGCTTACTCGACACTGATTAAAAATTGCAGAAAAGTGAACAGCATCAAGAAGCTTGTAGATAAAGGTGGAGGCACACTCGGAATACCTAAGTAAGGTGACTGATCGGTCACTCTCTTTCTGAATCCTACTAATATTATAAAGGCGAAAGTTTGTAAGAATGTATGGATGTTTGGATGTTTTGATGTATGGATGTTTGTTACTCTTTCACGCAAAAACTACTGAACGGATTTCGATGAAATTTGGCACACGGGTAGATCATGTTCTGGATTAACACATAGGCTATTTTTTATCCCGGGACAATATAAAACGGGCCTTTTATCCCGGGAAAACTCATTCACGCGGGCGGAGCCGCGGGCAAAAGCTAGTACATACATAAGACACAGACAACACACATCACTCTCTCGTTCTGTAGGACGTAGATTTTTCTACAGTATGAGACTGATTCCTAATTTTTTTTTTGTCTCGCAAAAGTAGGTACACAGTGAGAGAGAGAATTCTATACTGGAAAGTTTTATAGACCAAAATTTTGTAATCAATATAGGCTACATATAGGTACATATACACTCACGCCTTTTATACCTACCCGAAGGCGTAGGCAGAGGCGCAACTAGTGCACCCACATTTCGCCAATATTCCTTCCCATGATGTGATAGGGGGCGAGCCTATCGCCATATGGGACACAAATTGCAGACTCCTAGCTGACACTGAATAGAAAATATAGGCTACATAGACAGTTTCAATCAATTTTGATGACAGTTGCAAGCCATCATCCAATCAGAACCATCAGATCTGTCAGCAATAAACTCCCCGCTAGACTATCGATACTTTTTAATCATCAAATATCAATTTTTACCAACGAGAAATCTCATATTTGACCAATATCAGGTTACTTGACCAAATGTTTGAACAAACGTGGTTGTCACACAATAAGGCTGTAATCCAATATTTGTCATTTACCCCATTTTGGCCCCTTTGCGATTAGAGCGTTTTTGTACAATCCTTATCGCTCTAATTATTTTTACCCTTAAACCGCATTTTTGATGCATCATTTTTCAATTGAAAACCAATTTCCTATAACTTTTAAAGCAATTTTTATTTCAAAACTATTGCCTGAAATAAATACGATTTTTTCTAACAAACCTTTTAAACATTATGGATTAAAATCCAATTAATAAAAGCATCAATTAAATTAATAAGGGGCGGCTCGCCCCCACGCGGGGTGCCTGATTGATTCCGAGTCCGTGGGGTGCATGCTACGATCGATTGACCTCTAATTGTATGTAAAATCATACTCCCATTATTGAAACCTTTTAGCAATACTGGCATAGTGTTTATTTTTTTTTGTTCCATAACCGGCTAAGGTCAAAAAACGTGCTGCCAAATCATAAGTATGTAAGATGCATATAGCATAAAAACATTAAAAAAATGGTGGAAATTTTGACAGTTCTAATAATCGGATTGTGTGACGCCATTTTGTAATTACTGTTAATATAAATTCTGGAATTTTATACCTTCTATGTAGCTTATATTTAATGAATACCGGCAAATTGTGAAATATTCCTTGCTTTTTTTGTAAATTGATTGATTGATGAATGAGGAAGATGCCTCGGTGGACCACCGCTCTAAGGTCCCGGGTTCGAATACCGCGTCGAGTAAAGTGATTTTTGGATTTTTCTGCTCAATATCAGTTCAATGTGCCAATATGTAAAAATAGTATAATAATTACTTGTTTTTGTTGCAGGTAGACAAACGTGAATCTATTTATCACCAGATGATAATCGATGAACACCCACACAGCTGATTGCACTAAGGAAATTCCAGGCTTCATTCTTAAAGGTGAACAAAACAAATTTTGAACTTGTACCGGAGAAGGAATTAACTCAGTCTCCAATAATATTTTTAATCATTTGAAACGCAACAGAAAACTACATAACGGTTTTTCCTCATAGAAAATGTGACAGAAACAATAGCGCCAATCCAGTTCATACTGCTTGGAAACAAAAGTTGAATCTACCAATCATAAATGTATACACAAAACTAAAAACTCAACTGGCAGTTTACTTCTCTGTCCCTAGCCTACACAAAAACAAAAAATCTTCAACACATTTAAAAATTTAATAAACAGTACGTTATAGGTTATAAAAGTAATAGTCAGTAGGCACTGTTTACTGCAATATCCTGGGCGCGCATACCTCCGCGGCCCACAATGCCTTTCTACATAGCTCTAGGCCGCGGTCGAGCTGGTTCAATATGTAGGAGGCAGCGGGAGCGGGTTTATAAGCGAATAAATCGCTGATGGGGAAATTGTACATTTTTATGAGACAGCGAGATGGTTTCATTTGCAGATTATGAGGAAGCACCATAAATTTAAAACATATTTAAGAAAAATACAGATTAAGTTATTTTTATAGCAGCTAGACTATCGGTGATAGTCTAACAAAAGGATCAAACTTATAATAATTTATGAAGAGTTTAAAAAGTAATAAATATCTATATTAGCAATGAGAAGAATGCTAAGATGAAACTATAGATAACATAACATATTTTTTATTGTCTATATTTAACGAAAACTTTGTGTCTACTAGTCGCAAATAATATTCTAGTAATAAATAGATTTAAAAGTACCAAACTCTTGCCAGACAATTTAAAGTGCACAGATAAATTATTCTGCTGATGTTCAAATATGCATTATTCGTTCAAAGATATTACGAGTTATTAATCTGAAAACGTGTGCACTTATATGAATATTACTCAACAGCTAACAATGACAATCGTAAGTGTAACTGTGCCTTTTTCTACAAATAAAAAACAGTGAAAAAGCATAGCTAAATCTATTTTCAATGACATAAAAAAAAACAGAATAATGACTTAATAAAATGTCGAACACTTATTAAAAGTATTACTAAAGAATTGAATTGAATTATTAAAAGTATTCTTTCGAATTCCCACCTCCTACGCCTTGTACCATAATAAGAACGCAAGTCCTTACGTGCCAGCAAACCGCTCATGCCGCTGCGTACACCCAAAGATATTGTGTGTTCTCTATATTACATTTTATCACTACGTGAGGTACATCCCTAAGGAGGGAACAGTAAATAAAGATGCTTTATGTTCTTATTTCAAGTATTAAGCTGGTTATTAGGTTTTACGAAGCTTGAGACAAAGTGTGACGGGTTCGAGCCCCGTCTAAAGTTTTCGGGATATCATATGTTCAAAATCTTTTTTTTTATTGCATCTAATGAAGAAACGAGCATGCCGTTCGCCTGATGGTAAGCAATGCGACCACCCATAAACAGTAGAAACACCATCCAGCACCTTGACTTACAAAATACTGTGTGGCATTCCACTGCGCTCGTCATCCTGAGACATAAGATGTTAAGTTTCATTATGTCCAGTAGTTACACTGGCTACAAAGTCCTTTACAAAATAGTGCATGCACACTGCTGCTTTGCGGTAGAAATAGACATTGCGGTGATAGTCACCCAAACGGACTCTTACATATGAGAGGCCTACCACTAGTAAAATGGTGGGAGTTGCGGAATATATGTTTTTCATTTACGAAATTTTCGCTTTTGCTTGACTATTTTTCTATAAGTATTGCTTGGGGATTAGTAACAAAAATGTAATAATAATCACACGTATTAGCAACTAGAATGTTTGCAGCCCAATCCGTGCCAGCAAATACATAAACCATCCATTGTTCTACTTTAAATAGCATTTAACACTCAGAAAACCTACCATTGTAATGTGATCCTCCTAGCCAGTTTCGGCCACGGCGGCCAATCTTAACGGAGATCAGCTAGGTATGCAGGAGAATTATAGTGCACAAGTGTGTGCGCAATACACAGGTGCACTCGCTATTCCTTCACTCTCGTTGTCCGGTGAGACGGCAATCCGACATGACCGGTGAGAGATCAGGCGCAGGACCAACGTCTTTACGTGCGTTCTGAGGCACGGCCGTATCATACCGCCAACTTCCTGACTCCGAGCTGCAACTGAGTAATTTTTAAGATGGAAAAACCCAGTCACAATATTTTTGACTCGACCCGGGATTCGAACCTAGGACCTCAACGTACAAATCGTATTCGTAACGCGTACGCAATACAACTACGTCACTGAGGCACGAACCTACCATTATACTATATTCAAAAGAAGAAAATTTTTCAAAACGCTACGAAACAAATTAGTTCGCAAACCAAGATCAAAACACCCGCATACAATAATACAAAACATTAATTAAACACGTGCGAATAACAAACTGTTAACCCGTGAAAGGTTCACGTGAGTTCTTCAAAGCTATTTTCGCGTTGAGACATGAATTCAGTGGCATTAATTTAGAAAGTCGCGAGTCGTATATAAAGAACGCCACTTGTCGCGTTTCAAATGCAGTTACTGGTGGTAGTCGACTCGATAACGTAAGCTTTGTTGGTGAGAAGTCGTCGTCGTGCTCATAGAGTTCCTGATTTCTCGACTTTTTCATTTCTCGAGGCATGAGGATTCTTGACCAATGTTTCTCGCGTTCCGAGAATTTTATAAAGGTTAAAAAATCGTTATGTATATCATATTCTCGTGGGCCACCGAATTTTAACACCTAATGTAGGTACTGTGATCGCTATCTATGGTAGCAATACCACCACGGGCGTAGCTAAAGGTTTCACAAAGGTCCGAGGATACATAGGTCAGGTATTACCCCCCCCCCCCTTCGTATCCACACATTCAGTGGTATTTTTGCGTTGGGGTTTGTTAGGTTTCATCTTATTACATCCTTAGCAACATCAGTAGTTTACCACAGACCTATGCACATTGCAGATCGATTAGAATACGAGAAATCTATACTAGACCATTAGATTATACATGCTAGTCTTTCCGAGTATTTAGTGCTCAGGCCTAACACAGACCACACCACGCATTTATACCACCATCATCAAGCCCTCCAAGTCTTTGGTGATGGCATCATAAATTACAATCCATGACGCTACGACACATTTAAAATTCGAACGCCTTCGAGATGCCGCTATCACGTGGTATCCCGCACTTTGATGTAGCGCGTATTAATCACAAGCTGGGCGTGCTGTAAATATTTTATAAAGTCGCAGCTGCAATTAACTAAGTACCCGAGTTGAACTGCGTTGAATGGAACGTTGCGGCTCAAATCACGTTTGTTGCGCCCAAATATTACTTTTTTAATTCTATTTGAAACGAAGTCATGGTTTTTGCGGTAAAACAGTTCATATAGATATTTTATAGAGCGTAAAGCGGGTCACCTTATAGATGGTTACATAAATAATTGAAATCAATACATTACAAGAGAGATCGTAGATCTTTCGACGATCTGAGTATAAATATAAGAGAACCTGTTACATTGCGTAAAACGGAACAGGTTTTGTGAGGTAAAGCCTTTTGTGTCCTCAGGACGAAAATAAAGGAACGCCTTTTGATAAAATTGATGTAGTGCAGTATTATCTTTCACGAGTTACATCGTTGTAACCAAAATTTCAAGGTCGTTCCCTATGGGCTGCAGTATTTTTTTTCGTGTGGTCACTGGTGCAAGGAAAACAGTGGCACTTAATAAACTTTTTGTCGATAGTTTTATTTAGACTCTTGTTTTTAAGCATTGTATGCTAGCAGACCTAATAATAAGTACCATAAAGTCAAAATTTAGAGTTCCATAATGAGAAAATATGCGTCGCTTGATCTATAGAATTCCACTTGTCTTTAACATAATCCGTGTCATGCTCCAACTCATAGAGTTCCTCAGACCTGAAAACATCAACATCAGAAAACGTCTCAACCTCGCGAAATATAATTATCAGTTATATTTTAGACTAATGAGATATTATTATTTAATTAGATTAGGTACGATAATCGCTAATTTCTGCAATTTACACCATACGAGCCCCATAAAAGCGCATGTAGACTTGAAAGCGCTCAGACGAGCGCACTGTCGCTTATAAATACACGCTTTTTACGCTTACAACGCTTTTTACACGTAAACGTGTTTAATCGAAGAGTGAATTATTTTCTGTAGTTTCTTAACAAAACCACAGATGCATATAATTAAAAGTTTCTATAAGAAACGTGTGATTAATAAATTGTAAGAAATAGCTGTAGACTGGGGTTTAATTATAAAAACAATTCAATCACACCAGAACGGCTATGCGAATATGGATGTCATTTGGCACAGAAATAGATCATAGTCTGGAATTATAGCACATCGGCTATTTTTTTTTTAAGAAAATATATAGCGGTATTTTTTTACCGGCAAAACTTTTTCATACGTTCGGAGCTGTGGGCATAAATATGTGTGAACCGAATATTAACTTCAGAGCGTTGTCGTACAGAAAGAACATGATATACACGCTTAACGTGACATACGTGTTCTATCGTATATATGAAGTCCGGAGTTTCTTTCTGCCTTTCTTCTTCGGGTAGTCATCACTTAGGTAGCTAGTGAAAGGCTGTTAGGTTAGCTAGGTTAGGATCGGTACTGTCCTCCCCGGTGAGGTACGCGACGCGTGCCTTCCATTAATTTTAATAAAAATTATTCTTTTTATTACCTCTTTTCTGCCAGCCCGAGCTTGGCTTCTTTATATTTATTTTTCATTGATTTTGCTCCCTATAAAAATGTCTGCAATTATATAAGTGACTATATGTAATACTTAATAATTATTATTAATTGAATGTATCTGGACTTATCACGAGTGCAACTATGTTCGCCTACGCGATGAATAACGTATTTTATTTTATTTACCTTATATAGCTTTTGCCCGCGGCTCCGCCTGCGTTAAAAAGTTTTTCCGGGATAAAAGTCCCGCTTTATGTTTTCCCGGGATAATAAGTAGCCTATGTGTTAATCCAGAACATGATCTACCCGTGTACCAAATTTCATCGAAATCCGTTCAGTAGTTTTTGCGTGAAAGAGGAACAACCATCCATACATCCAAACATCCATACATTCATATAAACTTTCGCCTTTATAATATTAGTAGGATTAAGTTTTGCATGCATGTATTTCGAAACTATAAAACACGATTTTTGCTTCCGGCTCTGCCTGCGCAAATGAGTTTTCAGATGTTACTCGTTGATAATAGTAAAAAAAACAAAATCGGTCCAGTACTTTTTGAGAATATTCGTTACAAACATACAAAAATATTTCCTCTTTATAATATTGGTATAGATAGTATAGATTAATCAATATAACATGATAAAAGGGAGCAGCACTAGTTGCACCTCTGCTTACCACTTCTATAAAAGGCGTGAGTATATATGAATTATTATAACCTTCTGCCGCATGATAAATCTTAATAAATCTATAAAACATTATTTCCCCTCCACGGTACCCTAATTTTTAAGTCTAACAATACCCGGATCTCGTTAACCGGGCAACAATAACCCGCCGTGTCGGGCGCCATTTTACCCGATTTTTATCCTTTTTCTCAAGCGGGCAACACTTGCGTTGTGACAGCCGTAATTGGTTGCTAACTGTGCAATAACTTTCGATTTTTACGTGGAAATGGTTTGACAATTTATGTTGGGTTTGTTTTATGGATTTTATAGTAGAATTTACTTTAAGCGACCACGCTGAGGACACCAACTGTGAAGTACGAACCTCGGCTCAGGTCCGTCGCTGAGAGAGGACAAAGACATCATCAGTTAGAGATTGATAGACTTTGTAGCCGAAGCAATAAAATGACATGCGTATTGCAGTCTCACACAATAGTGTGTAATTCAAAGTTCATTATTTCGTACTTCACTACTACTGGTAGTGTTTACCATCAGACGAGCAGCTGTCTTGTCAAGTAATTTCATCAAAAATGCTCAAAAACGTCTCTAAATTAAAAATAGACTATCTAATACATGATTTGATCTGATCTTATAGATTAACAAACTAATACAGGCATCAACAGTATAATTTTTATTGTAGAAACACTCTGCTTAATTAATTAAACCAATGAGGATTTAATTGAGATCTACCCTCGCCCGAAGGATCGTAACCGGAAACCAAGTCATTAGCAAACGCTTCGGGACAAGATTAGCACCTCACTGTAACACGTCCTTGGTGTGAACCCGAAAACCGCAGGAGGAGGGCTATAATTATAATAATCCTACTAATATTATAAAGGCGAAAGTTTATAAGAATGAATGGATGTTTGTTCCTCCTTCACGCAAAAACTACTAAACGGATTTCGATGAAATTTGGCACACGGGTACATCATGTCCTGGATTAACACATAGGCCACTTTTTATCCCGGGGAAACTTTTTAACGCGAGCGGAACCGCGGGCAAAAGCTAGTAATAGTTATATATTGCCCACTGATCAACACGGGCCTACTCTAGTACTAAGAGGGTTTTAAGCCAGATCCACACGATCTGGCGTATTAGCAAACGTGTGGACGCCTCGCGAAATTAACCAAGCAGCTTTGGCACGAGTGTTGGGACTGTTTGGAGCCGGCGTTATGCAATAGTCCAACACGCTGGCCTAATGCCGGTTGGCAGACTTTACATACCTTTGAAAATTGATTTTCGAGAATAAGGTAGCTTTCCATACGATGTTTGCCGTTAAAGCGAACGATAATTGATCAACAATGAAATGAAATGAAATCCTCCTAGCCAGTTTCGGCCACGGTGGCCAATCTCAACGGAGATCAGCCAGGTACGCAGGAGATATTATAGTGCACAAGTGTATTTATTTATTTTATTTTATTTATTTATTTTCGGGAAACAAACAGAACAATATTATTTACAAATTAAAAACATAAAAAAATAAAACATAATCCAGAAAAGTTTCCACTAAAATATAAGTACATAAAAAGTTGGTGGACAAAAAGATAACAAATTCATTACATCTTTCAAAAAAAAGCAAATTTAACTACAAATGGACTTTAAATGTTTTAATAACGACTTCTTATAACTAACGATAGACTCATGAAAAATATCGATATCGGAGAATAACTTATTATATTTCACAGTGGATCTATGGACAAAAAGATTTGAACAATAGTTAGTTTTAGCTGCGGGTGGTTGAAATGTGTATGGATTACGTGTACGGGTCCCAGAGCATTTATAACCTATTCTACTTAAAAGATATGGAGAATCGATAAAATTATTGATAATTTTAAATAAAAATATTTGATCTCTTATTATTCTACGGTCCCTGAGCGGCATAATATTATTAATAAGGTCTAATGATGTCAAGCTACCCGATCGGAATTTTAAATATTTAATAAATTTGTTCTGTATTTTTTCCAATTGGTCAATATAAATATGGTATTGAGGATTCCAGACTACAGAACAATATTCTAGAATCGAACGAACAAAGGAATTAAAAAGCAATAATTCCTTTGTTCGTTCGATTCTAGAATATTGTATGCGCAATACACAGGTGCACTCGCTATTCCTTCACTCTCATAGTCCGGTGAGACGGCAATCCGACATGACCGAAGAGAGATCAAGCGCAGGACCAACGGCTTTACGTGCTTTCCGAGGCACGGGGTATCACACCACCAACTTCCTGACTCCGAGCTGCGACTGAGTAAATTTTAAGATGGAAAAACCCAGTCACAATTTTTTTGGCTCGACCCGGGATTCGAACCCAGGACCTCAGCGCGCAAATCGTACTCGTAATGCGTACGCAATACCACTACGCCACCGAGGCAACAATAGACTAACTTCGAGAAATCAGAGGTTTTGAATGCGGACATCCAGCTTGGTAAACCGTTCTCCCAACCAGGCTACCGTGCACTGATGACTGATGTTACTCCTATGTAAATGTATCTTATGTATTGTATTGTTTGAGTAGGTACCGCCACGTGGTCTATTTCTAATTCCATGTATCGGAATGAAAGTATTTTTGTGATCCAATGTGAAGGATTTTGGAGCCGGTGTGATTATTATGCATTATAAGATGTAGATGTATGATGTATACATATTACTATAAAGATATGAATGCAAAAACTGTAATTATTGTAATTTACAAAAAGATATTTAACTACCAATTAATATGTAACTTAAAACTGTATGTTTTACTAAGAAAAACAGTTAAATAAAAAATTTGAATTGTTAAAAAAAAAAAGAATAATGTGTAACTTGCATGAAATAAAAGGCTTTTTTATTTTATTTTATTTATAAGATGTAGAAAGAAGGAAAAAGAAAGAAAAAGAGTTTTATTGTTGGCACAAAATGCAGTTATAAAAAGAAAACACTATTTTTACACAACAATTCATGTGCCAACAATGGGCTACTCATTCAGCTTAATGCTGCTGCAATACAGCTGCAGCGCTGGTTTTCAATGTGCAGCCCAAGTGTCGCACGGATGTCTAGTCGGTAAAACAAACTGGAGCCATTAACAAAATCCATGTAGTATCTAATTACTCAGAATGATCCACGCGGTGTAGAGGCACGAATTGCTTAGTTATTAAAAGATGTCCGCTTTATGTATGGGTGCTGACCCTCAAAATTTAACCAGACTCAAGCTTCATGGATCCATTAAAAATATTTTTAGACACCACCATTTATAACTAACTTTTTTAAGCATGTGTTAGAGCAAAAATATTTTTTGTGCGGGTATTAATGACATGATCTACAATTTTTGCTATAAAAGCATAGAACGTTGGACAGTTCGAGTCAGTTGGTCATTGCCTTCGTGCCGGTTGTTCGCTTGGTGATATTTTTTGTGAAGGTATTTCTGTAAAGTCAGTGGTACATATTTTTATTTAAATCAAAACCGTTGCAGTTTCTAATACATGTTAATTTTAAGTGTAGTTTTAAGGAAAATAGTCGAGTAAAGAAAGTCGGAGGACCATAATTAGACGATTTATTGCAAAGGCTAGTAGGTTAGTTTTTGCAAGTACTATCCAAATATGTATAAAGTATCTTGGTTAGAATTTTAAGCCCGTTTTCAGACATGTCCATTGCTGGTTGTATTTCAATACTAACGCACTATATTCCTATCAAGCGAGTGATTTGTTCATCTTATCATTCAAAGAACGTAAGACTTACCAGGAGAATCCTCAGGAATGTCAGTGTAATGGTGCGGCGCGGAGGTAGTCTGACCGGCGTATAGTAGGTTCAATTCCCGTGCTTCGTTCTCTTCTTGTGCTTGCTGCCGTCGGAGAGCCACCTACAATTTAAACAAAGATTTTTATACAAATACAATTAGAGTGATTAACTACTCTAATGGCGAATTCAAGATTATGTACAATATGTTTTTAAGCAAAAACGTGATGTAGTCGGAAACTGTGTACTTTTACATAAAATGTATATGTGCAAAAATCTGCACAAAGAGCGCGGGAAACAATAAGTGTTACCAGCGCGTTCAAAATACGCGATGTGCATAGAGCCTTATATCTATTCTAAGGCTACATTACTGACAAAATAGCCACAAATCTTTTGTAATTACCAAATCGAAAAAGACTTTAAAATAATATACTTTTCATATTTATTTTTCGAGGTAACAGTTTTGTTCGTTTTTATGCACCGAGATTACATAGACCTACACTTTGGCTCTATGAGATAAGATGCAAGCAACAATTATCTTACTAAATACTATGGTTAAAGGTGGTATTTATTGTTTAACATTTCTATCTGAATAAAAAATATAACCATTGCCTTCCACTTAGTTTCTCATATAGAAAGTGAACAGACTTGCTGATGCACTTCGTATCGTGATTAAGATTTTTAGAGGCAAAAGCATCCCGCTTATCTGATATTCCTGTTGATTTCCTATAAGGGAGGCATTGAATACACTATTCTGATATTGTGGGCTTTCATGAGCAATGTAAATTGAATAACATGAGCAAAACACCAACTGCCAGATCTCAAGACACGGTGAGCTCTTTCTGCGTAGATCGGACCGTCAATAACTATAAAAAAAATGTGTAATTAAAAAATTAAGGTGGATATTGTAACATTATCTTTTCGGACAACCAGCACCTTAGTCCGCCCTGTGACCATGAAGGCTCTAAAGTATTCGAGACTTCGGGAGAAAATATAAATTCAAAAACGCAGGAAATCCGTAAAATAGTTTTATTTCAATGGAGATTACTTTTTCGACCCAATTGCTCGCGTCTATTATGAAACTTTAACACTGTACAATGCGATTGAAATAGAAAAGGATCAACTTTGCACCATATTGTGAGTGTAAATAATTAAATATTCAAACTCACCACAGCTACTCCTGAAAGTCAGAAGCAGCGGTGTGCATTTTATGATACCGAGTGGTGAAGCTCAGCGAGTCTCTGAGAACACTAGTCAGTATTAATCCACAATGATAATAATTAAGTAGAGATAGAGAGTTGGAAATATATTTTTCTACTTCCCTCCATAGCAATTACGGGAAACAAAATAATAAACTAAGGAGTTATTTTAAGCTAAATTTTGGTTGCGGATCGCCCGCTCCACGTTATATACTTTCTCGGGGCAATCTCTTCTCCTAATCGTTGATGTCTCATCCTTTCTCAGTGGCCGTCCTGAGCCGAGGTTCGTAATCCGTTAGTGGCTTGCCCTCAGCATAGTCACTTAATTCAAAGGGTTGCGAGCGCCTTCTGCGTTCACCCTAAAGACCGGTGTGGCCAGAAAAGCTGACTCGCGTCAGGCTACTGGCAGTAGAGCCATTAACAAAATAAAAATCTCGGGGCTTTCTTATATAACCTTATGTCCTTTTTTAGGTCTCTAATTATCTCCATACCTTTCATCAGAATCAGTTTATTGATTCAGCCATGTAAGCGTAACAGACAGACAGACTTATTGTTCTATTTTATGATAGGAAGGAGTTGGAAGTAGGAGATTAGGTCATTACCTGAGCCGCCATGACTCTCTGTCGTTCAGCGATGAGCGTGCACTTCGCGCAGACACAGTCCCGCCAGCGACAGTACCGCTTATGGCCCTTAAGAGCAGACACCACGCCATGGTTCCGACAACGCGCGCACTTCGGCGTCCGCTGCAACGAAAATTATCATAAGTTTTTGCAGACGACAGAAACATAGTTGTATGCGCTGTAGACATATTGGAGTTGAAATAGTAACATGGTCTCCCAGAAAAATATGTAAAATTACAGATGAATGTAGCGTTTTGTGTTCTGTAATGTACCACTTCCTACTGTTTAGTTCTTTTCTTTTTTGACCGGTAACGCATCCATAATCTTTTTATTTATTTATTTGTATGGACATAACAAAACAGATAACAATTGAATACATTGTGAGATACATGAACATAAAGTCTTATTCTAGATTGCAATTCTGACTATGTTGACACATCATTGTTACTGTTTAGATCTAAACAGCTAAGCACTTAGCAGCAGGTGTGTGAATATAAAGAAGAAAAAATAACAATAATCAGAAACTATAATAACTAATGTAAGACAAACGATATGGAAGTTGTATCTAACTTTGGTGCTGAGAATATGGTATTGAATTACTGAATTTAGTAACATAGGTATTTCTTGATAGAGATCACTTAACGTTCACTTTCCGTCTGCTTTTACCAGGATATCATTCTTAAAATAAATAATATCTAATCTTCCCAATAAAAGTCAATACTATTTTTAACCGACTTCCTATCATTCCCTTTCGCCAATGTGACAGAGGTAAAACAATTATGTTAACTAGTGGCTAAAAATGCCTATTATTGCTGTATTTCCTATTATATACGAGGCTATCCTGCCCTCACACCCGCGACTAGAACTCCTGTTAGCCAGGATCGACAATGGCACGCATTTTTTGACACCAAGTGGTGAAGCTTGGCACGTCTCAAGGACGATTAATTAATTAAAGGAAATTAATCAAATAGAAAGATAAGAAGGTGAAAATATATTTTGTCACGTGTATGTCTAATGGTAAAAGCCCCCCCCCCCCTTAATTGTCTAATAGAGCCGAGCCATAAATTTGTTGCACCGAGACCTTTGCTTCTGATGTTTTTTTTTATGGTACCGAATGACGAGACGAGCATGCCGTTCGCCTGATGGTAAGCGATACGACCACCCATAAACAGTATAACACGCATACACTCACGCGTGTTATCCCCGAAGGGGTAAGCAGAGGCGCAACTAGTACACCCACTTTTCGCCGTTATTCCGTCCCATGATGTGATAGGGGGCTAGCCTATCGCCATATCATGCACAAATTCCAGACTCCGAGCTGATACTGAATAGAAAAACTCAACATCACTTTGCCCGACCCGGGGATCGAACCCAAGACCTCAGCTTTGCAGTCGTACTGTAATACAACTACGCCACCGAGGCAGTCAGCATAAACAGTATAAATACCACAAATACCAAATAAATGAGTTTCGTATAGATAAAACGATTGCCGACGGATGGGCACTAAATAGGTGCTGTAGCACTCCGAACTCTATCTCTATAGGATAAGATATAGTTATTACTGTAGGCAGTGAAATCAAGAAAATCAAGTACTTGATTTTAATAGTTCTGTTCTGGGACGATGCAACGGAAACCTTTTTACTAAGCCTACGATGTCTATCTATACGATTTATACCGTTTAAAGGAATTTTGTCCGGAATAAAGGTCTTGCAGTATATTTTCCCGGGATAAAAAATAGTGTATCTCCTTCCCGGGATCTCTATCTGTCTCCGTACCAAATTTCATCGAAATCCTCATGGTAGTTTTGATGTTTATCGTGTTCAATTCGGCAGACGGACAGACGCGGCGGAGGACTTTGCTTTATAATATATAGCGGAATTTTTTTCTATATCAATCATAACGAGTAACAATTTTCACCAAATATGTATATTACGATAAATATTGTACAAGTAATAATAAAGAAAAAAATGTTGAAAGACGGAACCCTCAGCACGTCAGTACGACTTACGCTTAGCTGTATTTTGAAGGACTTAGTGAACACGCCCCACCAGGAGCGATTTCTTCCCCCTGCCCACCTATGGGACAGTATATTAGAATGTCAGGGTGAAATAGTTCAACAAGATGAACTGATAACGCGTCTATGTGAATGCATACGTCCCCAGAAAACAATGATTACAATGTCTGTGATGATCAAATTATAGTGAACTAGCTTTTGCCCACGGCTCCGCCAGCGTTAAAGTTTTTCTAGAATAAAAGTCCCGCTTTACATTTCTCGGGATGAAAAGTAGCTTATTGATCTACCGGTGTGCCAAATTTCATCGAAATTCGTTCAGTAGTTTTTGCATGAAAGAGTAACAAATATCCATACATCCATACTTACAAACTTTCGCGATTATAATGTTACTAGGATAGAGACCGAATTACAGGCCTTTGTATATTTTAGTAACTTTCGCTAGTTTTTGCATGTAATGGCCAAAATTATGGGTCAATGCATTTTTCCCTATATTAAACGATATTATATTCCTACTTTCACTAGGATAACTAAAAATAAATGAAACATAAATAAATGAGGGACATTTTGTGTATCTTATCTTAGAAACTTTTTAGGACACATCTCGGTCATATCTTGTCATCTTGTTTTTTACTACCCCGCCAATTGTAAGTATTCTATTTTTAACTAAAAAGAAACCTAATAATTATTTTTTATTAATTGATTGATGTTGCATACTTTGAAACTTATCATACATATTTAAAAAAAACATGCATAGTGCATACATCCTACTAATATTATAAAGGCGAAAGTTTGTAAGAATGTATGGATGTATGGATGTTTGTTACTCTTTCATGCAAAAACTACTGAACGGATTTCGATGAAATTTGGCACACTGGTAGATCATGTCCTGGATTAACACATAGGCTACTTTTTATCCCGGGAAATATAGAGCGGAACTTTTGTCCCGGATTTTTTTTCTCGCAAGTCGTTACGGCTAAACCAAATACCGATTTCGGTGAAAATTGGTAGGGAGATGTTTAAGACCCTGGAAAGAACCTAGAGTACTTCTTATCCCGGGAAAATATAAACCGGGAATTTTATCCCGAAAAACTTTTTAAAGTGGGCGGAGCCGCGGGCAAAATCTAGTTAATGCATATTTTGGGCTTTTTAAGTTGCACATAATCCGGTTTTTAATTAAATGTTAGTTAATATAAATCACGAACACATTCGAGGCAGAAATAATTCCTGAGATCCAAGTTATTCCCCAATTCTGCGCTTTCCTCGCGATCGTGTAACATAACCCGCGCAAAATTGAACCTATTCATAAACTAACAACCATAACAATTTGGGTGTAACATTACAATGTTACAATAACCAACTGCTATTTGTAACCAACACCCGCTAATCCAAACATAATGTTATTAATATCAAGGAAATGTTATTCGAAACTGTTAATTTATATTCATAGGTGAGTCCGTTCGAGTCCCGGATGGGGTAAATGTGTAATAGTAATGTATTTATCCCATGTGCGGTTCAGTGGTGTGTAAGAATGGTTCGGAAGGACTCAGGTTCCATTCCCAGAGTAAGCGATACGACTACCCATAAACAGTAAAAATACCACCCAGCACCTTGAGTTACAAAGTACTGTGTGGTATTCCACCGCGCTCGTCATCCTGAGACATATTATGTTAAGCCTCATTACACTGGCTACAATGCCCTTCAAACCGAAACACAACAGTGCATACACACTGCTGCTTGGTGGTAGAAATAGACATTGCGGTCGTACCCACCCAGAAGGACTCTTATATATGAGAGTCCTACCACCACCAATTTGTGCCGGATATAGCGATAGGCTCGTCCTATCACATCATGGGACACAGCACACAGGTCAAAAAATGGGCACCCTGGTTGCACGCTGCCTATCTCTTCGGTGAGAAAGGCGTGATATATGTTTATGGTTTTGTTTTGATTTACCCGGGACTGTAGTGTATTAAACCTTTTTAGTTGGTTGTACTTTTATTAATACTTATTTATGTTATGTCGATTAATCCTTGGCTTTTGAAACATTAAAAATTTGTTAATTAATACCAGCCCTGTATTATATACTGTCCCACTGCTGAACACGGGCCTCCTCTACTACTGAGAGGGTTTAGGCTTTAGCCTACCACGCTGGCCTAGTGCGGGTTGGTAGAGTTCACATACCATCGAAATTCTTATAAAGAACTTCTTAGGTATGCAGGTTTCCTCACGATGTTTTCCTCCACCGTTAAAGCGAACGATAATTGATAAACAATACACACGTAACTTCGAAAAGTCAGAGGTGTGTGCTTTGGGTTTTGAACCTCCGGACATTGTCTCGGCAGACTGTTCCATTCCCAACTAGGCTATCGTCCACTATTTTTTTATAAACATTAATAAGGATAAATCTTTCTAAACATCTTGAGTATTTGTTTATGATAAGTAATCATTTCAAATCACTTTGCCTCAAAATGCTAGGAAGCCGTCGCGTCGGCCCCGTCATGGCAAATATTAAATATTTCACAGACACAAACTCAAGCGGACATATCCTTTATAGACATTTTGAAATGATGTGACTGTGTAGCTACTGTGTCCATAGTCGGATGCATTTCTAAATCGTTAACGCTAATAGAAAACAGAAAAAATATATGGAATTGACATATTTTATTGATAAGTGTATCGCTACGATATGTCATTCATGTATTTTGTTTTTACTGTTATTAGTACGCCGTATATGTTGTAAGGTATAACAAATAAATATGCTTTCTTTTCTTCTTATCTTTCTTATTCTCATACATAACATAGTATTAACAATCGAAGAGAGGGTTCTTGACTCTGTAGTCAATGGAGGCCGTAGATGCCGTTCTCAGATCAGGCAACTCTTCCAATAAGGGACACTGGTAAGCGGTAGTCGCGAATATAGTGTCCGTTTACATAAAAGATTTCACGTGCCGTCTTATTTAATATAAAACCAGCCTTTGCTCGCTGCTCCGCCCGCGTCAAAAAGTTTTTCCGGGATAAAAGTCCCGCTCTATAATTTTCCGAGATAAAAAGTAGCTTATGTGTTAGGTCCATTTAATACTTGAGTAATAATAGGTTCCTATTATACAATAATAAATATATAGATTATTGAAGGTGGAGAAAGCGAAAAATGTGTGCCAGAATCAAGCAAATTATCCACCTATAATCTGCCTGACCCTATGAGATAGAGGCGTGATACTATGTTTTTTTTATGACATTGAATGACGAGACAAGCATGCCGTTCGCCTGATGGTAAGCGATACACACACACACGCACACACTCACGCCTGTTATCCTCGGAGGGGTAGGCAGAGGCGCAACTAGTGCACCCACTTTTCGCCGTTGTTCCGTCCCATGATGTGATAGGGGGCGAGCCTATCGCCATATCAGGTATAAATTCCAGACTCCGGGCTGATACTGAATAGAAAAACTCAATATCACTTTGCCCGACCCGGGGATCGAACCTGAGATTTGCAGTCGTACTGTAATACAACTACGCCACCGAGGCAGTCAGAGGTAAGCGATACGACCGCCCATAAATATTAGCAAAACTATCCAGCACCTTGAGTTACAAAGTACTGTGTTTCATTCCACTGCGCTCGTTATCCTGAGAGATAAGATGTTAACGCCCGAATACTCAAACGCTACTTAAATATTTGAGATGGCCTTACGGATTTAAGCATTCGTTATTGGTGAAATTGGTATACTGAAACGTCACTTATCTCCTAACCTTAAATTTAAGGCGACTCAGTTTAAGGTCCGCTTATTGATTCAAACGGTATTCACCAACACTGCTTAAAGTTTGACAGCTATGTGAGGCCTCCAAATATGGCTGTTAATCGAGATAAATTTGAGAGTGCTTCAGACTAGTCTCAAATATTTACGTTCAAATCTTTAATAATTTTATTGCGTAATAACTACTTATTATATTCTCTTTGGATTTAATAAATCGTTTTTTTCTTGATTATCACCATTGTCTGAAGAGGAGTATGGTGTCAAAGGAAGAAATCGAGAGAAATTAAACGCTTTCGAAGAATACAATAATGATAATTTAATGTTAATGTTTGACAAATAAATATATCATATCTTAACTTATCGGTAAAGAAGATTCCGACTCAGCAAGGAAACAGTTCTTCATTCATGTTCTTTAAAATCGGGATTATATCCAGCCGAACACAAAAAGAAACCAAACAATCCAACCGATAGCCCAAGGTCATCGGGGTTATTTTTCACGGGAAACAACCAACGGTAGTACATCGTATTGTGCGTAGTATGGCAGTTGAGTTAGCATATTTTGTAAATGTTTGTAAATATGCCTACTTCTGATGATAAAACTGAAATAAGAATTATTAATATTATTGTTGTTGACTTGTTTATTTTTTTTTCTAAAGCGGCTAATGTCAACCCTGACATACTGCCAAGTGGCAATATAATGCGAATATATGCTCATCACATCAATGTTAAGAATATAATAATTAATAAACTATTTCTAATAATGAATATGCCGTTCCTACATATTAAAAACCTAGGATGGTTTTTAAAAGTACTTACCATTTTTACTATGTAGCATCTGCACATAGTACATAAAATACACACGAAAATTAAATATAATAGACATATTATAACATTGTAAATCATTTTCAAACTGCGCATTGTGTTATTCGATTTATTTATATTTAACATCTTAAAAATTATACTGCGTGAAACGACACATAAATATCAAATTTATTACAATTGTAATCGAAAACAAACTTTTTATAATCTGTAGCAAAATGACTGCTCCTCGGCTGAGTTTTCCATCAAATCTTTTAAAGTGCGTTTGAGAATGCCATTTAAAATAAGAAGCCGGCTAAAATTAAGTAGGCCTCAGATAACTTGGTTGGTTGAGTAGCGTTTGAGTATTCGGGCGTAAGTCTCGTTATGTCCAGTAGTTACAATGGCTACAAAGGCCTAAATTTTTTTATTTAAAAATGTTACTAATTTTTAAATAATATTGCACCAATAAACCTCTCTTCCTCCTGCCCTCTGTAAAGGTAGAGTACAATTTTATCACGCATATTACTGAAAATAAATAGCTTAGTTATACGACCTTCTGCATCACTGACATCTCTGCCTGAGATCTAATCGTGTAAGAAAACCCCCATAACATTATCCAAATTAGCAATCGATATCAGGGCATGTCAGTGGTCTTAAACTAGCGACTATACGGCCCAAACATTGCCATAAAACAAAATATTTATTTATTATTCGTAGGAACATCAACAGTTTACACATAACAAACATTGCAACAGTTCACTTATTATATAGGTACTATTCTTATGTGCTTACCAAATAAAGATGTACCAACATTCACAATTTTAAACAAACAGCTATAAACTTTTTGTTATCTTAGGTTAGAACATTAATCCTACTAATATTATAAAGGCGAAAGTTTGTAAGAATGTATGGATGTATGGATGTTTGTTACTCGTAAAGCCGCGCTGTAGATATTATTTTGTCGGCATTTTTTAAATCCGTCATTTAACAACCAACTAAGGGCCAACAGCCAACCATAATACTCTACTACTACTATTTTTTAAATGTAGAGATGGTAGATCCATATTGTAAATATATCGTCAGTAAACTCTACAATCCGTCATTTAACAACCACTTATCTCTTAAGCTCACCAAGATTCATCTCTACTACGTAAAATAATAAGTAAACAGCTCTACCAGTAGTGTCACAATAAAACTAGGTACTTATATGCAGTTTTCAATAGTAAAAATAAAAGTCTCTGGATACCTATTTCCTTTTTAATTCTTTTTTTTTTAAATATCAAAGGAGATTAATATATTATGTTAAAAAAAACATAATTTAAAAAGTTGAACGTATTTCGTAGAGATAGGTAAATGTCATAGACAATAAGTTATTATATTGTAAAAGTCTAGCGAAAATCTGCAACCTCATTCACTATTATTGAATGTCAAGCACTTAAAATTGTTTCCTAATTTATAAAATGAAGTTTCACTGGAAATATTACAAAAAAGCTTTTAAAAAATCTAAATTGAAATTGAGACGCACTAAAGCGACCTCTCCTGAACCTATGAAATATTTCATAAGGAACGATAAGTGAACTCTCACCTGATATCTCTCAGAGGCTCGCAGGAAGAACGGCGGCAAAGCGGCCAGCACTGGATGTTGGACCAGCTGGGAGACGTCCACACCGTTGGGCAAAGACATTTCCATTATAAAGTCAACTTGGCCAAAAGACTCAAATCACGGTAACTTAAAAAACAACGATAACTTTTGCACACAATGACATTTTAACGAAACACTAACAAATTTAAATTTAGAATACTTTTTTACTGTGAATTTTATTTTTAATTTAAAACTACTTTTTATTTCCGTTTCGAATTTGTAACCAGACAGTTGCAAATCGAATTTCAATCGCGCGTTTAAAACTGGAACGCGCACAGTTAAGGCGGCGACACCGTGTCGGGATGTTACCAACACTGTTGCTTCATATTCGGCGAACAGTTGCCGGGGCGTGTGTAAGTGAGACGGAGTGAGTGCGAAACGACACACTGTATACAAGCTCATAACTCCGTCCCTCTCGCACTATAGTGATAACTGTATATGTTGTATCATCCGGTTATATAAAATGTTGTAAAATGTGAGGATCGACTGAGCCAATGGGAATGGCGAGGGACCCCGCCTCTGCGCCGCCATTGGACGGCACAAATGCTGAAACTTAATTTATAAAGGTGACTTTTTTGAGAAGCAATTCACAAAGGCCTTATTGAATGAGGCACAAACACACAATTATGTTTTGTTATTCGCGTTGTGGATTCTTTTAATATGCTTTCCTTTATGTTTTTTGTTGTTCGATTGTTTCGTGCGAGTGTGTCGGTAATGAGATTGTAAATACGATATCGTTGGTTGGCCACATCCAGCTGTTTGTGCTATTTGTTCACGTAATGCGACTTGACGTGCTTTTTATTGATATATCTATGCTAATGGCGGGTCTAGTTTTGTCTGTTACCTTTCTTTTAATATATTTGAGAAATTTAGATAATGGATCTCAACATATGAAATCTATTTGCCCACTTAATAAACTTTTATTTTTTGAGACATTATTATGAAGTGGGTACTTTACTTAGTTTATTTAATATCAAAGGATTTAAGTATATTTTTTACTAGCTTTTGCCCGCGGCTCCGCCCGCATTAAGAAGTGTTTCCGGATAAAAGTCCCGGTTTATATTTTCCCGGGATAAAAAGTAGCCTATGTGTTAATCCAGGACATGATCTACCCGTGTGCCAAATTTCATCGAAATCTGTTCAGTAGTTTTTGCGTGAAAGAGGAGCAAACATCCATACATCCAGACATTCCATACATACTTACAAACTTTCGCCTTTATACTATTAGTAGGATAAAAAAATATTATTTTTATAGCAAACTATGATGCAAAAACTTATCTTATGTTTCTTGACTAAGAGCGAGTTAGGAACGGTAAGACTAAGTTAATAGCTCAAGAGTTTTTTTTATGCTGGCTCAACATAATGACTGCACCGCACCTGATGGTAAGCGCGATGCCGTCCAGATAGAGTATCGAATGGCAGCAGATGGTTATCTCATGCCATTCGACACAATCATGCTGTCCTCCTGAGCTGCTTCTTCATGCTACGGCGGAAGTACTAAGGATTATAGGAAGGAGGGAACACGCGCGTCGGCAAACTATTCCAAAGCTTAATGGTGCGGCAAAGATAAGAGGGGGTGAACCTATTGGTTGGGACCGTGATGGTTTTAACCATCAAACTGTGGCTTCATACGCCAGCACGCGTGGTTCTGCGGAGAGAAGAGAGAAGGGGATAAGATGGAACAATTCCCCAAAGCATTCGCCATGATACAGACAGTAGAACACGCTTAAAAAAGCGATATGCTCCCGCAACTGTAGCGACTCAAGTTGCTCGTCACGTCTGCATTATTCACAACGCGGATTGCTCGACGCTGCAATTCATCCAAGGCATTCAGCAAATATTGGGCGAGACCGTCCCAGAGGTGCGAGCAATATTCCATACCCGGTCGTACTTGCGCTTTATACAAGCGTTAGAGTTGAACGGGCGTGAAAAACCGACGGACCTTGTCCAGGATTCCAACCCTGCATAAAATGTCCGATATTACGCCTTCAATATGATTCCTTGGATTGATATCGCAGCGGATATCCCTTCCAGGGATACTCAGGTCATTTCACAATGACAGTGGGACATCCTGAAGATTGGGGACAGGAGAAAACGGGGATATCGACCTAGGTTTATTAAACTCTTTTATTTTATCTGCATTTGGGAGACTACAGTCCTTTCACTTTTAGTTATTAATGCTACATATCATAAAAATATCAAAGAAAACAACGCAATAATAAAATAAATTTATTTAAAATTTAGGTATTGAATATAAAAAATATATTATGACATGAGAAACATGTAACCTGATTTTTAAAACGTACTGTCAATAAATAATTGCACAACTGATGTGTACCCACCATGCGATGACCTAGATACTAAGATTCCCTTTACTCCTCCATTCTTACTCCAGACCTTTGTTATAGTCCGATGGATTTGAAGTAGCGATTAGGGCTTTCATTTCGAGACTCTCGGTCTCGAAAATTTCGAGAGTCTCGACGATTTTTTGTATTTTCGAGACTCGAGACTGCTGCCTCCAGTCTCGGGAAAAACGAGACTTTCGAAACTAACATCAAATAATAATTATTATTGAAAAAGTTACTAAATTATCAGGATTTTTTTAATGCGGATCAGTGGCGACATAGAAAAATTAAATTTTTGGTAATCTCTCGGAAGTCTCAACCTAACCTTGTTGAAACATATACGGGTCTTTGTAATTAAGTACATTATTGTTATGAAAAATTGGGAAAAGATCTCTTTTTGACAATGGTAGCGATAGGGGGAAATACTCAAATCATTGCTAAATCTCTGCTAATTATGGTTTGAAAAGTTACGAAAATCCCAGGACATGAGACAACCCAAAGCATTCATATAACATTATAATTAAGCATGTCGAAGGTCACGGAGTGCACATGTGCATGCTATCGCAACTTTCGTAGGAGTCTGCTCTTGAGCAGAGTCTCTCGCTGTTTGAAGATGAGACTCGAATAAAATGTCAAATAAGTATGAAACACTACGCGGCACCCTCATACAGTTTATTTATACGGTAGCGGGTCACCGATCGCCCAACCGCCGTCTGCAGGCCGGTATTTAAAAGAGGCTGGAGACGTCTCGTCTACGTCTATTAGGAGAAGGGAGTCTTCACTTACTATAGCGTGACATGTTTCGACCCCAAAAACCTGCGACGCGAGACCATTAAAAATACAAAAAGTCCCGATACTTTGAGACACGAGATGACCTGGGACCCAAACACCAATGCTAATCTATACGTACTTCTAGCGTAGAATTAGAGATTTTTTTTCTTATGTGATTTACTTAATTAAAAATTATAAAACAAAACTCCCCGCTGAGTCTGTATATATGTCTTAACGCCAAATTACTCAAATACTACCGAACAGATTTCGTTGGATTTTGGTATGGAGACAGTTTGAAACTCTGGAAAGGCTATAGGCTACTTTTTGTCCTTGTAAAACTATTTCACGTGGTCGAAGCGGTGAGCAAAAGCTAGTTTGTAATAAAATCAAATCCTCTCTTTGAAAGTAATTATCCAACGCTCTTTATCTTTTACGGGACAGATATAAAAATTGAAAAGTCGTATAAGTAATTGGTAATTTAACTTCCATATGGCTTTATAATAGTGTAATTTATAAAGTACTTTATTGATATATCTTGTATTGACTGCCTTAAAAGTCTATAATCGTGGCTTACGAGTACAATGACTATTTTTGAAATAGTCTCGAAAGTCTCGTTTTTTTTCGAGACCTGACCAAGTCTCGTTTTTTTTCCCGAGACTCGTAAATGTACCGAGACTGAAAGCCCTAGTAGCGATTACCTATGCAAAAAAAATATGAAAATAATAAATAAAAGAAAATTGGAGCGAATGTAATTTCTTTCTTCTTCAATGTGTATCCGAAAGTGAGGTTGGCTAAACATGTTTAATAGATACGCAAGTTGTGGCCATTTTATGACTTTTACTATAGCTGTTACCTATGCTTTTACCTACAGTTCATGAAATGTCCAAAATATGTGGTATAAGAAACAAAAAACTACTTGTATTTATGTCGGCCATAAAATTATTCTAGAAAACAATGTCATATTAGATCACGTTAGACTGGGTAATGGAATAGCTATATGGATGGTTATATTAAATTTTAGATTTTACTAGTATAATAACAAAATGTAATTAAGGGATATCTTATTAATAACAAGCACGAACTACATTTTATCTTTCCATTATCAATAGCATTTGGATTCAAATAAGTTCAAACAATTTATAATAACAAATTAAAAAACCGATTTTCCAGATCTCATCAAGATCCGACTAGGACAAGTGCTGGCGCAAAAAAGTAAACAAACCTGCATCGCCTTAACAAGGGCGACAAAATTCTAAAATTAAATTCAAACATCCAACCGCCGACGGAAGGTGCGTTCCAATTGGTATATTTCAATTTAGTTGTCGAACGGAATTCCATTTAAATTACAATGAGAAACGGAACGGCGGGCGCGGCGGCGTGGGTGGAGGGTGGTTGTGGGGAGCGAAGTAATTATGACCGAATATTAATGTATTGGCAATTTTGTACTGCGCGGCTGAGCACGTCGTGGCTTAGTTGATCGGCTGTAGGCAGGTTAAGCGCCGATAAGGACATGCGAGAATATGGATGGGTGACCGGGTGATTTATAAATAAGCAGAGAAGCAGTAACTACTGATCCTGCATTGTAGTAACCTAGTTTGAAAACTTAACCAAAATAAAGACAAAGCTATAAATTCTAATACTGATGCCTCATTCGTCTGAGAAAAGCTATCCTTTGACCTAAAGAGAAAACCTGAATCCTCATTTAAAACTCTACTTGGCTCCAAGAAATTATATAACTAAGCATATATACATAATGCCTGCCTCGGTGGCGTAGTTGTATTACAGTACGACTGCAAAGCTGAGGTCTCGGGTTCGATCCCCGGGTCGGGCAAAGTGGTATTGCGTTTTTCTATTCAGTATCAGCTCGGAGTCTGGAATTTGTGCCCGATATGGCGATAGGCTCGCCCCCTATCACATCATGGGACGGAATAATGGCGAAAAGTGGGTGCACTAGTTGCGCCTCTGCCTACCCCTTCGGGGATAACAGGCTGGAGTGTATATGTATATATATGTATGTATATACTTAGTATTTTATACCCAAAGGGCACGACATTAAAATCTGACATCAACCAAAAACTGACTGCCTCGGTGGCGTTGTTGTATTACGGTATGACTGCAAAGCTGTTATCTGGGGTTCGAACCCCGGGTCAGGCAAAATTATATTGGGTTTGTCTATTCAGTATCAGCCCGGAGTGTGAAATCGGTACCCGATATGGCGATAGGCTAGCACCCTATCACACCCTGGGACGGAATGTGCACGGCGAAAAGTACGTGCACTAGTTGCGCCTCTGCCTACCCCGGGGATAAAAGGCGTGTGCGTGTGTGTGTGTCAACCAAAAACACACTTATGGCCGTTAATAATTATTATACAATGCCAATATAAGTACACCCACACTCCAACTTCTCCGTAGAAGTAATTTCATCCTATGGTTGTCTGGAAAAGATCGCTCTTAGCGATAAGACCGCCCATTGTTACACTAGCCATATTTAGCTAATAAGTATATTGTTTGATTTTTTATTACTTTGTATGTCAGTGGTGTAAAATAAAGTGTTATCTGTCTATCTATCTATCTATCTACAATGCCAGGAGTGCTCAACCTGAACTATTTACTGATTATAATAAACTAGTAGTTCCGATTTGATATTTCTCGATTCTGCATTCTTACCATGTTTGAGTATCAAAACACACACACACACACTCATGCCTTATATCCCTGAAGGGGTAAGCAGAGGCGCAACTAGTGCACGTACTTTTCGACGTTACTCCGTCCCATGATGTGATAGGGGCGAGCCTATCGCCATATCGGGCACAAATTCGAGACTATATTTGATTGATACTGAATTTCAAAAACTCAATATCACTTTACTCGACCCGGGAATCGAACCCAAGACCTCAGCATTGCAGTCATACCGTAATACAACTACGCCACCGAGGCAGTCATCAAAGAGTATCAAAACAGTTACAAATAACAGTAATATTAGGGCTGGTCGCCAATTAATGTAGATTCGAATGCATTCTCGTTGGGAGTGGAATGGACTGCCGAACGAATGTCTGCAGGTTCAAAACCCAAGGGCACACACCTCTGACTTTTCTAAAAAAAATTATGTGAGTATTCTTTGTGAATTATCGCTTGCTTTAACGGTGAAGGAAAACATCGTGAGGAAACCTGCATACCTGAGAAGTTCTCAGAATTTCGAAGGCATGTGAAGTCTGCCAACCCGCACTAGGCCAGCGTGATGGATTAAGGCCTAACCCCTCTCAGTTGTAAAGGAGGCCCGTGCTCAGCAGTGGGCAGTACAGGACTGGTATGGTATGGTAAAAATATTCAATATATTGAGCTTAATGTAAAAAAAAAACAGTAAAGTACCTAGCCCAATTTCTTAATAACATAAGTAAACTTAAACTAATACTTAAAGTAAAATCCATAAGAATTGCCACAACACAAACGTCGCTAAAGTTAAAAGCATAAAGGTCGATTTATCTCAGCAAGAAAACTTGCTAAAGTAATCCGTAAGCGATTTTGACCGTGTAATAGTCACGAAAAGTTGACTTCTCAATTTTTTAAAGGCAGTAGGATTTGCGAGAGTTTTAATACATTGCCGCTAGTATCAAGCCGCTAAGCAGATTTTTTGCAATATATTGCTGCGAGAACTTGCTATTCTTAGCTTACGAGTTGCCACGAACGTCATACTGCAAAAGTAACAGTAACTTTAGCTGTCAATGATGCTGGCTGTTAAAGTAATGAACCCAGTCAACACCCACAGAATCTAGCGACAAATAACCGGCTTCACCAGGTGTAGGGGGCTAGGCCGCGCGGGAGACGAGGGTGTCACTAAATGAGAATTCCGCAGCGGTGCGATCAATTCGCGAAATGTTCACATTTCGTAAACGTCTCAACTTGTTCGCGGGATGGGGCTTGGGCTGTTGTCGATAGAGTAGTTTGTGTAGAGATTTGAAAAATGTCGATAAACGTGTTTCGATCATTTTTTTATCGTAATGGTGACAATGACTAACGAGAACTTTCCATCGACTTAATCTGTGGAGGCAAGATATTTGGCCTATGAATCGTGAGGTTCTAACTGCTCAAGATTGTGATGGCTTATAGGGTAACCCTTATAGGATCGTTTTATTGTCTGTCTATCCGTCGGTCCGTCTGTGTGTCAAAACCTTTTTGGAACGAAGTACCTTATCGCGCGTTGCGAAAGGGGACTAGACGGAAAAAATTAAGACCAAAAGTTGTAACGACACTTTTTTTTATACTTGCGCTGTGAAACCAGCCAGTAACAATAAAGAACTGGCCGTAAAAGTGACGTTCGAAATATAAATAAAAAAATGTTTAAATGCTTTTTTGAGTAGTTTTTTTTTTCGTTAGTTGTACTTATGTTAATTGTAATGTCAATGTTTGCTTAGGTGATTCTTATTAAAATAATACTACCATTGATGCAGTTTTTCAAGACATTTAAATAAAATAGAATCCCAAACATATGTTTCCTACTTCAGTTACCACAAGCCAATTATTACTAAAATTAAGCCTGCTGATTAAGTTTATATTACATTATATTTGTTAATAATAATAAAAAAAATATTATAACTGAAAAGAAATAAAAATGTATTACGATTCCTTCACTAATTAATCGAAAGGACCTCCACCTCTCAAGTTCTTTTGTTTTTTTTTTCAAGAACGCTTAAAGGTATCAAGTTGAAATTTCTATTAAATATTAGAGTTTACGGTCCCTTTCAGCTGTGAAAAGTCAAAGTCAACGCGATCAAAAGATATGATCGTTTAAATCGAAAATTTACGCATATTTTGCGATTTCATAAGAGAACCAAAACCTATAAATACTTCCAGTTGTCCTAAAATAATGAAATTTGGCAATAATCCAGGTCTTACAGCACATGTAAAGGAAAAGGCCGTGAATATGTGCTTAAATAACAAAAAAAACGACTTTACTATTCGAAAGAAAAAGACAACACATTCTATGCCTAAAAAAGATTTATGTCTCAAATAAGGAGTTCTCGTAACCGACGAGCATGTATGAAGAGACTGATGACTGTGGAAGAAGCGAAAGAGGTATGCTTGGATCGTAGCACTTGGCGCTCCATAATCTCTGCCTACCCCAATGGGAGAAAGGCGTGAGTTTATGTATGTATGTATGTATGTATGTCTAACCTGTTTATGTTGGATACTGTACCTACAAGTTTGTACGGAATCCTCGGTACGCGAGTCCAACTCGCACTTCTCCGGTATTTATCCATATTACGTCTATTTGTACATATTTGACAGCCTCGGTGGCGTAGTTGTATTACAGTACGACCGCAATGCTGAGGTCTCAGGTTCGATCCCCGGGTCGGGCAAAGTGATATTGAGTTTTTCTATTCAGTATCAGCCCGGAGTCTGGAATTGTGCCCGATATGGCGATAGGCTCGCCCCCTATCACATCATGGGATGGAATAACGGCGAAAAGTGGGTGCACTGGTTGCGCCTCTGCCTACCCCTTCGGGATAACAGGCATGTGTGTGTGTGTGTGTTGTTCTTACTATACAGTAACTACATAGCAATGTAATGCAATCAGCCCTGTATTATGTACTACCCACTGCTGAGCACGGGCCTCCTCTACTACTGAGATGGGTTAGGCCTTAGTCCATCACGCTGGCCTAGTGCGGGTTGGCAGATTTCACACACCTTCGAAATTCTTATGGAGAATTCTCAGGTATGTAGGTTCCCTCACGATGTTTCCAAGTCAAATCGAACCTACTTTAAGATCTCACATTTTTAAATAACAGCAACTGTTATAGGTATCCAATAAAGCAAAGAAATATAGTTTCATACCTGTTCATAATGTTATTTTGTTCCTATAAATACATATTTGGATTTAGCATAAAACTTGGCACTCAATTACATCTCCATTCTTTTTGCGGCGAAGCCCACAGCCAAGCATAATTTTTGTACTGAACTTGGCTCCCCTTTTTTACATTTATTATTTTGGTGGGATAGTATAAGTAATTCACAAACAATGAAATGTTTATCGATAAAATTATCGACACAATCCTGCCCTAAACAGCCGTGGGAGCGAATATCTTGGCAAAGCGTTAAAATGAAATGTTCGCAATTTGAATATCGTTGTGTACCCTCTCCCCTGGCCTCGGTGCCCCCCTGGCCTCCCGGCGGGTGTTGAGACGATGTGATCTTACCCTGGCTTATATTAAAGAGAAGACTTGACGTCTTGGTTTGTTTATAGACATGCTATATAGTTTTAATCTGTATAATTTGTAAACTGTTTGTTGTTTTTTCGGTTATTGGAAGCGTAGTTTTTAACTGTAAGATTACACGTCCGATACCCGTGACGGGATTTAAAAATTTTGTGGGGTTTTTAAACGTCACTAAAATTTAAGTTCTTCATAGACGTGCACTCTTGACAGATTGGTCGTGGTTACGTTTGCCCCGATTTTTAAACTAACGCGCGCGCCGACTTTAAGTATGTGCTCAAAACAATAGACTCATTTCCGAAATTACGAGATAGATAGAAACTCAGTGAAGTGAGCTATAGCTATCCCTCTGTCTAACCGCGATCTTCGATAACGTCATGAGATTACCCAATTAATTTAAATACAGACATTTAAAATATTACAGAATAACAATGAAATGAAAATACTCCTAGCCAGTTTCGGCCACGGCGGCCAATCTCAACGGAGATCAGCCAGGTACGCAGGAGATATTATAGTGCACAAGTGTGTGCGCAATACACAGGTGCACTCGCTATTCCTTCACTCTCATAGTCCGGTGAGACGGCAATCCGACATGACCGGAGAAAGATCAGGCGCAGGACCAACGGCTTTACGTGCTTTCCGAGGCACGGGGGTATCACACCGCCAACTTCCAGACTCCGAGCTGCGACTGAGTAAATTTTAAGATGGAAAAACCCAGTCACAATTTTTTTTTGGCTCGACCCGGGATTCAAACCCAGGACCTCAGCGCGCAAATCGTACTCGTAATCCGTACGCAATACCACTACGCCACCGAGGCAGTCGAATAACAATAATAGTAGAGCAGAGTCAATAAGAGTAGTTTTTTTTTTTTTTTTTTTTTTTTTTAAAAAGGCCATCTTCGGCGCATTAGGGACGGCTGCGGGCTTCCTCTGACTCACGTCTAAGTTGTCGTCCGCAACCGCCCCTGCACGTACCGCTGTTGCGGTCCTTTTCCTGTTGCGGGGGCTCAGAAGCCCCCGAAACACCGTACCGTGTCCGCCTTTTAGTGTCCGAGGCAGCGTGAGACACGCTGCCTCGGACATGTCCATCACGGGGGTCACAGAAGTTGGCTAGACTAATGGGTGGGCGGCACGTCCCGCCCACCCGTGACCCCCGGAGGCCCCTATTAGTCGCCTTTTACGACAGGCAGGGGATACCGTGGTGGAATTCTCCAAACGCCCCCAATCCACAGGGCGGGAGACGTCGGTCAGTCGTCCACCCGACGCCTCCTACGTCTCGTCTGGCGGCGGGAGGGATCACCACTACGCTGGCGATGCCTCTCGGCACTCTCCTTCCGCGAGAGGACCGCCTCGCAGAAGTGGGCCACCGCCTGCCAGGCCTCTCGGCCGCCGACCATGGAAGCGACCACGGCCGGCAGCGAGAGGTCTTCTCCGACGACTGTTCTGAGAGCGCTGCGCTCCTCATCCCAGGCTGGACAACACTCCAACGTATGTTGGGCCGTGTCCATTGGGCAGTTGTCACAATAGTGACACACGGCCGACTCCTCTATACCTACCACCCGAAACAGGAACTCACCGAAGCAGCCATGCCCGGTGAGCACCTGCGTCAGGCGGTATGTTGCCGCTCCGTGGCGCCTGTCCAGCCATTCGGCAAAGACAGGACGCACTGCCTCTACGACCCGGTGCCCCCACGACGGGGCCTCCAGCCTGAGACGCCACTCCTCCACGGCGGCTCGCCGTAAGGCGGCCCTCTTGGCCTCCACCTCCTTCAGGGCCGGACGCTCCCCGCGACTGAACGCCTCCTCCCGCCAATGGAATACATCGGCAAGGGATTTGGCGTCCAGGTCCCAGGGCAGAAATCCGGCCAATAGGCAAGCCGCCTCGAAAGAGACCGTGCGGTACGCCCTGACCGCCCGCTGCGCTAAAGCTCTCTGCGGGGCGCGCAGAAGGGCGACGCAGGGGCGGCCCAGGGAGTCAGCCCAAACGGGGCTGCCATAAAGGGCTATGGACCGCACGACTCCGTGATACAGCCTCCGGCAAGGGAAGCCAGGACCTTCCAGGTTGGGCAGCAGGCGGGAAAGAGCGCCCGCTGCCCGGGACAATTTCGTCCTCAACTCCTTAAAGTGGGTGCGGAATCGCCATCGGCTATCTAGGACTAAACCTAGATACCTCATGCTAGAGCCGATGGGGATCCGCACCCCCCCAACGACGATGCCGGCACCGGCCGGTGGCCCTCTCCGAGGTCCGTGAAAACACACGGCCTCGGTTTTCTCGAGGGCCACCTTTAACCCTAAACGTTGGATTCTACCAACCACTTGGCCGGTGCCCGCCGCCGCCAGAGTTGCGGCGTCCCGGAAGGTCCCAGCAGTCGCTGTGACTAGCGTATCGTCGGCGTAACAAGTCACGCCGACGCCCCGGAGATTGGAACCACGGAGCACCCAGTCGTACCCGATGTTCCACAGGAGAGGGCCCAAAACCGAGCCCTGTGGAACACCGCACGACATCGCTCTTCGGTGCCACCCATCGGCGCCCGGATACACCACGTGCCTGTCAGACAGGTACGCGTGCACCAGACGCCGGAGATAGGGCGGCACCACGTGGTACCGCAGTGCCTCGTGGATGCAGGGCCAGGGCAGCGAGTTGAAAGCATTGGATATATCCAATGATATCGCAATCACTACACTGCCTCTGGCCACTGCATCCTCCGCCTGTGCCTTCACCCGCAGAATCGCGTGGACAGTGGAACGTCCCCTCCTAAATCCAAACTGCTCGTCGGCCAGATTTGGTCCGACCCCTTCAAGATGCTCGACGAGGCGGGTATGAATGATGCGCTCGAAGAGCTTTGCCACCTCGTCGAGCAACACGATGGGCCGGTAGGCCGACGGCGACTCTGCGGGTCGTCCTCCCTTCTTCAGCAGGACGAGCTTCCCGGTTTTCCAACGCACCGGGAAGACGCCCTGCTCCAGGCAGGCGGTGAATAAGCTGCGGAGCCTCGGGCCCAGGTACTCAACGGCTAGCACCCAGGCTTTCCCGGGGATGCCATCGAGCCCTGGGGCCGTGTTTTTGCTCCGCAGCCGAAGCACTGCCGCCCGCATTTCAGCGGGCGAAACCTCCGGGATATCCCTTGCCGGATTCTCACTCGACGATGACGCCACATCCGGTGGCGCCATCGGTGGAGGAGTGAACTCCTCGGTGGCCGGGAACAAGGCCGCGACGACGTTGGCCAGTAATTCTGGCCGGAGACTCTGCGACAGCGGGGGCGCCGCTGGGCGAAGCTTCTTCATCACCAGACGGTAAGGGCGCCCCCACGGGTCCCTGTCGAGAGTCCCCACGAACGCCTTACGTGCCGCGACCTTGGCCCCATGAATGGCCACCCGCAGCGCTCTCTTTGCCTCTTTGTAGAGGCCATAGAGCCGCCGCTCCTGGTCTGCGTGATTCTCATCTCTTAGCCGGCGACGACGATGCCTGGCGTATCGGCGGCGCGCAGCCACGCACGACGCGCGCAACTGCGCTAGCTCCGCCGACCACCAGTACACCTGTCGCACCGGCGAACGGCGGAGAGCTCGGGGCATGCCGGCGTCGCAGACATCCGACATTGCCACCCCGAACCACTCCGCCTCCTGCTCAACCCGTACCGGCCCGTCCGGCACGGGGAGCCACGACATGACCAGAGCGGCCAGCACTAGGGCCCCCCCATCGAGGCGACGAAGCGCCCACCGCGGGCCGTCCTGATTTGGGGCACTCGGTACACCACCGGACTGGACACTCGGGGACGCGGAGACGCCGAACCTGACGTAACGATGGTCCGACAACGTCTCCACGCCCACGAGGACTCTCCAGTCCCGGACACGGCGTGCGACGGCGGCACTCGCAAACGACAGGTCTATAATCGACCCGCCGTTGTGCCGCACGCACGTGTCCACCGACCCCCTGTTCAGGACGACCAGGCCGACAGAGATCGCCCATTCCTCCAGGACCCGACCACGACCGTTCGTCGCCGGCGAACCCCAAGCCACGGACTTGGCGTTGAAGTCGCCGGCGACGACCGCCGGGTGAGGTTGGCCTTGTTCCACCAAGGCCCCCAGCCGAACGAGGAAAGACTCAAATTCGGCGAGGGGTCTGTTGGGAGAAAAGTACACTCCTACTATCCAAATGTCTCCCAACAGAACCGCCACGCATCCCCTGTCCTTCGCTACTTTTTCGAAGGGTGGGGAGCCAGCGGCGCCCCGGCTGATGATAGCCACCAAGCCGTCAAGGTCCCCAGCCCAGTTATCCCGGGGGGGGACAAAGTACGGCTCAGCGACCACGGCCACTTGCACCGACCACTGCGCCAGGCTTTGGGACAACAGGTCCTGGGCACTGGCACAGTGGTTGATGTTCGCCTGGAGGAAATTTAATTCCATTATTGGGCGATCTCTACCACATCCATCGCGGCCCCTTGCGGTGGGCTCGCTGACTGCGGCTGGGTCGAAGCCCCAGCGGCAGCAGCACTTCGTATCCCGTCGCGGCGCCTATCGCGACGGGAGGGGGCGGGACACGCCTTCCCGCCCACCGGATGCTTGGCGGGCCTCCCTGCGGCCGCGCAGACTGCGCAGTTCGGCGCGGCCTCGCATCCGCGGGCTTTGTGGCCCGGTTTGCCGCAGCGATAACAGAGATCGCTGCGGTCCGGTCCTCCGGTGCAGGTGCTCTGCGTGTGTCCGTGCTCAAGGCAACGGAAACAGCGCATCGGGCGCGCCCCTAGCACCGTCACCCGGGCCACTGTCCACCCCACCATCAGGCGGCCCGCCTTTATTTTCTGTGCCACTTTAGTTGGCACCTTGGCCCAAACTGCGCTCAGGCCGGAGCGGTCAGGCCGGATCTGTCCGACCTTGACGGCGTCGACTGCGCACTCGCCAGCAACGCTGAGTGCCGCTGCGACCGTCTCGGAAGTGGCTGCCGGATCCAACTCCGACAGCCGCAGCTCAGTGCACTTGGTGGGCCGGGAGATTTGGACATCTTCCGACCCGCCAAAGCATTCCCTCAGCCTTGCGGCGAGGGAGTCCGCCTTCTGCTCCGACTCAGCCCCGGGCACCTCATACAGCATGGCACCCGTGGCTGCCACCTTGGGCCTCAGCCTGTCAATGCCGAGGCCGGCGAGGTCCACGCGGTGCTGAGCGTCCGTCAGCACCTTGGCGTAGGTTAGGCCCTTGGCCACCGCCGCCGGCGTCAGCGACAGCACTATGGCCGCCGAGCGTGGCTGACGCAGTTTGGGCTCCTTGCGCCTCTGCCCCTTCTTCTGCGGCTTCGCCGCAGGCGCCGCAGCGGGGCTGGGCTTCCCCCGCTTCTTCTTCCCCACCACCACGGTCCATTCAGCGTCCATGGACGCTGGGGCCGGTGGCAGTGGGCGGGGCTCCCTCGGAGCGGACTTCGCGACGGGGGGAGCAGGAGGACCGCGTTTCCCCCTCCCCTTCTGGGGCACCCCCGACGGTCCAGCGACCGCCACGGCAGCAGAGGTGGAGGGCCCGGCCCCGATGGCAGGAGCCTTAAGAGGAGGAGCAGGCTGCACTGCTCCTTTCCCCTTCCCCCTCCCCTTCCCCTTAGAGGAAGGCTGGGGAGCTCCCCCAACGAAACCACCCTGGACGGGGAGTGGTATGTCCCCGGGGGTGGACCTTCTCTCATGGGCCAGTGGAGGCCTCTGGGCCGGCCCTGCGAGGACGGACTCCATCCTGGCCTGCCACTTGGCCTCCACTGCTACCAGCTCCTCCAGACGGCGAAGGAGAGAAGCGTTTTCACGCTTCAGCTCCTTCACCGCCTCCTCCAATTTGGCGCACTTGTCACGCCACTTTTTGGCCTCGCCTTTGGGGCGAGCGCTCGGTGCCGGTTCCGCCGCCGCAGCGACAGCCACCTCCTCGGCGGGCACCTTCGGTTTGGCGGCAGAGCGAAGGACCATGCCCTCCTCGCTCTCCTCCCTCCTTGCCCTTTGGCGGGCCTCCCTGCGCTGCAGGAGATCGCGCGCCTTGGCTTTCTTTCTTTGGTCGACGGAATCGTCGGCCAAAGATGGTCCTCCTCTGCCGCGTCCGGTTGTCGCTTGCGACTTCGGGACCGGCTCCTCAGTGTCGCTCCCTAAGGACGACCTGCTGTTATTCACCTCTGAGCGTTTCCTCCAGAGCCTACGGCTCCGAGCGGAGGAAACGCTCATACTCGACTCAGAGTCGACGCCTGTGGACATCTTGTCCGCGCCGACTCTTTGTCCGCCATCAACGGGCTTTCGCCCACCAATCTCCGCCTCTCCAGCCGGAACTGGAGTAGGCACCCTCGTCAAAGTTATTTTTGGTATTAAGTTCATAATTAATCCCACGAGTATGGGGGAAATAAGAGTCCACCCAGGCAGTGCCCCCTGTACCTGGGTAAGCCTAGCGTAACCCGCCAAGAGGGTCGGCCGGTACTCTGGCGGGGGTCGCACTAGTGACCGAACTACCCATCGGCCATGCATCCCCTCGCGGTGCGCCGCCGCTTGGGATTCGGGGAACTTTTTATAGAGGTATTCTCCCTCGTGGTCCGGGCGATTAAGCCAAGACCCTCGGTCCAGCAGGAGCGCGAGACATGTCCACGGACCTCCATACTAGATTACGATCTGCAACGGTGACAGCGGAGAGGAAGGTTCCCCCCCGCTGCCTGCTCGGGGCGGTGTTAGCGCACACCGAGCCCGTCGACACTCCCGGATGAACCGGGAGCCGCCCGAATAAACGGGCCCACCATCTAAAGATGCGGCAGCCACCGCAAAAAGCGGCGACTACCGCCAAGACCACTATTCGTCAGGATATTGGCCGTAGCGCCGATCAACTCGACCGACGCTCCGTTGCCCAGGGTGCACCACGTGGAGGTTTCCTGACTTTGCACCCCCAATAAGAGTAGTAGAGTCCAACAATAGTAGTCTTTCAAAGATTTGGCTTTCCAAAAAGGCCAAAAATATTACGCTGCCTTTTTATACATTACCTATAAAAATTTACAAAATGTGTGATTTAAAATAAAGGAAACTAAAATAAGATATCAGAACCAATTGTATACTTGTAAAAATTTACGAAATATTTTAATTAAAAGTATTACTAACATTAAGACCCTGTCTAAGATTGTAATTTTATTTGACAGTTATCGCATTAATGTAGAGTCAAACTTGTATGTGGTCGGTTTATACATTTATGACACCAATAGTATTTATCACCAAACTATGCTTAAATCTATTAAAAATAAATACAATCATAGACAACACAACCTACATTAACTATACGTTTATGAAGTGTCGTCAGTCCCGGGATTCGTCCCGGGTTGATTCATTTATAACTGTAACAGTCCCGTGCCCTCCAATGGCGGGAGTGGCAACAGTTTCACGCGACCCCATTGGCCCTCCCTAACCCCTCCTTCATCAACTGTTATTTTTCCCTCATGGGAGGTCCTTGCTTATGTAAGAAAGTGTTGGATTCAAATTAAATTTTACCGTCGTTGGTTTAGGCTTTAAGGCCTTATTGTAAGCCCAATTTTTGAGTTTTAAATCCTTTCATTATACAATTTATTGTTGTAACACAATACTACGACTAATTATTGAAACAATATAGTTACGTAAAAACTTTTGGTGTGCATTATAGTACATATCATGAATCTAGTTTTTTTATATGACTCACTGTTATCTCGTAACTACATTTGCCTCCATGCCTGTTGCCAGAACATATCTTGCAGTACCTATTCAGGAACTTTGTAGCTTCATATAGTGAAAGAGTTGTCAGAATCGGAGTAACGGTTCCAAAGAGATGCGCGTTCAAAAAAATCCTTAACTTCGTCAAATAAACCGATAACTCTACAACTTAAAAATATCCCGCGCAGCGGGACGTCTCTATGTTTTAGTACCTACCGTGATACAACATCTGTTCCTCTTTTTCACTCCATATTCCTCCAGGAAAACCAACAATTTATCCACAGTACCATTAACAAAATAAATTACTGTCTCATTTCTTAACAAATTTAATGCTGTTCAAACAGAAAGGCTTATTTTTACTGGTGGTAGGTCTCTCGTATGTAAGAGTCCGTCTGGGTGGGTAGGTATCAAAGACTTGAAAAAAATAATAATATAAAGATTCAATTGGCAAATGATGACAAAAAAATAAGCCCGGAGTTCTGCCTTTCTTTTTCGGGTAGTCATAGCTTAGGTAGTTAGTGAAAGGCTGGTAGGTTAGGTAGGCTAAGGCCTGTAGTTCCTCACCGGTGAGGATCGCGACGCGTTCCTCCCATTAATTTTAATAAAAATAATTCATCATTTCTTTATCTCCTCTTTCCTGCCAGCCCAAGCTTGGCTTCTTTATTTATTTTTCATTGGTTTTACTCTATAAAAATGTCTGTAGTTATATAAGTGCCTTTTTAATAATAATTTATGAAATGTATCTTGACTTATCATAAGTGCAACTATGTTCGCCTACGTGATGATTAAAGTATTTTTTTAATGTCTATTTCTACCGCCAAGCAGCAGTGTGCATGCACTGTTGTGTTTCGGTTTGAAGGACATTGTAGCCAGTGTAACTACTGGATATAATAAGACTTAACATCTTATGTCTCATCTGTAGCTCAAGGTGCTGGGTGGTGTTGCTACTGTTTATGGGTGGTCGTATCGCTTACCACCAGGCGAAGGGCATGCTCGTCTCGTCATTCATTACCATAAAAAAAGTGTTATATATAAAACTGCCTCGGTGGCGTAGTTCTATTACGCAACGACTGCAATGTAGAGATCTCGGGTTCGATCCACGGCTCGGGTAAAGTGATATTGAGTTTTTCTATTCAGTATCAGCTCATGGGACGGAATAACGGTGAACGGTGGGTGCACTAGTTGCGCATCTGCCTATCTGTTCAGGGATAAAAGGCGTGAGTGAGTGTGTGTGTGTGTTACTAATGTATAAAACCAAAAACATGGCTTTTATTGATATGTTATGAGCAGAGGCTAGTAAAATTATGAAATGTAAATTAGGTAATTATAAAACTACGGCTGGGATTGAGTTTATGATGAAATGGTAGAGTCGAGTCGTAAGCACTTCTTATAGACATAAATGAACCGTCTCAACTGGTGTAAAACCATGGTATAAGAGAAACTATGTGGAGTTATACATCACTATTGCGTGAATACCATAATATCTGTCAAATTTCAGCAACAACTGGTAATATCTTGACTACCGTTAAATTAGAAATTATTTTACGCTACATTATGGGTACATAATGAAATCCTCCTAGCCAGTTTCGGCCACGGCGGCCAATCTCAACGGAGATCAGCCAGGTACGCAGGAGATATTATAGTGCACAAGTGTGTGCGCAATACACAGGTGCACTCGCTATTCCTTCACTCTCATAGTCCGGTGAGACGGCAATCCGACATGACCGGAGAGAGATCGGTGGCGTAGTGGTATTGCGTACGCATTACGGGTACGATTTGCGCGCTGAGGTCCTGGGTTCGATTCCCGGGTCGAGCCAAAAAAATTGTGACTGGGTTTTTCCATCTTAAAATTTACTCAGTCGCAGCTCGGAGTCAGGAAGTTGGCGGTGTGATACCCCCGTGCCTCGGAAAGCACGTAAAGCCGTTGGGTACATAATAGGTACAACATCAAAGGATGTCAAATGTAGCTTGCCGTACCACGATGAAAACCTCTTTTACACAGCATAACCATAAACAAAAATAAATCCTAAAAGAGTTTCAACATATTCACATTTTAAAACTAAACTAAGTTCCAAATACAAATTACCGTCGTGCAAAAAGTCCGTCGTAAAAATCCGTATTTCTGAAAGCGAACCCGCAGCTAGTGTCCACAAAGATGGTATTTGGTGGCCGACGGCAGACGGTCAGCGGCAGGAATGGCGGCAATATGTCAAAAAGAGTGCTGACTGTGAGACTGTTTAGCTTCACTATTGTTAATTAGTATGGATACGCCATAGGAAGTTTATTTTTCGAATACATTTCAAAATTAATTTTGATATTAGAGTAATAGACTAAAGCCTGATTAAGACGGATCAATGATTGCCTGCAATATACGTACGCAATAATTGCTAGAAATAAAAATAATAGTATATTAAATATCTGTCAAAAGATTCGTATATGTCAACACAAGCTACAATTGCTTCGTCATTGCGCATGTTCCGGTGAGGAAACTTTTTAAAGCAATAATTGCATACCCACGATTATTGCTAACAACTATTCATGCATCTAAATGAGACTTTACCACAGCTTTACAGTTAATGTTTTATGATGCCAATCACAGTTTATAATCACAGCTTTGTGATACAAAGGTTGCTGTTGTTGATGAGCAAAATCGCTTACCATCAGACGAGCAGCTTGCTCGTCTCGTCATTAATTAGTTAATGATAGAATCGTGCTAGTCTTACTTGAGAGACCCCATTCAACTAGTGTTGTATGATTGTTGATTGTTCTGAAAACTGACATAAAAATATTATTTTGCTTTTTAGCTTCGTATTATTTGGCTACGGTATAAATGGCAATAAAGATTCTGTGTATTTTTATTCGGTAAGGCGAGCGGGACAATTTGTACTACATTGATGATTCAGTCATTTTACCTGCTCTAGGTACAAAAAAATTATAAATAAGTTCTTCAGTTCCATTGTAGTGGGCTATACTCTACATATTTTGAGAAGATAACAATAAACGAAATTAGATACATCTACTTATAGTGACTGTAACTAATTAAAAACAATTATTAATGCTAACTAACTCAGAATATTCTATAAAATCTAATAAGGCATCAAACTAAACTATTCAACATGTTCAGGTGACTAGGCATAAATATCGATACAAATATGAATATTTTGGAAGGTCCATGCTATCCGTCCACAGTGGAGCTGACCAACAAAAACAGAAAGCGCTCACTAAGCCAGTCCGGTTTTGTGGTGTTTTTTACAAGCGCGCCCCTCTGCCAGTGAACTTGATCGAGCACTCGGCGTCAACATTTCTGATTTTTCACGTATAGAAAATGTTTTTAACCCCTTGCCAAAGCTATTTGAAGGGGTTGTTTAGTTGTTTTCGCACAAAAAACAGTTTGTCGCGTGCCCGTTCCTCTTTTGGCGGGCATCGTACGAAATTAAACTGCCGGCAATGAAGTTTTGAAACCAATTAACTGACCACTGTCAAGTACTTCGGTGAGAGTTATTTACTTAACTCAAAGAAACTTTACGCTTTACACAATTTTATAAGTTTAATTACTTAATAAAAATGCTAATTTGACAAGATCAATGTACAGAGCCATCTATTGATGAGTAGTAGAACTAAAGTATGTTTCATTTTTATTATCTTTTAGCCACGAGATGCCACTGTTTAAAGTGTTTCATTACTTTACTAGATGGCGGTTATCAATAAATAATTTTCAAGTTCATAAAATTTAAGTCCTAATTATGTCGCTGATAATTAAAACGTCCGTCTTATAGAACAATCTTAATACATATGTAATACTTAAAATCTAGTAACTCGCATTATATCGTTTGGTCACGTGCTAAAACCAAAATATTAGCAATAGTACCGGACGAAATTATTCAACAAAAAATTTGGTTTACTAACATTGCACGAGCTAACTACTACATCCTACTGCCAGCTCAGTTCATCGAAACAATTGAAAAGTAACACTACTTTCTCATAATTATAATATGACAAGGAAAAGCAAGTGATCATTTTATGTAAGTAATATAAATACTTTACTGGATTTTTTAGGATTTTATGTAACTAATTTGTAACTATTTGTTGGTGGTAGATATCCGACACGTTTTGTATCCAATCATCGTAATATAATTAAATTGCTACCTGAATGTTAGATTCCCGAATCGGTCGAGGTACCTAATAGATATTTACATTCACTTAAGAAGACACCTACTTCTTACCTATAGCATAGATGATCTATGAGTGTTATCTATTGGTCATGAAAGGAATAAAAACAGAGCCAATTTAATTCCTTCAATTTTGTAATAAAACTAGTAATTCATTTGTTACAATTTAAAGTTATAACATTATAGGATGAATTTTTTGTGATACTCGATTTTAAATTAAAAACTTGAATCATGTCAGGTCAAACTCCAATGTATTAAATTATATATTTGTTGCAGATCATGACACGAATTATCCTAAAACTAACATTGCTCACAATCTTCTACATAACGCTTAACAAAGCCAAGATGATGAGGAACAGTGCCTTGATCTCCAAAATGGTTTCCCACTTCCAAGGCAAAGACAATCTGTCCATAGAGCCGGCCACGGAAAACCCAAAGCCCGGGAATGTTGTTTCCATAATGCAAAACGTTCTTTGCAGAAACTTTCCTTCTATCCCTTGCAGTGTCATCGTTCGAGATGAAAAACTAAATAATTTAATACAGAAATCCATACAGCAGATAAAATACAAAAAGTTGTCGATGGAAAAGACAACTCCTTTACCAGGATCACATTTAACACTATTTCCGGTTATCAACAGCGAAGACTTGTCAAATTTTTTACAGGTCAGCGAAACGGGATACTATAAAGAAAGAAAAGAGACAGAATCACCGAAGGGACGGAAACAAAAGAAAAGCGTCACGAACTGGTCAAGGGAGAAGCCAAAAAAGAAAAAGAAGAAGGAATCGAAAGTGATGTCGGTGTACAACGGGAGAAAGAAGATACGACGATTTTACCCACACAAGATAAAGTACAAAGATAAAAATGTTAGGAGAGATTTTGAGTCTGATGAGAAATTATCTATGTCTGTCGAAGTACCTGATAATACGGGGAGAAAGATAAACTACCAGACTCATCATGATTCTCCTGTGTGGAGAATAGATTATATGAAACACGGAGAGCCAAGTTTTAACATGTTTGGATATGAAAACGAAAGGCTACAAGGGAAGATAATGAAGACAGGCCCGAATGTGATCGTCGATGAGAATGTTCTGGAACAGGTAGCTAGGAAAGACGTGTTACATCCAGACGTGTACATCAAGAAGAATTATGTTAGGAAAAAAGCTGTTACTGTCAATTCCGATGATATTGATTGAATAGAGATAATTACGAATTATGTTTTATTTAGTTCAAGATATTTTATATCCCAGAAATTAATATTATTAATTTGTCGTACAGAAAATTTTATAGCATAGGTATATGCAATATCTCCCTCAAGGCCCCTCTTTATTGTTTCAAGTGCCTACAGTATATTATGGTTATAGGTATTTATGTTCCCATTACTCGCCGCTTTTTTTTAATACTCAATAATACTTGACAAAAAGTTTGATTTATCGTTTTCACATAGCTAGATATTAGTGCTTTAAACATTCAAGTAGGTATATTAATATTGAGCGTGTGAAATCGAAAACGATTGTACAATCTGTATGCTATTTCACCACAAAACGTAGCATTTATGCCATAACATGCGTAATTTATTCCGTTACAAAACGAGAATATCAAACCGTCTTCCTGCATACATGCAACGGAATATCTACCGTATCAACTCACATTATGTCATGAAATCAAATGGAGACGTAGTTGTAAAAGTGGGGTAAACAATTAATAATCTCATATTGAGTCCGGCGGTCGTAGAAATGTCTCGCGCTGTATTATCAACTCATGTGTTAGACACTTCAACTGGAACGCCTGCAGTAGGTTTATTCGTTGAATTGTATAAACAAAAAGACAGTTCATGGATCCTATGGCATAATACAGTGACGACTAGTGATGGAAGGATTCAGTTTCCTTTCTCGCAGGATTCTATGGCTCCAGGAACTTATAAACTAAAGTTTAACGTCGGTGAATATTATCAAAGTGTTGATAAGGAAACGTTGTATCCGTATGTGGAGGTAAGTTGTTATAAGGTCTGTTTATATTTTCTTTCTATTGATATTTGAAGCAATAAATTTCGTTTATTAATTAGTTAATGTGATCTGTGGTACAAATATGTCGCGAATTGACATTGGCTAGTACATTTATTCAATTATTCAATGTAAACAGTTAAAGTATTGGAAGCAATAGTTTAGTAGAATAGAAACATAAGTTACTCATATTATTCCAAATTAAGCCCTGTACAGAAAAAAAATACTAGGTAACGATGTGAATTTAGTTTGTTGACGCGTGTGATGTGGATATTATGACGAGATATAAAATAGATATTAGCAGGATATACCTAATCACAAGACAAAGGAAATATTTCTTACATCCTTACTTATTTTAAAACAAGGTTCCTCTGGGGCGTCTGTACCTATACAAGGTTGCTATGACCCAGGGGCATTAAAATGGACAGAGTACTCTATATGTGCTCGGAAATAATTCGAAACGGTCAAAAACTCGATAAAGATAAAAATAGAAAATCACTTTTTTCTAACAAACTCAACCAATTTAATACGCAAACACCATTTATAAATATTTACACTAACCTGGGGTCATCTGCGTGACAAAACGGCAACGTAGCATTCTGTTATCTTTCATTTTGCCGATGAGCCAACCGGCTAATACTAGATAGGTGGCACGGCGCATAAGAGGGCGGGTTTCAAGTACAAATTTAGCCGTAGGTGATACAGTTATTATTTTAAGTCAAAGAGACACAATATTTAGTACAAAATTATTATTAACTACGTAAATTACCTCAAATCTTTAAATTTTCAATAGGTCTACCATTCTCATTTATACACAACTGATAATATCGATGTATGATATTGTTTTGTAGTCTTACAACGAAATTATTATCCGCAACCAAGCTTTTTAATTTATTAAATGCTAAAATTATTCTATTTCGAAGTTCGTCTGTGTCTTAATCACAATAAAAACAAATAGTGATACACTATTATCGTAAGTGTTCCTGTACAAAGTTAAAAAACCAAACACAAACACTATTTAATCATTCAAAAGATCGGTGCCTTATCACACAAAGAAATAAATAAACACTATCACTTTTTCATACATTTACATTAGTGTCCGATTCACATAAACAAAAAACAATATTTGTCTATTCCCAAAATGGCGAGTCAGCAATAATAAGATTGTACCTACGAAGCGACTCGGGCGCTTTCGCAAGGCGTCACAAGTGTCCCGGAACAATTACGGCGGCACACTAAAAAACTAAAACAGTTCTTTTAATTTTTCAAGATTTGATTTTTTGAATGACCCAAGCCCAATGTCTTTCATGTGTGCATCCCCTCAAGCCCGCTCGGTTACGTTGGCCCGGTACGTCATGCGAAAATCGACCTTATAGGCACCCACATCGACCTTATGTAGGTGCGTGTAAGGTCGATTTTCGCTTGTTGACAGATGACGTACCGAGCCAACTTAACCGATCCGGGCTTGATGAGTTAACACATTGTGACCTATTTCTTTTTCTTTTACGCATATTGAATTAGAGCGGGACGTTTATTATGATTTGTTTACTCTCTTCATAAAAGTGCAAGTGTGTGTTGGTCGCTTCCTTGTGTGTGTTACAAAGTTATGATGTAATGTTATGCTTGTGTATTCGTTCATATTGCGCTAAGATTAAGACTCACTTTGGCGTGATTATTGGTTGACCGAGCGGCAACGTCTCCTAATTTTATTGATATTAAAGGTCACGCACCTAACATGACCTGAGATAACTATGTTTAGACTCTCGGTCAGCTGTTAGGGCCGATATACATCCCGTTGCAGTTTTTCAAACACGAAAAATCTATCCTGTGCCTAAACTACTGCACCTATTGAACTGAAATTTGGTGTAGAGCTTGTATGTGGTACATATTATATGTAGCTAGAAATAAAGCCTCACCGTTTAATCAACCTTGTATATTCTGTCTTAAAACGTAAACTAAAAAAGTACCAAACGTATTTCGATAAAATTCGCTGTGAAGGTAGTTCGATATCCCGGGAAGGGCATAAGCTACATTTAATCCTGGGAAAATATGTGGCAGGGCTTCTATCTCGGAAAAACTTTTACACGCGAACGGACCTGCGAGCTATAACTACTATCTCGCTTCGAACTTCCGATAGCTCTCACAATTCTTATAATTTTTTTTGTAATTAGCACATTTACTCGATTTATAATATTTACATAACATAAGTATGTTCAAATAATTTTATTAATTTCCGTGCTGCCCCTCTCTGGTCTTTGACCTGAACCCATTATCTAATCGCAATGTTTACAATTACAATGCAATACTCATTATAAACCGTAGGATATTTAAATATGTTTGCACGACTTCTTTGATTCTTGAGGGGCGAATTTAGTATACAATGACTTTCTAAGGCTACAGTCAGCCACATAAGTATATGAACAAATTCAAAATTTCAAATCTATACTAATATTGTAAAGCTGATATCTATACTCTAATATTATAAAGCTGAAGAGTTTGTTTGTTTGAACGCGCTAATCTCAGGAACTACTGAACCGATTTTGAAAATTCTTTCACTAATAGGAAGCTACATAACTCCTGAGTGCTTTTTATCCCGGGAAAATATTTTTTTCACGGAAAATTTTTTTCACGCGGGCGGAGCCGCGAGCATCGCTTATACACATTCAGTTCAATTAAAACATATTTTTTTCTTTGTGTCAAGTCAATCCCTTTAATTTTATTTTTGTGAGGAGAAAACGAAAATTGGCAAAAACACAAAAGTGTAGAGGCGATTTGAGTTTGTTCAGCTATTTATGTGGTTGACTGTATTTAAACAGTTGACTATAGATGCGTTTCTGGTCTAACGTGAGCACTTCGGGGCCGTTTTTATAAACGTAGTCAGGTAAATAAATAAAATAATAATACCAGCCCTGTAAAATACTGTCCCACTGCTGGGCACGGGCCTGCTTTACAAGACTACAACTAAGAGGGTTTAGACCTTAGTCCACCACACTGGCCTAGTCCGGGTTGACTTTACATACCTTCGAAATTCTTATAATCCTTCGCCGTTAAAGAAAGCTAAAATACAAAAAGAAATTAAGAAGAAAAGTCAGGTAAAGTTAACAGTCTTATTACACTGAACAAGCGCGTCGCGCCTTTGCCTCGCTGTGAATTCGCAATATAATTATGGATCGCTAGTATGATGAGACCGTCTACTTTACTTGACCACCGTTGAAACAACGGCCCTGTAAAGTCGGTTTAGGAAAATCCCGTTATTTTGCTAGGTTTCTATAAGCTTGGTCACAACTCACAAGAACTAAGGTTGTTCAACTTCGAATAAGTAGATATTATAATACTTCTATAAGGCGTGGCATACAATGTTCTTGTTTGTAATATGTATTTATTTATTAAACATTCACTCAAGTAGATAACAATCAATGTGTTATCCCTGGAACTAAAATGATAGCTAGTATATGGACTAATAAGAGTATAGACTAACGATCCCCATACATTGAAGCGTACTTCGCTGTTTAGTACATTGAATTCAACTAGATGGCACTAAGATCCATAAAATCATTTGAAATGGTTATTTCAATGGCGCAAATGAGAGGATGGATAAAATAAACAACTATCGGTTTATCCGATAGTTATTATTACGCCTAGATGGCGCTATAAACTGTTTAGCTCACAGACTACTACAATTATTTTGAGTATTTATGGACTGCATTGGCACTTAAATATATTATTACTTTTTGTAAAGAAACCTAGGCAGGTATTTAGTTATGTGGTGCCACGCGCCGCCGACGACACATCGTTGGCCGGTTGTTTAGCGCGTTTTACAAGTTTTTTGTATGGGGACACCACTTCTTTTTTGACTGAACTTTATTTTTATATTTTTGTTATATAGCTAATATAATAATACATAATATATTGGGATAGTTTCAAATATCTGCTTGTAACGGTTCCAACGCTACAAAAAAACGTTTAATTTTGTGTATGGGGACTGCCCCTATTTTTAAACTTTTTTTATTTTTAGATTTTTTCCTACGGTTACACACAATTACGTTCCGTTCGTGTAATATTACACTCGGCGCTGGCTAGCCAGTTACTTTGCTTGAACTTGGCTTGACACGCTACCGCGTGTCTAGATATCTTTTTACACCAAAAAGGATACTAGATATTTAAAAAAATATATGTATTGAAAAAGTGGCCGCTATTTTGGATTTCTTTGTTTTAAGGCCAATCAACCTCAAAATCGAAACCTGGACAAGGTTTTAGGTACAAAGGACAGATCCAAAGTTAGAATTGAAAAAGTGGCCGCCATTTTGAATTTCTTTGTTTTAAGGCCAATTGACCTCAAAATCGGTATCTGGGCACATCTTTAGTTAAAAAAGACGGATCCGATGTCAGAACTGAAATATGAGGCCGCCATTTTGAATTTATTTGTTTTAAGACCAATCGACCTCATAATCGACCTCTGGGAATGGCTTTGGGCACAAAAGGCATATCCTATATTATAATTGAAAAAAGTGGTCAATATTTAGGCTCCTTTATTTTTAGGCCAATTAACGTCAAAATCGATACTTGAGCATAAGAAAAGTGGTTGCCATTTTGAACTTCATTGTTTTAAGACTGATTGGATTTAGATAGATATTTGTGCTTGTCTTTAGCCAAATAGAATAATTAATCGAGGTTGGAATTTTAAAAATTGCGTTTCGGGTTTTTTGTTTAAGGGCTATTGGTTTTAAAATCAAAATACGCTGGACATGACTATAAACTATAGTAGGTAATATGGCCACCATCAAAGCTTGTTCAGTTCTTTTCAATAACGATATCACAGCTTTGCTATATCGCAAAATAAATAGATTGTCTTCGAATTTTAGAAGACGAAGTTCGAAGTCTTCGTGGCCTGTGGCAGCAAACAGGAAATAAAGTAAATGGTTCTGTGAAAGCATCAAAATTGGTAACAAAATTAGGGAGTCGTTAACCTTCATTTGAAATATTGCTATAAGCATAAGTAACCGCGTAGTAGAAATGATCTTACCATATTTTTCGTCCCCCATATCGTTTTGCCTTGTTAGGTGACCATTTAATTATTGTATCCCTTTTAACTTACCCTTTTTCACCAGACTTAAAAGGCTACATAGGTTGATTACCTTATTGATTTTTAAAAGTATTTAATTTTGATGTGAAAATATATTAAAATTTTTTCTATAATGGAAGGCAATCCAAAAAATGGATGTTATAAATTCAGGGGATACAGTTTGGTGTCGCTGCTATGTAGCATCTGTTATTACACCATCTATTGCTATTCTAATTATTCATTCTCATTTAATTTTTAAAAACTAAGCCATTAAAATAGTGTAAAATGTAGTTGAATAAAGTCAAACTATTGACATAACTTTGAAATTATTAACATAATGTGCGATGAACAGAAGTGAGCCAAGCAAGAAATATTTTTTTTTAAATTTTCAATATCCCACACTTCTGAAAGTCAGAAGTTTGCTTGATTTTACAATAACACTGGTTTCTGCAACGGGTGGTTATAATGAATTATTAAAATGCACATGAAGAAGTGTTAACAGCTCACAGTTGTGGTCTCAACTAACTTGAAAATATTGAATAGTAAGCTACCGTTGCTATTTCAAACAAATCTGTTTCTGGAAGTCAATCTTCTATGAAACTTCTACACTTTACAGGCTGTATGGTTGATGGAAGACTTTGAAAACAAATAATTAATCCAACATGGTGCTCATTTTTATCACAATTAAAACGAATCATTATATTGTGGTTAAAGGCATGCCCAAATATCGATTTTAAAGCTAATGTGCCTTCTCAATTCTAACATTGGATCTGCCTTTTATAGATAAAAGTTAAAAAATTACTAGATATCGATTTTGAGGTCAATTGGCCTTAAAACGAAGATATTCAAAATGCCGGCCACTTTTTCGATTCCGACATTGGATCAGTCTTTTATAATCAAAGATATACCCAGCTATCAATTTTGTGGTCAATTAGCCTTAAAACAAAGAAATTCAAAATGGTGGCCACTGTTTTCAATTCTAACATTGGATCTGCCCTTTGTGTCTAAAGCCATGCAGAGATATCGATTTTGAGGTCGGTTGGCCTTAAAACAAAGAAATTTAAAATGGCGGCCACTTTTTTCAAATCTAGCCTTGGATCCGTCTTTTGTAAGCAAAGATATACCCAGCTATCGATTTTGAGGTCAATTGGCCTTAAAACAAAGAAATTCACAATGGCGGCCTCTTTTTACAATTCCGACATTGGATCCATCTTTTGTAACTAAAGATATGCGCAGATATCGATTTTGCGGTCGATTGGCCTTAAAACATAGAAATTTAAAATGGCGGCCACTTTTATCAATTCTAGCCATTTCTAGCCTTGGATCCGTCTTTTGTAACCAAAGATGTACCCAGCTATCGATTTTGAGGTCAATTGGCCTATAAACAAAGAAATTCAAAATGGCGGCCTCTTTTTACAATTCCGACATTGGATCCATCTTTTGTAACTAAAGATATGCGCAGATATTGATTTTGCGGTCGATTGGCCTTAAAATACAGAAATTCAAAATGGCGGCCACTTTTATCAATTCTAGCCTTGGATCCGTCTCTCGTAACCAAAGATATTCCCAGTTAACGATTTTGAGGTCAATTGGCCTTAAAACAAAGAAATTCTAAATGGCGGCCACTTCTTTCAATTCTAATATTGGATCTGCCCTTTAAGCCTAAAAGCCTAAAAAAATACTATAATAATCATGTAAACTTAACATAACCAACTGACTTTTGTAAGCTGATGCACCGCACATGCAAAATATTTGGTAAAAAATCAACAAAATCACGTTGATCCCCGGTTGTCGCTAAACAAGTGAACCTTGATAAAATAGCTTGTGGCTCTGACATCGTCCCTGACGCGCCCCTGATTTAGGTGAAAAAGTATCTGAGCCTCCTCAATAGGTTCCGAGATATTGACCATGCGAAATTTTACCCACTGTGATATTATCTGTTTGGTTTTTGTATATTCAAATTAGAAGAAATCACGTACAGCAGAACTCGCTGTGGCCATACCTAACGTCTCGCCCGGCACCCGCGCGGGTGCGTGTGGTGCGGGGCAGTGTGTGAAGCGCCTTACTGCCATCTGTTGTATGTCCATTCTAATGCTAAACTATTTTGTTTTACGGTACAATGCCACCTAACGGGACATTTTTGAAACCCGGCAGATGTTGAAGTTTCCAGGCTAATTATCAGCGCCATCTAGCAATAAGCCGGGATTTTGCACTTTTTCAGGTGAACGCTTCAATGTATGGGGATCGTCAGTCTATATTCTTATTAGTCCATGCTAGTATGAATGAGCACTATGAGCAATAAAAACCTACAAAAACATTAAACTTTTGCTAAAATTCATAAAAGCGCCATCTCTTACTTTGTTAACATACTAAATTGTATTTCAGATCACGTTCAACACGACAGAGGGCGCTCACTACCACATACCTTTGCTGTTGAGTCCTTACGGTTATACCACTTACAGAGGCAGTTAAATGGCGACTTCCGATTTTTTTATTCGTGTAGTTGTATTTTGTAAAGTTTAAATAAACTACATATTTTGTTTTTGTATTCATCAAACAGATGGCGTTTTCGCTTCAAAGACTCGCACTAGGGGAGCTGCCAGCAAAAGCTAAGACAGGATTTCCTTACTTTATGTGATAAACCTACCCATTCGCTCATTTTCTTTCAACCGCCCAGCCATAAAAGAGTTTAATTTAAATGTACTTGTGAATAAAGCTGATAGCTGATATCGCACTTCAAAGTGAAATTGAGTTCGGCCCTTAGTTGACTGAGGGCAGTATTCATAAATCTATCTCAAGTTTGAGTTACATCTCAAGTGGACATAATGTATTGAACTATTCATACATTGTCTACTTGAGATGTAACTCAAACTTGAGTTTGCTTTATTAATACCGCCCTGAGTACTTATCTCAATTATCTATCAACTAAGCAATAGATTATAATTCGTACATCTTACTTAAATACTAGTAAAAGTTTTAAAATCTGAACTCGCCACAATGCTCCTGCTGCCCGCGAGGCAATTCTTGTGCGCTGAGCCTTCACACCCAATGCACGCCCATGCGCGGGGGACATTGGTCGCGGGCTGAGGCACACAGTTCAGTGTGTGTACCCCTTGCTTGGATAACACATTGAAGCCTAAAAGGGTCCCGCGAACGTTTCCTGGCACCCCTCACTCTTCCGCCCATCCTAGGAACCTTGCTCCCTTCCCCCACTTTTCCTTCTAGCTTCCTCTTCCTTCCCAGGCCCCTGCAGTCGTTAAGGTGGGGGACTCCAGTATCCCATTCGCAGGTTTCCCCCCGTGTTGACTGCAGGATCGCGAAACAAAAAAAATGCGCCTGCTGATCTACATTTTCCAAGAACAAAATACTTATATCTCATATCTGGGTATCTCTACTAAAGCCTATTTATTAGGCGCAATAATTTATTGCGATGATATTGCTGTCTTCGCACTTGTATAGTTATATAATATACATAAATGAGTATAGGTGCGTATATCATTAATCAAAGGAAATATTTACAAGGTGTTAAATCTTAAAAAATAGGTACCTACCTACTGATCCTATCTTGTCTTTTATTAAGCGACCTAAATTATTTATTTTTATTAGTTGTCAAGAAAAATGTAAGTTATATTAAAAGCTATGGTTGAATGTAAATGCTGCGGGAGCTGTGCCGCGGGCCCACGCCGCGCCGCGCTTCAAGTTCAGGGTTGCCCGATTTTGATGACTCATAACAAACTACACACGTGAAAATACGTTGTATCTACTACGAAATAAGATTTGAAATGCCCTTTCAAGTTCATTACATTTGAATAAGATTACCAATAATGAACTCTACGCCATTAATAATAAGGTCGCAATATGTCAACATAGCCCACAAGATGATTTCACCCCTTTTCACGCATGCGCCTACCTCGGCTGGCCTCTGAGTACTACCCCTGCGCAGGGATGTCAATAATTTGCAATATCGATAAATACTAAAATATTTTTAAAAAATAAATATGCGGATTATCCTAGTCAGTATTTAATTTAAGCTTTTGTGTTATAAATAAAATCAATTATACTGAAATGAAAAATAATTAAAAGACAAGTATTTTATCAGCGCTGTATTGCTTTGTTGCATCTTATACCTAATGTATGTATGATGATTCAAATTATTACAATCATTACTATGTAACATCTAATATAAAAGTAAATAATCGATTTTAACGTCTATTTATCATAGTAGTGCTCGCGGCTCCGCCCGCGTGAAAAAGTTTTTCCGGGATAAAAATATTTTCCCGGGATAAAAAGTAGCCTATAGCACTCAGGAGTAAAGTAGCTTCCTATTAGTGTTAGAATTTTTAAAATCAGTTCAGTAGTTCCTGAGATTAGCACGTTCAAACAAACAAACTCTTCAGCTTTATATTAGTATAGATTACATTCACGAGAATACCATCAAAATACACTTAAAATAACTTATTAAAATATTTGTTGCAAGATTTGAGGTCAATAATATACTTACGTTATCGATACTAGTTTCACCACAGACAATCGACAAGACAACATCACTATCCGTCCCCTCTCCGAAATCCGAATCGCCATTCGCCATGACACTTTGCCACTTGCTGACTGCTGTCACGTGAACCGACGCCATTGAACAAAATATTGGTCATTTGAAATCGTGAGTTTTTGCTTTTTATTGTTTGGCAACATTATTAGTTTGTGCTTGTTTATGGAGAGATTGTTGTAAAAAGGTGATTCATTGTTTACAATACATAGAATAGCGTTTATTAATACAATCACAACGTAAATAAGCATTTAGCACGATACTATGCCATTTGTAGGTTACGGTCACAGTAATTTCAGAAATAGGGGTTGGAATTGTGTGTTTTGCATTCTTTTATATAGTTCTTTATTTGGCAATGAGTACAAGTTTTACTTATTACGATGTCGGGCAACGGGTTAGAAGTTAGGACCTCATTCTCTAAATGAAAGAACAATCTGAACAATAAATAATCCAGATAAAAGTATCCCTATGCGTGTTATGATTTTAAACCAAAGAAAACTTATTTCTTATCCGAAGTATTTCGATCTAATGACGTCGCTATAGTTACCGTTTACGATCGATGCTCAGGTACTTGGATTAATAAATTATCTTAGTTAATTAGGCTTCAATATTAGATAAACAAATCCCAACAAGATACCCAAGTACATAAAATTCGATAAAAGCGAATTCGTCAACTGTAACACCTTTTTGTAACACAAATTTTACTTGACTTACCTACTTAGGGACTTAGTTAATCAAAATAATTTATCAACCTACATGTGGAAATACTAAATTTTCACATAATTAGCACAATAATTAATAAGCACCAAAGTTTTTGTCACTACCTAGTACTTACCTACCTATTCATAATAATGTTTATTTTTCGAATTAATATTTGTTTCAAGAACATGCAGTTTCGTAAATAACTATGCTAAAAGCATTATTCTCGTAAATCCCGGCGAATGCATACTAATTTTTTCTTTACTCCGCGTTTTAACAATAATTTGCATTTTTCATTGGCTAAAAGCTCCGAAAGACAATTCTGTACAATTCTATATACAAAACATAAATTTGATGTTCCTACGATTCCTCTGGCACGAGGGTCGAGACTCGAGATGGTTACTTATAGTAAGTGACAACCTTCGTCGTGGCCAACTTTTTGATACTTATCACAAAATTAGGTGATCCACCAAAAAACAAAACACTACTCGGGGCGCCGCGCCGGCCGGGATGAGTCCAGAGTCACTATGATGGGTTGTTTTGATAGAGAAGGGGTGTAAATGGTATGTAAAATATAGGTATTATTGTCGCAATCGATACACATATTATTAAAACACAAACAAAACAAGCAACTGAGGTATTTGGACAGTTAACTCTTTATGAATAAACTCTTTATAAATAAAATAATCAATCTGCTATTGTGACAATTTTTTTATGACCATGTCAAATTTTATTGGGTTGGTTCCCGTTTGCGTAAGTCCATTTTTAAAAAGTAAGACTGATATTTCAGAAGGGGACCCAAACACCAGCAAGCTGGCGATAAACTGGTGGAAGGAACCCGACATGGGAGGTAAGCTTTATGTGAGTGATTGCAGAAAAACTATAATTTGTCTAATAAGGGGTAGGCAGAGGCGCAACTAGTGCACCCACTTTTCGCCATTATTCCGTCCCATGATGTGATAGGGGGCGAGCCTATCGCCATATCGGGCACAAATTCCAGACTCCGAGCAGATACTGAATAGAAAAACTCAATATCACTTTGCCCGACCCGGGGATCGAACCCGAGACCTCAGCTTTGCAGTCGTACTGTAATACAACTACGCCACCGAGGCAGTCTAATTCAATTAATTATAATTATTTAATTAGTAATTTCAATACTAACCTGACCAATTAATACTCATTCGCAAAATGTCTCGGGTGTAAAGGTCTACTACGAGACTTTAGTCAAGTCTCGAGTCAAACAGGAATTGTACGTTCTTCCAACTTGTTATTTTTTTATTGTTGCCGTATTTCTGGCTATTTATTGATTAGGCAAGCATGGCTATTCACAATGGTGTGCTGGTGCCGACGCTTATGTATGGAAGTGAATGTTGGGTTTGGCAAAAGAAGCATGAAAGTCGAATAGGTGCAGTGGAAATGCGTTCCTTACGGAGTATATGTGGAGTCACCATTGCTGATCGCATGAGGAATAGTATGATAAGAGATCGATGTATTAAAGGATGATGTGGTGACTAAGATTGAAAGAAGTATGCTGAGGTGGTTTCGGCACGTGGAGAGGATGGATGAAAGACGGATCACAAAAAGTATTTATCGAGCGAATGTGGATGGTACGGCTGGAAGGGGACGCCCGAGGAGAACGTTCTCTGACCAAATAAATGATCTCCGAAAAGGGCAGGTCAGGAGTACCCTTAACCGACGAAAATGTATGAAAAGAACTATGAATGTGGAAGAGGCGAAAGAGGTTTGTCAAGATCGTAGCATGTGGCGCTCAATAGTCTCTGCCTACCCCTATGGGATAAGGGCGTGAGTGTGTATGTATGTATTATTGATTAGAAACTCTTCTACTTTTATAGATCCGAGATTCCTAGCATACAGCATGAAGAGTAAATAATTTCAACTAAATCAGCAACTTTCTAAATATTCAGCAGGTGTAATTATAATGTTTCTAAAACCATGTTACCCTATACTCGAACTTTTACGTAGTCTACTAAATTAATTACTCATTAACCTTGACTGCTTCCGCACTAAATTCATAAGGATTCCCGTGGGAGAGCTTAGATCAATACTTTGGTTATAGCGATATGTTAATGCTAGCTTTTTCCCGCGACTCCGCACGCGTTAAAAAGTTTTTCCGGGTTAAAAGTCCCGATTTATATTTCCCCAGGATAAAAAGTAGCCTATGTGTTAATCCAGGACATGATTTACCCGTGTGCCAAATTTCATCGAAATCCATTCAGTAGTTTTTGCGTGAAAGAGGAACAAACATCCATACATCCATTCATTCTTACAAACTTTCGCCTTTATAATATTAGTAATATTATAAAGTATATCAAATCGTCGTGGTAGGTCTCTTGAATGCAAAGGTCGGTTAAGTAGGTATCACCGCATTGTGTATTTCGGCTGCCAAGTGACATTGTGTAATTTGCAAGCACTGTTGTGTTCTGGTTTGTCTATGTTTTATGGCATACTGTTTTTGTATTGAATTTTGTGTACAATCAGCTACATAAGTGGGTGAAGAAATTAATTAAAACTTTTTTTTGTGTAGTAAATAACTTTGGATTTAAAATTGGTAAACGAACAAGAGTATATTGGCGATTGAAAATTTTGAATTTATTCTACTGCTAATGTGGCTGACCGTACAGTCACCAGCATAAGTAACTAAACAAATTCAAAATTTCAAATTGCCTACATACTTTTGTGTTCTTACTAATCTTTTTTTTTAACAAAAGTAAAATAAAAGAGATTTGCTTTACTTCATACGAAGAAATTCTTTTTTCAGTCTAACTTAACGCGTATATAGGCGATTTGAAATTTTTATTTTGTACATATATTTATGCTGACTGCACATGTAGAAAATGTATCGTGCATGGTAATTTATAATTTTAATCTGGTAACACTGCGGCCCAGTGCCTGCCGGGGAGCGGCAAGGCTGCTCGGCGGCGCGAGTGTGGCGCGCGGCGTGCAACACGCTCGTCGCGCCCGCCGCCGACGACGCCTGGAAGCAGATCGTCGACGCCTCCCCGCCTGACAGCATGTGGCACTCGCTAAGGAACTGTGTCGCTTACCAGGTAACTAGTTTTTTTTTTTAGTAGGTGAACCCTGCAGTCAACACCGGGGAAACCTGCTATCGGTATACAGCGAATCCCGCGGCTTAGCGACTGCAGGGGCCTAGGAAGGAAGCGGAAGAGGAAAGTGGAAGGAAAGGGGGGAAGGGAATAAGGTTCCCACGATGGGCGGAAAAAGAAGGTGCCAGGAAATGTTCGCGGAACCCTCAAAGGCCTCGAATGTGTTATGCAACCAAGAGGTACACACACTGAACCGTGTGCCACAGCCCGCGACAAATCTCCCCCCATGCATGGGCGTGCATTGGGTGTGAAGACCCAGCGCACGAGAATTGCCTGAGGGGGCCCAGGTAACTAGTTAAATCTCATATAGGGGGGAAGCGTGGTGGACTAAGGCCTAAACCTTCTCAGTAGTAGCGGAGGCCCGTGCCCAGCAGTGGGACAGTATATAATACAGGGCTGGTATTTTTTTTATAGGGGGGAAGCGCATAAAATACTAGTGAGACGCCTAAAAATAAAATGTATATAGCCTTCATTGCTATACTAGCTTATGCCCGCGGCTCTAACATTCGCATAAATATAGGAAGTCATTATTCTGGTACCACCAATTTTTTTGTCACCTTCCCATCCTTTCGTTCGACCTTTATTGCTTTTCCCATTCCTTTGGCTTTTCTCTACTTTACTGAGAGGATTTAGGCTTAACATTAGCACAGAGTGGCTGACTTTACATTCCCTCAAAAGCTAAGATATTTATCTGAAATTTTGAACCATAGATGATCACAATAGCTAGGCCATACACACAATATACCAAGAAGTTTTTCTAAAGTAGTAAAAACATTTTCCCATGATCTATTTTAGATTTCACCTTTGTTCCGCCCGAGTGCTCATCTCTGCGGCGCGTAATGCGATTATCTAAAGGTGATTACACACGACACAGCACGCTTGACATGCTCGCATGATCAGTCTATCGATCATGCAAATTTTTGTTGTAATAGCTTGTCCTTTTACAAGGTTGAAATGCAATTTAATGTTTTAAATACGGTGTAATTTCTAAATTAAACAGCGTTATAGAATGTTTTCTTTGAGTATGACAGGTCGGAAATTTGCTTAATTTCAGTGCTCAAATATTTTTACTATAAACCCGTTCTAAAAGCCAATAAATCATGAAACACACTATGTCAAGACCGTTACGGAGACGATATTATTATGGCTTCGTTTATGTTAAGCCATTTCATAAATATCCCAATCCCTAAATAAAAAAATAAACTAAGGCAGTTTTCTTATACTTGTATGGTTTCAGATATCTCACAAAATAACAAATCCTATATTTTAGGCAGGCGTATGGCAGAACCTATTGATGAAAGGCATAGATGACGTCATCCAGCCAGCCGCGTTCAAACTAGCTATAGTGTTACGTCACACGCCCTCTGAACTTGCTGCAAAGTTATTAGCTGAGCTGCTCACCTTACATCCCCAGTCTGTAAGTAATAGTGTATGGTGTGGATTAGGCCTTAGGACCACTTCCCGGCGGTATATAATGTTACCATGTACTAATGATCCAATTTTTAAATAGTAGTAGTTTAACTGAGCGTCATTAAAACTGGATCAGTCCAGTGCGTCAATGTCAGTCCTGAATGCTGATAATAAATAACAAACAGATCATTTTAAGTGAACCTAAAGCCCTCACCACTTGGGAGAAATAGACATAGAATATACACTCATTTGCAAAAAAACGGGCGGTTTGGATTTTAATTCTTTTTTAAAAAAATACGGTACCAAAATGATTTCAATCACTTGTACATGTTACTGGCCGGTTTTAAAAATGCCGTGGTGTTTAAAACAGTACGTTCTAAATTAAAATTTTCGTTTGATGCTCGTTTTTACAGAAAACCACTTTTTATCCTACATTTTTGGTGCGAAGTTCCAAAAGATAATATCGGTTTTCATAACTTTTAGTCAATTTTTATGAATTTATTTCATATTCTTAATTGTCAAAGCTTCATTTATTGCTGTTTAGCTGTCTCAATAATGTTAGAGAAAGTGGTAAAAGCTACAAAAATTATTGCGCTGCTCGAAGAGGGCTGCAGCCAATGCTTCGTGGCTCAGAGGCTAAGTGTGAGTCGCTCGACGGTTCAAAGGACCTGGCAGCGGTATCAAGACACCGGTTCCGTCGAGAGAAGGCCTGGTTCTGGAAGAAAACCATGTACCCAACCACGGGATGATCGTTTTCTTGTGAGTCGCGCATTGAGAAATCGCAAGTCTTCGTATGTGGACCTTAAGAACAACCTCGGAGAAGTAAGAAATGTGCATATTAGTCTATGGACGGTCAGGAGCAGGCTGCTCGCGGCCAATATACGCAGTCATCGCCCGGCCCGCGGCCCTAAGTTACTCCGTGAGCACAGAGTTGCCAGGCTTAGGTTTGCTCGAAATTGTGAGTCATGGACTCAAGAAGACTGGAATAGGGTATTGTTCTCCGATGAAGCCAGGATATCTCTTTTCGGTGAAGATCGACGTCGGCGAGTGCTACGAAGACGAGGAGAACGCTTTGCAGAGGCTTGTTTTGAAGAAATCACACCTTATGGTGGGGGCTCTGTTATGTTTTGGGCAGGAATAAATTCAATGGATCGTACAGAGTTAGTCTTCATTGAAAACGGCTCACTGACTGGACATCGATACATAACGGAAGTTCTTATTCCTCATGCACAACCCGCATTGGCCGCTTTAGGCGAAGACTCAATTTTTATGGACGACAACGCTCGCGCCCACCGGTCTGGCGATGTGGAAGCGTATGTGCAAGAGGTCGGCATTCGTCGTTTGGATTGGCCAGCTCGAAGTCCCGACCTCAATCCTATAGAGCATGTCTGGGACGTTCTGAAACGACGCGTGAGATCAGTACAACCGGCTCCGCAAACTATCAGAGAGCTGTAGAATGTGATTACCGCGGAGTGGGAACGTATTCCGCAAGCAAGTATACGGGATATCCTCGCTAGCATACCCAGACGAATTCAAGCTGTGATTTCAGCTAGAGGGGGTCACACTCGATACTAAACATTTATCTGCTTTTACTTTATTAAAGAAAAAACAAACTAAAATCTTTGTTAACTTTTACTTCACGAGCATATGCACTACTAGCGAGCATACACTACTAGTGAACTTTAGCATTAAAACCCATAAATTTAATCAAAATTTTATGATACTGACGAAAACGATTATTTGCTTATTAATGTACAAAATTGTGAAAGTAAAACTACCTATAATTATCAAACAAACCAATAGTAACATTTGAAATGGTTCATTGCTTAGGTGCCCGTTTTTTTTGCAAATGAGTTTATATTGGTCGTATTCCAGCAAGATAAACCAACAATATTGTAGATATTTGTTGATGTTGTCGACTGGCGAGGAAGTAACCATCTCTCGTGACCTGACCCCCACTCCACTTACAGTCAGATACAGTGGTGTCACACTGGTTTATTTTTTCGCATTGAATGACGAGATGAGCATGCCGTTCGCCTTATGGTAAGCGATACGACCACCCATAAACAGGAGAAATACCATCCAGCACCTTGAGTTACAAAGTACTGTGTGGCATTCCACTGCGCTCGTCATCCTGAGACATAAGATGTTAAGTCTCATTATGTCCTGTAATTACCCTGGCTACAATGTCCTTCAAACTTCTTGGCGGTAGAAATAGACATTACGGTGGTACCCACCCAGACTGACTCTTACATATCAGAGACCTACCACCAGCACTGTTTGTAAAAATACATATTTCTCCAGCAAGACCTGATCTCCTACGTACTGGCACTCCTCACTGATGACGAGGCGTGGTGTGGGTCGTGTGGATGCGCCGCTGCTTTGGGCTCGCCGGCTCCATTGAGAGACCTGCAACTCTTCGGAGACCTGGAGCTGGCGGTCCTGGCTGCCTCGCGCGAGGAGTACGATGCTCATGCTAAGCTAGTACGAGCTGAATACTCGAAGCTTACGCATGATAATTACGTAGAGCTAAGGATTAAGGTAAGTTTCCAAAGCAGAAATTTGTGACTAGTTGAACTGACCACTATGAATAAAGTCATTATACAGGTGAATTTTTCAAGTGGGCGGAGATGGCGAAATCCGAAACTATGAGTAGTGAAAAATTCTCAAAGGAGTCTCAGGGCCGATTTTAATGGAAACTAAACCTGCATCATTAGATTTTTTTTAATTAATAATCCTAGCCAGGATGAAGTAAGCCCTCAACGCCCACCTGGAAAATTCACACTGTATAAGGCAACTCCTACAACTGATATAATAGCCAGGATACAACGTGAACTCACTGCAAGGTAGATGATATCTTTTGTACGCAATTGTACCTACACTTGTGTACAAAAAAAACCTACCACTCGTATTGTATTCAACTTATTTGCCGGCTTGTACACCAGGGTATACTAGTCGTCTTTTAAAATTGTTAGCAATCAACCGTTTTTCTGTGAGACAATAAATACCTATTCAAGCCAAAAAAAAAACAATTTTTTTCCTACTTTTTCAGGTTTTAAACCAATTCACTCAGATACCAAAGCTATACCACACACCGGAATTCGAATGCTTCGAGGTGGCGGCGAGAGAAAATATCGAGAGAGAAATATGTACCCTCCGAGAGCATTTACTCACGGGCCGGAAAGACTAGCATCTGTTCAACTTGACAGATGACAGATGGTGTTTTTGACAGCTGTCAAACGCTATTGAGCTGTGAAATGTCAAAAACAGTGCCGCAGCGGACGTGCTGAGTTCAAATAAACGTAATGAAGCATATTGTGCTTTTTGTCGATAGCTTGAAGCGCTGGACAGATCGAAGCCCCAATATTTACAATTTTAAATAGAGCTTATTTTTTCGTTTCTTTATTAAAAATGTTTCCTGTTTTATTTGTATTCCCCTTATTTATTTTTAAACTTTGATAGAGATCACTCATAACAAAAGTTAATTGATTATATACCAATGCAGCCCCTAAAACAAATTTTAAAAAATTAGATCTTGTTACGAACTTTTTTTTATACAGGGTAATTTTGACATTGCGTTAATAAATGAAACCACATACTTATTTCGTTGAAAATGACGCTTTCCATTAAGTTATTTTAAACAAAGATGTAAAATAAAAAAGAAGTTTCGAACAAAATAAATATCAATAAAATGTAACTTTAAGTTTACACGCCCTAATGCCACTATGACTGCTCTAGGAGAATTCGTCGCAGCAGCAACATTACACTTTCAGTCAGAAGTACTCTCACGCTCACACCATATTCGCACTAAACTCCAAAATTATAAAAAATTGGAATACTACAACCGCGATTTTCGGCGAAAGTACTCGTTATTCACTGATAATTTTTAGCACGATGTTAGCAGAGGTATAGACGAATATGTGGTTTCATTTAGTAACGCAATTTAAAAATGACCCTGTATGTATGAGGTTTATTCTTATAGTATCTAGGAAATTTAATTTCGTGAACTAGAAATTTGTCGAATGTAAGAGATGTACGTACAGTCAGCCACACAAGTAGCTGAACAAATTCAACATTTCAAATTGCTTTTAAACTTTTTCGTCTGAATCAATAATCTTTTTTTCTTCACTAACATGAACTTGACGAGATCAACTTTATTTTAGATAGTAGTGCTCGCGGCTCCACCCGCGTGAAAGTTTTTAGCACTCAGGAGTTTTGTAGCTTCCTATTAGTGAAAGAAAAAAAATTTCAAAATCGGTTCAGTGGTTCCTGAGATTAGCGCGTTCAAACAAACAAACTCTTCAGCTTTATAATATTAGTATAGATAAAGAAAGAAAAATATTTTGACTGGAGTTAATGTGTAGAAGCGTTTTAAAGTTTTTAATTTGGTCAACTACTTTGTGGCTGACAGTACATACAATAAAATATACAACACATAGTAAATATATAAATCACAATTTATTAGCACCATACCTTCACTTCACTTTGATGATTATTAAAATTTTGGTAAAATGCCGATTCAATTACCCTTTTTATGTCAACTCTAATCAATTAACATGGTTCAGTATTTTTAGCACTACTTTATGTCACGAAAGCTGTCATTAGCTTAATCACTAAAGTTCTCTAACGATATGATGACTCGCTTCCCAAGTCCAAAACATATGCACGGTATTGTCAGCCACATCATGTATAATATATTCCATATTAATTACTCTTTAATTCATACATATTTCAACATTTATACTCACATTATGTGAAGCTGACTATCAATTACCTATTCTGATATAATTTTGTAAAAAAATTACATACATATGGAATTATATTAATATTCCATAGAGAAAATGTATCAGAATTTTGCTTACGTCAACGTCATTTTAATATACAGTACAATGCTCCTTATAAGTTCTCGTGGCTTCCTTCAGCATTTGTAAGAAATTATTTGTATCACCTGCAATAAAAAAATCTACTTAACACAGGTATCGAACTTGCCACAGAGTAGAGTATTAATACCAATAAGTAATATCCAATCACGCCATAACGACTAAACGAATCTGGATGAAATTTGGCACAGTGATAGATTATAGTATGGAATAGCACATAGACTACTTTTATCCTGGAAAATATTTTTCACTCGAACGGAATCGTGAGCAAAACCTAGTATAAATTAATTAAACATGGACTTTGTTTGCTAAAGGATTACCCTCGTTTTACTGTTAAAGTAAGAAAGTACACACTATGCTAAGTACACCTTTCAACTCCATAACAAACTGTTAGATGGTAGAAGCTTATAAAAGACTATTTTGGCTCGCGGCTCCGCCCGTGTGATTGAGATTTTCCGGGATAAAAGTAGCCTATGTCACTCGCTGATAAAGCAGCTTTTTATTGAAGAAATAATTTTTAAAATCGGTCAAATTTTTGAGTTTATTCTTTACAAACAAAAATCTTTCCTCTTTATAATATTAGTATAGACATAGATATTGTGTACCAAGGCGGATAGTACCACTTTACAGGATAACGTCGGGGGTAGTGCAATACCGCGTAAGTGATTGAAAAAAGTTTTGTATTATCAATGCTAAGTTCAATGGAGTAAGGATCAATCTCAATTGGACTTTTTTCATCACTTACGCGGTATTGCACTATCCCCGACGATATGTAGTATACTAACCTATTGTAGCATCATACAGGTATCTCTTGTCAGTACCGCATTGGACCTTTATAGGCCTTTGCTTTTCAAGTAATTGTTCCACATCTGAAAAAAGAAATGAACAAATATAACTAACTACTGGTTGCGAGTTCGCCTATCTATGTGTTCCGGAAATATAACTCTGTAATATCCAATAGGAGTAATATTTTTGTTTTAACGCCATCTGTGATAAATTGTGTTGAACAAAATAAAACTACCATAAAAATCTTTTACGGTAATTGATCATCTATTTGATATTTTCGGATACATCAACATTCTGTTTTAATCCTATCAATGTTTATTTTGTTGGGCCTATCGACAAAATGGGCTGAATACTGAATAAGACCGCAGAATACAACTAGTACTACATAATAAGACCTCCGAAGTCCGACTTGAAAATAATTATACCTAAGATTGCGATTAATTAAGAGGCATTGCAAAACTGGCGTATCTCTGAGATAAGAAAAATGGCTTAACAATTATAAGCCAATATTGCTTTATGCCATATGGAGCAATAAAAAAATCTTTTATATGTGAGTAATGCAAAGTTGGCATAAAAATTATTGGAGAAAGTGATACTGGATTTTCTGCTCAATTTTTCCGACAGTATGGAATTTGTGCCCAATATGGCGATAGGCTCGCCTCCTATCACATCATGGAATGGAACACACAAGCGAAATGTGGGTGCCCTGTGTAGATTAACTGAACTAGAATACAAAACTTACCACCATGCACTCTATCCAGCAGACTGCTTATATCAGACGTATCTTCAAACCTTGTACACAAAGCGTTCACATACACACTCGTGCCAGACAATATACGTTTACTGTCTCCAGTCCGTAGCTGGTACGTGCTGTTACCGTTCATCGTAGAGCATTCCATCTGCACAATCTCATACGCCCCTTTAGAACACTGTGTTGAGTAACATACTAATAAATTGTTGTGTATCATGAAATCTTCTATGTTGGTCATTGACATATAGATACTTGGGTTGGTTTCCCTGCAATTATTTATTTTGTATGTGACTACAAGCAAATTGGTAATCTGACGGTATGTACCGGCATTTATGTATTAATAAAATTTTCCTAAATTACTACAATATATAATATCTAATATTTATGAGATAACAACCTTTCTATTGACTATGTAATCATAGAAAAATAATGATGTTAGCAAAACCACTAATGTCAATTACTTTTCCTAGAATCAAAGTCCCACAGTATATTATCTGAGATAAAGTTATCCCAATCCCATATGTTATTCAAGACATGGTCTATCAGTATAGTAAATAACATTTAAATCCCAAATGGTTAATATCGTCAGAAAATAATTTAAGAACTTATGATATCAATAATGTGTATATTAACGAATCACTATAGCAATAAAAAATCAAAAATATTATGTTTTTATATTTTTACAGAATCCTGAAAAAGAAACAGTCGAAAGCGGGCTTTCGACTGTTTCTTTTTCAGGATTCTATAAAAATATAAAATCATTAACCAGGCACTACATGGCCATGACATGTATAAAAAATCATAATATAAAATTACAAAAATATTATGTCGGTCAGAATAAACACTAAGCGCCTAGACATATTGAAGTATGATTGGGGTGTGGTTAGCCCATATGTTGTCATTAAGCTTGTATCAAGGGTGAACAATATTAGTAAGACATAAAATAGTACCAATGCTTCCATATCGGGTTCTATCCCCAGGTTTGGTAAAGTGATACTGGGTTTTTCTATTAAGTATCAGCCCAGAGTCTGGAATATTTGTGCCCAATATAGCGATAGACTCGCCCCCTATCACATCATGGGACGAAACACGCACGGCGAAAAGTGGGTGCACAAGTTGCGCCTCCGCCTACCCCTTTATAGATAAAAGGCATGAGTATGTGTGTGTAAAATAGTACACTACATAATTACCTATCCAAAGGCACTCTGCACATGTCCATTATTAAAACACATAGGTCCAGCTGACATTCTCCCAACACTTTCAATGCATAGTTTTCAGTTACACAGTGTTCCAACTCCACATTTTCTGTGGGACAATCAATACCGAGCATGCATTTAGTATTGCATAGTTGACAACCATGGCCTGCATAGAACATGAAGCCTGAAATGTGGAAATGAGATATTAACAATATTGGGCTGTAACGTTGCTAAGAATGTTAACACTCTTTGTAAACTATCTATCGTTTACGTAGCTTTATCTACCAACCTAAACCACTGTTCTCTCGTGTTGGCTGATAGGTTGTCATTTGTTTGACGTACAACTGAAAGACGCCTGTATAAATAAGCATGCAATGTTTTTTACTTTTTCTGTTAAGTATCAGGCTGGAAGATAACTATATGGCATAAATAAACTATAGCATGTTTGGCATACAAGTAGTAAATTTGCTTCCATATATCGGTGGTTAATTTACCTCAACAGTTTCGATACCTACATTTTTCTATGCTACAGCTCAATCATGTATTACTAGGCAGAGTAAGGAATGGTTTAATACTAACTACAAATGTAAAGCATTAAATAAATTTTCCCTTTTGCCACCCCTGCCTCCCTAGTCAGTACACTGATAAATCTGCCACTACATACATGGAACCGAAAATAGTCTACACAATGGGAGTGTGATAACACCTGTGTCTACCCCAGAAAAGTATGAAGTATTTTAAATAAGCAAAATTATAGTAGCAATAGATATCATTTGCTCATAATAAATAAAGTTTGTATGGGCCATTTTTGTTTTATTCCTAATCCATACTTACAATAAGAATCCTCCGGTATAACTTCAGCTATATTCTTTAATATAACCTTCAAATCATAGCCTGTAGTATTTTTTATAGTCACCACAATGAATCCTAGCAATTTCAAGTTTGATCCTAAAGAATCGCAGTCAGTTGATGGTGTGGCCAGCTTTGAAAGATGTATGTATTTGTCGTTTGCAATTAGTATGGCTATTTTGGCTTGGGGCCTGTATCTTTGCAGAGACAGAAGTAATGCTTCATAATTTGATTTTGTATAGCCATTACGGTGTAGCACTTCCAAGAGATGTTCGCCAGGATTATCTACATTGTTAAATGATATTCTGAAATTCGAAAAACATGCAAACAATCAGTTTGGTTTCCATACAAATTATGAGATTCAATAATTTGGGTACTAAAAATATTATGAATAAATCTTTATGATTTGAATAACTTCTGTTTAGATCTGTGGTGTCATTATAAACAAATTCCAATGATTCCTTCTTGTTCCAATTTACTATGTGAAATCTTAACAATCATATATCTTCATAGCCAATAGTGGCCATAACAAAAATGAGATTATGGGGGGTATATCTTTCCAAGGCCTCTTTGCGACATTGCCGAAGGTGGCTAGTGTTTTTTTTTCTTTACGCCTATTGTGCGAGGCATTTTGAAGCGCAAGGCACATGTCCTATTCACTACTCTCTAAGACTGGCACTGCTATTAACGTTAACCCATCAGTATTATCCAAAAGGAGTAGGTAAATTATACCTGCCAAATAAACAATTTAATAAAAATTCTAGATTGTGTCTCCATCATTGTCGGACGATGATTTTGCCAACGTCAAAGTAGAAAATATAAACTTATATCGAAGACAAACTAGTAAGTACTTTACGTATAAACCATATATAAAGGCCGCTATATGCTTATAGGTACTACGAATAATATATTGTAGCTGATATCTGTCTATCAAAATTTGTTTTCACTTAGCTATTGTTGAATAATGTTTATTATCAGTTACTTACTCCAACTTCGTTAGTCCAGCAATAGTGACGCACTGTTCTAAGGTAAAAGCCTTTGCTTTCTTATAATCATTGAATTGTAACTGCTGTAGAAGAGACATTTTCGTTAGTTACATCCAACTATGTACCAAATCACTACCAAATATAACAATAAACAGTGATAAACATCAGAAGACATTACGGATAATGCTCTTTGCATCAGAGACAAATAAACAAGAGAGACGGTTAACTTCATACATATGTTTTAACACGATAAGGAAACACCTACATGCATAAATTTTATATCTATAGTCTGTTATACATTTCATTCATATCCGTAGTTGGACCTTTCTTTCTTTCCTTTGTGAATTGAACTTTCAAGTGCTCCATTCTCTTTCGCACGGAGGTTATGTATTAAAGAAAATATGGCCGCCGCCCTAGGGATGTGCCGTTGCGGTAATCGGTAAATATCTGACACTACCGATCATTAAAAAAAATAGGGATGACTTTAAGGTCGGGTTCATACTAAAACCGATAATTACCGGTTTCCTACAATGAGCATACGGCGAAAGCGCAGCTTGAATGTTACTTTAATTCTAGATTTTTTTAAATAAAATAAAACTAAATAGTAGAGTTAAATCATTTATTTTTGTCGTATTTCTTGTAATTTTATTTTCACGTCCTATTTACAATAATTTTCGAATCAACCGTAAGCCCGCGAAATTCAAATTTAATTTTCGCAGTTCTATAATTACTTCAAATAGTGCATTTTCGTAACAACAAAATAAATTTCTTTACTATTACAATGAAACCATAAAATAAATTCTAAATTGCGAATTACATTACACGAAAAGCACAAAAATATGAAAGGAGACAGCTATGGCTGGCATATAAAATATATATAAATAGGTATTGATATTCAAAATGAGAGTTATAACCACGTAAAGAAAAGCAAAACACAATGTTAGTAACTATAAAAAAGCAAAGCACAATGTTAAGAACCTGAAAAAAAGCCAGTTCAAGTTGGCAGGACAGGGAAAAAAGGCAGTCTGGTAATAAAATAATATCAAGAACGCGGTGCCCTGTGCCCACCGGTTTAAACGATATAGGCCCTAACCTAGCTAGCCTATCAGTCTTTCGGTAGCTACCCTAAGGATGACGACCCGTAGAAGAAAGACAGAAAGAATCTCCGGGCTTAGTTTTTTCGTCATCAATTTTTTCCAGTCTCTCGTAAACAAAGTCACTAATGGTTATATAAGCTCGTGCACGCACATCTTCGTAACAATAGGATAACGTTCAAGTGAAGCGGATTAATTATGTACTACTAGCTTTTGCCCGCGGCTCCGCCCGCCTTAAAAAGTTTTTCCGAGATAAAAGTCTCGCTTTATATTTTCCCGGGATAAAAAGTAGCCTATGTGTTAATCCAGGGCATGACCTACCCGTGTGCTGAATTTCATCGAAATCCGTTCAGTTGTTTTTGCGTGAAAGAGGAACAAACATCCATACATCCAAACATCCATACATCCATACATCCAAACATCCATACATTCTTACAAACTTTCGCCTTTATAATATTAGTAGGATAAAGAACAAAATTCTGATAATAATGAATAATAAATTCACAGTGACATTCGCCTACATTTAAATTTATTGTAAATTTCGGTCGATATGAATTAATAGCAAACGCAACAAAATAATCGTTCAGTCTTCTATAAAACTAAATAAATAGTTAAAAAGTAAATAAACTGTGTATAGCGTGCATTCGCCTATATTAACAAGATAATTTTAATCAGAACAATTTAGTATTATAAAAATGCTACAAAAAAAATTAGATACTCTATATAATATTCTACTCTACATGTTTACAAATATAATATGAAATAAAAAAACAATATTGCAATTTTTGCTCTTAATTAATAGAAATATAAAAAATATGAATGTGAATAAGAGAAATATGAATTTTGAATACACTCAAAAATACAATTTACCATAACATGCTCTAAACATAAGAATAATCAAATACACATTGAGTAATTGCTGTCTGGCAAAAAGCATTCCATGCATAAAATGTTATATTTTGCAGTATTATGTAATGGCATATTTGCAAGTTAAAATGTTACCAATAATCAGAAAATGGTGGATAAACATTAATGACAACACAATAAGTATTAAAAACTATTAAAAATACGTCCAATTCTGGAAACAAAAAAAAAACTATTTATTTGTACAAAGGTTAAGGGCGCTTTCACAGAATGATGTCTGTTTGTAAGGTTTTTGTCGTTCAAACGTGATGCATTGGCTTCATGCATATGATGACTATTATACCAAAAATATTCTTCATTTCATCTTCTTAAATAATAATAGAGCCATTTTCTGGTAATCTACTTTTTTATTTAAAAATCCTCATTCTCTCGGTGTGTGTTTTAGTGAAATACACAAGACACCTTACTTGGAAGCTCCAATTTGCAAATTTTGTTAAATATAAGCCATCAAAAACAATATTCTGTCACTATTGACACCATGTTCTTATATAGTAGCACAGAAAAAAAAATATATAATTGATATATAAACGGTAAAAACAATTTTTTACACTTTAGTTTTCGGTCAAAACGGCTTCGGTCTGGAGCTTTACATCACATTGACAAAATAATCATACCGAAATAAAACTTAACACTTCCTTAAACTGCGACTAATAATTTTATAATTTTCATTTTATGAAATCCTACTAATATTATAAAGGCGAAAGTTTGTAAGAATGTATGGATGTTTAGATGTATGGATGTTTGTTCCGCTTTCACGCAAAAACTACTGAACGGATTTCGATTAAATTTGGCACACGGGTAGATCATATCCTGGATTAACACATAGGCTACTTTTTATCCCGGGAAAATATAAAGCGGGACTTTTATCCCGGAAAAACTTCTTAAAGCGGGCGGAGCCGCGGTCAAAAGCTAGTATAATAATAAATATAGTATACATTTGGTTGAAACGACACACACGCACACATGCCACACGCAATATACTCGCACGTAATACAATTTAAATTGATGTTATTATTTTTATTTCACAAAATAAAGGTGGTATATATATATCTATCTTGGTTGCGCCGAAGTCGCACGCAATACACGGCATATAGCAATAGCAAAAAAAAACTGCGCTGCGCAAAATTGTAAAAGCGCCCTTAATTTAAAAACATAAGATGCTTAACTAAACTTAGAAATAATTATACATTCACAAATTATCGCCTCCCGAAAAGCATTATGTGTATAATGTTATATTTTGCAATATTATGGAAGTAAAAAGGCTACAAAAATCAGAAAATGTTGGGTACACTATAACGAAAACACAACATTTAAATAAAAGGTAAAATTACTGTTTCTGCACATTGGTATATCAATTAAATATGAACAATTGTGGAACCACACCATACCAGCCCTGTGTTATATACTGCTCACTGCTGAGCACTCAAATAAATACTATTATTTTGTAATAATATGACTACTAAATCAACAATTATCTAGTAGGTTCATTTTAGTTATTACTTATTTATGAATTTGCAAGAATCAGTGTTAGAAATCCATTACCCCTGAAAGGGTAGGCAGAGGCGCAACTAGTGCACCCACTTTTTTCCATGCGTTTCGGTCCCATGATGTGAGGGGGGGAGTCTATCGCCATATCTTAAATCATGGATTTTAAATAATTTATGCTTAAAGTAAACAAAAGGTTCATAATAAAGAAGACTACAACTATGATTTTTTACACAATACAAGGAGCCACAGTTGAGCTACTATTTAGTATGCATGATAACTAAAACCACAAAAATATGGCTATTACACTTTAAATAAGAACAATTTTACTTGCATCAATCATAATAGTTGTAGACAAAATAGTATGAAGCAATAACACACTACTATTAAATAAATTAAAAAGAGACTAGGTACTTCACCTTCATCCTAAACTATAAGTCAATCCTTTTGTGACTTTTTCTCGGATTTTGCATTTTTATGTATTGAGGCCTCAAATCATATTGTTTATTTGATTATTTTAAAATACACCATAGCTTAACTTGGAACTCTAATTGTATATAGCCAAAAAGCTTTAATGAGAGCTGTTTTATGTATATTACAATTATACCATTGTAATTTATTTATTTTTGTAAAGTTCCTATTAAATCTGAATAAACGTAAACATTGCAAATAGATCGCATCATCTTATCAATAATATAAATACTTTGCCAGAACGTTCTACTAAAATTACTAGAAGGATAATATAACTTATCTATATTAGAGCTATACTCTTTTAAATGAATTAATTCGTGAAATGACTCACTCTGAGATAATAATGCATTTGTACAATTATCATAATCTTTGCAGTTCAAATTGGACAAAAAAAAAACGACAAACTGCACCAGCAATATATGGTATAGCCTTATGTTCGAATATATTTTCGTGAGGTTAGTTTCATTGAAGTGTTAAGACTCTGTGAAGTTAGTTTCATTATTATGAAGATTTTCAGTGTATGAACTATTATTACATGAAATGGATTACATGAAAGAGCATGTTTTAACTTGTTACCATAATGGCCAAATCCATTTAAACTGTCAAACAAATTATTTATAAAAAGCATAATTTCTGCTGTGAATAAACCATTATCAACGTTTTAATTTACACTTAAGTAATCATGATCCTGGAAAAACAGCAGAGACTTCATGTGAACTTCTAGTGATGAAGCCACTTGCCTGCTAAAAACTCGGGCTGCAAATCAGACCTGAAATTTACATTATATAAATAATATATTAGTTTATTATAATAAATAAACTATTTTAAGTCTTAGTAAGATTATAGTTATAATCTGTTATGAGCTTAAGAGTATTTCATGAAATGGCCCAAACAAATCTAGACACGCGGCAGCGTGTCAAGCCAAGTTCAACCAAAGGGACTGGCTAGCCAGCGCCTAGTGTAATATTACACGGACCACTTGGTGCCACTTTGCACCCTTCTATATCTTAAAACCTATTTAACGCAAACACATAAAACTACGTACGTTTAATTATATCCATAAGGACATCTAGAAGCCCAAATTTCATAAAGCTAGCTCAAACGGTTATAAAGATATGAAGGTTCAAAAGACGTAAATTTTAAGACTGACTGACTGACATATAGTACCTAAACCTAACCTACTTCCAGATGACCTAGAAGGATGAAATTTGGAATCCAGCTCGGTAATTGCGTGTAAGCGTAGGAAAAAATCTAAAAATAAAAAAAAGTTAAAAGTGGGGGGGTCCCCGTACAAAAAAAATAAAAAATAATTGTAGCGTTGGAACCCATACAAGCAGATATTTGAAAATATCCCAATATAATATGTATTGTTATATTTGTTATGTAACAGAAATATAAAAATAAAGTTAAGTCAAAAAATAAGTGGTGTCCCCATACAAAAAACTTGTAATACGCGCTAAACAACCGGCCAACGCGACGGTGTGTCGTCGACGGCGCGCGGCTCCACATAACTCAATACCTGCCTAGTTTTCTTTACAAAAAGTAATGATATCCCACCAAAAACATAAATGTAAAAAAGGAGAGCCAAGTTCAGCTTAATAAAAATTATGCTTGGCTGTGGGAAAAAGAATGGAGATCTAAATGAGTGCCAAGTTTTATGCAAAATCCAAATATGTATTTATAGGAACAAAATAACATTATGAACAAGTATTAAACTCTATTTCTTTGCTTTATTGAATACCTATAACAATTGCTGTTATTTAAAAATGTGAGATCTTAAAGTAGGTTAGATTTGACTTGGCCAGTTTTTATCAGAATTAAATATATATAGTATGTTGAATAACTTTATAAATTACTGATGTAATGAAAACTGGCTAAGTCAAATGTAACTTACTTTAAGATCTCACATTTTTAAATAACAGCAATTGTGATAGGTATCCAATAAAGCAAAGAAATTGAGTTTAATACTTGTTCATAATGTTATTTTGTTCCTAGAAATACATATTTGGATTTTTCATAAAACTTGGAACTCATTTACATCTCCATTCTTCTTGCGGCGAAGCCCACAGCCAAGCATAATTTTTGTATTGAACTTGGCTCTCCTTTTTTACATTTATGTTTTTGGTGGGATCTATATTAAACAAGCAGTACTTTCACAAATAAAAGGTAATTTGGTACTGAGTTTATCATGTGCCGCCCGCGTGAAAAAGTTTTTCTGGAATAAAAAAAAATTTTTGGTATAAAAAAAAAGCCTATAGCACTCAGGAGTAATGAAGCTTTCAATTAGAGAAGCTATGCTATACTATGCTTCATACCACTGCTAGCGTCATATCAAAAATCATTCATCAATACGAAATATTTTCGCCAAAATTCTTTTTATGGTTTCTGAGTTTTTGATCAATAATTTGTTCTTTAGTTACACATTTATATTTCACATTTGTTTGAGATTGTTAATTGTGAAGTGTTATTTTCAATAAGACAAGAATGTTGTTTTTAGAAATTCCTGAAAGGTGTTGTATTTACTTGGGTATTTAACCCCTGGAATGCCGGGCTCAGTTTGCATAAAAGACGCTTGCGTGCCGCCCATACATTTGAAAAAATAGGATTTTAGGTGTAAAGTATGTTCCAATTTATACACCGTAAAATTAATTCAGTACGAATTTTGAAATTATTTTTTTACTTATTTATCATGGATCAATGGTCACTAAAATATTCAGAAACGTTGTAAGATTTAGCATAGACGGCCGCCATTTTGAATTTCTTTGTTTTGAGGCCGATTGACCTCAAAATCGAAATATGGGCATATCTTTGGTTACAAACGACGGATCCAAGGCTTGATTTGAGAAAAATAGCCGCCATTATGAATTTCTTCGTTTTAAGGCCTATCGACCTCAAAATCGATATCTCGGCAGGCCGGTAGGTACAAAAGACGGATCCAATGTTAGAATTGAAAAAGTGGCCGCCATTTTGAATTTCTTTGTTTTAAGGCCAATCGACCTCAAAATCGATATCTGGACAGGCCTTTAGGTACAAAAGACGGATCCCATGTTAGAATTGAAAAAGTGGCCACCATTTCGAATTTCTTTGTTTTAAGGACAATTGACGTCAAAATGGATACTTAGGCATACCATCAATAGTAAAAAAACAGATCTAATGTTAGACTCAAGAAAAGTGGTCGCCATTTTGAACTTCTGTTTTAAGACTGATTGGATTTAAGATCGATATTTGGGCTTGTCTTTAGCCAAATAGAATAAATCGAGGTAGTAATTTTACTAATTTAAACACGCAATCACATCAAAATTTAATTCTTTAAAAAATTAATAAGGTCTCAACCTTTTAAGTCTGGTGAAGGGGGTAAATTAAAAAAAAGATACAGTAATTGAATGGCCACCCAACAGGGCATAACGATATGGGGGAAGAAAAATATAGTAAGATAATTTCTACTACGCGACGCTTTCACAGAAGAATTTACTTTATTTGCTGTTTGCTGCCAAGGGCCACTCCTTTCTTCTTCAATTGTTTATTTTGCGACATAACAAAGGTGTGATATCGTTATTGAAGAGAATTCAATAAGCATTGTTGGTGGCCACATTATTCAAATGTTCTATAATTAAAACCTACTACCTACTATTGTTTGTGGCCATGTCCAGCGGATTTTGATTTTAAAACCAATAGCCCTTAAAACAAGAACATTCAACATGCAATGCAGTTCTTAAAATTCCAACCTCGATTTATTCTATTTGGCTAAAGACAAGCCTAAATATCTATATTAAATCCAATCAGTCTTAAAACAAAGAAGTTCAAATGGGGACCACTTTTCATAAGTCTAACATTAAATATAACTTTTACTGCCAATGGCATGCAAGTATCGATTTTGAGGTCAATTGGCCTTAAAACAAAGAAATTCAAAATGGCGGCCACTTTTTCAATTCTAACATTGGATCCGTCTTTGGTGCCTAAAGGCCTGCCCAGATATCGATTTTGAGGTCGAATGGCCTTAACCCGAAGAAATTCAAAATGGCGCCCACTTTTTTCAATTCTAACATTGGATCCGTTTTTTGTACCTACGGGCTTGCCCAGATATCGATTTTGAGGTCGATTGGCCTTAAAACAAAGAAATTCAAAATGAAGGCCACTTTTTTTTATTCTAACATTGGATCCGTCTTTAGTGCCTAAAGGCCTGCCCAGATATCGATTTTGAGGTCGATTGGCCTTAAAACAAAGAAATTCAAAATGGCGGCCACTTTTTCAATTCTAACATTGGATCCGTATTTGGTGCCTAAAGGCCTGCCCAGATATCGATTTTGAGGTCGAATGGCCTTAACCCGAAGAAATTCAAAACGGCGCCCCCTTTTTTCAATTCTAACATTGGATCCGTTTTTTGTACCTACAGGCTTGCCCAGATATCGATTTTGAGGTTGATTGGCCTTAAAACAAAGAAATTCAAAATGGTGGCCACTTTTTTCAATTCTTACATTGGACCCGTCTTTTGTACCTACAAGCTTGCCCAGATGTCGATTTTGAGGTCGATTGGCCTTAAAACAAAGAAATTCAAAATGGCGGTCACTTTTTCAATTCTAACATTGGATCCGTCTTTTGTACCTAAAGGCCTGTCCAGATATCGATTTTGAGGCCGATTGGCCTTAAAACAAAGAAATTCAAAATGGCGGCCACTTTTTTCAATTCTAACATTGGATCCGTCTTTTGTACCTACAGGCCTGCCCAGATATCGATTTAGTGGTCGATTGGCCATTAAACAAAGAAATTCAAAATGGTGGCCACTTTTTTCAATTCTAACATTGGATCCGTCTTTTGTACTTAAAGCCATGTCCAGGTATCGATTTTGAGGTCAATCGGCCTCAAAACAAAGAAGTTCAAAATGGCGGCTGCTTTTCTTAATTCTAATATTATGATTATGATTTGCATCCAATGGAAACAAAAAATAAGCTAAAAAGAAACAACCTATAGATGTTCAGTTTTCATACATTTTGCAGAAATCGGCCCGAGCGTGGATCCACGCTACTGGCAGAGTTTGAACACCTTTTTTGAGCGTGGATCCAAGCTCCCGGCATGCGAGGGCTAATTGGTTTCTCGAACTGTTAAGCCAATTTTAATGATATTTTGGATGTAGGTATGTTAATCTCTCAAACCTTGGATGGTTGATTCACTCTGGATTTACAGGTTTTACCTTTTCGACATCCAAAATCTTAGTAAATATTATTGAAATCTGTTTACATATGGAATCAAATATGTTCCCATTGCACATCTTTTGTCAGTGAGTCAAGAGTTTATAAAGAGAACTATAATATAATAGTGTGTATATATATATATATTTACCTTCATTTTATCATATTTATAATATGTTCCTCAGTCAGTTTAGTGCTTTTTGTTCTGCCACCAAAGTCATCTACTTTGTAGAGTCTCATTATACTCTCACTTTGCACTTTGGTTGCCAAGAAGATTCTTTTTGATTTTTTTAGATTTTTATAGAATCCTGAAAAAGAAACAGTCGAAAGCGGGACTCGAACCCACGACCTCCGGCGAACCGTGCCGTCGCTCTTTCCAATTGAGCTATTTCGACCTCGCTTTCGATTGCCAAATTCAGGATCCGTACTTAATTCTCTTAAAGGAGATGACTAGCGACATCTGTCAGCAGTTATTACAACTACCAACTCAGCACCGCCCCTTTACAGGAGCGAGTAAACCGAAACGAGTCGCTAAACTTTTTTCCAATTTTATATTATGATTTTTTATACATGTAAATGGCCATGTAGTGCCTGGTTAATGATTTTTTTAGATTTTTATAGAATCCTGAAAAAGAAACAGTCGAAAGCGGGACTCGAACCCACGACCTCCGGCGAACCGTGCCGTCGCTCTTTCCAATTGAGCTATTTCGACCTCGCTTTCGATTGCCAAATTTGGCACGGTTCGCCGGAGGTCGTGGGTTCGAGTCCCGCTTTCGACTGTTTCTTTTTCAGGATTCTATAAAAATCTAAAAAAATCATTAACCAGGCACTACATGGCCATTTACATGTATAAAAAATCATAATATAAAATTGGAAAAAAGTTTAGCGACTCGTTTCGGTTTACTCGCTCCTGTAAAGGGGCGGTGCTGAGTCATCTCCTTTAAGAGAATTAAGTACGGATCCTGAATTTGGCAATCGAAAGCGAGGTCGAAATAGCTCAATTGGAAAGAGCGACGGCACGGTTCGCCGGAGGTCGTGGGTTCGAGTCCCGCTTTCGACTGTTTCTTTTTCAGGATTCTATAAAAATCTAAAAAAAATCATTAACCAGGCACTACATGGCCATTTACATGTATAAAAAATCATAATATAAAATAAGATTCTTTTTCTGAAAATTATTGTGAAAATATTTCAATAAATAAAGTACATCATAAATATGGTATAATTGGTTGGGGGCGATTTTATAGCAGATATCATTTGTAACAGTAACATTTGCTGTTACATGTAACAGCATGATGAAAAATGTACAGATGATTTAGCATTAGAATCCGATATTAATGACCTAATAGCAGCAATATTGGCAGAACCTTGGTCACTGATAGTACTGTATGTACACTAGAGTGTAGCTTTTACTATAAATCCAGATTTAAAAACTGCAAATCCTATTTCATTAATAACATTCTTTAAATCAAATGTTTTAACTCTTATCTCGAGCAATATAAAATGCAATTGGAATTTTGTAAGCAGAAAACAAACTCCTTAACATAAATCTAAGGTTTTATTTGCTACATTGTAACATGCTGTTGTTTGCATGTTTAGCAGAACCAAAATCATCAAAACGCTCAATAACCGCAGTAAAGAAATTGAAATATAAGTGCTTTTAATGGTCATCTCATCAAACATCAATGTGCGTTGCCTGTCTATTATGGGTTTATCCAAGGCAGGCAAAGTATATTGCTTAGGAGAGAATTAATTCGAGATTTACATGGCATTGCCAAAGGTTTTTAATTTTTGTTTATTACATAAAGCAGTGGTGGTTGATGTGAATGGGGCAATACATGTTGCAAGAAATTATCTATTGTGTGGTGTATTAGGAGAGAGTTGAGTTGATATTATGGTGCTAGTCAATTCAGAACTTAGATCTATTGAACGATTTTCATTAACGTCAGAAGGGCGAACTGCTTTATAATTAATATAGGGTTCAGTACTAGAAGGTGTAATTTCTAGTTTCAAATCTGTTTCTTTGTTTATTTGAACTTTCTAGGTTTAATAAGGGAATTGCATTAGGTGTTAATTATAGTTTTTCGTCAATATGTTCGGGAATAAAATGTTTAGTACAAAAACGTATGCGATCGCGTCGAGTGGCAGAATACTTTTGTAAAAATGGACATAACCTCAACCACACTTACCTTCTTGATTTGTTTATGTAGGGAGCACAAAAATGTTTAATGCCACGTTCTCGAGTACCGCGGTACACAAAGATTGCTTAAAAGTTGTTTACAAAAACATATGCACACAATAAAGTAGATTAATTAGATGCCAAATAAAACCACCTTTAAATCCAAAATAGCGAAATGCAGCACACAATTACAACGCGACAACGCGATGATTCAGATTTCAGAGCAGCGATTGATCACAAATTCACAATCAGAGAATATAACCACTATGTTAAATCACAACACAAAATGGCGTTACGTGCTGTTTCAAAACCACAGACTGCCAGAAATCAGAGAGACAAGAGACTTTTCGATACTATAAAACACCACAGACTGCCAGAAATCAGAGAGACAAAAGACTTTTCGATATTACTACACACACACTAAGAAAAGACCAAGTGTAGAAAGAGATGCAACTAGTTCACCATTCATATAATGTATGGAAAAATCATGAAAGGTGCGATAGCTGCGTAACGCTATTGTGCTACTTTTTTAAGCTGAGTTAAACGGGCCTGCTTTGCATTACGGATTTCTGACAAATGACAATTGAATGACAGTATCAAACACTGTTGCCAACCCCAAGAAACCAAAAAACAACAGACGACTAATAAAAAGACAGGGAAAACAGTAGAATCAGGGATTTTGACCGAGGAGAAAAAAAAATTCCTTGATTTCGATTTTTCCCATAAGTCCACAGGGTGGCGACCAAAAAAAAAAGCTCCTGCACCATTTTATGTAGTACCAATTTACTAACCTGTGCACAAAAACAGTGAAAATGCATGTAAAAACCAGTAAAAAATCTTTAAAACACAAAACAGTAAAAATTTGACTCTAAACAAAAAACAGGGATGAAAAAGCAAAAACAGTAAATCTACTGTTAAAACAGTAGGGTTGGCAGCACTGGTATCAAGTACCTTTTTTATGCCAATCAGTAAATAAACCAATTTTCACCTCGAAGGGAAGAAAATTAATATTTCGGGTTTTGCCGTAGGCCTGACCTCTGAGATTACTTCTCCTATCTACGGTCGCGAAGTGGTTGTAGTGCTGACCCACCCTGCTGCGGCCCGTTTATAGTGGACGCAGTTGAACACAAAATGTATGGCAGGCGGATTTTTGCAATGTGCCCTGACCCGACCCGTCCTCCCCGCTGTGGTAAGTGGACGCGAAGCTTAACCGTTAACGGCACAATCTGCCAGTGTTGGCAGATGCATGGGCGTACCTAGGATCTGGGCTAGGGGGGTGCAAATCAGATTTTTTAAGTAATAAATACCACACAGGGTGGGACGGAGTCAGCCTACTCTTATTTTATCTATAATAGGGGGGAGGGGGTCAAAAACTAGCGAAAATAATCTTACGTAAAAAATGAATGGCCCCTAAGAATCTAAAGGAAAAAATGAATAGGAACGCGTTTGGTTTGTTTTAATGTTTATTTTTCAAAGTAACAATTTTTTGAAATGTTTATTTGTACTTTGGAAATCTTTTACCGATACGCATCTGAGCGAGCCTCGGCAGTCACGCGGTTGCCCGCGCTTCTTAATTTAATATTTACTTTTCATTTTTATCAAAAGGTTTTCATTAAACAGCTTCAACCCTTGTGAACAACCGTGAGGATTGTGTCACATATACGCGCGCATCACTATTTCACTCTCATAATTTTTTCATAACGCGTCTAAAGAACTTCAAAATATTATTATTTTTTAATCTCTTTCCTGGCAGCCCGATCTTGGCTTCTATTTATTTATTTTTCATTGGTTTTGCTCCGTCTGTAGTTATATAAGTGACTATTTGTAATAATAATTATTATTAATAATTGAATGTATCTTGACATATCATAAGTGTGACTATGTTCGCTTACGTGATGAATAAAGTATTTTATTTTATTTATTTTGCTCTGAACCGATTGCTATTTTTTATCTGACCTCTCCCTAAGACCTTCCGAAGTGTGTCCTTTTTCCCACCAAGGCGTAAACCCAATTATGTGGAAATTCTCTCATTCTGGCATCACTGCAATCGGTTGATTTCAAGAGGACTTTTTGGCGGGAAGTCAAATAAGGCGGTCTATTTAATTTTCCAAGAAAACAATTTATTAACATTTTAAGTATAAAACAGCTAAAAAGGACTTCTTTTTTTCCAAAAACAAGAGTAGTCCATCATGAGTCCACATAGTGATGGGGAGGACCCATCCAGCACTAGAAAAAGAAGATATGTAGCAACTAAGGATCCCCCTGAAACATATAATCAGGATAAGTATAAAACATACACCAAACAAAATTATAAGCGTTTATTTATTGAAAATAACAGTAATGAATACATCGTATATGTTGAGTCGACAGAACGGGAAAAAATTGGAAACAAAAATCCAATAGTACTCACTAATATGCTCACAGATACTGTTAAGGGCATAGTTGGCGTGCACAGGATCAATGCACACAAAATAGGTGTCACTTTTAAAAAGGCTGCTGCAGCCAATAATTTCTTAAAAATGGAGGAATTCCTTATAAAAAACAAAATGAAAGCATTCATTCCCTCTTACCTAACGGAGAGAATAGGAGTCATCAAGTTTGTTCCCACAGATTTAAGTAATGAGGAAATATATAAAAATATTATCTGTGACTTAGAAGTAATATCAATAAGGAGATTCATGAGGAAAGTAGAAGGAAAACTTGTCCCGCTCAACACAGTATCAGTAACCTTTTCGTGCAGTACCTTGCCACAGCATGTCTACATAAAGTTATTTCGATATCAGGTCCATACGTACATACCACCTTTACTACAATGTTACAAATGCCTTAAGTTTAATCACTCCGCTAAGGTGTGCAGAGGTATACAAAAATGCTCATCCTGCGCTGGGCAACATTCCTTTAAGGAATGTGATGTTGAAGAGTTAGTTTGTGCAAATTGCAGTGGTAATCATTTGGCCATTTCAAAAGACTGTCCCATTAAGAAACAAAAAATGGAAGAGAAAAAAAGTAAATATGTCAAACATCCATATGCCACTGTGGTGAGTGCACCCTCCATTATAAGTAATAAAGATTTCCCTTCATTACATCCACAATCTGAAAAGAGTAAAGAACTTAATGTTCAACAAATAGCCTACAATGATATAATAATTAATGCAATTGTAAAGTCACTAATTACATTAGGTAATAACACAGATGGCCCTATAACAAATAAGAAAATAAAAGAAATATTTTTACGCAATTTAATTTAATGGATAATTTTTTAAATATTTTACAATTTAATATACAAAGTTTACAGAGCAAAAAAGGCTTGTTGCAAAACCTATTACAAGAAAAAGATGTGGATATATGTCTACTTAATGAAACTTGGCTTAAATTTGACTCTAGAATACCACATTTTCCAAATTATAATTTTATATACAAAAATTCTGTGAATTCTCATAATGGTGTAGGCATTTTGGTGAAACATAATTTAAAATACAGTGTGATCAATACAATTTTTTACGAATCCATTCAAAACATATGCATCTCAATAGAAACTCAATCTGGACCTATTACGATTTTTTGTATTTATTGCCCTCCCAATAATAGATTTGACTCGACAAAGCTAAAAGATCTCTTCAAGGGCATCTCAAAGCCATGCATTGTGATGGGTGACTTTAATGCACATCATTTGGCTTTTGGATGTCATAGTAACAATAATAGGGGAATATGTCTATTTGATATTATAGATGAACATGATTTGTGTATTATGAATGATGGTTCCCCAACTACTGTGCCATATCCTAACAGGCAAGCCTCTGCTATAGATCTAACACTTGTGAGCTCTAACATTGCTAATTTATGTAACTGGTCTGTCCATGATGATGCTTTAGGTAGCTATCACCTTCCAACACTACTAGAAATAAATGTTCAACCTTCCTTGTATGTTCTAGCTTCTGATATCAAAGAAAGATATATTTATAATAAAGCAAAATGGGATGATTATTACTCTCTTTCTGAAAGCTGCTTTTCAACATTAGATTTAATTAAGGATAGTCCACTCATCTTATATGACAACTTTGTTAATATATTAAATAATATCAGAGACAAAACAATACCTAAACAAAAAAATAAACCTTCTAGACATATTATGAGAAAACCAGTACCCTGGTGGAATGAAAAATGTAAAGATGCAGTACAAAAATCTAAAGATGCATTAAAACAGTATTTTTTGTTACCTACTAAAGACAATTGGATTTATTATAAAAAGCTAGATGCCATTAAAAAGAAAACTCTTAAAGAAGAAAGTATTACGTCTTGGCATAATTTATGTAATAGCTTTAATAGATTAACACCTGTATCTAGAATTTGGAATTACATTAAAAAATTCAAAAGGATAGGTAGTAAGCCCCATAACAAAAATTTTAATGATGAATGGATCCCAACTTTTTTAAATAATTTAACAGATACTACTCAAATTAATCTAGATAGATTGACACGTTTATTTAATAGTGGTAATGAGAATGAGAAGAATGCTTTCCTTAATCATAATTTTAGCATGGATGAGTTGAACATTTCTTTAAAAAGTAGAAAAGATACTACACCAGGCATGGATGATATACCATACAAGTTAGTTAAAAAACTACATATGAATGCAAAAATTATATTGCTCAATATATATAATAGATTGTGGGAAGAATTAATAATACCCATATCTTGGAAAACACAATGTGTAATCCCAATTTTAAAACCTAATAAACCTATTAATAATGCAACCTCATACAGACCAATTTCACTATCATCTTGTCTAGGTAAACTTTTTGAAAATATGTTGAAGATGCGTTTAGATTATTTTGCTGAGTCCAATAACTTAATCCCTCAAATACAGTTTGGATTTAGAAAAGGCAAAAGTTGCTCTGAAAGCTTTGTAAATTTAATAGCAGATATCAAAAGTGCTAAGCTAAGTCACTCTAACATGATTTGTGTCTTTTTGGATGTAAAGGGTGCTTTTGATAATGTAAATATAGAAGAGCTTATACAAGTACTACATGATATTGGATTACCAAGTAAAACATTAAGATGGTTATATCAATTTCTAAGTAATAGGACAATGTATGTAAAATACAATAATAAACTACATGGTCCTACATTTGTTAATAAAGGCACAATGCAAGGTGCCACATTGTCACCACTTTTGTATAGTTTATATACTTCTGAAATTCTAAAATATGTCGACAATAGTAACATCAATATCCTGCAATTTGCAGATGACTTGCTTTTGTATAGCATTGATCAAAATGTACAGACTGTAATTACTAATCTAAATACTGCACTTGATCAGTTGTACTATTATTATAATAATAAACTTAAATTAGATATTAGTCCAGAAAAAAGTTCAATTTTAATATTTAGTAAAACATCCCCAACAAACATTATAATTACTTATAACAATATTCAGATTCCTGTAGTAGAACAGCACAAATTCCTAGGTGTTACAATTGATAATAAATTAAAATTTGATGTTCATTTAAAACAAATAACTAAGAATGCTTTAAGAGGCATAAATGTTCTAAAACATCTAGCAGGAACATTTTGGGGATCAGATCCAAAAACTATGAATATGCTATACAAAAGCATTGTCAGAAGTCATTTTGATTATAGTAGTTTAGCCTACATGAATGCTAACAGTACTCTTCTTAAAAAATTAGATGTTATACAAAACATTGGATTGAGACTTATCTGTGGAGCAATGCGCTCCACACCAATAAATTCATTAGAGGTTGAAACTTGCATACCTCCGCTGGCTTTACGTCGATTGCAATTAGCTGAGAGATTCTACTTAAAAATATTATCTTTAAATAAAAGTTCTTTATTGAACAAAGTTTCTGTACATCCTGATATTTCTCAGACAATTCCTGCAATTGTTTTCTCGGCTTCTACATTTATTAATAGAACTTTACCTGAAATTCGAACAATTTTCACATATGTGAAAAATAATTCACAAAACATAAAGAAACACGATATGTGGCCAATGTACAACCATTCATATAGAAGTCTTGTTAGCTCTTTAGCAAACATTTTTATTAACAATGTACATAGCAAAGAGGAATTTTTAGAATTCAAAGACAGAAAAAATGATTACTATTTTATTTATACTGATGGATCCAAGACAAATGACTATGTAAAATCAGCATATTTTGATGCACAGACTGGCCAAACTAAGTGTATTAAAATAGATGTTAACTCTAGTATCTTTACAGCAGAAATCTATGCGATTTATTGTGCATTAGAATATGTAAACATCAATATACATAATGTAAAAAATATTCTACTTGTATCAGACTCAATGAGTGTATTGTCTGCATTAGCACATGTAAATTTATCATTTAAGCTAAATTATTTAATTTATAGTATTAAGACTCTGATATTGAGAATGACTCACATCAATGTAGAATTTCTGTGGGTTCCTTCACACAGTGGCATTTATGGCAATGATATAGTTGACAGTGCTACGCATGAAGCACATGATGAAGACCATACACAGATATTAAAAATACCATTCACGGACTACTACAACATCTTCAATAATAAGAACAGATCTTTATGGAAAGAATACTGGGACATCACTCTTGAAAGAAAAGGCAAGTGGTATGCAAACATCCAGAAAACTTTACCATCGAAGCCTTGGTATTGCAGCTATAAGTATACTTCAAGAAAATTCATTACCATGGTTACACGCATGCGACTCGGACACTGCTTAACACCAGCTCATTTGAACAGACTCCGCATTAACAGAGATAGCCGTTGTTCTCATTGTAAACAGGAAAATGCTGATTTGGACCATATAGTTTTTAAGTGTCCAACATTTAAACTGGAACGATTATTATTTGCAAGTGACATTGGTGACATTTGTGAACGAAATAATAGTGATAACAATGATAGTGCGGTAGAAAAAAGTGTTCCCCGCTGCATTCAGGATTTGTTATGTAACGAAAAATATTATATGTCATTATTTACGTTTATTTGTAAAACGGTTGAAAAAATTTGAAGTTATTGGTTTTTTGAAGCAGATTGTTTAGTCGTTAGCAAAAAAATGTAATAAAGTGGTATTAGTATTAAGATTCCGTCTGAAGGACTTGTATCCATGGACAAGAATAAATAAAAATAAAAAAATAATAAATATTTTTTTTTTTTTTTTTAATATAATTCTCCCTTACAGGGAAGGCAAAGGGTTCAAGCCCATACAGCCTCGTCTTAAGTGATATCTCTGGTTGTCGTAGTAAAGCAGTGGCTACCTTACCAAGACTTTATCAAGGAGTTTTGGCGGCAACGAAAAAACACTTGATTGACACAGTTATTTCAATTCACTTCATTTGAGCACTTTAATAGAACTATATTGGATAATTTACCACCACAATTAAGCAATATAACACTAAGTATCACCAAAATAATGAATTAAAACAAAAGCACCTCATGACACTTTCACGTTCCCGCCAAAAACTCAAATAATAAATAATTGATTTCAAGAACCTTATTAGGTATATTACTCAGAATAAGGACTATAAGCAGTCTTTATTCTATGGTATATTATAATCATCTTGGTTGATTTTATTTTATTCGTCGAGGTAGGGAATTACGCACTGACTTCTATTATACTAGTACGCTGGACAGGATTTACGATACAGAATGACAGCTATATTTTGTGCCGATTTGAAACGCCCCTCTCGAGCGTCCAGGGAACTAAATTTGACGTATAATGCATATGGCCGTCGTATTGTTTTGAGAGCTCTCTGTTTTGTCAGTGCATTAAAATGAAATATTACGGTGAAACGTGTTGTTTTTAAGTGTTATTTGTGTGTGGTTTATAGTAATCCACAATGAGAATTTGTGTGTGTTGTAAAACCCGTTACGAAACGGGTAGTGGAGTAACATTTCATAAGTACGTACATTTACATCATCTTTTAGCTATTTATATTAAAGTTAGTTATTGTAAAGAGCAAACTATCATTTACAAGTAAATAATAACTCAATTTAAACGTATTTACACGATAATTTGTTTTCAAATAGCATATTTATAAAGTAAGTATATCTTGATAGGGTTGTCCAAGTTTCATATCGACAATGCATATCGATAAATTTTTGGTTTGGCTCTATTAGCATTTATACTTTTATACGGTACCTTTAAACACATAAAATCATTAATTAAGATTGATAATAAAATAAGGTTATGAATGTACTATTCTATAAAGAATGTACTCTATCTACTCCAGGAGAGGAAATATCAATTTTAAATCATAAAAGTGTCATTATAAATGTATTGTTACAGGTTTCCAACTGACTCAACTATACAAAAACTATGGTTGAAAAACATTTAATTTGGAAATTGGTTTCCGAATAAAAATAGTCATGTATGCTCTAAACATTTTATAGAAGATTGTTTTATTAGACATGTTTTACAAACCCAATTGAAAAAGTATAGTGTGCCCACAATATTTTCTGGTGGGTATAATAATTTATATTATTCTATTGAGGATTTTATGCATATAGTATATTGTAAGACGTTTTGCAATGGTGATGTTATTATTGCAGATTTAGGTATTATTCCTGAGGAAAATAGAGAGTGAGAAGCTGATTTAATTAATAATGAATGGGGAGAAAACCAAGTTGATGGCATGAATTTAAAAACAATGTCAGGTAAAATAACATATTTTTTGCAAAAAACTCAGTACTAAATAAATAAGACTTACAGGTTTTCAGATTATTTTAAAGGTAGTTTAAGGTGTTTCATTTATAAATAAAGTCAATGCACCTATTTACAAATATTACTAACTACAAGCTTAGTAACTATTTTTCACTGTAGTTCATTTTGTAACAGGTTCATAATTGTTTTATAACTAACATGTTATTAATTAACATGGTTTATAATTGTTACACATTATATTTTATTTACACCTTTAGCAAATAAAGTTTATTTGGTAACCCTTTTGAGGCAACAACAGCTTCCATTTGTTTATAATTATTTTGTTTTACTTGTAATCTTTTATTATTATTACTATTATTTCTCAACGAGTTTTTTTTCTTTATATTGTCTTATAGTTGACTTGCTTCGATTAATGTGAAACTGCATTCTTACATTTTGTTTCTTAACGAAATTCAAATTGAATATTTTTTTTATATTCTTAACAGGACCCAGCACAAGCTACCACCAGGAACTAAATGAAACCCAGAAAAGGAAGCGGTCTTACACCGAAATCTGTGAAAATATCAATCATGACACCGCTACGAAAATACTCCTAGGTCATCTAAAAGGGTTATGCAAAGAATACAAAAAGCTTTACGAAGTTCTCAGACTCGTCTCAAAACTTTATCTCAACATGTGAAAAGATTGAAGATTAAAGTTTCTTCTTTGAAAACAGTTATAAATGAATTAGAGAAAAAGAAATTAGTTACTGATGATTGTGTATGTTTGTTAAGTCAGTACAATGATTTTAAACCACAATTATTTAAAAGGATGGCAATAAATTCAGAAAATAATGTTATGCTAAATATTCCCCAGAGTTAAGGGCTTTTGAAATTACTCTACATTTTTATTCGCCAAAGGCATATGCATATGTCCGTAAAAAAAATAATTTAGCCTTGCCTCATCCTCGAATTATACGATCGTGGTACATTTCGGAACATGCAAACCCAGGTTTCACTACCGAAAGTTTTAATACCCTGAGATATAAAAGTGAGCAAGCTATCTCTAGCTTGCTCACGGCAAGGCGAAAAATTAATTTGCGCTTTAATGAGTGACGAAATGAGTTTGAAAAAAAGTTGTACTAAAAGTCGTGATGGAGTAATATGTGGGCATGTTGATTTAGGAATCGCTTCTGAAAATAATGATTTACCGTATTTTATGTACCATATTGTAAAGATGCCCTAGGTTTTATGATTGTGCCATTAAAAGATAATTGGAAGCTGCCAATTGCATACTTTCTAATTAAATATAATAGACTAATGTATAGACATTCGTTTATATACAGCAACAAAAAACTACTCCCTTAATATTACAGGTGTCAATATACCGAATTATTTGTCGCGTAATATAATTTGGGCACGTCAGTGACTTAATAAAATATAACTTGATCTACCGTCTTTTTTTATCCCTTCCATAAATACATTATAATATTTATGTGTACGTTCGTATGTCTATTTCTTACGGCTTCCCGTTCTAATTGTTGAACGAATTTGATGTGGTGGTAACTTCCAGACTGAAATAAGGCAACTTTTTTCACGGATAATATATATGGTATGACAATAGCTTACAACTTGGAATAAGACATGACTACTTTTTATTCCGTGGTAACGTGGGTTGTGATGTAGTTGTAACACCCGACCTTACAGGGTTAAACTGCTAATATTGCCATAATGAATAAGTAACGACAGATTTGTCTGAATCTTCACTACACTGTACATCCGATTGCCGTTATAATCATTGTTTCGATCAAATTTTTGAGTATTTTTTTCAATTGTTAATAATAACAAATTGTTATTTTTTTCAATTTATAAACCGTCGACTATTTCGTATGATTATCGATATATCAGCTGTTCCATGTTCCAACTCTATCGATAGTTCCATGGACACTCGCTACTGCTATCAGCGCCAATATGGCGAAAATCAAATAGGCACACTTTCACGATTCGAATGTCCAGTCCAGCGTACTAGTATAATAGACGTCAGTGGAATTACGAATATATACTAGTGTTGGGTAGGACACAACATAAGAAAGAGTTTGTAAGAGTAGCCTCTTTTTTGCACTAAGCCAGTACCAAAGAGAATATAATCACTACGTTAAAGAGTCGGATCTTCATACAGGGACCTAAATTTATGAGGTGCTATATCAAACATAACAACAAAAAAGAACAGCCAATCACTATCGAGCAATTGTGCCAATCTAGCACCGAACTGAATGAACTGAAAACCGAATGACGAAACATAGAGCTGCCAAGTGTCGATAACGTAGTGATGTGTATAATTTTTTATCGACATCGATAGAGTGAATGAAAACTAGTCCAATTTTCTGATCATAATTAAATTTGTAGGATCTTCATAGGTGTAGAAAAAAAAAACACATTTTTGTAGCCGTTTGAATTATTTAATATTATGATAAGCTTTATGTATCACCTCAATAAAATAAATAATATTATGTGCTATATGGCGTTGCGTGAATGTAGGCAAAATTATTGTAAATACTTTTTAAATAACGTTCCTGGCGTACGTAACGTAACTGGCGTCCCTCAAGGTTCTATTCTTGGCCCTTTGTTTTCATTCTATACATAAATGTTATAGATAAATGTTTTCAGCACTCAAAATTTCTTTTGTATGCGGATGACCTTAAGGTGTACAATAGTATACGCTCTATTAATGGCTATCATCTATTTCAGCAAGATTTGGAGAGACTGTATGTTGCAAACATAATAAGCTCTTCTTAAACATTCCTAAATGTAACACCATAACATTGACCAAAAACAAAAACATTATTATTTATACGCATAGGCTGAGTGATGTTGATCTTACAAGGGTCACTTCATTGCGTGACCTCGGTATTCAACTTGATATTAAGTTAACTCTTGATACACATAGAGCGGTATTAATAAATCAATCTTAAGTTTGCGTTACATCTCAAGTAGACATTATTCAATACATTACGTCTACTTAAGATGTAACTCAAACTTGAGATTGATTGATTAATAGCGCCCATATAGACGGCATAGTAAATAGTAAATAAAGCCTATCAAATGTACGGTTTCGTTATGCGTGCGAGTAAGGATTTCAAAAATGTAGCCCCTTACTTAACACTATATAAGAGATTGATAAAGTCCCAATTAGAATATGCTTGTTGTGTTTGGAATCCTTTATATAACAAGTATGTGGAAAAAAATGAGCTAGTGCAACGAAAATTCCTTCGCTCCATGATGCATTACAGATGCTACCGCGTTCGTCTTACGTACAAACAATTACTGAGTAGGTACAAGATGCTTACATTGACATCGAGACGCGCTCAACTTAAAGCAATGTTATTGTACAAAATTTGCCATAGTGGCGTTGATTGCACCGGAATAAATAATAAACTATATTATATAGTTCCAAGAACAGTGCATCGACGTGAGGTGAGAGCGCGCACACTGTTTGCGGCGGGAACTTGCAGAACCAATGCTGGTGAGCGTTCTCTCTTACGTCGACTTGTTAGTAACTACAACAAGCACTTTACAGATATTGATGTGTTTGCACTAACTGATTCATTTTTATTTTTAGGAACAATAAACGGTTACATGCTAAAATATATTACAAACTAATCTTAATCTAAATGAATTCAAAACACATAACCCACACTATTGTCCGCATATTGACATAATACGGAATTGAGATTAGTGTTACGAATAGACTATGCAATATTTCGCTAGGTATCGCATGGTTAAAAGTAGAAACAAAGGTGAAATGGTGGCCCTGAGAAGGGCCGTTTTCTGAGTGGATAGGTACGTGAATTATTTGACGCATGATTTGCAATAACAGGTAAGTCCTTGCTTATTAGGTTATTTGGACGACTTTGGTTAGAGTTCAGAGACTCTGTAGAGCAGTTTCTGGCTGTGATAAATATAATAGTTTTTGGCATGAATGACGTCTTTTTTTCTCTCAAACGAATTTATTTGTTTAGTCTGAAAAAGAGGATATTCATATTATTTTTTTATGAAAGCACAATAATGACAATAAAATATTATCTTTTTTGGTGCAGGGATAAATCATTCTGTTTAGGTTTTTTAGCCACTGGAAAATACCAAATCTATCTTAAAATTAACAAATAAGGTTTGTAGTGTAATACATGAAGTTATCTCCGGGTCCTATTATCCGATAAGGAGTAGTTTCCTTACTCCTAATACTTAAAGCTACATTATCCATTTGCTCTAGAAGGTACATTTATTGTTAAAAGTTGAAAGTAACAATCAAACATAATTGAAGTTTATGTTTAAATCGCCTTCAATATATATTATATCTATTTCGCCAAATTAAATAATGTTAAAACTTAAATAACAACACGTAGCACGCACTTATATAGCGATTCGCAGAATGCCATATTCTTCACAACTGTAGACGGTAGATCTGTTGACGGCACACGTCCTCAGCATCCTACAGCTACCACGCCATCACTGCTCCTGTACCGCAGACTTGCCCTCGGAGCCATTGACCCTCGCAGTAGTAGTATGAAGAAATTTGACCCATAGAAGGCAGCCATACCGCACCGGAAAAAATATACACCGCGAGATTAGTATTAACGAGATGTATGTAAGACAAACATTAGCATATTAACAATATTTTTAATACATTTCATACTGTGGACTAACGAATTGGAAATATACAACCGACCAAATGAATGAATGTCCTGCAGAAGGCGCACCTAATAGCGCCGCTGAACAAGATTGTAGGATGGCGACATGACACGAAGAGCCTGTAATACTGCACCTGAAAATTATACACCGTGAAAATTGCGACATAATAATTACATTTGTTATCATTAAAATAATATTACTACATTCCCTACCTTAATCACATGAATAGGAAATTTAAGCGCCTGCTCGGATGGCAATAGGATAAAGCCGCCCGAACTAATGACTCCCGTACTGCACGAAGGCGCACTAAGTTAAACCGCTGAACACCAATTTTAGGATGGAGATCCCACATAATATTGCATGTGCAATAGCTGCTCATGTTGCACCTGAAAGTCACACCGTAAGCTCAGTGACATAATTTTATCCCAATATAATTATAAATGAGATTTTTTTTTTTAATTTTTGCACAATTGCATGTTTATTAGAAGTAAATGCAGAAACCGCTAAACGATTTGGATGAAATTTGACACACTGGTAGATCATGTCCTGGATAAACACAAGGGCTACTTTTTATCTTGGTAATTTGCTTCCATAGTAAATAATGGATATTTTTATCTGATTCATCAAGTAGATAGCGCTGGACTCGTACTGTTTTAGGTACTTTTGTAGCGGGAAAGGCTTTTCACGCGGACGAAGCCGCGAGGAATACTTAGTAATTAATAATTGTCATCAAGCACTATAATCAGTCAAGTAATATAACTACATTCCGTACCTCAATCATATGAACAGGAGATTTAAGCACCCGCTCGGACGGCAACAGGATAAATCCGCCCAAAATAATGACTGCCGTACTGCACGAAGGCGCACCTAGTTGCACCGCTGACCGTCAATTGCATTACGTAGACATTAGACGCATAAGAGCCGAGAATAGTGCACCTGCAAATTACACACCGTGAAATTAGTGACATAATATTTATCATCAAACATTATATACAGTCAAATAATATTACTACACTAGCTTTTGTCCGCAGCTCCGCCCGCGTGAATGAGTTTTTCCGGGATAAAAGTCCTGTTTTATAGTTTCCCGGCATAAAATGTAGCCTATGTGTAAATCTAGGACATGATCTACCCGTGTGCCAAATTCAATGGAAATCCATTAAGCAGTTTTGGTGTGAAAGAGGAACAAACATCCATACATCCATATGTTCTTACGAACTTTCGCTTTTATAATATTAGTAGGATTCCGTACCTTAATCACATGAATAGGAGATTAAAGCCCCCACTCGGACGGCAACACGATAAAGCCACCCGAACTAATGACTCCCGTACTCGACCACTGGTTGGAGTACGTAGACATTACACGCATAAGAGCCGAGAATGCTGCACCTGCAAATTATTCACCCTGAATTTAGTGACATACTAATTATCATCAAGCATTATAATCCGTAAATAATATTACTACATTCTCTACCTTAATCACATGAACAGGAGATTTAAGCGCCCGCTCGGACGGCAATAGGATAAAGCCACCCGAACTAATGACTCCCGTACTACACGAAGGCGAACTTTGTTGCACCGCTGAACACCAAGTTTAGGATGGAGACCCCACATAATACTGCATGTGCAGCTAATGTTGCATCTGAAAGTCACACCGTAAACTCAGTGATATAATTTTATCCTACTATAATTATAAATGAGAAAATTTGTTAAAATTTTTGCACATTTGCATGTTTATTAGAAGTAAATGCAGAAACCGCTAAACGATTTGGATGAAATTTGACACACTGGTAGATCATGTCTTGGATAGTCACATGGGCTACTTTTTATCTTGGTAATTTGCTTCCATGGGAAATAATGGATATTTTTATCTGATTCTTCAAGTAGATAGCGCTGGACTCGTACTGTTTTAGGTACTTTTGTAGCGGGAAAGGCTTTTCACGCGGACGAAGCCGCGAGCAATACCTAGTAATTAATAATTATCATCAAGCATTATAATCCGTAAATAATATTACTATATTCTGTACCTTAATCACATGAACAGGAGATTTAAGCGCCCACTCGGACGGCAATAGGATAAAGCCGCCCGTACTAATGACTCCCGTACTGCACGAAGGCGCACCTAGTTGCACCGCTGACCGCCAATTGCATTACGTAGACATTACACGCATAAAAGCCGAGAATGCTGCACCTGCAAATTACACACCGTGAATTTAGTGACATACTAATTATCATCAAGCATTATAATCCGTAAATAATATTACTACATTCTCTACCTTAATCACATGAACAGGAGATTTAAGCGCCCACTCGGATGGCAACACGATAAAGCCACCCGAACTAATGACTCCCGTACTCGACCACTGGTTGGAGTACGTAGACATTACACGCATAAGAGCCGAGAATACTGCACCTGCAAATTACACACCGTGAAATTAGTGACATAATATTTATCATCAAGCATTATATACATTCAAATAATATTACTACACTCGCTTTTGTCCACAGCTCCGCCCGCGTGAATTAGTTTTTCCGGGACAAAAGTCCTGTTTTATATTTACCTGGCATAAAAAGTGAAAAATGAAATCCTCCTAGCCGGTTTTTCGGCCACGGCGGCCAATCTCAACGGAGATCAGCCAGGTACGCAGGAGATATTATAGTGCACAAGTGTGTGCGCAATACACAGGGGCACTCGCTATTCCTTCACTCTCATAGTCCGGTGAGACGGCAATCCGACATGACCGGAGAGAGATCAGGCGCAGGACCAACGGCTTTACGTGCTTTCCGAGGCACGGGGGTATCACACCGCCAACTTCCTGACTCCGAGCTGCGACTGAGTAATTTTTAAGATGGAAAAACCCAGTCACAATGTTTTTGGTCCGACCCGGGATTCGAACCCAGGACCTCAGCGCACAAATCGTACTCGTAACGCGTACGCAATACAACTACGCCACCGAGGCAGTCAAAAGGCATAAAAAGTAGCCTATGTGTAAATCTAGGATATGATCTACCCGTGTGCCAAATTCCATCAAAATCCACTAAGTAGTTTTTGTGTGAAAGAGGAACAAACATCCATACATCCATATGTTCTTACGAACTTTCGCTTTTATAATATTAGTAGGATTCCGTACCTTAATCACATGAATAGGAAACTAAAGCGCCCACTCGGACGGCAACACGATAAAGCCACCCGAACTAATGACTCCCGTACTCGACCACTGGTTGGAGTACGTAGACATTACACGCATAAGAGCCGAGAATGCTGCACCTGCAAATTATACACCCTGAATTAAGTGACATACTAATTATCACACACACACCAACACATTCACGCCTGTTATCCCCGAAAGGGGAGGCAGAGGCGCAACTAGTGCACCCACTTTTCTCCGTTGTTCCGTCCCATGATGTGATACGAGGGTGAGCCTATCGCCATAACGGAATGAGTTTTTCTGGGATAAAAGTCCCGTTTTATATTTTCCCGGGATAAAAAGTAGCCCATGTGTTAATCCAGGACATTATCTACCCGTGTGCCAAATTTCATGGAAATCCGTTTAGTAGTTTTTGTGTGAAAGAGGAACAAACATCCATACATCCGTATGTTCTTACAAACTTTCGCTTTTATAATATTAGTAGGAATCCGTACCTTAATCACATGAATAGAAGATTAAAGCGCCCACTCGGACGGCAACACGATAAAGCCGCCTGAACTAATGACTCCCGTACTCGACCACTGGTTGGAGTACGTAGACATTACACGCATAAGAGCCGAGAATACTGCACCTGCAAATTACACACCGTGAAATTCGTGACATAATATTTATCATCAAGCATTATAATCAGTAAATAATATTACTACATTCCGTACCTTAATCACATGAATATGAAATTTAAGCGTCCACTCGGAGGGCAACAAGATTAAGCCGCCCGAACTAATGACTACCGTACTGTACCACCGGTTAGAGTACGAAGACATTAGACGCATAAGAGCCGAGAATACTGCACCTGCAAATTACACACTGTGAATTTAGTGACTATTAGTTTAAATAATATTTAAACTTTATAAAGACAATAACATCATCAATGATCACCTAACTCAGTAATTATCCTATATATCGGATACAGCAGATCCATGTTCTTTTTTCTTTTTGGCGTCAGATAAAGCCTCTTCTTGTCGTCTATAATTTTGATTAATTCTGTAACACTGACGCCGTAAAAGTAGTCGTGCTAAACGATTGAAAATTTCTCTTAAAATAAATTCATGGTGATGTGTGCATGTCAACCAACTGTTGTCGCAATTTGCAGAGAATAATGTGACACTTAGGTTGCAAATATTTTTTTCGTGCAGGTTTGGTATAATTTGGGTTTCAAAAATACTGAGCGTTTTTTCAACATTGCGACATAAAGCCAGTGACGGATATGTTAATGATTTCTTATATGCCCACCATTCACGAAGTTGTATGTAATTATACAAAGCATCTCCAGTTTGTACGTCACTGGCTGTAATTAAATTTTGGCAGTCATCGCATTCGTGTTTCCTCAATGTATGGGCAATATAGCCACTTACGTAAACAGTAGCTTGGTGTTCTATTTTTGTGAGATCAGTTTCCATATCTTGATGCTCCATTTCTTCAGGAATATGTAAAACAGGATATTGAGGTTGTGATAGATTCTCTAGAAGGTCATCTATATGCGCATTTGTGGTCCCGGTGTTGGATAATTGCGCTTTTACGTCTACTATCATATCCTCTAATCCAAATACGAGGTTGCGAAAATCAGTAAGAAGCTTCTGATTGTCTTTTTCACAGTTGGAAGCTCGGCTATGTGAAGCTGTGAGGCCCGTAACAATAGACGTTTTTAAAGCAGCCACAAACCCAGAACAAGTTGGATGATTGTTTGTTGGGCTATGCTGCCGTACAACCCCGAACAAATTTTCTAGGGCATCTTGGTTCAGGCTTCTTAAGTTAAGATATTTAAATCCTAACTTCGACACCTCTTGCCAAATATCTTGCAGACTGCTCAAGGTCATTAAATAACCTTGTATACATTTAATATTTCTAGCTTCAGATCCATCATTTTTTATAAATTTTATTGTTGACAGCGTTCTTCTGAGTTGATTCCACACGTTTAGGTGGTCAGTTTTAGCGGAACAATTTTGTCTCTGACCCTTTTTAACGTCATTACAGCCAGAAGGTCCATTGGTGTAATCAAATAAACGATCAAGCTCTTCGACGATCAATGCAGTTTGCATTATTTTGTTCCCATACTCCTAAAAAATAAAGTATCTACTTAATTTTTAAGTTTTTTATTGCACTAAATAATGAGACGAGCATAATCAGCCACATGACGTCCACTGCTGAACATAGGCCTCCCCCAAAGACTTCCAGATGGACCTGTCAAAAGCGGCCTGTATCCAGCGCGGTCCTACGACCTTCATCAAGTCATCTATCCATCTTGCAGGTGGACGACCAACGCTGTGCTTGCTAGTACGTGGTTTCCACTCGAGAACTTTTTTGCCCCATCTGCCGTCAGTTCTTCGAGTGAGACGAGCATGCCACTCTCTAAAAGTTACCATCGCATTGCTGCTAGGTGGTAAAAATAAATGTTGCTGTGGTACCTACCCAGACTGCTCCTCGCATACAAGAGACCTACCACCACTTTCGAATAACACACACACAATCACGCCTGTTATGCCCGAAGGGGTAGGCAGAGGCGCAACTAGTGCTTCCACTTTTCGCCGTTATTCCGTCCCATGATGTGATAGGGGGCGAGCCTATCGCCATATCGGGCACAAATTCCAGACTCCGAGCTGATACTGAATAGAAAAACTCAATATCACTATGCCCGACCCGGGGATCAAACCCGAGAAAAATACTAGGAATAAAAATAAACTTGTTGTACATGCTACTCGTCTCCATAAAATAAGCAATTCTTTTGTTGGTCAATGCGTACGCTTCTTCAATAAACTTCCAATGCAAATTGTTAATCTTCCAATAAAAAAATTCAAAACTACTGTCAAAGAACGACTTTACAAAAAAGGTTATTACACTATAGGAGATTATTTGGAAAAAATAACCACGCTCAGTTTCTTTGTGCTTCTTCTCAGGTCAGTGGGCTTTTCCGAAGCACTGGTAGAATCTTTTAGTTAATACTGACGTAATTCAACTACGCCACCGAGGCAGTTTCTTATAACTATTACTTTAATGTCATGCATAAATTACAACTACACTGTAATCTCTTTATAACAAAAAAGCTCCTTATTACATAGAAAATACTTAATTTTATTGGTTTTCATACACTATAAGCGCAACAGTCATCATTCTCTAATACCATTACTATTTATTACTGATTATTATTTACTGGTGTAGGTGTAGATGGTTGGGTGTATATATCTACAGAAGCTATTTAATTCCAATTGACTTGAAAATACTTTTTAAGTGGAAAACTTAACGTTTTTATAGGAATAACATAGGTACATACATTGTTTAAACATAATTTCGTAATATTTCTATGTACAAACATAACATTTTCACCCATGATTGAATTTCTAACAATATGTAATTTTTAATTACCTCGTCTATATCCCTGTCTCTCGACATTAAGCTCAACACCGTTGCAACTGTCCTACTCAGCATTTGTGCAGCAAATTTGACCTTCATTTTGGCTCGATATTTCGGTTTCACATGACTGGGACCAATTTTGCTTAAACGAAGTAGTGGTTGATTGTGTTTCTCTAACTCGTAGAAATGTGACCATTTTCCAGTCATTCCATTCATCATTATGGTTCCATGATTTAAAAAGTTATTTCGCAACGATTTAAATAAGTGTGGCACATCATAAATTAAAAATATTTTTTCATTATCTACCATAAAGAAGTTTTTGGTTTCCGCGCCAGGTAAACCAGAATGTTCTTGGAGTAGTTTTATTGCACCCATATTTGTAGAGCCTTGATCACAAACTGTTGTTAACACTTTATAACCCGTATGGTGTATAGCAGTAATTATTTCCTTAATAATTGATGCCAATTTTTGAGAAGATATGGTGCCCTTTACAAAATAATAGGCTATCGGTTGCTTGAATTTTTCGTACAGTCCTTGAATCATGAATACTAGCGCATGATCAGCCACTTTATCTGATCGTCCCATTTCAGATTTTCCGAAATCCTCAAAACCATCAACTTGATCTGTTGATTCGTTGTAAATGAGGCATGGTTTTAAAGCAATCTCGTCGAAAAGTAATGCGCATATTTTATTTTTTAGGTCTTTAGTTGGGGATTTTTGTTTTAAATGTTCCAAAACAACTCTATTGAGACCTGTTTCCATAGGTATTTTTTTCAATAAATTTTGTAATGTTTTTATGCTCGGCAAAGGCATTACATGGGAGAGATACTTGTATGCTTTTGGTGATCTTTTATATATCGCTAGTGCGTTTATTTTATTATTTGTCGTCCAACGTCGTCCTTTCGGTTTTTTATTTTGATTCCTAAGAGTATCAGCTACTAACTCTTTCAGAACTGGTGATTGTATTTTATCTATTAATTTGGTACTCTTCTTTAATGAAGCCAAAGTACATTTCGTTTTTTTCAATTCGTTTACTATTTTTTTCATGCTTGATGATAATTCTATAACAAAATAACTGGTAAGCACTACACACACCTTCAGTTTATCTGCGTCCATAACCTCTATTAAAGAAATTATTTTAAATACATACCCGAATCACTTTGCAAAACAGTGATTGAAGATGCTTGATGCTGACTCGTGGATGGCACCTGCTGGTCTTGACCACCAACTGTTTTGAACATAGTATTTGAATGTTTATTAATAAGTACAACATTTTGTACTCGTAATATTTCTCAAATAAGAAAGTAAACTCAGTTAAAAACGGTTCATGAAGACTAGCAGATGTGGAAAATTGGACGTTCATATAACTAAAACATAAAGTATATTACGATTTAAACTTTACGTCCTCATGAAAAAAGTATTTAATTTTAACACAATGGAGAATGTTCATCCTATTGGTAACACTATTTAAGAGGATATTTTTTTATTAAAGATAAATACAATTATTGACAACATAAAACTGTACACCAATTCCCATATTTCTTAATTAAAAGATGACAAACGTCCTAACTAACTTAATTCCATGTTTAACTCCTTTATTTCAGATCAATGGTAACAGTAAACCAATCAAAACAACTGTTTAAACGCGATGAACTCAAAAATTACCGAACAGATTTTCATATGGTTTTTGTTTTGTTAATTATGTTCTGTACAACAGAATAAAAATGTTTGCATATACTATGCTCCGCTACCCATACGAAGCCGGAGCGGATCACTAGTACCTAAACAAGGTAATTTTGAAATAGCGTTACGAAATGAAACCATATACTTATCTTTTTAAAAACAACTCTGTACAACAAGTTACTGGAACTGTAAATTTAAAATAAAAAGTGTAAATTTCTAACAAAATAAATAACAATAAAAGTAATTTTAATTTTCATACACTATTGCCACTAGTGATTTTCATTCGTCACAGCGGCAACGTCATATTTACAAATCGCACCTTTAGGATGAAAACGACACAATTCAAAAAGATAGAAAATTGAATTATCGTCATAAAATTACTTAAAACGGAGTTCTCAATACAATAATAGTACAAAAACAGCCATATTTAAGCAGGAAAAGACCAAACTTTTATATAGGTCCCTTTTTCATTATATTTTTATAAATAAAGGAGTTGTTTTTAGTCATTTAAAAACGACAACTTAATTTTCTATTTTTTGAATTGTGTCGTTTTCGTCCTAAAGGTGCGAAATATTCGTTATTCATGATGAGTTAGCAAAGGTACAGACAAGTATGATAATATGGTTTCATTTATTAACATAATGTCAAAATGACCCTGTATAATATTTGTGATTCCAATCTCTTTTAGGTAATAACTTTAAACATAACATTACCATTTAACACAATGACTCTTAGCATCGCTGCAAGCGTTTAGGCGGCCTGAATTTCAACGTGAACACATGCTGCTGAGCATTTAAATATGAATCAATTATAATTGATATTTGCAAAAGCCAATCGTATTAGTATTATGTAGGTATATTTATGTTTGTTACCTAAGAGTTTCGTAAAGTATGTATAAATAAATATCAATAATTTCTGTAATACTCATTATTGTTATAATGTTATGTATTATGTTCAGAATACGATAGTTTCCTATGTTTAAGTTTGAAAATTATTTTATAAGAAACAGAAGATAATTCGAAAAAGAAATTCTTCTGTGAAATTAGCAATCCACAATGTCTATTTCTATCGCCAAGCAGCAGTGTGCATGCACTGTTGTGTTTCGGTTTGAAGGACATTGTAGCCAGTGTAACTTACTGGACATAATGAGACTTAACATCTTATGTCTCAGAACGACGAGTGCCACACAGTACTTACCATGGTAACGCTTACATCAGGCGAACGGCATGCTCGTTTCATCATTCAAAGCAATAAAAAAAGTTGAAACTACCTGGTGAATAATTATGATACTAAGTATATTATACTGATGAAAAACTGCAATATTTTTTTTGAATTCTCTTAATCAATAAGTTTATGATAGCCAGGAGTGCACGTAAATAATTACCTATTACTTCATAAATATAAGATTTTAATAAAAATATATCGAAGCCCCTTATACATTTTTCGTCTCCTGTGTGTGTTGCCTGTCAAGAACGCAGATCTAACTATGACCCGTCCTTATATAAATATGTTCCATGCTATTTTGAGATAATAGATAGATATAGATAGAAGATAATTATTAATTGGGATCCCCAGAGGTGGTTGGCGCAAGGAAGCCAGCGGGTTGTAAAATTAAAACGAATCCTTTTTGCGAAAAGCTTGAAAAAGTGCGTTACATGCAATAATAGTAGGAGTACGAAAAGGGCAAATGTAAGGTTCATGCTCACAATAATGTTAGTATGGCGGATTTATGTGCGCAATTTTTACGGCATTCCTAATTCACACAATTTTTATATTGCGATTGCGAATGTTGTACCCATAAGTATCTTTCTAAAGCCAAGCCAACTACACTCGTTCATTTTTTACCTTTCTTACGTGTCAAAGTGGCCATGGCCACCATCAACCTGTACAGGATCAGCATGGTGAACTATTGGTAGGAACCCAGAGTTGGATTCAAGCTGTCAGGAAAATATCGTTGGTATATAGAAATGAAGAAAATATTCTGCCTTAAATTACCATCTCAACATACATTTGAATTATAATCCTACTATATAATATTATAAAGGCAAAAGCTTTGTAAGAATGTATGGATGTTTGGATGTATGGATGTTTGTTCCTCTTTCACGCAAAAACTACTGAACGGATTTCGAAGATTTGGCGCACGGGTACATCATGTCCTGGATTAACACATAGGCTACTTTTTATCCCGGGAAAACATAAAGCGGGACTTTTATCCCGGAAAAACTTTTTAACGCGGGCGGAACCGCGGGCAAAAGCTAGTAACTGTATAATGGTCTTGACTTAAATAAATAAGAATTAAATATAACACAATTGATTTTATCTTGTATTAGTCGAAAAGCAAAAATGCTCTATGATATGACGACGCCATAGAAAAGGTTGAACATAATTTAGCGGAAGTACCAAATGTCTAATAACCTAAAATTGAAATATATTTCGGAAAGAGAACAAATTATGAGCTAACAGGTTTTATATTTTTAAAACCACTAACCACTCTGTGTTAACTAACACACAACACCTAGGTTGAAGTATTAAATGCTGTTTTTAATGACCTCAATCTTTAAGAATATTATTTACAATGGTTTGTAAAGTATTTTATAAACACTTAATAATATTGTTTATGGACGATACCCATATATTTCTTTTCTATTTCTATTTTTATTCTATACTTAATAAAGATAAAATAAAAACATTTATTAGTCATATATAAGAAGCAATTATAATATATGACTAAAAAATCATGAATAGAATCAGGGCAGAATTCACCGTTTCCTGATAAATGCTACTCGTCACATAAATGTATATGCCGACGAAATATAAAAGTTACGCTCTAATTTATGCTCGACTGCCTCGGTCATCGGTGGCTTAGTTGTGTTACGGTATGACTGCAATACTAAGGTCTCGGGTTCGATCCCCAGGTTAGGCAAAATGATTTTTCTAATCAGTATCAGCCCGTAGCCCGTAGTTTACATATATACATACACGCCTGTTATCCCCGAAGGGGTAGGCAGAGGCGCAACTTAGTGCACCCACTTTTCGCCATTATTCCGTCCCATGATGTAATAGGGGGCGAGCCTATCGCCATATCGGGCACAAATTCCAGACTCCGAGCTGATACTGAATAGAAAAACTCAATATCACTTTGCCCGACCCGGGGATCGAACCCGAGACCTCAGATTTGCAGTCGTACCTACTGTAATACAACTACTTCACCGAGGCAGTCTTAGTCGAGTCAGTCCCGTAGTTTAATGGTTACAAATAATTAGAATATTGATTAACAAACAAATAGTTACTGAAATCTATTTTAACTACTGCCCACTTTGATAATCCATTATTTTTAGTGCCCTTTATTTTGAATAGCCTAATTGGGAATGGAACGGTCTGCCGAGACAATGTCTGGAGGTTCAAAATCTAAGGTACACACCTGTGACCTTTCAAAGCTACGTGTGTATTGTTTATCAATTATCGTTCGCTTTAACGGTGAAGGAAAACATCGTGAGGAAACCTGCATACTTAAGAAGTTCTTTATAAGAATTTCGAAGATATGTGAAGTCTACCAACCCGCACTAGGCCAGCGTGGTGGACTAAGGCCTAAACCCTCTAAGTAGTAGAGGAGGCCCGTGCCCAACAGTAGGACAGTATACAATACAGGGCTGGTATTATTATTATATATACATTATTATTTTGATTCGTCAAGCCCCGCTATGTACGCCGGCGTCCGCGTATATAGGGTTTAGGTTTGATGGGTCAAATTAAATATACTTATTCTGTCAAGAATCTTATCTTTTGTCAGAGACATAACTTACATCTTCACTAATGAAATCCTCCTAGCCAGTTTCGGCCACGGCGGCCAATCTCAACGAAGATCAGGCAGGTACGCAGGAGATATTATAGTGCTCAGGTGTGTGCGCAATACACAGGGGCACTCGCTATTCCTTCACTCTCATAGTCCGGTGAGACGGCAATCCGACATGACCGGAGAGAGATCAGGCGCAGGACCAACGGCTTTACGTGCTTTCCGAGGCACGGGGGTATCACACCGCCAACTTCCTGACTCCGAACTGCGACTGAGTAATTTTTTTAAGATGGAAAAACCCAGTCACAAAGTTTTTTGGCTCGACCCGGGATTCGAACCCAGGACCTCAGCGCGCAAATCGTACTCGTAACGCGTACGCAATACAACTACGCCACCGAGGCAGTCGATCTTCACTAATACTATAAATGCGAAGATATCTGTATTTCTTTATTTGATTGTTACGCTTTTACGGATAAATTACATTTAGGTAAAAGTTGCTATTTACTCCATCACCACCCCCTATTTCTTCTAGACCCTTTACCACTTTTTATTCAGTAAGAGTCAATCATGCTACTATAACTGTTAAAAATTAATACACCTCATGTGTTAAAAAACTTCACAACTGCGTTTAGAATATTGATAATACTTTATTCAATTTTTTCAATATAGATAGCTTGTTAAAAATAACTAGTGCTATGCGGTGTTATCTTAGCACTATGTAAGTGTATCTCATAATTACTGTAATAAAAACATACTTTTGTTATGAGTTGAATCCCATCTTGGAATATATATAATTATGCCAACTAGGAGGCGTCATCCTTTAAATAATACATATTCCCTATGTATTTTGTGTCACTACATAATAAGTATTATATTTTTGTTATCACATCATGGCGTGTTATAAACTTTGTATTTGAGCAAAGTAAAAATTTAAATAGTTATTAATTATATATACTAATTATTTTAGTCAGGCATAGTGAATATCTAAGCTATAATTAACCATATTACTTATTTATTATACAGAACCTCTAAAGGGAGTTGAGATTAGAAAAATGGCCCATTGTAAAATCTAAGCCAAACCTTTAACTCACTAACCACTGTAATAAATGTTCAGTATGTTTGAATAAAAACAAAAAGTTCAGAATTCTTACTAAGGAGTAATATATTCAAAATTATTAACTGATAAACTACATACCAGTGTCAACTTGGAAAACTGTTGAAGATGTTTGATGCTGACTGGTCGATGGCTGCTGCAGGTCATGTGTTTCAACTGGAAAACATATTGAAATTAAATCCATGGTTGAAATGTGTTTTGTAATGTTGTGTTATAAGTGACTATTATGTTTTATTCACTTTTTTTTATTGTCATATTCAACTTGTATTTACTTACTAATATTATTTTCAAATGCATTATGCAAAACAACAAATTTAACTTTAACAATCCTATGGTCAGTCAATAGTTAATAGACTTTTCAAACATCATATTATTATTATTATTTAATTTAGGAACAAGAGGTGAACATTGTGTAAAGTGTAAAAGCATAAAAAAAAATAATCTTACATCTTTTGCTCGCAACATGGAAGGGAAAAGGTTTCAGTTGCTGTTCAGAAAGCATGGGGAAGCACAATTTTAAAGTAGGTACAGCTGTCTTTTTAAGACGATTGCCTTTCCGATTGAAATGTTTTTTTTCGAAATGGTCTGCACAGACAAAACGTCTTGTACTCAGCTTTTCAATAGGTAAATAAACCAAATCTTCTATGCCGCAGACCTTAACCCATTCTCGACATCTAAAATAACAAAATACTACTATTCTCACTAGTATCACTAATATTGATTATTTTTCTTTCTAAGATCTTCTAATGAATTATGCTATGTCATCACAATAGCATTGCGAAAAACAGCAAGACGATTAAAAATTTAATTAAAGTGTGTTAGCATTTTGGTATGATGGTTATAATCGTATAAATAATTAAGTAGTGGACTGATGTTTTGTTTAGGTACTTTTAAATAAAACATTGTTACATTATTTATGCCTTAAAGTAAGTGGGTATAGGCACATAAATACATACAATTTCATGCCAAATCAATCATATGAGAAGCGTGTAGAAACTATACGAAAATATTAACATGTTAATCTCAACTTTAAAAGTTTTTTGCAAGTTTTTGTAAAGTATAGTAGGTACTTTAGGCGTTCACTTACCGTTTCTCGTCTGATGGAAAACTGGCAAAAAATCCACCTTTAGTTATTCCGCTCTCGAAACATACAACACAGGATCGGGATTTGGGACTCATTTTTCAATTCCTGATAGTTTTATAGGCTTTAAAACTTAGAAAAAGTAGGTAGGTAAGTAATAATCAAAAACCAAACAGTAATCACAAATAATGCGAAAATAACTCAAAATAACTATCCACACTTGCGTTTATGTTAAAACCTCAAAGAAATTCCAACAATAAACGAATATTAGATAAATTTATGAAGTAGCAAAATAAAATTCTGCAAAGTTTGTTGAAGTTGACAAATGTCAATAATAATGACTCTGCTGAAATCGCCATTTGTTAGGTTTGTTATGTTGGTAGCTCTTGTTTTAAAATTAAAAGAAAAAAAAAGAAAGAGAAAACACCAAAACATTTAATGTTTTCTCTCTCTTTTGTTTATTATGTTGGTCGGTCACCTCACGCTTCCCCTACATTTGCCACTTAATATGGGAGTTGCGAGGGACTGGCCAGTACAATGTCCTACTTCAAATGAGGCGAGGCGTACTGGCTTGTATCATCCGTCTCGTTCCCTCTCTGTCCTCTTCCCATAGATTTATGGAGACGGAGAGTGAGACGTGAGTAAAATAAGTTTATAAGCAGTTTATGAATAAGGTCAATAGTCCACAATCACTGACTTCTATTATACTAGTATAATAGACGTCAGTGTCCACAATCCACATTTGGCAAATAGAATAGAAAAGTACAGATTTTCTGTTTTGGGAGATGTGATTAGTATTACTTCGCACTTATGCTATTTGAACAAGAAAATGACAAATACATTTTAAAAATATTTTTATTGTGCTTAATATGCTTATGCCATATTGCTAATTGCAATTTGCATTTTGCACTAACAAAACGCATTTTCGAAAACATGGCGATTGGTGTTGATACGTCAAAGTGGAAACCTAGAAAAGTTAAAGGAACCCCGGCTGCTAGATTTAGTAAGGCATTGGGTATTGGTGTTATAACCGCCGGAATTATTTCTGGACTAATCTTTCAGTAAGTTATAATTAATATGACTGTTTTTCACTTTTGAGGTTATTTCGTTGAATTCGAAATTTTGTGTTATCATTTATTATCATGGTGTTCTAATATTGAATTTCTATGTATAATGATTTAAAAACCCACCATGGCAACAATAACAATACGCCACAGAAATTATTAATGTAATTTATTACATAAGTCGGAATGAACAAATTGTGCATCTATTTGACAAAACAGCAACAATATATTTACAAGATAATTGATTCACAAATGCATTTTTTTTATATGGTGATATTCGAGTGTCATCTCCTTCCGCCCGTTGAACTTATGTGGCATCTTGTTAACTTGCAAAAAATTCTATAGCCTAATATTTACTGAGTACACATACTGTGGTTTACTGCCGCCTACCACACCAATGTTTCCCTACAAAATAGCATTAAGTACATTTATTTAAGGCTCATCAAAACAAGTAGGTAATTTTCCATGATCTCCTATTAACTTGATATTCATATTTTTTCAGATTCGGCAGCTTCACAACCAACCTACGCAATGCATGGGACGTCCTATACGAAGATCCCATAGAAGAGGTTGAAAGAAGGATGCTCATAGCCAGTACTATGTCAAGCAAAACTGGCGATCAGATTCGGGAGATGCTTGAGGAAGCAAAACGGATTGACAGACCAGATGCATAATGAATGTAAATTGTAATAGGTAAATTACTTTTGAACACATTAAAGCTAATGTATTCCAATTAAGTTATTATTACTTAAAGGTTGAATTGATCCTAGTTTTTTTTTATAGTAAAGCCCTTTTTCTTTATGGATGGAAATATTATGGGTCTTCTCGGAAGTTAAGTTTATCAAACTGCCTCTAACTTATCTTTGTCTATTCAGCCTGTAAAACCATATGAATGTAGTGTAAAATATGTATATTTTAGTTTATGGTAATAAATTATTTGATTTAAGCAAATTGTTTTATTTGTTGCCAGTGACACAAATCAAAATAGAGTTGCAAGCAAATACTTTACTAAGGAATCTATGGATGATAGCCTGTCAGACTTTAAAGACATAAAAAAAGGCCATAGTGGCCCAAAGATATCTAAAACTAATACAAAGAAGCCACGAAAACCTGCAAAGAAACCTAAAGGGCAAAAAGATATAAGAACTGCTTTGAAACCTAAGAAAAATGATTTGATTACTTATACAGAAAAGTTTGATACGGTATGCAAAAAAGCTGGTATAGACGTTGATACTGAAGAATTACACCTAGCTATAGCACTATCAAAATCTCTGCAAAATGAAATATGCGAAGACAATGATCAGAAAGAGGTTAGTACCCAGGAAAAGATAAAAAAGATTAAAACAACATTGCAAGAATATGGATTTAAAGTTCCAGAAACAAAAATAACAAATAAGAAAAGGAGCAAACACAGAAAACATTATCATCTAATATCAAAAAGTGTTGTCGAGAAAGAGCAAATTATAGCTGATAGATATACACAAGTATTGTTGACTAATGTTGATAAGTTAAACAATTGCAATTATTTGGAAGGTGCTGGTACATCTTTATTTCATAAATCAACTAATATTCTCTACAAAGATATCAAGAATCATGATATATTTTATAATATTGAATTAGTTGAACAGTCTAATAGTAATGGTTGTATTTTCAGAGACTGGGCAAAAATTCCTGGAAGACCACCAAGCCCCAAAGTCTCAAACAACATCGAAATGAATTTTAGTGAAATTGAGTGTTCTCAAGAAGAACTAGACTTAGTATTAAGTGGACTTTTAACACAAACTAAAAAAATGATAAGTTTAAAGCAATCCGAAAAAGAAAAACTGCAGACAAAATCTAGCAATACCTTAGATAGTGATAAAAATAATGAATCAAGTAGTAACAATGATATTCCAAGCATAATCACAGAAAGAAAGGAATCAAGTGAAAAAATTGTAACTGAAAACGAAAATGTAAATCATGAAGCAATATACAGAAGTTGTTCTCCAGATATATTTGATGATGAAGAATCAGTTATAGAAGTAATTCCGGCAAGTAGTACAGTACAAGAGAAATCTAGTTATATAATGGATTTGACTGAATGTGTCAATAATGTTGCTTTGAAGAACAGAACATTGGCAACAAATAATAGTATCAGCTTATCTCAAAAATGTAATCCCGAAGTAACAAAGAGGAAATCTAATGATTTTATGGAGATTACTGAATGTGTTGCTAGTACATCACATGCTTTACATGTTAATGTGGATTTAACACAAACTCCTAGAGGTGAAGAAATTGTTGCGACTGAGCAAAATGAAGGTACATTAGATTTGACACAATCGTCGGAATCAGGTGATGATTTACCCCAGGTATATTTCAGTGGTAACAACATTTTTGATGATACTGTGCCTTTAAACGGCAGTGATTATGAAGAAATACTAAGTAAAGACTTTAACCCAAGTAAAAAGGATGCTTCGGTTTTGTATGATTTAACTCAAGATGACACTTTAGAAATCAACCAAGAAAAAGATGTTTCTCATACTAACAAAGACCCTGAAAAGGTTGAAGATAATAATGATAACATTTGTAGCAATGATGAGCTAACACTAAATCCTAAGAAAGTAGAAAATAATACAAATTTTACTAAATCTCCAAATTCATCATCTAACCTCAGTAGTATTCCTCAAAACAATATAAATAGTGTAGTCAATAATGAAAATATTACAGAAAATAATCAGAATTTTAACGTATTAAAATGTTCTACACACAATACTAAAAATCAAATAAGTGAAAACAACATAAGCACAGAAAGGAATAATTATTTACCTGATGACAATGTAGATTTGACTCAATCATCAAATCATTCAGATGAAACTGTGATTCTTCCAGAAAATAACACTAATAGTCAGGTGAAAGACAATGATACCACAGGAAATAGTAATCTGTGCATAATATTCAATTCTACTCCAGATAATTGTGATAATATTCAAATAGCAGACTATGAAGTGAGTGCGGGCGTCGAAAGCAATGAAGATATGCCTGAACCAAATGTAGATTTGACTCAGTCGTCAAATTCTTCAACTCCGAAAACGGATAGAGTTTATGAAAATTATAGCAGTTATGAGCACTCACTTGAAATTAGCAATGATATTGGTAAAACAATTATGTTGCCTTTGAAAGACGATTGTGCAAAAGTAAATAATATCCAGGATGATTCAAATAATTTGGGTAAACAAGATAATATATCTGTAGCTTATGATGAAGTTTCTTTTGTATATGATGCAAATGAAGGCTATATAGAAAAAAATTCCCGCATGTCTCTAACTAAGGTATCTGAAGAAGAAAATAAAAGAAACCATTCGGATTTGGGTGAAGATGCTGTATTTCGAATAGATAACAACAGTAATGGCAGTGACAAGACGATCATTTTACTTTTAGAAGACTATACAACTGAAAAGCCTGCTAATAATTTTGTTAAAAAGGATAATTTATCTATAGATTATGATGAAGTTTCGATTATACATGACTACTACAATATAAGGGATGTTTCCAGGTCACCACAAACTTCTAAATCAAAGGACGGCAATGGAGATATTTCGCAATCCAGTCAAAATTCCGAATTCCGACTAACTGATAATGAACTTAACTATTCTCTCCACAAATCTAAGCACGATAATTTTGATTTTGGGGGTTTATCAGTATTAGAAAACCTACCGAATATTCCTAGTTTTCGAAAGAGTAAAGACCAGGGAGATGCTAATTTAAATAAAGACAATTCGTTGTTAGAGTTAAAAGGGAATGAATATGACTTAAGAGAAGGTACACCAGAAAGAACAGTAGAAAATGTAATAGATAAGGCTAAAACTCCCGAAAATGAGTATATAATAAAATTTGATGATGTAACACCTATGCCTGATTATACAAGAATGTCGTCTCCAGAAATGATCGAGGAATTAGACAAATATGGACTGAAACCTTTTAAACGGAAAAGAGGTAAATATTTAAGGTTGCACCAAAATATATTTATGATTTAGTATATTTGCACTAATTAAAAAATCGTTACTTATATCATAATAAATAATTTAATAAATAGGTATATATGTATTTATAATAACTACTTCTGTTATAATAATACTTATATCATATACTGCCCACTGCTGGGCATGGTTCTCTGTTACTAAAAGGAATTAGATAAGGCCTAAATCCTCATAGTAAAGTCCTTACTTAGAGCTTCGAAATTCATATGGGTTAAAACCTTTTGTTAGTTAGTTACAAATGATTATCAGCCTTAGGTACTTATAAAAATTATAGCTAAGAACCATGTCGATCACATTAGATTTCAAACAAAAAAACACACGTCGAAATTGGTCCATTCGTTAATGAGCTACGATGCCACAGCCACATTGTAGATACACACCCTAAACTTATAACACCCCTATTTTTCTGTCGGGGGTTAAAAAATTCGCTAAGCTATGCTTCGTTGCGTCTTAACTTGTCTGCTCTTAATCAATGCTTAACTTTTGTTTTTTTACATATCAATGCTTTTGAGAGTAATTACTCGATCAGTTGTAACTAAAAACCCGCCATCTTGCCTTTTAAGTAGGTTTTAACTTTTACTGGTGGTAGGTCCTCATATGAAAGAGTCTGTCTGAGTGGGTATTATCGCAATGTCTATTTCTACCGCCAAGCAGCAATGTGCATGCACTGTTGTGTTTCGGTTTGAAGGACATTGCAGCCAGTGTAACTACTGGACATAATGAGACTTAACATCTTATGTGTCAGGATGACGAGCACAGTCAAATGCCACACAATACTTTGTAAATCAAGGTGCTGCATGGTGTTGCTACTGTTTATGGATGGTCGTATCGATTACCATCAGGCGAACGGCATGCTCGTCTCGTCATTCGATGAAATAAAAAAAAAACTAGGCCACGGCGATGTTTCATTTTGAAAGTTATTTAATTAAGCAATGCTTAAGCACCTCTTAACTCTAAAACAAGTTTATAAGTAAGACTATTTTTTCAGCCATTCAATTACTGACACACATATACAACCAAACGCATCCCATAATAGAGTCTATGGATGACTTACCATCTCCAGCAAAGAGAATGAAATTAGATACGCCGCCTAATATTCGTAGGAAATTATTGCCATCACCAAAAAAAGCACTAGAAATATTGGAAACCCAAAATATTTATGAAGTAACTAACGAAGTTCCGGATTTAAAGGAAATTGAGTGTGCGGCTGAGGATTGGGTATTTCAGAAAAGAGAGAAAGCGAAGGTTGGTTTTATTATGTATTAGCTTTTGCCCGCGGCTCCGCCCGCGTTAATAAGTTTTTCTGGGATAAAAGTCCCGGTTTATATTTTCCCGGGATAAGAAGTAGCCTAGGTCCTTCCCAGGGTCTTAAACTATTTCCTTACTAAATTTCATTGAAATAGATTTATTTGTTTGTTCGTTACGGCTCCAAGGGCGAGATTAAAAAGTCCGGGATACAATTCCCGGTGTATGCTTTTCGTGGATAAAGAGTTGCTTAGATCCTTCCCAGGGTCTTAAACTATCTCCCCACAAAATTGCAACGCAATCGGTTTAGTGGTTTGGCTGTGATGGCTCGACTCGCTAGAAAATTAAATCCGGGATAAAATTCCCGGGTAATGTTTTTCAGGGAGAAAAGTAGCCTATGTCATCTTCTAGATCTGGAACTATGTCTATACTTGTTTTCTTGCAGTTCCACTCGCAGAAAACTATTTTCCGGGATAAAAGTCCCGGTCCTTCCCAGGGTCATAAACTAGTATGTAGGTCTGTGGTTTAGCCGTAACAAATCGCGAGAAAAAAAAATCCGGGATAAAAGTCCCGCTTTATATTTTCCCGGGATAAAAAGTAGCCTATGTGTTAATTCAGGACACGATCTATCCGTGTGCCAAATTTCATCGAAATCCGTTTAGTAGTTTTTGCTTGAAAGAGTAACAAACATCCATACATTCTTATAACTTTCGTGTTTATAATATTAGTAGGACTAAGTGATGCTCGCGGCTTCGCACGCGTGAAAAACCTTTGTCGCTACAGAAGTCCCTAAAACACAGTACGCCATCTACTATAAGTATCGGATAATAATATCCATCATTTCCCATGGGAGCATATTGTGTGTTAACATAGGCTATTTTTATCTCATTAATAGTCCCAGTAATTTGGCACCAGGATTTGACACCAGGGCATTCAGGACATATCTACCCACATGCCAAAGGACGTGTCCAAAAATGGGCCTGAAAATCTAAACAAGACAGTTTATATATATTTGGATAGAACTTCTGAAAACTAGTCTTTTGCAATCGTTTAATTTTAAAGACCTCCGATTTTGAGATGCATGTAATTTTGTTTCGCTTGAAAACTATGAATGTTTTCAAAAAAGTTGGTCATGAATGGAGGGGTCTAAGAATATTTTTTAATGGATCTAAGTTCTACATGGTGCCCCTTTAATATCCCTAAAATTTGAGCCTGTTTAGATTTTGAGGCCCGGCACCAATACAAGAAGCGGACATCTCCTTTCATCTAAATTGATTCAGTAGTGTTTGCGCTTACTTCTAACAAAATTCTTTCTCTAATAGGAAGCTATATTATACCTGGGTGCTATATACTTCTTTTATTCCGGGAAAACATAAAGCGGCACTTTTATCCCGGAAAAACTTTTTCAATGCCATGCAATGCAATCAGCCCTGTATTATATACTGTCCCACTACTGAGCACGGGCCTCCTCTACTACTGAGATGGGTTTAGGCCTTAGTCCACCATGCTGGCCTCGTGCGGGTTGGTAGACTTCACATAACTTCGAAATTCTTATAAAGAGCTTCTTAGGTATGCAGGTTTCCTCACGATGTTTTCCTTCACCGTTAAAGCGAACGATAATTGATAAACAATACACACGTAACTTTGAAAAGTCAGAGGAGTGTGCCTTGGGTTTTGAACCTCCGCACATTGTCTCGGCAGACCGTTTCATTCCCAACTAGGCTGTCGTCCACTTTGCGAGGTGTATAAAGATAAAACCTTGTGAAATCTTAAAACCCTGATATTAATGTGATTCCTCCATACTACAGGTGCAATCATGCAGGGTGCCACTTCACATAGCGTTGCATAACTACGTATCTAGCCGACGTGGTCTGCGCGAGTCTATACTACGGTACGAGCCGGTGGATATCGACGTCATACACAAACAACTGGTGGCGTATGGGCACAGATACGATCCTAAAGTAAGTTATCCATATAAATATTGTATGGAAAAGTAATTGTCTATTTCCTTCGCGGCTGAACTGATTTTGACGAATTTTGGTACGAAGTTAATCATAAAGCGAGATTTTGAGTTTAAACAGTGGGACAGTATTACAGGGTTGATTTAATTATATTTTCTCTTGCAGGAACTTCTCAAATTCATGGACAAGAAATGCATCACTGTGAAAACGGCTGATAATAAAAACAATAAGTATTAATAAATAATAATTATGATAAATGTAATAATAATGTACAGTGAGGCCAATGAAACGAGATAAAAATTGTGAACACGTTGACCTGTATTGGGTCACGTGACGATGCGTGTTATATCTGTTTTATATGAATGAACGACGAGACGAGCATGCCGCTCGTCTGATGGTAACCGATACGGTCATACATATAACATACTATGCTTGGAATGTGGCAAAAAACGCAACTCATAAGACGATGTCTAATTTTGATGTTTGTGATTGATCGAGAGACCAATCAGGGGGCTTAGAATGTGAAAAAAACAATGCGTCACCGCTTCGTTTTGTTGTGATTCGTTAAGAGACTGACGTATCGGTATTTTGATGTTTGTAATTGATCGAGAGACCGATACGTCAGTCTCTCAACCAATCACAATGAAACGAAGCGGTGACACATTGTTTTTTTCACATTCTAATCCCCCAGTTACGTGTTAGTGTCAATTAATCCCAATAAAACGAAACGGAGTCGTGTCGTTTTTTGCCACATTGCTCACCGAACTTTGAATTACAAATTGCGTCACTCTGAGATATCTTACTAATTTTATAAATGCGAAAAGTTGTGAAAATATTTGGATGTTTGTAAGAAGTAAACGCGAAAACCGCTAAACGATTTTGGATCAAATTAGGCACATAAATAGAAAATGACCTGGAATAACATAGGCTACTTTTTCCCTTCAATTTGTTCCCCTAGGAAATGTTTGAATTTCTTAATGTGATTTATAAATATCGCTAGTGTAATTCAGATGGCGGTATAAACTTTTGTACCGGGAACGCTTTTAACGCGGGCAAAGCTGCAAGCACAAGTTAGTTAAACAAACATCTTCTTTTCTCTTAGATGACGTCACTTTTCAATGACGTCACAAAGTATAATTATTGTGAAATTAAGAATTTAGTATAGATGGGGCGATGACGGCTAGTAGTGCATTTCTATCTCGTTTTACATCCTTTTTATGACACATTTTTTTAAAAGAGCTCATAACGCGCTTGAAACGCATCTTAAACGCTGCACCTGGGACCGTTGTCTTTTAGTCGTGTCTTTCTAAAATTGTTAACTCTAATAGAAAACATAAAATCTAAGATAATGATATATTCTATCGATAATACTACGGTGTGTCATTCTCATACGTAACTGTCAGAGACATGTCTTGGCTACGAACCCTGATGGTAAACGGTTCAGAGAGTATCGAATATCGAGAGATTATTAACCATCGCTGGACGATACAATTATGCCGGCTTGTTCGAAGCCAGATATACACGGGCTGATCCCTGTACAACACATTCAACATGGGCTGGCCTCTCGGGTTCGATCCCCGGATCAGGCAAAGTGATATTGAGTTTTTTTATTCAGTATCAGCTCGGAGTCTGGAATTTGTGCCCGATATGGCGATGGGCTAGCCCCCTATCACATCGTGGGATGGAAAAATGGCGAAAAGTGGGTGCGCTGGTTGCGCCTCTGCTTACGCCTTCGGGAATAAAAGGCGTGAGTGTATATACACGGGCTGGCCTAATGGTCCTACCGCCAGCACTTTTTTATTTATTTATTTTTTGGAGAACCAACAGATAATAACTTAATAATTATAAAGAATAACAATTGAGTTCTTATTAATAGGTTCCCACGACTAAAAGCAAAAGTTCGTACTTTTATCAAAAGCTTCTATTTAACTTCACTTGTAGTACCTATGTATGTCCTGCAATTTTCCAATCAACATGTCATTATATTTGAATTGTGTATTTTTAATATTAAAGTGCATCCTTAAAACATGAAGAAAATGCGTGGATAAGAAGCGCGTCAGCAGCATTATTAAAAAAGTGTGTATGTGCCTTATAGCTCTGTACTTGTATTGTATATTTTTTGAATGTAAATAAATGTTTTTATTATATAAATTGTTTTATTTGCGGATCTTACAATAGGAGACTGTTTATGTTTTTAGAAAAGGTAAAGGTAAATAGATTTACATCAAATTTCGACATACGATCCTAACCGTCAATCTGAGATTAGCGGCGAATTTGGACCAATCAGAATAAAGTTTGTTTGACATTTTTAACAAGACTTATTTTGATGCTTATTCTTGCCACTGACCCGCAGTTAGGGATAAGGATTTGGGATCATTTAATATAATCTAACGTTAGAATCTATTGCACCCACTTTTTACCGTTCGTATTCCATCCCATGATGTGATAGGGAGGGGGGCGGGGTCTATCGCCATACCCGGCACAAATTTTAGACTCCAGGCTGATACTGAGTAGAAAAACCTAATATCACTTTGACCGACCCGGGGATCAAACCCGAGACCTCAGCACTGCAGTCGTACCGTAATACAACTACGGCATCGAGACAGAATATGGAAATACCGCAAGGGAAATCCAAACTCCTGCCGATGATTTATCGCTGCATTCCCGTTGAATTTCACAGTGTTGCCATAGTCCTTAACAAAAATACCCTGTGTTTTGAAAAATAACTGTAAAGAAATTATAAGACGGCAAAAGACCGCCTCGATAGTTGTGATACGGCTGCCGTGCTGGGGTCTCTGGTTTGATCCTCGAGTCGGGTAAAGAGTTTTTTGCTTAGCATCAGGTCGGAGTTTTTAATAGCTCACGATGCGCTTGAAACGCATCTTAAACGCTGCACCTGGGACCGAAGCCTTTTAGAATTGTGCTCGGCTAATGGTATAAGGCTTACTTCTTTTACATTTTTTTTGCATTGAATGACGAGACGAGCATGCCGTTTGCCTGATGGTAAGTGATAAGACCACCCATAAATAGATAGTACCAACACCATCCAGCACCAGAGATGTGATTTATCTAAATACAAGTATTTGAAATACAGATACAAGATTCGTATTTAGTATCTTGTATCTAAAATTGTTTATTTTTTTTGTATCTTGTATTTAGATACAAGTATATTTGTATTTTAGCATTAACTTTCCTTGGGGTATTTACAGATCGTTATCTGCCGTTTCTAATGTGATTATAATTCATGCGGGGTTTTTTTATAGGTTTTTAATATAGTAGAGGAACATTGATAATTTAAAAGGTTTCTAATGTGATGTCGAAGATAAACACATTTTTTTGCGCTTACATTGCAGACGTTGGCTAAACTCTACGAGATACACCTTAAAAATGTCTACAAAAAAGTCCGCGATGGTATATGTCTATCTCTTAGGGATAACCCACAATAACCATCTTTTATCCTTTACTTTTGACGAGAAACAATGCCTTATTGACGAAGCGATTTTAAGCAATACAGTATTAATCCTTATCCAATTAAGTACATAAATACATTGTGCATTTAATATAGATCAATATGGCCTTTTACAACATGTAATTTAAATAAATATTTTCGAAGATATTACAGATTTAAAATGCAGGGACATAGCGGTCGCGGCGGTACCGGCCGGGGGGCCGGCGGCGCGTGTCTATAAATGAGAAAAGTATGGAGATAGTTTGAGATCCTGAGGAGGACATAGGCTACTTTATCCCGAAAGAACATAAACCCGTAATTTTATCTCGGATTTTTTTTCGCGAGTGGAGCCGTCACGGTCACGCCACTGAACTGATTGCGATGAAATTTGGAAGGGACATAGCTTAAGACCCTGGGAAGGACCTAGACTAATTATTATCTCGGAAAAACTTCACCAATGGATGGAGTGATTCAAGAGGAAGGTTTATGTGTGTATTACATAAATATTTTGTATCAGAAAAACTCATTTCAGCATGTAATATGTTTTGCTACCTGAGCGAAGCCAGGGCGGGCCGCTAGTAATTACATAAGTTGATAAAAAATGCTATGCAAAAGCTTTACCGCGGCAGTCTCCGAGTGCCACACGTCTTTTTTTTTAATACATGGCACTGGCGTCGTACTGATACCGCTATAGAACACTACAGTTTAAGACATATCGGGAAGGGTTCGTCACGCGGCCGAAGCCATGAACACCTATCTATAATACTAATAAATACAATTTTATTTTATTTTATTTTATTGATTGTAGAAAACTTACAGCTAATACAAATAATAATATATAAGATTATAATAGTGACAGAAGGCCAATTAAAAGTTTTCACTGATAGGTTGGGTACACACTAGAATCTAAACATTATATAAAATTCAAACATCATAAGTAGGTATTATAAATTGTTTGACTTAAACAACGCAAAGAATCGAACTCAGAGGAAGAATGCATCGCTCATAATTCTCTTAAGTCTTGGAATAATTGTGCAAAAAAGATCTAAATCCATGCTGTACATTACATTGTTAAATTCATTGCTGGCTCTTTTAAGGAAGGTATTTTTGCAGTAGATTGTGTTTGTGCGGGGAATGTTAAGCAATCTCGGACACCTCACAAAATTGGGGTGCGTACGAATCCCCAGTTCACCTAGAAGCTCGGGACAATCAACCTTACCATTTGCTACACCAAAAAGGTAGGCTAAATCAGCAATACGCCGCCGCTCCTGCAGAGGTAGCAAGTGGAATTTCTTACAGCGACTTATATAATTGGGAAGGTATGTCTTGGAGCGATATTGTACAAATCTTAGAAACTTTTTTTGAATACTCTCAAGTCTGTTTATATAAATCTTGTAGTTTGGATTCCACACCTGTGAGGAGTCTATCTAACTATGTTTCCTCGAATTCTATAAAAGCATTTTTAAAATACAGCAACACTGGATAAAACTATGCCATAACAACGCATTATATTATATTTATAATTTAGTTGATAAAAACATGCGTAGCATCCATAGTAGTCTGTGATAAAAACAGATAAAAAGTTCAACGGGCGATACCTATGTGAGGGGAAAAAACATAAATACCAGTCTGAATGCTCTTGTAATTCAATTGAAGTTTATGATTCGATACGGCTTCAAGTCTACAACAATGCTATTTGTCAAAGTTCTACTTTTGGTCGGATTGGTGGTTCTCGTCAAGGGCGATTCATGTATAATTGACGGACAACCTTGCTGCATCAATGCATGCAAGGCATATTGTTTGAACTGCTGCGGTGCTACGACATGTGGGAGTCCGCCGCATTACAACCATTATAGCAATGACTGCAAATGCAACTGCGAGTCTTGGTTCAAGAAGACTCTTTGGTGTAATAAAGTTGGCTAAAATAATTGATGGCTAAAATGTATAATTTGCCTTCCAAATTTAAATAAAAAAATGGAATGAATGTTTTTTTTTATTCTTTCTATTTGTGTATGCCAATGTCTATGGTATTAGCGTATTTTGTTATTGGAAATCAAATTTCAATTTATATTGTGATATGTAAATTTATGTATTTAAAGTAATGTTATGCACAACCTGACAAACATTCATACATCCTTATAAACTTTTGCCATGAATAAATACTAACATATAACATCCGGGAAACGTAATTCTCGAATCAACCAATCACACGCCGTTACGGCGAGCCCCGAGCTCGCCAGCGCCACACGGCCGCTAGCCGCGAGCGACGAATTCCCCCGCCGACGCCATGGACTAATAAGAGTATATTAGTCCATGCCGACGCTATTCGCGCGCCATTACACGCCCGGCCCGTTACCAATAACACCACTGATAGTAATTTTAATGTTATACATCCATATTGTATGTCTTAATTTATTTTTTTATTTTTATGTGGCCATCTTCGGCTCATTAGGGACGGCTGCGGGCTTCCTCTGACTCACGTCTAAGTTGTCGTCCGCAACCGCCCCTGCGCGTACCGCCCCTGCGCGTACCGCTGTTGCGGTCCAATTGTATGTCTTAATGCGTGTAATAACTTTTGTGTGTGCGAAGTATACAGTGTTACATATTCAAAAGTGTTTCATTTTGGTAACAGACAACAGTGCCTGTGAAAAACATCAATAATACCTATACTATGATTTTAGTTATTGAAATAAAACTTTTTAGCGGATTTTGTCGCGGCTTTTTTAATTTCTATTTTCCCAACGTTTCGAAGGCTTTTCAGCACTTCGTGGTCACAGAGCCAGAGTAAAAAAACCGCGATAAAATCCGCAAAATAGTTTTATTTAAATGTCTAACATTCGCGTAAATATAAGAAGTCATTATGTTTTTAGTTCTGTCATAAATATAATAAATAAAATTGTGTATTTTTGAGTAACTTATTTTATTTCATTTATTTACATCGTGTTCTACGCACCAGTCCATTTACAGATTACTTTAAAAAGATAACTATGATACATGACGTCATACAAGGCATCATGCACATGCATTTCTTTTCTTCTTTCCTATTATGATGAACTGTTAAAAACACCGAATTCCAAAGACACATTTTGGGTACATACAGTTTCAGGAAAGGATTATTATATAAAAATGTATGTTACATTGAGCAATCCCATTTAATTAGTAAATGTAGGTATCTAAACCAAAAATTGCATTACCACAGACACCTATTGTACCTAACATTCATTTCATTTTGAACTCTACAGCAACAGAAATATAGCTTAAAACATTGTCTCAATTTACTAGGTAATTATTACCTATTTACATAAGTTCGAAAGTCGTATATCAGGCCCTATTAACATAAATCAATAGTTTAAATGTTCAAGTGATAAAAACTTTCTTAATGGCCGGAAATAATGCATATTTTTGCATAAAAACATGACTAAGTTTTTAACAATTTGAATATAGGTCTAGTTCCATAATACAGTAAAAAAACAACTAGGTAACATATAAAAATTTACACATTGTGTGAAAATTGGTAAATTGCTTTTTATGAGTCAAATAGAGGCACATAATTTTCCTATTTGTATGTTAAGCCAAAAAAATTGCGCTACCATTTATACAAAATCAATAACTCGTTTCGAAAGATCATTTTGTATGTCATTTATAATATCATACATACATACATATACACTCACGCCTGTTATCCCCGAAGCGGTAGGCAGAGGCGCAACTAGTGCACCCACTTTTCGCCAATATTCCGTCCCATGATGTGATAGGGGGCGAGCTTGTCGCCATATCGGGCACAAATTCTAGACCTCGGGCTGAAACTCAATAGGAGAACCCAATGTCACTTTACCCGATCCGGGGACCGAACCAGAGACCTCAACCAAAGAGCATTATAATACTACGGAAAACCTCAGCTTTGCAGTAGTACCGTAATACAACTACGCCACCGAGGCAGGCACAGAACAGGAAGAGGCAGTCAGGCAATTTAAATAAAAAAAAAACCGTCAAGCCGCCTTAATGACTTTTGTTCAAAAATGATCATTAAGATTTGTAGTCACATTGGGGTATATTACACAGTCAATAATATCACGCAATGCTCGTATTATCACGATAATGTTGATGCGTATCGCAGTATCGTGATCATATCGCAGGTTATAGGCACAGTATTTGCGATCTTGTGATAATATCGCGATACCAGGTTCACGATATTATTGACTGTGTAATATACCCCAATAGGGTAGTCGATTACATTTTTTTAAATACATTAATTATTAAAAATGTCAATCCTATGTCATCCACAACGTAGCAGAAAAAGAGTTTTCAATATCCATTGTTAAGGAGTCAAATATAGAAAACTGCAAACTGTGACGTCACTGAGTGTGACCGGTGATAACATTGTATGCGCGAGAAGGAGATAGCGTGATAACTCCGCCACGCCCCCATTTATGCTCACAATTTTCGAGGATGAATATCTGCTTTAATTCTCAACCAATTTTGATGCTAATTTCACAGAAGAATTTCTTTTTCGTTTTATTTTCTGTTACATGAAAATAATGTACCAAATAAAAAATAGGAAACTATCCAATTATATTATTGTATAGAGTAAACTACTGTAGATTGCTAACAGTTCAAAATATATAAGAATCAGTCTCCATGACGTTATATACATAATATTATCACTTATTTTTTAAAATAGCACATATTATTATGGTCATTTTTTTAACAAGCCTGCTTGCTGTATCACTTGTCTCGTCGCGTTGTTTATGTGCCGAAATCTGTCTGGTCCTAATTGGATGCCACCATACCTAGAAAAAGAGAATTTATCAGATAATAAAATGTAGAAAAAAAATCTATTACAAGTCCGACAGGCCGGTATATCCAACTGATGCACAGATTTGCTATCAAGAAATGGAAATCATCTAACTTTCAGACACTTTTCAAGCTATACTCAAACATAATACTCTCCTACACATTTCTTATGCTTTCATAGATTTCTTTTTCAATATATCTCTAATTCTAATCACGGTATGACGTTCACTTCTAACAATAGTTGCTGGAATAAGCTCTTTCATTTAAGCTTTTGCCAACTTAAAATGATTGAGTTGGAGGAAAAATAGATAATTGATTGATAAAACTAGCAAGCCGCTAACTTGATGATATTTATTACAGTAGACCTGCAGTAGTCTGGCCCATGGCTAATACGGGACCCCTTATAATCCCACAAGCTTATGACAGGCATTTTCGTTAATGTGCAATTATATAGTACACTAGCTTTTGCCCACGGCTTCGCCCGCGTTAATAAGTTTTTCCGGGCTAAAAGTACATAAAAACCTTCCCGTTGAATCACTCTATCCAACACATTTATTTGGATAAAGATTAATATTATGACGTTGATACAACTCCTAACAAATAATGCATTAATTTCGACCAAATTTGATTACCATAAAAACGGCTCTAGTGAGTTAATCTTAAAAGATAGACATATACTGTTGCGGACATTTTTTTTAGATCATTTCAAGAGGAATAATTCTTTCATACATATATTTTTGGTATCTTGAACCGTTTTCGCAGCGCACGCAATGGAAGCCCTCAAGGATGAAAAATTTTCCCCGTTTCTTTAACATTTTCCATTATTTCTTCGCTCCTAATAGTTGCATCGTGATGTTATATAGCCTAAAGCCTTCCTCGATAAATGGTCTATTCAACACAAAAAGAATTTTTCAATTCGAACCAGTAGTTCCTGAGATTAGCGCGTTCAAACAAACAAACAAACAAACAAACTCTTCAGCTTTATAATATTAGTATAGATATAGGAATAATCAAATTTTTATATAAGTAAGTAATTCGTCAGATTACAAGGTACTCCATTTTTAAAAGGCCCCAGACTACAGGTTATCAGTGGCAGTACCCTGTAGTCCGACAAATTCTACGATCCGACACCGTCTTGCAAAACATTTGTCGGATTACCGCGGGTCAACTGTATTGGACAACCTAATTCACCTAAACTATACTCATGCAGGTATAACTTACCATCGCGAGACAACAACCAGCGTGTTCTTCTGGTCCAGTATCTGCAACAGATGCAGCATCCTACCTCCCGCATGCGCCTCGCCGTCATCGTCACAGTCTTGCAGTATACTTGTGCCCTTGGCCGTCTTCCGTTCTATACGATAAGCGTACATATTGTGTGTTGCGTTTAGGATCTTTTTGTTCTGTTTGAGCTTAGTTAGGACTGCGCTGGAATTGCAAAGTTATAGTTGTGTTAATTTTGGCATAGGCCTTAAATACCATGATAAAATGAAAAAAAAAAACAACAAAAAAGAAAAAAAAAATATTATTATGTACTAAATTGAATTTATGTAAATCTAATCTTATTTTGTCTGAAATAAATAAATAAAAGTTGTGTTAATTTAGGGATGTTATTTTTCCACATGTTGTGATTATGACCATGCTAAATATCTTTCCTGGAAAACAAAGATGTTGCTGATCTTGGCAAAGTATGTATGTATGTATGTGGGGCTAAGTAAGGAGATTGGTAAAACAAGTCAATACCTTCTGGTCAACAACATAAAAAGTTTCCCAGTTATAGCACCATGTAAGGTCCTGGGCGGTTTCCGATTTCATCCCTAAGGCCACCTCCTTTGAAATATTACTACAGACCCAACTATCGAGAAATAATAATACACACACACACACACACTCACGCCTTTTATCCCCGAAGGGGTAGGCAGAGGCGCAACTAGTGCACCCACTTTTCACCGTTATTCCATCCCATAATGTGATAGGGGGCGAGCCTATCGCTATATCGGGCACAAATTACAGACTCCGAGCTGATAGTGAATAAAAAAACTCAATATCACTTTGGCTGACCCGGGGATCGAACCCGAGACCTCAGCATTGCAGTTGTACCATAATAAAACTATGCCACCGAGGCAGTCAAGACATATGCTTGAGAAATAACATCTTCATACTTAACATCTTCTAAACTGTGGACTTCAGCTGCATGGCCCTGGAATGTACTTTTCCTGTCAGCAATCACTTCGCCATGTGTGATGTCTGGGCAGTTAATATCCAACTGTTGAGATAAACAACTCATCGGTGTTATTTGTACTGAGCTTAGTTTGGTTCTAAGATACTTAATGAGCTTGGTATTCATAAACCAAAATAAGCTAAGGTTATACTAACATTAAATCGAAATAAGCTTAGTATTTTGTACAATAACCAAGCTCAATTCTACTCCAATGAGATATTCATGATGGATTGGGCAACACTATCTACAGCCCATAATATATTCTATTACTACTTCAGAGAGGATAAACTTAGTAATAATATTATTTATGTTTAAAAATAAATGATCCTATAACATACCAGAGCTAGATCCAAAGATTCTACAGCGGGAGATTTAGTTTCAGTTTTCTCAACATCAGCAGTTTTTATTGTCTGTAAATATTCTCTTATCTTCTCCACCCATTGGAATATTACCATTTCACCAATATTTTCTCTAAAAGATACATGTTAAATAACAAACATTTTTTTCATATATGATGAAACATTCTTTTTTTTTTTTGTTGACGCGGAGAAAGTTGCTTATTACTACCGCCCAGTGTTCAAGGGGAACGACTGAGCGGTTATGGTGGGTTCACCGTGCCTTACGACCCGACGTTGAGCCGCCCGGAAAGATGGAAAACGTCGGGCGACCGCCGGGCCGAGTCCCTAACCTATGTACACCGCACAGCATACCAACTAAAACTCATGATGAAACATTCTAAAATTCTGTTCCTATTTTGTTTACAAAATGATAGAGTGGGTAGAGAACTTTGCCTCACATATATTTATTATTATAGTCAATATAATACACAAAAATTAACAAAGTGATAGCCATGAAAAGAATGAATGAAAATGAAAAGAGATACTATTCAGTATCAGCCCGGAGTCTGGAATTTGTGCCCGATATGGCGATAGGCTCACTTCCTATCACAACATGGGATGGAATAACGGCGAAAAATGGGTGCACTAGTTGTGCCTCTGCATACCCAGTGTGTGTGTGTGTGTATTTTAGCCATGATTAGAGAACATGTTAAGTATTATCATACTACATTTCTCAGTATGTTTTATGTCACAAGAGGTCAATTGAAAATGTTTTAAAGCAGTTCAAAGTTTCAATAGAAAATAATTAATGGTCCTTGATACTACACTATTTTTATTAGTGAGAATTTTCACTGAATATGAAGTGAAATAAATATTCATAGAAACATGTTAGGGTCTCCAGTTCAATCCCAGGTCAGGTATTGATAAGATTTTCTGTTCAATATCAGCCCAGTGTTAGAATTAATTTGTTGATAATGTGGGAGTATTACACCTATGCCTCCCTTGGAAAAGGAAAAAAAGTGTGAATGTATTAGTATTTATTTACAAAAATTCAAAAGTAAATACCTACAGACAAACTTCATCTAAGGCAGCATGAAGTTTCTCCTTGGACTTTCTGTCCATCCATGGAGCAGATAATTCATATTTCGGTGGTGACTGTCCAGGGTAGCTTTCAGGTAATGTTACATACAAAAGGACGTCATTTTTATTTTCTTCAATTTTAATCCTATACGATCTCGTTTCTGCGCTCTCTGTCACCCAATCATTGCCGTATATGGAGCTCAATGCTTCCACTTCCTCTGCCTAAAATATGAATAGACAATAATTAATTTGCTCTGGTGCAACGTCTTATGACTATAGCAATTTAATTTATCTTAATTTTATTTTACAAATTTAATTGTTTTGGAAAACATCTGTGACAAAATGCATATGTAAAACTTTTCCGTACTTACTTGTTTTGCTATATTATCGTTATCCATATTTGTAAATTGTAGAATCTTAATTAGCGCCAATATGTTTCAAGTAGTGCTAAGGTGATGTGAAAGCGATTTATTTCATAAATTTCCCAAAAATACTCCAATTTAAACATCAGAGAAAACATCAGTCATCAACTGTCACGAAAACAAGTCCTGTCAAAATAAATACCTAGTGGTGGTGGAGTGTTGATAGAGGACTTTTTGTCCCGACACCTCTGTCCGTTTATGCCAAAAAGTGGGTTTACCAACGCTTATTAAAACCACGTCATTATATAATTTAAGTTTGTTTTTAAAAGTATGTAACCCTATATTCCATGGACAAAATGTCCATTAGTGTCGCTTATCGATAGTCTGCTATCGATAGATAATCGATTATCTAGCGGTAGTCAAGGTGAAAGCAATAGTATTGATAGTCTATCGATTTTATTGTCACGTGCCAATACTATCGATAGTATCGATAGCTCGCCATGTGCAATACTATTGATAACAGCGATACTATCGATAGTAATGTATTCAATAATATCGATAGTATCCATAGTATTGCGAAAACCATTAGTTTTAACTAAAAACTATCGATACTAACGATATTATCGATAGTTTTGTACTATCGATATCCAGTAATTTTTCGATAGTATTGCTTTCTCAAGAGAAGCTATGTGGTAGGCCAAGTAACGAAATAATTGTTTAATAAGTTTAAGTAAGTTTGAGCCAATAAAGAGTAGAATACATTTTGTGCAAAGTAAGTATTTATGTTACGCGAATTTATATATTATGCAACACTATTGTTGCTGTCAAACTTTTATTCGATTACAGAAAAAACCTCAGAAACAGTAAAATATATATCTAGTCAAGATTGTACATTTTCTTGTATAGTGCGTTTCAACTTGTAAGTTCCGATCGCGTTATGTTGGCAGTAAGGTATATGCAGTGCTGCTACATCACACAAAATGTGTTATATTGAAATAAAGGAAATTTTATTTACTTTTTGTAATCTCGCCTCGGTGGCGTAGTTGTATTATGGTACGACTGCAGTGCTGAGGTCTCGGGTTCGATTCCCGGGTCGGGCAAAGTGATATTGAGTTTTTCTATTCAGTATTAGCTCGGAGTCTGGATTTTGTGCCCGATATGGCGATAGGCTCGCCCCCTATCACATCATGGGACGGAATAACGGCGAAAAGTGGGTGCACTAGTTGCGCCTCTGACTACCCCTTCGGGGATAAAAAGCGTGAGTGTATATATATATATATGTATATATATATTTTTGTAATCGGAACTTGTTTTAGCTAGTAACAAAACACTAATATTTTCAAATCAAATTTTAAAATATGCAACGTTGATTAAATGGTGAGGCTTTATTTCTAGCTACATATGTACCACATACAAGCTCTACATCAAATTTCAGTTCAATAGGTAGGGTAGTTTAGCCACAGGATAGATTATTCTTGTTTGCAAAACTGCAACGGGATATATATCTGCCCTAACAGCTGACCGAGAGTCCAAGCATAGGTATCTAAGGTCATGTAAGGTTCGTGTACTTAAATATCAATAATATTAGGAGACGTTGCCCCTCTGTCAGTCAATAATTATGCCAAAGTGAGTCTTTATCTTAGCGCAATAAGAACGAAAACACAAGCATAACATTACATCATAACTTTGTAACATATGTATATAAACAACAAATATGTATATAAAAGAAATTCAAATTGTAAAATATACATATTTAAAAAAAATGATAAAAGACCTACGCTGAGTTTCTTGGTGCTTCTTCTCAGGTCAGTGGGCTTTTCCGAAGCACCGGTAGAATCTTTTAGTATAACAACATTGTGAAAAATGAAAAATGACGTGTAAAAGTGCCCTTAGGGGCCTAATTACTGAATAAATGATTTTAATTTGAATTTGAAATAGGCTACAATGTGTTACTACGCACACTTGAAAGACATTGGGCCAGTCATTCAAATCTTAAAAAATTAAAAGAACTGTTTTAGTTTTTTTAGTGTGCCACCCTAATTATTCCGGGACACATCTGAGACCATGCGAAAGCTCCCGAGCTGCGCCGCCTCGTATGTACCATCTTATTATTGCTCACGCGCCGTATTGAGAATAGCCAAATGGTTAGTCTATTGCCAAATATTGTTTTTTGTTTACGTGATAGGACACTGATGTAAATGTATTAAAAACCTTAAAATGTCACACTGTTCGTACTTGTGCTTTCAGTTCATACGCCGCTAGACGCGCTCTATAGTTTATGTACACTTTAAGCTCGGGGCCTTAGAATTTCACATAATATTAATTTAATATCTGTTGAACTCACTTATTTAGAGTTTTATGAGACTTCAAAATTAGGATTGTTTTATACAACTCTGGCAACTGTACATTACTGCCTGAAAAGTAACCGCAAAGTTGTCAGAAAACAAGCACGACATAATAAGCGCGAATTTTTTTAAACCTGTTAAATAGTAGTGTACCTGGCCTACTACATTACATAGGCCGGTATTAATAAATGAATCTCAAGTTAGAGTTACATCTCAAGTAGACATAATGTATGAAGAGTCCAATACATTGTGTCCACTTGAGATGTAACTCAAATTTGAGATTGAATTATTAATACGGCCCATATATTGAAAAAGCAATACTATCGAAAAATCACTGTATATCGACAGTACAAAACCATCGATAGTATCGATAGTTTTTGGTAAAAACTAATTGTTTTCGCAATACTATCGATAGTATTGTATGTATTACTATCGATAGTATCGATAGTATTGCTCTTATCAATACTATTGCCGGTATCGATCGAATCGATAGTCGAACTATCAATGGTTCTTCAACACTAATGTCCATCATCTGATGGAGTCATGCCCATGGCTTAGAGCATTTAACAAGGGGATGGGATGACCAGGCGAACCCTTCATTGCTCATAAATGCGCAGCTGGTCATAAACTTTTATTAAAACCTATGTGACTTGCGATCGCTGTCATTACATTCTACGATAGTGACATTAAGCGGTGCTCCACAGAAATTGTGATTTTTACTTTTATTTTATTTTTATTTTTTGTTATTGTGTAAAAAGCGACCTTATGTTCAGCCCTGCACGTGTGGTTTTTTTTTGTTAAATGCATGCCATCCGTGTCTATCTCACCCCCCCGTCAGGATAGACAGCCAAAAATGTTTGCGCATTATTGCTATATCGTCTCCATGGGATAAATACTCTAAGCCCCATGGTAATAGAAATGGGACATTCATAGAGGGTATGTAGCCGCTGAATTCAATATAATATTTGTTTTCAGATAATTGGAATAAGCAAATTGGAGTTACAAAATATAGCGGCAAATAAAAAAAAACCTACGTCATTTGTAACCCCCTGAAGATTAAAGACATGAGTTTATATAAAAGTAATATTTTAAATTAAAAAACATCATTATCCAAACGATCTTAAATAAAAGCACTATTTATTTCATCTTTACACGGGTTAATAAGGCATATTTTATTGAATTTGCCGCCATACTTTCTGTGCCAAGACTCACTGGCCACTCTATTTTATATTATGACCAAGAACTTTATTTATGACCCAAGAAGTGTTTGGTTCTAATTAAGCGGATGTTCAAAATTCACGAATATCTGAAAATACATAATAAATAATTAAGAATTATGTACGGAAATATACGTCACGATTTTGAAGTACCTATTATTTCTGTTTGAACACACTAGATGACGTTAGGTGTTTCTTTATTTTTGTCATACAAATTTTTATTCGCGGCTCCAACCACTCTCCTGTACCTAAAGCATGGGGCATGGGTGTAGCTGCTAGATTTTTTTTATGATGAGGTTTAGCGTTTTACGGACTAAAAAGAAAATGTCTTTCAATAATTACCTTTAGCCTTTATGTAGGGGAGATGTAGGCAATGGGGGTCAGTTGGCAATGGTGATCACCTCAAAATAATAAAAACCGAACGCGACTAAGCGATGCTACTATACCTACACGCTAGCATTACGTCATTCCCTTGCACGACCAGTGACTGGCTCAGTTCGCGCGATGCGCTTCAGAGTAATAGGCGTTTGAAGCTTTTATGCCATTTTCATCTAATTTTTTGAGTTGATAAATCTGAAGGTAAGTCAGAAAGTAACAAATATTTATTTCTGTACTTGTAATACGTAATGAGCATAGCATTGTAGCTTGCAATTCAACAGCCATATTGTTATTATAACTTAAAATTTCTCGTCAGGATTTTTTTTTCCGTCTCTTTGCCCGTGTAGGTAATTGGAGTCGGGTAATCCGCATTGCTCACATTACTTTACCTCGATAAAGTAGTGTTATTGTTTGTTTGTAGATTCCGAAAGTTCGTTCTAGAAAGACTAATAAAGTCAACTGGACTATTTTGTCCCACTTCTTCTGAACCAGCGACTGCATATTTGTCTCAATTTTAAATACCACCAATAATCTAAGAATCTAACAAGTATTCAGAACTTCATTCAGGTGCTTAAGAAAGTAACTGTTGTAAAGACAAGACGAGCAAGAAAAAAACTGCACGTAACGATTTTAACATCTACACCAATGAAAGACTAGTTGAAATAGAAAATAAAAAGGAAGGAAAAAGCAATAAAAATAAAGGAAAAGGAGTAGGAAAGAAAAGCAAGCCACACTTCTGTCAGTCTTGAGAAGGTTAAGTTGAAAATTCTGCAGGACTCCAATGATACTTCAGCGTCAGACGTGAAAACGGACGAGTTATACCAGGATGACGATAATGACGATGCAGAAGATGCATGTAACTTGTGTCTTTAAGATATGTGGTGAATCCAGACGAGACAATGAAACATGGCACCGATGCACTTCTTGTGGGCTTTGGGCTCATGCCGACTGTATTGGATGGGACTCTGCGCACAATTATGTGAGCGATATGTGTTGATCACCATTGACCACATGCTGATCACCATTACCAACCGATGTTGACAATGGTGATCGAACTTAATTTTTTTTAATTTTTTTATTTCGCCAATATTAATTAACCAAAGTAATAAAAGTTGATCTCAATTGATAGTTAAGAAAGTGAAGTTTATAATAAGAACAGAACAATAAAGAGTTGATTAATAGATTTGCTATTTTTTTCATTCTCGCTTAAGTGATCCCCATTACCTACATTTCCCCTATATACCCCATTACAAAATTGGGCTTCAGTTGCTTACTTATTCAGCGTAGATTCTACAAAATATTGGATATCTATGTATTTAAATCACAACTTCATCGTGTACACAACTAGGTTCTACTTTCAGTTTGTGGACAATCTAAATATCACAAAAATCTTGGAGGGAATCTAAACACCATTGCAACTGATCTGATCACTGTATGCGTGACCACAATAGCATACCTTGGTAATGTCGTGTGGGGTGTAATACCGGCCAAATGCGAATCGAAATGTATGAAATTACAAAGTTTCCGGTCGTTCGCGCATTTCCATAATGCCATCCAAGTCACATCTATTAAGGCTATTTGCATACGTACGGAACTATTACGGTTGCCTTAATCCACGTTAATGTTGCACCGTTGTATGTAATTATTTCGGGCTCGATTTTTAATTAAATTCTAGTCGATTATTACCTATGACTTTCTAGGGGAACACGAGTACTATAATGTAGCGATGCTTTGATTATACACATTCTTTATGGTGTCTATATTTTGCTTCGCTTTTCCCCTTGTATAATAAAATGCATATTGGTCACGATAATAAAATAAAAATTAGTATTTCATATACTATGTTATATTTAGTGGTGGTAGACGTCCCATGTTATGTCTGAGTCTGCTAGGAAGGCACCACTGCAATGTCTATTTCTGTCCCCAAACTGCATGATCCATGCATTGTCGTTTTCCGGTTTGAAGGACATTGTAACAGCGTAATATTATAGAATTATATCTCAGGATGCCGAGAACAGTGGAGTGTCACGCAGTACTTTCTAGTTCAGAGTATTGTATGGTGTTGCTACTGTTTATCGCACCGCTTACGATCAGGCGTATGACATACTCGTCTAGTCGTTCATAGATAAAACTTATAATTTGCTTTTTTGACTTGACAATCCTACTAATATAAACGTGAATTTTTGTAAGTATGGATGTATGGATGTTTGTTGCTCTTTCACGCAAAAACTACTGAACGGATTTGGATGAAATTTGGCACACGTGTAGATTATGTCCTGCATTAACACATAAGCTACTTTTTATTCCGGGAAAATATGCAGCGGGACCTTATTCCGGGAAAACTTATTCAAGCGGGCGGAGCCGCGGGCAAAAGCCAATTATAATTTTGTGATAGAGCATGAAGGAAGCAAGTAAAAATACAAGACTATTAATATTTGGTTTAATGTGCATTTTTATAAATAACAATAGTGAATCTACGTTACATTATTTACATAATTAAGACTATTTTGTAATAACTATAACTAAGCGAACGCCTAAAAGCACGAAATAAAGTATTGAATTTACAATTTACGGCAAGGAATGTCCAGTTATGAAAGGAATTTTACTATAATTTAGTTCCATAATTCGAGTTTTGAAACTAATTCACACCTAAACGACTAGCCTAGCTTAAAATAACTATATTCTACAATATCACAGAATCATAATCAAATCATGAATAATATTTTCAAAGCTGTTCATCTATTTGTAAAAGTAATTTTTTTTATGGAATGTTTAATCATCTATAAAAATAAAGGGCAATTATGGCAACATTTAAATACTAATCTACATTCTAATCTGTAATCATCATAGATGATTTAAATGGCGTTCTTTTAGCAGAGAAATTATATCCTTAAAACATTTTTACATTTCGACTAGAAACTAATTAAAATTAATTTCCCGCCTTTATTTCAGAACTGGCAGATTCTGAGAAGCAATCGTTGGAAACACCGCTCTGTACTGAGCAGTAACTGGCTGGAGAACTTCTATTGCTGTCCTTTTCTTGACCCTGGTATTCTACCATACTGCCGCTGGGTTGCCGTAGAAAGTTCTGGAAACCTATAGGGGTTGAAGTGACCATTTTATCGGGTTTCTTCAGTAACTCCTCTATAGAATATGGATTCTTCTTTTTCTCTTTTTCGGTCGGTGATTTTCGTTCCTGCTCTTCTGTATCTGGTCTGTCGGTGCTATCGTCGCTTGCTTCGACAGATATGAGTTCAGAATTCTCAGATTTAACTTCATCGGTATTGATCCTGGTCAGTAGATCGTTATGCAAACTTAGGGCGTATGGTGAGAAATTCTTGGAGTCGGGGTAAGGCATCATGATTCTCTGCCAGGGGGAAATGGGATATGGTTTGAGAAGACCCTGGGCTTGTACTTGGTTCGCTAGCAGCCATGATGTGGCAAGTCTTCTGTCGTAGATATGTGGCTCTGTTGGTTGAGGGGGAGGGACTCTTACTGCCGAATGGGCGAAGTATGGCGGATTCTGCTGCGACGTGAGCGGCGCCGGGGGCAAACACTTGAGTGACATGTAGTCCATTACATTTGGTTGAAGGTCCGGTTGTGTGTACGATTCTGTAAACGAGAAACTATAGTTATTGATTGAAAGATATGTATGGAGAATTACCAGATGGCTGAAAATTAAATCTATGTAATAATTTACATCTCTCTTACTATCTTATTACAAGTAGATAGTATATAGGTACATATATAAGGTAGTCTAATAGCAGTCCTCGTGCACATGGAGAAAAACCCACTATGCTACCAACTGCTGGAACTCCGCGTCAGTTAGTGCACATAAAGTAAGGCAGGCTGGCATAAATCTGGCAAATTGGTATCGAATATCGAAATTAGAACCTATTCGGTCAATATTGAAATGAAAATCCTCGTAGCCAGTTTCGGCCACGGCGGCCAATCTCAACGGAGATCAGCCAGGTACGCAGGAGATATTATAGTGCACAAGTGTGTGCGCAATACACAGGTGCACTCGCTATTCCTTCACTCTCATAGTCCGGTGAGACGGCAATCCGACATGACCGGAGAGAGATCAGGCGCAGGACCAACGGTCGGTCAATATTACAAGAGTCATAAATGTAAAACACGACCATCTCAACATTTTCGATTTTAGGATTAGATTTAATAAAATATTTGAAGTAAAATAAGTCTGAAAATTCGAACATCCATAATCCAGCTTAAAAAGTACAAAACTCGTCCGCTATTACTTATTTTGGTACAAACTTGACCATCTACGCAATAGAGTTTGAGCATTTCTGCGCTTTTAGCTATTATGGGTTTAGCCATGTTTGAAGCGACTCACATTTTGAGTACAATGTAGGTACAATGTTTAGAGTACAATCAGGAGCAGTGTCGTCGAGTCCAAACATACCCTTCAGCTCTTTAACATAATGTGCTAAGTTATTACGAATCAACACGCAATGTCATCGAAAACATTCTATAGCTAATTAAACTGCTTTCTACGATGGTATTTAGTGTTACGAAGGATGTCTCTTGGCTTCCTCACACCTGTCCCCAGTAGGTGTTCTCCGTTAATTTACTACCCGTTAGTTTATGGTGTTTTTAATGCGATTAATGCCTCGTTTATAATTAAATAAACAAATTTGTTACTAAATATATGACAAAAAGATTGAAATTTTAAATGAGTAGGTAGTTAATTCATTTCTTCCGCAATAACTTAACCCCCTTTTCTTTCAAAATCGTTAGTAAAAATGGATCACGTGTTCTGTCACTGACACGAGGTATTTCGATGAGTTCTTTTTTTCAATTGCAATACGTACATCTTATAACTTCTGGTTTGAAAAAATTATTGGTATGCAGGATATGTGGTGCACAAGTGTGTGCGCAATACACAGGTGCACTCGCTATTCCTTCACTCTCATAGTCCGATGAGACGGAAATCCGACATGACCGGAGAGAGATCAGGCGCAGGACCAACGGCTTTACGTGCTTTCCGAGGCACGGAGGTATCACACGGCCAACTTTCTGACTCCGAGCTGCGACTGAGTAATTTTAAAGGTGTTTCACCCAGTCACAATGTTTTTGGCTCGACCCGGGATTCAAACCCAGGACCTCAGCGCGCAAATCGTATTCGTGACGCGTTCGCAATACAACTACACCACCGAGGCAAACGGATGATGACTTGACTGGACTAGTAGTCACTTTTAAGACAGATAATAAATAGAAACAAGTAATAAAAACTAGATATATAATATAAGATTATATACAACTAGTTTTGATTAACAATAGTATATAAAAACAGAATAAAGAAGAAAAGTAAGAAATAATAACGAATATTTGTAAGGATAACTGGGAAACAATTACAACATAGTATATTTTATTAAGCTCAAATAAGGAAGCGCACTTGAAAATAGTCGTTTAAATCGGATAAACAATTGACAGAAATGTAATATATTTAATTAAGTACAACATATTTGAAAACTATTCTAAACTATATAAATTAATATTAGAATGAAAAGCCTTATTCCAGAAATAGGGGAACAAGAGCGGGGCAACAATGTCCCAAAAAAATAAAATAAAAAAGTAGTCACTTTTAAGACAGGTCAAGAAGACAAAATACTTATTGCAGGTGTCTTTATCACACCTGAACTTAACCAGGGAATAACAAGTAATTACGCAGATTTATTTATGCATCGAAGCCGGTATCAATAAACTATGACGTAGGAGTAATTGAGGCGGAAAACAACTTTTTGCTGAGGGTAATCGAGTACGTCGAGCACAATGTTATTAATTTCGATTTAATATTGAAATTACCTCATGACGTCAGCTAATGGGCGGCTGATGCGCTCGTGTGATATTGCCAATTTATTTACGCGTTTAATTTCCTCTGGATGTTGTGATTTTGATAGACTGGCGCTTATTTTCAAATCTGAATTATACCTTAATGTTTCACGAGTTTCAGATTTATTTGAGGGTATCGTATTAAGCAGCTAATTTAGACAGTACTCGTTTTATTTGAAAGCATAGTATGATGACAGTGTGATTGTTGTGTTAAGTCGCTTTATACATTTACTAGCTTTTGTTCGCGGCTCCACGTGAAAAAGTACCGCCTTTTGTTTTCCCGGGGTAAAAATTATCCTATGTGTTAATCCAGGACATGATCTACCCGTGTGCCAAATTCCATAGAAATCCGTTTTATAATTTTGGAGATGTGCAATAACAAACAAACAGAAAAAAGAAAGAAAGAAAAGAAAGAAAGAGATATTTTATTGCTGGGACAAACAGATTACAAATTTAAACATACAAAAAAATAAAATATAGCGTAATATTGTACCAACAATAGGAACCCTCATTCAGCTTCTTGCTACAGTACGGTCTAACCAATACTGCAGCGCTGATTTTCGATGAGGGACCCAGGTGACATTCGAATACTAAGTCGATCAGTACGTATCTATGCCGATTAAATATGTACTAAACTTAATAATGCTTAAATAACTAAATTAAAATTCACCCCACCCTCATATTCAAACAATAACAATGGAACCATAAACAAACCAATAATAAACCAACCAAAATTCACAACCACTGCACAGACAGACAGAAAAGAATTACAATAATCGCTGATTTGTTTTCCGTTACTTTTCTTTAGTCACCCCCTAATTTTTGTCACATTTCTTTAAATGTTCAGACACACCGGTTCTACTGCTTTATTATATGTTGGTATAGATATGGCGAGTAGCATTTACTCAGAAGTTTTTCAAAATTCTTTCTTTATTCACTTTTCGTTTTATTAAAGGTAGTGTGTACTTATGTGTTTTGTTATATGCCAATCATATGCGAGTTTGTCTGGGTGGGTACCGTGCGTAAGTACCATTGTAAGTAGGAACCTATAGGTTCATTTGTATACAGCTTTGTATATTATGTAGGTGCTATTGAGTTCTGATTTGAAGAACATTATAGATGTAATAACTGAGCTTTCTGCGGTTTAACATCTTGTATCTCAATTTTGAAAGCGTTAAGTGCTAGAGCAAAGCTCTAAATGACATAACTAAAAAAAATATTCAGTTTTTGATAGAGATTTCCTCATTGTGAATAGCTTTCATTTTTTTTCATTTTCAGTTTCACCTCTTTTTAAAACGGGCATGGCATCATGAGCGTAGCTATAGCTTTCATATGGGGGGTCCGAGGATACCAAAATGTCACGTGTACAGTCACCAGGATAAGTAGCTGAACAAATTCAAAACTTCAAATTGCCTACATACTTTTGTGTTCTTACTAATCTTTTTTTCTCTCTCACACACACACACTCACGCCTGTTATCCCCGAAGGGGTAGGCAGAGGCGCAACTAGTGCACCCACTTTTCGCCGTTATTCCGTCCCATGATGTGATAGGGGGCGAGCTTATCGCCATATCGGGCACAAATTCCAGACTCCGGGCTGATACTGAATAGAATAACTTAATATCACTTTGCCCGATCCGGGGATCGAACCCGAGACCTCAACTTTGCAGTCGTACTGTAATACAACTACGCCACTGAGGCAGTCTCTTCACAAAAATAAAATACAAAAGATTTACTTTACTTCAAACGAAGAAAAAAATATTTCACTTTAACTTAACGCGTAGGTATATAGGCGATTTGAAATTTTGATTTTGTCCAGATACTTATGCTGCTGATTGTACACCCCCGCCATCACCAAAAGTAAAAAAAATAATTATAATGGCCCAGAAGAAGCTAAGGTGGGGGGGGGGGGGGGGGTGTGCACGACGCCCATGCATGGTAGACTGACTCCACTACATCGAAAGGTAAGTGAAGTAGCGACCAGATACGAGTGTCGATTGACGATTATGCCTCGTCACTCAATACATTTATGCCTATTCAAAGCTATACGTATATGTGAGTAGCTAGGGAACAGGGGGGCAGACGCCCTCCCTAGATTCCACACAAGTACATACTTTTGTATGTATTTAGGTTCAATTAATGGGACTACCTATATAAAAAGAACGGTTTGCCACCCCTGGATCAGAGTTTGAGACTTGCACCCCCAGAATTGAAAGCTGGCGACCTTCATGACTACACAGGCTAAACTCCATAACACTTACGTGGGCTACTATAACTGGTTTTGGTTTATGAAGAGTAGTTATCCAGGCTAATATAACAACATTAAAACTGATAGTCATCCTTACCATGCGCAGCTCTGGATTCTTCGTCACTCCACGCGAGGCCGCTGTTTCTAAGGATCCTGTTGACAGACGACACGGAGGGGATGGAGTGTGGCTCGCACACTCTCGCGCTGAGAAGCCTCTCCCGGATCTCCCAAGCGAACATTCCCGGGTTCTCCTGTTTTAATCGCAGGATCTTCTTCACCACTGTGGGCGTCGCCACTTGCTGTAGACAAAATATGAGAAATTATTGGCTTTATGATTTATTTGATTCCGTTATTTCGAAGAAGGATTATTTTAGTAAAGTAAGACATACTAAGTAAGGTTTTATGTTATATATTCATTGATGTATTAGGGTTTTTAATACATCAATGTATATATTGTTTAACTAGCTTTTGCCCACGGCTTCACCCGCATTAAAAAGTTTTTCCGGGATAAAAGTCCCGGTTTATATTTTCCCGGGATAAAAAGTAGCCTATGTGTTAATCCAGGACATGATCTACCCGTGTGCCAAATTTCATCGAAATCCGTTCAGTAGTTTTTGCGTGAAAGAGGAACAAACATCCTTACATCCATACATCCAAACATCCATACATTCTTACAAACTTTCGCCTTTATAATATTAGTAGGATAATTAAATAATGTAATTGATGTAAACAATAGCTGTACCTACCAAACAATGCATCTAACACAAGAAGCAGTAATGAATGTAGAGTCAAATTCAAATGAAACAGAAACAGTTGTACCTGCAGAGATGAGTTTTAGGATACTTAGGACGGTGTTCATAAATCAATCTCAAGTTTGAGTTACATCTCAACTAGACATAGTGTATTGAATTATGTCTACTTGAGATGTAAGTCAAACTTGAGATTGAATTATTAATACCGCCCTAAGGGCCAGTTTCACAGGTTTGAATTAAACTTTATTTGACAGTTATCGTATTAGACAGTTTATGTAGATAGTATACTAATTTTCGATTTTGAGCATAGATTGGAGTGTGACTTGTATCTGGTTAGCTTATACATATACGTGACAGGTAGCATTTATAAAAAAGGGGTGAAATCGAATCTTACAATTACAATATTAAAAATGAATAGAACTCTTTAAAAAACACAAATCAGAAGCAAACACAACCATTGGTGCAGCTATAGGAAACTTCGTTTCTCCATTGCAAAAAGCATCTAGTTTCGTGGCACATGCCAGCATCTGTTAATGACAATTTAATAATGTTCTGCGAAGAATCCGCCATTTACACGCAGCTTACTACGAGCTGTATTTACAAATTACAAGACTGTTCTGTTACCCGTACTGTTGTAGAATTGTCTTTACGAACTTATCAACCGTTAGAAATTATTTAACTTAGGAAGGATTTGATTTACTTTTTAAGCCCTGTTTGGAGTTTGAAATATCTGTTTGACAATATACTTGAAATGGAAACCAAACGCAAGACTTTGCAGTCCATAACTCTGTCACTGGATCAAGGATCACGTTCGCTGCGGACAGGTCAATCCGCATCAACGAAAAGAATATACTAACATACATACATATGCACATCGCATCTCGTCTTTCTTCCTTTTTAGAGGAAGGAAGAGATAATAACCTCCATATTTCGCCAGCTATGTTGACTCGTCAAGCCCCGCTACGGACACCGGCGTCCGAGTATATAGCGTTTCCCCATACATCTATATTATAAATAAGCGGGGTTTGACGAGTAAAGTACAATAAGGGGTGAGCTTATTGCCATTAGCCTGGTACAATTCCAGACTCCGAACTGATAATCAGAAAAACTCAATATAACTACCCGGTGTCTATGCCGAGACCTCAACTTAGAAATACATGAATACCACGCATTCAAATAAAAAAAAAACGTTTTGTTTCTCCCATACCTCAATTTCGCACCAACCTTATCAAAAACAGTAGCAGAAAACCCCCAATAACATGAGATAAGCAACGTTCTCAACCGATACAAAGATTAAACTAGATAGTGTGGAATCTGATATTTCGATAGGAACACTCGACTATCAGTTAATGAGCAAAGCCGGTGCAATAAGCTAAGTCATTACTACTCTCAGCTGGCGCTTCACACGCGTTCTCATAAAGTTATTGCTAACATCGAGTGTAGTAAAGATAGCTGGATAATGAAAAATTCCTACACTAATAAAGTACGGCGTTTGTTTTAATGGAAATCGTTTGGCATGTTTAAGGAACGTTTTGTGTTTGGGAAAATAAGTGGAATTTATTTTTGACTATACTCCATCGGTTTAGGTATTTTACTAAATGTAAACAAACTATGAAAAAGCCCTTTTACCTGTCCATTTCTCTTTACAAAATACTTCATTCCAAAATAAACGTCTTCATAACCTACATAACATTTAGCACTGTTATTCCCGTTTATTATAGTATGTAGTTTGGTTATTATAAATTTATAGTTTTTAACTAATAAGCGCGAACACAATAAATTATCATAAATTACAATAACTTCATAACGGATCTCGATCTGTCAACTGTAAAAGAGGTAATACGACAGGCATGCTAAACATTTTTCCAATGGATCGTAATAGATAAGCCTACAAAATGTGAGTGTACGGTTGTCACATAGCACGTCATTAAAACTAACCGCCATTCAATTTAATCGGTTAACTAGACACCAATAGTCGATACATTTCCGAATTAATTAAATTAATCGATACAAAGTGAGCACATGCCTCCGACTGCGTTTGTGAACACTGTCAACTAAGATTATTCAAAATCAAAATAAAATATTCAAATTAAAATCTTGTTTCTATCTTTTCAGTTATGTAATGAATGGCAGATATTGCCGCAGTAGGGTTTTTTGTTTTTGTTTTAAAAAAATAATTAATTTCCAACTTTTTAGTTTTCTTTTTTTATAGACTACCTTGTGCCAAATTTCAGCCAAACCCGTTAAGCAGTTTTATAGTGAAAAAGTAATAAACTAACACAAACTTCGCATTTATACTATTAGTGTGAAGTGTGATGTGATTTATTAGCATTTCCTATTCCAAACTCCAAAAAAACATATAAGTTGTATATATATTCGTAATCACCGTTAAAAATTCTCTATTTTGATATCACACTCAATGCATTTTGAAAACATTTTTTATTTGAGATTACTTTTTGCCGCCAAAAATCCTCAATTTTGATTTTTTTTTATTCTGATGTACCCAGTGGCACTCTTCGGCTACGACGAATATATTGACACCACTCACATAAAAATACGACAAGCCGTTTAGGCTCTAGGCCGTGCCAAAGAAATATACATACATACATACCCCCAAAAAACATAACCCTCCTTCTTTCGCAGTCGGGTAAAAAGAATGTATTATAAATAATTATAATTCTGAATAACCACAGAAAGTCTAGTGTTGTGATAATTATGACTTATGCGGGCTAATTTTCAAGTTTAAAAAAAATGATTATTTCATAGAAGCGTATCTAGACTTAGAACAGTGAAGAGTATGTGTTGCGAAAATGAAATTTATCGGCACTTGTTTATAGGCCCTTATCAGGTTTTTAAATGTTTCATGGTTCTCTGATCTCTTCGCTTCTCTCTCTCTCTCTGAAGAGTTCACAACTCTTCTTAGCAGTGAGCTATTGTAGTGTTTTGTAGTTCTTTTTTATCCTGGAAAAACTTTTTCACGCGGCCGGATCCGCTAAAAAAAGCTAGTAGGTAATTAATACAATCAAGCATAAATTGTTTAACACTCAGACGCAAGACTCAGAATTTCAATATATTCATCAAAAATGAAAAAATAACCTTAACTCATTGTGCAACATCTCATCGCAATTAAACATTTATAAATTCAAAATAAATTATAATAATTACAAAACCCATGAATTTTTAACGCATACAAGATTGCGAATTTGAAACGTGTTGTTTTTTTACCCGACTGCGAAAGAAGGAAGGTTACGTTTTTTATAACGTGCCTTAAAATATTGTGACAACAAAATGTCTGAACGCATCAACATAATTATATACTCGAACGTCCTTCCGATTCAGGGCCGCATCGAGAGTCGAGACAGGGGGCGGATATGGATCGGTGCCTTTTGAATAAAAAAGATGTATCAAGGGAATATCTCGGATACTCTTCCAACAGAATTTTCAGTTAATTATTGTATATTAAAACGATTTACTTTTTATTACGTCACCAATCCCAACATTTTCTAGAAATTATGAATTTTGATGGAGTCGTAACAAATACCTAATTTAGTTATTATAAACATAAAGGACATGCTCAAAAACGGACTTAAAATTAATTCTAAATAACGCTGTTTATATATATTTGGATAGAGCTCCTAAAAACTAGCTTTTTATAATAAATCTTTTATCTTTCAAGTCCTCCGATTTTGAGATCTATGTAAGTAATTTTCCTTAAAAACTACACTTATTATGAACGTTTTTAATAAAGTTAGTTATAAATGGAGGGGTCTAAATTCATCCTGGTTCATCCATCTTCATCCTGGTTAGATTTTGAGGGCCAACACCCATACAAAAAGCGGACATGTCCTTTAGACATAATAGTACTCTTCCCAAATAACAATTAAATTCGGACTAAACTCTAAATACAAATTGCCCTAATGCGGCTCATTTAACTCTCATTCAAATTCGACCCTGTTCACCGTACGCAATACATGATGGCGCTAAAATCATTCAATACAATATCGATTCCGAATCTAATGTCGTAATTGTCGGTTGCCCGACGAAATTGACACCTCGAGACGCATCCGATCCCAAACCCTACTATTTACACATTATCTCTGACTGGCTACTTAGAAAACGTATAATTATTTTAAACCGCATGCGTGTTCAAAAAATCTAATGGATTTTCTATGTTCGAATTTCAAAAATTGTTGCTCATTGATTCGATCCAACACATGTTGTGGAAATTGGTGCGATTATACAAAATCGAAAGATCCGTTATTTTGGAATAATTTAAACTTTAATAATTTTATTCTTGACTAGGTGTTATTCGCGGCTTCGCCCGCCTATAAAACCTTTTCCGTTGGATCTGGGGATCGAACCTGAGACTTCAGCATTGCAGTCGTATCGTAATACAACTACGCTACCGCGGCAGACCACTACATCAGCCCTGTATTATATACTGCCCACTGCTGAGCACAGGCCTCCGCTACTACTGAGAGGGTTTAGGCCTTCGTCCACTACGCTGGCCTAATGCGGCTTGGCATATAGTTTGGGTATATGAAGATACCATCGAAATTATTTTTGGAAAATTCTTAGATATCTAGGTTTCCTCACGATCTTTTCCTTTACCATTAAAGCGAACGATAATTGATATACAATACACAAATAACTTAGAAAAATCAGAGATATGTGCCTTGAGTTTAGAACTTGCAGACATCTGTCCTGTCAGTCAGAACTTCCATTCCCAACTAGACTATCTCCCACTCAGTGCGACGCCATTAGAATAAAAATACCTTTTATTTCCCATGTGAGCAAATTATCGGGACAAAAAGTAGCCTATGTGTAGGACATGATCTACCCGTGTGCCAAATTTCACTTAAATCTGCTTAGTTGTTTCTGCTTTACTTCTAACAAACATTTTCATAAACTTTCGTATTTATAATATAGTATTACTAAGAAGTATAATTGGACGATAGCCTAATTGGGAATGGAACGGTATGCCGAGACAATGTCCGGAGGTTCAAAACCCAAGGCACACTCCTCTTCGCTTCCATGGTCGGCGGTCGGGAGGCCTGGCAGGCGGTGGCCCACTTCTGCGAGGCGGTCCTCTCGCGGAAGGAGAGTGCCGAGAGGGATCGCCAGCGCAGTGGTGATCCCTCCCGCCGCCAGACGAGACGTAGGAGGCGTCGGGTGGACGACTGACCGACGTCTCCCGCCCTGTGGATTGGGGGCGTTTGGAGAATTCCACCACGGTATCCCCTGCCTGTCGTAAAAGGCGACTAATAGGGGCCTCCGGGGGTCACGGGTGGGCGGGACGTGCCGCCCACCCATCAGTCTAGCCAACTTCTGTGACCCCCGTGATGGACATGTCCGAGGCAGCGTGTCTCACGCTGCCTCGGACACCAACAGGCGGACACGATGCGGTGTTTCGGGGGCTTCTGAGCCCCCGCAACAGGAAAAAGGACCGCAAAAACGCGGTACGCGCAGGGGCGGTTGCGGACGACAACTTAGACGTGAGTCGGAGGAAGCCCGCAGCCGTCCCTAATGAGCCGAAGATGGCCATATAAAAAAAAAAAAAAAAGGCACACTCCTCTGACTTTTCGAAGTTATGTGTGTATTGTTTATCAATTATCGTTCACTTTAACGGTGAAGGAAAACATCGTGAGAAAACCTGCATACTTGAGAATTCTCCATAAGAATTTCGAGGATATGTGAAGTCTGCCAACCCGCACTAGGCCAGCGTGGTGGACTGAGGCCTAAAAAACCCTCTCAGTAGTAGAGTAGGCCCGTGCCCAGCAGTGGGACAGTATATAATACAGGGCTGGTATTATATTTTTATTAGTAAGAAGTAAGATAGGTAGTAAGATTGTCTTGGGTGGCTGTTATCATGTTGCTATAATTTTTCGTTTATTGAAATATCACAACAAAATAATTATACCTTCTTTAGTATTTGTATTAAATTACAATCGATAGTACCTAAATAGTTTAAGCTTAGTTGGGTCTTACTTTTGGATCTCCATAATACAGCTACGAAATTAATACTTAACTACTTACATTACATTATAGCTAGTAATAATAGTAAACGAGCGTAGGACAGACGACAAAATATATAATAGTTCCGCTATCCATCATTTACAGTAAAAATTATGATGGAAGGTGATCTTAATGAACCGACTCGGCCAACCCCTCTGCAACAAGATAAGCACGCAGCCACTACTCAATAACTACTTAAAATGGGTTTTAAAATCAATAATTAATTGCAATAATTATAGTTGGTTGTGTCATAACTCAATATTTGCCATGTATGTTCTAGACAGTCAGTAATTGCGAATGTATTTAAAATAATCATAAAAAATAATAATCTCAAAAGCAATTCCACTACGCTTCCTTGCGTTCTAAATATAAAAAAAAATAATGGTGCCATATTCAAATCGATTCGAATTTTAAATATTAATCTTCGTAATCGTAATCGTGCAATAACATTGCACAATCCAACGGTCCGATATCATAAGTACAATAGGTTTATATCTACGTCCAATGCGAGCAAAACAACCCGATACACGCAACACAAGTAGCTGGCTACCGCTAACATTCCCTCGACGCGTCACGGAACGCTCCGTTCACTACGCGACGCTTTTTGCCTCACTCCAGCGCATCAATCATACCTTGACAGTTCCAATATAGGTTTTTGCACGCGCCCGCTACGCGATTCGCCGCAAGATGGCAGTAACTGTCCGCACAAACGCGCGTGCGATTAACGTTTCTTATTACGGATTTCTATTAGACTTTCCACCTTCCTGATGGGGTGAAAGATAATTTGCCAGGGCGTGAGACCCGTTAATGACGAATTGATTCGATATTAATTTGAGATGACGTTTCTCCTTAATGCAGTTGCAGGTGCAATGGATCTAGGAGTTGACATGTTTTTTTTATGATAAATGGGTCAGCATGCTCGCTGAACTCATTAAGAGTGATTCTAGAAGGAAACTAGGATGTAATTACGGTCGAGAAAAATTACTAGGTGGGCAAAAAAACACTTAAGACAAGGAAGTTGACGGCAGTTGGCGGAGGCTACTAATTTGTCTTACGATGTTAAATCTTATTGTGTATTTTGTAATATTTACTTTGACAGTCGCAATTATGGGATTAATGACAGGATTTGAAAGGTGTGTATTCGGTAATTAGTAAATACTTTTGACAGTGGACATAATAAATCAATATAATTATAGATGTCATAATTTGAAGTTATCTTTTTTGTGTAATTTATAATGTTTCACTGAGTTCATGCGCACTCGCACAACGTTATATTCTTATGAGAAGAAGGTTTTTACTAGGCAGTTATTTATTGCATGACATTTTCGTGGGTTCACTAGTAAATTGCCGTTTGAAAAATCATATCACATATAAAGATCGATTGAATGTATTTAGATAATCCTACTAATCCTACTAATATTATAAAGGCGAAAGTTTGTAAGAATGTATGGATGTTTGGATGTTTGGATGTATGGATGTAAGGATGTAAGGATGTTTGTTCCTCTTTCACGCAAAAACTACGGAACGGATTTCGATGAAATTTGGCACACGGGTAGATCCTGGATTAACACATAGGCTACTTTTTATCCCGGGAAAATATAAACCGGGACTTTTATCCCGGAAAAACTTTTTAATGCGAGCGGAGCCGCGGGCAAAAGCTAGTCTATTATAATACTATAAACATGCCGATTTAATTCAAAACTAGGAAAATAATAAACTCTTTCAAAAATTAACGCATGAAATGTAAAATGACGCCCATTCTTAGATTTTTTAAATAATTAACATAATAAAAATACCTATTACGTCACGATAGAGCTCGTATTATAATTTTACAGTAGGTTCTTTATTTTTATCTACATTAAATGACACGTCCAAAAACGGGCTTACAATTCTAACCAAGATACTTTATATTATATTCGGATAGTAGGTACTCCTAAAAACAAGGCTTTGTAATAAATCGTATATTTTTAGAGTCCTTTGATTTTGAGATTTATGTAATTTTATTTTGCTTAAAAATTACACTTAATATAAAAAAAAAAAAAAAATGAAGCGGTCTAAAATTTTTTTTAAGGATCCAAGGACCATATTTAAATGCCTTTTTAATATCCATAAAGTTTGAGCCTGGCTAGATTTTGAGGCCCAGCCCACATAAAAAAGCGGACATCTTTAAAAAAATGAACGCAAATATTCCACGCCATACAGCCAAACCTAAGCGCATAGAGACCTCAAACGTTTTACGATAAACACTAAAATACTGGCCGAACATAAATAAAGCGCGATATAAACACGTCGCCTATATCGAACGGCTAGGTGTTTGGTATGGTATTAATACTAGGATTTTCGCAACTTAAGTCGGATTTGCACCGATAATATTCAGTTTATGGTCGCCCCCTGGATTATATTGTCAATATTATTACTCGCCTCTTAATACCGTAAAGCCGGTTCATAAAACATATTGGAAATTATATTCGATATCAGAGCTGGAGTTGAGATCACGGGTGGGGTCGTATTGTAGTGTCTTGTTACGATAGACAGTGCATTGATTTGACATAGATATATCGTGAGTTTTAAGACTACATTCATCGGTTTTAAATACGCATTCTATGCGTTACAATACAGAATTATTAGGTATAGATATCGTATGTTAGTTCAATTCATTTAATTATCTCTCTCTCTCTCTCTCTGTAGTCGTTCCCTCATGACTAAGGATCGTGGTCATCATTGGATGTACCACATTTGGAGCGGATTATTTGTCTCCACCGGTTTCTGTTCATCGCATCTTCGACTAATTTATGGAACTTGGTGGCAGACGAGTCCTTAATCTGGTCTGTCCATCGGGTTGGTGCTCGGCCTCGAGAACGTTTGCATTCGGTGTTGCCAACGATGATAAGTCTCTCCAGATTCTCGTCGCCTTTCCGTATAACGTGTCCGAAGTATGCAAGGATGCGTTGGTGACATATGGTGGCTAAACGTGTCGTCACTTTAAGCTGTGAGAGAATCGACTCGTTTGTGCGTTTGGCGGTCCACGGTATCCTCAGCATTCGTCTCCAGCACCACATTTCGAACGCATCGATCCTCTCTCTTTCTCGAGCAAGGATTGACCACGTTTCGGCACCGTATAGGAAAATAGGGAATATTAATGCTCTGATGAGGCGCATTTTGGTCTTAATAGTAATTCCCCTCTTCCGCCATATGTTTCTAAGTCAAACCATAGCGTCCTTGGCCATGCCGATTCTTCTTTTTATTTCGGGAACACAACTACCATCATTGCAAATTTCATCATCATTTAATTATAATCAATCTTTAAACAAGGACAAAGATTAAACACTCCGTCATAAAGATAAAAGAAGGGGGTTACCACTTACCTCTTACTTTACATTATTTATCACTTCAAAATTGTTTTGGAGAGCCATTGCATTTAACATTTAAATACCTATCACTTTTATTAATATGTTCCGCAATAATGCAACAATGACAAATGGTATAATTTAAATCAACCATAAATTAATCGCTTAAGTATAATGCTGCTACCCATGTCCCCGCTCGATCTTCTCATTACGTCCCTGTTGCATCATCCATTATGTTATGCTAGATGGAAATGCTTGGTTTTGAACGAGTACCGATGACCATTTAACTGTGTTTTTTCTTTGTATTGACTATGATAATACTATTAGCTCTTTTAATATAGCGGAAAATGTTAAAAGAGAACTAAAGCATAAACTAAGCTACTGTTGAGTAGGTTTAGGGCTTGTTTCACAACTTTTTGGGTAAATGCTATTCGTGACAAACGTATTCATAGATCTCTAATCTAGACTACAAAATAATTGTTAATCAAATTAGTACTGCCTCGGTGGCGTAGTTGTATTACAGTACGACTGCAAAGCTGAGGTCTCGGGTTCGATCCCCGGGTCGGGCAAAGTGATATTGAGTTTTTCTATTCTGTATCGGCCGGGAGTCTGGAATTTGTGCCCGATATGGCGATAGGCTCGCCCCCTATCATATCATGGGACGGAATGGCGGCGAAAAGTGGGTGCACTAATTGCACCTCTGCCTACCTCTTTGGGGATAACAGGCGTGAGTGTATGTATGTATGTATGTAAATTAGTACTATCTCCATTCGCTGTTTATACTTAGAGCATTGCTAGATACTCAAAGTGTTTATACGATAACTGTCAAATAAAATTTACTTGAAATTTGTGCAACAGGCTCTAAATCTATTTAACAGTAGGTAAGTTTACGCTTTAGTTCTCTGTTTTTAGGAAATAGAGCGATTCGAATCCTTTATTCAACTCAAGGAGGTCAACTTTTAAAACAATTTAATGGTGTTCAGCTTTTGCTTCCTATTTCGATATTTAAATCAGAAATCTAAGAAAAAGTAAAAGGCCATCTTTAACTTGGTCAATGGGTGTTATTATATTAAATAACTTTTCTGTTTCTAAATTTCATTGCTGTCTACCCATTAATCAATATCTATAGCGAGTCGATAATAAATTTTGTAGAACGCTCAAATGTATTCGAAATAAAATTGTGAATTCCCAAATAGGTTTGCATAAATAAGTTATGATACTAATTTATAGAATTTTATGATCTTTGGATGACAGATGATGGTTTAGAACTTTTTAAAAATAGATTAGTTGGTCGGTGATATTTGAAATCATAGATCATGTGCAGTACATGCCCTTTAAATTTAGATCGCATGTTATTTGACGAAAAGGAAAGGAAAATGATAAAGGACCTTTAATCTTTACCTATTAATTTTAATTCGTCACTACTAATTAATGTAATTCACTTTTTTATAAGTTCACTAGACTTTGGCACTATCATGGAAAGTTTTGTCAAATGTGCAATTAGTGCACTATGATCGCAAACGCCAACATATTTGTTATTTTCATTAATAACTACTATAATATTTGCTTCAGGTCATGCCAAAATGACAATATTGAACCGTTCACTTTAAACTGAATTAAACATTACCTATAAACCTTTTTCAAACAAAAAAAAACTAATAGACAACAAAACGTCAATCGAACACGGCGTTCCAGATTTGAACGCCGCGTCGTATGTAATGTATTTTTTCGTACACAATCGTACATGGAATCGGTGTGGTAATTTGTAAGAATAATGGCTCGATTGGTCAGCCATGGGAGCGGTGGGCACCTGTCAACCGCTGTCAACGTATCGCTGCTGTTATCTGTAATAACCAGTGTGGGAAGACGCGGGAATTTTGACAATTGGATTTCAAAAAACGAATATTTGTTTTATGTTAGTAACTAATGTCGTATTTGATCTCTATAGGAAAATACAGTAAATTTTACAATATGATCTGAATAAATATCTTGAAATATGATGTACATATTTTATTATATTTCAAGATCATATTACGTATTTACAAAACATATTATAATAATAATATACATAATAGACATTGCAAGTTTGTTATCTACATTTTGCTCAAATAGAGCGTCGAAATATCACATAATAGTAGAGTGGAAGAACATGGTAGAGTCACTCTATAGTCAATTTTATTAAGAAAAATTGCACACACATTCACGCCCTTCATCCCCGAATGTGTAGGCAGAGGCGCAACTAGTGCGCCCACTTTTCGCCGTTACTCCGTCCCATGATGTAATAGGGGGCGAGCCTATCACCATATCGGGCACAAATTCCAGACTTCGAGCTGATACTGAATAGAATAACTCAATATCACTTTGCCCGACCCAGGAATCGAACCCAAGACCTCAGCATTGCAGTCGTACCAAAATTCAACTACGCCACCGAGGCAGTCAAGAATAATTATATACAACTTGTAGTTTTATTTGCAGACACAGCTGAGTTGGTACTATTGTACCATAGAAAACCTAGCATAAATGTTACATTTCGTACAACGTTTATCCCCTCTCTCCTAATGCCTAACCTCTCACTAAAAGAGCAGCAAAGAATTTACGGCTCTGGCACTAGTACACCAGCAGGGGTGTTCATGATAATCAATAACCATTAAGATCTTAACTTGTTTACTAGCATTGTACAAAAAGAAAAAATACAATCATTTTCATTAAAATCTTTACTCAATTTCCGAACGCAAAGCGCAACTTCATTAATATAAATAATCTGGCATCGATATTACCAGTTCAATTAAAACCACGATCGCTCAGTGATGTGTGGCGACCGCTGAATATTTAATACCACTTATATTGTTTGACAAAGCTGTTAATGTCCGTTTGGCATGTCATTCTGGCGTGGCCATGATAGTGATAATCGCCTTTTTTTTTTCAATAATATACTAATATTTAAATTCATGGAAAATCGATTTGATTATGTTATTTCTTTTTGATTTAGTCAACTAATGCGACTGCTATGCTTTGACCGCGCTTTTAATTAACCCTTAAATATTTGTGACTGTGTATTTTAGGATCAAAAGTTCTATGCAGTTCTCGCCCACGATACAAGGCTTATCTAAAAGTGGGCACATACGATGTGATTTGGTACAGCCGAACCATTAAAATGGTATGCCTTCGAACCATATCGCATCGTGTGGGGCACGGTTCGATGGACATTATTATTATTATTGTTGGTACGGCTGGTTCGATGGCTTGTCCATCAAACTTGGTTGCATACAACTGGACATCGCATGGTACGGTTCGATCGTGTGGCGTGAAGACTGTACCGCGTGACGAATTGTTCGCATGATACCAAATCGCATCGTATGTGGATACTATTAGTGTTAACTTACGACTAACAATGATATTCCTGAGGATATCATTTATAGACTTCTGCTGGTGGTTCCGCCCGCGTGAAAGAGTTTTTCCGGTATTAAAATATTTTCCCGGTATAAAAAGAAGGCTATAGCACTCAGGAGTAAAGTAGCTTCCTATTAGTGAAAGAATTTTCAAAATCGGTTCGGTAGTACCTGAGATTAGCGCGTTCAAACAAACTCTTCAGCTTTATAATATTAGTATAGATTAAGAGAATCATCAGCATATAAGGTGCAAATATTCCTATGTTCAACCCTAAACCGTGCTTATTTAGACCACCATTGACACACAATATCACAGTAAGCAAGTCTTTTACAAAAGAGAAAAAAGAATCAAAAATTTCCCAAGCATTCATAAAGATCATCTAGATAAAATGCACAGGTAAAAATACATTAACCCTCCGCATTAACATGTTATTACGTCGCAGGTTGGGGTCGAATCTACCCGGTTTAATTGTGCCGTGTAGGGTTACTTCTGTTTGTAATGTGGATGTCCGTTTGAACACGTTTTATAATCGACATTCATTAATTAATGTTGATTTTTATCGGCCAGCATTTATTTTAAAGTGTAATTGGTTTAAAAATGTGTGAAGTTTTTGCTTGAATGTGAGGGTTAAGCGAACAATAATAGGAATAAAAATATGGAAAGAGAGTAAAGATAGTCAAAGGTGTTGTATGGAAATTGGTAGCAACAGGAAGTAGATACAAACACCACCAAAAAATATGCAGTTAGTATTTATTTCAATCAGAACGATTTTGAACGTTCTTTTGATAAAAAAAAAATCATAGGGACTTGTAAAGAATGCATATGACATTTAGTACGAAATCTATAATAAAATATCGGCCAACGAAACGTGAGTTAATCCTATGAAATTATTGCGCTAATCAAAACGGATTTAAATCCTCATATTGTTCAAAACGTGCCTTAGTAAGATCCCAAAAACTCAAAAAATACAATTAGACGCATCCTTTCAAACCATGGGGGTCAAAAGTCGCATCGAACATTCAATTATTCGCGGATATCTCACCGTAGCCGCACACAATGATCGTAATAAACGTCAGTATTTTCGCGAGTGCCTGCCAACCTTCTAATTGGTTGTAAACAATGGAGTATGCATATGCGAAATTTATTGATGTCTACAAGCTTTGTAATGCAATCAATCGAGTGTGGAATAATGAAATATATATAAAATATAATTTCTGGATAACATTAATTGATGTTATTTTTAATGGAAACATTAACAAAGACACAGTCGAAAGCAGGATTTGAACCCGCGACCTCCAGCGTACCGTGCCGGTGCTCTGCCAACTGAGCTATCTCGACTTTACCTTTGTCTGTTTAATTTCATGTTCTTTATTTTTATTTCTTTAAAGGAGATGCCTAGTAACATTAATTGGGTAAAATAAACTGTATATTTGATTCTATTTTAATATTTATATTGTGTATTGAAGTTTGGTCGAAAGTATTAAAAAGGCTCGTTACATATACGCGGACAAGATTTGCCACGCCATTACACCTTTTCACACGAGATACTTTCTTTAAGCAATAATTGCGTACGATTATTGCTATAAATCGATCCGTCCAAATTAAGCTTAAGGGATATTTGGATTCAAAACCCTAGTCATTTATTGAAAGCTATTCATAAGTAACCAACCTTATATTTTATTGCGATAACTTATTCGAGAAGCATTTTTAGACTTTTAACTATCAGTAATATAATAAGAATACCAGCCCTGTATTATATACTGTCCCACTGCTGGGCACGGGCCTCCTCTACTACTGAGAGGGGTTAGGCCTTAGTCCACCACGCTGGCCTAGTGCGGGTTGGCCGACTTCACATACTCTCGAAATTCTTATGGAGAATTCTCAGGTAGGTAGGTTTGCTCACGATGTTTTCCTTCACCGTTAAAGTGAACGATAATTGATAAACAATACACACGTATCTTTGAAAAGTCAGAGGTGTGTGCCTTGGGTTTTGAACCTCCGAACATTGTCTCGGCAGACCGTTCCATTCCCAACTAGGCTATCGTCCACTATCAGTCACATTAGTTGATAATTATTGAAATTTAGATAAAATTAACGGATAAACAAACTTAATTTCAATCCAAATAATTTTTTGTTGAAAATGTGTTGCAGATCATTAACTTCATCCCGGATTAATTTTATTACTTGACCTATTTGCCTTATTTACGGTTTTTTTTTATTTTTAAAAAGGCCATCTTCGGCGCATTAGGGACGGCTGCGGGCTTCCTCCGACTCACGTCTAAGTTGTCGTCCGCAACCGCCCCTGCGCGTACCGCTGTTGCGGTCCTTTTCCTGTTGCGGGGGCTCAGAAGCCCCCGAAACACCGTACCGTGTCCACCTTTTGGTGTCCGAGGCAGCGTGAGACACGCTGCCTCGGACATGTCCATCACGGGGGCCACAGAAGTTGGCTAGACTATTGGGTGGGCGGCACCTCCCGCCCACCCGTGACCCCCGGAGGCCTTATTTACGGTGCATATAACAAAGTACTATGATATTAGAGAGGTCTAAGTTAAATTCAAATGAACAAATAAAGTGGAATTACATTCAAATTCAGTGTGAAAGTAGTGTTTAGCAATACGCCGCCCATAAAGCGGTCGTGGGGTTAATAATTACAGCCATTTGGTCGTAAATAGTGGTCATCGATCATAAACCACATAACTTTTGGTCGTAAACGCATGAGATGTGTTTCGTCGGATCCACGCGAATATTGTGATATTGGTGTTTTTATGATTTTTGTATTGGAGATGCAATTAGGGTTGTCTTCGAGAGTGGGTTTTGCTCGCGGGTTTGCTTGTGTAGTCTGTTGATTGATAAATACCATTTAAGCACATCTTATTATCTTTTTAAGATTATATTACCTTTTAGTGTTACATACTATTCTGAGTCTGATAATGTTGTTTCTTATGAATTAAAGAAATTTCCAAACAAAGACCTAGATAGTCCAATCTCGGGCCGGGGAAAGTTACACAAAGTATTGTCTGAATTAAATCTTCGATTCCTTATACCTACTAAGCTAAGGAGGCGATATCTTTATTACTGGCTGGCCTGGGAATCAAACCTCGCACCTGTCTGTCTACTATACCAGACCAAAGATATGACTAGCAAAAAATAGGATATCCATAAAGGATAATTACTTTTGTCGGCCAGCATGATTAAGTAACAACTATTATTTCGACAGGAGTTTTATTAATGACTTTAAATTGATGCGGGTGGCAAAATCAACATTATTTAAATCAGTATGATCAGCTAGGTTACTGCAATCGAACTGGCACGGTGCAGGTGGAAATAAAAAAAAAACTTAAAAAAAACATTGAGGCAACGATAGAAGAACCTAATGCCCTATAAAAAACCTTATCGGAAAAACTCCAGTGGCTCGTTTCAGTGTTATGTAGTTTATATACCTATACTAGTAGTGCTCGCGGCTCCGCCCGCGTGAAAAAGTTTTTCCGGGACAAAAATATTTTCCCGGGATAAAAAGTAGCCTATAGCACTCAGGAGTTATGTAGCATCCTATTAGTGAAAGAATTTTCAAAATCGGTTCAGTAGTTCCAGAGATTAGCGCGTTCAAACAAACAAACTCTTCAGCTTTATAATATTAGTATAGATTTAGAGACATTAGTAAAATTATTCTGGTGACCATTGTTCATTCCCATAGGTTTAGATAGGTCGAGAGGATGGTGCAGGTATGACGTATGCGTATGCCATCTTAATTATGGATGGAAGGCTCGTAGAGTCTCTACTCCCTCGTGTTATTTTGTAGATGGAACCAAAGTTTTTTAAAGTTATAAAATTTTCTGAATCAGTGAAAATAGGAGTGTTTTTTTTTTTTTTTTTTTCCTGGAAGATCAGTCAATCTATTCTGCGTCTGATGTTACGGACAATCAAATGATTTTGACCACCGAGGAATGTTACACATTACATTGTTTGAGCAGGTACATTGTTTGAGTTAACAGCTTAGTTGGTTCCAACAATATTAAAAAAGAACTGTTTTTCAGATTTGACGAACCAAAGATAGCATTTTCATAGCAATCACAAAAACTTTCAATAAACAATGACAGACATCAGACGAAATCGATACGTAAATTGGCGTGTTTCAATCAAAATCTTTTGAAATAAAAAACGCTATTTCTTAGCCTTTTTTTTCGTCGAGAAAAAATGCGTTATCGCTACTACCACTGGAGGGTGAGTGGAACGGTTATGTTGGTTTCACACAGTCTTAAAGCCCAATGTCGGCACTCGAGAGTATAGCATCATCCGAGCGAGCATTGGACCGAGCCCCTAACACTATGTACACCCTACACCGGCATACCAACCAAAACCCACGGTGGCTTTCGTCTCGTGAAAATCCTCAATATTTCCTGATATATAAAATCGAGGTAAAAATATTATTAAACAGGCTATTTGACAATCGAAATCATACTTGGTTAAAAATCTATAATATAAAAACCATAATGACTTCTTTGTTAAACGGAAATATGAAACGAAATTACATTCCCGTTCCATATTCAAAAAAATAACGACACAGACGCAATAACAGATCGCGTTAATTATTCTGCCGACAATAACCTATAACCGTGTTAAATAACATTAATAACTGTAGGAAACTGGTTATTATCTGTTTCATTACTTACGAAGTGGAAGCTAAACCGGCCGACAATATAGTAATGCTTCTGTGGACCGATCAACGATTATTGTTGAAAAAGCGTATCGTATCATATCTAATCTAACGTTCGTATGAAGTTTTGCGCTATTCGTAACAGAGTTGTAACGGTAAATATTTGTTAGTTGGAAAAACTGCTATGTAGCATGTATTCCCACACTACTGATTGGTCACGGTCGAGTTTGAGACGTTCATTTTATATTTCTAATAAGAACGGGAAAGTTTTACGATCAAACGAGTGTATCGGATTAGTTTCGCTACCTATTTCGTCTGGGATTGATATAGATTGTATTTTTTTTTAATTAAACAAAAAGAGTTCGTCTTACCGAATTACAGATGTAGTTTTGAATTTAGAACGTTATATTGTTCACGCATGGAATCCATGGCATGATTAGATCTTTTTCTAAAATCTGGACACTGATATTTCTTCGTTGTTTTTAGGAACAATTATATTTTTAAGACCTTTAAAAACTTTGTAAATCATTTTTTTATCAAGAAAAAAATGGTCATTTTTTTATAGAAGGATTTTTTAAGCGATGATCAGAATAAAAAAACTGGCCAAGTGCGAGTCGGACTCGCGCTTCGAGGGTTCCGTACAAACCTGTAGGTATATAAGTAAAGGTTCTCTCATTACGACAATCGAGTCATAGCTATCGTATTTTTATTGCAAAATTAAATCCGTTTTTTTCCTTTCGAGATACGGAACCCTAAAAATATGTGTTGTAATAAAAAATTTCAGGTTTTCGGATTTTTTTCTTTATATGTGCTATAAAACATTGCTCAATGCCAAATTTCAAGATTCTAGGTCGACTGAAAGTACCCTGTAGGTTTTGATTCTTTTGCGAGTCTCGAAAATTTACGGCATAAACGGCTGTATCTTTTGATTGCGTTGGCTTAGAAGTTTAATTTTTTCATAGTTCCAAGGGACTCTAGACCTAAGTGTTTGGTATAAATTTCAGCTTAATACTCCCACGCGTTCCTGAGAAAAAGGGTTGTGACAGACGGACGGGCGGAAAACAAAGCGATCCTATAAAGGTTCCGTTTTTTTATTTCGAGGTACGGAACACTAAAAATGCCTAATTTATATGCCTAAAGATGTATAATATTCTTTTTGGCAGCGTCAGAAGTGTACAACAAAGTACAGAATAATGTGCCGTTCCTTCACAGATAACTGCACTTAACACTTGTCTAGTTTCAAGGCTTGAAGCGAAAAGTGATGGGAAACGCTGTCATGAGAAAGTACGTACATTACTTATTTAGTGCTGGTCGCTATCATACTTCTACAAGAAAGTGATTTCGAAATGCTCTACCGTTCTGTTATCTTAGTAATCTATTCTCTTTGATGTTTAAATAAAACTACTTAACGGATTTTTCCCCGATTTTGTTTAATTTTCCTGTGACCATAAAGGCTGCAAGTATTCGTATGTTGGAAGTAAAATAAAACACATTTATCCCAAAAATATCCTGTTAGTGATTTTACTTCAATCTCGATCATACGCGTAAATATATTGTGTTTTAATGTTTTTTAACCCGACACAGTGAAGTGATAATACATAGAGATGAGAGGGACTGCATCTCTCGACGTTCGCCTTGATTATGCTGGCCTGTTGCTTATAGGCACACGGGTAACCTATAGGCTAAAATACGACTCAACAAAACGAGGCTCTGTGGTATATTTTCTAAACCTACCAAACGATCACGCCTCACGTCTTTAATCCGCGAAGGGATAGGCAGAGGCGCAACTACAGCACCCATTTTCGCGGTACGTATTCCATCCCATGCTGTGATAGGGGGCGAGCGTATCGCCAAGTCGGGCACAAATTCTAGACTCCATGTTGACACTAAGTACTTTTTTAATTGGCATAATATTTGCAATTTATCAAAGTATGTTTTCTTACTCAGTCTACGTTTTTGTTGTATTATTTGTTGTTTAGGAAAATAAACAACAGGGTTTTTAATTAGAAACGTTTAGTTATTATTCATATTTCATATCCTCATAAAGATAAAGAATCCTAAAACAATTATCTAATAATAAAAAAAGAATTCCATTTTTTAAATATTTTTAATTGCACAAGGAAAACGAACGTAAGGATCGTTGCAAATGATTGCTCATAATAAACAAATTCAAGGTGCCTTCGAAAATATTATTTTAACCTTATAAAACCGAAGGTTCGACAAATTGTTAAATAAAACAATTTAAATCAAAATATCTAAATAGACTATATTTGAATTTGGAATATATTTTTTGAACAAGGAAATAAAATGATTCGTTGATATCACAGTTCACTAAACATAACATTTCAAATGAAGAAATCATTTTTTTATTGCATCGAATGACGAGACGAGCATGCCGTTCGCCTTATGTTAAGCGACACGACCACCCATAAACAGTAGAAACACCATCCAGCACCTTGAGTTCCAAAGTACTGTGTGGCATTCCACTGCGCTCGTCATCCTGAGGCATAAGATGTTAAGTCTCATTATGTCCAGTAGTTACACTGGCTACAATGTCCTTCAAACCGAAATACAACAGTGCATTCACACTGCTACTTGGCGGTAGAAATAGACATTGCGGCGATACCCACCCAGACGGACTCTTACGTGTGAGAGTCCTACCACCAATAATTAGAAATATTAATATGCAAAGTAAATAATTTGTGTAAATTGGCCAAAGTGTGTCAATAAACTGGCATATTGTGACATACAAGAGAGTGTGCTCTACGATAATAAATTCTCCTTACACTTTAATTACACATACAAGAAGGCGCCTATGTTTTGCGACGCTTTTTGTCTGTGACTGTCATCTAGCAAAAAAGTATCTTGGGAGATTGTTCTGATGTATGCAAAAGTATTATAATGCCCTTTGTATGCAAGTCACCAACCGCTAAACCCAGATATGTCACTATAATAATCATTACTAATCATAAGACTGTTATGAAATTCGATTATTTATACATCCCTAACAAATCAATGCCAAATATTTATACAAATAAAAGTAAAATGCTATAAATACGTAGCAATTATATAAAAATTATCCCACGGGAGAAATAAAAAAAAATTGGTAAATTAACTTTAAGCAAAGACATTATAGTTATAGACTGGAGATCAGGGCCAAATTTTTCATCCAAAAGTTATTACCAATTGGTAGTAAGTCTGACCCTGTGACAAGATCTCTCGGTATCATTGATATGTAAAAAATCAAATTTGTAACTTTTACTTAAGCACAAGTTACTTGCGTAAGTTATACAAGTTATGTAAGTCAGGAAAAATTAAGACGTTTGTTGCGGTCATAAGCTTACATTAATAATAACTTATTTTGTAACTTACTTAATATGTAAAACTTAAATATATACCATCACGCCTTTCCATTTCTGGGGTAGGCAGAGGTGCAACACGCCCGCATTATACTAGCAATTCCTTTTTTTCCTTTTATGCACGGTTACATTTATTATTTATCTAATGATATATAGCGTGCTTTACACATATGGGGTGTCGGGGAGGGCGGGGACGGTGGTTCCGCTATTTGATACGTAGCTCGCCCTTCCCCCACTAGCTATATTAGGTCCCATGTAATAAGGGACGAGTCTGCTATTTACCAGGTAATTCCAGACTCCGGAGTGATAAATGATACCCATACACATACGCTCACGCCTGTTATCACCGAAGGGGTAGGCAGAGGTGCAACTAGTGCACCCACTTTTTGCGGGTATTCCGTCCCATGATGTGATAGGGGGCGAGCCTATCGCCATATCGGGCACAAATTCCAGACTCCGAGCTGATACTGAATAGAAAAACTCAATATCACTTTGCCCGACCCGGGGATCGAACCCGAGACCTCAGCTTTTCCGTCGTACTGTAATACAACTACGCCACCGAAGCAGTGATAAATGATACTGGAAAGAGAAAGCTAATATCTGTGATATGCAACATGGATAATATGTATGTAAAATGCTTAACCCCTCTCAGTAGTTGAGGAGGCTCGTGCTCAGTAGTGGGCAGTATATAATACAGGGCTGGTATGGTACATGTAAAGTGTATATATGTATTTAGAATTATCGCCATGATGTCTAACACTGCGTAAATTGACAATGTGAGAGACAAATTAATTCATTCTAGAGGGCCATGACAACTCAGGTGACCCACTATATAGTTTAACATCTACAAAAACATCTTTAACCTATTATACCGCCTTTGATTCTTTCATTTTTGGAACGACCCGACCTAGTGCATCATTAAACTGGCTGTAAGCTTTAACTTCCAACTATTTTATTATTTAATCAAAAGAAACTATAAATATATCAATAAAATTAACAAACCCCAATAATAATTACGAAGCTATATTTTTACATAACCTGAGTTCCGTTTATATATGTCAATGGCTATGAAAAATTGTATGTTTATAATTAGTTATATAGGCTCCACCCGCGTGTTTTTGCCCGGAGAACTATGGAGTTTTATTTTTACTGCAACACTGACAGAAACATTTAATACTTTCTGGTGGTTATTCACTGAGAGAAATTTAAACGCAATTTATATATTAAATTTTTTCGTGCTCCTTCTTTGTGCCAAACTTCACACCGATCCGTGCGCAGTGAACTTGTGTGCATAAAGTTTGTTCTTCACATACTAATATATAAATGCCTATAGCATTCGGACAATATAAACTTTATTAAGATAGTATATTATAGCAAAGTGATATTGAGTTTTTCTATTCAGTATCAGCTCGGAGTCTAGAATTTGTGCCCGATATGGCGATAGGCTCGCCCCCTATCACATCATGGGACGGAATAATGGCGAAAAGTGGGTGCACTAGTTGTGCCTCTGCCTACCCCTTCGGGGATAACAGGCGTGAGTGTATATGTATGTATGTAAGATAGTATGATAAACTATTTTAAGACTGCCTCGGTGGCGTAGTTGTATTACAGTACGACTGCAAAGTTGAGGTCTCGGGTTCGATCTCCGGGTCGGGTAAGGGGAGATCCACAAATTACGTGAGATGTTTAAGGGGGAGGGGGGGTCGAGTCAAATCTCATCTAATCTTACGTTGGAGAGAGGGGGGGTCTCGGCAAATATCACGCAATTTTTTTTCTTATTGAAACAAAAAAAAAACTATACTATTTTGACCCATTATCCAGATTCTAAAGTCGTCCCGGACAGAAAGTTATTTAAGAAACGCACATTTTGAAAAATCTCACGTGAGATTGGGGGATGGGGGAGGGGGTTGAATAAAATCTCACAACATCTCACCAGGGGGGGAGGGAGGGACAGAAAATTAAAAAAAACACCTCACGTAATTTGTGGATCTCCCCTAAAGTGATATTGAGTTTTTCTATTCAGTATCAGCTCGGAGTCTGGAATTTGTGCCCGATATGGCGATAGGCTCGCCCCATATCACATCATGGGACGGAATAATGGCGAAAAGTGGGTGCACTAGTTGCGCCTCTGCCTACCCCTTCGGGGATAACAGGCGTGAGTGTATATGTATGTATGTAAGATAGTATTATTAAGCTTAAGAACAAAATGGAACGGATCCGACCGAAGCCAGGGCATCGCACTAGCTGATATAAACGACTGAATCAGTGATCAGTTGATTAGTAGTCAATTAGCTATTCCCATAACAGCGTCAATAAATGTACGCGGTGATTTCTAAGTATTTTGTTGTAATCAATTTTTTGATGTCGGCGTCCGTTTGTGTTTGAAACAAATGTTCGTTTTATTGGCGTACCGAATTTACTGAGGTCGGTGTCGAATGCTTACCGGACTTGCTGTGGGGTTCCGTGGGGCTTCCTGCTTTCTTATGTGGGATTAATTCCCATTATACTAGGATTAATAATAATATCAGTGGGGCTAGGATGTGAAAAAAAACACGATGCGTCTCCGGTTCGTTTTATTGTGATTGGTTGAGAGACTGACGTGTCGGTCGCTCGATCAATCACAAACATCAAAATACCGATACGTCTGTCACTCAACCAATCACCATAAAATGAAGCGGAGACGCATCGTGTTTATTTTCACATCCTAGCCCCACAGATCTGTGTTACGTAGTACGTACTGTACTCATATGCTATACACGGGCCTCTACTACTGAGAGGGATTAGGCATAAGTTCCCCACAATAAAATTTTACAAATCAGGTTTAGTAATTTTTTATTGTTTTTACAATTTCCGTGTTGAATCATAACGATATATTTTATTGCTTTCCAAAGAATATAGTTTTGATGTTTGTAAAGTATAAAACGATTTACTAAATATAATTTAAACAATTCCTATAAAACTGTATAAAACCTACCATAATGCTATAGTAATTCTATATGGGTCAACCTTTGAGTGACGCAGAAATAAAAAAAAGTAAGTCGGTTAAATTAAAAAAATAATTTGAATACGGAACACCAGTTCCACAAACCGCTCGGAACATGAGGCGTGGCGAAAGGCCATCTCAGAAGCCGAAAGCCGTGTGCCGGTTGGAAATTTTATAGTTTATAATTACCACAGATTGCCGGCGTGACCCACACACTCGTCGTTTTGTAGTGTTCGCGCTTCTCGATCGTGTGGTGCTCTTTTTTTGCCTTTACGTTGACAGACGATGTCAAAATGACATTGTTTTGATTTTACATTTATAGGGTCATTTATTGAGGATCTTTTTAATAATAATATGCGTGAATATGACAAATAAATATTAAAAAATAACCATAATGAGCATATTTGTTATTTTTATCTTATTTAATTTTACATTTTTTTATTTTTATGTCTTTGATGATTAATCTTTAAGGCCACAATTAGACGATATTCTTTCATATCGTTAAATTGATTGAGGAAAGAAACATTCAATCTACTAAAAGTTTATTAAGTAGGTTTCATACATATGAGACTTCGTCTTATTGTGTAACACAATTTTACTTAGCCGTATATAACACTCGCATTCCGGTTCGAAGATTGCTCGTCTCCTCATCTTATCGTATTAAAAACCCTAAATCACAACTTACCTTAGTCTTACTCCCGCCAATTGATCCAGGTCGTATCGACCCCGTTTCGTAGAACCTGGTAAGGATCTTGGACACGCAGCCATGGGAGACCAGTAGCTGTCGGCTGATGTCGCATGGCCTGACGCCCATGATGGCCAGCTCCACGATGCGCTTGCGCACCACGTCGGGCAGCGGGCGGCCGTTGACGAACACGCCTCCAAGTTGGTTCACGCCCGCTTGACCTACGAAGCACACTTTCTCTTTAGTTTATGTTAGTTTGTATGAAATAGTTAAGGATTGTCGCGTTTAAGTTTGCTATTATTTTATTGGTTCTTTGCTATATTTCTACAATTGGCGAATGTAATAATTTTACGTTTAATGTATTCAAAGAAAGGTTCATTTATTGATATTAAAATCCAAGGAGCTTTACGATCGCAAGTTTCATTATATTTCTGCCAATTATGGCAATTATAATCTTTCCAGTCTTTTTGTATTTGACAAACTCCCCTGGTATTGTAAACGATAGACAGAAAATATAAAAAAAACGATAAAATGTAGACTACGAGTCGACAAAAGATAAACAAAAAGCAAACATTTTTTATGGCATTGAATGACGAGACGAGCATGCCGTTCGCCTGATGGTAAGCGATACGACCGCTCCTATTATCTCTATCTATATATTATATCCAGTAACACTGGCTACAGTGTCCTTCAAACCGAAACACAACAGTGCATGCATACTGCTACTTGGCGGTAGAAATAGACATTGCGGTGGTACCTACCCAGACGGACTCATACATATGAGAGACCGACCACCAGTAACAAAACAAACCATCAGAAATAACTGTACAACTGCCAAATACAAAATCACAAACACATCGTTACAACCCTTCGCGAAACTTATCGTAATTTAAATCAACTCAATATCATTACGCGACGTCTCAATTCAGTTATTAGGCCTCACCTGTCTCATTTCGCTTAATATTTATTTGATTGCCAAAACCGCCATGACTAAATTCGATGGTGTTTTGTATAAGCAAAGTTTGTGCGATGCATTTTAAATGTAACTGCTAAAATACGGTAGTTTCCTATGTTCTATTTTGTACATTATTTTATAATATGTAACAGAAAATAATACGTAAAAGAAATTCTTCTGTAAAATCAGCATCATAATTGGTTGAAAAATATAGCAGTTATTCATATTTGAAATATTATCGAGAGGAAAAGTGGGGGCGTGGGATATCGCGCTATCTCTTTCGCACGCACGCATCGTTATGTCCGGTGACATTCGGTGACGTCACAGAATGATATTACTGTTATTCGACAACTATCCTTCTACCAATTTCAAAGCTTTATAACTTACTGTTGCGCCAAATTTGAAAATAGAGTTTCCGTTAGATTTTGGATGGCATATATCTTTGATAAATGTATATAAAAAGTAGTCAACTGCCCTATTTAGATCGAACTAACGGTTCAGACCAATGTTTTTTGACACGCTTACAAATGATTTATTTTGATTGCTTTATTGTCGGCATTGGATCAAAGAAAACTGCAGTATATCACAATGGTCTAGTACGCTAACATGTGTCTACACAAGATATTAAGAGCGTTTCACATATTTTAAGTAAATTTTATTTGTCAGTTATCGTATTAAACAGGTAATGTAGATAGTTCTCATTTTAATATCATTTATTTGGGAGCATAGATTACAGAGTTACTTTTACATTTGGTCGGCTTATACATGTATGTGACGAGTTCAGTTACATTTACTCAGAAGTTGTGAAACAGACCCTAACTTAAATGTAATAATGTTATTATAGTATTCACTCCATGTGACCCTTCCAAGTTCCAACCTTAGTTTTAAAAGTTCATTATAAGCTCAAGCCTTTTTCTACAAAAAGTTTAGGAGAGATTCAACTGGTACACCTTTAATGTCCGTCTCATTAAGTGATAGATGCCAATTATTATGCCCAAAAAATCTATTTCGGTTAAATCTATTGCTTTTTAAGAAAAACTCATTTTATATCCCGAACTGAAATTCGAACGCAAGTCCATCCACAGCCCAAGCCTGCCACTATACCAACGGGGAATCCTAATATCTGATATATAGAATTTACTATATACCTTACTAATTAAAGTTGTAGATAATCTAAAATAGCCGAATAAAGATATAGTCTACACGATAACGAAACAATGTCCGATGAAAGATAGAGATGTTAATTTTGTCTCTAGATTTGACATATAGTGTTTGTGTAAGTATAAAATACACTCGGCGCTGGCTAGCCAGTTCCTTTGCTTGAACTTGGCTTGACACGCTGCTGCGTGTCTAGGATTCCCCAACAGGCCAGAATAATTGTGTTGACAGGCGACAGGGAATCATCTTTCTTCACTCTATTTAGACTACTTCGCCCATCAGATGTAGTGGGGTTATTTTTCCGAGCCCGTATAAAACACACACACACACACACTCACGCTTGTTATCCCCGAAGGGGTAGACAGAGGCGCAACTAGTGCACCCACTTTTCGCACTTATTCCGTCTCATGATGTAATAGGGGCGAGCCTATCGCCATATCGGGCACAAATTCCAGACTCCGGGCTGATACTGAATAGAAAAACTCAATATCATTTTGCCCGACTCGGGGATCGAACCCGAGACCTCAGCTTTGCAGTCGTACTGTAATACAACTACGCCACCGAGGCAGTCTAAAAAATATCAATAAAATGTGGTAGAGTCATGCTGTAGACATTTTTGTCTACAGCATACAGACATACACCATGTGGACCTTTTTGTCTACAGCATAAGCCGGTTAGTGTATATAAACATGCATTCGACTTTATAGGTTCATCATCAGCCACATGACGTCCAATGCTGAACTTAAACTTTCCTTAAAAATTTCCAGACGGACCTGTCAAAAGCGCCCTGCATCCAGCGCGTTCTTGCGACCTTTATCAAGTCGTCTGTTCACTTACAGGCGGACATTCAACGCTGCACTTGCCTGTATATGGTCTCCACTAGAGAACTGTATAGATTAACATCCCTAATTTCTTTCATTGAAATTGCATTCCTGTTGGCAGTTAACTTGAGTATGCCCGCAGCCGTCCCTAATACGCCGAAGATGGCCATGGAAAAAAAAAAGTTAACTTGAGTAACAAAAGTGAGCAGCCAGTTTTATTGAATTTAGCAACAATTTCCTTAACGGTCTTAAAGTACTGAACCTTGAGGTCATTGTATACTAAATCTCAGGCCGGGTTCTTTCATTCGTGGTTACTGGTCAGGTAAAGTTAAGGGTTTTATCACACTAGTGGCCAGCGAATTCACAGCGAGGCGAGGGCGCTGTGCGCTCGTCCAGTGTAATAAGAACGTTAACTGTACTTGACCACGGATTAAATAACACGGGCTTGATAATATGTTAAAGTTTGTCATGACAGTCACAAGGAAACATATAAACTATTAAACAGATTTACGGCCGGTCTCAATAACTTACTAACAATAATTAACTGGAGTTTGCTGTCTAACTCAATAGCAAAAGATACGTTGTTACTGCTGTTTTAACATCAAAAACTTTGTCGTAACTCTAGTGAGTCGATCGGCCAGTGTTTTATTTCTGCACTACGTTACGTAAAAAAAATATTGAGTACTTTTTATGTTTTCAACTATATTTCTTTTCAATATTATACATTGGATTTTATCTAAAGCAATTTAAATAAAATACTGGATAGATTATTATAACAATAATTGATAGAGCTATGTTCATTTTTGGCAAAAACGAAAGGCAACAATGACAGTAATCATATTCGGCACTCCGATAAATAGAATAAGGTAACGATAAGGTATTATACCTAAGGATATTTGTAGAAACACAGTTAACCACCAAAAGTAAGCATTTTAACTGTTTGTTATCTGTTAGTAAGATATTGAGATCAGTCTTTAGAAGTAAAATATCGCAAAATTCTAGGATTTGCTTTTAGTATTAGTTTCCTCAATTAAGTCAAGAAAAGTCTAAGGAAAGACATCAAAGTATACAAGTTTTAGAAAACTTTATACTTAAGTCCAGTTATTTAACACGAAGCCATTCGTTCTGTGTCCAAGGATGCATCGGAAACACATCATGTCCCTTAGCAGCTACCGTTAACGCCTTCCATTATAAAGTCATAAAATAATCGCCAAACGCCGTCCGATTTATTACCTTAATGCAATAAAATTAGCGTTCTAATTTGTTCGTGGGCAATTCGAATTTATGACGTTTTCTTTAACGCAAGCCGCAGTCCGCCATTTCACGGGTATAGAGCGACTGATTTCGTCGGATGCAAATTACTTTACATGTTTTACGATTCCCCTTACCGTGGTAATAACGTCTTTCAGTTCAAAAATCACCTCAAAGACGACAAAAATAAGTACATTTTCGCCTGTCAACTTTGAAATACCATTAGGGGTAAATGCATGATGCTTGGAGTGTGGTTCCGTGAATGTGTCTAATCCCAAATTGATTGCAGATTGGTTTGTGTCGGTCTATTGGTCAATGAAACGTGAGGTTAGGGATTCGATTCCCAAGTCAAGATAATAGGAATGAGTACTAAACTTGCCTTTACCGTTGACAATGTGTAGCCTTTTAATTGTTTACATTTAGTTACATGGTGTATATTATCTGGCTATACTGTCTACGACGCGCACCTTACTATTCTGTCCCCAAGAGGTCCCCTATTTTTATAGGGTCGAATCTCTGGAACTTAAACTGATTTTGATTATTTTCACTGATCACTACTCCTGAGTGTGGCTATCTCGGGAAAATATAAAGCAGGACTTTTAATCCGGAAAATCTTTATCACGCGGACGAAACTGCGGGATTAAGGTAGAGATTATATTATACACCTGAAGTGTCATATTCATGGTGGAATAATACGAGCCCTGCTTTTCCATTTTTTTCTAATCCAACCTATCATAAACACGCGTTTGAAAATATCAGAATATTAAGACAATATCGAAATAGCTGTAATCTGGAAAAAGCCATGCCGTAGAAGAAAATAATGGCATAAACTTCCCAGCTCGACATCAAGTACTACCTAAAACTAAGAATTTCCACTGGAACCGGTGAAATTGACTCTAAGATCATTAACTTATATTAATACTATCGTTCTAGGTGACCTTGCACGATTGCACGTTTTATATACTTTTGACGAATGTCTATGAGCTTTCATGATTTCTCTAATATCGTAGAAAGCCGTTGCCGGGAGCAAGTCTGGTGACAATATCAAAGAAAATGGCTATACGAATGAAAGCATTTCGCTTGCCACATATTTGTACAGCGATTAAAGATGATTAAGCGATAGTTGATATCTACACTCGTCTTATTTCGGCGGCCTTCATAGTTCAGTGGATATTGAGCGGTTGGGACTCTTCCCCAGAAGGCGCCAAAAATTATGGTACAAGGATAATGTGTTGGGACGGTCCCGGCCAGCTATCGTAGTGTAAAAGGATACCCTGGTATCGTCACGTATGCGCCGAAGAAAGCTACCAGAAGTTTTGATTGATATGACGATGTAAGGTACAGTCAGCGACATAAGTAGCTGAACAAATTCAAAACTTCAAATCGCCTCTACACTTTTGTGTTCTTACCAATTTTTGTTTTCTTTTTATAAAAATTAAATAAAGGGATTAACTTTACTTCGCAAAATGTAAAAACAATTTTCATTAGACTTAACGTGTAGACGCGATTTGAAATTATGAATTTGTTCAGCTGCTTATGTGCTGACTGTAAATAGTTTTGAGGACTCGGTCCAATGCTCGCTCGGGTGATGCTACACCCCCAAGCGTCGACACTAGTTGGTAAGACCGGTGAAACAAACATGTCCGTTCCACTCATCCCCCGGTGGTGGTAATAAGGCGCTTTTCTCACGAGAAAAAAAGGGGCGATGTGTTCCGATTTGAAGACAATGAAAGAATGACATAATGTAACTACAGGACATAGTGAGACTAACATCTTATGTCTCAGGATGACGAGCGCAGTGGAATGTCACTCAGTACTTTGTAGCTCAAGGTGCTGGATAGTGTTTCTACTGTTTATGGGTGGTCGTATCGCTTACCATCAGGCGAACGGCATGCTCGCCTTGTCATTCGATGCCGTAAACAAAAATGAAATGAACAATGTAAGATATAACATCTAATGTCTAAGAGTGATGTAGGTATAGTGCTTTGTAATTTTAAGATAGACTGGTGTTGCTGTAAGCTGTTTATGAGCAATTTTATCGATTACTATCTTACCCTGTTTTTTGGTAATTATTTCTAGAATTTCACTAAGCTATGTTGCATTATACTCAATAGGTGGTTTCAATTCTGGCTTACGGTGGCGCAACGAATATGTGGGTGTGATAACCTTCTACAAATGATTTGAAAAATAAAATATTTTAATGAACATAGATAGAATCTTACAACTATAAAGTTAAATTTATATCTGAAATAATCTTTTGTATCTGATTTCACATAGAATATTTATTTATTAATTAGTTTAGATGGTAGCTGAAATGATTGGTCTGGGTTCTTCCAACTGTTTTATTTAGTTCTACCGCCATGAAGTTGAAGTATGCAAGCACTGTTGTGATCTAGTTTAAAGATCTTAGATCATAATATAATTACTGTGTATTACGATACTTAGTACCGGATTCACTAGTTTTAAATAAAGATGTCCGTTTTGTGAATGGATGCTGGATCTCTAAATCTAACCAGACTCAATCTTTATGGATATTTAAGGGGCAAAAATATGGATCTTGGATCTATTAAAAATGTTTTTAGACCCCTCCATTTATAACTAACTTTTTAATAACGGTCATTTTAAATGTAGTTTATAAGCAAAATAAAATAAATCGTAAAATCGGAGGACTTTAAAATTATACTATTTATTGCAAAGACCTAGTTTTTGAAAGTACTATACAAATATATATAAAACTAGCTTTTGCCCGCGGCTCCGCCCGCATTAAAGAGTTTTTCCGGGATAAAAGTCCCGGTTTATATTTCCCGGGATAAAAAGTAGCCTATGTGTTAATCCAGGACATGATCTACCCGTGTGCCAAATTTCATCGAAATCCGTTCAATAGTTTTTGCGTGAAAGAGTAACAAACATCCATACATCCAGACATCCATACATCAATACATACTTACAAACTTTCGCCTTTATAATATTAGTAAGATATCTTGTTTAGACTTTTAAGCCCGTTTTTGGATATATCCTTTGATTTGTCAGTAATCGTATTAAGCAGCCTTTGAGTGTCTAGCAATGCAAAGGAGATGGGATGACCAGGCGAACCCTTCGTTGGTCATATACAGTCGTGGTCAACTAATTAGTGACATTCTTTGGTTAAAGCGAATTGTGAATTTATTTTTTATTTTCCAACGAGTCTAAACCATATTCCATATCTCTTACATGTAAGTATAATTAGTCATTTATGTGCCCGATTATACAAACAATAACAACTTCTTAAACATTAAACCTCTTTACAGTATAGCTGATAGATTATCGTAGTGCTATTTGTTCAAATAATGCTGGCTGGCCATTTAATTAGGGACACTGAGATATTGCGTTCTATTTTCATAATTTGAATCTCAATACTTTTTTACTTCTTCTTTTATTGTTTCGTGGTAGTTTTGGCGGCAATCCCGATTATTTTAAGTTTTGAAAAATATTTTGAAGAAAAATGGGTAAAAATAAAAGTTGCGATCCAACACTACGAAAAATTATCATGAAGTTTGTTGTCAAGCATGGATGGCCATACCGAAGGATAGCAGAACATTTAAATTGTTCAAAAACTATGGTATACAATGCAGTGCAACATGTCAGACGCAATAACACAGATTTAAATGTGCCCAGAACAAAAAGATCGAGAAAAACAACTCCGCAAGAAGATAGAATGATAACCAGGTTAGCAAAGAAAGATCCGTTTCTAGGCTCTATTTTAATTAAACACGAAGTGTTTGGGACAGACGAAAGAGCTGGTGTCTCAGCGAGGACCGTTCGACGAGGTCTGGTAGAAGCAGGGTTGTTCGGAAGAGTGGCTCGCAAAGTACCGTTGTTGAACAAAGAACATAGAAATGCTCGTTTGGCGTTTGCACGTAAATATGGACATTGGACCTACGCCCAATGGCAACATGTATTATTCTCTGACGAGACCAAGGTTAATTTGATTTCTTCAGATGGAAGGCAATACGTACGGCGTCCAGTAAAAGCGGAAATGAATCCAAGATTCACAAAAAAGCAGGTGAAACATGGTGGTGGAAACATTAAAATGTGGGGTTCATTTTCTGGACGTGGAGTGGGACCTGTGAGGAAAGTTCAGGGTAACTTAGACCAACATCAATACAAGGCAATATTGGAGGAAACGATGCTTCCCTATGCTGAGGAGCATCTCCCTATTAAATGGACGTTTCAGCATGATAACGACCCGAAACATACCGCCCGTTCAGTCAAGTCGTTTCTTACCAGTCAGTCAGTATCGGTGCTAGATTGGCCAGCAAATAGCCCGGACCTTAACCCAATCGAGCACCTTTGGCACAAAATCAAGAAAAAAGTAGCCACTTATCGTACCACAACTTTAGATGAACTTAATGAAGCTTTTTGTGAGGCATGGGCAAATATTCCTGTCGAAACATGCCAGAAACTGATAATGTCTATGCCACATCGGTGTCAAGCGGTAATTACTAACAAAGGTTTTGCTACTGGGTACTGATTTTACACGTAATAAAATGGAGCTGTTAAAGATATTATAATACTACAGATTATTAGTTTTGTTTAACTCTATTTTTCATTATAGTTTACTGTCCTTAATTAAATGTCCAGCTACAGAATTATACATTAAAATTGAATACATGTTCAACCTTTGATATTAAATACTTTTTTCTATTTATTTATTCTTTTATTTACATCCATTTAAAGCATAATAATCGGACCAAGTTATGCAAATAATAGTTACTGAGAAATCAATAGGGTTTTATATTTGTATGTACATAACTGGTTATTGTTCTTCACTATCTTGCATGTCCCTAATTAGTTGACCACGACTGTATGCGCAGCTGGTCATAAGCTTTTATTAAAACCTATGTGACTTTCGATCGCTGTCATTACATCCTACTATCCTACTTCCTACTAATATTATAAAGGCGAAAGTTTGTAAGAATGTATGGATGTTTGGATGTTTGGATGTTTAGATGTTTGGATGTATGGATGTAAGAATGTTTGTTCCTCTTTCACGCAAAAACTACTGAACGGATTTCGATGAAATTTGGCACACAGGTAGATCATGTCCTGGATTAACACATAGGCTACTTTTTATCCCGGGAAAATATAAACTGGGACTTTTATCCCGGAAAAGCTTTTTAATGCGGGCGGAGCCGCGGGCAAAAGCTAGTTCTACAATAATTACATTAAGCGGTACTCCACTGAAATTGTGATTTTTTGTTGTGTTATTGTGTAAAAAGCAACCTTATATTCAGCCCTACACGTGTGGATTTTTTTTGTTAAATTTGTGCTATCCGTGTCTACCTCGCCCCCCGTCAGGGTTGGCAGAAAAAATTGTTTGCGCGTCATTGCCACATCGTGTCCATTGCTTTAATAGTCTAAGTAAGGAGCCATGTGCAGCTAATGTAAATAGTACTTACTCGTTTAATAAAATTTATTTGAGAGCACAGATTAAAGAAAGAAGAAAGAAAGAAACATTTATTCGCACAATATGGTGGGACGCACACAAACAATTCACTAAAAAGTAATACTTAGATATTAACATAATGCATGCGGGCAACGTGCATCCCATGATACTGTCGAAAAGGATCCAGTTCAGCATAGAATGCCAGGCAAGGTGTGCCTGGCGCTGGTTTTCAACTGGAACCCTCACTTAATGTATAGTGACTCACGGATTAATTACCTATATTAGACGAATGGGAATAAATAGATAAACAAAATAGTGGGAAAAGGAAGCAAATAGATACTATAAGATTAGAGTGTGACATTTCGATTTGGTCGGTTTATACATTTATATGACGAGTAGCATTACTCAGAAGTTGTGAAACGGGCTCTTAACATTTAATGTCTCAGGAAGACGAGCGCATTGCACTGCCGCGCAGTATTTTGTTATTTAAAATTACTTTTGTTTTCAGGCTGTCGAGTCAACAACCAGCAAGGGAAGTCCTAATTTTAAAATTCGTCTATCTTACTTCTTACTAATATTATAAATGCGAAAGAGTGTGTAAATGTTTATATGTTTGTTAGAAGTAAACGTAAAGTAAACTACTGAACGTATTTTGATGAAATTTGGCACACGGGTACACCGGCTACTGGTGGTAGGACTCTCATATGTAAGAGTCCGTCTGGGTGAGTACCACCGCAATGTCTATTTCCACCGCCAAGCAACAGTGTGCATGCACTGTTGTGTTTCGGTTTCAAGGGCATTGTAGCCAGTGTAACTACAGGACATAATACATCTTATGTCTCAGGATGACGAGCGCAGTGGAATGCCACACAGTACTTTGTAACTTAAGATGTTGGATGGTGTTTCTATTGTTTATGGGTGGTCGTATCGCTTACCATCAGGCGAACGGTACGCTCGTCTCGTCATTAGATGCAAAAAAAAAAATCATGTTCTGGATTAACACATACTACTTTTTATCCCAGTAATATGCTGCCATGAGAAATAAAGGTTATTTTTTATCAGATTTTTAGATAAATGGTGCTGACGCTATGGCGTCTTTTGTAGAAGGAAAGGCTTTCACTCAGGTGAAGCCGTTGGCAACAGCTGGTATTATATAAAAAGAACCTCTCGTCATCCTCGAAAGCCGGAACGCAGCAGTCACGGGCAAAATGTTTTATAAGCATTTCTAACCATTCTTCGCCGAGCTATGTCGAATTCTAAACCAATTATACGTCGTGAACTTTAGAAATGTTTTTATGCAAATATTTTACGCGGTTTCATCTTTGAAGACATAGAACTTAATTTGTAAATAAGCCGTACTAGCCAGTTTTCTCTATAATATAATAAGTAACATATTAGTTCATTGGATCTACATATAAACTGTATGTTCCCTATGTATTGCAAAACGGCTGGAGCGATTTTAATGTTTTTTTAATAATCTTCAGCTTTGCAAAGCGGGTGATCCTGGGAAGATTGGTAGCAATCCAATTCAACACAAAAAATGGATTTTAGGTAATTTTCTGTCATTATCAGAATTTGGCTAGCGATAATTAGTTCTACCCTTTGAGTATTTAAACAAGTTCTACCCGTACGAAAGCGGGGCGAAGCTAGTTTGAATATAAATGTTCTTTTCAACAGGGGGTTGTTTTTAGGGATCCGTGTCTGAAAAGGAAAACGAACCCTTATAGGGTCACTTTGTTGTCGGTCAGTCTGTCTGTCTGTCAAGACCCATTTTATCAGAAACGCGTTAAGATATCAAGTTCAAATTTGTAAAAATAAAAAATTCAAACTTGTAAGTCATATGGATCCGTGTCTGAAAAGGAAAAACGAACCCTTATAGGGTCACTTTGTTGTCGGTCAGTCTGTCTGTCTGTCAAGACCCATTTTATCCGAAACGCGTAAAGATATCAAGTTCAAATTTGTACAAAAAAATCTAACTTTGAAGTCAACGCAATCAAAAGATATGAATGTTTATGTCGCATATTTTCGCAAATTTGCGATTACGTAATGGAATCAAAACCTATAGGGTACTTTCTGATGACCTAGAATCATAAAGTTTGGAAAGAAGCAAGTTCTTACAGCACATCTAAAGGAAACCCGTAAACATGTACTTCAATAACAAAAAAGCGAATTTAGTACACACTTTTTAAATTTGATCAAGTAATTTATTAATTAATTTTGACGAACTATTGAACTTATATGTATACTTCGATACCTTACTTACAAGTTTGTACAGAACCCTCGGTACGTGAGTCCAACACACACTGGACACTCTATCTGGACTTCTCTCTAGGCCACTTCCCTGCAACATGGTTGAGGAGGCCGATGGCTGGCACATGCGTCATACTCGTGAATGGGTGCTGCTTGTGTGGACTGGTCTGCCCATTTCGCTTACTATGTCTCAAAACTAATAGTTAAAAATACCTTTATAGGACAAGTAGTAAATTATTACGTGATTCCTGGGAGGGTTGTACACTTGAATGGGAACTGAGAATATATTATTATGCAAGTAAATATACGAACTGTTCTAAACAAAATAAATATTCGTATTATACACGGTACCTAATTTATACCTTTGAACTGATTTTGAAAAGAGCTACCCTAGAGTTTCTTACTCGTTATTCTCTGGTGGAAACTGCTTTCCGAACTGGTGGTAGAGTAAAAATTGACTGAATCTAAGTAATGTTTAACATTTTATGGATTTGAATAAATGGTTTCATTTCATTTCATTTCATTTCTCCGCTTACTGTCAGATGTCAGTGTCCCACATTACCTCTCAAAGTTCAGTAATAATCGCTATCGATTTTGTACAACGCGACGTTTACCACCAATAGATTAGTAATACTTAGTTGCACAGTTTCCCGGTATAAACGCATATTGGAATATAATTTGTTTACATTTTATGACATAACTTTCGGAGAACGTTTAATATTACTTATTGCGCATATCTCGAAAATGCTAGAACCATGATGTGGAGATACAGTATGCTAAGTATCATTCGGTTTGTACCAGAAGTAGGTAAATGTTTTTAGTGCTTGTCAAATTTACCTTCGTAGTTCATAGGCATTGTGCCAAAAAAAGCCCTAAAGCTAGAAACGTCCCTAATTTGCTGAAGATGGCCATAGTTTTGGTTAGCATATTTGTGTAACTGTGTAAAGATTTAGGGTCTCCGACCAGCGGTCACTCGATATTATTTCAAAACAGCTCAATAATAGGTCATAACACCGGTGACTCTTACATGACTAACGAATCCATAGTCACCACTGAGGCTAAGTGATATTGTTATTGTATACATTCCTTGCGAAACAAAGTTACATTTTACTTTGTACGTAGTAGAGCAGAAATTGCGATTGGTAGAGGCCCTCATAAAGTAGCTTCATTCCATAAATAAACTTTTCAGTCGTCCTCAATGAGAAAATACAGGGATAATTTAAAATTAAACTTAAGATCTTCAAAGAAATTTCACGCATCCTAAACCTTTGCTAAAATAAGCTAAAATGATAATAATGCTAAGTTTAAAAGCTTATAACCACCGCACAATAAGTACGAATCGATAGACACCGCATTTGTAAAAACGGTTTAATAAGAGTGACGCTAGAGTAGAACATAAAATGGACACATACATACATGACTTATATAAAGTGTTAAAATCAAAACCTTCCTTGCTTCGCTGTCGGGTAAAAGAACTGAACTCGCGCTACCGTTCCTCTCATATTAATGCTATAACGTTATACGCTCCCAGTTTTACAATCGGCCGGTCGTAAAGCGTTGTCATTTTTTTGCCGTAGCCGCACACCAATATCGGCAATATATCGCTAAAGTTACTGCACATTTTACAACTTGTGACCGATTTAACAGCGCCCAATGGTACCGTATTAGCCGACAGGAGCGTTTTGTTTTTAAATCGCACACTCTCTTTTATAGAATAAAGACTAAAGCATCCTTATTCTGAGCTCTCTTTGTTAGAGTACGTTTTATTGTTTTATATCGCATACATACGCATGTAAAAAAAATACACGTCGTATTGATAATTTCCTGTTTCTTCAGTTGGTTAATTCAGATTTCTTTGTCTAGTTATGTGTAGTTCTGGTTTGAATTCTCAATTTAAGCAATAAAGTCTAAAAATCACAATTTTACTCAGGGAGTTTGCCTTAATGATTATTATACTATAAGTTATTACCTTCTATCACCATAAAACGGAAATCATCATCATCATCATCAGCCACATAACGTCCCCTGCTGAACATAGGCCACCCCTGGAGATTTCCAAACGGACCTGTCCAAACAAAAATAGGCTAAGCGAATTGAGTGTACATAGTTATACTTCTGTCCCAATGATAAAATTGCTTCTGCCTAATTTATTGTGGATACCATAGATAATATCTTATTTTGAGGTCTATGGTGGATACAGGTGATAGCATAGATAAGGGTGATAGCTTATTACATTTCCGTAGTATTATAATGCTCTTTGTTATTACATGACCAAATAGTTTGCAAAATGATAAAATGACACTGTCAACATCGACAATTTAATAAAAGGATTATTTTCTATTTGTATTTACAATTCTCTTTTAAGATTTTTTGATTACATTTTTTATACTTTAATGGATCGTTGCCGTTGCAAAGAATATAAAGCCGCCGTGGAGAGACTGAGATTCTACACTGTAGGAACATTCAGGCCCGAGATTATTGATAATTATGATAGTAAGTAAATAACATCAACTTTATATCATATGGGTAAAGGCAAAACATCGTGAGGAAACCTGCATACCTGAGAAGTTCTCTATAAGAATTTCAAAGGTATGTGAAGTCGGCCAACCGACACTAGGCGAGCGTGGTGGACTAAGGCCTAAACCCTCTCAGTTGTAGAGGAGGCCCGTGCTCAGCAGTGGGCAGTATATAATACAGGGTATGGTATGTATCGTATGTTGAGCGTGTTCAAATGTAATACTGTCACTTCTTAAGACATGGGGTTAGGCTTTACACACAGATTATCAAGTGCTACGGAATGAAGAGTCAGTGAGCAGGAAAACTCAGAATTAGTACCCGATGGGGTAGAAAAGTTCTCGATGCTACCTATCACGTCATGGGACGGATAAGCTCGTGTGTGGATGTCGATTTGGGAGCACTTGTTTCCTAACCTTTTACATATAGTTCTTTAAATTCTAAAACAATAAAGCGACCGCACCTGATGTTAAGTGAAGCTTAAGGAAAATGTCGACCGGCAAGAGATATTTTGTTGACGATTTGTACGAGAAGGGCTTAAAGGATAAATGTTTATCAATTTACAGGAACTGGTTACAACATAGCTTGGATCAAGCATGGTGTAGATTATACAGATTTGAGATTCTCCAAGCCAAGAGCGAGTAAGATTCTGACGCCTGAAGAACTGCCAGAGAATCGATTGTCGAAAGAAGCCCGCGTGGTGGAGCAAATGTGGTGTCCTTACATGACACCGATCAAAATGTAGATATTTTAGTCATTTATCAAAATGTTTTGTAAATTTAGTGTGATTAAATTAAAAGTACAGAATATGTTATAACGACTCTTTTTTGCATGATATACATTTGGCAAATAGGGAATTTTGTGTTATTATTTCTTCTCAATCGGACATTCTTGGCAGGGTGGTCGTGGTTGTCGCGATGATTATACATAGAAAGATGTCAGCGCTATCAGTCTCCTCGGCGATGTGCGTAGGTCTACTAAGCCGGATTTAGTACACCGCAAAACTCGCCAGATCCATTATATTTTCAGATCCGGTTTTCCGGATTGCAATCCTTATACTAGTATATCACTTAGATGCAGCCACTAATCCCGCAAATTATTTTAACGATAAAACTACTTTGGCATTCATATTTTAATCTAGTTGTGTGGATTTTCTATGTTAGATCTTATCGTATAACAGTTATAAATCGCAATAAAATTATAAAAACAACCAATAAAATGCAGGAAATGGAATTAGCCAAGAATGTTGAATAATTTAAAAATTCGCAAAAATATACAATATGTTAAACACCTATTAAAAACCAATTAAAAGTTTTTTGCTATTTTATGAATTTGCGCGAGTAGAAATTATAGGTCGGACAATCTTAGCTGGCCGCTATGATAATTCAAAATTTTCGCGACACGATAACTTTGTGAGAACGTCTTCCCAAAAAATTAAAAAGTCAACATTCAAAAGTCTACATAATTACAAATACTTATCATATTCTCCATACCACGAAGAAAAGAAGAAGAGCGGAGGTGTGTCAAGCCAAAATCTCTTTAGAACGTAGCGTCGCTAAATGCGGGGAGTCGGGGGATGAAATATAACGATAGCTCCTCCCCCCAATCAAAATCCATCTAGCGGTGAATGGCATTATTACAGCGTAACAGAGCTAACTTGTCAATAATTTAGTTCGTCTTTTCACCCCTATGGCGTAACAAGCAAAAGTGTTTGTTCCAGACGATTCTATGTGCGTTAGTATGGCGGACCACATTATTTATTATTCTACTGGCGCTTAGCCGTTTTTTCAGCATATAGGTACATTACATAGGTGACACATATATGATAAAATAATTATATATGTCTATAATTATTTTATCATACGTACAGGAAAATTAGGGAATAAACAAAATAAAATAAGTTGTTAAAGTTGTTGATAAAAAATCTTTATTGATTAAAATTAATAATTACGATAATCTTACTAATATCTACTTCAGTATCCTGTGATGATATTATAAATGCGAAAGTTCATAAAAATATTTGGATATTTACATGTGTGTTAGAAGTAAACACAGAAACAACAAAACGGATTTAGATGAAATGGCACGCGAGTAGATCATGTCTTAGATTAACACATAGTCTACTTGTTATCCCGGTAATTTACCCCCATGGAAATAATGCATATTTTTAATCTCTTCGTAGGGACTTTTTTTAGCGGAAAGGCTTTACACGCGGATGAAGCCGCAAGAAACACCTAGTATTATGATAAAAATGAATGTATTCCTTATTGGCCACTGAACAAACCGCATCATGCACATAAAAATCAAATTCAACCGAAACAACGCAACCTTTACGCCCAGGTTCCCGCCAAAGTCCGTATTATAGTTGCGATCAGAAATTGTTAGTTGTCAACGTCAAATGTCAAAAACAAATAAAAAAACTAAAGTATTCTTTTAAATTTAATTTATTTCTAAACGATGGGACGAATATTAAACGTTTGACATTCAAAACCAAAACAAGAAGAATAAAACTCCACTTTTAGTAATATTTTAACTTGTAAATTTAATTGATTTCTAAACGACGGGACGAACATCAAATGTTTGACAGGTAGGAATATTTTCTAAAGAAAAGCGAAATTGTTGTTTTTACTATATTTCAAGCATTATTTTATATTATCGAATATTTTGTTGGTGTCCAGTTGTTGCGTCTATTCATAACACGTATTCATGCATTTCTATTTTCTGTATTTACAGCATCGGTAGTAATAAGTTACTTTCTCCGCAAAAAACAAAAAAAAAATGGGGTATCTAAAATGATAACAAATAAATCAATAACACGAAAAAAACTTACAAATACAACGAAATTAATAAAAATAATATCGACGCTTGAAAGGCAATCATATCTAAGCGACAGTTAGCTATTTTTTTCAGTAGAGCGTTTTAAAGTTTTGATTTTGACAAAAAAATCATAACTAAACTATTTGCTGCACAAAAATAATTGTAACTGTTTTAGGAACTTCTTAATTTTTGTCATTTTTTTACCTAAATCAACAGCCTTGACGATTATAAATTAAAAAGTTACTGTCGCTTAGTTAAAAATTACCTTAATTTACAAACAGGTAAAATCATCTAAATGGATAATTTTATGGATACCGTAACAAGTAAATTTAAAGAAATATCAAATATTTAAAAATGCGCAGTTGGTAAGAATCGTATAAGGATAACTAAACATATTAATAAAATCAATTAAAAATATCTATAGCTAAATTATTGGGTCGCACGAAAGTAGAAAAACATAAATACGTGCACATTATTGTAAATATTGTTATTCGCACCAAATTAAACTATTTAATAAACAGCAAACTTTAATGAAAATCAAATTTTATTGTTAGATAAACATACTTACATCCAAAATATAGCATATTGATATAGAATTTGTTAATAGTTAACTAATTTCGTTGGAGGGAGGTTCTCGCCTCAAGCAGAACTAGAAAACAATAATATTATCATTTATTCATTGTGTTGGAAACTCGTAATTTTCACTCAAATTTTATTTTTGCTGAAAGCACACACATACAACCTAACGCCCTTATCCCATACGGGTAGTCAGAGACTATGGAGCACCACATTCTACGATTTTGACATACGTCTTCCACAAAGGATTTTATAGTACTTTGCAAACACGAGAAAGAATGTGGGACGATGTAAAAGAGGCCATGGAATATAAGAAAAGTACATGGCTAGATGAGAATAGCCAACGACACTTTCAAAACACTAGGTGATTCGCAAGCTGGTGTATTTTCTTTATTACGAACAGGTGAATATCTCCTAACAATAAGTATAACCACCTGAACATACCCGGTAAAATTAACTATGCGACATCATTGAAGTTAAAGGTTGACAAGTAAAAATATATAAGCATAAAAAATAGAACTTATATTATTCAGGTAAAACTATCTAACCAATTAATCTCTTTTTATTTTGTTTTATGTAAAGTTGTATATATGTACTATTAACAAAATATTTTATTAAGCTGAAAATATCTAAGCACATCAATATGGTGAGTATGGGTGCAGAGAAATAAATATCTACGCCAATGCTATAATTTTGTTGTGTAGGTAATAAATAACTCATTAAATAGTGAGCATTTTTTTTTATTTCAAGTAAACATATATTAATGCAAAACAATAATATCACGATTTCAAGTGAGACACGATAAGTTCAAAATCAATTTCCTTAAGTGTACCAACAACTATAAATCCGAAAAGTCGTAAATTTCTTGTCGGTAAACGAGAAAAAAGTTGTGAAATTTGCCGGAATCATCTAATATCTAACCGCCAAAAAAGTTGTCCTAGAACTACGAAACCCGGATCAATCGACGCAAAAAAATTTGGCGATTCCAAATATGTATATAACTCATTTTCGGTATATTTGTCGCTTAGATATTATTGCCTTTCAAGCGTCGAATTATATTCGATGTTGGGTGTCGCTCGCATGACGCACATGTTTTTCGCTATCCGTTATTTCTGAATACTTACCCACAGATGTCACTACATGTTTTAATATATTTTTTCACATTTTATGTAACTAAGTAATAAATCTTTGAAATAATTAATATATTAGCAGGCAGAATAAGCTAAATTTACTAATTCTGCCGAAAATTCGTATGACATGCGTTTATAACGTTAAAATCATGATATCAGTGAGAAATCTAAAGAACCAAACTTTTTGACGACAGATGTCACTTTGTAATAAAACAATAAAATGTGTTTTAAAATGCAAATAATCATAAATTTAAACGACTTACAAATGAAATGTTATGCCATCTTGTTTGATTTGTGATCCTGAGCAATTTCTACACCCAGCAACAGCGCACTTCATGGTTAAAAAAAAATTATACCTATTTAAACGTCAGATGAATCCGATCCGAACGCACTGACGACTCACTCGGGACTACAGTTTTAGGCCCCGCCTACTGTGACGTCATGACCTTAGTTGATGGTGACATGACCTAATCGCCTTGCGGCACCTCCGCTCTTCTTCTTTTCTTCGTGCTCCATACATTATAACAAAGAGTATCATACTTATATAATATATTTGAATTAATATTGTAAAAATATACTGAAATAAATGATATAATCTTGAGTCTTATATAAACGCGACGCTTTTACAATGTTTTATATTGCAGTTTATAAGCGTAGTGTTGGGAAAGTTTTAAATCGCTTTGCAACCAAACGTAACCGATTACTGAAAAAATCTAAACTTTGGATGTAAATAAAAACATTGGTGTTAATTTAAAAGTTATGTTTCAAACACATTTTACAACCAGTTTTAACAGTGCATTAGATATTTTAAAAAAATACACATTTCATACCCACTCAAAGAAAGAAAACGAAGCTCTCCAAAGCAAATAATTAAACCGTAGCACTATTTTGTTATTTTATTTTCATTACACACTCTTAATTGTTTCTTTGTAATGACTAATGACTAATAATCAGTTCAAAAGTAATGAAAGGATAATCGTGAAAATTTATCGGAAAATCAAAGTGAACAAATAACAATAACTAACTATTGTATTAAAAAAAACTCGTAATTATAATGTGTAAAATTAAATAAATAATTTAACTCTGCATACGATAATAAACTCCTTGAATAAAAAATCGATTGCATTCAAGAATCGATTATTTGGAGCCACTGATTGTTTGTTCGCTTCCCTACACATAGTATCCCGTGACGTGTCAATAAATTATTATACCGGCCAGCTAACATTATCCGACCTATTATTATTTAGATGTATTCATAAATCTTCCTTAATTACCGTGATGAAAACTGTATTAAAATCACATGGAATTCGGTGACAACAGGACGGTTACTGGTCCAATTCCAATTTCTATACGTTTTTCAATTAGTAAGTCGAAGTGGTAACTTGTAGCCATTTTAGCTACAACAATGGACCGGACCAACCGGCTCGTAGAGTTTCACAGAAAACAGACGGGCCATAGCGTTTAGCAAGGACAATGAGCGACAGCAATCATCAGTCCATTCCTTTTAAGGTCGTCCACAATGGCTTACCATGGATGAAATCTCTGACGTCACTTGCTTGTTAGTCACAATTATCACGTATTACGTAATTAGGTTCAAATTACTGTTTGGTCTGAATTAGATTCACAGGTCAACTATTTTTGTGAGTTTCGATTTTAATACCCAAGGAATAAGCATTCTAATGGCATTGAGCTTATTAACACAACTTCTTATATAATGCTATATGTAGCTACCGCTATGTGTGCGTGCACTAGTTGCATCTCTACCTATCCCTTCGGGGATAAATGGCGTAAATGAGCATAATTCGGACAATCAAATTACTAGTGGTAGGACTCTCATATGTGAGAATCCGTTTGGGTGTGTACCATCGCAATGTCTATTTCTATCGCCAAGCAGCAGTGTGCATGTTGTGTTTCGGTTTGAAGGACATTGTGACCAGTGTAACTACAGGACATTATGAGACTTAACATCTTATGTCTCAGGATGACGAGCGCAGTGGAATGCCACACAGTACTTTGCAACTCAAGGTGCTGTATGGTGTTTCTATACTGTTTATAGGTGGTCGTATCACTTATCATCAGGCGAACGGCATGCTCGTCCCGTCATTCAATGCCATAAAAAAAATATTTAAATCTTACTACTTATCTTACTGTTTCTAAAATGATAAATTGCAATGTTTGTAAAAATGTTTGGATGCTTTTATGTTGTTAGAAGTAAACGCAGACACCGCTAAACGGATTTCAATGAAAGGACATGTCCAAAAATGGGCCTGAAATTCTAACCAAGACAGTTCATACATATTAGGATAGAACTCCTAAAAACTAGCCTTTCACAATAAATCGTATAATTTTAAACACCTCTGATTTTCAGATTTATGTCTTTTCATATTTCTTGAAAACTACATTTAATAAGAATGTTTTTTTAAAAAAAGAACGTTTTTAAAAAAGTTAGTAATTAATGGAGGGGTTTAAAAATATTTTTTTGAATGGATCCAAGTTCCATGTTTTGCCTCTAATATCTCTAAAATTTTAACCTAGTTAGATTTTGAGACCCAGCACCCATACCAAAAGTGGACTCCTTTGGCACACAGATCATGTCCTGGATTGACATAATATAGTCTCCTTTTGACCCGACAACTTGTTCTCGTCGGAAACATTTGATTTTTTAACCGACTTCAAAAAAAGGAGGGTGTTCTCAATTCGACTAGTATTTTTTTTTAATACATGGCTGTTGCCTTGTGTTCAGATGGCGCTATCGATTGCTCCAGTAATTTAAGGTCTTTTGTAGCAGGAATAGCTTTTCATGCGGGCAAAGTCGCGAGCATCGCCTAGTATATTATGGTTTTTAATGCAGTTTTGTTTATATTTAAAAAGTTGGGATCACATCTTATTTATCTTATAGATTAAATGTGATTGGACTTGCCAACTTGATTCAAATTAGTGTCGTGAGCAAAACACAGATAACATCTTAATTATTGTAGACGATCATTTTATTACCGCTTTGCAACATATAAAACGTTTTATTGCTTGGTTTTGGTAACTATTTTTATCATAATTATATTTGAATGTCAATAAAAGTAACGGGCAATGGCAGTACATTTACAAATGATTTATTGAAATGATCGAATTCTTGAGGTCTTTGGACAATATTTTTGGCGTCTTAGTTGTCATTCTGTTTGTGTAAACTAACAACTTATAGATTGTAGGACAACATTAGCATACACATACACAGTCACAGCCTTTATATTCGAAGTCACGCCCTTTATACCCGAAGGGGTAGAGACGCAACTAGTGCACCTACTTTTCTGTGTGTGTATTCCGTCCCATGTGATAGAGGGCGAGCCTATCGCCATATTGCGCACAAATTCCAGACTCTGGACTGACACTAAGCAGAAAAACCTAATACGCAATAGCAGTTCAAATGAAGTAATATTAATTAATAGATTAATATTACTTCATTTGAACGTTTTTCCGGGATAAAAGTCGCGCTTTTTATTTTCTCGGGATAAAATTGAGTCTATGAGTTAATCCAGGACATGATCTACCCGTGTGCCAAATTTCATCGAAATCCGTTCAGTAGTTTTTGCGTGAAAGAGTAACAAACATCCATACATTCTTACAAACTTTCGCGTTTATAATATTAAGTAGGATATAGTAGGATTATAATGTTTCAATAATTGTGATAAAAAAAATCGGAAATACAATTTGACCTTTCTTTCAAGCTACGGTTAACTTATGTGATTACTTTTGTATCAACTTTCACAAAACGCAGACAAAGTAGGAGTAAAAAGCTAGTTTGGCAATAAACAGTACGATATAGTTTTATTAATTTAATTTATATTCATTAACAACAATAAAACGAAATAAAGTTTATGGTGTAAAATTGTAACGCAGTTGTAAACATCCAAGTAGAAAATCGAAACTGATATATTAGATTCCATTTGATATGGACCCGGCATGCGATATAATAGAGTGGACATGATTATGAGAATAGAGTAGTTTCCTATGTTTGATATTGTACTTTATTTAGATGTATCAGAAAATAATACGAAAAAGAAATTCTGTGAAATTAGTAACAAAATCGATTGAAAAATAAAGCAGTTATTCAATATTTAAATATTCTTGTGAGCAAAAGTGAGGGCGTGGCGGGGATATCGCGCTATCTCTTTCGCATGCAGGCAGCGTTATAGTCGACGGTGAGTGGTGACGTCACAGCCTAGTATTGCTGTTATTTGACAGCTAACCTTTCCACCAAATTTCAAAGCTTTATAACTTGCTATGGCACTAATTTGAAAATTATTTTTTCCATTAGATTTTGGATAACAAACACTTTTCATAATTGTATTTTAAAAAAATAGTCGACTACCCTATTTACAAAATCAATAAGTCAAGTGCGGTATAGCCTAGCTGGGAGTAGAACGGACTGCCGTGACGAATGTCCGCAGGTTCAAAACCCAAGGGCACGCACCTCTGACTGTTCTAAAAAAATATGTGTGTATTCTTTGTGAATTATCGCTTGCTTGAACGGTGAAGGCAAACATCGTGAGGAAATCTGCATACCTCAGAATTTCTCTATAAAAATACCAAAGGTATGTGAAGTCTTCCTACGAGCACTAGGCCAGCGTAGTGGACTAAGGCCTAAACCCTCTTATTTGTATAGGAGGCCTGTGCTCAGCAGTGGGCAACTATATAGTACAGAGCTGGTATGGTATGGTAAGTGCAATATAGAGTAAATTTGTTTATTTTACTGACATTTTGCTAGCTATTTTAAGTACAGGTGAGCATTTTGCCACAATCCTCTTTTCAGTGGGTAATATATATAATTATGAGACATCTGTTCTGTCACAAATAATATTTCATGCCGGTGGCACACGTTCTTTACTAAATGCAGTCATACTTTGCTTTAAAAAATCTTTTTCGGGCATGTCCATACAACTCTCATTGCATCCAATCCGGTCCAGATCGCTCAATAAGTTAATTTGGCGTCAAAAGGCCCGCGCCTGTGCATGTCACATATACGATCTACAAAACGATATTCGTTGCGTTACCAGATCTTACGGATTGATAAGCAGGAGTCCACGGTCTCTTGTGAAATTAAAAAGAAAAAATACCAACGTGACGAATTTGAATTTCGAATGTTGATGGCGACTCGTTGAGTTACTGAAATATCTATGTAGTGTCGGTAAAGGGAGAGTAAGGATTCAAGGTGTTGAAAAGATACGAAATTAAGATCAAAATTATTACCAAGGAAAATAACTATCAGTGGTTTAGTTATTTTTCACGTAGCTTAAGTGAAGTCGTTTTATTAGAAAATAATTTTGATCTTCTTCCCCCATGAGTCTTATCCTTGTTCATTCAATTTTACGTTAAATAATAAATATTTTTTGAGACTAAAGTTCCTCATAGTTACTGGTACTGGATCAAATCAAGCTATATTTAATCCGAACTACAAGAATTTATTATTTTTTTTTAAATTCTTCCTCAGATTCTTTTCGGATAAACATTAGTTTTTCTCTATTTGAACTAAGTTAATTGAAGGGTTGTAATTCTAAAGGGTCTACGTGCCAAAAAAAACAATATTATTACAAAAATATGATCTATGTGCCAAACCTAATAATTTCCAAATGGATCCAAGTGTCAAGCAAAATTAGCACTTAGACCCTTTAGACTTACAACCCTTCAATTAGATATAAGGTAGTGTGACCGAATAAAGCCCGGTTCCAAACATGGCCCGCCATCTATGTTTTCGATGTATTTTTGGGTTGTAATGCAAAAACAGAGTACGATTTTTGTTTAATTTTTTGTTTAATTTAAAGGTTTGTCTTTATATTCCTTCATGAAACGATTTTATGAAGAATTTGAAATTCAGTGGGGCATCAATTGTTCCGTTACCTTAGTTGTAATTTAGTGCTAAGATATATTTTATCAGACGATTATTATTTTCCAGAAAGCATGAGAGTATCCAAGTTGTAATCTATTTAACATTCAACTAAATCGAAATATCATTTATCAACGCAATTACGACCCGGAAACTACGTGTGCGACCAAGTTATGAATATAGAAATATTTCCATTACACCTAGATATCATCGCTATATTTTTATTGCCAATTGACGCACCTTATCCCGTTGTAACAGAGTACATAATGCATGTATAATGTATTAGATGGGTAGCGCGGGTGGCCCGTCGGTTCGATATAATCACGATACAGAGATTTGACTCTTGATTCTCTTAATTACCGTTAATGGGCCCCCGGACTGTGCTTGTGTTGTGGACATGATTTTTAATTAAATTACAGGATATTGCTTGATTTGTAAGGTCATTTAGAGTTATTTAAATGTTAGAATGTCTTAGAACGGTTTTGACAATTAGGACTGATTTTATTTTCTTTCCTAGTTTTTTTTAACAATATACATGATATATGTACTTTAATTCTTATTCAGTTCTGTTGCAACTTCAGTCATGTATTTATTATCAATTATATGAAAATAAGGTTGGCTTTATTTGTAAGTACAAAACATTCAAAGATACATGGAAGAAATCAATTATAAATAAGAAACTGCTTTGCGGACTAATAAAATTTTATAAATACGGTACTTTTATAATTTTCGTTATGCGATAAAGTCATATTGTATAAACCTCTTTAATTTACATATAATTATCCAATAGAAAATTTTAAAATCCCTCTAACCCTTCATTTAATGGTTACCCTATCAAAGGGTTCTTTGAAACGCTTATGATTTCAATGTGTGAGGTAAATTCCTACAGCGAATGGCAGCGGCTTTTATGTCAACCGTTTAACTTAATTAAGATCTGAATGTTTTTTTCTCGTACAGTTATCGGCTACTTGGTTACCTGATTCCTTGTAGATATGCGCGCCGACTTTTGGCGTCTGATAATTTTATGGCGCAATTCCGATATACTTAAGAGTTGAAGTGAACTGTATATCTGTCCATAAATATTGATTGCAGTGCCGGATTAGCCCAGAAGCAAATTAAGCAATTGCTTAGGGCATGACGATTTGGGGGGCACCAGAAACAGCACATAAAAGTAAAGCTGTTTGAAAATCCACGCGATTAAAGACTGATGTTAGTTTACTTATGGTAGGGGGGCCCCACGGGCGTGAATTGCTTAGGGCATCAAGTTGTCTTAATCCGGCACTGATTGATTGGCTTGTATCGCAGTGTCTAAAATAATATCTGTTCTATTAATTCAACGCTTTATTAATAGGTTAATTTGTTTAGGAGATGTGGCGCCACAAAAACACTTATTTAGCATTTATGCGACGGAGGTTAAATTGACGCATAGTGGGCGGAAAAACGGGTTTACTTTTCATAGATATTTCGAAAAAAAAAATGTCATTTTTCTGAAATCTGAGTATGCATTGTTGATAATATCGCAACATTAAATAAATCTGCCCGCTGTGACTTAAAAGGACTTCTAATAGATCAACCAGGATGCTGAAGATCCAAATACTAATTTAATTATTGCTCAATCAATCTGGGTTACGAATAAAGATAATAATTGAATTGATATCCGTTCATATATCCAATAGATTATTATTTTTTTACCATCGAAATGAATACGACAAAAAAACTAGTTGACTTCCAGGAAGTATCACTGGTGGAACTAATACCATTGTTCAGTAAGGGTGGGTAAATCATACTCAAATCAACATTTTCGGTGCCGGAGTAACACTTTCGATATAGTAACAATCCTCGAAATAAATCAAAACTGTTTACCAAAGTAAAACTACTTATCTCTAATTACAATCATAATAAATACCTGTATGCGGCATACTGCTGGATTTCTGAAACAAATAAAATTATTTTAAAATGTTTATAAAAAAAATAATCAAGATTTAAAAAAAATCGTGTGCTAATATTTTAAATGTCCATAGTTTATCTAGTTCAGGGATCGGCGCAGGCCCGAAAATAAAGCCACGTGACATCTTTATCGGGTTCCTTGGCCACGATATTTGTCGTGTAAAAAGCCACAACTCAACTGTGACATTGAGCACAGAGGCGTAGTAAGGCCGACACTTGGCAGATATTGACCCCCTGCTTGGAACACGCTACAAGAAAAACATAAACTAAAGTACTCAATTTTTATTTTGTTATATTTAGTTTGAATCGTGTGTAAATACAATTCAAAAAGTACTAAATAATTTATATAGTACCTATATTGTCCTGTATATAAACGAAAGTGAAAAACCACTTATATTTATACAAGAAATTATTCTTAGTTTCTTTAAGTGATTCAATGTATAAATTGTATAAGAAATTCAGCTTTTTGGAACAATAAATGCAAGAGATGACTGAGGTAGTCTGATTACACGTCATATAAAACCCTAATCTCGTCTAGATTATCCCATATTGCAGGTAATAGGATCTCCAAACATTGTATAACTTAAGTTTAAAAAATTAGTCTTGATGCAGAAAGCTTACGATTAAATCCTGCAGTTTTGAACTACGTTATGACCACTGCACTACGTTATGAACGGGGAAATTGACACTTGATAAACTGTTACGGCCTTATTCACAACGAGTTTATAAATTCATTTTAGTTATAGAATGTTTTGTCTTCTTCATTCAAACTCAAATCAATATTCGTTCGAAGGAGACAAAATATTTAATAACTAAGATGGGTTTATAAACTTTTATGGATAATCTGTAAACTAATATTTACAACTGTGACCGAACCAAGGACAATGACAGTTTATAATAATTCCACTCCATCTACATCTATTCTTTAAACATCTGTGATCTACATTATATTCTAAAGTTTACATGTATCTTTAAATATCAAGTTGGCTTGACGCAACTACCTGATTTATCACTGCAACACCCTAAGATTGAAAGAGAACGCCTTTGGCATTAAGTCCGTCGATATACATTTGTTTATAATGTACAAATAAATCACCGAAATTAACACCTGGCGAACTTATTTCTCTGGGTACCATATCTCCCAAGCGACACGAACTCCGTCCCTTGCAACCTTTACACGTCTACATGAAACGCACTACGGTTATGATTACAACCGCCCATTAACCACCGATAAAATGCTTAAATCATAATTTATTCAAATTAAAAATACTTATCAGAATGTGATGCGGTACTAAATCAGAAATTAAGTGAGTCGGTGCGTGCGGTGCGAGAAAATCGATGGTATCTCACCACTCGATCACCGTGAAAACTTCGAGAATGGTGGACTACGGGAAAATGCGTTGGGGACTTTCTGACTATGCTGTATTGGCCACTTGTCCGTCAATGATGACATTTTGGGTTCTCTGATGACTACTGAGCGTGAGCTACCGGAGATTCGTTTCGAGATTTGTTATGTTACATATTTATTTATTTGTTACTAGATATTGCCCGCGACTCCGCCCGCGTTAAAAACTTTTTCCGGGATAAAATGTAGCCTATGTGTTAATTGAGGACATGATCTAACCATGTGCCAAATTTCATCGAAATCCGTTCAGTAGTTTTGGCGTGAAAGAGTAACAAACATCCATACATCCATACATTCTTACAAACTTTCGCGTTTATAATATTAGTAGGATAGGATAGTAGGATGTAATTTGGACTGCACCATGCTTACCATCAGGTGTAGTTCGGTCACTATGCCGAGCTTCTATAAAAAAAATCTACAGTTACTCGGCGAAATAGTACGTTACGTCAGTAACCTTAGAATGAGTCTTCAGATTGCGCTTAGGAGCAAAATTTTTAGCCAAGCAGTTTCGAAACCTATCAACTTCACAAATCTGCCAAAGAAATATTGGCAATAACATAGCCCGGCATCATTCTGGCGACCGTTAAGCAACAGTATCCCGTTGGTGAACATAGTATAGTCAACACTATATTCATTATACTTCTAATTCCAACTTGAAGTCTTTCAAGCGGAGCCTGAAGAAGCAACCAGACATGCCGGCATAACTGTGCCATACGTCCGGGGAAGTTTATCTCTTGCCGGTTGACATTTTTGTGGCCTTCACTTCAGACTCATTGAGGCAACTGTGCCGTGCCTTCAATAAAAAACCCTTTGAGGAAATAACATATTCTATAAGCAAAGCGTAATGAGCATTATATTTAGGTTGGAAGTGTGACCGCGCTTAACACAGCGCGCCGATCAGATAATACTACGGTCCTATTTTGCATAACGACACCGAGTAGGGAGGTGCTGGGGCCTTATCGATACATTATTTGACCTCTAGATTGCAAGATCTCGAACTGGGATAGTTTGATTGAGGATAAAATCTATTTGAAATCAATTTGTTTCTTGAAATTAATCTATAATAGTATTATAGATTATTTTAAAAAAACAAAAAAATAATCCTACTAGTATTATATATATACTTTTTATTTTGAGAAAATATAAAGCGGAACTTTTATCCCGGGAAAACTCATTCACGCGAGTGGAGCCGCGGGCAAAAGCTAGTGTATTATAATAATAATTTATTTTTAAGGTTACGTCTTTAATTTTTAATATTTTTTATTATTATTAAATTATTTTTGATTCTTAGGCATGAGAAAGGTTAAAATAAAACTGGTCATCTTACACTTGAAACTCCCACGGATAACGAACAAAAGTGATGCTATAAAATCAAAAACTAATCTCATAAATCTGTTTTCTATAAAATCTAAAATGGCAATTGAAATCTAGAGTAGACCACAATAATCTAATTAACATTTAAAGCTGTTACCTAACATTCAATTTTAAAAGAAAACTAATCTTATAAGAACACATTACTATGCATATTCGTTTAAATTATAAAATCTCATCAGAATCGGCCTGATAGTTTTAAAAGCATTACAATTCGTGTGAACTCGAACTTTGATGTCAAGTAAGGGGCAAATTAGGAAACTACTATAAAAGTTGTAAACTTAATAAAATGATTGGTTTTCTATTGTTTTTATGTTTCTAAGCCAAATTGTATGCTATCCTACTAATATTATAAACGCGAAAGTTTGTAAGAATGTATGGATCTTTGTTCCTCTTTCACGTAAAGACTACAGAAGGCATTTCGATGATATTTGGCACACGGATAGATCATGTCCTGGATTAACACATAGTCTACTTCTTATCCCGGGAAAATATAAACCGGGACTTTTATCCCGGAAAAACTTTTTAACGCGGGTGGAGCCGCGGGCAAAAGCTAGCAGTTAATATAAAAAAATAGCACAAGGAGACTTTAAGGTGATTCGGCTTAATCTTAATAACAATACTTCTTAGGATCGTCTTTTATAGGCCCGTCAGTCTGGTACGACTGCATAGCCTATTTCTGTTTCCATAGAAAGGTGTTCATTAACCCTTCAAGGCCCGCTTATATTTATAGACTAGCTTTTGCCCGCGGCTCCGCCCGCGTTGAAAAGTTTTTCCGGGATAAAAGTCCCGCTTTATGTTTTCCCGGGATAAAAAGTAGCCTATGTGTTAATCCAGAACATGATTTACCCGTGTGCCAAATTTCATCAAAATCCGTTCAGAAGTTTTTGCGTGAAAGAGGAACAAACATCTATGCATCCATACATCCAGACATTCTTACAAACTTTCGCCTTTATAATATTAAGTAGGATGTATGAGAAAACCCTATGTATATGGACACCGGTGTCCGTTGCGGGCCTTGACAGATTAATCTTGATATGTTCCCGTTCGAAAGGCGTTATAAACAGTAAACTACTCGCCTTGAGAGCTACATCAAATGTATTCGAGTGACAAGTGCACATTCACGCAAATATTTCTAAATTCAAATTTGAAGTTATAAAAAATAAAACAAATAAATAAAATACTTTATTCATCACGTAGGCGAACAAAGTTGCACTTATGATAAGTCGAGACACATTTAATTAATTATTATTAGTCACTTATATAACTGCAGACATTTTTATTAGGAGTAAAATAAATGATGAAAAATAAAAAGTAAGAAGCCAGCTCGGGCTGGGAAGAAAAGCAATTTAGGTTAAAGGTATTTACTACTGCTGAGGCGTAACAGCGGGCTACCATCAGATGGCTTGGTAGTCTTAAAAATGAGTCCATTTCTACATTTGAGACATGATCTCTGAAGATATGGACATAATTCTTCTCTTGTAAGAGACAAGCCTTTAATCTCATTATTGACTAGGATAAAAGACCTGTGCCATTCAGCCCCCTGTACTTTTTTGAACAAAGTGCATAAAAAATAATAAGTTGTTGAAATTTGTGTATAAAATTCAATATTACTTAATGGAAATGTCAAATATCGATAGTTATATAAATGAATGCACACCTCGGACCGTACTGAATGGACTCCATTCCCCCCACATGGACCGAACTCTGAATTTTTGTTGTAATAATTAATTTTGGGGTTATGTTTGATTTAATTACCTGATCGCTGAGGTCATGTGCTGGATGCAAATATAATAGACACAGTAAAGATATTTCGGGAAAATCTTTGAAATTTCTAGGAATCCCAGAATTCAAGGGATATTATTCTTGGATCTTCAATTAAGAGCAATTATTTTAGGACTAAATCAATGATTGTTTTGAATTCTCTGCTGTTGTCATTTTACACTCAATTCTCTGTTTCACATTAGAGAGATACTACCACGTATTTTAGAATCCAGATCCAGTTGTCCAACCTCGAAATTTGTCTCCTCACAATGCATAGCCAAATACTCTGCTATTAGATTTATAGGGGATAGATTGTAATAATCAATTATCATATACATTTTTCATCCATTCTCCATTAGAGAACTAACAAATGTTTTTGCCAAGCCCTTATTTTATTTATTCGGAAACCAGGACAGATTTCGATCATTTGATTCAATATTGTACCTTAAAATATGTGCGTTTTTGTTTTTGAAAAACAATTTAAGTCGTCTGGAAGTCGAGTTAAGTATTTTAAAAATGTTAGGGTTTTACCATCGCGGGGCATACCAACATTGTAAAAGGATGCGACCGAAACTTGTCTGAATTAAAGAGATTCTTTCGGTTAATCAACTTGCGTGGAATATTATTTAAATAAAAAATACACTGCAGAACTTAGCCTTTATCTGCATTTTGTTTATCTTACTTAATACTGCATTGAAGATGTAAAAATTGAGAGAATTGTCTAAGATATTTCTGATTCAGACAGAAAATAAAAGAAAAATGGACTTTTTAATATTCACACACACACACACTCACGCCCTTTATCCCCGAAAGGGTAGGCAAAGGCGCAACTAGTGCACCCACTTCGCCGTCATTCCGTCCCATGATGTGATAGGGGGCGAGCCTATCGCCATATAGGGCACAAATTCCAGACTTCAGAATCGAACCCGAGACCTCAGCATTGCAGTCGTACCATAATATAATAAAAGTATAAAAAAATACACAAGTATAAAAAAATCACCGGTGTGACTACTAAAGAAAAAAACAGAACAATAAAACTTACTAGGTACGTAAGAAAAATCATAATGCTGCAAAAAAAACCCTTTTTAAACGACTTCAAAAAGGAGGTTCTGTATTCTTAAGTTAGTTAAATTTATAAACTACAAGTTAGTTCTTTAAATTCATATTTTAAATCAGCAAAGAGGTTTACTCTACAATAATTTATAATTATAATTTTAATTATTTTATTCACCTTCATGGTTTGATTTTATCGTAAAATGGAGAAATGTTTAGGACGTTATAAAATTAACAAGGTCGCATAAACTTTATGCCTAAATCCGCCCCGGCAGGGTGGTAAGGGCGACCGTATCGAAAAATATTATGAAAACTATTAGCATAATGTTGGGCGACAAAATGCTTAAATTATTACCCTGGATTGCGGCCGGTATATGTCGAAATTTCCTTTTATTATGCTCAGACGAAGTATTTATGCTTAAGAATAAAATACTAATACTCATAGAAAACACTTTTTCCTATAGTGTTATAATTGTAATTAGAACGTCTCTAATTAATAACGATGATTCATAATGACTGCCTCTGTGGCATAGTTCTATTACGGTGTGACTGCTATGCTGAGGTCTCATGTTGGATCCCCGGGTCGGGCAAAATGATGTTGGATTTGTCAGCTCAGCACCAGTCCGGAATCTGAAATTTGTCCCCGATATGGCGATGGGCTCGCCTATCACATCATGGGATGGAATGCGCACGGTGAAGGGTGGGTACATTAGTTGCGCCTCTGTCTATCTGTGTAAATAATACATTTCACAATTAGCCTCTACCTGATTAATGGTAAACACTTTTTACAAATAAGTATTTTGAAATTAGAGATGAGCAACCAAAACAACGTCTGAACTAACCTATACGATGGCAATGTTTGAAAAGTTAACTATAATGGTTACTTTAACTGGTGGTAGGTCTCTCATATGTAAGAGTCCGTCTGGGTGGGTACCACCGTCATGTCTATTTCTACCGCCAAGCAGCACTGTGCATGCACTGATGTGTTTCGGTGGAAGGACATTGTAGCCAGTGTACCGGACATAATGAGACTTAACACCTTATGTCTCAGGATGGCGAGCACAGTGGAATGCCACACAGTACTTTGTAACTCAGTGTGCTGGATGATGTTGCTACTGTTTATGGGTGGTCGTATCGCTTACCATCAGACGAACGGCATGCTCGTCTCGTCATTCGGTGCAATAAAAAAAAACATTGCGTTGATATCCAACTGTCTTTTTATCTTAGTAGACGCTCTCAGTAACCCACCGCCCTTGGACTATAACAATGCTTGGAGCACTACCAAGTCGCTGCCTATCGGGAGATGAGTACTCTTACTCGAGAGACAGCCTATAGCGCTCGACCACCCGTTTTATAGACAAAAACAAGTAGATTTAATAGCAATGACAGGGGCACAGCTAAGCCGCTGCCTAACGGAGGGTGAGCACTCTTTTCGCTTTTTTAAGAGACAGCTTATAACGCTAGAGGAACCCGCGTTCTATAAAAAAACCAAGAACCTAGATATACATATTTTAATGACCAAAATTTGTCTTCTAATTTTAAACTCATTTAAAGGGTGATTCGACGTCGCGTGAAAGCTTGTGCGTGTTATAAATAATTTGCGCATATTTTACGCTCGAACACTATTTTTTATGGTAACGCTTCGTAACCCTGTGTTTGGAGCACGATTCGTAATGCTTATAATAATTCAATCATGTATTTATTCAGTTTGTAGTTCTATTTGCGTTAAATTGTATAACAATGCTACAATCACGCGTTATACTCGAAAGTGTAAGCAGAAGCGTAACTAGTGTACCTACTTTTTGTATTTTCCGTAATACACATACTCACGCCTTTTATCCCCAAAGGGGTAGGCACAGGCGCAACTAGTGCACCCAATTTTTGCCGTGCATGATCCGTTCCATGATGTGATTTTTTTTTTTTTTAATATGGCCATCTTCGGCTCATTAGGGACGGCTGCGGGCTTCCTCTGACTCACGTCTAAGTTGTCGTCCGCAACCGCCCCTGGTTCCATGATGTGATAGCCTAACGATATCGGGCACAAATTCCAGACTCTGGGCTGATATTGAATAGAAAAATCCAATATCACTTTGCCCGACCTGGGGATCGAACCCGAGACCTCAGCATTGCAGTCGTACCGTAATACAACTACGCCACCGAGGCATTCAAGGCAGGCATTTTCCGTGATGAGTAGATATATCCCTGAAATGGAATGGATTGGTGTGTAGACCTCTCCGCTGTTGTGGACGCCAGTTGAGTTCGATGTACCGATGGACTGTTTACACCATATTCTGCAGAGGCTGGCCCGGTAGCGATCTAAGGTAAGGTCTTATGGTACATCGGAGCCACCTCTAATGCGATGATGAAGGTTGCCGCGGGTTTTATTCGGAACGCTGGCGTGCATGGCATGCCAGTAACCCCGATATACCCACCTCTTCTTATCTTAAAGCGATTACCCTACGATAAAAAAAGTCGTTGATATATCCAAATACAATACCACCAATTATCATTGCCCCTACCATGACGCTCTGTAGTAGTTACAATTGACACTTAATATCACCCTTTGATTTTCAAACTGAATAATATCTGACACTAGTAAAAACTAGGTCAAAAGTACCCTGAACCAGCGGGAGTGCATGAAAAGATTGATGAAGGTTGAGGAAGCGAAAGTATTTATTTATTTAAACTCTTTATTGTACATCAAAGCATAAAGTATATATGTAGGTACAATAGAGACAACACTAAAACAAGAAGTACAAATGGCGGTCTTATCGCAATCGGCGATTTCTTCCAGACAACCCTTGGATGGACTTAGTTAACTAGGAAAAAGGGAGCGGGCGGTCATTAACAAAGTAGTGTGCCAAAATCGAGCAAAGTGGCAATCCGTAGTCTCTGCCTACCCCTATGGGATAGAGGCGTGATACTATGCACGTATGTATGTAGTAAAAACGGAGATAATCTCAGACTATGGTCATTCCACTGTACTAGCAGTATGAGGTGACCTTGAAATTATTAGACCTAATTTATAAGAGGAAAATTACATCCAAACCTGAAAATAATGCTGAACATAAAGTTTCCATTGCCACAAACCTTTCGTTCTGCAACATGGCCATGATCAAATAGAATCTTAATACCTTATTTATATCCTCATTAATTTGGTAGAACTAAATATTAGTCGATGTTCCGAGAAGCTTCAGATGGGACACGCGAAGATATCTTAACCCATCCGGACAGAGTTAAATTATACGCTCTTTTGAAAAAGAAACCTGTTTCGAGTGTTTTCATTGCGGGTTCAGTAGGCTATTGTTATAGAGCTTCGATTTTTTAAATCATTCTATTTTTTTTACTATGACTGCCTCGGTGGCGTAGTTGTATTATGGTACGACTGCAATGCTGAGGTCTCGGGTTCGATTCCCGGGTCGGGCAAAGTGATATTGAGTTTTTCTGTTCAGTATCAGCTCGGAGTCTGGAATTTGTGCTCGAAATGGCGATAGGCTCGCCCCCTATCACATCATGGGACGGAATAACGGCGAAAAGTGGGTGCACTAGTTGCGCCTCTGCCTACCCCTTCGGGGATAACAGGCGTGAGTGGATATGAGTGGATATGTCTATTTTTTTTTTAAATTCGATTCTAATAAAATGGTAAATATATACTTTTCACGAGGATTTGCTCCTCTGTATATTCGTATATACTTGCTATATTCGTGAAATAATGACATAATTTTTTGGGTAATTTGTTTAAAATGTGGATGGGACATATTTGAGTTCAGAATTAATAAATGTGTCTCTCTATATTGATGATCTTTTTTAATTATGTCAATTAGGTAATTTTAAATGGAGAAATAAAACCAGAAATACACATTCCATAAAATTCCTTAAAAATATATCACAAACCTCCTTTCAAAAAACAAACCAATTTCAAATTCCGAACGCGAACGAGCGGAACCCAAAAGGCCGGTGCTACTGGCGTCTTAAAAAACAAACTAGTTGGCAATCGATTAGCATAAACCGACGCCCGCGGACCTCCCACGGGTCAGCTCTCAATTAAGCCACTTGTCTTTTCGCACGGGCGAGCGGAGTTATCGCGATGCCGGGTTTTTATTTTGCTCGTACTAGACTGCTTTTATGTGGGTTTATTAAGGTTTATGAATGGGTGGATTGGTTAAAAAAGTATTGACCTTTGAGATAGTAGGTTTCGTTGACGTATTTGAATATTTGTTGGAATGTAAATGGCGTTCGCTTTTTCTATTGTCAATATATTTTTCATTCATAGTCTAGGTGTACATTACAATATAGATTCCACACAGATTAAATGCAACAGACAAAACGTTACACCTAAATAATAAATGATGGACACCATAATCATTTGAATTCACGTAGACATATTATTTACGAGTTAATGATATAAATTCTTTGGTGATATAATTCCTTTACGAGATATTTATTCCTTACCGAATCCTTATTTCAAAACGAGGTTGCAACGAAATTTCACTAATCACAGTCTAAGATGAAGCATGTTACATCAGACTTTTTATAGTTCTGGTTGTGGTTCCATTTTCAAAATCTATCAGCACTGAAGTAATAAAGATCATATATAATTAACTGTGGTTAAACGAGGCGACATAGCCGGCATCCTTACAGTCATTTACAAGACAAAATATTACCTCCAAAGTATTCCGTGGGCGGATGATTCAAACAGCTTGGCGAATATTTCAGTTTTTATAACCCCGCCTTTGGAGTGAGACAGCAAATTGGTGACTTTATCCCACTTTGTAATCATTTATTAGGAAATAAGCAGAAATTATGTATTGCAAATTTGAATATGATTATTTAACTTAACAAGTCGATTTGGTGCAAATATATTTTCTGAACGTAAATGAAGTTAAATTCTATATTTATAAAATAAACGTTTCGAAAAATGTTTGCTGTAATATCTTAATAACTTTATTATTCTCATAATTGATTAAGTTCATACATTTTAAAAAACCTTTTATCTAAATGGCTACCACTATAACAACCATAGCGAAAAGTTATTACTTTGACGTTAGACCTGCGTGACGTCAATCTTACAACCAGGAAAAGACTGGAATATACAATTACAACTGAATAATTTTTTTAGAAAAATGATCCTCATAGTCAGAATATTTTATTTTCTTTATTTACATGGACGAACTTGATACTAAGAACACATATATAATACTAATAATACCAGCCCTGTATTATATACTATCCCATTGCTGGGAATGGGCCTCCTCTAGTACTGAGAGGTATAGGCCTTAGTCCACCACGACAGCTATGCGGGTTGGTAGACTTCACATACCTTTGATATTGTTATAGAGAACTTCTCAGGTATATAGGTTTCCTCACGATGATTTCCTTCACCTTTAAAGCAAGCAATAATTCACAAAGAATACATAACTTAAGTCAGAAGTGCGTGCCCTTGGGTTTGAACCTGCGGACATTCATCTCGGAAGACCAAGGACATACTTGATTATAAATGATCCTCACTCGTAGAATTCATACATTGTCATAAAAAGGGATTACGGTACAAGAAGAAGAGTTCGATTATTTATAAAATGATCAAGATACATTGTAGCTAACGGCTTACACTTTTATATTACTTAGAAAAGTACTTAATATGCCTAATCTCGCATCTTACGACTATGTTTATAGCTGAATATATCTCTGGAGATATGGTAAGTATGCCTTTCTTAACCGCACAATTTGTTCAGTAAGTTACTATGCGGGTGGCACACATCACGCCTTTATCCGCAAGGGTAGAGCAGAGATGAAAAAAGTGCAGCCACTTTTCGCCATATATACCCGTCCAATGATGTGATAGGGGCGAGCTTATCGCGGTATCGGACACAAATTCCAGACTTCGTGCTAAAACTGTGCGGTAAAATCTATCATTTTGCCCGACCCGGGATTCTAACCAGGGACCCCAGGGCAGTGATCATATATGTATTAGCCAAGAGTATATCAACTTCGATTATAGTTTTTGAACGCTTGTACATTACATTAGCTTGGTACCAGCGTCTGAGAACCGCGAGGTTACGAGTTCGATGCCCAGAGGTACTGACTAAAAAAAGGATTAAGGTTTTAGTCAGCTTGAGATACCTTCGAAATTCTTAACAAAATAAAATAAAAATGTTGTTTAATTTACAGACACATTTCAGTATTCAGAGATTGAATATTATGCACAATACAAGAGTCTTACGTTAAATAATTGGATGAAAATAAGCACGGTTACATTTATATCTCTGCCTACCTGCTGTGGATAAAGGCGTAAGCTTTATGAAAAGCGTTAAAGCGTTCAACGGAACAGAAATCGGAATATATCTTCATTAAACTAACGTGAAGGGGACGAATAAATTTGGATGTGTTACACACCGTACTGTAATGCTTAACAAAAATTGGTGAAGTTCTAACATTCCGTAAATATTGAAGTCAATGATTGAATAGTTTAATTTAATTATAAGATTTTTACATGGTTATATCAATTTTACTTTAATTTGTTCAACATTTATTATCTTAAGTTATTTTCCATAAAGGCTTTGGTAATGCCGACTTCTGTAATTACATAATATGAAAAGTTCTAGATTAATATCTTAAATAGTATGAATAAATTGTCTCGTGAACGAATCACACAATAAATCTGATATACCTTATTTAATTAAAAAAAACCCCACGATAAAATATAATTAAGCAATCACACCGAACAGTGTCAATTACACAGCGTCATTACGCCGCGGTGTAACATTTAAGATAAAGATAGCATGCGCATTTGCATTGCAGCCACACACGGGGACCACCCCGCAGTGTGGACGCATACTTAGCTCGCAATTTTCACCTCTTTAATGCGTATTTTTTTAATTTTATTTATTCAAGAGCGAACGTTCATGCTTGTATTTTTATAATACATTGTTTGATTAGGTTTTATGGAGACAGTGGCTTAATTTTTGGTCGTAACAGTATGGCAAAAAAAATCGCGTTTGATAAGTGAACATTTTGAACTATTTTATTCGAGTAATTAAAACTAGAATATTATTTGTATTCGTGAATTTACCGGCTTGACCGGGTAAGTACCAATGTCTCAGAAAAAAACTAACGTGAAATACCAGCTTGGTGTTGCATTTTGGAAATCAAGGAAGGTTTTTGGAAGCCTGAACCTATGCCTAATTTTTACGTTTCTTATAAGGCAGGGTATCCACGAGTCTTCGCAATGATCTTTAAGTGGTAAATGATCATTCAACAAATCCTAAACCTCTTAAAACAAAATACCATTAACGAGGAAGGTCTATTTATAATGGTCACCAAACCTGTTTGTACAAAGGATTTATTTATTTGTATAGCGTGACTCGTAAATGAGCATCCAGCGTTTCACAAAGCCTAAAGAATTCTTAGATAATAAATAATACTAATACAACTCCTAATTAAGTGCATGACAGAGAGCTGGTAGCAAAAAGCAGGGTTAAGTTCTGACTACACAAACACGCCAAGGTTCTACAGATATGGTTTAAAATATGAAACCACGCAAGTCTAACAAGTACACAATAGCCTAGTTGGGAATGGAACGGTCTGTCGGAGTGATTGTCGGCAGGTTCAAGCCTAACACATCTGACTTTTCGTTGTTACTATGTATTGACTAATTATCGTTCGATTTAACGGTGAAGGAATACAACACAACAGAGTCTGGTATTAGTGCCTGGGGACAAGCGCGTATCACATTTTAGGACAAAACACACATAGCGAAAAGCGGATACTCTGGTTGTACCTTTGCCTATCCCATCGGGCGGGCATAAAAGCGTGATGAGGATGAAATCCTCCTAGCCAGTTTCGGCCACGGCGGCCAATCTCAACGGAGATCAGCCAGGTACGCAGGAGATATCATAGTGCACAATTGTGTGCGCAATACACAGGTGCACTCGCTATTCCTTCACTCTCATAGTCCGGTGAGACGGCAATCCGACATGACCGGAGAGAGATCAGGCGCAGGACCAACGGATTTACGTGCTTTCCGAGGCACGGGGGTATCACACCGCCAACTTCCTGACTCCGAGCTGCGACTGAGTAAATTTTAAGATGGAAAAACCCAGTCACAATTTTTTTTTGGCTCGACCCGGGATTCGAACCCAGGACCTCAGCGCGCAAATCGTACTCGTAATGCATACGCAATACCACTGCGCCACCGAGGCAGTCAAAAGTGATGAGGATAGAAAGTACCGGAGCCTTGTACAGTTAATCTAGTACCCTACGGAACCCTAATACACGATATATGATCTAACCCACGGAACCCACAGCTCATTATTAAGTACATCGGGAAAAATGTAAGCCGCCGTACTAATTTGCATAATCGTGTCGCATGAAAGCCGATACCAAGTTTTTAAACAACAAAATTTTTAATGAATTCGCACAAATTTACATGGTTTGCACCTTATACCGCGCTCCAGTTTCGTAATTAATACGTTCTTGCTGTTATTGTGGTTTATGGTTGAACTGGATCGGCATGGTTATGTTTAAGGAACGGTTACTTTTAATCGGTCTTATGTAGGTTACGTTTTTATCGATATCCTTTATGAGGTGGTAGAGACATCCAAACGTCTTGTAATCAAGTCGACGATCCCATAAACAAAGTAGTATATGCAAAATGTTAGCTTTTCAGTAGAGCGCTTTGAAAGTCGTAAGTTTGTAATCATGTGCGAATTAGTGCTATTTTCACACATTAGGCTCAAAGTTGTTACTGAACCCTATAGAATATAATGTTTCGTTCATGTATAACTTGTGATTTTCACAATTAACTTAGACTTTCAAAGCGCTCTACTGAAAAGCTTCATTTTGCATATACGACTTTATTCTATGGGGCCGTCGAAGTCATTCATCCACTTGGGCTTGTCCTATTCCCATTCAAATTCAGCACACATTTTGAAGTATGTTATAGAAAGGATTTGATTGAGGGTTTACGACCGGCCATCTGGTGACAATCTCCTCATGCGCACTCTCGAAAAAAATTGTATAGGAAAAATCCACACACACTTTTGCCCGATCTTAAATTCGAACCCAGAGCCTCTCTGTCTACGCACCATATACGCAATACGGCAATGGGATAAAATCGTATAAAATATTATGTTATAATGTATATCATAACGTATTCTGATTAAAAATATTAAAAGCTTTAAGCTCATACTGAAAATACACTCTAATGCGCCGAAGATGGCCATGATAATAAAAAAATACTGAAAATACACTGATGGTCTACATAATACGCTACGTACAAAAATATCTCACACCATTGCAAAAACTCATACACTTTAATAACTTTATTATTCACTAGATGTTGCTCGCGGCTTCGTCTGCGTGAAAAGCCTTTTCAGTTACAAAAGTCCCTAAATCACAGTATGACATTAGCGTCATCTACTTAAAGAATCAGATGAAAATATCCATTTTTTTCTTGTGGAAGCAAATTACCGAAATAAAAAATAGACTATATATTAATCGAGGACATGATCTGCATGCGTGGCAAATTTCATCCAAATCTGTTTAGTTGTTTTATGTGTTTACTTCTAACAAACATACAAACATCCGTTTTCAAAAACTTTCACATTTGTAACATTAGCAAGAAGTAGGAGGCGTTAGGACATACTTAGAAGATGTATCATGGAAGGAACAGTTTTCTCTCATAACATACTCTTCAGGTTTATTGACGCTCTACATCGCCATACACATTACCATCCCTAAAAACAGGTTAGCAACACTTCTTATGGAGGATTGCAAAAAATGGAACTGGACTGTACAAAATACTAAATGAAGTTTCATATCTGGACGCGATAGGAGCCCTAATATCAGCATATTATGATAATCATCCTCCGAACGTCACCGCCGGCGGCATACAATTTGTTGCTAATTCAGTCAAATTGTTGTTAACACTCTGGAATATCTGCCAATTTGACAATCACTACTGTTAGTTACCTGAAGTCACTTGCCCCCAGCTATCCTGCAAACTTAAATTTACACCTGGTAAAACGACTCTACATATAATTTTCTTTTAGAACGTGATTTAATAGCTGCAAATGCTGTTGTCAATTAATACCCGTTTTCAAGAGCCCATCGTGCCAACGAACTAAGAATCACTCATACAACTCATATTCATTACTAATTACGCCGAATTACAGGGCGACGTGCGTTGAAGTGCGAAAATTGGGTGTTAAAAATGCAAAAGGCTTATTACCGAGCAGTTTGGTCGAAGTTTGGGACACGCGAACGTCGGTGATTATTGACATTGGTACGCAAGTGTTATGCAATTCGCGACTAATGTACAAGTTTCGCGGAAAATGCATCTTTTCGACACGCGTAACGCGAAAGCGTAATTTTCTCTTTAAAACTGATTTTACTTAACATGAAACAGGCTTTCAGTATAGTGTTATAAATATATAATAGGTTTTATGAGGTAAAAAAATTATGTGTTTCAATGTATGGCTGTATTTTTTATACTAATAAAGTATTTTTTTAAGTTATGGAATTATTTATTTTTCTGATAGCTACCTACTCTTTAAAGCAACCACAAATCACAACAGACACCGTAAATACTGATGAAACCAACTATATTTCAATCTAATAAAAACTCATATTACTTCCACTATATATACTGAAGTTGTAGCAAGCAAACCAATCAATTTCAACTCAAGTTAATAAAATATTATTACATTTATTTCAACTAATTGAGATCTCGGTACATACGACTATTATAAATACCGGTTGTCCTAATCACAAATGGTACTGGACTGTGGGAACACGTGTGTATCAAAATGTAGAGCAAATAATTCGCTACTAAAGCGGCGAGATTAAAGAATAATTTGTGGCCCAAGTGAAGAGATTTGATCAATTATAAATACATTATTTTATAAAATGTATCTAAAGTGATACAAATTTTGAAAGAGAGATTGATCGCTAAAGAAATTGTATATTTATTGTGAACCATTACTCAACAAGGTTTTAAAACCTATCTATTTCTTCGATTATAACAGGAAATCAAGTTTACTTGACTATTGATAGCTTGTGTAGAATACGAGACCTTTGATCCTCATCATAAAATGGTGTCAGATTGTAATAATGTTCAAGCATCGGTAGTTACGACATTACGGTATAACAAAATTTATTACCAGTTATAATAAACAGATGACAACTAGTTGGCCAGCGGGACATACAACAAGACATAATAGCTAGGCTTTAACACCTTTTAATAGCAATTAGTACTCTTTCCATTATTTGCAATGCAATGCAATCAGCCCCATATTATATACTGCGCACTACTGAGAACGGGCCTCCTCTACTACTGAGAGGGGTTACGCCTTAGTACACCACGCTGGCCTAGTGCGGGTTGGCAGACTTCCCATACCCTCGAAATTCTTATGGAGAATTCTCAGGTATGTAGGTTTCCCCACGATGATTTCCTTCACCTTTAAAGCGAACGATTATAATTGACGAAGGATATGATCAATAATACACATATAAATTCGAAAAGTCAGAGATGTGTGTCTTGAGTTTGAACCTCCAGAGATTGTCTCGGCAGACCTTTCCATTCCCAACTAGGCTATCATCCGTCACCATCTATTTATTACCATCCATTCCGTTCATTATTTAACTATTCAAAAAACAGGCGGGAAAAACCCGCTAAACGCTCTCGCCTCTCACTTACACAAACCAAGGTGACAATAAAAATGAAACTCTATTATTGCAATTACAAGAATTACATTCAAACGACAACTATTAGTGGGAAGTGAGTAGTTTTGTGGATAATTATAAATCCCACGCTGGTGGCACACCGTGACCGATATGCTAGTTTAAGTCGTATTATGAGTTAGAACATTGTACTTAGCGTGTTTACTGACCGCCCTTTCATCGTTTTACATAGTTTAATGTTTGCGTAAGAACGCCCTTTTGTTTTTACATATATATGGTGTTTGTATTGGGAGTATTATGTGTTTAATCATTAAAGGGATGCACCCAGCTCATCCAATTCAAAAGATACAAAAGGTAAGAAATGTGTATAACAATAGGGAGAGTGTGAGAGATGTTAGCTTTCTAGATTTATTTGATCAAACTAAACAGAGCAGCTGTTATGAATCACTTCATGTGTCTCGCAGGCAGTGATACTCTCCCGAAGACCGAATTATTATCACTCAAAACATTATCACTTCAAACCGTATATATATCCTGTTTTTGTCGATTGGCGAGGGATAATCATTTCCCATCAGATACTCTATCTGGAACCCTATCTGGTTATCATTAGATGCAGTAGGGTAGCTGTCACGCACGAATAAAAAAATGAATAATGTCAGCAAAAATATTATCTCTCCAATCGTGATATGTGTGTCAGCAAGGTAGGGTACCACAACAGTTGCAAAAATTATGTCATACTAGCTTTTGCTCGCGGCTCCGCCCGCATCAATGAGTTTTTCCGGGACAAAAGTCCCGCTTTATATTTCCCGGGATAAAAAGTAGCCTATGTGTTAATCCATGACATGATCTACCCGTGTACCAAATTTCATCGAAATCCGTTCAGTAGTTTTTGCGTGAAAGAGTAACAAACATCTATACATCCATACATCCAGACATTCTTACAAACTTTCGCCTTTATAATATTCGTAGGATATTGCATACTGTATAATGACCAACTCAAAATAGTCATTTTTCTTTAAAATACACACTCACTCACGCTTTTTATCCACGAAGAGGTAGCCAGAGGCGGAACTAGTGCACCTACTTTTTACCGTGCGTATGATGTGATAATTGGGCAAGCTTATCGCCATATCGGGCACAAATTCCAGACTCCGGGCTGATACTGAATTTAAAACCCAATATGACTTTGCCTGACCCGGAAATCGTACCCCAGACCTCAGCATTGCAGTCATACCGTAATACAACGACGCCACCGCGGTAGTCATTTAGTCAGCCAGTCTTTGAAATATGTTACAATGAAAGTTTTTTTTTATGAATGATGAGTCGAGCTTGTTGCTCGTCTACGGTAAACGACAACGCTACCCACTATCAGTAGCAATACCACCAAGACTTTAAATTATAATTACCTACATTACTCTTTTGTTATAGACATTGAAATATAATTAATTAATTTCTTACTAATGATTTTTAAATAGATTCTCTCTACACACATTGTTTTTAAATACAAAATTCACCTCGCATTTATAATAATGAATTTTATTTACTTTCATACAACTGGTTACACTATCTATAATGTACTCTCAAACTATATTCTGTTTTACCTTCGAAATGTAGGCTGGCGAAGTCTTTATTGAGTAGTTTGGTAATGAAATCGACACATAAACCTTTAAACATAAATCGTGTGCCTTAGTATATAATGGAGAGGTTAGTCCAAGCTTTAGATATGCCGACGGACATAAAGCGCACACGACTAGAAGCTTTACAAGGTGGTAGAGCTATTACCACAATTCATTTAAGTCTCAAACTCTTAATAGTACATATTTACCTTCTATTGGTTAATATTCTGTACCTGGAACCGGTGTGAACCAATAAATAAAATAAAATACTTTATTCATCACGTAGGCGAACATAGTTGCACTTATGATAAGTCAAGATACATTCAATTAATAATAATAATTATTATAAAAACTACTGTCATTCACATAGGCAAAAGCAATGAAAAATAAATCAAGAAGCCAAGCTTCATGTTCAATTTCATAATCAAAATTTGTGCAAGCATTTCGATTGGAATAAAAACTTAATTTGCACGGCATTGGAATTTGCATTCGATATGGTGATGAGCTTCCCACCTATATGGACTTATATCTCTCCCTAATGGCTCTGGCACAAGCTTTTTATATACATTAATAATTATTAAGCTACAATTTACGTGAATAACGTTGTTCATTATCCCGTAGAGCTTAAAGCTCATGTTACTTTCATGAAATTGCAAAATTATATCCAAACATGGGTAATTGAATCATTTATATTATTAATCAGAAACATTTATGTATATCATGAGCATCTACGAAACTCTGAGATCCCAAATCAACCAGGACCGACGGGCTTGTGAGCTTTTTGAGCCAAATAGCTCTAAGTTGAATTAAGAAGCCATCAAAGCTTTTTTAATTTGGGATAATCAAGCGCAGGAAATCGTTACATGGGATTAAGACGTTATAAGCGGTTGTTAGCTTTATTTAATTATTTATTGATTTCGAGTTCCAAGATACTTTTTTTTCAAATGCTTATAGGTACATTTTGGTTGAGTTTTTTTTTATATTTTATTCAATTACTGACTCGGTGGCGTAATTGTATTACAATATAACTGCAATTCTGTTGTCTTGGGTTCCATTCCCGGATCGGACAAAATAATCTTGGTTGTTTTAAATTAGGTATCCCCTTGGAGTCTGGAATTTGTGCCCGATATGGCGATGGGCTCCTCCCCTATCACATCATGGGACGGAATACGCACGGCGAAAAGGTTGTGCACTAGTTGCACTTCTGCCTACACCTTCGGGGACAAAAGGCTTGAGTGTGTGTGTGTGTGTGTTTATTCAATTAAAAAGAAAAGCCAGCTCTACTTTTCGTAATTAGGAACAAATTTGTTTATTTATTTTAACCGAGAATAGAGAAACAGAAATAAATATTACAGTGTAGTAAAGTAAGTGTAATTTTACTTAACATGATATATTTTCAGATATGTTTTAACCGTGCGACATTTATTTGTTATATTGATAGATTATTGAATATCAACACACCTGTTCCATAAAACATGCGTATTTAAATAAAGCATGTCCATTAATATTCTAACGTTATAACGATTTCTCAAAAAGGGTAAGCGAAAAATTATAACGCAAGATACAGCTTAAAATGTTAATTTATGTTATACATGAGAATATAAAAGCTATATTTTGTGCATATTAAAATTAAATAATACAACACATTAATAATTTAAACATAAAATATGAGCTCTACTATCTCATCGTATATCTTACGTATAGAAAAAGTAAGAGAAAATGTGAAAAGCGGTGATCGCGTTGATGTCTTTTCTTAAGAAATCAAGATCACTGACAACTGTCAGTGATAAATTCAGTTATAAATATTTGTTAAATTCTTGCTAGCAATGATTATCTTAAATGTGTTGTAAAATATGTTTTAATTTCTTCAACATGTTGAATTATGATGCCATTTCGATTACTTGATGTGTAGATGGAATTGAAAAATTATCAAATTACTATAACATTTTCAATAATTTAAAAATATCCTACGAATCTTACAAATGCTGCACTATGAATTTTTATATTAAATGTTGATTGAATAGTTGTATAAATATAGGATACGCAAATTTGTTTATCTTATATTTATTTCTTATTTAAGATACTATTTCCTAATTTCAAAATAGATTATATCATCTCTATTTTTTGCTGTACCTGCCCCGTCCCATATTTATTATAAAATATAGCAGCCGGCTGCACCAAATTATTATGAAAAATAAAAATTTGGTCGCAAGAAACTCGTTAACCACAATAAATAAGCACACGTAATAAACAACTGAATTCGAAATTTAAATAAATGCACTCAGATCTTACCTTTTTAGCATCAATCGAAATACATCACTGGCAGTCTAACACAAATTCTAAATTCAAACACTGGTCACCAAAAAAAGTTTTCGTACGCACTGGGCGGTGGGATTCGTCCCGTAGCAAGGCGTAAGTCCGGCGCGGCTTGCGGAACGGTTGTAACGGTGAGCGAGCGTGGCGGACGGCGCTCGCCGGGCCCCGCCCACTACGCGGTGGGGCAGATAGCTACACCTCTTAGCGATTTTCACACTTCCCTCTTACCTACTAGAGTGACCAGTTTATGTTGAGCTGTGATAGATTTTTGTACTGAATTCATTTCAGTATAATTATGGTTTTGTTAGAAAATTGAGTGATACTTTTGAATAATTTTTTTTAATTATTAATTTATTTAGAAAGATCGTAAGTATTTTGTTATTATTTTCAAACATAAATAAATATTCAAAAATATTAGTAATATATACTACTGTTATTTGAATTATCTAAATATGTCAACTATTGTGATGGCTAATATTAACACAATTCTAATACAAATGTAAAGTATACGATTTGTAATGCACTTCACAATTCTTCATAAAATTCAGTTAAGGAGCTTTCGTTACCAAATAATTATTATGTTTTTTCGCCATCAGGAGCTTTATACACAAGGCTAGATAAACTTCTATATACACTTCTAAGGCCTTAAGCGTGAAGCAGGGGTCTTGTTAGAATGGTCGGGTACATCGTTTCCGTACGAAGTTAATTCACGGGATTGTCGACTTTGTTGCCTTCACGTTCGGCGCTCTTTTGTTCTTAGTCGCTTCATTAACTTCCTTCATTTAGGTTGATGCTTTTAAAATATCAGAAGCTATTTTGCTCGTTAATTTTCTTGTCTTTAAAAGCGAGGCTATTAATAATAAAATCACGAGTACTGAAACAAATATTTCCGCATCGATCATTTGTGACGATAATTATTGAACCTGTAGTTTCACAGTTCAGAAGCCATTCGCCTACTACACAATACAATTTACTTGCTCATTTATACTTACTTCACTGCTCAAAATTCGTCAATCGAGATTAATTTATTTTTGACCCATAATATCCTACTAATATTATAAAGGCGAAAGTTTGTAAGAATGTATGGATGTTTGGATGTATGGATGTTTGTTCCTCTTTCACGAAAAAACTACAGAACGGATTTCGATGAAATTTGGCACACGGATAGATTATGTCTTGGATTAACACATAGGCTACTTTTTATCCCGGGAAAGCATAAAGTGGGACTTTTATCCCGGAAAAACTTTTTAACGCGGGCGGAGCCGCGGGCAAAAGCTAGTTACATATAAATTTGATTATTCCGCACTCCTCCAATCATCGCTAGAATTATGTGGCTACCAGACTCTAAAGACTTAGGTAATTCATGTTAAATCACATAAACAACTTGTGCATATTTAGTGAGGTTATATTCACTTCATCATATCGATCCTATAGCCTATCAGACAAGACGTCTTGCCATAAAATTTAACTACTAATCGGACCATCGATCGCGATGACAAATGTCTAGAAATACTAACAAGTTGAGAAAATGTATTTCTCCCTACAATTTTTTGTTTGTCCCCCGTGACCGCGACATGAAACGTTACATTTGTTCCATCGAGTGTAAACTTCTAATTGCTATGGCGAAGTGAGACCACGCCTGTCTGTCTGTATGTGTGACGCGTCACAAGTTATGGAACATAGCGTTTAATGTCTTGATTCTAAGTTAGTACATACACACATAGCTTCACAGTGCGTCCGAACACACAGTGTAAGCAATTTCATGTTTTTTTTTCGGCCTTTAGCTTTGTTTATCTGATAGTCAACTGAATTAAAGTTGTATAAATATTAGCCAATCACAGCTCGGTCGTACTGCGTAAGCTGTCATACCCAAAGTACTGAGAAACAGAGTTATTATAACAGCAATGCTCTGCACCAGAGCACCGTACTTGCCTAAGCAACGTTTGTGAATACTGGCCTTTGAGAGGTTAGGAACACATTATATGTTTATTTATATTTACATGGTATACCAACAGCATATTTAAAAAAAACATTACAATTTTGCATTACTTAAACTAAGGTCTAGTATGTCCAAATTATAGGTACACACATCGTTCACCTGTAACGTTTATTATAGCTTATAGCTCTATATGTTACGGTTAATTAAGTGTATTTGGTACTTATTCTGTGTTATAGGCTTATTGCCTGAAACAAAAACATTTTATTATAGCTGTTTGCCGCAGCGCGATCTGTTATAGCATCGCTCGCGCCATCGTAGTGCAGATTCTGACACGGCACAATACAAATAAATTTAAGCTTAAGTCGGTAACTTGCGACACACGCACAGGACACGGACGTCACCGGTTATGGTGTTTAAACAGAGGGCTCGGCCATTACGCACCTATTTCTCGCACATCGCTCATTACTCCTGCGTTTATTAACTAGATCGTTCGATATGGCACCCGCCCGTGACGGTTATATGTCGCTTGATACTGAATTGGACCTGCTTTTAATTATAATTTTTCTCGAATATGAAGTTTTGATGAAAGTAATAATTTTTCGATGTATTTTTTATAGCATTTGGCAAATGAAGCGATGTTCTTGTTTAATTGATCTCTACCATCAACCACAATATTAAAACGTCACAAGTACAAAATTAAGGTAATGGTCTGGGGTTTGCGTGGTTTTGCAAACGTTTGTACTTTGTTATCAACACGAGTGTCTGTTTTTGAACACTAATCAAAGAAAGCGGACGCTTTTTTGCGACAATCTTTCGTGATTACAGGTTGTCTTTTGCTTCCAGAGACTTGCCGAGTTTCACCGGTTGGTGGTTTCTATGATGCGAACTGTTAACCCTTTTTTTATCTCGGGGAAAAACGCGTTATCGCTACCACGACTGGAGGGTGAGTGGAAAGGTTATGTTGCTTCCCACGGTCTTACAGCCCAATGTCGGCACTCGAGAGTATAGCATTATCCGAGCGAGCATTGGACCGAGCCCCTAACACTATGTACACCCTACACCGGCATACCAACCAAAACCCGCGGTGGCCTTCTTTAGCGCCTACGGGACGGCCCCGGGGTATCTTGTTGCACAGAGATAGCTGCACGGAACCACCCCTGCACGATGCCGTATTGCGGCCCCTCTCTAAATGAGGAGGCTGAGAAGCTTCCGACCTCAAAAGCACGCTTTGCGTCTACAACTGCAGGAGACCGACCACCCGCATTGTCGTCCACCTCGTAGTCGCTTACATTAGACTAGTTGAGCGAGCAGACCCCCACTGCTCGCCCTGCGACTCTCGCTTATCCCATTTAGTCGCCTCTTACGACAGGCAGGGGATGCCGTGGCGAAATTCTTTAGATGCCCCCGGACCACAGGGCGGCTTACAAGTGTTGCAGTAGCGAGTTTGAGGGCGGAATGGTCTCTAAACGCTGCAATCGCTAATGCACCCACACATTTGTACATTGTAAGAGTAGAGAGCGGGGGTGCAGTGGTTGTTGAATGATAGAATGCGAAATAATGTTCATGGATTTAGTCCGTTATGTTACAAATGTTCAATGTTAATGTTTTACATTACTTAATGTTAAATGTTATGGCAGTGATAACTGAACCCGACTGCCTCTGAAACCGACTGTGTTACAACTACTACGCTACTGACAAAACATTACAATTTTAAGTAAATGCGTTGCGTGCATTTATGCTAACTAAAGCCTTCGGTCATATTACACCGAACATACATGATCTATAGAAGTGATTCATAATGTCCTGTTCACACAGTCTGATTCTCTTAGCGTATAACTGCTGGATTGATGATTATATTGTGCAAGATAAAAAAATATTCAACCGTCAATACCCTAATTTTATTAAATACTACGTGATTTTCGCAGCTTTGCTCGCTGGAAAACCCTCTCCTTTCCATCTTCCTGGGACTTTCGTTTTATTAAGGGCCAGTTTCACAGGTGGTATGTAAATTTGATTTGACAGTTGTCGTATTAAACAGCTAATACAGTACTCATTTTATTAACATTTATTCGGGTGCATAGATTAGAGTTTTTGTGTTTGGTCGGGTTATACATTTATGTGATAAATAGCGTTTATTAGTAAACGGTGTGATTGGCCCTAAATGTATTTTAACGGGATAAAAAATGTTAATGTAAAGTTTGTTCAATAAAATCCTTTCACTTTCTAATATTTTTTACAAACATCCAAACTGTCGCAAATGTAAGATCGCACATGCCAAAGGATGTCAAAGTTTTGGCAAAATTTTAACTAAACCAGGTGCAAAATTAGTGCACCTAAGTGTTGCACGCGGTGTCCGTAGTGTATCGCGGGTACAATCTGCGTTTGCGGGCACCCTCAAATTATAGGGGTATTACTGGACATTGTGCATCGCCAGACACCCTAACTGCGGACCTGGATATAAACGGACTTTTATTCTTTATTTAAATATGAGACTTTTGCTCGCCTGCCGCCCGCCTGAAAAAGTTTTTCCGGGATAAAAGTCCCGACATATTTTTCTGTTATAAAAAGTAGCCAATGTTACTGGCTCATAATGTAGCTTTGTATTGGCGAAAGAATTTTTAAACGGTCCAGTAGTTTTTCAGTTTATTCGTTACAAAAATACGAATCTGACCTCTTTTCCCATAGAAACCCTTACAACCAACGACTAGATAAATTTAAAATGTCAACTCTTCGTGATCGAAGACGGATTTCAGATTTGTGTTTTCTTTATAAACTAATAAATAGTCAAGTACGAAACAGTCATCTTCTAGAAAAAGTGTCGCTATCAGTACCTCACTCTTACCCTAGGCACAAAATCAAAAACATTTTTCGTACCCCTTTCACCAAAACTAATTTAGGTCTCCAATCACCTTTGCACCGGCTCCTCGATCAGTACAATTCAGTCCAATGCCACGATTCAGAAATCGACATATTTTCGAATTCCTTACAGGTCTTCAAACAAAAATTAAATAACTACAAATGGAACTAATAGAGGTTTTAATTACTCATTATTATATTATATTTTTTAATTGTTCCATCGATCTGTTTTTAGTGCTTAATTACTTAGTTTTAGATGTTATCTCTTTTTGTTTCGTTATTGCTAATGTAAGTCTGTAATACTTAATTTATATACATGCTACTTATCTTGCAAATGTTATGCGATCCATAAGTGTCGTGTATATCAGATCTTTTTCCTATATGTAAGTTAGTTTATAAATATTGTTAATATACACGATGTGGATGCGCTTATAATAAATAAATAAATAAATAATATTAATATGAATATGGTTGCGAAGGAAATCTAACATTTCCTCTCCGTCACAGTTGCACCAACCAGACATAGTTTGAACTATTATAGAAGAAGGACAATTAATTGCTCGTAATTATGAATTCCATACAAATTGATAAAATTTTAAATGTCTAAATGACATTTAACAGAAAAATACATTTCGACGCATTTTCTTATATGAAAAATTTACACTCTTTTTTAAGTATTCTTAAGAGTAAATATTTAAAAATCATAATACAAAATTAGGAAAAAAGTTTAGCGACTCGTTTCGGTTACTTACTCCTGTAAAGGAGTAATGCTGAGTTAGTAGTTGTAATAACTGCTAACAGATGTCGCTGGTCATCTCCTTTAAGAGAATTAAATACGGATCCTGAAATTAGCAATCGATGGCGGAAGTCGAGGTACCTCAATTGGAAGAGCACCGGCACGGTACGCCGGAGGTCGTGGGTTCGAGTCCCGCCTTCGACTGTTTCTTTTTCAGGATTCTATAAAAATATAAAATCATTAACCAGGCACTACATGGCCATTACATTACATGTATAAAAAATCATAATATAAAATTATTCTTAAGAGACTAATTAGAAACCAAACTTAACATACTACATGTATTTTAACATAATCAATTATCTAACATTGCATTTTAATCTATCTATTCCTAAGCATTTCACTTTAAATCGAAATTTAATAAAATTTCCCAAGTCCAAAGTCGTCAGAGTTGTACGAACTGTCCAAGTCAAATTTAAACGCAGTCACACGCATCTGCCTTCCGTCTCGAGGTAGCAATTACAACAGCCAGATAACAACATAACCATTTTAACTACTTTCCTTTGCCGAACCGCCAAATTACTCATTGTTTTATCTTTAATACGCGAATTTTGACAATTTTGACGTGTGTCATATAATTTGGTGATATTAAAAGAGTTGATATGGTTTATTAATAATCATTCTTACATTTGTATTATGTTCTATGACTGCCTCGATGGCGTATTTGTATTACAGTACGACTGCAAAGCTGAGGTCTCGGGTTCGATCCCCGGGTCGGGCAAAGTGATATTGAGTTTTTCTATTCAGTATCAGCTCGGAGTCTGGAATTTGTGCCCGATATGGCGATAGGCTCGCCCCCTATCACATCATGGGACGGAATAACGGCGAAAAGTGGGTGCACTAGTTGCGCCTCTGCCTACCCCTTCGGGGATAATAGGCGTGAGTGTATATTTATGTATGTATGTATGTATGTATGTTGTATTATGTTTTTATCAATTTCTTATGTTTAAGCTAAGTAGTTTTTCTCGTGTTTAAGCAGTGTAACTACTGAATATAATTAGACTTAATATCTTATGTCTCAGGATGACGAGCGTAGTGGAATGCCACACAGTACTTTGTAACTCAAGGTGCTGTATGGTGTTGCTACTGTTTATGGATGGTCGTATCGTTTACCATCAGGCGGACAGCATGCTCGTCTCGTCATTCAACGCCATATAAAATATAAAAGTAAAAAGTATGAAATAAGCCGAAATAGATGAAGTAGTCGTCTTAAACTATAAACTTAACACACAAGTAACCTACTCATCGAACCTCAGAACATGCTTTAGTCTTTATTCTATGCATCGCACATTTGACATTGGCAGAATTGTCGACATCGGCACACTTTGTGATTCAAAAAAAAAAAGGTTGAAGTAAAAGTCCGTAACATGCCATCGTCAATTTGAACGCGAATCAATTTTGATTAAGTTATTTCACAGATTAAAGAATCAGAATTAAATTTACACTTCATGTCTTACAAATACCCGTGTTTTTTTACGATTTTTTTTTATTTATTCCCAAAAAATTTTCTGTATAACACCTTATTTAGTTGGTTCTGTATCCGTGGTAACCTTTTGATTTATTTATTATTGCCAAAATCTTCACATATTATGTAAATTCGGTGCAATTTTGTATCGAAATCACTTTATTACTAGGACACAAAATGTTAACTAAAATTGGCTATTTAAGACTTGCTCCACGGTCCATTCTTGAATATCGAATGCAATAGAAAAACAATAAAAATACCATACATCATAAAGAACATTCGAACAAGATATTACCTATTCACTTATAACCTTTTTCGTTTGGAGTATAGTTAATTGGAATGGAAGGGACACAGTATAAACTCTCTTCAAGAATGAAAGAGAGAGATATATTTTAGTGCATCAACTTTAAACGATGGGCGTGACCGAATAGATAACCCGAGATCGGGTGCGAAACGGGTTCTTTATTTAAATTTTATTTTTATTGAAATGTATTGTGTCATCAAATTGATTGAAAAGTAAGTCAATCTGTCCATCTCCTAGTAAAAGCTTGGAAATAAACATACCTAGAATTATTTTAGTCTCACTAGAAATCTTATCTAATTTTGCTTATTTTTTTTGGTATCATATTAGTGCTTGCAAATTATAGGTTCAGTCATACACACAGTTCTAACTCATCTAAGTGTTGTCTAGTGAATGCTAAGAACTAAGAGAGCCAGCTGCCAGACAACACCTAGGCTTGAAGCAAATACGTGGATCACGAATTTATATATTTAAGAAAATTGTAAAAAGTAATTTACATTACAGAGTAGTGTTTCTTAAAATAATAAGAAATGAAGATTATGTTTAAAAAGTAACACAAAAAAAATGTAGCACGGTTTTCATTCAATTTCTATTTCGTTAATATTGTTACCGTAAATTCATTATTTTGTAACATTTTGCTATAAATATTAGAAGATCGCCGTATTCCTGTAAACGACCCCTCACAGTTTGTAATGAAGGACGATAAAAACTAAAATCAACCCCAATCACCAATATGTACCCAACCGTGCGACATCGCAACACAAAATTAGGGGAAGTCCCGCAATACGACGCTCTCTTATTAGTAGAGAAAGAGCTCTTGTCAACAAAAAAAAAGAATTAGAAATTTCCTGCATACACCCGACACAGCAGTACGGCATTTTGCCCCTTTGGAGGTATTCGGTAGTGTTAACATACCTATTCTCGCCGGATATGATAGCCCCTTGGATTAGGAGACCTATTTCCATTTACCGTTTAAAATTCCAGACTGCAGGCTGATACTGAGCTGATAAAACTAATATCCCTTTATCAGATTCGGGGATCGAAACCGAAACCTCTGTTCGGCAGCCGTACTTTTACTACTACTTCACTATTATATAAAGATTCAATGGACAATATATTAAATAAAGATTCAATGGACAATTGATGACAAAAAATTAAGCCCGGAGTTTCTTTCTGCCTTTCTTCTTCGGGTAGTCATTGCTTAGGTAGCTAGTGAAAGGCTGGTAGGTTAGCTAGGCTAGGGCCTGTAGTGTCCTCACCGGTGAGGATCGCGACGCGTGCCTCTCATTAATTTTAATAAAAAATATTCTTTTTTTATCTCTTTCCTGCCAGCCCGAGCTTGGCTTCTTTATATTTAGTTTACATTGATTTTGCTCCCTTTAAATATGTCTTTAGTTATATAAGTGACTATTTGTAATAATAATTTTTAATTGAATGTATCTTGACATATCATAAGTGCAACTATGTTCGCCTACGTGATGAATAAAGTATTTTATTTTATTTATTTATTTTTTATTTATAAAACAAAATGCTGTTAATGTAAACTCAAAAACTACTGAACGTATTTTGATACGGTTTTCACCAATGAACGGAGTGGGAGTGATTAAGGTATACCTATGAGTATAATTCATGAAAATTATATCAAAAACCAAATTCCATGTGTATAGTAACCAATAAAATATACATCACAAACGATGTCAGTCCTTGTCAACACACCTCTTTTTTAAAGGTCAGTCCACAAAACGATCATTCCATAGTCCATCATCATCATCAGCCGTATGACGTCCACTGCTGAACATAGGCCTCCCCTAAAGATTTCCAGACGGACCTGTCAAAAGCGACCTGCATCCAGCGCGTTCCTGTTACGTTTATCAAGTCGTCTGTCCGCCTTGCAGGTGGACGGCCGACGCTGCGCTTGCCAGTACGTGGTCTCCACTGGAGAACTTTTTTGCCCCATCTGCCGTCAGTTCTTCGAACTATGTGCCCTGCCCATTGCCACTTCAGCTTGCTTCCATAGTCCATCGCGTGACGTCATTTCGCAGGCATCCTAGTATTCTGCAACATCGCCTTGCACCAATTTGATATGTCACTTCTTTCCTCGTATACCTATCTTGTGTTCTATATCATTGGACGTTAGTTTTGATGTGTTATTTGTATAACGCATAAAATAAGAGCACCCTGACATCATTAGTTTTTTGTTAGACGCATCAAGTTTTTTCCCTAGCCACGTGCGGTCAACGATGACAAAAAATCACATTACACTGCACCTTTCAGCACTAATAGATTATAAATAACGTGCCACTGGGGAGTAACGGTATTTTAGTATTATTGACCAAAAAAGATTGTAGAATACTTGTATTCGGTTGGACAGCGAGCACTGTATCTACACTAGTAAAACCGTGATGAACCGGCTCATAATTGTCTCGCGTTCTGGGATCAACTTTTGTATATTCAGTTTCAAATCTACTCCATCAAGTGCAAGAGGTTTTGCCGCGTCCATCTACAAATACTGGTAGATTACTTGATGGTAGGCCTCTTGTATATGATAATCCGGCTGGGTAACTTCATGTGCAATGTCTATTAAGCAGCAATGTTGAGGCACTGTTGTGTTTCGATTTGAGGGACATTGGAGTTTCTGCCTATAGGCATTAGATTGGAAATTGCAGCTTCTGCAACTAGGTGTTAGGTTTAAAATATAATGTCTCAGAGTGACAAGCGCAAAGCATCACCCAGTACGTTATAATTTGTACATCAAACTAGCTTTGATCCTTTCGTGAAAGAGTTTTTCCGGGATAAAGGTGCCATGTGTACTTTCCCGAGATAAAACCTATCTTCTTTCTAAGATCTGTCTCCATACCACCAATTCTTCGAAATCTATTCAGTTATTTGAGTGTATTGCATTTAGACAGACAGACGCGATGAGGGAAGTTTGTTTAACAATATGTGAGGTCATGGTTTCTTAATACAGATGTACAGAACATTATTCAAACACCTGATAATGTTGTAAAGTATTAAATAGTGATACTTAATTCATTATCATTGCATATTATTTGGGGTGCGAAGTCAGGAAACCTCCACGTGGTGCACCCTGGGCAACGGAGCGTCGGTCGAGTTGATCGGCGCAACGGCCAATATCCTGACAACAGTGGTCTCGGCGGTCGTCGCCGCTTTTTGCGGTGGCTGCCGCATTTTTAGATGGTGGGCCCGTTTATTCGGGCGGCTCCCGGTTCATCCGGGAGTGTCGACGGGCTCGGTGTGCGCTAACACCGCCCCGAGCAGGCAGCGGGGGGGAACCTTCCTCTCCGCTGTCACCGTTGCAGATCGTAATCTAGCATGGAGGTCCGTGGACATGTCTCGCGCTCCTGCTGGACCGAGGGTCTTGGCTTAATCGCCCGGACCACGAGGGAGAAAACCTCTATAAAAAGTTCCCCGAATCCCAAGCGGCGGCGCACCGCGAGGGGATGCATGGCCGATGGGTAGTTCGGTCACTAGTGCGACCCCCGCCGGAGTACCGGCCGACCCTCTTGGCGGGTTACGCTAGGCTTACCCAGGTACAGGGGGCACTGCCTGGGTGGACTCTTATTTCCCCCATACTCGTGGGATTCAATATGAATTTACAACCGAAAATAACTTTGACGAGGGTGCCTACTCCAGTTCCGGCTGGAGAGGCGGAGATTGGTGGGCGAAAGCCCGTTGATGGCGGACAAAGAGTCGGCGCGGACAAGATGTCCACAGGCGTCGACTCTGAGTCGAGTATGAGCGTTTCCTCCGCTCGGAGCCGTAGGCTCTGGAGGAAACGCTCAGAGGTGAATAACAGCAGGTCGTCCTTAGGGAGCGACACTGAGGAGCCGGTCCCGAAGACGCAAGCGACAACCGGACGCGGCAGAGGAGGACCATCTTTGGTCGACGATTCCGTCGACCAAAGAAAGAAAGCCAAGGCGCGCGATCTCCTGCAGCGCAGGGAGGCCCGCCAAAGGGCAAGGAGGGAGGAGAGCGAGGAGGGCATGGTCCTTCGCTCTGTCGCCAAACCGAAGGTGCCCGCCGAGGAGGTGGCTGTCGCTGCAGCGGCGGAACCGGCACCGAGCGCTCGCCCCAAAGGCGAGGCCAAAAAGTGGCGTGACAAGTGCGCCAAATTGGAGGAGGCGGTGAAGGAGCTGAAGCGTGAAAACGCTTCTCTCCTTCGCCGTCTGGAGGAGCTGGCAGCAGTGGAGGCCAAGTGGCAGGCCAGGATGGAGTCCGTCCTCGCAGGGCCGGCCCAGAGGCCTCCACTGGCCCATGAGAGAAGGTCCACCCCCGGGGACATACCACTCCCCGTCCAGGGTGGCTTCGTTGGGGGAGCTCCCCAGCCTTCCTCTAAGGGGAAGGGGAGGGGGAAGGGGAAAGGAGCAGTGCAGCCTGCTCCTCCTCTTAAGGCTCCTGCCATCGGGGCCGGGCCCTCCACCTCTGCTGCCGTGGCGGTCGCTGGACCGTCTGGGGTGCCCCAGAAGGGGAGGGGGAAACGCGGTCCTCCTGCTCCCCCCGTCGCGAAGTCCGCTCCGAGGGAGCCCCGCCCACTGCCACCGGCCCCAGCGTCCATGGACGCTGAATGGACCGTGGTGGTGGGGAAGAAGAAGCGGGGGAAGCCCAGCCCCGCTGCGGCGCCTGCGGCGAAGCCGCAGAAGAAGGGGCAGAGGCGCAAGGAGCCCAAACTGCGTCAGCCACGCTCGGCGGCCATAGTGCTGTCGCTGACGCCGGCGGCGGTGGCCAAGGGCCTAACCTACGCCAAGGTGCTGACGGACGCTCAGCACCGCGTGGACCTCGCCGGCCTCGGCATTGACAGGCTGAGGCCCAAGGTGGCAGCCACGGGTGCCATGCTGTATGAGGTGCCCGGGGCTGAGTCGGAGCAGAAGGCGGACTCCCTCGCCGCAAGGCTGAGGGAATGCTTTGGCGGGTCGGAAGATGTCCAAATCTCCCGGCCCACCAAGTGCACTGAGCTGCGGCTGTCGGAGTTGGATCCGGCAGCCACTTCCGAGACGGTCGCAGCGGCACTCAGCGTTGCTGGCGAGTGCGCAGTCGACGCCGTCAAGGTCGGACAGATCCGGCCTGACCGCTCCGGCCTGAGCGCAGTTTGGGCCAAGGTGCCAACTAAAGTGGCACAGAAAATAAAGGCGGGCCGCCTGATGGTGGGGTGGACAGTGGCCCGGGTGACGGTGCTAGGGGCGCGCCCGATGCGCTGTTTCCGTTGCCTTGAGCACGGACACACGCAGAGCACCTGCACCGGAGGAGCGGACCGCAGCGATCTCTGTTATCGCTGCGGCAAACCGGGCCACAAAGCCCGCGGATGCGAGGCCGCGCCGAACTGCGCAGTCTGCGCGGCCGCAGGGAGGCCCGCCAAGCATCCGGTGGGCGGGAAGGCGTGTCCCGCCCCCTCCCGTCGCGATAGGCGCCGCGACGGGATACGAAGTGCTGCTGCCGCTGGGGCTTCGACCCAGCCGCAGTCAGCGAGCCCACCGCAAGGGGCCGCGATGGATGTGGTAGAGATCGCCCAATAATGGAATTAAATTTCCTCCAGGCGAACATCAACCACTGTGCCAGTGCCCAGGACCTGTTGTCCCAAAGCCTGGCGCAGTGGTCGGTGCAAGTGGCCGTGGTCGCTGAGCCGTACTTTGTCCCCCCCCGGGATAACTGGGCTGGGGACCTTGACGGCTTGGTGGCTATCATCAGCCGGGGCGCCGCTGGCTCCCCACCCTTCGAAAAAGTAGCGAAGGACAGGGGATGCGTGGCGGTTCTGTTGGGAGACATTTGGATAGTAGGAGTGTACTTTTCTCCCAACAGACCCCTCGCCGAATTTGAGTCTTTCCTCGTTCGGCTGGGGGCCTTGGTGGAACAAGGCCAACCTCACCCGGCGGTCGTCGCCGGCGACTTCAACGCCAAGTCCGTGGCTTGGGGTTCGCCGGCGACGAACGGTCGTGGTCGGGTCCTGGAGGAATGGGCGATCTCTGTCGGCCTGGTCGTCCTGAACAGGGGGTCGGTGGACACGTGCGTGCGGCACAACGGCGGGTCGATTATAGACCTGTCGTTTGCGAGTGCCGCCGTCGCACGCCGTGTCCGGGACTGGAGAGTCCTCGTGGGCGTGGAGACGTTGTCGGACCATCGTTACGTCAGGTTCGGCGTCTCCGCGTCCCCGAGTGTCCAGTCCGGTGGTGTACCGAGTGCCCCAAATCAGGACGGCCCGCGGTGGGCGCTTCGTCGCCTCGATGGGGAGGCCCTAGTGCTGGCCGCTCTGGTCATGTCGTGGCTCCCCGTGCCGGACGCGCCGGTACGGGTTGAGCAGGAGGCGGAGTGGTTCGGGGTGGCAATGTCGGATGTCTGCGACGCCGGCATGCCCCGAGCTCTCCGCCGTTCGCCGGTGCGACAGGTGTACTGGTGGTCGGCGGAGCTATCGCAGTTGCGCGCGTCGTGCGTTGCTGCGCGCCGCCGATACGCCAGGCATCGTCGTCGCCGGCTCAGAGAGGAGAATCACGCAGACCAGGAGCGGCAGCTCTATGGCCTCTACAAAGAGGCAAAGAGAGCGCTGCGGGTGGCCATTCATGGGGCCAAGGTCGCGGCACGTAAGGCGTTCGTGGGGACTCTCGACAGGGACCCGTGGGGGCGCCCTTACCGTGTGGTGATGAAGAAGCTTCGCCCAGCGGCGCCCCCGCTGTCGCAGAGTCTCCGGCCAGAATTACTGGCCAACGTAGTCGCGGCCTTGTTCCCGGCCACCGAGGAGTTCACTCCTCCACCGATGGCGCCACCGGATGTGGCGTCATCGTCGAGTGAGAATCCGGCAAGGGATATCCCGGAGGTTTCGCCCGCTGAAATGCGGGCGGCAGTGCTTCGGCTGCGGAGCAAAAACACGGCCCCAGGGCTCGATGGCATCCCCGGGAAAGCCTGGGTGCTAGCCCTCGAGTACCTGGGCCCGAGGCTCCGCAGCTTATTCACCGCCTGCCTGGAGCAGGGCGTCTTCCCGGTGCGTTGGAAAACCGGGAAGCTCGTCCTGCTGAAGAAGGGAGGACGACCCGCAGAGTCGCCGTCGGCCTACCGGCCCATCGTGTTGCTCGACGAGGTGGCAAAGCTCTTCGAGCGCATCATCCATACCCGCCTCGTCGAGCATCTTGAGAGGGTCGGACCAAATCTGGCCGACGAGCAGTTTGAATTTAGGAGGGGACGTTCCACTGTCCACGCGATTCTGCGGGTGAAGGCACAGGCGGAGGATGCAGTGGCCAGAGGCAGTGTAGTGATAGCTGTATCATTGGATATATCCAATGCTTTCAACTCGCTGCCCTGGCCCTGCATCCACGAGGCACTGCGGTACCACGTGGTGCCGCCCTATCTCCGGCGTTTGGTGCACGCGTACCTGTCTGACAGGCACGTGGTGTATCCGGGCGCCGATGGGTGGCACCGAAGAGCGATGTCGTGCGGTGTTCCACAGGGCTCGGTTTTGGGCCCTCTCCTGTGGAACATCGGGTACGACTGGGTGCTCCGTGGTTCCAATCTCCGGGGCGTCGGCGTGACTTGTTACGCCGACGATACGTTAGTCACGGCGACTGCTGGGACCTTCCGGGACGCCGCAACTCTGGCGGCGGCGGGCACCGGCCAAGTAGTTGGGAGAATCCAACGTTTAGGGTTGAAGGTGGCCCTCGAGAAAACCGAGGCCGTGTGTTTTCACGGACCTCGGAGAGGGCCGAGACGTAGGAGGCGTCGGGTGGACGACTGACCGACGTCTCCCGCCCTGTGGATTGGGGGCGTTTGGAGAATTCCACCACGGTATCCCCTGCCTGTCGTAAAAGGCGACTAATAGGGGCCTCCGGGGGTCACGGGTGGGCGGGACGTGCCGCCCACCCATTAGTCTAGCCAACTTCTGTGACCCCCGTGATGGACATGTCCAAGGCAGCGTGTCTCACGCTGCCTCGGACACCAAAAAGCGGACACGATACGGTGTTTCGGGGGCTTCTGAGCCCCCGCAACAGGGGAAAAAAGGACCGCAAAAACGCGGTACGCGCAGGGGCGGTTGCGGACGACAACTTAGACGTGAGTCGGAGGAAGCCCGCAGCCGTCCCTAATGAGCCGAAGATGGCCATGTTAAAAAAAAAAAAAAAAAAAAAAATTGCTTATTATTTAACCACTTTTGAAAATCCACATCTCGTTTTTACTTGCCCCATTTAGAATTCTTTCGTTTGGAGGACAGATTCAGGATATAATATTAAGAGAAGACGCTCTTGAAGCTTTTGGACACAGCGTTCGATATTTGAATAGCAATTGGACTTTATTAAAACTACTTCCAAATGCATAAAGAGGTAACTTTCAAATGATATAATCGTGATCGCTATCGACAGTTTTGTTAGCATGGACGGGCCAGCTCGAACGCCTACTACTAAATGTTTGTGCACAAATATTATTTCCTAATACTTACGCCCTTACATCTTACTGTACGGCGGATTTTTTGTATACTATTATTTTTTTTAATACCTTCGAAGGCAGACGAGCTAACGGCCCACCTGATGGTAAGTGGTTACTGTCGCCCATGGACGTCAGGAGTGCCAATGGCACAGCTAAGCTGCTGCCTACCGTAAAAAAACATTTTTTTAACCTCGTTTGAAGGAAAAGTCATAGTGCTGAGGAAACACCGTGGGAGGAAGTTCATTCATGTAGGTAGGTACTCATTGTTAGCTAAACATACCAATTAAATAAAGCAATAAACATTATTTTAATATACCTAAATCCGCACCTGTTTAATCGCAATCAAGGCTAAACAAAGTTATTCCTCGCAAAAACATAACCTCAAACGTCATCTGTCAACTCGCTGTCAGCTGTCACTTTGACGTCTCCGCGATTTTAATTCGACAGTTTTTGGGCACAAGCTTATGTCAATCGTACATTGTTAGTTGTAATTGCCGCGTGATTGCGACTAATTTTTAATAATTAAATAACCACCTGTTTTGTTAGCGTTAGTAAAGTGTTATTTATTTGAACACCTTTAACTTTGACGTGTTAGGAAATTAGAGTCTCATAGAAGGGGTACTAATTGGGTGTATAATGACAAATTGTTTCTTTATTTCGATTGTATATTCCAATGAGTAGTTTCGACTGCATCGATGTTTGACAAACATTTATTTTATAGCATATATTTTATTGGAACAGGTGGTAAATTACCTAATAGGTAACCTTCTTGACTAACTCTATAAGTGAAACTAAAATAGCAAAAGATTATTTGATGCATTAGCGAACTTGACGCGAGAGGCAGTCACTGCATTGTCAAATTTAAGTTGAGAAACAACCTTAATTAGGCGCTGCACTGACACTCTTGATTTGCTGCTGAGATTTGTTGGATTTGCTTGCATCTGTCTCTTTCATCGTTGAGTAGTGTTTTCATTGGCAAAATCATTGCCTGACAGCGATGGAGCCATAAACTAAAGAATTGAATTGAGTAGTGTTTTCAAGAAGATTATAGTGTTTTAAATAATTTGACAGCGTCTACGTGACACCTTTCCTATTTTGAAATTCCAACAATAGTACAACTTTAAAATTCTTCATATTGGACTAAATCTGCCTCGGTGGCGTAGTTGTATTACAGTACGACTGCAATACTGAGGTCTCGGGTTCGATCCCCGGGTCGAGCAAAGTGATATTGAGTTTTTCTATTCAGTATCAGTTCGGGATCTGGAATTTATTTATTTAGTTATTTGTGCTATCACATCATGGGAAAAGTGGGTGCTCTAGTTTTGCCTCTGCTTACCCCTTCGGGGATAAAAGGCGTGAGTGTGTGCATGTGTGTGTGTGGACTAAATCTAGACCAACAGTTTAACCCTGGTTATCAGGCAAACTGGATTTATCCAACAAACTGTGATAAGAAATTTCCTTGCAAATATTTTGCTTTCTCTCTTTAAGGATATATCAACATAATAGCAGGTATTCAGTAATCACCTAATAACACGTCAGGAATCGAATGTTGTACTTACAGATAAAAAATCTCAAAGTGTGCCCCACCGTACATTATCAGAGAAGTTTATCACATAGTGATGTAGCGGTGAGTGTTGAGAATAAGACATTGAACGTTTTCCTCTCATAAAGTTAAAGTTTGACATGACTTGAAACATTTTGAACACGGTTTTCGGCGAATACTACTACTACTAATCGAACATTATTTTAATAATGGCAATTATTTTTATTTTTTTCGTAAGTTTTTGACGAAAGAATTTAATAAAGAATCTTGATAGTACTGGATTGTTCATCAATATTATTTAAATTAGGATTTGGCGACCGCTAATAAACTTGGTTCAATGTAAAGGATATTAAATAGACATGCTACATGTCCTTCAATCATCTTATCTAATTTTTAATACAGGAATGAAGCAACGATTGGTGTAACTTGGAATATTTTTGAATTTGGAAATACTATATTATCATTTCCCATTTTAATCTTATATATTTTATATTAAATCCGTTAATGATACGTAAATAACTACTGTATTAAAGGGTTTTACGCATAGGCATATACAATTCTTCCTGATATGACCATATTACGGTAATACTGATATTATGTGTCTCCAAAAACACACAGCATTGAGATGAAGAACGCAATCATTTGATTCGGTTAATCCAAAGATAATGTCAGTTCAATACATACCAGAATGTCCAATCTTGTTTCCCACAATTGCACCAGAAGGCGCTGTTCTACTTTCGAGCGCAACTCTAGCTGTCAACTCATAGCGTCGTTTTGATTCGAACAGATCAGTTCGGTAAAGTTATTAATTAAATTAAAACTTTACCAAACATTTACCAAATATTAATTATAAGTGACAACAAAAGTGTTAAAGTGTGTGTTGTACACAGCATTGTATTTTTGGTAAGTTTTTGGAGCCATTTAGTAAAGACGACACGCAAAATAGAAGCGCAAACAGAATAGGTACCGGTCAAGAATATGTTGCCTCGGATGGGGAACAGATCACGACCCGAAGCTTATGCAAAATAGGTACCTGTAGGTCACCAATTTGTTGCCCCGGAACTTTATGGGGAACAAGTCTCGACTCGAAACTCATGCATATCGGATATCATTGAGTGGGTACTTCCTCATCCTTGAAATATGAGGGCATAGCTTCACCCTTATCTATGAAACGTGCGAGTACTTCTTAGCGCAGGAACAGGCACAAACATGTGCGTAAGGTTCAGATACGCGTGTCGACTCGCTAATGACTCAGTTTTATTTAGCTAATTATTCTTAAACTATTTGCGCCAATTACCAAAATTTTCTTAATATGTCCCTTTAAAATAAACATGTTAGTTACATTTAACAATAATAGGTTTCGTGATAGCTCCAGACAACCTGTTATTAGATACACCTATATTGGCTTGGGACAATCTGGAATATAGTTGATATGAAAATAAAGACATTCCATTCACATGTATAGAATAAACACAAAGTAAACCTACAAATCTGTTGTGAAAAGCTTAGCTCAACCATGTTTTTAGGCTTAAAAACCAGTAATATATTAAGGCATTTTTATGAAATTATTGGTTATTATTAAATTACCATTACAATACTATGATTATACATGGTATTATGTAGTAAAGTAGAACTGACAATAGTGCACATAGAATTGCAGTCCATAAATGAGCATAATCAATTATTATAGCTCCGAGGCCAACCAAATTTGGATTACATATTTTATTTCAAATTATTGAATAATAATAAAGATAAAGAAACTGGGACTAATATGTGCCCACACAATCAGATCTTAAACAAACCAATATATCAGGTTTAGAATTACCTTACTGTATGATATACCAGCTTCAAAACTGCCTGCGTATAATATATAGAGACACTACTGTCTATCTTACAGTAACTTTCTGGATTTGTTGTGTTAAAAGTTTTGTTTCTGCTAGTCTTCTTTTGTCACAGTAACATTAATGATAATACCAGGCCTATCAGGGAACTTCAGATGAGAAAGGATTTTTTAAGCCTTACAGGGTGAATTAATAGATATATTAGCCCTCTGCCAATTACTCAAAAAATAAAACAGGTGCTTAATTGCCATTTATTTGCACTCATACATGGACCTCATCTGAATTACCTACAATACAAATATTCTTTATTGTAACCATTTTAACATAGAAAAAGAATCGAATATTATACAATTTTCTTAAATATATTATGGTGTATAATAGAGCGGCCTTATCAATGCAAGCTACCAAGTACAAGTACCTTCCTAAGAATTCTACAAAAAAGTAATTGGTGTGTTGTGAAGTTTGCAAACTAGCGCTAAACCAATATGGTGGTCAAAGGCCTATAACCTCTCAGTTGCAGAGAAGGTCAATTCCTTGCAGTAAGATAATATATTTTTCATAACAGCTATTATCATTATATTAATTGTACCTCTGAGAGAGATGTTAAAGATTTTCTCCTGGGTTAGTACTACTTTATGTTAACGTCACCCTCTTTTTTTATCTAAGCATTGCGGAAGTGCACTCCTTCATTGGTTACTTAGAACGGAAAGATTGCCCAATTAACCTACTTTTGATTTGGCCTATCTTGAACTCCCATGTACAATTTGCAGTAATTATGAACTGGGTTGTATAAACCCTACACTAGAGAGGGAACAAATATGTATATGGTAATAAGGTGCACCTGCTTATTTAAAAAAAAAAAAAAAAAAAAAAAAACCAAGCAGGCTGCAAAGATCTCGGAGATGCTTGCAACCTTGAAATCTTGGGTTTGGTATGTTAATTATCAATTGTAACAACCTAACATTTTACAGCTAAATAGCTATATTCTGAATTGACTTCAAAGTATATTGAGCAGGCATCAACCTTGCAAACCATGCAATAGTCCATTGGTGACTGTACTGTAAAACACTGTTGCAAGACACAGTTATTTTCTTGAGAATTCACATTGTGAGACCAAAGAATGATACTGCCTCACGGAGTACCTCAGGAACTCAAATGATGGTTTGATACAGTGGAGAACAGTAAAACTCTACTATGCAAAAAAAAAAAAAAAAAAATATGTGAGCAGCTGCTCAAGAATTAGCCACATAATGTTCTAATGCTCAGTAGTACCAGCAGTGGTCAGTGCCTTGTAACATAAAATCCCAACCAAGTGGACATTACCAATAGGTTGTGTAAGGTGGCGTTCACTCTATATATAAAATTGACATCATTGTTACTTGATAGGTACCAAGCAGACTAAACAGTGGTGCAAATCATCTCTGAAGAGATGGACCTACCTACAATGGCACTTATTACCAACAGCCTCGGAGGCAACTTTTTTATAATAAAAAGGGTGGTTGTCTTAGAAGTTCAGGTCAAGTCCGAATATTTGACAGAAAATATACCACTATTGTACAGGTTTACACAAACCCAAATTTTAAATAATTATGGGTTGGCAATATGTACTGTTTACTTTATATACTGTTTTATTACATTGCCAACGGGGGTTGCCTGCCACCCACATGAACCCCAAGGTCCCTGCATATTTAAACTGTGCAGAAGGGATATATAATAGGCAATTAAATTGACACAGTGCTTTTTAGCGCCTTAAACAGTAGGCGTAGTGGTAGTAGTATGTACTTCACTAGTAAGTGAAAGCACTAACTCACCCAATTCAAATAATGAACCTACGGAAGGTTCTTATTGATTAAACCTCACTAGTAAGTGAGAGCATTAACATACATAATTCAAATTATGAACCTGCTAAAGGTTGTTATTGATTGAACCTCACTAGTAGGTGAGAAAATTAACATGCATAATTCAAATAATGAACCTGCAGAAAGTTCCTTTTTATTGAATCTCACTAGTAAACAACATTAATCACTATTATTCAAATAATGAACCTGTGGAAGGTTCTTATTGATTGAACCTGCGGAAGGTTCTTAGTGATTGAACCTGCGGAGGGTTCTTAGTGATTGAACCTGCAGAAGGTTCTTAGTGATTGAACCTGCGGAAGGTTCTTAGTGATTGAACCTGCGGAAGGTTCTTATTGATTGAACCTGTGGAAGGTTCTTGACAAAATGTCTCATCAGGCAAAACTGGGGGGGTGGAGCATAGCTATTTGGAGCTAGAAGAAGAGAAATCACTTATTTAAGGAAAAGTGGTCTTTCACCACCTTATCCACCTTTAGTGTCCAAATAGAAAATTGTTAGTCTAGTGCAATGATAACAAATCAGAAGACATAAGGTCTAGTCATGATGCAGCTTGATTTTAATTTGCAGGCAGTACTGTTTTATTACACAAATTAATGATGTTAGATGCTTGTATAACTACTGTAGAAAAAAAGTTATCAAGAGTCATCCAACAAATCCTAGATTTTTTCTATATATAACCTATGATAATTTTCAAACACATGATTTATTATAAATACCACTAGTACATCATAACTAACTTCAGGCTATGTATTTCATACCCTGATCCCCATTTTGGAACTGTTGGGGAAGAGATTACCACTCTGCTCAGGCTGGTTCATGGGCCAAGATCTGGGTAAAGAACAAACAGCTGTGTCCAGACTATCAGGCAGTTGCTAAATAGGTATCCAGAACCCATATTATAATCTCAGCTACTCAGATGAAAGAACTAAATTATGTGTCTCAACTCTCAGAGCAGTTAAATGACATAAAAATGTTTTATTTTATTTTTTTATACCAGTCATAGAAACTGTTAAATTAGCATCAAATACCAGAGTGGCTGGCTGAATATTTGTATTTTTTAACAAATTACTATTCATGCATTTCTGTGTAGATAGATAGATAGATAAAATAGAAGTAAATGTTTAATTTGACTACAAATAATACATTGTATATACATAGACAACAGTCAAGTACACATCCATTTATAAAATATTGTAGCCGCAATGAGGCCCCAGCTTAGCAATATACCTAGTATTCTATCAACGGTAGCATCAAAAGGGTAGTATAATATGAATATTATAATGGAAGATATTCTGAAAAGAGCTAACCGGGAATCTGTAAGCACTTTATTGAAAGATATCTTGTCAGGAGATTTACAGACTCAGTGTTCATACTGATGTTTTATTTTAGGATAATTTTTAAAGGGTTTCAATGTATAATTTTTTGTTTTTATAAATTTTTGATCTAATTTCTCATGATACTCTTGATTTGAGTGTATAAGATACCACTTAACTATAAAGTGTTTAAAATTTTATTATTATTACTATGATCTCTTAATATGACAAATAACTAATAAGAGTTTTTTAGTTTTATCCAAGCTTTCTTTTTGTTAAGTTTGTTTTATGGAGTTTTTCATAAACAATTCTAGAAGAAAAAATAGTACATTCACAAATCATGTGAATTATTTCTTTTTATATTCACATAGCGTCGATTGTATTACACCAGCAGATATCAAACAGGTCTTCATCTCAATGCTGTGTGTTTTTGGAGACACATAATATAATTGTTTTGCATTAAAACAAAACAATTATTATGTGTTGAAGAAAACACACAGCATTAGTACAAGGATCTTGCTGGTGATGAAGACTTTATGAGTTGACAGCTAGAGTTGCGCTCGAAAGTAGAACAGCGCCTTCTGGTGCAATTGTGGGAAACAAGATTGGACATTCTGGTATGTATTGAACTGACATTATCTTTGAATTAACCGAATCAAATGATTGCGTTCTTCATCTCAATGCTGTGTGTTTTCTTCAACACATAATAATTGTTTTGTTTTAATGCAAAACAATTATAATGTATACTGCCAGCAACATGAGCGCGCGTATGCGCGTGCGCAGTGGGTGCCGCACCTGCTGCGCACGAGTTGACAAAACCACTGTAATTGTACACAAATTTCGTCCCAAACACATGCCCCGGACGCTGACTCCTTAGGGGCTTTAATTGTATAGAGGACCTTGTAGTTATTTGAGTTAATATGATTACTGAATGATTGGGAGACTGATGCAAATTATTGATAGATATGAGTCTGCTTTCATTTTGTTATCGATATGCCAACCTTCAGAGCACTCTCTAAGTATTTTTCATATAGCAATAGCTTTTGTTCGCGGTTTCACCCGCGTGAAAGAGTTTTTCCAAGACAGAATTCCCGCTGTATTTTCCTGGGATAATATGTATTATAGCCGATTATGAAAACAAATCTATGGGATCCACCAAAACGATTGTATTCTTTAAATTAAAAAAAAACAAACCGGTAAAAAAATTACAGACGCGAAATATCAAACAAAAAAACACACGTCGAATTGAGAGGCTCCTTTTTTTTTTTGAAGCGGTTAACAATAATAAATATCTGTTACTGTCGCATCGTGGTGCTAACTCGATCGAGTTAGCCCATTCGTGACTCCATCATAATACAGTCTTGAGTATGGCCACTATCGATCTGAAGCTCTACTACATTTGCAAAGACCTGTAAATCAATAGTCCCTGAATAAACATAACACTTTAAATATTTTAAATAATACAATTGCACATGCTCGCCCCTCAAAATAGATTCTCTGATTTTAATGACTTGATCTAACCATTTACCGCAGATAATGACTAACAACACGGTAACAATATGGCGCCCCTACGAGTCACCCTACCCTACTTGAAGGCGGCTTTGTTGTGTAAACTTAATAACTTAATAAATGACACATCAATAGGAAATTAAAACTTTTGAAAATCTAATTTGAATTATTTAATTTTTTTTTTTATTTGATCTCCGGTAAGATTGGCAAAGGAATCTTATTACATACAGTCTATGAAAGTGTATTATCTTTAGTTCGAATATTAAAATGATTTAGATGCTTATTATCCAGAGCATCGGGAGTTGCTCGCAAGGCGTCATCCGCTATTAGTAATATTATATAGGTACTGAGTACAGATCTATACATATAGTATTGAGTTGGTTACAATATATTGAGACCTAGATATCACGAAGGTTGGCCAGCTATTTGTTAGTGATTACCATAGAGTAAACAGCAATATAAGGCCACATAGTATCCTTCTAAATTGGAAAATCGTCATTCCAAAAGCATTTTTCTGCCCATAAAGACAGTCTAGAGTTAAATTTAAAACCCATCTCATCTCTATTTATTCACCCTCTTATACTCTTATTAACCGCAACCAAACCGCATTGATTTGATCCAATGTTCCAATTACATGATTATTTATGTGGCAAGTCAGGTTTAACACTTGCGCCGACACCGGCCGGTCGCTTTGACCCGTAAGTGCTTTTCTCGCGAACCCACTCTGCGGTGTGTGAGAAGGGTGCCGCAGCTCAACTTATACTGGTTACATTAATAGCTTGTTTATTCTAACAGATGTGGTACAATGTGGATGTTTTCTATTGTTGCACAACAAGTGTTAATAGTTTTATGAGCTGCGCAAATGTGCGAATGATGATCATGAAATGGTGTAGGGAACTTTAGTGGAGAATAAAAATACATTGCTTGATTTTGGTCAATTATCGTTTTTTAATCCCTATTTTTCTATGGTACCACCTATGAGACTTATTGAATATATTGCAGTTTTTCATATTTCTCCAGTCTGCACGTTGATATTTAAATTATAACTAAGTACTCTTCTCAAGCTGGTAAGTTATATTTATGCCATACATCTAAAAAATATTCCATGCAATATACATTTCAAATAAAATCCCATTACTTATCAACAACATCTAACAACAATCACATTCAATTACCACTCCGAAGTCAAAATCATCCACTCCACTAATCCTTGATTGACAACAAAAAAACATCCAAGATTAGGGTCAAAATGGCCACGCGACCAAATTAACTTTATGTTATCCCGTTATCTAAGAGAGCATTCGCTAACGAGAAGTTTTTATAGTTAATTCGGATTAGATAGTGTCCCACGGGTGGTCGGCGGGGTGACTTTGACCCGACGCTGCTGGAGGGTTGCGCCCCACTGCGATGACAGGTTAAAGGGACGTTGAAGTGTCATTGTTCATAGAATTAATATTTATTTATAGATATAACAGCTTCTGAATTGGATGGATGTTTATTGATTATGTAGATAAACGATAATAATTGATACAAAATAATTAATATGTATTATTATCACTTAGTGAGTCTTCGCAGTGCGAATAAGCTTTTTCAAGGCCTTAAATAATCTAGATTCTAGGACATGACCAAATGTGCTAAATTTCATCCAAATCGGTTCAGCGAATCCTGTGTATACTAGATCCAAAAATTATAGAAATCTTTTGCATTGTGTACACACGTCACACACTCACGCCTTTATCCCCAAAGGGATAGGCAGAAGTGCAACTAATGCACCCACTTTTCGCCGTGTGTATTCTGTCCGATTACGTGATAGCTGTGAGCGTACCTTCATGTCGCCACTGAGCAGAAAAACCCCGACTCGGGATTCGAACCCAAAACCTCAGCAATGCAATCGTACCGTAATACAACTACGTCACAGAGGCAATCGTATTTATAAGTAATCTATTATAACCCGCATCACGCGTATTGACACAATAATAATAATAATAAATAATAAGACCAGCCCTGTATTATAGATATACTGTCCCACTGCTGGACACGGGCCTCCTCTACTACTGAGAGGGTTTTAGCCCTTAGTCCACCACGCTGGCATAGTGCGGGTTGGTAGACTTCACATACCTTCGAAATTCTTATAGCTTCTTAGGTATGCAGGTTACCTCACGATGTTTTCCTTCACCGTTAAAGCGAATGATAATTGATAAACAATACACACGTAACTTCGAAAAGTCAGAGGTGTGTGCCTTGGGTTTAGAACCTCCGGACATTGTCTCGGCAGACCGTTCTATTCCCAACTAGGCTATCGTCCACATTGACACAATATAATAACACATTATTAACAGCCCAATATTAGATGGACATCCGATACACTCAAAATATAATTGGTAAAAAACGTAAACAAAAAGCAACCTAACGTAAGACTGTTTACAAACTTTGTATCAACAATGGACTCAGAGAGGCTACTGCGAAAAACGAAATCCGAAACGTCGGTCCGAAACGAAGAAACGACGAACTTCGGATTTAACCTTACTACCAAATTACTTCGGATCCGTCACTGTTACTTTCAGATCCAATTATTATTTTATTATTTTTATTGATTATTATTATTTTTTTTATTATGATCCGAACGAAGAAACGACGTATTTTATGTCAAATTGGTTTTCAAAGTAGGGCCAACGAAAGTAAAAATGTCATTAGTGTCAAAATCCGAACATCGGATCCGTCTTCGAATCCGTCGTCGGATCCGTAACACTTCGTAGTAAGAAAACGTGCGATCCGTCACCCGAAACTACGGATTTCGTTTTTCGCAGTAGCCTCTCAGTTCTTTTGCCACGAATAATAAAATCAAACCTTAATTCAGTTTTATTGTTCAAGATGAAGGAATATCCCAATTTAGCTACGTACGTTTTTGTTAAATCTGATAGTGCGAGAACTGAGAATTGAAAAATTTAGGAAATATTGTAAGCTAGTTAGAAAGATTTTAAAATAACATCAAAATCTTAGTATCCATTTGAATATTTGCTTGGGTTCTGGCAGTATTATCACTTACCTGATTAAAAATAAATAGTTGCTATATATCTACTTAATTAAAAATATAATTTGATGAGTATGTTCTAATATGGCGAGTTCACGGAATAAAAAGTACAAAGTTCGTTAAAGAAACAAGAAAACCTAAACTGTAGCAAGCGGTTTTCCAAAACTGCTAATCATGTTATGTATTATAATTACTGAATCGTATTCATGCCAGTTATTTGAATTGGAGTCAAAAAACACAAAATATTTTGAATACATAAATTATCCCACGAAACCTTGCTACACAACTTTATATAATAACCACATACAAAATAGGTTCAAAATCCTATAAATTCTATCAATATTTTTTACACTCGTTCCGTACAAATGACCACCCAAAATACTTGAATAAGACAACTCCCAAACGCGCGGAGAATCTTTCGCAGCAAATATGTACGCAAAAAATCATAACTAATTATAAATTCACTAATTATAATTTGAATTCAATGCTTTATGAGAGTAATGCGAGGACAGTCCATCTGTGACGTGTTATCTGACAATCAGGACGTGTAGGATTCTCTACCGTCGTGCTTGTGAGTAAAACATAACGTTGAATTCCAAAGGAAATGGTCGAGATTTGCTCTAACGTGCGATTTTGATCGCTACGTATTTGAGATGATGGTAACATTTTCAATAGCAATAAATTGCATGTGAATTACCATATGCATAATGGGTATTAGTAAAAGTATTTTAATCGTACTCTGTAGTAGTATATTTTGAACTAAAAGACTTTTCAATGTGACAACTACATGATAATGTCTGAAACTGTTTAGACTCTTCATCTTATAATGGCTACTATTCGATCTAAAAAAGCATAACTTCCATCTGAAATACCTCAAACTTCTAGTATTTTTTATCCATGTCTTTGAATTAATTTAGTGTCGACCTATTCAAGTGTTCTCAAATAATTCACAAAGCACATAATACCTTAAAATATACACAATAAAACACACATCTCCAAGATGCCGTTAGTCTACGATAAGCTTACCATAACTTTCAATTAATGTAAACTATCGAATGGTATGAACAAAACATAGGTTTTTAAAAATTAAAAAAAACACAACATTACTTAGAAAGAACGCCCTAATTACTTATCCAATTACTATAATGAGTTTTGTACAGGCACCTTGGTGGACTTTTGTGGTATGACGAACGTGAATACCTGAAATTAATAAACTTTATTTACAAAACAAAAAGCGAATCGTCAACATATATCGTATAATTTATGAGATACAGTTACGGGTTGGTGAGTTTTTTTCGTCTCATGGGTATTGACCGCTGAGGTAGATAATGCAGTGTGAAGTGCTGATTTACAAAGTCTGGTTTGCCAAATAGTTCTGTGATGTTTTCGGTTTGTAGAGGAACAGGGTCACCTTACAAAAGAGGACCATTTTCAGCCAGGTGGATAGTGTGGATAGACAGATATAGTTCCCTGGTTGACGACAAGATAGTCAGTACTATATCTTCTATTCTTGCTGAACCAAACGTCACAATACAGGAACTATTGGGCGGTGTACACCAATTACTTCTATAGGTTGTAGACTAGAGTTATATTCAGTCTCGGTTTGTAGTCTCGATTTCGTCGTGGAGTGAAAACCTCATTGGCAGAATATGGATAATGTCTTGATCCTTTTGTTCAAATAGCCAGTGAACATGTGTGACAATCTGTAACAAGAAAATTTCCTCCGTAAAATTATTACCTTAAAACACATATTGCAAGTAGCCAGTATTCTTTATAGAACACTAGGTTTTACCTTGCGGGTACGCCTACTAATAAGATTTGTGAAAAATATTAAAAAAGTAGCCTGTGTTTTTTCTTCTTGTTTAAGCTTATAAGATATAAATATAATCCTAGCCCTGTATTACATACTGCCCACTGCTAAGCTCGGGCCTCCACTGCTGCTGAGAGGGTTTAGGCCATAGCCGTCTACGCTGGCCTAATGCGGAATTCACATACCCTCGAAATTCATTTTGAGAATTCTCAGTTATAAAGTGTTCTTTACAATGTTTTCCTTCACTGTTAAAGCGAACTATAATGAACAAACAAGCTTAGTACTCATCACATTTCATCTAAATGAGCTTAGTGGTGTAGTAAACTTAACAGATGGCTGATAGACCTACATTCGTATTTATAATATTACTGTAGATCACTATTACTTAATTTTTTTATTAATTCACTTAATTTTATGCTTTTTTATAGCTTGATACGGTTGCTTGCAGGTGGCAATCCACGCTGGGCACTCGCATATCTGTATCAAAATAATACAAAACTGTCATGCCCGTTTTTACAAACAACCTGCGCTCCCGTAAGACAGTTTAGCGTGCGCGGGAGTCACTGAACATTGAAACACGGAATTACATTATAACTGTTTATTATAGACGGCGGTACAATGAGTGTCCTTAGCCTAGAACAAGGAGTAGTTATATTCTAAACATACAGGCAAAGTACCCTGGTACAGTTGCATACAATCACTACAACAGTATTTAGTGTATTATGTTCAACGAGCGATTAATACACCATTATTGGGCATTTTATTCTCGCTCTTACTAAGCTACGGTTAGTTACGATTAAAAATTTAGATGAATTAAGAATGCTGTTGGAATGTTAACCACTCTCAACTGACCGTAATTTTGTTTTACTTATATTCTGAAATACCTATCCGTGGAAACGACCGTAATTTATAATTGACCGTAAATTGTATAAATACATAATAACTTATAATCTATTTATTGTAACCTAGCTGTTAGTTTCCCTATAAGAATAAAATAAAATAAAGTAAGTGTTGTTTTTTGTATATAATAAGGTAGTGTGGCCGAATAAAGCCCGGTTTGTAATACACACAATCCAAGTTTTTTTATTGTAATGCAAAAATATAGTAGAAAGACACACACACACACACACACACACACACACACACACACCTGTTATCCCGGAAGGGGTAGGCAGAAGCGCAACTAGTGCGCCCACTTTTCGCCGTTATTCCGTCCCATGTGATAGGGGGCGAGCCTATCGCCATATCGGGCACAAATTCCAGACTTCGAGCTGATACTGAATAGAAAAACTCAATATCACTTTGCCCGACCCGGGGATCGAACCCGAGACCTCAGCTTTGCAGTCGTACTGTAATAAAACTACACCACCGAGGCAATCAATCATTGTAGAAAGAAAGAAAGAAAAACGATTTAATGTACGATATCTGTTAGTTCTTTTAACATTAAACTTTATAACATGTACTGATATATTACTACCAGCCCTGTATTATATACTGCCCACACTGCTGAGCACAGGCTTCCTCTACTACTGAGAGGGTTTAGGCCTTAGTCCACCACACTGGTCTAGTGCGGGTTGGCAGACTTCATACACCTTCGAAATTCTTATAAAGAACTTCTCAGGTATACAGGTTTCCTCACGATTTATTCCTTCACCGTTAAAGCAAGCGATAACTCACAAAGAATAAACTATATTTTCTTAGAAAAGTTAGAGGTGCGTGCCTTTGGATTTTGAACCTGCAGACATTCGTCTCGGCAATCCGTCCCTCTCCTAACTAGGCGATCGCTTGTTGTTAACATGTAATGATATGATGCAATAGGATCGGGTCAAGTAGTTTTCTGTATACTATCAAGCCGGAGTCTGGAATTTATGTCGAAAATGACAATAACCTGGCCCTTTATACACAAAACAAGCATTGGTGAAAAGATATAAATAATACTTCCCCGGCTCTCTGTCTAATATTCGGCAACAGAGCCCAAACCCCATCAATGTAATCATGTTGTTATACTCAGTACTTAGTACCGTCCTGTCATTACCGGCCCGACATACGTACTCGTTGCCAAATTACAACTTACATTTATTTTATTATAGTATTATTAATTCAATGATGCACGATGCCTGAAAACAATTTTAGGGTGCTTTATTCCAAACTAGTTGTTTATCACAGCTTCGTTCGCATGAAAAGCTTTTCCTGCTATAGAATCTCTATGTTACTATAGCATTTCATAGTAAAGTCAGCCACATAAGCGGATGAACAAATTCAAAATTTCAAATCCCCTCTAGGCGTTAAATTTATTTGAAACAATTTTTTTTTATTCTTGAGAAGTAGTCAATCTTGAGAAGTAAAGTTTATTTTTTTTATTTATTTATATTATTTAGTTTGATTGCAAAGTTTATCCCGTTTAGTTTATTTTTGTAAAGAGAAAGCAATAATTTGTAAAAACACAAAAGGGTAGATAAGTTTTGAATTTGTTCAGCTATTTATGTGGCCGACTGTACCACGTAAAACAGCGCCGCCATTAATTAAAAATAAATTAATATGTTCAAATATTTTCTACGAAAGCAAGTTACCGGTACAAAAAGTAGCCAATTTATTCATACAGTACATGGTTTATCCGAGTGTTAAATTCATCCAAATCCGATAAGCAGTTTTGGCGTTTACTACATCCAAACATTTTATAGATATGCGCAATTCTAATATTAGTAAGAATTAAGATAGTGTCAAGAAGGCTTGAAGGTAAGGTATACGACTGTTCACAAACAGTAGTAATTCAATCCGAACTTACCATACAATACCAGGCCTGTATTATATACTGCCCTCTGCTGAGCACGAGCCTCCTCTACTACTGAGAGGGTTTAGGCCATAGTCCACCACGCTGGCCTAGTGCGGGTTGGCAGATTTCACATACCTTCTAAATTCAGAGAACTCAGGTATGCCCACTTTCCTCACGATGTTTTCGTTTACTGTTACAATGAGCTATAATTCGCAAAGAATACAAACATATTTTTTTAGAAAAGTCAGAGGTGTGTGCCCTTGGGTTTTGAACCTGCGGACATTCGTCTCGACAGTCCGTTCCAATCCCAGCTAGGCTATCGCCGCTTTTCAATCCGAAATTATATCAAGGAAACGCAGATTAAGTTTAAAGACACTTTTGGCAACATCAACTATATTTTGGGTCATTAGGTTGGGTGTGATGTTAAATCATGATAAGTATTATCATACTAATATTATAAACGCAAAAGTTTGTACGTATGGACGTTTGTTACTCTTTACGCAAATACTACTGAACGGATTTCGATGTAATTTGGCACACCGGTAGATCATGTCCTTTTTATCCCGGAAAAGCTTTTTAACGCGGGCGGAGCCGCGGGCAACAGCTAGTTTAAAAATATAACTTCTTAAATTTGAACAGTCTAATTATTTACACAAAACAGGTAACTTAGACCGGTATTAATAAATGAATCTTAAGTTTGAGTTACATCTCAAGTATGAGATGAGACTGAGATGTAACTCAAACTGGAGATTCATTTATTAATACCGTCCTTAGTAGTCCGTTGACTCCCTCGCTTCCGCTCCCGCTCCCGCTCCCGCTCCTGTTGACACTCCCACTCCAATTGACACCCGCCCTTCCTACCCTTCTCCTTCTCCTCCTTCTCCTCCTTCTCCTCCTTCTCCTCCCTCTCCCTCTCCCTCTCCCTCTCCCTCTCCCTCTCCCTCTCCCTCTCCCTCTCCCTCTCCCTCTCCCTCTCCCTCTCCCTCTCCCTCTCCCTCTCCCTCTCCCTCTCCCTCTCCCTCTCCCTCTCCCTCTCCCTCTCCCTCTCCCTCTCCCTCTCCCTCTCCCTCTCCCTCTCCCTCTCCCTCTCCCTCTCCCTCTCCCTCTCCCTCTCCCTCTCCCTCTCCCTCTCCCTCTCCCTCTCCCTCTCCCTCTCCCTCTCCCTCTCCCTCTCCCTCTCCCTCTCCCTCTCCCTCTCCCTCTCCCTCTCCCTCTCCCTCTCCCTCTCCCTCTCCCTCTCCCTCTCCCTCTCCCTCTCCCTCTCCCTCTCCCTCTCCCTCTCCCTCTCCCTCTCCCTCTCCCTCTCCCTCTCCCTCTCCCTCTCCCTCTCCCTCTCCCTCTCCCTCTCCCTCTCCCTCTCCCTCTCCCTCTCCCTCTCCCTCTCCCTCTCCCTCTCCCTCTCCCTCTCCCTCTCCCTCTCCCTCTCCCTCTCCCTCTCCCTCTCCCTCTCCCTCTCCCTCTCCCTCTCCCTCTCCCTCTCCCTCTCCCTCTCCCTCTCCCTCTCCCTCTCCCTCTCCCTCTCCCTCTCCCTCTCCCTCTCCCTCTCCCTCTCCCTCTCCCTCTCCCTCTCCCTCTCCCTCTCCCTCTCCCTCTCCCTCTCCCTCTCCCTCTCCCTCTCCCTCTCCCTCTCCCTCTCCCTCTCCCTCTCCCTCTCCCTCTCCCTCTCCCTCTCCCTCTCCCTCTCCCTCTCCCTCTCCCTCTCCCTCTCCCTCTCCCTCTCCCTCTCCCTCTCCCTCTCCCTCTCCCTCTCCCTCTCCCTCTCCCTCTCCCTCTCCCTCTCCCTCTCCTTCTCCTTCTCCTTCTCCTTCTCCTTCTCCTTCTCCTTCTCCTTCACTTTCACCTTCTCCTTCTCCTCCTTCTCCTCCACCTTCTCCTTCTATCGAGACACACGGTAGCTTGTCGAGTCAAGCAAAAAAAAAAGTCGTAGCTTCTTAGTGTAGTTTCACACGAACCATTTGGTGCGACTTTTGACGCCTGGGCTCTATAACTCAAAATCTATTTAACGTAAATACACGAAATTTTGTTTGTCTATTAAGTTAAATAGAATCCCAAATTTCATAAATACAGCTTAAACGCACATTTACTAACATCTATAAATCGGCATTTTTATCACTGACTGACATATAAAAACCTAACCCACTTCCAGATGACCTACAAAGTTGAAATTTGGTGTCCAGCTGGATAACTGTATGGCTGTATTGCCTAGTTTTATTATAAAACAACATTTTTAGAAGAGTTATATGTTGACCTTACAATGTAAAATACGGTAACATAAAGAAGAAAGTTTATTAGACAAATATAAGAAAAATTGTATGTGAAGACTAGCCAAGTCAAATCTTGAGCTTAAATTTATACTAAATTATATCTGCTTTGTGTAAATAATTCGACTGTTCAAATTTAAGAAGTTATATTTTTAAATATCACGCATTGTCGTAGCAGAAAAAGAAAGAAATATTAGTTTAAATTTATTTTAGAATGGAGAGTGTTCTTATAAATAATTTTCAGGATTATCTACAGGGTTTGGCAACCATTTAGATTTTAATTATTTTGTCGGTGAAGTCTATAAGCACGCATATTCTTAATATTGGACTTGGCTTCCATATTATGTTTTTGATGGGATAGAAAACTACATCAACACAGTCATTTTAGCCAGGATAATTACTGGACACTTATCTGTTTTATGCAATTAAATGACGAGACGAGCATGCCAGTTGCTTGATGGTACCCAATACCGCTCATAAACAGTAGCGACACCATACAGAACTTTGAATTACATAGCACTACGTGGCCCTCTGCTACGCTCGACACCCTGAGATATTAAGCCTCATAATGGCCAGTAATCACACTGGCTTCAATGTCCTGCAAACTGAAACACAACAGTGCATGCACACTGCTACTTGGCGGTAGAAACCTGGCATATGGCCCACCAGAATCTACTTAACATCTCATCTCTAATTAACAAGCACCGTGCAGTTCTTTATAATTCTTTATCAGGTAAGCTGGCTCGTCTCGTTATTCGATAAAAAACCTAAGGTCCCAAAGAATGTCCCGCCTCCCAATCGAAGCTAAGTACAGTTGGTAAATGCGATGCTCAAAGGCAGCGGTAATGAGAGACCTTCCTCGCCTGTGGCCACTGCTTGTATTAATAAGAAAAATATACACCGCGCACCGGTCGTTATGTGATATTGTTTGGAATTATTTGAGTCGAGTGCGGCTGTATGGAGTGAGCTTTGGCCTGGTAGATCAAAATGATACGATCAAATCGGGGATGCGATGAAATTGCTCTTATTATTATTGCATAGTGAGTTTGTACTGCAAGTTACCGTTAGTTAAATAATAATAATAATAATAAGCCCGCAGGGGCGGCTTTGTGGCGAGCCGTCGGTGAGTGGCGACACCGCGTACCCTGATTCCGTGGGGGCTAAATGAGACCCCCTGACCCTTGGCTTGCCTTAACTGGCCGGCTAGGGGTGGAAATCGCAAGAGCTAAGAACCTGAGCTCCAGGGTGGAAGTGCTCAATCTGCATAATAGCGAGGAAGCCCACTCCGGGACGCGTTAGCGACCCGCGATAGTGAAATCGGTGCACACCTCTCGACACCCTTTAGCCACCCACACCGATGTTGCGTCCTTGGCATACGCCACTTTTTGGGATGCCCATCTAGTGGGGGGCAAGTCACCGTCTGCCTTGAATACAAATGATTGAGACATTTTACTTGGCAGGCGTCCCGTTGTCTCAATCAATAGCCCAGCAACCAGTCCATCTAGATCCCATCCATAGACCCAGTATAATTCCCATCTTCTCTGCAATAGTCCTTACGCCTTACGGGCGCTGTCTTTGGCTGTATTTCCTCCTTAAGTACAGACATAGAGAGTACCCGTAAGGCGTACACATCCCAACTAGAGTAATGTATCTTAAAAGGGGCCTCTACGTGTTGGATCCATATCCCCACGCAAGCCTTCCAAAAGGACCGGTCTTCGTGCCGTGATTTCCCGCAGGAAAGATACAACATAATAATAATAATACCAGCCCTGCCTTATATACTGCTCACTGCTGGGCACGGGCCTCCTCTACTACTGAGAGGGGTTAGGCCTTAGTCCACCACGCTAGCCTAGTGCGGGTTGGTAGACTTCACACACCCTCGAAATTCTTATGGAGAATTCTCAGGTATGTAGGTTTCCTCACGATGTTTTCCTTCATCGTTAAAGTGAACGATAATCGATAAACAATACACACGTAACTTTGAAAAGTCAGAGGCCTTGGGTTTTGAACCTCCGGACATTGTCTCGGCAGTTAACGTTAATTGCTTAATTTTAATTTGTTTTTCGTAAAGCTTTCTTCTTCGTATTGTTTGGGGTGGCTACCTAACGCATCAAGTATTGTACAAAATTAAACGGAAACAATCCTATTGCCTTTTATCAGTGTTTCAAATGTGTACCAGCTACTTATAGTCACAGAAATAAAATGTCCCCAAAATTCCATCCTCAAGGACAACGAATAAATGTATAATTAAGTCATTCCATACTTTGTTATCATATTGATCGCAGCGCCAACGGCGTCACGCGGAACTAATTAATAATCGACACACGGCAAGACCCAAAGGGTAAATGATTTTCGACCATAAATTAACGTGCCAAACATTTTCGGCATCCGTGATTCCTCTACTTAAATTATAATCAGATTACATACATTGTTAGCACATTAATAAGATGTAGTTTAAATTGTTAGTGCAATAATTATTACATTTTGGATAGTGGTGGTAGGTCTCTCTGGAAGACAGAGAAGAGAGACTTTAAGAGTCCGTCTGGGTAGGTACTATTGCAATGTCTATTTCTTCAGCCAAGCAGCAGTGTGCATGCACTGTTGTATTTCAGTTTGAAGGACATTGTAGCCAGTGTAACTACTGGACATAATGAGACTTAACATCTCATGTCTCAGGATGACGAGCGCAGTGGACTGCCACACAATACTTTGTAAGTCAAGGTGCTGGATGTTGTTTCTTCTGTTTATAAATGGTCGTATCGCTTACCATCAGGCGAACGGCATGCTCGTCTCGTCATTCAATGCAATAAAAAAACCTAAATAGTGATAAAGACGCGTCGCAAAGCGAAATCCAGGACGGTTCCGAGCAGCTATCGTGGTTAATGTTTTTTTACATGCATGCATCTAGCAAAGTGATTCCTCTACACCTTCACCAAGTGGAGTAGCGTCACGATAAAGTATCAAATGACGAGAGATGCTCATCTTTGACGAGTCGATATAATTATGCCTGCCATTTCGACACTGGACATACTATATGGGCCATCATGTGAAAAAGACCTCGAGGTTTGGTAGGTATACCTAGGTATATATAGGATACATAAGTGGTAGGTAGTTCGACCCAGTTCGTCTCGGAATACTCACCGGCGCGGCGCGGCGTCGTCGATAGTTGATTCGGTGATATAGTCGCTCCCAGGCGTCGAGGTTAGGTCTTAACGAGAAACGACATAACCATAACACCCTTCCCCATCTGGTAGAAAGGTGGCGGCAAGGGGGTTTTTGTCACCTCCTAGATTCAATATAAGTCAATACTTTTTTAAGTTATATTATATGTTTTTTTTTCCCTCCACCTGTCCCTATCTGAATTGAAAGCTGGCTATGCTGTTGCCCTTGCCCACTGTAGAAGTTACGGCTTGTAAAGGGTGTCGCAGTAAGAGTGCACTTTTTCATTTTAAAATATAAAACAAGTATTTTATGTCAGAGTTGTGATATTTTTGTTGTAATGTAAAGAAGACATGTTCCGATTAAGTATGGAATAAAATATCCGGCAAATGACCCCCACGGCTTCGATGACAGGCCATTATTCTTTCCATGAAATTTTCCATGACTTTTGCACAGAGATGTGGCTGTATCTCGCCGATGACGCGTTGGTTTTCCGATTTGAGCTCAAAAATTGTTTCGGGTTTATTCGCATAAACCCGAGATTTCACAAAACCCCAGAAATATCGCATGGCGTGAAATCGCACGATCTTGGTGGCCAGTAGACATCAGAATTTCGTGAGATAATGTGTTCTGGAAATCGTTGCTGCAATAAGTCGATTGTTTCATGCGCTATGCAATATGATAGCGCACGTCCTATGGCCTCAACTGGACGGCATGAATCTGGACAACATGTGGTTTCAGCAGGACGGCGCAACCTGCCACACCGAGAGTTACTGAGACACTCTTTAGTTACATTTCGTATGTCGAATAAGGTTTCCAGCGGCCGACATTTTGTTCCTCAATCCATATTCTCTTCTTTTTAGTTGACGCATATATAGTATATTCAGACTTAATTATGAGTTATACGAGATCATGAAGGTTGGAAAGTCTTCGAAATATCGAGAGAAAATAGACTTTAACAACCCGCGATAAAATCAGAATAATTGTTTTATTTCAATGATAAAGATCACTTACCAGGCGACCCATTTGTTTGTCTTTTGAAATACGCTGTAAAAAATGCAACTTAATTAGAAAATTCGGTTTGCAAAAAAAAACTTGTACCAGGGTAACCATTGTTTAATTATAATAATGAGTGCCCAGTGCCCACTTAATAAAAGAACTATACTTATTAGGTCAGTAGTTCAGCACATAAGTTTTGCCCTCATTCAGCTTTCAAAAATCATCACTCAAGTCACGAGCATATTCAAAAATATTTTAGCGTGCGGATAATAAATACGCCCACCTATTTCTGATATGATACCCTTTCACAACCAACACAGATCAAAATCGTCTCGGACGCTGTCCGCTTTTTGTTGCGTTTCAAGATGAGCCATTCTTCATACATTTTTCATGCGACAAAAGTCGACGAGCAAACTTAATTTTGCTATTGATTCAAGCGAATTTATTTCTTATGTTGTTGATATACGGTGTTGGTTTGTGTAAGTGTATGTTTGTTTGTCTGTTTGATCGCAATTAAAGCGCAGAAACGCTCATCATTAGTGCGTACGGCAATATTCCACGGTGTTTCTTGTACTGTGGGACGGTATTATAATTTTTCACTCATAATACCCCCGTGAACACTGCAATGTGATATTTTGATCGGTGTTTTGATGAGGACTCGGATATTCTATTATGACTTTATATAGTTTTAGTGCTAGAATTTTATTTATGGGAGTTATGTAGAGGATAGTCAAGTCTATGGTTTACTACTCTATGAATAGTTGTTTACGGACATGGTTATATTGATTTATGAATTGTTTCGTATTGTTTTCAGGTGATTTAAAGCCTTAAATTTAAGTATACTTGACTTTAACTGGTGTTAGAGTCGCCTTTAAAATATATGGGACAGAGCCCGGCTAAATATGCGCACTCTAATCAGTAGTGGACGATAGCCTAGTTGGGAATGGAACGGTCTGCCGAGACAATGTCCGGAGGTTCAAAACCCACGGCACACACGTCTGACTTTTCGAAGTTACGTGTGTATTGTTTATCAATTATCGTTCGATTTAACGATGAAAGAAAATATCGCGAGGAAACCTGCATACCTAAGAAGTTCTTTATAAGAATTTCGAAGGTATGTGAAGTCTAACGACCCGCACTAGGCCAGCGAGGTGGACTAAGGCCTTAACCCTCTCAGTAATAGAGGAGGCTCGTGCCCATCAGTGGGACATTATTTAATACAGGGCTAGTATTATTATTATTAATCAGTAATGGCATTACGAGGGAGGGTCGTTATTTGTTAAAATCTGAGACCTTTTTTGCGCCTACCCGAAGTGTCGCACCGGCTAAGATCACTACCGACTTGTTGAGCCTTTCTATAAGCCTCCGATGATATAAGAAACTCGTGAATGAGTTTCTCAAAAACAGCATCAGATGTAAGTTAGTCAACTTTAAATAATTGTGAAAGGGAACACTCATAAATTTGATCATAACATTGAATTCCGACCAAAACTTACCACGCGTAAATTGGCTGGGTAGCCAGATTGACCTATATTATTCACAGGATACGTAGTGCAGGTGAGAGTTTAAACAGAACGGACTAAATACAGATCATCAAGTACACTGAGAACAAAATACTACACCAAAACCCAACAGATAACCCGCTAATGTAAGACACGTATTCGTGTATTCCCAAACGTGCCCCTACCATTTACGTAGGCTCATGGTGGTAGGTAAGAGTTTTTCCTTGGCTTGCGTTCCGCCCGCTGATGCCCATCTCCGAACAAAAGACAATCAGTTTTTCTAAATCCAAGTAAGCACAATACAGGAGCGGTCATTCCTCCACGACTGAGAGCAATCATATCGCGATATTTATGAGTGTGCGACGACAAGAACTCAAAAAATTCCTTCGCCAACACGACCGGCCTTTTTATGTCTTCTTCCCGTCTCGCATTTTTCTGGCAAAACTGATTGTTTACCGGAAAAAATTACGCCTGTTAGCCGAAACGGAGCGTATAAATAAAAGATGCGGCCATCGGAGAATTTTGATTCGGTACTTTTTGCTATTACCGAATGCCGATTGTGGAGCGTAACAGCAAAAAGCCGAATGTTCCCCGATTGAGAACGAAACGTGGTGTCAAGTGGCTTCGGAGATTTATATGAGGCGCTTTACAACACGCGGGATTTTGACGTCTGTTGCCTCAATCGCAACGAGTGTCAGGAGCTCATCTGTTTTTCGATTTCTTGTCGGCATTTATTTTAAGCATTTCAACGATTCAATACTTTTTTCCTACAAGGGGCACTTAAGTATCTAACATGAACTCCTCTCGTATTAGTTACTGAACAATTACCTTCTGTAATTAACAGATACCCAGTATAACGGTTGGTATAATTTTGGCACAGAGAAGCCATTGGCAAGTCGTCATTATATTTGCACTGTACTGTACGTAGCATTTAGTCCAGTGTACTTTTGAGTTTTGCATTAGATAAAAAATTCTCACATTCTACCAAACACACAATACTCTTATCCAAGGAACGTTAAACGCGCTTTTATCGTTTCATATCTTAAGCCCTTTCAAATACAAAGAAATATTTACACTATCCATCGTAACATAATATAGCATTTGATAGTATTCTATTTACATATTTTGTCACTATTTTTCTTTACACCTTTAATTTTAGAGACGCGGTAGAATTCGCATTCGATACTACATTTTGCAACTTAATTCGCGGGAGCGTTCTATTTTTAAATGGCCATAAGTTCGCACACGTGACTGCAAGTAACTTATCGAAATAATTTTACAAAGGAAATCGTGTCGTATAAACACGACTCAAGGATGATTTTAGTTGTGAAATTTGAAGTGTTTTAATAAGCGATAAATTTATTTATACATGCCTTATATGGAATAATTAATGGTCTGAAGTGGAATGTGCGCCGATGATGTATATTGTATATGATCTACAATGAGTTAATGTTCGCGTAATTAGAACTGGTCGTTGGGACTAATCGGTTTATTTAGGGATACTGGTGACGTTTAGGTGAGAACGGAGAGTAATAGCTCTATATCCTCCTAAAGTATTCAAAAAAACTGATTACAGTAATGTCAAACAAACTTTCGCCTTTATTGCTGTATCACCCAATAGATAGATATGCATTCATTGTAAATAATATTGAGCATCCCACCTATAGTAATATTATAAAGATGAAATATTTGATTGTTTGTTTGTAATGGATAAACTCAAAAGCTACTGGACCGATTTTGAAAATTCTTTCAGTAATAGCAAGGTTCTTTTTTACTGTCCCTATTTCCAGTAGCCTGACGCGAATCGGCTTTTCTGGCCACAGCGGTCTGTAAGGAAGCTACGTATTACTCCTGAGTGCTATAGGCTACTTTGTATCCCGGGAAAATATTATTATCCCGGGAAAACTTTTTCACGCGGGCGAAACCGCGAGCAGAAGTCTAGTGTTTTAATAAAAGAATTAAGTCTATCACAATATGCTTTGGATATTATTCTATGGATACCTATTCCAATCGGACACATTCCACATCATCATCACTTATTATGTTAGAACGCAGGCGATAACATAGTATGTCGGTTACATGTCAGATTTGCTCAAATAAAAATCAAAACTGCGTATTTTTTTATTACTTCCGAAGCCAGGCAAGCTAATGGCCCACACGGTGATAACTGATAAGCCGTTACCGTTGCCCATTGGACTTTTTTTTTTCGAAAAATCCCGTATAGTTTTACGGATTGGAAATCGAACTTGGGACCTCAATAGCTATAGCACAAAATACCGCTAGAACCGTACTCAACGTTTTTGCTATACGGGCCACACGAAGTCTAATCTTATTAATAAATGCAACTCAATTTCGATCTGAAATAAGATATCAGTTGAGACGCTGTCTGATTCAGTTCAGCATCTTAAGATAGTCACTTACTTTAAGTTACAATATGTAAAGGATTTTGACAGCTAAGTCTTGTTTGCGTAACATCACTATATATCCACTATGTATCCACTTATAATGATGTTACTTATAGTCCTTAGTTTTATATCATATTTTATTTTGATTGTAATATTTTTGTGAACTATCGCTAGTGGATCTAAATAAATAAATAAATAAACATCGCTTGCTCAGCTGAGAACAAGCGCTTAAATGGCAGCTTAAGCTTGGTTTGTTAAATATTTTCAAATATTAAATATCTTCTTGACATTTTAATCTAACGTAAGATTGATTTATACATCCCCTTAGCTATGCTTGGACTGCAACGTAAATTCATTCACCTACTTAAGTGTCTAAAACGTAAATAAAATTTAACTTTATATTTATTTTACTAAAAAATTAACTTCAACGCATTGTATTCTTATAGGGTTAACATACAACTCAAGTGATCTTGGGAACGGTTTATTTAATTTTAGTATTTTTTTTTAAATCAATTGGAATTGTAATATCTCCGCGAGCCGCATTAAAAAAACGTTGCGCTAGAAATCAAATCAAATAGTTCGCTCGTCGCGTGTCCCTCGCCCATTTGTTTTCACACATGCTCTCACTATGGTATACTTTTTTGTACTTTTTAGCGAAATGGGGTGACTATAAAATTGATTATCTCTTGGGATTTTTATTATTCACCACGTGGTTAAAATACAGCTAGGGTTTTTCTACTGGTAGGATTAATTTAGTCCAAAATTCAAAGCGATTGTTAAATAATTATGTCGATACTTTTGGTTAATCATTACTTTTGGTTTAATCTAGTTGTTACCCTCGGCTCCATGCGGGTAAAATAAAAATGGATAAGAATATAATAATAAATATAATATAATAAATACTATCAGGACATGGTCAATGGTCGTGTGAAAGTTAGTCCAAATCCGTTCATCATTTTTTAGATTTACTTTGAGCCAGATTTGGAGCCAGCATTGGTCCGCTCGGAGAGATGGAAAACGTAATATTTTGTCAAAGAGCATGTAATTTTTTTTATTGCATTTGAATGACGAGACTTGCATGCCACTGGTCTGATGGTAAGCGACCCATAAACTGTATAATATTTTATTGTATTTAAATGTTGAGAGTTGCATACCACTCGTCTGATGGTAAGCAATACGACTCAAAAACTGAAGCATCAACATCATCATCATCATCAGCCACATGACGTCCACTGCTGAACATAGGCCTCCCCTAAAGATTTCCAGACGGACCTGTCGAAAGTGGCCTGCATCCAGCGCGTTCCTGCGACCTTTATCAAGTCGTCTGTCGGCCTTGCAGGTGGACAGCCGACGTAAAGTACAATGTACTACGTGGCACTCAACTGGACTCGTCACCCATTATGTTATACCTCATAATGCCCAGTAAATGGGGGGATTACAATGTCCTTAAACCGAAACAATAGTGCATGCACATTGCTGCTTGGCGGTGGAAATAGTACGACTGATGCACCAGTTCAAGGTTGCTCAGCGAGCTATGGAGCGTGCCACGCTCGGAGTTTCTCTGAAGGATAAATTTCGTAACGAGTTTATTCGACAGAGAACCAAAGTCACCGACATAGCACACAGGATTAGTAAGCTGAAGTGGCAGTGGGCTGGTCATATCTGTCGAAGAACTGATAACCGCTGGGGTAAACGAGTGGAGACCGCGAGTCGGCAAGCGTAGTATGGGACGCCCTCCAGCTAGGTGGAGTGAGGATTTGCGAAAGGTCGCTGGCAGGAATTGGATGCGCCAGGCCGAAGACCGGGTAAAATGGCGTGTATTGGAGGAGGCCTATGTCCAGCAGTGGACTAAAGTATTGGCTAATGATGATGATGATGGTGGAAATTACATTGCGATGGTACTTAGTACCAACCTAGACGGTCTGTCGCATACAAGAGACGTGCCACCAATAGAGAAATGTTTTTGTAAACGCCTGGTCACCGCACATTAGGTAATTTCCATGAATCTTCACGCAGGAGCGGCGCGTGCGACGACCGCAAAGAAATTAGAGCAAATTTCGTTCTGTCACGCGGCTTCCAAACCTGAACGATTTCTGGAACGTTCATTACGAAATATGGTCAGTTCAATGATCTTTGGTAATGATCTTTCGGTTTTTGGAAAAAAATAAACGAAGTTATTATTAAAATATAATGGTTTTTTTTCGTACGTAATTAGAATTTAAGGTTTGGCTGTTTTATATGTAATAATTATCTTTTTAATTGTTTCAATATATTGCACAAGAATTATGATTGTCTACAGAATTCGAAGTACAAGATAGTCGCTATGTATTCTGTACTATGATTGAATTTAAAAAACAGAGTATATTCTTGACGCTAACTTCAAAGAACCAATACCAATAACTTTCACAGTATTTTTATTAATTTTGTAACTGTCTATCGTAATTGATTAATCTCTCTTCACCTTTCTAAATTATAGCTTCGGGGCAAAACTATTCTCAATAAAGTGTGAATCCAAAATTATATCACGCTAGCCAATTTCGACTGTCTTAATTTTCTAGACATTAACCCAATTATAAACGTTTTATCGTTTCAAATCAATTTTGTTTACGTTCATTCTTCAGAAAAACGTGGGCGAGCGTGATGAAATAGTAAAAATGTTTGTAAATTGGGATGTATTTTTTAAACGTATGTCTACGGAAGGTTAATTAAGATTTTATGATGATTTTCGGAAGCTAAAATTGTAATTATTATGTCATTTTATAAAATTCTAATATTAGATTTGAAAATTAAATTTACCATTAACCCAATTATTATTTTTTCTAACCCATATAACATTATTAAAATTATTTTACTTAGTCGAATGCACACAAAATACCTTCATTTCTATGGGACAGACGACTTCCGACCAACGTGAACCCACCAATCGCAATTCGCATGATTGTAATTGATCGGTCGCGTGCGCACGCCGTCGCCGCGGGCGCAAAGTGCTGCCAACATGCCAATATCAACTAATCATACAGGGTGGCCAACAACAAACGGCTATTTGCTCTTTAATCGCTTCTTTAGAATTTAAATGATTCTTTTTCGAGGCGCGTGGCTGGGCACTGGCCAGTATCTGGATTCCGATTAGGGTTTTTTTTATATTCAGCAAGTTACCAAAGAGAGCCAATATTTAAAATTTGTTACTGGCTATTACAATCAGCCCTGTATCATATACTACCCACTCCTAAGTGCGGGACTCTCTACTACTGAGAGGGGCTACTGGTCATTGTTGTTCTAAAAATGAACTATTTGTCTTTAGAAAGAATTGGGAATGGAATAGGAAATGAAAAACTGAACACTCGCTAGACGACTATGCGGAATGAATGATGAATGATGTGAATGACTTTTAAGGTATATTTTTATTTACAAATAAGTTCACTTGCTACACTGAACCTCCGTGTTTCGATTTAGTTATAATGGTTGTGATAGTCAGCAGGTTGTCAAAAATTTACGCCAATACGAGACTACGAATCCAAAAATTTGATTAAACAAAAGTAAATGTAGTATCCTAATTTACCCCTTGTTTTTCTAGATTAGCTAAAGCTTCTGATGCTCATCATAATGGTTTATCAATCTGATTACAATAATTATTTCTAATCTATTGAAATTACTTGTGTGATAAACAAATTGATACCCAATTAAAATTTCCCGATGACTCACCAAAATTTTATCGCATAATAACATTACGTATTCAAATTAAGAAGTAAAACAAATATACTACGTGGGTGAGTGTTTTTTTTTACTTATAATGAAGGCAAGATGTATGATCGATTTTGTTTTGCATTTCTGTTTTTAAGTAATTTAGGAAGCCTTCGAGGGTCCCGATACGAATATAATTTTGATACGGTAGAAGTTAGGGTGAAGACAGATGTTCGGAAATATTAAAATTTAGAATTTAATTTTTGAAATTAGAATATTGTGTTTCATATAGATACGTTGATCTACTATGAGCGGTATTAAAACCGATTGAGTATAATTTCAAGTAGACATTTAATAAATTGAACTACCTATTTAACAAGCCAAGGTTTAGGTAGGTGTCACTTAAGAGCTTGTACTCAGCTGGGTAACACTGTTACGTTAACAAAACTGAGTTGTCAAAAACAGTCACATATTATAACTTGAGATCTAGTTTGAGTTGATGTTAATATGGGTTTATTATAGCGACTATCTTAAGATGCTGAGTTGTATCTATTAACATGGCTCTAGGAGTACTAGTTGGTAAGTCTCTGGTGTACGACATTCTTTCTGGGTATGAAAGCACCACTAACACCGTAGGGTTTACTTTCTATTTGATCTATTTCTACTACCTAGCAGTGATGTGCAAGCAGTAGATATTGTATTCTACCTGGATTTTATTTTATAAGAGTTATGAATTCAGGACATTTATTACAATAATGGAGAAAGACAGTGTGGTGTCCAGTTATACAATCAATACAACGAGGCTAATTGACCTGTCTCTGTCTAGCAGTTCTGTTAGAAAATAAAGTTCCTGATAGAATAGAGTGAGGATATTAAGAACCTCGTTGAAGTCGGTTAATAGTATTGAAACTATAAATGATAACATTTTCGAGACTTAATGAGCGGTTTAGCGGGCAGCTTCAACCTGTTAGGTATTTTGTGTTACAGTGATGCGCGCGTCTTAAAATTTCACTCTCATCATGTTTTCATAACGTGCCTAAAGAAGTATAACTTCAAAAATATTATTAAATTATTCGTAATAGTCTGTATCGCCCCTAATGCTACTCTCATAAATATCCCAAAAGTAACACAACCAGTTTTGTTTAGACTGTAGTTCTTAATACATTTTGCAAATCATACGCTTATTGCATCGTCGTATTATGTAATTTTACTAATTTAAAAATATCAATCATGTAAAATATATTTTTGATTTTTAATAAGCATAAAATTTATTAAATTATCTTCTTGATGCATTTTTAAGAATTTGCCCTTATTCGACTAAATATGGGGTTAACGTAACATATTTTTCAAGCTTGTTGCTGATGTCAACTAAACCAAGTAATATCTCACCTTAGATTCATATACGGACCTCTCAGATCACATTATTATACGAACGTTAAAAATTAAGAACTCAAATTTAATTAATTTATTTATTATTAAGTTTAAGTTGAAGTTCGTACTCACTTTATCATTTGCAATATAAATCGGTCCAAACTATGCATTAGAGAATGTTTTTAACCCTACTAATTGTAACTTACATCCTATAGATAAACTTTAATGGGTATTAAAATAATTATTGTTTTTCTGTAAACTGTTTTGCTATCAAAATCTACCAATACAATAACAAAATTCGCACGAGTGAACTAGACTAGACTACCGCATCCCCTTAGCACGATAAGCCCCACCTATCGCGTGACAGACAGGCAGACACGACGTGTGAAAATCGAGGGATTTGCCGCTCCACTGCGCATGTGCACGCGCCTTTATCGCTAGTGTGACCGCTCATGTGAAGCGCATCAAACGATTCAAATCTTTTGTAAGTGCGATGTGTACACTCCCTAATGTTTGACAGTTCCGTTTTTAAAAATAGAATATAAAATTTGAATTTCAGAAAATTAATTCGCCATTTGTAATTACTTAGGCGTTTTTGAAACACACGATAGAAATATTCAAGGACGGTTTTCACCGTTTGCTGATAAATTCTACTCTTCATATAAATGTATAAGCCGACCAAATACCAAAGTCACACTTTATGCTCAGAATCTAAAATGAGTATACTTATTTACATTAGCTGTTTCATACGATAACCGACAAATTTAGGTAGCGTGTCAAGCCAAGTTCAAGGAAAGGAACTGGCTAGCCAGCGCCGAGAGTAATATTACACGAACCACTTGGTGCCACTTTGGACCCTTCTATAACTCAAAACCTCTTTAACGCAAACACATAAAACTACGTGTGCTTAATTATATTCATAAGGACATCTAGAAGCCCAAATTTCATGAAGCTAGCTCAAACAGTTATAAAGATATGAAGGTCAAAAAGTCGTACATTTTAGCACTGACTTATAGTACCTAAACCTAACCTACTTACAGATGACCTAGAAGAGATGATTTGGAATCCAACTCGGTAATTGTGTGTAAGCGTAGGAAAAATACTAAAAATAAAAGAAAGTTAAAAATAGGGGGGGACCCCATACAAAAAAAAATTGTAGCGTTGGAACCGTTACAAGCAGATATTTGAAACTATCCAAATATAAATATATTATTATATTGCATAGAACTGGGCACTCATTCATATCTCCATCCTTTTTAAGGCGAAGCCCATAGCTAAGCATAATTTTTGTATTGAACTTGGCTCTGCTTTTTTCCATTCATGTTTTTGGTGGATAAAAATTACATAAAACTTGTGAACGAAACATTCCATTTATTGCATATGAAACATACCAAGTCTTCTTCGTCTTTTAAAATAGCTCCACCGTTTCATCGGTGATTTTTCCAATGTCAAGTGGGTAGATGTTAAAATATATCATAACTTTTTTAGAATAACTTTCGACCCGAGGAGACCCAAGAAACGATATACCAAGTCTATGTAGTCTATGTATAACATATTTTCATCATATTATGAACAAAACAAGGCACAAACCTCTGATTTTTCTAAAAAAAAATATGTGTGTATTCTCTATGAATTATCGCTCGCTTTAACGGTGAAGGAAAACATCGTGAGGAAACCTACATACCTGAGAAGTTCTCTGACTTTCGAAGGTATGTGAAGTCTGCCAACCCACAGTAGGCCAGCGTGGTGGACTAAGGCCTTAACCCTCTCCGTTGTAGAGGCGGCCCGTGCTTAGTAGTGGGCAGTATATAATACAGGGCTGGTATGGTATGGTTTGAACAAAACGCCGCCTGCAGCTCTACTAACTTTATTATTCTTTAAAATTTGCGCTGACGTTTTTTGTAGGAGTCGATAACTGCCCCATTATCTAGACAGGTGTCCGGTTTTTAAGGTATTCTTTTAGAATTGCTTTATAACGAAACAGTTTGTTATCATGTTTTACTCGAGAAAGTAGGCAAAGGAATTTATGCTAATTAGGTCACCTACTTTTCAGATACATTTACAATGCAGTGTAAGTGTAAATATGGTAGAGTCGTGCTTTAGACATAGACACGACCTCGGCTCGACTGGAGTATTATCACAGTCTCACAGATAACCAACGTTAATGCAGGATTTTATTACATATCGTGCGATGAGTTAGAATTTATAGGCTCAAACTTCTTCCCTTCCCTTATTCCTATTTTTTCTGGTATAACTAGAGACTGCTCATAGCCAGTGCAGACAGATTAATATAAGGTATAAATCTGGCTAAATTAATCATTGAATCCCACACGGATCACTCGGTCCAATTTTGATTTTTATACGGGAACGGTGAAGTGATTTTTTATTTTAATTTTATGACGAGATGAGCAAGCCACTCACCTGATGGTAAGCGATAGATACGCTCATAGACAACAACACCATGAAATCCTCCTAGCCAGTTTCGGCCACGGCGGCCAATCTCAACGGAGATCAGCCAGGTACGCAGGAGATATTATAATGCACAAGTGTGTGCGCAATACACAGGTGCACTTGCTATTCCTTCACTCTCATAGTCCGGTGAGACGGCAATCCGACATGACCGGAGAGAGATCAGGCGCAGGACCAACGGCTTTACGTACTTTCCGAGACACGGGGGTATCACACCGCCAACTTCCTTACTCCGAGCTGCGACTGAGTAATTTTTTTAAGATGGAAAAACCCAGTCAAAAAGTTTTTTTGGAACAACACCATAAAGGAACTATGAATTACAAAGTATCGCGTGGCACTTTACTGCGCTCGTCACTCTGAGACATAAGATGTTAACTCTCATAATGCCCAGTAATTATGCTGGCTACAATCATGGGCGTAACTACTGGCTCTGACCTGAAGATACCTAATCAAACCTAAAATTTTTTTATGAAAAAATTAACCGAGATAAGACTTCGGGTATAGTTTGCTAGTTACATATTATTTTATACTGCTGCCCCACTCTGAGCCCATGGCTAGCTACGCACATGCCGCGGAAGAATTAGAAATTACAATGGTGTCTATCTAGAAGGCCCCTCATATGCGAGAGACCGACCACCAATACCACTAGATTCTACTGAATACTCACACACTCACGCCATTTATCCCCGAAGGGGTAGGCAGAGGCGCAACTAATGCACCCACTTTTCGCCGTTATTCCGTCTCATGATGTGACAGTGGGCGAGCCTATCGCCATATCGGACACAAATTCTAGACTCCTAGCTGACACTGAATAGGAAAACCCAATATCACTTTGCCCGACCCGGGGATCGAACCCGAGACCTCAGCACTGCAGTCGTACCATAATACAACTACGCCACCGAGGCAGTCTACTGAATACTGTACTGATAATAAATAGAATAATGAGATGATTATCCTTCCTTAGTCGACACAATTATATTCTAAACCGGACATTGTAGCCAGTGTAGCTACTGGACATAATGAGACTTAACATCTTATGTCTCAGGATGACGAGCGCAGTACCTACTCTGCAAGTGCTCGATGGTATGGCTACTGTTTAAGGGTGGTCGTATCGCTTACCATCAGGCGAACGGCATGCACGTCTCGTCATTCACTGCAGTAATAAAAAATAAACATATAGCTACAGTTTGATCCCAGAAGAAGAGACAATTACCTGAGCCATACAAAATTCAGTAACAAAAACGTCGTAAAGAATTTTATCGTGCTTTTTAAATTAATTCGACATTAGATCTCGCATAAATTGTGTTATCTCTAAAGGTCATAAAATAGCGAATGTTTTTTTCCGTGCCCCCCAGTAGCAACTAGCAACCAACGACTGTTGGGGTGCCGAGGGATGCTCGCAGCGGGGCGCGACCGCTCACAGCGCGCTGTCATCGACCGACGACGTTATTTGCTTAAAAAAATGTTTACATCTGTGTTAAAATTATTTTCGGGTCTGTTACGGCATATTTATTGGTTGATGATTTGGCGGTGTTTTGGTACAACGTGCCGGTGATTTTCGAGTTAGTTTTTGTTTGGCTGTTGTCCTAATTAAGTTATACTATTCTGTATTCTTTGGTTATATTAATATGTATAAGATTTTTTTCTTTGAAGAATTAAATAAATTTATACAATTAGAGATTTCATATATTAAGTTTACTTAGTAAACGCGATTTTCTAATTAAAAACTCTATCGTAAAAAGGTACCTACTGCATAATAAAATTAGGTATTTTATTATCATTCACATCAAAATTTACTCAAGAATTGATTATCCAAGTACAATCCCAGCTATACAATAAAACATCGCACTTTTATACGCCTATGTGATAACGAATAGCAAAAACACACGAAGTCGTAAAATTATTGCACTCGTACCAAATTGATAAACAGCCTATACTATCGCTACATCCACATTTATCTATCTAACCCTTAAAAGAGAAATAAGCGTGATGATGTACATACATATACACTCACGCCTTTTATCCCCGAAGGGGTAGGCAGAGGCGCAACTAGTGCACCCACTTTTCGCCATTATTCCGTCCCATGATGTGATAGGGGGCGAACCTATCGCCATATCGGGCACAAATTCCAGACTCCGAACTGATACTGAATAGAAAAACTCAATATCATTTTGCCCGACCCGGGAATCGAACCCGAGACTTCAGCATTGCAGTCATACCGAAATACAACTACGCCACCGAGGCAGTCATGTATAGAATTCAGTCAAGCGTGATGATGTATAGAATTTGAACAAAAACAATGTCAATTTACTCAACGCTTTAAAAATCGTAAAACGTTTTTCGGTCACGGAATTCGAGACCCAAACGCAGCTCAGGTACGTTACCGTGTCGCATTCGGATCCGATGTCGCCAAATCTTATCTAACTATCAGTACATTAAATCAACCGGTCTAATAAACGTCCAATTAAATAACCGTTCAAATTTTACAAACCATTTAACTTCTTAAAAAATGTTATATGCGTTTAGATAACATTTTGTGTGATAAATTGAGGTCTTCGGCTTGGAAGTAATGAAATTGTATCCGATGTCAAAAATATAATTATAAATAGGTAGGTACATATGTTTCTATTCTATAATTATGTAGATGGCTCTATTTCCCTTCTCTCAGTCTAAAAAGATTTATCTCTGAATTACTAATTGCATTCTGAGGCCTTGGAGCAATAACATAAAGAGATTATGTACGTGGTTTTTGAAGTCGGTGCTATTTTTTGTTAAAAAGTTTTTTACTGTAATAAAAATAAATGAACTGAAGCATACAAAAATCTTGATAATTAATGGTAACATGTTTGCCCATAGTTAACATTCCAAATATGAAATCAAAATAAAACGTATAACCAATTTGACACATCAAAACCAAGGAAGCGAGAAAATTCCGAGGATTTTTCGAAAGGGTAAATCTTATCTATAAATCTTTTCGATGACAAAATAGCATAAGTAGTTGAAATTATGTTAATGTGAGGGAGGAACAGTAGTCGATAGGCCTCTCGTATTGAATGAATGAAATCCTCCCAGCCAGTTTCGGCCACGGCGGCCAATCTCAACGGAGATCAGCCAGGTACGCAGGAGATATTATAGTGCACAAGTGTGTGCGCAATACACAGGTGCACTCGCTATTCCTTCACTCTCATAGTCCGGTGAGACGGCAATCCGACATGACCGGAGAGAGATCAGGCGCAGGACCAACGGCTTTACGTGCTTTCCGAGGCACGGGGGTATCACACCGCCAACTTCCTGATTCCGAGCTGCGACTGAGTAATATTCCTCTCTCCTCTCGTATTAGAGACTGTATAGTTTAGGGTAAGTTACTTACTATACTACTGATGCTACTGGTGGTAGGACTCCCATATGCAAGAGTCCATCTGGGTGGGTACCACCGGAATGTCTATTTCTACCGCCAAGGAGCAGTGTGCATGCACTGTTGTGTTTTTGTTGGAAGCACATTGTAGCCAGTGTAACTATAGGACATATGAGACTTAACATCTCATGTGTCAGGATGACGAGCGCAGTGTAATGCCACACAGTACTTTGTAACTCAAGGGCCTGGATGGTGTTGCTACTGTTTATGGGTGGTCGTATCGCTTACCATCAAGTGAACGGTATGCTCGTCTCGACATTCCATACCATAAAATTGTATGATATGTGTAAGTACGTCATGGCTATAGTTATAAAATAACAATAATACCAGCCCTGTATTATATACTGCCCACTACTGAGCACGGGCCTCCTCTACTACTGAGAGGGGTTAGCCCTTAGTCGTCCATGCTGGCCTAGTGCGGGTTGGCAGACTTAACATACCCTCGAAAATCTTATGGAGAATTCTCAGCTATGTAGGTTTCCTCACGATGTTTTCCTTAAACGTCAAAGCGAACGATAATTGATAAACAATAAACAATAGTTATATTAATAAAACTAGCAATAAAGAAGGAACAACTATGGTCTACACTTAAATATTGCTGGTCCATACTATTATACTGAAGTGAAATGAAATGAAATCATTTATTAGAATCGAAAAAATATTAAACATTACTTAGATTCAGTCAATTTTTACTCTACCACCAGTTCGGAAAGCAGTTTCCACCAGAGAAGAACGGGCAAGAAAATCTTGGCTTGCCCTTTTCAAAATCAGTTCAAAGGTACAGATTATAAAACAAAATACACATACAGATTTTTATTATGTTTAGAGCAGTTCATATATTTACTTGCATAATAAGAAATTCTCAATTCCCATCCGTGTGTACAACCCTCTCAGGAATCATGACATAATTAGATGATCTATACTTGTCTAATACAGTAGTACTCTTTGAAATGTCCCTATAAAAGAACTTTACAAATAACTTTTATAAATACGCCTTAATAAACTCACATAGCAAATTACTTAACGATTTATTGCTATAAAAAACAAACAGGTATGAATACAGGCAATGAATAGCCAATTTACAAACAATAACCCAAAACTATTATATTTTACAGTTCCTAAATGGTCGTTTGTGTATGATTTACAACGTAATTATTTTATAAGCAATAAATAGGGACAACAAAACAAGAATGACGTCGTGAGATGATTATCGCAACAATTGTAATTCGTTAGAAATGTTCTCATTTCAAACGTTCCTGATGGGTTTTGTAGACTTAAGCGCTTTTAGAAATGCCAAATTAATCCTCTAAGATGTTAGAAGTCGCATAATTCATAGACAGTATGTTTGTTATCCGTGAATAGTCTGGATTTCATGGTTTAAATGTAAATTTTTACTCTTTTTTTATATTCATTTAACTCCCAAATATTTTATTAAAAATAATGTAATTTTCAAATTCCTATAGATATGTTATGATAGTTCACACTATGAATAAAACTAATTAAAATTGAGTTAACAACAATTTTTTTTTATTTGATCTGTGAATATTAAATTTAAAAATACCTGTAATAGAACCAGCCGCAGCATGATTAATATTAAAAAACAACATCTCTATAATAACATCATATTATTCTCAAAATTAATTTGAATGCCACTTCTACATATGCGTAGGTCTAAGCTGAGAACGTACAGGTGTTATTTTATCAACAAATCAACATACCTCACTCGAGTATTAACCTATTCTGTACGTTTATGACATCTATGGACTATTAGCCAGTAAACTAACATAGTATAACTAAAGTGACATCTGAACAAACATATATTTTATAATATAATTATTTACTTTTAATGGCTGCCTCGGTGGCTTGGTTGTTTTACGGTGCGACTGTAATGCTGAGGTCTCGGGTTCGATCCCCGGGTCGGGCAAAGTGATATTGAGTTTACTATTCAGTATCGGCTTGGAGTCTGGAATTTATGCCCGATATGGCGATAGGCTCGCCCGCTATCACATCGTGGGATGGAATAACGGCGAAAAGTGGGTGCACTAGTTGCGCCTTTGCCTACCCCTTCGGGGATAAAAGGCGTGGGTGTGTGTGTGTACTAAATCAAATATACGAAACTACCCTGTTAAAACATAACAGGGTTTGCACAATGCAGTATGACGACAGAACAGGGGCGGCTGCGGACGACAACTTAGACACTTTAGTCCGGGGAAGCCCGCAGCCGTCCCTAATGCGCCGAAGAAAGCCACCGCGGAGTTTTAGTTGGTATGCCGTGCGGTGTACATAGGTTAGGGACTCGGCCCGGCGGCTCAAAGCTGGGTCGTAAGGCACGGTGAACCCAACATAACCGCTCAGTCGCCCTTGAAGGCTCGGTGGTAGTAATAAGTCACTTTCTCCGCGAAAACAGACATTACGGTATTTATACAGCTAGATACTCGCAACCGTGAGACCTATCAAGTCCACGATATACGAATTTAGACACGGTGCTATGCGGGGAACGCATCTACATTCAACGGGTATGCTTCGTAAAATTAGATGACATAAGTGGTTTGGAATCGGACGTGAGCCGCCAAACAATGTTCTCATTTAGAAATCGGTATGATACGTTAAACTACACAGATCAACGGTACTATGTGAATACTAATAACTATACTAAATACCAAACACTTAACTAAAATATCTTGTACGAATATAGTTATTCAGTGTTTTGTATTACTACCTTGACATAAGTAAAGAAAAAGTTTAGCTATAAATAACACATCTAACTTATATCACTGGTGGTAGGACTCTCATATGTAAGAGTCCATCTGGATGGATACCACCGCAGTGTCTATTTCTACCGCCAAGCGGCAGTGTGTATGCACTGTTGTGTTTCGGTATGAAGGGCATTGTAGCCAGTGTAAGTACAGGACATAATGAGACTTAACATCTTATTTCTCAGGGGTATATATTGAACTTAGATCAATACGACATCTTGATGAATTTCAGACCAAATTATTACATGATTCCTGAGAGGGTTATGCAATCGTATAAGATTTTAAAATTTATTACGTTTTTTGCGAGTATATAAATGAACTGCTCTAAACAAAAATAACAAATATATCTATATCATGTTATTTTTTTAATTTTTTAAGTATTAATTGTATTTTATACCTTGAACTGATTTTGAAAAGAGCAACACTAGAGTTTCTTGCCCGTTCTTCTCTAGTGAGAACTGCTTTCCGAACTGGTGGTAGAGTTAATATTGACTGAATCTAAATAATGTATAACATTTTATGGGTTCGAATAAATTTATTTCATTTCATTATTTCATTTCATTTATTTCATTTCATTTCAGGATGACGAGCGCAGTGGAATGCCACACAGTACTTTGTAACTCAAGGTGCTGGATGGTGTCGCTACTGTTTATGGGTGGTCGTATCGCTTACCATCAGGCGAACGGCACGCTCATCTCGTCATTTGATGCAATAAAAAGAAATGAGTAACTAGCTTTTGCCCGCGGCTCTGCCCGCGTGAATAAGTTGTTCCGGTATAAAAGTCCCGCTGTATATTTTTCTGGGATAAAAAGTAGCCTATATCCTTTCGCAGGCTTTAGACTATCTGTATATTAAATTTCATTTAAATCAGTTCAGTAGTTTAAGCGAGAAAGCGCGACAGATAGACAGAGTTACTTCCGCATTTATAATATTGGTAGGGATGAGTGGTCGGAATTAAATATACATAATTGTAAGCGGCGATAGCCTAGTTGGGAGTGGAACGTACTGCCGAGACGAATGTTCACTGGTTCAAAACCCAAGGGCACACACCTCTGTCCTATATATAAGTTATGTGTGTATTATTTGTGAACTATCACTCGCTTTAATAACGGCGAAGGAAAAATCGTAAGGAAACCGGCATACCTGAGAAGCTCTCTATAAGAATTTCGAAAGTATGTGAAATCTGCCAATCCGTAATATGCCAGCGTGGGGGACTAAGGCCTAAGCTCTCAGTAGTAGAGAAGGCCCGGGCTCAGCAGTGGGCAGTATATAAGGTCTGGAATGGTATGGAGGGTAATTGTAATACATTTTTAAGGAATTGGTGTTTTTTAAGACTCAGGCAATCCTACTGGACATAGGATATCCAATTGAAAACGACGTAAGGTAGGTTTATAGTAGAGAAATATATGTGGGATAATTACCTATTATCATCATCATCAGCCATATGACGTGCACTGCGGTACATAGGCCTCCCCCAAAGATTTCCAGATGGACCTGTCAAAAGCGGCCTGCATCCAGCGCGTTCCTGCGGACTTTACCAAGTCATCGGTCCAGCTTGCAGGGGGACGGCCGACGCTGCGTTTGCCAGTACGTGGTCTCCACTCGAGAACTTTTTGCCCCATCTGCCGTCAGTTCTTCGAACTATGTACCCTGCCCATTGTCACTTCAGCTTGCTTATCCGTTGGGCTATGTCAGTGACTTTCGTTCTTCTACGGAATCTCCTCATCTCATTCTCCTCAATTACCTGTAACTCAACTATATAACTTACAAACTATCAAAAAATTTTTAGAGCAAGTTTCACCCTACCTTTTAGAGACAAAAAATTTTTCTCAATGTCTCTTATAGGTTAATCAATAAATAAATTACTGTATCGCGATTCAAATAGCAACAATTTATCAAAAACCCAAATTATCAATACAGAGCAAATATACATGTTTTAATTATCATATCGATAAATTCATTCGATTGTACAACATCGTTATGTTTATCTCTAAATAAATCGACAACAGTAAAACGTTTTTATCCTGTGGTCAACCCTTATCGGACGAATTTATCGGACAGATTAGGGGTCGCAGTGAACCATTTAGGGGCGGAAACTCAAAGGGGATGCTTCGGCTTTTTATTTTATTGCTGCTAATATTTTAAGGTTAGTTAGCCATACACCTGTGAGGATGTGTTCAAATGATTAAGTTATTTAAGGTTTTGGATTAGATATAGGACAATTATTTCTTTTAGGAAGTCACCGGATATTATTTGTACTCAATTGGATAAGGAAGAATGGGAGATATTAATTGAAATTATATTTAAAACTACATATGGTTAAAAGGGAACAGACCATTACAGGAACCCTCAATCATTCATTTCCAAAATAGTTATGAATGCGCTACTTGCCCTAACGGGATAATGAAGAGTAAAGGGTATTTGACCTTCTATATATTATTACATGTACATTTTATACATAAAACAAAGTGCCTCAGTAACGTAATTGTATTACGGTACGACTACAATGCTGAGGTCTCGGGTTCGATCCCCGGGTCGGGCAAAGTTATATTGAGTTTTTGTATTCAGTATCAGCTTGGAGTCAGGAATTTGTGCCCGATATGGCGATAGGCTCGACCCCTATCACATCATGGGACGGAATAACGACGAAAAGTGGGTGCACTAGTTGCTCCTCTGCTTAACCCTTCGGGGATAAAAGACGTGAGTGTGTATGCATATGTGAAGTGTGTATAAAACAAAGTATAATCTACCCAAATATCATTCAGGAACAATATATTTTACTATACTAAAAGAAATTACTGGTGGTAGGTCTCTCATATGTAAGAGTCCGTATGGGTGGGTACCAACGCAATGTTTTTTTCTACTATCAAGCAGCAGTGCATGCACTGATGTGTTTCGGTTTGAAAGACATTGTAGCCAGTGTAACTACTGGACATAATGAGACTTAACATCTAAAGTCTCAGGATGACGAGCGCAGTGGAATGCCACACAGTACTTTATAACTCAAGGTGCTGTATGGTGATGCTACTGTTTATGGGTAGTCGTATTGCTTACCATCAGCTGAACGCCATTCTCGTCTCATCATTCAATGACATAAAAAAATCTAAAATCGGTTCAATAAATTACCCCTTGCAAACTTTACCTCTACAAGTGTTACAAATATTTGCATAAATAAAACACATATTACAAATATTTGTATAACAGCCACATGTTTGCGTATCATCGTGGAAGTGGACCGTTGCACAATGATCTCGTAACACGTGGAAGTGTTCGCTCATTACAAGCGTTGTTGATGTGGGTAAAGCGTGTCATTAAAGTTGCGACTAACAACGATTTTTTGTCGCAATAATAAAATTAAAAATATGTATTTTATGACTTGTTTAATTTAGTTCAATAATAATGTTTATGGAGCTGCTGGTTTCATTATTTGCATATACCATACGAATTTAAAAAATATATATGTATATCTACCGCTTGTAATTAAGTATTCGATTGTGGGACACAAATATCTCTTCTAATCGCAATTCGAATCATATCACACAACGTTTGTGTAATGGGGATTATAGAGTTGTATAGTCTAAAGCTTGCCAGGTCCTCAATTCACATACAGAAAATGTTGGTACAAATTCCCTATACCTATGTATATATTTCTACAGCACTATTATTTGGATAAAATCTGAAACTATGAAAAGACAGTATACCTCTACATTTTAAGAGTGACAAACCCATACAGAATAGCTCAGAGCTATATTTATACACTATTTTAATCATACAATAAAACCCTTCTGCTTGTAACTGAAAATTTCTTGTAATAATTATTAAATGCTACTTTTATTCGCACAAGGAGTGGCGCGCTTTAGATTAACGATCACTCATTGCCGCGGCCGCGTCATTTGCATACTTCCTATTATTAACCTAAGTAAGTATCCAGGACAGTATCGTAAATTATTCAATATACATAATTGTTAGGATTACGACGTTGATGACGAAATACATTTTCTTTTGTTATAATAGCTTAATTGGAGACAGAATTTCTAATTTTTTTTTCAAGTCTACATTTATATTCATTGTTAAAAGCTATAACAATACTAAGAGCCAGTTTCACAGGTTCTAAATACATTTTAATTGACAGTTATCGTAGTAAATAGCTAATGTAGTTAGTACTCATTTAGATCTTTAGTCTAGATTAGAGTGTGACTTTTGTATTTAGTCGGCTAATATGAATAAAATGACCCAACTGAGTAGATACCATCGCAACGTCTATTTTTGCCGCTAACCCAAATCTTGCAAGTACTTTTGTGTTAAAATTTTAATGAAGGTCTGTTAGTCTTGCTTCTTTTGACTTGTCAAGCCCCGCGACAGACGCCGGCGTCCGAGTATATGATGCAGGGTTTCCCCTTACATCTATATATATAAGCGGGACGCCAGTCGTATTATTTAGGTACCATCAAGAAAGCTGTCGCTGATGCTGTCGACTTGTCAAGAAACTCTAATTCATTAGCAAGAAACTGACAGTCAGTGCCGGATTAAGACTACTTGATGCCCTAAGCCATTCACGCCTGTGTCCCATCCATGAGTAAACTAGTATTGGTCTCTATTTTTTAGTTTTTTATTACCAGCAACAAAAACCAATGCCTTTTTTACTTGTTAAAATGCGACTTACAACTTTTACAGACATTAAATTCGCGAGAAATAGTCTTTAAGTTCAACGTTATAAGCATACCTACAGGCTACATGCACATTACACCGTTGATAAAGCATCGAGGATTTCCTGTAGCATCGGTGTTCATTTTTAATTTTATATTAGCAAATATATTTTTGGTGCTGTTTCTGATGCCCCTCCAAGAGGTGATGCCCTAAGCAATTGCTTAATTTGCTTAGGGGTTAATCCGGCACTACTAACAGTTGATCAAGTTGCTTTGTCTGCGCGGTATCTAATAACCATGTTATATAGGTCGATTACCAAAACACAATTTACGCGTGTAGTGTCTGTGAATAAACATTATACGCCAGTCTTCATGACAACACATCAACAAACTCGAAAATATAGCATAATGTTATTATGTCTATGTGTCCTTCCCTTCAATTATATTTTTATTTTATTTTATTTTAATATACAGTATAATGGGCTGTCTCGGTGGCGTAGGTGTATTACGGTACGACTGCAATGCTGAGGTCTCGGGTTCGATCCCCGGATTAGGCAAAGTGGTATTGGGTTTTTCAATTCAGTATCAGACCGAAGGATGTAACTTGTGCCCGATATGGTGATAGGCTGGCCCCTGTCACATTATGAGACGGAAGACGCACGGCGAAAATTGGGTGCACTAGTTGCGCCACTGGGTACCTCTTCGAGGATTAAAGGCGCGTGTGTGTGTGTGTGTTTTAATAAACCGTTATAATTCAAAGTGACGTAAATCAGAAACCAAGCACAAACATTTAAAAGGTATTTTACTCTACACGGTCTACAGATTTCAAGAACGTTTGGCAATACATAGCTTTATTTAATTACTGGCACATACTAATTAGTAATTACAGTTTACGCGGCTACTAAACTTAATCGACTGCTTCGCTTACTTAAGTATTGCGTTTACATTTTCATTTCATTTTAACACATAATGGTTTTTATTTTAATATCTACACACGCAGCAGCCTAATGTAATTTCGCACTAACTATTTATAGCAACTTCTGACTTTTGTATGGTGTATCTTCTTATGAATAAAGAGGATTATGTAAAAATCTTGGCGCCAGTTTAGATTTCAATTGTTATGCGGCGGAGTCGATAACCACGTATATTCTTAACTTTGACGTAGGCTCCCTTTTTCACGTTGATATTTTTATGGGATTATTTTTATTCCTCACAAGATTTGAATGCTGGTTTACTCATTACATCATGGGACCAATTAGCAATTAGCAAAGCCCGGTTTAATTTTGACTGGCGAAAGGTATCATCTCTCATTAATCTATATTTTATACTATCTGGATGCCTGCCTACCTTAGTGGCAAAGTATTGAGTGCACTGTACGACATCGCTCTTAGGTCCTGGGTTCGAATCCCGGGTCAGGCAAAATTATCTCGATTTTTTTCTGCTCAGTATCAGCAGTGGTCTGAAATTTGTCACATCATGGGACGGAATAATGATGACGAAGACAGGTGCACTGGTTGTGCTGCCTACCCCTTCAAATTGTGCTGCATGCCCCTAGAGGGGTAAGAGTGTGTGTATATTTGTTATCTGGATGCTACTTCCCTTAGTATGCCGTATTCATATAAAAAATCTCGAATAAGCATAGACCTACACAGTTACCGCTTCCGCTCAACCTTTCAGAGATAGAAAACTTAAATGATTATGCGATTTAGTAAAGACAACACTTCACCAATTTCAATCTTCCTTAAATCGAAATATAATGACGATGTAAATTCTAAAACTCGAAAGCCACACTACATAGTGAAGCAACTCTACGTTACCTAAAGGCATGACTTGTCATATCACTTAAAGTTCACGCCACGCGTTGCAATGTAATTATTTATTTGTAGTTAGATGGGAATGGCATTACAGATATTTGCAATGATGTACAGACATAACATAAATATCTAAACAAATTCAATATTTCAAATTGCCTATTATTATGTTTAAATTGAAACTTTTTTGATTTGTGTGACGTAAAAACAATTTGGTACGAACACAAAATGTACAAGTAGATTGAAGTTTTAAATTTTTTCAGCTGATTCATGTGGCTGACTGTACCGTCTACCAATACACCTTATTAATTATTTTAGGAGTCTGTGACACAAATAAAATTTTTATACTAAGAAGAAAGAACGTTCCACTGAAAGTTGACGTATGCCAAGGTCTGGTCATAACACCCAGGTAACTAAAATCCAACATTCTTGAAAAAGTGTATTACGGAGATTCCACAATAAGTGAAATGAGGACAGATAGAGTAGCTTCTACGACTAGACAAGAGAATTGCTTGATTCATTTTAAACCTGATCATAAACAACTGTTTTGACAAATTACAGTTACATTTGCATTGTGGTAATGCATGACACTGCATTCTACGTAAACCATGAGATTTGAAGCCATACAAGAAATAAAATATTGTTCAATAAACCATAAACATAAATACATCCGTCTAGAAATCCTTAGGGGAGGCCCATAGGCCTCCCCTAAGGATTTCTAGACACATAACCTCCATTGCTGAACATATTCAGCAATGGAGGTTATGTGGCTGATGAGAATGATGATAATGTAAATACAAAAAAAACGGTCAAGCGAAAATCGCACTTCACTGCGTGGGATTCTTGCTCTAACACTATTTTTAATCTCTATTATTATTAAAAGAATCACCATAACAACATAACACTTATTCTGCAAATAATCACCATCATTACCTATTATACTACAGCCTCTACAGATCACAATACTGTATCATCGTACCTACTCTATAAATTAATATTGTTTGAAGTCCTTAGCGATCATTTCGATTAAACGAGTTAACTCCTAGATTCCGTTTGTGTTATATAACCATATTATTAATTGTCTATGTTCATTTTCGTATTTATTGTCTATGAGACTTGCCTCTCTTTTAAATCTCCTCCCTAAAACAATGTAGACGTGCCGTATGAAATAAATAATAGATGAAAGGCTTATAATGAATACCACCCCAAACACTAATAGTCAGCAGCTCTTTGGTACGGAACCCTGAAACCGTAATGTATAATACAATCACCAAAGCTCGTAGTTAACTGTAAAAAACGTAATAGCAATTGCGAAACGTTGCACAACAAATACTTATTTTTATATAAAACGAATTAATTAATGTCTGTAAATGGATATGGTACATTACGTACGGCCTTGGATTTATTTTAACTGGGCTTTCGTGTAATCGATTTATCTTTAAAGTTAATAGATAAAATTGAAAATTTTTGCAACTCGCACTTCCCTGGTAGATCCAATATATTAGGGAGTTCCATTAAGATAGCCTATAAAAAGGGGTTTCTGTATTAAATTACAATCCACTGCTATAGTATTAACTAAAAGTATGACACAACAGGTTCCAATATATGAGCGGATAGTGCCTTTCAACCGGTCTCCTTTCCATTAAAGTTCATGTCCCAATATGATTATTTGCTAAAATTAGATTCAGCATTTTTTCTACGCCTGTCGATAACAATATTTTCATCTTTGATATACATTGAATAGATTTCTACGAGCAATAAGTTTAATAGTTACATTTTTCCTACTTTGATTAAACTAAGGCTCGGCGCCGACATTACCAATGTGGGTCGAGAAACATTAAGCTTGATGAAGTTGTCGTTTCGAATTGTAAGTTTCATACAAGTGTAGTGTGTCTTCACAAGTTGACATCATCTGCACCTACATCTTCATTTACACGGAGAAATAACTGCTTTTAATTCTAATCATACGCAATGATTGCTAGTAATATTTGCTTTTTGAACATTGAAACTAGCCTTGCTTCGGTGGCGTAATTGTATTACGGTACGACTGCAGTGCTGAGGTATCCGGTTCGATCCCCGGGTCGGGAAAAGTGGTATTGGGTTTTTCTACTCAGTATCAGCAGGAATCTGATATTTATGCTGATATAGCGATAGGCTCGCCTATCACGTCATGGGACGGAATACGCACGGCGAAAAGTGCATGCACTAGTTGCGCCTCTGCCTACCCCTTCGGGGATGAAAAGGCATGAATGTGTGTGTGACTTATATATACGTCTCCGCGGGCTAGAATTGTCTCGCTATTGTTCTCGCGAATATTCAGATGAACTTCAATAAATACGATCATTTCTAGAAACAATTCTTCTTCTTCTTTTCGTTTTGTGGCTTCCACCGTTTATCAGTGATTTCGCCAATGTCTAGAAACAATTGACCACGTGGCTTAAATAAAATAAATCATATTCTAATTACCTACAAATTACCTCTCTGTTCCTAATTTACATTGTATAGCCTCATCTATATGCCGTTTAGGAATGCAAGGCGAACGGCTGTGTTATGAAACTGAACGTAGTTTCTAGAATCTATTAAATAGAACCTAAACACTACGAACAAGTTACATCAGTAATAAGAGTCGATTGCTCATTACTTTTAGCTTTACCATATTTCAATGTATAATTTGTTTTGAAGATGAATGTAGTTTGATTTGATGCATTTACAATTTCTAAATATTTAATGATATCTTTGTAGTAAGCTTGCTTGCATTCTATATGTCAGATATTTTTTCTTTCGCTATTTAGATTACAAGCATTGCAATGAATTAAAAAATAACAGCATATTATCTAGAATTGATTTCAATTTATTCATTTCATCAATAGTGGTCGTATAAAGCATCTGTCATTAGCTGATAATAAAACAAAACCAAACATTTCACACAATTTATTATATCAGCCTCAACTTGGAGTGCACCCCGATAAACACACAATAACAAAGCAGATAAAAGCTAACAAGTATTAACAGGTAACATCTAAGACATAAGGACTTGCTGGCTACCCAGCTCACACACTCCCCAACGGTACATCAACAGCGAAACATGATCACAACCCTACAAACAACTACCGAACGAGAATTTTACCAAATAAACTAAAATACTAAATGATCACATTTTTGAACTAAGCCTATAAGGTACGGATGTGTTTTGCTATCGATTGGTTTCAATTCCAACCGTGGTGGTGGTCGTAGTGGCCATGATCTTGGTGCTCATGATGGTGATGCTCTTCCTCTTTCTTAATGTAGAATGGGACGTGGACCTTTACGGGGTAAGGGACCTCCTTCACTAAGGGTACCTGAACTTCTTTGTAAACGGGGTAAGGCTTGTCAATAGGTACTTTGACTTCATAAGGTACCTTCCTTTCGACGGTGTAAGGCACTTTCCTGATAACCTCGTAAGGCTTGGGAACGGGGACCTTAACTGGAACGGGGTAGGGCTTCTCAACCTCAACCTTGTAGGGCTTGTCGACAGGGACCTTGACTTCATAAGGTACTGGTTTGTGAACAGTTACTGGGTAAGGCTTCTCGACGGTGACTGGGTAGGGCTTAGGTACATACACGTTGTAGGGTTTGTCAACGGGCACTTTGACTTCATAAGGCACCTTCTTAACAACTTCGTAGGGTTGGGGCACTTTAACTTCGTATTTGACTGGGTATGGTACCTTCTTCTCAACAGTGTAGGGCTGGGGTACTGGCACTTTCACTTCATAAGGCACTTTCTTCTCAACAGTGTAAGGTGTGGGCACTTTTACCTTGACTTCGTATGGCTTATCAACGGGGATTTTGACTTCATAAGGCACCTTCTTTTCGACGGCATAAGGCTCGGGAACGTAGACGGGGTATTTGACGTACTCCTTTACTGTCACGGGGACTTTCTTTTCGACGGTGTAGGGTTGCGGGTACGGGACTTTCACTTCATAAGGCACTTTCTTCTCAACGGTGTAAGGCACATGTTTCTCTACGGTATAGGGGACTGGGACTTTCTTTACCACCTCAATGGTCTTGATGTGCTCATGATGATGGTGATGGCCATGATCTTCGCTGGCAATGGGCTTCCAGTCGCCACCCCCGTATCCTCCCAAGTCACCACCGCCGTGACCTCCGAAGCTATAACTTTCACCGCCAAAGTCTTGTCCTCCTTGTTGTCCTCCAAGACTCAGACCTTCGTGTCCGCCGTAGCTTTGTCCCTCATCACCGCCGCCGTACCCTCCGTGACCTCCGTATGAGCCAAAGTCATGGATACCTCTCTTCTCTTGTTTCTTATCTTCAACAGCCTTCGGTGCCTCCTCTTTGGCAAAGGCGACCACCGCCAAGGATGCCACTAAAACAACCTGTGGGCAAGGAAAATAGAATGTTACTTCTTGTTGTTAATAGTTTTTTGGATTGAATGTTATGGAAGATAATTTTTCCATGTCCTGATTAGTGCCATATTAAAACACTTAGTCGTGTGGTACTGATGAATGAGTGTAAACCTATTTTTTTATCTTGACAACCTAGAAATTTGAAAACCAACATGGAACCAAGCGAGTCAGGTCTATTGTGTAAGTATGCCTTTTTACGTTGTTAGAATCCTGCATATAAATGAAGTAAACAAACTTTCTACGCATTCACCAAATTCGATAACGGTATTACCACGAGATGACGAAACTAGACACATGACTGCAACGTTAGCGGAATACGCAATTGTAAAGTAAAAGTTAATCTAGTTTAGCTATTGAGCATTGTAGAATACTAAAGCACTTTCTAACATCCGCGCAAGAAGCCCTGCATTGTCTTTTACACTTCCTACATTACTATCTTATGTATGTGGTTCAGGTGGTGTAACTTCTTTTTCATTAATTGAAAATATAGGTTATTTTATTTAGTAACGGTGTACATTTCTACTTATGTCATAATTCTAGATTTGATTTAGAAGTATTTGACCCAATTCCTTACCAACATTCAAACTTTACACCTTTGTAAGATTCGTGTTCATGTTATTATACTTGCAAAATCGTTGCAATTTCGCTTTATACAACAAAACTTATGTAAGAAATGCAAGTAATTGACTTTCTATTTTGATCTCTCATATTTAGCATGCTAAACAGTATCTCAGGTGGTTTGATAAAGTCCAAAAATTATTAAAAGGCAATCATTCTAAAGCCTTTCGATGTCAGAATTTATTGATAACATTGTTTGAGAGGTCTAAAACTATATACGTAGATGAATACCAAAAAAGCAGAAAAATTATATTCCAATAGATTTTGCCCGCGGCTCCGCCCGCGTTATAAACTTTTCTGGCCTAGAAGTCGCGCTTTTTATTTTCCCGAGATAAAATTTAGCCTATGTGTTAATCCAGGACATGATCTACCCGTACGCCAAATTTCATCGAAAGCCGTACAATAGTTTATGCGTGAAAGAGTAACAAACATCCATACATACAAAAATTCGCGTATTAGTAGGATTCTAACTGAATGTTGGAAAGTTTCTCTGCCTACCCAGAATATAGTCAATAAGCTTGATATTAATTTCAACGTATCACCTTCGTGCAATTGATCAATTTGTGCAATGTATCAAATTATTTTGTTGCAATTGGATTAGTTCGTGTAGTGGGTGCGCTTCGTCTCAATGTAATCAACATATTGCAACTAGCAAAAATTCTAAACGCGGCTTGTATTTCACAATATTACGAAATGCATTTCAATTCATATGTTTGTGCACGAGTGCATTTAAGGTGCAGAATTGATATTGTGTTTCTAAAATTTGTAGTTAAAACGCATTTTCAAAATTATTTTGATTCAGCAATTGAGTATGCAATTATGTTTTCCTAAGTTGGTCACACCAGCTTATAATACAATTTACAAAAGCCTTATTATGTTGACTGCAATAAATACTTGAATATTATATGTAGAGCATTAAACGATAGGCCATAAGTACAGTTCTTGTAAGATTTTCTTACATTTGTTCATAGACGATTAGGCAAATATAAAACTGCGTTAACTTTTCACTGCAATCCCAGTAATGAGCAGAAAGTCAATAAATCTATACATAGATCCCATATTAAAGTCGTATCGTATAGCTCTGAAATATTTTATTGGAGAACCTCATAAAAATAAATATACTTGCGCCAATCGAGAACCAAACCCAACTCCACGTTTTAAAAGCTCATAACCTCGCTCAAACATATTGAAATGAAACAACCGAAATATGCATTTTATTACAGTTAAAATTATCCTTTTATACTAATAAAATTTTTAATGGTCTGTTATGCCAAGGTTACATTCTCATATTTATTGTAACAAGAATAAAAATAGCTTTACGTAACTACAGTTTTGCACGTGCAGAATATTAATTACCTTATTTAAATAATTAGGTATTAAAATTTTCTTTTACTCAATTTATTTTTACTCGTAGATATCTCGTGTACATCGTTTATTTACTGGCTATTAGATTTAACATCTCACGTCTCAAGGTGGCGAGCGCAATGGAGTGCAACGCAGTACTTTGAAATTATAAGTTCTCTGTGGTGCGCTTTATGGTCATATCGCTTACAATCAAGCGAGTGGCTTATCCCTCTCTTCATTCCATGACAAAAAAACATTTATACGAAGTGTTTGGTATTGCTTGCAATTTGACCTGAGTAAATAACTCACAATAAAAATCTGCCTGATTACTTTCTAATTTACAAAGTAGCCTATCCATTAATCAAGGTCATGGTATATCTTAGTACCTATTTCAAATCCGTTAAGCGATTTATTCATACAAACATCCAAACTTCTTCAGGACTTGCTTTTATATGATTACCTTTTGCGTTCGGCTACGCACGCGTAAAAAAGTTTTTCTGAGATAAAAATCCCTCTATATATTTCCCCGGGCCTAAAGTAACCTATGTGCTATTCCAAACTACAATCCATCTCTGTGCCAAATTTCATCTAGATTCGTTCAGCCGTTTTAGCGTAATTGAGTAACAAACATCCAAAGTTTCGCATTTATAATTAGTATGGATGAAGATAAATATAAACTTCTTCGTTTTTTACTGACGCTAGTCTAATTAAAACATCGTCAAAGTAAATAGTGTTCTCTATGTTCACCACTCCGTGCGTGGTTACCACACGTCAGTGAAAGTGGTTTAGAGATTCGCCATAGATCACGGAAACGATGCCTCTACTACGAACACTTTTTCTAACAGAATATCCTACAAATTACTGTTTTTGGGGCATTAACGGAACTGTATACCCGTACTACCAATTCAATTTCTTTTCGACGACAGTTGGTTATGTCCTATGTTCCTATTTCAAATTTAGATCTAATAGAATTCTTACGTAATAAATACTCTTTTAGACAAAGCTATGCTACGCCGGTAGTAGTAACAGCGTTCCATTTACTTGAATTTAGAATGTGTCCATAGTCTTAACGACATCGGAATTGAAACGGTCTTATAACACAAATGGTATTCGAATGAAGGTAAAATAGGAAAGCTTTATCGTTTATTTTGTTTTAGTTAAATGCATTAGGTTTTATCGGAAGAACAACACATTACTTTTAATTATAAGACACCATATGAATCTGTCTCTTCCTATTTCTTAATATTTAAAACATGTTTCCAAACTAATTTATTGTAAAATTTGCAAAACCACTGATGCCCTTTTCTCTACTGGTAATGTACCTTTGTCAATTTATTATTGTCTCTACCTTGTCATGACTTGTCACAAATGCCTTTATAAGCCTACTTGATTAATAAATAATTGTATTCATTTATTTTATCTATTAAGTCATTTTTAGCTCACCTAACCAGATGTGACATTCATACGAGTTTCCGTAGTTGGCGTTAATCGCAATCTTTTTATATAAAGTCATTGCTCTCAGCTTAGCACGTGCTTAAAATGCAATTTAAAAATATTCTAAATTATAAAACGCTTCGTCCATACAAATTCTGTATTAGACAAATGAAAATGACCAATTTATCTGATCTCACAATCGTTGCAATCATTGGTCATTTACGGTTCTATTTATATTGGCATATTACTAGAAAGCTTTCAAACAATGGTTGTTAAAAATCGATTGTAGAGTCATTTATAAAATGAGATGTTATTTATGGAAATGGTGTCTTGCTGTCATCATAAAATTTTATTAGAGGTGATCTATACATATAATAAAGCAGTAGAATCGGTGTGTCTGTACATTTAAAGAAATGTGATATAAAAGAAAGGAGGTGCCTAAAGTAGGGTAATGGAACACAAATCAGCGAGTTTTGTAATTCTTTTCTGTCTGTCTATTTGTTTGTTACTACATATCTCCATAATTACTGAACGGATTTCGATGAAATTTTACACACGGATAGATCATGTCCTGGAATAACACAAAAGATACTTTTAATCCCGGAAAAATATAAAGTAGGACTTTTATTCCGGAAAACATTTTTTACGCGGGCGGAGCCGCGAGCAAAAGCTAGTTTAATACAAATGCAAAAATTTTTATGCTCTTTGGTATTGATTGGATAATTTGCTTTTCTTTTTGTCAATTTTGTATCATCGGCATCTGGCTATAGATACTAGCTACCCGAGGGAAGCCAAGGTTCATAGTAATTTAAGTGGATAGATATTGAATGAAAACGATGCTACATACAGATACACACCCTAAACTTATAAGACCCCTCTTTTTTGTCGAGGGTTAAAATAGCTTCAAGGATTTATACCTCCGGAACAAGCTGGTGGAATGCACTACGAAACCACAAAAGTAAAATCAATCAAGCCAAAGACCGCGTACCAAAGTGGACTTTCCTTCCGGCTGCTTATGTTTCAAAATATCTGATATTATCTTTCGAAAGTCGGTAAATAAGCAGTACCCACATAGGCATTTTGTAACGTGTTACGTTGCTTTGAGTCCATTATAACTTGTAATGAATAATATATTACTTTAAGTCCATTGTAATATGTAATTACTAATGTATTTCAAAAAGGTTACAGTCTTTTTCTTTGGAATCTAACTTGTTTGATTTAGCTATAATATATCTATACAAAATTATATTTCGCTTACATTAAAAAGACTGGCTAAACAATTTGTCATGGTATTTACTTATAATTAAATATTGACTTACACTAACAATAGTATAACTAAACATGTAAGCTATTTTAAAAATAACAAAGACCAAGTAAAACATTGATTAAAACTAAATGCAATAAGTAATTCTAAGGTTAAATTATGGAGCTAGGTGCAGATAATCATTCTAGGTGTACGTTGGCTGTGGCCAGGAAATGACTAAGATGATGACCAGGTATAACTAAGTAGGTACTGTTAAGGCTATCCAAAGATCCAATGTGTACTATTCTGGGCTAAAATAGCCTTTATGTTCATCTAGGATGGTCTATATGTGTGCCAAATGCCGTCCATCTAATAGTTTCCTTGTTAACTTCTTGCAACAAACTTTATTTGGTTTGACGATTGTAAATTTGACGGGTAGCGTTTACCATATCGTTAAATCAATATTGATAATATTTACTTGACCAATATTGGTTGATGGACAATCACTATAAGATACTTCGTAAATTATTAGGTAATTATGTTATTACTAAGTAAATACTGTGTTGCTAATGGCTAATTGCAAGTTGCAATCGGTGTGTATGGAAATATTATAAACACAATATTTAGTGTTGTGAATCTATACTAAAACAAACAAATAATATTTTCCATATAAACAACATAAATCAATGGAACTCTATTATAAAAGCTCTATCCTCTATACGACCTTCAAAGGCATTTAAAAAGTTTTATAAAGCGACAAACTATCACAGAATAAACACAATTAAAATCAAACTGTTGGTAGGTCTCTCATATGTAATAGGTCGTCTGGGTGGGTACCATCGCAATATCTATTTCTACTGCCAAGGAGCAGTGCATGCACTGTTGTGTTTCGGTTTGAAGGACATTGTAGCCAGTAAAACTACTGGACATAATGGGACTTAACATGTTATGTCTCAGGATGACGAGCGCAGTGGAATGCCACACAGTACTTGTTACTCAAGGTGCTGGATGGTGTTACTACTGTTTATGGGCGCTCGTATCGCTTACAATCACGCGAATATCATGCTCGTCTCGTTATAAAATGCCATTAAAAAAGACTAAAGCAAAAGTGATGAGTACCTAAGTATTTCTTACGAAAAAAATAAGAAGAAATAATGTAACAAAAAAATTAAGTGGTTATGTCATAATTCATAACCTCATAACAAATATTACGACGGACTCGACGTTCAATTACAATAAAAACGCTATTGTTCGCATAACTTTGATGTGTTATCTGAACGTAACACGAATTCTTCAATTCGCTGTCATTATCTGGTTCATTCAGCATGCATTAAACTAATCGATGTTAAAATCGATTAAAACTGTATAATGATGTTTTTTCGATTATTATTTAACAAGTTCTTATTTCTATTGTCTTCTTCCATGTAGAACTGAATCGACGTGTCAAAATAATTCGATAGGATTATTATATATATATAATATTATATTATGTATCAAATATTAAAAAAAACAGTTTTCCTTAGCATTGCCTTTAGCAAAAATTCGTTAGAAACAATAGAGATAGCATTTTCATTTTTGGAACGAAGTTCCTTATCGCGCGTTGTGAAAGGGGGCTAGACGGAAAAAATTAAGCCCAAAAGTTGTAACTACACTTTTTTTATACTTGCCCTGTGAAACCAGCCAGTAACAATAAAGAACTGGCCGTAAAACTGAAATTCGAAATTTAAATAAAAAAAGACCATTTAAATGCTTTTTGAGTAGTTTTTTTTTCAAGACATTTAAATAAAATAGAATCCCAAACATATTATGTTTCCTACTTCAGTTACCACAAGCCAATTATTGCTAAAATTGAGCCTACTGATTAAGTTTTTATTACATTATATATTTTGTTAATAATAAAAAAAATATTATTATACCTTGAAGGAAATAAAATTTTATTTCAATTCCTTCACTAATTAATCGAAAGGAACTTCGTACCATCCGGGTGTCCCTTGACACCTCTCAAGTTTTTTTTTGTTAATGATCTATTGTTTACTAAACATCTTTAAGTTTTAGTTTATCACTTACATAGCATTGATTGACAATGCTCACTTAGAATCAGAAACTCTAGAAGCCTGAAATTTTGTATGCCTTGTAATAAATGAATAGTAAATAATCATTTAAAGAAACTCATTACTTAGAACGAAACTAAAGGACGTAATATATCCTAAAAGAACGAAATAAACACGACTATTACAACAATAAAATCAGAATAAAATTACCGTATTTACACTTAACCAATACAAATCAATCTCATAACGCGCGGAACCTAATCATTCGTTTCCTATATTTTCTCCATATCACGTGGAAAGTGAAAAGTGCAAACTGGTTCTAGGAAGAAAATCATTGAAAGTTACTGCTATTATCCACTTATTAGATTAGTTGCGTAAAGTAATATAATTTGCGAAATTAGCATTAAGACCCTTTTTATTCAACGGTGGTTGTATTTTTGTCCGGGTCTTATTAAGCTGGACGCGCTCGCAGCACCCGCGGCTCACGCGTCACGCGTCACACCTCACGCGTCACGCGTCACGCCGCGTCATGCCGCGCCGCGCTGGAGCACTCGAAGCTCTGCGAGCGCGTCCAACTTAATAACACTGAGGAATACCCTAACCACATTTGACAAATCCCGGGCTAAGTCTTCAGCATACTGACTCTTAGCTCATTTACACGTGGAGGGTTTATTAATTTTTTGTTTGACAGAATACATATTCCATATCACAATGTATCGATTTTTTTAACATTGATATTTACATCCGTCGGGAAATCATTAGTAGAGGCCTATGTTCAGCAGTGGACTTCATATAGATGATATTTATACTAAGCAATGTCGAGACGAACATGTTGCTATAATGATAGTAAGCGTTACGAGTCTATTAACAGCAACAACACCGAACTTTGTTGGCATACATCGATTATAAAATGCAAAGGAGTTTTGTTTTGCGGGGAATACAATATTCTTACCGCCAAGTCGGTATGCGGAAGCTTCAAAACCCATAGTCTTACTATTTTACGCGTACGTAGACTAACTCTGACGTCACCAGACAGGTTTAAAGATATGACAGGAACATATAACTACACTTAAACGTTATTTAGACGAAGAATTTATTGCTTTCAATATTCGTTTTTTGAATATCTGTCATGACTCATATACGTCAAGTGAGAATTGCCTCGCCATTGCGCATGCTCAGTCACTGTTCGATAACTGCATACAATTATTGCTAGCAATTATTGATCCGCCTAATTAGGCTTTATTCAATGCATCTGAACATAACATAGCGTTCCAGTCTAAGAACATCTAGCATCCAAGTAACATTAAGAAAGAACCAGGACAATTCTGCTTAACTTTACAGCTATTAGTTGTTGTTCCCACGGTAAAACGAGAGTGAAAACAAACTGCCAATAACTTTCTGTTAATTACCGTGTAGCGATTGCATTACATACGAGTTTCCAAATATTTCTGCTACAATTATTCTTTTAAATTTGTTGCAAAACTCCAGGCTACAATTATTATTGCAAAGTGAATGAAACGTATTACTGGCAACCAAAGTTCTTAATTTGAATTGAATAAGAAAAATAAATATAAGCAATCTATTGCTTTCAATTACTCTGCCATAATTTATTTTAGGCTGCGCTTACTTGAAACGGTCAAGATTTAGGCCATCCCTTTAGCATCTTCTATTTAGTAGTTCTATATTTTTCGTACTGATACTATAAAAAGGAACAGTTTCTAAGTAGAAATCTAAGAAGTAATCTACGCAACGAATCACATTCTGGAAAATCTTTTACTAATAGAAACGTATTAGTGCTAATAAAGGCCGTATTTAATCCATGGAATACTTTTTACGCGAGAAAAATATCAAACAGTATATGAAAAATAGAACACAAAAAAATATTAAAACTGAAAACTAAAATAAGCACTGCTTAACTTTACTTATGTAACTTTAAGCTTATTAACACTTAGCTACGCAACCGAATTCAACGTTTGAATGTGAGAACTACATATCTTTGCTTTTAATAGGCTTAAGCTTTTAAAACTGATGTAACAACGGTTATGTAAATTCATTGTTACAAATAATTGTTTGGAAGTTGCACGCCATTTAACGGCGGTAGTTACCTGACACATTAAGTTTATCTCTTTATGATCTTTAATTAAAAAAGTTACACTTACTTTGAAAAACGAAATATTTTTAAGAACAAATTTAATATATATTTTTAACCGACTACAAAAATTTATTTTTATTAAATAATTGTGTTAATAAAATCGTTGTTTATTAGATATGCAAATGATTGATGTGATTAGAAACATATACAAATTAAGTACTATTATACGGTTACGAACATATTAATTATAGTGAATACAACTTGTTAGCGATGAATAAAAAATACATTAATAATTATTGGGGTAATATGTATTGGTTTAATTTTTTAAACACAATAATTTAAATTATAATTTTACTTCTTATGAGCCTTATTCAAAAATTTCCATTTTTTTAGACATCAACCTTATTCAAAAATGGAACTGTTTGTAATTGGTGCCTTGTGACCGAATTAGACACAATCGATTATAGCGCGTTAATTAATCGATTACAATCACTCGAAAAAAAATCACTTGATCACAACACGAATACACTCCACTCACCGTGAACTTCATTGTTGTACGTCTTCGTCCGTTGCCGAAGACTGGTTGTGTGGTCGACGTAGATGCCAACACATTATATACTGTCCCTCCCACTAGACGGTTACCGCAATACACATTCAAGAAGGGTGTATAGTCTGCGGATAATGACATGTGTCTCATACGTACCTTGCACTCATTTGTTCAAAATTGGAACAATGCGTAACATTTTTTTTCGAGATATATTATGTTAATTAATAATCTCTAAACATAGCGACCACGGACTGATAAGAAAGTATTTTTGTTTGTCTGTATTATTCTGAATTTATAAATAACTAACTTTATTCTGTTAAAAGCAGAAAAATATCGTGGAACTAGATAAAAAAGTGAATGAAATTTGTGGCCAGTATTTACTAGAACAAAGGATGAGGAGAAAGGAGATAGCCAATGTACTTGATGGGAATATTTGTAGGATTTGCGCAGTTTTAAAATAAATGTATATAATTGGCTGCAACAGGGCCTATAATCCCGTATTGATAGATTTGTAATTCATCACAGTGATTCATTTTCGAGCTCTACCTTTAATCTTTACAAACTTAAATTTAACTGCGAAGAGAAGTCTAACAATAATAAACCAGCCCTGTATATACGTACCACTGCTGGGCACGGGCCTCCTCTACCACTGAGAGGGTTTTAGGCCTTAGACCACCACGCTGGCTTAGTGCGGGTTGGCAGACATCACATACCTTCGAAATTGTTACAGAGAACTCAGGTATGCAGGTTTACTCACGATGTTTTCCTTCAGCGTTAAAACTAGCTTTAATTCACAAAGAATACACATAACTTTAGATAAGACAAGAGGTGCGTGCCCTTGGGTTTCGAACCTGCGGACATTCGTCTCGGCAACGCCTAATAAGGTCGACATTTTAGCCTACATGTATCATAGCAGCTTAATATACAAATAATGCCTTAAAACGAACAACATTGGTACTGATTACATATAGCGGTAACTTTGTATCTGTATGAGATATCTATACGACTGTTACAAAGTCCACCTCGGTGGCGTGGCGTAGTTGTGTTGCATACGCGGTACGGTGCCGCTCTGAAGACCCGGGTTCAAATCCGAGCCGAATAAATTATTGTGCTTATCTTTTAAGAATCAGCCCGGAATCTGGTAGTGTCCGATATGGTGATAGGCTCGCCCCCTATCAAATCGTGGGACGAATCACACAGGCGAAAAGTGTGTGCTCTGGTGTGCACAGTGTGTGCACCTATGTCTACCCCTTCGAGGATAACGGCGTAAAGTGCGTGGTTATGTGTATTATATTATATTTAGCTTTCTTCCAGCTGTTGCTCGTCCTTTACATTTACTTTTAACATCCAGACGTTTACACAGATTCTCCCATTTTTGTATAGTATTAAAAAGATTTACAAGATTGAACTGATTAACTTATTACAATGCAAGGACGCGCGGTTTAATTCTAATCACAGCGTGAAAAACTTGCTCGAGTTAAATATTAACCAAACGCTTTCTCGCAGTAACAATTGTTACTAATAAGTCGTGTAATGAATGCATGGTTGTTGTATCTATTTTATTCTTTTATATATTTTATTCTTTTTATAAAATTTGGGATTGCACGCGTTGAACTCTTTTGTCGTGATAAAATCTTAAGGTACTTTTTAGGTTGTAAAAGTAGCTTATTCTCTTCATTTCAGTAATATATTATCAAATTTGAATGTCGGATTATCGCTACCACAAAAAAAACCGTCTGAACTTTGAACTACGAAGCTATACGCGGTGCTGGTAAACACAATACAAGAAAAAAACAATAGTTATTTCATTATACAGACTGAATGCAAATCAGTTTTAAAATACGGATGCATTGTATTAATTTATCCAAATTATAGGTAACCTAACTAATTAACATAACGTTAACTCCTTAAATATACACACACTCACGCCTTTTATCTCCGAAGGGGTAGGCAGAGGCGCAACTAGTGCACTCAGTTTTCGCCGTGCGTATTCCATCCCATGATGTGATAGAGAGCGAGCCTATCGCCTTATTGGACACAAATTTTAGACTCCAGGATAACAAACAGAAAAACCCAATATCACTTTGCCCGACCTGGGATTTGAACCCGTGACTTCAGCACTGCATTCGTACCGTAATATAACGCAACTGAAACATGTTTACCAACACGTTACAAATAATAAAATTTTAACGTAACAAAATACAAATTAGATTAATTTTCTTGCGAATGATTTTAGGGAATGATTTATCGAGCATTCGATATGTATTAACGAACGAATAATTTTGTACCTTTAACATATTTCCTAAAAACCTATCAAAATATCGTCAAAAGTCTAGATATTATGTGATGATTAAAAATAAGGTCTAAAACTATTTAGTATGTTCGTCATATATCATAGTAGCGTTTTAAAACAATACACTTATTATTATTATTTTTTTAATAAATATGGTAACTGAATACATTTATATTACTTCAACCGACAGACGAATTAATAAAGATATTAATTTGAAAAATCCTAACACTACTTTTGTACATGTTTTTTTCTTAATAATAATGTTTATTGGCACAATTATTCTTTTATCTGCATAATAATTTACGAGATACTAGGTTTCGGTCGCGGTTCTTAATGCATGAAAATCTTTCCAAGAATAAAAATCTCAGTGTGTATTTTTCGAGGATTTAAGTATCCTTTAAGTTAATCCAGGACATGATCTGAGTGCCAAATTTCATCCAAATTCGTTCAACCGTCTTTACGTTTACTTCTAACAAACATCCAAATTCCAAACGTCTTCACAAATTTTAGAATTTATATTACTAAGACACCTATCAAAATTGTATGATAGGATGTCTTTAAAGGTTACCTACTTTTCATCTATTATTTTCCGCGTTAAATTTAATTTATTGCATTATTCAGTAATATAAATGACGTTTAACTTTATACGTAAAAATAGGTGTGTTCGGTACGATACTCGCGCAATCCCCGCAGAATGGTAGGCAGAAGCATTTCACCGGGCTAATTCATCCCATGATGTGATGAGGCATTGTAACTCCATCACCATCAACCACATGCAGTCAACTGCTAACACACCCTAAAGATTTCCAGACGAACCTGTTTAAAGCGGTTTGCATCCAGCGTATTCCTGCTACCTTCATCAAGTCGTCATATCGCCATGTCGAGCACAAATTCTAGACTTCTGGTGGAAGTTGGGACTCACTTAGAGAAAACTGATAGGGTTTTTTATGAAGTATAAATTCAACACCTGGGAACTTCGTTATGTTTTGAATCAAAAACGTTCTTTTGTTACCTGACACGGGAATCAAGCCCAGATTCACTATTCCTCTCACCTTACTCCCACTGACAACTTGCCTTTGCTAGCATAACAAACCAGTCTTAGGACTTCGTGTTTTATAGAATCTAGCAGTATATTTCATCTTTTATCTTACTTGTTACTTATAATATAAGGCGAATATTTGTGATTTTTTATTAATTTTTTTTGGAATAAAACGCAGTAATTAGATGCTAGACAGATTTGGATGAAATTTTGCAAAAGGATAAACCATGTCTTGAAATAACATATAGTCTAACTTTTAGCCCGGCAGTTTGCTCCCTTGGGATATATTTCAATTCTTACCGTGATTTTTAAGTAGCTGACGTTGGCGTCACATTTGGTGCTATGGATTGGTACAGTGATTGAGGGACGTTTGTAGCGGAAAGCTTTTTAACGCGAGCGACGTCGCGTGCAACACTTAGTATAATTATATTGCTGAAGTGTATGTATCAATATTCTTTTTTAATCGACTTTTGATACATCGCACCTTTAGAACGAAAACGACACAATAAAAAAAATAGAAAATTGAATTGTTAATTTTAAATGACTAAAAACTAGTGCTTTATTTATGAAAGTATTATAAAAAAGGGACCGATATAACAGATTTGTCCTTTTCCTGCTTGAATATGGCTGTGTTCGAACTATTGTTGTATTGAGAACTTCGTTTTAAGTAATTTTATGACGATACCTAAATTTTCTGTCGTTTTGAATTGTGTCGTTTTCATCCTAAAGGTGCGACATGTTTATTTGAAAAATATTTTGGTACAAGTATACGCCTATCATTACAATTTCGTGAGCACAATAAATCATTCATTAAATAAATCTTCGGTAGATATAAGATCGTTAACCCACATTATAATTACAATAATGATTTTCAATGCAAATTAATGCTCTTTAATTTTCATATCATGCGTATTAATGAATAACTATATAAAATTACAAAAGCGATTATGAGATAATATTGCAATGATTATAATGAGCGTAAGACGCGGAAGACTCATATCTAACTGTATAGAATTATTGTAAGGTATTGAGAAACAAATTGTCTTCTATTTTTAACCGACTTGAAAAAAGGAGGTTCTTTCAAGGTGATATATGTTCAGATGTATTCACGATCCCCCGTAACCGTTCCTCATGCGCCGACGCAGCTAACCGCGGGTTTTTGTCGGTATCGCGGTCTGAGACCAAACCAGAGGTCATCTAAGTGATTTATCTATAATTACGTATGATCTATATTCATGCGTAATGAGTAGTGACAGATAAATCAAACAAGTAGCTAGCACAAGGATACCCACGCGTTAGGAGACTTTTTACACCAATTTGTTATGAGCTTTATTCTATCATTTATCTTTTTTAACCCACTTCAAAATAGGAGGTTCTGTATTCGACCCGAATGTATGTAAGTCCGCGATTTTCTCATAAACTACTGATTTAGATGGGATTTTCGTTATTCAAATGTATATTTTTCAGGTGAGGTTTTAGTGTATAAATTAGTAGGATCTGATGAAGATCTTCGGAGATAGACAATGGGATCTTTGAACAACCAACAGCATTTGACCCGCGAATGCTGCAATCGTATATCTATGATGTATTGTTTACACCATTCCATAACTAACTAACTAACAAAAAAGCAAGCAATAAAACAAAAACAAATAAAAAGTTATTAACAAAAAATATAAAACCGACTTCGAAACCACTACAAACCAAAAAATAATATATCTTTATATACATATATTTGGAGTCGGTTCCTAATTGAAATTGCCAGCTAATCTAAGCAAATACACGAACAAATATACCAAAAAAATGTTCAATTTAAATCGGCATCGTCTCCAAATATGCGTATATAAAGTTATATTACTTTTTGCTTTGTAGTGGTTTTGAAGTCGACTTTATTTTTTTTCACTTATATTTTTATTAGATACATGCAATTATATATACCAATAAAAGTTACGGTACACACAGCATTCACCAATTACATCACGTGTATGTGAACAGGATATCAGCTAATAATAAAGTAAATCAAATTCAAATACTTTTACGAAAATGTTGCAACACTTTGCTTTTATAAGCCTTAAATTTGCCTTAAATTTGACTGCCTCAGTGGCGTAGTTGTATTACGGTACGACTGCAATACTGAGATATCAAGTTCGATTCTCGGGTCGGGCAAAATATTGGGTTTTCTACTCAGTATCAGCCCAGAGTCTGTAATTTGTGCCGGATATGCTTACCCTATGAGACCATGGGACGGAATGCGCATGGTGAAAAGTGGGTGCACTAGTTGCGTCTCTGCCTACTCATTGAGGATAAAAGGCAAGGATGTGTGTGTGGGTGTGTGTGTGTGTGTATGTTTGTGTCTTTATTTGCCATGTGATATACCAAGATCTGTTACGCTTTTTTATTTATGTAAGAACTTAATAATGCTTGAGAGTGACCATTGACCAGTTCATACCTACATTCCTATGGTATCCATAATAAAAAAAATACAATTTGCAAGATATACATTTATCAATTTCTTAGATTGACATAGACTCACGTTTAAATCTTTAAAAGGGTAAACAGAGATACAACGCCAAGAAATTACAACGTCTCACAAGTGAAAAGACCCAGTTTCCAATATTTTTCCCCACATTAGTTTTTTATGCGCGCTTTCGGTTACCATTTGACATTCCACACAAGTGCGGGGTACATATTATGTTGTCTATTTGGGTATGTGCATTGCTAATGTGATTAAAACATCTTCTGTTCCGCATTTGCTCGGAATAATAATAATAGTAGGCGTGTTTATTTTAAAAAATCTAAAATAGATGTTACTTGGTCTCATATCAGTTTATTTAGGTTTAAAACCGTGTAGGTTTTGCTGACTTATCGGGAGCCTAACTAAGCTTTAAACCGAGACCATTTTTTTACTAAAATCCACGCTCTTTGGATTGAAATTTGTGTACGATATGGATAGCCACCATTAGGCCGGTGGCGTGTTGAACTAAGGCCTAAACCCTCTCAGTAGTAGCTCAGCAGTAGGCAGTATATAATACAGGGCTGGTATTATTATGCATAGATAGCTCTCTAAACTAAATTCAGGGATATATGCTCGAAATATGGATGTATTTTGTACGCGTATGTCTACCCTAAACTACTTACTAAGCCAAGAAAGCGCTACGCTTGGGCATTCAGTCGCTCAGAGGAATTTCTTAAATCGCTTAAGTATCTAAAAATGACTTCTTCGTTGGCGTAGTTGTATTACGGTACGACTACAATGCTGAGGTTGCGTGTTCGATCCCCGGGTCGGGCAAAGTGATATTGAGTTTTTCTATTCAGTATCAGCTCGGAGTCTGGAATTTGTGCCCAATATGGCGATAGGCTCGCCCCCTATCACATCATGGGATGGAATAACGGTGAAAAGTGGGTGCTCTAGTTGCGCCTCTGCCTACCCCTTTTTTTTTTTTTTTTTTTTTTTTCGCGGGGAAAAACGCGTTATCGCTACCACCACCGGGGGGTGAGTGGGACGGTTATGTTGGTTTCACACAGTCTTACGGCCCAATGTCGACACTCGGGAGTATAGCTTCATCCGAGCGAGCATTGGACCGAGTCCCTAACACTATGTACACCCTACACTGGCATACCAACCAAAACCCGCGGTGGCCTTCTTCGGCGCGTATGGGACGGCCCCGGGGTATCTTGTTGCACTAAGATAGCTGCACGGGACCGTCCCTGCGTAATGCCGCATTGCGGCCCCTCTCTAATCAGGGGGGGCTCAGATGCCCCCGAACTCTAAAGGACGCCTATGGCGTCTACGACAGCGGGAGACCAACCACCCGCATTGTCGTCCACCTTGAAGTCACTAAAATTGGAGCGAGCAGCCTCCCACTGCTCACCCCGTGACTTTCTCCAAGCCCCATTTAGTCGCCTCTTACGACAGGCAGGGGATGCCGTGGCGGAATTCTCTAGATGCCCCCGGACCACAGGGCATGAGGCACCGGTCAATCGTCCACCCGGCGCCTCCGTCTTCTCCTCTGGCTGCGGGCGGGATCGTTCTGCTCACGATCCCGCTCGGCACTCTCCTTCCGCGAGATGACGCACTCGCAGAAGGAGGATATCGCTCGCCATGACCTCCAGCCGCCGACCATGGCGCGCACCACGGCCGGCAGCGAGAGGTCTCCTCCGACGATTGCTCTAAGAGCGCTGCGTTGAAGGTCCCAGGCTGGGCACTCCTCGAGAGTGTGTTGGACCGTGTCCTCGCGGCCGTTGCCACAATGGTGGCACACGGCGGACTCCTCTTTTCCGATCCGACACAGAAACGAACCAAAACACCCATGGCCCGACAGCATCTGTGTCAGACGGAATGTCGGCGCGCCGTGGCGCCTGTCAAGCCATCTTGAGAAGACAGGTCGCACTGCCGCAACAGTCCTCAAGCCCGCACTCGGGCTCTCCAGTCTGGTATACCACTCCTCTACGGCGGCTCTGCGGATGGAGGCCAGTTGGGCTGTGACCTCCCTCGGAGCCGGTCTTCGCCCGAGACGGAATGCCTCCTCTCGCCAGAAAAATACTGATGAGAGGTATTTGGCATCCAATTCCCATGGCAAAATACCGGCCAAGACGCAGGCCGCCTCGTGGGAGATCGTGCGGTAGCCCCTTATGAGTCGCTGCGCCACTAAACGCTGCGGCTTGCGCAGTAGAGCGGCGCATCGAGCATTCAGGGACTCTGCCTACCCCTTCGGGGATAAATGGCGTGTGTGTGTATATAAGTGACATCATGGGATAATCATCTCTCGCATCCATACATTATCTGGACGCCATTCACATCATCAGGTACAGTGGAATCATTTTAATGTGCAAAAAAAATTGCAATTGTTCCCGGAATTACGTACAAAACTAATGCAGATCTTTCGTAACTAGTTCAAGTCTTATACTTCCGATACATTACAGTTCAAAATCTCTGCGGCTATCATTTGTTTATATAACATAGTTAGGCAATAGGATCATTATTCTAACAGCGACTTATACCGTTTTAGATGCGTATATCGTCGTCATTGATATATATCCGATTTTACTTAGAGCAGGCGATGCGTAGACGCAACTTGTTGCACGTAAATGTCGCTAACCAACTGTAATTTTTTTGGTTTAATTCAATTACTATGAAATTAGTGGTTGCTTTAAATAAATTGCTAAATTTGTTCAGTTGACATTTATTTCAATTAAATTAAGTGACGGCGTGAGAGTGGTAACTTAGTAGGAGATACCAGCAAAAAACCTCTATAATATATGTCGGAGTGACTAAAATACTATAAAATATTTCAATATTACATAGTGAGATTTAAAAATGAACTACTTAGTTCTAAACGGAGTGTAATACACAATGTTGCAAATTGATTTGAATTTGTAAAATAAGTTGTTGATTTGACTAGTTTGAATTATGAATATTGTATTACTGTTGACTTCAATCAATCGAGTAGTATGAAATTATGTAGAGGGGAACGAACCTTTATAATGAGAGCGCAGACGCGCTTCGGGGCATTCGAAGTTTAGTTGGCTAGCTCAACAGAACGTTGTTATTACTCTGTATTGTTGTTCAGACGAAATATATTACGTTTATATGAGAAAGCCGGCTTTTAATTATTATGGAAGACTTACATCATGAAGAAGCCAAAAACATGGCCATACCACCTTCGCCCATACCTCCAACCTCCAACTCCGAAATATACCTCTTATTTTAAAATAGGACAAAATAAACTTATTAAAATACTCTCCTTGAAAACCGACTATAGAATCTAGTTTCCATATTTTTATAAGAATAATGCAAAAACAAAAAATGTTAGTAACCACTGACTCTACCTATCAGCCCGACATCGCCTGCCATCCGAATAAGCTCTTGCCCCTTTTCAGAAGTAAGCAACATTGTTCGTTTTATTTTTAACTTCATGACAGCCTTATGAGATGACTATATATCAAATTGGAGAATTGTTTTTTTAAGACCAGTATACAGGATAAAATTAAATTAAATTGACAAATAACAATGCAGTACTTTTGACTATGACAATTTAATTACAGAATTTTAAGCTATATAAATAGATTCCATATGAAGTAAAATCTTGTATTCATTTGTTTAGAATATTCGAATTGCTTAATCACAAAACCTTCACCCATAGGGGGCGAGATGCTTCGACTTTCAATTTAGATTTTAACCGGTCTTTTTATATTTGAAAGTAGTTACTATGATCTATTACGTAGATGATGTCATCATTAAAGATTATTTACGAATACTCATTACTAAATATGAAAAGAATAATATTGTATTCAAATTTCAAACAGTGAATAAATTCAAAAGATTTCCTGTTTATTAGCCAAAATAAAAAACTATTTTGAGTTTTAACATAAATTGACTTTTTGATATTATGTATGCAGGATTTGTATATGATTATACCAAAAACAAATTACCTTTGGACAGTGGTAACTTTTGATTTCTGTTCGCACCCCTGACTTAAGAGAGTTATAAAAAGATCCCTAACTCTTCAACTAGCGTGACATCATAATCAGCCACGTGAGTTCCACTGCTAAACATAGGCCCCTAAAGATTTCCAGACGGAAAAAGCGTAAAAAGAAAAGTAAACTGTCAAAAGCGGCCTGTATCCAGTTCCTGCGACTTTTATCAAGTCTTCTGTCCACCTTGCAGACAAACTCGCTTGCTTGCAGTATGCGCAGTCTATCAACCTCATCTAGGCTTGCGTGGTGGACTTAGGCGTAACCCTCTCAGTAGTATAGAACGCCCGTGCTCAGTAATGGACAGTATAGGAACCAAACTTGGTAGTTTCCCAGCTACTCTTTGTACCACTGATCTAGCAACTAGATCTTTCTGTTACAGTGAGCTTAGCCTACTTTAGATTCCGGGCGACAATTTCTTCTTAAGTATAACATAATCGTATGAACGTATATTTTAAATAATATTACTGTAACTGTAATATTATATCATTGCTAGATACACACACACATACACACACGCCTTTTTTCCAAAAGGGGTAGGCAGAGGTGCGGCTACTGCATTCACTTTTCGCCATAAGAACTCTGTCCCATACGAGTCTTTTTTCATGTCGAACACAAGTTCCAGACTTCAGCTGACACTGACCTGACCAAACATTAGTAAAGCAATTCGTAATACGTGAAGTCCTCAGTTCAAACGCACGGACAAGCACATTTTTGCATAGACCGGTAAACGTTCAATTTCGTCATCAAATTTAAGTGATTTCTACCTTCCATTATCATCAGCAACCAAATGAAGCCACTGCTCAACATGAGCCACCCCTCAAGATTTACAGGCGGCCCTGTCCAAAGCAGCTTGCACCCAGCCCAATTGCAAATGTTATTGATACGAATCCTTGAACTTTAGATTATTTTGGGCGGATCCGCTATAAATTTAAACTTAATGCATTATTACATCAAATAAATTACTGGCAACGTGTTATTATGACCTTTGAATAAAGCAATAACTTTAGATATTAAGAATGCAATTTTTATTACTTTAAAGAATACGGTTAGATTTTAAGAATGCGGTTTTGCTTGTGAATCCCACAGAGGAATCCCTGTACCAAGATAAAAGTAGACTATATTTATGTTACAGGGCATTTATCTGTACGTCAAACAACCAAATCTGTTCATTAATGTACGACCTTTTTTTATTGCTTTGAATGACGAGATGAGCATGCCGTTTATGGTAAGCGATACTACCACCCATAAACAGTAGCAACACCATCCAGCACCTTGAGTTACAAAGTACTGTTTGGCATTCCATTGCGCTCATCCTGAGACATAAGATGTTAAGTCTCATTATGTTTCATTCTCATTCATTCATTTCATTTCTTGTAAGATATATTTTAAATTGTCTACATTATTTCTTTTTAACTTATATGTAAAGATCTATACTGATTGCTAACACGAAAACGTTTATACAATTCTTCGAAAAATCAACATCGACTTAGGCATCATCGGAGCAAACCCAAGATAGACGGGGATAATTCACCATCAGCTACAAGATATGTAGTAGTAAATATTTACCTTCTCCCAAAATTGCCAGACCAACTTGATGGTAGCGGCCTGGATACAGCGATTCCTAGCGAACATTATCTGGTCGCAATTTTTCCGGTAATATTGTAACCCAGTTAATAAATTGCGGTTTCATTTTTAAATAACACATCTCAATAATGACACTAACGGAATGCAATTTAGGATTTACAAAGACCTTGGTAGTGCTGGTTATTTTTATAGTTGGACACAGTTTTGCAAAAAGGATCCAAACCATCTCGACATACTCTTTTATTGTCAAGGCGCAGTAACCCTACTGCATCTGATGGGAAGCGGAGTAAGGTTCATATAGTGTCCACTGGCGAGAAATGTTTATCGTTCGCCGATAGACACAATAATGCCAACCTGAAACATTTATTTATTTATTGGTTAAGGATTGCTAACGGAGTTTACAATCATTCTTATAAAATCTACACATGATGATGTAGCCTTTTGTTCCAAGCTAGTTCCTCTTTGATTGGTCTTATTGTTTATAGAATGTCCCTTAGCTCGGTGTGTCGCTTGACATAGGCCTCCTCCAACTGCTTCCATTGATCTCTGTCTGCCGGAACTCTTGTCCAGTACGGTCCCAGGGCCTGGCGAAGGTCATCTTCCCATCTTCTTAGTGGTCGTTTCCGTTCTCTTGCACTATCCCTTGGATACCATAACGTGACCTGTTGGCTCCACTTGTTTGCTCTCCACCGTAGCATGTGTCCTGTCCAGCCCCATTTTAGGTGGTCGATTCGGATGAGTATGTCGGAAACTTTGGATTTCTGTTGTATCTCTGTTGAGGTGATTTTGTCGTTGAGCTTTATTCCCAACATACTCCTTTCCATCGAACGTTGGCACTTGGCAAGTTTTTCACGTTGGCTTAGGGTGAGCGACCAGGTTTCGCATCCATATGTCAGACATGGAAGGATGCATGTGTTGAACTTTTTCCGTTTAGTGGATATACTCAAGTCTTTGCTTTTCATTATATCTTTGAGACTCCAATACTTCTTCCAACCACAAGCAATTCTTTTGTTAACTTCCATTTCCATCTGGTTACTGGGTGCTATTATTTGTCCTAAATATACACTCTTTGACATATTCAAGCTTTTTCCCTTCCAGTTCAATTTCCATTTCTACGGTCATCAATTTAGTTTTGTTTGTATTAATTACAAGACCAGCTTCCTTGCTTTTGTATGCTAGGGTTTCTACCATTTCTTGTAATATCTTCGGATCACTTTCTAGGATAATGAGATCGTCTGCAAATCTTAGATGATTTAGTCGGTTGCCAATGATGTTAAGGCCATAACCGTCCCAATTTAGGCTTCTGAAGATACTTTCATATACTTAATCTACTTAATCTACTTAATCTACTTAATCTACTTAATCTACTTAATCTACACATATTTATAGCCAATTATCACTTACGTAATTGTAACTCTGGTTATAAGCAATCACAGCATGAGCCACAATCTTTAAAACAATAAAAAAGCCTAAATATATATAATGTAAATATATAGGTAACAGCAACAAAATCGAATTAAACCGTATACCATTATAATAAAAAAAAACAAAAAGAAATAAGGTAATACATAGTTAACATTCAGCAATAGCTAATACTTTCCGTGACTTAGTCATGACATTAGGCGCCGGATACAGCGACATCGTGTAACAAGGCATCGGTTAAAGCGACTGAATGGTTAGGTCCCAGCAAATACATGTAAAGAAAAAATCGTTTATAACGGCTATCGTATATAGCGACCAAATTAAGAGATCCCTTCAATGTCGTTGCCTGTTTGCACTGGACTATTAGTTGGTGATTTATTATCGTCATTTACTACTGTCTAATATAGTAGTTATTTTATAAAAGCTAGTTGGTTTCCGACCAACTAGTTGACAAAAGGAATCTTTTAATTTAAACATCGAGTGCTACTGATATAAATGCGTACACTAAAAATACCTAACTACCACAAAATGATTGGAGATTGCGATTTTTTTTAAATAAACGTACCATTTATGCGATTTCTTAAATAAACGCATAAATCGTTGAACTAATATTAACAATAACTGACAAACATAAACCCTGTTAGTACGTAGAAATTCCTGTTTAAGTATTCTCTACTAGCTTTTGCCCGCGACTCCACCCGCTTTAAAAAGTTTTTCCGGGATAAAAGTCCCGCTTTATATTTTCCCGGGATAAAAAGTAGCCTATGTGTTAATCCAGGACATGATCTACCCGTGTGCCAAATTTCATCGAAATCCGTTCAGCAGTTTTTGCGTGAAAGAGTAACAAACATCCATACATCCAGACATGCAGACATCCATACATCCATACATACTTACAAACTTTCGCCTTTATAATATTAGTAGGATTCTTAATTACATCGATTAAAATAATAGGCAACTATTTATCCCAGAAATACACAAATGCACAGAGCTGCCAAAAAGTATTATGTGTTGGGTCCTTTCTGCACTACGCCGTCCAGTTATGATATTTGAATGCGCTGATACCGGTCTGTCCACTCAGAACTACTTTCAATGTCCTCGTACCGCGCATCTTCTTGACATTTTAGGGATTAATAAGCAACTTATATACACATACTATTGTATAGCATTTGTTTTGTGCATGATGCTCCCCATAATATTATGGGAGGAATAACCCAATGAAATGTCAGTTAGATGTAGGAGTTGCACCGTTTTCCACCTTCTAGGGGATAAAAGTGTGAATTTATTTACGTAAACCAATAATAGTTGAAAGCAACCTTTTTTAGATGAAAATGTGGGTAATATTATGATCGGTGATTTGTTTCAATACTAAGAGTTTATCATTATTATGATTTTAAGATGTAGGGTTTATTAAGTGGTTCCTGGCGGTTTCATTCTTACGTCGGAAAATTACTTTTAATTAATTTCTAGAATTCCGTAGCTGTATCCGTGGGAGAACGAAACTCATCGCCACAGCTCACCGGATTAGCAACCTAAAGTGGTAGTGGGCAAGGCACATAGTTCGTAGAAATGACGGCACATGAGGCCCAAAATTTCTCGAGTGGAGACCACGTATCAAGTATCAAGCAAGTGCAGCGTTGGACGTCCACCTGCAAGATAGACAGACGACTTGATGAAAGGCGCAAGAACATGCTGGAAGCAGGCTGCTTCTGAGAGGACCGTCTGTAAATCTTTAACATTTTTAGCAGTGGACTATGTGGTTAATCAATATAATAATGATCTTTATCGTCTTTATGAATAAGGTACCTTATCCAATTTTCTACATAACTCTAGCAATTTTATAATGAAAGCATATCCAATGATTATCTTGCCTGCGCGTCATAAGGAAACCCAACCTATTTAACCGGTTATTTCGTAACATCGTTGTTTATAATATTAAAGCCTCTCATCCATGCATAATTGTGATATATTAATTATGAATGTTATGCACTGAAGAGCTACGAAACTAGTTTTCAAATCAGTGAGTGTTTCATTAAACAAATACATATATACATACATATACAGTCACGCCTTTTATCCCCGAACGGGTAGGCAGAGGCGCAACAAGTGCACCCACTTTTCAACCATTCATGATGTGATAGTGGGCGAGCCTATCGCCTTATCGGACACAAATTCCAGACTCCGAGCTGATACTGATTAAAAAAGCCCAATATCTCTATGCCCGACTCGGGAATTAAACCCGAGACCTCAGCATTGCAGTCGTACCGTAATACAACTACGCCACCGAGGCAGACATTAAACAAATAAATATTTAAAAATTAGATGAAGTAGTACTCCTAGTTATCTCTCTTATTGGTCTAGGAATATAGGTAACCTCGCATTGTCTATTTATGCCGCCTAACAGCATTATGTTGTCAATATTTATCATATGTACGGGAACTAGTGTTACTTTTTTTATGGCATTGAATGACGAGACGACAATGCCGTTCGCTTGATGGTAAGCGATACGACCACCCATAAACAATAACACCATACACCACCTTGCGTTACAAGGTACTGTGTGGCATTCCACTGCGCTCGTCATCCTGAGACATGACAGTCCAGTAGTTACACTGACTACAATGTCCTTCAAACTGAAACACAACAATGCATGCAGACTACTGCTTGGCTGTAGAAATAGACATTGCAGTGGTACCTACCCAGACGGATTCTTACATATGAGAGACCTACCACCAGTGAAATCGACATCGTAATAAATAATAATGTATTGCATCCTCAACTACCTGTAATGTACTGATGGATGTAGCCGATGCAACACTTTCTTCTGCCGTCTTTGTGTAACTATCACTATGTTATTAAAGGCTTATTTCAAGAAACGATACTAACCGCTACCTTGCCTACCATCATCTGTCAAAAATGATCATAATAAAATTTGATAAAAAACAAATACACATCACACCTTTATTCCCGAAGCGGAACCTTTGCCCTGGGAATCAAACCCGCGACCTCAGGACTGCAGTTGCAATGTAATACAACTACGTCAACGAGTCAGCCCGGAATAATGACGTATAATTTTAATATATATCATAAACGCCACCCAATGCAGTCGTCGTTAACTGCAGTCACTGAACAACTATCTTATCTCACAAAGCCGAGGGCTCCCATTACATAAATAAATGTTACAAACAGGTTAGGTGGCTTGCGAAAAAGCGTACTGTCTATCAATCACTACTTTCATTTATATTCATCACTATATTTTGCTCACGGGTTCGCACGTTCGCTGAAGAAAAGAGTCACAGAGAGATATGAGGACGCTCCACACGTTCCTACAGTGCAAGCTTTTGGGAGAAGTTTAACATTACATGAATGCATCAAAATTGTCTTTAAGAGGTTAGCAGAGAACAACATTTCTGTGGAATATTCAATATTATGAAGAACTACTGTAACGTTGCCTCACATCTGACTATATCTTGTGGAATGATCAGTTCTATGTACAATTTGAGGATACTGATGGGCTCACCTGTATGGCGCCACTACATTCATGGAGCACTTCGAGGAGACAGCCCTGATCACAGCCCCGGTCTCACTAAAGTTTTACAAACGATACGTAGATATACTTTCACAAATTTACCATCTGATAAAGTAACTACATTTTTAAATCATCTTAACTCCAGTAACAACAAAATCCTCTTTACTATTGAGTTAGAATACAATAAATCTCTTGCCTTAGATGTTTCGGTCATTCGTAATCCCCATCAGTCCTTAAACCACACCGTCTATCGTAAAAAGACCCATACAGGTAAATATCTGAACGGTGAATCTCACCAGTCATCACCATCCAAAACAGTTAGCTACCGTGGATAAATCTTAGTTTCTGAGAGCACAAGGAATCTGTGACGAGAAACACCTGGGCGCTAAGCTGCAACATTTCAAGCAAGTACTGCGAGACAACAAGCTCCGAATTCCACGCCGCCGTCACAGAAACCGAGTAAAACCAGCCACAGTCGAACTTGTCCCGGGTGTATTATCATGTATTATCATATGTAAGAGGAGTCACCGATAAGATTGGCTAAATCCTGAAACGTGCTACAATCAAAACTTATTTCAAGCCGCCCAAAAAGGTCAGTCAAATTTTACCATTTGTCAAGTGCCATATATCTCTACAAGAACCAGGTGTATACAAATTTGATTGTGACTGTGGCCTGTCTTACATCGGCCAAACAAAAAGAAATGTAGGAACCGCCTAAATGAACACATAGCTGACGTGAAACACCAACGCTCTACGAATTCTGCAGTTGCTGAACATTAACCTTAGATTTGAAACCTTAGATTTGACGAACTACCTAAAATCTTTGCCAAAGAATACCGAACCTTGGATGATTCGTGAGGCTATTGCAATTAAAAAAAACATGCCAATTTCAATTGAGAAGATGGTTGGAAGCTTGCACAGGCCTGGGATCCATCTTATTAAATCGAATCCCAAAAGACCATCTGCCAAACCTCAAGACACTGTGAGCTCCTTCTGCTTAGATCGGACCATCAAGAAATATTTTTTAAAAATATATACCTAATTTAATAATGAAGGTAGATATCGTAACATTAACTTTCCGGACAATCAATACCTCAGTCCGTCCCGTGACCATGAAGGCTGTAAAGAACGTCGGGAGAAAATAAAAGTAAAAAACCGCGATAAATCCGCAAAATAGTTTTATTTCAATCAATGTAGGTATACATTCGCGTAAATGTAAGATATCATTAGATTTGTATGAAATTTGGCACATGGCTAGACCATGTCCTGGATTAGCTAAAAAACTTTTTATTCCGTTAATTAATTCCTTAATTAGAATTTTAAATGGCGCTAGCTTCGCATAGATTAGCTATGAATAGCTAATCTATACTAATATTATGGGTTCCGCCATAATGATTCCACATTTTATAATAAAACGCATTTATTGGTTGGCAGTCTAATTCCAGTTTCTTAAAGAGGAAAAGTTTATTAGTTTGTAGGAAGTAATCTATGGAACTACTGAACCGATTTGAAAATTCAATAATAGGAAACTACATTACTTCTGAGTGCCATAGGTTTTTTATCCTGAGAAAATGTAAACCGGGGCCGTTTATCTCGGATTTTTTTTCACACTGTCGATGCCATGGGCAAAAGCTACTTTATTTATAAATCCATCACGTGTACAATTCCTTAGCAACGATATTACTAGCTCGCAATTATGTACTGCGTTACTCAAACACGGTCACACTTCCTTCTCCGTCCATTTGTTTTATTTATACTTTCATTTATGCATGCCGGCGTTTATTTATTTTCACAATATATTAACTTAATTATGTTTCGTTACGCAAATGTAGGGGTTTGTACTTTTTTTATTGAATTCACTTTCCTGTTTTCTCTTTGCAAAACTTGGTTGCTTAAGTGTTATTACTTAGAGTAATATTTTGTAATATACCTAAAACTCCTCAAATAGCTATTACGTAGTTGTATTACGGTACGACTGCAATGCTGAGGTCTCGGGATCGGTCCCAGGATCGGGCACAGTGGTATTGGATTTTTCTATTCAGTATCTGCCTGGAGTCTGGATTTTTTGCTCAAAATGGCGATAGACTCGCCCCCTACCACATCATGGGAATGAATACGCGCGGCGAAAAGTGAGTGCACTGGTTACGCCTCTGCCTACCCCTTCAGGGATAAAAAGCGTGAGTGTGTATGTATGTTTTTTAATAAATTCTTCCTTTGGTTATGGAAATGTAATCACCTGAGTCTATAGCCAAAATGCTTTTCTACGCGCATTAACGCCAATGGAATAGAATACCACCAATAGAATAGAAGCAAATTAATAGGAAATACGTATCCTTGCACTGGACTTGTCGATACAATACATAATTTCCATACATTATTTTCTCCTGCCCTTGCCCTGGCACCTGGCCGTGTAATCGCATGTAACGTATAGGTAGTCAAGAGGTCAATAAGTTTATGACTGCGACGATTCTGCATTGGCCTGTGATCCATCCTTTACAATTACCGCGGGCTACTGTTGAACACATTAGGACAGAGTGGAGTTAGGCTACAAATCAGCCTATTTAATAAGTAATGAACTCCAGTAACAAAGCGTTCAACCGGTGGTAAAATGGAAAAGACTGACTACCATTAAAGAAGGAAATCCGTAAAAAATCTATAAATTAGGTATTAGATCTTATCATAAAAATACGTAACATTTGTGTGTAATACTTGAAAAAGCAGTATTTGTAATTCGTAAAGTACGGACGTATGTATACATATGTATGTATGTACGTACGTATAAGTACTAATTCGTAAAATCGTCATTAACTAATCCTTACCGAACTTAGCTAGTTTAACCGACTTCACACATCCAATAATAGTAGGCAGTTGACACTTACTAAGAAAGACTTATTGAACAGTGAACAATTCTAAAGTTTTTTTATTACCTTTTACTCGCGATAACGTAACCGCCCCCAAATAAGGGATTGTCCTTGGCGTCTATTCGACACTTTTACTGCTCCTTATCGAGTTACACGGCAGACTAAAACTGGGCCAATAACTTGATACAGGTTTGCAATGCAACCAAAAATACGCTCAGTACTCTCATAATACATATCTCATAATTTAAGTATAGCGGATTTATCATCACTGCATTGGTATAAATTACTTCACTGCATTTATTTATTTTTGGGTATTATATAATTTATTTCTAGTTTCTATATATTTTAATATAATATGTGACTGCCTCGGTGGCGTAGTTGTATTGCGTACGCGTTACGAGTACGATTTGCGCGCTGAGGTCCTGGGTTCGAATCCCGGGTCGGGCCAAAAACATTGTGACTGGGTTTTTTCATCTTAAAAATTACTCAGTCGCAGCTCGGAGTCAGGAAGTTGGCGGTGTGATACCCCCGTGCCTCGGAAAGCACGTAAAGCCGTTGGTCCTGCGCCTGATCTCTCTCCGGTCATGTCGGATTGCCGTCTCACCGGACTATGAGAGTGAAGGAATAGCGAGTGCACCTGTGTATTGCGCACACACTTGTGCACTATAATATCTCCTGCGTACCTGGCTGATCTCCGTTCAGATTGGCCGCCGTGGCCGAAAAACCGGCTAGGAGGATTTCAATATAATATGTAGATCATTTTAATATGTATTCATATAAGTATTTAAGTAGTTTCGTTCTTCTGGTAATTTAGTCTGTCACTTCTATCATTCCATTTTAATTGTTTTATTTACGCATCTTCTTTCTGATATATCTGCACTACTCCGTCAGGTTGACTGGTAGAGAATGCCTGTGGTATTAAGTCCGTTTATACACCTTGTATAAAGTGTTAAAAAATAAATAAATAAATAAAATAATATTTGATTACCTAAATTAGGCCTATAATTAGGGCTGCCATCATCTAAATTGACGACGCCGGATAAACACGGCAAAAATCCCGGACATTTGGGCAAAATATGGGTATTTCCCCGGACACCTCTGAAAAAATATTTTGCCGTTCCTTCTTGAATGCGGGGAAATGCATGAAGTTTTAACTAAGATTTATTTCAATTTGTCGCTCATCTATAAAAAATGGATTTCCCCTGACAACAGAAGTGTCCGGGTTTTGCCCGGACAATTTTTAAAACCCCGGCCGGACGGCCCCCGGACGCCCTTCAAACTAGGACAAATCCGGGGAAATCCGGACGGATGGCAGCCCTACCTATAATGTATTTCATCACATAGTTCTAAAAATGTAAACAAATGCGTGCCTACTTTTGAATTTCCTTTTAAAACCGTTAATTCTTTGAAAAACTGTAACCCACCAAAAACATAAATGTAAAAAAGGAGAGCCAAGTTCAATACAAAAACTATGCTTGGCTGTGGGCTTCGCTGTAAAAAGAATGGAGATCTAAATGAGAGCCAAGTTCTATGCTTTTAGGTGTCCTTATAGATGTAATTAAACACGCGTAGTTTTATGTGTTTACGTTAAATAGGTTTTGAGTAATAGAAGGGTGAAAAGTGGCACAAAGTGGTTCGTGTAATATTACACTCGGCGCTGGCTAGCCAGTTCCTTTGCTTGAACTTGGCTTGACACGCTGCCGCGTGTCTAGACACGCGTCACGCCGTATCCCCAAAGGCGTAGGTAGAGGTGCAACTACGGTACTCACTTTTCGTCGAGTGTGTTCCACCCCATGATGTAATAGGGGCGAGCCTATCGCAATATTGGGCAAAAATTCCAGACTCCTGGCAAAAAAAAAACAATATCACTTTGCTCGACTCGGGATTCGAACCTGGAACGTCAAAGCGGTGGCCGTACCGCGTATGCAATACAATACGCCATTGAGGCAGTCAACACCGTCGGATACAACTACCGCGTAGGACAGAAATCAAACAATAATGAACATTTTTGCGATAGTTGACTCCGACAGTTGCACCAATAAATTGTCAATTGCAACGTTCCTTTTAAAATGGTTCTATAAATAAACACAATAATTATTTTTTACCATATGCAAAAGGTTTGTCATACCTGACTAAACAAATAATAATAATAATATAATAATAATATAATTTATTTTCCACAAACATTTTGACAAACATAAGGTCCCCTGATTTCTGAGCTAGGTATAACCTGTGTTACAGAAGACAGTGTTCTCTTCCTAGGTAACAATTTCTTATGTGAGGAATAGTAAATTATAAAAATAAAAAAGATTAAAAGATACATTTTGTTTGTGTGTGCATGTGTGTGAGTGAGTGTGTATAAATGAGAATTTGTGTGTATCCAAGGGTGGATGAGTATGTGTGTGTATGAACCAAAGTATATTTAGAGGTATGAGGAAACTTAATATATAATATACTATATTTTCTTTTATAATATTGTTACTGTATTAACAGTTCCGTTTGTTCGTAATCTAAAAGTTGTAACCAATTTTTACATTTCGATTTTACTTCACGTAGTGTTAGGGGGTTGATATTAATCTTTTTATTTATTTTATTGTATAAAAAAAATAAAACAACAAAAAAAAATAACAAATAAAGGTCAATGTGCTTTATTGTCACGTTGTCTGGCGCGGACTATAGAATAATATTAGCAATTAACTTATCTACCATATGATCTACCCATAACTCATCTATAACAATATAATCGCACAAAACAAATTTTTGTTCGGCGAACATTTATAAAATTGTAATGATTCATATGATGCCCATAAGAAATCTCATTTGGTTGTATCCTACTATCCTACTAATATTATAAAGGCGAAAGTTTGTAAGAATGTATGGATGTTTGGATGTATGGATGTTTGTTACTCTTTCACGCAAAAACTACTGAACGGATTTCGATGAAATTTGGCACACGGGTAGATCATGTTCTGTATTAACACATAGGCTACTTTTTATCCCAGGACAATATAAAGCGGGACTTTTATCCCGGGAAAACTCATTCACGCGGACGGAGCCGCGGGCAAAAGCTAGTAAAGGTATAAAGATAATCTTCTGCATTGCGTGTTATAACAAGTTTGTCGAGTGTGTCATTATAGTACTTTACTGATTGTGTACACTTTCCAACTACCTGATTTATTCTGCATATTATACGTACTTGGAGTGTTTGAGTGGAGTGGGACCCCCCAGTGAAGTGCCGCAAGTGTTTTAAGTGATACTAAGGAGAATCATTTTAATATAACGAATGGCACAAGGATACAATATACAAAATCTTAATTCATATAGTAAGCAAAGTGGAAATATATAATACTAGCGGCCCGCCCTGGCTTAGCACAGGTAGCAAAGTATAATACTGTACACCTACATTTATTTTTCTGTCGTACAAAATATTTATGAATTATTCCTCTTGATTCACAACGTCCATTGATGAAAAACGTATGAAAATCCGCTAAGCAGTGTTTGAGTTTATCGCGTTCAAGAGACAAACAGATGCGATAAGGGACTTTGTTTTATAATAAATAGAGATGTAGAGTCATATCCCTAAAAATAAAAAAAAAACCGAGAGAAAAAAAATCCGGAATAAAATTCCCGGTGTCTGTTTTCCGGGATAATAGTAGCCTATGTCCTCCTTTGGATCACAAACTATCTCCATACTTATTTTCATACGGTTCCACTGGCAGAAAACGATTTTCCGAGATTAAAGTTCCGGTTTATATTTTCCCGGGATATGAAGTAGCCTAAATTCTTCCCAGGGTTTTAATCTATCTCCCTGCCAAATTGCACCGCCATCGATTCAGTGGTTTAGTCGTGGCACCTCCACTCGCGCGAATATAAAATCCGGGATATAGTTCCCGGTTTATCTTTTCCTGGGATACCTAAGAGTAATTATGTCCTCAACTGGATCTCAAAATATTTTTATACTTGTTTTCTTGCGGTTCCACTGGCAGAAAACGATTATCGGGGATAAAAGTCCCGGTTTATATTTTCCCGGGATAAAAAGTATCCTATCTCCGTCTCGTGGTTCTAAGCTACCTCTCCACCAATTTCCAGCTAAATCCGTTCAGCCGTTCTTGAGTTATAAGTGGTGTAACTAACACAACTTTCTTTTATATATAGATTTGTAATAATATTATGTTAATTGACTTTAGCAGAGTCATGTCAATCCAGGATGTAGAGCAATAAATAATACATTGTCTTGACTCTCTTTTTCTTATAATCTGCTATTATGTATGCTACTATCCAGGATAAACCATAAAAATCCATATCTTTTGACCCACAAGACACAAAGCAATATATTATCGTCGTAATTCATCAGCTTTTAGCCTAAACATTGTATTCTAAATACGGCTCTGTGTAGGTGGTCTCAATCATATCGATCCGTACCTCAAAACATCTTTTTTGCAAAACATTGCTAATTTATGCCGCAGTTGTGCCCCGAATTTTGACGGCATTGTTTAATCGCACTTATTATGCTGGCATGTATTACAAACCTCATTTACGCAGTATTAAGGTATAGACGAGAAATATAATTGATTTTATTACCTTATTTTGGCAAACACACACGCTCGCACCTTTCAGCCCAAAGGCGTAGGCAGAGGCGCAACTACTGCACTGACTTTTCGCCGTGCATATTCCGTCTCATGATGTGATAGGGGGCGAGCCTATCGTCATATCGGGCACAAATTCCAGACTCCGGGCTGATAATAGAAAAATCCAAGACCACTTTGCCCGACCCGAGGACCGATCCCGAGACCTCAGCATTGCAATTTTACCGTAATACAACGACGCCACCGAGGCAGTCTTTTCGAGCACTTATTTTGACTGATATTACAAATCCGATTTTTTGTGACGTTTTCTGATGACAAAGTTGAAATGGTACCAGCTGAACAGATTAAGATGAAATTCAGCACACTGATAGACAATATCCTGGATTGGATATAGGTTACTTTCATCCCAGCAAAGTACACAGTGGAAATATTACTCCGCAAAAGTCTTTTCACGCAGTTTAATGTACGACCGAAACTCAGTTACTTAATAATGTAAATTAAAATGCAGAATTTATTTATGGTTAGTGGTTACATACTACTGATTAAGCTGCTTGTAAAAAAAATATATTTATGAGTGATACCTTTTTGTAATATATTTTAGTTAGGTTAGTAAATACTTGAAGCGGCGATAGCCTAGTTGGGAGTGGAACGGACTGCCGAGACGAATGTCCGCAGGTTCAAAACCCATGAGCACGCACCTCTGACTTTTATAAACGTCATTTGTGAATTATCGCTTGCTTTAACGGTGAAGGAAAACATCGTGAGGATATCTGCACACCTGAGAAGTTCTTTATAAGAGTTTCGAAGGTATGTGAAGTCTACGAACCCGCACTAGGCCAGCGTGGTGGACTAAGGTCTAACCCCTCTCAGTAGTAAAGGAGGCCCATGCTCAGCAGTGGGCAGTATATAATGCAGCGGTGGTATCTTTATTATTGTTTATTAGGTACATACACTATTTAATTTTAAAGCGTATTGCACGTTGTGTGAACTGGTACAATTTATTCGAGTCAGTTCGATGTATATCATTTGATGGACCCATGGGGTTCTTTTATCTAGAGAACATAACTCAAAGACGCGATATGACGGGCACTATAATATATGATAAAGCATATCGATTAACTATGCCAAAATATCGATTAATAGACATCAACAAGTTTTAAACAAGTGCATTGAAGTTGGGCTTCTTTTTAATTGCAATCGATTTTACGTAATTCGGTTATCATTGTTTTATTTTGTTGTTCGTTGACCGCCTATCACCAACCTAATTATGCTTGATATCATTTTATGTCTCACTAGCAATTGCGATACTTTTGTGAAGCTATAATATATTATTCTAGTTTTAATTGATTTAATCGATACAAAGATATAATATTAGATACTATCCGTTCTCGAAGACTTGAAAGCAACATAAGTATTGCTAAGCATGGTCATAGCTTTCTGGAAATCATTATAAATTATAACTATCATACGTTCGTAAAATAAATGTGCATTGAATGTACTTATTTTATTGAAATTTGGTTTTGTATGTCATACACACACACACACACTCAGGCCTGTTATCCCCGAAGGGGTAGGCAGAGGCGCAACTAGAGCACCCACTTTTCGTCGTTATTCCGTCCCATGATGTGATAGGGGGCGAACCTATCGCCATATCGGGCACAAATTCCAGACTTCGGGCTGATACTGAATAGAAAAACTCAATATCACTTTGACTGACCCGGGGATCAAACCCGAGACCAGCTTTGCAGTCGTACTGTAACACAACTACGCTACCGAGGCAGTCATGTTTTATGATAAGCCAATTGGTAATAAATCATGGCACTTGCATGTAGTATACTATTTGTTTTATTATACCTAACTGCAATTGAAGTTTGATTAATAACATAGTGAGTTTATTTTCCAATTTATATAATAGGTATGCCGTTGGCACGTTGTGGGTTTATTTTTACCACAAATTTCGTAAAAAAACTGCTGATATAACAACTTTTTTTACAAAACACAAAGTTTTCAAAAAAGCGTCATGTTCCCTTTACACAGTAAAATCTCCGCGCCATCACATCGCTTCGCATCGCCCTAGTGAAACACAAGCTTATTACAGCTTATTGTTATATAACATCTTATGCGTATGAAATTATATCGGCATTCTCGAGTTAGATTAATGTTCTGCTCTCTTTGTTATGATTGCAAATAAATTGACGCGTAGAATACGCACTTTACATTTAAATAACTCTTTGTAATAAATTTGTATCTATACCTACTTTAACTAAGCAAAATGCAAAAAAATAAACGAATAGATGATGCTGGTGAACAAAACATTTATATAATGAAAGTATTTCTATGTTTTATGGTATATTTAGTTTAACTTATTTAATAAAATATATTTAAACGACGAGTTATATACAACAGTCACATTCTGTGAATTTTAAAGGTAAAGTTCTGATATATAAGCTTTCCCAGGCGAGCAACCTACTCGTTGCATCGCTAATTCTAAAAAAATAATGTTAATGGCATTTTTTAATTGCAAAATACTTCGATTAGGAGTAGTCCTTTAACTTTGGTATTAAGATAATAAAATATTTGTTTAATATTAATCTAATTGATACTAAATGTGTTGTAACCTACTTTCCTGAACACCCACGCATAACTTTGCATTAAAAAATATTTATTTCATTGCTCATTTTATACGCAAATAAATAACATTACTATACAAAGTAATCTCACAAATATTATGTAAATGTGAAGGTTTTAATAATTTCTATTTTTGTAAGAGAGTAAACTTTCGAGCGCATTTGAACGAACATTATATTAAACAGAACAGAGGAATATAGTCATAAATGTTGTTATTCTATAAATGTTTGTATGTGGTTGTTCAGTGAATATTTTTTAATTCCAATAAAGTAAATGGCGGTACTTTTGTCCCGGGAAATGTATTTTGCGTGGATTGAGTCGCACCACCTCTAAAGGACATGTCCAAGAATGGGCCTGAAAATCTAAACAGGGCAGTTTATAAATATTTGGATGGAACTCGTAAAACTAGCCTTTTGCAATAAATCGTTTAATTTTAAAGACCTCCGATTTTGAGATGCATGTAATTTTGTTTGGCTTGAAAACTACACTTAATATGAATGTTTTCAAAAAAGTTGGTTATGAATGGAGGGGTCTAAAAATATTTTTTAATGGATCTAAGTTCCATGTGTTGCCCCTTTAATATCCTTAAAGTTTGAGCCTGCTTAGATTTGCCTAGATTTCGAGGCACAGCACCCATACAAAAAGCAGACATCTCCATTCTATGTAACTACCGTTCTGCAGACAACATTATCTCCGGCATAAAAACCTCACAGAAAACCGATTGCAACGTTAGTCACATACACACAGACAGAAATTGCTGGTTGCTCAAAAAGTCTCCCATTCCTCAACCCTTTACACCTTCGTATCATCAATGGTCAATTCCCACCACGAGACCTAGCCTCATAACCGGATTCCAATGCGTCAATAAAAACAAATAATTTCGACACAGACAACTTTTCTGTTACACAAGAGAACAAAACGTCAATTAATTTATACCATGTAATGATTTTCGCACGCGTTCGCTGTCACGATTTCTTTATGATACACACATTGTATAGAGATCTATTAAAGGTGAAATGAAATGTTTTATTAATGAATGATTTTCAAAATTATATATACGCCATACCCCACAAATCAAAAAAATGTTGGGTACGCACATAATATACACGTTCTTAGCATTGACATGTGTGAGAATTCATTTAAATAAACAAAAAGACAATTAGAATACGTAAACAAAATCTTTGTACCACTGTTTACCACATTGTGCGCACGGAGGTGTATGAGATTTGACATAATTAAAATTCATAGAGAGGAGGGCAGAAAAATAAATTTAATTAATTTAGGCTGAACTTCGAATAGTAGGCGATCGCTTGTTTATCATAAATACGTATGAGCTATAAAAGTGTTCCAAACTCCGCATCCCTATTTTTATCCCGCAAAAGTGGGGGGTAACGGGTGGGCGGAAGGGGCCGTCCACCTATTAGTCTAGCCAACTTTTGTGACCCCCGTGATGGACAGCAGCGTGGCGATTAGGCCTCACGCTGCCGTTGACGCCGAGGGCGTCCTTCGGTGTGCGGGGTCTTCTGAGCCCCCCAACAACAGGAGACGGACCGCAATAGCGGTACGTGCAGGGGCGGTTGCGGACGACAACTTAGACGTGAATCGTAGGAAGCCCACAGCCGTCCCTAATGCGCCGAAGATGGCCACCGCGGAGTTTTGGTTGGTATGCCGTGCGGTGTACATAAGTTAGAGACTCGGCCCGGCGGTCGCCCGACGTTTTCCATCTCTCCGGGCGGCTCAACGTCGGGTCGTAAGGCACGGTGAACCCAACATAACCGCTCAGTCGTTCCCCCTAAACACTGGGCGGTAGTAATAATTCACTTTCTCGGCGTAAACAAAAAAAAAATCAGTCGTTCCCCCTGAACACTGGGCGGTAGTAATAATTCACTTTCTCGGCGTAAACAAAAAAAAATCCCGCAAAAGTACTAGACGACTTTTATTCCGAAAACCTATTCCATGTGGGCGGAGCTTCGCATAACACACATTAAAAGTTGAATCATTACATCTCAAATATTTTAACATCACAACAAACCATTTAACATAACTTTTAAAGTTATATAACTGACTCGTCTACTAACATCTCGAGTCATGACCTATACCATTAACTTTAACTATATATAAAATCATTTACAGTGTATGTTTGAACATTTCTCTAGTACAGAAAAAATATTACGCTCATCAAGCCTTTATCCCCGAACGGGTAGGCAGCGGTGCAACTAAGGCACATGATTAGGAACGAGCCTATCGATGAAAGCCTATCGATTTTTATTATAGAGGAAGAAAAATATATTATTGTAACGCCATAATTATTGTGGAATATTTGCAATATTTTATTACTTTCAGAAAACACTATAATTTGTGAAAAACAGTCTAGACCTTCTTAAAGATTTTTGCATTGAATTGGACGAAGGACAGCTGGAAGAAAACTAAATAGAATATAATAGAAGCATGAATGCGTATTGAGACACTACTAACATTATAAGACACATACACATGCACATTACGTCTTTTTTATGGCATTGAATGACGAGACTAGCATGCCGTTCGCCTGATGGTAGGCGATACCATCACCCATAAACAGAAGCAACACCATCCAGAACCGTGAGTTACAAAGTACTGTGTGGAATTCCACTGCGCTCGACATCCTGAGACATAAGATGTTAAGTCTCATTATGTCCAGTAGTAACACTAGCTACAATGTCCTTCAAACTGAAACACAACAGTGTATGCACACTGCTGGTGGTGGTAGAAATAGACATGGCGCTGGTAACCACCCAAACGGACTCTTACATATGAGAGTCCTGCCAGTTATTGATTTCAAATGACAAATATTATGCATGTACATAAACATTTGAAGTTTAGCCTATTTAGCAAATACGCTCTATTTTTATGCAATCTTTATCTTAGCATCAATATTCTCGTCTTGTCTTGAACTTTCGAAACAATACACTAAAATTAATACCGCGGTCGAAACCACAGCAACGGTTAGTTATTTACGAAACGAATAATTGGAAGCATTTGTGAAAATGATTGATTTCTCATTGCTTATTGCCAAATGATACAAAATTCACAAGTACGTTCACACGTGTTAGTCGGAAACACCTTGACCTAATGCCAGATGGGAGATCATATCAACAAGAATAAATTAATATGTTAATTTTAAAGTGTTGCAGGCGGTTTCAACTTGTTGCCGAGAAACACTTCACTACTGTGAAAGTTACTGAGGAAATTTTATTCATGTCATAAATTCGACCATCCAGAATTTGTTTCAAGGCACTAATAATTAATCTATGCAAACTAAATTATCATATTTTTTACTACAAACTTCCCACCTTGCATCAATTTAAATAAATAATACCTACAAATTCCGCTTTACCAAGTTATTAGAGTAACACAGGAAAAGGATGTGAATATGAAATAGGAGGTAATTAACATTCTTATTGAAAAACACTATGTTATCACGAATAATATAATAGAGTTGCCATTAATGCACTCAATATGAGAAAATAGTATTAAGACAAGATTATAGCGTAGAACGAATTTAACCGCCTCGGTGGCAAAATTGTGTCATTTTTTTTATGGCTGCGCATGACGAGACGAGCATGCCGTTCACCTGATGGTAAGCGATACGACCACCCATAAACAGTAGAAACACCATCCAGCACCTTGAGCTACAAAGCACCGTATGGCACTCCACTGCGCTCGTCATCCTGAGACGTAAGATGTTAAGTCTCGTTATGTCCTGTAGTTACACTGGCTACAATGCACCGTATGGCACTGGTATCTCTGTCTCAAAACCGACATGAAACCAAAGTTCTCTAGTCATTATTTGAGTGACATTGCTAAGCTACAAAGTACACGCACTCACGCCTTTTATTCCTGACAGTGTAGGTAGAGGCGCAACTAGTGCACCCACTTTTCCATCCCATGATAGGTGGCGAGCCTATCGCCACATCGGGCACAAATTCCAGACTCCGGGCTGATACTGAATAGAAAAACTCACTATCACTTTGCCCGACCCGGGGATCGAACCCGAGTCCTCAGCCTTGCAGTCGTACCGTAATACAACTACGCCACCGAGGCAGTCAGTATTTAAATGATACATCTCAGATTAACCTAATTCTATAGACAAGTAGCTTTTGACCAGGTCAGGTTAATTGTATCGACTAGCGATGGATCATCTCTCCTCAATCGATATTGCATCTGGTCTCTTCACTTACTGGTGAAGTCAGCGACTATACAGCCTCTGGCCTGCATAAAAGTCAGTTAATTTTGATTTATCGATATACATAATGTAAACATATTTAAGAACCATTGCATACAGCTCTCAATTGTTTTCCTTAATTACGTTACGTTCGCGTAATTTGTAATCGCCGCCGTTTTTACAACACTGACAATTTACAACTTTGCATACAACACTTACCTAACTCCTATTAGTCATTCTACTTAATCGTAACATATTTTATGAGTGCAGTTTCACAACTTTTAATAAATATATTTTGCTGGATTTAAATCTGCGAAATTAATATTAGACCCAGTAATAGACAGTAGGTTCACGTTATCAGTAAACTTTTATGATAGTCTAGTTTGGAGTGGAAAGGACTGCCGAGACGAATTTCCGCAGTTTCGCACTCCAAGGGCACGCACCTCCGACTTTTCTAAAAAGTTTTGTGTGTATTCTTTGTGAATTATCGCTCGCTTTAATGGTGAAGGAAAACCTCGTAAGGAAGCCTGCATACCTCAAAAGTTCTCTATAAGAATTTCGAAGGTATGTGAAATCTGCCAACCCGCACTAGGCCAGCGTGGAGGATTAAGGCCTAAAACCCTCTCAGTTGTAGAGAAGGCCCGTGCTCAGCAGTGGGCAATATATAATACAGGGCTGGTGTGGTGTAGTAGTAGTAGAGATGTGGTTTGCCCGCTTCTAAAAATATTCAACTTCATTCTATTGACTCCTCAAGCCCCGCGACGGACACCACCGGTGTCGATATATATAGGGTTTTCCCATACATCTATATATATATATAAGCGGGGCTTGACGGGTTAAATAAAATTATTTTTTACCTGACTGCGAAAGAAGGAGGGCTATATTTTTCTCTCATACACAGCTCTAGGGCCACATGCTCACTTCTCATAATTTGGTTGGTGATATATGTAGAGCAACAAAATGTCGAGATGCCTCCGACTGCGTTTGTGCACACTGTCAACTAAGATTATTCAAAACCAAAATGAAATATTCAAATTAAAATTTTGTCTCTATCTTTTCAGTTCTTCGATAAATCCTACTAATATTATAAAAGCGAAAGTTTGTAAGAATGTATGGATGTATGGATGTTTGTTCCTCTTTCACGCAAAAACTGCTCAACGGATTTCATTGAAATTTGGCACACGGGTAGATCATGTCCTGGATTAACACATAGGCTACTTTTTATCCCGGGAAAACATAAAGCGGGACTTTTATCCCGGAAAAACTTTTTAACGCGGGCGGAGCCGCGGGCAAAAGCTAGTTTAATAATAAAGATGGCAGATATTGACGCAGTCGGGTTTTTTTTTTTTTTCTTCAATAATTACCTGTTACAGTATGGTAATGTTTTATGGCCCTTCATTTTCTATTTAGAGCATATGATTGTTATCTCAAACCAAATCAAACAGCCGTATATGCGTGACGGTTAAACCAACTTTCACTCGTCTGATTTTACGCCTATGTATAAAACAATTATTGACGCAATGGTTTCGCAAGAAACGTTATTACATCTTTATGGTGTTTTAATAGAGCTATTAAATTATTCGATTATAGTATTTAAAACCTGTAGATATAATTTGTAACAGATACCATCAACTGGGTCACCTAGTACGAGATCGTCGCGTATGATAAAAATAGTTGGCATTGTCAACCTTCAGTGAAATACATGGGGTTGAGAACAGCGAGAAATGTCTCGCACGTTGTAGGAAACGTGACCAAGGTCGGCTTCGTCCACTGCTAGACAGCAGGCACGAGTTTCATCCGTCACTTGCCATCATGAGAGCGATTATATGCAACTTATAAAGCACGAAATATGCATGAAAAGCGTCAAAATATCATGGTACTATTTACGTGAGCAAAAAGAATCCCCTATTGCAATCAATTCGTACGTAACTGATTTCCTGTGTAAGTGGTGACCTAAAAAGCTACCATACGCAAAACGTCCCGCATTGATTAGTATTTCACTTATTATTAGTTATCTTAATGGAAAGTGATGATTGATATCGCCTAATACAGCGAAAATATGCACCTTCCCCTGATTTTAGTCATTATCACTACATAGTCACTACATAGTATAAAACAAAGTCGCTTCCCGCTGTCTGTCCCATGTCCCTATGTATGCTTAGATCTTTAAAACTACGCAACGGATTTTGATGCGGTTTTTTTTAATAGATGAAGTGATTCAACGGGAAGGTTTTTATGTACTTTTAACCCGGAAAAACTTATTAACGCGGGCGAAGCCGCGGGCAAAAGGCTAGTATTTGCATATAATGACTAAAATCCAGCAAAAATGGCCAAATTATGCAATCCATATATGAAATATGAAATCCTCCTAGCCAGTTTCGGCCACGGCGGCCAATCTCAACGGAGATCAGCCAGGTACGCAGGAGATATTATAGTGCACAAGTGTGTGCGCAATACACAGGTGCACTCGCTATTCCTTCACTCTCATAGTCCGGTGAGACGGCAATCCGACATGACCGGAGAGAAATCAGGCGCAGGATCAACGGCTTTACGTGCGCCCCGAGGCACGGCGGTATCACACCGCCAACTTCCTGACTCCGAGCTGCGACTAAGTAAATTTTTAAGATGGAAAAACCCAGTCACAAATTTTTTTTTTTTTTGGCTCGACAATCCATATAATCCAGTCTTTAATTATCAGTATTCAATACTGTTCTCTTCTACATGCATCTCAATGTGGGGTCGGCGCAACACACTCGAAGCATGTTGGGGTAACGCTTTAGGTTAGGTACAAAGTCATTTCATATTTATCCTATTTCTAAACTGAATTAGAAAGTTTTCCTTATGTATCACAATATACATAACATTATTAATCAATTATCAAATATTAGAGCGATTGTGCGTAAAAATAAAATTGAATCCATCATTGAATGACTCGGTACCACGCGACCAAGAATGCGCTTTGACGAACAATATATTTTATTGTACTTATTTTTATCCTGATAATGAATAGGTCCGCTTGCGCTTAGTCCGTTTCTAGGTTAAAAAGACTATAGCACTCAGAAATAATGTAGCGTTCCGTAAGTAATTTTTTTTCAGAATTGAAGAATTGGTTCTAACTCAACAAATAAAACAACAAACAAATAAAACAAACTAAGTATGTTTTCTATATAATAACTACTTAATACTACTTTTAATAGCGGTAAAAGAAAAGTATATTGAAATATACAAAAAATGTTTTAATGCAAACTAAACATGCGTTGTTTCATCCGTAGTCAAATAAACCATTTATCTGACTGTAAATTCGCCAGTGTAATACATAACTTACACACACACAAGCACACACTCACGCTTCTTATCCCGGAAGGTGTAGGCAGAAGCGCAACTAATGCACCCACTTTTCTCCGTTATTCCGTCCTATGTAAGTAATACATAACTTAACCTGACCGCGGATTATACTTTTACCGTCTGATAATTTTAGCCACTTCACACTGTACTACATGGTTCTAAATGTTACATCAGCTCTGCCATAAGTGCATTTGCTAAACGTCTGACGCGCGTTCTGAACGCACCTCAGCAAGTAAAGCCGCGAAGATTATCGCATTACGAGAACGGCGTGTCGTAATTTGTTATCTAATTACAAGCACCCATTAACTGATGTTCGCTTTGATTCACAATTTAATTGGAAAGAACCAGCGGATGGATCGGCGACCACGGTTGGGCGCGTTCCGAATGCTCCAGTGAAGCTGTTGTATGCATACCCTGTTGCAAAAGTGTACTGAAATCAATCAGGAACGAAATGTTGAATCATAGTCACACGAGAGGTGTTATTAGGAATGCGTTTATACAACTAGTTTAACATTAATTATTTGGAAAGGCATAGAGCTATACTAAGTATTTCATGGAATAAAGCATTTCTGATAATTCTTCCAAATATCCACACATTCAAAAGCTTTTTGTTATTTTAACAGGATTTTCGAGCAGATCGCACACATATGTGAATAATAGGGATACATATAAAAAATGCACTTAATAAAAGATTTATAATAACCTACAAAGAAACGACTGCCTCGGTGGCGTAGTTGTATTAAAGTACGACTGCAAAGCTGAGGTCTCGGGTTCGATCCCCGGGTCGGGCAAAGTGATATTGAGTTTTTCTATTCAGTATCAGCCCGGAGTCTGGAATTTGTGCCCGATATGGCGATAGGCTCGCCCCCTATCACATCATGGGACAGAATGACGGCGAAAAGTGGGCGCACTAGTTGCGCCTCTGCCTACCCCTTCGGGGATAACAGGCGTGAGTGTATATGTATATATATATATGTACAAAGAAACGCACTGACTTATAGACTCTACCTCTCTCAGAATAATAACTAATGGCTTTGGTTATTATTCTGAGCTACCTCTTCATGTTGTAAACAAGCAACTGTTTCGCATAGACAAGAACGTAAATTACATAAAATAAAAAGTCGTAAAATGCCACTACAAAATACCTTTAGCACGCGTTACAAAATGTTCTTTTGTCTACAATCTACGCGCAAAACCAACTTCCGGACCAGTTTTCCACAAAAGTGGAACTAATTTGAGATTAGCAAATAACAAAACTCGATACTAAACACTAAGCAGAATGGATAAAGTTCAAAATCATATGGCATGTACAAAAAAGATTTTTACGAAAGAGATCCCTCGTCACACACGATAGTTACAATGCGTAGTTTAAAAATAAAAAGTTAATTAATAAAATTGTCTCGCCTCCTTGGCATGGTTTTAGTTTGTTTGTGCGAGTTGCAATCTTGTCCATTTAGTTTCAATATTTCACGAGATATTTATGGGGTATTTTGCCAATTTGCAAGAACAGACATTTACATATACATACATATACACTCACGCCTGTTATCCCCGAAGGGGTAGGCAGAGGCGCAACTAGTGCACCCACTTTTCGCCATTATTCCGTCCCATGATGTGATAGGGGGCGAGCCTATCGCCATATCTGGCACAAATTCCAGACTCCGAGCTGATACTGAATAGAAAAACCCAATATCACTTTGCCCGACCCGGGGATCGAACCCGAGACCTCAGCTTTGCAGTCGTACTGTAATACAACTACGCCACCGAGGCAGTCTTTAGACATTTAGTTTTTACTATTTAATTCAATTTTGATTATTAGGTACCATACCACCATGCTGGCCTCCTACTATATACTGCCCACTGTTGAGCACGGGCCTCCTTTACAACTAGTGAGAGGATTTAGACTTTAGGCCTTAGTCCACCACGCTAGCCTAATGCAAGTTGGCAGGCTTCACATACCTTCGAAATTATTATGGAGAACTTCACAGGTATGGAGGTTTCCTCAATATGTTTTGCCTTCACCGTTAAAGCGAACGACAATTCCCAAAGAATACACACATAACTTTTTAGAAAAGTCAGGTGCGGGCCCTTGGGTTTCGAACCTACAGACATTCGTCTTGGCAGTCCGTTCCACTTCCTATCGCCTCTGATAATAATATTTTAATTATTAGGTAATTATTTTAGTTTTAGTAATGTAAAGCGAACTGTCTTTATAAAAACCTTTGAATATTAAGAGGTATTAATTAATCGAATATTGAAAGAATTACTTAATTGAACTTATAATAGCAATTGATAGAGAAAGGCTTTAAGTTTTTTTAAGATTTTAAATCATCTGTGAATGTCAATGGTCATCTACAGTTCAATCCAAAATCGTTGACTTGTTTGAATCGTCACAAAAACTAATTGTAGACGACATTTTTTTTAAGTTGGGCGGGTAACGGACATAAATTCAAACAATTTTGCGTCTTTTCAACAGGGGGACCTGTTAAAAAGATGCATTTTTTTTCTTAGTCGACGCAGGTTGCCCTTTAGGGCTCTTTGCCTTCCATATTTTGCTAAACTCTGCTAGCCAAAATTTAGGATTAGTTCATTGTTTTATTAAGAGTGCGAGTAATAAGGGTTAAGTTGATTCTTAAAACTGGCATTTGGTCACATAATGCATTATAATAGCAGCAACTAGAAACTACACATACGGCTTTAAAACTTTATTTATAATTTCAAAATGTCCAGTAGTTTTTAAGTTTATCCATTATAAACAAACAAACAATCAAATCTTTCCTCTTTATAATATTAGTATTATTTAGTATAGATTAAGTTTTGCTTACGACTGCGTCCTCATGAAAGTCCCACCCCGGTACGAATGTCCAACTGTACAATTTTCCGGGATAAAAGCACCCAGGATTTAGTCTATTTTTGTCCGAAATTTCTTCCAAATCCTTTCAATGATTTTATGTATTTACTTCTAACACTTTTATAAATAGAACGTGAAATTATCTTTTTTAACTGACTTTCTTGTCTATTAGACTGCCTCGGTGGCGTAGTCGTATTATGATACGACTGCAATGCCGAGGTCTCGGGTTCGATCCCCGGGTCGAGAAAAGTGATATTGAGTTTTTCTATTCAGTATCAGCTCGGAGTCTGGAAATTTTTCTGCCCCATATGGCGATAGGCTCACCCCTATCACATCATGGGACGGAATAATGGCGAAAAGTGGGTGCATTATTTACGCCTCTGCCTACCCCTTCGGGAATAAAGGGCGTGAATGTATATGTATATTAAATACTAAGTGTTGTTCTATTCGCTCGCGTGAAAAGCCTTTATCGCTATAAGTCGCTGGTTCACTGTTACAAGGTTCTATGTTATATTTTTTGCACAAATTGAATTGTATAAATCACATGATTCTGTGTCTTTTTTCGTAAACATTTCCAATAATCCTGAAAGATAAGTAAAGGGGGAACAGTGCTTTAATTGTCTTCTCTCATTTTTACCAACATGAGAATTTTAAATCTCATTTTTCAACAGTACGACGCCAGAGCCAGTTACTTTATCGTTTTAAAATATCCATTATATCCCATAGGAGCAAATTACCGGGATAAAAGTACCCTATGTGTTAATGCAGGACATGAACTACCCGTATGCCAAGTTTCATCTAAATCCGTTTAGTTGTTTCTGCGTTTATTTCTAACAAACATCCAAACATTTTCAGAAACTTAGACATTTAAAGCTGCATACCAGTTTCTCCAGCAATAATCCACACAAGCACTTCCTGAGTAATCGAGTGGTCAGAGCGTGGAATAAACTCCCAGAGCATGTGATTACAGCTGAGAACATAAATCAGTTTAAGAACCAACTAGACAAATACTTAGCCGCAAATGAAAACAAGTAGTAATAGCGAGATATGGGCATTATCAGTTGTCTCAACTGCCTGCCTGATAATAATAATAATTTATAATATTACTAAGATACAACAAGCATCTTCAAAATACACAGCAAACTAACTACATAAACCCATTCATGTACGTCCAACAATTGATCCCCAAAATACATAGAGCAGGCGGAGGGAACAATGTCTTTGGACGAGCGCAGCCAATCACGCGACGCTGGGGTGTTGCGGAAACTTTGCGCGGGAATTCAATTAAACTTGAGCGCGCCCGCCCTTATCTGATGACTCCGTGGGATGCTACGTAACGAGATGCCGTAGGGTTGGCACTTACATTATTGCGTAGAGGTAACCTTAATAAAATGGTTATGGGTTAACGTTGTACTAATCGAATTGGCCGTCCCAGGCATTGCCAACGTTCATCGACGACGTTGACAGACAGATTGTTAGCTCGTCTTCCATTGTAGACTAAAAAAGCATAAATAAAAAAATTCTTTTTAGGTAATGGTACCCAGTTTCTATTAAATGCATACTGGTTTTTTAAATATATTTTTGCTTAATATTTTACGCGCACAAATGTAGAATACGTAAACGTAACTCTGACCAACAACTCACTATAACCAACAGTCTACCTGTGTGAATATATAATACACTATCGATATTGTTTTTTCCTTAAGCGCACACTGTAGCTACTCGGACACGCGAGTGTATCTACTGCCATGTCAGCCGTATAAATAATACGGGGCCTCAGAAGTTAGAACTTTAGGGACCGTGCATGCTAATCTTCAGCACACACCCAACAGTTGACATTTATCGTTAGATACTTCAGTAGCAATATTCAAACGTTTAATCGAAAAATTGTCGCTCACTCGCTTCATTGAGACTAGAAAATAGAAATAGGGTACTGTTATGAATGAAGGTTTTAATATCTTACAACTTATACCATAAAAGTTTTGTCATCTTCCTAAAAATATTTCACCAACGATGAAATTTTCTCGAACACTTTTGTAAGGTGTTATACATTTCCACACACTCATAAACTTATGGAGATTCTTCAAAATATTTTCACGTGATGCCAACCCTAATTCTTAAGCCAATATCATCCAAATCCCCATCCCTCCGAAAGCGGAGCGTCAAGCGAGACTTCTCTCGTGACCGCTAAGCGCCCCTGACGTTATCGCTTAAGGTTGCCTTACCTATTGAGTTTGTAGATACTTCTAATTATAAGTAGGTAGGTAAATGGAAAGGACTTAAGTATAAAAAATGAAATGAATTATCGCTTGCTTTAACGGTGAAGGAAAACATCGTGCTGAGAAATTCTCTATAATAATTTCGAAGGTAGGTATGCGAAGAACCTAAACCCTCTCAGTAGTAAAGGAGGCGCGTGATCAGCAGTGGGCAGTATATTTGTAATACACAGCTGGTAGTAACAGTAGTAACTAAGTATAAAAAAGTTTTCATCAGTACAAGATTTGATGATCATTGCGATATAATATGTTGTTACATTTCAAAAGTATTAACACTCACTTGAAAAATTGTTTGTGGTAGCTTAAATCTTATACTTAACCTACTCAAACTAAAGTCAACGTATACCCCGTAGCATGATACATGCGCAATAAATATATTATTTCTGGACCTTCAGGACTTCATGTTTTTCTTAATGCTAGTGAATAATAAGATAAGCATTCGTATAATGGTAAACGCCTTTCCATTAAAAATAGCAATGGCACATAATTTGAAATTGCTGATCTGAAACCTAATAATTTAACGTGTACAAGTACCATCAAAATGCTAAGCAGAAGAGTGCACCTTGTGAACGGTGGTAGTTATCTAAGCGGATGAAAATATCCTAGCACAAGGATGTTGAACCCCAGACCTAAAGCCCATAATATGGCCCGCGAAGGAATTTTATATGGCTCGTGCAAGCAAGTTAAGAAACCCCTGCAAAGTTGGTAAGATGTTGCGTGCCGCGGAAAGAACAAGTCGTATAGCCACTAAACCACTAACTATTATCTCACATTATCTTATCATTGCAATTTCATTGCACAAGTCTCAAAAGCACTAAAATAGGAACCACCAGAAACCCGCCAAAAACATCTGAATAGTCCGTTTGGCCCGACTGTTAAAAAAGGAGCAGCTTTATATGTCATTTGGCTAAGAAATATCCACACATCTTCACAAATTTTAACATTTATTAATAGGTTAACGATTATCGGGTGTTATAGTCCATTCACCCAATGCTCGGTTGTCTGCACTAAGGCGTGAGTGTGACTCGGAGATAACTACGTCACTAGCTCGGGGAGTCCACGCCGCTCTCCCTAGGGATTTCATAGCTTACCTCCACGAAAGTATTAAACTTGTTCCGTGTTTGAGTTTTGGAGATTTGTTTTTGAATTTATGATTGTAAAATCAGTATTTAGCTAGTTAGCTATAACAAAAAACAGAAGTATTTATGACTTTGAAATGTATATACGCATAGAATAATAACGCCTATATACGCATATTTGCAGTCGATGCTTAAAAAAAATGGCGCATTGCATTGAATTCTCACTGATTAGTAGTAAGAAGTATACCGTCTATGGTCAAATGATGCAATATCTAAAAATTCGCTTAATTATCCATCATTTTGTTGATTAAAGAAAAAAAAGTGTCGGTAACTGGTACACTGTCGAAGACTGGAGCACTTACGATACTTATTTTTTGTGTGCTAAATGGACCTTGTAGAGACTAGACGGAATTTCCGTGCTTTCCGGCGTTTTTGCCATACCTATTGGAATCAAATTTGACAGCTCACATGATAGGGCCCTTTCATTTAATTTTTATTCTTGGTGCTTTACAACTGGCTTTTCTAGTTGTAAACGTCTCTAAACTTGAGGTTAAAATACCTCCTTAGTTCATTATTTTTGTCTGCCATTTTGCTATGGAGAGAAGTGGACAATTAATATTTCCAATTCCGCCCTATCTTTCTATTTGTATAATTTTGTTGCGGGATAAAGATAGACTAGTGTTCCCAGAGACTCGCCGAGCTTCGCCGCTCGGTGTCATAAAATGCGTACCACTGCTGATCCTGGCTTACAGGAGTTGTAGTGGCGGGTGTGAGGGCAGGATAGTCTCTGCCGTGCTTTTATAACTAAAATAAAATACGTTATCTCTTCTTTATGCCCCCTATCACATCATGGAACGGAATAACGGCGAAAAGTGGGTGTACTAGTTGCGCCTTTGCCTACCCCTTCGGGGTTAGGTAAAAGGCGTGAATGTGTGTGTATGTGTAATATAATGTAGGTACATAAAAAGCAATCGTCCTCACGCTCCGCTATCTAAAATTATCGCATTAACACAGAAACCACACGGACGTCAACGATAATATAATATTAAGTAAAACCGATATTAAATCCACGTGTCAATTTTCACAAAAGGGAATTTCATTTGAAAAACCGCATCGCTAAGCTGTATGCGTAACTAAATGTTGTAAGTGATTTTATGGTGTTATTGGAATATTTGTTACAGGGTGAGTGAGGTAAGGTCCATTTTTCCGCGTGGCCGATTGTAAGGGATTAAAATAGGGGTGTGAGGTAAAAATGGGAAAACGGTGACAGGGCTGAGAGCCGTGATAGCGATGAGAGCGTGGTGGGTGTCCGATAGGGCTGCTGCTTGCTGAATTTTCTTTTACTTTTATTCTTATCCAGGACTTTCGCAACACAAATGATAAATTTTCTGCCATGTGTATTGTTTTTTTAAACGTAACTAGGCATAGTGCATACATAACTTAGTCAGACGCTTTTGCAGTATGTTTATATAGGCTGCGTTGGTTGAACACGAATTTGCAGATTTGTTCACTTTAATTTTTTAAAAGAATATATAATGAAACAATATTGGGAATTTTCTTATATGAATATAAGGGCAATCTATTTTCTGTGAGCAATAACATCAAAAAAGTGCTCGTTAGCTTAGTTGGGAATGTAACAGACGGGGGAGATGAAGGTCCGCAGGTTCAAAACCCTAGCCACACACCAGAGGTGTGTTTTTCAAAGTTACGAGTGTATCAATTATCTTTCGCTATAAAAACAAACTACTAATTCGCTTCATCGCAACATCGTACGGAAACCTACATCTTTGAAAAATCTCTAAAAGGATTTCGAATGTATGTAAAGTCTGCCAACGCGCACTAGCTCAGCGTGGTGATCTATAGTCCGCGCCAGATAACTTGGCAATAAAGCACATTGACCTTTATTCGTTTAGTCAGGTATGACAAACTTTTGACACAGGGTAAAAATAATTATCTATACTAATATTATAAAGCTGAAGAGTTTGTTTGTTTGTTTGTTTGTTTTTTGTTTGTTTGAACGCGCTAATCTCAGGAACTACTGGTTCGAATTGAAAAATTCTTTTTGTGTTGAATAGACCATTTATCCAGGAAGGCTTTAGGCTATAAGACATCACGATGCAACTATTAGGAGCGAAGAAATAATGGAAAATGTGAAAGAAACGGAGAAAATTATTCATCCTTGAGGGCTTCCATTGCGTGCGCTGCGAAAACGGTTCAAGATACCAAAAATATATGTAGGAAAGAATTATTCCTCTTGAAATGATCTAAAATATGTCCGCGACAGTATATGTCTATATTTTAAGATTAACTCACTAGAACCGTTTTTATGGTAATCAAATTTGGTCGAAATTATTGCATTATTTGTTAAGAGTTGTAGCAACGTCATAGTCATAGAGTGATTCAACGGGAAGGATTTTATGTACTTTTAGCCCGGAAAAACTTATTAACGCGGGCGAAGCCGTGGGCAAAAGCTAGTTTGTATATAAGGATAAAAACATTATAAATGTAATAATTAAAATTTCATGTGAAATGAAAATTCAACTAATTACCCGAGAACGTACACACACAAGCACTATCCGAACATGAATCAATGAACACAATATTAATATAGAAAATCTAAAAAAAAAATACTTGTTTATAACTATTGACACCATGCACCCGATGCTTTTTTATGCAACAAAATACATGTTTTTCTTATTTACACTATTCTCAATTCAAGTTTATTAAAAACTAGCTTTTGCCCACGGCTTCGCCCGCGTTAATAAGTTTTTCCGGGCTAAAAGTACATAAAAAACTTCCCTTTGAATCACTATCCAACACATTTATTTGGATAAAGATTAATATTATGACGTTAATACAACTCTTAACAAATAATGCATTAATTTCGACCAAATTTGATTACCATAAAAACGGTTCTAGTGAGTTAATCTTAAAAGATAGACATATACTGTCGCGGACATTTTTTTAGATAATTTCAAGAGGAATAATTCTTTCATACATATATTTTTGGTATCTTGAACCGTTTTCGCAGCGCACGCAATGGAATCCCTCAAGGATGACAAATTTTCACCGTTTCTTTCACATTTTCCATTATTTCTTCGCTCCTAATAGTTGCATCGTGATGTTATATAGCCTAAAGCCTTCCTCGATAAATGGTCTATTCAACACAAAAAGAATTTTTCAATTCGAACCAGTAGTTCCTGAGATTAGCGCGTTCAAACAAACAAACAAACAAACTCTTCAGCTTTATAATATTAGTATAGATTGTTTTCTATTTTTAGTTAGATTTTCTATAAAGCGTGTTTTGTAGGTTTATAAATTACCATTTATTTTAATTTTTTTAGTTCACCAAGAAACATGGAGGATTTGTCAAAATGCGAACTTATATAGATTCGCTTGCTTGTAAACCATAGCATGATCTAATTCTATGCTGGCGCCATCTATTGAAGCACAAGGAAAACTTAAGTATTATTTATTTAGTAGCGATTTCTATAAAAACGTATTTTTTAGTTTAAAATATTGTATTGCCATCGGTCCTTGGTAAGTATGCCAAATTTCGATTTAATCAGACATTTTGAAGTGGGTCAAAACCATGTTCAAAGTGTAAATTAAATACATAGGTACAGACATACATACATACATCTGAAGCCAATAAAAGAGTGTTAAAAATGAATGTATTTTAGTATTAAATTTGAATTGCGATATTTCATTTTTATTTACGTTATTTATTTTGTTTTTAACACATGCTGTTGCCGTCTGCCGTTGCCATCTGCCGTCTGCCGCGTTCTGCAGAATCACAGATTAACACATGTTCCGTAATACTCTCAGATAGTAGAGATCATTGTACAATAATTCTGAAATAAAAAAGTAACACAAGACAGCCCTAAAGCCGGTACAAAGCGCAGCGGTTCAGTGGAAAAATTAAAAAAAAAATGAAAAGCAACCGATATTGGCCCCGCAAGTTCAATTAACGGGCGGCCTGGATTGTGGCCTCCATTGTGACAGCCTCCATTCATTCGGATTTATTCAGTGTATTCGTTTCACACGTCGATAATTCGGTTTATTGTTTTAAACGTAATATAATTTAATTTATTTTAACACACACACACTCACGCCTTTTATCCCCGAAGAGGTAGGCAAAGACGCAACTTGTACACAACTTAGTCGTGCGTATTCCGACCCATGATGTGATAGGGGACGAGTCTATCGCCATTGCGGCAACAAATTCCAGACTCCGGGCTGATACTGAATAGAAAAATCCAAAACCACTATGCCCGACCCAGGAATCGAACACGAGACCTCAGCATTACAGTCGTACCGTACAACTATACGACCGATGCTGACAGTTTTGAGATTGTAAAAGATATTATTTAAAAAATGAAAAATATGTGTGTATTCTTTGTGAATGATTGGTCGCTTTAACGGCGAAGGAAAACATTGTGAGGAAACCTGCAAGCCTGAGAAATTCTCTGAATTTTGAATTTGTCATACCATTTATGGGACACCTTGGACTTATTTCATTGATTTTGACAGCTATTATTAATTTTATTCAATAAAATTTTCGTTTTCAGCAGTCAGACGATGATATGGCAATATCAAAGTGACTCGTATCGCTAATAATCTATACAAATATTATAAAGCTAAAGAGTTTGTTTGAACGCGCTAATCCCAGGAACTACTGGTTCGAATTGAAAAATTCTTTTTGTGTTGAATAGACCATTTATCGAGGAAGGCTTTAGGCTATATAACATCACGATGCAACTATTAGGAGCGAAGAAATAATGGAAAATGTGAAAGAAACGGAGAAAATTATTCATCCTTGAGGGCTTCCATTGCGTGCGCTGCGAAAACGGTTCAAGATACCAAAAATATATGTATGAAAGAATTATTCCTCTTGAAATGATCTAAAAAAATGTCCGCGACAGTATATGTCTATCTTTTAAGATTAACTCACTAGAACCGTTTTTATGGTAATCAAATTTGGTCGAAATTAATGCATTATTTGTTAAGAGTTGTATCAACGTCATAGTCATAGAGTGATTCAACGGGAAGGTTTTTATGTACTTTTAGCCCGGAAAAACTTATTAACGCGGGCGAAGCTGTAGGCAAAAGCTAGTATGTAATAATACGCGTTTATTTGCACACCGTACAGTCAGCGACAATAGTCACTTAACAAAAACAAAACCACAGTGATAAATTTCGCTAACAACGCTATTGGATATAAAGCCGGTTATTCACCGGCGATGCAATACCACATCAAAATCGCGGGTTTTGGCCAAGTCGAACACGCAACAAATTTATTCTAATTGGATGCTAATTAGGCATTACCGTGTTAATTTACATGAGAAGTATCTAGGTAATACGTATTTTAAAAAATACATAATTATGCAGGTTATATTTTTTTCAATTTTATATTATCACACACTCACGCTTTTTATCCTCGAAGGGGCAGGCATAGGCGCAACTAGTCCACCCACTTTTCGCCGTTATTCCGTCCCATGATGTGATAGGGGCGATCCTATCGCCATATCGTGCACAAATTCCAGACTACGAGCTGATACTGAATAGAAAAACTCAATATCACTTTGCCCAACCCGAGGATCGACCCCGAGTCATCAGCATTGCAGTCGTACCATAGTACAACTACACCACCGAGGCAGTATCTATACTAATATTATAAAGCTGAAGAGTTTGTTTGTTTGTTTGAACGCGCTAATCTCAGGAACTACTGAACCGATTTTAAAAATTCTTTCACTAATAGGAAGCTACATAACTCCTGAAGGCTATAGGCTACTTTTTATCCCAGGAAAATATGTTTGTCCCGGAAAAACTGTTCCACACGGGCGGAGCCGCGAGCACTACTAGTTATAATATGTATTTTGCGAAGAAACAACAAGCAAATTCATTCTTCAATGTTCATGTCTATCAAATGAACCTGCAAACTAAATAAAATGAAGTTGCAAATACAGGTTTTTGTTTTCGTGCAGAGGTTATTAACAACTTTAAAACCGGCCGAAGTAAATTCACTATGACTTTGATAGTAGATTCTTAACCGCGGCTACGCCCATATATTTTTTTAACTGATGTATGACGACTTAACCCTATGGAATGTTTTAATGTTATATGGCTACGTTGACCTGATACCTTTCATTTTCTCATAACAGTTTGTATGCTTACGAAACCCCCGCCATTGTGTATTTTTGGTTTCGGAAAAATCAGATTGCGGCAAATTAATGTAGACAACAATTAAAATTTTAAATATGACACACCATAAAAAAAAATTCCAAATTAAGCTAGTGTGACTTATTATTGGCCGTGTGGTGTCCGGCAGAGTAGAATAGCACCAACCCATTACACTTCTGGGTGTCGTACAAGTCGACTAATACCTAAAGCAGAACATCTGAAGCTTTCGTAGACCAGATAATGGGCAGCAGCGTTTTCTGGTATGCTCCATTCACTGCGATCGCCAACCCACTTGCCCAGCGTGGTGATTAAGGGCATTACCTCCCAATGATATGCACACACGGTAAACGGCCCCGAGTTCCCGGCCGCCTCACCAGGCTTGACTACGGTAGCGGTTAAAGCAGCGGTGGGGCACGGGGTGCTAAGAATCCCCGGGTTACGGACGGCTACCACACATTGACCTTGGCTACGTATAATGGACGAACTCTGAGGCTCAACGAACATCTAGCGAACTGGAGGTAGAGTTAGGCAATATAAGATGGCATGTTTTGGGGTTATCTGAAGTCCGTAGAGAGGGGGAGGACACAGTAACCTTGGAATCAGGCCATTTGCTCTACTTCCGAGAAGGTGATAGCCTTTCCCAGGGCCGTGTCGGATTTCTCGTCAACAAGGCCCTCATTGGCAACATTGTGGAAATATCCAGTGTGTCATCACGGGTTGCGTACCTCGTACTCAAACTGACCGAGAGATATTGTCTTAAGGTCGTACAGGTATATGCACCCACCACTACACACTCGGATGATGAAGTGGAAGCTATGTACGAAGACATAGGTAAAGCCCTGCACAACACCTCAAGGGCCCACTTCAATGTTGTCATGGGGGATTTTAACGCCAAAGTGGGAGTACGCACGGACATAGAATCGGTTATGGGGCCACATGGTATTGGAAACAGGAATCACAGGGGACAGATGCTGGTCAACTTTTTAGAACGAGAGGGGCTATACTTGATGAATTCGTTCTTCAAGAAGAAGCCCCAAAGGAAGTGGACCTGGCGAAGTCCCGATAACGTGACTAAAAATGAGATCGACTTTATCATGACGGATAAGAGGCATATATTCAGAGATGTCTCAGTGATTAACAGGTTCAACACCGGAAGTGATCATTGACTTGTACGAGGCACTCTGAATATAAACTTCAAGCTGGAACGCACCCGTCTGATAAAGTCCACGCTCCGGCCAACACTGTTCCAAACCATTGCTGGCTCCGAAAGATTCCAAATGGAACTTCAGAACCGATTTGATGTGCTGGAAACCGAGTGCGATGTTGACGAGGACTTAAGCAGAGTAGTGGAAGTCGTGAGGGATGTGGGTAACGGTTTCTGTCGGAATAGGCATACGGGCAGGAAGTCCAAACTTTCAGACGAAACTTTGGAACTAATGAGAGAGAGACGCGCAATTACACAGGCCGCGGTGGCAGACCAGCGAGCCCTCACGAAACATATTCGTAAAGCGGTACGGCGGGATCTTCAGAGTTCCAATACACGCCTCATTAAGGAGGCAATAGAACAAAACCGAGGTTCCAAAGTATTCGTGAAGCGTCTCGGGAGGAGCCACATGTCTAAGCTGACTACCGCCGATGGCCGTGTCGTCTCCTCTAAGCCAGAGATCCTCTCGGAGGTAGAGGACTTCTATGGCCAGTTGTATGCCTCGCAATCTCCGCTACCTGAACCCGTTGCCTGCGATCCCCGAGCTGCTTTAGTCCGACACTATTCCGACGAACTTCCCGACGTCAGCATTGACGAAATTGAGTTGGCCCTCAAACAACTAAAAAATGGAAAAGCCCCGGGTGAGGAAGGAATTACATCTGAGCTCTTTAGGGCAGGGGGAACTTCTGTCCTTAGGCAGCTGCAGCGTATATTTAATTCCGTTCTTCACAAAGGGAGAACTCCAAGAGCGTGGAGCAGGAGCATGGTAGTTTTATTGTTCAAGAAGGGGGACAAGACCCTTCTCAAGAATTACCGCCCTATATCGCTCCTGAGCCACGTCTACAAGTTGTTTTCGAGGGTAATCACCAATAGGCTGACGCGACGGTTGGACGACTTCCAACCACCGGAGCAGGCCGGGTTTCGCGGAGGATTCGGCACCATAGACCACATACACACAGTGAGGCAGATCATACAGAAGACCCAGGAGTACAATCAGCCTCTGTGTCTCGTTTTCGTGGACTATGAAAAGGCCTTTGACTCCGTCGAGACCTGGTCTGTGGTGAACTCCATGCAGCGGTGCCAAGTCGATTTCCGATACATCGAGGTGCTGAGAAGTTTGTATGACGCTGCAACTATGTCCGTCCAAGTACAGAACAGTCAAACAAGACCGATTCCATTGCATCGAGGAGTAAGACAGGGGGATGTGATATCCCCTAAACTGTTTACAAATGCATTAGAAGACGTTTTCAAGACTCTCAACTGGAACGGGCGAGGCATCAATATAAACGGCGAATACATCTCGCATTTAAGGTTTGCCGATGATATTGTAGTCATGGCAGAATCGCTGCAGGAAGCTCAAGAAATGCTGCACAGCCTAAATGAAGCCTCCCAACGAATTGGTCTCCGGATGAACCTGGACAAAACGAAGGTTATGTTCAATGACTTCGTCGCTCCGGGATCAATAATCATTGATGGCACACCTCTCGAAGTTGTCAAGGAATATGTTTATCTCGGGCAAATAATGCAGTTAGGTAGACACGACTTTGAAAAGGAAGCCGATAGGAGGATTCAGTTGGGCTGGGCAGCGTTTAGGAACTTGTACCACATATTTTCGTCGGATATACCACAGAGCCTGAAGACGAAAGTTTTCAACGAGTGCGTCCTCCCCGTAATGACGTACGGAGCCGAGACGTGGACACTGACTGTGGGGCTAATCCATAAGCTTAAAGTCGCTCAACGTGCTATGGAAAGAGCTATGCTCGGAGTCTCTCTGAAGGACAAAATTCGGAACGAAGTGATCCGTCAGAGAACCAAAGTGACCGACATAGCTCTGAGAGTTAGCAGGTTAAAGTGGCAATGGGCTGGCCACATATGTCGCAGAACAGATAACCGCTGGAGTAAGCGTGTTCTGGAGTGGAGACCGCGTCTTGGTAAACGTAGCGTGGGACGCCCTCTAGCCAGATGGTGGGATGACTTGCACAAGAGGGCCGGCAGCAACTGGATGCATAAAGCAGCAGACCGGGCTCTGTGGCGTATCTTGGGAGAGGCCTATGTCCAGCAGTGGACTGCAACGGGCTGATGATGATGATGACTTATTTGTATGGATTTATTTAGTATCAATAATTCGAATTTTTATTTATATTATGATTCTACAACTGTCATTGTGCAATCTTAAAACAATTGACACCTCTCTAACGTCACACATGAAATGACAAAGACGAAATAACATTGCTGTTCTTCTGTTTAACGAATGTAGAAACATGCCAGTCGTGATGTTGCCAGAAAATATATACGAATTTTGATTTATAGGTTGTTCATCAATATGTTTGATTTTTATGTGTTCAGTGATATATGTGGCGAGAAGTGATCAACATTATAATAACTTTTGAGAGGTTGAAGAACTTTTGTGAGTTTGTTTTGTTCAGTGACTTTTGTGGCTGACTGTACATACTCTATGGCTACGTTCCACTAAGCACTCACGACGATCACGCCCACAACCACGAGTTTTCCCGTTCCACTTAGTCCTGAGCGTTGTTATCGTAAACCCAAGTGGAATGGATTGCGGAGCTTTTTAGGCGTTGAGGAAATAATACAAATGGCGAGCTAGAAAAAATAAAGCAAAAGCTTTAATAGGTTAGGCTACCATTATTAAGTTTTAATGAGTTTTAAATGTAAATTTTAATAATTATAATTGAAGTTGGTTTATGTCGAAAAATAAATATATAATTAAATTTTTATATGTAATTTCAATGAAGTATTCAATTATTTTACATTCAACTAGATTCAAAATGTCTTTAGCGACAACACTAGGTTATTTGATGATGCGTGCATGCAATAATACAGTCGAAAGTACTAGTTCATCCAGTTCAGATGAAGAATGGAATACAATTTTAGAAAATTATAATCGTGAAAATAGAAAACTTCGACTTTTTAGTTCTGACAACTTTGCTATTTTTCTCAACGCTCACTTCGACCCACCTCCAGAGATGGGTCGTTGTGGGCTTCTCGTGAGCGTGAGTTATGACGTCATTAATGACGTTTTCGCCGCGACCACAACGATCGTAGTCGCCATGTGGAACGGCCAAAAGACTATTTTGGGCGTTGTGAACGCTTAGTGGAACGCACCCTATAGTTCAGATTCCAGTCTGACAGCTGATAAATCTGATAATTCATAAAATATATTCTGTGAACAAATTTAATTGGCGCGCATTACATCTCTGCGTACGCTTACGAGTCCACATTATTATGTGTAGCATTTACAGTAGTCTGTGACAATACTCAAATCCATACAGAAACATCCAAAGAGCATTTATAATTTTCGTAGTATTATAATGCTCTTTGATTTATAATACTACGAAAAAACATATCCATAGTGTATTTCGCCCTTCAAAATATACATTATTTATAGTACTTTCACAAAATGACGAAGAGCAAAGAAAAGAAAACCAGTAGCAACTCATATCCCGTAAGTTTTTTATTATAAGGAATCAATATTGTAATTTGCTTTTATGTCTTTGCTAAAATCAACCGTTATGCTATGTAATTTGGAGTGGATGTTGCTAAAAATTCAGACTTGTGTGCTAATAATATGTTCCAATAAGTTATTTAAAATCAATAATAGCATATTATAGATAGGTACTTACTACTGATTAAAACAAAAATAGCCAAACTTTAACAAATTTTAACAGCAGTTTTTTTTTATTTTATTTTTTCAGTTTTTACCATACTTCATTGTGACAGTTGTGATTGGATTTGCCGTAACATATTATGTGTTCACAAGCTTATTGGCACCACCAAACATGCCAAAAGTAGACAACAATGAGTGGTGGGGCCCGGGTTCCCAACATGCAAATACAGATGAGTCCATACGGCCATTTAAAATTGAATTTTCAGATGTGGTAAGCATACATAAAAGTAATTAGTTTATTTGGAAATTGAAACATTGGTGACATATCTTGAAAATTCATATAATTTTTATATAATAAAAAAAAATCATAATTTTTTTTCGAATTACATGAATAATGGAGGACTAGAGAATTACAATTAAATTTGCTTTCATAAATTTTCATAATAATTTAAAATAAATAATCTTACCAGTCTATATAATATAAATAAAAAAATATTTGCTTCACAAAATTCACTTTAACAATGCCAAATTTAATCAAAACTGCTATTTTCAGATAATAAAAGACCTCAAAGAGCGACTACTTCATCACAGAGCATCTCCACCTCCACTGGAAGGTGCAGGGTTCACATATGGGTTCAATTCAAATTTCCTAACTCGGGTACTTGATTACTGGAAAAATGAGTATGACTTCAAGGCACGAGAAAAGTACTTAAATCAGTATAATCATTATAAGACAAATATACAGGGACTGGATATACATTTTATGCGTATACTTCCGAAGAAACGAGATGGTGCTGATATCAAAGTAGGTTTGACAAGTCACATGTTTTTATGCTTCAATTTAATTATGAATAATTATTTTATTCTGGCTGCCTCGGTGGCATAGTTGTATTATGGTACGACTGCAATACTGAGGTCTCGGGTTTGTTCCCCGGGTCGGGCAAAGTGATATTGAGTTTTTCTATTCAGTATCAGCTCGGAGTCTGGAATTTGTGCCCGATATGGCGATAGGCTCGCCCCCTATCACATCATGGGACGGAATAATGGCGAAAAGTGGGTGCATTAGTTGCGCCTCTGCCTACCCCTTCGGGGATAAAAGGCGTGAGTGTATATGTATGTATGCATGCAAGTATTTAACTATGAGTCAAGCAAGCTTCTCTGCTAAGTATATCTATCCATAAACAATTGCATAACTTTGAATTCCCAAGCACGAACTGATCACTCTGAGAATTATAAGATGTCTCATAATGCTCAGTGTTCAAGTTTAGTTCTTTATCTTGTTATCAAAATTACTACATTCGGCATACCTACCTATGTGGTTAAATTCAATAAACAAAAATCTTTATCTACTTTACCTATATAGGATATGACTGTGTCATTACATTATATAAAACATTCGAAAATCTAATAGATTAAAAAATGATTTGTAATCATGATTCATGATTATATATAACCTAAATCAACATTGGAGATTGTTATATGGCGATAAAGCCTTGAATATAACATTCATAAATAACTAGCTTTGTCTCACGGTTCCGCTTGCTTTGAAGTTCCTTTGGGTACTATCAATACATACATACATACATACATACATATACACTCAAGCCTGTTATCCCCGAAGGGGTAGGCAGAGGCGCAACTAGTGCACCCACTTTTCGCCATTATTCCGTCCCATGATGTGATAGGGGGTGAGCCTATCACCATATCGGGCACAAATTCCAGACTCCGAGCTGATACTGAATAGTAAAACTAAATACCAATTTGCCCGACCCGGGGATCGAACCCGAGACCTCAGCTTTGCAGTCGTACTGTAATACAACTACGCCACCGAGGCAGTGTACTATCAAATGGACAAAAATAAACTGTGTTATGTTAATCCAAGACCTGGATTTTCTATGCACTATGTACAGTCGGCAGCATAAGTATCTAAACAAAATCAAAATGTCAAATTGCCTATATAATACGAGTGAAGTTAAACTAAAACACTTTTTCTTCATCTATACTAATAAACATAACATAATCCTCCTAGCCTGTTTCGGCCACGGCGGCCAATCTCAACGGAGATCAGCCAGGTACGCAGGAGATATTATAGTGCACAAGTGTGTGCGCAATACACAGGTGCACTCGCTATTCCTTCACTCTCATAGTCCGGTGAGACGGCAATCCGACATGACCGGAGAGAAATCAGGCGCAGGACCAACGGCTTTACGTGCTCCAATACAATCTATACTAATATTATAAAGCTGAAGAGTTTGTTTGTTTGAACGCGCTAATCTCAGGAACTACTGAACGGATTCTGAAAATCCTTTCACTAATAGGAAGCTACATAACTCGTGAGTGCTATAGGCTACTTTTTATCCCGGGAAAATATTTTTGTCCCGGAAAAACTTTTTCACGCGAGCGGAGCCGCGAGCACTACTAGTTTGAAGTATAAAGTAAATCTCTTTATTTTATTTTTATGAAGGGAAAAAAATTATTAATAAAAACGTAAACGTATATAGGTAATTTGAAATTTTGATTTTTTACAGATACTTATGCTGCGGACTGTACCTTTTTCATACAAATTCATATTGTGGATTTATGGTCCTAACATAAGAAGACAATTTTTTAAATTTAAATTCTATGAAAGTAAATTAAGGTGTTTAATGCCAAAGCGTCCTAACCCACATTTTAATGTTTTATAACCTAACATTCATGAACAATATTTTCATGATCTGACCAGTTTAGGTCATCTTTGCATTCTATGCAAATAGAAAAAAGTTTTTTTTTGTAAATGAAAAGTTGACTTAAATGGTACAGTTGTATCTATTTTGACTCTAAATAAAGCCATCGCGTTGACGCCTTCAATAATAGTTAAATCCACTGAGTGGCAAAAATCTGAAGAAGACTTAATTAAAGTTATGTGAAATCTGCACACCCTCAGCATGGCGGACTAAAGCCTTAATCCTCTCCATAGCAGAGCTGACCTGTGCCCAGCAGTGGGACAGTATAATTAAATACGAGGCAAGAATTATTTATTATCATATATCTTCACAGACAGTGCCTCTCCTGTTGATGCACGGATGGCCAGGATCCTTCTCTGAGTTCTATGATCTCATACCGAAGCTGATGGATGTAAAGCTAGAAGATAAGTTTATGTTTGAACTTGTTATACCAAGTCTGCCAGGCTTCGGGTTCTCACAGGTAATCAAGCTTTTTCTCGCTGCTCTGTCCTATTCAATGTTATTAAACATCTGACTTTGTACTTTTCAAGATAATCGTATGTTGATTCAAGAGTAAATCATAATAATAATGTACTCCATAAAAATATCAAATTGATTAGATTTCGTTCATTCCTTTCTTCTTTCATTCAAACACTAGATTTTTATCACTATAGTATGATAGCCGATTTTCTAGCTATCTACTGAGCCAAGGACTCCCGAAACCCATACCCTGAATCCGGCACAAACTTACCATCAGGTTTTAAAAACATGAATGCATTTGTACATTCTAGGGCGCCGCCAAACCCGGCCTAGGGCCGGCCCAAATGGCGGTAATAATGCACAAGCTAATGCTGCGCTTGAACCACAAAGTGTACTGTATTCAAGGTGGTGATTTGGGTAACACAGTGGGATCTATAATGGTTACTTTATACCCAAACCACGTGATGGGCTTCCATACAAATTTCCCGGCGATCGCTTTCAGTCCTTTGGCATCAGTTTATATTATTTTGGGTAAGTTTGTTTTTTGAGACTGTTCGCGAAATAGATATTTATGTCAATAAAGGTAAATAGCGAAAAAAATATTCGACATTATGTTAGTGTTCTATACCCATTTTACAAGATGCAAGATATGGTTGGACACAAGTCATTCATATGTCCTAAGTAATAACTGTTATATTGAACACATACACACTCACGCCTTTTATCTCCGAAGGGGTAGGCAGAGGTGCAACTAGTGCACCCACTTTTCGCCGTGCGTATTCCGTGATGTGATAGGGGGCGGGTCTATCGCTATATCGGACACAAACTCCAGACTGGGCTGGTACTGAATTTAAAACCCAATATCCCTTTGCCGGCCCGGGAATCGAACCCAAGACCTGAGCGTTGCAGTCATACCATAATACAACTACGCCACCGAGGCAGTCAAAGTCTATTCCATTGAAGTGGAGGACCATTACTTTTTAGTCTATGGTTATAAATGTCCTCATAACGAACTTTATTCTTCTGAGTGGAGTTGCTACTGGGATGTGACGTTAACCATATACCAAATGGCATGCTTGTTGAGACAAGCATAATTAAGATATTTTTAAATTAATTTTAATTTTTTTGTGTAAAAAAAATTGCTTGGTTTTTATAAATAAATATTGTAATTATTTTACAGGAGGTCTTTGGCCAAGTCTTACGGTGAATCCGGAGGAAGAAAGTCGTATGTACCCGTACTTTGATTATGTGGCGCGAACGTTAGAGGAAAGTGGATATATGCACATGCAAGCAACAAAACCTGATACCGTCGGTATGTCGTCAATGTCTATAACGGCCGGCCTCAATGACTCACTAACAGATAACAAATAGTGAAAATGCTTACTTTGGTGGTTATCTGTGTTTCTGTAGAACAAGATAGATAAGAATTTATATTGAAACAGCAGTAACAGTTAGTGTAACTTTTACTGTCTAGTTAGATATCAAACTCCAGTTCAATGTTAGTAAGTTATTAAGACCGGCCATTATACTTCAATTAATAACACTACACATACTCACGCCTTTTATCCCCGAAGGGGTAGGCAGAGGCGCAACTAGTGCTCACACTTCGCCGTTATTCCGTCCCATGATGTGATTGGGAGCGAACCTATCGCCATATCGAGCACAAATGCCAAACTCGGGGCTGATACTGAATTTAAAAACCCAATATCAATGCCCGACCCGGGAATCGAACCGAAGACCAAGCATTGCAGTCATACCGTAATACAACTACGCCACCGAGGCAGTCAATAACAGTAGTTTCTAATATGACTGACATTGTATAAATATCAGTTTAGATTTATATTAATGTAAATAAAAAGCAGATAGTACGCAAACATTATTACAACAATTCCATATTTGTAGATATATGATAAATCCGTATCGATTTTTTAACACCCTAAGCTGATTAATGCAACTCATTGAATTATCAATTTATTATTAATTGTTACTGGGTGGTCTTATCTACTAAGTACTGGATTTTGATTACAAATTCGCTGATGTGATAGCTTACGGCAACAACTCAAACTGGGCATAATTTTAAGAACACATTCAATAACGGGCTTAAAATTCTAACCAAAATACTTACACATATTTGGATAGTTCTAAGGTCTAGAAATCTAGGTCCTTGCAATTAATCGTATAATTTTAAAATCCTTCGATTTTGTGATGTCATTTTATTTTGCTTTAAAACTTTAAAATGAATGTTTTTAAAAATGTTATAAATAGAAAGCTTTAATAATATTTTTTTGAATGGATCCAAAATCCATATTTTTGCACTTACGCTTATTAAGACCTACACCCAGGTAGTGCTTGATGGTTTCTTTAATTTATTATGAACGAGGCACTACAAATTATTGCTTTACTAGCTTTGGCCCGCGGCTCCGCCGGCGTTAAAAAGTTTTTCCGGGATAAAAGTTCCGCTTTATATTTTCCCGGGATAAAAAGTAGCCTATGTGTTAATCCAGGACATGATCTACCCGTGTGCCAAATTTCATCGAAATCCGTTCAGTAGTTTTTGCGTGAAAGAGGAACAAACATTCATACATCTAGACATTCTTACAAACTTTCGCCTTTGTAATATTAGTAGGATACTAATTTTAATCTATTTATGGTTGAACTGTGACATTCTACTATCTATAAAGTTTGAGCCTAGTTAGATTTTGAGGCTCAGCACCGATACAAAACGCGGACATCTTGATAGGTTTCTCCAGTAGGTATGCTTTAAGTGTAATTGGAACGTTTTTCTTGGTGTGAATTAAAGCAAATTCCTTGGTGACAGCAGCATAAGTATCTGTACAAAATCAAAATTTCAAATCGCCTATATACGTGTTAACTTAAACTAAAATTTTTTTTCTTCGTAAAGCGAAGTAAAGCAAATCTATTTTATTTTTGTGAAGAGAAAAAAAGATTAGTAAGAACACAAAAGTATGTAGGCAATTTGAAATTTTGAATTTGTTCAGATACTTATGCTGGTGACTGTACAACTATGCAATGGGCACAATATATCCCGCTTCCCTTTCTCCCTAGCTACTCTTCCATATCCATAATTTTTAATAGTGAAAAAAAAAATCGATTTCCAGGAATCGCTCTCTCGGACTCCCCAGCTGGGTTAGCAGCCTATATCTTAGAGAAGTTCTCTACCTGGACCAACCCGGAGTACAAGAAAGCAAGCGACGGGAACCTTCTGGGCAAATTCTCAATGGCCAAACTGCTAGATAACATCATGATATACTGGGTCACAAACTCCATAACAACCAGTGTGAGGGTATATGCTGAGACTTTGAATTCGAAGAAGATTTCCACTGATTTTGATTCGTAAGTAATAGAAGTTGTAATAATACCATAATATAATACCAGCCCTGTATTATATACTGTCCCACTGCTGGGCATGGGCCTACTCTACTACTGAGAGGGTTTGGGCCTTAGTCCACCACGCTGGCCTAGTGCGGGTTGGTAGACTTCACATACCTTCGAAATTCTTATAAAGAACTTCTCAGGTATGCAGGTTTCCTCACGATATTTTCCTTCACCGTTTAAGCGAACGATAATTGAGAAACAAACAAACGTAACTTCGAAAAGACAGAGGTGTGTGCCTTGGGTTTGAACCTCCGGACAATGTCTCGGAAGACTGTTTCATTTCCAACTAGGCTATCGTCCACTAATAGAAGTTAAATCATTAGAACTATCTGGTGACTGCTATACAAAGTAAAATTTGTTATATAAATAATCTTTTCGTCAACTGAAATTTTATTTATCTCCAACGATCTGAACCGCTTTATTCCGAAAAGTAGTATAAGGTTTGATATGCAAACAAATGACTTATTTTGATTGGTTTTTCAGATAGATCTGTAGTTAGCGATTGGGATAGTTATTGTTAGATAGAAATCGGCAAATATTTTTGACATATATAAATAAGTAAGCCAATCTAGTTTTTGGTTTGGAACTTTATCATCTGCAACCTATTTTGTTCATGTGAACAATCAGGGCAAGCGGAGTCTGCAAATTTTATTGCTTCCAGTACTTGCAGCAACTCGCATGTGTCTATTGAAATATTGTCGCTAATCTAAACGCACCACGAAGTTCAATTTTTTTTATGGCATTGAATGACGAGACGAGCATGCCATTCGACTGATGGTAAGCGATACGACCGCCCATAAACAGTAGAAACACCATCCAGTACCTTGAGCTACAAAGTACTGTGTGACATTCCACTGCACACGTCATCCTGAAACATAAGATGTTAAGTCTCATTATGTCCTGTAGTTATACTACCTACAATGCCCTTCAAACCGAAACACAACAGTGCACGCACACTGCTGTTTGGCGGTAAAAATAGACATTGCGGTGGTACCCTCCCAGATGAACTCTTACATATGAGAGTCCTACCAGTAAATATGCTGCACTAAACTTATGATATATTTTTCAGGATACCAACACCAGTGCCAACATGGGGTATAAAGTTTAAGCATGAATTAGTGTACCACCCCGATTACGTGTTAAAAATCAAATACAAGAACTACCTCCATTCAACGCTGGTTGAAGATGGCGGACATTTCGCAGCGATGGAAAATCCGGACATCATGGCCGAAGACATAAAAAGCGCTGTTAAAGCCTTCATCCAATACCAAAGTTCTATAGAATCGTAAGAATATTTATTTTTCTATTTAGATGGACACATTTAGGTCTTAATTAAATTTAGGTAGAGACGAGACTAACAACTGTAAATATTTTTTGCATGATGTTAATTTATATGTATTTCTATTGAGTTCTGCATGTAATATACAAGTATAATATCTATAATTAAGGAGCTGTGCATGATCAAAATCGGCTTCATCACACAGATTTTTAGCCAAATGTGTACATTTTAGAGCAGCCAAAAATATATATGTTAATGTGCTCATATTTATGAGAGAACGTTTGAATTCATAACACGTTTTCGTTTCTCTATAGAAAAAAATCATAAAGATACCAATAATATCGAAATTCTAGCAATTGTAAATTTATTTAAAAAAAAAATCATGATAAAATGAAACAGTGGTGTAATATATCATAATAAAGGGAACTGTTGGTTTTACTTATCGATTCCAATAAAATATTTATAAGAATTCATACATTGTTTAATAACTTGAACGAGTTGAATCAAACAAAACGTCATGGCGGCGGGCGTTAGCTTCTCTTTCATTTATTATTTTCTAGTGTGGTGTGAGTGACCTTGCAGTGATCGCTGAGGCGCGCTGCTAGATGGACGTGTGTCATTTTGTTCCGCTCGCCGCTTAAAAATCATTTCGTATCTGTTTGTTGTTGAAAGCTGTTTATATTTTATATTGTAATTAGTTTTTTGCTGTTGTTATTCTTGTTCGGTTTCGCTTCTAGTTCAAGTTTAAATAAATAATTAGGTTTCCTAAACTCTCTTGTAAGGTGACATAATAAATTGTTTGTAAAGATTATATTGTATAGATGCGTAATTTTAACGCTTACGTTCATAGTTCGATCGGTCCAGCGTTCTCATACAATGAGAAAGTCACTGAGACTTATCCCGAGTTCAAACAGTTGTACACTTTTTTATAAATTTTCTTATTCGAAATAATTGTTAATATGAAAATAAATTGTTTTCTTTCTTTCTTTTTATTTTACTTTTTGTCGATTTTCTTATTTATGAAACAATTATAATGCAATATTATTGCGTTTTTTTTATTAGTAAAAGAAACCTTCGGAGAAAAACTTTCATGAGTACTCTTATACATGGTGTTATGGTATATTGCGGTAACTAGTAATGCGAAAGGTCACTGTACTCATCATTATGAACCACTTTTACTACGGTCCAACGTTCAAATCACGAAACGAATCTGCCTCTTGAGGGTTGCGGCTGAACGGTTATGTTGGGTTCGACCTATGCACGGCAATACCAAGTAAAACTTTGCGGTGACCATCTTCAGCGCATCAGGGACGGTTGCGGGCTTCCTCCGATAAAGGTGTCCCCAACCATCCCTGCGTGGGGCGTCTACTACAGCCCGTCTCCTGATGTGGAGGGACTCAGAAGCTGCCTTCCGTCCTTAGGGTCACCACAGCGTGCTGAAAGATCCCCTATCTTCTTGCGTACTATCCGACACAAATATTCACCGAAGCAGCCATGTCTGGTGAGCGCCTGCGTCAGACTTGTCCAGTCATTCGGGCTCGGCAAGACAGGACGCACTGCCGCGACACGCCTGGGTCTCGCTGACATGGGGGGGGAGTGAGGCTCTTTTGGCCTCCAACTCACTCGGAGCCAGATTCTGCCCGCAACTGAACGACTCCTCCCGCCAATGGAATGGTATTTGAGAGGGATTTGGCGTACAGATCCCAAGGTAGGAATTTGACCAATAAACAAGCCGCCTCGAAAGACCGTGCGGTACGCCCTGATCGCCACTACACGCAGCGGTCGCTTAGGGAGTCTGCTCAAACCAGGCTGCCATAAAAGACCTGATACCGCATGACTCCGTTGTACAATCTTCGGACGCTTGTACTTTTAAGGTTGGTTAGCAGACTAGATAGAGCACCCGCTGCCCGAGACAGTTTCATCATCAACTTTTTGAAGTGGGTGCGAAATTTCCATCTGATTTTATAGAAGAATTTATTTTTCTTATTAATTTTGTTACACATAAAATAATGTACAAAAAAACATTTAACAGGAGATGGTATGACCAAGCGAATCCTTCATTCCGCCCTGTGGATTGGGGGCGTTTGGAGAATTCCACCGGATAGCCTGTCGTAAAAGGCGATTAATAGGGGCCATCGGGGGTCGCAGGCGGGCGGCAGCGGTCTGTCCGTCTCTAGTTTTGTGTTTTGGACATTGTTGCGAACCCCGTGATGGACAGTAGCGTGGCAGGTAGGTCTTACGCTGCCGTAGACGCTTAGTGCGTCCTTCGGTGCGCGGAGGCCTCTGAGTGCCCCCCCAAACAAAAGGATACGTCCCGCAGCAGGCGGCGTGAGACTTGAATCGAAAACCTTTCGGATTTCCAGCCTAAATACGCTGCCACAAGTGCAATGAGGCGGTACGTTTGCTTTTGAGGCGTGGTCTTTCAATTAAATACATTGCATGTTCTTGGTTAAATGAGGCTTTAATTTTAGGTTATAAAATTTTTACCACCTTAAAATTATTTTAGTTTTTCTCTTGATATTATGGATCAATTGTGAAAGCACTAATTCGAGAACTGTTTATAAAGGTAGTTTCGATTGTATACTTGTTAAATGACAATGTGCGCATCACTAGTATTGCCCATCCCTATTTTAGTTGAGTAGATTTTTTTATGATATTGAATGACAAGACGAGCAAGCCCTTCGCCTGATAGTAAGCGATATGACCACACAAAAACAGTAGCAACACCATCTAGCACCTCGAGTTACAAAGTACTGTGTGGCATTTCACTGCGCTCGTCATTCTGAGACATAAGATGCTAAGTTTCATTATGTCCAGTAGTTACACTGGCTACAATGTCCTTCAAACCGAAACATACAGTGCATGCACACTGCTACTTGGCGGTAAAAAACAGACATTGCGAAGGTACCCACCCAGATGGACTCTTACATATGAGAGACCTACCACCAGTAAAAATACCACCAGAAAATGGCTGTTCAATAAGTAAGCGTCGTGATATATTTTAATGTAATTAAAGGTTTCTCTAATATGCTGGTTTTTTTTTCGTTCTCCCATACATAAACCCTAACAGGTTATGGGCCCAAACATCAGTCAAGGAAGATCGTACCTAAGAAGCTTGATTTGAGTAAATCGCGTTGTAGCAACGGTTGGAGCCCGCGGAACACGTGATTCGAAAATAAGGTGGCGGTGAGCGGTGACTTGCGTGAAAATTATATTGGCGAGAGTTTGTATCCAATATGGCGAGTGCTGAAAATAATAATAATAATAAGACGATCGTTCTCAATGGTCGCAATTGGCAGGCATGGCGTTTCCAAATAAAAGTTGGTCGCGTTGAGGAAGGGTGTTAAATGACAATGTGGGCATCACTAGTGTTGACATTGCCCATCCCTATTTTAGTCGAGTTCGACCATGACGTCTCCTGTCATTAACCTCTCGAGCCCCGACCGGCCCAATCGGGCCGGTCTGACAGCTTGTCAAACTCGATATGTGTGCGTGTTGACGCGCCTTATGTGTGTGCGTGTAGGTCGATTTTCGCGTGTTGACAGACACGCGAAAAATTGCGCTTGCGCCAGTGTGGCCAGCGCTATGTACGCAAGAGGTTAAGCAATAAGGTTTTAGTAAAAAAATAAAAAAAAACAAATGTCAGCCGGGGTTTTACTGAGAAGTGAAGAGAAGTAAGCGTCGTGTTGTAGTTTTAATGTGATTAAAATAATAAAGATTTCTCTAATATGCTGTTTCTCTGGTCTCCCATGCACAAACCCTAACAATACTTGACAAGTTTGACCGCCATTTTGTATTTATTTTAGGGCCAATCGGTTTCAAAATCGATATAATATGCTAGCCCACCTAAATCACTGTAGGAATCCATAGCGCAATATTTATGACACCAGCGCATCTGTTTATAAAATCAGATATTAGACGGTAGTAAATTACCTACTGGGATAAAACTAGTCTATATCGTCGTCCGGCATTCAGTACCGCGAATGTAAAATTGGGGCACTTTACAGGAGAGACAAAAAACTGATTTTATTATAATGTACACTTTACCTTCTGCTAAACTATTGTTATTTAGCATTCTAAACTATTGTTATTTAGCATTCTAAACTATTGTTATTTAGCATTCTAAAACAATAGTTTAGCAGAAGGTAAAGTGTACATTATAATAAAATCAGTTTTTTGTCTCTCCTGTAAAGTGCCCCAATTTTACATTCGCGGTACTGAATGCCGGACGACGATATGCTAAGTCAGGTCATAATATTCAATCTTAGTTCGCTAAGATATTATGCTTAGTTGCGTCTTAACTAGTCTACTCTTAATTAATTATTATCTTTTGTTTTTTTTTACATATTAATACTTTGACAGTGTTTACCCGATCCGCTGTAATTCAAAACCCGTCATCTTGCCTTTTAAGTAGGTTTTAACTGTTAGTCTAAGGTTTTAACTAGACCACGGCGATGTTTAATTTTGACAGTTATCTAATTAACCTCTTGCGTACCGAGCGCTGGTCACACTGGCCCAAGCGCAATTTTCGCGTGTCTGTCAACACGCGAAAATCGACCTACACGCACACACATAAGGCGCGTCAGCACGCACACATATCGAGTTTGACAGCTGTCAGACCGGCCCGATCGGGCCGGTCGGGGCTCGACAGCTTAATTAAGCAATGCGCAACTCTTAACGCTAGAACAAGTTTATAAGTAAGACTGAGTATATTCGTGTATGAAATTTCACCGAAATTCGATCAGTGATATTATGTTTACAGTAAACAAACGTAAAAATATCATATTTTTTTCACATTTATAACATAAAAAAGATGTAATAAGTACATTGAAATTTTTATCCGCACAGGTCCGCGGGACAGTTCATGGTTTTACTAGGTAGAACGGAATTATCGTAACAATCTATTTTGGACAATTATTATCAAATAACTGGAAACAACACACGTCAGTGACCTCATGCAAGAAATGAAAGAGATAGATGAAAGAATTTTTTAAATGAATTATGAGTCTAAATACTTTGGCGTAGGATATATTCTTTTTTTCTTCAATTGACTTATTTATATAGCAAACACTTTCATTCTGCTTAGATACATTTAACAATAACGTGTGCTCAGATATAATTGCAACTTTGGATGCTCACAAAATTTAAAGTACTTTAGTTACATAGAATATTATGGTCACGTTAAATGTGTAGCACCATATGAACACCATAACTATTTAGGTACTTTTGACGCTAACTGTACTAAAGGAGAAATTTTTTAAGAACACCATATGCATAGTTGATTTTCATTTTTATTTCAGTAAGCTGCCACCTATCGAAGCAGAAACGAAACCAAGTACTGTATACGACTTCACAGTGTTGGATCTAAACGGACGCGAAGTAAAACTTGATAAATATCGTGGCAAGGTGCTGGTCATAGCAAATGTTGCTTCTGAATGTGGACTCACCGAAACCAACTATAAAGAGTTCAATCAACTGCACGAAAAGTACTTCGAGAAAGGTCTACGTATACTGGCCTTCCCTTGCAACCAGTTTGGAGGCCAGGAGCCAGGTAGTGCGAAGGAAATTCAAACATTTATCAAGAAAAATGATCTGAAATTAGACTTCTTTGAGAAAGTCGAGGTGAATGGTGAGAACACTCATCCACTTTGGAAATTCTTGAAGCAAGCTCAAGGAGGTAGCTTTGGTGATTTTATTAAATGGAATTTTTCCAAGTTTATTGTTGATAAGAATGGTATACCCATAGAGAGGTTTGGACCAAATGTAAATCCTTTGGAGCTGGAATCGCATTTACAAAAATATTTGTAATACTAAGATTGGCTGAAATTTATAACTGCCAGATAGCAATTATGTAAATTTATCAATTTGACAGTTTGAAAACGCTCACATGGTATTGATTTTGATTAGTTTCTTTGCGGTTTTTTTTTATTACGGCTGTTCCATGCATTTACTTATGAACATAATTATTTTCTTAGTGAAACTTGCATTTTTGTCATAGACAAGTATGAATTTACGTTATTTAAAAAAATATTATATTTGTACCATTTTAGGTAAGTATAAGCAATCTTATTTTTTAATGTTATTTTTTTGTTTTTCAAAATACACATCCTATTACCAAAAGTTACCAATAGTAGCATGTCCTCGTATTTATGTTTTGTGAGTTAGCTATTTTTGTTTAGACATTCCAAATGTTTGCTAGTGTTACATTTTCATAAAACTAGTATATAAATCCAACGTGATTAAACTAAATTTAAATCAATACGAATTTATATTTATACTTCTTAGATAATACAAAAATTTTGTGGGTCTAATATTTTTTTTATATGAATGTTAAGTATAAAAATTTTACTTCGTGCCAAACAGGCATATAATATATATTGTATACTTGAAAATTGTAAAAGATTATAGAACACAATTTTGGAAAAACTAATTTCTAGAAAACACACTTCTACTGTCATATACTTAAGAGAAGATACCATAGTCAAGTGAGATTTTAATGCAGACACTTGTATATACACCTAAATATAGCAACTTTTATCTATAAAGGGGGAGTACATAGTATAAATTTGCTATGACAAGTTTGGCTGTGAACACCAGCCCCCTTATTCTCTATGACACACGTTATTTTCATCGCACATAACAAGGGCGTAACGTAACTCATCACGTTTATCACTATGGAAATTGGCATGTAGAATACCATTTAACGCTAATTACACGAATTTAACGTGACGGGGTTGCGTTACGAGGTAACACTGTCGTAGAGAATAAGGGCGCAGATTTGTATAATTATTATTTTCTTGAGATGGCTACTTTTGTCTTCTAACTCTTAGACCATCTAGAATGGACGTACCAGTTCCTAATAACGCGAACAAAATGTGTCACTTTCAGTGTCTCTTCTACGTTAAAATTACAATACGTATAGTCAAACCATATTGTCGATAAGAACGCACACTTAAATAAAACTTTAAAGTTTGTCCGTTTTACGCACTCTATGATTCTATAAACATGTGCATGATTATACAAAAGACGCGTCCTTAATACCTATATTGTCTAAGATTAACTATACCTAGGACGGTATTAATAAATAAATCTCAAGTTTGAGTTACATCTCAAGTAGACATAATGTATGAAGAGTTCAATACATTATGTCTACTTGAGATGTAACTGAAACTTGAGATTCATTTATTAATACCGGCCCTACCACTCTTGTTCTCACACTGAAGTTGTAAGGATCGTGAATCGGAGGATCCTTCAAATAAAGTGCAATCCATTTTAAAGATAAAATAAACGATTTAAAAAAAAAAAGTTGTTTTTCTACATTTTTGTTACTAAAACTCACTGAAAGCCGCATAAGTCCATTATCCAGTTCTTTATTACAGTAAAAGGTAATACATGTAAATACACAATGGCTGTAATAATTTTCAAGTACGTAAATTAAAGCAATTATAACCCAATGTAAATTAAATTAACGTCTTTAATGCTTTAACAACTGTTTCAAATCAAACAGTTTGCTCGCTCTGCCTTCCCAGCCTGAGTTTGGAGAGGTCTTGTATAGTGTTACGGGAGCTAGTCTCACTCCACTGAAGCTCCGGTATGGCCGCTATCAGCTGTTAAAAATCTTCATTTTAGATATTTATAGCTACAACTATATGTGTAATTTAATGATTACAATGTATGATCAAATTGTGTAACAAAATATGCCTGATATTACCTACCTGTCTCTTATTGACCATTCTAGTGAAGACAATTAAAAGTATATTGACACAAAGTTTAGAGTTTAACCACGGGACACTGAGTGAGTGAAATCGACTATAAATGAACTAAATGAAACCTAAAATACGTAGGTACATCCAGCCCCAAAAGCAACTGAATAAACTCGATATTTAAAACGCTACACATTAACTACAATTATTTTTTTTCTTCATCCTTTCTTACATAGTGTAAAACTAAGTCGCCCGACGCGTCTGTACACGATAAACTAAAAAACTACCGAACGGATTTTTATGGATATTGCAACCTTGTGAAGGTTTTGGGCTACTTATTATCTCGGGAAAATATATCCCGGAATTTTTTTTTCACGCGAACGAAGCCGCGAGAAAAACTTAGTCTAAAATAAAGTAAACCCTATGTTTATTTTAGTGAAGAAAAATCGATTGTTGATACAATTCAATTTGTACAGTTACTTTTGATGCTGACGGTACATAAATAATACACATATTTACATATGATATATTTTATTTAAAAAGTTACACTTACTGTAAGAACGTTGGCCGCATGACGACACGCAAGTAATATTTAAAAATAATTCTATTGTTTATATCGACATAACGAATATTTCTAACAGATACTGTACATATACAGATGTTTCACAATTTAGCGACTTGGGACTTCGCAACAACATCCTAGTAGAAATTATCTTTTTTGACGCCGCCATACTATTTTTAAATTTTATAAACTAGTCAACATAAAGGTCGGGCCTTGGAAGAATGAGCGTTTGAATGAACGATCAAAGAACGGCAACGTCATAAACCGAAAGTTCCAGCATGTGGCAAGGCCCATTTATACTACTATACAAATGGTGTTCTATTTTTACAAAAAAATATATTACACATTACTTTTAGTATCATTCTATGATATGAAAAAAATATTCCTATGACTATGTTCGGCCATTTTTACAGTTATCTTAGGGTAAAATAACTAAGTAATGTACTAAGATACGACAAATATGTCAATACTATTGATTTTCAGCAAGTTCATGAACTACTTCAAACAAATTTACTGTAAATAAGTCGAAGAAAAGATATAAAATACTATTTATTTCAAACATTACTCGACAATATAGTACAATACGGCAACTAAGCGCTATGCAAGGTTTGTGGCATTTCCATTGTAATACTATCAGTAATTTTAGAATTTCAATCAAAATGCAATAATGATTTCTTATATTTACGCGAATGTTAGACATTGAAATAAAATTATTTTATGGATCAAGAAAAGAAAACATAAATAACCGTTATAAAATCCGTAAAATAGTTCTATTTCAAAAGGCAATATTTTACACTTATGGCATTTAACCAAGGCTTTTAACTATTGTCACCACAACTCTTAAATTAAATAGAATAAAAAAGAAACTAAAAATATATGAATATAAACCATATATGATTCCATTGAACCCCGCAAAATACATTTATACAATCTCATTCATCAACATTGCCAATGCCACAAACCCCACTGCGCCCAACACTACACCAACTCAAGGTATATCTTTAATGACCTCTGCAAGTTGCTCCCTTGTGAACATGTGGAACATAGACCCTGGGGTCATTGTGACCACCTCGACATTATTCTCTGAGAGCTTTTCCTCCATAACTTGCTTCAAGATGGTCAGAGCTGATTTGATCGCCTCCTTCAATGTCATTGACTTGTGATAGACTTCCTGTAATAATTTGTGTGGTTTAAAATACACAGAAAACTAAATTAAATAATTTATACATACATCCTACTAATATTATAAAGGCGAAAGTTTGTAAGAATGTATGGATGTTTGGATGTATGGATGTTTGTTCCTCTTTCACGCAAAAACTACTGAACGGATTTCGATGAAATTTGGCACACGGGTACATCATGTCCTGGATTAACACATAGGCTACTTTTTATCCCGGGAAAACATAAAGCGGGACTTTTATCCCGGAAAAACCTTTTAACGCGGGCGGAGCCGCGGGCAAAAGCTAGTATACATATATATACACTCACGCCTGTTATCCCCGAAGGGGTAGGCAGAGGCGCAACTAGTGCACCCACTTTTCGCCGTTATACCGTCCCATGATGTGATAGGGGGCGAGCCTATCGTCATATCGGGCACAAAATAATAATTAAATAATTTATGTAGAGTAAAAATAAAAATAAATGTTCTATCTCAACCAAACAGTTTTTAGGATTATTTTAGCAAATCTAAGTCTAAACATCGAAATATTAGTATGATTTTTAAATATTCATTCAGAAAACATAGTTTTGCGCCCTTTTAGTAAGGCTTATGTACCTACAATATGACGATGGACTGAAAAATAATTATTATTTATGTGCTCATATTACCTTTAAACTTTGCTGTGCGCCCTCACTGCCGGAGCCTATGGCTTTAGCATCATACTGCACAAATGTTCCACTGGGATCCATATGAAACAACTGGGGACCTTTCTCATCAATACCTGAAATTATGGAGTTTATAAACTCATAGTTCAGAAAGAGATTCTTATGAATTATTCGATGAACTTGAAAAAACAAATTGGTCTGTAGCAATATTGAGGTAAACACCCAAACTTTATATTTATATAAATTACATATTTGAAAAAAAATCTGAACACTAGAATTTTGACTTTCATCTCGCCAATACATAAATACCGTCTTTTACATAACATATTTTTACTACCACAAAATGAACCTTATTATCAATTACCAACCGGCAAACATGACAGCCACACCAAACGGTCTGGACATGGCGGTGCCGCTGTCGTCGTCGCTGTCTCCGAACTGTATCGCCAGGTTGGACACGGCCTGCGCGCACGACTCCACGCTCATGCGCTCGTTGTACACGAACCAGTGGTTCTGGCATTCTACACGGGCGCGCTCTACCAACGTTCTAAAAATATTTTGGACATCTTGAATCAGAACCGTTTTAAACCGAGAGTGCGAGAGATGTGTGGCACCCAGGGGCAGAGACTAAGGGAAAATTAATAATTGCCAAAAAAAAAACACCATACAAGAAGATTTTTTGCCAAAAAGACATGAACTTTGCTTCTTTTTGCTAGCAAGGGTAGCGTAAGCTGATTTTCGCACCTGACGCGTAATATGTTTAAGATGGCCGTCTCGTGAAAACCATTTGTTTTCATTGACATTATATGTATTATCGTTTAAGATTGTATTTACGGATCTGAGCATTTAATCAGTTTAAATTAATTTAAACTGCCTCAATGGTGTAGTGTTTTATATGCGTGGTATAACACCCCACACCACTCTGCGATTCAGTGTTGCCTACATGGTTTTAAAAAATCTGTTATTCATCAATAATAGATATCCCGCTCTGTGGATTGGGGGCGTTTGGAGAATTCCACCACGGTATCCCCTGCCTGTCGTAAAAGGCGACTAATAGGGGCCTCCGGGGGTCACGGGTGGGCGGGAGGGGCCGTCCACCTATTAGTCTAGCCAACTTCTGTGACCCCCGTGATGGACGGCAGCGTGTCTCACGCTGCCTCGGACGCCAAGGGCGTCCTTCGGTGTACGGGGGCTTCTGAGCCCCCGCAACAACAGGAGAAGGACCGCAACAGCTGTACGCGCAGGGGCGGTTGCGGACGACAACTTAGACGTGAGTCAGAGGAAGCCCGTAGTCGTCCCTAGTGCGCCGAAGATGGCCACCGCGGAGTTTTAGTTGGTATGCCGTGCGGTGTACATAGGTTAGGGACTCGGCCCGGCGGTCGCCCGACGTTTTCCATCTTTCCGGGCGGCTCAACGTCGGGTCGTAAGGCACGGTGAACCCAACATAACCGCTCAGTCGTTCCCCTTGAACACTGGGCGGTAGTAATAAGTCACTTTCTCCGCGTCAACAAAAAAAAAATCAATAATAGACAGGGGCGTGGTTATAGTTTTGTTTTATTGGGGGGGAGGGACAGGATACCAAAGTGGCAGTAGCTTAGCGTGGGTTCTTAACGTCTCATGACAAAAAGACCTTCTTTGAACAACTAAGTCATGTATACACCCCCCCACCCCCCCTGACATACATTTGAGTGTAGAAAGCATATTTAGCTGAAGATATTTTCTGTCCCGATAAATATCCCGTCAGCCATTAGAAAGACTAGAAAATCTGCTAGACATGACAGGAAATCTACTACTAATAAAAAAAAACACTAAACTTAACAATACTTAAAGTACACAGAAGCCATTTATTTTTGTAGTCTAGAACTCGGGGCCCCCTGAACAAATAACTAGCTATGCTTGAAAAAGTGACCAATAACTCTTGAAGAATAGCTAAGGCTGGCCGTGGACGGTACTTTACAAATATATTTTGTTTAAATTAATAAATGCATGTAAACCATCACAGCTTCACCATCCCTGTCCTAGTAGATAATACAACTATACTCATAGTAAAATACATTCCATAGTAACTTGTTCTGACAAGTCATATTATGGTGTTGTCAGACCCATTCCTTAAGGGAGCATGGTACTATCAAAGATTGTAAAAAGTCGGCATAATATTAAGACTGCACTTCACTTGTCTGTAACCAAGACGCTTTTCTACAAGCATTAACACAAATAGAATAGAAACAAATATATGCAAATGACACAATATCTTTGTGCTACACTTGTCAATAAGATATTATAAATTAAATTATTTATTAACCAAGTAGGCTTATAAAAGGCACTTGCGAAAATTCATAACAAGATAATAACAAATTTATAAAGGTTTATATACCAATTAAATAACTTAAAGTACCTACATTAAACAACAAACAACCATGGCCGAAGAAGAGAGGCAGAAAGAAACTCCAGGCTTAATTTTTTCATCATCATGATTTTCGTAAATTTTTTTAATGTTATGTTTTACAATTTGATTATTACACCGGTTAATGCATGCATGGATGTAGCCCTAAGATATGTCATTCTACACAGGGCCAGGTATTGTATAGCCTAAGTCAGAATACAAAAAACGGCAATCCAAAAGTTGATTCTTACCGCGAATCTGCCATAAGCCCGGAAACAGCACAAGCAATGTGGCGGTCCACTTCCACAATCTTCTCTATAGTCGTGGGCTCCATCAGAGGCGAGGTAATCCTCTTTTCAACAGCTAACACAACGCCTTCAGAAGTACATATTCCGATCGCCGTCGAACCCAACTTTATTGCCTCAATGGCGTATTCCACTTGGAACAGCCTTCCTTCCGGGCTGAATGTGTTGACGCCGCGGTCATACTCTGAACGGGTTAGAAACATCTGAAAAAATAAACATTTCTTACCTCCGGCTAGGCTCTAGGTTAGAACACCATGACAAAGCGATTTAATTTATTTAAGCTGTAATGAAAATTGCGAAATTACAATAATATTTACCTTAAATACAGATGGTCGCAAAAGAAATTGAGTAAATACAGTAAATTCTCGGTGATCCCACAGTGATTAGTCAAATTTCGATGAAAGCGGCTTCGTTTTCCAAACAAATTAGCAATTGCAGATGTCAACAGTGTTGCCAACAAGATGTTTAAGAATTCGTCACTTTCGTTGTATATTTCCGTCAAAATTTTTATTCGTCAATAAGGGCATTTCTTCCAAGTGTTGCTCATTCAAAAATTCCTTTGTCCTACAGGTTTAAATGGACTAAATTTGTGTTTCTAAAGGTTTAGTGTAAGAAATTGTTATCCCTGCTGAAATAAATGAAGTTAGGCACAGTAAATAATCATTATTAATGCATTTTTTTAGTTTAAATTTACTTAAATGATATAATCAAATAACTAATTGTGCTGTTTTTTCAGTGTCCCCCTTCACAACAGCTGAATTAAATGTGCAATTACAGATTTTTTTTCCACTATGGCTCACATTATTTATATCTTTAAATGTTGTAAATTTTGTTAAAATTGTAATTTCTGTCTCTTTTTTAATTTAACTTACAATATATTGAATATAAAAGCAAAATTATCCGAGGACACATATTGCACTCAAAGGAAAATTCATATTGAGTTACAGCTTGGCAAAAAAGAGTGTGGATTTAATGAGGGCGCTTAAGTGTAATATAACACTAATATGGCAACCCAGTATAGTACGACGTAAAGTGTTTAGATACTTGTTATTTTTCAATGAGTATCACGTGGCACATTGTGTTTGGCCCAAGGAGATTACAGTGGGTATAAGGTTCTTGGTTCGTCCAGAACACAGGAATCACAATTAGGAAAAAAAAAGCAACTTGTTGATGAAAAAATATTTCTTACGAAAACCTCTTGTTTGATGTAACTCACAGTTTTGTTCATTTATTGTTGTTTACCTACTGAGTCTTTAGGGATGCTTTCCAATAGTCAGGTAAATATTATTTGTATAAAAGAACGAAGAGATTTATAATACATGCAAAAGAAAAGAGGTTTATTTTTTGCACTAGGTCTTTGATAAGTTGAATTTGTTAGTAGTATTGAGTTCATTGAATTATGAATAATATTACATGGAAGCATCTGCTCACTCACGGAATTATTTGTTATCAAATAATTTAGTAGCCCTTCTTATTCTCGCGAGATTTGAGCTGGTGTAATCATCGTTAGAAAATACTATTGTAGTATAAATATCCGTTCATCGTATCTTAAAGATTTAGGAAAATTAAACATTTTTATATCTTCATAATTTATTTAAATAATACAAAATTTCTATTAAAATTAATCCGATTCTAAAACACTTTCATCTAAGTATTCTACCCCAGAAAACTATATTGTGTCTTGGCTAGATGTTCCTGCAACAACAAAATCATCTGATTCTGAAGCAGTGTCGCTGCTGCTGTCTTCTCTGTGGTAATAACCAATTATTCAATATCATGATACATACTCATACCCCTATCATAACATTCCTTTTCAATTGTCATAATACGATGGCAGGAATTCTTACAATCTTCAGCAGTAATAGCTAGAAGTGCTCGTTCAGCTGCCATCTGTTGGAGTAAAATATTACTAATTATGAGTTCAAGTTAATAACATTAAGAAAAAATAATTATGTACTAGATCTCTACCTTTATGTCAATGGACCCTACATTGGAGCTTTCATCCAAATAAATAACACGTTTTTGTAATTCTGTAGGCAGATTTCTATTATGCATTATTGTTTTTAAATATTGCTCTCTCTTTGGAACCTTTACCCCGGAAAAGCGTTTTACCATGGCCAGATCCGGGACAAAAATCTAATATCAAATATATAACATACCTGCTTTTTTACGGTGTAGAAGAAATGAACCTTTTGTCTAATTGCGCATAAGTCAAAATCATCGAGATCTTTCTTTGGTCGACCTTTCCGATGTTTCCCAGGTGTAGAAAAAATGCCATTATTTTGTTCATCTTCTTCAACAAATTTTCTTATAGCATTGATTGATTTACCTAAAATAAATACCAAACATGCATGAACTTTCAAAATATTGATATTTTTTTTCATGTCTCAAGTATCAAAAAATTAAGTCAGTGTATAAGTGGTTTGTAAACATAACCTTTGTCAATAAAACACTAAAATATCGTAAATTTTATGTTATTCATGTTATAAACCAGTGCAAAATGTATGGTTCAACTTGTAGAATGTAAATAATTTGCATAAATACCTGTCATATCGGCAACTCTCTGATAAACATTGTCAATTTGAGACAAAATTTGTTCCGCTTGAGATTCAGCCAAACATCGACAAAAACTTGGTATATCACTGCTCTACCACTACTACGAATCGTTTTATTCATTTTAATTAATTAAACAAGCAACGAACGTAGAAGAATTTACAGAATTCCGTCGAAAATAACTTAATGTATACAACGATGACACAGAATCTACTAACAATTTGACACAAATGACAAGTCTAATAGTGTTGCAACAAATAATTAGTTTTAGTTCTTATTTTCACCGCGTCATACTCTTTTTTGCCAAGCTGTACGGTCATATCTCTAAAATCGCTTGTATTTTATACCAAACAGCAATAAATTATTTTACCTAGCAACATTACAAAGTTCATGTATCGGCCATGTGTAATCTTTCGTAACTCAGTTCTCCAAGAATTGCAGTTTAAAAAGGACGTGTTTGGAGGTTCGGTGCATTTATCCATTGAGTGACTGAGTTTTCTAAGGTAAGTGACATTCTAATGCAAAGTGCTAGTGACTAATTCGTTAAAATACAATGTCTTTTTCCTAAACTAATTAAACTCAGGCAATAAAACACGCGCTAAAACTAATAAAATTTAAAAGTTTTTGATAACAAGAAAACCGTTACGCTCCTATGAGAAATTTCGTAACGCATTGGAATGAATAGTCACTCATAGTAACGCTAAGGCCGCGTTATAGGTACAGGTTTTGAGCGAATATACTTTTGTTTCTAAAAGTGTTGTGGCTAGAAAGAGTCAGGTCTTTGTCCACCAGGGGGCGAAAATTATAATTGACCAAACACGCAGTGTCTCAGGATTTGCTATCCAAGATTTTGCTTGTCCGCATATATGTATATTATATATTGGTATATATGTATGTTGGTACTCGTGTTTGTCATAATTTTGAACCGATTTTAGCGAAACTCAGTAAATGGATTTTATTATTCAATAGATTTTTGTCGTTGGTGATTTTTGATAGAGAAGGTGGTAGATATTGATAAAAAGGAGATGTTATTATTGCGTATTTCTCAATTTCTTTTTTATTATCTTACTTAATCGTTATTTACCTTAGTAATTGTGCATACAATAATTTTGTTTTAGGAGTGAAGCATATCATGGCTTTAACAGCTGTTGAAAGAATGAAAAAATATAGGGAGCGATTAAAACAAAATCCAGAAAAATACAATGAGGTAAAAAAGAAACACGCGGAATACGTTAAATCGAAAAACAAGAAGGTTCAAGAACTATCTGAAACAGAGAAAGAAAAACAAAGAAAACATTGGCGTGATCAAAAAAGGAAACAGAAACAAAGAAAAAAAACAAGAACTCCAAGAAGAAAAAAAGACCCCAGCTAAAAAGAATGTTAAAACAGAGAAGAAAAAAGAACAAAGAATTAAACAACTTACAAGAAGCTACAAAGCTCAGGTTGATAAAAATGAAAAATTAGCAAGAATAATATTTAAATACAGGAAAAGACTATACCGCCAAAAAAAAGAAACTGAGGTGAAAGTAAAAAAACTTGAAGATCAAATAGAAAGATTAAAAGCACGAGAAGAAGTACTGGAAGCGACTTTGAAAAAATCCTATCAGGCGTGTACTACAATTAAAGAAAAGCAAAAAATGAAGCAAATGGTTTTAAGTGAAGATGTACAGAAAAACAATAAAAAAGCCTTCGTGGCCAAGTTATTTGGATTAAAAGGACCGGCAAGAATAAAAAATAAAAAATGTGGCAATAACAAAGTTAAAGACGAAATTTAAACATTTTATATTAGAGACGACATCAGTCGGATGACAGCTGGTAAGAGACAATGCCGTACTTCTAATAAAAGAAAAGAGCAGATCAGGTATTTAACTGACACAGTGACCAATTTACACAAAATTTATGGGGAAGAGGGTGGAAAGTATAGCTTGGCCACTTTTTTTAAATATAAACCGTTTTTCGTATTATGCCCTACTATCCAAAATAGGGAAACTTGCTTGTGCATTAAGCACAACAACATGGAAATGCTATTTATCGCATTGAAGAAGTGCAAAGTCTTGAAAAATTACAACACTATCCTAGATGTAGTAAAAGCTCAATGTTGTGATACAAATTCAAAAGAATGTATGTACGCCGAATGTAAAGATTGCCGTGAAAAAGAAATTATATATGAGTCTCTGGAAGAAAATTTAACAGCGATAGTTGAATGGAGTCAATGGGAGATGATCGATCACAAATATACAAAGACGGAAAACAAAATATCAAAAGAAATAACTACAAAGAAAACAGTTAAAGTGAAAAAAGTTGGAACCATAAAAGATCTCAAAAGTACATTCGAAAAATACCTAAAAACGTTTAAAATACACCATTTTAATTGGATTTACCAGCAAAAGCAGTCACATACACACACACGCACAACTGTATCATTTACATTTATTTTTTATTTCATTTGTATGTAATAACTTTATAGCCTAAAATCGATATTTGAAATTGTTCAAGTAGGTGAACACATCCTTATCTATATGTTACGTTCCATTGAGTGACAGTCCTACCTCATGAGATTGATATTTTTTAAGTTTTTTGCATTTTTTAAACGCTTGTGTACCATATTTTGATGTTATTTAGTTCTATAAACGATTTTGTATAATAGTGCAAGATTACATATTACAACATAATCGTAATTTCAGTTTGATATTAATGTACAAGTTCCTACTTACCAGAAATGTAACTCAAAGGATTTACCAAACTGAATATTATTTGGTCATCTAGTATTTTGTTTAGAGTTTTGTATTATTTTTATAAAGACTGTCTAATTTTTCAAGAATAAACTAAAAAATATTATATTTTGCATTTTATTTATTGTACTCGTACCTAAAACATTTCGTAACTCAATGGATCACATTCTTCTATCCTAACACAGTTACAGCTAAATATTTAGTCAACCAATTTAAAATATGCAGCTTTAATGTTTTTTTTTAGATAGTTTACAAGCCTAGACCCTAAACTATGTTACAATATATTAGAAAATACAAAGTTATTTTTTGGTCAACTTTATTCAAAAAGTGACAACGCTAGGAAGAAATGCTCATAATCTATACTAATATTATAAAGCTGAAGAGTTTGTTTGTTTGTTTGTTTGTTTGTTTGAACGCGCTAATCTCAGGAACTACTGGTGCGAATTGAAAAATTCTTTTTGTGTTGAATAGACCATTTATCGAGGAAGGCTATAGGCTATATAACATCACGATGCAACTATTAGGAGCGAAGAAATAATGGAAAATGTGAAAAATGCGGGGAAAATTATTCATCCTTGAGGGCTTCCATTGCGTGCGCTGCGAAAACGGTTCAAGATACCAAAAATATATGTATGAAAGAATTATTCCTCTTGAAATGATCTAAAAAAAAGTCCGCGACAGTATATGTCTATCTTTTAAAATAAACTCTCTAGAACCGTTTTTATGGTAATCAAATTTGGTCGAAATTAATGCATTATTTGTTAAGAGTTGTATCAACGTCATAATATTAATCTTTATACAAATAAATGTGTTGGATAGAGTGATTCAACGGGAAGGTTTTTATGTATGTACTTTTAGCCCGGAAAAACTTATTAACGCGGGCGAAGCCGTGGGCAAAAGCTATAGTCCTATAAACTCAGAGTAAGTATATACCTATAGAGAGCGCGTATGCAAGTGGGAACAATGAAATCCTCCTAGCCAGTTTCGGCCACGGCGGCCAATCTCAACGGAGATCAGCCAGGTACGCAGGAGATATTATAGTGCACAAGTGTGTGCGCAATACACAGGTGCACTCGCTATTCCTTCACTCTCATAGTCCGGTGAGACGGCAATCCGACATGACCGGAGAGAGATCAGGCGCAGGACCAACGGCTTTACGTGCTTTCCGAGGCACGGGGGTATCACACCGCCAACTTCCTGACTCCGAGCTGCGACTGAGTAAATTTTAAGATGGAAAAACCCAGTCACAATTTTTTGGCTCGACCCGGGATTCGAACCCAGGACCTCAGCGCGCAAATCGTACTCGTAATGCGTACGCAATACCACTACGCCACCGAGGCAGTCTGGGAACAATGGGAACAATAGGCACGGGTGGGAACATCGTCCTGCACCGGCCACAAGCGCTTGTAATCACTCGAGTAGGAACGACGTGAGCACACGCGAGTGAGATCTATGCGAATATTTGATTATTAATACTGCAAAATGGTTAAATGTTCTGTGGAATCTTATAAAAACGACACTCGGAAACACACTTAACAGAATTCTAATATCACGTTTCACAGGCAAGCCATATTTCAGCATATTTTTAGGTAAAATTGAAATTACGCGTCGCGGTATGAAAGACGCTCGGGAGGCGAACACTTGTACCCCCCGCACTGCCCCGCATCCCGCTTTTTCGATAGTGATGTTACGCGTCGATACCAGTTTCGATGTAATAATTTCATATTATAGCATACGTATTTATTACTATCGAAGGCGATGCTTAATATAATGTAGCTTAGGTAACTGTTTTTGTCTGTGTGTGATTTTTAAGCCAATTAATAATTGCGTTTTTGTTTATGAAATGAAAGAAATAATTACTGTTCCTAAAAATTGACTGATTACGATAATATTTTTAAGCTATTGCATAGCTTCTATCGCGGGTCTTGACAGTATAAGTTGGCAATCATTAAGATATATTTCTTTGTCATTTTTTTAACATTGGTAATAAATATTTCAAAAACTAGACGTGACTATTTTAGGCTTGGGGAGACTAGCTAAGAAATCCATGGTGCGATGCTCGGTTTATATTCATTGGTTCAATTATAATGGATATCCATTAATATTATTGGTTCTTAATGCTTGTAAAAACTGCTCTTGAGGTACCGTGTTTATAAATCATTCCACATGGCACTACACCAATTCGCAGCATAGCTTTTATCTATATTAACGCAATACGCTTAAAATTACTCACAAGGCCATATTTTGTAGAACCACAATTTTTTAACAACAATATGTACCGCGCCGCCGGACCTGTACTTATCGATAACTGTTGCGTTGGTGCTGCTCGCGTGCCCATCCCTAGCAGTCGCCGACATTTCTATATAAGTAGCTATAGTTCACCTGCCTACGCTGGGTAGTGGGCGCACGATGCGATATTAGCCCTCTATAGGTATATACTTACTCTGAGATGTGAAAGGAGGTCTTCATGGGACAGCAAGAACCAAGAATTTTATACCCAATATGGATTTTTCATTCCGTTCAACAAACTGAAGAATAAAATGTGACGTCACAACTGTCTGCTGTCTCTCTCTTTAGAGTGACAAAGGTTTATTTTCAAAACCAGGACGTAACATAATTAACTGTCCATAATAATATGATATGATATAATATGGCTGCCTCGGTGGCGTAGTTGTATTATGGTACGACTGCAATGCTGAGATCTCGGGTTCGATCCCCGGGTTAGTCGGGTCGGGCAAAGTGATTATTTTCCATTCAGTATCAGCTCGGAGTCTGGAATTTGTACACGATATGGCGATAGGCTCGCCCCCTATCACAGCATGGAACGGAATAACGGCAAAAAGTGGGTGCACTAATTGCGCCTCTGTCTACCCGGGGGATGAGAGGCGTGAGTGTGTGAGTGTGTAATAATATGATATCGCACCATAATATTTATTTTTATCTCTATAAAGTAATGCGGTTTAAATTAATTATGAAAACCAACTACAGCGGCTAGTAATAGTTGATATTTAAAAAATATAATTTGAGTTAGAAAGTTTATTCCAAACAAAATTGGCATATTTACATACTTTTTTGGTATGTGTAGTTCGGAACTACTAGTTCCACTTACATAAAAAAAATACCTCACCACGCGGTGGTGAATTCAGTGGCGGCCTTGGAGGAGGGGGGCGAACCAGGCAACCGCCTGGGGCCTCGCAGTTACAGGGGCATCTTGCAGCTCCTTGGGGGCCCGTTTTTTGGCACCTTACTTACAAAGCTGTTAAAAAAATTTATTTGCTTCGCACGGGGCCTCGCGTGCTTTTTTTTTTTCTCGGCACACAGCCTCACATTGTATATGTTTTACTTTCCCCCGCGACTGGATATGTTCACGTTGTTTGCTGGCCTTTATAACCAAATATGGAGACTGTAAGGTTAGACAGAAAAACATTGGGATATTTAAAAATGAAAACTACAGTTATTGTTGAATTTAAATATAATAAAAAAAAATAAAAAACATACTCATAAAAGTAAACAATCATACATAAAAAAATAATACACATTTAGGAAGTTAATAACCTAATTTTCAGTAAGTAATTTTGAAATATTACGAATATCTATTTTATCTATCTAAATATCTATTTTTTACAATTTTTGCGAGTATTCTGCGAACTTTTTTTCTGTAATTATCCATAATAATACATATTGTGTTTTAGAGATATTCTACTATGAGTTGTGTAATTCATGGTTGCAGAATTATTTGCAATCCAACATCTAGTGTGAAATTCCATAGGTAAGTTGATTGTAAACAAAGTTGTGTAGATATTTATAGCAAAAGTAATAAACACGTGGATGTTTTACAAATTACAATACTAAATAAATTCTTGTTTGAGAGCCATGGAATCAAAAATTAACGCTACATTCTGCGGGTGAGGTTTCGTCCTTAAATTTATTTTTAATATTCTAAAACTTCTGTGAAGAAGCCAACAAAACAATTAAAGATTGCTAAAGATCACCATAATGTGCTCTCTTTCGGCAAATATATCTTTGAATTTATAAAACAAAAATGTTTTCGGCGACTAAAAGTGTAATGTTAAAGCAAAAGTCTTTATGTTATCACTATATGTAATTTTTCTTTTAAAAAAATCTCAAATATTAGCAAAATTTCACTGCAAAATATTTTCAATTTCAGACTGTATAATCATGAACAACTTTAATAAGAAATAACTTGTAATTAATTTTCTTCTTTTATCTCTTCATCTTCTGCTGCAATACTTTCTTTTATTTCTTTAAACTTATTTCACTGGATGTCTTCACATTAACTGATATATTGAAATCTTTCAAGTCTTGACGTTTCAATGGTGGTTCATATTCATTTCGCTGACATGTAACGTAAAAAGTAAATATCAATCAATAATAATATATTTAAGTACCTATACATTTTAGACAGAGGCAGAGGTGCCATTTAGTACACTCAGATATCACCCAATGTACCGCCGTTATAAAATTTGGTGGGTCGCAAGCTTAATGCCCTATCCTACTAATCTTATTATATTATAAAGGCGAAAGTTTGTAAGAATGTCTGGATGTATGGATGTTTCTTTCATGCAAAAACTACTGAACGGATTTCGATGAAATATGGCACACGGGTAGATCATGTCCTGGATTAGCACATAGGCTACTTTTCATCCCAGTAAAATATAAACAGTGACTTTTATCCCGGAAAAACACATTCACGCGGGCGGAGCCGCGGGCAAAAGCTAGTAAATAATAAAGTCTAAGTGGATCATAATTATACCAGTGAAATGATAAAAAATAATATACTTACAGCATGAGTTTCTGGTAATAAATAATTATTTTTGACATCTACTGCCATATTCCGAGATGTAGAAGACACATTATCACATTCAGAATCATAATCTTCTGTCTTTAAATGTTGACTAGTAATTCTTGCAGACATCAAATTGACCTTTTAATGGTATTTATATTTAACCACGTTTTTGCTTATCTATATATCTATATCTTTAAGAAATCTGTAAAGAGAAATACAAACTCGATTTTATTTTAAATAAAAGTTTCAATAAATCAATGCTGGATACACTGAGAACTCGATTGTAACTGTTGATCCTCAGTTTTTATTTACGATGATTATTTAAAGATTAATAAGCTTTATAATATTCATTAGTAAGGCGGCTAGTATTACAAATACTCTAGCACCATTGTCAAACCGGTCCACCAAAGCTTACATCATGGTCACCCTAGCCTCTTGTTTATATACACTATTTACAATACAAAAAATCACATTTAACATTACGTTAATATGAAAAAAGTAGTCATATATAAAGCAAATCACATTAAGCGATATTTTTCTACAGTTCATTTATAAAATACTCACGTATTTTATTACATTTCGTATAAATATTGATAAAATTATAATATTTACACAATATTGATTACAATGAACTTACCTGTAGAATTTCACATTAAATGATGGATGCCAAATATTTCTGCAACCATGAACTACACAATTCACATTAAAATATCACTAAAACACACTTATTATTATAGATAATTACAGAGAAAATTTCGAAGTGAACATTTATTTGACAACTATATTGACATCGAACTTAACGTTTTATAACAGTGTTGCCGAAATATATATTCGCAATTACCAATTAAATGAGGAAATTTTGTTTAACTAAAATGTTAATAAGGATAAAAAACCTTAAGGATATCTTATTCAACAAGAATAATTCTGAAATGAAAATAGTACTTATATCATTATATAAGATATGTTGGAAATATTTATATATAAATGATTGAGACGACAATAACGGTATTGATATTTTTTTATGGGTGGGGAAATAATCCGTAAGCTTTGGCAACATAGGTTAAAGAGTGAGTGAGATAGAAGACAAAACAAAAGGTAATTTTTTTGTCTTCAAAAAAATGTGTGTACTGCGGTCTCCAGTAGTTATATTATAAACTTCTTGGCAAGAACACTCGCTTGCAACACTGTGTATTGTATTTTAGGGGAGGTTTTTGGCGGGAATGTGGAAGTGTCATGAGGCTCATCAAACATGCTCATCATGTTTTAATTCATTATTTTGGTGATACTTAGTGTTATGTTGCATAATTATGGTGGTATATTATCCAATATAGTTGTATTAAAGGGTGCAAATGCAGGGAATTGAAATAACTGTTCTAATCACGTGTTTTTTGTTGCCGCGAAAACTCCTCGATAAAGTCTTGATAAGGTAGCCACTGCTTTACTTCGACAAACTACTAAGGGTAAGAACAAAGAGCATTATAATACTATAAAATACTACGGAAACAAAGAAACAAGTATACGTCTAAAGGACCAGTATTCATGGACAAGAATAAATTAATAACAAAAAAAAGTATTTTATTCCAGATTTAATGGGAAATGTATTTCATCAAAATTGAAGTGAAAAGTTAGGTACACAAATACGCTACAAGACAAGTAACCTGGTTCGCTTTCCGGAGTATTATAATGATATTTGTGGTTCACTATGTTAACGTAGTATAGTAATTTGTCAATTTTCATACCCGAATTGTTATCTGTTGTTGAATAATAAATCTATCTCATACCTAGCAAGTAGTACTCAATAATAATTAAAAGTAAAGATGCGTGGCATCTATGTAAATAAAATGTATTTGCATTCATAATATAAATAAACAATATTCTATTTTGTACAATGGGGGCATAAGATAGCAATGAGAATAGCAATTTAGTATAAAATAAAACTCTGTACATGCAACTGGTAAATTCGTTATGTCCCTGCCAATGGTAAGTACTTAGCTTAAAATATTATTTTTTAAAAAATCTTTTTTATATCAATAATATGATGCTGGTACGTAATGTACAATATGGTTGTAGGTATTTCATATGTAAGAATCCATCTGGGGGGTACAACCGCAATGTATATTTCTACCGCCAAGCAGTAGTGTGCATGCACTGTTTTGTTTAGTTTTGAAGAACATTGTAACTAGTGTAGCTACTGGACATAATGAAACTTATACTCCGTCCAACCATTTATTTAACTTTTAACATATGCACGCTTATGAAATTTTATAATTATTGACAAGGAATCAAAAACAAAATAATTGATTACTTTATGGATGCCATTTTTTCTTTTCTATAGTGAAGTGACTTGCTGTTCAGCTTGGATATTAACTATCAATTGATATTCGTTTAGCCCACTAATTGTGTAACAAAGATAATTCAAAACTTTTACATTGAAAAATAAAATGTGGCAGTGTAAATTAAAAATTTACTTTTTTATATATGCATCTGCCCGCGGTCGTTAACCCGTCAGCTGATGTACGTGTTTCATTACGATTTTTTTTAAATATTGACCTTTTTTACTATGTTTTTCAGAATAGTAGTTTGATTTATCTATCCATACGTGAAGCTGTACAGAAATTTGAGAAAATCCTACTAAAATTGTAACAATGCGATCGCGATTTTTTTAGTGCCATCACGTCAGGAATCACCAATACTATCACCTGTATTCGTTTCCGAGAGCGTTTCCCTTCCACCCGGTATACCTACTGAATAAATTTATGTACAGAAAATATACATATTTAAACGCTTAGGCATATTTATAAAACAATACAAAATGTTGAGCAAAAATAACATTTCAATGTGTATCAATCAAAACTTCATAAATTAAATTGCTTGTTACATGATATCCAATCGGTAACGCATTAGTACATCCCCATTGATTATAAAATGAACTGTCAAAAGTTAAATAAATGGTTGGAAGGACTATAACATCATACCTCTCAGGATGATGTCAATTAGCTGCATAGTTATCTGTAAAGGATCCAATGGATCAAATAAAGGCACATCTTAGTATAATGTATAACTAATAATAGCTATCTATTAGACCAATTATTGTATACATTGGTCCAACCCTACACAGTACAATATGTTACATAATTATGCTACAGTACATTATTATGGAATTTTAAAATTCGATATTAATGTACTGTAGCATATTAATTAAATGCTTTATAATATTAAATTAAATGCTTTATTATAATATAATAAAGCATTTAATTAATATGCTACATGCGACTGCCTCGGTGGCGTAGTTGTATTATGGTACGACTGCAATGCTGAGGTCTCGGGTTCGATTCCCGGGTCGAGCAAAGTGATATTGAGTTTTTCTATTCAGTATCAGCTCGGAGTCTGGAATTTGTGCCCGATATGGCGATAGGCTCGCCCCCTATCACATCATGGCGAAGAGTGGGTGCACTGGTTGCGCCTCTGCCTACCCCTTCGGGGATAACAGGCGTGAGTGTATATGTATATAATATGTTTAATATAATTTTAAATAAATGCTGTATAATACCTAATTAAAAATGAACAAAGTTCAATATTTCATTATGTTTGCACTGTTTATAATAATATAGTTTCCAAGAAAACTAGTTGTCCAATGGTTTTTCTATTAGTGGTCACATAAACTTGGTAATAAAATGTCTTTAACATGACTATTATATATTTAATGTATGTTATACATTTAACATATTGCATATTATAATAAAATCAATTTCATTCAATTTTGCTTTAAACTCATTCCATAGCTCAATGGAGCTTGGAATTAACATATCCTTTGTATTGTATTGTATTGTATTAACATATCTTAGTGTTGTTTCTACTGTTTTAGACATTCTTAGTGGATATTATCAGGCTAACAACTTGTTTGTTTCGTCAAGCAATTGTATAAGTATTTTTAATTTTATATTGTACTTAACGATATTATGATGTGTGTTCCCTTCCACTCTGCATGCAAGTCTAAATAAAATATCTATAATGTTTGCGTCTGGTTAGATTTTGAGGCCCAGCACTCATACAAAAAGTGAACATATTCTATATATTATGACTGTAGTATAAGTTAAATTAGAATATTATTTAGAAGGTATACATAATTGGCCTACTTTCATATCTTTATTAATTGCTTATTCGTGTTTGTTGCAGATAGAGTCTCAATAAAGGAACTAGAACATCAATTGCATAAAATAGGATATAAAAATGCTTGGCAAACAAGATATCAAGATATTGGGTGCTGTGTCATCTGTTATAAAAACAGACACAGACTACATGGTCTCATATGACACTGGGGAGCTCACAAAACTGAGCATTCTCAACAGCCATGTGTTCAGGTATCACATGTCACCAACAGGAGAGTTCCCTGACTACCCCACTCCTAACAATGCTGATGATATTGCAAAAATTAATTCAAAGAATGTAACCGATTATGATAAAGAGATTTTCAATAAATCTATTCTTAAAGAAGATGACTTGCATTTCGTGATTACCACAGAAAAAATGAAAATTATGTTTGCTAAACAAAATGGTGTTGTTGCTGTGTATGACATGAGAAGCGACAAATTAGTTCTTAGAGAACATGAAGCAATTACATACAGTGATAGTGAAGTGACTCAGATTTTAGACCAGCGGGATGATGAGTATTTTTATGGTGGTGGTATGCAAAATGGAAGGTTCAGCCACAAAGAAGAAACTATAAAAATAGTCAACACAAATAAATGGGATGATGGAGGTGTTACATCTCCTTGCCCTTTCTTCTGGTCTACGTATGGTTATGGAGTATTGCGAAACACTTGGCAACCGGGAACATACGACTTCGGTACCAAAACCCCTAAAACTGTGCAAATGAAACATTCAGATAAGTATTATGATGCCTTTTTTTTTATTAACTCCCAACCGAAAGATATTCTGAATGACTATTACGAACTTACTGGAAGTCCAATATTCATGCCAGAATTCGCCTTTTACCAGGCACATTTAAACGCTTTTAATCGAGATTATTGGGTAAAAGTAGCTCCAGGAACACCACAGTCAATTTTATTTGAAGATGGCGAATATTATAAGAAATATCAACCGAAGGATCTTGGAGACAAGAAAGGTATCTTGGAATCCCTAAACGGAGAAAAGAACAATTATCAGTTCTCTGCACGAGCTATGGTTGAGAAATATAAGAACCACGACATACCTCTGGGGTGGTTTATCCCAAATGATGGTTACGGTTGCGGTTATGGGCAGTCTGATTCATTAGCTGGCGATATAAAAAATCTAGAAAGATTCGGAGATTTTTCAAGAAAACAGGGCGTTGAAGTGGCTCTATGGACTGAATCTCAACTAGAACCCAAGAATCCTGATCAACCACAAAAAGGTGAAAGAGATTTGAGCAAAGAAGTAGGAGTGGCAGGTGTTGTAGCTCTCAAATGTGATGTTGCTTGGATAGGATCTGGTTATTCATTCGCTTTCAATGCTGTTGAGAATGCCAAAAATATATTTGTGAAGAGTTCTAACAACGCAAGACCTTTGATCATCATGGTAGATGGTTGGGCTGGCACTCAAAGACATGCCGGTATCTGGAGCGGGGATCAATATGGAGGCCAGTGGGAATACATAAGATTTCATATACCAACATATATTGGAATAGGTCTTTCTGGACAACCAGTGGTGGGTTCCGACATAGACGGTATATTTGGAGGCAAAAATAAAGAGGTCAATATAAGAGATTATCAATGGAAAACATTTACGCCTTTGCAGTTAAATATGGATGGGTGGGGGCAAATGCAAAAATGTCCCTTCAGTTTCAATGAAGAAGCAACAAGCATCAATAGAGCCTATTTAAAGCTGAAATCTATGCTTATGCCTTACAATTACACAATAGGTTTCGAATCGACACATGGACTGCCGATGGTAAGAGCAATGTTCCTGGAATTTCCGAAAGAAATACCCGCTCATACTAAAGACTCGCAATATCAATATATGTGGGGACCGAGTATATTGGTGGCGCCTATTTACAATGATTTGGAGTGCTCTTACGAGACCTCTGTGCGTAATGGTGTCTATTTGCCTGATGCAAATCAAGTGTGGATCGACTTTTTCACAGGAGAGAAGTATCAAGGCGGTAAAATATATAACAACGTGATCGCTCCTTTATGTAAAATTCCAGTATTTGTCAAAGATGGGGCTGTAATTCCTATGACAGAACCGAACAACAATCCCTATGAAATTAAGAGACATGAGAGAATATTCCGCCTGTATCCTAACGGAACCACTAATTTTGAGGTATATGAAGATGATGGTAAAACTATGGGGTATCTAAAACAATATTTTGCTAAAACTAAGATAACTGCATCTGGTCCTAAGTCGAATGAACGAGGAGATCTCTTGATTCATATAGAAAAAACTGCAGGATATTATGATAACATTATTGAAAAAAGATCAACTGTGATCGAAATTATGGCATCAGAAGATGTTGAAGCCATCAAAGCAGCTATCAATGGCGAACCAGTAACAATTTTATTAACCACATCTGAGGAAGAATTTAATCAAAAACAAAATGTGTATTATTTCAAAAAAGATTACATTGTCAACCCTTATTTAAATCACTGCGAACGGCAAGTACCGACGCAAAAATTCGTATTGATCAAAATACAAAAGATTGACGTTACGAAAGACGAGATTCATTTGAAAATCAAAAAATATATAAATGAAGGTCCAGTATTTGGTAATATTACGAAACTGGATGAATCGCTTCAAATACCGCATGGATTTACAGTGGAAGAAGAGAAAATAACTTCAACATCTATACCTCTCGCCTGGCAGGAAGTAGATGGAGCTAGTTACTACGATATCGAGAGAGACGGCACTATATTCAGCAATATCATTGGGAGTGAAATTACTTTTGGTGGTTTCAAATACGACTCCGAGCATGTGTTCAGAATACGCTCAGTGACTGATAAAGGTTTTTCAAAATGGAGCTATTACATTATAGAAAAGACTGACGAAGACCCACGCAAGCACACGGTAAAAGTGAGTTGTAGTGTTTCCTGCCATCCTGATCAGGAAGTTTGTAATTTAACGGATGGAGATGACAGCACGATGTGGCATACTCATTGGAGCAGGCCTTGGGAAGTTGATCAAAGCAAGGGCAAAACAGTAGAACTTCATTTCGATTTAGGAGACGTTTACAATATAGAAAAAGTGGTATACACGCCTCGTGAAAATGCAGGAAATGGAACACTGATGCAGTCACATTATAAATATTCTATCGACGGCAAAAACTGGAGTCCTGTAACATTTATAAGTTGGAAGAGAGACATTATAAATAAAACAATATTTTTGAATGGTACAAAAGTAAGATTTATGGATTTCGAGATTTTAGACGCCGTCGGCGGGTTTGCCTCAGGTGTACACATGTTATTCTATAAAAAAGTTTAAAAGATGCATAAGATTAAAGTTTGCTAACATATTTTGTTAAGTGTATGATATACCGGGTGGAAGGGAAACGCTCTCGGAAACGAATACAGGTGATAGTATTGGTGATACCTGACGTGATGACACTAAAAAAATCGCGATCGCATTGTTACAATTTTAGTAGGATTTTCTCAAATTTCTGTACAGCTTCACGTATGGATAGATAAATCAAGCTATTATTCTGAAAAACATAGTAAAAACAGTCAATATTTCAAAAAAATCGTAATGAAACACGTACATCAGCTGATGGGTTAACGACCGCGCGGCGGCCGCCGCCTTGTCGGCGTTTGCTTTGTAGTTGTTTGTACCATACCCAGTTTTTTGTACGTTTTACATTGCGCGCGCATGAATTACGAAAATACTAAAATCGTAAGTATTATCGCTTAGCTTTGCAAATGAATATAGTTTTTCGTTAATGTTATGGTTCTTCTCTCTTACCGTTCCGGTATAGAGAGCGTTTTCCTTCCACCCGGTATACATGATGTCCCAGGAAGTGCCAATAAAAAGACATCAGGAGAAACACGTTAAAATGAAGGCACAAATCCTACTAATATTAGAAACGCGAAAGTTTGTATGTACGTATGGATGTCTGGATGTATGTTACTCTTTCACGCAAAAAACTACTGTGCGGATTTCAATGAAATTTGGCTCACGGGTAGATCATGTCCTGGATTAACACATAGGCTACTTTTTATCCCGGGAAAATATAAAGCGGGACTTTTATCCCGGAAAAAAATTTTAACGCGGGCGGAGCCGCGGGCACAATCTAGTTAAAAATATATTTTTAGGCCCCTCCATTTATAACTAAATTTTTAAGCAAAAACGTTCATATAAGTAAAGTGTAGTTTTTAAACAAAATAAAATTATATAACTCTCAAAATCGGAGGTCTTTAAAATTAAACGATTTATTGTAAAAGTTTAGGAGTTCTATCCAAATATATATAAATTGTCTTGGTTAGAATTTTAGGCCCGTTTTTGGACGTGTCCTTTGAATTTAGTCAACACTCTAAAATGCTGCAATTCTTCGATTCTTTTTTTTTTCAAAATAACTTTTTATAAACCTTTTAATCACAAATGACCTAATTTATTGAACACGTTATTACAACAAATTGAAGCATTTTCTTCGCTAACGTTGAATTTTGAGTGAAATAGATTGTGACGTTTTTTCAAGTTCTTCCAAGTATCGTTGATACCTATAAAATTTACTAATATTTAAACATCACACGAAAGAAAACACACACACGCACACATTCAAGCCTTTTATACTCGAAGGGGTAGGCAGAGAAGCAACCAGTGCCCCCATTTTTCACCATGCCTTTTTATTGTCACATTCTGGAACAACCTGTAGGTGTGTTTTCTCCAATAAAATTATTTTTAAAAACCTATATTCATGTTTTTTTTTATTGAGTTCTAATGGTATCCAAAACAAATAATATATCTGCGAAACTCATTATGTATCAAGCGCGTTCAGTACTTGCGTAGCGAACTAACACCATTATTCACAAACAATACTATGAGGACTGAGGAGTGAGAACGCACAGTGCGCCCGAACCACGAAGGGTAGAAAAAGAGCCTGAACGCATAATGTCTGCAATTTCATACTTTTCTTTTTTTTTTTCCTATCTGGCTCTGATAGTTTTCGTTGCCTTGTTCAACTTTATTTATCTGACAGCCAGCTGAAGTTAAGTTGTATCTCAATACTAACTAATCACCTTTGAGTATTTAACTCAATCTAATCACAGCAACCATTTGTACACGCACTGTCAAGACTATCGTGTAAGCACTTGAATTTTTACAAATTGGTTACAAATCAGCCGTCATGATTGACGTGGTCAATCATTAGGCAAACTAAATTTTGCCCACCACTGGTATAGACTAACGGATTATTCGCTGCAAAATCCGACCATACTATTTTCCTTTGGTCTATTTTGTTTGCATCGTGTATGAAATATCTTCCTCGTAATCTTACTGTACAGTGGAAGCTATGTTTGGGCCTTGTGTTCATATTTTAAGTCAGCGCTTCACTCGTCTTGTTACAAATATTTGAATTGTCAACTTTGTAATAATTTGTGCAAAGTTGTAACCCAATACCTAGGCACTTAGGTACATCGTACATACTTATTTTCGCTCAAATACGTAAGGCCAGCAATAGAAAAAGATAATTTATATTTTAAAATATTTATTTTAATAAATAATTATTGCTATTAAAATATGCAATAAAAATAAGTATTTACAGTTTCATGTGCGCTGTAATTCCTCAGCGTTCCTCACCGCTGTTATAGTGCAAACAGACGACGCCGCGTCAAAAACACAACTAATCGACAAATCTTCAAGCACACAACTATACTGATGGTCAGGATATCTGTTCCTCACATAGTTAGACCTTGGGTCCTCTGAAAGTAAACTCTCTATATTGCTCTTAAAAGCATCCGCCCTTTCACCAATCAGTTCATGTAGTTTCTCCAAAGCTTCAGAAGGGAAATTGACTTCGTAGGTCTGAGATGGAGGATTGGAAATCCATGGGGCGACTCTTATACCATCATGTCGGATGTTTATAAAATGTGCTGACTGTGGTGGTGTGAACCGTTCTTGACCGTCTGGTGCTCCTCGTTCCATATCCGGTCTTCTTACTGGCGATCGGATTCCGTCGACTAAATCGACGCTGGATGGAGAATCCAGGGAGGTGGGAGTGATGAGTGTAGGCCTTTCTGCTGGTTCTTCGAAAGGCGACTGCGAGCGCGGACTGTCCGTCTCTATTCCGATCGGATTGGTCACCCGAGGATTGGTACTGAAAAAAAGGTATTAAGTTCGGTGGATTGTTAGGCGTCGAATGGCGGTAGGTACATTAATTGTAAGTTTTACTCGTCGCCGGGGATAGTACACTAACGCGTAAAAAGCATCGGTAAATACTGCGTAAAAGATTAAAAACTTTAAATTTTATGTATCAATTTCAATTTGTCATTTTCATCACTTACGCGGTATTTACCAGCGCTAGTTTCGCGCGGTATTGCATTATCACCGACGACATATCTGCTTGCGACCGATTTACCCCTGTAAATACCTTCGGACTGGTTAGAGTAACAGATAAGTAAGCCGCAAGACCCGAAAAGTAAGTACATACGTATAATATTATAACCAGCATACGCTTAATAACAGTTCGTAAGTAACTTACTCATGGGCGTTTATAAGGGTGGGGGGGTTCAGAGGGTCCGATCCCCCCTCTTAGTTTACAATATACCACGCTACGCCACTGACCGCTGACATTTTGGGGATCCAGACACCCCCGCCCTAGCTTCTAAAATAGATGTCATACAAGGCAAGAACCCACGCTAGTACCCCCCCCCCCCCTGCGCCATGTGCTATAGCTACGCCCATGAACTTAATTAAATAGTGTAAGTAAAACTTAAAAGTATCATCTCCCCTTACTTTGAAAATAATACTATCATTGTGGGCGCAGCACGCATGCGGCTAACAACTGGAGAGTTGAAAAAAACCTATCTCAGATTGTCTCACTCACTCGCGTCTTGCAGCCTAACGCCAGTGCGGGACAAAACATTCCCTACTAGACCGCTGCACTGATGGGTAGTTCATTGACGTGGCGCCGTAGTCATATATTGATAAATATCTGAATTCTGAGTATGTTTTACCTATCATAATCATTGGTGATGTCCACACCGGCCATATTGTCCGTGACGTCACTGATCCCTTCAGTTGGTGGACGCACTGATGTCTGACGTGCGGGCACATTATTGAACGATATTGGGTAGTCATACTGGGGTATGTAGGGCTTCACGTCCAGAACTGGCGTGCCATTGACCATGTCCACGCCGAGGAAATGAATTTTGTTGTCTGCAATAAATTTTGAGCTAGAAAAACAGGTAATCCAAGATCTGCCTGGAAGCACAATGATTGTACTTTTTCTGGAATCCACTGAAGGGTTGTAGATGTATAAAAAAATACAATTGCTTCAATAACTAATTATATTAATTGCAGTTTAAGAATGGTACATAATTTATCTAGTAGAGGCCGCGGTTTTTGGCGGGAAGTGCATAGCATCAAAGCCACAGACAAAATACATATAATTCGTATAATTTATGGATCTATGGTTGCATGCCAATTATATCACCCACCAAATACACTAAGCAAATTATAAATTCTGCAATAGTATTGGTGGTGATACGTCTTTAACATTATGAACAGAATTTACCAAAATCACATTAATTCAATAGAGATTTTACATTCCTATCTGAATACTAAATACGGTTTTGTTTAGTGGCACTGCTCGATTTGTACGGAAGTACCTCCAATGATTTATATAACTTTCTAATTAGAGATTGCAAATATAAAATAATAGGGTTACCTTCAATGCTGTGTATTTTGACTAAAGACAATCCAATAGGGCATGGTCTATGTGGAGATCTGGTAGAGAACACGCCACGTCTCTCGCCGCCGAGCCTAGGTGGCGCCACTTTAGCCGGCACACTGTTGCTCTCTGTCTCATGAAAATGAAATATTATCCTGGAAATTAGAAATTTACTTGATTGCTTTCATTATGTAGATTAACAACATCATTTACATTTTGTCCTTAATTTTTTGACTGACATTAGGTAGACAGAGCGTAGGACTCCCTGGTGCATAGTGGACCGATATCTTAAAACAGTGTGATAATATGCCAACTATTTCTGAAGTGGCAACCTTAGAGGTGGGTGAAACAGAGCCTGGGGCTTGCATAAGGGGACTCGCTTAGCTGAGGACTTTTTGCTTCTACCTGGAAACTCACATCAGCTAAGACCACCATGATACTTCCCGCCACTAAGTCCTGATATGCCAGCACCAGTTTCCAATTTAAAGGACAATATATCCACTGTAATTACTGGGCATTTGCGATTACGTAATATTATTACTGTTTAATGGCTATAGTCAAGTGGCTACTTTATTTCATAATTTTGTTGTATGAAAAAAGTTTCTTTGATATAGCAGTAAGAGATTTTCATATTCTTCTTCTTCAGCATATACATCCACCTAATGCTGAATGAAAAAACAACATATTATCATGTTGTTATTTTCAGGACAGTCTTCATCCAGTTTCTTTTGGCCACATAGACCAGCTCATATTATATTATCACTTCAAATTCCATGTAATACGATTAGTGCACCAAAATGGGAATATATCCACTATTCCCATTTATATCTTACCTTGTACTGAATTCATCACAATGGCAGACAAGTGCTATACTAAACAATCTAAGCGTCTCGAATACCACAATACATACCACATGTGTGAAAACTCTTCCAAACCGCTCAACGCATGGTCCGGATTGTTAAAAACCCCAGTGTTAATGACAACAGTGCCTCTGCTATTGGCCATGACTGTGGGTTGACGTGGCACTCCCCTCTTGTTATGGAAAGCCGTCTCTATAATCCCAATAGGCCGATACGGAATGGCATTACTGTCCATTGGTGTTGGGGGGTCATTGCGGGGTGGGATTACTGTAGTTGCTGGAATTGAAATTGCTTTATGTATTACCGACTGCAAAAGGAGGAGGGTTATTTAATTTGTATTGTGATTTTTTTTTTCATTTCGAGATTACTTCTGCTGACTGAGGTATGAGCAGAAAATAATTCTGTAGTAAATGTGTTTTTGTAATTATAATTATTACATGACAGAAAATGTTATGATATAGATATGTATATTTGATTTTTTTACCAGCTAAGTTACAGAGTTACATTGCCTAACAAGCTACGACAATTATTTGAGACAATTTGATTCAATTAATTCAATACTACAAAATAAATATCATGCCAGAACATTCTAGTCCAAGCGGAGGTTAGAAAGATTACCACAATATTGAACAACAAAATGTAGTTCATAAGAAATGTACCTTCATCACCGCAGCTTGCGCAACGAAGATCGTTTAGCGCACATTTAATCAACTTTATTTCCTTCTGGTGCTCATACTTGAGAGCGATTAGTTGTTGTCTGTAAAAATTCATATTATAAATTTCAATTTCAGTCAACAATATATTATGACTTTATATTACCAAATACCTTAAATTTCTTATCTCTGTTCTAGCTAGGGCAATTTGAGTGGTATAATTTTCTATATCGTCAACCATTATTAACTATTTATTTTATAATATCAATAGAATTTTAATCAGTATAATAATACAGAAAAATTACTGCACATTTTTGACACCAAAATTATTTATCTGTCAAAATTCTAAGCAGAAATCAGTGTTGCCAGATGTTAGACGGTTGAAGTCGCCGAAAATTCATTGTGAAGTAGCCTAAAGTCGCCTCTTCGTATATGGAGAGGTGAAGGACCAAAAAAACCTCCCCAATTTAAAATTTATAGTGGTCCATGACGGAGAAAATTCGAAGTAGCCTAAAGTCGCCCACATGTGTGGGGACGCGGAGAGCAAAAAAAAAAGTCCCCAGTTTTCAATAATTGTGTGTAAGGGATATCTGAGTACATGTTTTGTACCCTCAAAGCTATAAATATCCTCAAATTCGACAAAAACAGCATAAAACACGAACTTTCCCAAGTAGCCTAAATTGGCGACCAGTCGCCATTCGCAATTTTGGTCGCCCCGACACTCTTCAAGATAGCCTAAATGGCGAAAAGTCGCCTAATCTGGCAGCACTGTCAGAAATGTCAAAAACAGACATTTTGTCACTCAATATGTATCCGTTCGGAAATATGTAGGGCGGCCTTTTTTGATCGATGATATCAAAATATTGAACAGTCAGCAGAATCAAAAGCTACTGTTAGACTATCATAGGAACACATTGTGTTAATTATTCATATCTTGAGAGCCAAGGTATTTCTTGTCTTTGAAATCCCTCAATCTGATCTCCTAAATTATCACCATGTCCTATGAAACTACGAGGGTCTACCTCGTAGTTTCTTACTAGGCTACCGGGGTGTAGTGTAAATTGTAATTGACGACATGATGAATTAATTTTATTCTAATTCAATAAACCAACGAATTATATCATGTCCTGAATTAAGATACTTAACAAAAAAAAGTGACTATTTTGTTTACAATAATTATCCAACGAGCTTACATTAGGTTCATAAAAATCAGGTAAGTAAGGCAGGCAGAATTGCGTGTCTTATAATCCAGCTTTATAAAACAACCATGGCAAGCAATAAATATTCATCAAGTAATATAAACAGCTTTGCAAGAACTTGCGTAAGTATACTTGGTGATCACTTGCAAAAGGATGTTGCTAAAGGGAAATTGCCGCTAGTGTAAACGCATCTGGAAGTTCTTGCGCATTATATTGCAGCGAGAACTTGCTAGTTTGGACTTAGCTTTACAGTAGCTTCAGCTTTCACTTGTAACGAATATCCGCAAATAAAAAAATAGAATTTAACAAAAACTATTGCCACAAATCTCAACCAATAATATAGAAAACCATATCATTAGTCTCAACTGCTTTTGCAGTCATGCACACAAAGAACAAAAAAAATCCTTTTATTTCTGAACGGGACTATTTCCTTTTTTTTATTTACTACTACTAGTGATAGGACTTTATATGATTAATCGATTATGATAAAATTATGTAAACTAAATATTTGATTAAAATTTAGTTTTACGAAAGGTTACTTAGTTGAACTAATACCTTGAATGCAACTTATTCTTTAAAAGGCATTATGGTCGCAAAAGATTGTAATGATCGTTAATTATTTTAGATATTTGAATTCCTACATAATCGATAAAGACATGATAAAGACACTATAATAATATCTGGGTAACACTATTGCGGTTTGCCAAATTGCCGCACACGTGCCGAGATTTTGTGATATTTTTACTAAATTATTTTACTTTGCAGTGTTCCCAGAGCGTCGCGAAGCGTCTTCATTACGCAAATATTGTTTATCAACATCTGCATCATCAATTTTGCACCGTGAGTTAATTTGGAATTATTTTGACGTTCAGGGGTGGGGCAAAATGTCTCTCGAAAAAGTTCGCCACGTGTCCTATATTCTCAAATTTGCTTATTTTACATTTATTTTAGGTTTCTACGTCTTAAATGTTCTTAATTGTTATTGTAGTTGTTATGTATGATCGTTATTTATACACGTAAAACCGGTGTTTTGCGGCGCCTTTACGCCAATAATTGAGTTTGTTTTTCCCGGATCGATTAACTTTCGCCCCCTGTTTTTTTAATATACTTAGTATTATGACGTATTAAACAATAAAATATTTGCGCGTAGATGATGACTTGCAGAATAATTGCAGCTTTTTTCATTTTCGATCTTATTGATAGTGGGTTGACTAACCTATACTATGTAGGTACTTAGGTAGTAACCGCGCGAACATACATACTATAGTAAGTTCGTAACTACGTAGTTTCTCTACTTTCAAGTAAGATTTTAATGTTTACAAATCTAATTGTATTATATACTTGCACTCAACACAATTTTAAAAATACTTTTGACCTGTAAATATTGCGAATAAAATGTATTATTGGTTTTTTAATTAGAAATACCTATTTTTTACAAAAGAATTTTAATATTACCACAAAATTAACATTATATATTCATGTGTAAATGAGGGTAGATTCCAAACTATTCTTGCACTTCTAAATTTACTTGCATGTTAAGGTATAATATAATAATCTTTAATATATTTAAAGATTAATAATAAATTCTTCTTATTTTACGTATTGCTAACTAATGTTATGTTATTAGTTCATTTAGTTTGCTTAGAATTAACAGGAAGTTTTATCAGTTTTTTTTTCTAAAGGTTTAGAACTTACTGATTAGAGAGCTTAGTCTCAATTCAACCAATGAAAATATCTCATTTGTTAATAAAATTGGTGAAATATGAAAATTATAACATATCCCATTTTTATGAGTTTCATGACAAAAACTACTATCTACTGAAACTACAACAAAAAATGTAAATTAATCTACTATTAATAACTTTTTATTGTTTATTCAAATTCAACATAATAATGTTTCCGTAAGAAGTCTGGTGATCCTTTGGAAGAGTAGAGGGCTGAAAGGTCTATTCTGACAGGCAACAGATACTAATTTGAACAGGGGTTTCTTGATAACAAAACTGGTTTGTGAACTTTTTTTTAACCTCTGGTGTGTTTTTGATGATATTGTGAGAGGGACCCTTTGTAAGATGACAGGTGTCTTTCAGAAAGAAGGGGTTCTTTGAAAGACGGTAGGTGCCTCAATAGCATATTAGGGTCACAATTCAAAGACAAGTGCACATTAACAGGTGATTCTTTGAAAGATAGCAGTAGCTTACTAAATATTAATAGAATGTTTATTGTCAATTTTTTATTTGTATATATTACCTTATTTTTATGTGAGGACATTGCACAAAGGAAAATGCAATATTTATTAGTTGTGATTTGCGACAAGTCTGTGTTTTTACATCATCTTGTGCCTGGCAGATATTTTCTTTCTTCTTTTTTTCTTTTAAATTATGGCTTCTACCGATTATCTATCGATGATTTCGCCAATGTGAAGTAATAATATCTGATACAAAACAATTGATATAAATTCGTAGAAATAGAATTTTTTTACCATGTCAAAAAACAAAACACGACCCTGATATTTTCTTTACACATTTATCATTAAAAAACAATGTACAAAATGGAATAATGTTAGACTTACACTGTCATGATTTAATATTTATAGATAACATGTTGATCAGTATGTATAGTTTGATTCTTCCATCCATACAAGTTAAACAGACCTGCATTATTATTTTTATTATCCATAGAATAGTTTAACTATTTTGAATGCTTGTTATAGTTTTGTCGGATCCATTGCCAAGCAGGTGATTACTTTATATTGAAACTAGCTTTTGCCCGTGGCTCCGCCCGCGTCATAAAGTTTTTCCGGGTTAAAAGTCCCGATTTATGTTTTCCCGGGATAAAAAGTAGCCTATGTGTTAATCCAGGACATGATCTACCAGTGTGCCAAATTTCATAGAAATCCGTTCAGTAGTTTTTACGTGAAAGAGTAACAAACATCCATACATTCTTACAAACTTTCGCCTTTATAATATTAGTAGGATTAGAGATAATATTATATAGAAGTATAATTCCTGCGGGGGTACCAAATATTTTATACTAACAAAATAGCAAAATGTGATCTAGAAACACAATTGGGTCTCCTTGAACAACACGTAAGAGTGCCAACTGAGTCTAGTTTACATTTTATTATTGAGATTAATGTAATCTTTTCAAAGCAAAAATATTCACAGTACCAAATCAGTTAACAGAATGAATAAATTCATTTTAATTTATTACGTTTTTATAAATATGCATGGCATTTAATGGGATGTCATTGCTTGCTTGGTTGGTTAAGTAATTTATACCACCTATAAACTCTTAATAGTAAAATTTTCCCACAATTTACCACATTGTTGCAAAGTAAATAAGACAACATAAAACAGTTAAATTCGTCATTTTTCAGAAATTATTACTATTCTACGTTTATTGTTGGCATAAAGGGAGGTTCCAATATAATTCAAATCCATTATCGATAGTTAAAGAATCTATTTTGTTCACGACAGAATGTTCGATTAAAAAGATTCTATCGAATGCTCGTCAGACGTCTTTATGCGTACTTGTCGGAAGTTACAAGCCTCCCTCTCCATTAGATAAACATCTTTCTTTACACATTGCACCCGTTCTGCCTTGATTATCAGCATTTCTTCAAGCACTACTTTGTAAACAATGTTTTAAATTTTAATACTCTGTCAAATTATAATATTGCTTTTGTTATATAAGTATTCAAAGGAGATTGTCATTAATTGTCAGTTATAGTTTCCCACATAGAACAAAAAAGAACTAAATAAATCGGCCTGTTTGTAACCACTACCGGAATTTGCTGTTTTGAACCGAGATAAAAATAAATGATTCCGTTCGAAATCAGGACCCGATTCCTGAAGAAAGGCCAGTTCTGCATATTTGCTTTATGTTATGCATTTTAAGTGTTTGATTTTATACGGCTTATTATATCCAATGCCAAATGCAAACAATTCAGTTTTGTAAATATTTGTCAGAATACTTTGAAAAAAAAAAACAGTCTAAGTGAGAATCTCCTATTTTTAAGTCGGTTAAAAGAAGTGACCGTATTATTTTATATACATACATACATACTCACGCTCTTATCCCATAAGGGTAGGCAGAGACTATTGAGCGCCACATGTTACGATCTTGAGGGGCCTCTTTTGCCTCTTCCACATTCATAGTTCTTCTCATACATTTTCGCCTGTTAAGGGTACTCCTGACCTGCCCTTTTCGGTGAAGATCATTTATTTGATCAGACATTCACATTCACTCGATAAATACCTTTCGTGATCCGTGTTTCATCCATCCTCTCGACGTGCCTAAACCATCTTGATATATTTCTTTCAATGAAATGAAATGAAATAAATTTATTCGAACCCATAAAATGTTATACATTATTTAGATTCAGTCAATATTAACTCTACCACCAGTTCGGAAAGCAGTTCTCACTAGAGAAGAACGGGCAAGAAACTCTAGTGTTGCTCTTTTCAAAATCAGTTCAAGGTAAAAAATACAATTAATAATAAAAAAAAAATAACATGACATAAATCTATTTGTTATTTTTGTTTAGAGTAGTTCATTAATCTTAGTCACCACATCATTGTGCAACTTCATCGATCTCTTATCATATTATTCCTCACGCGCTCAATGGTAACTCCACATATACTCCGTAAGGAGCGCATTTCCACCGCCTTTATTCACTTCCATACGTAAGCATATATTTCTTTCTAATTGTTGTTAAACTTAGCATATTGCCTCTAAGAGAGTGTAATCTTGAAAAACAATAGTTACATTGTTTGTTTTGTGCTACTTACCGAATACGTGTATACAATACTGTTTACTCAATTTAAATTGTGCCGTGCATGTTAATTATAACATTTTTGTAGAGGAAAGAGTAATTTTGTAAATGAATGTACTTTTTATGTCGTTTTACAACACGCGCAGAAATTGTTGCATGTTAATCTTTCATCTTATCCTACTCCATTAGGGGATCGCGTCTGCGTAAGCCTCACTACACAGAGGCTCTTGGCTTTGTCGTTACCACTATCTAATTTAGTCAGGGCCGGCCTTAGTTATTCCGGCTACCTTTATTTTTTAGGGCCTGTAGCGCCACCCCCCCCTCTTCCCTAGAGCCTTTAGCGCCCTTAGAACCTGATGCTCTGGGCGAAAGGCCGAGCCCGCCCTATCCTAAAACCGGCACCGAATTTATGTAAAAACATTTTAGCCTCGTAGTAAAATCCTAATATTATAAATGCGAAAGTTTGTACGTATACTATGAATGGATGTCTGGATCTATGGATGTTTGTTACTCTTTCACGCAAAAACTACTGAACGGATTTTGATGAAATTTGGCACACAGTTAGATCATATTCTGGATTAACACATAGGCTATATTTTATCCCAGGAAAATAAAAAGCGGCTTTTATCCCGGAATAACTTTTTAACGCGGGCGGAGCCGCGGGCAAAATCTAGTATAGCCTAAAATAGTGAGTATTAACCAACCATCTTCACTACATTTCTACGGATATTTTAAAACGCATGTATGTTTTGTTTTTATATATCTGCTCACAATAATAATTGTTCTCGTTATCAAATTGCGCAGATTTCCTGGACTCGTCACAAGATTTATGAATTTATCAAAACATAGAGTATTTCTGTTGTGTAGCTACTGGCTAGCTCTTGCCGTCAATTGGTAATAATTAAAAGCAGTAAATTTCGAAAGTCTTCATCCGGTCGTTTAACATCAAGTGTCTAGCAACTGCTTTTTTAGATGTCTTAGTGGTTTGCAACTTTATATTAATACATTAAATGTACACATTTTCAATGCCCATTTACATTTTCACATTAATCAATGTGTCATCTATCGATAGATAGACCGATGGAACAAGAAACAATTCAGTAATATTATTTTTTATGATGTTAAAAACAGGAGCAGTGTTTTATTTGAATCATTAGTATAGAATATTATATTGCGTTGTACACCTATTCAGAAAAGGAAAATTGAAAATAAAAACTACGTAGTACTTTGTTTTCAAACAGTTTAGTTTGTCATGTAAAGCCATCTGCCAACTCGCACTACGCCAGCGTGGTGGACTAAGGCCTAAACACTCTCAGTAATAGAGGAAGCCCGTGCTTAGCAGTGAGACAGTATCTTATACATGCAGGCTTTTTTAAAGCCGTATAACAACGCATGCGTACATCTCTCAGTTGTTTTGTCTTTGCAGGGAAGCATCGTTAATGGAAATGGTATCTGAAGCGAAGGTAAACGGCGGTGAGATGGAGGCGAACACCGAGGTCCTGCCAGCCCTGGCGGAGAAGCCAGTAGGGTTGCCACCCGGCAAATACTCGCTCGTCGGATGGGACATGGATACCACCGGTAGACGGTTAATTGATGAGGTGAGCTTTCTAATTCATAATAATAAGAATATCATCTTAAAATTAAACACTCAGTTTGATGTCAAGAACGTTGTTTTTGATCGGGAATTTCCCGGCGATCGCATCTATATAATCAGCGCTGCAGTTTGTTATATCGGTAATTCCCCAGTAAATGACATTATCACGAATGACGTAATATTATAACATTCTTATAAATAACTGATGTCCGTAACGTAGTTATAATGATTTCTTATATTTATGCGAATGTTAGACATTGAAATAAAAATATTTTGTGAATTTTATCGCGGTTTTTAATTTATATTTTCTCCTGATGTTTTGAAGACTTTACAGCCTTCATAGTTACGAGGCAGACTGAGGTGTAAGTTGTCCGAAATGTTAATGTTACAATATCTACCTTCATTATCATAAAAAGAGCTCACAGTGTCTTGAGGTCTGGCAGTTGGTTTTTTGGGGTCCGATTTAATTAAATGTATAACTGGATTCCTGGCCTGTACAAGCTGCCAACCATCTTCTCTATTGAAATTTGGATTTATTAAAATTTCAATAGTCTTGCAGATTATCCTAAATAGGAATCAGTGTTTTTTGGCAAGAATTTGTGGTTAGTCAAATCTAAGGATTACCTTATATCCAACATTAGGCTCTTAGCTAATGCTTGGAGCCTTGAATGTTAGGGAACTGCAGACTTCGTAGAGCGTCGCTGTTTCACGTCAGCTGTTCTGTTACGCGGGTCTCTACATTTCTTTTTGTTTGACCAATATAAGAGAGAACATAGTCACAATCAATCTTGTATACATCTGATTCTTGTAGTGGTATATGGCACTTGAAAGGTGGTAAAAATTAACTAATCTTTTTGGACGGCTTGAAATAAGTTTTGATTGAAGCACACTTCAGGATATAGCCAATCTTGGCGGTGACTCTTCTTACAAGCACATTGGGTCGATGTGGTAGATAAAATTATAGGCAGATTCAGGCAGCAGTAAATTAAAAAAATTGCGCAACCTCATACTTGTATACATGGATATTTGAGCATTTTGTAACTTTTAAAGAATTAATAGTTGTAGTCGGCTACCTCAAAATCATGTAGTTGGTTGTGGTGTACTTATATAGACGCAATTCTGGCGTGGGCACTAATCTATATATGTCTACGCTCATACTTTGCGATGTATGTGTAGGAATAAGATTTTCATGAACTGCTCTAAACAAAAATAACAAATATATCTATATCATGTTATTTTTTTTATACCTTGAACTGATTTTGAAAAGAGCAACACTAGAGTTTCTTGCCCGTTCTTCTCTAGTGAGAACTGCTTTCCGAACTGGTGGTAGAGTTAATATTGACAGAATCTAAATAATGTACAACATTTTATGGGTTCGAATAAATTTATTTCATTTCATGTGTAGGACAAGACCCGTGTTCATGAAGGCTGTAGAGTTTTTGAAACATTGGTAGATGGTATTACTTATAAACTTTCGTAAATAATCTACAAATTATTTAGGCACTTAATTATTTTTTTATTTCATTTTCAAATTATTCTGTTACTTGCCCGCAGATATGCCAGATAGCAGCGTACACCCCAAAGCAGTCGTATTCGCAGTACATAATGCCGTACGGGGATTTGAACCCGAGTGCGCGTCGGAGACACAACGTGCGCGTCGTCACCGTCGGACGCTACCGGATGCTCAAGGACACTAATACTCACAAGGTAATGGATCCAGATGGATGATGATGATTTTATATTCCTGCACTATTTTGTTTATTATTTATAATTTTATAGTACACCAAAAGATTCTATATCGCTCACTTTGTGTTTACTCAGGTACTATTAAAGTTAAGATTATTTTAAACAAAAATACCATATTATTAGGTATGCTTATTCAGCCCTGCCTGTAACAACTTCTAATAAATTAACACCTTCACAGATATTGAAAACAAAATCAGAGATATCCGCATTGACAGACTTCCTGGAGTGGTTGGAGAAAGAGAAGGGAGATGGTAGTGTGATCCTCATATACCACGAACCCAAGCGATTCAGCCCCACCATGCTGCTAGAAGCTCTCACCAGGTAAGTGTTTTTTTATGAACATCTAGCTAGTTCTCTTAAATCAGCTATAACCTACGGCCCGCCGAGCGATTACAAGTGACCTACCACACTTAAAAAATGTCACTAAAATTAAAGAAACTGACCGCAAGGTCATTTGAACTGTATGCTATAACTTATCGTTCGCTTTAACGGTTAGGGAAAACATCGCGAGGAAACCTATATGCCTGAGAATTCTTCATAAAAATTTCTAGGGTATGTGAAGTCTGCCAATCTGCACTAGGCCAGCGTGGTGGACTAGGGCCTAAAACCCTCTCAGTAGTAGAGGATTATTATTATTATTATCCATACACCCCGCAGGCACAAGTTACTGGACCGCTTCAAGTCGACAGTGGCCGGGTTCGCGGACAGCTACGCGCTCGCGGCGGACAAGTGCAAGGCGACGGTGAAGTCGGTGTCGCTGCGCGTGCTGGCGCGCGTGCTGCTCGACGCAGACTCGCCCGCCGTGGAAAGCGCGATGGACCGGGCAACCGCTATATACAGGATCGTCGAGCATCTCGCGCAAGGTAACCAGTAACCAGTAACCACTGGCTTATGAGTGGACATTATATCAATCCCAATAACCACTGGCTTACAAGTGGGCATTATATCAAGTCTGATAACCAGTGAATTATGAGTGGACATTATATCAAGTCCGATAACCACTGGCTTACAAGTGGGCATTATATCAAGTCCGATAACCACTGGCTTATAAGTGGACATTATATCAAACCCGATAACCACTGGCTTACGAGTGGACATTATATCAAGTCCGATAATCACTGGCTTACGAGAGCACATTATATCAAGTCCGATAACCACTGGCTTATGAGTGGACATTATATCAAGTTCGAAGTTAGTGTTTTCAAGAGAACGCTTGAACACCTATCAAAAACTGTGAATATTGGTTGATTACAATTAAAATGCTGTGTCTGGAGAAGTGTGGGTAGTATAAAACCTCTACAGGAAAAGGAATGATTAGCGGTGTAGCTAGATAATCAAGGATGCAAATGCAAAATAAAAGGCTACTTGGCCCAGTCTGTGTAATGCAACCAGTGGCAAATCGGTTAGAGGTTCTGGGTAGGAACAAAATAAAAAAGATTACTGCTTAGGTGTACTATGGTAGCTAATATCTATATGTTAGTACTTGACTCAAGCCCCGCGAATGACGCCGACGTCCGAGTATATAGGGTTTCCGCATACATCTATATATATAAGCAGGGCTTGACAGGTTAAGGTGCAATACTTTTAACACTTGTCATTGTTAAATTTTACTAATGGAAAGACGCATAGTACGAATTCGGCATGACATATCCAAACTACAATGCAAAGTCGTGAATCGTAGTTTTACATGACTTCAGGCGAGCAGCAAGAAGTGGGCGCTGGTGGTGAGGGTCTCTCGGCGAGTAAAGACATGGTGGAGACCGCGCGCGTGTGGGCGCGTCCCGTCCACACAGAGTTGGAGGCGTTGGCCAGCCTTAAGAAAATACTTGAAAGGTAAACATAACACTATGTGTTGCTTGCGGCATCGCCCGTGTAAAAAGCCATTCCCGTTACAAAAGTTATTAGTATTATCAAAAGAAAATCCACAGTGTCATCTGTGCGACCCCAGCACCATATCTTTAGAAAGTCAGAAAAATAATATAATTCCTATGGGAGCAAATTACCTTAATAAAATGAAGCCTTGAAATTAAACTACTATAACAGATTTTATCGCGGTTTTTTATTTTATTTTTCTACCGACGTTTCGAAGGCTTTGCAGCACTTGGTGGTGAAGGGGTGGACAAAAGGAGTGTGTATGGTTATTTAGGTCATTGTCTATCCATGAGCGAAATTTCATCTAAACCCATTCAGCCCTTTCTGTGTTTACTTCGAACAAACATACAATAATTTTCACAAACATTGGCATTACAATTCTAGCAAGATAAGATATTTCTCAGAGTAAGTGACCCAGTGCATTATTATTTAAAATTTGGTTCAGTTCAGCAAATAGCTACCCCATTTGTGTTATATTTTATCTAAAAAGTCACATGGTCGGTTTATATCTAGTCTATGAGTCAAAAGAGTAATATTATTGCAACTTAATTTTCTAGGTTATCACCTACAAATACCGCAATATTCTAGTTAGTTTGATAATATAAAAACATTTGGTTTGTGTGTAACATATTGCTTCGTATGTATGTATGAGCAATGGGGGTGTTTCAGACAAAACACGTTCCGTCCCGTGTTCGCGCCGCTGCTGCGGTCGGCGCGGCCGGAGCGCAAGCGTGTGACCGCGCTGCGGCGTCTGCTCGCCGACGCGGGCCTGCTCTACGACCAGCTCAAGGACGCCTGGCAGGAACAGAAGCTCACAGGTAACAAAACACGTTCCGTCCCGTGTTCGCGCCGCTGCTGCGGTCGGCGCGGCCGGAGCGCAAGCGTGTGACCGCGCTGCGGCGTCTGCTCGCCGACGCGGGCCTGCTCTACGACCAGCTCAAGGACGCCTGGCAGGAACAGAAGCTCACAGGTAACAAAACACGTTCCGTCCCGTGTTCGCGCCGCTGCTGCGGTCGGCGCGGCCGGAGCGCAAGCGTGTGACCGCGCTGCGGCGTCTGCTCGCCGACGCGGGCCTGCTCTACGACCAGCTCAAGGACGCCTGGCAGGAACAGAAGCTCACAGGTAACAAAACACGTTCCGTCCCGTGTTCGCGCCGCTGCTGCGGTCGGCGCGGCCGGAGCGCAAGCGTGTGACCGCGCTGCGGCGTCTGCTCGCCGACGCGGGCCTGCTCTACGACCAGCTCAAGGACGCCTGGCAGGAACAGAAGCTCACAGGTAACAAAACACGTTCCGTCCCGTGTTCGCGCCGCTGCTGCGGTCGGCGCGGCCGGAGCGCAAGCGTGTGACCGCGCTGCGGCGTCTGCTCGCCGACGCGGGCCTGCTCTACGACCAGCTCAAGGACGCCTGGCAGGAACAGAAGCTCACAGGTAACAAAACACGTTCCGTCCCGTGTTCGCGCCGCTGCTGCGGTCGGCGCGGCCGGAGCGCAAGCGTGTGACCGCGCTGCGGCGTCTGCTCGCCGACGCGGGCCTGCTCTACGACCAGCTCAAGGACGCCTGGCAGGAACAGAAGCTCACAGGTAACAAAACACGTTCCGTCCCGTGTTCGCGCCGCTGCTGCGGTCGGCGCGGCCGGAGCGCAAGCGTGTGACCGCGCTGCGGCGTCTGCTCGCCGACGCGGGCCTGCTCTACGACCAGCTCAAGGACGCCTGGCAGGAACAGAAGCTCACAGGTAACAAAACACGTTCCGTCCCGTGTTCGCGCCGCTGCTGCGGTCGGCGCGGCCGGAGCGCAAGCGTGTGACCGCGCTGCGGCGTCTGCTCGCCGACGCGGGCCTGCTCTACGACCAGCTCAAGGACGCCTGGCAGGAACAGAAGCTCACAGGTAACAAAACACGTTCCGTCCCGTGTTCGCGCCGCTGCTGCGGTCGGCGCGGCCGGAGCGCAAGCGTGTGACCGCGCTGCGGCGTCTGCTCGCCGACGCGGGCCTGCTCTACGACCAGCTCAAGGACGCCTGGCAGGAACAGAAGCTCACAGGTAACAAAACACGTTCCGTCCCGTGTTCGCGCCGCTGCTGCGGTCGGCGCGGCCGGAGCGCAAGCGTGTGACCGCGCTGCGGCGTCTGCTCGCCGACGCGGGCCTGCTCTACGACCAGCTCAAGGACGCCTGGCAGGAACAGAAGCTCACAGGTAACAAAACACGTTCCGTCCCGTGTTCGCGCCGCTGCTGCGGTCGGCGCGGCCGGAGCGCAAGCGTGTGACCGCGCTGCGGCGTCTGCTCGCCGACGCGGGCCTGCTCTACGACCAGCTCAAGGACGCCTGGCAGGAACAGAAGCTCACAGGTAACAAAACACGTTCCGTCCCGTGTTCGCGCCGCTGCTGCGGTCGGCGCGGCCGGAGCGCAAGCGTGTGACCGCGCTGCGGCGTCTGCTCGCCGACGCGGGCCTGCTCTACGACCAGCTCAAGGACGCCTGGCAGGAACAGAAGCTCACAGGTAACAAAACACGTTCCGTCCCGTGTTCGCGCCGCTGCTGCGGTCGGCGCGGCCGGAGCGCAAGCGTGTGACCGCGCTGCGGCGTCTGCTCGCCGACGCGGGCCTGCTCTACGACCAGCTCAAGGACGCCTGGCAGGAACAGAAGCTCACAGGTAACAAAACACGTTCCGTCCCGTGTTCGCGCCGCTGCTGCGGTCGGCGCGGCCGGAGCGCAAGCGTGTGACCGCGCTGCGGCGTCTGCTCGCCGACGCGGGCCTGCTCTACGACCAGCTCAAGGACGCCTGGCAGGAACAGAAGCTCACAGGTAACAAAACACGTTCCGTCCCGTGTTCGCGCCGCTGCTGCGGTCGGCGCGGCCGGAGCGCAAGCGTGTGACCGCGCTGCGGCGTCTGCTCGCCGACGCGGGCCTGCTCTACGACCAGCTCAAGGACGCCTGGCAGGAACAGAAGCTCACAGGTAACAAAACACGTTCCGTCCCGTGTTCGCGCCGCTGCTGCGGTCGGCGCGGCCGGAGCGCAAGCGTGTGACCGCGCTGCGGCGTCTGCTCGCCGACGCGGGCCTGCTCTACGACCAGCTCAAGGACGCCTGGCAGGAACAGAAGCTCACAGGTAACAAAACACGTTCCGTCCCGTGTTCGCGCCGCTGCTGCGGTCGGCGCGGCCGGAGCGCAAGCGTGTGACCGCGCTGCGGCGTCTGCTCGCCGACGCGGGCCTGCTCTACGACCAGCTCAAGGACGCCTGGCAGGAACAGAAGCTCACAGGTAACAAAACACGTTCCGTCCCGTGTTCGCGCCGCTGCTGCGGTCGGCGCGGCCGGAGCGCAAGCGTGTGACCGCGCTGCGGCGTCTGCTCGCCGACGCGGGCCTGCTCTACGACCAGCTCAAGGACGCCTGGCAGGAACAGAAGCTCACAGGTAACAAAACACGTTCCGTCCCGTGTTCGCGCCGCTGCTGCGGTCGGCGCGGCCGGAGCGCAAGCGTGTGACCGCGCTGCGGCGTCTGCTCGCCGACGCGGGCCTGCTCTACGACCAGCTCAAGGACGCCTGGCAGGAACAGAAGCTCACAGGTAACAAAACACGTTCCGTCCCGTGTTCGCGCCGCTGCTGCGGTCGGCGCGGCCGGAGCGCAAGCGTGTGACCGCGCTGCGGCGTCTGCTCGCCGACGCGGGCCTGCTCTACGACCAGCTCAAGGACGCCTGGCAGGAACAGAAGCTCACAGGTAACAAAACACGTTCCGTCCCGTGTTCGCGCCGCTGCTGCGGTCGGCGCGGCCGGAGCGCAAGCGTGTGACCGCGCTGCGGCGTCTGCTCGCCGACGCGGGCCTGCTCTACGACCAGCTCAAGGACGCCTGGCAGGAACAGAAGCTCACAGGTAACAAAACACGTTCCGTCCCGTGTTCGCGCCGCTGCTGCGGTCGGCGCGGCCGGAGCGCAAGCGTGTGACCGCGCTGCGGCGTCTGCTCGCCGACGCGGGCCTGCTCTACGACCAGCTCAAGGACGCCTGGCAGGAACAGAAGCTCACAGGTAACAAAACACGTTCCGTCCCGTGTTCGCGCCGCTGCTGCGGTCGGCGCGGCCGGAGCGCAAGCGTGTGACCGCGCTGCGGCGTCTGCTCGCCGACGCGGGCCTGCTCTACGACCAGCTCAAGGACGCCTGGCAGGAACAGAAGCTCACAGGTAACAAAACACGTTCCGTCCCGTGTTCGCGCCGCTGCTGCGGTCGGCGCGGCCGGAGCGCAAGCGTGTGACCGCGCTGCGGCGTCTGCTCGCCGACGCGGGCCTGCTCTACGACCAGCTCAAGGACGCCTGGCAGGAACAGAAGCTCACAGGTAACAAATGACAATACAGGGTTAGGGATTGAATTAGTGTGTCTATAGCATTGATGTATTAAAAAACCCTACATCAATGGTCTATAGTGACTTTGTAGAAATGCTGTCGCGCGTTTCATGATCGCACTTCAGTATTACTATTATTATAGACTAGCTTTTGCCCGCGGCTCCACCCGCGTTAAAGTTTCTCCGGGATAACAGTCTCGCTTTATATTTTCCTGGGATAAAAAGTAGCCTATGTGTGAAGCCAGGACATGATCTACCCGTGTGCCAAATTTCATTGAAATCCGTCCAGTAGTTTTTGCGTGAAAGAGTACCAAGCATCCATACTTACAAACTTTCGCGTTTATCTTAGGATGCGCGAGTAAGCATTGCGCTACCATATCGATACAAATGCGTCATTTTTTTTTCTGATGAGTCCATTTTACAACTGTGGCATTCAGCTGCATAATGCATTGCTACTGCATCGCTGCAAAAAATCGCCGTGGGTGATCTCCCTTATGTTCCCAGAGTCTCTCCGAGGTGCCATAACATGTTTGCTATCGATCCTGGCTTAACAGGAGTTGTAGCGGCGGGTGCAGGCACGGAGTAGTTTCATAGATATCACCACACCATTTTTACAGTATCTGCCAAACAACTGATGTATATTATATTTTTTATGGCTGTTCTACAATTTCTTTGCCCATTCCTTGCATCTGTTTATAAAATTTTCTTACGTGTTACCCAATGCGGTACATGATAGTCGAAACCTCACTAGCCTCTGATGATATATTATGCTGTTACTAGATCAAAGAGGCTTTAATAAACTGGTAATATTTTTAAACTGTCATGATCAATGTATATTTTCAGGTCTCGAGACACAGTTGGCGGCGTTATCAGTGTCCGCGAAAGAGGAGGACATAAAGGAGCTGATTGAGATATTTGACTGCCATTTTGACCCCACCAAAGAGGCGAAAGGCCCGCGACCAAGGACGCCACGCGTCAACAGGGTGAGGGAATATTCTAGAATAATTGTTTGCCCCATTCATCTTAGGCAGTTTTTATGGAAATAAGAGCTTTTTAGTCTTACATTATCGGCACAAATTACTTTTATCAAGCAAAACGTGGTCAGGGATTGATCATTTGAGGAAACTGACAATGAAAAAGAATTACCAACTCTGTATACATTCCTTCGTTTTTTAATTGTTCAGTGGGGTTAGGATGTAAAAAAAAAGATACGATGCGTCTCCGTTTCGTTTTATTGTGATTGCTTGAGAGACTGACGTATCGGTATTTTGATGTTTGTGATTGATCGAGAGACCTACACGTCAGTCTCTCAACCAATCACAATAAAACGAAGCGGAGACGCATCGTGTATTTTTTTTTTTTTCACATAATTGATCTAAAATTTTGCTCTTTTTACAGCCACGGTCTATTAATGAGACAAATGAAGCAGAGGGCAGCACCAGCGAGTCGCACAACAGTTCACCACAAAACTCACCCAATAAGACTAATGGTAAGGTTTTTATATACTTGCAAGTAATATCTTTAGCAAAATTAAACAAAAAAAAAAAAAACAAAAAAGTTTAGGAAACTACTTACCCAAGATTTAAGAAAAGTTGTCAATATAGAATCAAATGGATATGACAAGTGGTAATTTAGATTTCTTATGACATTCGTAAGGAAGTAAACTACGAGGATTGTTTCTCCAAATAATATGAAACTCAGAGCTCATGTAAACTGTCCATGATGTTCATAATATACATTTTTTTACCTATGACTTTGAATAAGCAGACTATAATACAATGGTTGGGTATGTTAATCATTGCTAACGTAAATAAATACTTTTTCAGATGTAGCAGCAGAAGATACTAGTCAAAAAGTGCCTGCGCCCGAACCGGTAGCGGCCAACTAACAGCGTTCACAAAGCTTAGACTTTTCTACCACATAACTATCGTTTAGTTAAAGCCATAGGGATGTGACAAGATACATTTATTCGTATTATAAAAAGTAGGTTAAGTCTCCTTTGGAATTGAACATTTGTTTTGCATGCATCGGTGAACGAGATTATAAGTTTTTTTTTTTTTTTCGTTACGAGTCGACGCCCCATGTTAATCGTTTCATTTTGCTTTACGCATTTTATACATAGTGGATAAATGTAGATGAGTGCCTTAGCAACTCAGTGTAATAAGATAAACATTTTTGTATTGTCATAATATTTGAGTCAAAGGTGTGCGGCAACTTATTTGTTGCCGCTGCAATATTTATATGACCGTTTAAGCGGCGGTTGCAATTATGTTGTTTACAAAATGTACGTTAGTTGTTGATCGCGGTTGGCGATTGGTATGTTTTCATTTACAAAGTGCTTAAAAGGGAGCAATATTTATTTAGGGCGTTGCGCGGCAATGCCGTTTTATTTATGTTATTTATTAGTACGTGTGCAATCACAGAAGCGGATGGACTGATACAAACATCCGGTATTTAAAAAGAATATATTTATTTTTTATCTTGTTTCACTTGTGTTGTCATTTTTATGCTACGTTTCGCGCTATAACATTTTGCTGACTGTATTTTTTTTTTCTACCATAGATATTTCCTTTTATTTTTACCATAAATAAGCTATGTAATAAAAACAGTGTGTACCTTTTAACTTACCTCTAATTTAGTTAGTTTTAACATAGACTGTACATATAATTTAATTTCTTATTTTGTTCAGATCTCTAATAAATATGTAAGTCTATATTTTTTTGTATTATTTCATATAAGTCTGTGTGTTTTGTGCACTTTTTTATTAACTTCGAAATAATATTCAAACGAAAAATTAACAATAATATACTTATTAATTGAGGAGGTTCTTTTCAAAACTTGATTATTCCACTTTCGACAGACAGAATTGACTTTTTATTTGTGTTTGTGTAAAGTTCCTTTTGTTAGGTATATATTGTATTTATATTCTGTAATATGGCGATAGGCTCGACCCCTATCACATCATGGGACGGAATGACGGCGAAAAGTGGGTGCACTAGTTGCGCCTCTGCCTACCCCTTCGGGGACAACAGGCGTGAGTGTATATGTAATATATGTATGTATATTCTGTATATATTGTCTGTAATACATTACGGGTCATTTATAATAAAATATGTGAACCGAATTTATTTACGCGGAATCAAACTGACTACATGTCTTAGTGCGAACGAGGGAGGGAGGTGACTCCTGGCCGCCGGTAGCGCCGTATGCGCTACGTGTAGGGCTTTCAATCCGAGACTCGGTCTCGAAAATTTCGAGTCTCGACGATTTTTTCGTTTTTTTGAGACTCGAGATTGCTGCCTCCAGTCTCGGAAATAACGAGACTTTCAAGACTTAAGTGAAATATTTAAATATTATTGAATAATTTACTAAACCATTAGAATTTTTTAATCAGGTAAACTGTCGTCACAGAAAAAGGAAATTTTAGATAATCTATCGGAAATCGCAACCTAACCTTTTGAAATACAATACGGATCTTGATAAATGAGTACATAATTATTAACATGCAGGTCAATTTTGTCCCGGTAATTTGCTCCCATGGGATATAACAGATATTTTTATTCTAATTCTTGTAGATGACGCTGGCGTCGTACTGTGTTTTAGGGACTTTTGTAGCGGAAAAGGCTTTTAATGCGGGCGAAGCCGCGAGCAACGCTTCGTTGAACATAAAATCAAATCCTAGCTGTTATCTATACTAATATTATAAAGCTGAAGAGTTTGTTTGTTTGTTTGTTTGAACGCGCTAATCTCAGGAACTACTGGTTCGAATTGAAAAATTCTTTTTGTGTTGCATAGACCATTTATCGAGGAAGGCTTTAGGCTACATAACATCACGATGCAATTACTAGGAGCGAAGAAATAATGGAAAATGTGAAAAAAGCGGGGAAAATTATTCATCCTTGAGAGCTTCCATTGCATGCGCTGCGAAAACGGTTCAAGATACCAAAAATATATGTATGAAAGAATTATTCCTCTTGAAATGATCTAAAAAAATGTCCGCGACAGTATATGTCTATCTTTTAAGATTAACTCACTAGAAACGTTTTTATGGTAATCAAATTTGGTCGAAATTAATGCATTATTTGTTAAGAGTTGTATCAACGTCATAGTCATAGAGTGATTCAACGGGAAGGTTTTATGTACTTTTAGCCCGGAAAAACTTATTAACGCGGGCGAAGCCGTGGGCAAAAGCTAGTAACGTTATAGTTATATAGAAGGACGCGGAGTGCACATGTGCATACTACCGCAACTCTCGTAGGAGTCGGCTCTTGGGCAGAGTCTCTCGCTGTTCGAAGAATGAGACTCGAATAAAATATCAAATAAGCATGAAACCCTACGTGACAGTCCCTTAGGTTTTTTTGTACGGTAGCGGAACGTCGATCGTCCACCCGCCATCTGCGGGGCTGCTTAAGTCTTAATCTCTTCTAAGTCTATTACGAGAAGGACGGCTTCACTTACCATAGCGCGACTAGTTTCGACCTTAAAACCTGGGACGCGAGACGGTTAAAAATACAAAACGTCCGGATACTGATCTATTCCATACGTACTGCTAGCGTAGAAGTATCTAGTAAGTAGTAAGTGTCATAGATCTTTTTGTAACGAGATTTACTACCTTTAATATTATAAAATAAAGCCCCACCGCGTCTGTCTTTTTTAACACCAAGTAACTCAAAAACTACCGTATTTGGTACTAGCTTTTGCCCGCGGCTCCGCCCGCGTTAAAAAGTTTTTCCGGGATAAAAGTCCCGCTTTATGTTTTCCCGGGACAAAAAGTAGCCTATATGTTAATCCAGGACATGATGTACCCGTGTGCCAAATTTCATCGAAATCCGTTCAGTAGTTTTTGCGTGAAAGAGGAACAAACATCCATATATCCATACATCCAAACATCCATACATCCAAACATCCATACATCCAAACATCCATACATTCTTACAAACTTTCGCCTTTATAATATTAATAGGAAATAGGATAGAGATAATTTCCTGTGGTCTTTCCAGAGACTCTGGAACGGCCATAGGCTACGTTTCATGCCGATAAAACTGTTTTACACGGTCGAAGCGGCAAGCAATAGCTATTTTGTAATAAAATCAAATCTCTACATCCAATACTGTTTGATTTTTATGATAACTACAAAAATTAAAAAAGTCTGCTAGATATATTAGATCTTTAGGGTGAACGCAGAAGGCGCTCGCAACCCTTTGAATTAAGATAATAATAAATTTATTTCATCAACAAAACAATATGGTTTACATTTTATGGTTTGAAATCTCCCTTTAAGCAAAATCTATTGCTTGTGTTAGGAGGCTTCGCTCTTCCAAAGCTTTCATTATACATAGTGTTACAACGTTCGGTTTCAGATTCCAACACGTCATATAAATAAGTTCTATTTATTTAATTATATAATAATTGATTTAGAATTACAAGCCACAAGGCTCTGTTTAGCGTTACCGGCACGTCTTATAAATCATTCCTACTTCATTATAAAGTAACCTATTTTATCTTTACAATATTTATTAAGTAATATTTAATTAGTACTGGCTGTATTTGATATTTTATGTTATAGAATGGTTTTGAATCGGAATGTGACGTGGCTGGGGAGAATGTTTTATTTGAGTCATTTACTTCATGTATTTTGGAATACAATACACATTGTAAAAACTGAGCCTGAGTTTTACTCTACCGAAATATCCAGCAGTCTTTCTGTGCATCCCGCTTCGTATTTCAATAGTGGTAACAAAGTGATACTATTATTTTTACAAATTTACAAACAGTAGTGATAAATATAGAAAAAACTGAACTAGAAAAAATTGAAACAACAGAACGAAGCGCAACGTGTACCGTAGGTGTATGAATATGATTGTAGTGATATGTGAGTGTGTGTGTTTGTAAGAGTTTGTGATGTGTATTCTATTAAGATAATTTATAATACTATTGAAACGTTGCGGCGCGGCGTTCACGCCCTGCGCCCATTGCATATATGTGATCTGTATGCGACGACTTGCAAAGTACCAGTGTTAGATTTATGAATAGGCCGTGGCCTAGAGGGCCTTATATTTAGTAGATGCCAAAGAGAATATAAATACTACGTTAGAGAAGGTGCGGCACAGTTGACTGGGATATTTTAAGTACTTTACCTAAGCTCTTTTTAGCTCCCGCAAAACAGGAATACAGTGGCGAGACATGTGAGGTAGCACAAATTTAGTGGCCTTAACCAAACTAAAAGCCGTGTTGCCAAGTACGCAGAAAAAATAACACACCGATATATAGCCTATTTATTATTTTTGAGTCATAAGTGGCAAACAATCTAGCAATAAGAAACAAATTTGTAATTAGATCTTTATTTCATATTGTAACCACATCTTGCTTCGTCCAACCTTCTGCTAAATGTTCGCGTACTGTTTTATCTAATATGACCTGTAAGTAAAGTGAAAATATATAAAAATATCGTACTATAACATACTGGTCATGAATAATACGAGGCTTTTAGGTCTACATCCGACTTTACATTAGCAAGAAAACTAGCAGAAATCAACTTCCTCAAGCAACTTTTACCATGTAAATAATGATTTAAAATTTAGTCTGAACCTGTTCAGCGGTTTCGAAGTTTACTTCTAAAATATAAACATCTTCACTAACATCCGCTTTGTTAATATTACGAGGTATGAATCTTGATCATCGAGTGTGTATAAGTCGCGGCACGAAACTCTAGCGCTGAGCGAAACGTGGAGGGGATAGCTGCGCATGGGTACCGTCGCGCACGCAATACAAATTAGTAATTTAATTGCTTAATTAAAAACAGCAAAATAATGTTTTAATGTAAAGTCAAATAGTAAGTCTAGCGGTGAACAAAATGTGGAACTTAACTGCGTATGGGTACTGTCACGCACGCAAATATTACTTAAGTAATATTACTTCATGTTTGAATGAATGAATTTGTTTCAGGGAATTAATGAAATCATTCGATTCCCTTTTCAGAAAACAATGCACGTCAAACACCATTTTCCGTGCCTGTCTTTTCAAAACAGTATTCCTTCTCGGCCTCGGCATTTTCACTGTTTAAAAACTGTTCAAACTTAATCAAACAGTGAATAAACTAACAAACACAACAAACAAATCAACAAAACAAACTTAACAAAAAACAACAACAAAAATTAACGATGACAACAAAACAATTCAGAACGCGACTGTACACTGGAAGTGCGCGGAGCGTCGTATCGGCACGGGGGACGGAGTACGACTGGAGAGCCAATCGGCGCAACGCACGCTCGCCCTTCACTCCCGGTACCCCGCCAAGACACCTTATTTTTTACTTCTGCGCAATAACGGTCAGCGCTAGAGTTTCGTGCCGCGACCAATAACTTACGTCTACCAAATATCAAACAGTTCATAAAATACTTTATTCATCATGTAGGCGAACATAGTTGCACTTATGATAAGATACATATAAGTAAAATAAATTATGAAAAATAAAAAGTAAGAAGCCACACCTCAATATCTCTGCAGCCTTGCATGGCCCGGCTCAGCACCACATCGAAGTAATCCATATGCAGGCGATGTGACATTTCCAACAATGCTATGCTTCCTGTGAGAAAAATATTTGAGTTTTGATAGGGTCCATGCTTCAATGATTATGGTAGCTTGTTCGCAACGTATGCGCAGGCTGAAACCTTAACACAGCATGTAGGCCGCTTTGCCGGATTTTACACCGTGTGAATGTTGGTCAGTTACAAAGTGTTACTAGCAAGCAGGAGCGGATTTGATACGTTGGCTGCCCTAGCACTACGAAAGATTGCCGCACCCCTAAGTGCTGTAAAGCATAAAAAATAAAAAAACTACAGGATTTTAATTAAAGTGAAAAAAAAAACGATAGTAAATGATTTAAATATCTCAATCAGTGTATTTCAGATACTGATTCTTACCATTTCTATTTGTGAGTAACAATGAATCGTTAAACACAAATTGTCTTTCACGTAGACTGTCACGAAAAAAAACAACCAAATTTTACCACCCCCAAATTTTACTTGGCCTATAGTTAAATCCGCCCCTGCCAGCAAGTGTATGATCAAACTCACCTGTACTAGGCAAGCTGGCCACAGTAAGACACACGCCACCAGCCGCCTCCTCAACATGGCTCACGTCCACCAGAGGCTCGGGGTCACCAGCCTTCCACGCCATGGAGGAAGAACAGGCGCACGCATAAGCCCGGAGCGGTATACCCGCGTCTATTAGAGCTAGGGTTGCCACGTTCACGCAAGCGCAGTAAGCGCTGCCGTCTGCCTAGAAATTATGAGTATGAGTAGGCACGCAGTTAAAAGATTGGTCGAATAGTTGCCACAATGTTTATTATAATTTTAAATTCTGTGGTGAAATTACTGTATGTGTATGCTTACATTGACATTGACTCGTCAAGCCCAACTGCGGACGCCGGCGTCCGATTATATAGGGTTTCGTCATACATCTATATGTATATATAAGCAGGGTTTGACGGGTTAATTATTTAGTTATGCTTTGATCTTTTGATTTTTTAAGCAGGATTTTGACCATATTATGTTGTGTAGGATATAGTCCAGTGTTTATTATCCCATTATTTAGTGTTTATATCCCATACAGTGAAAAAACATATTGGTATCCTCTTGTCATAAATAAAGCTGAATACAACATAACAATCTCAATTTCTTATCATCCTCTGTACCTGCAAAACTTCAACGTAAATATCAATCTGCGACCGAGGATACAGCTCCGTCTTGATGGCGGCCGTGAGCGCCTGACGCAGGTGTAACGACATCTCCTGTGACTTACGGTCACCACGCGGCCTATTCTTTCTTTCACCTGAAAACATATATGACGTACTATTACATACATAACGATAAATCTCTCAAGAAATCACTGGCTGCACGTCACTTCCAAAAGGCTAAGGTTGTAGCTAGTGTAACTACAGGACATAATGGAACTTAACATCTTATGTCTCAGGATGACGAGCGCAGTGGAATGCCACACAGTACTTTGTAACTCTAGGTGCTGGATGGTGTTTCTACTGTTTATGGGTGGTCGTATCGCTTACCATCAGGCGAATGGCATGCTCGTCTCGTCATTCGATGCCATATAAAAACAGGTTGGTCTGGAAATCTTTAGGAGAGACCTATATTCAGCAGTAGACGTTCTATGCCTGATGATGATTACATACTTACAATCACACCTTAATTTCATAAGGGGGTAGGTAGTGGAGCATATGTAATTGAGGTGAGCTGTATCAAGCTCTAATTTTAGTGTTTAGGCTGTTGTTAAGCAGAAAATCCACTTTCACATACTCAGCTATCAATTTATATTTATTAGTAAATAAACACACAAGGGGTAGTCAGAGGTGCACCTAGTGCATAGGGGGTGCATCAGTAGCACCATGGTTTCACCATGCTTATTGCATCCCATGCATAGACGGTGACCCTAACGCAATACTGGCTAAGAACCCAGTAGTGATCCAGTGTTCATACTCAAGACCTTAGAGCAGTAGTTGTACCTAGCGTAATTACTGGGCATTATGAGAGTTAGTATCTTATGTCTTCTGGGTGACAAGCACAAAAGTTTCACATAGTACTTTGTAATTCAAAGTTCTGTATGGTGTTGCTACTGTTTATGGGTGATCATATTGCTTAACATCAAGCGAACGATATGCTTGTTTTAATGTTTAACTACAATAAAAGAAGTTTTTTTTTATTATACACATACCTGTGGAGAATGTGGCCATACTGTACTGACAATTGACAACCACACCTTCTGCTAACTGTTTTGACTTTGATGCCTGAAATAGATGACCAAAGTTAAGATACAATCGAATATTATTTATTACTGTTGATACGAAAGAAATTTGGCATACAGATATACACATTGGATACAATTGTAGGCCATTTTTGCTAGGAAACACTATATCGTGTCCGCATAGAAATGGTTGTATGTGTACCGGTAGTATTGAATGTCTGATAACCTGAAACTGCAATGCCTTTCAGAAAGAGGACAATATGACCTTTCCGGTTTTATATTTTTTACCCCTCTAATCACTTCATTTTACCTAGTATACAGCACTAAAGTTGAAGTATCGAACACTGTCGAAAATTACCTCACTCTTTAAGTAAGATATTTGTGGTATTCCCAATGGTACGAAGAAGCATATGATAAATAAAACAGTTTAGTAAGATAAAGTTATTTTTTATTTAGAAATGCAATTGATTATAAATAAAACTCTTCTTAAAAAGATTCTATATATTATTGTAATATTAAGGTTTAAAAAAGTAATTGAAGTGTTTGATTAGATCTGTTATATAATAAAAATACCACAAAACCCCAATCTAATTTTGTGTTTGATAGTTCAGAGTAATTAGGAAATTTTGCTAGAACATTATGTACTCTCCCTTGGCCCCTTTTTGGAGATAAGTAACACAATAGGTTACACACCTGCTAAAATGCCAAGGCATCCACAAGCTAAATAACATTTTGTAAATTATGAATGTTTCAACAGGTATTGATATTACATGTAATTCATGTAAACAATCAAGTAGGTTGGTGTAAGTATTTTTGAATATTATTTTTTCAATTGTTGTGTTATTTTAATCCATTCTAATATAATAATATAAACTCGAAATAAAATTTATGGTGTGTTAGGAAATGTCTGGAATTTTTTTTGAGCAAAGTCTTTGATTTCATAATTTTAGGCTATTTCAAAACATGTCTGTATTTCATTGATTCGGTTAAAATATACCCCATACGGTATTGAATTTCACTTGTTTAAATGCATTAATGTCAAATTATTGTATAAGCATAGGCTTGATTTGGTTTTAAACTCCCTTGAAATACAGGCATATTACACTAAATTTTTTTGATACTTACACTGGTATTTTTTATAAAAATAATTAAAATATATTGGTTATTGATAAGCCTGTTATTCAATAATATATGTTAAAAAATCAAATCTTGACATTATTCTGTTCTTGAGTTATCATAAGATATGTAAGAGAGGTAGTCCTATCACGCTTTTTCTAAGGCGACATCCCACAGTGCGCCGGGTTTCTTTTCCGAACTTTTCTGCTTTAACCGTTTATGTACAAGACTCTAGATCCTTAAACCGGTTTCGTAACGTTCATAAAGCATCATAAATAGTAAGCTTACTTGATGGGGTCCATACACAGCGGCTAAAACTTTTGTATTTCCCTGTTCCAAATAAGCACTCCCGTCGGGTTGTGTGAAAACTCCTAATTTACATCGAATTCTGCGAAGCTCATTTGGTCTACGCCCGTCTAAACGCAGTCCTTGGCTTGACAATAAATCTGGTGCAGGCATTTTCACGAATCCCTTGGAAATTTATGAATATAAATAATTTTTGCACGTGAATTTTGTAAACAACGAATAAACCTCAAAACATTTTTTTGACAGTTCCACAGACTACTCAGAAGACGGACAGTTCAAAGTAGTGATGCGACTCGAGTCGTGTTTTTATTGGAGTGAATTTGTCAAACTCGTATTTGAGTCTTGAGTGAAAAAATACTGACTCGAGTCCATTTGCAGTGTTGCCAGATGTTTGACGATTGAAGTCGCCGAAAATTCATTGTGAAGTAGCCTAAAATCGCCGCTTCGTATATGGAGAGGTGAAGGAGCAAAAAAAAACCACCCTAATTTCTAATTTATAGTGGTCCAACGCGGCGAAAATTCAAAGTAGTCTAAAGTCACCCACTTGTGTGGGGACGCGAAAAAAAAAGTCCCCAGTTTTCAATGATTGTGTGTAAGGGGAATCTGAGTACATGTTCCCTCAAAGCTATAAATATCCTCAAATTTGCAATTTTTGGTCGCCCCGACACTCTTCAAGATAGCCTAAATGGCGAAAAGTCACCTAATCTGGCAGCACTGATTTTTATTGCCAATTCAGCATTTTTCATGTGACAGAGTGGCAGAATTCAATTTAACTAATGAACAATAACCATTATATTGTATGTTATTTCATCTTCCGGTATATCAGTATTTACATAAAGATATTTAAGAGGCCGCATCTAAAATTTCGACTATTTCAGTCATCTCTTCATCGTGATTATTTAAAAAATAAACTGATCTGGATTAATTTATAATAGATCGTCGGGAAGACTATTTCAACACTAATGGAATAAACGAGCCAGATTTTTCATATCTTTTTTTAATTTCAATCTCCCAAGTTCTAACGTCTGTTTCAGAAATTTTGTTGTATGGAGACCCAAACTTGTTGCGGTTTTCAATCAAAATTGTGCTTGAAACTAACTAACCATAATGACTGGTTATTGATATAAAAAGTTGCCTACAAGATAAACGCAACAATTTCTTTATTATCAATATAAAGGGAGGTGCACTTATTTTCGCGGGCTAGCGCGCCTTAAAACAAAGAAATTCAAAATGGCAGCCACTTTTTTCGATTTCGACATTGGGTTAGTCTTTAGGAACTAAAGTTATACCCAGATACCGATTTTGAGGTCAATTAGCCTTAAAACAGAGAAATTCAAAATGACGGACACTTTATTAGCGTAAGAAGTAAATGTGTATCAAAAAAGAGGGTACAAGGAATTTATACAATAATTCAACTCGAATAACAGCTAGTCTATCGCCCGAATACTCAAACACTACTCAACGAACCAAGTTATCTGAGGCCTACTTAATTTTAACAGGTTTCTTATCTTAAATGGTATTCTCAAACGTATTTACGTAACGGAGCGGCAACATACCGCCTGACGCAGGTGCTCACCGGGCATGGCTGCTTCGGTGAGTTCCTGTTTCGGGTGGTAGGTATAGAGGAGCCGGCCGTGTGTCACTATTGTGACAACTGCCCAATGGACACGGCCCAACATACGTTGGAGTGTTGTCCAGCCTGCGATGAACAACGCAGCGCTCTCAGAACAGTCGTCGGAGAAGACCTCTCGCTGCCGGCCGTGGTCGCTTCCATGGTCGGCGGCCGGGAGGCCTGGCAGGCGGTGGCCCACTTCTGCGAGACGGTCCTCTCGCGGAAGGAGAGTGCCGAGAGGGATCGCCAGCGCAGTGGTGATCCCTCCCGCCGCCAGACGAGACGTAGGAGGCGTCGGGTGGACGACTGACCGACGTCTCCCGCCCTGTGGATTGGGGGCGTTTGGAGAATTCCACCACGGTATCCCCTGCCTGTCGTAAAAAGCGACTAATAGGGGCCTCCGGGGGTCACGGGTGGGCGGGACGTGCCGCCCACCCATTAGTCTAGCCAACTTCTGTGACCCCCGTGATGGACATGTCCGAGGCAGCGTGTCTCACGCTGCCTCGGACACCAAAAGGCGGACACGGTACGGTGTTTCGGGGGCTTCTGAGCCCCCGCAACAGGAAAAGGACCGCAACAGCGGTACGCGCAGGGGCGGTTGCGGACGAAAACTTAGACGTGAGTCGGAGGAAGCCCGCAGCCGTCCCTAATGCGCCGAAGATGGCCTCTATAAAAAAAAAAAAAAAATTAAAAAAAGGCCTAATCCTATTAGATTGTGTTGTCATCGGCACGCGGGCCGGAACTGCTAGGGAAGTCGGGGGGGGGGGCGTGGTCCTCAACGGCGAGGACGGAACTGCGGTTTTGTGGAGTGTTGGAGTTTCAAGAACTCGTTCTTATGGCGGATGGCCAGAGTGATTTCGTCTTCTGGATCGGTTAATACGGAACGCGGCCGTCTCCGCTTGGCGCGGTCGAATGAAATGAGGTCGCGACTACCGCGACATAAAATTTGAAGTATTACAATGTAAAATGTTATGTTGTACTACTTCAAATTTTATGACTTTTACATTTTAACTTCATGTACGGAACAAATGTGCCGCTTCTTGTATGTCCTACCAACACTAGATGCACTCGCTGGATCGCAAAGAGTATATATAATATGCTGGATGGTGCAAGTCCAGCGAGCTAATAATAATTGACGTACGCGACGTCGAGACTATTCACCTCTGCTATTCACGGTCGTTTTGCATCGTACATCGTGCATGCAAGGATGCCAAATAGTGCCTCAGTAATACTGGTATAGAGGTCACTGAAAGTTGGTAAATGACAAAAAAAAAAAGACGTGTGGCACTCGGAGACTGCCGCGGTAAAGCTATTGCATAGCAGTTTTTATCAACTTAAGTAATTATAATTTTTATAATTTTTTTTCTATTGTCCAAATTACACTCGTGACCTAACGCCGAAACTCTAAGCAGGCAATTCTAATATTTATTACCTCTTTGAACAGATATAAAATGAAAACTTTTTAAAAATTCAAACTTAGAATCGCGTTATCCCGCCACGGGGACATTCTCGTCAAATGCGCGCGTTTGACATTTCGATACGTTTTACTGACTGGAACAATTTTTAAATACACGTTAATTTCGACCTTTTACCGTTTAACATTCAGCTCATATCCTCTCACATATTGTATTCTTACAAGACTGCGATATTAAATTTACTTATGGAATTTTACACTCTACATGGTTGTGATACAGTTGAAAATAGTGAGGGGTGGCAGGTTATTTTCGTTACGGAATTTCTGGATTTGGTCTCCACGCTCAAGGCCCGCGATAGAAGCTATGCAATAGCTTAAAAATGTAAATTTTGTCATTGATGTTGAAAGTTGGTACTTTTGCGTACCTACACAGGTTTTAGTTGGTACATGGTACAAGACCTTGAAAAATGGTACATGTACCAGGAAATTGGTACGTCTGGCATTACTGTGCATGACCTTGCTTGGCTGTACGTCGAGATGGACCGTGCGCAAGGCGCAGGCTTGCCAACTTAGGGCTTTTAGCCCTAAATTTAGGGCTCCAATAAGTGTATTGGGCTTTTTTTAGGGCCAAAATAAATTTTGGGCTATTTTTAGGGCTATAAAAATGTTTTCATGTATTACTGTTTGACTGAACATAAAAAAAAATAAGAGAGGCAAAACGTGCAAGTTTTTACACAAGGTGTAATGCTATAATGCCAAATACACATTGCCGTCGAACCTGTACGAGTCTTCACGATTTCGAGAATGTGAATCTGGCATAATACTCTATGGCCTCATGGGCATGCCATCAAAGACACGCCATCCTACGGCGGCAAACATAACAATTGTTTAAAATCATTGACAATGTAGATCTTTTTACACATTTTAAAAATAAACTAAGTTGTGTGTTAGTTACCTTAATAAAACAGGGAACTTATTTAAATAACATTAGATATAGGTATATACGACACCATACAAAGTAACATTGACAGTATAGGGCTTTTTTTGAGGTTTTTGAATTTTGCATTTAGGGCTATTTAGAGCTTTTTCATATTGAGTTTAGGGCTATTTTTTTTAGGAGTTGGTAACCCTGGTAAGGCGCTTAACTAGAATCTACATGATACAAAATCGACTTATATTATGTTCTCTAGTGTTGGTCGCTGTAGTCTGTACGTGATTTTTTAATCTATATAATTAATTTAGCAATGGCGACGAGTTGGTGTGTTGTGAATATTATTCTTACGCACTAATTTGTTGTATTTTAACAATATAAACAATCTTTTGAAATAAAACAGGATATGTGACTAGTGTAATAAATTACAATAAACGTGTTTGTGTAAAGTAAGTTATGTGTTATTTTGGCATCGAATTTTTAACCCCGGTGGATGCGTGCGTGTGCAATAGAATTAACATAAAAATCGTTCTAATTACTGGTTAATTGCTTTCTAATACATTAATTCGGTTACCTTATATGTTCTTGTGATATAAATATCAAAAATCGTTAGTTTTTTCACGTGATTGTTTATTTATGATGAATTGTATTGATTTTTTATGTATAAAATGTAATTTGGTTGCAGGAGTTGACAATGGACGTCGATGACTCGGCCGTGGACCTTAGCGTGAGGTTGTAGACATTCAATTGGTGCTATATTAATATAGTTATTTTGAATTATGTAATTGTTTTGTTTGGTAGGTCGTTGCCTCCAGAGCTCAGCGAGTTACGAGCGTTGACGGCTAGCGGCCTCACTATAACTCCAGCCCAGCCCCCGCCACACGTAAGTGTTTAGCCCGTATGTTAGACTTTACTTCCGAGTTCTAAAATCCTGGTCCTTGTTACAGTTGCTAAATTTAGAAAACCAATAAATAAAATAATACGTAATATTATACAATTTGCTAAAATTGTTGAAATATTAGCCCTTAGTGCCTATATACATCATATCAATTTAAATCAATTTTCTACATCTCTATACATAAATTTTTTGCTCTGTTTATTAACATCAGTAATATTGTCTAGTCCATCAGTTTCATATAGCCTTGCTAAAATCTCACATTGCTTGAAAGGGCTCAATAAGTGTCATAGTTGCTAGGAGAAATACAATCAATTTAAGTTACTAGCAGTAATTTGGGACAAAACAAAATTTTCTGTTTGAGGATGGAAATAATTTATTGCTCCAAAAAGCAATTCTTGTTTATATTATGTTCTATTCAGGGGGCTTATTATCGTTTTCCATTGGTGGTAAATTTCTTGTACATTACATTTAAATAAGTACCTATATTGGTTATTTTTAAAACCAGTGTAATAGGACTGCTGCTTTCCGTTTAGGACAACATTATAGAATGTAGACAATGAAATTAGTGGATTATAAGACCTAGACTGGCTTGTACAACTTGCTATGTTAATGCCAAATACATTTAAGACCTCATTTTGTCACTATCATCCTTTACAAGTAGAAAAAGACATCACTATGATTAAAATATATCTAACATTAAAGTTTATTTTCAATCAACTAGTCAATAATTAGGGTGACAACCTCAATGTGATGTTTTGCAGTAGATTTTGTGTATGGGCAGTGACACTACACTGCTTAAAATATTGTTTAGTTTGTCGATACGGATTATGAAATGTATAAGGACATTTCATATTCAGTATAGCTCTTAATCATAAAGAGAATTTTTTAAATCATTGTAAATTGTTTATAAAATTTCTTGATTTACAATAATTATGTGAAAGTTGATTAGTGCATAACTAATAAATTAATACAAATTTGTTGTTTCCATTTATGCACCCAAGAAGTACACAATAGTAAGTCAAAATGAATTTTAAACATTTAAAGTAATTTATGTAATATAGATTTTGTTTTATGCCTCATTTATTTTATGGCAACTGTAGAATTCTTATATATTTTCCTCTAATGACTTGTGAAATCAGTATGTTAGATGTAGATAGTTATGTATCTTTATTGCAGGTACCTATTAGTTACTTGTTCTCGCCTCTGTGGCAATTAATGTTTCTTTCTTTCAATATGAAATCAGAATGTTAGACATAGAATTGAAAATGTTTTTTTTTCTATTATTAGTCATAAGTTTACATCATGGATTAGTTTAAAATCATAAATATGTCACAAAAGTAATAAGGATAAAATTCAGAGTAACTACTAACTACTAAATGCTCTTGGTAGTGATTAGTGAAGGGGGCTTGTTCCCCACATTAGGATACTAGGTAAAGCTGTGTTTAGACTAGCAAGTTCTTGCAGGAAAACATTGCGCAAGAACTTTAGGCAATTTTCAATAAGTTTATATGAATGCGCCGCGAGCCCTGCAAGCTCCAAATATGCGGAAGAAAGCTTGCTATGACTTTTAACACGATAAAAATAGCTTGTGGAAAGTAACTCTTGCAAGTTTTCAAACAAATCTAAACACCGCTTTATATTATTTTCAATTATTATTTCAGGCAATTAGGTAAAATTAGTAAAATTTTGGGAATTTCTTCTAATCTAAGGCTTTTCTACCAGAAGTTAAAAGCATACTTATATTACATTATTGCATACCTATATATATTATATACGTCAGCGTGGTGGACTAAGGCCTAAACCTTCGCAGTAGTAGAGGAGGCCCATGCTCGGCAGTGGGCAGTATATAATACAGGGCTCATTGCATTGCATACCTATAGGTACCTATACACACACACTACACCTGTTTCAATACATTTTAATATTTTCCTCATCTTATTCAACCTCAGTATGTAATGATTAATGCACAATAATATAGAATTCAGTAATAAATATCCTCAACCCACTCGCCATAAATATATTTACGTAGAAATATTATGTTGTATTTTAATGCATTTATAATTAACACTTGATTACTTAGTTAAACACAATCTTAATATTATTAGAGAAAATAAAAAAAAAAATACTAATAATATTTTGGGGTACATATTTTAAACAACCGTTGAAATTAATAAAGGTGAGATTCCTTACAGTTTTTCTTATTCAATAGCACAGAGTATAGACTATATGGTAACTGAAAGGAGATATCCTCTTTTTATATTATAGGTAGGTGCTGAGCTCTAATAAAAATCTAACCAAGCTCAAACTTTATGGATATTAAAGGGGCAAAAATATAGATCTTGGATCCATTAATAAAATATTTTTAGATCCCTCCATTTATAATTAACTTTTTTTTAAACTTTCATCTTTAGTGCAGTTTTTAAGCTAAATAAAATTCATTTATCTCAAAATCGGAAGACTTTTGGGAGTACTATCCAGATATATATAAAGTGTCCTGGTTAGAATTTTAAGCCGTTTTTGGTCATGCCCTTTGAGGAAATGAAATTATGAAACCAACATTTTGGGTAACGTACTTAATACCCAATATGCCTTCGGTAATTACGGGTTTTTGTATATAAAAATCGATTTTATATGATTCTCAAAATACCACACACACACCACGCCTTTTATCCCCGAAGGGGTAGGCAGAAGCGCAATTAGTGCACCCACTTTTCGCCGTGCGTATTCCGTCCCATGATGTGATAGGGGCGAGCCTATCGCCATATCGGGCACAAATTCCAGGCTCCGGCCTGATACTGAATGTAAAAAACCCATTATCACTGCTCGACCCGGGAATCGAACCCAAGACCTCAGCATTGCTGTCATACTGTAATACAACGAGGCAGCCCCAAACTACCAACTATACACAAAATTGCGAATGAAGCATGGATTTATAATAGTTGTATTCCTGACTATCATAAAATGTGGGCGTGATGATGTACAGTAATTAATTGTAATATTTGATATGCGATTAACATCTTTCCTTACGCTGTCATGGATAGATTGACAAGGTCAGTGCGTAATTAGAAATGTTATCTGTGTTTACGTTTGTGTCGTGTTGAGTCTTGTAATTATATAGTTCCACCTAATAATGAGATACCATAATTATGGAATTTATTGTCTAAAATAATAATAATAATACCAGCCCGGTATTAAATACTGTCCCACTGCTGGGCACGGGCCTCTTCTACTACTGAGAGGGTTCAGGCCTTAGTCCACCACGCTGGACAAGTGTGGGTTGGTAGACTTCACATACCTTTGAAATTCTTATAAAGAGCTTCTTGGGTATGCAGGTTTCCTCACGATGATTTCCTTCACCGTTAAAGCGAACAATAATTGATAAACAATACACACGTAACTTTGAAAAGTCAGAGGTGTGTGCCTTGGGTTTTGAACCTCCGGACATTGTCTAGGGAGAATAAATATTAGAATATATCTGGTTAAGGTCCAATTTCAACAATTTCTTATTTAACGTGCGTTAGTTAATCGGGCATTAAAATAAATGCGAATGTTGAAGTATCCCGCGTCCCATGAAAGAACGCCTAGTTAAGGGCATGGTGGGACACTCAAAATCCTTAACTGTCTGTTTAGATAGCAGACTCTGACTGTTCAAGTAACTGACAGAGCATGGTTAAATTAGGCTTTAATATGATTTGTCAACATCTTAAATTTTTCTATAGGTCTATCTTTATAGGTAGTTAGGTTAACGTCATATATCGTTTTTTTTATCCAATCCCTCATGCAAATAGACCAAGATTTTTGAATGTCTACTTCTTTAAGCGCGTTATGAAAAAATGATGAGTGAAAGAATCATGGCAAGTTTTTACCTGAGTGTTTCAGTTAGCGTCTAAGATTAAAATATGTAAAAACAAATCTAATTTAAATATGTAACATTTTCCACAGTTTTAGTTTTACTGTTAAAAGCCACAAAATTATGTTTATAATTAAAAGTAAATCAATTGTACTTCCGGTTTCGTTACTTCTGATCTGTAGTGACTAGTTATATTATAAACTTCTTGGTAGTGACATATAAAAAGTGTTGCCACCTAAGAATAAAAGTGGCAGAACACGGTAGATATTACATTATATTTTTATATCAAAGACGTGATAATAATATGTAACGATTATTCTTGAATACTAATACTGTATTAAAATAAACACCGAATGGATTTTTTGCCATTCAGTGTTAAGTTGGCGTAAAAGATTGTTCCATTTCTCATGCTAGAAATTAATTATAAAAGAAGTAATAGCAACCCAGCCGATGACAGTGAGCGTCTTATTATGATATTTTGAATTCGGTTTATTTACATCAGTGCCAGTGGTCTCGAACCTACCGATTTTGGGCCAGTCCTACCGAAATACCGAAATGACATGGTTTTTCAACGATTTTTTGAAAGCTAGAAGATTCTCCCGATTTTTCTACCGATTTTCAACGATTCGAAGATTGATTTTTCAACGATTTTGCGATTACTTGGTTAAATATGTTGCTGTTTGGGGCGGCAGGGGACAGTATTTTTAAATGGGCGGCAAAATTTGTTTAAAATTTTTATATTCATGACGGGGGGGGGGGGGGGGGTGTATGCGTGACTCTCGTTTGTTAAAATTACCCTTCTTTTGAAATTAAGAGGGATTTCATTGAATATTGCTTATTTTTTTTGCATATACCGATTTTTGCTCCAATATATCAATTTTTCTTGGCAACTCTACCGATTTCACACAAATACAGCCTACATCTGCTATCATATCTCATTGACAGATAAGTGATAACCTTTAACTATGACTTTTGTTTTAATTTTCCCTTTTTATTGGGAAGGCAAAGAGTTCAACTGGATGCATAAAGCAGCAGACCGGGCTCTGTGGCGTATCTTGGGAGAGGCCTATGTCCAGCGGTGGACTGCAATAGGCTGATGATGATGAAAAGGTTCAAACCCATACAGCCTCGTCTTATGTGATATTTTTGTTTCTTTTTTTTTACTATGTACTATGTCGTAGTAAAGCAGTGGCTACCTTACCAAGACGTTATCGAGCAGTTTTGGCGGCAACGAAAAAACACTTGATTGGCACAGTTAATTCAATTCATTTCATTTGAGCTCTTTAATATAATTATATTGGATAATATACCTCCATAATTATGCAATATAACACTAAGTATCACCAAAATAATGAATTAAAACAAGAGCACCTCATGACACTTTAAAGTTCCCGCCAAAACTCTCTATGAAAATGTTAAATAACTCTTAACTTTTTTTTGTGGCCTCCAAATAAAAAAAATCTTTTTGATTGGGTTCAGGATAAGTATATTCTATCGTTCTAACATTTTTTCATTCCAAGACGCGCCAAATTGATATCAGGTAAAACGTTGTATGGAACTTGCCATCATTCTTTTACGATGCGCACGCATGTGTGACACAAAATTCTCAAGGGAGAAGTTGCCCGCTAAACCACTCATTAAGTCTCGAAAAAAAAGCTACAAAAAAACAAAATAGAAATAGAACCTCTATTAGTCGCGCATGTTGGCACCCTCGTCGCCTACTGTTTTCATATTTATAATATTTATCCACATGTTTCTAGTTTCTACATTCAGAACACGCGTTTTAGTTTCGTACAAGTGTGAATTATATTCAGTAGTGATTTAAAGAATATTTTGATTAATATTATTTACTATTCGTAAATATTAGTGAAAAAAATTGTGCTTATATACTTTTTCAAGTGCTCCAATATAATTGAGGTTAACTATCCGTATATATTATTTATTGATATAAATTAAAATAATATTATTTAACATAATTAATAATAAATATTATTGAATTATTAATGTTAAATATTTATTATTGGTTATTTAATATTTACAAAATAAAGAAATAAATTTAATAAAAAAATTGTGATAAAAATTAATATCCAATATCAAATTAAAATATTAATTTTTAATATTTATTATCAATTATGAAATTGAATAAATAATAAATATTTATAAAAATAAATAAACAAATCAATGAAAATGTTTTGATAAAAATAAATTTAAAATAATCATAAATATTCAAATTTAAATCATTTATTCAGTAATTAGACCCCTAAGGGCACTTTAAAACGTCATTTTTAACAATGTTGTTTTACTAAAAGATTCTACCATTGCTTCGGAAAAGCCCACTGACCTGAGAAGAAGCACCAAGAAACTCAGCGTAGGTCTTTTGTCATTTTTTTTAAATATATATATTTTACAATTTGCAAATCACAATATAACTTCAATTTCTAAGATGGATATTAAATGCGAAAATAATTATTCAAAAAAATGAGTAAACTTAAATTCAATTTCCATTCAATTTAAAAAAAAATGAATTTATTATGAAATTTATTAATCCAATTTTAAAATATTAAATAATCAATAATAAATATTTAAAATTAAGAATCTTATAAAATTGAGTACAAATTATGTCATACATATTTATGAAATTTAAAGAATATAACATAATTATAATATTATTATTAAATTATTAATTTTCAATTTTTAATATTAATTTCTAAAATCTAATTCTCTACAATAAATTTTATTCATCAATCTAAGATTCTTTTAGTTCAGATTTGATGACTATTAATGGTACTATTAAATTTCTATTCTAGTTTTCAAGATGGGTAAAATAGATGCGGAAAGGAGTAGAAACTATTACTATCGAAAGAAAGCTGCCAAGGAAGCTGAACTAAATCGGCAAAGCTTGTCAGTAAAAAAAAACAATAAAAAAAACAGGAGCAGAACGTACTCGTGCTTATAGGCAGCGAAAAAAAATGCTTTCTCAAGTAAAAGAATCATCCGTGACTGAGATTTTATCTATCCCGTCAACTTCAAATTCACGAATAAGTACTTTTGAACCATCATTTCAGTTAGCTACCACCAGTGCTAGTACAAATCGACCAGATGTCTCCACGGTGTCCAGTACTGGCATTGCTGATCATGATGATGATAAATTACACGATTCGTTTTTATCTACAATACACGATAATCGCGACTCTATAATTGTACAAGCTGAGGTGCATATGGCTAATTCTCCTGTGCTTTGTAATCACCGTACATCAGAAAATACTTTATTAGCAGTCATGGAGCAAAACCGACTTATTCAAGAAACTATTTAGCAATTAGCTGACTCCCCGAATGTATATATTTTGACATTTTTTTCTTTTTTATGGCATTGAATGACGAGACGAGCAAGCCTAATGGTAAGGGATACGACCGCCCATGAACAGTAGCATGACATGCTTACAAATTATTTTGATTGGTTTATTCTCGGGTTTAGATGTAAAACAGATCCTGAATTCAAGGCCAATGAAACTGTAGTAACACTAACTTGGCATAGGCATAATGTATTACAATTTCTATAAAAAATAAATAAGCTTGTTTTCGAGACTTAATGAGCGGTTTAGCGGGCAATTTCTCCCGTGAGAATTTTGTGTCACACATGCGCGCGCATCGTAAAATTTCACTCTCATATTTTTTTCATAACGCACCTAAAGAAGTATAACGTCAAAGCTGTGTTAACATAAAGGTGTATTTACACAGGGCTCGAGCGGCAAGCGTGTGCTGCGCCCGCGGTCCGAGCAGCGCAGCTATGCCGAGAGTCCGGACATCGTGCTGCTGCCGGCCGCGCCGCCACACAGGAAGCCCGCCATAGCGACGGTCGCGCCTTTCACCGGTATTATAAGACTATCCCGCCCTCACTGTCCAATCTTTCCCTAATCGTTGATGTCTCATCCTCTCTCAGTGGCCGTCCTGACCCGAGGTTCGTAACCCGTTAGTGGGTTGCCCTCAGCATGGTCACTTAATTCAAAGGGTTGCGAGCGCCTTCTGCGTTCACCCTAAAGACCGGTGTGACCAGAAAAGCCGACTCGCGTCAGGCTACGGGCAGTAGGGTCATTAACAAAAAAAAACGCCCTCACACCCGCCACTACAACTCCTGTAAGCCAGGATCAGTAGTGGCACGCGTTTTATGACACCGAGCGGTGAAGCTCGGCGAGTCTCTGGGAACACTAGTCTGTTTTTATCCCGCAACGAAATTATACAAATAGAAAGATAGGGAGGAGTTGTCATTAATTGTCCACTTCCCTCCATAGCAAAGCGGGAGACAAAATAATGAACTAAGGAGGCATTTTAACCTCAAGTATAGGGACGTTTACATCTAGAAGAGCCAGTTGTAAAGCACCACGGATAAAAGTTAAAGGGTTCTATCATTTCACTGGTATGTGAGAAGTGGCTTTTGTATTTTATAGCAAGTCACTCAACTAAATAAATAATTCACTCAACCTGCAAATTTTGTTACCAGACGTGAGCAGCAAATTGAACTCGACAACGGTGAATGTCTCTATAACGCCGAGTACCTTGCCGCCGCCAGCGCCGGAGTCCCCTCGCGACCCTCGCGATGACGAAGACTCCGAGGATGAGGAGAATGAACCGCCCATACCGATGCCCGGACATCGCGTGAGTAATATCACGTATTCCAGAATGTGGTTTTAAGAGGCCGTATCTAAAATTTCGACTATTTCAGTTTCCATACAACAAAATTTCTGAAACAGACGTTACAACTTGGGGGATAGATTGAAATTAAAAAAAGATATGAAAAATCTGGCTCGTTTACTCCATTAGTGTTGCAATAGTCTTTCCGATGATGTGTTATAAATTAATCAGATCAGTTTATTTTTTAAATTATCACAATGAAGAGATGACTGAAATAGTGGAAGTTTTAGATACGGCCTTTTAAGTGTTTTTTTTTTACATGGGCACGGCAAGGTGACCCCACAGAACAATGACAGTCGATTCAATTATGCCGGTCTCCTTGATTATAACGGTATAATTTGCCATTTGGCCGTTATAAGAGAAATTGTGTTGAGTCGTATGGCTTAGGTGTAGTGGTAACTGTCGCATCTTTCAGTTAGTGTAACTAGACCCTTTTTGCAGAATATTGAGAGATATGGCTTTATTGATAGTGGTAGAGCCATACTCTAGGCTGATTTGTCTAGTTAAAGCTTGAATGAGATTGCACTATTGTATTATTGTCTCTAAAATTAACATGAAGTTACATTTTGCTGTTGTGTTTTATATAGTTAGTAAAATTTTGAAGGTCTGAATTCCTTTCCGTTTTTTATTGATTCCTTAAAAAATTTACTTCCTAAGTGATCCACTCACTTAAGTATCAACTATTTCCAGAAATAAATAGAAATACAATAATTACTGTCTTGTGAATGATATTTGGCCATTGGAAATTCATGCAAATGTTTCCTGACAGGTCTGAAGTATAATACTAGCTAATATATAATAGGCGGCTAACAACTTAGCACACTACCGCGGGGTGGGGACTGGAGGTTTTTTTATTTGTAGCAACAGCACACACAAAAATAGGCAGTGGTAGGATATAATATTATTGTATCTATCTGGATAATGTCCACCTTTACAATGTGTTAAGACGCGCCATAATGACCCCGTAAGTGTCGCGTTTCGAGATTAGCCTGTGTACAATTAGCACCATAAATATCTGTACAAAATCAAAATTTCAAATCGCCTATATACGCGTTAAGTTAAACTGAAAAAAAAATTCTTCGTATGAAGTAAAGCAAATCTCTATTATTTTATTTTTGTGAAGAGAAAAAAAAAGATTAGTAAGAACACAAAAGTATGTAGGTAATTTGAAATTTTTGAATTTGTTCATTTACTTATGCTGGTGACTATGCATCTGGTTCAAATAGGTTGGCGTAATTGGGTGTTAAGTTTGTCCCACAATAGGTGGATCCCACTCTGTTTACCAGAATATGCAGAGGAGTTACTTTGCCGGAATAAAAAATGAAAAATATACCTCTCACCTTGCGGTAGTGGTCAAGTTTGCCGCGTATTATACATACATATACACTCACGCCTGTTATCCTCGAAGGGGTAGGCAGAGGCGCAACTAGTGCACCCACTTTTCGCCGTTATTCCGTCCCATGATGTGATAGACGGCGAGCCTATCGCCATATCGGGCATATTATATAATGTTGTAACGGTGTTGCGTGTGCGTGTGCGCGTCCAGGAGCTGTCGAGCGCGGAGATATGGGAGCGAGAGCGGCGCATGCGCGGGCTGCGCGAGAAGCTGCGCGCCGAGGAGACGCGCCTCGTGCTGCTGCGCAAGATACGGCAGTCGCAGCACGCCGCCGGCCTGCCGCCCGCCAAGGTTTGTGCGTTGTACCAACCACTGATGATACGCAATTATCATACTTTTGCTGTGGTGTTTCTGGCTCTACAAATATGAAATTTAGCACATAGCTACTGAAGTACTAGATTATCTTCACATCTATACATATAAATAAAATTGGAGTGTCTGTTTGTAACATTGAAATAACCGTTTTTTACTACATGTATGTATGAATATATAGGGTACATACACCAAAATAACAATTTTTTCTGTCTGTCTATCTGTTTGTTCCGGCTAATTTCTGAAATGGCTGGACCGATTTTGACGGGATTTTTATTGGCTGGTAACTGATGTAATAAGTAGTAACTTAGGCTACGTTCTATCCAAGGAGAATATGAAGTGGGACTTTTATCCCGAAAAAACTTTAACGCGGGCGGAGTCGCGGACAACAGCTAGTTTACAATATTAAGTAAGGTATTTAATTACTGCCTCGGTGGCGTAGTTGTATTATAATACGACTGCAAAGCTGGGGTCTCGGGTTCGATCCCTGGGTCGGGCAAAGTGATATTGAGTTTTTCTATTCAGTATCAGCCCGGAGTGTGGAATTTGTGCCCGATATGGCGATAAGCTCGCCACCTATCACATCATGGGACGGAATAACGGCGAAAAGTGGGTGCACTAGTTGCGCCTCTGCCTACCCCTTCGGGGATAACAGGCGTGAGTGTATGTGTGTATTTAATTACTGTATTAATGTTGATGCGTGTTGTCAGGAGTGTGCGACGGCCACGGCGCTGGCGGGCAGCGGGTGTGTGGTGCCGCCCGGCGTCACAGTCACACCCGCGCCGCCGCCCGCTCATCAGAACAAGGTACACAGTATAATCCTACTAATAATAAAACGCGAAAGTTTATAACAATGTATGGATGTTTGTTACTCTTTCACGCAACAACTACTGAACGGATTTCGATGAAATTTGGCAGACGGGTAGATCATGTCCAGGATTAACACATAGTCCAGGACTTTTTATCCCGGGAAAACTTAATCACGCGGGCGGAGCCGCGGTCAAAAACTAGTGTATAATAGTGTATTGTTGTCCGTAGCGTTGCAGCAGCAGTGCGACGAGCGTGTCGGGCGGCGCGAGTGCAGCCGCGGGCGGCGCCGGGTCTCGCCGCACGTCCAGCCTGCCCGGCGGCGCCACGCTCACACCCGGCCCTTACCGATCACAGGTACCGACACATTATAATTGCTATACTTGGGACACTTACGCTTGCCGCACACGTTCGGTTTCCTAATTAGGTTTCCTGATCAGGAATTCAGATTCGGAATTCCGAGTGACTAGCGCAAACGTCCGGTTTTTTGTACCAACACGTTCGGTTTGCTAATTAGGTTTCCTGATCAGGAATTCAAATTCAGAAACGTGTGCGCGTTGTTGAACATTTTCCATGTAAGCAGAGCATTCAGGTTTCCGAATCTGAATTCCTCATCAGGAAACCTAATCAGGAAACCGAACGTGTGCGGCAAGCGTTATGCTGAAAATCCCAAAGTCGTTGACGTTTACAAGTAATTCACTTTATAAATGAAAGTGTTTCTAATTTGTGTGCTGAAAGTCTTAAAGCCATTAGATACTAAATGATTATTTTGTAAGATGAGTAAAATCATTATAAGGCTGTTTCTAATTTGTGTGCTGAAAGTCTTAAAGCCATTAGATACTAAATGATTCTTTTGTAAGATGAGTAAAGTCATTACAAGGCTTACACATTGTCTCAGGGTGTCGAGCGCAGTGGAATGCCGCGCAGTAATTTGAAATACAAAAGTCTGGTATCGCTTATCCTCAGGCGAGAACCATGCTCATTCAGTCATTTAACTGCGATATTTCTTTAATCGATGGTGCGACAGTGGCTTCAATGCATCTGATCGTAAGCGAAGTGAAGTCGAAAAAAAATGTCGACCGGTAATAGATAAATGTCACTGATCGGTCGGCACAGTTATTAAATAAATATAATTACTGTAATGTATAATGTTAGATATGACCACGGATAAATGACTAGTCTGATATGTCTGATAGACTTAGTTCACCTGCGTGCTTGGTATTGAAATTTATTATAAAGACGAAATGGACAATTGATGACAAAAAAGTAAGCCCGGAGTTTCTTTCTGCCTTTCTTCTTCGGGTTGTCATCGCTTAGGTAGCTAGTGAAAGGCTGGTAGGTTGCTAGGGCCTGTAGTGTCCTCACCGTCGAGGATCATGACGCGTTCCTCCCATTATTTTTAATAAAATTAATTCATAGTTTTTTTTAACATCTCTTTCCTGCCAGGCCAAGCTTGGCTTTGATTTATTTATCATATGGTTTGATTGATTTATTTAGTTATATAAGTGATTTTTGTAATGATAATTATTAGTAATTGAATGTATCTTGACTTATCATAAGTGCAACTATGTTCGCCTACGTGATGAATAAAGTATTTTATTATACTTGCAGTCATCAAGCAGTGGTGCGGCCAACATCACTCCCTCTGTGACTATAACGCCGGCGCCTCCGCCCGCCACCCAACACGCGTCTTCAAAGGTAAACACAAACACAAACTCTTCACCGATATATCACTTCAGAATTATTAGTATTTTGATCCTGTATTATGAATTTTTTATACATGTTAATTGGCACGCTGGAGAGTGTGGGTTCAAAACCTTTCGACTTTTTTTTTCAATGTTCCTATAAATTCAAGAACATTATCCAGGCACTACATGGCCATTAACGTGTACAAAAAATCATAATACAGGATTAGAAAAAAGTTTAGTGACTTCGTTTCAGTGAATTTACCCCTGTAAAGGAGTAACGCTGAGTTAGTAATTGTAATAATTGCTACAGATGTCGCTAGTAATCTCCTTTAAGAGATTAAATACGGAACTTGAAATTGGACAGCCGAGAGTGGGGTCGAAATAGCTCAATTGGCAGAGCACCGGACTGACAGACTGCCTCGGTGGCGTAGTTGTATTACAGTATAACTGCAAAGCTGCGGTCTCGGGTTCGATCCCCGGGTCGGGCAAAGTGATATTGAATTTTTCTATTCAGTATCAGCTTGAAGTCTGGAATTTGTGCCCGATATGGCGATAGGTTCGCCCTCTATCACATCATGGGACGGAATAACGGCGAAAAGTGGGTGCACTAGTTCCGCCTCTGCCTAGCCCTTCGGGGCTAACAGGCGTGAGTGTATATGTATGTATATGTCAGAGCACCGGCACGGTACGCTGGAGGTCGTGGGTTCAAATCCTGCTTTCGACTGTTTCTTTTTCAATGTTCCTATAAATTTAAGGAAATTTAAGAATAGTATTTTGATGATATGGTAATGTTACAAGCCGGCCCAGGACAATTCGTCCGTCACAAGTAGCACGAGCGATGCAGTGAGTATGGAGTGATTTCAATTTATTATTATTAATTAGAATAATAGTAGTTCTTATGTTGCCACAAAATGACATACCTGATGGTACTTGCTACATACAGTTTAGTCCAAATAAAATATCAATGAAAACAGTGAATAGAGTTTGGTCCCAATAAAATATCAACGAAGATAGGGATGATAACTTCATAGCATTATTTTGATCTCAGATAAACAAAAATGAAATACACATCATGTCTGTATCTAGTGGCAACCAGGGCACTTATTTTCACCATGTGTGTTTCGTCCCATGATGTGATAGAATGCGAGCCTATCACCATAGCGGACACAAATTCCAGATTCCAGACTGCGGGCTGATACTGAGCAGATATACCCAATATCATTCCCGACCCGGGATTCGAACCCGTGACATTAGTTCTAGAGTTGTTTAATACAACTATGCCACCAAGGCAATCTCAGACGTATTGATACTCGATAATAATGACCTATAGCTATTTATAAATTGACAATATCCGAATATAGTTTACGGACTATTTTAGAATGACGAGCGGACTGTTTATGGTTAAATTTCATTACAGGCAAGTTCCCGCAGTTCAGAGGACACCCAAACACCAGCCCAGAGACAAGCCGCTGCCAAACTAGCTCTCCGGAAACAGCTAGAGAAAACTCTGCTACAGGTAAAACTTTATTTATTATCAGACAAGCAGTTATAAGAAACTCATAACCGCCTGTATCCTGTTAATCTCTATTTGTGTATTATTTTTTAAAATTTGCAATGTATCTGTCTAGTCTGTTCTTGAATGTGTTCGTATTCTGAGCTGACACCGCATCTTCAGGTAGTTTGTTCCACGCTTCGACCACTTTATTACTCAGAAAACAATGTGGTTTTAATACAATAGTTTTAGTATTGATTGTCAGTAAAACGGAATTTACTGATTTTGGTGCTTTGAGAAATTTGTTTGTGGTATTCATGTCTACTCAGATAGTGACCACTGTATAAGAGGTGTGGTGTCCATCGGCATAAATGTGTCGACTGGCGAGGAAGAACCGTCTCTTGTTAGTTGGTCCCACTCCCCATACCATCAGGAGCAGTGGAGCCACTGCCATTCCTTCAAAAAAATATTTAACTGAGTATACTTCCAGATCCCGCCCCCCAAGCCGCCGCCGCCTGAGATGAACTTCATCCCGTCACCTAGCAACACCGACTTTGTTTATCTTGTTGGATTAGAACATGTCGTGGATTATCTTACAAACGAAGATCGGTAAGTATACAGTTTTGCTTATGTTGGTACTATCATGTACCAGAAAGAATGGAGTTTAGGATCTTTGTGATCCTTAAAGCTCTAATATTTATAACTGTTGGCGTACTTTATATTGAAGGCTTGTATTCATTCACAAACGTTACTTAGGTGTTAGGTACGGAGTAAGTTTTGTGATAATAAGTCTGTTTCTCAGTGTTTATGACATGACCGTCTTCACAGTGCGTAAGCATAAGGGTGTTGTGATTGGTTAAAATTGAAATACGACATGACTTTGATTGGCTGTCAAATGAATAAAGTTGATACGTCAAGTCCCGCTACGGACGCCGGCGTTCGAGTATATAGGGTTTCCCCATGTATCTATATATATGTGGGGTTTGACAGGTTAAACAAAGCTAAAGAGATCAAGGAAATTGCTGACTGTACATATTCGGGCGCACTGTGCTTGCGCATAGTATTGTTTGCGAATAAGACTGAATTTCATTGATTAATTTAGTTTGTTGCCTTAGTTTTAGTTGTAGTAGTTACTAGCTTTTGCCCGCGGCTCCGCTCGCGTAAATGAATTTTTCCGGGCTAAAAGTACGTAAAAACCTTCCTGTTAATCATTCTATTAAAAAAAAAACACATCAAAATTCGTTGCGTAGTTTTAAAGATTTAAGCATACATAGGGACCGACAGCGGAAGCGACTTTGTTTTATACTATGTTGTGATGATAGTGAAGATGTATAACGTGTGTGTTATGTGTCAGTATGCCGCGTTCGTCGGTGCCGGCGGTGTGCGCGCAGTGCGGGTGCGACTTCACGCCGGTGTGGCGCTGGGAGCGCGCGCCCGCCCGCCGGCTCGACGCCACCTTCACACCGGGCGGCGGCGCGCGGCGCCTCTGCGAGCTGTGCGTCTCCGGCAACGTGAAGCGTGCGCTCAAGGCGGAGCACACCGCACGACTGAAGACCGCGTTCGTGCGCGCGCTGCAGCAGGAGCAGGAGATCGAGCGGCGGCTGTGCGCGCCCGCCGCCTCGCCCCCGCCCGCCGCGCCCGCACCCGCGCCCGCCGCACCCGCGCCCCCGCCCGCGCACTCGCACGCGCCGCACGCACCGCACGCGCCGCACGCGCACGCGACGCACGCACCGCACGCGCACAGACCGGTCAGTATACATACAACACGAGCGTGGCGTTACATAAAAACCAACAACGCCACACATAATCTCAATTAGCACAGTACTGTATGGCACTCCACAGCGCTCGTCACCCTGCGACAAGATGTCTCATATTTTTTTGTTTATTTCTGCGTCGTGGCAATTTGTCATAATTCTGTAACAATAAGCCACTTTTTTGTCTGATCTGTATGTTTTTTAGCATGGTAAGCACTTTTAAGTGAAGTGTCTCAATCCTTTCCGACAAATCTATCTTTAAAAGACAGGATGCTGAGTCTTTTCGGTCTCCTGTGATGCAGGCCACTGTCACCATTAAGTCTTAAACCAAGTTCGTTTTGATCTTTGGCTAGTCTCTCCTGATATTTCAAGCTGTGCTCTGTCTAAGTCTCATAATACCCAGTTACGCTGACTACAATGTCCTTGAAACTGGAGAACCTAACATTTAATTTTACATACAAAATCTAACCTAAATTATTTATCAATTACATGATATCGCCTCTTATAAGTACGACAAATGATTTTTTTTTTTCATATTTAAAACCACTGATCGAAACTAAAGTAAACCCTAAAGTAATACATTGTGTGTAATGTGCACAGGCATCTCGCAGCTCGTCCCGCAGCAGCGCGGCGGCCGCGCCCCCGTCCCCCGCGCCGCCGCTCACACCCGCGCCGCCCCCGCCCAGGTACGTACCGCTATAGACATATGGCTCATTTTGGCACCACAAACTCGATCGACCAAATGTCCGTCATACATATATACACAGGGTCATTTTTACATTACGTTACTAAATGAAACCACATATTCGTCTATACCTATACTAACATCGTGCCAAATATCATCCATGAATAACGAATACTTTCGCCAAAAATCCCGGTTGTAGTATTCCAATACTTTGATCATTTAGTAGTTTAGTGCGAATATTATGTGTGCGTAAGTGTATTTCTGACTGAAAGTGTAATGTTGCTGCTTGCTGCACACACACACACACACGCACGCACGCACGCACGCACGCACGCGCGCCCGCACGCACGCACGCTCGCATGCACGCACGCACGCACGCACGCACGCACGCACGCACGCACGCTCGCTCGCATGCACGCACACACGCCTGTTATCCCCGAAGGGGTAGGCAGAGGCGCAACTAGTGCACCCACTTTTAGCCGTTATTCCTTCCCTTGATGTGATAGGGGGCGAGCCGATAGCCATATCGGGCACAAATTCCAGACTCCGGGCTGATACTGAATAGAAAAACTCACTTTGCCCGACCCGGGCATCGAACCCAAGACGTCAGCTTTGCAGTCGTACTGTAATATAAGTACGCCACCGAGGCAGTCCAATATACAATTGCGATGATGATTATTATGAAACCGTGCTGTTTCTTATAGACAAGTCGATCACCTTAGTGAATTGTCGCCGTATAATTGTGTTCAATTGAAACTAATGTGTCCTTTTTTTTAGGGCGCTGTCAAATTCTGAGAATTTACGCAGTCATCACTCTGATCGCGGCCGAGACGGCAACGAAGTCGCCGCCAAGAAGAGCAAAAGTAAGCTGTTCCTTACAGTATAGTGGTGTCTAGAAAGCTGCGGCCATGGTTAAAAGTTTATCAGTGTTTTATGCTGATGAAAAATACTTCTTACATACTTACAATAATAGTAAAATATTTACTCTTTTCCAGGTTCATCATCAAGCACCAACAGCCAAGGGAGCAGTAGCAAGCCACATCAGGTCAGTGACTTCAATATTAAATGAATGTAATATGTGAATGGCTATAGATTTGACCCCTGTTCCATGAGATCTGACATGGTTAAACTACTGTTACTGATATCTCGAAGCCATGTAGGGACTATGTATGTGAAATCTTCTTACTATATTATAAATTTGAATATTTAGTTTATAAATGTTTGTTAAAAGTGAACACAGAAACAGCTTTACTGGAGGTAGGACTCTCATATGTAAGAGTCCGTCTGGGTGGGTACCACCGCAATGTCTATTTCTACCACCAAGCAGCAGTGTGCATGCACTGTTGTGTTTCGGTTTGAAGGACATTGCAGCCAGTGTAACTACAGGACATAATGAGACTTAACATCTCATGTCTCAGGATGACGAGCGCAGTGTAATGCCACACAGTACTTTGTAACTCAAGGTGCTGGATGGTGTTTCTACTGTTTATGGGTGGTCGTATCGCTTACCATCAGGCGAACGGAAATGCTCGACTCGCCATTCGATGTAATTAAAAAAAGAAAAAAACAACTGATTTAGATGAAATTTTGCATGAGGATACACCGTGTCCTGGGTACATATAGTCTACTTTTTGTCTGAGTAATTTTCTTCCGTAAGAAATATTCGAATTTCTTAATTTGTAGATGACGCTGGTGTTGTAGGTGGCGCCACTAACCGCTACATTGATATAGAAACTTGTAGTATAGCTAATTATCTTTACAAATTTATCGGACTGTGTTGTACAGTTAGCACCATAAATATCTGAACAAAATCAAAATTTCAAATCGCCTATATACGCGTTAAGTTAAACTGAAAAAAAAAAATCTTCGTATTAAGTAAAGCAAATCTCTTTTATTTTATTGTTGTGAAGAGAAAAAAATATTAGTAAGAACACAAAAGTATGTAGGTAATTTGAAATTTTGAATTTTGTTCAGCTACTTATGCTGGTGACTATGAATATGTACAAAACACACACTCACACTCACACCTGTTATCACCGAAGGGGTAGGCAGAGGCGTAACTAGTGCACCCACTTTTCGCCGTTATTCCGTCCCATGATGTGATAGGGGGCGAGCCTATCGCCATATCGGGCACAAATTCCAGACTCCGGGCTGATACTGAATAGAAAAACTCAATATCACTTTTTGCCCGACCCGGGGATCGAACCCGAGACCTCAGCAATGCAATCGTACTGTAAAACAACTACGCCACGGAGGCAGTCTACAATATTTATACTATAGTAATATGTATATTTGTAGTAATATGTACAATATTTTGATATTTCAGCAATTCGCTGCAGCGGCGGCCGCACAGATGGCGTTCGAGCAACACAGCGCGGCCGCCATGCAGGCGCTGCAACACCAACTGCTTAGAGGTAACTTCTTTACATATAGCCGAGGTGATATCAAATGGTTGGTGCCGGATGTATTTGGCACCTGGGTATATGTTACATCGTGAGGAAACCTGCATACCTGGGAAGTGTGTGAAGTCTACCAACCCACACTAGGCCAGCGTAGTGGACTAAGGCCTAAACCCTCTCAGTTATAAAGGAGGCCCGTGCTCAGCAGTGGGCAGTTTATAATTCAGGGCTGATATGGTATGGTATGGTAAATGTTACCATGATTATAAACTATATCAACTTATGCAGTCTTATTAACAGTCGTGCCAGAAAGAAAGATTAGTGAGACATGTACAGTTATACCGTACATAGTATCATACGCACTCAGCACTTTTACATGGCACGCGCCAATTACTTATAATATTGTAATAATTCGTTAGTTCACGACCATACCGTGTCCGCATCGCACATATCATCATTTATCATTACCATCATTTGTGAACTCAATACATCAGTCAAGCAGTTTAAGGTGTTTTAATTATATAAACCAAGTAGGTCTCCGGACAGCAATCCAACATCTTTTTTGGTCCTTCGAGCCTCCGAATAGGCTGGACTCGTGTAGCACGTGTACTGACTACTCGGAACTTTTAGCAACGTGGACAATACAGTTCAGTGCATATTATTATCATTAGACTATTAACAGCAGTATATCAAAGTGTGAGTAAACAGCATCAGCAGCAGATACCGCAGCGTGCGCAGCAGCGGCGCATCACTACACCTCAAGTGCAAACAGCAGCAGAGTAAACAGCAGCATCTTAAAAAGTAAGATCTTTCCATTTATTACTTTAATACAATCATCATGGAGGATTTGTTAGCCAACCAGAACCAACTTATCGGGGCGATGGAACAACTTTTTAGGAATTTTAAAAAGGATAGCCCCGAACGTAAAATATCTGATTACCTTAGGAGGCGGTTAGAAACCCTTGATTCGTACTGGGCGGAGTTCCAGTCTAATCATAACAAACTCATGGAGTATGAGGATTACACTCATGCTTATTTTACCGGCAATCATTACGAACAAACTAAAGATTTTTATGAAAATGCTCGGGCTTACATTCAAAAATATAGTTTAGGTAAACCGGAACCACGACCGGAGACACCTAAGATGCCGCTTTTGGTACCTCCACGGTTCGTACCACCTCAGCAGACAACGAGTCAGGGAGCTAGCAGTAAAACAGACGAAATGCTTCGAAAACAAGCAAGCAACTTCCGTGCATTTATGCATACCGTTTCTAGCATTGATTTAAATTGTATCACAGAAAAATGGGAGTACGATGATCTACTTAGCACTCTCCAGTCTCGATGGGCTGCCATCGATTCGCAGCATTGGGAGATAGATAGTGAATTAGAGGGACAAAACGAAAAGTATGAACAGTCCTTTGCTTATCATGAAAGAAAATATATTGAAATTAAAAAGGCCGTAAATACTAAATTGTGGTCCGAATCTCATAGGGAGAAATCTACGCCTCAAATGGAGATACCATGTTTTTATGGGAATTTTAATAAATGGGTTTCTTTTAAAGATTTGTTTATGGAAGCTATACATAAAAATCCGTCCCTATCGAAAGCTCAAAAAATGCAGTTTCTTAAAGGTAGGGTAAAGGGAGAAGCAGAACGATTAATACAACACCTAAACATCAGCTCCGACAACTATGACGTGTGTTGGGATATCTTGAACCATAGATATAATAATGACAGGCTCATATTCAGATCTCATATAAACTTGATAATGAACATACCTGTAATGCATCTGCCATCTTTAAAAAACATTAAGAACCTTCATGACACAACTCGTGAATGTCTATTTGCCATAAAAAATTTAGGTGTTGATATTTCAACTTGGGACCCACTATTGGTCCATATATTATCCCAAAAATTGGACAATGATACCTATAATGACTATAATGATTCCATTAAGAATCCGAGACAACTACCTGTTCTTCAAGAATTTTTCGACTTTTTAGAAAGCAAATTTACAAACATGGAGTCCTCTCGCAAGAAACTAGAAAATTCTACGGCGCTAAACAGATCTTCCAATAGTCAATCAGCAACAAAATATTCTTATCAGAAAGGTTATAATACCAAACAGTCATTTTCTAGCAGTCGTGTGGATAATCAATATCACGAAAACAAGAAACCGAATTGTCCTATTTGTAACCTTAATCATGGAGTTTTTAGTTGTGAAAAATTTCTTAGTATGCCAAATTATTTAAAATTGAAAACAATAGAAAAATTTAATTTATGTAAAAACTGTCTTTATAGTCATAAAGATAAGGCATGTTTTTCCGAGAAACGGTGCCGCGAGTGCAATGAACGTCACAATACTGTATTGCACAATGCATACAAGCAAGCGAGAAATTCGACACCGACTAGCGCACCCAGTGGCTCGTTGGCAACGCAGCCAAGACACGAGCGGAGTCTTACCACAGGTTCGAATCCAGACCACTTGCACAGAAGTTCACATGTATCCCTACAAACTGAAATACCAGAAGTATTATTGGCTACTGCGCTTATCAAAGTAGAATCAGAAGATGGATCCTATCATGTCTTACGTGCACTTCTTGATCAAGGCTCACAAGCATCTATAGTGACGGAACATGCCGGTCAATTATTAAGACTGCCACGCAAAGCATTTAAGGGAGTCATATCAGGAGTCGGAGTTAAGGAAAGCCAATGTAAGGGCACAATCCATATCAAGTGTAGATCAATTGCCAGTGATTATGAATTTCAAGTAGAAACTTTAATTATGAAAAATCTTATCACAAAACTACCTTCCTACACATTTACTAAGCCTACGTGGGACTTTCTGGACAATATTCAATTAGCAGATCCAGAATTTTATAAGAGTAGACCTGTAGATGTTCTATTGGGAGCAGATGTCTATTCTCTCGTGATTTTAGAAGGTATATGCAGAGGAGGAGAATCACTACCACTCGCGCAGAATACCCGCTTAGGATGGATCCTGAGTGGTAATGTTAAGACATTACAATGTAACGTAATTCAGAATAACATTGACGAAATAAAAAAGTTTTGGGAAATTGAAGATATTACGGAAGATTCTACCCTAACTTCTCAAGATTTAAAATGCATCGATTTTTTTAAATCCACTACATCACGTCGACCTGATGGTAGATTCACTGTGAGAATCCCTTTTAAGACTGATTTTCTAAAACATTTAGGCAAATCAAGGGCAAAAGCATTAGCTCAGTTTATTCAATTAGAACGCAAATTTACACGTAATGAAATTGTTGCACAAGACTATAAATTGTTTATAAATGAATACCTAGCGTTAGGACATATGATTCCGAGTTCCGGTAATCAGATATTAGAATGCTATTTACCGCACCACTGTGTCCATAAAACACAATCTTTAACAACTAAACTTCGCGTAGTATTTAATGCCTCGGCTCCAACCTCGAGTGGCTACAGCTTAAATGATCTAATGGAACGAGGACCTAATCTACAACAAGATCTGCAATGTTTAATTTTAAGATGGCGGAAGTTTAAGTATGCTTATACCGCTGATATAGAGAAGATGTTCAGGCAGATTTTTATAAATGAAGTAGATCAATGCTTTCATAAAATAGTTTGGAGACAATCACCTAAACATGAAATAGAAGAATATCAGCTGACTACAGTTACTTACGGCACGAAATGCGCGCCGTTCTTAGCTATGATGTGTTTGAAACAATTAGCTAAGGATGATCAAAGATATCCAGAGGCTTCACAAGTTTTAGATCAATCATTTTACATGGATGATTTAATTCATGGCAGTCACAGCATAGAAGCGGCTAAGTCATTACAGCGACAGCTTATAGAATTATTGAAGTCCGCAGGATTTAACCTTCGCAAATGGACTTCAAATACCACAGAATTATTAACAGATACAAATACATTCGAAAATTATTACTTCAAAGGATCCGAGTTCACAAAAATATTAGGCGTTTCCTGGAACCCTCAAAAGGATCAGTTTTATTTCCAGTCTCCAATCGAAACTTCGCAAAAATATACTAAACGGGCCCTATTGTCCGAAATATCGAAATTATTCGATCCTTTGGGCTGGCTTGCACCTTTAAGTACTAAATTGAAAATAATATTTCAATCAGTTTGGCTTGCTAACATACAGTGGGACGACGTCATACCTAATGATATTTTTATAGAATGGCAAAGAATTAGGGATGATTTAAAAAATATTGATAAATTAAGTGTACCAAGGTGGCTTGGTATGGAACAGCAGGATAATATAGAATTACATGGATTTTGCGATGCCTCTACGAGAGCGTATGCATGCGTTATTTACAGCAAAATACACAAAAAACATGAAAATAAATCAATAATATCATTAGTTGTAGCTAAAGCGAAATTAGTACCAGTCAATAAGACCATATCAGTGCCTAAATTGGAGCTCAGTGGAGCTCTTCTTCTGTCAAAACTAATGACTAAAGTAAAACAATGTATCAGTGAACATAACACGAATATATATGGCTGGACGGATTCAACAGTAGTCTTAGGATGGCTAAATGGAGATCCAGATAAATACAAACCATTTGTTTCGAACAGAATAAAGCAGATTACGGCGAACATGCCTAAGAATTGCTGGAATTATGTAAAATCTGAGGAAAACCCGGCTGACTGCGCCAGCAGAGGTTTAACAGCAACTCAATTGAGAGATCACGTTTTGTGGTGGCAAGGACCTACTTGGCTACCAATTTTGTCGAATATACCTCAAGGACAATTTTACGCACCCAATGAAGAAAGCAAAAAGCAGTACCAAGCTAATAGTGTTCAACATGATCCAAATAATAGCATTATAATTAAACTTTTAACAGATTGCAGCACTATTACTCGAGCAATACGTATACTAGCATGGATAAGCAGGTTCATTTCCAAAAACATACCAAGGTCTTATCTTACCCTACTAGAGATAAATAACTCACGAATAAAGATTATAAGATTTATACAGGAATTAGTATTTCAAGTAGATATTAGCAGATTAAAAAGCAAAGGAGAAGTAAGCAATAAAAGCAGAATATTAAATTTGAACCCTTACCTTGATAGGGATAGCATCCTTCGGGTCGGCGGAAGATTAAGAAATGCTCATATGGACAACAACATGAAACACCCTATTATTTTAGCACACTCTAGCAGGTTAACAGATTTAATTATAGATGAAGCTCACAAGCTCGCCTTCCACGGCGGACCACAGCTAACCTTAGCAATAATCAGACAACGGTACTGGATTATTGGTGGCAGTCGGGCCGTTAAGAAACGTCTTCATTTTTGTGTTACATGTAGGAGAAACAATCCCCGGCTACAGCATCAAATCATGGGGGACTTACCCGAAGCGAGATGTAACCCTGCACGTCCATTCTATCATACTGGGGTCGATTACACAGGCTTTATAATGCTAAAAGTGAATAAAGGCCGAGGAATAAGGTGCTCAAAAGGTTACATAGCTGTGTTTGTGTGTATGGCAACTAAGGCAGTACATTTAGAAGTTGTGTCAGATCTAACAACTTCGTCATTTTTGGCCGCACTCAAAAGAATGGCTGCCAGAAGAGGGACCCCAGGCCATATATATAGCGACAATGGCACAAATTTCATAGGTGCTAATAAAATTTTACAAAGCGAATACGAGCAGTTAAAAAGTATTGTGATGAAGAATTCATGAACGAAATAACAGATATGCAAATCACATGGCATTTTAATGCCCCCGCATGGCCATCCGCAGGAGGATTATGGGAGGCAGCTGTAAAGAGCCTGAAAAACCATCTCAAAAGGGTAATTGGCGAGCAACGATTAACATACGAGGAATTAGCTACCCTTCTGTGTCAAGTAGAGGCTTGCCTTAATTCAAGGCCACTCTGTCCATTGTCAGAAGATCCTGATGACCTAGATTGCCTCACCCCAGCACACTTCCTAACTGGTGGGCCAACATTAATAACAATTGATACAGAAAGTGATTTAAGAACGAGATGGCATTTGACTCAAAAAATGTTTCATGATGTATGGAAACGCTGGCGAAATGAATACCTTAGTCAGATCACCACAAGAAGTAAGTGGAAAAAATCAAATAGCAGCATACAAATCAATGACCTAGTACTCATGCACGACTCTATCTTGCCCGCTGGAAAATGGGCAATGGGTAGAGTTATCGAACTGCATCCAGGTAATGACGGATTTGTCAGAGTTGTAACTTTGAAAACAAAAAATGGAATTTTGAAGCGTCCTATAGTGAAATTATCAGTCTTACCTACTCAAAACAGTGAAAACAGAGACAATAAAGAACCCAAAGAACCAGATGTCTCAAACAGAGTTAAACACCAAAAAAGGCCAACCTTTAGTTCCTTTGTATTATTACTTTTATATTTCATGGGCATAATAATGAATTCACAGTGTTCATATAACGCCACAAGATTCCGAGAAAAGCAGGGCCTATATTTCGATAAAATAACTGACATGCACTTAGTGCGAGATTACTGGACATTAATATTATATTACGACATGGACCCTTATTGGCAAGGTGTTACGTCATTTAATCAGTACCTGAAACATTTAGATCATATGTGCAACAATATACGACCGCAAACACATTGTGACGTAATCCTTATGCAATTACGACACGGTCAATCAGAGCTGGAGTACTACGATCGCTTATTACTTACTCAACACTTTACAAACCGCGCCAGACGCCGGCGCGGACTCATCAACGGTGTCGGTTACATTGCCAACTCATTGTTCGGCGTACTAGACGAGCGATTCGCCGAACAATATCAACGAGACATAGAGGCGCTGAAACGTAATCAGATCCACCTCACTCGACTTTGGAGAAATCAAACATCTGTTATTGAAGCTGAGTACAATCTACTTAAAAGATCAGAGGAAGCCATCGACAAGCAAAGTAAAATCATCAATAAACAGTTTCTAAATTTGGATAAAGCGGTTAACATATTAGGAAACCGAGTAAATTCACTGTCAAATATTAGTGACTTCTCATTAGCCGCGATAACAGCAAATAATATGCTCCACACCCTACAAGGTATTCAAGAATTATTGTTGGACACCGTAACAGATATCTTCCACGGCAGATTCAACTTCCATCTTTTATCACCAGAGCAGCTACGAAGTCAATTAAGTATTATTTCTTCACAAATATCCAAGGATTCAGCATTACCCATTAAAAATATTCAGATGGACATCCGCAGTATTTACAACTTCCTGAGGGTCAAAACCAGAATGCTTCGTGAGTATTTACTATTTGAAATTAAAATCCCATTAACTAGCCGAGACTCCTATGAGATTTACCACATAATTCCGATCCCTGAAAGGGCTTCGAAAGGAATAGAAAACACAATAGTCACAATTGAGCCTATATCGGAATATATCGCAATTAATTTAGCAAAGGACTCTTTTATAAAACTGACGAAAAATGATCTAACATTATGTACTAGAGACTCGGATACATACCTGTGTTACTTACAAAGACCTATCTATGACATGAAATCTGACGACAATTTATGTGAAACTGATTTAGTCACTAATCAATGTAAGTCCAGCATGCAGACGTGTCAAGATACATGGCATGAATTGAATGAGATAAACAAGTACATGTATTATTGTTGCTCCGAATGTTACTTTAGAATAATATGCGAACATCAAATGACAGCAAACAGTTTGAGTGCCGGAGGGATTATTAGTATAGCTCCGGGTTGCACGGTAAAATTTAATAAATTTACGGTTTACGCACACAATCCAGATTATAGCTCTCTACAGATAAAACCCATCATAGAGATTCCTAATAACAACTCGATTAATAATATAATTAATATATCGAGTCTGTGGCATGCTGCCGCCGAAAACAAATCAGATGATGAAAATTGGAAAAAGCAAATGAGTGCATTGAGCGACAAAATTAAAGAAATTAAGGAAGAGCCTGGCCTAGAGATAGATGGCCTATCATATCACGACATACACCACTACACAATAATATATGTGATAGTTAGCATGGTGGTGATCGCGGGAGCAATGATGGCGTGGAGACGCGTCCGGCGTGCAGGACAAGACCGCGCTGGAGCCGACCAGCGCGTCTCCGACAACGGTCGTTACTGTGAAACTAGCAGTGATAGTGTTACTGAAAGTGGTAATGTTGTTCAGTGTAGTGAAATGAGTGCAATTAGTAAATCTGATCGGGCTTCTTCACCCATTGCCAGAGCACCTGTGTTCAGAGCTCACGAGAACATTGTTTAAAGACTCTTATATTTAGTTATAACTTAACATTGTTTCTTCACCTTGTAATTAGGTTAATTACATTTTCATGTCATTTCATCACCCTTTGCTTGTGTTCTCCCGGAGCATGTACAGTTATACCGTACATAGTATCATACGCACTCAGCACTTTTACATGGCACGCGCCAATTACTTATAATATTGTAATAATTCGTTAGTTCACGACCATACCGTGTCCGCATCGCACATATCATCATTTATCATTACCATCATTTGTGAACTCAATACATCAGTCAAGCAGTTTAAGGTGTTTTAATTATATAAACCAAGTAGGTCTCCGGACAGCAATCCAACAAGACACTTCGTGTCTAACTGCAGTTTATATCGAGTCCATTGACTCGGGTGACTTCGACACCGAACGCACTCTGAAATTGTACGATGCGAAACGAAAGTTTGCAAGGATTATCGTTCTTGGTTAACTTTAGGTGACTTCGTGAATGGTGTAGTGGGTATATCTTAATCATACGTAATTATGTCATTCGCCTTATGTCCCCCTGCAAGACTAATAAAATTGCCGACGATTTTTTTTATCGATCGAGTAAAAATTGGCAATGTTTCAAGAGCGTAGCTAATTAATATTGTTTGCCTTAAAATTTGGGATGGACACCTCGCATCTGGGGTCGGCACTGACCCCCAGAGACCCCGGCTATGCCTATGGTGTTATTCCCCCTATGTGGCTGGTGTGCACGATGTGCAAGTGACGGTGTAGGTGTTCCGGCAGGGCTGAGCGGTGCGGGCGGGTCCGGCGGCATGACACCGGCCGCTGCGGCCGCCATGATACAGTTCACGCCGCTGCTATACTCCTACCAGCTGGCTATGGCGCAGGCCTCCGCGCTAGGTAAGCGTTGTACGTATTCCAAACACCGCCATGTTTATTTACACTTTTTTTTTCTTTTTGAAGTGTGTGGAGGTCGATTTCTACTATTGAAATCAGAGGGGTTTTGTTATGGGTCGAAAATGACCCCTAAAGTGGATAGAGTTTCCAATTGAACATTATTGTGCATTTAATATTTGAAATATTATGGAATCTCGTATTTTTTGTAAAGTGGGTCTTAATTGACCCTATATGTGTATATTGTGTAAGATTTATGATAACATTCTTACTTCCAGCTAGATAGCAGGCTTGCACATAATTACATACTGAATTCCATATGAAGTCTTTCTTAGTGAACCGAATATATCACTTGCACTACATATTTAACATAATTGAAAACACTGTATCTAACGTAATATAAATGTATTAATCGGCCTTCACCCCCTAAACGTTATTGTTCCTGCATGCAATGTGAAAGAAGTTTATCACATTATTATTTTTCTACATTGAAATCATTCATCAGTCCCCAAAATATATGTCAGATCACAGCTTGAATTGTATTAAATATTCTTCATTTTCCTAATGCATGAATGTATTTTGTATATCTCAGTGTTGTGATCTTTTATCTTCATCGCTGTACATTTGTTAAATCTTAAAAAACTGAGGGTAACTTAAGATTGGAATAAAAAAAATCAATAGACCATTAGGGTTGGGTCATTTTAGACCCCAAAAATATTCCGTCTTCAATCAATTCTTCCTACCCAGCAGTGTTGGGCAAATTTTAATCGCAAGAACAATTAAAGATTAACAATTAATCAATTGTAATTGTGAAAACTTACAATTAACAATTAATCAGTTGTAATTGTGAAAACTTACAATTAACAATTAATCAATTGTAATTGTGAAAACTTACAATTAACAATTATTTAATTGTTAACTGTATTAATAGCAATTAACAATTAATTAATTTTCAATTGCTTAGTTAATTTTAATTAAAAATTACAATTAATAAAATACTGCTGCATAATATAAAGCCGGTATATATAAATATACAATATACCCGTGTGGTTGCGGGTAGTAGAATAGTGCCCCCCCCCCATATTTTCATATAGTTAAATAAATATGTTGGCAACACATAAAAGACCGATCACAATAATAATCAATAACTTTAAGCCCTCGCGTGCCGGGAGCGTGGATCCACGCTCAAAAAAAGTGTTCAAACTCTGCCGGGAGCGTGGATCCACGCTCGGGCCGATTTCTGCAAAATGTATGAAAACTGAACATCTACAGGTTGTTTATTTTCAGCTTATTTTTGGGTTTCCATTGGATGCAAATCTTAATCATATATGAGAATTGAGAAAAGTGGCCGCCATTTTGAACTTCTTTGTTTTGAGGCCGATTGACCTCAAAATCGATACCTGGACATGGATTTAAGTACAAAAGACGGCTCCAATGTTAGAATTGAAAAAAGTGGCCGCCATTTAGCTTTTCTTTGTTTTAAGGCCAATCGACCTCAAAATCGATATCTGGGCAGGCCTTTAGGTACAGAAGATGGTTCCAATGTTAGAATTGAAAAAAGTGGCCGCCATTTTGATTTTCTTTGTTTTAAGACCAATGGACCTCAAAATCGATATCTGGGCAGGACTGTATGTATAAAAGACGGATCCAATGTTAGAATTGAAAAAAGTGGCCACCATTTTGAATTTCTTTGTTTTAAGACCAATCGACCTCAAAATCGATATCTGGGCAGGCCTTTAGGTACAGAAGATGGTTCCAATGTTACTTCATCACCATCATCTATCATTTATATAAGTATCTAATTTTGATGTGATTGCGTATTTAAATTGTTAAATTAGTAAAATTACAACCTCGATTTATTCTGTTTGGCTAAAGACAAACCCAAATATCTATCTTAAATCCCATTAGTCTTAAAACCAAACGATTTTGAGGTCGATTGGTCTTAAAACAAACAAATTCAAAATGGCGGCCACTTTTTCAATTCTAACATAGGATCCGTCTTTTGTACCTACAGTCCTGCCCAGATATCGATTTTGAGGTCCATTGGTCTTAAAACAAACAAATTCAAAATGGCGGCCACTTTTTTCTATTCTAACATTGGATCCGTCTTTTGTACCTAAAGGCCTGCCCAGATATCGATTTTGAGGTCGATTGGCCTTAAAACAAAGAAATTCAAAAAAACTGCCACTTTTTCAATTCTAACATTGGGTCCGTCTTTTATACATACAGCTTTGCCCAGATATCGATTTTGAGGTCGATTGGTCTTAAAACAAAGAAATTCAAAATGGCGGCCACTTTTTTCCATTCTTACATTGGATCCGTCTTCTGTACCTAAAGGCTTGCCCAGATATCGATTTTGAGGTCGATTGGCCTTAAAACAAAGAAATTCAAAATGGCGGCCACTTTTTTCCATTCTAACATTGGATCCGTCTTCTGTACCTAAAGGCTTGCCCAGATATCGATTTTGAGGTCGATTGGCCTTAAAACAAAGAAATTCAAAATGGCGGCCACTTTTTTCCATTCTAACATTGGATCCGTCTTCTGTACCTAAAGGTCTGCCCAGATATCGATTTTGAGGTCGATTGGCCTTAAAACAAAGAAATTTAAAATGGCGGCCACTTTTTTCCATTCTAACATTGGATCCGTCTTCTGTACCTAAAGGCTTGCCCAGATATCGATTTTGAGGTCGATTGGCCTTAAAACAAAGAAATTCAAAATGGCGGCCACTTTTTTCCATTCTAACATTGGATCCGTCTTCTGTACCTAAAGGTCTGCCCAGATATTGATTTTGAAGTCAATTGGCCTTAAAACGAAGAAATTCAAAATGGCGGCCGTCTATGCCAAATCTCACAATGTTTCTGAATATTTTAGTGACCATTGATCCATAATAAATAAGTAAATAAATAATTTCAAAATTCGTACTAAAAGAATTTTATGGTGTATAAATTGGAACCTCCTTTACACCTAAAATCCGATTTTTTCAAATGTATGGGCGGCACGAAAGCATTTTTTACGCAAACTGAGCCCGGCATTCCAGGGGTTAATCAAACATGATTAGATAGACAATAACGATTTAAAACTTCTTGTAATAATTTAAATTACACTTCAGTACCACTCTCTTCTCGAACATGCTGTCTGACAGTTTGTGACTCTTTGGCAGATTTGTCAGCTGATGATGGCAAAGGTGTGTTGTATTTAATAAAAATACTTTTTATCTCAAAATATCTATTGAGAAGTTGCATATGTTGGCATTCCTCAGCAAAAAAATGTAAAATACCTACGCTGTAGAAATATTTATCAATGCTGTTGCATTGTTATGTATAAAAATAAACACATATTGAAAGGAAATATTCATTTTTTTATCTACTAGCAGTTTTTTTTATTTAGAAAGAAAGATTTAGGAAAAATAAGCTATACTTACAGCCTTTGACCACTTTTTTATTCGTCTAAAGTCCAATACTTATAGTTTAATTCTCCTTAATCTTTACTAATTTGATTTTGATACATAAAGTTAATTGTTAGTTTTAATTGTTTCATTAATCAACTAAAAAAGTTAATTGGAATTATTTTAATTGCGAGTTACAATTAACACACGTTAATCAAATTAATTTAATTGCAAGATGCAATTAAAAGTTCAATTGCGATTAATTTAATTGCAATTACTTTTTTAGTCAATTAACAAAATAATTGACAATTAATTGATTAATGCCCAACACTGCTACCCAGCACAGTTTACTTTTAATCAATACCTTTGAAACATACTTTTATATCCAACCTTGGCAATCTGCTCCTTCACGGGACGAATGTAAATGGGTCCGCTAATTGAGTCTCAGCCTACCCCATACTCCAAGCGTGAGTAAATAAAAACGTCCCAACAAGAGCATCAAATCTGCTTACCAAATATCGTTTGCAGCTGGCAAGGGTGGTTCATCAGCGACTAACTCTGCCGCCATGGCGGAGATGCAACGCGTCGCCGAGGCACAGCGGCAGTACCTGCTCGACATGATCCCGGGACAACACGGACGGAACCCGTGGACTAAGAACTGAGCCGGGGGAGGTATGTTGTTTGATGGTAATCACACTAATATTATAAAGACGAAAGTTTGTAAGAATGTATGGATGTTTGTTACTCTTTCACCCAAAAACTACTGAACGGATTTCGATGAAATTTGGCACGCGGGTAGATCATTTCCTGGATTAACACATAGGCTTTTTATCCCGGGAAAATATAAAACGGGACTTTAATTCCGGAAAAACTTTTTAAAGCGGGCGGAGCCGCGGGCAAAAGCTAGTATAAGATAATGATAAGTGATAAGAATCAAGGTAATTAACCCGTCAAGTCCCGCTTATATATATAGATGTATGCGGAAACCCTATATACTCGGACGTCGGTGTCCGTCGCGGGCTTGACGAGTCAATTGGAACAGACTCCAGACATTCGACCGATCCGTGCGCTCTTGTTAATGTAATTGTTTCTCAAAAAGTATTACATTACGTAAATAATGATTAGTCATAAAATTTACACGACCAATATCAGTTTCCAAACAATAACGGAGATTTCTTTTTCAGGTTGCGGATAGCGGTGATGCATTTCTAAGATGTCTAATAAGTTCACGCTAAGCTAGGCTAGTTTAAAAATGAAACAGTTAAGTGAATCAAGATAGCACAAAGTTTTAACAAATACGTAATAATTTAGGTTTAATTAAATTTATGCAGTGGTTTCGGACTTGACAATATTTTAATCGAATTAAGATTAATGGCAACATTTCACATTTTAATAGACGCAGGGCTGTTTGATTAAAGTGCTTACTGCCATAAGCGAAATGAAAAAAAAAAACACTAAACGGAATATTAATACGTAAATGTGACGATGAATATAATTGTTTATCAATATTTAAAATGAAAGAAACAGAAGTGAGCCTAAATATAATAACTTATAGGCTGAAATAAAACAATATGGAAGTGACTACAATTAATTGCTTACAACATAAGCAAGTAAGCGAAAGTGACGGTAAATCTAAACATTTTAGATATAATATATAAGGAAAAGTGAAGTTTTTAAAACAGTATATATACTAAAGTGACAGTATGCAAGATAATAACAAGTGAATCAAATTGGTACTATAATCGAAATGTTTAGTTCACATTTAAGACGAATTTTGATACATATAGTATTGAGAATCCTGTAAACATTTACAGAGTGTTGAAAAACCTCAATTGAAGTATTAGTTCACGCAATCAAAACGTAATTATCTATAACATTAATAAGGTAAGCCAAATGTTAATTTAATGTTCATAATTTCATCTAGAGGGGATTTACGACCGGTTAGGAGTAAAGCTAACGAATTATTTATGCATCGCAATGCGTGTATTGCGTCGACCCCACACTTGAATATAGGTTTAGGCGGGTTATGTGGTAGACGAATGACTTAATATTAAACTACAACGCACGAAAGAGGCATATAGCCAAAAATTTAAACAATTATGTTAGTTGAAAAGTTATGACAAAAAATTTAAACAGCCTGCAAATATTCAATTCCTGTCACATAGTCGTACTTAAGTAGCAGACGTGTACAACGAAACTGCTAGCGCAAATGTAAGCACAATAGAATTACAAAGTGTCCGTGCCGTGTTTTAAAACGCCGAAAAGTACGTTTTAAAAACATAGTTTTTTTATGTGTGTGTGTCAGTCAACTTTCTGCCATGAGTAAGTTGATAAGGGGATTTTAAGAAGGGAAGCTGAAATAAAGTTTTAATTTTTAAACTGTTCACACGACAGTCTTAGTTATTTCACGATGTTTTTTGCTAATTAATTTGATTTTTAATTAATCTAAAATTTGTATTTTATGGCAGTTTTAAAAACACTGCGCACACTACCATATCATAAGATCCGAGAGACACTGCAACATTTGGCATTTGTGTGAAAGATAATATTAAGAGTAAAAGATCATTTTGTATGGATAGCTTTAAGTCACTCAATAAATACATGTTATTGAAGACAGAAATGTTTATTTTATTTCATTGATTTTATATCGAAATAATCGATTACATTTACAAAGGTAAGTAAAAAATCGTTCCAAAGACGGTAACTGTACGTAAAGTGAATTTTATTTCTCCTTATTCCTTTAACATAATCGCTGAGCTGACGAGTTCCTGAAAAATAAAAGTAGAGTCTCAGAAGAGAGAACCTTGTTTTTTTTACGAAAAATTGAAATCGATTTTTCAAAATGCATTCAATCGATTAAAATCCAAGTAATCAATAATGGAGTCTATTCTCAGTGTACGTGAATTCAATAGAATCGATTATATTTAAATTGAATGTGTTATCAGTTATCACACATTAAGATTTTTTTCATTTTATCGAGTATCGAATACATAAAAATAATTCAAATATCACGGAATATACAAGTCGAAATATAGGTGCACTAGTTATAACTACCCACCCCTGCACTGAAAGGAAGGCATTAGTAAATCTATGTATAAGTTTTATTCCCTTTCGCCTTAGCTATTCCCCCCGTTTGACTATATGTTGAGTTTACCTGATGGGCATCCAAGTATGCCAGATCTGTTTCAGCGCCCAGTATCTGCACGGCGTCGACGATGACGTCGGCTGCCTTCTTCACGTTCTTGGAGAACATGGCTAGCACTTCGCTCACTGACACCTATATAATATGGCGCGTTAAGTTTTTAAAGATATTCAGTGATTAAAACAAGTATCGGAATTTTGATTGCTATAAAATGTATTGGTAAAGTGTTAACATACTTAAAAGGTAGAATTGTTGGCTTCAACCTCTATCAACTTTTACATTGCTTACTTTCGTCATATGATAACTACAGACTGGATTATAATTATATGCTTTAGTAGGGAAATATCCCTGCTTTGGCCATTTTCGCCGGTCTTTGCATTGAATGCATGACCAACTTTCTACTGCCTTAAAATTGCATATATTGACACAGGCATATTTTTACATACTATTACCCGGTGTCTAATGAAATATAAAAAATAACATCCATCCAGTGTGACCATCTTGGGCCGTCCGCCATATTGGATTTTGAATGATGTCACCTAGCTAACCATGTATTATCATCCAAACTAAACGGTGTATGCAAAATTTCATTACAATCGGTTCAGGGTAACTCCTTTAAAATTCCGTTGCAAGTTTTGACCCGAACATACATACATTGCAAGTTAAATAAAAGCTTTTAAAATAGTGTTACCGAGCCTTCGTGTTCCCTCCAACAATCGTAGTCGGTGACGAGTGCCACGGCTGCGTAACTTAGACCAGCTTCTTTCGCCAAAACCACCTAAAACACAAAAAAATATGTAGGTATAAACCGCACAGTCAATCGATTGAAAATCCTCTAAAAGTAAAGAAGGTGTGATGCTACCTCTGGCACAGTTGTCATGTTGACAAGATGACCTCCCCACTGTCGATGCATTAGGCTCTCTGCTCGACTGGAGAACCTGGCGATTAAAAAATGATCATAAAATAATATTTGAAGTCTCGTCCTTATGTTCTTGAACAGTTACACTCATGTCAGTGTTAATCCTATTTCCACAAAGGTAATTATACGGTTATTCGTAAATCGTACAATTGAGTAACATATTCGTTAAGCAAGTTTTATAACGACTCTTGTTGATAGAATATGAATCCTATCGTATTGGCATAATGTTCACCTTGGCCCTTGTATAACAACAGCGGTGCCTGTTTCATGACACGCGTATCCTTTAGCAGCCGCGGCGGCAATGAGAGCGTTCCGTCCGTAGTCGCAGAACGCAGGCCGCATGGGCAGGTGGCACACGCCACGCGGACCACCTTCCGTACGGTCGTAGAATGTGCACTGCCGACCCCATGTCCTGGATAAATTAGTGCAGAAAAAATGTATTCGTCCAGGAATAAAGGTTCATGTATTCGTCGAAATATTCGCGTCTTTTAGGCAAAGAAATAAGTTCTATACTTTTTTTTCTCTTTGGCAAGGCGCGGTTTGCGCATCTGCCAGTGTCAAAGTTTTAGGTAAGACATTTTTTAAGTATATATAAGTTGCAGTTGCATTGTTTCTTTGTTATACTCAGTAGGTACTAACTACTATGTCGAAGTAAAGCAGTGGCTACCTTACCAAGACTTTGTCGAGAAGTTTTGGCGGCAACAAAAAAAACACTCAATTAGCACTGTTACTTCAATTCACTTCATTTTATTTTTTATTTTTTATTTTTATTAAACAAAAGGCATAATACAGAATACAATCATTTCAATCATTAAACATAAGCACTAAACTATATTAAGTCTAGATTGCCTTCCTTAGACCTATGCCCTAATTGAAATTATCAGCGGAAGTGAAATCTACAAAAACAATTAACTAACTTTACAAAGTATACATCTGCTTTTACTTAAGTGAGTTGTATAAACAAAATTTCTATGGAAACTAATTGTTCTACCTATATACTACTTAGTTTTCTAATACTACGTAAAAACGATCCAGGCCTGCTATTCATTATGTCAATGGTACCATGTTTGACATAAAGTTCATTATATAATCTACTCATCCTGATAATGGGATTATAGTAGGACGTATTATTTACGAACACACGAAGCGCAAAGATGTTTGGATTACGGATTCTATAATTTGTATTAAAATTTATCAATAAAAGTAGTTCGGGTGAGTCTATTTGTGCATGAATTATTTTGTGTAGACACATTAAATCCGCCATTTTCCGCCTCTGGTCAAGTCTCCATGCTTTATACTTAGACAACCTCTCATCATAGGACGATAAGGTACGACCAATTCCGCTCCGGTAACAAATGACCTTAAGACATTTATTTTGTATGTTTTCAATGCGTTCGGAATGGATGGAATAAAAAGGAGACCATATGACCGCCGCATATTCAAGTACAGACCTGACCAGGCTGAAGTATAGCAGAAGTAAGCTATTCGATTTTTTAAACGGTTGCGTAGTCCTGAAAATGAATCCAAGTAGTCTGTTTGCTTTCGAACATATGTAATTATAATGGTCGTGGAAACTTAGTTTCTCGTCAAATATTACGCCAAGGTCCCTAACGGCAGTTTTGCGTTCGAGAACATGGTTGTTGATGCTATAAGAGAACATAATTTTGTTATATTTGCGAGTAAAAGTGATAACACAGCATTTTTCAGCGCTCAATGACATATTATTTTTGGAGCACCATTGGTAGACTTTATGCAGGTCATTTTGGAGTCGCGAAGCATCACTAGCACAATCAACTGTGGTGTATATTTTTAAGTCATCAGCGTACAGTAAACATGGACAGGATAGCTGATCAATGAGGTCATTTACAAATATTATAAAGAAGAGAGGCCCCAAATGAGATCCTTGAGGCACTCCTGATGAGACAAGTGTTTCAGATGACTCAAAACCCTTTACTGCCACCAGTTGACTTCTACGTGAAAGATAAGAAATGATCCATCGCAGCAGATCTCCATTGATACCGAATGCACAGAGTTTTTTGCAAAGTAGTTGGTGATCGACTCTGTCGAAAGCTTTACGGAAATCTGTGTAAATACTATCGACTTGTTGCCGCTTGGCAAACGCATTACATAAGTAATTTTTATAAATCAATAAATTACTGATGGTGGATCTATTTCTGACGAATCCATGTTGTTTAGTTGAAATCATTGGAGAAACATGACTATAAAGGACATCATACACTATCGATTCAAAGATCTTAGCAATACAAGAAAGAATACTTATTGGACGATAATTTGTACACTGAGTTCTATCCCCAGACTTGTAAATTGGTACCACAAAGACCTTTTTCCATTGCGATGGAAAATATCCTTGAAGTAAGGAATGGTTAAATAAAAGATACAGCGGGGTACACAGTTCAGTTGCACAATTTCTTAGAAAGACTGGGGGTATACCATCTGGGCCCGCTCCCTTATTAGGATCTAAGCATTTCAGTTTAAGTAATAAGTTATCTTTCGTTAAACACAGCTTAGATATTGTTCTATCGCAATTCAATGGTTCGTTAGTTGTATTTGCGTTACTGAGACCGTAATTTTGATAGACTGAAGCAAAAAAATTGGAAAACAACTCACACACCTCTTTAGGGTCCGAGGTTACTGTGTTGCCAAACTTCATGGTTTGAGGAATGGATGAATTCGTGCGCTTTGACTTTACATAAGTCCAAAATGGTTTTATATTATGACTTAAATTATTTTCAGTGGTGGAAATAAAAGATTTATAACATGAGGTTAATAGAACTTTGCAACGTTTTCTGAGCAGATCAAATGAATCGTAGTCTCTCGGATTTTTGTACTTCTTATATCGAGTATGAGCTTTTTTTTTTGAGCCCTTTAATAGAACTATATTGGACAATATACCACCATAATTATGCAATTTAACACCAAGTATTACCAAAATAATGAATTAAAACAAGAGCACCTCATGACTCTTCCACGTTCCCGCCAAAACTCCCAATTGTGTACTTTATGTACTCTGATGTTGGATTGCCAAAATAATGCAAATATTCAAATAAGCCAATGTAGGTAGTGCCAGCATGAAATTGTGGGTATTTATAATTTAAAACAAATGCGGTTTTAACGTCTTTAAGATCAGCTGGACAAGCAAACATGAGTAAATATAGATATAGTTGTAATCAGGATTTTATTATATTTATGTAGCTACCAAGGGTAGGTATCTAATGCATGACGTGAGAGCCCTAAGAAGTTAACTGACCTGTCAATGAAATCGTCTAAAATGACAAGGTCTCCTGGCCTGTAGTGTTCCACTAGGGACCCAGTAGCTGTGGTAGCGAGGATATGCGTGCAGCCGACCTTCTTCAAAGCCCAGATGTTTGCGCGGTAGTTCACGTCACTGGAACAAAATATGTGGGTAGTCGTCGGTTCGATATCTTGTTACTAAAAAGCAGCTCCTTAGCGAGCCTTCAGAGAATTCTCCATACAAGTACGAAAGTTTCGAGAGCTTTGTAACACTAAGCATGGTCGACGAGATACCTAAGCGAATTCGAAACTCGAGTTTCAAACGTAGTACAGTCATATAAAATCATCATATCTGTGCGGGGCTCGGACTGGGCCAACACCCCGCAATGTGTTGTGTGTGTGCTGGATTGCGTGAGTGGGAATATGGCGATACCAGTGACAAAGTAACAAAGGCGTAAAATCGGGAAATAGCGTTTATTTCACACACACTGAATCGAAAGTTACAAAGTTCAGCCACAACGGTAGCCAAATTCTCCCGGCGTTAATATTCGGCGCGTAGTCTCTCGTTGCTACGCCGTAGCTATGCGACGTAGCTGGAAGTCGTCCTCGTAGCACCGTGCCACAGCTGATGAGGAAGGATGGTCCACTCTGCATAAGCGCCTTTTTCCTCTTCAAACTTGCAGACTTCTTCTTTCTTGCCGACTACTTGCTGTTTTCTTTTCTTGATGTCTCGAACTATTTCTATTAAACAAAACTCCTAACACGTTTTAACTCAAAAATACAAAAAAACAAATTAGCTTAAGTACTCCGCGGCTATACCGTACGGAGCACTAAGAGGGCCTTCCCTCTTTCTAGGACCTCTTTTTCACTTTCAAGATTACACTTATTTTCAATTCGCGCCTAAGTTAAATCTATATGCCTAAACTATAAGTGTCTTGGTACATAGACACTAAGTGGCTCTATATACTAAACATCATAAAACAACCTTATGTGCATTACAAAGAAAGTTATCGTGATTTACTTACTCTAAGTTTAGCACAAACGATGCACACAAGCAACATTTCTAAAAATAACTATTTAAACTTTATACATACGTTCATCCCGCTACCGCAGCGGGGTAGGCAAAGTTCTAACCTACACTATGACACCGAATGAAACACTACACAGTTCATACCGGGTGAGTTATAAGCGTTCAATGACCCTAACGATAACACGATTTTTTCACTAAGATCACTGACTAAAGTCTATGACGTCACTGAGAGGTCCGAGTTCTATTACCAAATCGCGCATGCGCGGTATGCACTTTACGTTGTTCTCTCTTCGAGAATATGCGTCCTGCACAATATCCACTGAAGGGGGCGTGGCTAACCCAGGATGTTGAAGTAAGTATATACTTAGGTATGCCTTCAACACTCATTGAAAAAAGGAATGTTCTATAGTCTATCATACTGGTGAGTGTTGGTTCGTCTTTCGTATGCGAGAGCCAGTCTGGGTAGGTACCACCGCAATGTCTTTCTACCGCCAAGCAGCAGCGTGCACACACTGTTGTGTTTCGGTTTGAAGTGTCTTTCTACGTCTTCCTACATTGTAGCCAACGGAATTACTGGGCATTATGGTACTAACTGACAGAAATCTTATGTGTCATGATGACGAGCGGAGTGGAGTACCACTTTGTAATTCAAAATACTGTGCGGCGTCGCTACTTTTTATAGGCAATCGTATCGCTTACCATCAGGCGAGTGGCATGTTCGTCTCGTTATTGAAATGCAATAATAAAAAAGAAAAATACATGGCAGACCGAACTCGAAGTGAATATACACACTAAGTTATATCGAAGTCTTCTATTCCCTGTGGCAAAAGCTTCCCCGTAAAAAGTGACTACATTATCGAAAGAGAGCATTAGGATTACCTCGGCTGATACTGGTGTTTTCTCCCATGCCTCGCGAGCAGCACACACGACACTCCCTTGATGTGGCCCTCTATGAGAGCATCTGACGGCTTGCCGAATGGAGTTGTGACTTCCCTTTCCACCCTGTTCTCGAACAGCGTCGGGTCATCGAACCCCGAGCCGCCGATGATGCCGATCTGTTGCCAATATTTCAGTAACCCACACTTGTAGATATTGATAACAAAATATAGCTTTACCTTAAGTCGGCGTTCCAAAGAGAATTATAATACCATGGCATTGTAGAGGAGTGGAATGGAGGTCCAGTAATCAATTCTCAGATAATAGTGTTATATTTAGAAAAGATTCTTATTCTAATCTGAATTATATGTTCCAGTTTCAATTTAAAGATAGTTCGCAAGCCGCATCATTTGGCTAAAGTAGACAGCATTTGTACCTAAATTCTAAATATTTGGCTCAACTTTTATAAAGGTCTTCACAAGAATGTCTGAAAGATTCAGATTCAATTATTATTGGAACCTCACATAGATCTTTAAAACACATACACAGCATCATACTTTTGCCAGGGGTAGCCACCACACCAGCCTTATCTTTTGGAACCCTATCTTTTCAGTTTAACATTAAAATATTCTTAACAAATAAGTTACAGAAAATCAAACACAGTGTATTGTAACAATAATTTAATAATAATTAAAATAAATCTCCACCTACTAAAGCTATACACATAACAAATATACTGTTCATGCTTATAAATGCTATATAAATTGCTTGTTTCATTATTTGCCATCTAAGCCTTGTTGGAACTTGAGCTCTTTGGTAGTTTCATGAGCCTTTTGCAGATTCTGGGCGATTTCAAAATACCGTTTGGACTCTGCCTCATTTTTCTCAACACCATCTCCTTTTTTGTACATCATACTAACATTAGCACAGGCATACATGTTGCCATATTCACATGCTTTCTTTGCAAAACTAAATGATTGTTTCATATCTGGTTTTATTAGGAAATCAATGTTTTTGTTTTTTTCTGGTCTGTGGGGGTTGAAATCAGCAACATTTTTTGGTACTCCTGTCATGTACATTCCTGAGAGGTAGTGGCATGCCATATCATCATTGCTGTCGCAACTCTTCTTTAGGTAGTTGTATCCTGTAACAATTTTATTACTTATTAAAAATTTTGGAGCTTACTGCCTCACCTGACTTATCTTTATAAGCTCATGCTTATGAAGTTTTATAAAAATTTTGAGCTTTAGAGTTTTACATGTTATCAAATATTGCTAACTATTAAATAGATGTAATCTGTGTCTTTTTTGTAATATAATTTAAATCAATGTTAGAAACTGATGATATTCTATGATGGAAAAACAATTGCACATTATACACATAGCAGAGTTGCTTACCTCGTGGGACATCTCTTTTAATGTTAATATTAGGTCCTGTGGCGGTGAGGAGCATGCCAGCATGCAAGCACGCCCCAGGCTCATTCAAACTACAACCCTTTTCGAAATAGGTTAGAGCTTCAGCAGGATCACCTTTCTCGTTCCCTTTTCCAACCAAAGTGTAATTCCCGATCTTCAGACATGATTTTCCGAAGTTATAATCCAGGCAGTTACTTTTAAATACTTTCGCTGCCTTGTTAAAGTCTTTTTTTATAGCTTCGAGATAATCTCCCAATAAATGACATACTTCCGGCTTCTTCTCTTTATAACAACCGAAACGGTACTCAATGCCAAGGTTCTCAATGTATTCCTTGACTTCTTCTTCTTGTTTTAAGTCATAAGCCATGGTCGTGTCGTAACTTTAGATTTGCGTACGAGTAACGGGAGTGAGCAGGGAGTGAGGTTAGATAACATACAAACGTCAAACAATGTCAATTGATAAAATTGTTATCAATTGTAAACACAGTCGTTAACACACTTTTTAAAGAAATCTAATCAGAATTAGTAAAGGAATTGTACGAAATACAATGGGAAAAATTATTAGTACTTTTTGAAATATTTAATTTACAGGATTAACAAAGTAACTAGATAATTACAATTATTAATAATATATTTATTTCATATTGCCTACCTTTATTATTTGTGCATCAGCCATATTAAAGCAGGAAAACTGTACTTAACGAGAGTTTAATTTTACTCAAACACGTTTGTTAGATATTTTATTTTGTTTTATCCACTCTATTACTTGTGGATTAAATTTATTTGAGTTAATTAAATGATATCCGGTACGTCGCAGGGAACGTAGGGAATACCGGTGAATACCGGACGCCAAATAAAATTACGTTCCATTTCACAAACCTGTGTCAACTTTATAGCATATATCTAGCATGAGTTGAAGAAAAGAACTCTCATTGATCGTTTTTCGATTGCAGCAGAATAGAATGTCTTAAACATGATAAAATGCAGTTAAATATGCTTTGATTTTTTTATAAATGTATTAAAAGTAAAAGGATGTTATTTATCAATAAAAACTAAAACAAAATAATATTCCGTAATATCCAACATACTCTTCTTCTATTATATTGTGGTTTCCACCATCAATTCATTGATGATTTTGTTGTAATTAATAAAATACGATTTGTAATAATTGCTAGTTATATTCAGAAAGAGGAACGGTTACAATAGGGACGAATATATTTGACAGAACAAAAGAGTATCATAAAAAAGAAATCATGAGAGGCACGGAACTCTCAGACAACAAAGAGTTTAGTTTCATAAATTTTATGTCTACATTCCAATATCCTCCCTTAGACATAATCCCATTTTTGAAGAACAATAATCAAGCTTCAGCTGCGGAGTGCCTTTGGTCAGTGCATCAGCGACCATCTCACTTGTTTGGACATACTTGATAACAATCTTCTTTAAATGCACCTTATCACGAACAAAATGGTGCCGTATGTCTATGTGCTTGGTCCTGGAGTGATAGTTGACTCTACCTGCAAGTTTAATAGCACTTTGATTATCACACAATATAGTTACAGGTTCATTGACTAATTGTGGCCAAAATTCTTCTTGCATCTGTTTAAGCCACATTGCCTCTTGAGTGCAGCTTGAAAGAGACATGTATTCTGCCTCGGTCGTAGACAGCGCTACAGTTGGTTGACGGCGTGAGTTCCATGTGATTGCGGCACCTTGATGAATGAAAATATAGCCGGTACATGATCTTCGATGGATTTCATCGCTACACCAGTCTGCGTCGCAATAACCATGTATACCGTTATCATCTTTCTTGTAGGTTAATGTGTAATTCTTTGTGAACTTCAAATAACGCAATATTCTTTTCAACGCCACCCAATGCTGCATCTTTGGCTTTGAATTAAATCTGCTGAGTGTATTTACAACATAGGATATGTCAGGTCGTGTACCCTGTGATAAATATAAAAGAGACCCAACAAGTTCCTGATATGGATGTGTATCTACAATTGAATCTCCATTCTCATCGTCGTTGCTGAACTTTGTTTTGGGATCAATTGGTGTTCTAACAGTTTTACAATTTGACATTCCATATTTACTCAGTAAATCCTCTATATACTTTTTCTGATCTACACATAAAACTCCATTATTTCTATCTCTATGTACATGCAATCCAAGACAATACTTCAGTTCACCCAAGTCCTTCATCTCAAACTTTGTAGATAAATGATTCTTGATATAATTTTTAGTTTCCAGGCAGCTTGTTAACAAAATTATATCATCTACATAGACCGCTACAAAAGTTACATCTTCATTTTTTATTGTGTAGTAAATACAGGGATCAAGCAGTGACTGTTTCAGACCAATTTCTTTTAATGTTTTATCTAATTTCTGGTTCCATTGTCTGCTAGCTTGCTTCAGTCCATAAAGTGATTTTTTTAACAAACATACCTGTGTATTGTTTACTTCGAAGTTCGGAGGTTGAACCATGTATATATTTTCTTCTATATCACCCTGTAGGAAGGCAGATACGGCATCCATTTGATCTATATCCAAATTATCCTTCACTGCAAGTGATAGCAGGTATCTCAGGGATGAATATCTAATTACCGGTGAGTATACCTCATTGTAATCATATCCTTTTCTTTGGGAACAACCTTTAATTACTAATCTGGCTTTATACTTTGCTATTTCACCAGTCTCATTTCTTTTTGTTTTGAAAACCCACTTACATGATATCGCTCTCTTTCCAAGTGGTAAATCACATAACACCCACGTATTATTTTTCTCTAATGATTTGAATTCTTCTTCCATGGCCTTTTTCCATTGATTGGATTCTGGGCTAGATAAAGCTTTCTCCACTGTCAATGGATCTTGATTCAAAGCCAAACTTGCATATCTTGTTTCCTCTACTTCATTATTATACCTTAAGCATCGTGCTCTAGGCCTCAGATTTATAACATTCTCAGGAGAATCTAATGAACAATCTGTGCTTGGTTCATATGTTGGATCATGATCGACAGATTCAAAACTTTCACAAAAAATTGAATTAGAATCATCTTCGGCAGAGTTCATGGGGGAGCCAGGAGTCGGTGCGTTTTCTGTATTTTCAGCAGTCACATCTAATGGCATAGGTATCTGCAACGAGCTATTAGTGTTAAATTCAGGCAATAATACTTTATGATCTTCCTGACCATCTTCAAAGAAAACAACATTCCTGCTCTTAGTAACCCTCTGGGTATGAGGATCAATTAATCTATAGCCTTTAGTATTTTCACAATACCCAAGAAACATCATTTCTGTGGATTTCGAATCCCACTTTAGCCTTTTCTCCTTCGGCACGTGCACCATGGCTTTACAGCCGAAAATTCTAAGATGAGAAATATTTGGTTTCAAACCTGTCAACTTCTCCAGTGGTGTCACATAGTTAAGGACGCGAGTTGGCGAACGGTTAATTACATAAGCCGCGGTCTCCACGGCTTCTGCCCAATACTTTTTGGGTAATCCAGCATCCTCCAGCATACATTTGGCACGCTCGACTAGCGTACGATTCATTCGTTCGGCCAGCCCATTCTGCTCCGGTGTATACGGTGCTGTAGTCTGATGCTTGATACCATAGCCTGATAAAAATTTAGACATTTCATTATTAATGTATTCTAGCCCGTTATCAGTTCTGAGAACTTTTATTTTACAATCCAACTGATTTTCCATTTCAGTTTTGTATACTTTAAAAACCTCTAATATATTTGTTTTATTTCTCAGAAAATAAACATTCACCTTTCTTGAAAAATCATCAATAAAAGTAATACAATACCTGGCTCCACCCATGGAAGGAACTTCCATAGGTCCACACAAATCTGAGTGCACTATTTGCAGTGCCTTTGTTGCCCTTGAACCAGCATTACTGAAAGGCAATCTAGTTTGCTTACTTTTCACACAGGGAATACAATTTTTATTTATGTCTTTGTTATCTACTAATTTCACCCCCTCAGTACACAATGGCAATCTCTTAACATCATTATAATTTAGATGTCCCATTCTTCTATGCCAAATATTTAAACTATTTTCTTCAGAGCTTGCAACAAATGCATTACCATTATATGTATTCAATTTATACATGTTGTTTACAAGCTTGGCAGCAGCAACTAATTTCTTTTGTTTACTGAATATATCACAGCCAGTTTTGTTAAATATAACCTGACAACCATTTTGTACCAGCTGACTTACAGACAACAAATTAGTATTTAATTGTGGAACATACAAAATGTCTTTCACCTGTATATGATTTATGTTACCATCTTTACCCACGAGATCCAAGTCAACACTACCCATATACTGTACAGTGATTGATGCATTATTGGCTACCGTTATACTTTGTATCGGAGGTGCCCGGATATTATACATTCCATCAGAGACATTTGTCATGTGCAGCGATGCACCGGAGTCCACAATCCATGTTGTTTTGCTTATTTTATCGTGATTTGCAGAAAAAACAGCTGCAAAACCTTTCTCATCATTGCTCTTCCTCTTTTCTTGTTTACAAAACTTACTAAAATGACCATATTGATTACAGTTATAGCAACGGGGACCAGGCGATCTGGTACTTTTGGAAGTCTTGGGGGTATATTTACTTTTACCTTGATATTTATTGTGCTTTGTGTGCAGAACTGATAAGTTAGTATCTTTTACTTCTTGTAGTAGCTTTGTTTTTATAGAATCAGTGTTTATTTTGACACCCGAGCTCTCAAGCCCCATGATCATAGGTTTGTATTTCTCCGGCAAACCCGCCAACATCAGAGTACCTAGCCATTCGTCGTCTACGCTAAAACCAATATTCCGTAACTTGTGTGCGGTGGTCACTATTTTATTCACGTACTCTTCTATACTTGTACAACTCTCCAAAGTTGTATTCACCAAGTCTCGAAGTAACCCAACTTTTCTAGTCAAACCTGAGTCTTCAAAAGCATTTTGTAAATTTTGCCATACCTCTTTAGCCGTCGTTGCATTTTGAACATGGATGTAGTTTATAGGATCCAGTAGCAAAATTATTTTCGACTTCGCCTTAAGATCGGTCTTCGGATTTATTGCGGAGCTATTTTCTGCAGGTTCTATACATTCCCACAAGTCTTCATGCTGCAAATACGTTTGCACTGCAAACTTCCATGTATTGTAATTTTCTCTTCCCAACAATTTATCTATATGTACGTGAGACATAGACATCGCCATTTTGTTGAAAAATTTGCTTTGTAACGGAATAAATCAATCGCGAACTAACTTTACTGATTATTACCGGAATCACTGTTTTATTATTACTTTATGAGTCTGGGCCCATAACCTGTTGTAATTAATAAAATACGATTTGTAATAATTGCTAGTTATATTCAGAAAGAGGAACGGTTACAATAGGGACGAATATATTTGACAGAACAAAAGAGTATCATAAAAAAGAAATCATGAGAGGCACGGAACTCTCAGACAACAAAGAGTTTAGTTTCATAAATTTTATGTCTACATTTCAATAGATTTCACCAATGTCGAGTGTTTGGGTGATAATAACGTATCTAGTTCTCATGAGTAGTCTCTTCCAATATAATGCTCATCTTCGAAGCTTTTATGTAATGACAACTGCGATATGTCAGTAACGTCAACGTCAGTGGCAATCAGCTGATTCATTCATAAATTCTTATTTTCCGTAGTATTATAATGCTCTTTGTTCTTATTTGAAAAAGAAAAAAAAGTATTTTCAATTTTATTTCACTACATAATTTTATTGCATTGCGTTACTCTTTTCAAGTACCATAAAATGTCTGGTAATGTGGAATTGTTCACGACTCGGATGAGAAAAGCTACACGAAAGATACATTCTGTGAGCGATGCTATGGTAAATGCGAAATTTGCAATATGTAAGTATTATGGTCCGGTCTTTGTTTTGTATGTTATATAGTTAAATTCGTAATAACATACATTGTGCCAAAGAGAGAAAAATAATACATTGTAGCCTTTACTCTTATCACTCATGTACCTGTTTAAAGTAATTATATATTTTTTCCATGCTAGAATCGCTAGAATATATCCATTATAGGTGGTTTAATTGACTATAAACTTAATCAGATATATTCATGGAGTCTATGTCAAGAGTAGATTTTTACCCTAACTCGGTAAGTCCAAATGATCTTTACACAATTGATTTTTTCATGTATTTTAGCTTTGAGAGATGAAAAGGTATGGGGAGGAGGTTTATTTGTGTTCTACCATATATTTGCCTATTTGGAAGATGCTACAGAGAGGCTGGGTATGGATGATTTAAAGAAGCTGTTTGTACATAAGATTCTTTATAGGTAAGTTTATAATATATGCATTATGACAATATATTTTTGTATGTTTAAAGTATTTAAGATTATAAACTAAAAGGGTATATCTCTCATGGTTTGATAAATATTTCTTTGTAATAAATGCAATTGAAATGCTTCCGTCTGTCTATTATGCTCAAAAAAGTTTCATCTGTAGTATTTTTTCCACAAAATAATAAAATTTAAAATCATTATATAATTTTAGAAATAAATTGGGTTTTAAATTCTGAAAGAGTATAAATTTTGGACATATTGTGTCATTTTATAATTGCATATTATGTCTCATTGGAGAATAATGCACACACAAATACATGACTATGAATTATGGGTATCAAGCACACCCAAATAATCTGTTTGCAAACCCATATTCATGACTGTACCCTGCAAGTATCTGAATCAGGGGTTATAATGAACATAAACCTTACTTTAGTGTCTAAGGTAATAAAAAATTGTAGTGATTACTTATTCAATTTACAGAAAAAGTGCATTTGAAGAAGATCTTTCACATTATTTGGGTGACAATTGGCATTCATTACCAAAATCAATGCCACTAGAGAACTATCTAGAACATTTGCAAGACTTGGAAAAAGATAAACCAAAGCTTCTGATGGCTTACATATATCATTTATATCTGGGCTTGCTGAGTGGAGGCCAAATATTGGCCAAAAAACGGCAGATGTTTGGAGAGAGTGAGTTTTTTTACTTTTGCATCTAATGACTATATATATTAGGAAGACTGCCTCAATGACTTTATTGTATTGCAATATGACAGCTGTGCTGAGGGTCTTGGGTATGATCCCAGGGTAGCATAAAGGGATATCAGGTTTTCCTGTTTAGTATCAGCTCGTACTTGGTACTTCGTGCCCAATATGTTGATTAGTTTATCACTTATCATAAAACTTAGAGGAATGAGTATGTGTATAACATTTAAAATTTTCTAATTCAATTCTGTACTGCGCCTGTGCATTCTATAGTAGGAGATAATGTATGGACAATGGATCAAAGAAGTAGTTAGATGTTTGTTAGATATTTATTATTATGAGTCTATGACTGCCTCGGTGGCGTAGTGGTATTGCGTACGCATTACGAGTACGATTTGCGCGCTGAGGTCCTGGGTTCGAATCCCGGGTCGAGCCAAAAAAAATTGTGACTGGGTTTTTCCATCTTAAAAATTTACTCAGTCGCAGCTCGGAGTCAGGAAGTTGGCGGTGTGATACCCCCGTGCCTCGGAAAGCACGTAAAGCCGTTGGTCCTGCGCCTGATCTCTCTCCGGTCATGTCGGATTGCCGTCTCATCGGACTATGAGAGTGAAGGAATAGCGAGTGCACCTGTGTATTTCGCACACACTTGTGCACTATAATATCTCCTGCGTACTGGCTGATCTCCGTTGAGATTGGCCGCCGTGGCCGAAACTGGCTAGGAGGATTTCATTATGAGTCAAGAATACGCCCAGATAAGCAGTTTATAAACTAATATTCGTAACTGTTTGTCTTTCGCAAGCATCTAAGGCAGGGGTTAGATAATAATATGATTTTAATTTGTCTACAGAGAACCAACAAGTCAACACATACACAGACAAAGTGACAGATTTCAGTGAAGCAGACATTGGACAATTGAAAAAAGATTTCCGTGACGTCATGAACGACATCGCAGAGAAAATGACAGAGAAAGAGCGAGAGGAGATGATTGAAGAGAGCAACCAAGTATTTGTAATGAATAATTTGATAGTTAACTCTGTTGGAGGTCAGAATAAGGTACTGTGTAATATAATGTACAAGGCCTCCGCAGTTTTATTAGTCATCGCGGGAATCGTTTGGACTTATAGGATGCATAAGTAGATTTTTTAATGATGTACGCCAAATAGTAGAGATATGGCTTCATAATATGTTGAATTACTTGAATTTATCTATAATTATTATGGATCAGATGAATTTTATACATAGAATTAGATTTAGTTGTAAACACAGTGATTACATACTCTATGTAAATTGTTTGATGCACATATTATTGGTTTATATTATAAAATAAGTATTGATGTACTTTTATGACTTAATATTGCTTACTTGACTGTATATAGACTGCATTAAAAAGAGCAGATTATGACCACATTATGACCATATCACATATAGGGTGACCTAAATATTGCGTAGTTATGGAGTATCGACATGATCTATTGAAGTAATTTCATGTCACAAACATAAGCGCAGAATACACATGTATTATTTGGATTATATTATATATTTTGTTAAATAAAGACTGATTTAACTGGGTTGCTGTGGCTTTATCTTGGAGAATTGCATGCCCTTTTATTTTCAGAATGCACCAATACTTACAACTGTGTCATCTATTCTGTGTACTTCATATAGTTACGTCATATGACTTGGCGGTGCGAATGCACGCCTTGTACGCCAGTCGCCAATTACATTCATCTAGTTAGTGTTCGGATAATCGGGAATCTACTATATTATAATATTTTTTTTATTTATTCCAATGATTATACAATGTTTACATTTAATGTTTTACAGCTTCTCTTGTGGTTTCGAATAATGGGGCGGAGGGGGGCGAGGTTCCGCTATTTGATACGTATCTCGCTCTCTCGCTATTATAATATTAGTATTACTATCGAAAACGTTGTGGAAAGTATGTGTTATGTATTAGTCTAAAGACTGGGATTTGAGCTTTATATGACTAGGATTGCCCTTATCACATCATGAGACGAATTCACATGGCGGTAAGTGGAAGTATTAGTTGCGCCTCTGTCTACCTCTTCGGAGATAAAAAGCAACCGCGCGCTCGTGTGTGTGTGTGTGTAAATTAATTAATACACCGTGACTTATTAAAAATAGTTTATTTGTACCATACCATTTAAGTATAAATATTTACACCGATATGACTATGATCAGCTAAAGGAGGGTAATGAAGGCGGCTCCATCGCCATGTCTATCAGATCGTCGATGTCGTCCGTGCTGAAGAACGATAACTCCAACTGGAAATACAAAAAAGTTACCATTTTATATCTTCGATTGAAAATAATGAGGTAATTGCTAAATCCAATTCAATTTTTAGAGCGTAGATCGCCGAACATTGTGGATCTCGTGAATAAAATATTAGTGAGAATGGATAGTTGAGAAAAAATGTGCATCAAGTTTTTCGTTTTTGTGGGGATCTAGTGCTGACTGGTGAACAGTCTTGATTCTTGGAGAAATGACAAATGGCGCCCAACGTGGGGCCATTTGTTACGTTTCTCGGGTGAAAAATTAGGTACTTAGTAGAGTACTGTGTATAGGTACTACATTTGTATTTTGAGACAAGATTTATAAAAATGTGCTTTGGAGAAACTTAGTAAGTGGTGAATTTATAATCAAAGAACATAATTTCACTGTTTATCATAAAATCGGGTTACAAGATCCTAAATATTAACCTAAAAAAAAATTATATTCATTGTTTGATAATTTGTAGATTAGCATAGAGTTACAATGTAATGTTTTTGAAGAAGTTATTTATATGCTTCGAGAGTTGACCACCAAGTAACTTTAGTGGTGGGTACGACTTTTTCTACGTTTATGGTACTACAGTTAGACCTATTTAAGTAAACGGAAGCCAACTCACAAGCTAATAAAACTTTACTTGGTCATAAAAAAACAGCAGATTCATTATTTTCATATAAAATGCCAAACATTTTATACCAATCAACTGGTTGTAAAAGTATTGTAAACATGAGTTAATCCTATTAATACTATAAAGGCGAAAGTTTGTGAGAATGTATGGATGTCTGGATGTTTGTTCTTCTTTCACGCAAAGACTACTGAACGGATTTCGTTGAAATTTGGCACACGGGTAGACCATGTCCTGGATTAATACATAGGCTACTTTTTATCCCGGGCAAATATAAACCGGGACTTGTATCCCGGAAAATCTTTTTAATGCTGGCGGAGCCGCGGGCAAAAGCTAGTAGAGAATATTTATGTGCGGTTTGTATGTCGGGTAGTAGTGTAGTAGTGTAGTAGTGTGGTGTGGGTCGTACCAGTGCCTGCGGGTCGGTGCAGTGGCGGCAGTGCAGCGTGCGGTCGCGACACTCGCAGCGTGCAGCTCGGCAGCGCGCGGGGCTGAGTGCGGCGCGCGCGCCCGCCACCGACGAGAACCGACGCGCCGTCGGACGGTCGCCCTGCAGCTTGGCGCCCGCCAGCAGCGTGCCTGCACACACACACACACACATACAGTCTGCACCGTGCGACATACAGACACACACACACTGTTTCGTACTTTTATTAATTTACAATTAGATAATGCTGGCACAATACCACGGCATACAATTATTTATTTTCTATTATGAACGGATCTGTATCTGCCACAAAACCCGAACGCATCCTAAGCAGCGACAAGTGCTGCCACCTCGAAGTGTAATATAGACGCACTTCCTCTTCCGTAAAAGCAACCGCTTCGAACGCAACGTAGTTCTATGCGCGCTGTATCTTATATTCCAAACATTAACATTATTCCAAGAATAAACTAGTGATACGTGTGGTGCAATACTTGGCGGCAATCAGCAACCTATGGCCATTCACCAACACTGGGTACCCAGGGAAACGAGCGGTGCTGCAGTTGCAGGTGAGTGGTAGATACAGTCCACAATTTAACACCATCCGAAGGTCTGGTCGATTTCCCATACACACACACTCACGCCTGTCATCCCCGTAGGGGTAAGCAGAGGCGCAACTAGTGCACCCTCTTTTCGCAGTTATTCCGTCCCATGATGTAATAGAGGGCGAGCCTAGCGCCATATCGTGCACAAATTCCATACTCCGGGATGATACTAAATAAAAAAATCCAATATCATTTTGCCCGACCCGGGAATCAAACCAGAGACCTCAGCACTGCAGTCGTACCGTAATACAACTACGCCACCGAGGCAGTTTTATTTATCTGACAGTCAAATGAAGTAAAAGTGTATTTCTTTTGCCTACACACTACGAAATTTGTCATACTGAAATAACACTGAGAATATACTTATTATAACTTTGAGCTTCTTAACAAAGTGACGTTATTGAATACAAGCCTTAGATCTAAGTCCATAGTACCTATTATGTTATAGGTAAAGTCAAGCTTTAAAGTACACTTTTTTATGTCATCATCACACGACATCCAAAGCTGAATATAAGCTTAATCCCTTAAAAATTTCCAGAAAGACCTTTTTTATGTATTCGATCTTTTTGTGCTGGCTGAAATTAATAATTTTATATTTTAAATAGGTACTATTGGTATTTTACAGAATTATTATATTGAATGAACTAATAAAACGCGTTGTGTTAGACATTAAAATAATTAACACGACATGGAAACTCCACAGTGAATTCTCGCGTTAAACCAAACACTCGTACGAGGAGTGTGCAGATTAAGAATAACTGAGTCGCAGCGCGTATCCGCCTCAATCCCTCACATACATATTTTATCGCCAAAGCGACAAACAAAAGTCTATTTAAATTTATAAAACTAAACAACATTATATCAACAATAATTTCATTAGAAAAATTATGACCCGTATATGAATTGCAATAAACAAGTTTTGTAAGTGTCGAACACAGTTCAATACCTTCCCGTCGTTTCAAAGTGTTGCTATTCCTAAACGGCCGGGCCCTGTGTTTGACTTGTAATTTTATCAAAAAATATTTTTTTGTCGAACTATATTATAAAAAATTGTCGAACTATAGTATAAAACTCACCATTAGTCTCCAAAGCGAGTGAGGCACACAACCCAAGTTTGTCCTTGGGCAGTTTGACTTGCTTCCTCAGTCCCGAATCACCTACTAATCTCTCGTAATCTCTGTTAGTGTACGCTAAAGTGCTGTCCACGCCTGTAAATGTTATTATAAAGCGTAATGGTTCGTGACAAATAATCTATACTAATATTATAAAGCTGAAGAGTATGTTTGTTTGTTTGAACGCGCTAATCTCAGGAACTACTGAACCGATTTTGAAAATTCTTTCACTAATAGGAAGCTACTTTACTCCTGTGCTATAGGCTACTTTTTATCTCGGGAAAATATTTTTGTCCCGGAAAAACTTTATCACGCGGGCAGAGCCGCGAGCACTACTAGTGTTATTATAAAGCGTAATGGTTCGTAACAAACAAGTCGTAGGAAATGAGATATTTGGTATACAGGGTGTTGTACTTTAAACGCCCCGGCAATTAATGTGCCCAATATCGATTAACGGGATATTACGCATCGCCAATTGACATAATTATGCCGGCTAACCTGAAACCAGGTATACATAGTGTTGGAAATATTTATTATATCTATGGTTGTCTTTGGTCAGATGAACAAAAATGTCTATGAAATGTACTCTCTTCCGGTTCGTTCCTATAAATATGTACTACACGGGTTTTGTCTTGTATAATTAAATAAACTATTAAAACAAATACTAAAGTTTAATTATAAATACATAGGCTGAAGAATAAGTGCGTTGTCGATCTTGAACTAGAAGTAAATATGGCAGGAAATTACTTGTCCTACTACTCACCGAATAAATACTTGGACGCCCGTTTCTTAGACAGCATGAAGTCGTCGTCCATCAGTATGTGAAGCGTCACCGAATTCTCCATTAGGTTGTGGTAGATCGTTGAGTAGTCCAGCTGTGGGCAAAGGTATTAATTACGGGCATAGTAACCAGGTAAGTAGACCTAGGAATGGGTAGATGCAAGATGCAGAGGTAGGTTGGATGGGTAAGTAATTAGGTTATTTATTTACTAGCTTTTGTCCGCGGCTCCGCCCGCTTGAATTTTTTCCGGGATAAAAGTCCCGTTTTAAATTTTCCCGGGATGAAAAGTAGCCTATACGTTAATCCAGGATATGATCTATCCGTGTGCCAAATTTCATCGAAATCCGTTCAGTAGTTTTTGCGTGAAAGAGGAACAAACATCCAGACATCCATACATTCTTACAAACTTTCGCCTTTATAATATTAGTATGAAGTATGATTTATCAAAATAGGAACATCAACAGTACATAATAATATATTCAACAGTTTCAGTAATACTTTACTTAAGCTTAATAACTAATACATGCACCAATTAAAGATGTACACAACATTACTTAAGAAAGAAAGGTTAAATTCTAGTAGGTAGCTAATTCTATCGCCAAGCAGCAGTGTGCATGCACTGTTGTGTTTCGGTTTGTAGGACATTGTAGCCAGTGTAACTACTGGACATAATGAGACTTAACATCTTATGTCTCAGGATGACGAGCGCAGTGGAATGCCACACAGTACTTTGTAACTCAAGGTGCTGGATGGTGTTTCTACTGTTTATGGGTGGTCGTATCGCTTACCATCAGGCGAACGGCATGCTCGTCTCGTCATTCAATGCCATAAAAAATGTGTAGTTGGCTAGATGGATTTTTTTGACTATACAATCATTTCTTCTTTTCACTGTATAAGTTGTGGCTTCGATTTGAGGGAGGCGAGGGGGGGCAAGGTTTCGCTATTTGATACGTAACTCTCACCCCCCCCCCCCGTCCGATAGTACAACGGTACTTCCTACTAATATTATAAACGCGAAAGTTTATAAGAATGTATGGATGTCTCGATGTATGGATGTTTGTTCCTCTTTCATGCAAAAACTGCTGATCGGATTTCGATGAAATTTGGCACACGGGTAGATCATGTCTTGGAATAACACATAGGCTACTTTTTATCCCGGGAAAATACAAAGCGAGACTTTTGTACCGGAAAAACTTGTTAATGCGGGCGGAGCCGCGGGCAAAGGCTAGTATAAATTAAAATTAAAATTTTGGAACTAGGTAGCCAGATATACTAACCCTCATAACCCCAGAGTCGCATTTGGTGCACGGCATGAGTATAAATGTTCGAGGCACGGCCGGACGGAAGGGCAGCTGCGTCGTGTAACTGAGGGCTTCGAACATGTCCGCACGGACGGTCTTGTTACCGCGGACCAAGTCTGCTTTATCTGTAACAAAATGATATTATGAAGTCTTTTAAAATGTGAAGTAAAACGTTCGTGTCGCTGTGATTGGTCCAGAGACCGACACGTGACTTACGCGGTAAACTCTCGACCAATCACAATGATGATCAAAAGATAGGGCCCTTCGCGTAGTTATGCTAAATTCTAAGGGGATGCATGGTATTTATAATTTATGTGTAGTCGTATCGCTTACCAGGCGAACATGAAGGTTTCATCGTTCAGCTGTTTAAAAAAAAACATAATGCACACACACACTCACGCCTTTTATCCCTAAAGGGGTAGGCTGAGGTGCAACTATTGCACCCACTTTTCGCCGTAATTTCGCCCCATGATGTTATAGAGGGCGAGCCTAGCTGATACTGAATAGAAAAACTCAATATCACTTTGCCCGACCCGGGGATCGAACCCGAGACAGCATTGCAGCCGTATTATAACACAACCACGCCACCGAAGGAGTCAAAAATATAATGGCGTACGTAACTCACCAATTTTGAAATAGTTCCAATGAGGCGAACTGTGGGGCTAGGATGTGGAAAAAAAGCACGATGCGTCTCCGCTTCGTTTTATTGTGATTGGTTGAGAGACTGACGTATCGGTCTCTCGACCAATCACAAACATCAAAATACCGATACGCCAGTCTCTCAACCAATCACAATAAAACGAAGCGGAGACGCATCGTGTTTTTTTTCACATCCCAGCCCCAGTGATCACCCGTCTGTGCGAATGCATACGTCACCAATAAAATAAACTCACCAATATAAATGTTGTCGAAATGATGCGCTACTTCCATGTAGTCGGTAAACACCTTGTTGTTCACATATAGAGAGCGCGGCTTCTTGTACACGCCGCGTCCGCCGAAAGCCACCACTGCATATCTGGAATTACAGGGCAATTTGTACAAACGATTTTCGTATATTAGTACGAGTTGAGTGCACAGTGACTTTATGTAAGTTATAACTAATTTGTTATCGTATATAATCCGTTTTCGTAAAACGAATTATGTAATTAATATTATTACATTTTTTGATGACAGTATTTTTATAATATGCAAATAATGACATCAACAATTTTGTGCGAAAACGCACAACTCGTATCTAGTCTGTCCGATATTGTTGTGAAACTGTACAATTTCTGATCATTTTTGTAGTTTTTGCACAATTTTTTAACTGAAATTATTCATCTTACCATTCTAAATCTATAGTAGGGAGCCAGTCTATGGCACTAACTAACGCGAGAAATCCCAGGTAGAAGTTGCCTAATATTTTTTTTATTACCTGTTATCAGCCAACCCGCCGCTCTGCAACACCGTGTCAAACGCTTCTAAGAACAGGTCCAAGTTCTTGTTCTTGCGCACGTTCTTGTTGCAGTACTGCGCCTCAACTATGAACACTACGTCAGTGGAATTTGGCACGTATTCTAACTCGTGGAACGAACCTTCTTCTATGACGTCGCCTTGAGGTGTTGTACACCTGTTGAGATTAGGTTAGGTTAGGTTGGGTTTTTAATGGCTGCTGTTGTACACTGGGCCGCTGAGTCAACGAAGGGTTTTATTTATTTATTTAATCATCTCTCTTTACTCGACACTCCCCTTATCATAAGGAGGGGTTAATTTGCCGTGATCGTAAAAAAAGTTATATGATGCGTGTGGGCTGTGGCGTGTTGTATGGTGAGTGTTGTGTTGCACTCACATGTGGCACAGGTCAGGCACGTGCGTGGGCTCGTGGTGCTGCGCACACAGCTGCAGGCAGAGGTGTGTTGTGTTGCACTCACGAGTGGCAGTGGTCGGGCATATGAGTGGGAACGTGGTGCTGCGCACACAGCTACAAGCGGAGGTGTGTTGTGTTGTGTGTTGTGTTGCACTCACGAGTGGCAGTGGTCGGGCATGTGAGTGGGCACGTGGTGCTGCGCACACAGCTACAAGCGGAGGTGTGTTGTGTTGTGTGTTGTGTTGCACTCACGTGTGGCAGTGGTCGGGCATGTGCGTGGGCACGTGGTGCTGCGCACACAGCTACAAGCGGAGGTGTGTTGTGTTGTGTGTTGTGTTGCACTCACGAGTGGCAGTGGTCGGGCATGTGAGTGGGCACGTGGTGCTGCGCACACAGCTACAAGCGGAGGTGTGTTGTGTTGTGTGTTGTGTTGCACTCACGAGTGGCAGTGGTCGGGCATGTGAGTGGGCACGTGGTGCTGCGCACACAGCTACAAGCGGAGGTGTGTTGTGTTGTGTGTTGTGTTGCACTCACGAGTGGCAGTGGTCGGGCATGTGAGTGGGCACGTGGTGCTGCGCACACAGCTACAAGCGGAGGTGTGTTGTGTTGTGTGTTGTGTTGCACTCACGAGTGGCAGTGGTCGGGCATGTGAGTGGGCACGTGGTGCTGCGCACACAGCTACAAGCGGAGGTGTGTTGTGTTGCACTCACGTGTGGCAGTGGTCGGGCATGTGCGTGGGCACGTGGTGCTGCGCACACAGCTACAAGCGGAGGTGTGTTGTGTTGTGTGTTGTGTTGCACTCACGAGTGGCAGTGGTCGGGCATGTGAGTGGGCACGTGGTGCTGCGCACACAGCTACAAGCGGAGGTGTGTTGTGTTGCACTCACGTGTGGCAGTGGTCGGGCATGTGCGTGGGCACGTGGTGCTGCGCACACAGCTGCAGGTAGGCGGCCGCCAGCGCGCATGCGTCCGCGCCTGCCACACACTGCCAGTGGAACGGCACCGCGTCGATCTACACACATCACACCTTACTATACATACACAAATACACCAGCTGATGCTCAACAGCTCAAATGATAGGACCTTTTCATTTCACTTTTATCTATAGAGCTTTACAAATGGCTTTTATAATCTATACTAATATTATAAAGCTGAAGAGTTTGTTTGTTTGTTTGTTTATTTGAACGCGCTAATCTCGGGAACTACTGGTTCGAATTGAAAAAATCTTTTTGTGTTGAATAGACCATTTATCGAGGAAGGCTTTAGGCGATATAACATCACGATGCAACTATTAGGAGCGAAGAAATAATGGAAAATGTGAAGAAAACGGGGAAAATTATTCATCCTTGAGGGCTTCCATTGCGTGCGCTGCGAAAACAGTTCAAGATACCAAAAATATATGTATGAAAGAATTATTCCTCTTGAAATGATCTAAAAAAATGTCCGCGACAGTATATGTCTATCTTTTAAGATTAACTCACTAGAACCGTTTTCATGGTAATCAAATTTGGTCGAAATTAATGCAATATTTGGTAAGAGTTGTATCAACGTCATAGTCATAGAGTGATTCAACGGGAAGGTTTTTATGTACTTTTAGCCCGGAAAAACTTATTAACGCGGGCGAAGCCGTGGGCAAAAGCTAGTAATTTATAATGTCCGTATATTTGAGGCTAAAATGCCTTCGTTCTTACTTCGTTGTGTTGTCTTCCGCTTTGTTAAGGAGGAAAGTTGACATTTCATATTCCTAATTTCCCCCTATTTGATTAATTTATTTGTTTAATTAAGACAGACTGCCTCGGTGGCGTAGTTATATTACAATACGACTGCAAAGCTGAAGTCTTGGGTTCGATCCCCGAGTCGAGCAAAGTGATATTGAGTTTTTCTATTTAGTATCAGCCCGGAGTCTGGAATTTGTGCCCGATATGGCGATATGCTCGCCCCCTATCACATCATGGGACGGAATAACGGCGAAAAGTGGGTGCACTAGTTTCGCCTCTGCCTACCCCTTCGGGGATAACAGGCGTGAGTATGTGTGTGTGTTAATTAAGACAGATCCATGACATAAAATGCGTGACACTAATCCTGGCTTACAGGAGTCGTAGTAGCGGTTGAGAGGACAGGAACAGTCTAACTGGTGCTCACGGCTACGGTCGCATAGAAAATCATATCTAAGACTGCCTCGGTGGCGTAGTTGTATTGCGTACGCGTAACGAGTACGATTTGCGCGCTGAGGTCCTGGGTTCGAATCCCGGGTCGGGCCAAAAAAACTTTGTGACTGAGTTTTTCCATCTTAAAAAAATTACTCAGTCGCAGCTGGAGTCAGTAAGTTGGCGGTGTGATACCCCCGTGCCTCGGGGCGCACGTAAAGCCGTTGGTCCTGCGCCTGATCTCTCTCCGGTCATGTCGGATTGCCGTCTCACCGGACTGTGAGAGTCAAGGAATAGCGAGTGCACCTGTGTATTGCGCACACACTTGTGCACTATAATATCTCCTGCATACCTGGCTGATCTCCGTTGAGATTGGCCGCCGTGGCCGAAACTGGCTAGGAGGATTTCATTCATTCATATCTAAATTCAAAGTTGAATTTTGTCACCAACAAATTTGATCAAGTAGTGTATACATATCATTAATTATATTTAAATCTGACTGTACAAACATAAACCTCCTAAGTTAGAACACCTTTAGACAACTTTGCAACATTACAAAGAAATCTCAGCGTTTTTACAGATCATAAACATTTTAAACTAGACTTCAAAACCCCACTTGGGCGCCAATAGGCCAATGAAACTTACCACAGAGAAACACGGGTGCAGCGGCGACACCTTATTCCTAAAGAATTTTTCGCACTGCGTATCATTCGTTACATCCCTGTTTTGCAACGGTTGCGGCACGGCGTTCGGTTCGAGGTTCCACCCGCGGCATAACTCCGGCTCTAGACTCGTCAACGTTCCGTTTGGTAGCTGATAGTCATCGTATTGCTCGTTGTTGTATGTACCGAGCAGTCCTCCTAGACTGGCGTAGTACCATCCTGTAGAAAAATTATGATTTGGTAGGTCTTATAATGCCAAAGCAACAGGCTAGTAGTCATTGTCGATGGGCCTATTACACGATTATCAAATTGGAATAGGAACATTATTGGAAACTATTGTGAATGTGGACTCTTCCCTTACGCTGAAGCACGATTGGGATATCATGTATCATTATCAGTGCAGTCATTTCAAATTTCTCATTTGTTAAAATTTGACTCTTGTAACTACATTATTGACATTACCTAAAAAGGACCCAATCACATAGAACATTGGTCCTTCGAGCGAGATCATCATAAAATTAATGGTGTACAGATATAATTTACCTGCAACTTGGATTTTGCAAGTGGAGAAGGCGTAGTTGCATTGTATTTCGAGGCCGTTGTCGCCCTCAACCGTTAGTATATCCGTCTGTCTGTCTATCACCAGTCCTTCTACGTATGCGGGTAGGCTCAGCATTCGTTGACCTATTGACACTTCCTAAAAGGAAAAGTATGCAACATGAAAATATATTGTAGACAATACATACATATTTTTGGGAGCTAAAGAGCCAAGGCTTAGTTGTGTTCTACCTTCAAAAATATGTTGGTGCATGCCTACATATAATGGGTATTATGTAACAGAATATTATGCGCTAGACGGGACACAGTTACCATGTCAGCGTCAGGGGCCAATTGTATATTGTACCGTATTGATTAAACCGAAATTAACTGTCAAAATGTAGATCCAAATGTCAGTGAGTTGACCGATAATTGCGTCGGTAATACTTTGGGATTCTTAACTTATGTCAAGAGTACCCGGACTACAATGAAGTTGGCATCAAATATGTTGTCTTAATATACAATAAACCAATCACATTGCATCTCCCGAAAGGAATGGTCGTCAATCTCATCTTTTCTAACACTAACCTGTTTATACAAATCGATGGTGACCAAACTGGACCGCGTGACAATGATCAAGTCGTACCGGCTGCGATCGTTCGAAGACATCAGCACAGTGAAGTTGTTCTGCCTGTAGTCTTTGGTTAGAAGATACGTTCCCTCTTCAGATACCGTGAATACTTGCTTGTCGAACGTTACCAACGTACCCTGGCCGGTCATCATGGCCATGCCTGGTGGATATCATTATTATTAGACAGAATGTATGGACATTGACATAGGGATCAGCAGTAAATGTCACACTTCAAATTGTAAAGGGCATCAGTATGCTAACAATTATAATCGGGTACGTTAAAGTCACCCTACTGCACATGATGGTAAGCGGAGTGGAGTCGAGATAGTGTCGACTGACACGAGATAATTAATCCTACCAGTCGGCACAATTATACCACCCTGTTTGAACTGGTGGGTCTAAATGGCGCGTTTGAACACTAAGGCCCCATTTTTTCAAATGTAGTTATCTTTTTGTCAGGGTGTTATTATGCTGGACGTGCTCGCAGCACCTCACGCGTCACACCTCATGCGTCACGTGTCAAACCTCACGCGTCACGCGTTACACCTCACGCGTCACGCTACGCCGGAGCACTAGAAGCTCTGGGAGCGCGTCCACCTTAATAACACCGAGGATTATCCTAACTACAGTTGAAAAAACCCTGTCATAGTCTACAGTGGTCGCTATAATTGCGGATACTAAATATATTATCCTACCTAAAATGAGTTTATAAGTAGAACGTACCAATACCCTATAGGTCCAATAATTGCAAGCGATTATTGCTAGCAATAATAGGGTAATGTCCTATGTATGATTTTGTACATTATTGTATATGTAACAGAAAATAATATGAAAAATAAATTCTTCTGTGAAATCAGCATCAAAATTGGTTGAAAAATAAAGCTGTTATTCAAACTTGAAATATTGCTGTGAGAAAAAGTGGGGGCGTGACGGAGATATAGCGCTATCTCTTTCGCACGCACGCAGCTTTATGGCCGGTGACACCTGGTGACGTCACGGTCTGATATTACTGTTATTTGACAACTTCCCCTTCCACTAAATTTCAAAGCTTTGTAACTTACATATTATTGCGCCAATTTTTTTTTTCCGATATATATTGGATGGCATACATTTTTAAAAAAAGTATTTTAAAAAAGTAGTCAGCTACCTTATTGATCCTTCGAAATAAGGCTTAAATATTAGCTAACTTACCAGCAAAAGGTGGCAGCAGATTATTATAGTCCAAATAGGGTCGTATCTCATAATAATACGACCATATACTCCTGTTTGTTATCAACCAGTCGTCCAGGAAGTCTCGCACTGTCTTGTATTCCGATATCTCGCTGAAGTCCGGGGTTCGATTGAACGCGTGCCACGACATTGGCAGCTTTTGTTCTAGAATGATCTGTCCGGCTCGGGGATCGAATATGAAGTTCGTTTTCGGGGTGCGATGGCTGCAAGAAATAATATATTCACCAGCTTAGCCCTTTAAATTTCCTGGCAATCGATCCTGTTGCTTATAAGGATTAAAAGACTACGGGACTACTAGGGTTTAGAGCACTTTCAATCTCAGAAATTTCAAAAAATAATCACCATACACTTTGTAAACAAATGCGACTCCAATTCGCTTTAAAACGACACAATATTGTATTCGAAATCCAGTCTATATAGAAGACACTTACAGTTCTTCATACTGCAGCGCTGTCTTGGCCATGTCTGTGAGCTTCGCGTAGAGTATCTCACCGATGGTGTCCAACGCCTCGCCTATCAGGAAGTAGTCATACCACCATTTCAGACGGACGTATGCTTCTTGATACTAATGAGGGTAGATCAAAAATAAATATTAATTTAAAGGTACATTTTGAGGTTAAGTGTTGGCATTTAAAAGTGTATTAAGATGCACATATCCTACCAATATTATAAACGCGAAAGTTTGTAAGAATGTATGGATGTTTGTTACTCTTTCACGCAAAAATTACTTAACGGATTTCGATGAAATTTGGCACACGGGTAGATCATGTCCTGGATTAACACATAGGCTTTTTATCCCGGGAAAATATAAAGCGGGACTATTATCCCGGAAAAACTTTTTAAAACGGGCGGAGCCTCGGGAAGAAGATAGTTAATTATAATATTACTAAATCTGAATGAAACTCATTATGCTACCATGACTGCCTCTGAGGCGTATTTGTATTACGGTACAACTGCAATGCCGAGGTGTTGGGTTCGATCTCGGGTCGGGCAAAGTAATATTGGGTATTTCTACTCAGTATCAGCCCGGAGTCAGGAATTTGTGCCCCATATGGTGATAGGCTCGCCCCCTATCACATCATAGGACAGAATACGCACGGTGAAAAGTGGGTGCAATAGTTTCGCCTCTGCCTACCTCTTTGGGGATAAACGGTGTGAGTGTATGTGAAGGTCATCATGAGAACTTAATGAAGGTCATGCTTACCTTCTCCCTGACATAGACGACCTGAGGCGTCTTCAAGAAGTTCTGCCACGCGTTCCTGAACTCCGCGTACAGCTGCATGATCTCATCTTTGAACGGTATGTATTTCTCTATGTTGCTCCAAACAGCGTCCCATAACTTCATGCTGTATTTCTTTATGTTCGTTATTACGTCGTTGTTCATTAGATCTTTGTATATTCTGAGGAGACAAATTGTATTTAAATTGTTGTAACAATAAATTGTAATTTATTTTTTCAAACAATAAATAACCAATATATTAGGCCTTTTCGAAAAGCATTGAATATGATCGTGACATGGAGGAGTTGCCGAGAAATAGGCACAGGAAACTATTAGTAAATCTTTGATATAGTGAAACAGAATTTATAATCGAATTAAAAAATAAACTCACTTATCCATCTCATGTCCAAACGTCGACACGTAGTTGAAATACGGCGAATCTGTCAACTCCTGAGTCCTATTATAGAAGAAGTCCATCAGACCCTTCCATATGGTGAACACAAACGACTCAGAATAATGCACTATTTTGAAGAACAACGGCTCTATTGACTTCAATAACTCATGCCAATACTTCGTCATGCGATTCGACGCGTTCACCCACGTCACTTCCCAATACTCTAGTAATCGCATATGCAAGTCGCGAATAAAGTTGTCATACTGCATTATCATCGCCTCCAACCTCGCGGAGACTAACTCCATAAAGTCAGCCTCTAAGAACTTATTCACAGAATCGAGGAAGTTCGCATACGCCTTCTTTATCGAGTCGACAACGAACGTCAAACTTTGTTTTATCGACTGACTAGTGTTGCCCATCATGCCCCACATATCGTTCACTATCCCCGGCAGACTTTCCAGATGGTTCCGAATCGCCATCTCATCTAGAACGTAGTAGGTGAACTCGACAATATCTTTAACGTAAAAGTCGTTGTCTGAGTACGATTGGTTTAAGAATTTCTCGAACTCGTCCAGATCGTCTTTGATCACATGCAAGTCGTTGAGATCGTCTAAGAAGTCGCGTATCCTCGGCTTGGCGTCCAACCATATTGCTCTTAAAGCCAAATGGGCTTCCATTGGTGCTTCCTTCAGAATCACTAGGGTGTCATTAATTTGCCCGTACAATAGTTTTAACGTAGCGACGCCTTGAGCCTTCACTTCTGCAAACATCTCCGGTCTCCATACAATCGAACTGGTTAGCAAGCGAGAGTGGTTCAAACGGATGTAGGAAGCTAGATCTGTGGTTGTGACGTCATCGTAGTCCCTCCACGCGTCGAGTTTGGCGGATCGAGTGTCGATGATCCTGCCGATCATGTGGTAGGAGATATCTGCAAGAGAAATGTGAGTTTATTTACCTAAGGCTATTTATAGTGGTTATTTTTTTTTGTTTACTATAAGTGAAGTACGGCAGATAACACACTCACGACTTATCACCGATGGGGTAGGCAGAGGCGCAACTCGTGCAACCATTGATCACTGTGCGTATTTCCGTCCCATAATGTGATGGGGGCGAGTCTATCGCCATATCGGGCAGAAATTTCAGACTCCGGGATGATACTGAATAGAAAAATTCAATACCACTGTGCCCGACCCGGGGATCGAACCCGAGACCTTAGCATTGCAGACGTACCGTAATACAACTACGCTACGGTAGTTTCAGAGATTAATGGTTATATTCTATCTGTCTTCGATGAATTCAATACATACAGAATGGATTTCCATATGGTTCCCACTAATGGACGCCGTGATTCAAGATGAAGGTTGTAATAAAGTTCAAATTTAGTCACAGATCCAATTCCACGCGGTTGAAGCCGCGAGTAAAAGCTAGTTATTTATTTATATTAACCGTCAGTGCTGTTGAGATGTGCGACGAGTGACTTGTCCTTCATGGAGAGCACGGCGATGCCGGTGTCGTTGCCGGTCTTGCGCTGGCTGAACGACTTGATCTTATACTCAGGGTACACCAGCTCCCAAGTGCCGTTCACTTTGTAGAAGTACGTTTCGTTTGCACGCTGAAAACAAATTTTAATCTTAAATATGAGTTAAATAAATTATAGTAGTTCTTTAGTGGACACCGCGAGCCGGCAAGTGTAGTGTCGGACCCCTCCAGCCAAGTGGAGTGACGATTTGCGTAAGGTCGCTGGTGGAAAATGGATATGACAGGCCGAAGACCGGGTAAAATGGTGCGTATTGAAGGAGGTCTATGTCCGGCAATGTACTAAAATATGGGCTGATGATGATGAGGAAATTATTTTATTTATAAATTGGAGAGTCAGTTTATTTAATTATAACATCGATATTTATAGAAATATCAAACTTAAAATAAGTAATCGATATTTCTACATAAATCGGTGTGCAAATTTTAAAGTGTTAGATCCATATTATATTCGCATGTAATACATGTAGTTCAATATATAATGGTCATTTAAACTAGGGCCTTCAAACAAAAAATGTCGATAAACTCACCTCCCAGTTAATAGCACTATTCACCATATCGATAACAAGCTTATTCTGCCTCATCTTCTCATAGAATAGGGACTTCTGTAGTCGATAAAAGTTGCTAATATGATACCATTTGCTATGTATGTTCACATCTGACTTCATATCAAGGTCCAAGTTGGTGGATGGATGCTTGCATACTAAAGCAAAGGAGTAGTCTCTTATAGGTCCGTTGGAGTTATCGGTGAGTATCGAATTGAGTTTGAGGTATTCGTTTTCGTAGTCCGAGTACTGGAGTTCTAAGGACACGTTCGACATAATCGATGGAGTGCTTATGTACTGCGCTTTAAGGTTAACATCCTGGAAGCAAAAGTAATTTAAGCATACATTTTTACTGTTATACTATTGGTATTTACTGTCGGTATTTTAAATATGCTTCGATCTATAGAATTATATGGTAACTTGTTTTTAATTTTAATTTCCAACTCTTGCATCATAGAATTAAATTCTGCAGATGCTTAATTATTCTATTATTTCATTGGTTTCCACTATTTCCATTTAAGTCAATAATTAGCTAATAGCTGAAATTTCAATTGTAAGAAAATTGATTAATCAAATTATAACATGACTGAATAAAGATGTCTTACATTCAGCACACACAATTTTATCGAATTATCTGAATTATGAAAAATCAACCCTAAGCACATAACCAAAAGCTCACCTTTCTAAACGACGGATGGGATAACGCCAGATTGACATGGTGCGTACTCCCCTCCGGCTGTGGGGGGTTGTCCCACCGGCCGCGCAGCTCGGCGGTCTTGTTCTCGTCCTTCACGTTCCAGTGGAGGCGAGCCTCTCCATCCACCAGCGAGTCTTGGAGGTTGTAGAACGCGACCAGGTTGAACGAACGCAGCGGGTACCAAACGTTCATGACTAACTTCTGCGACTCTGTATCTTCCTGTGGAGGGAATAAGGTGTATTGCGCGTAGCTTTATGTTAATTAAATTTCTCCTCAGTCTAATGCTTAGAACTGACTCGATCAGAAAAAAGTGTGTTTGATGGTAATCAATACGACCGCCTATAAATAGTAGTAAGACCATACACAGCTTTGAATTACAAAACATTGAAATGAAATCATTTATTTCATTGCTAAGCTTATCTCCTTGAGACTACATGTCAAGTGTCATGATTCAAGCCGTATAATTACGTTGGCTATAATAGAACACAGTATTGTTTGCACTCTGTTGCGTTTACACTACTGGCAATATTTCAATGGTGCAACAACTTGCTGCAAGTCTTGCAAGTCTTATAATTTGCAGAATATAGCTTGCGTCAAATGTGTAATAATAATAATAATACCAGCCCTGTATTATATACTGTCCCACTGCTAGGCACGGGCCTCCCCTACTACTGAGAGGGTTTAGGCCTTGGTCCACCACGCTGGCCTAGTGCGGGTTGGTAGACTTCAAATATCTTCGAAATTCTTATAAAGAACTTCTTAGGCATGCAGGTTTCCTCACGATGTTTTCCTTCACCGTTAAAGCCAACGATAATTGATAAACAATACACACGTAACTTCGAAAAGTCAGAAGTGTCTTGGGGTTTGAGCCTCCAGACATTGTCTCGGCAGACTGTTCCATTCCCAACTAGGCTATCGTCCACTCGTCGAATGTGTATAAGACAAAAATTACTTCCGAAAGTCAACGTCTGCAAATTATTTTGCTAGTTTAAAATAACAAGAGAGCTCTACTTACAGTGGTCATATTGGTAACGTGAATGTCATAGTTGATCCATACGTCGTCCGCCCATTTGACTTTACTTCCTTGCTTTAGCTCCTTATCCACTGCCTCGTAAAGGTTGTCGAAGGTCCAGGTTCGATTCCCGTGGATCGCCATGAGCTTCAACTTCTTCCCTATGTCGTAGGTGTTAACGTCCATTTTGCCCGTGACGTTGAATTTGGTCGCATTGTGCAAGTGGAATACAGTGACTTGTTTCACATCCTATGAATGAATGAGTGAATGAACGAATGATAATCATGGAAGTTGTAAGGTTTGTGCTTTTTTTTTTTTTTTTTTTTTTTTTATAAATGGCAACTGGTTCCTCTAAATTGAGGAATATTACTGCCAGTGTCAAGTCAACTGTCAGCTGTCAAGTGATTGTGACGCATTCATGTGTACCAATTTTACTCTTTCAGTAAAAACATTTTTTTTTAGTTCAGAAAATTTAAGACAGATAACCAATGATCAAAATAATTTATAGACATTACGGTAGATAGCAAATAAAGGTGTTACTAATACGAAGGACATTATATAATGCATGCAAACACATAAGGTTAATTTCAGTTATAATTTTATAGTATATATTGTTAAGAATGAAACAAGTGCTTTCAAAGATGGTTTGTTACCTAGGCTAAGGAGAGATGAAACATTAACAGGGAGAGGGGCCCCCCGATCTACCAAAATGTCAAAGAGAGAAGGAGATGAGAAACGAGGGCACTTAAATAGTATATGGGTCACGGATCCTTCGTCAAGGCCACACTCACATAAAGAAGAGTCTCTAACATGTAATTTACATAAGTGAACGGGTGAAGAGCAATGACCAATCCTCAACCGAGAAATTGTGGCCGAAATATGTTTACTGAGGCGCAATTTGGAGAACCATGGTCTAAAAGTAATGTGCGATTGTATATTGTATAACCATCCCCCTTTTTGGGAACTAGAGTTCCTCCAAGATGTATTCCAAGCCATTTCCAGATCATGTTTGGCCAGGGCAATCAGATCACAAGCATAAACTGAAAAGTAGTCTTCTTTACCGTGATCAATAGCGTGTTTAGCTAATTGATCAACCTGCTCATTACCAATTATACCTATATGGCTTGGGATCCAAGCCACTGTAACTTGAAGATGTTGCTCATTACACAATTTAATTAAATCTATTATTTCCAAAGAAATAGGGTGAACACAGTTTTTGGCAAATGGATTACTGATGAGAGCCTGGACACAACTTTTTGAGTCTGAAAAGATAACAGAACAAGCAATATTGTTCTGTTTAATGTATTTGATACATTCCCGAATAGCTAAACATTCACCTGAAAAAACTGAAGAATAATGTGGTAGTTTATATGAGAAAGATAAATTAGAATTCATATGTAAAAAAGCAACACCAACAGAACCTTGTTTGCTTAATTTAGATGCATCCGTAAAGAAAATATCAGCCAAAGGCCAGCGTCTTTTTATAATTTCATTCAATTTAGTTTCAGCATCAGAGGATTGTTTAGTAATTTTAAGTGATAACTCAACTAAAGGTAGTGTAATTTTTGAGCTATACTGAACTGCAAAAGCTGGATGAATTTGGTATTTTTTAATAGGACAGTGTATACTCTCTAGCCTCCTGAGACTTACAATTAAACAAGGTAAAATTTTGTGGGACCAGTATGGTTTAGAAGCAATATATGAATTTAATATTCTAAGTTTGGAAAAAAGAGGATGATAGGAATAATGACAAATTTTATAAATATATCTGTCAGAGAGATATTGTCGCCTAAGATTAAGAGGGGGATCAGAACACTCAACCTGTAAGGCATTAGTTGGTGAGCTTTTCATAGCGCCAACAACTATCCTTAGAGCTTTATTTTGAGTCAACTCTAACTTCCTTAATGCTGTTTTATTGCAAGGAGACAGTAAATGGGAGGCAAAATCCAAGTGACTCCTTACAATTGCATTGTATATTAATCTAAGAGAGTATGGATGAGCTCCCCACCAGACACCTCTTAAACATCTCATAATATTTATACTGCTCTCACACTTTTTAACAATATGGTCTATGTGGGCTACACCATTCATTCTACTGTCAAATATTTTACCTAAAAATTTTACCTCTTTCCTTACAGGAATTGGAGTCCCATTGCACTGAATATTTATATAGGGGATCTGGCGTTTTCGAGAGAAGACAACCACTACACTCTTAGAGGCTGATAGGTCCAAATAGTTGTCACTAAGCCAAGAGGATAGAACAGTCATACCACTTTCAATATTATCCCTTGCTAAGCTGATAGAATAACTAGCAGAGTAAATAAGTAGGTCATCAGCATACTGTAAGACATTACACACATCCGGTATGTTATGATCCATATCGGCAGTGTAAACATCATACAGCAGAGGGCTGAGTACAGAACCTTGGGGTAAACCCTTCCATACTGTTCTAGTGGCAAGCTGAACTCCCGGATACCTCAGTGATATAGTCCTACCTGATAAAAGGTTAAAAATAAAATCTGTTATCTTGTTAGGAAACCTTAGCTGAACTAATTTGTTCCTAAGGACCCAAAGATTAACATTATCATATGCCGCTGAGACATCCAGGAAGCCAGCCACCACTGACTTGTTTTGACTGAATGACAGATGAATATCAGTGGTGAAAATAGCATGATTATCAGAAATACTACGGCCTCTCCTGAAACCATATTGAGTATTAGCTAGTAGAGAATGGTGCTCCAGGAACCATTCCAATCTATTTTTTATTAGGTGTTCCACTATTTTTGGAATGGTAGATGAAAGAGCAATAGGGCGATAAGATTCAGAAAAACTAGGGTCCTTCCCTGGTTTTGGAATAGGAATAATTAATTGGTGTTTCCAGTTCTCAGGAATAACACCACTATCAATAATCAGATTTATTAATTTTAAGAAATAATTTAGAAAACTATCCTTGGACTTTGAGAGAAAGGAATAGGGTATACCATCAGGTCCAGGGGAGGAGTCCTTGATATGACTCAGTACTGATTTTAACTCGAGAAACGTAAAAGGCGAATCTAAAGTAGAAGAATTAGCCTGGTATGAATATAAATAGGGGATTTGGGACAAATTAGGAACTGAAGGGGGAGCTAACCGGTCTAAAAAATCATCTACCCAGTTTGTTGAGTAGTAAGACGGAGTATGAACTTTACGAGACAATCTGTAATGCTTAATTCTTTTCCAAACCAGAGACGAGGGGGTGTCAGGCGATAGAGATGAGCAAAATGAACGCCAGCCTTGTCGTTTTTTGTTGTTTAAAGTTCTCTTTGTAGCGGCACACACATTACGATAGTTTAGAAAAGAATCAAGGTTGATGTCAGTCGTACAGATTGACTCTGCCTCGTATCGCCTTTTAATAGCTTTAGTACAATCTGAGTCCCACCAGGGGGGGGAAGGAATTCTGCCTAAGACAATATTCTTTTTATTGAATATAGTCTCTGCAGACGTAAGTATGGAGTCTTTTATTCCCTCACAACACTCTTTAATGTTAATTAGGTTAGGTACAGGAAGTAGATCAATTTTCTCTTCAAGTAGAGCAGCATAAAGACCCCATTTAGTGGGATCAATAATAAAAGGTAAAAGTGGAGGAAGGATAGGAACATTAATATTTTGAGAAGGAAATGAAATTAGGATAGGAAAATGGTCTGAACCATGAGAGAAAGGAAGACAAGACCACGATAATAAGCTGGCTAAACAGGGAGAACAAAAAGAGATGTCAACAAAACTAGGTTGAATGTTGGGAGGAGTGCGGCGAGTAGGGGATCCATCATTTAGTACACATAAATCAAATTCGTCCAAAATATCTAAAAGTTTTATACCAAAAGAGTCATTATTGGGAGCTCCCCAGATCTGGTTGTGGCAATTAAAATCTCCCATTAAAATAATAGGAGGGGGAATAGAGGACAAAAAGCTACGTAATATGGGGACAACCGAATTATCCCGTCGTGAAATATAGACTGAGATAAAAGAAATGTTATTAAAGCGTAGAGATACAAATTGAATAAGGTTGCTATTATTTACAACAGAATGTTGATTAAAACTAAGGTTATTTTTAATAAAAAGGGCTGCACCGCCCCACCCATCACTTCTATCATCCCGGAGAAGTGTATACCCAGGAATCCTATAAGTAGAATGTGGTTTTAACCACGTTTCGGAAATAGCGCAAATAAAAGGTTTGTGTTTATTTAAAAGAAAATAAAGGTCGGTTTTATTTTTATTTAAACTTCTACAATTCCACTGAAGAATTTGATCCATTTTTTAAAAGATTAAAGATTGATAGAGTTATGGTCTGAATAATATTACACGCTACGTGGTTCGGTATATTAGAGTCAGTAATTACTTTAATTAAAGAGGATATTAAATTTTGAATTGAATCAGACGATAAAACTTCCTTCGATACATGTTCATTTGATGGGTTAGGATTATCTTGATTATTAACAAGAGCACAGCCATTACTAGGTGTGGGGATTTCATAAGATTTTAACAATTCTCGGTGTGCCATTTGATCGTATGATTTAGGAAAAGAAGGTCTTGAAGAGGGTTTAAGAAAAACAGTTTTACGATAGGACTTAGTAGGAAAAGATTGACTGTCAGATATGGAATAGGAAGTAACTTTAGGAGGGGGTGGATTTGGTGAGGATGACAATACATTCGCGTAAGACTTATGAATCACAGGAAACTTGGACATTGCTTCTTGATAAGAAACGTTGTGAGAAGACATAAATTTTTTAATATTTGCTTGTCTACTATGCTCCAAGCAAATTTTATTGGTGGAAAAATGATGTCCTACACAAAAAACGCAAACAGCATCAGACTCTTCCACCGTGCAAGATTCCCCAGCATGATTTTCTGTGCATTTGTAACACCTGGGTTTAGACCTGCACTGTGCACGAGTATGCCCAAACCTACAGCAATTGTAGCATTGAATTGTTGGGTAGACATATTGTTCGACATGTAACAGTGTGTAGCAGCAATAAATTTCTTTGGGCAGCACTTGACCGTCAAACGTAAACACAACAGTCTGGGTTGGTAGCCAACTAGGACCCTCAGGAGAAGAAATTTTTCTACTAAGCCTACGAGTTTTGATTATCTTACCTGATTCTGGTGGAAGTTGAACTAATTCAACTATTTCGTCATGTGTCCACTCAACCGGTATTCCTCTTACTAATCCAATGCGGGATATGTTATGAGAGGGGATATAAACTTTATATTTATTTTGGGGAAAGATAGGATTATCTATAAAATTGTTGGCATCCTTTGCAGATTTAAAAGATATAGAAAGTCTATTGCGACCAATTTTTTTAATTCCATCCTGCAAAATACAAGACAGTTTATTTTTATAAAGGAAAGCTCCAAATTTGATCGGGTGTAAGGTGGACCCATTGGTTGGAGAGGCCTCAGCTAGCTCCACATATACGATAAATGGCCCACAGTCACCACTGGCGTATAGTGACCTTGTGAGCGGATGACCCTGGCCAACCGTCTGAGATGGGGAAGTTTCCATATTGGAAGAACCTAAAGATGAAGCAGTAGAAGATTTATCTGGATTTATAATTACTGTATCTATATTCAAATTGGAATTTGATAAAGCCTTTTGTAACTGAGATGATGAATTATTAGATACTATTTTTTTCTTTGAAATTGGACTGTTTTTTTTAATTATTTTTATAGAGTTTAATTTTTTTGAACTAGTATAAGGTATACTAGGGGCTGCTGAAGTAATATATGAGGCTACATATGATGCTGTGGAGGGAGAAGGGGACGGGGAAGGTGTGAAAACATTCTGGTTACTTATGTTCCCAATAGTCACATTATGTGCAGCCAGTACAAAATTTCTATCACTATCCGGTGGAGGGTCGGGTTCTGGTCTACGATCAGTTATATCAAACTCCATCCTTTAAGCACAATTAACACAAAACAATTAACAGAAGGTGACAAACACACGACAATACACTCGACGAGACACAAACAAAACTTACCACCATACAAAACAAAAAACGATGAATATATAGTTTTGTCTTTTAATATATTAAACTTATATACACATATACAACACTCAATAAACTAATCCAGTAGAAGTAACACTTAATAGCACTTAAATTTTTAAATTTATTTAATTATCTCACAACATAACCTCAAAGACATGAATGTCGCACGGTAGTTAGACAGAGACTCTCATTTGTGCTTTTTTACTTATTAATTGTTAAATTATAGTGACAGAGAGACGTATACAGGGTCATTTTGACATTGCGTTAATAAATGAAACCACATACTCGTCTTTGCTTTTGCTAACATTGTGCCAAAAATCATTCATGAGTAACAAATATTTTCACCAAAAATCTCAAATTTACTATCTTGATTTTTTTATGATATTGTAGTTTTGTGCGAATATGGCGTGTGGATGAATGTTTTTCTGACTGAAAGTGTGATGTTGCTCCACAATGAATCCTTCTAGAATAGTAGTAGTGGCATTAGGGGGTGTAAACTTAAAGTTACATTTTATTGATATTTAATTTGTTCGTAACTTACACTTCTTTTATTTTACATGAATGGTTAAAATAACTTTATGGAAAGTGTTATTTTCAAGGAGATAAGTATGTAGTTTCATTTAGTAACCCAATGTCAAAATGACCCTGTATAATAATTGTTGGTAAAAAATATTATAATAGTCTTACCGTATTGCCAGTTTCATCGTACTCATTAATATACTTGACACCAACAGGCGTGTGAACATTTTCCACCTCTATACGCGTTGTAGCAAGGTCCAAATTCCTTTCACTCTTCGACAGAACTCGATGGAACGAACCCTTAGCGAATCTGTCACGGTCGAGATCGATTGTCGCGTTTCCAATGCTGGTTTTATCCGCTTCTAAGTAATAGTATTCAGTATTGACCAAGTGCTGAGTGCTCAATGGAATCGACAGTGATATTTGGCCCGTCTGTTGGAAGCCATTGTTGTGTTTCACGTAGTTGTGGGTCGTGTTCACGGCCGCCGTTTTGTTCGGCCAGAATAAATCGACTTTGTTGTCTGAGGTTTCTTCAAGGTTGTTTATCTGTTGGTAAAAAAAATTTTTTCGACTATAAGAGTAATCCACTAAAGATATAGGTACTCATGCCTTTCATCCCCAAAGGGGTAGGCAGTGGTTCAACTAGTGCCTGCAATGCTGAGGTCTCGGGTTCGATGCCCGAGTCGGGCAAAGTGATATTGAATTTTTCTATTCAGTATGAAAATGAAAAAATATTTATTTTACAACAAAGTATGTTTCCACAAAGAAAATACAGACTATGGATTAACAGTCTTGAATCTACAAGTGTATTAACAACGGTTCCCACACTAGGCAAGCCTGTATCGTGGGGTCCCGTGTGATCACACAGGGGTTCCTTCAACCACACTTACGCAATAGTTCCTTTGGTAACATAAAATGAGATCTTATTTACTATATCACTAATAAACAATATTAAAACTTAAACTTATACCTACAACGTTAAGGTGTTTATAAAAATTTAATTATTAATTTGGAATAACGTACGAATAATTATGATTGGTTACAAAATATATTAAGTACATACTAATATTGTATAATATATATAAATAAAAAGAAATATATATCATTATACTTATATACATAACATGTAACTGCACTGAAACTCTACTTTATGGTATATTATAGTATTATAAATAAATTATCAGCACGGAGTCTGGAATTTCTGCTCGATATGGCGATAGGCTCGCCCCCTATCACATCATGAGACAGAATATGCACGGCGAAAAGTGGGTGCATTAGTTGCGTTTGCCTACCCCTTCGGAATAAAAGGCGTGAGTATGCATTTTTATACGCGCAAAATAACTCCACTACAGCTGACAGTACATAGAGTGTCGACTGACGACCACTTACCGGTCTACACAATTATGCCGGCCTGTTCAAATAAAACAAATGTATGCAAGTATTACTAACATCGAATATGGACTTAAGCCACTTGAGCCTCTGGAATGGCGTGGTGAAGTTGAAATGTCCGTCTGTATGTTTCACTCCGCCGTACCGCAAGTCGATCTCGCCTATCTGCGACCTTCCCGGATTGTGCATAAAGCCTCTGTGGGGAAAATCAAGCGTTAGAAAAATATTTAAACATAAATTTATAAACATTTAAGAAGTTAAGTAAGTATCTACCTGAGATAAATATTGGTTGATTAATAGAAAAAATATGGTTTTAAAAACAAAAGTCTGCGAAACCAGAAAGTAATAAGAAATTATAAGAAAACGCTGTGCCTCGCTAATGTCGCGTGTGCGCTGCAGCCCTAACACCATCGTTAACGTGTGGGCAGATAAGTGGGACTCCCTGCTGATGAGTCACTGGTTGGCTTTGCATGCAAAGACCATCATGGCTTGATGTGCGATTGTCTTTTATAAGTACTTTCTCTTTCAGTTAATGTTACTAACATAGTTTTATGAACTTACTAACAAAAATAATATTTAATAATATGATGATATGGACATGAACAGTCTGATGTAAATAAAAATAAATAAATAGCTCAGTCGAAAATAGTCACAGAGAAACTACGCGATCCCCAATTATGTTGAATGATTGGGGCCACATATTTTCTGTAATAACACCATGACATAATGTGAAAATTATAGCTTTTTTAGTCTGTAGTCTTCGTTACATTGAACAAAACCGACAATGACACAAATTAAATTAGATATAACAACAGACAACCCCACACACTTTACCGTCACAAGTATAAAATTATATTATCTCACTGATGTTGGTTTCTGACACAAACAAGTAAAAAGATGGCATTATACTCCGTCCAACCATTTATTTTACTTTTGACAGCTCGGGTACTAATCAATCAGTGACGTCCTAATGAGTTACCGATTCGATTTCTTATAACAATCGATTTAATTTATGAAGAAGTTTCGATCGATTAAACACATTTATATAATTTATTTTTTCTCAACATTACGTGTTATTTTATAAACAAATCCAGGTGTTTTAATGTATATAAAACACTTATTTAGAGCACTAAACAGTATGAATATACTGTAAACTAAATGTTAATCGATTATAATTAGTATCGGAGGTAAAGAGCAAGTCCCTTCACTTTTGTAAAGAATAAATAACGTTAATGAAGTATGTACTTGTTTGTTCAAGATTTCTTGTGAATAATTATCGAACTTAATAGGCGTGCTTATTTCAAAAGTAAAATAAAATGGTTGGACGGAGTATAGACAATACTTACTTGACCACTTGATATCCATGCACCTTATCCAGCTGGAAGGACCCCTTCAGTTTGAACGTATCATCGTCATCGTATAAGGGTGATTTTAGCGTGTAGTCCACGTGCCGGGAGCCGTTAATATCCCATCGGTAGTCTATTATGTTGTCTATGTTCTTGTACTCAGAGTTCGAAGTCCAAGTTATGGTCGAGTTTGAGTCGAAACTCTCTTCTAGTTGTAATACCTTGAAGTTTGAACAATTAGGGCGGAATTTACTACACTTGTTTTTTCAGATAACCTTAGATAGGATCGTCAGAATTTTGATAATAAATTGTGATTTAATTACATAAAATTTATGAGCTGTTTTTCTTACCGGTCGATATTATGTTCTTTACCGATTTATATAAATACTATCAATGCATTGTAATAATTTGAATAGTTAATCTTAAAATATGGCCCAATTTGCACACAAAAGGGTATAAAACTTACCAAAATCCTATATAAACCATAGATGATTTTTTTAAAGATATCGACAAAATCGTGCACAGCTATATCGATTATCGATAGATGCTATCGATAACGTATTTTATAGCATAGCTTGTATGAATGCCCTATTCCAAAGCTACATTATGTGATAATGCTCTAGTCTTTATCCTGATAACTTTCTATCAATGCAAAATCGATTTAGACACATATAAAATGTAACTTACATTCCCTTTAACACCCGTAATTATTTTCGTGACATCGGTAGAGTATCGAGCGTCGAAAGTCTTGAGCGGTTTTTCGTTTGTTCCCATGTGTCCGTCTATGTATAAGGTATGCACATCTACGTTGGGCTTGGGTAAGATCACATTTAGTATGAGGTTCCCACGCTGGCCCATTATCAGGCCGAATGACGCGTTCGCTCCTATCCTGGGAATTAATGTGACCATATATTCACACAGAAATAAAAGGAAAGACCCTACTATAATATTATAAAGGCGTAAGTTTGTAAGAATGTATGGATGTTTGGATGTATGGATGTAAGGATGTTTGTTCCTCTTTCACGGAAAAACTACTGAACGGATTTCGATGAAATTTCCTGTCCTGGATTAACACATAGGCTACTTGTTATCCCGGGGAAAATATAAACCGGGACTTTTACCCCGGAAAAACTTTTTAATGCGGGCGGAGCCGCGGGCAAAAGCTAGTGTAAAATATTTTCATGTGTTTTTTCCTTAAAAAATTTCACCACTAGATGGTTATATAAATGTAACAGTGATCAAATATTAAGCGATGATAGTATTATCATAAGATGCAATTTAAGATATTACAGAAGTGTTATATTAAGACTGATTACGTCTTCGAAATTGTAAAAAAAAATCTATGACTATGAAAAGAACTTTTATACTCTCTTCAATGCAAATAATTTAAAAATCCTAAAAACTTTTATACATCGTTTATGTTTTTTTTAAGATAAAAGAGCATGTCGAGTTTAACTTTAGGTCTGGAAACATACAGATTATTAATACATACTGCCATATATGATCCAAGTCCATTCTGAACCCTGCGTTGGTCTTCACCAGCATGTCTGGCGCCGTGCTGTTGCCAAAATGTATGTCCAGATCCACGCTCTTCTGTATGTCCTTTACATTCTGATGGCCTAGAGCCTGATCGAAGAGAGTTTATGTCAAATTACTACTTAGTGACAATGGGACCACCTCAGCAGTATAGGATTTCGAATAAAAAGAGAAATTACAAAAACAGGCCACAAAAATTAATATTTAAGGATATAATACATAATGATAGTCTATCGACTTACCCGTATATACAGATCGCCCATCAAGAAACTCCATTTGAGGTCACCCTCGCCTTTCATAACCGGCAATTCGTATTTACATAACAGGTAGCCTGTTTTTGGACCGAACCTGTAATCAAAATAATATTATAGTAGTCTTTATTTGTTAATATGAAACACCAAAAAGTTTTGTACTTGGTATAAATAAAAGAATAAACATTTTTAGACATAATTTCCTACGCCTTCATAGTAAGTAATTAATAATGAATACACATTACTCTGAAAAAAAAAATTGTGCATAGGGAAAAACTGTTTCAATCTTGGTATACTATATTGCTTGAAATATTTTTTTAAAGTATAGGTACCACTTAAATAAATCATCCTATATATAAAATTGCTAATATACTCACACAAAGTCAGCATCACCCTTTACGAAACTGATCCTCTGGAATGGCGTGGAAGCCTGTACCGACACCACCTTCCTGAGTCCAGGGTGATTGTCCACCCTGGACTTGAAGTATATGTCTTTGTACTTAGACCGGGGGATATCCACCTAGAAATGTGTTTAATTATTGATATACTTAGTTTAAGGTTCTTTATCTTTTATTTTTTAGGGAATAGTTCGACGGTCCCATAGAACAAAGTCGTATATGCAAAATGTTAGCTTTTCAGTAGAGCGCTTTGAAAGTCGTAAGTTTGTATTCATGTGCAAATTAGTGCTATTTTCACACTTTACGTTCAAAGTTGTTACTGAACCCTAATAGATAATGTTTCCTTCATGTATAACTTGTGATTTTCACAATAAATTTAGACTTTCAAAGCGCTCTACTGAAAAGCTAACATTTTTCATATACGACTTTGTTCTATGGGACCGTGGAGTTTAAGGTTGATTCCTTAAAAAATAATTTGAACAATACAGTCAGCCACAAAAGTAGTTGAACAAATTCAAAATTTCAAATCGCCTCATATACGACTTTGTTCTATGGGACCGTGGAGTTTAAGGTTGATTCCTTAAAAAATAATTTGAACAATACAGTCAGCCACAAAAGTAGTTGAACAAATTCAAAATTTCAAATCGCCTCTACGCGTTAAGTTTAATTGAATCTTTTGTTTTTCTTTGTGTGAAATAAAGTAAATTACCTTTATTTTATTTTTGTGAAGAGAAAACGACAATGGGTAAGAAGGCAGAAGTGTAGAGGCGATTTGAAATTTTAAATTCGTTCAGCTATTTATGTGGCTGCCTGTACAATTATAATCTGTATTAACATTATAGGATTCCATATTTATAATATTTCTGTATAGTACATTAGCCCACTTAAATAAACCAATAATAGGGTAGTTGATTACTTTTTTTAAATACAATTATTTAAAATTGCAAAATCTAATGGAAAAATAATTTTCAGAATTGGCGCAATAGTCATGATAGTAACGACAATACTGGACTGTGACGTCACCAAGCGCCGTCGGCCATAACGCAGCCTACGTGCGAAAGAGATAGCGAGATATCCCCGCCACGCCTCCACTTTTGCTCACAAGAATATTTCAAAATTGAATAATTGCTTTATTTTTCAACAATCGATTTTGATGCTAATTTCACGGAATCTTTTTTACGTATTATTTTCTGTTACATTTAAAATAATGTATAAAATCAAATACAGGAAACTAGCCTATTAAACATACCTTAACGTTGATGTCGCTGAATTTCTCCTCGAATTCGCCCCTGGCGTGTACCGTGGCGACGGTAGGCCCCGCGATGTGCGCGGTGAGTACGTACACCGTGGGGGACGACTCGTATTTGATGCGAACGTTTAGATGTTCCCCTTGGCCTTTTGGTACTAGGGTTAACGTCATCTGGGGGTAAAAGAAGTTTTACTTCTATAATTACGATAAAAGTGTGTATCGATTCTTTTTTGACATGGTAATTATTATATATAATTTTTTGCATTAATTTGTGTACGTATTTTTATATGTTAAAAAAATTATCGACTTTTTTGTGTTGTTTTGAATGATTAGTATTACATTACTAAACAAGTATTGCAGTCTATTTAAATGAGAGTTGGTTGTATTACCTCTAGAGGATTTCTGTTCAACACTTTTCCGCTGATGCTATATTCAGTCGAATCGGTTACGAACGAACCATGAATGTCGTCTTTTTCGAATTCAGTTATTATCTTCATAGCTCTGAAACAATGTGATAAAAAGCATATTGTTAATTATTTTTCATTTCATAAAAAAAAATTACGCGGTAAAAGTAACGTGGTAAAGTAGGGATAAAACTAAGGGACACACAGACAGAGACAGAGAGATAAAGAATGGAAGAGAGAGAGAGAGAGAGAGAGAGAGACAGAAAGAATGGAAGATACACAGAGAGAGTATGTATGCGTGTGTGTGTGGGAGAAAGATAGACAAAGAGTATGCGTTTGTGTGTGAGAGAGAGAGAGAGAGGGACAAAACTAATAAGCTTTGTGCCCGGTCTTTTATACGTAGTAAATGACATGCGTCTGGGGTTATGATTTGTTCATTTTAACCATTGATACTTTATTAAAAGGTCTCAGTTTTTATGTCGTTATCGAGAGGAAACAAGTTTAAAATACCTAAGTATTATGTGTGTTAACATGTACCCACCTGAACCGTTCATGCGGCGTGCTCAAGGCGACGCTGACGGCACTAGTCCTGGCGTCTGCCTTGAGCGAGTAGGCTCGGTCGGCGGTGGTGTAGTCGGCGGCGAGCTGCGTGCCGTGCGGCTGCTCGTCGTACAGCGCGGCGAGGGTGGCGGGCGGCAGCACCGGCACCAGCGCGTAGCGGCACGAGAACCGCACGTGACGCGGACCGCGGGCGCGCCATACTGCCTCCGCGAACGCCTGACGATTTATTAATGAATGTAAGGAAACTATTTGCTGATGAACAGTGTGAAAGTATACCAAAGTTTTTTTATTGAATTGAATGAAGAAACGAGCATGCCGTTCGCCTGATGGTAAGCGATACAACCACCCATAAACAGTATCAACACCGTCCAGCATCTTGAGTTACAAAGTACTATGTGGCATTCCACTGTGCTCGTCATACTGGACACAAGATGTTAAGTCCCATTATGTCCAGTGGTTACACTGGCTATAATGTCCTTCAAACCGAAACACAGTGCATACACACTGCCACTTTGGGGTAGATATAGGCGGTAGTACCCGTACCTAGTGAGGAGGTACCATAGAAAGAAGTACATGGTAATAAAATAATTACCATGTACTTATATTTGATAAAATTTTGGAATTATGAACCCCGTGAACCACCAAACCCATTTTGACCCCCTTGACCTCGCAACCCATTTTGACCCCCTTGACCCCCCAACTAAATTTGACCTCCCTTGACCCCAATTCAATTTGACTCCGCTTGACCTCCCATCCCAAATTGACCCCCTGACTCCCCTTGACACCCCACACCCATTTTTCACCCCTGACCCCCTTGACCCCCACACCCATTTTCGACTCTTGACCCCCCTAGTTTAACATAATACTAAATATTAAATTATTTAATGATGCCAAAGAAGTATAACTTCTCACGCACGTACACAAGTACACGCACTCTTTTTTTTTTAATAACAGAAACCTACATTATGCCTGAATTCTGCCAGACCTCTAAAACGTCAAATTGGTCATCATACCGGCACGCTATGACGGCCGATTTGACGTTAGTCCGCTCAAGTTTCGTATTAATTCATAACTACGTTGAAGGAGCTAATTACTGCACATTATTGTCAATAGTGACGGGTAGTCAAATTATGGAATGTGTAATTTTACGATACAACTCAACATTTATTTTTCGAAATTCTTAAACGAGATTTCATCTCCCTTTTGTAATGTGTCAAAACGGCCATCATAGCGTGCCGGTACTATAGGTCTAAACAATAGAAATACCACAAAAAACTTAATTACAAAAGGTTTTGCTATGTTCATCTCATAATTCCTAGTGAAGTCTTCAAACCATACCACAACAACGCTAAAAACATTTTAATACTATAATGATTTTAGCACTGTAATATTGTCGCACACAAAAATTAATAAACTAACTTCAATATCGTTGTTACTACGAATCAAATATTAAAAATGCGAAAATTATACTCACGTAATTATTCTGATCGCCCTGCTGTATCTGTATGCCACCGCCGATCATGTTCTCCACGTCTGAGAAATCTTTCTTGAATTCCATTTTAATGAAATAATCCTCTAGATACGCCGAAGTCAGATTCAAACTGCCTGACGTTTCCACGAACGGATCTTCCAACTGCAATGGAAAATTTCATGAAAAACATAAGGAAACGCACTGTAATCGTCCTTCATCTTTATCCATTTTGCGCATCATTTTCATCCCTTGAGTGAACTTTAGAAGCCTGTTAATAATGACAAAGCGAATAAGTAAAGTCAAGTCCAGACAGATTTCTATTATTGGCCTTATTGACTTAGCGCAGTTTCGCTTTGCCCTTAATCGTTCGACTCAGCTTACTGCCATTTAGTATTCAACTGAGGTGTTTAGACATGACTGGTCACGTGACGTGACGTGACGTGCCTCACCTCTAAGTTAGCCAGCGCCGTGATAGCGAACGACGGCATCGCTATGTCGGCGGCCATCTTCCACAGCGCGTCCTCGAGCCGCGCCGACACGCGGCTCTCCAGCGCCGGCAGCACCGTGAGGGGGGTCGCGATGCCCACAGACGCTATGTACGACTGGTACGTGTCGTCCTCGCCTTGATCGAACTCGTAGTATACTTTCAATGATATCTGGATGTATGATACAAGATAATGCAACCGGTTTAACCACAGATGGGTTTAACCAATACTGATGAGATTGAAATAAAACAAATTTACGGATTTTATCGCGGTTTTTTATACACTCATTTGCAAAAAAAACGGGCGGTTTGGATTTTAATTCTTTTTTTAAAAAATACGGTACCAAAATGATTTCAATCACTTGTACATGTTACTGGCCGGTTTTAAAAATGCCGTGGTGTTTAAAACAGTACGTTCTAAATTAAAATTTTCGTTTGATGCTCGTTTTTACAGAAAACCACTTTTTATCCTACATTTTTGGTGCGAAGTTCCAAAAGATAATATCGGTTTTCATAACTTTTAGTCAACTTTTATGAATTTATTTCATATTCTTAATTGTCAAAGCTTCATTTATTGCTGTTTAGCTGTCTCAATAATGTTAGAGAAAGTGGTAAAAGCTACAAAAATTATTGCGCTGCTCAAAGAGGGCTGCAGCCAATGCTTCGTGGCTCAGAGGCTAAGTGTGAGTCGCTCGACGGTTCAAAGGACCTGGCAGCGGTATCAAGACACCGGTTCCGTCGAGAGAAGGCCTGGTTCTGGAAGAAAACCATGTACCCAACCACGGGATGATCGTTTTCTTGTGAGTCGCGCATTGAGAAATCGCAAGTCTTCGTATGTGGACTTTAAGAACAACCTCGAAGAAGTAAGAAATGTGCATATTAGTCTATGGACGGTCAGGAGGAGGCTGCTCGCGGCCAATATACGCAGTCATCGCCCGGCCCGCGGCCCTAAGTTACTCCGTGAGCACAGAGTTGCCAGGCTTAGGTTTGCTCGAAATTGTGAGTCATGGACTCAAGAAGACTGGAATAGGGTATTGTTCTCCGATGAAGCCAGGATATCTCTGTTCGGTGAAGTTCGACGTCGGCGAGTGCTACGAAGACGAGGAGAACGCTTTGCAGAGGCTTGTTTTGAAGAAATCACACCTTATGGTGGGGGCTCTGTTATGTTTTGGGCAGGAATAAATTCAATGGATCGTACAGAGTTAGTCTTCATTGAAAACGGCTCACTGACTGGACATCGATACATAACGGAAGTTCTTATTCCTCATGCACAACCCGCATTGGCCGCTTTAGGCGAAGACTCAATTTTTATGGACGACAACGCTCGCGCCCACCGGTCTGGCGATGTGGAAGCGTATGTGCAAGAGGTCGGCATTCGTCGTTTGGGTTGGCCAGCTCGAAGTCCCGACCTCAATCCTATAGAGCATGTCTGGGACGTTCTGAAACGACGCGTGAGATCAGTACAACTGGCTCCGCAAACCATCAGAGAGCTGAAGAATGTGATTACCGCGGAGTGGGAACGTATTCCGCAAGCAAGTATCCGAGATATCCTCGCTAGCACACCCAGACGAATTCAAGCTGTGATTTCAGCTAGAGGGGGTCACACTCGATACTAAACATTTATCTGCTTTTACGTTATTAAAGCAAAAACAAACAAAAATCGTTGTTAACTTTTACTTCACGAGCATATGCACTACTAGCGAGCATACACTACTAGTGAACTTTAGCATTAAAACCCATAAATTTTATCAAAATTTTATGATAATGCTGACGAAAACGATTATTTGCTTATTAATTTACAAAATTGTGAAAGTAAAACTACCTATAATTATCAAACAAACCAATAGTAACATTTGAAATGGTTCATTGCTTAGGTGCCCGTTTTTTTGCATATGAGTTTATATTGTCTCCCGACGTTTCGAAGGCTTTGCAGCGGTAAAATAATTTTATTTTAACCCCTGGAATGCCGGGCTCAGTTTGCGTAAAAAACGCTTGCGTGCCGCCCATACATTTGAAAAAATCGGATTTTAGGTGTAAAGGATGTTCCAATTTATACACCATAAAATTATTTTAGTACGAATTTTGAAATTATTTATTTATTATGGATCAATGGTCACTAAAATATTCAGAAACATTGTGAGATTTGGCATAGACGGCAGCCATTTTGAATTTCTTCGTTTTAAGGCCAATTGACCTCAAAATCAATATCTGGGCAGGACTGTAGGTACAAAAGACGGATCCAATGTTAGAATTGAAAAAGTGGCCGCCATTTTGAATTTCTTTGTTTTAAGACCAATCGACCTCAAAATCGATACTTGGGCATGCCATCGTTTTGTTTTAACACTAATGAGATTTAAGATAGATATTTGGGCTTGTTTTTAGCCAAACAGAATAAATCGAGGTTGTAATTTTACTAATTTAACAATTTAAATACGCAATCACATCAAAATTAGATACTTTTAAAAATGAATAAAGTAATCAACCTGAGTAGCTTTTTAAGTCTGGTGATGGGGGGTAAATAAAGAAAAATATAATGAGATAATTATTCTTATAGCAATCGTTGAATTGTTAACGACTCCCTGATTTTTAACCGATTTTGATGCTTTCACAGAAGAATTTACTTTATTTGCTGTTTGCTGCCACGGGACACTTTTTTCTTCTTCAATTCTTTATTTTGCTACATAACAAAGCTGCGTTATTGAAGAGAATTGAATAAGCATTGATGGTGGCCATAATATTTAAAAAATCTATAATTAAAACCTACTATAGTTTGTGGCCATGTCCAGCGGATTTAGATTTTAAAACCAATAGCCCTTAAAACAAGAACATTTAACATGGAATGCAGTTCTTAAAACTCCGACCTCTAGTTATTCTATTTGGCTAAAGACAAGCCCAAATATCTATCTTTCCTCTCGCGGAAGGAGAGTGCCGAGAGGGATCGCCAGCGCAGTGGTGATCCCTCCCGCCGCCAGACGAGGCGTAGGAGGCGTCGGGTGGATGACTGACCGACATCTCCCGCCCTGTGGATTGGGGGCGTTGGAGAATTCCACCACGGTATCCCCTGCCTGTCGTAAAAGGCGACTAATAAAGGCCTCCGGGGGTCACGGGTGGGCGGGAGGGGCCATCCACCTATTAGTCTAGCCAACTTCTGTGACCCCCGTGATGGACGGCAGCGTGCCTCACGCTGCCTCTGACGCCAAGGGCGTCCTTCGGTGTACGGGGGCTTCTGAGCCCCCGCAACAACAGGAGACGGACCGCAGCAGCGGTACGCGTAGGGGCGGTTGCGGACGACAAATTAGACGTGAGTTGGAGGAAGCCCGCAGCCGTCCCTAATGCGACGAAGATGGCCACCGCGGAAAAAAAAATATCTATCTTAAATACAATCAGTCTTAAAACAAAGAAGTTCAAAATGGCGACCACTTTTCATAAGTCAAGCATTAAATAATTATGACTTTTACTATCAATGCCATGCCCAGTATCGATTTTGAGGTCAATTGGCCTTAAAACAAAGAAATTCAAAATGGCGACCACTTTTTCAATTCTAACATTGGATCTGCCCTTTGTACCTAAAGCCATGCCCAGATATCGATTTTGAGGTCGATTGGCCTTAAAACAAAGAAATTCAAAATGGCGGGCACTTTTTTCAATTCTAACATTGGATCCGTCTTCTGTACCTAAAGGCTTGCCCAGATATCGATTTTGAGGTCGATTGGCCTTAAAACAAAGAAATTCAAAATGGCGGCCACTTTTTTCAATTCTAACATTGGAACCATCTTCTGTACCTAAAGGCCTGCCCAGATGTTGTTTTTGAGGTCGATTGGCCTTAAAACAAAGAAATTCAAAATGGCGGCCACTTTTTTCCATTCTAACATTGGATCCGTCTTCTGTACCTAAAGGATTGCCCAGATATCGATTTTGAGGTCGATTGGCCTTAAAACAAAGAAATTCAAAATGGCGGCCACTTTTTTCAATTCTAACATTGGATCCGTCTTCTGTACCTAAAGGCCTGCCCAGATATCGATTTTGAGGTCGATTGGCCTTAAAACAAAGAAATTCAAAATGGCGGCCACTTTTTTCAATTCTAACATTGGATCCGTCTTCTGTACCTAAAGGCTTGCCCAGATATCGATTTTGAGGTCGATTGGCCTTAAAACAAAGAAATTCAAAATGGCGGCCACTTTTTTCAATTCTAACATTGGATCCGCCTTCTGTACCTAAAGGCTTGCCCAGATATCGATTTTGAGGTCGATTGGCCTTAAAACAAAGAAATTCAAAATGGCGGCCATTTTTTTCAATTCTAACATTGGATCCGTCTTTTGTACTTAAAGCCATGTCCAGGTATCGATTTTGAGGTCAATCGGCCTCAAAACAAAGAAGTTCAAAATGGCGGCCACTTTTCTCAATTCTCATATATGATTAAGATTTGCATCCAATGGAAACAAAACATAAGCTAAAAAGAAACCACCTGTAGATGTTCAGTTTTCATACATTTTGCAGAAATCGGCCCGAGCGTGGATCCACGCTCCCGGCAGAGTTTGAACACTTTTTTTGAGCGTGGATCCACGCTCCCGGCACGCGAGGGCTTAAATGTCTAATATTCGCGTAAACAAAAGAAATCAACATTGATGACATTTTCATGACTAAGGATGCGTATGTACACAACTGTGGGAAGACTACGCGGCGCTCGGAACAGTAGTACCGTTGTGTGATATACGAATTCAAACTTTGTGAGCAACTATATAGAGTACAAACTTCCTATTCATGTAGTCTAACATCAACCATAAGAATGATCTCGGAGTACGACATTTATCCAACACTACAGAGGTCAAGTTAAAATGGTCTTAGACTAGTATACATTACCTCATGCCAATAAGTTCCATTATACAGCAACACCAAGCTAGTGACGTTGATTTTCGACCCTATTACTATGTCCACAGTGAACACCGACTTCAGCTCAGAGACGGCTGGGAACGGTGTAACCAGATTCAAAGTGTTGCGCATTACTGAGTACTCCTGTAAGTGAATTATAATTAGTATAGTAATAATGACTTGGTCTTGTAAATAGTTTATATATTTAAATTATACGAATATATTTTATACCCGGTTTCGAACAGACCGGCAAAGTTTTGTAGCTCAGAAATTAAAAAAACTTTCTTGCCTTTCATAAATCGATACTCTACTTAGAAGCTTTTCATTTACTTTTAAAAAAACTTTATTAATGTTCATCAGGTAAATGCTGAAAATAGACCCCAAATCACGGGGGTTATTAACATCGTACATAATTTAAATCAAATTTTGCCATTTACCTCTAAAATAAACACATCGGTAAGTACAATAGGTGGTTTGTCAGGAAGATGTAGTGTCGCGTTCGCTTCCAGTATATCCTCTTCATCGGGGCCTACAAACTAGAAAAAAAAAATAAGATTTGAAAAAAGAACAACTGTTCATAAATAAATTCATTCGTGTTAAACGTTTAATTAAGTTGAAGACTGTGGACTTGACTAGTTTTTGATAGCGATTATCTGCAGAGTGTAGCAATGTAGTTTGGAATTACTTAAAAACATTTTTTTAATAACATAAGATGACCGCTGAAGGTGATAATGGGGTAGTATAACATTTATTTTTACATAGACAATTTTTTTGCGTTTAGGGAATCATTTTCGATATAAATTTCATTCACCAAGTACTCTTCACCCGTTTTACGTGTCACGTAGATATTAGGTTTTTCTGCGGGGCTAGGATGTGAAAAAAAAAAACACGATGCGTCTCCGCTTCGTTTTATTATGATTAACTGAGAAATTGACATATCAGTCTCTCGATCAATCACAAACATCAAAATACCGATACGTCAGTCTCTCAATCAATCACAATAAAACGAAGCGGAGACGCATCGTGTTGTTTGTTTTTCACATCCTAGTCCCGCTATTGTGTATTCGTGTGCCAATGCGTACGTATGTATGCGTACGTATGTGTACAAGTATGTATGCGTACGTATGTGTGTGCTAGTACTTAGCGTATGTGTGTGTCAGTATGTATGCGTAAATATTTTTGAACTAGCGGGTTTGTGTGCATATATATGTGTGTATATATGTGTGTATATATGTGTGTGCGTGTGTGTGTATATATGTGTGTGCGTGTGTGTGTATACGTGTGCGTGTGTGTGCGTGTGCGCATGTGTGTATGTGTGTGTGTGTGTGTATGTATATGTGGGTGTGTGAGAGATGATACCTTCATAAGATGAGCGCTGAAGGTGATGGTGGGGTAGTAGAGAGTGTCGAGGACCACTCGCGCCGTAGTGTCGAAGTTCTCTATGAACATGTCGTGGCCTCTCTTCACGTTGTGTTGGAACCTGTCCTTGATCACATCCAGGAGACCCTTGCCGTTGTCCACGAAGAGCAGCGCTATGCCGAACTGCGATAACATTTAGCGTTTAATATTTAATAACATTATTAAGGATATTAACCCGTCAAGCGACTTATATATATAGATGTATGTGGAAACCCTCTATATATGGACGCCGGCGTCCGTCGCGGGGCTTGACGAGTCAAGAGATATCTGTAAATGACGAGTAATTATAGGCATTAGGTCCAAGAGTTTATTAATAAGATCGAAATCTTTTGTAACGCAAATCTTTAGTCAACTTATTATAAAATTGAAGCATCTTACTCATAACAAACATTACGAAAAAAAGGAGGTTGTTAATTCAACACCTAGGTATTTTAAATCATATAATTAAAACCTCAACTCACCTTATGTTTGGATAATCGTATGGACAATTCAGTATCGAGTCCATTGCCGTAGATATTTTTCAACACTAGCCCATTTTCCTCAAATCCTTCTAAAGGCGTGTACAGTTTGTATAAATACACGAAATCTATGGGCGATTTCCAGTGCCATATACCGGTGAAACCGAAGTCCATACTGCCCCAACCGACCCTGAAATCGATCTGAAAAAAGAAGTTCCTGGAGTTATTTTTCCAGGAAGGCTCAAGTCCCAGAGACTAAAAAAGTACTTCCCGTTTTAAAAATAATCAATTTTTTTTTTTATTTACATGCCTCAACATCGTCGTGAAGTACTATGCGCATGCGCACCGAAGTCAACCAGAAGTCATGGTTGTTTAACACAATAATTTACGTGCCTCAACATCGTCGTGATGTATGCGCGTGCGCATGTGTGACTTGCATGCACGTATTCTATATATAGGCTTACAATCTCGGTGACATGCGATACATACCTCCTGATTAGCTCTCTTGGCGGTGACCATGGCCCTGTTCAGGTACTGTATGGGCAGCGCCACGTGACCGAACACGTGGAAGTCTTGCATCGTCACCAGCTTGAGCAACACCTCCAGACCTGGGAACAAATAATTATTATCAGACTAAGAACTCTAATATGCGTTTGCGCATGCAAAATAAGGAAGTAGTTTTCAAGCTTGAATGAATTAATAATGGCGATGATTTCTGTCTCTTAGTAAAAATCAATGTCCAGATACAAATGTTAAATCATCTTGGTATAGTGTCATAGTATAAGTTCCTGCAAGAGGTCCAAGGTTCGAATAACAGATCGGATATACTGGGTGAGTTTCCCACAAATTATTGGCAGTACATATTCATATTTCAATTATCAGTTAATCACTAAGCCGTGAAAACTTTACCAAACCGTTTAAGCCACGTATATGTCCAACCAATATCAGACGAGTTTAAACTTACAAGCAACATAAAACAATAGTACCATACCAGTAGTAGAATTAGGCGTCACCACCATCGCCACCAGATGTCGATCAGCCTCCACAAACCCAAACCTGGCCGTCATCTGCGCGCTGGCGGTGGTGGGACTGGTCACGTTCACCACCAGCATGCTGTTGGTGATCCTGCGCATGTGACCGTTCACGTAGATCTTCAGCACCTTGTCTTCGAGGTCTAGGTAGGTGATGCCGTTGATGTCTCGCTTGTGGCCTAAGACGAACAAGGTGTGGAAGAAGCCTTTCCTGTAACCCTGGGAAGAAAGGAAAAGAATGGTAAAGAAAATCCTGTGGAAAAAGACGAAAATAGTAAAGATTTTTGTAGCTGTTTTTATACCTTTTAAGTGCATTTCTCATACTTAGAAGTAGTACAAGACATAGCGAACATCTTCTAGAAAAGTCACAATACAAAAATATATATTATAGTTTATCATGTGTTTTTTTTTGTAGGATCGTATTTTATGGGCTGCGGTTCGGTTTAGTTGAACAATGCTTTGTATCAGTTAGCACTAGGCACTTTGAAAAAAAAAAACTGTGGCGCCGACCCCACATTGCAGTGTAAGGGCGAAAGAAGTTCTTTATCAGTATCCGTTGCGTACAATGGCAATTTTCTAATTTCCGTCCTTTATTTCCATCAAAACCTCAACAGAAGTGTTTTACGTAGAATTTGTAACACACCTGGAATGGCGTCAGCAAGGTAACTTTTCCCGTGATGTTGTTTTCCTTTTGCCCCCTGTCAATGGTCCACGATGAGATTATCATCAGCTTGCCGTCTTCGTTATACTGATAAAAAAAAAAAACAATTTAATTTATCACTTTATTGTGAACATATAGGTAGTAGTTAGTCTTGCTAGTTCATTCTAACCTAACCCATCCACGAAACTTTATTTTTATACAGGGAGACCCCAAATGCACCTGATAGTAAGCGGAACGAGGTCCAAATAGATTGTAGACTAACGAAATGATTATTCGCCAGTCGTCACTATTACGCCGGCCTGTTTAACACAGTCACCAGCATAAGCAGCTGAACAAATTCAAAATTTCAAATTACCTACATACTTTTGTGTTCTTACTAATCTTTTTTTTCTCTGCACAAAAATAAAATAATAGAGATTTGCTTTACTTCATACGAAGATTTTTTTTCAGTTTAACTTAACGCGTATATAGGCTTTTTGGAATTATGATTTTGTACACATATTTATGCTGCTGTCTCACTGATCCCACACACTTACGTTGACCACTATGGTTTTAGCACCTTATGAACGACTAGCTTTTGCCCGCGGCTCCGCCCGCTTTATAAAGTTTTTCCGGGATAAAAGTCCCGCTTTATATTTTCCCGGGATAAGAAGTAGCCTATGTGCTAATCCAGGACATGATCTACCCGTGTGCCAAATTTCATCGAAATCGATTCAGCAGTTTTTGCGTGAAAGAGGAACAAACATCCTTACATCCAAACATCCAAACATCCATACATTCTTACAAACTTTCGCCTTTATAATATTAGTAGGATGGTCTGCTATCAAGGCAGATACAGAGTATTCTACCAACAGCAGTATGAACTTACTTGAAAGCTGAGGATCGTCTCAGCACTTTTCTTCCATATCACCCTGTGTTTGGCGATCGCTGCGGCCTTGGGCAGCGTTGGTATGGTCGAGTTAACCAGCGCGTTGATCTCTCCATAGAACTCATTCGTCTTGAATAGATAGTCGGCCAGCAGGCTGAAAGCTAGGTAGTCTTCTTGCCAGTTCATGCTGCCGTTTAGTGCTTGCAGGTTGTCATGGTAACGCCACCTGGTGACCAAAAAGAGACCACACATATATCTTCGGATTTGTCTTTTCTAGTTGTATTATGGTAGAAAAAGAGGTCTCGGTTTCGATCCCCGGGTCGGCAAAGTGATATCAGTTTTTGTCTAGATTGTTCGATATAGCGATAGGACTGTCCTCTCACATATCATGGGACGGAATAAGTGGAAAGGCTAGTTGCACCTCAGCTTACAGATAAAAGCTGTGATTGTGCGTATCACTACATAGTATAAAACAAAGTCGCTTCCCGCTGTCTGTCCCTATGTATGCATAGATCTTCAAAACTACGCAACGGATTTTGATGCGTCTTTTTTAATAGATAGAGTGATTCAAGAGGGAGGTTTATATGTATAATTTATCCCGGGGAAATATAAAGCGGGACTTTCATCCCGGAAACTCATTCACGCGGTCGAAGCCGCGAGCAGAAGTCTAGTGTATGTATATAATATGTGGAAACGTGAGGGCGTGGCTAAGTTAAGGCGCTATCTTTTTTTCACACAACTAGCGTTATGGATGGCGGTACTCGATGACGTCACAGATGTCCCTTCCAACAAATCAAAAAGCTTTATAGCTCATTTCTTAGTGCGTGGATTTTGATAATTATTTTACGTTACATTTCTGATGACATAAATTTTTAGAAAAACGTGTTTAAAAATAGTCAACTACCCTATTTGAAAAAAAATTAGTACTCACATGACATTAAAGCTGGTATCCTTCCAGCCATTAAAAGGCGTGTTCATATTCGACAGCAGCGCGTATACCGTCTCATTCTTCGCCTCGGAGTACATCTTCACTCTCCACAGTATGGTGGCATCGTGAGCCCAGCCCATCCGTATATGCCATTGGCAGAACCAGTCTGAGAACAAATGTATAGAGTGTGATAATTCGATGATTCGAGGCTTTTTATACGGCAAAGTGGCATGTGGTGTGGTGGAGTATTGTTGAGGGTTGATGATCTCTCGCCTGTCGAATTATGCCGGCCTGGTCGAAAGGTAGGTCGCTGGTATGTGAGAGCCCGGCTAGGTAAGTGCTGTCTCAATCTATTTCTTACGTCAAGCAGCAGTGTGAATTCCAGCATAAAGTAGATTTTAGCTTGAGTTATTATTGGTTAATTTGAGATTTAACATCTAAAGGGTGAAAAGCTCAGCGCGATGCCATACAGAATTTTGCAATTCAAAGCTCTATATGTTATGACTATTTTGTAGTCGTACCTATAAGTACAATCAAGCCCAAAAACAATTTACCTTTAAGCAACACCTCAAATTCTCCATTGACCACTCTCCCAGGATAGTAGAGCGTGACATGTCCGGCGTGATGCCAGGGGCCCTTGTAGTCCAGTTGTACATCCACGCTCACCTTCTGCGAGGGGTCGCGGTTCGCATCCCAGTTGAAGGCGGCGGCGAGACGCTTCTGGTTTTTGGTTATCCAACGCTGGTATGATATGTGGACGTCGCGGAGTCTGTGGATTTTAGGTTCATTGTCTGATTTTAGACCTTTTAATGATGATATAGGTATATCATAGTGTAATTTTGTAAGTGTTCATCGCACACCTAATTGAACTAAATTTGGAGGAAATATTTTTCGTCCAGTTTACCGGTGCTCTTATATAGTCGGCCACAAAGATTTATTTATTCTAATGAAAAAAATATCACAAAATTTGTAATATGAATTTTTATTTTTTTCCATTTTTGTATCTGACTGTACATTATAAAGTGGATTCAGCTCGTTTCAACTAATACTCACTCATCGATATGTATGTCCATGTTTACATTTGTGTTGTTGTTGAGATCGGCCTCCAGGTTGAAACTATACGCCTTACCGCCTAGATCCACTTCAGCGTACGCCGTGAAGTTCTGCTCTGAGAGTAGTATGTACCGTACTAGCGTTCTATATTTGTCATCGTTGTATTCTCCCTAAAAATGGGGAGAACATTTACATACATTTTGCTATATAAAAAGTAAATATGGCATCATCGGGCCTTTTCAGAGGCGGCTGAGGTGTCAGACGCACATTTAGACAGCTTTATTTGGTCCCATGTAATAGGGGACGAGTCATTGTGTCAAGTATTGGCAGCATGGTTCTATTGCTCACAAATACTTTTCTGCAACCGATTTTAAATTTTCGGTAAATAATTACACCGTCTTGAAAATTTTCTTTAGATGTGTTTCAATAAAATTTACAACATAAATATATTTCGGAGTTGGATGATGGATGTATGCGCGAAGGTGGTATTTCCATGTTTTAGACTTCGTCATGATTTAAGCTTTCAATAATAATTAAAAGCTGGTTTTTCTCATATAAACAATATATTTCGTCTGAACAACAATACAGAGTAATAACAACGTTCTGTTGAGCTAGCCAACTAAACTTCGAATGCCCTGAAGCGCGTCTGCACTCTCATTATAAAGGTTCGCTCCCCTCTACATAATTTCATACTACTCGATTCATTGAAGTCAACAGTAATACAATATTCATAAATAAAAATAGTCAAATCAACAACTTATTTTACAAATTCAAATTAATCTGCAACATTGTGTATTTTAAATCTCACTGTGCAATATTGAAATACTGGTAATTAGCTAGCATCCTATTTTATAGTATTTTAGTCACTCCGACACGGCCATTCTGCAATACGGTCGCCTCTGACACACACACACACACACACACACACTCACGCCTGTTATCCCCGAAGGGGTAGGCAGAGGCACAACTAGTGCACCCACTTTTCGCCGTTATTCCGTCCCATGATGTGATAGGGGGCGAGCCTATCGCCATATCGGGCACAAATTCCAGACTCCGAGCTGATACTGAATAGAAAAACTCAATATCACTTTGCCCGACCCGGGGATCGAACCCGAGACCTCAGCTTTGCAGTCGTACTGTAATACAACTACGCCACCGAGGCAGTCAGTCGCCTCTGACCTGTAAAGAAAATTAAAAGTCGCAATTCGGAGGCCTCTGCCATCAAACGAATGCCAACGCAATTCGGAGGCCTCTGCCATCAAACGAATGCCAACGCAATTCGGAGGCCTCTGCCATCAAACGAATGCCAACACACAACGCAATTCGGAGGCCTCTGCCATCAAACGAATGCCAACATACATCTGTGGTGTGTACATGTCTACCCAGGGTATCACATAGGTAGCTCAGAGGTCACACTCTGGTGTGTACATGTCTAGCCAGGGTACCACATAGATAGCTCAGAGGTACCACTCTGTGGTGTGTACATGTCTACCCAGGGTACCACATAGGTAGCTCAGAGGTACCACTCTCCAGACGTAACGCAATTCGGAGGCCTCTGCCATCAAACGAATGCCAACACACAACGCAATTCGGAGGCCTCTGCCATCAACGAATGCAATTCGATTGTTATCGACAAATGTCAACACAATTCGAAAGGTTTCTTTTTTTTTTTTCTCTTTTTTTTTTTTTTTTTTTGGGTCTGGATGACAGGAGCAATGAGCAAGCCGTTCGCCTGATAGTAAACGATACGACCACCCATAAACAGTAGCAACACCACCCAGCATCTTGAGTTACAAAGTACTGTGTGGCATTCCACTGCGCACGTCATCCTGAGATATAAGATGTTAAGTCTCATTACGTGCAGCAGTTGCACTGGCTACAATGCCCTTCAAACTGAAATAAAACACTACATGCTTACTGCTGCTTGGCGGTAGAAATAGACATTGCGGTGGTACCCACCCAGATGGACTCTTACATATGAGAGACCTACCACCAGTAAATGATGAGTGTCAATGCAATACGAAGGAGACACAGAATTCTCAATTATTTAAAAACACAGTAAAGTTATAGCTCTACTTATACTCTGTGTACCTAATGATACTCCGACACGGCTATTCTGAATGTCAAGACTGGCTCAGACATCAGAAGCAAAATATGATTCAATTACAATTTAAATCTTACTAGTTAAGGAACAATAACTCATTCCTTTGATATACCAAAATGTTTATATTGTGACACCAAATCCAAAATTATGGAATCCACATTTTTTTTTTCTTTCTCAGGATTCAAACACTTTTACTCATGACTTTCACTTTGAGTTGTTAAGTGATAGTTCAACATAACAAACCCTGCAGTCCATCATTTAGTTGGAAATATACCCAGGCACTCAACCTTTCGACAGTTTGTATGACGTCATAAATCATTTTTTTTTTGTTTATATTTTACGTTCTTCTTTTTTTTTTTTATCTCCGAAATTAAGTGCCAAAAAACAATAAAATAAATATAAACGCATTCGGAACCGAAAAATATAAAGAAACGGTATTTTTGTCTTAGACTCGTTTAGGTTCCGAAATGGTATGATTAGTAGGAGTACCAACTAATTGTACAGAGACAGCAAGCAGTCCGTGCACCGAGACGCATCCGTTAGAAATGCGTGATTAGGTGGGGGCGATGACGTTCGGTGCACGTGCCGCCAGCGCAAGATATCGAAATCTCCGTCTTGCACTGTACTTCACAATTGCCACTGTCAAGTTCATTCTGACAATCGCACGCCATTAAGTGCCGCAATTTTCTTTAATGTAAACAAACGACAATTTTCCGTAATTAGCTATGAATCAAATGATCTTACTGATGGACTAGGTCATAAAAAGACCGTTTCGTCGTGTAATATATACTGGTCTAGATATTCATTCCAATGATGAAATCCCTTCAATTTACGGAATGCTTGACTAGATCATCTATCCCCTTTAGTAGGTGAAATCTTCAGCTATGACACAACTGGACTAGGTCATATCCCTCGTTACCCCTATAGTACAACTTTGTTCAATTATCAAGAAGTGATACTAATATTCTCCAGCAATACGGCTGTCAAATAGTTACTAAACATCTAAGAAAATGTCCAACAGCAGCCACAGTGAAGACTGCTCTTCAATCGAAACAAGCATAGCACTTGTGGTACAACCGATAATGACCTCAATCATTGTAAAAATAAAGAAACACAGCAACAGCTCTGCCATTCCTGACCCAAACCAGATAAATTCTATTCCGATTTATTTAAAGATTTTACTGAGATTTGTATTGTTACTTTGAATAAACCAACTTTCATTTACTGAAAATAATCAAATCAAAGAAAATTTATCAAAATGAGTTTCCAAAAATTACTTTTCTATATCAAATGCATCAACCGTGAAATTCAGACTTATACTTGATTATTACGAGCCATCCTATTAATGAATCAATTAACCCAACCAATGAAGGCCTGCATGTGACTTCTGGCTACTCAGAGCCCAGTAACCTCCAGTTACCCTCATATGCAAACCCCCACGGGAATGCAGAACCTCTCCCGGACTCTATGCGACCCCCGCCAGAGGTGGCTGCTTACCGCGTATTCGTGCTCGACCCTACTAAAAGTAGGCATCGACTTTTACTGAGCTATGGTTACATGACAACCTGTGGTATGGTCCACCCCGATCATCATACAAACCTAATTACTGTCAGTACTACTTGTCTTGGCTTCAATTTTATCGATTATGCTCTGACTTTCCGGCTATTTACCCAATCTATCATCACGTAAACTTAATAACACTGTTTGTAAAGTTTAGAAAAATGGCTGAAGGTTCATCTACAACACAAATCTTGATTTATCAACTGGTCAGTTTACTACATGATTTCAAAAGACACCAAACGCTCAGACATCGTGCCTCTAAGTATGATCCTCCCGGGATATCTCCATCGTGCGTTCCAGTAACTACTTGTGTCACCACGCACAAGGTTTCTGGATATGCCTCCATCGTGCGTTCTCTGCTAGAACACGCAAACACGAGTTTCCCATACTTGTGCTTCCGTTGAGCACAAAGCAACGTGTTTACTATTATTTTAATCAACAGCCTCATCTACTCTGTTCTACAATTGATCTTCAGGCATTTCTATAAACCATCATAAGGACAAATTAAATCTTAACACAAAACAGAATGGAAGCTTCTCCTTGCGGAGCTACAGACTTTCAAAGGGTCACCCCAAAATTGACAGCCGTCAAACGATGATCTGCAGAGGCTTTTCCACTGAGGCTGCTCAGTAGTTGCTCTGTACACTACCCTCTAACCACGCAGTTTGGTGCTACCTGTAGCACGCTGTTCTGCGCCGGTTTGCACAGCCCAAAGAGCCACTCTGGCATACATTACATAATTCTGAATGGGCTCACGTTTGTCCGCTATCCGCCTGATGCTAAGCGAAGATGCGGCCTAAGGTGAAGCACGCTTGCCCAGAAGAAACCGATTCACTCGAGACTTGAAGAGTCTCAAATTGTATTTATGCGGAAATAGACAATACGGTAGCGAATTTCATAATTAGGCTGTCCGTACAATAAAGGTGGAAGCAAAGCGCTTAGTGCGAGCTCTTGGAGCTTCGACCATGTAACAATGGCGCTTCGCCGTATCTCTGCTGGTACTGTGGTGGAATGGGGATGGAGGAATCAAATTGTACAATTCCGTTGCACATTCTCCGAAATGTATCCGGTAAAAAGCAGATAGACTAGCAACTTTGCGACGATGCTCGAGGCTTTGTAATCGAGCTTTAACAAGGGTATCGTTAACTATGAGTTTAGAACTCAAGATTAAGATGGTCGGTTATAGGCACGAACGCATTAAGGAAAGAGGGAGCCAGGTCAAATGGCCTCTTTTTGGCAGAAAAGGATAAGCCTATCTTGGCTGCGATGAACCTGACCAGATTGGCATGGCCTCAATCGGAGACTGCCTTAAGGGACATGCTCAGGCGTTGGATCATAGCTTTTCTGAGCAATTAGTACATAATACTGAGGTACATAGTACTCTACGACCGTGCTGTCATCTCCGTACTCAAAGGTACCGGCATGGACCACCTTGTCCAAACGTCCTCTATCGTTGCAGTAAATGTCAGATCTACCAAGGACCCCACAGAGGCTCTTCAGTAGTCACGCTTTACTGAGTCTTTTACAAATATTGAGTGAGTGCTCCCTGCAAAGATCTTCAGTTCCTGTAATCAAAAATATCACATCAGCATCAAACCGTTCAGTCTACCCTGGCCTTTAATAAAATGTTGCATCAAACTGCGCCTACGAATTCAATAGTCATTTTAATGTGAGAATAACCTCAAAATTGGCCCATGACTCTCTCTTTATCCAAAGTTTTAAACAGTTCGGTGCTGCAATCAGTTACAAAAGAATGCCAACAATCCTTCAGACTAAACACTATGCACCTGGATCATTTGTCAACCAAGGCCATGTACAGTCATAGTCTACTACAACAGGTATTTTTGTCCAAGTCCTTAAGTTCATGGACGGCTCTGTATTAATAATAAACATGACTTGCTCGTTAATCTACGTCTGCACATGCCCTGTTAAATAAAATCTCAATATCGGTAAAGTTTACCAAGAAATAAAAGGAACCAGAACCCTCAAAGAAGGGTTATGGGTTATACGATACCAAACTTCCTGAACGATGAACTTCCTCTACAATAGGGCAGTTAGCATCAACCGCCAGTTGTTGCCTGGTCACTTTGTCCAAGACATTAATTGCAACACCACACGCAGCATATCTACCGGAACGCTTGAGCACCAACAGGACCGTTTGAACACCAACAGGAACGTTTGAACACCAACAGGAACGTTTGAACACCAACAGAAACGTTTTATCGCGGTAAACACGCAGATCCTTGTTTATTTGAAGCCGTATGCACATGACGTCAGAAATAAATATGTGATGGTTATGTTTCACACGTGGTCACTTTTATTCATGTTGTAGTTTAGTTCTTCTTCCGATATTACTCAGCGCATTTTCTTTCTTGATGTTTATTGCGGGTAGTCAAATATCTCCATCGTACCTTGTATGAATTCCAAATAGCGTTCATATTATGTAGTGAGCGCAATCTATTTCTGTGGGCATTGATTGTTTATCCCGAATCGAGTAGTATGAAATTATGTAGAGGGGAGCGAACCTTTATAATGAGAGTGCAGACGCGCTTCAGGGCATTCGAAGTTTAGTTGGCTAGCTCAACAGAACGTTGTTATTACTCTGTATTGTTGTTCAGACGAAATATATTGTTTATATGAGAAAAACCAGCTTTTAATTATTATTGAAAGCTTAAATCATGACGAAGTCTAAAACATGGAAATACCACCTTCGCGCATACATCCATCATCCAACTCCGTTTAGTCACTCCGACATATATTATTACGTTAATAAATGCAAAAAAGCATTTTGCCTAAAAAAAATATGACCTAATAATGTCACAATATTATGACATGAAACCACATCGATAAAAAAATACAAAAAAATGATTACCTATGTTGTAATTCAACTAACAATATCATAATATATATTAAAATTTGGTATAGAAAAGAATACAATAAATTCTAACCCGAAACCAATTAAACGCACAATTTGTATTAAAAAATTGAGAGGTGTCAAGGGACACCCGGATGTAACGAAGTTCGTTTCGATTAATTAGTGAAGATATTGTAATAAAATTTTATTTCTTTTAAGTTATAATAATATTTTTTTTATTATTAACAAATGTAATGTAATATAAACTTAATCAGTAGGCTTAATTTTAGTAATAATTGGCTTGTGGTAACTGAAGTAGGAAACATATGTTTGGGATTCTATTTTATTTAAATGTCTTGAAAAAAAAAATTACTCAAAAACGCATTTAAATTGTCTTTTTCATTTAAATTTCGAATGTCACTTTTACGGCCAGTATAAAAAAATGTCGTTACAACTTTTGGTCTTAATTTTTTCCGTCTTGCCCCCTTTCGCACCGCGCGATAAGGAACTTCGTTCCAAAAACATGGTCATCGAAATAAATAATTTCATACACTTTCAAGTTGTTCAAGGTATGATACCCTAACAATGTATGATGCAGTGTAAGGCCAGACTTACCTGGCCGATGAACGTGATCTGTCTGTTATCCTGCGTGAACCGCGCGTCCATAGCAATGTTTTTGAAATGACTGCTGTTTATCAATGCCTTGAGGCGATGTGAAGCAATGTTCGTCTTAGACTGGTCTTGGTATAGTGCGTCAATATTGAAATCTACTCCTGTGAACCAGACGCCTACTGCGTTCACCTGTCGAGTAAATGTACGTTCAATATACTTACATATATGTTGAGGTGATAAAATAGTACATAAAAATATAGTAAAAAAGATATATAATAAACTAGTTGGATATAAATAGTACTTACGTCAGTTACATCAAATACAATAGGTAAAATTGAATAAAGAAGTCTTTGAAAACGTGGGTAGTTTTGTTTTTTAGATTGATTGAATGTATTATACACATTTTACATAGAATGCTTATTATATATAGAGGGTGTTTGAACAAGAGATTTATTATGTTTTTAACTAAAGAAATATTTTATTGCTTTTCTAAATAAAAGGCAGAGAGTTTCCTTGCTATAACTCGAAACTCTCAACGCAAATTTTCTTATAATTTTTAATTATAAATTAGCCTGAGTTACTCAGGGAGATAATAAAATACTATAAGCAAGAACTTTTATTTTTTTTTATATAAAATACACATACATAGTTATATTATCTATAATCATAGTTAGTACAGTGTGCCTTACCTGAAACTCGTTTGGTTTTTTCTCGTGTACTTTTGTCTTAATAGTACATGGATGTAGTGTCGGTAGCGTCATATTCAACTCAGCGTCTACGTACAATTGCGTTCCCGGAGGATTGAAAAGGTACCCGGAGATGACGATCTCACGAGATTTAGGATTGAAGTTTAACCGTGCCAACGCTGTGTATTTTGGGCCAATCTGTTGGTCAGTTGGTTTTTGTTATTGTGTGTAGTTTAAGAATTCATGTAGTTTGTCATCGGGCGTGTTTAGACGATGTTACTCCACGTGACAATGATACTCAACGTGACAACAATTTTACTGAACGTGACAAAAATGTTGCACAACGTGACAACAATGTTACTCAACGTGACAAAAATGTTGCACAACGTGACAACAATGCTACTAAACGTGACAATGTTACTCTAGTGGGTAACATTGACTCGGCTTATAGAAGACTAATTTTTTGTTAATATTAAATGCGACGACTGACTACATGGATTCTTTATGCTACGGTGTAAGGAAGAGTTCAAATGTTTCTACACATTTGGTGATTATAGCGACTTGTTTGACTCGTGTAATTCATGTATGAAATGAGTCGCTTCATAGTAAAAATACAGATAGTGACATATTGCGGATCCATAGATATCAGCTGATGATATGACGAATAAATTCATGCATGAAGGATTAGATCTATGAGGTAGTATTTAAACAATACATAAATTCCTCTAACACAGTCGTGAACTCGACATATATGTATCACGTGCATCAGGAACTGTAGGTTCAAAAATATAAAAATAAAATAAAACCTTATTTGATTACATTTTTTAATCAGCTGTGTAGACATAATAATAAATGATAGTGTATCATAAAACACACAGAAATAAGGGTAAACCATAGCACAAACATTATGAATTCTTCAATACCTAGTTCTCGATGGGGCATATTAACTTTGCAATGTTCGCTTCGAAATCATGGTGAAAACAATTATAAGTTGACCCCTAGATATAAAAAATAAACTCACTCCCTCGTACTGGAACTTGAGATCCACCAGATTGGGCCGTTGTAGCGTAAGTCTGGTATCTAATTTGAGTCCGTTTAATTTCTCCACACGCATCATACTAAACATGAAGGCGGGGTCAGATTTTTTCTCTCTGGACGCAGATACGTTGAAACCTATGTCTATATGGCTTTGGGTTTTCTGTAAAAATAACATAGCTATAGAATATGCTTCACTTTTTTAGCGTTTTAGAGTGTATTTTTTCTTAAAATGCTACACAAAAGATATCAAAAACTGTAAAGATTCAAAATCCCACATTCTCACTTACTTCTGAATAGGGATAAGATAAGATGAGTGATTTATTAAGGTCTGCCTACCGTATTTATCGTTCAAAATGAAACAACAATATTCTAATAATAATCGTCCTGTATACTTACAATATTATTCATCACGCTGTAGAAATTGTAATTGGGGTAAGCAGTAAACTGCATTGCCAATTCGCCGTACATGTCATGTCTATACCCCATAGACTTCTCGCTGAAAAGACCTTCCATTTGTATCGTCTGCCGTGGGTTCTTATAGAACTGATAGTCGAGTTGCAATTTTGTGCCGTGTGTAGGACCGTTTAGAGTGTAAAATCCAGAGAGATGACTTGCTAGTTGTTTCGTTTGGAAATCGGCTTGCACGTCGCATTGTGAGACGCCGCCTTTGGATTTGAATTTGAATATACCTGTATTTAAAAAAGGTTATAAAATAGTTTGACATACAAATACATATTGATCACATTGTGGGACGGAAGACACTTGGTAAAGGTGGGTCCTAGTTGCAGTTGCGCCTACAATTTCGGGGGTAAAAGCTTGATGTGTGTGTGTGTCTCACTCTCTCTCTCTCTCTGTGTGTGTGTATAATAATACACTTTAAGGTAGTGCAGGTTTTAAATATAAATCTCCATTCTGTTCCAAAGACAAATTAATTTTCTAGGGTGGACCATTAAGATCCTGTATTTAGGTCAAGTCAGTTGAAGTGGCTAAGCCCGTGTTGTCTTATTCGCGGTTAGGTGTAGTTAAGTGTCTTATTACAGTGGTCGATCGCGCAGCACCTTTGCCTCGCTGTGAGTTTGCTTGCAATTCGCCAGTGTGATAAGAGCCTTCACTTTACTTGACCACGGAAACGGCCTCTAAATGATTTAAAACTCATCATTATTGACGATTCAGTACGCGTGCAGACGTAAACGTACCAGTACTTTGTATAGTACAGTTTGAGCGTTAACACCCCGTCGAACGTTCGAGTTATAGCAATTCTTATGGTATTTACAGTTGAAGATTATAGTACCGGCACGCTATATCCCTTAAGTTTGATTATAGTTAGGTTTTGATTCCCAGCACCCATACAAAAAGCGGACATCTCCTATATTGGAATGTATAATTTTACGACAAAACTCAGCATCTATTATTCTAAATTCGAAATTTAAAAAATCTAATACGATCGTCACTTATAGGAGTACTGACTATTTTTTTTTCGATAATGAATTGACATTTCTCCGCACTATAGTAATCTGTCAAAGCAGCCATCATAACATGACAGTACAAGGAGTTTTAGCGGGGTTGGAAGTGTCATGAGGTGCTATTACTTTAGTGATACTTAGTGTTATATTGCATAATTATGGTGGTATATTATCTAATATAGTTATATTAGAGGGCTCAAATGAAGTGAATTGAAATAACTGTGCCAATCAAGTTATTTTGTAGCCGCCAAAACTCCTCGATAAAGTCTTGGTAAGGTAGCCACTGCTTTACTACGACATAGTACATAGGTTAAAAAAAAAGACAACCCAAAGTATCACTTAAGACGATGCTGTATGGGCTTGAACCCTTAGCCTTCCCTATAAGGGAAGATTATAAAAAAAATGACAAGTGTCAAGGGACACCCGGATGTAACGAAAATTATTTTTTTTTTATTTAAATTTCGAACGTCATTTTTACGGCCAGTTCTTTATTGTTACTAGTTGGTTTCACAGGGCAAGTATAAAAAAAAAAGTGTCGTTACAACTTTTGGTCTTAATTTTTTCCGTCTAGCCCCCTTTCGCAACGCGCGATAAAGAACTTCGTTCCAAAACCCACGGCAGTACAATCAGTGATACAAAACTCACCAGACATCTCAGCGACGCGGTCATTATCAACGACCCAGTACGCATGCGGGCTCCACACGTACCCGTACTTTATATCGTACCGCTTCAGAGACATCACCGTGTCAAACTGCTTCCTTCCGTCGACGTCGAGGCTCGCCTCTAGCGATTTGTCGTTCGGTTGGTTCTTATACATCGCTTTAGCTTTGAGCGTGCTCTTTGCTGATTGGAATGAAAGTACTGCTGTGCTTGATGTGTTTGATAGACTTAGTATGGCGTTGAACATGCGTTTCTCCTGTAAGTTATATATATATATTATACACTACCCCACTACATGCCTGCTCTACTACTGAGGGTTTTAGTCTTTAGTCCATCACGCTGGGCTTATGCGGACAGACTTTAAATACCTTCGAAATTGTTTTATAGAACTTCTCAGGTATGCAGGTTTCTTCACGATGTTTTCACCGTATAATTACGATTTGTAAGACATTTATTTTTGAAGGAGTAAATAAAAAAATTACAGTACACCCCATGCGAGTGCAAACACATTTCGACGAACTATTTAGTCGCGCGGGAAAATCGTTTGCAGAAGATAAGTTACTAACCCCGCTTATTAGAACTTAACCCCAAAAACTATTGTTTATTTAAATAATGGGGGTGGGACTCTCATATGTAAGAGTCCTTCTGGGTGGGCACCACCGCAATGTCTATTTCTACCGTCAAGCAGCCGTGTGCATGCGCTGTTGTGTTTCGGTTTGAAGGACATTGTAGCCAATGTAACTACTGGACATAACGAGACTTGACATCTTATGTCTCAGGATGACGAGCGCAGTGGAATGCCACACAGTACTTTGTAACTCAAGGTGCTGGACGGTGTTGCTACTGTTTACGGGTGGTCGTATCGCTTACCATCAGGCGAACGGCATGCTCGTCTCGTCATTCTATGCTATAAAAAAATTAAAAGAAACATACCTTACTATCGGGCGTATCGAAAGAGAACCCGATGACATTACTGGTATCATTCTTGTCCCACTTGTATTCAAACGCGTACGTGTTAGCCGACGGATCCGCCTTCTCTAGCGACAAGATGTACTTGGCGGGACCGCTCATGATGAAGTACGGGGCGTTCCGTAAATTCGTCATGTTCGGGAACTGAAATGGTACAAATTTGTCATATTCAGGGACAAAGATATTAAATATTGTTAAATATCTTATAGCTAGTTTTAAAAAAAAAAAATACAATTTTGAGAAACAACTTTATATAAATCGCAACTCCGGTAAGGTTTGTTAAATTGTAAGAAAGAATGTAGCTATTTATAAAAAAATAAAAGAGTAAATAGATAAAGTAAATAAAAAAAAAGACGTGTGGCACTCGGAGACTGCCGTGGTAAAGCTATTGCATAGCATTTTTTATGAACTTATGTAATTATAATTTTTTTTTTTTCTACTGTCCAAATTTCACTCGTGCCCTAACGCCGAAACTCTAAGCAGGCATGAGTCACCAGATTGCGGGGCGAAGAGGTGGATTACGCATGCGCAGTAACGCCGATACAACCAATGCCACCTAGAGGCGAGTTGCTGAACTAAAGAGACAAGCGTAATATTTCAAAAAGTCATTAAAAGTTCTGCTATTCATCGATAGCTGGCAAAACAAAAAGTATCACCGCCGTGCCGGTCGGAGTGTGTAAGGTTATTTTCGTAACGGAAATACTGGATTCGGTCTCCACGCTCAAGACCCGCGATAGAAGCTATGCAATAGCTTAAAAATAACTAATATTAAGTAGCAAGGTACAAAGTGTTAAATTTTTAAACCTTGTACAAAAAGGGTAGGTATACAAATGGTATATTGGGGTAAGCTAGGATCAACTATTGCAATTGCCATTGAATTATAGTATATTACAAATAGTACTTCTGATGTAAGTTCCAGCGGTGATTTTGAATCGAACTGAACTTACGGTCTTTCCTTTCATTCGAACTACTGCAACATATCTTATATGTCGAAATAAAACTAGTTTTTGGATTTTATCACAGTTTAATTTTACTCTCATGACCATGAAAGTTGCAGTCTGCGAAACGTTGGGATTAAAATTAATAATTAAAAACCGCGATAAATTCGGATAATTAGTTGTAATTTCGATGCCTAACATTCGCGTAAATATAAAAAATCACAACACTTTATGAGCCCTAATAAATATGATTGTCATAGTTATACAATGTTTTGTCTCACTTCCTCTGACGTCAAATGTAACTGAACAAAGCAAGACAAACCACCAAATAACTATCACAGATGTATATAACGTTTATTATTAAAGCGGTATCCTGAAAATGTAAATGCCCTTAATATGATAAAAAAATACCTGATAAGAAGCGCACACTTTAATGCCAATGGCTTTGTCGAACGTTGTCCAACTACAAGTGTTCCGCTCTATTCTGTTCTTGTTCAGCCCTTGCTGTTGAAGTTCCTCGTCTCCGTGCAGGATTATCAGCTCAGATCTGAAAATAATTATTGTAGGATGTATACTTATTTTTTTTCCAGAGTTTGCTATCATTTAGTTAAAATCTATACTAATAATATAAAGCTGAAGAGTTTGTTTATTTGTTTGAACGCGCTAATCTCAGGAACTACTGAACCGATTTTGAAAATTCTTTCACTAATAGGCAGCTACTTAACTCCTGAGTGCTATAGGCTACTTTTTATCCCGGGAAAGCTTTTTCACGCGGGCGGAGCCGCGAACACTACTAGTGTATTCTAAGATAGACGTGCTTACCCCTAAACTTTGAAGTTTCATTACTATAGATAAAAATAAGTTGTTAATTTTCATATCTTTATATTATTGTGCGTGATATAAAAATAATATATTTACCCCTTCAAGGTATGTCGTACTTTGTTATAATTTAAGTCCAAGTTATTAAATATGAAAAATGTTTCACTAGTTTATAAACAAGAAGTCCGCTTTTTGTATGGGTGCTAGGCCTCAAAATTTAAACAGGCTCAAACTTTAGAGATATCAAAGGGGGCAACATGTGGAACTTGAGTCCATTAAAAAAAATATCTTTAGACCCGTCCATTCATAATCAACTTTTTTGAAAACATTCATATTAAGTGTAGTTTTCAATCCAAACAAAATTACATGCATCTCAAAGTCGGAGGTCTTTAAAATTAGACGATTTATTGCAAAAGGCGTTTTCAGGAGTTCTATTCAAATATACATAAACTGTCTTATTTAGATTTTCAGGCCCATTTTTGGACATTTCCTTTACTGACAAACGTTTACTCCCTATTTTAAATTCATGAGGGATATCAAAAAATCAACACATAATTAGAAGCGATTCAAATCGTAGGCATTATAATAATATGTTAATATTTTTTTTTATGATATGGGGGACAAACGAGCATTGGATTCACCTGCCGGTAAGTGAGCAACCTACTTTATTTGGTACAAAGTTTGTTTACATTATAGCATAATAGATGGCGCCACAGTCGAATTACATCGCGCTTTGGTTTACATAACTGCCGATGTCTAAGTTCAGCCGATGAAGGTGATATGGTCATTGGCGTTTCTATATGAAGTGGCCGGTCGTAAATACTAAGTATTTTTTTCTAGATCCTGTTGGCAGATTGATTGTGTGAACGACCTGGGATCTTTATATTTAAAAACCTCATGCAAGACTACTTGTTCATGAGTTTATTTTGTAACTAAATTTTGCCCGCGGCTCCGAGCGCGTTGGAATGTTTTTCCAGGATCAAAATCGAGCTATTTATTTCTCGAGATAAAATGTAGCCTGTGCGTTACCCCAGGACAGGATCTACCCGTGTGTAGTGTTGGGTAGGACACGACATAAAAAAAGAGTTTGTAAGAGTAGCCTCTTTTTCACTTAGCCAGTACAATGTCCCACTTTAAATGAGGCGAGCCGTAATGAAGCTCGGTGATATATTTGAAGTAACGAGTACAAATATGACATTATTTTCATTGAAGAATAACGTACTATTGTAATTTGTAGCATGCCTTTCGCTCCCTCTCTGTCCCCGCCTTATAGTTTTACTGAGATAGATAGTGCGTACCACGAATCCGCGACTACCGCGACATGAAATTTGAAGTAGTACAATAAAAAATGTTGAGCCGCTCTTACATTTTGACGTCATGTACGGGACAAATGTACCGCCTCTTGTATGTCCTACCCAACACTACCCGTGTGCCAAATTTCATCAAAATCCGTTCAGTAGTTTTTGTATGAAAGAGTAACAAACATCCAGACATCCATACATACTTACAAACTTTCGCCTTTATAATATTAGTAGGATTCTCTGAACTTATAAATGAGGAAGTTTGCATGGATGTTTGTTACTCCAATTACGTAAGAACAGTTGAAGAAATCTGGATGAAATTTGGCACAGAGATATAGCTATATAGCTATATAGCTAGCAATATTTTTTTATGTAAGTATATTTTGCTATTCCAATAGCAAAATATACTTACATAAAAAAAATTGAAACGGGAAAATATATAGCGGGATTTTTATCCCGGATAACTTAGTCACACAGGTGAAGCCGCGAGAAAAAGCTAGTATATTATAAACTAAGTGAATTTGACTTCTCAAGCCCCGCGACGGACACCGGTGTCCATATATATAGGGTTTTCCCATACATCTATGTATATATATAAGCGGGGCTTGAAGTGAAATTTGTAAGTTAGCATACCAAGACAATTTGCAGAAGTTACCTTCCGCAAGCGATTTTTAATACGGAAACAGTAACGGCAAGTCGCCTTCACAAATTTTTAATCTTGCAGGATATTCAGCGAGTTTCAGGGACTCTTAACTTTCAATGAAATAGAAGGCTAGGGAGGAGTTGGAAATGTCGCACCTTTAGGATGAAAACGACACAATTCAAAAAGATAGAAAATTGAGTTATCGTCATAAAATTACTTAAGACGAAGTTCTCAATACAACAATAGTTCAAACAGCTATATTAAAGCAGGAAAAGGGCAAAACTGTTATATCGGTCCCTTTTTTATTATATTTTTATAAATAAGGGACTAGTTTTTAGTCATTTAAAAATGTCAACTCAATTTTCTATATTTTGAATTGTGTCGTTTACGTTCTAAAGTTGCGATGTGTTCTATAGACGATAGTGCATACTGACTTGGCGGCGAATATCTCCTGCTTGTCGGTGGGCAGCGCGAGGTGCAGCCGCAGTCTCGCGAGCCCGTGCACGGCGAGGCGCGCCTCCACGGCCGTGGCGGTGTAGAGCCGCCACCACACACGCGCGCCGCTCACACTCAGCCCGCCCGCCGACACGCTCATCGTCGCCGCTATACTCACCGCCACGCTGCCAACAATAACGGTACACACTGTTGCCAACTCCAGGAAACCAAAAAGCAACAGATGACTAATAAAAAAACAGTAGATCGGGGATTTTGTCCAAGGAGCTAAAAAAAAAAAAAAGATCCTCGATGTCGATTCCTCCCTCAGTAACGTCCGAGAAGTAGGGCAAGTACATAAAGTGGCGAACAAACAAAAAAAAGGGTCCTGTCCACCATTTATTGTACTACCAATTTACTAACATGTGCACAAAAACAGTGAAAATGCATGTAAAAATCAGTAAAAAATCTTTCTATTTTATTTTTTTATTTATTTAATTCCAAAAAAAATATTTCACATAACAACACACACACACACACGCATACCACCATAATAAAACAAAAAAAAACTGAGATTTCCATAGCAGATTAAAATGTTACTTATATAGATATAAATCCCAAATCATGTCAGTCTATTTTATACTTACGGAGGAATACTATCGCCCAAAATACAGGTTTAACCTAGTTTGGGTGCCAGGGGACCAACACCTTGTTATGTGAAATATTTTTTGGGAATTAAATAAATAAAAATAAAATAAAAAAAATCTTTAAAACAAAAAACAGTAAAAATTCGACTCTAAACAAAAAACAGGGATGAAAAAGCAAAAACAGTAAATCTACTGTTAAAACAGTAGGGTTGGCAGCACTGACGGTACATTAATATACCACCTTAGAGCATTCATTTAGCAAGGAGGTGGGATGACCAGGCGAACCCTTCGTTGCTCATAAATGCGCAGCTGGTCATAAACTTTTATTTAAACCTATGTGACTTGCGATCGCTGTCATTACATTCTACGATAATGATATTAAGCGGTGCTCCACAGAAGTTGTGATTTTTGTGTAAAAAGCGACCTCATATTTAGCCCTGCACGTGTGGATTTTGTTAAATGTGTGCTATCCGTGTTTATCTTGCCCCCCGTTAGGATTGACAGAAAAAAATATTTGCGCATTATTGCCATATCATGTCCATTGGTTAAATATTCTAAGTATACCACGCTACGGACAGTAAGGGTACATAACCAAATGCCACGCCAGAACACTAAGAGTACATAACCATATGCCACGCTACGGACAGTAAGGGTGTATAACCATATGCCACGCTACGGATATGAATAATAAGGGTAAATAACCATATTATGATACACTTATGGAAGGTGGGGGTGAGGAGAAAGTTCTCTGTGTATGAGAAGTGTCCGTCAAAATGAGTTAAATTGGGGTGGCGCTACAATAACAGCAGGGTAAATTTTAAAGAAAGTTATTTAGGTTATATTTACGCAAACTGCTGCACACGGACAAAAGTGATACGGACACTTTTACCTTTAGTATCTCCAGTAATTATGAATTTTCTAATTAATCTGTCTTTCCGTGACATATACATACATAGATCTCGATATACCAACATTTCTTGGCTTCAGCATAGTCTAGTAAAGAAGAGTATATATTCCTTACCTAGGACTCAGTTTTCCTTCAAAGTCGATATTCCCAGACTGGGAATACTTATCAGTGACGGTGCCAGACATCTTGGTGTTCACGTAGCTGGTGCCCATGAGGTTCATGTTCAACGGCAGACCACATCCTGTTGGCACTGAGAACGTCGTATCCAGGAATAGGGACGCTTTGTTGTATGAGATTTCCTGCGAAAAATGTATGATTATTGCTTGATGGAGAATCTCCTATCCTAGATTCTTCTGCGATTTTTTTCGACCACCATTTTGTAGACAACAAAAACTGGAGATTACACTCTTATTAAGATGCTTCAAAATCAATAATTTTGGTGGTATATAAAAAAGGCACAATACAATATATAAAACTCACCTTTCCAGAGAGGAATTCCAAAAACCTCAACTTAGGGTTCAACCTGGCCAAAGACTTTAGTATCTCGTCGTCGCCTTCCGCATTCCAGTACGAGATTTCATTTCCGAACACCTTGATACCAAGCTCCGCCATTGGAAACCTATAAGTATTATACTAGTAAATCAAAGATAGGACATTAATTATTTCTGTTTTATTTTTATAAGGTGATTGTCACGGTTTTATTCGTGTAAAGCTTTTGTCCGGGTATACAAGTCCCATTGTATCCTTTTCGGGGCAAAATTGCATAAACTCTGGGTCATGGTCTCTTCGTGTGGCAAATTTCGTCTATATTTAGAGTTTGGGAGTTTCTGTATTTACTTCTAAAACGCATTTAAATTTTTTCACTAATTTATTTAACACCTAGCGTAGGATAGCGGGATAATATTAGTAGGATAGTGGGGTAATATTAGTAGGATAGTAGGATAATATTAATAGGATAGTGGGATAACATTAGTAGGATAGTGGGATAACATTAGTAGGATAGTGGGATAGGAATAGTAGGATGGGATAATGTTCGTCGTCATGTGGCTGATGATTATCGATGGCTTAATTATCAAAGTTCGTAACTCCATTTTTTGTCAAAATCATGTTTTAATGCCATTTGGTGTAAAATACTGCGATGCATCGAATGGAATTATGCCCAAATCCATAAATGCCATAAAAAAAATGTTATTCACTTATTTTCCGAATGCGTAATTCCACGACGCTATTTTTAGTGATGCAAAATTCGTAAGTCCCCCATTTAGTACCGGGCTAGCCGTCAGATTTATGGTCGTATTATTTCCTGCGTTTTTTTAGCATCTCGGCACTTTTTCATCCTTTCTTATGATTGAAGTGAATAAAAGGTAAGTAAATTGAACTATATTTATATATTTTGTGACATAATTGAATAAATTGAATCGAAACTAGTCTTATTTTCAAATGTGTTGGAGATACGTGTATTCATAAAATATCCGAGAGGAGTTACGTCAAGTATGTTTGAAAAGTAACGTAATATTGTTAAGATCTTGAACTGTATAGAACTTCTGTTTAATAATTTCACACGATATTAACGTTTCCCATAAATTTCTAATTAGAAACTTTTTGTATGATGTATTTTTAAGAATAATACCTGTCATCATTTATTATGAGGAGTTACGTATTTTTCTAGGGTGTTTTGACTGAAAGGTGTACCAACTTAATGTTGAAAACCACATATCTCCAAAAGCTTAAAGTTTTGTTGTCCCCAAAATTACTTTATGCCATTTAAATTGTTGAAGATATTTATTTTTATGAAATTTAATAGCTACCCTTACAATTAAGTTATCTGTGTATTTTCATTTTTTTAAGTTTCAGAATGAAACGCAGGGCATCTTTAAACTTGCACTGTGGCTCACAATCATTGAAGTGTCAAAAATATTTATAAGGCCATTAAATTCTCGTGCTTTGAAAATAATAAATAGCGTCTTGAGCCCTGAATCTCCATCTGAATGATTAGCACAACGTAGTCTACGTTACTTTACATTGAACAAACTGATGGATGCTTGGTACTCAAAATGATAAAGAAAACACCATAAATGATATAAGTGGGACTCCCAAAGATATTATACTCTTAAAATATGAGAGTTCTTATCCAAGATGTAATTTTTTTCTTTTGAGTATTGTATTAATCCAAACATCGCAATGTTAATGATTGATGATGTGATTGTTATGAATGTCCCCCAGAGACTTTACGATATCAGCCAACATTTAATCAGTTTACTAGACGTTAGTTCTATTTCTAAAATAAATATTCATAATGCAGCAAATTGAGTAAGACAGGAACTTACTACACTTGTTAATTTTGTTACCGACCAAATAATACACCCTAAATACAATTGCAATTAAAATTATTGTGCCAAATGATCTAACTATAATTACTTAGACTACCAAAGAACGCATAGTTGATATAGTTTAACACCATCTCAGTCATGACTGACACAGCAACGCAAGAAACAATTACAGCAACCACTGAGACTGTAGCTTTGTTGTACGAAAAAGTACGACAGAAAATAACTAAAAAAGACCAAATACATGGAGCATAAAATTTATTAAAAAAGAAAACAAAGGAAAAGGAGATCTTATTTTGGGAAAAAGAAAATAGATAATAATTGGAAATACCGTAATATGTCCAAAAGAAACAAGAAAGAATTATAAAAGGAAGGTGCAATTTCAAGCTGAGTTTAAAAGAAGGAAGAAAGCTAAAATGTAACAAATGATCACAAGAAAAAAGGAGGAAGATATTTGAATAATTTGGGAATCTTGATTGGAAAGAATTTTTAAGTCTTAATACGTTTACTTATTATAAAATAAATAATACGTCAATATCTTCTCGTTATTCTGATTTTAGTAAGTAATTTGAAATATGTTAATTTTATTTTACTTTAATGAGCCTGATAACATGAATATATGAATAATTTTCTAATATTTAATCGAATTTGGTTTAAAATTATTATTTGAATACATTGCATTTGAAAGACAATCCTAAAAAAAAACTACGTATATCCATGCAAACTTCCTAAATTGTGAAAGGCTTGGAATTTCCAAGTGCGTAAGTCCATTTTAAATACTAGATCAAACGAAATATTCCATTATTTGATTGAAAATGAGTACATGAACAATTAAAATACTATACTGAATAAAAAAAATATATACATTTCCTTAAAAATTTTACAGTAGACAGTTTTTTTATCCTCCTGTAAAATTTGGTTGAATGGAGTTACGATGTTTGATAATTAAGCCATCGTTATGATGAATAGGGTATCACACCTATGTTTCAAAGCCTCATTCTCGTATCCCAGTCCATCTATCTTCTCGCGCGTCTGCTGCGTGCTGTTCAAAGACCTGAACGTTCGGAAATGGTTGATCTTTTCTATGATGTTGTTCTTGCTCAGGGGTCCGTTGTTAAAGAAATAGTTCTCGAAGTATCTCTCAAACCCTTCGGCGCGGGCTTTCATCTGGAAAGATTTGTTTCGTTTTAGGATGTCATCTATTTGTCCGATTCCTAATTTAAGAGTGTATGTCAACCGTTCTAAATTATTGTATAAACCTTCTAGAATATTGTCAAGATTTATTTTGTGTATGTCGATTAAAGCATCAAATCTCATGAATATTAATTTCTCGAAATAGGTACAAATTTTATATGAAAGAGTTGATAGTTAGTTTAGCCATTCTTTTTAAATATATTTCTGTTTGTCACAAAGTTTGCCACTGGTGAAGTCCATAAACGTAGATTTTGAAACAAGCTACTATTACGAATGAAAGATGTTAGGATTTAACGCTAGTTAAGATTTCAAAAAATAATTTCAACAAATAATAATTATCAAGTGGAACTGTGCATCGAACTAAAAACCTTCGTCTAAGCAATCCAATCCACTACTATTGAACACTTACCTCAAATATATTAATAGACTCGCCAAACATATCGACAGTCAAGTTGAGAGACAGAGAGCGTGGGATATACGAGTCCGGAGAGAATATCACATTCGCTTCGTAGTTTCCACCTAGAACAAAAGTTGCTTAGATGTACTGGGAATAATTATTAAATTTTAGATTCTCAAGAAGAGTCAAATCAACTGCAATGACTTCCTCAAGCGATTTTTATCATGTAAACAATTACTGCAAGCTGACTACTTTTTTTTATTGAATTGAATGACCAGGCGAGCATGCCGTTCGCCTGATAGTAAGCGATACGACCACCCATAAACAGTAGAAACACCATCCAGCACCTTGCGTTACAAAGTATTGTATGGCATTCCACTGTGTTCGTCATCCTGAGACATAAGATGTTAAGTCTCATTATGTCCAGTACTTACACTAGCTACAATATCCTTCAAACCGAAACACAACAGTGCATGCACACTGCTGCTTGTTAGTAGAAATAGCCATTATGGTGGTACCCACCCAGACGGACTCTTACATATGAGAGACCTACCACCAGTAATTGAATTAAGGACTTGCAGTAAATTGCATCTCTATTGAAATATTGTCGGTACGGTAAACGCATTTGGAAGTTCACCCCAAGACATTAATCTCATAATACTCAAAACCTTGAGCTACAATGTATCTGAGCTCATATACACTCGTCCCCTGATTCATCACCCATAGGATGATTTTTTGTATATTATCTTTCTGACTTTACATTTCAAAATCTATGGATACAAATCAGTGGGGCTAGGATGTCAAAAAAAAACACGATGCGTCTCCGCTTCGTTTTATTGTGATTGGTTGAGAGACTGACGTACCGGTCTCTCGATCAATCACAAACATCAAAATACCGATACGTAAGTCTCTCAACCAATCACAATAAAACGAAGCGGAGACGCATCGTGTTTTTTTTCACGTCCTAGCCCCACAGAACAACTTCAAAACTTATGAACAGTCTACTTATAAAGTTATCTTGTAGCTACAGCGAATCAGGTGCTTTTACTGTCCCCTCTCAAAAACCACTGAATTGACAAAAAACGCAACTCGTAAGACGATGTTTAATTTTGATGTATGTGATTGGTCGAGAGATCAATACGTCAGTCACGAGTTAGTCTCTCAACCAATCACAATAAAACGAAACGTAGAAGTCTTTGTCACATTCTAAGCTTACTATATCATGGGTCTAGATGAATACCATTCCATTAGAATGTGACAAAAAACGCAACTCGTAAGACGATGTTTAATTTTGATGTATGTGATTGGTCGAGAGATCAATACCTCAGTCACGAGTTAGTCTCTCAACCAATCACAATAAAACGAAACGTAGAAGTCTTTGTCACATTCTAAGCTTACTATATCATGGGTCTAGATGAATACCATTCCATTAGAATGTGACAAAAAACGCAACTCTTAAGACGATGTTTAATTTTGATGTATGTGATTGGTCAAGAGACCAATACCTTAGTCACGTGTTAGTCTCTCCACCAATCACAATAAAACGAAACGGAGACGTATTTTATCACATTCTAAGCTCACTGTATTATGGACCTTCCAAGAACTGAGTATCCCACCTGCATTATACTGGTCGAAGAACACGCTCTGCTCGTAGTTCCTGGAGAACATCCTGAAGTCCGGGATGTCCTGCAGCTCCGGCATCGTGTTCCCGGTGAGCAAGCCCTGGATCTCCACCCGGGACGGAAGTGACGATTCACCCAAGTTCTTCAGATGACTCCATACGAATGTGGCAGCTGGTTGGGAATTTTTTTTTTATAATTATAGAGTTGGTAAATATACAGGTGGTTTATTTGATGGTAAGTGATAAGTACTTCCTTGAACATGACTACCCCCTTCTTAGATGAATTGTGACTTACGAGTATGTTGACGAATAACTGACGACGACTGGGGGAAACGATTTATTGGGTGTCTGGCAATGTCACTGACCATAGGCGCATTAAGAGTTTTGGCGGGAACTTCCAAGTGTCATGAGGTGTTCTTGTTTTAATTCATTATTTTGGTGATAATAAGTGTTAAATTGCATAATTATGGTGGTATATTATCCAATATAGTTCTATTAAAGGGTTCAAATCAAGTGAATTGAAATAACTGTGCTAATCAAGTGTAACCACCAAAACTCCTCAAAAGTCTTGGTAAGGTAGCCACTGCTTTACTACGACATAGTACAAGTTAAAAAAAAAAAGAACCAAAAATATCAATTAAGATGAGGCTGTATGGGCTTGAACCCTTTGCCTTCGCTATGAGGGAAAATTATAAAAAAAAATATCTATGTTAATCATTTAGGACGATGGCGCCCTATCTGGTATACCACTAGCTCATTGATGATAAAACCACCCCGTACCTTGATTAACCGGTTCGTGCCTCAGCGCGTGGAATATCTTCCTGACGGTGCCGAGGTCTGGACACCTCATCACCTGCAGGTAGGACGCCAGACGCACCTCGATGTCCACGAAGTCTTCTCTGTATGTCTCTAGGAAGTATTCTCTGTAAAATAATATATTTAATAGTATAAAAGTGCGTGCGCGTGCGTACGAGTGGGCGTGTGTGCGTGCGTTTGTGTGAAAAGACTGGATTTTGAGCGCATGAAAGATATTTCTTGCATAAAAGCTTCTGCTCAAAATTAATTATCCTCTGAAAAAGAAAAATAGTATAGTATAGTACAACTGATATTTCATTATAGTCCATTGATAAGTGGCTACACATTTCCTCACATTAATGAATCATTTTGTAGAGCTAATATATCCAACGAACAAACTTCTATATTAATCAGTGGGCATCCAACCTGTTCGTAAGTCAATATAAATAAATAACAAGCGCTAACTTAGCGGCGATAGTCTAGTTGGGAGTGGGACAGACTGCCGAGACGAATGTCCGCAGGTTCAAAACCCAAGGGCACACAACTCTGACTTTTATAAAAACTTTATGTATGTATTCTTTGTGATTTATCACTCACTTTAAATGCGAAGGAGAACATCGTGAGGAAACATACACACCTGAGAAGTTCTCTGAATTTCGAAGATATGTGAAGTATGCCTGCACTAGGCCAGTGTGGTGGACTTAGGCCTTAAGCCTCTCAGTTGTAGAGGAGGCCCGTGCCCAGCAGTGGGCAGTATATAATACAAGGCTGGTATGGTATGGCTAACTCACCGAGACTCGACACAGGGCGTCCTTCTAAACGCGTCTATAGCAGTCAGTCGGATAGGTACAGGCGTATATGAATCCCCTATTATGTTCATAAGGACGTCCGCAAACTCCTGCTTGAACCCACCAATATTGCCCAGAGCTTTTAAAGCTAGCACGATCTGTAAAATAATGCCGATCTTAGATATTGATGTTTGTTAGAATAGTAACCGCTGAACGAATTTGAATAAAATTTGACATACAGATAAATCATATAGGCTACTTTTTATTCCGGTCATTTGCTCCCGTGAGAAATATTTAATCACATTTTTTCGATAGATTATAAATACTGCCTCGGTGGCGTAGTTGTATTACGGTACGACTGCAATCCTGGGGTCTTGGGTTCGATTCCCGGGTCGGACCAAGTGATATTGGGTTTTAAATTCAGTATCAGCCGGAGTCTGGAATTTGTCCCCGATATGGCGATAGGCTTGCCCCTTATCACATCATGGGACGGAACACGCACAGTGAATACAGTGGGTGCACTAGTTGCGCCTGTGCCTACCCCTTCGGGGATAAATGGCGTGAGTGTAGCGTGTGTGTTTTTCAATAGATGGCGCTGGCATGGTACATGACACTATGGAGCACTACAGTGATTTAGGGATTTTTGTAACGAAATAAGATTTTCACACGGGTGAAGCCGCGAGCCACAGTTAGTCAGATATCATTTTCACCAACATCATTTATCTATAGATTCATAAAATATTATGATGTTAATAAAACAACATATTTTGCCATTAAGTAAATTTCCATTGCCACTCCTTTTGAAATATTAATTCCATAATTACTATAGGTTCTTCTCCAAAAAAATCTACTTTTACTCAAAATTAAAAATATAAAAGGAAAAGTACTTAAAGTACTTAAACTGTCACACTTACTATTTCCCTGTCCTTTCTGGTTTTAATCAGTCCTTTTTCCACTATCTCCATCACAATGTTTTGAAACTCTTCGAGGATTTTACCGGGTGTTTCTTCTTCGCAACACTCGCGTACTAAAAAATAAATAAAACATAATATTAGTTTGTAAAATTTATACATTCTGGGTAATACATTGGGGAGGGGAGGATGTTCCACTGCTCTCCCATTGATCTTGCAGCTTTCGTACAATTGCAGGCAGACAAAATAAATTCTTGGCTTACCCCTTGAGCCAAAACTGAGTATACTCATAGATGCATTTAACCAAACTCACAGTGATGCAAACAGTACAGACAGAATCAAAAACAATCCTACTAATATTATAAAGGCGAAAGTTTGTAAGAATGTATGGATGTCTGGATGTTTGTTCCTCTTTTACGCAAAAACTACTGAACGGATTTCGATGAAATTTGGCACTCGGGTAGATCATGTCCTGGATTAACACATAGGCTACTTTTATCCCGGGGAAATATAAACCAGGACTCTTACCCCGGAAAAACTTTTTAATGCGGGCGGAGCCGTGGGCAAAGGCTAGTTAAAAGGCTAGTTACACATAAAGTCTTTAACGTTAAAGGGGTAGGCGAGGTACCACAAGGGCAACCACTTTTCGCAATATGTGTTTCGTCCTATGATGAGATAAGAGGTGAGCCTGTCGCCATATCGGAGACGAAGTCCAGACTCCAGACTGGGGTCAATCGCCTCAAGTAAGCCAGTCTGCCAAGCTGGTTTAAATTGGCATCTAAGGGAGTAATCCTTGCCGGTGAAACCTATACATTGTCATGATGATATATGTCATGATAAGAATAGGGTAGTTGACTACTTTTTTAAAATACATTTGTCAAACATTTATGTCTTCTAAAATCTAAAGGAAAAAGAATTTTTAAAATACAAGCAATAATAAGTGAGTTATGAAGCTTTGAAGTTTGGTGGAAGGGGCATCTGTCAGATAACGGACACAGCAGAATGTGACGTCACCGAGTGTCGCCAGCCATAACGCTGCGTGCTACTTTTGCTCGCAACAATATTTCAAATATGAATAACTGCTTTAGTTGTCAACCAATTGTGATTCTGATTTTACAGAAGAATTTGTTTTTCGTATTATTTTCTGTTACATATAAAATAATGTACCGAATCAAACATAGGAAACTAACCTATTAAAAAGTTAAAGATACTTACATGACTTCCCGCTGTGCCTGCAGTAAGAATGCACCATGGACGATACAGTGAAAGTGACCGTCTTGTCTGATCGCTGACTCTTCAGTAGTTCCAACATGCTGTCCAACATCTGCACTTTTGGCCTGAAATTACCTTTTTTGTTATTTCATTATTTAAATCCAGTTTTAAAGTTTAAAATTTGACGGAATGGCTAAACGTTAAAAAACGAAAAAGAGGCCATGCCATCTTGTGACGTCAGAAATTACGATGGTCGAAAGAAAGAGCATGTGACATATTACCTCATTTCCAACTAATTTTATTGCTGGCTCACTAAAGTGCTTCTTTTCGTATCATTTGCTATTATAAAGACGAAATATTAGTCAAAATTGAACATAGCAAATTACCCTATTGTACAACATTTATTTCTATTACCTGGGTATCATAGCCATGGACATGAGCCACTCGTGCCGCGTCTCCTTATCGACTGCATCCTTCATTATCATGTCTTTGATGAGCTCCACGGAGCCAGTACTGGCGATGTAAGGCAGTGCGTCGTGAATATGCTTCCTAAAAACGTTAAAGAATATTTAAATATGGAATGTTTTTTAAAACGTTTTTTTAATAGTTCATAGACAAAGTGGGTTAGTAATCTGGGGGTATAAAAACTAGAAAAAAGTATGTGTGTTGTCTTTTTAAGGAAAAATAAGAATTGGGTAGACATTCTGCTAGGATCAAAATTGTACAAATTGGAAATGAAATGTGGTCTAAAATTTCACTTTACCTGCTATAATAATTATACTTACGTGGCTTCTCGGCAGATGGATGGTGCTCGGGCGAGTAGCTGCGACAGCGCGGGGTAGTGCAGCGGGCGAGCCGCTCGCACCAGTCGGCCCCACAGACCCACGGTGGAACCACTGTCCAAACGCGATGAAGATCCAGGACCTTCCTTCACCCTGAAAATTAGCTTTGTTTATTTAAAAGTTTTTTTAATTATTTCTAAATTATAATGTAAGAGTAATAGTTTTTTTAAAACCCTTTCCACCATATGTTTACTACAATGCTAATATAAGGTATAGATGAGTGTCAATTTTTTGACTGCTTGACACACTACTTCTTCTTCACTTTCACTACTTCTTTGACATTGCTTGACTCAGCTTTATATTTCACAAGAGGTTAAGATAAGTTTAGTGACATAGCACACCTCTGGTGTACCGTCATATGTTACATTTTTCATAAAAAAATCAGTGGCTCAATTTGGAGTTATATACACTAAAATTAAATATGTGCATAACATTTAAAGGCACACTTGTATCCCTACAGCTAATATGATACTGATCAATGATCATAGAGCACATAGTTGCAATACAATTAGCCCTGTATTATATACTACCCACTGCCTCGGTGGCGTAGTTGTATTGCGTACGCGTTACGAGTACGATTTGCGCGCTGAGGTCCTGGGTTCGAATCCCGGGTCGGGCCAAAAAACTTTGTGACTGGGTTTTTCCATCTTAATAAAATTACTCAGTCGCAGCTCGGAGTCAGGAAGTTGGCGGTGCGATACCCCCGTGCCTCGGGGCGCACGTAAAGCCGTTGGTCCTGCGCCTGATCTCTCTCCGGTCATGTCGGATTGCCGTCTCACCGGACTATGAGAGTGAAGGAATAGCGAGTGCACCTGTGTATTGCGCACACACTTGTGCACTATTATATCTCCTGCGTACCTGGCTGATCTCCGTTGAGATTGGCCGCCGTGGCCGAAACTGGCTAGGAGGATTTCATATACTACCCACTGTTGAGCATGTGCCTCCTCTACGGGTTTTAGCCTTAGCCTAGCCTTATACACTGGCCTAGTGTAGACTGGCAGAGTTCACATAGCCTCGAAATTGTAATGGAAAGTTCTCAGGTATGTAGGTTTCCTCACGATGTTCTCGTTCACCATTACCACATGTGTATGACAAGTGAATAAATAAATAATTCATTGATGCTAATAATAACATCACACTATTACTTACATGCACAACAGTTTCAGCACATCTCTAGCACTCTTCAGACCACCTGTATCATCTCCAATGTAAGTTGTGTGGTGATGGAGAAGATTTGATCGTTTGTTAATCACAGTCCAAGCTGTAAATAATTTTATATCAATAGAAATACAGTGAAAACCGGTAACATTGAGATAGCACCAACTCCATGCTATAGCCAAAAGTTTTAAAATTTACATGTATTTTTCGGGATCTTGCTATTTAATCGTTAAAAACAGTTTCTACTGTACATGATTATAAAATATGGATTCTATTAATATTTTTTCTCGTTTTGGTTTGATTGTTTTAATAATAACTAGAAATACAGCAGCAAATCACAAAATTATTTTTCCAATAGAAAGCTGAACCATCTCTTGTTCATTATGGTAGATTTTTGTCTCACCAATGGTTTTTGATATTAATATTAGTAAAATATTTTTAAGCCCTGAAGCGCTTCAATACTGAACAATAATAGCTCAAAAACATCTTATTTACGTACCTTTAGGCTCAAACTCAATAATCTGCGCATCAGACTTGTTGACCTCCTTCATCATGACCAGGTCTTGTACCACGGTGGACATAGCACCCGAGTTTTTGCCAGAGAATGGTTCGAACAGATGGCGCTCGCGGCAATTCACTGCCTTGTACACATTGTGGTCTACCGTGATGCGGCACTTGCTCTCCGATTTTAATACTGGCCATGTTTGGAACCTCTGTAAATAAATTTGTTTTTAGAATAAAAAACAATTTATGCACTCTGGTTTTTCTATTTGTTTCTGACTTATTTTGATTGGTTCATTTTCAGGATTGGGTCGAAGATTAAGACTGGTATTGTGTATTTAAATTTTAAAATGGTCACCAATGGTAAGTGACAACTTCGTATTAACAGAAATCAGTGACGTTATTAGAAAGGACTCAGCAGTGCTGAGGCACTGGGCGCAGACCCTGAAAGGGCACAGAAATGATCAACCCAGTACTAAGTTTTGGGTAACGGGTACAGTTATAGAAGCTCGCACTGGCCGTATAAAAGGCTAGAAATAAAACTGACAGTGGTAACACTAGATAAATGTAATCACCCTGAGACAAGATGTGAACTCTCGCAATACCCAGTAATAACACTGACTATAATATCCTACAAACTAATGAATTAATACATACATAATACACCTATGAGATATACAGATAACCCAAATACCTCTAAAACCATTAATTTTTACTTAGTGCATACATAAAACTTTTGGAATTGTCAATTAGTATAAGAAGACCGGCTAAGTGTTGGCTTAGGTAATATTAAAAGCTAACTTAAACCAATTATGCCGTGAAATGAACAAATTGGCAGCAATGTGTACTTCAATTTCAAAACAATGGTTTGTACTCGAATTTTACCGAACGATATATTTAAGTAGTTGTAAGTATGGTGTGTAATGAGAACAGCGATAGATCATAGGTTTTAATAGCAAAGACATAAAACATTGCGCTTTTACTCAAGATGTAGGTAAGCTTTAGGAGAGTAAGTTTTTTTTTCTTTATTTAATATTTAAATAGGAGTTTTGTCACGCAGTGACTATGCCACCCCCGTAAAGAACTTATACAAGTGTACGGGGGTGGCATAGTCACTGCGTGACAAAACTCCTATTTAAATATTAAATAAAGAAAAAAAAAACTTACTCTCCTAAAGCTTACCTACATCTTGAGTAAAAGCGCAATGTTTTATGTCTTTGCTATTAAAACCTATGATCTATCGCTGTTCTCATTACACACCATACTTACAACTACTATATTTTACCTGTAATTATAATTTCTGAGTACTAAGTGAGTGTTTGGTCAATATTTACAAACAAAACAATCAAAACAATGAAATCCTCCTAGCCAGTTTCGGCCACGGCGGCCAATCTCAACGGAGATCAGCCAGGTACGCAGGAGATATTATAGTGCACAAGTGTGTGCGCAATACACAGGTGCACTCACTATTCCTTCACTCTCATAGTCCGGTGAGACGGCAATCCGACATGACCGGAGAGAGATCAGGCGCAGGACCAACGGCTTTACGTGCTTTCCGAGGCACGGGGGTATCACACCGCCAACTTCCTGACTCCGAGCTGCGACTGAGTAAATTTTAAGATGGAAAAACCCAGTCACAATTTTTTTTGGCTCGACCCGGGATTCGAACCCAGGACCTCAGCGCGCAAATAGTACTCGTAATGCGTACGCAATACCACTACGCCACCGAGGCAGTCAAAACAATAACCAATGAGTAGGTAACAAATGTCAACTGATAATATGTCAAGTCACAAGTGTCAACTGTGAACTGTCAACTGACAACAGTCTACACTACGCAAGATGTGGGAAATAAGAAATATTGAATGTAGATCGATTATAACTTCTAAATAAATAATATCGTATTGTCATTTAATAATTAATATTATGTGAACTGTATAATTTTACGTACTTAGGTACTTTATACACAAATGGCTGATTAAATTAGATATTATTAAGACGACAAAAATTATATTTGAAAAATATCATTGGTTGACGTACAGCGTTCTGTGTAATGTAAATTAAAAATATGCTGCATAAAATGTATCAATAATATAACATTTCTCACCCCTATTACAAATAAGTAACCATGCGAACATGTCATTGTTTCACTCAAAAATTGATAGATGGCAGTGTTCCTAAAAACTAAAATATATGTTCATACTCAAAGTTCATAAATTACCACTGTCGATTTGCTGTCGATAGTATCCACAGTGTTATAATTATTATAGACGAATAAAACATTATTTTAGTAAGTATAAACATGTAAGAAGTTTGGTATACTTACACTCTGGAAATCATATCTCACGGTCTGCAATATAGACATGTACTTATATCTGTTTGTGCATAGTGCCAAGTCCCTCTTTTTCACGAGAATTAGGCTGGTGTTTTCTTGGCCACGCACCGAATAGTCCACTGGGCATCTGCCATGAATGTCTTGCTGTAAGAGATTCGTTTATAAGCACTGATGTACTTAAGTAAGTACTACTAAATTGATTTTGATAATGTAGCCCCTTTCATGGGTAGCAATGAAATGGTACAATATGGTTCTGTGTGTCATAGTTTTTTTCTAAGTAAATGAGTACTTAAGATAATATGTTAACCTATTTCTTGAAATAAGTATCAGATGACCATAGAAATTGAAATCTGAATGCCTTTACATTTTCGTTTACTTGATTCATTATCTATTTATTTTATATAAATGAGCATAAGTAAATTTATTGGAAGTAAAAAAATAGATATGACTCGTTGGCGAGAATTGAATGAAAGTTTGTGTGATATATGCAAGCTGTAAATATTAATTGTAACTCCAGGCTATGGGTAAAAAATACAGCATAAGACATTAAAAAACGAAAAACTTGACGTAATTGATTATGGCGTTGCTAGAGTCATTTTCAAGTAGTGTCCTAGTCTTAAAAATAAGAATTATTTCTGAACTTGCCGATATATAATTTTTTTTTGTTTTAAAATTTATAGTAGTCGTAGGCTGACCCAAAATCCTTGGGGTGGGCACCAAGGAATTCTGGGGTGAGTACGGACCACCCGGCCCGCCTCTGTATACGCCTATGCTAATCGAATCATACCTCAACGCCTTTGTAGTTAACGTCGAACCTCGCCATAGTATTTTGGAAGAGTGCCAGTATGGCCCTCTTGAAGTTGAGCACCCAATCCTCTTCCTCCTCACTGGGACATATCTCTGATATGACTCCATCGTGGAAAGCGAATCTGTTGAAGTTACAAGTTCTTGCAGCATTCAGTATTTACTAGTGAATATTCAAATACATAGACTTATGTTAAGAGAATATCCACAGAGACCATCATAAATAGTTTTATACATTTTTAAGAATGAGAACTTTCAATAAGAGTTTGCTAGAATTATACCCTCTCGTAGGCGGCAGGGCTTAATGGATCCAATACCAACACCAGCATTAATAATTAGGTGTAATTTCGAATCGAAAACATTCTTTTTATTTCTTCTAAGTCGAGTCTGAGTAGTAGGTACATAATTAGTTTTATTAACCAGGAAGAACCATGATAATTTTATGTGTACACCTCAGTTTAAGAGGTTAAGGTCCAATTTCAGCAATTTCTTATTTAACGGCCATTATTTAATCGAACATTAAAATTAACGCGAATGTTAAACTATCGCGCGTCCCATGAAAGAACACTTAGTTAAGGATGATATCACCGTTTAGAGCATTGTGGGACACTTAAAACCCTAACAGTCCGCCAAGACAGTTAACAGGCTGTTAAAAAGTAACTAACAGAGCATGGTTAAATTAGCTCTAAATGGTACTGACTACTGATACAGTAGGATCTTATTCGTAGATGATCAGCTTCAACTCTAAACAACTAAGGCCGGGTTATTTCATCCGTGGTCCGGTAAAGTTAAGGCTCACACAGGCGAAGTGCAAACGAATTCACAGCGAGGTGAAGGCGCTGCACTGCGCGCTCATCCAGTGTAATAAAACTGTTATGAAACAACATGGGCTAAGAGTCGATCTTATCGTGAGATAAAAATTATTTACCAAATAGAAGAGACTGAATAGGGAAGGTTAACAATTAACTCATTTAATACATACAAATGCGATATTTTGCATATTGTATTATCCTACAAATAATTTATCTGACGATTGAAAAACCAGTCCGAAGAAAACTGACAACTTACCTGAGGTCTTGCAAGGAGACCGCATTAACAAACTTCTCCGCCCTCTCCACTGGGTAGTTTTCGTTTTGATCCACCAGAGAGACATCTGTCAACTGCAGTAGACCTTCGCAGGGCGTTATGAATTGTACTACAGCCTGAAAATATGAGAAGATGATTTAGCAACCACTAACTCAGCCATACTATACCTTTAATAGGGGCTACAAATATTTTCTCTGGTGCTTTGGGCTACAAAATTAATTCATTACTTATTTAGATGTCAATAATGTAATAAAAATTTAATAATAAACATTTACAATTAACTAAATAATTTTATTTTTAGGGTAAGTATCAAGTTTATTAATCTTGGGAAAAGGTTCTTTAGTTTTAGTGAGACTTTACTTAATGTGCTACTTGCAAAATCGTAGCGGGCTGCATACAAAAATTCTGGGGGCCGCAAGCTGAGGCGGTATAAATGCACTAACAAGTTAATACGCAGAAGATCTCTTATTAGCTATAGGTAATATACGGTATTTCTTATTGAAGAGTTTGATTTCATGATAAGTATTTAGTTCACTACTGCTCTAGATATTGTGTCTTTTTTTGCGTTATGTACTTACGCGTTTTTATTAGGTATTATATTATGAAGCATCTGCAATTTTTATGAGGCGTTATGCACAGCTTGCAAAATTTACTTAAGAAAACACTTGCACTTTACATTAAATTACATTTGATCCTTTGTCTCTTGCTAAACTACACAACTTCTAAGTATTCAATAAATTATTTATCAAAGAGTATAGTTATTCCAGAAAATTTTTATTTTGTGCTGCAAAAATTACTTGATTATTAAAATTGTCTAAGTCACCGACGAATCGGAGAAGCCACTAAGATTTGAGTCTCAAAAGAAGGAGATCTACTAAGTACAATAAAACAAACTTAATTTTTAGCGAGACATTTTAATATTCATAAATATTCTGTTTAATATTGCTTAGCTCGGTAACTCATAAAGGCATGATTTCATTTATCTCTCCTAGAAATAATATGATATTATGAAGTAGGTAGGTATGACGAGGGCAAGAGTTCGAGAGGTCGTAATCCAGTCAGATGGTCGGGCCAAATCCGCTGTACATTTAGCATCAAACTTCATGATTCGCTCCACGATACCAAAGACAGGAACAGGTGGCGCAACTTAATTCTAAGATTACTCCATATTTAGGGGATCGTGACCCTCAGCAATGGTGAAAACGTTGCGAGGAGGAGATGCATCGATACATATATCCATATACAGATATATATACAACTCTCCGTAAATTTTATGCATAGCTTCTAAGGTGAGATTTTGGATAAAGAAATTCAATTACATAAAAAGGGACTTAGCCAAGATGCATTTCTTTACGGTCACGGCAAAATTACTCCATTGGACCCGTTGGTAAGCGGAGAGACCTTGAAGTGACTGCCTCGGTGGCGTAGTTGTATTGCGTACGCGTTACTAGTACGATTTGCGCGCTGAGGTCCTGGGTACGAATCCCGGGTCGAGACGATAACATTGTTACTGGATTTTTCCATCTTAAAAATCACTCAGTCGCATCTCGGAGTCAGGAAGTTGGCGGTTTTACCCCGTGCCTCGGAAAGCACGTAAAGCCGTTGGTCCTGCGCCTGATCTCTCTCCGGTCATGTCTGCCATCTCACCGGACTATGAGAGTGAAGGAATAGCGAGTGCACCTGTGTATTGCGCACACACTTGTGCACTATATATTATCTACTGTGTATCAGGCTGATCTCCATTGAGATTGGCAGCCGTGGCCAAAACTGGTTAGGAGGATTAAAAGCGGAGAGGGGTCTAGATAGAGTGTCGACTGACGAGCGATGTTCATCCCTCGTCAGCCTGTTTGAACCGAATAAGCTGATTTTTTTTATAGCATCGAATGACGAGACGAGCATGCCGTTCACCTGATGGTAAGCGATACGACCACCCATAAACAGTAGAAACATTATCCAGCACCTTGAGTTACAAAGTACTGTGAGGCATTCCACTGCGCTCGTCATCGTGAGACATAAGATGTTAAGTCTCATTATGTCCTGTGGTTACACTGGCTACAATGTCCTTCAAACCGAAACACAACAGTGCAGCACACTGCTGCTTGATGGTAGAAATAGACATTGCGGTGGTACCCACCCAGATGGACTCTTCCATAAGAGTCCTATGAATAGGCTGATCCCGGAACTCGGCACGCTTATATGGGCCACCATGTCGGGTTAACACCTCATGTACGGTGCTCGCTATCAGGACGGGTACAAAAATATATCCTTCCTCCAGCAAAGATACTACAATCATTAACGCTAACTTTACATCTGGGAATGATATATATATATATATATTCTAGCGATAAACTTATTGTTACCATATGTCATTACCATTTTTTTTGTCTTAGTAGGTATTATCGATTGTAGAAAGGCACCTTGGGTACAGTTTAAGATGACAATTATTTGTTCACCACGTTCCTCGATGTTTTCTTATAGTTTAAGCCTTTTGTTTTCCGAAAAGAAGGACTTAGTGAATTGGTTGCAATTGTCTTAATTTCTTCGTCTGATTAGAGATTTATAATTATAAAACAATAAAAAATTACCTTCCTTTTATAATTCGTTGGAAAATATACTTACTTCAGTCCTAACATCGAGTGTAGAGCGATTGTTACTAGACCCAGCGAAATAAGTCTCCACGTTGACTTTGTACTCATAATGATAGATTATATCTGTAGAGTATTTGAACTTATGCGACGCTGAAAATGTAAGGAAATTAATATTTTAACATATATTATTACTTAATATGATTATAATGAATAGACTTAAAATCATACACAGAGAAAGTATCTAAGTATACGAGATTCTCCCGCGAAAAATTACGTCGGTCTTTTACAATAATTAATTATATTAAGCTAGAGATTTTGAAATTATTACAGCAAAGGCAGAGAAGAAGAAAAAAATACAGTTGTAAAAACAAGAAACAAAGAATAACTTAATGATTTTATTATATAAGAACATTGGTCCAGCTTAAGAATACGAAAGCCACGGTGAGAAACTGAAAAAAATAAACTTACGCGAACAAGACGGTGGTCCACAAATGTACGGGTCTTTCAACGAATCTGTAAAAAACAAATATATTATTGCTATAACAATGTTATATTTTGGGTAAAGTAGGGCACAGAGAAACAAAAATATTGTTTATGATACAAAATAACATGGTAAATGACTTGTTATGATAAATGTTTGTCCACTTAATAAAACTTTAATTTTTTTATGTTTGTATACGATAAAGGTAAGAAATATTGGGTTAGTAACCGTACTTCTTTGGAAAGCTATAGATTCGTTGAAGTTCTTTTTTTTGTTGAAATTTGAACTGCCTCCCGTGAGCGTATTTGTAACTAAATTCGACAGCATGAACATTACGCGTGTAAACTTGGAATAGTAAATCGTGTGGTTATGGACAAAATGAATATTATGTGTACGTCAAAATCTATGAGAATCCGAAGCATGAATCTTTTTTTTGACGTATATCCTCTAAACACTGTATTTAAATTTACTCGATACAGTACTTTGTACAATTATTTACTTTTCGTGCTGTGGGTACTGCATACTGCTCGACCATTATCAGGTCAAAATAAAAGAAAAAAAAAGACGCGTGGCACTCAGAGACTGCCGCGGTAAAGCTATTGCATAGCATTTTTTATCAACTTATGTAATTATAATTATCTATTTATTTTATTTTTTTTCTATTGTCCAAATTTCACTCGTGCCCTAACGCCGAAACTCTAAGCATGCAATTCTAATATTTATAACCTCTTTGAACAGATATAAAATAAAAACTTTTTAAAAATTCAAACTTAGAATCACGTCATCCCGCCACGAGGACATTCTCATCGACTGCGCGCGTTTGACATTTCGATACGTTTCACTGACTGGAACAATTTTTAAATACACGGTAATTTCGACCTTTTATCGTTTAACATTCAGCTCATAATTCAGCTCATATCCTCTTACATATTGTATTCTTACAAGACTGCGATAATAAATTAGCTTATGGAATTTTACACTCTACATGGTTGTGATAGAGTTGAAAATAGTGAGGGTATGGCAGGTTATTTTCGTTACGGAATTTCTGGATTCGGTCTCCACGCTCAAGGCCCGCGATAGAAGCTATGAAATAGCTTAATAATCAATAACAATTATAATCTTAAGAATGTCGATCAGCCGCACAGTAGTAGATTAAATAGTCTTCGTCTCAGATCAGGGTTGGTCAAGCGATCCGTTCTTCGTCGTCACCCCATATATTATTTAGTAAATAACAACACACTCACGCCTTTTATCCCCGAAAGGGTGGGCAGAGGCGCAACTAGTGCACCCAATTTTCGCCATTATTCCGTCCCATGATGTGATAGGGTGCGAGCCTATCGCCATATCGGGCACAAATTCTAGACTCCGGGCTGATACTGCATAGAAAAACTCAATATCACTTTGCCAGACCCGGGGATCGAGCCTGAGACCTCAGCATTGCAGTCGTGCCATAATACAACTACCGAGGCATTTAGTAAATAACAAACGTTCATTATTTGCGTATTGATAACTATTGTTTGCTTGGCCCATATCATTTTATATGGAAATGATAAAGTTATTTGTATGATCATCATATTCGTATATTCATTCATCTTACAATTGATTTAAAAATAAATGGACGCCGGTCCTAGTAGAATATTCACGAAAAATGTTCAATAACTATAGTTTGAATTGTATGCGGTATTTCATTAAAATATAGTCCAAATTCGCTCACATGTATCATGCATACGTATTATTTCATTATGTATCTATGACCTGAGGCGCATTGGAGTCATCATAAACTTTGTTTTTACCCGACTGCGAAAGAAGGAGGGTTATTGCTACGATGGATGCTACAATTCATTTCCTTTTTTCAGTCATCTTGGAAACATATTAGTACTGTCGTTTTATAATTCCAGAATCCGGATCCCAAAATTTGGTATGGTTTGTAAAATTCAAAAATACTTTGAAATAAATCAAAGTGCTCATTGGAACTTTTATTCGGAAAAAGGTCGCCCACACGTGGAGCCGTGAGTAACTAGTCTCACTTTAAACGCGAGAATTGAGAATGAATGTAAATAATTTCGTAAACATGTTTATCGGCTGTGATTGACAATATCGTGATTGTAAACAATCCGTTGCAAATGGACTATGCCCTTAACTAGGGCTGCCATCATCTAAATTGCCGACGCCGGATAAACACGGCAAAAATCCCGGACATTTGGGCGAAATATGGGTATTTCCCCGGACACCTCTGAAAAAATATTTTGCCGTTCCTTCTTGAATGCGGGGAAATGCATGAAGTTTTAACTAAGATTTATTTCAATTTGTCGCTCATCTATAAAAAATGGATTTCCCCTGACAACAAAAGTGTCCGGCCGGACGGCCCCCGGACGCCCTTCAAACTAGGACAAATCCGAGGAAATCCGGACGGATGGCAGCCCTACCCTTAACCCTATCGCCATTCGTGGAAGTTTGCATTGCACCAATACCTACTTTTGTATTTGATAATTACTGGTGGTAGGTCTTTGACATGTAAGAGTCCATCTGGGTGGATACCAAAGCAAAGTCTATTACTGCCGCCAAGTTGTATTTCGGTTTGAAGGACATTGTAGCCTACACTGGCTGGACATAGTGTGACTTAACATCTTATGTATTGGAATGCCACATAGAATTTTGTAACTGTATTGTTTATGGGTGGTCGTATCGCTTACCATCAGGCGAACGGATGCTCGTCTCGTCATTCAATACAATAAATAAAAATACTACTTGCAACTCCTATTTCGAGTAACATGTCTCATTCTTGTGTTAGATACGTCACATAACTGATAATGCTGACCACAGCCGCTGAGGTCGGCCGGATGTAGGACTAGAATTCCAATCTTCATCTTAACATTTAATTAGTGTAAACATGTTTCATGTCAATATGCATCGTTTGCAGATAATTTATGATTCATATACTTATATCTAGCACCGCAAAATAATTTCATTACACTTGTTAATTGAAGTCAAAGAAAAATATGGGCTAGCAAGGGATAATATCCTTTGATCGGCACAATTATGTCGGCCAGACTAATTGTTTCTTCACGTTCCGCCAAACGGACCTCATATACTGTCTATAATGATTGATAGGCTATAGAGTCTAGACCAAGCGAGAAGCTCTGCCCAGAGCCGACTCCTGCGAGGGTTGCGGCTGCATGCTCATGTGCATTTCGCGACCTTCGATATAAGGGAGAGAGAGTAGACTGGTGGGTTTTAGTCGGTAGGACGGTTTCTACCGGTGAGTCCGGCAGAAATCCGGCAGTGTTAAAAAAAAAGAGTGAAATCTCAAGAAGACGTTTAATGTATGGAACTATTTAATGACCCAAGTTCAAGCTGTGATTTAAGAGCTTGTTCTCAGCTGAGCCGGCGCTGTTACATAAAGGAAGCTCAGTTGTCAAAATTCGTCACATTTTGTTACCTGAGGTGCTGGTAATGTGGGTTTATTAATTAGCGAGTATCTTAAGATACCAACCTCAATTTGATAGCGTCACAGCTGATATCGTACTTAAGAGCAAAACTGAGTGGCATCTATTAATACGGTCATAAACCTGTGAGGTAAAGGTAAGTAATAACTAATAGCCAATATCCTACCGAAGGTTGATTTTAAATAGCCTGAATACTTTATAGTGCAGTGAATGATAATTAGCTGTGATATGGATGAGTATGGGTGTTAATTACCTGGTGGGAAGAAGTTTTGTGTAGTAGATTCTCACAACATCAGACCTCTAATCCGAGTGTGAGGTTTGAAATATGAACCACACGAGAAAGATATTTACCGAATAGAAATATATCCTACTATCCTACTAATATTATAAAGGCGAAAGTTTGTAAGAATGTATGGATGTTTGGATGTTTGGATGTATGGATGTTTGTTCCTCTTTCACGCAAAAACTACTGAACGGATTTCGATGAAATTTAGCACACGGGTAGATCATGTCCTGGATTAACACATAGGCTACTTTTTATCCCGGGAAAATATAAAGCGGGACTTTTATCCCGGAAAAACTTTTTAAAGCGGGCGGAGCCGCGGGCAAAAGCTAGTTCTTAATATTTCAATTAGATTGCTTATAACTTATTGGACTCTAAATAATATGTGGGAATATCACTTGTAAAATGGGAGAGTTTGATCAGAATCCAGAACGTATAGGACATTCACATGTCCAAACGTGAGTTATGCGTGTGATACCTACGTCACGAGCCGAGAGACGAGACACTAAACAAATGTTTCCGGCCGGAATCAAACCAGGAACAACTGGGAGGTAGCATATTAAATAAATCCTCGTCATCTCATTTGACAAAAAATGGATATTGCTAATTTCAGTTTAAGTGTTTTAGAGCAGTTTCGAAAAACTTTCTACGGTCCAATTACGTTTTTGTATTCCACGATTTTTTTTTTTGTCCCTGACTATACTCTTGTTAGCCTGACGAGAGTCGGCTTATACAAGCACACCGGTCTTGTGGGTGAGCGCAGAAGGCGCTCGCAACCCATAGTAAAAGGGCATTATAATGAGAGTACACGGTAAGTGAATTTGCAAAACATTAATTGTTTTGGCCCATTTTGAAAACATGCGAACAGATGTATATAAGTCACGTGTTATTTTTTAGTTATCAAGGGCATATTTACGCATGGTAGGTAAATGAAACAAATTGTTAGAAAACCATAACACGCATTTTGTAAAGTAGGTATCTATGACCGAAAGATGTTATCAAATGTGGTAAATCAAAAAATCAAATATGGTAAAATATTATAAAAAAAAGTAAATTTTGCAAATATAAATCGATGACTACTTATTAAATTATAAACATTGTGGTCTAATACCTTGGTTAGGTTTTGAAATGTGCAAGTAGGTACAAAAATTAAAATCGTATTATTTTGTTTAACTAACTAAATGAATTCAATTAAAACATGGATAGCACAATCTGCTATAAAATCTATTTATTTATATAAATGTGTTATAAATTTTACAGACGTTACTAACAAAAATAACCACGCTCCAACGTGGTATTTTGTAATTTCAATGTTTTTCACACATAAAGTCGTAACCCTATACCTTACCACATATAAAGAAAAATACATACTTGAAGCGCTCACCGCACCAACACACACACACAATATTAGCACACACAAATACATTTTTATTCCACACGGAGCATCGTGCCGTTTCGCACACTAAACGTCGAATGAGACCAATTCCGAGATGCTTTATCGACAGGGTCGAGTTGGGGTCAGAGTAAACAATATTATCGACAAAATTATCGACTATGTTATCGATGGAACGTTACTAAGCTCTCATTAAATTGTTGGTAATTATTGAAGACCCTAACATCGTTAGAGCCACGTTGAGCGCGCAGTCAGCGGATTATACTGGTCTCCTATTTCATGTTGTGAGAATTGATTGGCGTGTGCCTGGGTTTTAGTAGCGAGTTGGATTGGGGGAGACGTATGGTAATTTGTGAAACGAGTTATAATTGAAATGGTTATGAATGCAGAATTCTTTGTCAATTTTCGCTCGCTTTGCACACGCTATGTGCTTAATACTTAAAAAATTTAGTCACAATTTTAAAGCTAGGTATCCTACTAATATTATAAACGCGAAAGTTTGTAAGCATGGATGTATGGATGTTTGTTAGTCTTTGACGCAAAAGCTACTGAATGGATTTCGATAAAATTTTACACACGGGTAAGTCATGTCCTGGATTAACACATAGGGTACTTTTTATCCCGGGAAAATATAAAGCGGGACTTTTATCCCGGAAAACCATTTTAACGCGGGCGGAGCCGCTGGCAAAAGCTAGTATGAAATATGTTAGCTTGCGCTAAGTCAGTGTGGAGGACTAAGGTCTAAATTCAAATTCAAATCATTTATTAAGTAATTAGGCTCGTAAGGGTACTTTTACACGTCATTTTTTACAATGTTTTTATAAACGAAAAGATTCTACCAGTGCTTCGGAAAAGCACACTGACCAGAGAAGAAGCACCAAGAAACTCAGCGTAGGTGGTTATCTTATTTTTTTATGTACATATTTCACAAATTGCAAGTAATATAATTAATTCAATTTCAAACGAAATTTGAGAATTAACGGAGAGTATCAAAGTCAAAGAACTACCTATATGTATGTTTAATTTTAAGTACCTAAACAATAGCGTCAACCATCAAACAGAGCAGACCAGTCCTCGCAAGCAGCACCCGTTCACGAGTATGACGCATGTGCCAGCCATCGGCCTCCTCAACCATGTTACAGGGAAGAGATCGACCGGCACACGACGCCGCCGCAAGCACAGACGTCAAAGCGAGTAAGACTACTCAGATTGTGGCTAACCAAGATAAAATAGATACTAAACCCTCCGTAGTAGAGGTAGCCTATTCCCAGCAGTGGGATAGTAGACGTAGGTATAACACAGGGCTGATATATTTACCTGAAATGAAATGAAATGAAATCCTCCTAGCCAGTTTCGGCCACGGCGGCCAATCTCAACGGAGATCAGCCAGGTACGCAGGAGATATTATAGTGCACAAGTGTGTGCGCAATACACAGGTGCACTCGCTATTCCTTCACTCTCATAGTCCGGTGAGACGGCAATCCGACATGACCGGAGAGAGATCAGGACCAACGGCTTTACGTGCTTTCCGAGGCACGGGGGTATCACACCGCCAACTTCCTGACTCCGAGCTGCGACTGAGTAAATTTTAAGATGGAAAAACCCAGTCACAATTTTTTTGGCTCGACCCGGGATTCGAACCCAGGACCTCAGCGCGCAAATCGTACTCGTAATACGTACGCAATACCACTACGCCACCGAGGCAGTCAATGGTATATTTACCTATTACATATAGAAACAAACGAAAAAACGCGACTTAAATCACATTTTCGTCGAGCTTGTTCATAAACATGGCACTTAAAAAGATTTTAGGTGATTAAATATCATCACAAAAGCTAAGCTTAGTTTTAAAAAAATATAACAAATACAATGCTTTGTAGACAGTTAAATTTAATCGATACTTGGAAACTATAATGAGATTAGTTCATTAATGTTTTAGGTAAAAAAAACAGTGTAATGAATTCAAAACAAACAGATAATAACGAGCCCTCTAAATATCTCTTTGATGTAGGTGTACACGCATTAACTCATCACAACCCAAGATTAAAGTTAGCTATTAATCGATTGTCACTGTTCATTAATATTGAAGAGGTTAATTATCTCTATCTCTGTTCTGTGTTAATTATAATAAACGATAGGAAAAGATTTTGGCAAACGGAATATCGTAATCTATCTTTATTATAAGTAATGGACGTTTGGTTTAGATAGACCATAAAGATAGGTACTTATCTGTGTCTAAAGCTTCGTATGATAAAGAAGGAAAACGTGGAGCCAGTCTTATCTAAACCGCTTTAGGTAGACATGATAAAGTGACTTCGCTATGTCTAAAGCTTTTTGTAATGAATACTTGACCCTGGACGAGCGCAGCACCTTCGCCTCGTGAATTCGCATGTAATTCGCTAGTGTGATAAGATCCTTTTTTTTCTTTTTTTTCATGGCCATCTTCGGCGCATTAGGGACGGCTGCGGGCTTCCTCCGACTCACGTCTAAGTTGTCGTCCGCAACCGCCCCTGCGCGTACCGCTGTTGCGGTCCTTTTTCTGTTGTTGCGGGGGCTCAGAAGCCTCCGCACACCGAGGGACGGCCCTGGCGTCCGTGGCAGCGTGACACACGCTGCCGTCCATCACGGGGGGTGATAAGATCCTTACCTTTACTTGACGATTAAAACAACCGTCTAAGAAAAACATCGACCCAGACATCTGCCAACCCTCTTTAGGCCTTGGTGGACTCTAGCAGACTGGTCACTGGCAGTGAGACAGTACCTATAATATAGGATTTGATAGATTTGTTCGGTTGAAAAGAGACTCTTGCAGAATTGGTTTCCATAAAATTGCTACCTATCCTACTGCACAAAACCCGTGAGAACGAATACAAAAATCAGTAGAACAAAAAACTGTAAAAATTGAACTCTAAACAGAAAACAGGGATGACATAGCAAAAACAGTATATCTAGTGTTAAAAGAGTAGGGTTGGCAACACTGATTCGAATGTTAAAAAAATCAATGACGCTTTAAAGTATAATCCGCATTAGAGACTTTAGGCATCCTAGATGTTAATTATATTTTGGTTGGAGTAGTAAGCTATGCAACTTATTTGAACAAAGCTGTTACACTTCATCTCTAAAAATATATCCAAATGATTCTTAATTTGACTGGTAGTAGATTTGATAATAGCTAAAGAAATCTTTTAGAATAATTTAATATCAAAAATATGTGGATGACTTATTGAAAATATTTTTCCTTTTGTCAAATTAAAACAAAACGCAAACTTATTAATACAGATCAAACAAGGAAAAGAACGTAGGGTGTATTTTCCTTGTACAAAAGAACTTTATTATTTTATACAGATAAATATATGTATCTAATGAGAACTTAACTTCTGCATAGCAATTTGGACCTTCATAACTACTTCATGTCATTGTAGAAGTTGATGAAAAACCAGCTCAAGGCATTATAAGCGTCTATTTATACCTGTAGTCCATTGATGTAGGGTTTTTTAATACATCAATGCTGTAGTCTCATTTTTATTCACTTTTGAATTCATTGTGCAGACAGCATAAATATAAACAAAGGTCGCTGAACAAATAAAACTTCAAAGTGCCTATACCATTAACACTTTTGCGTTTTTATCATTTTTTTAGGAAATAACAATAAAGGGATTTGCTTTATTTCACACAATGAAAAAAAGTTACAATTAAACTTCAGCGTATAGGCGATTTAAAATATTGAATTTGATTAGCTTTATGTGGCTGACTGTATATAATGAATAAAGGTACTATCGTGTACTTTCTGAGAATAAAAAGTACACGTGAATGTCTTTATCACTTTTGTACGATCTTACTAAAATTATATTTATACGAAAGTTCGAAAAACTCGTATTTTTTATGTTTGTAAGAAGTAAACTCAGAAAAATATTAAACTGCCTCGGTGGCGTAGTTGTATTACAGTACGACTGCAAAGCTGAGGTCTCGGGTTCGATCCCCGGGTCGGGCAAAGTGATATTGAGTTTTTCTATTCAGTATCAGCTCGGAGTCTGGAATTTGTGCCCGATATGGCGATAGGCTCGCCCCCTATCACATCATGGGACGGAATAACGGCGAAACGTGTGTGCACTAGTTGCGCCTCTGCCTACCCCTTCGGGGATAATAGGCGTGAGTTTATTAAATTAAAATCAAATATTAAACAATTTAGATGAAATACACAGATAGACTATGGCTTGGATAGTAGATACATACGCAACTTTATATACAGTAATTGTTTCGCTGGCGTCATTGCACATGGCGTAATAAGTATTATGCTCTTAATAAGGCTCTCTGACAGATGCAAACTTTTCCAACTACCCACGTTGTGAAAAAGTACAATTACATTTATTTATTTCGGCACGGAATACCACATGGAGTGCTGTCCATTTGTGCGCTAAAATTCATCAAAATCAGTTTAGCGGTTTCTTTTCAAACATGCACACAAAGTATTTAAGACAGTTGATTAATAATGATACTTTCAACGATTGATAATAAAATAGCTTAAAAATGTAATAAAAACTATATACACATAGTCCCATTAAATAAACAATACTTAATATGTAATTAGAAGTTCCACATATAGTTTCATTATCTTTATAGTCTGTGTGCTGCGTATTTCATCATCAACCAATAAGTGACCCCGTGTGTAATGATAAGGAGGCAAGTTCAAGAACCTTTTGTTAATAATCTATGTGTATCAATAATTATTTTAAATGAAATAGATTTGGGCTGATTATATTGTCTTCCTCATGTATTCTTGATGCGGGCGCGGCAAACTGGTGGCAGTGGTGATAGAAACTTTATAATACTGTATAAAGTCTGTTTCACGGGGAAAACAATGCCAGCATAATTCGGACAACCATTAATATAAATCAAACTCTTCCAATGTAGGTATGAGCGACAGTTCACGTCACACAGGAAATGTAGTGTCTTTGCTAGCTGTGAGATATGTATGAAAAAAACTTACTTTACTATGTTGATTCCCAATTGTGGTAGAAAGTTTTATCGCTCTGACTTTGAGGCTAGTTATCATATTAACTGTTACAAGTATCGAAGCTTTTGCATTTACTAAACAAAATACAACACTAGCACAACTCACGCCTTTATCCCCGAAGGGGTAGGCAGAGGTGCAACCGCAGAACCCACTTTTCGCCAACTGTATCCGTCCCATGATGTGATAGAGGGGGAACCTATCGCGATATCGGTCACAAATTCAAACCTCCTTCGAAGGTAAAGACGTGATGTGTTTCTATTTCATAATACTACTTAGTGTTCCTGACTTCGTCCGTGTAAAAAGCCTTTCCCCCTACAAAACACTTTACTATGTCAGCACCATCTACTTCAAGAATCTGAATAAAAAGTACCTTATGTGTTAATCCAAGACATGACCTACCCGTTCGCTAAATTTTGTCAAAATCCGTTTACTTGTTTCTGCGTTTACTTCTAACAAACATACAAATAAACTTTCGCATATATAATATTAGTAAATAGTAAGATGCCTTACTACATAATTTTTCCACACTCGGTCAATCTTAGTTTTATATTTGCTTTTATAAGTACATCCTACTAATCCTACTATCCTACTAATATTATAAAGGCGAAAGTTTGTAAGAATGTATGGATGTTTGTTCCTCTTTCACGCAAAAACTACTGAACGGATTTCGATGAAATTTGGCACACGGGTAGATCATGTCCTGGATTAACACATAGGCTACTTTTTATCCCGAGAAAATGTATAACGGGATTTTTATCCCGGAAAAACTTTTTAACGTGGGTGGAGCTGCGGGCAAAAGCTACTTTATGATAATACTAAACCGTTTTATTTACAACATCCTTGAGTACAAAATGTCCCACGATACATCGATATTTTAATTTTAAATTTAATATCGCTCCAGACCTAATTAGTTTCTACATAGCTATTTTAATTTTAAAAAGAAAACAAGCGAACTTGTAGCTGTACCATTTTCATATTGCAAATTGGCATTAAAATGGGGGAGGGTGTACCACACTTCTCGATTTAATGCCGGTGATGTAGTTCTTATCACGTCGTAATAAAATCCAATTTAATAATAACGGGTATCGATTTAAGATTGTCGATAAAACAGGAACGTAATAAGGTTAGGGTCATTCGGGGCAACAGCACGCAGTGGGTAAAATTTCGCATGGTCAATATCTCGGAACCTATTGAGGGGGCTCAGACACATTTTCGGCTAAATTAAGGGTGCGTCAGGGATGATGTAAGAGCCCACAAGCTATTTTACCAAGCCTCACTTGTTTAGCGAAAAATGGCGATCAACGTGATTTTGTTGATTAGTTATCAACTATTTTGTGCTGGGAAAAGTTTATAGATAGACGGTGCATCAGTTTACAAAAGACCGTTGATTATATTAAGTTTACACGATTATTATAGTATTTATTTTAGTTATTAATTCTGTCCTAAAAAATAACTGCATCTCAACTGACGTGTGTTTGTTTAAAATATTCCCTGTTGGGTAAGAGTACGGGATTAAAAGTACGCACGCTGTTATAACTTCATTACAATGAAAAGTAATATTAAGGGTTCCTAAAATAACATTGATCATTAAATTACAAAAATAACTAAAGTTTGTTATAAATACAGTCTAATTAATTATGTTTCTGGTGCCTACAATAGGTGTACATTTAATGTTTATTTTTACAATATTTGTACCAAGAATAAAGGAAGTTTAAAAACATATTCCATATGATTCCATGTGTACTTGTATAATTATAATTATATGCCTGTAGTTTACCTGCGTCCGTAGCTTACCCAGTATGCGAACTATTAACCGCATCTCTGCGTAGTTTTACCCAAATGACGGGTCAAGAGTACGAATTTCCCCCGCTACACTTAAACATGTATTGCAAAAAAACCGATGAAGCAATGTACAAAAACTCATTAAATAATGAAAATAGAATAAATTTACTTTAAATAAAGTCTTAAAGCGTTTATCAGGACCCTATATTTTTGAGTGTGTAGACGATAGAAAAAAAAGTGCGTACTTTTGAGCTGAATGACCCTAATATTTAAGTGCGTGAAACCACTCGTTCTATATTGGTCCGTGTATTGTAGAGGAAAAGTCTCGTTTAATTGTATCACGTTATACTGGTTGAAAAGGAGGACATAATTCAATTTATTATGACTAGATAAGCAAAGCGAAACTCTTAAATACATGTCATGACAGTTGCAAAGGTTAGCAAACAATTTAGATGTTTGTTAGCAAAACTCAGAAAGGGTTTGAATGAAATTCGGCGCACACGTAGACCATGACTTGGATTAACAAATAGGCTACTTTTGTCCTTGTAATTCCGTCCTTTAGAAAGTAATTGAACGTTTTAATTTGATTTTTCAATAGGTGGCGCTAGTGTCGTATAGGTGGCGCTATGGATCGGTACTGTAATTAATTGACGTTTGTAGAAAGACTTTTAACGAAGGCAAAGCTGCGAGCAACGCCTTGTATAAGATAAGAAAAGGAGAGATTAATTCTTTGGTCACAAAACTTAATGCGCGCTGCTAGACTTTTATTTAAGAATTAAGAAGAAAGTTTTTTTATGGAATTGAATGACGAGACGAGCATTTCGTTCGCCTGATGGTAAGCGATACGACCACCCATAGACAGTAGAAACACCATCCAGCACCTTGAGTTACAAAGTACTGGAATTCCACTGCGCATGTCATCCTGAGACATAAGATGTTAAGTCTCATTATGTCCTGTGGTTACACTGGCTACAATGTTCTTCAAACCGAAACCACAGTACACGTACACTGCTGCTTGGCGGTAAAAATACACATTACGGTGGTACCCACCCAGACGGACTCTTACATATGAGAGACTTACCGCTAGTAACTAAGGGTTTTAACAGCTACTACCAGCCCTTCACAGTGTCTGTGCGATGTCTTATTTACAGCCCACCCAAAATCTTTCAAAGACCTCTGCGGAAATGATCGAGATAACCACAAGGTTACGAACCTTATCTAACTACGTATTGCAAATTCCATATAACGTCAGAGCTGCCATGCAAATAACAACGTAATACGAGACCTGTAGCGAAGAATCCGACTTATACCAAGCAATGTACCTATAGGGATCATATAGTCATTAGAACACTAGGTCTTGCTCGGGACTTCGCCTATGTCGAATATCTTTGTTGTATTAAAACGGTATATATTTTCGATTTAAAATGGCTCATATGTTAATCTAGGACACGGTCTATTCGTGTCTTATAGGACACGCAAAACAACTACACCATCGTGGCAATCACTTAACAAAGATTCTAACATATTTATCACTCTCGTATTCATTTGGCAAATATTCTAGGTACTATAGGCTAATTAATCATTAGTAATATCAAATTTATATATTAGCGTTAGTCTCTCAGATCGAGATATCAATTATTATTTTCTGAATTAATATCATTGGACGCTACGGTTTTCAGTGCTTTCTTATTTTTAACCCCCGACAAAAAAGAGGGGTGTTATAAGTTTAGGGTGCGTATCTGTGTATCTGTGTATCTGTATGTCTGTCTGTGGCATCGTAGCTCTCAAACGAATGGACCGATTTGGACGCGGTTTTTTTTGTTTGAAAGCTGATGTGACTGCGATGGTTCTTAGCTATAATTTACGAAGATCTGTTCAGGCGTTTGAGGATTATCAGCTCATTTCCAACTTAAAAAATCTGATTGACTTTAAATTTGGTGTACTGTGACATTCAATATATTTGTAAACATGAGCTGATGCTGCGGCATCAAGTAGTCTGCGGGATACCCAACTCCTTAGCAACTTATAGCAAATATAGTGTGTTTGGGCTCATAAGGATGGGCTCAACGAGTAGGTAGTTGATTATCAAGGCCCCATGATGGAGAATAAAGTAATTTAAAAAGTTTGAAATAAAAATTAAATTAAAATTTAAATAACCCCCGACACAAAAAATCTCTAAAAAGTAAAATAATAATAGTGTCTTTATCGTTTAAGTACCTAGTTATATTTTGACCCAAGCGTCCTCACGTCGGGGGACCGATCTCCGGACCAGGGAGATGAAAATACTTCTTTAGCGGTCCCCTGACGCGACGACGGTTGGGTCAAAATATTACTAGGTACTTAAACGATAAAGACACTATTATAGATTGATTAGTGCGGTTGATGTCCTTGTGCCAAGTGGCAAGTAGACATATTTTATTTCTCTTATTACTCCGTGAATCCAACACGAGTATTGTATACCTAGATGAGTAGGTAACTTAATAGTGTAACTTTTTTTTATACATTTAAAAATAAATGTGTGCATGTATGTTCCCTGTCACAAAACGGCTGGAGCGATTCTTGTAGCCCAGTGGGTGATCCTGTAAAGTTTGGTAGCGATTGGATGATCGTTTTTTTGGCAACTTTACGTTATCAGCATAGTACTTTAATTAATAGTGCTAACCAGTACCCATTTAAAGACGGAGCGGGTCGCTACTCACTAGTGTATAATGTTGAAATTGTGTATGACATGATCTATCTGTGTACCAAATTTTGTGTACCCAAATCCTCACTTTTCCCATCAAGGGAGTCATCCCACCGCATTCCCGTCCTAGTCCGTCCCATCGCATACTTAATTGGACTGATCCGGTAGCCAGATGTCGGAGCTTTGTCAATAAACGCGTTTGTGTTAAGAGTACCTATACGTACAATGTAGCCATGCATTGTTTTCAAATTTCCAATTCATTCATAGCTCTTTGAATTATGTTTTGTAACAGCTGCTTTTTATTATATTTAAGTTTTGCCTCGCTTTTTTCTTGGAATAAAAGTCGATGCTAGTTTTGGATTAAACTCTTATAGTAATCCAAGATATGGTACATTCATATGCAGACTTCCTTAAAAGTTTCGCATTTCTTCTTACAATAATTGAGAAATTGGAATCAAATTATTTTTTGTCCACTCGCCCGTAAGTAACGGAAACGGGAGCTCCTTAACGATCAATATTCGCTCAAATTCATTATATTGCAATCTCACTGACTTGTGGAACGCAATGTAAGCGTTACTTCACGCTGAGTTTCTGCGAGACATTAGTGCCAATATGGTCGAGATGAATCATGTAGGTATACAGAACACTGCTACTCTACTACTTACCGTTCGAGCTATGTGGTAAAAATATCTAGCTATATGATATTTCTATAATAAGTAATAGACAAAATTTATAATATTGCGCTCTATTCTCAATTTCAAATTTCAAATATTATTGCAGAATTAATAAACTCTGGTTGTTAAAAGCGCCTGACAAATACATAAGGGCAATTCTGGCACAGCGTTCAAGAGAACGTTGCTATTGGATTTTACGTAGGCACTGTGCACGTTATGTAAATCAAGAACTGGGGGTAGCGAATTACGCGGTCTCTATCTAGTGTCGGCGCGGATCGGTTGGTTCGGAGACAAAGGGAACATCTCGAATAGCTCATCGGAACATACTGTGTACATTATAGCGGGTATTGGATGTAGTGTATATCCGAGTGGAATAAAGTATAATGGTGTTTCCTGGCACAGTGGCTCGTTCCACCAAGTTGAGTTTTGGGGTCAGCACGCGTACATACGGCAATGTCATTTAGGTTGGACCATTAGCGTAGCGTGGGCTTTTCACCCCCTATTTCAGTGGCGGCCTTAGCCGGCGACAGGTACCTCGTAAAAAAGGACCCCGATTTCAAGTAAACAAAAAAATATTGCAGCTCATGGCGTCCATTTTTTCCTTTGTCATCGGGGGCCATGACCCCCACTCCCTCGCCGCGCCACTGGGTAGGATTGCACTATAGATCGGGAGTCGCTATTTACTATTGTCGGCATTCTATCTGTACTAGAGTGTAATTAACTAGTGAAGTGTTGCCATGTCTCTAGACACATTGCCGAGCTGCTCAAAAAAGGTGCACTTATAATTTTTTATGACACCATTTTCTATAACTGATAGCCTAACGATTCAACAAGACACATGATCACAGTGAATCGCAGTTCTCAGAACGCACAGTTCATTGATATTCACGAGACAAGATCCTCTGACCAAGTTGTTGTGACGGATTGCTTGTTTACCCGTCTGTATTCTGTATCAAGTTTGATTCGACAAGGAATGTTTGTGATAAGTAAATAATGTGGGAAAGAAATTGTGTACCAGAGATTCCGTAATCAATACTTGTAGTCTTTATTTTATTTGTTATATCTGCAATAAAAATATATTTTGTTATGGCATTTATTAGGCTTAAATAGAGGTCTTTAAATGTCAGACAAACAGAGAGGAGTAAGCTTGGTTGTCTATTATAGTACAATTCATGGGAACTATAGAGTTCCCCCATAGTTCCTATGAATGAATCATGTTTCTCAACTGGTCGAATGATTACGCGGTACGCTTTCAATTGCAGGTCCAATATATTATGCCAAGAATAAAAATGGTCAATTAAACAAATAAGAACTAAATAAACGATAGGTTGACGACTACGACTGCAAAGCTGAGGTCTCGGGTTCGATCCACGGGTCGGGCAAAGTGATATTGAGTTTTTCTATTCAGTATCAGTCCGGAGTCTGGAATTTGTGCCCGATATGGCGATAGGATCGCCCCCTATCACATCATGGGACGGAATGTCGGCGAAAGTGGGTGCACTAGTTGCGCCTCTGCCTACCCCTTCGGGGATAACAGGCGTGAGTGTATATGTATGTATATATGTAAACGATAGGTATGCCAAGAGTTTAAAAAATGTACCTACTATTGAATGGCCAGGAGTCATTTATAAACGATTCCTTGTTAACATACCTTATGAAGTCATGGATTATGATAGAGAATTACCTACTACTTAAATAAGACGAGGAAAGAGTGTTTCTATTGTTATACGTGTTAGGTTTTTGTTAAGTTATTTAATGAATAGTTCCAATGGTTTCTCATGGGCAGAATGTGTATAAATGAGAACTCGGTGAGTTGTAGGCTATGTTTTTAATATAAGAAATTATAAAACAATTATCTTCTTTCTAAAATGGTGTGAACATTGCCGTATTTGGATGAAATTATTAGGTTGCAGTTTCGTGGCAGCAATATTAGATATTCTCGTGGAATATTAGGTTTTGCTTATGACTTTTTAAGCATTTATTTATTTCCAAAATAAATGGCAGTCGATAGTTCTCGGCAACAACATAGCTTTTTATTAGTGTAAGAATTTTCAAAACCGGAAGTGTAGTTATAGAGACTACCCCTACATCTAATCTGACAAATTTAATACAAAAAATTAGTAGGCTGAGCGCGGCGACGGCAAATGACTGGTTCTCGCGCGTCATCTTCTCTTGGAGTACCGAAGCGGAAAAGTTTTATATTATCTTTGTTTTGTTTTTTTTTTTAATGCCAGTATAGGCAGATGAGCCAGTATAGCCAGCCAAGCCAGCCAGTCAGTGAGCGGCCACCGCTGTTCATGGACACGGCAATGCTGGGGACACCGACAAGCCGCTGCTTTGTAGTCTCTACTAATAATTATTTATACATACACACTCACGCCTTTTATCCCCGAAAGGGTAGGCAGAGGCGCAACTAGTGCACTCATTATTCGCTGTGCGTAATCCGTTCTATAATAACCGGGGAGCCTATAGCCATATCGGGCACAAATTCCAGACTCCGGGCTGATACTGAATAGAAAAACCCGATATAACTTTGCCCGACCCGGCAATCGAACCAGAGACCTCCGCCTTGCAGTCGTATCGTAATAAAACTACGCCACCGAGGCAGTCTACTGATTTATATCTGTTCTTTGTTTGTGATCGGAAATGTACCCGATTCTATTTCAGTTTTGTATTTTTAAATCTATATTCAATACTGTATCTATATTCAATAGAATTTAATTTTAACCCAGTCCAGTGCGGTGCACGCAGGCCAGCACTCGGGGATATGTCTAATTACGAGGTACTGCGACGACGATTTCATTACCGATGTATGAACCCAGAGCCAAGACGCGGCTTGCAAGCAGAATATCTGCACAATGCTCCTTCCCTGGCATTAACCGACCACAACACGTAGACACGTGATATCCCTTTACCACGCGCCAATTGAAACTGGAAGTGAGGTATGAAACAGGTCTTGATATATTGGACAAGGGTGTGCGGAGCTCTTTCCTGTAACCGCTCGGCAAAAAGGCGAAACGTGTGGCACTGCAGACGAACTCGTTTCTCCATACATGGCGCACCTCAACGAGAGCCCAACGCACCGGCTCACATAATATTGTTAGTGGACGCCGATAGCTTTTTATGTCGAATGCATTATTCGATACTCATTTAAAATTCTAACATACCGCTTATAAAGAAAGCTCGCCATTTTCATGCGATCCCCCGCCGCTGATGGTCGTCCGTTTAAAAAATCGTATATAGTTTTTGTTTTGTCGCTTATTACGCAAATTCGGTTTGGGAGCCGGTAGGGCGCCCACGCGTCAAAAATCGCGGGGGCGACACATTGAGGCTTCGGCGCGTGCTCAAACGCGCGCGCACCTCGACTGACACACACGCTCGTTCGAAAAAAAAACAATAAAAAAGAAATTCACGTTCGACTTTTGACCCAGTGATAGTGATTGGCCGCGTTCAAAATTCGAAATTAGTGCCCGATGTCATGTAAAACGCTCGATATAATTTTATGAATGGAGTGTAATAGGAAGTGACGTCATGCATAGTGTTGTGCCCGCGCTAGCGCCGCAGCGGCGCGCGCCGATTTGTTGACAATGAGCGATCATTAGAGCGGAAAGGTGAGTGTAATGAACTAACGATTGACTCATTAGGGCTTAGAAAATGTTTTGGGTACGGACTATGGGTCATTAATCAACTGCTACTTTGTGTAGTTCATAATTAGCTGGATCTTTATTAACATCGGGAACCATTTGTTTTTATTTACCCGCCTTTGCACTTGATTGTATTTATATAGACCTATGATTTTGTATTTTATTCCCTTGTGTATTCCCATTATGTTAAATACTATATATGAAATAATAACTTTTTAATGGCACATTTATTACCAAATTATGAAATCAGGTAAGTAATACTACATGGAGAACTTTATTAATGTTAACAGCAACAGTTCAGTATACATCGTGCTATTATTGCAAAGGAAATGAGTAAACAGTATAAATTCCAGCACAATGAATTCGAATTTCAAACTAATTAAATGCGAATGATATAATTAAAATGATTCGATCAATTATTTAAATTACCAAACAGTCATTCAATTTTTATTTGGTAGTATGTTGCTGTATGGGATATTACCGTTTACGCCATCTGTCAATGATTATGGTCCTCGAAACGTTTTGTTTTCATTCACCAGAGACGCACGTGGCAATTGGCGGACAGTAAGTTCTATTGGTTGTAATAATAGTGTATTTTATTTAATTTAATAATTATATATAATAACATTAAGTTTTATAGCTTATGCCATTAGTTTATATAAGAGTAAATATTCACAACAAAACAGATGTAGATCGTAAATATTTACAGATTCATAAAATTACAGTTATTAATCTTTAGCACTTCGTTTGTTACCTAATGACAGCTCTTAAGTAAATATGAATGTGTTATTATGAAATTAGAAGTCTCCTATAAAAGATCGAAACTCATCTCTATAAATTGCAGAGTATATTTATTTATTTTTTATTTATTCACTCTTTTTTGCACAAGATATCACAATTTAAAGAAAGAATAACACAAAAAGTACAAGTACAAATGGCGGTCTTATCGCTCTAGGCAATATCTTCCAGACAACCATGGGATGGATATAAGAAAAGGAGATAGAGAGGGCAGTCTAGTGGATAGATAATAATTTAGGTTATTCAATATAAATAATAATAATAATAATCAATATAACTATTACAATGAATGACCAATAACATAGAAATAAATACACAAAAAAAAAATTATATAAATACATACATACATATACATAAGTTTATAAATAAACATACATATATAATAAATTACCAATAAATGATGAAAAAGAAAAATACACATCAATGAGTCAAATTAGTGAGAAAGGTAGTGATCTTTAACAAGGATTTTAAATGACGTCAATGTTTTCGCCCGCCTCACTGTGACTGGAAGGGCGTTCCACAGTCGAACAGCTTCAACAGTGAACGATTTGTCCATAAAAGTGGTGGAGTGCACGGGCATTCTCAAGTATAGCACTTGATGAAAATAAATGTGGCATCGTGTGGTCGAAGTCGCGACACTAACTAGTTAGTCGAATTATTACAGATGAATTACATCACTAAAGAGCGTTGTTTTGAATAATTAACTACATACATATAAACATTTTGTATGTCTAAACGATTAATACGGATTATCTTGATACTATATCGGATTAAATAAAGTAAAAACCAGCCAAACATCTAGTCGTATAAACATTTTATGTCTAATCGATTAATACAGATTATCTCGATACTATATCGGATTAAATAAAGTAAAACCATCCCAACATCTATCGGATTCGTTTCCCATAGTACGAATCAACCGGTTTACCTGCACAGCGCATTTGAATGGGCGCGTGGGTGAAAATAATAAACCGAATCTCGTGACATTTCGAAATTGCGCGCTCAGCAATACTGCTTACCCCGCCAAACAAAACCCATCTCTATCATCGTTGCTTAAAGTCGAAAATAAACTGTTAAGTCACAGTCATTGTATGCACCGTGGAAAAGTCAACCGCGAAGTTTGCATTAAGTTTAAATACAATGACTGTTCAGTGAGGATGCCTCGCTAATTTAACGCTAATAAGACGGTAATGGATTCGTATTGTACTATTTGTGTAAACAAATAATGTATGCGTGGTAGTGGCATTCTCTTTTAAACCAGATGTAATCTAGCGATAATTGAATGGGGAAGGTTTTGCATCTGTATGTTTTATGTATGAACTAAGTCGTACGGAATAACTAAATACTGTATTTAATTGACCAAGGGCGTATTGTAATACTTATTATGTATTGTACTATTTCATTTTTTTATGGCATCGAATGACGAGACGAGAAAGCCGTTCGCCTGATGGTAAGCGATACGACCACCCATAAACAGTAGCAACATTATCCAGCACCCTGAGTTACAAAGTACTGTGTGGCATTCCACTGCGCTCGTCATCCTGAGACATAAGATGTTAAGTCTCATTATGTCCTGTAGTTACACTGGCTACAATGCCTTTCAAACCGAAACACAACAGAGCATGCACACTGCTGCTTGGCGGTAGAAATAGACATTGCGGTGGTACCCACCCAGACGGACTCTTACATATGAGAGAACTACCACCAGTTAAAACCATGGCGGGTTTTAACACCACCAACTTTAGAACTTTATTAATAAACTATATATGAGTCACACATGAAACATCTGATAGCATAGGAGCGTAGGCAGTGCATGTTGTAATCAGAATAATTTTACCATTAATGACTATCGTTTTAAGGTTCCGCATTTAAATGTATTGAGTACTAACAGAAAGACTGCCTCGGCGGCTTGTTGCGGGGCGATTGTCAAGCTGTGCTAACTTTTCAGATTCGACCTCTGAGTCGGTTTTTTGTTATTCCTGTTGAGTGACGAGACGAGCATGACGCTGGCCTGATAGTGATGCACCCACCCATATACCATACGAATTCGTATTACCATACGAATCTTTCAATTTCAAAGTACTGCGTGGCATTCCACAGCGTTCGCTACCCTGAGACATAAGGTTTATGATGCGATTATTGCGACATATTTACGCCGGCTATAATGTCCTTCAAACCGGAAGACTAACGTGGGTGCACTGATGCATGGCGTTAGAATTAGACATTGCGGTGGTACCCAGATGGCCACTGCCATACGAGAGACCTGCCTCTAGAAACCACTGGGTGAAGTGATAAAACGTTTTTATGGTTATTTTTCTTCTATACTCTCTCTCTGTAGTTGATCTCTCATGACTGAGGATCGTGATCATCAGTGGATGAACCGCTGAAGGAAAATTTAGAGCAGATTATTTGTCTCCACCGGTTTCTATTCGTCGCATCTTCAACTAATTTATGGAACTTGGAGGCAGACGAGTCTTTAATCTGGTCTGTCCATCGGGTTGGTGCTCTGTGTGGTGGTTTCCTCTATACGGACACGGTGAAGTTACCCCATCCCACCAGGGTAAGTAGAGTAGAATTTAGATAGAGTGTCGAATCATGAGAGACGATTTTTCTTTAGTAGGTGTCTATTGTTAATACTGTATCTAATCGTGTTATTATCCCGAGATGTTTGAAACTATGTTATTGATTGCCTTGGTGGCGTAGTTGTAGGTACGACTGCAATGCTGAGGTCTCGGGTTCGATCCCCGGGTCGGGTAAAGTGATATTGGTTTTTCTACCCAGTATCAGCCCGGAGTCTGGAAATGTGCCTGTTAAATGGCAATAAGTACTCCATGTGACTAACATAGCTGGGGAAATGCGGGTTTGATGTACCTCTGCCTACCCCTGAAAAGGGAAAAAGGCGTGATGCTATGAATGTGTGTTTGGCATATCGTAATCAGCTAGGAGTCTAAGATTATACTGTGTAAATGGAAACGGGTTCGCCCCTATGAGAGATCCAGCATAGCGGGTGAAATGTGGGTGTAACCTACTCGAGAAAAGTGATAAAGCCATGTTCAGTGTTTAAAAATAAATACATTATGTTTCAACGTCCATTGATACCTGAACATCACTCACGCTATACGCACAAATATGTAAAGATTTCCATTGAAAATCATCTCTGAACAAGTTGTCAAACAATCTTCACAATATACAGAAGTTAGTCGGCAAGTCAGTCCGTTACGCCACACTAATTACGTTATTTAACTTTCGTGCATTAAACTCAAGTGGCTACTTTTGTAACCTTACAACCTTACACCTGTATCAGACAGTCCGCTGCTTTAAAAAAAAACAGCGATAGCCAATAAAAATTTGGAGATAGCCTAGTTGATAGTGGAACGAACTGCCGAGACGAATGTGCGCAGGTTCAAAACCCAAGGGCACTTTTCTAAAAAAGTTATGTGTGTATTCTTTGTGAATTATCGCTCGCTTTAACGGTGAAGGAAAACGTCGTGAGGAAAACTGCATACCTGAGAAGTTTTCTATAAGAATTTGGAAGGTACGTGAAGTCTGCCAACCCGCACTAAGCCAACGCGGTGGTCTAAGGCCTACACCCTCTCAGTAGTAGAGAAGGTCTCAGCAGTGGGCAGTATATAATATAGGGCTGGTATGGTGTGGTAGGTTATCGGTGTTTTTTACCGATTTATAAAGAAGGAGGTTGTGAAATCAACAGATTTTTTAAATGTATGCAATGTACCCGCCAATTATGAACTGATTTTGCAAAACATTTTTTAATAATTTTTGGATTACTACAGGCCAGTGGGATGGATAAAAGCTTAAATCCTATCGTAGTAGAGGAGGTATAAGAACATAGCTGATTATATTATTATTCGTTTTATTTTAAACTTAAATACCGCCAGCAGCATTTCCGGACAGATACGTCCTGGCGACTTTAAAAAAAAAGCGTATTTCCACCTAAAAGGCCGGCAACGCATCTCTGTACCCCCTGGTGTTGCAGATGTTCATGGGCGGCGGTGATCACTTACCATCAGGTGAATCGTATGCCCCCTACATCATAAAAAAAAACAATTATCAGACGAATAACCGGAATGTTCTCAAAAAGCAAGGGTCTGTAGAAATTTTAAAGTCATTCGTGTAACTTTATTTATCGATTAACTCCATTCAAGTTTTTAAAACTTATTACGCCATGTTTAGATTTCAATTTAGCAGCAATTTCGTATAGGCGTACTACAAATCTAAATTAACATACACGATGCAAATGAGTCCTAAAGTTTGTACAAGCGTTATTAGCATACGATAGTGCTGGAACACGGAACATTGATTTGGAATAATAATTTTACTATACTATGCTATTAATAATAATAAATAAATAATAATACTATGATAATAATGTACGGGATTTATATTATACCATGGGTTGCACGCGGCTTCACCCACGCCGGCGAGGACCGTGACGTTTCCTTTCCTCGTAAGGTATTCCTTCCCTTTCTTTTATATCAGCTACACTTCTCCTTCCCTAGCCCTATTCCCGTCCCCAATATCCGTGTCCTCTGTACCTATCAGCCCGTGCTTGTTGTTAGTAGTCTAATGTAGGTACTTTACATGGTATATGTACCTTTGTTATTGTCATGTCATGACTTGTCATAAGTGCTTTTTTATAAGCCTACTTGATCAAAAATGATTTCATATTATTAAAAAAAACCCGCGCAAAAAACCTTTCCCGCTACGAAAGTCCCTAAAATTCAGTACGACGCCAGTACCATTTACTACAGATAAAAATATCAATTATTTCTCATGGGAGCAAATTACCGAGATGAAAAGAAGACTATGTGTTAATCCAGGGCATGATCTACCCGTGTGTCAAATTTCATACAAATCCGTTCAGTAGTTTTTGCATTTACTTCCAACAAACATATAAACGCTCTCACATACTTTCGCATTTATAAGTAAGATTATTAAATTAGTAAGATAAGATAAGAATTAAGATAAGATTACGCTATGAGGGACACTTTTCCACCAGGTGGTGCCACGTAATACCAAGAAACAAACACATACTACGCTATTGTTGGGTAGGACACGACATAAAAAAAGAGTTTGTAAAAGTAGCCTCTTTTTTGCACTTAGCCAGTACAATGTCCTACTTCAAATGAGGTGAGGCGTACTGAAGTCCGGCGATATGTTTTATTAACGAGTACAAATATGACATATGTTCATTGAAGAATGACGTACTATTGTAATTTGTAGCATGCGTCTCGCTCCCTTTCTGTCCTCGTCCTATAGTTTTACTGAGACAGAGAGTGAGTTACGTGATTTAGCGACTACCGCGACATAAAATTTGAAGTAGTACAATTCAAAATGTTGAGTCGCTCTTACTTTTTGAAGCCATGTACGGGACAAATGCACCGCCTCTTGTATGTCCTACCCAACACTAATTACGGCTTAGAGAAAGGCACAGGTGCAACCCTCGCCCACTTTTAGACATGTGTGTTCCAGAGATGTGAAAGGGAGCGAGTTCAATTCTCAAACTGTTACAATCACCAATAAACAAGCCTCCAAACTTAAACAGCATAGTTCAATTAAAGTAAACAAGATTAAAAGAAAGCCGTCCCACTTCACAGAAGCTCTTCAATATTCCAAGACTGTATCCACAATAAAGCTCTTATAAAAGCTGTACAAGGTAACAACATCCCAATATTTCACCGCGCACAGCACCTAATAGACTTTCATTAGACTATAACGGCTTATACCATATAATTAACGACACGATTATTCGCAAAAGCTTTTAAGCTCGAACGGCGTTACGGAACTTCACATATGCATGGCGTTATGTTTTCTCTATCATGGAATTTGTTAATACCCGCTATCGCTAATTAGTATCGTGTTTTGAGCTTCGTGTAGTTAATTAGATAATATAATAAATAATACTAATTAATACTATAGATGACCTCCATAGATTAAGTAGAGACAATTCCAGTTTCATTGTTGAGACTTCTGTAATGAAGCAGTAAACCTTAGCATTGGGCACTGAATTTGCATTCAAACAGAGTGTCATATAATTAGTCTAAACATAGTCATAGCCTTTTTCATTCTTCACGGATAAGCAGAGGGGTACCACACCCATATTCCGCTAGTTATCGGTCCACCTAATAAGGAGCAAGCTTCTTGATATTTATTCGGCTTAGTCCTACTGATTGATACCAGAAAAAACTATATCGACGGTCCCATAGAACAAAGTCGTATATGCAAAATGTTAGCTTTTCAGTAGAGCGCTTTGAAAGTCGTTAGTTTGTATTCATGTGCGAATTAGTGCTATTTTCACACTTTAAGTTCAAAGTTGTTACTGAACCCTATAGAATATAATGTTTCGTTTATGTATAACTTGTGATTTTCACAATTAACTTAGACTTTCAAAGCGCTCTACCGAAAAGCTCCATTTTGTATATACGACTTTGTTCTATGGGACCGTCGATATGTATACCCGACCTGGAAATCTAAACCGAGACTTCAGAACGACCGATAGAGAGAACGTCCGAGAACCAGTGATATCAGGGTTTTCTGTTATATTAGTATGTAGAATCAGCGTAGAGTTCGGAACTAGTGCCCGACATGACAATAGGCCCGAAATGTGTGTGTTACTCCTCTGCTTACCCCTGAAAAGAGAATAAAGCGTGATGCTATGTAGTCAGTTAGATAATTTTAGAAATGACGATGATATATTAGATCTCTTCTAGCACATTTCTTTATCCTACTAATATTATAAAGGCGAAAGTTTGTAAGAATGTATGGATGTTTGGATGTATGGATGTTTGTTACTTTTTCACGCAAAAACTACTGAATGGATTTCGATGAAATTTGGCACACGGGTAGATTATGTCCTGGATTAACACATAGGCTACTTTTTATCCCGGGAAAATATAAAGTGGGACTTTTATCCCGGAAAAACTTTTTAAAGCGGGCGGAGGCGCGGGCAAAAGCTAGTAAGTTTTAAATAGGGCGTAAAAAAAACATACATAAATACTTGACTGTCCAGCGTATTGGACTAAGATCTAAACCTCAATAGTGGAGGAGGCTGTGCCCAGCATGGGATAGTATACAGGTCATAATATATTACCATCGTAGGCAGATCTTTTGATAGGCCACAAACTATAATGGTAAACATATAAGATTTTAAATCAGTTGTCAGCTAATTAAAGTATCAACATGCGTCGTAATGAACGACACTATTTACGCTAAAGGCATTACTAATGAAGGTAACGACTACAATATCAACAATAATATAAATAGAAAATCTGTCTGTTTGTCGGGTAGGGTGTAACTTGTTGATTTGTAAATCACTGAACCGATTTTGGTGGAATTTGGTACGGAGTAAGATCCCCAAAAGCTGAGACTGAGCATAAAAACCAAATATTATGTTACCTGACCCAGGATTCCTGACTGCCTCGGTGGCGTAGTTGTATTACGGTACAACTGCAATACTGAGGTCTTGGGTTTGATCCCCGGGTCGGGCAAAGTGATATTGGATTTTGCTATTCAGTATCAGCCCGGAGTCTGGAATTTGCGCCCGATATGGCGATTGGCTCGCCCCCTATCACATCATGGGACAGAATACGCACGGCAAAAAGTGGGTGCACTAGTTGCGCCTCTGCCTACCCCTTCGGGGATAAAAGGCGTGACAGTAACTTCGGGAACTTCAGCATATATTAGTATATTCCTGCATTCAAATGCAACAGTAACTCTTTTAATAACTAATCACAATAAACACTAAACAAATACAAACACGGCAACAAGCGCTAACTAAACAATGGCCTAGGCTAGGACACGCAACACCTTTGTGTTTAACCGTCCTATACTGGGAACAATAGACGACCCCAGCTGACCGGCCACCGCAGTTATTATATTTTTGTATCAGGGGACCTCGCCTAATTGGATGCAACGCAGCGTGATTGCGATAAAATTAATATAAACCGTGGAATAGGGATATTATGGTTTAACCAAGTGCTTTTTTTTGGCATTGCATGATGAGACAAGTAAGCGATACGACCATTACGACCCATAAAAAGTAGAAACACCATTTAGCACCTTGAGTTACTTTGTGGCATCCTGCGCTCGTCATCTTGAGACATTTTTTTTTATGTTATTCCATAAAAATATATTAATCTTAATAAAGTGATGATCTAAATAAACATGATTAAACTAATTACAAGAGAAAACTCGATAAACGGCATTAACTTAATAAGAATAAGAATAAATTTATTTTCACAAAAACAGGTTAATTTATGCACTATAAAGACCACATTGGCATAACTGGCATAACATTCAGTTCAGTCTCAATATGTCCTGTTGTCACTAGCTACAATGTCTTTCAAACCGAAACACAACAGTACATGCACACTGCTGCTTGGCGGTAGAAATAGACGTTGCGGTGGTACCCACCCAGACGAACTCTTACATACGAGAGACCTTTTTTTTTATTTTCGCGGAGAAAGTGACTTAGTAAAGTCTATTAAAACACGTCTTTGCTCGTATTATGTGTTTATGACTGCCTCGGTAGCGTAGTTGTATTACGGTACGACTGTGTTGAGGTCTCTCAATCCCCGAACCGGGCAAAGTAAGATTGGATTTTTCTATTCGGTATCAGCCCGGAGTTTGGATTTTGTGTCCAATATGGCGATAGGCTTGCCCCCTATTACATAATGGGACGTAATACGGACGGCGAAAAGTGGGTGCACTAGTTACACCTCTGACTACCCCTTCGGAGATATAAGGCGTGAGTGTATGTATCCACGCTGATAGCGACCAGCGTACGAAGTGTAAACCTCGTCATAGTAGTGCGGTGTCGCATTCCGGTATCAGCCTATATATCCAGATTCAACAGGCCTGTAAAATTGAGTCGACTGGCAAGAAATAACTGTCTTTTCTTTCTTTCTTTTAATTGTTCCAACAACAAAACAATCTTTCCTTCCTTCCTTCCTTTCGTCAGTCGCTCCATTATGTGGAACTCCACTAATCATCAGGTGTATACATTACCCTATTTTAAGTCTAATGCAAGCCTCCAGTCTGATATTGAGCAGAAAACACGATTCAGGTTATCCGAGGTTTAAACTTTTCTTTTTCATAAGCCACGCTCTTTTTAAGTGGGTAGTGCATGATTGTTTTGGATTAGTTGATGTGCTCCAGAATTAAAACAGAATTGCCTCAAAATACTTAAAGTGCTCACTATTATGTGCAATGCACTGATCATCACGATACCTACTTCCTCTTTATTATATTTTTTTTCCTTATGTTCTTTCACTAAAGGTACCTATTTGTTGCATGTTTCTACCTCAGTCGGAATAAAAAAAATCTTACCATGCCATGTTAAGAAAATATACCATATAACTTAAAAACCAAAGTCTTACACAAATCAACAATATCCCACCAACTTTAAAGTATTAATTGTTCAATTCTAAAACAATTGCTATAAACACTACCCCACAGGCCCTGGGTTTAATAGAAAAAATACGGCTCTAATAGTTGGCACAAGGGATTGTTCCGACTGGCGAGAGGGAAACGCTTTGTTCCGAGCAGACGTTTTATCGGGATAGCCGAGTCTTTTTAGTCTCGTTTATTCTTTCGGTATTCATTTAACGGGAGAACGATTTTACGGAGTTGTTTTAAAACTTAGATGTACGGGCAAGGGGGTAATACCTAGAGGAGGAGTTGAATAAACTTAGAAATACGACAAAATTTTGTAAGTCAAAGTGCTGGATGGTGTTGCTACTGTTTATGGGTGGTCGTATCGCTTACCATCAGGCGAACAGTTATTCTCGTCTCGTTATTCGATGCAATAAAATAAAATACATAACACATACATACATACACACACACACACACACTTTTTATCTCCGAAGGGGTAGACAGAGGCGCAACTAGTGCACCCACTTTTCGCCGCGCATATTCCGTCCCAAGATGTGATAGGGGGCGAGTCTATCTCCATATCGGGTACAAGTTCTAGACTCCGGGCTGATACTGAATTTAAAACCCAGTATCGCTTTGCCCGATACGGGGATCGACTCGAACAATACGTAATTTAGTGAAAAATGCAAACTGTTGTGTTCCGGTTTGAAGGAAGGCAGCCAGTATAATTGCTGGGCATTGTGACACTTTACATCTTATGTCTCAAGGTGACGAGAGCAGCGGAGTGCTAGGCAGTAGCTTATAATGCATAATGCCGTATAGTGTTACTGTTTATGGCCGGTCGTTTCGTTAACCATCAGGCGATTTGCATGCTCGTCTCGTCATCCAAATACATAGTCTTGGAGATTAGTGTCATTTTTTAACAAATTTAACCATAAAACACAATTTGATTCATATTATGTTCTGTTAGTTTAGCCCGTATTGTACCTAATATTACAGTAATTGTCCGGGACAAATGTTAGTGATGACATGTTCAATTTTGGGCCCCATTGCATCTAACAGACGAAGTGGGCAAATACTTTTGCCTACCGCTAAAAAGACGCCGTGTTATGTGTGTTTTGAAAACTTTCAGACATCTCCAGGCATGTATGCTATTTGTGCAAACCATAAGTGCAGGTATGATATGCGCCTGTTTAATACTAAATATATACTATAATAAATATTTAAATAGAATATTTTAATGATAAGTACAAAAAAGACAAAAGTAAACTAAAATTCTAGAATGATAGCTTTTAAATTCTAATTTTAAAGGACTGAAAGCATTGGACTATTGAAAAAACTGATGTATAATTTCATTTCCAGAAGTGCTATGTAATAAATTCAAACATTAAAGTAAATAGTTAAAACATAATATTTCAATATTAATATCTTTGGAGGCATCTACGCTCCTATATTAGAATGTGTCTGTTGTGTTTGGTCGGCTTATACATTTATGTGACAAATAGTGTTCATTAGGAAGTGGAGATATCGCCCCTTAGTATTAGTAAGTTTTAGTTTAGCAAATCACAAACATTTGTACCAACTTTCACAGCTTCAATATCATTTAGGTAGATAAAAAATACTCTGTCAGAGCAAACAAAAGCGTCGCCCTTTGCTAATGTGAAGCAATATCACGTTGATTGTCGATTCAACGCTATCTTCTATGATGAATGTTGGTCGCCCACACACACAATTAGTATGTGTAAATTAGCCTACTGAGCACGAGTTATTTGGAACGTTGAGAGAAGGTACATACATGCGTTTGATGTTGGTTCAAACATTGGTGTTTGTTTGGTAGTAAACATCTATGCATTTGTCCAATATGGGTCATATTCTTCAATGGATAATCATAAATCCATAGCATCACGGCTTTTCTTTTCAGGGATAGGCAGAGGTGTAACAGACCCACCTTTAGCCATCTATGTTAGGTCCAAAGTTATAGGAGGCAAGCCTATTGTCATTTACCGACCAAATCTCAGACTGCGCACTGAGATGTTGGTTGTCCAAAAAGAAAAACATGAATAAATTGAAAGAACTGAATCAAAAAATTATTTGACAATAAGGTATGCTATGTATCCTTTTTTTAATGAAAGGTTTTTTTTGCATCGAATGACAAGACGAGCATGCCGTTCGCTTAATGGTAAGCGATACGACCACCCATAAACAGTAGCAACGCCATTCAGCACCTTGAGTTACAAAGTACTGTGTGGCATTCCACTGCGCTCGTCATCCTGAGACGTAAGATGTTAAGTCTCATTATGTCTAGTAGTTAATCTGGCTACAATGTCCTTCACACTGAAACACAACAGTGCATGCACATTAGGCGGTAGAAATAGACATTGCGGTGGTACCCACCCAGACAGACTCTTACATAATATGAGAGACCTACCACCAGTGCCTTACCACCGGCTCATAAACGCTAATCGTCATATAAATGTATAAACCGACCAAATACAAAAGTAATACTCTTAATCTATAAAGTTAACTTCTACCAACTAGTAGTCTCTATCCGAACTTCGTTTTCGCCAATCATTACTAATATTATAAATGCGAATGTCACTCTGTCTGTCTGTCTGTCGCGCTTTCACGCCAAGGCTACCAAACCGATTTAAATACAATTTTGTATACAGATAGTCAAGAGCCTGAGAAAGGACATTGGCTACTTTTTAATAAAAAACTTTTTAACGCAGGCGGAGCTGCGAGCTAAAGCTAGTTAAAATGTGTATACATGTATATACATACACACACACTCACGTCTTTTATCCCCAAAAGGATAGGCAGAGGCGCAACTAGTGCACACACTTTTCGTCGCGCGTATTCCATCCCATGATGTGATAGGGGGCGAGCCTATCGCCATATCGGGCACAAATTCCAGACTCCGGGCTGATACTGAATTAAAAAAAACCCAATATCATTTTGCTGACCCGGAAATCGAACCCAAGACCTAAGCCATACTGTAATACAACTACGCCATCGTGGCAGTCAGTAGTTAAAAAATATTTTACTAAAAATTCACTAGATAGATAATAAATATACACTTTAATTAATAGAGTATCTATTACAGAATATTTTAATATTATTAACATAATTCATATCAGTTACATTGGAATGCAGACTGTATACTTCAGGGCCAAATTAAATTCTCCCTCGTGACAGCCATAGACAGCTTCATTCCAATTGAGAAATGGATTGTTTTTAATTGGAAAAAAATAATCGTATGTTTTCATATACGTATTACATTTTAGTCTTAGTTTTTTTACCGATCTTCCAAATGGAAAGGCTTTTCCGAAAATAAAAATATTTGACATTTTTATAACATAAAATAACTTCTTTACGTGTTATCATAATATAAACAAATCAAACATAATATAATTAGAATAGGGTAGTTTGACTACAATTTTTTACATTTATCAAAAATGAATGCTATCCAAAATGTAACTCAAAAAGAATTTTCAAAGTTGGCGCAATAATAAGTTATAAAGTATTTAAATTTGGTTGCATACCACTGCAATGTCTATTTCTACCGCCAAGCAGCAGTATGCATGCACTGTTGTGTTTCGGTTTGAAGGACATTGTAGCCAGTGTAACTACTGGACATAATGGGACTTAACGTCTTATATCTCAGGATGACGAGCGCAGTGGAATGCCACACAGTACTTTGTAATTTAAGGTGCTTTATGGTGTTGTTACTGTTTATGGGCGGTCGTATCGCTCACCATCAAGCAAACGGCATGCTCGTCTCGTCATGAAATGCAATAAAAAAAATCGCCTCTTACTGTATTAATGTATTGTAGTGTTACTATATTTAAATCAATGCAGTAGTTTATGTGTAGCCTATAAACATCTTTAACATCTTTCATATTATAGTTAGAGGCAATTAGTAAGAGGATAAAATCTGGCTATAGATAGTGATCTTGATCAAGTGTTGGGTCTACCGCAGCCCACATCTTCCGCTGCGTGGTCCGGATCTCGTTTTGATCTTTCAAAATGCGTGTTTTACGAAATATAAAAACACAAATCGTGTTATAGTGGTGGGCATGAACATAGCACCACGGCTTTCTCCTTTTTCTGAGGTGGACAGAGCTGTAAAACCAATATTACGTCCGCTATGTTAGGCCCGACGTTGTAGAGTGTATTGGGAACGTAATATGTTTATAGATTTGCTTTATGTATGGATTATTACAGAGCTCTTTTCACCCTGACATTCAGCGAGAGAATGAACTGTGCCAGTGGTACTTATATTAATTAGGTCATTTGACATATTGTGTTCTACTTGTGAAAAACTATCTCCATTACTCTGAGGATAATATACTTATATATTTTAAAGATTGTATAGAGTACTTAAAGATAGTATAGGATCAACTGTAAGGGTTCTTATTGCATTCTTCAAAAATAAAATATAGAGATTGTATTCAAAATCACTATTTTTTAACAAAAAGAAATAGAAACTATTCCTGAGCAACGTCCAAGTTGTGAGCACTGCTTGTTAGGTTATCACTTAGTGCATCCACTCTACTGATGCATGCAGTAGTAAGGACATGATTAGATGCAGTTACTTTAACTATATTTATTTTAGTAATTTATAGCTGCACTAACACGGTATATAAGAGATTAAAATACGATTTTTGGTAATTTTTGTTCGCTGCTTCGCACGCGTGCATGTTTTTCCAGGATCATTGTCTCGCTATATATGTCCCTGTGATAAAAAGCTTTTATAGCACATAGTGTGCTATTCCAGATTATAATCGTTGTGCCAAATTTCATCCAAATAGGTTGAGCCGTTCTGACGTGATTTAGTAACAAACATTCATCCAAACTTTAACATTTATAATAGTCGTAAGATTGTGCGTAGAGAATCTATCTATTGTCTAAACTATAACGTTCTTATCTTTTAAAAGTTGGGGTCGGCGCAAAAAACTTTGTCAAACAAGTTATAGAAAGGATTTGGTTTAGTTTTTATGACGCCTGCCTGATTTCAATACCTATTGGGTGACCTATGTTAGAAAAAGCCATATGAAATGCTGGCCAAACTGGGAACATTCGATCCATAGCCCATGTACCACTCGACTTTAGGCCACCATATAGGAACTTTGTGTAATAATATGAAGAAAAAATATCCAATTTACTATTTATGAAGAAAAAAATATCAAACTTTCGATTTATTATAATCCCATCAAAAACATAAATGTAAAAAATCAGAGCCAAGTTCAATACAAAAATTATGCTTGGCTGTGGGCTTCGCCTCAAAAAGAATGGAGATCTAAATGAGTGCCAAGTTCTATGCATAATCCAGATATGTGTTAATAGGAACAAAATAACATTATGAACAAGTATTTAACTCTATTTCTATGCTTTATTGGATACCTATAACATATATATAATTTTTTTAATTCTGATAAAATCTTCCGCGGCTTTTTAATTGACAATACTTGAAAATAATTTACAACAATTAGCCCCTTTAACGTAGTTATGAATCCCATCAAAAACATAAATGTGAAATGTGGAAGCCAAGTCTAATATTAATAATGCGTGCTGGTCGACTTCACCGACAAAAGAATTGAAATCTTAATGGTTGCCAAGCCCTGTAGATAATCCTGAAAATTAAATTTATACGAACACAATCCATTCTAAAATAAATTTAAACTAATATTTCTTTGATTTTCTGCTACGACAATGTATGATATTTAAAAATATAATTTCTTAAATTTGAATAGTCGAATTATTTACACAAAGCAGATAACTTAGTATAAATTTAAGCTCAAGATTTGATTTGGCTAGTCTTCACATACACTTTTTCTTATATTTGGCTAATAAATTTATCTTTATGTTACTGTTTTCATCTTGTAAAGTCAACATATCCTACTCTTCGAAAAATAATGTTTTCTGATAAAACTAGCCAAGACAAATCTTGAGCTTAAATTTATACTAAGTTATCTGCGTTGTGTAAATAATTCGACTATTCAAATTTAAGAAATTATATTTTTAAGTATCATACATTGTCGTAGCAGAAAATCAAAGAAATATTAGTTTAAATTTATTTTAGAATGGATTGTGTTCGTATAAATTTAATTTTCAGGATTATCTACAGGGCTTGGCAACCATTAAGATTTCAATTCTTTTGTCGGTGAAGTCGACCAGCACGCATTATTAATATTAGACTTGGCTTCCACATTTCACATTTATGTTTTTGATGGGATATCATTACTTTTTGAAAAGATATTATTTATTAAAATATTGAGTTAAGTAATTAAAACAATTACGTAAGAAGTTACCTTTACGCAATATTTATGAAGTTACTTATTTTAGAAAGAAAATAAACAATCTATTAAAAGCCGTAAACCGCTTCATCGTTCTGCTATGTGCACGCGATGAAGTCCTCTTGGTATAAAAACCTCTATTTAATAATTACTTAAACTCTATGATTCGCAAGTATTATGATCATTATGATAGAACGTCCAATGTCATCTCATGTCAAAATAATAATTAACGTCTTAAGATGTAAATAAACATTGTAGAATCATAAATTTTTAATTTGAGCTCGAAACAGAAGTAAATGTATAATATAAAAGACTGGAGAGTGGGCACGAGTTGCTGATGCCTATAACGTATCTATATGAACCTACCGCCGTATCCCACAACAGCTCTCTCTAAAGTCGGAAAATTTATAGAAAAATTCAAGCAAAAGTGGTGCCCTAATACGGAGGGAACGTAAATAATGGATCAAGGTAAATAGTATTTAAATTAAAATAAAGCATCAATGGACGTGTACGCCTAAACGTCCATTATTCTAAAGATAATTTATAGATAGTATGCAGATTTTCCGATTGCTTGGACAATGTTTCAAATCTTAAAAATACACTGTTTTCAGATTTTTTCCTTTGTATACATACAATTACCTATCTGGACACCAAATTTCAACTTTCTAGGTCATCTGGAAGTGGGTTAGGTTTTTGATCTATATGTCAGTCAGTGATAAAAATGCCGATTTTTAGATGTTAGTATCTCAATGACCGTTTGAGCTATATTTATGAAATTTGGGATTCTAGTTAACGTGAGGGGGTTTAATACATAAACCAAATCTCAGGTATTTACGTTAAATAGATTTTGAGTTATAGAGGCGTCAAAAGTCGCTCCAAATGGTTCGGGTGAAACTACACTAGGCAGCTTCGACTTTTTTTTTTTTTTTGCTTGGCTTGACACGCTGCCGCGTGTCTCGATTAATACGAAACTTGATGAGCGGACAAACGTCAAACTGACATCATAGCGTTCCGGCACTATAATGCTACTTTGTTGGAAAACCAGAAAAGAACGGCACACATTTTTTCAAATTTAAATATGGAATAGAACAAAATGGCGTCGCAACTAAAAAAATATAAAACGCATCGCCGTCAGCTGTCCTGCTAGGCTACTCTCGACGCCAATACCGATCGATTGGATATTGTCCAATTGGATTTGGTATTCTTGAAAATCACACCAGCGCCACATTGGACCAATATTAGGTGGCTATTTAATGAACTAAACTCAATTGGGATTGACATTGGAAAATTCGTTAGCGGTACTCTTGACGTGATTTTGACATTTCAAATTGATATTAGATTGCGGTGTGATTGCGTTGTCAAAGAAAAAAAATCAATAAAAAAATAGTAACTTTACTTTTATTGTATTAAATTTTCATTGGAAATTTCTAAGAATAATATATTGAAATGGTAACTTTGGTGTTCGCCTATAAGTTATTGCACAATACCCGATTACGGGAATTAAAAAGAAGGAAAAATGAGGGAAGAATGTCGAGGCCTTTCAAAACCTTATTATACCTATATATTTATACCTATAATACCTTATATTGTCCTTACCAGACGATGAATTTCGAGCAATTTCTCGAATAAAAAAAACCTTTATTTGAAAATTTGTACATAGAGTTGAAACCATATCTACCCGTCCCCAAAAGAAAAAGTGAAATATTACCTAAATTTAAAGCTAGCACTTCTAGATCTATCTTTATCATAATCATTAACGTAACCTAAATATTTCAAATCAATAATCTGAGTAAAAAATGTTTCTCAAGTACCATTTGCTAAATTAAAGTTCGTATTTTAACGTTTAGATATTAGTAGCGTTGTCCTTTTACACCACCGGGAGCTACCAGCGCCTTGTTGGAGGTACTAAGGGGCTCATTGTATCCCAATAGTCGGTTTCTCGGTGTATAAAGCAGGTGACGGCATGCGCACTTTTTAAAAGCCCTTTTGCCATGCCCGGGTGGCTTTCCAAAAAATCTACTTAGGCTTCAATTTGCACGTAAGTTGGTCTAGATATTTTCATGTACATAAAAAACATTTTTAGGCTATATGGTGCCGAATATCTTCGCCTTTCTAGGTGTAAAAATTCACGCATAACGAATTTTAACAACCAAATACTGCTTTTTCAGTATTTTGCGAATTTATTTACCTATTTTAACCAAATAAAAACAAAATTAATTGGATGTCCATTTCCAAATTAAAGTTATTTTCTAAAAATAAAATAAAAGACTTTATTCATCACGTAGGCGAACATAGTTGCACTTATGATATGTCAAGATACATTCAATTAATAATTATTATTACAAATAGTCACTTATATAACTAAAGTCATTTTTAAAGGGAGCTAAATCAATGAAAACTAAATATAGAGCTAAAAAAAGAGTATTTTTATTAAAATTAATGGGAGGAACGCGTTGCGATTCTCACCGGTGAGGACAATACAAACCCTAACCTAGCTAACCTACCAGCCTTTCACTAGCTATCTAAGCGATGACTACCCGAAGAAGAAAGGCAGAAAGAAACTCCGGGCTTAATTTTTTATCATCAATTTCACGATACAGGCCTAGCCTAGTGTGAGACGTCTCTAACAAATCTAAACTGTTTAATAAGATGAAGATGTAAATGAAAAAAAAAAAAAAATTATTGTCCATTGAATATTTATATAAATATTGTTTTTGCTTTTTTTTCCAAGTCTTTTGCATACAAAGTCAGATTAGTTATATAAGCAAATGCACACACATCGCCGTTAAATAAGGATAGAATCCAATTGAAGGAACTTTGCAAACATAAAACACTATAGGTACCTTCATAATAAAATTAGAGACAACATCTTCTACGCTCGAAAATGGTTTTGTTATAAGTGAAAACAGAAACTTGTACAACTAATGCCAGTTATGACCTCAAACTCCTGTTACAAGACTCTAAATCTTAACCAAAGCGCCAAATGATTATAAACACAACAACGTTGGCGCTTAAGTAAGCATACCTTGATTATTAAGAAACTTTATGTGGAATGTGTGGAATAAATAATGCTATATAAAATTGGGAGTAAAACAATAAAATCAAATATCACAAATAATTATTTTAGTTCCCGTAAATATTTGACGTTTTAAAAAGCAGTCCATGGCAAAGGACAAACAGCATACAGCCTCAATCTTTCAAATACATTCATTTTAATATATTTTTTATAATGAGACGTGCGTGAAAATATTAAATATTGGAAGAGAAATGAATTTTACTTATGGATAAAGGATTTCAACCGGTAATTGCTAAGATTTTTGTCTTTAATGTTTGTTTTACTGATTTCTTTGAAGCTTCGTCATCTCTAATGTCAGCTAACTTCATTTTTAACGACGAATCTGTTACCCAATGACAATGCAATTCTAATTTTAATCCAATTACAATATATTGCGTTTCAAGAGTATGAAATTATGTGACGTACAAATTGAGATTGGAATTGGATTGACATTGGTATTAGATTTATATTGTAGTCGGGAGTTACCCCACTGAATGAACTAAACCGATCGACACTGACAACCGACTACCGAAGAATTATGCGATGAATGAAATAATCAATCGAGCCTCGTTTAGTTTCCACAAAACCCAAGGCTTTAATTTACTTGTCACCGGGCGTAATTATGCGGATTATAAAGCCGCCCACACACGAACACACAATGGCGCCGCGGGCGGGACCCACGCGTGAATGGGACCGAATATCAATGAAACATATTTTGTAATCTTTTTATGGATTATATGGAATTTGTGTTAATATTTAATTTTTATTTTGTTGCTGGTTTTTACTTTTATGGATAAAATATTTGAAATAGAATTATTTTGTTGACATCTGTAATGTTTTCGGCATGGTAACTCTGTATAAATATTTTATTTTTTTAAGTGGCAATTATGTATACATTGTTTTTGCTCATTTTAAGTTTAGGTATAACTAATATTTTAAGAACTGGCTTATATCATCTTTTATTATTAATAAAAAAAAATGCTATTAGGTTGTTTTATCCTAATTTATGCGGTACTTAAGATTTTATTTCATAGTTTTGAATACCAATGAAAAAAAAAACATTTTTGACAGTTTTTACATTTCCATAGTAGTTATATCTATAAGTACCAACCAACCGTTAAACTAACAGATGTGAACTTTCCAATAAAATTTGTGAAAACTAAATTACTATGCGTAGAAACTCAACCGGTTTACGACCGCTTTATAATCGTCATGGTTACATATTTTACGTGTAAAATGAAAAATATACCGGATTCATGATAATGACGTACTTTTGAAAGGGAGATGATGTGTTAAGCGGAGCGGAAGCGTTTTTTAAAAGCGGTAATCCATTTTTTCTTTATTTCGAAAAGTTATCTTAATTAATTTTCGTTGCTTATGCATAGGATTTAGATTGGAAACAATATATGAATATACAAAAAATATCTTTTTAAACTTTTTTTTAATAACACTGTGTACTCCTACTGGGTCAAAGGCGTTATGTAGGTGTGCAAGAAAATAACCTTATTATTTAATTTGATTTATCAACAAAAGTAAATTATGTGAACTCCAAATCTCGTTTAATGTATCATGTACGCAGCACGGTAGTCCTCGCCTGATTTGCCAATTATTGGGATTGATCAGCATTGCAAATGTATTTCAAATCTGTGCAAGGCATCTGCATATTTCATCAGTTACCCATGCGTTTGGTTTTGTGGGCAACGAGTTATGAGATTAGTGGTAAGAAACAATTGCTATTTTAATCTTGATATTAATTCGGGTTTGAAACTTGGACGGGTGGTATTGGGTTATCTTCGCCGTATCAGGCTTGGCATTCAATTTGTACCCGATATGGCGATAGGTCTAACATGGAACGGAATATACAATATAAAGAAAAGTGGGTGTTGCACCTCTGCCTACCCCGTCGGGGGTAAAGGCGCGATGTGCGTAATCATAAAAGCGAAAATCTTAAAGATTTTTGTTAGATGTATACACCGGAACCGCTGAACTTAATTTAATAAAATTTATACACAGATTGACAATGTCCTGGAATAACATTAAGGCTACCATTTGCATAATGATTCCTTACGATTCCGCGAATGTTAGACATTGAAATTAAATTATTATTAGGGATTTTATCGCGGTTTTTAATTTTATTTTCTCCCGACGTTTCGAAGGCTTTGCAGGTATCGTTAGGTTTTGTCATTCCCATACATTTTTGTTATCTATTAGCGTTAACGGCATCTTGGCTGCGGTTTCTGGTGTCAACTCGTAGCAGAAATATCTTTCTCTATAGAACCAAATAAACGGTATTATCGCTACCGCTTATCACCATGCACAAATCCAATGTCCCCAAGTGGAAACAAGCGCGACTAACATTGTGATGTCTGCGGGCGTCCCCACGCATGCGTAGGCGACGTACCTTTACTTTCCAATTTTAGAGTGTAAAGCACCGTTCACACGGTACTTTTTGCACATTTCACGGTAAGGTTGTTTGTTTATCAAGATTAGGTAAGTTGCTTTATGTTCAGAGATTGTAGTGGACTGAGTTCGATTATGAAGTAGAGCCATATGTTTAATTTCTAGAGATAAATTATTTGGTTTTCACTCGAATGGCTTTTGAAGTTTTGTATACAAAGCAAGTCCATATAAAGTAATGTAAATACAAAAATAACTATATTGAGGTGTCTCTTACGCTTTTACAAATAAAACACTGTACCGATTTTGATGAAATTTAGTATATAGTACGTTTGAACCTATGAAAGAACCTAGACTATTTTTTGTCCCAAACCGTATTCAAACGAAGCGAGCAAAAGTAAGTCTAGCTTGAAATATTTGCATGTAGTCAACACGCAAAAAATATAATATTTTTTAAAGTGTGAACCGGTTACCATGGTTTATTTCGCGCGACAAAAATGTAGAATATAAGGTTATCGCATGACAGAGTGGGCGTAATTTTGGTATGGACTCTAACGCTATTCATTATATAGGTGTTAATTTGACTTTAAAAATATAATGGAAGATGTGTTCTTTCATTGAAGATTCTTTCTGATAGTGGTATTATATTAAACTAGGCTCTGCCCACGGCTCCGCCCGCGTTAAATTTTCTTGATTAAAGTCTCGCTTTATATTTTCCCGGGATAAAAAATAGTCCATGTCCTTTCTCAGGCTTTAGATTGTGTATCAAATTTCATTTAAATCCGTCCAGTAGTTCTGACGTGAAAGTGCGACAGACAGACAGACAGAGTTACTTTCGCATTTATAATATTAGTAAGGACTAATGGTCGTCCTCGGTGGAGTTGTATCACAGTACAATTGGAATGCTGAGGTCTCGGGCTCGATCCCCGGGTTGGGCAATTTATTCAGTACAAGCCTGGAGTCTGGTGCCCGATATGACTATAGGCTCGTCGCCCTTGTCACGGAATATGCACGGCGAAAAGTGTGTGCAACTAGTTACGCCTCTACCAACCCCTTCGGAGACACAAGGCGTGAGTGTGTAGACGACCAGTGGTCGACATTCGACCAGAAAAAATATATTTGTAACACACTATATACATCAATTATATTTTATGCACTCCTTCTCTAAATTTATTTTAATGATGCCAAATCTAAAGCTGTGAATCCGCAGAACGCGGCAGACGGCAGACGGCAGCAGCATGTGCCGCGACGTCCTGCCAGGCGTCATTTGCCGTCGTGTGCGGAATAGGTCTCGTACAATTTAATAATACGTAATAGTGCCGTCTGCCGTCGCGGCACATGCTGCTGCCGTCTGCCGTTGCCGTGCAACACTACTCCGTGCGCGGAATGTTTTTTAAAAACGGTGTAAATAATTTTTCACCTATAAATACAATTATAGACTAGTGTGTAATGTCTATATTAAGTGCCTACTGCGTGCACAGACTTTGATACTTCGTCAAATACCTGTGGCAGAATAAACATCCTACTGCGTGCTTTTGAGGAATAAAAAATACTGTGTTAATGCGGAGACATGGGATTTATTCATGTACTTAAAATGTTACAGCAATTGTATAAGCGTCTTCAGTAACTGTTTTCATAGTAGTGTAGAGTTTTTCATCAACAAGTCATCGTCTGCGCAGAGCCTAACTAGCTAAAAACTAGTGTGTACAGCTTTGATTTTTATTGTATAGGATAATTGTCAAAGATTCAAATATTTCCCCTTTCCTACCTCCATCGCGATGAACGAATATATGATTAAATTATTGCATTAATCAATGATTGAATGAATGTGTGATTGAAAAATGATTGGTTGGATAAATGAATGTACGAAATTTGAATGAATAAATGCATTTTTAATGACAATCCTTACTTTATCCGGTAGAAATGAATAATAGGCGAGTAAGGTGCTCGTCATTTTTACCACTACTCATGTAAAGTCAGGGCACTAGTTACGCTTCTGCCTACACCTTCCGACATAAAGACGTATGTGTATGTTTGTGTGTGCAGCCTCTTCAAGCAAGTCAGCACTACGCGTAATGACTAGTCATTTCTGTTCACTCACAGTGTGGGTCTTGGGCGTAGCGTACCCAAATGATATTCAAAATTAGTTGTACGTACCATGTTCATTGTTCATGTAAAATGATTCATGCATTACGGTTTCAATTTCATCTCTTTCTATAGGTATCCGTTTGTGTTTTGTACGGAACATAGTCTCTGGATATACACGAGAATTAGGGCCTAGGTTTTTGTTTTACAGTCATCGTATCAAACAGCGTTTCTACAAAAGTTATGTGTGTATTCTTTGTGAATTATCGCTCGCTTAAACGGTGAAGGAAAACATCGTGAGGAAACTTGCATATCTGAGAAGTTCTTTATAAGAATTTCGTAGGTATGTGAAGTCTGCCAACCCGCAATAGTCCAGTGTGCTGGACTATGGCCTTAACCCTCTCCGTTGTAGAGGAGGCCCGTGCTCAGCAGTGGGCAGTATATAATACAGGTCTGGTGTGGTATCAAACAGCTAATGTAGATAGTACCTACTCATTTTATTACCATTAATATGGGAGCATAGATTAGAATGTAACTTTTGTATTTGGTCAGCTTATAAATTTGAAAGAAAGAATAATAATTTATAATAATTACCGAGGTACACGTGATACATAAAAAAAAATAAACAAACAAAGTCAAACAACAAACGAACATTTATGGGCCGAGTAGCATTTATCAGTAAGCGGTAAAACTGGTCCTGATTATTACTAGAATAATTTTAAATTGTAACGAAAAATAAAATTAATTAATAATTTATACAAAATATAAGATTCTTAATTAACGCTATAAATAACATGATAAATGATCAATCAATGTATAACCAGTTAGCCCTTTTACATAATAGCTGATCTACTACCCGCCCACTACATGTAGAGTTGGGACATGCATAATTTATTTTTCAACGGACCGTCATGGCCTCTTCAGTTCAATAGCGTTGTATATTTGAGGTATTGTGTTTGATTCCCAGGTCAGATAGTCCGAGAGTTCTTAAAAAATATGTAAAGCTTCTATGCGTAATGTACAAAAACTTCTGTAAAAGTATACAGTCCCCCAATGCATCGTTCACTGTGCGTCTAAATTGCGTTCGAGATCATCAGCACATTTAAAAATATCGTGTAAACAAGCCCCAAATTATATCATTTTGCATATACGCATTGAGAATTTATGTTACGCATTGGCGAATAATTCATTAAAGAATGTGACTATAAATTAAGAGTAATGAACACACACGAATAAGCTGTTTACCCACTCGTATTCATAACTAATCGTCTGCACTCGGCAAGTATCTATCAGGGGTTAGACAAAAGACAAAATAGAATAAGGGAATAACAAATTCTAATTTGGCGGGGAAGCTTCGCAGTACTTTTGGAAACAAAAAGTATATGATTATATTTTTCAAAATTTTTCCTTATTTTACCTCCAGAGGGTAAAACAAGGACTCTTAAGGTCTGTCGGAACGGCTTTTTCCAAAATAATACTCGGAAAGCTTTAGTTGTTTTCGTCGCTCGCATAAAACGAAGTCACGGGCGACAGCTAGTACTTTATAAACAATCCTAAATAATTGATATATAAGATACAATCCAATGACTCATCCTATATGCAATAGCGGATAGTGTTGTCTGACACTCATATTCACAATCAAATACGATGAAGACGCACAGTGCACTCATACGTATAGTGTCGACAATTTCATTGTTTTCTTTGCTTTATTTGACAGCCAACTGAAGTGAAGTTGTATTTTGATATAAGCCAATCACAGCGCCCGCATGGTAGCCGAAAGCCCCAAGAAACAGATTATTATTACCATAGCATTTTTACATACATAACTCTGTACCGTTTGTGTAAACAGGCCTTAGTTTTTAGGGCATAACTCAAAATCAGAATACACGAAATTTCCGAGTTTTAGCGGGAACTTGGAAGTGTCATGAGGTGTTCTTGTTTTAATTCATTATTTTGGTGATACTTAGTATTATATTGCATAATTGGTATATTATTCAATACAGTTCTATTAAAGGGCTCGAAAGAAGTAAATTATACTGGTGGTAGGACTCTCATATGTAAGAGTCCGTCTGGGTGGGTACCACCGCAATGTTTATTTTTACCGCTAAGGAGCAGTGTGCATGCACTGCAGGAAGCCCGCAGCCGTCCCTAATGAGCCGAAGATGGCCATAAAAAAAAAAATGCACTGTTCTGTTTCGGTTTGAAGGGCATTGTAGCCAGTGTAACTACAGGACATAATGAAACTTAACATCTTACATCTCAGGATGACGAGCGCAGTGGAGTGCCATACGGTGCTTTGTAACTGAAGGTGCTGGATGGTGTTTCTACTGTTTATGGGTGGTCGTATCGCTTACCATCAGGTGAACGGCATGCTCGTCTCGTCATGCGGTGCCATAAAAAAATATTGTAATAACAGTGCTAATCAAGTGTTTTTTTGTTGCCGCCAAAACTCCTCGATAAAGTCTTGGTAAGGTAGCCACTGCTTTACTGCGACATCTACATAGGTAAAAAAAAAGACAACCAAAAATATCACTTATGACGAGGCTGTATGGGCTTGAACCTCTTCTTCTTTTCTTCGTGGCTTGAACCCTTTGCCTTCTCAATATAAGGGAAAGTAAAAAAAAACACGAAATGTCAATTTTAAAATTTTTAAACAAAGTAAAAACAGAGGACGTGTTCAGCCGTGGCAGAGGGGGCTGCGGTTCGCAAGACCGCATTCCTCCCTGTATGGGATGATATAGAAGAACCAATACAATGTGACATCGGCCGAATCGATCAGCATACAATCCGAACCGTCCTCGGGACCTGATCAATGTCATTGTACATTGATTCTCAATTGAATACGTATTAGTTTTGAATGCATTAACTGTCTTGATAGAATGTGGTTTTATTAATGATACTATATTTATTTAAATGATTATCCCTTTTTTCTTCGTCGTAGCCGGGTGAATGGAAAATTATGAGTATTAGACACTTTATCACATAACTGTGATTCTTTGTCACGGTGACTTTTCAACAATATGCCCGAGAAAGTATTGCGCCTACGAAGACACACGGTGACATACTGCCACTTCAGTGTTTATCTGTCCAAGCGTATCTTCTTTTTCCTCCGTGCAAGCATATAATATTTTTAATAGAATGTCTATACTAATATTATAAAGAAGAAACATTTGAATTTTGTATGTTTGTAACGAATGAACTCATAAACTAATATTGTAACATAGGCAACTTTTATCCCGGAAAAACTTATTCACGTCGGCGAAGCCGCGAGCATAAGTCCAATAATAAATTCCAATTGACTTGAAATTGATATAACCTATTCTGCATTAATAAATCATTTTAAGAAAATTTGGTCACATCATTACGAGGATAAAAATATAGTGGAGCGATAAAAACGCGTCGTGAAAAAGAAACTCAGAATTATGTGTTAAGGCCATTATTACAATATATTGGTATGTGTCACTTGTGATGACCGCGGCTGAGACGCAATTCAATAATTTGTAATTAAACTTTTGTTTCAACATAGCGCATGTTATGAAGTGACTTATAATATCTATACGAAAATATGTTATAACTGATAATATGTATAAGTGTGGTTTAACATTAAAGAAATGGTAATAATAGACATAGAAATTTACAAACTATTTATTTCTGAATTAGAATACAATGAATAAATTTTTGAAAATTTAAAATACTTTTTTCAGTTTAATCATAACATCAACAATTCATTGCAATTAGTTCTGTATTATATACTATCCATGGGCACGGGCCTCCTCTACTACTGAGAGGGCTTAGGCCTTAGTCCACCACGCTGGCCCAGTGCGGGTTGGCAGACTTCACATACCTTCGAGATTCTTATGGAGAATTCTCAAGTATGTAGGTTTCCTCACGATGTTTTCCTTCACCGTTAAAGGCAACGATAATTTATAAAAATACATAACTTTGGAAAGTCAGAGGTGTGTGCCTTGGGTTTGATCCTCCGGACATTGTCTCGGCAGACCGTTCCATTCCCAACTATACTATCGTCGCTTTTCAACAAACTCACACTGTGTTTTTTACAATTCACTAATAAATAATAATAATAATTCAATGCTATAGTCTGGGAATCATTAATATCGGTGGAGGAATCGAATGTGCAGTCTCTCGTTTCATAATTGTCTCATCGCCTGCTGCGCCAAGGAGTCAGAAACATACTCGAAATTAATATTATAAGCTTTAGTATTAAACATATTATTTGCACTACATAAATTTTATTGACGTGGGCTGACATTCATCACCATTCATACCTGACCCATGAAGCATTAGTTTCTCTTTCGATTCACAGTACAACTAATAATATGAATCATTCTACCGACAAGAAACTTCAATGTGCTTTCAAGGAATTAAATAATACATATTATGCCGCAATGCTTAAAACGTATTACTGAATAATAAAGTAGCTTTATACAACTGAAAGAATCTTTACAATCCATTCAGCGGTTCTAAAGATTAACCTTTATAAAGTTCTCGTTTAATAGCGTAGATTCACAAAGATTTTATCTGTACCAATAGGCATTTGTCCAGAGATATATCTTTTATCGGTACGTCATCTCGTTAGCGAAGGCATTTTGCCGGCCGTCCACGGAATCGCCAGCAAAAAATTACCAATCGATCGCGCGTCAACGACCTATCAACGTGAGAAGGCTCAGATGACATTACCGGCGCATTGTGGCATTTTTATTGTTACATCGACCAGTATTAATTGACCCCCTGCCACTGAATTGTTTGAGTGAGCGTAACCGTAAATCAGGATGATATATTTGTTGACGATTATAGTTTGTTAAATTGTTGATAGTATAACTATACATTTTGGTTTCGAGAGCTCCGTATTGAGATTTATTTCTCGCAAACGGACTGCAATTATTACAGAATTTGGGCCTCATGGAACCAGGACCCTTCCTAATTCCTGAAAGATTCTTTGTCATTTCAGGTACGTCGTAAAGTGAGACACCTCCTACCTAATTTTTAATGGGAAACTTTTCAAAATCGAGATTTTTAAATATTCCTAGGCGACTTATATCCCTTACACGTCTGCATTTGAATTACTGACCATTATTAATTGACACGGGCATTCGTAACCCGATCAACAAATATCATATAGTATTTAATTCTATTATGTAATCCATCGTTATATCGCAAATTCCAATTCCGCGTAAATTGAATTATTAACTCACACAAAATTCACAACCGGAGAATCAAATTCAGAACCTTTCAGTTCACAGCCCAAGCACTATTAGACCAATGAGGCATTCTAACGTAGATACAGCGCCCAGAGCGAGAGCTCAAAATTTATTAGCCAATTGTAAATTAGGAGGCAAATTCGGTGCTTCATACATTTCATGCGCTTAGAGGCCACTTTAGCCTTAGAATTATTAATTCGCTCATAGGGTGGCCACTAAGCCTTTAGCGGACTTGTAGCCTAATTTTTTCACATGTTTTTTAACCTTGGATTTACGTATATTTTTCTTAGAACGGCTAACTTAATTACCATCACCATACCAACCCTATATTATATACTGCCCACTGCTGAGCACGGACCTCGTCTACAACTGAGAGGGTTAAGGCCTTAGTCTACCACGCTGGCCTAGTGCGGGTTGGCAGACTTCACATACCTTCGAAATTCAGAGAACTTCTCAGGTATGCAGGTTTCCTTACGATGTTTTCCTTCACCGTTAAAGCGAGCGATAATTCACAAAGAATACACACATAACTTTTTAGAAAAGTCAGAGGTGTGTGCCCTTGGGTTTTGAAACTGTGGACATTCATCTCGGCAGTCCGTTCCACTCCCAACTAGGCTATCGCCGCACACTATAGCTAAATATGTATAGTCTGCAACGAGCAACAATATGTCGCACCTTTAGGATGAAAACGACACAATTCAAAAAGATAGAAAATTGGGTTATCGTCGTAAAACTACTTAAAACGAAGTACTCAATACAACAATAGTTCAAACACAGCCATATTCAAATAGGAAAAGGACAAAACTGTTATATCAGTCCCATCTTTATTATATTTTTGTAAATAAGGGACTAGTTTTTAGTCATTTTAAAATGTCAACTCAATTTTCTATTTTTTGAATTGTGTCGTTTTCGTTCTAAAGGTGCGATGTGTGCATTAACCCCAGATTTTTTAATCAAAAGAATGAAACAAGCCAGCCACTCTCCTGATATGCAATATGACTGCCCATAAACATTAGCATACTACACGAACATTGAATTTCAAAGAACTCCGAGGCTTTGTACTGCCCTCGTCAACATGAGATGTTAAGGGCCGATTCTACTGCTTGCTGATAGATGCTACATGCCACATAAATGTATACAAAATCACACTCAAAATGTCCCCAAAGAAATTATAATAAAATTAATATCATCTACCCTAGATGTTTAATACGACAACTTTCAAATAAAATTTACTTGAAATGTGTGAAACAGGCCATAAGTCTCATAATGCCTGGTAATTACACTAGGCAAAACTAAAATATCCTTCAAATCGTAATATAAAACTGCTTGCACAATGTTGTTTAGCGTTATAATTCTGTTATTTCTTTTAATATGTTTTTGTTTTCTTGAAATGAAATATTTTTTTTATTGCATTGAATGACGAGACGAGCATGCCGTTTGCCTGATGATGTTAAGTCTGATATAAGATGTTAAGTCTCATTATATCCAGTAGTTACACTGGCTACAATGTCCTTCAAACCGAAACACAACAGTGCATGTACACTGCTGCTTGGCGGTAGAAATAAACATTGCGGTAGTACCCACCCAGACGGACTCTTACGTATGAGAGCCCTACCACCAGTAATGTCACTTTGCGGAAAATAATTGACCCAAATAGACAATTCTAAGATATTTTTAATACATCGAAGTTTGTTCCACACAATTCAACCTAAATTTTTACGAGACACAATCTTGTGTCGATACCCGCAAAGCCCCACAACCTACGCGTAGCCAAATTATAGAGAGGTCTTTTTACGCTGGTCAACAAATATATGTGCTTATTTCTGTTTATTTGTGCTTCAGATGGGATGTGTGGGCTGCGGTCGTTTAAGTAAATAAATGATCATCATATTATGTCGTAATTTTTACAACCAAAGTCGTGGGAAAGCAGAAAATTTCCATTTTAATGTTAATATTCGATAAAAACTGTTGTAGGTTTAATATGTAATGTTGGTTAAACGAGCAATAAATATGTATATTGATGTAGCTTGCATTATGAATATGCAATAAGAACTTATTGTTGCTTATAGTATATTATGTCTAGAAAGAAGAAAGAAACAAAGACAAGGGAAAAATATATTAATCGTCTCGTTCGTCTCGGGCTCAACTGTCATACACATGTATTAAGAACACGGAATAAAACACAAAATTAAGGGTCTATTTCACGAGTTCTGAGTAAATGCTATTCGTCTCATAAATGTATAAGCCGACTAAATACAACAATCATCTATGCTCTAAAACTATAAAATAAATGATAATCAAATGAGTACTGTCTACATTAGCTGTTTCGTACGATAACTGTCGAATAAACTTACTTGAATGTTGTGACATAGACCCTCAAGATTATTACAATATGTAATGTGAAGCTGCATGTCACGGCAGTGGTGAGGAGGTGACCACTCAAGATAGTGGTGTAAGTCCAAGATTTGTATCCCAGGTACGGTAAAATCCCGATTTTATAACTAGTTTCCTGTCTAACGGGCTTGTTCATTATGTGAAAAGTAAATAACTTGGAAAGCTTTGCTGACCTTTTCCGATCCTATAGGCATTAATTCGTCTGGGCATTTTCCAATATTTGGTCAAACATTGTTATGTTGTGGTTAAATCTAGGGCATTGACGGCAGTATTGTGAGATTTAGGGCCAAATTTACAGCTTGCTGATAGACGCTATTTATCACATAAATACATAGGCTGAGCAAACAAAATTCACACTTTAATCTAGGAGCATAGAGAGTGACTCTTCCGCCCTGTGGATTGGGGGCGTTTGGAGAATTCCACCACGGTATCCCCTGCCTGTCGTAAAAGGCGACTAATAGGGGCCTCCGGGGGTCACGGGTGGGCGGGACGTGCCGCCCACCCATTAGTCTAGCCAACTTCTGTGACCCCCGTGATGGACATGTCCGAGGCAGCGTGTCTCACGCTGCCTCGGACACCAAAAGGTGGACACGGTACGGTGTTTCGGGGGCTTCTGAGCCCCCGCAACAGGTAAAAAGGACCGCAACAGCGGTACGCGCAGGGGCGGTTGCGGACGACAACTTAGACGTGAGTCGGAGGAAGCCCGCAGCCGTCCCTAATGCGCCGAAGAAGGCCCTAAAAAAAAAAAAAAAAAAGAGAGTGACTCTTGTATTTAGTCGGCTTATACATTTTGCGATAAATAGTGTATCAGCAAGCGGTGAAATCGATGCTTAAAATGGAAATTAATGTCTTACAATGACCAATCAGCATAATTAAATACCATGCAGAATTTTCTCAATTCTCAGAGCGGTTTTTCTCTTTGTAGTGTTCAGGTTAGCAACTTGCTCTTAACTCATTTGTATAGTTAAAGTGAAATATCTGAAATCAAATGAAATATGCCGTTTTAGTGCGATAAGAGAGAGATTAGTCTGGCAAAAGCTGGATTTACTACGAAACTATAAGTAACGCTACGGCCTGTATGCAACGGGTTCATATTCGAGCATTCCATCGAAGCACTCTGCTAGGGTTGCCACTATCTGAATTCCTAATATTTATTTTTAGAAAACATCAAAGTTTTTTTAAAACGAAGCTCTATAATATTATCTATACCGGACCTTGTAAATACATACACACACACACACACACACACACACACACACACAAGCGCCTTTTATTCCTGAAGGGGTAGAGACGCAACTAGTGTACCCACTTTTCGCCGTACGTATTCCATCCCGTGATGGGAGAGGGGGGAGCCTATCGTCATATCAGGCACAAATTCCAGACGCCGGGCTGATGCTGGGTAGAAAACTCAATATAGCTTTGCCTGATCCGGGAATCGAACTCACCACCCATTACTACGCTACCGAGGCTGTCAGCTGCTAAAACAGTGTACTACAAATATACATTAACCGATAACAAAATGCTGCCGCCCGAGTCTGATTGCCTTTGTCGCCAGAATATTTCCTGCATTGCTTTATTAAAATTGTAAACTGGTTGAGTCGGGAACATGACTCTTCGGGACGAGCTTTTTATTCCCTTGTATAATATTTATTTATTTACTATCAATGATATAATTTTACATTTTGTTATTTCTTTCTCTAAATGTCATAGAAGGTTAATCTAGTATTTTAGTGTAATAAACTAGAGATTTGGTGTGTTTTTTGTACGGGCACGACAAAGTACCCCACTGCAGCTGATGAGGAGGGGATGGAGTCCAGATAGAGTCCACTGACGACAGATGATCATCATGCGCCAGTTATTGGAACCAGATATACCCAGACAGATCCCAGAACGTCACACCTTACGTGCGCCTCTGTAGCGCGTTTTATACCTTCTACAGTGGTCTTTGTCCAGGTGGACGCAAATCTACCATTTATTTAATCTAATCTATGTTAGGTGCTATTGATTTAAACTATTTCACCTAAGACAGTGTCCGAACACGAACATTTTTTTTTTCGTGTAGATAAAACGAAAATAATAATTCATGTACGTGACCACCCTAAACTGTCTTGGAAATAAAACTGAAAATAACCGCATGCAAGTACGTAAGTAATATCCGGCGCTTTGAAATTTGTAACGAGTCCCGATGGAGCGGCCGCACTACTAGCCGTCCAACTAAAGGATTACAGATTTTGATTTAACCAACGAGTTTTAACAGACTTAGGGCCTATGTTATGTTTCAAGTAAATTTTACTTCACAATTATCATATAACTACGTGTTGCTCGCGGCTTCGCCGCATGAAAAGCTTTTCCCCTACAAAAGTCGTTATTTTGTTTTATTTATTTAAGATGCATAACAGATTACAACCATTACAGCTCACAAAATTAGAATTAAGTAATCTAGGACTAGATAGTAATCCAAAACATGCATCCTTAATAGCTATATTATTAAAACAACACGGCGGCAGCGTCATCTACTTAAATAATCATATTTAAAATATCTATTATTTCCCATGGAAGCAAATTACTCTATATGTTAATCCTGGACATGACCTACTCATGTGCTAAATTTCATCCGAATCTATTTAGTCGTTTCTGAGTTCTACTAAAAACATCCAAAATACAAACATCCAAATATTAGAAAGAGTAAGATAAGGTAATATTAAACGTAATGTAGAGACTACTCTTTTTATTTATTTGGGACCACAGATTATAGAGTGTGACTTTATATTTGGTTGGCTTATACGATTATTAGTTTATGTTCGCGGCTCCGCTCACAGGAAAAATAAATCCGAGATAAAAATGTTTTCCCGGTATAAAAAGTAGTTTATAGCACTCAGGAGTAATGTAACTTCCTGTCAGTGACAGAATAGGGTAGTTTCCTATGTTTGATTTGGTACATTATTTTATATATAACAGAAAATAATACGAAAAACAAATTCTTCTGTAAAATCAGAATCAAAATTGGTTGCCAACTAAAGCAGTTATTCATATTTGAAATATTGTTGTGAGCAAAAGTGGGGACGTAGTGGGGATATCGTGTCATTTGTTTCGCACGCACGCAGCGTTATGGCTGGCGACACTCAGTGACATCACATTCTGCTGGTTCTGTTATCTGACAGATGCCCCTTCCACCAAACTTCAAAGCTTTATAACTCATTTATTATTGCTTGTATTTTAAAAATTCTTTTTCCTCTAGATTTTAGAAGACATAAATGTTTGATAAATGTATTTAAAAAAAAGTTGTCAACTACCATATTGTCAAAATCGATTCTGTAGTTCCTGAGATTAGTAAGTTCAACCAAACAAACTCGTCAGGTTTATAATATAAGTAGAGTCAGCAGCATAAACATCTGTACAAAATGAAAAAACAATTCTTCCTACGAAGTAAAGCAAATCTCTTTTATTTTGTTTTTGTTAAGATATTTTTTTTTTTAGTAAGAACAAAAAAGCATAGACATAGTGTAGACAGTTTGAAATCTTGATTTTGTTCAGCTACATATTATAGGTGACTGTACAAATATAAGTATACATATTATGAGGAGTAGTATTTACTCACTTAGAGGCAAGTTGGGGAACATGCCCTTGATGGTTTAAGGGTAAACTGGCGGGTTAGTTCCTTAAGCAATTATCATTACGAAATTGATTTACGAAAAAATCTAGGTTTCCTGTACGCCAGGGTGCGTCTGAGTTGCCACCACAATGTCTATTTGCCGCGAAACAGAAATGTATGCTGAGGAAATGGTATATTTGTTCCATCTTATTTGAAACTAGGACGACATTGCATTCATTAATTTCCAAGCAGCAGTGTGAATGTACTTTTGTGTTTTAGTTTAAAGGATATTGTAGCCAGCGTAACTATTGGACATAATGAGACTTAACATCTAACGTCTCAGAATGACGTGTGCAGTGGAATGCCACACAGTACTTTGTAACTCAAGGTGCTGGATGGTATTGCTACTGTTTATGGGTGGTCGTATCGCTTACCATCAGGCGAATGGCTTGCTCATTGCTCCTGTCATCCAGAGCAAAAAAAAAAAGAAAACTTTCGAATTGTGTTGACATTTGTCGATAACAATCGAATTGCATTCGTTATTGGCAGAGGCCTCCGAATTGCGTTGTGTGTTGGCATTGTTGGTATAGCTTACCATCAGGTGAACGGCATGCCCGTCTCGCCATTCAAAGCAATAAAAAAAGGTGACACATAAATAATGTTATACTTATTAAACATCAATACGCCTTTATCAAGCTTATATCAAACCCATGATGTGATAGGTGATAAGCCCAATGAAATGAAATAACTTATTCGAATCCATAAAATGTTAAACACAATCATTTTTCGATAAGTTTTCCTCTACCAGTTCACTCAGTTTCCACCAGAGAAGAATGGTCAGGAAACTCTTGTATTGCTCTGTTTAGAGTTATAAATTAAGTAAAGTGTATAATAATCACTATAATGCGCAAATTTATTAGTATAATATATGTCGTATGTACTCAAAATTGTCTAGTAATGTAGCAGCTCTTTCAACCACATTTGAATTCACTTTGAGCTACGAGACTCGGAATATTTGTATATCTGAATAATTTTATGATTTACATACACTATGTTTTATTACTTGATGAAAGTATCAAGTCTAATACACGAAAGAAATGGGTCAGTGACAAAAGTTATATTCCAATGTTGGGCATAAATATTACAAAGGAATTTTTAGACCAACCTCCTTCTCAATTTGTTATAGTTACACTCTCTCACGCCTTTTATCCCCGAAGGGGTAGGCAAAGGCGCAACTAGTGCCTTCAATTTTCGCCGTTATTCCGTACCATGTTGTGTTGGAGGCGAGCCTATTGCCATATCGGGCACAAATTTCAGACTCTGAGCTGATACTGAGTAGAAAAACTCAATATCACTTTGCTCGACCCGGGGATCGAACCCGAGACCTCAGTATTGCAGTCGTACTATAATACAACTACGCCACCAAGGCAGTCTATTATAATAGTTCTTAACATTTTTTCTGGTTTCTGAAACATTTTGTAGTCTGAAAAGCAATTGTACATTATAAATGGTAAAAACAAAGTCGAGCTTTCTCGTTTCAGACTACCTTCCCCATTCAATCGATATTGAAAAAAAATGTATATTTTCTTCGTCATGAAAGCAATTCATTACATTTTTTACTTTCAATAAACTCGAAACCACCTTAAGAGTTAAAAGTGATTTCCTACCGCGCCAACTTCAATGTATATATTTACGAAACATTAATTTAAAAATTGTACCTGCGAATTTCTTTATAGCAACAACGCATGTTCGTTATTGCGGCGTAAATATTCCCAGGCGCACTTTAGTACTTTAAATTTACTAAGTACGTACCTAGTTGTTCGATGGTTTTCAAGGATAATAAAAGTTATGTTATTTTCGGGTCACCTACAGTTTAGTTCTTTAGTTAGAATCCTATAAATAGAATGGAATGTATTGAAACCGCTTTAGGTAATAGGTTGAAAAGCCCTCAAGCTTCTCATATTTTCGAGAATTGTATTTCGAGATGTCTACAACAATACAATTGCGCAGATTTACAAATCCCAATAAGCCTCACAAATCCCAAATTATGAAAATATTTTTGTGTTTTATACTATCATTTGCAGTAAATCCCATTGAAATACAATTTGTAGTGCTATTTCACAATACGGGTTTTGAGAAATGTTTGTATAATGGCTAATTACATACTCATTAGCAATTAATAACATGATCGTTATCATTAGATTGTAATTCAAGTTTAGCAAATGGGAATGTCATGTAGCCTATTATAATAGGCACGTGGAGGGCTTTATTATAATTTCATGATACATTATAATTTTTAAGAATTTATTCTTTGAATTTTTGTGATATTTCTATCACAGTACACCATCACATCAGTGCCCTAAATTATAGAAAAATACAGTCCAGCCAGAGAGATTGTACCTCTCACGGGTTTCTTGCATATTGCCTACGCGTTTAGAAACGCATAAAATATATTATAGTCACATTCAAACCGAATAATCATTCTGTAGCATCGAAATGTATAAAACTAAAACAATTTAATGCAAATTCGTTTTCCCTAATATGGAAACTGGAAGGTTATGATGGAGTCATTCGAGAAATATCTTGTTCATATCGATACTTGGAAAACTTCCTGCTGTATAGTTTGGAGGTTAATGTAATTTTTAAATCGCATTTGAATATAGATACAAGCTTACCTATCGCTCACCTAATGGCCGTACGTGTATACTTTGAATTGCGAAGTACTGCATGGCACTCCACTGCGCTAGTCACCCTGATATTAGATGTTATATTTCATAATTCTTTAATAAAAAGAAAAAAAATAATGCCCAGTAATTACCATGGCTAATGTCCTTCAAACCGAAACACTGCAATGCATATACAGCTACTTGGTGATAGAAATAAACATTGGGATGGTACCTATCCGGACGGTCCTTAGCTTCCGAGAGTCCTACCACTAGTAAAATCAATATATACAAAATTGGTAAAAAGTTAAAGCGGTGCTGTAGACTTATTTGTCTACAGTATGATTTGGCGGATTCGACCGAGGTACCATAGTCTTAAAGAGTAAGTGTAGTCTGTACTCATATTTGGTTGAGTTTCGTATTGCATTGAGCGAGATGCCTAGAGGTAGAGAGTGTGAGACACTCCAGTCCCTCCGTAGCCCCAATTTTAGGGTAGCGCATTTTTGATTCTTCGCGTCTCGTGGGTATAAGCGTTGGAGTCTAATCAATATTTGTTGCCTCGCTTGATTGTATGTCCTATCGGTAATCACAGTGCTACTTCAATTACTAGTCGTTATTAAAAACATAGTATTATTGTTGCGAGTGTCAAGGGATAGTTTCGTATTTTGTTCCTCGAGACGAGGCAAGCGATGCTGATGGCAAGCGATACGACCGCCAATAAAGAATTGCACCACCATACAGAACTTTTAAATACAAAGTATTGCTACGTTTACCACTAACTATGTTATTAAGATAGTACATTTTAACTACAATATTACTTTAATTTAAAAATACTACATAAAACTGTATAGCCTACGAAACTTTTTTTATGGCATCTAATGACGAGATAAGCATGCCGTTCGCCTGATGGTAAGCGATACGACCGCCCATAAACAGTAGAAACACCATCCAGCATCTTGAGTTATAAAGTACTGTGTTGCTTTCCACTGCACTCGTGATCCTGAGATATAAGATGTTAAGTCTCATAATGTCCTGTAGTTACACTGGTCACAATGTCCTTCAAACCGAAACACAACAGCGCATGCACACTGCTACTTGGCGGTAGAAATAGACATAGCGGTAGTACCTACCTAGACGGACTCTTACATATACGAGTCCTACCACCAGTAAAGCTTTTGCAGAAAAGATAAAAAAGTATTGAAATATTTTTTTTTTAAATCCGAATAATATTTCCAAAGGTCGAATATGCCAGTATTGGCTTACGAAGATCATATCGCGAACCCATTTCCTTATCGGAAGGTAGAGACGACATTGATAGAGGCGTACATATCGAATGACTAAAGAACTAAATTGGATCTGAGTTGATCTGAGAGGGTTTTAAACGTTTTATGACATAATTTGAATGTTTTATTTTTAGGTTTCCTAAAATTAAAGTTACATTTTGGCCCTGTTTCATAGGTATTAAATATATTTGATAGTTATCGTATTAAATAGGTAATGTAGATAGTACTTATTTTATTATCATTTACTAGCGGCCCGCCCTGGGTTCGCACAGGTAGCAAAGCATAATATTATATGCCAAAATTTATTTTTCTCTCATACAAAACATTTACGTAATATACTCATAAACCTTCCTCTTGAATCAATCCGTCAACTGGTGAAAGACTGGTCTCGGAAAAACATTTTCCGAGATAAGAAGTAGCAAAGGTCCTTCCCAGGGTCTTAAACTATTTCTCTTTCAAATTTCATCGCAATCAGTTCAGTGGTTTGACCGTAACGGCTACACTCGCGAGAAAAAAAATCCGAGATAAATTTGCCTGTTTATGTTCTTCCGGGATAAAGTAGCCTATGTCCTCCTCTGGATCTCAAACTATCTCCATACTTATTTTCTTGTGAAGGTTCCACACGCAGAAAAAGATTTTCCGGAATGAATGTCCCGGTTTATTTTTTCCCGTAATAAGATATAGCGTAGGTCCGTATTATATTGATAGTGATATAGAATTTTTCTATTCAGTATCAGCCCGGAGTCTAGAATTTGTGCCCGATATGGCGATAGGCTCGCCCCCTATCACATCATGGGACGGAATACATACGACGAAAATTGCGCCTCTGCCTACGCCTTCGGGGATAAAATGCGTGTGTGTGTGTATTGGTATAGATTAGAGTGTGACTTTTGTATTTTATCGGCCTATATATTTATGTGACAAATAGCATTTATCAGCAAGCGGTGAAATCGGCCCTTAGAGATGTAAGTTTATTTTTTTTCTTTTGCTTAGAAATTTTGAGCTCTCTGTCAAAGTCATATTGATGGTCGTGTCTGTGCAAAAATAAATAAAATCCATTAATGATTAAATTGAAAAAAATATATTTAGAAATTACGGAACAAAAATGGCATGCATTAAAAATACTTAAAATATCTATATTCTTATTCTAATAAATAGTGATGTAGCGAATGTTTTATAACATTCGCAAATAATAATGCGTGATTAGGCATTAATATCCGCGAATGGAAAATATGATTATCCGCGATGGGAATTACTTGATTCATAAATTTTAGAGTCCTAAGAAATATACGACTAAATAATTTTAGATTTTAAGGCCCCCACACACTCGCGATGAAACGTTATTTCAAAACATCTCAGGCTGTATGATATTGCTTATTATTCAATGAATATTATAACTTAATAATTTGTAAGAGTTATTTCATAATAATCCGCTACATCACACTGAACACATCAAATTAAAGCTTAAGGTATATATTGATTGCCAGTTGTCATCTTTATGCCGGCACGTTTAGCAGCGGGAGATGTCAGGCAGGCTCTTTTCCTTGCAATACGCGTAGGATGTGGGCCAAGCCTTGAATCCCACACGGTCGTAGATGCGCTTGGCACACCTGACGTCATCCGCCAAATCTTCGTTTAGAAGATCTGGAAATAATTTTAGAAGTACAATTTTGACTTAAGTCTCATCCAGACGAAAAAAATATTGCTAGAAATAATAAAAAATATGGTTTCATTTACGATGATGCGCGCTACCAATTTCTGAACGGGGATTTCGCGGGTTAAAAGTACTTTGATTATAATTCATTGTAGTGTGTGCACTCATGGGTATGTAAAATAAAATAAATAAATAAATATGTAGTGTGTAGTTACAGAATTAAACCACTGGCAAAAGTGTTCCGGCCTACTTGGACAGTAAGTGATCAGGAAAATTAGTGTGGCGCGTCACCGTGGATGGCGTTGTCTACATCTTCTTTTTGAGTAAATATTTTGTTCAGATCTGTTACTTATATCGAATACAATAGAGCGCCAGAGGTAATTGAAGACTGCGTAGAAAATTTACATTTTATTTTCCTTGAACATAGTATAGATTATGAAAGATATTGACGTCATTCCATGCTGGTTTATGCAGCTTTATACTAAAACTTACCTTCACATTTCATGCTGCAATGCCCGCCTTTTCGACCTTTCTTGCACCATTCTTTATTGTTGATCTGTAGATGCAAAATTTTTAGGTTGATTAAATATCTCACTTGTTTGGGATTGGAATTTTTGGATAATATGGTGTTAGGCTCACTACACATCAGAGAAGTGTACATTTAAGCGTGAAAATGTAGATTAAATAGTAACCCACCACGGTTTAATATTAACTGCGTTAAAATTAATAGTAGTTATAGCCTGACTGCACGGTGATGTAGTTGTATTACGGCACGACTGCAGTGCTGGGGTCTTGGGTTAGATGCTCGGATAGGGCAAAGCGATATTGGGGTTTTCTATTTACTATCAGTCCGGAGTCTGGAATTAGTGCCCGCTATATAGGCTCGCTTCTTATCGGTACGGAATACACACGGCGAAAAGTGGGTGCACCAGTTGCGCCTATGCCTACCCCTTTGAAGATATAGTCAGTGTGTATGTATTTATAGTATAACAATTAATACCTATACAACAAAATATTGACAGCCCTGTTAATGGGTATGCTGGATTAAGCATGTGGTGAGCATCGTGTTTTGCAGTTCCAAAATATGGCCACTCTTCATTGATAATACCATACGTACTTTTGTTACTGGGCAAAATTACCAACATGTTCATGTCTAGAGTAGTATGTACCACGAAGTTAGAGTAAATATACCACACAGAGTACCTAATACACAATTATTGAAGTAAGACTCTAAAGACTAACTTTCTCTATCTATAGAAGCAGTCGTGCCTAGAATGAGATAAACATTTCCTGTTATTGGTTTACATACTGCCTTTTAAAATTCATCAAGACATTGGCTTCTTAGCGATTTATTTATCTTAATATGTTGGATTACATTTGTGTACGTGGATTTCAAAACGGCTGAAGCAGAATTTGTGAATTTTTAGGTTTTCTTAAGATTAACCTGGCTGCCTCAGTGGCGTAGTTTTATTGTGGTACGACTGCAGTCCGTCTGGGCTTTGATTCCTGAATCGGGCAAAATTATATTCGGTTTTTCTACTTTGAGTGGCTTGTATTTAAGGAAAGTATAAATCTGGCACTGGAAAGGTCTCCAAACAAATTTTGATATAGGGCCTAGAGACGACAAGCAACGTCACTACACGTAGAGTACTATAACCCGACAGTATTTTGTAATGTACCGATATTGAATAACCAACGACAGCGTGACGACCGCATAATTTTAAGCTTCTCGTTTGTTTATTAATTATTTTCGAAACGCGATGTTTTCCGATACATGGGTTATTTAAAATTTATAGAGTCGTGGTAAGTTACAATGTATGCTCACGCCTTAATTCTAGAGGGGTAGGTACTATTCATAAACCCATAGTTTGAGTTATTCATGTGCACTTTTATGGCATACTTCTGGTTTTTGTAGTTACATGTGGTTTTCTGTCTTAGTGAATTCTACATAAGAAATTCCAGACTCCGGGCTGATACTGAGTACAAAAACCCAATATCACTGGCCACACTTCTGCGAGATGGTCCTCTCGCGGAAGGAGAGTGCCGAAAGGGATCGCCAGCGCAGTGGTGATCCCTCCCGCCGCCAGACGAGACGTAGGAGGCGTCGGGTGGACGACTGACCGACGTCTCCCGCCCTGTGGATTGGGGGCGTTTGGAGAATTCCACCACGGTATCCCCTGCCTGTCGTAAAAGGCGACTAATAGGGGCCTCCGGGGGTCACGGGTGGGCGGAAGGGGCCGTCCACCTATTAGTCTAGCCAACTTTTGTGACACCTGTGATGGACGGCAGCGTGGCGGTTAGGCCTCACGCTGCCTTTGACGCCAAGGGCGTCCTTCGTTGTACGGAGGCTTGTGAGCCCCCCCAACAACAGGAGACCGACCGCAACAGCGGTACGCGCAGGGGCGGTTGCGGGCGACAACTTAGACGTGAGTCGGAGGAAGCCCGCAGCCGTCCCTAATGCGCCGAAGATGGCCACCGCGGAGTTTTGGTTGGTATGTCGTGCGGTGTACATAGGTTAAGGACTCAGCCCGGCGGTCGCCCGACGTTTTCCATCTCTCCGGGCGGCTCAACGTCGGGTCGTAAGGCACGGTGAACCCAACATAACCACTCAGTCGTTCCCCTTGAACACTGGGCGGTAGTAATAATTCACTTTCTCCGCGTAAACAAAAAAAAAAAATATCACTGGCCAGCCCGGGGATCAAACACGAGACCTCAGCATTACAGTCGTACCGGAATACAACTACGCGTCCGGGGCAGTCCATCAATCCTGGTATCAAATCGTTGCGAAAACGATTAAATCGTTTAATATTAAAATATTATTACAAAATATCCACTAAATAATCGTTACTCAAAAATCCATTCAATTCTTATTTAAATCTGGTACAAATCGGATGTAATTCCATTGATATCGTGGCAAGTAGCGAGCTTGGCAGCCGGTGACAAACGGCACTCTGACGTCGAATAAATGTCGCCTCGCCCATCCTAGCTTTGACGATAATATTGTATACTGATTGACTACTTCGGCCGAGCGACTATCGATATTTTTTATGATAAAAAGTCACCATGCATGAAACATTGCCACAAACGAATCATATATTGAACCATCATTCCCATACATCAAACAGACAACTCCAATTCAAACGTCTTCTTTCTGCGATATTAACTCAACTTTCAAATTTCGAACGTCGCCATATTGACGTAAGATAACATTTCCAGCGATTTGCCTGATGCAAACACCGTTTTGGTACATTCATCAGACGTACAGAGGCGACATTAGCAATCTCAAGGGAAAGTATTAGCTCTCAAGACGTTATTTACCGACCGCCGGGCTGATTTTAATCGGAGCTTCGATTTGCAGAGTGGAACACTTCTTGTAGTGATGGGAAATGTCGATGTTTTGTAATGTTTTTATCGATCAAGAAACTTAAAAAATATCACTGTTGTGTCTAACAGATTGTGTGTGATGGTTGATATATTTTTTTTTTTAAGGTGCAATTGAGTTATATTAGAAGGGTGCTTTATATAGTACCTCTATTATTTGTGCAGTGGTGATGCAATCTATAATAATATAACAACATTTGTGTCAAAACCGGTACGTTAGTTTGTTTCATCAATTCTACAGAGTAGTCTTGTTCAAACAAATACACATCACGCGTTTATTCACAAAGAGGTAGGCAGCGGTGCAAATAAGGCACCCATTTTTACCAAGTGTGTTCCGTCCCATGATGTCATAGGGGAATAGGATGTCAAAGATGTCGCCACATCGGGCACAGATTCCAAGCTGATGATAACAATAGACTCCCTCCTATTAAATGACATCGGATATAGCTGGAGATATGGTGTTACATATATATCTACCACATAAAAAGAAAAAGGCGTGATGCTATGCACAAATCTCGGATCTGTAAAGGATTACTCAATAACAACGCAACAATTACGAATGTGCATTTATCGATATCGCTACAATCGAGTCCCTAGAGAGTGTAGCGTATTCCTATGCGAATAGATCTGAATTGATCCCGTCGCGACCGGGTAGGTAACGAGCTGATGACAATGCAGATCGCACACCGCACTAACCGGGAATCGAACCCGGACCGCGACTCGCACCCATAGATACTTGGATTGACTATGAAAAAAACTACTTATGCATCCTTCATGGTCACGGGTGGTTACATGGCAAAGTCTTCAGGAGTAGTAATTGAATAAATTTTACGTGAAAAATCCTTGATAGTTTATTTTAATTTCCAACGTTCGCGTAAAAATAAGAAATTGTATATAACCGGTTTAAACAGGCCGGCATAATTGTGTTGCCTGAAGAGAGATAATCGTCGCTCGTCGGCAACAACAAGTTGACATATACTTTTTCTGCAAAATAATCTCATTTGTATAGTCCTATTCATGCCGTAAACAAGTATAACGCTCTACTTCTTTATAGATTTATTTATTTATTAATAAAGATACAAAACGGAATCCAGTGAAGAAAAAACAAATACATAAAAATTACTCAACTATACTATACTCCACAGCGTGTGTCCTGACTCAATTCAGACAAATTTGCTTGTCTATTGACTACTCAAAATACATATAGAAAGTTACAATAATTTTAGATCCGAAACTTCATATAAGAAATATATATCAAATCATATACTCACAAATGTAAAGACGACTACAAACAATTAAACTTAAACAGTCTTATAACATATTTTCTTAATATCCGCAAAAACTAGAGAGACCTTCATGTACTATCACTTGAAACATCCAAGAGGACATCTCTTGGATGTTTCAAGTGAATAGACCTTACTCTAGCAACATTCAGTTCATGAACCGTTTCACATAATCAATCAATCAGATTCTCTATTTTCATATCTCGTTACTCAATTACACGTAATCTGCATCCAGCCGGATGGGATGCGTTATGAAATACCCTCCCCCCCCTATCCCCCACCCTTGCCCGCCCCACTCCCACTGCACAAAGCCCCCACAAAGGACTCAGCACCTTTGAATCAAATTGGTTTAGTTGAGTGAGTACTCGAATATGTAATGCATTGATAAGGTTATTAAAGGAGTTTGTGTGTGAATAGTTCAGGCGGATTCCAGAGGTTTCAGGTCGATTTAACTTACATAGCACGATTTTTTCCATTTGAGGGGTAAACAGAACAGTCAAGGAAATATATATTGTTCTAAATACTACCTAGTTGATATTTTTCTAAAAAGTACAAAACCGATTTCCTAAAACGGAAGAGGTTCTCAATTTGTATAATTAAGAGACTCTGCCTTTTTTTGGAAATCGGTTAAAAACAATTAAATATATTTCTTTAACAGTGATAATAATATATTCCGTGAATTTAACCGATCTGTGGGGCTATGATGTGAATAAGAAACACGATGCGTCTCCGCTTCGTTTTATTGTGATTGGTTGAGTAACTGACGTATCGGTATTTTGATGTTTGTGATTGATCGAGAGACTGACACGTCAGTCTCTCAACCAATCACAATAAAACGAAGCGGAGACGCATAGTGTTTTTTTTCACATCCTAGCCCCACAGTGTACTTAGAATGTTTTCAAAAACGCCACTCGTTAGTCGATGATCGACGTTTGTGATTGGTCGAGAGACCAATACGTCAGTCACGTGTTTGTCTCTCAACCAATCACAATAAAACGAAACAGAGTTGTGTCATACTCTTTGCCACATTCTAATCACCCTGAAAGACGCATCTGTATTATTTACTTACACTTTATCTTGTTTAAATATACAAATTTCATCATCATAACCTAACATCGAGTTTATCCTCCATCTAGGGTCAAACTAAACTAGATACCGCCATATCGTTACATGAATAAATCTACATGACAGTTAGCTGCAATATTTGCATGATTAGTCGAGCTAATCACTCCCGGCCATGTACTAATGAACGTCCGCTCTGAAGCTAGCTTTACGATACGCATCGCTAGAGTGTTTTATTTTCATCTGATTATGATACCGGCCATGTTGTCTATATATTAATTACTAGCGTTTGCTCGTGGCTTCGCCCACGTGAGTTTTTTAGGGATGAAAGTCCTGGTTTAGATTTTCCCGGGATAAAGAGTAGCCTATGTTATTTGCTGCTAATGTAGATTTATATTGTTGAAAGTTTTTAAAATCGGTCCAGTTGTTTTTGAGTGTATTCTTTACAAACTTAAAGAAATATAAAACTTTCCTCATTATTATATTAATATCTGATTCTATACATATAATAGAGCAGTAGAATCGATGTGTCTGTACATTTAAAGAAATGTGATAAAATCAAGGAGGTGACTAAAGAAGAGTAATGGAACACAAATCAACGATTTTTGTAATTCTTTTCTATCGGCCTGTTTTTCTGTTTGTTTGATACTGCACATCTACAAAATTACTTAACGGACTTCTATAAAATTTGGCACACGGGTAGACCATGTCTTGGATTAACACATAGGTTATTTTTTGTCCCGGGAAGACCTTTTCACGCGGGCAGAGCTGCGAGCAAAAGCTAGCTATATTAGTGGAGATATATCGCCCTACGTGTTACAGCTAAACTTCGTAGACGTAGACTTAGACCTATCTCAGCCTATTTACACGAAGTAGACAGCTAAATTTAATACCTTAGGCATCCTTTCCAAGAAAATCATAGTGATACAGATATAAACAAAGATAGGTGCATAAGAACATTAAAATTACCATATAATATTCTCATTTTTTATATCGCCTCGGTGACGTAGTTATATTACGGTCTGACTGCAATGTCGAGGTCTCGGGTTCGATTCCCGGGTCGAGCAAATTGATATTGGGTTTTCTTACTCAGTATCAGGATGGTGTCTGGGATTTTGTGCTCGATATGGCGATAGGCTCGCCGCTTATCACATCATAGAAATATGAACGACGAAAGGTGGATGCAATAATTGCGCGTCTATACCCTTGGGAATAAAAGGCCACTAAAGAGTCATTTTGTATGTATTTTATAATTAGCCTGTATAAGCTGTCGATAATCTGACTTCAGTAACTTATTCCTGATTCATAAGCTGTTTTTTCCCTGCATTTGAGTTGGTCAGAATATTATGACCGAAGTCCGGGGCAGCTAATTAACTGGATTCGGTACACAAACGGCATCTATAATTTATGACCAATCACTGGTTTAATTAACAGCTTTTAATGGGTACAATGTTTTAACGTTAAATTTATCGTTTTGCACAATTTGCTTCTGCTAAACTTTAATTAGCTGATAAGTTTTTTATTGGTTAGTCAAATTGTTAGTTTTAGTTAATTATTATAATAAATACCTTTTTTGTCGAAAAATATAGACAATAGTGAGCATTTAGATGATTTTTATAATATAATATAGAGAGAGACATAATATAACCTGTACGACAATACGTAGTTCCTTAGCGCGTAGTGGCTACATGCGCGTTGATGTCTTTTGCAAAGCTAATACGATTTTTAAGCATAGCCTGCTGCACCAAGGGGGCCATCATTATATAACATAGTGTAGGCATACACTTGCAAGGCCCATACTAAAGCGATGTACGCTTTTATTAATTCAACACATCTACAAATCGCACCTTTAGAACAAAAACGACACGTCACGTCATAAAATGACCTAAAGCTGGTCCCTTTTTCATAAAAATATAATAAAAAGGCCCGATATAACAGTTTGTTCCTTGCCCCACTTAAATATGGCTGTGTTTGAGCTATTGTTGTATTGAGAACTTCGTTTTACGTCATTTTATAACGATAACTCAATTTTCGATTTTTTTGAATTGTGTCGTTTTCGTTCTAAAGGTGCGAAATTTGTAACTGTAACCATATAAGGACTCAGCTGTAAATTAAGTACTCGTGAAGCTTCCAAATAGTAACTTATTATCATATTTCGAGTGTTCATTATCATCCTTTACATAGTAGTATAGTTTAGATAGAGTTCAGTGGGGCTAGAACTTGAAAAAAAAACACGATGCGTCTCCGCTTCGTTTTATTATGATTGGTTGAGAGACTGAAGTGTCGGTCTCTCGATCAATAACAAACATCAAAATACCGATACGTCAGTCTCTCAACCAATCACAATAAATCGAAGCGGAGACGCATCGTGTTTTATTTTTCACGTCCTAGCCCCACTGACTTCTAAAATAAAAGTAAGCTCTACAATTGTATAGATTACCTGAAACAACCCAAAGCTGGTGTAGGAGTTATTATGGTTGGTCACCTTCTCCGTAGTTCTGCCGCTCGCGTGTTCTATGAGGCACACCCCTGCCAAAGGAAAATAGACTTTAATAACTGTATATTTTTTTTATTATTTTATTGAATGACGAGACAAGCATGCCATTCGTCTGATGGTAAGCGATACGACCACCCATAAACATTAAAGTACTGTTCGTCATCCTGAGACATAAGATTTTAAGTCTCATTATGTCCAGTGGTTGCACTGGCTACAATGTCCTTCAAACCGAAACACAACAGTGCATGTACACTGCTTCTTGGCGGTAGAAATAGACATTTTTATCACACTAGACTACTGCTCGCTTCTCCGGCCCGCGTGATTGAGTTTTCCAGGATAAAAGTCTCGCTTTATATTTCCCCTGGATATGTTACTCGCTGACACTGTAGCTTTATATTGGTGAAAAATTTTTTCAAATCGGTCCGATAGTTTCGGAGCCTATTCAATGCAAACAATCATTTTTTTTCTATTTAAAATATTAGTATAGATGTAGTTCTCTCTTAAACTATCCGCATTGCACAATAAAACACAATATTGGTAAAAAAGAACATAGTTCATTTTGGTACAATACACCATAAAATCTAATGTGAATCTGCACGGATTTATATCTCATCACTTGAAGAATCTATCTTTGTCAAGTGTCATAAAAATGAGTTTTAGTTGCGTGATAATACAGTTCATTATAGTTTGAAATCAAAACTTAAGTTATTGGATCATTTCTGCACAACACGGTCCGGCAAATTAATTCTAATCCAAGGTCGAAGCTTCAACTTTCATGTCGCGGAGATCGCCACGATTCAAAAGGATTTAAAGTTACCGAAAAAGGAAAAACAAAGGCGGCTGAGGCTAAGCTTAAAATCTGAATACGAATAACATTACTGGTGATTGTACGATGCGGGTGGACGCGGTTTTAGGAGTTGTGTTGAGTGCCGGCGAGGGCGGTTCAGACGAGCAAGTTACTCATCTGAGACTCAGATTTGTTTTATACAACAAAATTAAGAGAGGTACTTTACGAGTACGAGTACGAGCTACGAGATACTTAGCTAGTATAACGAGATAATCCTTTTACTTGGAAGCGATGCTTTATAAATCCAATTTTCCACTGACTTGGGATAATCAGCTCTCGTCAGCTGACTCTCTATTTGGACCCTACTCTGCTTACCGAATGTAGAGTGTGGTCACTTTATCGTGCATGTGTAATAAAATAAACGTTGATAATATTTTAATTTTTAACTGATTTCAAAAATAGGATGTTCTAAATTCAACCCGTATGTATGTATGTACGTAAGTTTGTATATACAGTATGTATATTTTACAGGGAAGGTTTTAATATTTATTTTATATCTAAATACATTGTACCAAAAACAGACAACGGAAGTAACTCCCTTGACTGGAATTATTATTGTAACTAGTTCTTAAAGCTAGAAGTTAAGTTTATTTTTGTCCATTAAAACAATCTCGCGTCCACCGAACAAAGCCTCAACTTGTAGCGGAAACTAAATGAATTGCCGCCTCTGACCTTAATAAGCGTTCACGCGAAACTTCACTCTCCGAGATCTCGCATTTGCATAAAAAGGGAACATCATTCAGATGACAAAACATTTCCAAATCCCCTTTCATTTAAGTTTAAAATTTGTTAGAGAGCCGCCTTAATTGACGCAGTATATTTTGGTTGGGGATACGTGTACAGTACGGCAGGTATTTTCGGTTTATAAATTAAAATTCTTCGTGGTTGCGGACGACAACTTAGACGTGAGTCGGAGGAAGCCCGCAGCCGTCCCTAATGCGCCGAAGATGGCCACCGCGGAGTTTTAGTTGGTATGCCGTGCGGTGTACATAGGTTAGGGACTCGGCCCGGCGGTCGCCCGACGTTTTCCATCTCTCCGGGCGGCTCAACGTCGGGTCGTCAGGCACGGTGAACTCAACATAACCGCTCAGTCGTTCCCCTTGAACACTGGGCGGTAGTAATAAGTCACTTTCTCCGCGTCAACAAAAAAAAAAGGCCGCTTCTGACAGTTTGGTCTGAGAATATTTGGGGAGGCTTATGTTCAGTAGGGGACTTCTAAAGGCTGAAGAAAAAGAAGAATAAATGAAAATTGAAGTAATAGGTTCATTTCATTTTATTGGGATTGGTTGAGAGACTAACACGTGACTTACGTATTGGTCTCTTGATTAATCACAAACATTAATAATCGATTGCCTCGGTGGCGTAGTTGTATTATGGTACGACTGCAATGCTGAGGTCTCGGGTTCGATTCCCGGGTCGGGCAAAGCGATATTGAGTTTTTCTATTCAGTATCAGCTCGGAGTCTGGAATTTGTGCCCGATATGGCGATAGGCTCGCCCCCTATCACATCATGGGACGGAATAATGGCGAAAAGTGGGTGCATTAGTTGCGCCTCTGCCTACCCCTTCGGGGATAACAGGCGTGAGTGTATATGTATGTATATGTATTAATAATCGACTAACGAGTTGCGTTTTTGGACATTCTAAGCACACTGGTCTGTTAAATGCATGCTATAGGGAACGTCGTAATAACTGCCATCTGGTGGCGCAATCTGGCTCCTATTCAGCCCATCGATACTTGGCATTGAGGTAAAATATTCATTAAAAGGATGAAAAATAACATTTATTTTGTTGATAATGTATTGCTGTGTATCTGGATGCTCCAAAACATAAAAATAAACAAATCATATTATAGTGTGAAATTATCATATGTTCCCAAGAATAGTACCTAAGTAGATAGAGTTTTAATCATTCTAATGGCTATAAATGAAAAACTAATTTAATTCTTTGTTAAAATGTTCATTATTTATTCTCAAGAAACGGTTACTCAACACTTTTGTGCACATTTTAAGTTATACAAAGCCCGTTTTTTAGTTTAATTAGCTGTAAGTTAACTTAAACGAAGTTTCATGCGGTCTCAAGGAAGTCTGAAAGAAACGTGACGTCATTTTACAGTATTCTTTGTGGAGTTTTTATGCAAAACTTCATTGAGATAACTTTTCAAGAGATATAAGTTAGGTTAACGTGCTTTTTATTCTTAAAATACTTCTGTCAAAAAGTCTAACTTTTGAGCGCTGCATTTTTCGCCCTTAAATGAATATTTTTATTTGGTTTTATGAGATTTGATAGTGTCGCTTGGTATCATTGCATTGTTTATTTCTGCAGCTACGCAGCAGTCTAAGCACATTGGATTTCTGATTTAAAGGGTAAAGCTAATTTAATTACTGGGAATTACTTTGCTAAGTACGGAACAGTGCAGTGACAAGTCTGTTCCTCAGTGCTTTCTGCATGACAGCCTTTGCAGTGCGCGGGCAATGGGGCTCTTTGATTGGCTAATATTGAGATACAACTATAATTTAGTTGGCTGTCAGATAAGCAAAGTTGAACAAGGCCAAAGAAAATTTAAATGGCCGACATTATGCGTCCGGCCGCGGTGTGTGTCTTCATAATATTGCTGTCTCAGAATGGCGAGTATAGAGTAATGTCTGTAGGTATATTAAATGCGGAGTAAATAAATGTCTTACTGTACATTTATTAGACAACGTCTTCATGCTACGTAGAAAGCGATGTCACCTCTCGGAATTAATTCAAATTAATACGTTTGCGGACGGCTTAAATCAAAAAGGGGACATTCTACTACAATTAATAGATTCAAGTACTGAGGGTCAAAAGTTTAACACGACTGACGTTTGAATAAATCTATTGGATAATTACTATTACGGCTAATAACTGTTCAGTTAATGTTGACTGAAGTCGATTATGTAAAATAGTTATGGGGAAAATGTACTTTAAATCATCAAAATAATAATACGAGACTAACTTCATACTAGAGTATTATGGTTACATATTTTGTAATAAAGCTGAAGTGGTGATTTTTACTAGTGGCAGGTCTCTCATATGTAAGAGTCCGTCTGGGTGGATCCCACCGCCATGTCTATTTCTAACGCCAAGCGGCAGTGTGAATGCACTGTTGTGTTTCGGTTTAAAGAACATTGTAGCCAGTGTAACGACAGGACATAATGAGACTTAACATCTTATGTCTCAGGATGACGAGCGCTGAGCAATGCCAGACAATAATTTGTAATTTTATATTATGATTTTTTATACATGTCAATGGCCATGTAGTGCCTGGTTAATGATTTTATCTATATATATAAAATTCTCGTGTCACAGTTTTCGTTGCCATACTCCTCCGAAACGGCTTGACCGATTTTGATGAAATTTTTTGTGCTTATCCGGTATCTATGAGAATCGGCCAACATCTATTTTTCATCCCCCCAAATGTTAAGGGTGGACCACCCCTAAATTTTTTTTTTATTTTTCAGACAAAATTTTTTGTTTTAATTTTTTTATGATACAGCATACAAAAATACCTACAACCCTAAATTTTCACCCCTCTACGATCAACCCTTATTTTTTAATAGCCATTTTAGTTACCTTTTTAGGGCAGGACAACGTCTGTCGGGGCCGCTAGTATTTTTATAGAATCCTGAAAAAGAAACAGTCGAAGGCGGGACTCGAACCCACGAAGGTCCACCCACGCCGGAGGTAGTGGGTTCGAGTCCCGCCTTCGACTGTTTCTTTTTCAGGATTCTATAAAAATATAAAATCAATAATTTGTAACTCAAGGTGTTTCTACTGTTTATAGGTGGTCGTATCACTAACCATCAGGCGTACAGCATGCTCGTCTGTCATTTAATGCAATAAAAAACTTAGAAAGCGCTAATCGAGAAATGCTGAAAAAAAATCGTAGCCTTGTGATAGACTAATCTATCGGGTATGTCTTTCCTGAAAATTATTTGGGTTGTAGACCCCAAAGGAAAAAAAGGAACCATATGTACTACAGGAAAATAGGATCACTTTGTTGTCCGTCTGTCTGTCTGTTAAGACCTTTTTTCTCAGGATCGCGAAAATATGTAGATATTTATATCAAATACTTGGGTCTACGGTCTCTTTCAGCTGTGAAAATAAAAGGTTAGTATTATGAATCCTAAGCTTAGTCAAGTAAGTATCAATCTCAATTGGGTTTTTTCGTCTTCTGCGCTCTCTATTCTCAGTGATTATCATCCACGTCATTTATCAATCGCAGTCAACGTGTCAAATATCCAGAAATCTTGATTTATATTGACAATTTTTGGTAAGACGTAGACTTGGCACAAATTCTAAATCAATATTAAATTACATAAACAAAAGTTAATTAACTCCATCAATACCCTATTATTGTAATCAAGAAGTTCCATCTCGTACACAATACGAAAGTTGGCCAAGATTCTTATCCAAATACAAGGAATGTTTGTCCAAATGAAGCCCGGTGTTACATTACGAACGGACGGATAACAAGCCTTTTATATGTTCATTTCTAATAGGAAGGAAACAATATCTGATGTATTGTGTGGACTTAATTAACTTGTATTATATGTTTGTTTGTCATTTCACATAGTTTTATTGATGAAAGGTAGGTTTGGTTGACATTGTATTAAAGCAGAGCTTATTTATTTGTCATACTTATCCCGCGGCTCCGCGCGATATGTATTAAACTGAGTCATTGGAAGGTTGCTGGTACTTATAGCTCAGGTCTTCCTATTTAAAGTACCAGCCGAACATAAAAATATTTAATATACTTGTATTTTAAAATACTTGTAATACTTTTATCAGAAATAAATATTATTATTATTATTATAGTGATAAAGTTTCTCCGGTATAAAAGTCCAGCTTTTATATTTTCGCGGTATAAAAGCTATAGCACTCAGGAGTAATATAGCTTTCTATAAGTGAAAAAAAATTCAAAATCGGTTCACTAGTTCCAGAGAGTAGCCCTAGAAACTCACAAACTTTTCCAGTTTATAATATTAGTATAGATTATAACTGAAATGTAGGTACATATTTTGTATAAAGCACAAGCGGTATTGTAATATTATATTAATATAGTTTTTATTCGCACCTCGCACGAATTACATTACACAAAACTACAAAAAAATATTGTCTTTGTCCTAAAATTTATATCATGATTTTTCTATTATTATGCTGTAAAATAAAGGAAAAATTATCATAGTCCTTAAAAAGTTGCTTTTGTGGTAGTTATGATAATAATTCTTTTTCTTGAGTTATTTAAAGGAATTTTAAACTATGGGCTGCAGAATGTCTCTAAAAGTAAGTACATATTATGCTGCGTGGTCATTTTAATAAGTTTCAAAACAACAGAAGAACAAGAAGAACGTTTTCATCAAGACATCATGGACTTTGAACAGCGTTATCAGGACCAATACAACGAAAATATGATGGGGTTACATTTGGGGTTTAGTGAGATAAAGTACTTATAAACATGAAAGATAAAGTAATAGGGGTTTATAATTTGATATGTTAGTAAAAGGTGATAAAAACTATATGCATTTTTTTTTATTCATAGTTCGGCAAAGTGACTTCACTGCACCTGATGTTAAGCTAAGTGAAGTCCAAAAAAATTACGGCCGAAAAAAAAATAAAAAAATGTACAAATGTATTTGTTTCGATTTATTTACAAATAAAAATGTTAACTGACTGCCTCGGTGGCGTAGTTGTATTACAGTACAACTGCAAAGCTGAGGTCTCGGGTTCGATCCCCGGGTCGGGCAAAGTGATATTGAGTTTTTCTATTCAGTATCAGTCCGGAGTCTGGAATTTGTGTCCGATATGGCGATAGGCTCGCCCCCTATCACATCATGGGACGGAATGTCGGCGAAAAGTGGGTGCACTAGTTGCGCCTCTGCCTACCCCTTCGGGGATAACAGGCGTGAGTGTATATGTATGTAAAAATGTTAACTACGGATTTTCTAAAATATTAATCAACCGTTCTCCTGAATACAAAAGCAAACTTTTTCGCACCATATATATTTTTTGTCCAACTGATAAATCTATCGAAATTTCATACTCTCTTATCAAACAAATTTTCTTTTTACATTGTCTTTACTGCCAGTAGCCTGACGCGACTCGGCTTTTCTTGCCACCGCGGTCTTTAGGGTGAACGGTCTTTAAGGCACTCGCAACCCTTTAAATGAAGTAACCATGCTAAGGGCAACCCACTAACGGGTTACGAACCTCGACTCAGGACGGCCACTGAAAGAGTATGACACATCCACGATTAGTGGGGAACATTGGTGCTTAATCGAATCCTATCCATTTATTTCGTCGTCGGCACGCGGGCCGGAACTGTTAGGGGGGTCAGGGGGGCGACGGGGAACGCGGCGAGGTCCTCGACGGCGAGGATGGAACTGCGGTCGTGTAGAGAGTAAGAGTTTTAAAAACTCGTTCTTATTATGGATGGCCAGAGTGATGTCGTCCTCTGGATCGGTTAACACTGAACACGGTCGCCTCCATTTAGCGCAGTCAAATGGATACACAAAATTCGTGTTGATCTGTGTTACAGTTGGAAATGTACACACCTATGACTTTTATAAGATGTATTGTTTATAAATTATCATACGCTATAACGGTGTAGGAAAACATCGTGAGCGAACCTATACACCTGAGATGTCCATAAAAATTGCGAAGGTGGACTAAGGCCTAAAATCTCTCAGGCTCGTGCTCAGCAGTATATAATACAGGGCTGGTATTATTATTATTCAAGGGAACAAATTATCAAGTTGCTTATTTGATGGTAAGTGATCACTGCTCCCTGAACATACACATTAGACGTGTCATTGATGATGTGTGTGTTTGAGATAGGAAAAGTCTAGATTCTTTTCTCGAGTTAGGTGAAATCACCATAAATAGGTAGATTTCATTCATTTCAATAAAAAAGTTCCTTGGGAATCGAAATTTGAACCTAGAACCCTACAGTTCTTCTGTACTCTTGTTACACGAATCATTCAGATTTTTTACCCTAGATTTTTAACTACACAAAAAATTTTAAACGAAGATCAAGCTTTAATCAACTGATATCGAAAATCCAAAAGTCAAAACGTTCATCCCTAAAGTAATTAATATACAAACCGCATGGATCAGCATTTAATGCATTGAAGAGTAGTGGGATCCTTAGGGATTTGCCAGGAACGCTGCATACAATGACGCATTACTCTAGAATCTTGACTTCGATCCCGCGTAGGTATAAGTGTACCGACATTGTTATTAAAATTGGATTTTGTATTGAAATTACTAAAATAGGTTTTGGCAGCTAAGTAATGAAGTGTTGCCGTAGGATATGAAAGATTATTGTAGTTAAAAGATTATAATTAATTCTACAAGACTGCCTCGGTGACGTAGTTTTATTACAATACGACTTTAATACTACTAACAGACGGTTAGATTTGGTATCATGCGACCAATTCGTCACGCGGTACAGTTTTCACGCCACACGATCGAACCGAACCATGCGATGTCCAGTTGTATGCAACCAAGTTTGATGGACAAGCCATCAAACCAGCCGTACCAACAATAATAATAATAATGTCCATCGAACCGTGCCCCAGACGATGCGATATGATTCGATGGCATACCATTTTAATGGTTCGGCTGTACCAAATCGCATCGTATGTGCCCACTTTAATGCTAAGGTCTCGGGTTCGATCCGCGAGTCGGACAAAGTGGTATTGGATTTTTCTATTCTTATATTGATAGTGAATACGCATGGTGCACAGTGGATGCACAAGTTGCGCCTCTGTCTACGCTTCGGGGATAAAAGGAGCGTGTGTGTGTAATTCAATATGAATACATATCGCGAAAAGTGGATGCACTAGTTGTTCCCTTTGTGGGTAAAAGACGTAACAGTGTGTGGCATGTGTGTCAGGGGGAGTGTGTATATGTAATTCAATTTGTTGTAAATTAAAATATTGTATAAAAATTTTAAATACTTGTGTGTATAATGTTTCTTTTTAACCCGATGTAGAGATATCCTAGAAATTTATGTAGTCTAAAATGTTACGCAGTCTCGGTCTTATTTCAATATTTGTAGTCTCTTATAATATCATAATATGAATCATGTTTATAATACGCACGGCGAACAGTGGATGCACAAGTTGCGCCTCTGCCTACCCCTTCGGGGATAAAAGGCATGAGCGTGTATGTGTGTCATGTTTATAATAAATGTTAGATTCATTTCTGGGGATTAAAATATCATGTATATAGACATAACATTCCTATAAGAAAGAAAGAGAAAGATTTATTTCTGACCAGCTTTTGCCCGCGGCTTCACCCTCGTTAAAAAGTTTTTCCGGGACAAAAGTACCGCTTTATATTTTCCCGGGATTAAAAGTAGCCTATGTAATAATCCAGGACATGACCTACGCGTGTGCCAAATTTCATCGATATCCGTTCAGTAGTTTTTGCGTGAAAGAGTAACAAACATCCATACATACATTCGTAAAAACTTTCGCGTTTATACTATTAGTAAACACGATTTACATAACGCGGGTAGAATTAATTTACTATATGTAAAGGACATTGCAGCCTTTTCTTCGGAGACAAATCGAGCTATAAAGCAATACTTACAGTGCGGTATAAGACTTCTTGGGAAGTTGTATCTGAGTAGTTCCCTGGACAACTGGCATCGCGTGAATGTCTTTGCGTGAGCTTCTGATGCCGGGATCAGGTTTGAGGACAGCAGAAGCAGCATGAGATGCGCTGGCAGCGGCATTCTGGACAAAGGATATGATTTATGCTGATTATTTTTTTTAGCAAAGTCCATACTGCCTCGGTGGCATTTAGACATGGGCGCCGCGCCGGCGTTACGCCGCCGGGCAGGACCCGCGCGCCGCCGCCGCCGCCGCCTAACTTGAACGGCGTGGATTTTGTTAATACTTTTAATTTTTATTGTCAAATTTTATTAATGATTGGGTCTCTAATTTCATATATAGTTCGATGTAGACATGGGCGCCGCACTGGCGTGGATTTGGAAATCAAAAAACATTATTCTTCTAAAATTTTATTCATAGTTATTGGCCGACTTGGGTTTTTTAAAGTTAATAACAAAAAAACTACTATTAGTGTTAACGATTGTAAAAGGCATCTTGGCTACGGCCTCTGTGCTCACGCGCCCATACGCGGCTGCGCTCTTTCAAGCTTGCTGTCTAACCTAAAAGGTCCTGGCATCGCTAACTAGACTTTATGCCACGGAGTTATGTGGTCCATGATCCTTTACAGCAGTCCCTTTTCGGTCGAAACCTTGGACCTCCGAATCCCTCTGCAATGCTCTCCAGCGGAATCCGTAGCAGACAATAAGGGCGTACCACACGATCTTGTGCATGACTTACTTGTTGGTTAGATACCAGCCTAGGATCTGGACCCCAAAGCCCTACGGCCACCTTCCACTGGCTCGAGGAAGCTTTCACACACGAGCATCTTCAGGCTCCTAAATAGAGGCCAAGCGGGCTCCTTTCGGCGGAGTTACCATGGAGGATGTGGTCTCAGGCTGGAGACCCCGTCCTCGGTGCTCAGATGTTTTAATAGTGCACCCTGATTTCACCAAGGCGCGCCTTGGTGAAATCATCGTTGCTTCGCGAAGCAACGATAGTCCAACTATCAACTGACAAATGTACTTATCAGAGAACATTGTTTCGGAGAGTATCTGTGGTAGATCGTAGGTCATGTCTTTTCATTGTGATAACTGCCCAGCGGCGGTGTCTTACGGTTAGGTGCATGTGATCGTGTTTTACTGGTCCATGGTCGACTGGCGGAGGTTCTAGATTGCAGAGGCTAATTTTTTCGGAGTAATCCTCCATCAGAAAGAGAGTGCTATGAGAGATCGATAGCGGGCCAATCATTCTGCCATCAGAGACGTTAGAGACTCCTGGTCCTGACCTCTGAATTGCCTCGGGCGTTTAGGGAAGTTTACTACAGCATCCCCGGTCTGTCGTAAAACATGACTAATAGGGGCTATCGGGCGATCGTGGGGTCTCTCGAACCCATCATAACCGTCCACTCGGCCTTTGAGGTTGCAATATACGGTTCAATAGGTATATAACCTAACACTTATTGGAGTTTTAGCTAGCCTTAATTGAGAGCATAGCGATTTCATGCCATTTAAAGGAGGAGGCCTCTCGCTGTCGCTGTGTTGCTAACCAAGACCATACCAAGAGATCTTAATGTTTGATGGCCTACGAGTACGAAGGTAGACCTCTTATGAAAAGAGATGGTGCAGGAACACGAAAGGTCGGACTCCTCAGCAGTAGAGCAGCAGTAGAGACATTTGAGGCATGAGATGGAGAACTGAATATTACCCGTCCTTTCGAAGGAGATTTGCGGATCAAATGATTAGGCGCACATGACCATGGGATCATGAAGCCGTCCCTGATGCAACAAAGTGCTTTGGTATACATTTAGTATGCCGTGGTAGTTTACAATGGCGCTAAACCAAACGTTGACGTCGGTGACATTAGCTTTGTGAGGCTCCTTTTATTTTCCACTCTTCTCTCACCCGGGCCTAGCGGCGACTGCTCAGTCGTCGCGGTTGACAAAGGGCACATACAAAAAGGCCACGTGCAAACATCTGCCCCTGGAGCCCTGCGTTGGCTAAGGCCGCCACTATCAAGAAGTAACATTAAATATTTTTTTAAGACCCCTTAAGCACGAGGCCGTCGGCGGCTACCGACGCCTAACGCCGCCACTAGTAGTTTTCATAGACTAAAAGACTCGGTCTAGCTTGGTGTGTAGCCCGATGCTTACCATCTCTATAAGTGGCGTAACGCTAGGTCGTAAAGGCAGTGATAATGATATAACCGCGCAGTCATTTTTGATAACGGGATGGAAGCACCAAAGGGCGTTAATCGGTATCATTCATTATATAAGGTCATTTCACCTTCTCCGGGAATCAAGATAAAGACTCGCGAGTGCCATGGAGCATGAGTCTTTTGTTATTATTGTTTATCGCGGAGAAAGTGACTTCTTACTACCGCCCAACCTTCAAGAGGGGCGACTGAGCGGTTATGCTGGGTTCACCGTGCCTTACGACCCGACGTTGAGCCGCCTGGAGAGATGGAACCATCGGGTGAACGCCCAACGTTTGTACAACGCACGGCATGCAAACCAAAACTCCGCTGTGGCCATCTTCGGCGCATTAGGGACGGCTGCGGGCTTCCTCTGACGGAAGTATATAAGTTGTCGTCCTCAATTGCCCCTGCGCGGTGCCGCCTAGTGCGGCCCATCTCCTGTTGTGTTGGGCTCAGAAGCTCTCGCGCACCGAAGGACGCCCTCTGCGTCAACGGCAGCGTGAGGCCTACCTGCCACGCTGCCGTCCATCTAAGGGATTGCCACAATGTGCTAAAAAAACACAAAACTAAAGACGGGCAACCCCCCTGCCACCCACCTGGGATCCCCGGTGGCTCCTATTAGTCGCCTTTTACGACAGGCAAAAGGCAAAGGCGATACCGCGGTGGAATTTTCCAAACGCCCCCAATCTACAGGGCGGATGGAACATGGGTCCTGAAGGGATTTTTATACCGATAAGTTAATTGGTTAGTGCTACCAACTACCTACGAACATGTAACTGAAGAATTTATATGTGGCCTATATATTCAATATTCATTAAAAAATCCACGCCGCCGGCGCTACGCCGCCGCCGACCAAAATTTACCAGCACGCCGCCGCCGGATTTTTCCTAGGCGGCGCCCATGTCTAGTGGCATTATGTTGCGTGCGTGGTACACCGCTCTGAGGTTCTGGATTCGAATCCCGGGTCTGGCAAATTGATATTGTGTTTTTCTGCTAAGCACCAGCCCGTAGTCTGGAATTCGTTATGGCAATATGCTCGACCCTTATATCGGAATACGCATGACAAAAAATGGGTGCCTGTCTGCTTGCCAGGGGATAAAAGTGTGATGTGCTCTATTTCTATCGTCTGTATGCACGATTTGAAGGGCATTGTAGCCAGTGCAACTACAGGACATAATGAGACTTAACATCTTATGTCTCAGGATGACGAGCGCAGTGGAATGCCACACAGTACTTTGTAACTCAAGGTGCTGGATTGTGTTTCTACTGTTTATGGGTGGTCGTAAAGCTTACCTTCAGGCGAACGGCATACTCGTCGCGTCATTCAATGCCATAAAAAAGTGCTTTTTTCTATTTTCACCTACTAAACACATTGATGTATTAAAAAACCCACTAAACATTATCAAAAACTATTCAGCTGTTTATGTGCAGAGCCACAAATCAGCTTTACAATACTAAAAGGTTAGGTTTTTATCATAATTATTTGTTTAAAAACCTAAACGTAAGGTATCCTATATAAAATACCGCTTATGCAATACAATGCAATCAGCCCTGTATTATATACTGCCTACTGCTGAGCACGGGCCAGCGAGGCTACTGCGAAAAATGAAATCCGAAACGTCGGTCCGAAACGAAGAAACGACGAACTTCGGATTTAACCTTACTACCAAATTACTTCGGATCCGTAACCGTTACTTTCGGATCCATAAACCTTTCGTGAAATTGAGGTTATGATCCGAACGAAGAAACGACGTATTTTATGTCAAATCGGTTTTCAAAGTAGGGCCAACGAAAGTAAAAATGTCATTAGTGTCAAAATCCGAACATCGGATCCGTCTTCGAATCCGTCATCGGATCCGTAACACTTCGTAGTAAGAAAACGTGCGATCCGACACCCGAAACTACGGATTGCGTTTTTCGCAGTAGCCTCTCAGTGCCGGATTAGCCCATAAGCAAATTAAGCAATTGCTTAGGGCATCACGTCTTGGGCGGCACCAGAAACAGCACAAAAAAATGCTAGCACATAAAAGTAAAGCTGTTTGAAAATCCGCACGATTTAAGACTGATGTTAGTTTACTTATGGTAGGGGGGCCCAACAGGCGTGAATTGCTTAGGGCATCAAGTTGTCTTAATCCGGCACTGGCACGGGCCTCCTCTACTACTGAGAGGGTTAAGGCCATAGTCCACCACGCTTGCCTAGTGCAGGTTGGCAGACAGGCACATACCTCCGAAATTCAGAGAACTCAGGTATGCAGGTTTCCTCACAATGTTTTCCTTCATCGTTAAAGCGAGCGATAATTCACAATGAATACACACATAACTTTATAGAAAATTACAAGAGAAACCGCTTATACGTTCTTTGAAACCATAAATGTTAAGCTTTCCATTCAACGTCTTAATTAGAACGGAGTCTAAAATAAACACGTAAGAAAACTCAACACAAACCACGGTAAAGCGACATGAAGCAATTTCGCCCACATTGACATTACCGCAGTATTATCAAGGAGGTTATATGGAACCTCATAACTGTTATGTGTTTTTAAACAGCTTCACCGGGTTGTCTCCGGGCTAAAATGTTATACAGGACTAGTACAGCAGCTCTTAATTTATTTTTTATGCGGAGAAAGTGACTTATTAGTACCGCCCAGCGTTCAAGGCGAAACGACTGAGCAGTTATGTTGGGTTCACCGTGCCTTACGACCCGACGTTGAGCCGCCCGGAGAGATGGAAACCGTCGGGCGACCGCCGGGCCGGGTCCCTAACCTATATAAGGCACGGCATACCAACCAACACTCCGCGGTGGCCATCTTCGGCGCATTAGGGACGGCTGCGGGCTTCCTCCGACTCACGTCTAAGTTGTCGTCTGCAACCGCCCCTGCGCGTACCGCTATTGCGGTTCGTCTTCTGTGACAGCTCCACGCGCGAGAAAAAAAACCGGGATAAAAGTCTTGGTTTGAATTTTTCCGGGATAAAAAGTAGCCTATAGCACTCAGAAGTAATGTATCTTCCTATTAGTGAAAGAATTTTCAAAATCGGTCCAGAAATTTTGGAGGTTATCCATTAAAAACAAACAAACAATCATATTTTTCCTGTTTGTAACATTAGCGTAGACTATATATTTTCGAGAAGAGTGGCCTACGACGCGCTATTTATAGGCACTTGCCGGCCGTCCCTGCATTTTAAATCTGTAATATCTACGAAAATATTTATTTAATTTACTTGCTACAAAGGGCTATATTGATCTATATTAATTGCACAATGTATTTAAGGTATTTATTTGCATAAGGATTAATGTTGTATTGCATAAAATAGCTTCGTAAATAAGCTTTTATTTCTCGTAAAAAGTAAAGGATAAAAAATGGTTATTGTGGGTTATCCCTAAGAGATAGACATATACCATCGCAGACTTTTTTGTAGAACTTTTTAAGGTGTAACAATACTGTCGTACATTATTTTGATCTATCTCCTAGGGTTTAGCCAGCGTTTGCAATGTAGGCGCAAAGAAATGTGTTCATTTACGACATCACATTAGAAATATCTAAAATTAACAGTGTTCCTGTACTATATTATGCATGTATTATACATAAAAACCTTCCTGTTGAATCACTCTATCTATTAAAAAAACCGCATCAAAATCCATTGCGTACTTTTAAAGATCTAAGCATACATATGGACATAGGGACATAGGGACAGACAGCGGGAAGCGACTTTGTTTTATACTATGTAGTGATAGTGATAGGATCAATAGTTCATCAAAATTAATTAACTAAACCAATTAGTTAAACTAACTAGTTAATTAATTAATTAACTAAACTAACCAGTATAGCATAGTTAGTATATACCAGTTTATCTTAAGATTTACTGATATAAGAGCTTTTATAGTATCATATACATAAAGCACTCATACGAAACTATATTAAATCAGTCCATTTGAACAAAGACAGTTTCTGTATCATTTGTAAGACGAGACGTGTTGAAGTTTGCACTGCGCTTGTAACTCTCCTGCCCCCTTATTCTCTATGACACGCGTTATTTTCATCGCTCGTAACAAGCGCGTAACGTAACTCATCGCGTTTATTACTATGGAAATTGGCATACAGAATACCATTTTACGCACATTACACGAAGTGAACGTGACGCGGCCGCGTTACGAGTTGACAATGTCATAGAGAATCATGCCTCTGTTTCAACTATTTGCATCTTTAATGATGCGTTTACACAGTTTGAAACTGCCATGGATGCTGCATAATAAAGCAAGGAGATGCTATTATTGTCGCACGGCAAAAAATGAAGCACGTGCCGATACAATGACGTGCCGTCAATAATTCGATTCTGTTTTTTCTTTTGAGACTCAATGGTTTAGTAATATTTCCACCTATTTTTCATTTCGTTTTAATTTTGCTAAAATTGACAGTTGCTCAACTCAATGTTGAAGAAACTCGCAACTACTAACTTAACTGATTTGCGTTTTTTTAAAGCAGTCTAATCAACTTTATGGAATATAAAGTCTATTATAAACCAACAAATAAAATTTCAATTTATATAAGAGTTTTTATCATTAAAACAATATTGTCAATCCAAACATTCCCGAAAAAACGCAAGATTCATTTCGCCATTTGAACTTGGAAATATTTATTTTGGAAAGACCTCAGCATTTGTAATTTCACGTGGAGGCAAACAAAAGCCGGTCTCAGAATAAATATGAGAATAATAACAGCGGCTAGACGAGAGAAATGAGGGGTTCCATCGACCGAAATGAATTCTGTTAAGCGGTCTGTACACGCTTGTGTTGACTACCGAAAATATGGTATACTAGTGGTGGCTTGAGGCGTTGCTTGTGTGAAAAGCCTTTTTGTTACAAAAGTCCCTAAAACTAAGTACGACGCGAGCGCCATCTACTTAAAAAATCAGATTAAATATATCCATTATTTGATATTTCCCATGGGAGCAAATTACTGGGAAAAAAAGTAGCCTATCTGTTAATCAAGGATATGATTTACCCGTGTCCCAATCTTCAGCCACTTTGTTTCTGCGTTTACTTTTAACAAACATACAAATAACCAAATATTCAAACTTTTGCACATTTAATTTTTAACCGACGAAAAAAACGGAGTAGGTTCGCATGTTAACGTGTATTTTTTTATGTATGACCACGCATAACTTTTTACAGAGTATACAGATTTTAATAATTATTTTTTTATTGGATAGGGTATGCCTCGAAATTGGTCCCATGTAAATTTCGAAAAGGGGTGATTTATTGTTTACTCACAGATTTTAATGCTGAGCTGTGTATAATATAATAACCATGTAGTTTATAGCCACAAAAATATAGATAAGATACGAAAAGACTAGTGGTCGTTCGCAGATTCGCTCGGGTAAAACACCTTTTCCAGAATAAACTTAATAACACTAAGGGTTACTCGCAACTTCCCCTGCAAAAGTTTTCTAGCTCTAAAGTTTTAATTGTGCAGCTTTCAGGGATTAAAGGATCTTTTCAATCAAGGCTATGGTCGATCTACATATATGTAATTTTAACTTATTTAAAAGTGGTCGGTAATTAGGAAAAATATCTTCTAAGATCTAAAATTCTGGGAAAAATAATCGATTAAGTTATCGGTTATTTTGCCCCGATTTTTTTACAAGATGTGGTCTTTCCTTATTCTATATTTCATCGAATTCCGTTGAGCCACAATTTACTCCAATAAATTATCTAATGTGCTAACTTAATATAACACACACACACACACACACACAATGCTTGGCGACAAAATATACATCGCGATAGCCGATACCTACTCTCCATTCCGACTTTCATAAAATACAGACGGCTACAAGGCTTAAATTTCCAACATCGTTATTTAGGTCATGCAATAAAGTTCCGTATAGCTACGTTAAATTAAGCTATCCCATAGATTGACTTATTACTGCAATACTGCATTTTAAACCTTATTATCATTCGCATCGATGTGATTAGTTGAAAGCGTGAACCGAGATGTTGACCGAAATTGTGAACGTTTGGAGATTTGGATGTTTGTTAGTAAAATGCAAAACTGCCGTACTGATTATGATAAAATTAGTGATGATAACGTATATCTCTGAAAGTATGCAGTGGGATTTTTAAAATATAAAAATCTTACTTATTAGATTTTCTTGCTTCTTCGCCCGAAAGAGGTACAAAATTTAGCTATATGTTTTCCTGGGATAACAAGTAGCCTATTTTCTTCTTATATTTACGCCTTTTATCCCCGAAGGGGTAGGCAGAGGCGCAACTAGTGCACCCACTTTTCGCCATTATTCCGTCCCATGATGTGATAGGGGGCGAGCCTATCGACATATCGGGCACAAATTCCAGACTCCGAGCTGATACTGAATAGAAAAACTCAATATCACTTTGCCCGACCCGGGGATCGAACCCGAGACCTCAGCTTTGCAGTCGTACTGTAATACAACTACGCCACCGAGGCACTCTCACATTTTGTGAGAGCAGTTTCACATTTAACCAGAATAATACCTTAAAAGATTACACAAAAAGTACAATAAAATTGAATTAATGTATCAATGGCTTCAAAAAAAAATTTTTTTTTTCATATTATGAATTGATGTTGTTAGAACCTTAACTTTTTGTTTTCCAGGACCAAGGTACGTACAAATATTCGAGGCATAAAAAATTTGAAAAATCTAAATTACTTTTTATGTTGAACAACACCTTCTTTTTCCGTCAGGGGTTAAAAAGTACAAAATCGCTAGCTGAGCTATGAACATAAGCCATATAATATTTTCGTACTGTCAGCAAAAAACAAATATTCACTCCTCAGCTGGTCAGCATTTGGCAAATAAAGAAATCCATGCGAATCACATTTCTTCATGTCCTAATTCGGTTCTGTTAATCAATCAGTGAATTGAGATCACCTTCATCTATCTGAGCGCTCGGCGACGTAAACACGTTCAGTGATTGACCAATGTTTGATATTTGGATCAAATATTTTATGAAACGACGGTAATTATGAGGTTTCTTTTGTTGTAATTCGAAATTCAAACACGGTAATCACGACTGTTTCATTTTTGAAATTCCAAATTTAAACATGACAATTATGAACGTTTTTCTGGTAACTACTCAAATATCCCACACCACAAGTAATGGGGTCATTAAGATTAAGATCTCAACTTAAATACTTCCCTTTATTTTAAGTATGAAGCGTGTCAAGAGCAACGCCTAGACAAATTGTTATTTATAATTGCTTTAGAAAATCAGTGTGCCTGTTGCCCTACAGAATGGTGTAAGATGAACGAAAAACAACAGCCCGTGGCGCGGCGCAGCACCGTACTATAACTTGCTCTCGTCCGGTGAAACAAAGTTCCACGGTTTGGAATAGGGGCGCGTTCAGAATGACATTATTTAATTTTGTAGTCAGTTTGTACATAATCGTTTTTTAACACTGACTCCATTATTTTTATGCACGTGTAAAGAAGTTTTGATCGTCAATGTGGGGTTTTGTGTTTTTTATAGTATATATACATATATATACATACATACACTCACGCCTATTATCACCGAAGGGGTAGCCAGAGGCGCAAATAGTGCACCCACTTTTCGCCATTATTCCGTCCCATGATGTGATAGGGGGCGAGCCTATCGCCATATCGGGCACAAATTCCAGACTCCGAGCTGATACTGAATAAGAAAAACTCAATACCACTTTACCCGACCCGGGGATCGAACCCGAGACCTCAGCTTTGCAGCCGTACTGTAATACAACTACGCCACCGAGGCAGTCAGTCTTTTATAATAGGGTGATATTAACACCATATTAGGTATTTTTTTAATGTTTTCTTTAACTGACGGATATCGTGGTAGTTTTCATTTATTTTAATACGAATTGATAAAGTCAAATTTCTATACCCTCAAATAATTTAATGAGCAGTAACAATGACATCAATGAAGTGACAAATGTGTTAAGCCCATACTCCAAATGAAATGTTTTTTTAACTAAATATCATGTTCCACACCAATTTTCTTATTTTTAAGGTAAAAAGGAACACTCATAGGATCAATTTGTTGTCTGTCTGCCTGTCTATCTAGGCCCGTTTTCTCAGTAAAGCGTAGAGATATCAAGTTGATATATATATCAAATTCTTGGATCTACGATCGATTTCAGTGGTAAAAAAATCAAAAGATATGACCGTTCATGTCGCTTATTTTCGCATATTTTACGATTTTTCAATAGAATGATAACTTATAGCCTATAAGGTACTTCCCGTTGACTTAGGACGGTATTAATAAATGAATCTCAAGTTTGAGTTACATCTCAAGTAGCCATAATGTATTGAACTCTTCATACATTATGTCTACTTGAGATGTAACTCAAACTTGAGATTCATTTATTAATACCGGCCTTAGAATCATGAAATTTGGCAGGTCTTCCAGCACAAGTAAAAGTTAAAAACTGTAAATATGTACTTCAACAACAAAAAAAGTTAATTTAGCATTACAAACTTTTGAAATTTGGCGAACTATTGAACTTAGATAGGTATTTTATTTACAAGTTTGTACGGAATCCTCGTAAGTCAAACTCACACTTGTCAGTTTTTTTTATAGATGATATCGTGCAAATCCTAATTGTGTTTTATATAACTGGACGACGACTGTAGCTTTTAGAATCAAACGATTAACTACTCTATATTATTGCCGAAAGAAAATTCTAATAAAAGAACAGTATGGACGCGGGCGGCGGGGCGCGGGGTGAATACAAAGCACCGAGCGCATAACGCACCTTCGCTCATCGTTTTAATTGAGTTTCAAGTTTTGAAGCCATGTTCCGGACCACTTCATTGTTACCCAAACGGTTTTATTTTCCGGTGTATGTTATGCGCCGCGACATCGCCTCGCTCAGTGTATTCTACCGTCTGTATCATGGTGAGTGCTCTGAAGAATTGTTTAACCTTATCCCCTCCTCTCCTTTCGTAAATAGAACCACGCGTGCTGGCTTGCGGAACCACAGCTTAGTGGTCTGTTCCATCCCGGCTCGAACCAAAAGGTTCAGCAATTCATATTTCTGCCGCACCATTAAGCTGTTGAACAGTTTGCCAGCGTTCGTGTTAGTTAGTGTTCCCTCCTTCCTACGACTTAGGATCCTTCAAGCGGAGCGTGAAGAAGCAATTAAGCAGGCCGGCATAACTGTGCCGACCGACCAGGTATGTTTATCTCTTGCCGGTCGACATAACTTTTTGGGCTTCACTACATTTACCATCAGATGCAGTGAAGCCACTTTGTCGAGTCTTCGATAACAAAAAAAAAAAATCTATATAACAACCCAGTGGGTTTAAAATGTGACAAAAAAAACTCGATTGAGACTTGGTTGGGATTGGTTGAGACACTAACACGTGACTGACGTCTTGGTCTCTCGATCAATCACATACATCAAAATTTAACGACATGGTCATATGAGATGCGTCTTTTCGACACATTATAAGCCTACTGTTTCTAATGCTGGGAGCGAGTTTTAGTACTGAGAGGATTGGTTTTGTCCAGCATGCTTATTCGTGATGGAATTTTGAAATTCGTATGTGGCAAGTTTGTGGTGAACGATTAGATGATTTATAGTTAGAAATGCAAAAACACCACAGGATTTAATGTTTGCATAATAGATCATGGTTCACATTACTAAAGTAATTTTTATATGGGAAACTTTGCCTTTTATTTAGTCAAAGGTGAGACGAGGAAGATCGGATGGAGTCGTGATGAGATAAAAACAAATAGGTAATACGTTGTTTAAATTTTTATTGGGCGATGTATTACGTAACTTGGAGTGTTTTTTTTATGTTAATTAATAAACGACTTGGATTCTTCAGTAGATTGCGAAATCGACCAATCCTAAAAGTTTGAAAACTAAAATGTTCGTATTTTGATTGTTTTGTTTTTAGATCAAAGCGGAGATAGCTTTTGGAATGGTTTATAATTTTTATCATCACTACATAGTATAAAACAAAGTCGATTCCCGCTGTCTGTCCCTTTGTATGCTTAGATCTTTAAAACTACGCAACGGATGTTGATGCGTTTTTTTTAATAGAGTGATTAAACGGGAAGGTTTCTATGTACTTTTAGCCCGAAAAAACTTATTAACGCGGGCGAAGCCGCGGGTAGAAGTCTAGTACTTGATAATAGACATAAAATTCAATATTATTAAAATCAATAAGGACAGTTTAATACCTGCGTCATATTCGTATTATGATTGACGTATTTCCAGGATCGATCATAGGATAGCTTTTGCGATTGTTTATTCTATTCTTAATTTAAAATTCGAGTTCTAGATAATAAATATTCAATTACCTTGATATTATCGGGGAGTGGTAGGCTAGTGTCTCGCCGGCCTGCAGGGAGCCCTTTGGGTACGAGCGCCACTGTTACCCAATTATTCACTTACTTCCACTTTAAAATGCAATTATTAAGGGGAAGGTCTTCAAGAGTGCAAGGAGATAAGGCGAAGTTCTTAGAAATTTAAGAAGTGTTTTTATATATTTAATACATTGTGGAGTATGTTTTACTTTGGTTTGGTATTATTCAGAGGTGGGTCTTTAAGAATGCAAGAACTTAAGGTGAAATTTTTTATGATTGTGAGTATTATTTAATATATTTTTAAATACAGGCACATAATATTACATGAAGTATACGGGTGGAGTTAACGTTTGATTATTATTTTCTTTCTGAAACATTGAACTAAAAAAAAAAATTGGCAGAATTTATTTTGATTCATAATATTATGACATGAGTAAGTATATATCTATCAAAATGACTGTGAAAATTGAATGAATTTTAAAAAAATATGTATCAAAAACCTGCGACTCGTTTGTCCCGCAAACAAAGTAAAGTAAATGCATACGTTTTTATAGCCCTCGTGGCGCGGTGAACGATTAGCGCGCTGTAAAAACCATGCGTCCATAAGCCGCGGATTCAATTCCCCAAGCCGATTCATACGTTTGTGTAGTCACTAGGTACTATTTTCGGGTGTATGCGTGCTGTATGCTTGGTGGAATTAAATTAATTATTTTCTCGAAACTTATGTACAATCAGCGGCTGTGTAGCTGAACAAAATCTAAATTTCAAATCGCCTATATACGCGTTAAGTTAAAGTAAAACATTTTTTTTCGTCGTTTGAAGTAAAGTAAATCTCTTTGAGTTTATTTTTGTGAAGAGAAAAAAAGATTAGTAAGAACACAAAAGTATGTGGGCAATTTGAAATTTTGAATTTGTACAGGTATTTATGCCGCTGACTGTATTCAGTCAATAACTTACAATTAAATATCTACAATGCAAAATAGAAAAAATATTTTAACTGGTGACATGAATGTAACTTCACTTCATAGAAAAAGTCTGACTTCGCTGATTGTTGTGTCTTTTGAATTTTCCTTTCTAAATGCTACAGGATTGTTCTATATCATTTACTTATTACGCATGTTCCGGTGAATTAAACACCTCCGTGTTATTATTCGGTCTTTGTGTTGTTCTGACTTTGTCTACTGGGGTTTTTTTTTATGAAAACAGTAGCGAACCTGATGGTAAACGTCACAACTGGTCTTGAGATGCAACTTGGCAACACCATCAGAACTTTTCAAAGGGCTGCACTGTCTCATTACCAAGAGATTTGAATCTCATAATTGCCAATAATTGCTGCAATGTCCTATAAACCGAAACCTCAGAGAAAGTATAATTCTGAAGGCTTATAAGTGCTTTTCCATTAATTTAAGGCTGACAGCGCATCCATTCTGGAACTACTGTTTATGGAATGTACAGATCACTTATTAGGACCCACTGGTGGATGTAAAAAATATTATACACTAACTTTTACCCGCGGTTCCGCCGGCGTTAAAAAGTTTTTCCGGGATAAAAGTCCCACTTTATGTTTTTCCGGGATAATAAGTAACCTATGTGTTAATCTAGAATATGATCTATTCGTGTGCCAAATTTCATCGAAATCTGTTCAGTAGTTTTTGCGTGAAAGAGGAACAAACATCCATACATCTATACATTATTACAAACTTTCGCCTTTATAATATTAGTAGGATTGGACTTCGCATTGTTCATGTAGTATAACTTTTGATTCCTTGTTAATATTTTAAGGAAACATTAATTGCTGAAAAGTCAAACTATGTTTATCTCTTTCTGTCTAACATTAAATATGTTCAGTAGAAAGAGACGTAAAATTTGCTAAGAAGATTTTCTCCGTATAATTTCTTACACACACATTTAAGTCACACAAAGTTAAACACTAATGCCTTTTAATTATTTTTTGTCTAAAAGAAATACTTTAAAAATGGAATTTAGATATACAAACATTTTAACAAACTCTCAAGAGAATTGTAGAGACTTTGTAAAAATAACGATTTTTCCTAATTAATAAATGGAACTTTTTATTTTTAGTTCATTATCGTTGGCTTATAATACGAAATGGAACAAGTCCCTCGATGTCTTCGAACAAAAAGCGGTTTAAAAATGTACGTATATGGCATGTAGCCAAGAACAAAAAATATTCTTGTATGAAGATGTTTATATGATCTGGAAATTGTTCCCAGTCTGGGAAATTGGATTAAAAGCCTATTGTATTTTTTATGCTCGCGGCTCCGCACGCGTGAAAAAGTTTTTCCGGGATAAAAGTCCGGTTTTATGTTTTCCGGAGATAAAATGTTGCCTATGTCCTTACTCAGGCTCTAGACTATCTGTATACCAAATTTCATTTAAATCCGTTCAGTAGTTTTGGCGTGAAAGACAGACAGACAGAGTTACTTTCGCATTATCAATACTGGTATGGATTTATGGAAAGCCTAACTTCCTATGTGGGCAGTGCTACACGCGCAATCGAAGCACATTAACGCAGATGGCAACCCTTTGCAAACGTGAACAAATTAAGGGTGATATTAAAAAATCAGTCTTATGTTTGAGTAAGATCTTCAGTAGACATTTATCGTATTAGTTTATTTAATAAACGAAGCCTACGAGCTTGTTCTCAACTGAGTAAGCGCTGTCACATAAACCAAACTTAGATGTCAAAATTCGTCACATATTATAACTTAAACAATTGTTTATCAATTATCGTTCGCTTTAACGGTGAAGGAAAACATCGTGAGGAAACCTACATGCCTGAAAATTCTCCATGAGAATTTCGAGGGTGTGTGAAGTCCGCCAATCCGCACTAGGCCAGCGTGGTAGACTAAGGCCTAAAACCCTCTCAGTAGTAGAGACCCGTGCTCAGCAGTGGGCAGTATATAATACAGGGCTGATTGCATTGCATTGCATTGTAACTTAAGATGTCATTTGAACTGATGTTACTATGGGTTTAAAGAGCGACTATCTTAATATGTTTACCTTGATCTGACAGCGCCTCAGCTAATAGCGAGCTTGCTCTGCTATGCTCTAAAGTGTGATATTAGTTGTGACGCTATTAAGTCAAAGGCAACATCTGAAAATCGATACTATTTAACAAACAGATATCAACATCTCAAGTGATATTAAGTCTCAATGTATGACGGAGTTTGAAAGCTGAGTTTTGTTTATTAAACAGCGCTGACCAGTTTTAAACGAGAACTCAAGTTTTATTCATAAATAGCCCAATAGCATAAAAGTCTATTCAAGTTTCTACTCAAAGATACGATTGGTTTTTTAGCACGGCTATTAAAACGGCGTTTAAAAAGTCCTATATACATAAATCGGATTGCAAATTAGACCGGCTACAGATCTGTGTATACCTCGTGCCTTGTCACAAACATTAACACTTACTTGATATATTGTGGAGAATGGCGTCCAGAATACGTTGGTCTCAACCGCTTGTGTAGCGCGAATTAACATTTACACGTACAGCAAAATTTGCAGGTCTTGTTATAATGGTTGATGTGATCTTAAGGTGTGTGCACAAGGGTTGCTTGGTGTAGGATAATGTTATGTTGGTTATCGAATATATTTCAATTTAATTCGGTTTTTATCAGTCGCCTGCCTAACGTTTACTCTAGAGGAGTTTCAATCCCAGGTAAATTTTGGTAAAAGGACAAATAAACATTAATCTGATACCGTAACCTGGGGATCGATATCAGGACATCGGACTTCCCAGTTCACAGCCTATTTATGCCACCACTAACCCAATGGTGCGATAAACATTTCTTGGACCATATGACGTATTATATCAGCTTTTATTCCCCAAAATTATACGGCAGGACCATATCTCCGGTTAAAATTTCATATGCTAGCGACGACTTAGCATCATCAAAATAAAATGTGCAAATATAGTCTAGTTGGGAATGGAACAGTCTACTAAGACGAATGTCCGCAGGCTCAAAACCTAAGGCGCACAGTACCGTTGTGTTATCACGGTAAGACTGTAGTGCTGAGATCCAGGTTCAACCTCCGAGTCGGGTAAAATGATATTGGGTTTTTCTATTCAGTATCAGCCTGGAGTCTGGAATTTGTGCCCGATATGGTGATAGGCTCGCCTGCTATCACATCACGGGTTGGAATACCCTCGGTGAAAGGTGAGTGTACTAGTTGTGCCCCTGCCTACCCTTTCGGGGATAAAAGGCGTGTGTGTATGTTTTATATTATAAAATAGACTTAAATATTATTACATTAATATATATTATATACTAGCTTTTGCCCGCGGCTCTGCGCGCGTGAATGAGTTTTTCCGGGATAAAAGTCCCGTTTTATATTTTTCCGGGATAAAAAGTATCCTATGTGCTAATCCAGGACATGATCTACCCGTGTGCCAAATTTCTTTGAAATCCGTTCAATAGTTTTTCTGTGAAAGAGGAACAAACATCCATACATTCTTACAAACTTTCGCGTTTATAATATTAGTAGGATTTAAAGTTATTTGTATAGCGTCGTTCCACAGAAAGAAGCCGTCTTATTCGTTGACAATACATTACCACAAACTGCTCTTGTGCCAACAGAATCCATCGCTCTTTGCAATTTCTATCAGCTGTTTATACAGCGAACGGGCGCGTTTCACTCCATTTTCACCTTTAACAATAATAAATAGTGTATTCTTTGCTTTTCAAGTACTGAATAAATTGGATAAATAAAGCTAAAAGCTAACGTGGTCTAAAGCTAACGTGTACATGGAACTTTGAAAATCCTACTTAATATTATAAACGCGAAAGTTTGTGAGAATGTATGGATGTCTGGATGTATGGATGTTTGTTACTCTTTCACGCAAAAACTACTGATTGGATTTCGATGAAATTTGGCACACGGGTACATCATGTCCTGGATTGACACAAAGGCTACTTTTTATCCCGGGAAAATGTAAACCGGGACTTTTATACCGGAAAATCTATTTAACGCGGGCGGAGCCGCGGGCAGGAGCTAGTATTATATTACCAGCCCTGTAGTATATACCGCCCACTGCTGAGCACGGGCCTCCTCTACTACTGAGAGGGTTTTAGGCGTTAGTCCACCACGTTGGCCCAGTGCGAGTTGGAAAACTTCACCACACCTTCGAAATTCTTATAGAGAACTTCTCAAATATGCAGGTTTCGTCACAATGTTTTCCATCACCGTTAAAGCGAGCGATAGTTGACAGAAATACTTTTTTGAAAAGTCAGAGGTGTGTGCCCTTGGGTTTTGAACCTGTGGAAATTCGTCTCGGTAGTACGTTCCACTCCCAGGCTAACGCCGCTTTTTACTAGGCTAACAACGCACAACACCCGCGTGGGACATTTTCCAGTATAAAAGACTCTATGTGTTTTCACAGGACACTAAGTAGTATATATTTCAATCAAATGGCCTATCTATATGCCAAATTCCGTTCAAATCCATTCAGCCGTTTTTCAGATTACTTCGAACGAATATAGCATTTTTATAAATTTTCTCATTAATATTAAATAACACATTAATTTGAAACTTCTGCATTACATATGAACGAACCTTTAGAGGTTTTGGCACCAAATATTTTATTAGATGGGTCCTTACGGCCACGCGTCCCCGTTTACCAGGAATTATCTCCATAATGGTGTCTAGCTATTTATTTATTAACAGCTCGTCTCCTAACAGTTCCTTTCATTGTCCCATTATATTAATGTGTCTTGAATCCTATTCATCATGATTTTACATGATTGTGTAGCGTTAACATAATACATTTTTCTAACACAACCCCTTTTGTCGGTAAAACGACTACAAATATTACAATTAGCGTACCTTTTTGATATCTAGTTCCAAATATTTTTTTTAATATAATAAAAAAACTTGTAATCCGATGTTCCAAATTTGAAACATGTTCATTTGTTCAAAACATACAACGTTATTTACTAACAGTGTTGGAATTATAACAGTTTTGAAGATCTTCTAACTACGTCCTTACTATAACAGACATTTCTTGCTATTGTCGCATTAATTTTAGACTGCAGCTGAATTGGGTTAGTCACTTCATACCTTTTTGTCTGCTATAAAACCTCGAAACTATATTATTAAATTTTAATAGTTATTAGCCGACTTCATTACAAATATGTTCAGCTTACTTTTTAAATTTCGTAATCATCAATAGCCTGATTATTATTGTAATTAGAAGGGAGGGTTCTCTTTGCCTTTATGATTGTTATTTAATCAACCAATATTTCACAGAAACTCGATATATCTTACAATACCCTACCAATTAGTAGAGTATCGTATTCCTAGCAAACAATCGTATTTGTTCTACATTAGATTTGTAAGAAAACAAATAGCAAATCAGCGGTCCCCTCAGTGGGTCATCGTCCGTCCATCACCCAGTGCTATCAATAGCAGCGTAATTCACTCTTGTTCCCAACGTTTGGTTTGCCCTGGCAAGTTGGGAGCGATGAGCGGTTGGTCTACGTTTAAAATTTCGAATGAAATTGGTTTAAATATGTTGTTATTCTTTTTTTAAAATGGCTTCCATCGTTTATCAGTGACTACTATTGCTCACGGCTTCGCATACGTGAATTTTTTTTCCGGGATAAAAATATTTTTACGGGGTAAGAAATATTGGGGCGTATAGCACCCAGGAGTAATGTAGCTTCTTATTAGTGAAAGAATTTGCAAAATCGGTACAGTAGTTCCTTAGAGAGATTAGCGCGCTCAACCAAACAAACTTTTCAGCTTTATAATATTAGTATAGATTTCGCTAATGTCGAGTATAAAAAAGGTATGCAACCAGGTCGGTTAGGTTAGGTTGGAAATTCAAAATGATCGTTTTAAGTTGAATTTTCAATTGGCTTTTATGAATTGCTAATGTTTCTTCTAACGATTATTGATTTCCAATAGTGTTAAAGATTTTTATAATTCGTATATATTGTCTATTATAAAATTTATTATTATAGGAATTATTAGTTAAATGAAATAATTGAAGTTTAAGGACTTCTGGGTTGAGGTCAAAACAATACCTAGTAATCATTTATATGTTTAACAATAAAAACTTTGTAAATCTTATCTAAAAAAAAAAACACACACACACACACACACACATCACAAACGAAACAAGTAACAAATTTACACTGCATATCTGTATACAACCTCCATTCGCTCATATTGTACACCGCGAGGCGACACCGTCGTCCGGCCGTCACTCAGTGGAAATACCCCATTATGTCGCAAGCACACGCACTGCAAAAGCAATTCTTCTACGAGCGGCGCGGATTATGACCGGAATTGCCTCTTAGCTGGTACTTATCCTATTCCCACTTATGTAACTTTATTATACTCTGTGTTACGTGACACTATGGAGTTGTTTGTATTAATTGTCTGTTGTATAGAGCCTATTACACATGTTACAAATAAATGTTTGATGATTATCGTATTAAATAGCTAATGGAGATCGTACTCATTTTATTACCATTTCTATTGAAGCAGAGATTGATACCAGCCTTGTATTATTATACTGCCCACTGCTGAGCCAGGGCCTCCTCTACTTATTTATTTATTTATTTGTATGGACAACAAAACAGATAACAATCGAATACATTGTGAGATACATGAACATAACATAATCAGTCTTATTCTAGATTGCAATCCTAACTATGTTGACACATAATTGTTACTAAATCTTTAGATCTAAACAGCTAAGCACTTAGCAGCAGGTGTGTGAATATAAAGAAGAAAAAATTACAATAATCTGGAACTATAATGACTAATGTAAGACAAACGATATGGGAGTTGTATCTGACTTTGGTGCTGAGAATATGTGTTTGACTGATCGTCGGAAAGTACTATACTTTGGAGTGTGTATATCAAGTGCGGAATGTTTTATAGATAATTCATTATACAGGCGGGACATTCTTGTAAGAGGATTATAATAAGATGTATTATTTTTGCATACTTGTAAGTTAAACTTCCTCATGGGTATACGCGGATTATACTTGGTGTTAAAATTTACTACTCTTAATAGGTATGGCGAGTCAAATTTGTTGTGGAGTAATTTATATAAGTGTAATAGATCTTGTTGCTTGCGACGAATTTCGAGTGGGGTTACATTAAATTTTAATAATCGGTCAACGTGATTAATGAGTTCGCGACCAAAACCACATCTGTAGCTCAGAATCTTGAGACACCTCTTTTGGACACTTTCAATATTTTCAGAATGAACAATGTAACACGGGGACCAAATAACAGCGGCTCTAGGCTCTCTACTGAGGGAGTTTAGGCCTAAGTCTACCACGCTGGCCTAGTGCGGGTTGGTTGACTTCACATACCCTCGAAATTCTTATAAGGAACTTCTCAGGTATGCAGGTTTCCTCACGATGTTTTCCTTCACCGTTAAAGCGAACGATAATTGATAAACAATACACACGTAACTTCGAAAAGTCAGAGGTGTGTGCATTGTGTTTAGAACCTCCGGACATTGTCTCGGCAGACCGTTCCATTCCCAACTAGGCTATCGTCCACTAGATTAGAGTGTGAGTTTTGTATTTAGCCGGCTTGTACATTTATGTTCCAAGTAGCATTTATCAGTTAGAAGATAGGCCCATAGTTTTTTTTAGCATTGAATGACGACACGAGCATGCCGTTCGCCTGATGTTAAACGACACGACCACCCATAAACAGTAGCAACACCATCCAGCACCTTGAGTTACAAAGTACTGTGTGCATTCCACTGCGCCCGTCATTCTGAGACATAAGATGTTAAGTCTCATTATGTCTAGTAGTTACACTGGCTATAATCTCCTTCAAACCGAAACACAACAGTGCATACACACTGCTGCTTGGCGGTAAAAATAGTCATTGCGGTGGTACCCAGACGGACTCTTACATATGAGAGACCTACCACCAGTAAAAGAGAGAGTTGCAGTTTTATTTTGGTATCACAATCTTTTATTGTAGTTATTATTTATGTCTTATCCTTTCTTCCAAGAAGCTTTAAAACAATATTGTGAACTGTTTTATATCCATTCCGATGTAAAGGAAGCTCATTTCTCGAAATCAAACATTTCATATTTATGCAATACGGTTGAGTAGTCGGGGATTTGCAATGCTGCCTACTCCCTTGGGGTAGACATTATAAAACATATTATATATTTATTGTACAAACTTAGCCTCGCGGGTTAATCTTTTGGGGGTAGGCAGAGACTATTGAGGTGTCAACCTCCTTGCCTCTAAATTGGTACACTAACGTGTCATACATTTTCTCCTGTCATCATTTTTAATCTCTAAATAAATGTAAATTTATCACCAAAGAGTTAGAATAACTTAACTTCGATAAGGTTATATCTGTCTCATGATGTGAAAGGGGATGAGGCTATCAAACACCCGATACCACCCTTATTACCAGCTGCAGTGGTATCACTTTGCCGTGCACGTGCATTATACATGGATACTTATTCTAAGCCTGGGGAGATGCGGAATAGTTATGTCGGACTCACCGGCCTCCGACCCAAATGCCACCTATGTCCCTGCGTATATATGCGATCTAATACCCTTCTGTGTCTAGGATGTGGGTGGTGTGCTGGTTGGCGACAGCGGTGGCGTGCGCGGCAGGGTGGGCGAGCGCGCAGTGGCGCTGCCCCGCGCTGAGCGCGCGTCCTGCCGCCGACTGTGCATGCGACCTGCCGCACACGCTACGCTGCGCCGGGGACCACACTGCGCTCCAGGTAATTCATACAGCTAATAATAAACAACTTGACCTGTTGATTGTAGATGTCTGACGGCGTATTAATCGAAAGGTTTGTACGTGAAGCAACTTTTGACTTCCACACATCGCTCAAGCCTCGACTACTGGGTCAAGTTGTTTGACAGCTCTATAAATGACTATAAACTCTATAAACATCTTGAGGAAACCTGCATATCTAAGAAGTTCTTTATAAAAATTCCGAAGGTATGTGAAGTCTACCAACCCGCACTAGGCCAGCGTGGTGGACTAAGGCCTGAATCCTCTCAGTAGTAGAGGAGGCCCGTGCCCAGGAGTGGGACAGTATATAATACAGGGCTGGAATTATTATATAAATGACTTCTTTTTATAGTGTCACTATAGTGCGTGTCTAATAACATGACAAAAGCATTAATTGCCCGACTCTCACCTAGATATCACTATTCGTAATCCTTCTCTATCTCTGTTCTGTGGTAATCCTTATCGCTAATTTATTCATATCTGTCGCAAACCGATGTCACTACGCATCGTGGTACAGGGAAATTTATACAAAAAGTCTAGTCGACTGGTACCGCGTTACGATTGGTAACGTAAGAGATAGTTATAGTAACTACTTTCATTGATTTCGGAAACAAATTCGTGACATTATCGCGTCTTCACGTGTATTGGTAGGGAGTGTTGAATGCACGCACTCTTTTGCCAATTTATTTGACACGCACTGTACGTCAGCAGCATAAATATCAAAACGCCTATATACGCAGTAAGTTAAACTGAAATGTTTCTTCGTATGAAGTAAAGCAAATCTCTTTTATTTTATTTTTGTGAAGAGAAAAAAAGATTAGGAAGAGCACAAAAGTATGTAGGCAATTTGAAATTTCCTGGTGGCTGTAGTCATCTACAACTAAATGAACTCTTAATTCCGGAGATGTAAACAAATATCTATACTATTATTATACAATGCAATCAGCCCTGTATTATATACTGTCCCACTGCTGGGCACGGGCCTCCTCTACTACTGAGAGGGTTTAGGCCTTAGTCTACCATGCTGGTCTAGTGCGGGTTGGCAGACTTCACATATCCTCGAAATTGTTATAAACATGTCTCAGGTATGTAGGTTTCCTCAGGAGGTTTTCCTTCACCGTTAAAGCAAACGATAATTGATAAACAATACACACGTAACTTCGAAAAGTCAGAGGTGTGTGCCTTAGGTTTTGAACCTCTGGACATTGTCTCGGCAGACCGTTCCATTCCCAAATAGGCTATCGTATGCTATCGTCCACTTTTTTATTATGCCTCTTTATTTCAAATTTATCTTTTTTTTACATATATATACATACATATACCTACACTCACGCCTGTTTTCCCCGAAGGAGTAGGCAGAGGCGCAACTAGTGCACCCACTTTTCGCCATTATTCCGTCCGTGATGTGATAGGGGGCGAGCCTATCGCCATATCGGGCACAAATTCCAGACTCCGAGCTGTTACTGAATAGAAAAACTCAATATCCCTTTGCCCGACCCGGGGATCGAACCCGAGACCTCAGCTTTGCAGTCGTACTGTAATACAACTACGTCACCAAGGCAGTTCTTTTTTTTACATTTTTATGTATAAAAAAAACATTAATACATATAAAAATATAAAAAAGTGAATCACCCACCGATGGCGAGGCTCAAGACCCAAGCCACCGGTGGTCAGGGATTCAAAGTGAGGAATCTCCTCACAATGCGTGCTGTGTCCAGAAGTACTGCTTTCTGCATCTGTCTCTTGACCCAACGACCAATTGAGAACCTCTGAAAGTGTTGGTCGAGACTCTTCGGTATCAACCCATGAGTGCTGAGATGACACATTGATCGTAGGTTCCAAAGCCTGAAACAGAGAGAGCATCTGAGCACGATACGCTGTGAGTTTGGTTCCTCCCTTTGTTGCCCCAAAATAGGCCCGCATGACATTTTCATTAATTGCTTGAGTCCATCTCATGCGGCGCACTATTCCACCGGTAGCGGGGACCGAAGGCGAGGCACACGGCCCACAGGTCCCAAGCCCACCACTGGAGAGGGTCCACTTTTTTATTATTATTATGTTTATTCATAATTGACTGCCTCGGTGGCGTAGTTGTATTGCGTACGCATTACGAGTACGATTTGCGCGCTGAGGTCCTGGGTTCGAATCCCGGGTCGAGCCAAAAACATTGTGACTGGGTTTTTCCATCTTAAAATTTACTCAGTCGCAGCTCGGAGTCAGGAAGTTGGCGGTGTGATACCCCCGTGCCTTGGAAAGCACGTAAAGCCGTTGGTCCTGCGCCTGATCTCTCTCCGGTCATGTCGGATTGCCGTCTCACCGGACTATGAGAGTGAAGGAATAGCGAGTGCACCTGTGTATTGCGCACACAATTGTGCACTATAATATCTCCTGCGTACCTGGCTGATCTCCGTTGAGATTGGCCGCCGTGGCCGAAACTGGCTAGGAGAAATTATGATTATTATTCATAATTATGTTACGCATACTTACAGTATTGACGTAACAAATAACAATATCTCAGCCCTTACAGTAGGACTTTTCTTTTCATACTTGATCTCTTTTTCTGGCAAATAAAACCTTTGGGATGTTAAGTGCTACTTATAATTGCTATGTAGATAGTTCAATTTTAGACGGCGGTGTTGATACTGTTCATACTTTATGGCACTCTGCACGGTACTGAAGTGCACCCCCACCAAAACGTTTGATGCTAAGTTTCATTATGCCTTGTAATTAATGTATACGTCTAGATACGTCTTTCAGTTGTGTTTACATCTTATTCTCTCGGCAACCGTGACCGTGCCTCGATAATCTTTCAAAGGCACTTAACAACACGACTGTTAGACGTATATAGACGTTGGACGCGATCGTATCGTACCCTACTCAAAGTCTTGCCAACTCACGCAGGTGCCAATGGGCTTTGTTTACTGGGGCCTCTGTCGAATTGTGGATAGTTTTGACGGCCCTACCTCTGGAATAAGACGTATTGTTGTCAAAGAGATTATAATCTGATATAAATATAAACACTGTCATTAGTGACAAAGTTCTAAGCCATAATATATGACTATTTTCGTTTATTTATATTTTTGACGTGATTAAACGATCAACACTACACGTACGTATAAAGACGTCTTATGCTTGAGAGGCAAATAGAATTGAAACTATATCAAATGCAATAAAATATTTAAAATTCGAATCCAAGTGAAACTATTGCAGCGGTAGCATAAATGCTAGCAATCCTTCAAGTAACGACTTACTGCCAATAAACAATGTAAAACGCGAACGTTGTATGTTGAATAAAACATTTTGTACCGAGTTGGCTATCGATAAATCACGAGGCATCCGATAAAGTCGTCAGTATATGGGCAGAAATAAAACTGTTACAGACTCGGATATGGCTTGTTAACCCTTTAAATGATTCGCGTACACACGGGTGTTCGGAGCATTCATTGGCGGCACGCGATGTTCGAACACCCGGGTGTTCATAAGGAATGCGCTACGATTGGCCTATTATTTCGCCCAGACAAGTGCGTTCTCAATACTCTTTCGCTTCATAGTTCCGTTCGTTCGTTCCTCAATAATCATTTTTGTAAAAGAAAACGAACTTCTTGGAGCAAAAATTAGAAAAAAAAAATTAAAAACCATTTGACATGTTTGAAGAGTCACTTAGCTGGATTTACGTTTGGCATCGGAGAGTGTGTCAGTGTTTGAAAATGGATTCACGCCGAAAACGGTAAGTATTCTTATATGATTCTTATATGGAATTACTGAGAAAATAACGTAGATCATATTTTTAGTGATGGTTTCTTAAAATTGAGTGTTAAAATTAGTGAAAAAAGCGTCAAACTTTTGGAGAGGGAAAAATACGATAGATTGCGCGGCATATTTGGCCAGATTTTGTTAGTCAAATATGCTGTGAGTGATAAGAATTGTATGTAACTTTGTCAATATATTATTAAGTTATCGGGAAAACCGAGTTTATGTGCATAATTATACAGTTTTGATTCATAAAAGTCGAAAAATCGGGAAATGATATGATTCATAGGTAGCCATTTTGACACTTGCTATCGAAATTACATAGGGTTGGCACAAACATTCAGTTTGCAACAAATTTATGCGATGAAATATTTTTATATCAATATGAATTAAAATATTAATGTATTTAATTTTTATTGCACTGGTATAGTATAAATGGCGGACTTAATGCCAAAAGGCATTCTCTACCGGTCAATCAAATGGTAGTACAGATAGTTAAATATATTAATATTATTTGTTTACCCTATTAGGATGTAGATAAGATAAATAAGGAGAAAGGAGCTTTAAATATTTTAAGATAGTGTAAAAAAAAATAGGGACCCTTTTTATATTAGGGCAATTTTTAAAATGTTTTTAATAAAATATATTTCCTTCTAATTTTTATTTGTAATTTCATTTATTTATTTGAATTACAATTGACTGTTTTTTTTAGATTAGCGAGACTGAGATCAACATCGGGGTCGGAGCGATCTCGCTCGGCGACCCCGAACCCGCAACACGCCTCCCAAAGGCCATCCGTGGCGAGGCGTGCCCTTATAATGGGCCTCTCTTTAGAGGGGCCCAAAAGGAAGTCACCGGAGTGCGTGGCTCCACCGCCGAAAAGGCAGTAAGTATTTATTTTGTATTCCAAAGAGGAAAGGAAATATATTTATAAATAGATAGATAGATACACTTCATTGCACATATTGCAACAACATTACAGAACTACTAACATCTGATTATATAAATCATGTTTCCCCAACTACGCTCAAACCTATTCTGCATTGTGTCTTACGTATTTACTACCTACTACCTTTTATTTTCAGAGCTCTCCTCGTCAGCCAGACTCCCGGAGGGTCATTTAGGGTCACAGGAGACTCTGTTCCTGTTACCCAAACCCCCGGGGGTAATGTACGCCTCGATATGGTGGATCCATCGTCTCTGAAGTAAGTTTCTTAGACAGAAATAATATTGCTTTATAGTAATATATTATGTGAGTTATAGGTTAACTAATTTACGTTTACTTGCAGCGCAAACGTTTTAGAGCGTGTCGAGGCGATGGACATGTCTGATGAGGAGGCAGAAGAGGTCATGAGGAGAGCCCCGTGGCATGTTCGGCGGTGGATGGGTGATTTAGGGCAGCAGGGTCGGGAATGTCATACTCCAAAGCCACTTTCGCCCACTACTACAGTAGAGGACCTTAACAACACTTCCGGTATTGTTAGTGTTCACGAACCTAGCAATGCTCGAAGTGTACTTAAGGTTCCCTCTGTTGACGCTGATGTTGGTCCTTCAACGTCAGGGTTGACGGGCGCAACACTGAAGCCGGTGGGTGGGCGGGAGGACCAAGGCAGTGATTTAGATAGTGAGTTCGACGACGAGTTCGACGTTTCTCCTATAGAAACCACTGCTTTGGCGGGTGGAGGACGAGATATTCCTGATGACGAGGAACTAGACCAACCCGTTAGAGAAGTTATACACGCTATGGAGAGGGCAATGGATGATGTAGCTGATCGTTTGCTTGGCGTTTCGACTAGTTTCGATTGGTCACAAGACTTTGAGTCTTTCAGGGGTGTTCCTGAAGTTTTTTCAGGGCCATCCCCTGGTCCACTTAAAGACTATGATACGCCTTATGATGCTTTTACTGACATCTGGAGTAACGACATTATGGAGCTTATCGCCAATGAAACTAACCGTTATGCCAAACAAACCATCGATGCTTTGAAGGCCCAAGGTACATTAAAACCGACATCTCGTCTGCATCAGTGGCATGACACTAATGCGGACGAGATAGCGGTATTGTTTGCTGTTTTTATGTATATGGGCATTGATTGTAGATCATCTCAATATGAATACTGGAAGGCAAATGATTTCCTTGAAATGCCCAGATTCAAGGAACTTTTGTCTTATAATCGCTATATTCTTCTGAGCAAATTTCTTCACTTTGTTGATAACTCTGATGTGAGTCAGAACTTGTCACATAGTGAAGGACTTGTTTCAAAGAAGTTAGCGAAACTACAGCCAGTGATTTCGCATCTCAGTTTCAAATTTTCTTCTCTTTACAATTTGCGTAAAGAAATTTCGATTGACGAGTCATTGACCTTATTCAAGGGCCGCTTGTCCTTTGTCCAAACGATAAGGTCAAAGGCTGCGCGTTTCGGTATCAAGTCATACGAGCTCTGTGAATCACACACCGGCTATCTATATAAATTTTCTATTTACACGGGGAAGAACTCTGAACACAGCTCTGCTGCTGTCGCACCTAGTGCTGATTTAGGAGGCAAGACTACTCAGGTAGTTCTCGGTCTATTGAAGGGCTTGGAGCATCGGGGACATTGCGTAACTATGGATAATTTTTATAATTGTCCATCGTTAGCACGGTACCTGAAATCTCTGGGATTCGACTGTTTGGGAACATTACGTATAAATCGTAAGCACGTGCCTCATGACATCAATAGAATCCCGAAGAGTGTGGAAAAGGGTGCTATCGTAGCACGTCAGTGTGGCGATGTTTCCATCATTGCATGGAAAGACGCCAAGCTGGTGACTATGATTTCTACCTACCATACCGACGAGACTTATATTGGATCGAAGGCAGGGAAAGCGTTAGTGAAGCCTGTGTGTGTGAGAGATTACAACAGTACGATGGGAGGAGTTGATCTGAAAGATCAGAAACTCTCAACGTATTTGTTGGAGCGAAAGAGAGGAGTGAAATGGTATATTAAGATGTTTAAACGTCTGCTGAATGTAAGCATTCACAACGCTTTCGTTATGTACGTCAGCTCCTTGCGTCGTCGCAACATGGTTCCCACGACACATCGTGATTTCCGCTACAAGCTAGCTAAATCTCTAGTGGAAGAGCACCACCACAGTCCACCAGCGATTAGAGAGCAAGTAGGGGAAGTTATGAGGTTGAGGCGGGATGTTGTGCACGAGCCCAAATATGAGCCTGGCAGAAACAAACGAAAGCGGTGTGTAGTTTGCTATCGGCAGAATAAGGACAAAATGGTGCATACTCAATGCGTGACCTGTGGAGATTTCTTGTGCTTTGAAACTTGTTGGAGAGAATGGCATTCTCTTCCCAAGCTGAAGGGCCAAGAATCTCGTGGTCGGAAAAGGACACGTAATGAGTAAGTTCAATTTGTCTGTGAATGGTGTGTGAAAGCGAGATTTGAAGATCTTACAATTTATACTGAATGTGTTCAAACAATCTCTTTCAATGACAAGGACAAGTGTCGCCTGGTATTTATCGGTAAACCAGATGTTACTGATAGGTAACCGTCATCACTAGGTAGAGTTCTTGGGGCTCTGGGCAGGGGTTACTACCCCTTCTTTCTTCACGGTACAATCCAAATTCATTTTGAGATATCTTGTCATGTCCATGTACTTATTACGGCACCTTGTATCTTGGGTCTTTTTCATACATTGCCTTCACCCTGACACATAGCATTTTATGACCCTTCAACAGGTTTTCTAGTTTTTCTGGTTAAGGTTCTTTTTTACATTTTTGAATATTTTTATTACTTTTTTTGTTTATTTTTATTCCTTTTTTTTAATTGTAAATAGTTTTTATAGAATAAAACACCATGACTTTTCTTTTTGTTTTCTTTACCCAGTGTTTATGATATGTATATATATATATATAATAATTGTAAATAATAAGAATGATTGGGACAACTTTCGTATTGACGTAGTTCGATTTTGGAAGAACAGCTTGGCTGAAAACTATTCTTCCATATAATCACTTTACATACATTACATAACAAATTTCTAAAACACTTTTTATTTTTACCAAAAGTTAGTCAGAATTGTCATTACTTTCCATTTAAATAAAATAGGTTCATCATCTATCTCATATTTTTTTCATAGGCAGACGATGTAGCGTGTCAACTATATAGTCTAAAACACGTTCTATTTTATTATTCTGGACCAATATAAATAACTTTGAACATACCTTGAATAAAGAAACAGGCAACTCGTAATAATTTTATAGGCAGACGAAGTCGCGGGCCCTGACTAGTACTTTATGATTGGAACATAGATACGTACCGAAAAGGAAAGTAACTAAATATACAACTGCTTGTAGTACTATTTTCTAATTTAGTTTTGTCATAAAATAATATTTGCTAATTTTGCAAACATTTGTCTTATTAGAAAGGAATAACTAGGTGATAACACAGTTATACAATTTTTAAATACGTTCTAGTTAATTATTTAGAAGCAATAGAAAATCCTTAGAGCAAAAAGTAAACAAGAAAAAACTATTTTTTTTTCGACTACACTTTGATTTTTTGTCAACCCTAGCGTATTGTTTTTTGTCGGGAACGAGCGCGCATGGCCGCGGCGGGTGTCGTTTTTTGCCGCTGTGGTAACAAAAGTTTTATGAAGTGGATATCGTTATTCAAAGTGTATAATTTATGTGATCGTTTCTTGATAATGTAAACATTGTAGTGTAAGTGTTATTTCCGTGGTTCTAAATGCTGAATTAGTCTAAACAAGTCATCAAAGTCAATGGATGGTGCATAAATGCATGAATCTAATAATCAACCCGTGATTTCAACATCAAGTAAGCTTTAATTACTATGTATTCTTTAATTGTCGGATAGGAAATTTCATGCAGATTACGGTGATATATAATTATTGTAGTAAAAATTAAAGGTAATGTTAGAATAAATCGATTATTTGATATCATAACAAAAATAAAGAGCGGGCTGTCAAAGAGCTGTCATTAGCGACACAATTCAAATTGACAGACTCTATCGTACCATGGGTTAATATGAAAGTATTAAATTCATGGGAATTGCTCAGTTTGAGTAATTTCTTTGTACTAGCTTTTACAGCGGCTGTATCGTACTTAGCATTTTCGGGTTAAAAGTCGGCTCCTGGGATAAGAAATCACTCACGGCTAATGTATTTATTGATTAATGACGTTTCAAAATAGAGTGCAAGAGATTATCTCTACAGCTAGACGAAATTATGAATTAATTTTACACCTTTTTACACCTACAAGAAGGACAGACGACTTGATAAAGGTCGCAGGAACGCGCTGGATGCGGACCGCTTTTGGCAGCTCCACCTGGAAATCTTTGGGGGAGGCCTATGTTCAGCAGTGGACGTCAAGTGGCTGATGATGATGATGAATGGTGAAGATATAGGTAATTACAAAGTACTTAGTACCAAGTATTACAAGTACCGTGGTAGGACTCTCATATGTAAGAGTCTGTCTGGGTGGGTACCACCGCAATGTCTATTTCTACCGCCAAACAGCAGTGTGCATGCACTGTTGTGTTTAGGTTTGAAGGGCATCGTAGCCAGTGTAACTACAGGACATAATGAGACTTAACATCATATGTCTCAGGATGACGAGCGCAGTGGAATGCCACACAGTACTTTGTAACTCAAGGTGCTGGATGGTGTTGGTACTGTTTATGGGTGGTCGTATCGCTTACCATCAGGCGAACGGTATGCTCGTCTCGTCATTCGATGTCATAAAAAAAAGGCAGGGGCTTTTCTATGCCCATGGTATTGCCGACGTCTATAGGCGACCTCTTACCATCAGGTGGGCCGTTAGCTAGAGTGCCTTCAAAGGCAATAAAAAGTTAATAAGGCCTTATGTATTTTCATGGAGATTCGCTTTAATAGTGTAATTTGCATCTAATACCGCCACCCTTTTTACGTGATTAGTTAATTTTTTGAGACAGTGACTAGTCATATACAAATGAAGACTAACAAATTAAAAACATATTTTTTCTATTTCAGATAATAAAAACACTCCCAAGGACATAAAAAATATTGAAATAGGTTACTAAGGTTTGGTGGGCCGAAAAGTTCATATTAAAATTTAACCTTCAGTTTTGAATTATACAAATTTAATAAAAAAAAGGTATTAGTTGAAGGTTTGGTTTAAACAGTAAGAGTTTACAACGTCTCTAGGCGTGGCAGTAGGTCTTGCAGGTCAAAAGATAACATTCGCAAAATAGTTTTATTTCAATGTCGAACATACGCGAAAACATAAAAAGTGATTACAAAAAAAAAATTACTGTCGCATATTTTGTTCAACAATTTTTGTAGCTGACTGTACAAGCCAGTTCTCGCAATACACTCGAACTAAGCATCTCATTATCGAGTAACCGTAGTAAGACATCAAAAAGGTGTAACCTCGAAATCAATGTCCATCGGCGCAATACAAATACGATCCCTTTAATAGTCCCTTGTTTGGCCTATTTGGTATCTAATTCTTTGGTAAGAAAGGCGTTTTCACTTATAAATATCTTCATTTATAGTAGAAATCGTTTATTATTTCACAAAGGTTAGTGGTCGTAAAGATGTTCTCAAGTATATAGAGTTTGAATTTAGAAGTCAAGCCCATGTTAAAGTGTATATTGCTTCTACTACTATTTACTGGTGGTAGGTCTCTCGTATTAGTCTAGCCAACTTCTGTGACCCCCGTGATGGACGGCAGCGTGTCTCACGCTGCCTCAGACGCCAAGGGCGTCCTTCGGTGTACGGGGGCTTCTGAGCCCCCGCAACAACAGGAGAAGGACCGCAACAGCGGTACGCGCAGGGGCGGTTGCGACGACAACTTAGACGTGAGTCGGAGGAAGCCCGCAGCCGTCCCTAATGCGCCGAAGATGGCCACAAAAAAATAAATAAATAAAGTGTAGCTAATGTAATTACTGGGCCTTAATATCTTATATCTAAGGGTGTTTGGTGGGGTGGAGTGCCACGCAGTACTTTGTAATTCAAAGTTCTGTACAGCTACTGTAGGGCAGTTGGCCACCATCAGATGAGTGGCATGCTCGTTTCGTAATTTAACTGGACACAAATAAATCCTACTAATATGAATGTGAAATATTGTGAAGATATGTGTGTGTTAATGGACGGACTTTAATGAAACTTGGCGAACAGATAGAGGAAGTCTGTGTTTACATATAGGTTCCTTTCCCTTTTTTGTCCCAGCTAAGTTCACAGTAGAACTTGTATTCCGGGAAAAGCTTTTACTAGCGCTAAGTCGTAGCAACACTTAGGCCTGCAGCCAAGGTGCTTTTCTACAAGCGTTAACGCCAATAGAAAATAAAATAATGTATGGGAATGACATCGTATTGACAAGTCTAGTGCAAGGATACGTTATTCCCATACATTTGTTTCTATTCTATTATAACGCTTGTACATACATACAAAAGCATCTTGGCTGAAAGCCCTAGTGTATAAATACAAAGCTTAAAAGCCCACGTACAATTTAAAATTCAAATGAAAATAAAAGTGACAAAAACTCGTATTTAAATATTAAAATATACATTTAAATCTAACGTTGAACCCAGTCAACTGATTTGCGTCCGACATGGACAAAGGAATACGACTTTAAAAGTCGGTGACTTCGTCGACTTTCGTAATCAAAGCTGTTCGCCTATGTTGTTGATCCAGTTGCGTTGGACCTGATGGTAAATGAAGTAAGATTCAGATAGAGATGACTGACAAGAGATGGTTATTCCTCACCAGTAGACACAATTATAACTACTGGACATAATGTGACATAACATCTCATGCCTCAGGATGACAAACACAGTGGAATGCCACTCAGTGCTTTGTAACTCAAGGTGCTGGATGGTGTTGCTACTGTTTATGGGTGGTCGTATCGCTTACCATAAGGTGATAGGCATGCTAGTCTCGTCATTCCATGCCATAAAAAATGCCACTTGCATGGACCACTGTGATGAGTTTTAACATCTTGAGTATGGTGGTTGCAATCCAGACGGATACAAAGATGTCCTACCACTAAATTTCAAAGATTGAACGGTGAATCTCGGTCGTCTACGCTCATCGTAAATAACATTCTTGTCGCTAAGTCAATAACTATTCATATACATAAAATATATATTTTTTTGGGTATAATTAAAACATTTACGCGCCCGAAACATCACTTAAGAGAAACATAAATAATTCTCAAAGCGATGAAAGTATCTAATTAACTCAGAAATGAAGACTACATAAAAAACAGGGCACTTGAAGCTGCTCTTAAATAATTAACAATATTTTAAATAAATGGAAGAGCTTGCTCCTCTTTTGATGGCGGCAGGCTTGTTCAAACAGTAGGAAAAAACCTGAACTTTGAATTATAAACACTGTGTTATGTTATTACTAATTTTTAACCGATTTCCAAAATGGAGGAGGTTCTTAATTCGTATTTTTTATGTATGTACACCGATTTGTCTGAAAATTGTAAGCCCATTGCTGTTATTCCTTTTTTGTTTGGTAAATTAGGGCCTCGAAATGGTCCCATTTTAATATCTTGATTTCGTGGTTCATTATTTTATGGAACTGACGTGTCGTATTTAAAAGTGCTTTTGACCACGTGCTCGATCATGGGGTATTTGTATGTCTATTTTTATAGCTTCCGCGCACTTACATATTCGAACAATAGAGCAATCGGTGCATACTTGTAAAGCTAGTCATTTGTTTGATTTTTATTAAATTAGTAATTTACCATACAATATCTTACTTTTAATTATTGCAGTTCACTAAGTTCACTAGGATGATACAGCCTTGATATGGATAAAAGTACCAGGTCTAGAGTAACTTTAGAAAAATCAGTATACCACATTGTATCATTAATTCAGATCAATACCATGCCAGCCCTGTATTATATACTGCCCACTGCTGAGCACGGGCCTCCTCTACAACTGAGAGGGTTAAGGCAATAGGCCAGCATGCTGGCCTAGTGCGGGTTGCCAGACTTCACATACTTTCGAAATTTAGAGAACTTCTCAGGTATGCAGGTTTCCTCGCAATGTTTTCCTTTACCGTTAAAGCGAGCGATAATTCACAAAGAATACACTCATAAATGTTTAAGTAAAGTCAGTGGTGTGTGCCCTTGGGTATCGAACCTGCGGATATTCGTCTCGGCAGTTCGTTCCACTCCCAAGTAGGCTATCGCCGCTTTAGTAATTTTGCAGTGTATTTTTTAAAAAGACCAATCCACGGAGCACCGTCCTTTCAGATCATAACTTATAAGGATATAAGATGCTTATATTGTTTAAAATATCCTTGGAATCGAAACCCACAAATTTTTGGACAGTGCTACTTGGTGGAAGAAATAGACGTTGCTATAATACAGATAGCGTTTACCTAGCTAAATTCTCGCATAAAGACCATTAAGTGTAGTAATATTCCGTCTAAGTGTTACAATCGACATAGCGTCAAACCAAGACGAACTTCAAACTTCATTATTACGGATTGGCAGTCTTTAGAATAACAATTTGAAACTGAACAATATTGTACGTTTCATTGGCTTTTAAAATCGGTTTCCAAGTTTAGTCTCAATTGCGAGAGTAGAGTTTATTCGACTGGAATTTAGTTTTAACCGTCTGTTCAAAGGAATTCTTGTTATAGATCCCATCGGCTTCCATCTTTTGAATTTTCATGCATTAATTTAATAATAAAGATTTGATCACTACAATTAGAATATCCATTTCAAATTTTAAAATTGGAATTCGCTGTTTTTTTTATCATTCGGCCGTATACTCATTACTTTTTTCATACATTTGATAATAAAGCTTTGATCGTTGCATTAAAAATATCCATTATAAATTTAAAATTAGAATTCGAGAATTTTTTATATCTTAATCATTCGGTCATTAGCCCATTAGTCTTTTTTTATTTTGTGGCTCGACCACCACAGACAAGACATGGCCACTGATAACTTAATTTTTACACATTAATAAGCGTAAACAGTGGAGCATTTATACATTGAAAAAGCTTTAACAAGTGTGAAGTACCCGGCGCATAGTAAATAAATAAACTTACCACTAAGCCCAGAATAATTGGACCTATTTATGCAAACCCACGAGCCCATAAAATTTGACTTGGCCATAAAAAAATTGACACAAATAACAGCAGATTTATTATTTTAATATAGAGTTAATTGTAATACCTCAGTTGTCACTTTATAAAATGCCAAACATGTCTATAATAATATCAACCAACTAGTTGTAAGACAAAGGTAACATCAAGTAGTAGAAAATATTTTGGTGTGGTTTGGTTTAGTAGGTCCAATTTTAAAAGGTAAAAAAGGTGATTTACATACCTATTTGTTTCTGCAGATAATCGGCCGTCATCTAAGGGAGCAGAGAGCTAGGAACAAGAATACCGCTGTGTCTCTCCTCGACTGCTCTCTACGGGGAGTGTCCATGTTGTCTGCTGGCTCGGTCCAGGAGTTGGCTGGAGTGGCGCTACATGGGCTGGTGGTGTCATCAGGTGACATTAGGCGAGTGCAGCAGGGCGCGTTCAATAGTCTGTCTGCGACTTTGATGGCTTTGGGTGAGTTTTTTTTTTAAACACACCAGTAGCACATGCATTCGCGTGATTACAGGATTACATTATTAAAAAAATGAAAATTCTGATGCACCTGCATATCAAAGGTGTGCACAGCATTCAATGTGATGTGTCATGTGAGTTTGAGTGAGATAGCTCAGTTGGCAGAGCACCGGCACGGTACGCTGGAGGTCGCGGGTTCAAATCCTACTTTCGACTGTTTTTTCAGTGTTTCCATTAAAAATAAAATAATTGTCCAGGCACTACAGGCCCTTAACATGTATAAAAAATCATAATATAGGATTGTCTATTCTTTTCCTTATTTCTTTTCTTTCTGACGTCTCTAGTCCATGTTCTTTCAAGCTGTTGGGATTTATTTTTATTTTCAAGCTGTGTGCCAGATCGCATTTAATCTGCTTAACAGATAAGTTTTTAAAGCCTTTGCTTGGTACGATGATACATTTTATAACACACTTAAGTATATTTTTGTGTTTTTAACCTTTTTAAGCTATTGTTTATCTGTTATTTAATAATAAGTAACAGGACTTGAATTTCTTTTTACCCGACTACGAAGCAAGGAATTGTAATGATTTTAACACTCTATATATGTAACCATTTTATGTTTCATTCTGCCGTCGCTCTTATTGTGATTTTGTTAAATACTATGTGATAATTATTCTCTTTATAGTTCACAGTGTTATTACGTAAAGCATTATGATTTCCCAAAGGCCCGGACTTCATAACAAAGCGGGTTTGTGGCGGGAAAACTGCTCTTACCGTACTCCTTCTATTAATCCACTGCAAATTTATCAACATGGCTGTGTTCTAATTAAACAGATGACAAGATATTTCCTTACAAAGCCACGTTTATGTCTGGTTGTTTGGAATCATGATTGTTGTGAATGGTAGTTTATAAGCGACTCGTTAAAGCAATTATTTTTCTTTGTTGTAAATGGAAGTTTATAAGTGACTCGCAAATACTATTTTGTTTTTTTTTTATAATAAAAAGAGTAAAAAACGAAGCTATATCGCAACACTCAGAGTCGTTCTACAACTTGAAAAAGTCTCTTGCACCGACCACCAAGTGGAGTACGAGGACAGGTTGAAAAAAAACACACGTGCCTATATCAAGTGTTAAATATAGGTGCAACCAGGGCATCCACATTTAACCATGTGTATTCCGTCCCATGATGTGATAGGAGATGAGCCATATTGGGCACAAATTGCAGACTCCAGAGGGGCTACTGCGAAAAACGAAATCCGAAACGTCGGTCCGAAACGAAGTAACGACGAACTTCGGATTTAATCTTACTACCAAACTACTTCGGATCCGTCACCGTTGAACGAAGGTTTCACGCAGTTTGCGACGCTTCCGACTTCGCTCAACACTTTCGTCACGCAACAACTCTTCATAAAGAAGGATCCGTAACACTTCGTAGTAAGAAAACGTGCGATCCGTCACCTGAAACTACGGATTTCGTTTTTCGCAGTAGCCCCTCAGGGTAGGTAATACTGAGCAGAAAATAAATACAGCGATATATTCCTTTATTATGATAAAATAATTTAAATTTAAGTTCACTATTATAATTTTTTGATACCTTTTTTAGTTATTGACCATCCGTTGATAGCAATAAACGAGCCCAAATTTTCTTTCTCGTTCCATCGCGATAACGAACCAATGACAACAAAGGTTTTTTGACATGCTTACAATTGACTTATTTTGATTGGTTTATCCTCGGGAATGTAGAAAACTGCGTTATTTTGAAAACGGTCGTAAAAAAGTGTGTTTTTTTGTAGTTAAATGACGAGACGAGTATGCCGCTCGTCTGATGGTAACCGATACAACTGCTCATAAACAGTAGCAACCCAGACAACTTTGAATAACAAAGGGTACTCCAGTGCGTTAGTCACCCCGAGACATAAGATGTTAAATCTAATGCCCAGTAGTTACGCTGGTTACAATGTCAATCAAACCAGAACGCAACAGGGGGCTTAGGATGTGAAAAAAAAACACGATGCGTCTCCGCTTCGTTTTATTGTGATTGGTTGAGAGATTGACGTATCGGTCTCCGATCAATCACAAACATCAAAATACCGATACGTCAGTCTCTCAACCAATCACAATAAAACGAAGCGGTGACGCATCGTGTTTATTTTTCACATCCTAAGCCCCCAGTGGCATTACTGCTTGGCGATAGAAATAGGTATTGATTTAAATTCATAATGTACAAGGTCGTCTGTCTGTCACAGGTCTGCCGAACAATCAATTGCCGTCAGTGCCAACTGAGGCGCTGACACGCCTCTGGAACCTCGACCGGCTCGATCTATCTAACAACAAGATACACACTTTGGACCCCAATTCGTTTAAGGTATTTACTTGGTAATAATTTTACAAAAATTCTCATCACGCCCGTATCTCCGAAGGGGTAAGCAGAGGTGCAAATAGGGCACCTAATTTTCGTCATGTATGTTTCGTCCCAGGATATAATAGGAGTCGAGCCTATCGCCATATCGGGCAGAAATTTTAGACTCCGGACTGATTCTTAGGAGGAAAACGAAAAATCTGTTTGCCCTACCCGGGATTTGAATCCGGGACTTCAAAGCAGTGTCGTACCACAAACGCACCTTATTTACTTATATAAAACTATTTTGTCGCACTTGTGCCAAAAGTTGAGACTCAAAAGCACTTCGAGTAATTAAGGTAAAGAAGATAACAATATGCTGTAAACTTGTTGCCGAGTAACACTACTGTTAGAAAATATTGATTTAATTATTGGAGCAACTGTCAGTTTCATATTATACATGTTTTAACTATACACAAACTCAGAAACGACTTTCACGCTTTATTTTAATTGGGATTTTGTATCTGTTAATGTGGTTAAAAGGGTGAACATGTTAAAGGGTTCCTTTCCTTAATACCCGTTTAATCCCCTGCGCTAAGCCTGCGTCGCTGTGGGTGATTATAACTTGAGGTCTCGGGTTCGATTTCAGTATTGAGACAAATATTAGTTTTATTTATTTTAAGGGTAGTGTTTACAAGTACCCAATTATTTACGGACCTGCCTTCTTGTATATATGCGCCACTTTAGGTTGACTGGTAGTGAATGCATATGGCATTAAATCAGCCTATACACCATGTATGAAGTGTAAATAAATAAATTTCAGGTAATAAATCTGAAAGTTACTATATTGGTATACATAAGATTTTGTATTTTAGTACAAATTGTGTTTGTGCTTGTCGAGCATATTTATAAATATTTATCACCAGTTCTGATATTTTATCGTCAAGTAAAAGTAACCATCAGTATTCGAAATAAAACATCTGATAAAAACGTCTGCTGTACTTTATACGAGTTGCTAAATATCTGTAGTTCCTTCGCTCTTTTCCTTAAGCACAATGGGAAATGGTAAAGCTGTGATTCCGCTGGACGCGGCGTACGGCAGACGGCATGTGCCGCGACGGCAGACGGCTCTACTATGCAGTATTAAATTGTATGAGACCGATCCCGCACACGTCCGGCAGGACGTCACTTGCCGCGCGTCATTTGCCGTCGTGTGCGGAATCGGTCTCATACAATTTAATACTGCATAGTAGTGCCGTCTGCCGTCGTGGCACATGCCGTCTGCTGTCTGCCGTTGCCGTCTGCCGCGTTCTGCGGAACCTCAGCCTAAAGTTTCTCTACTTCACCTGGTGGTGAGTAGAATACAGTGGGATTAGAATGTGGCCAAAAAAACACGACACGACTCCGTTTCGTTTTATTAGGATTGTTGGAGAGACTATCACGTGACTGACGTATCGTGGTCTCTCGATCATCAAATTTATACGACATTATCTTACGAGTTGCGTCTTTTGCCTCATTCTGAGCCCACTGTTTTCTTTATGGTATTGAATGACGAGGCGAGCATGCCGTTCAGCTGATGGTAAGCGATACGACCACCCCTAAACAGTAGAAACACTGTCCAGCACCTTGAGTTACAAAGTACTGTGTGGCATTCCACTGCGCTTGTCATCCTGAGAGATTAGATGTTAAGCCGCATCATGTCCAGTACTTACACTGGCTACAATGTCCTTCAAACCGAAACACAACAGTGCATGCACACTGCTGGTGGCGGTAGAAATAGAAAGTAAATAGAAAGTGTTATTTTCAACGAGACAAGTATGTGGTTTCATTTATTAACGCAATGTCAAAATGACCCTGTATATATGAGAGACCTACCACCAGTAAGCTATTCCGAAAGAGTATCGACTGGCGACAGATGAATACTCCTCGAACTTCAACATAATTATACCGGCCTGTTGGAAATTTAATTCATTTTTTTATGATATAGTGGGCCAACGAACGTACGGCTCTTGATGGTAAATGATCACCGCTGCCCACGAACATATGCAATACCAATTTATTGTGTAATTTTTGTATATTTTATTTTCATGAAATATAACCCATAATTTCCTTGCAGGGCATACGAAATCTAACATATTTGGACATAAGCGACAATCAGCTGACGGACATATCAGCAGAGGCGTTCAAGCCATTAGTAAAATTAGCTGTACTACGACTGCGGGGCAATTTGCTCAAAGTGCCGGCTTTGGCTTCGCTTAAGGTAAGCCTTACAACTGAGTTAATTAACCTCAATTTTTTTGCTTTTATGTTAAGGATTGATTGAGGTAATTTTTCATGTAATAAAAGCTTAATAGAGAAGCATACATCAATATGCTGCATTATCATCAAGTTAAAAGTTTATGTGACTTGTAATTTTTAAAAATATTATATTCATTATAATATTCTGAAATTCATTGACTCGTCAAGCCCCGCGACGGACGCCGGCGTCCATATACAATAGGGTTTCCCCATACATCTGTATATATAAGCGGGGTTTGACGGGTTAATAGCTTTAGTAGAATTGGAAATTTTTGCCATGCTTTTTCTCTTTTAAAAATGTTGAACCTATTCAGGAATAATAAAGCGGCCTTTTCTTTATTAACTTGAAAAATATTTATGATATGTTTAGATTATTCTACAGAATAGTTATTTTTGTAACTAAATACTGAAAATATACCATAACTAATTTATAATTAATAAATAAAAAATCCTCTCTAGTAAAAATGTGCGAAATGCCGCTTACGGTGTTTTTCTTAAAAAGGATCGATATAATCTTAAACGTAAATGAAGTTGAGGTCTTTGTATACAAAGAGCGTCACATCACCCTTGCCAATTAATGAACTTAAGTTTTAAAAGACACCTAAATATTGGCGATAAGATGATGAAAGAATAGCGAAAAATCATTGACTGCCTCTGTGGCGTAATTGTATTACGGTACGACTGCAATGCTGAGGTTTCGGGTTCGATCCGCGGGTCGGACAAAGTGGTATTGGATTTTTCTATTCATTATCCGTTCGGAATCTAGAATTTGTGCCCGATATGGCAGTAGGCTCGCCCCCTATCACATCATGGGACGGAATAGGCACGGCGAAAAGTGGGTGCATTTGTAGCGTCTCTGTCTACTCCTTCGTGGATAAAAGGCGTGAGTGCGTATGTATGTACGAGAAAATATTCTAGAAATTATAACCACAAATAGAGCAAGTAAAATTTCTCTCGCAATTCCCAAACTGGTCATCATTTCGTACGCCATCTTCGTATAATTGATGCGTAGAGCAATTAAAGTTATCCCTTTCCTTAGCTTGAATATCTTTTCATTAACAAACCCAATCAGCTTTGGGCTAATGGTGAGGCTCAAACTAAAACACCTAGGGGCTTATAACAAGAGGCGTATTTTCATTATTATATCCAATTACGTAACTCCATTCATATGTTCAGAATGTAACAGTTGCGTGTAGACAATTATTGCGTTGTTTTAAAGGTATTTATGGTCAAGCATAATTTATTTATATTAACACACATACGTCTTTCCTCCCCGAAGGGGTAGACAGAGGCAGACTAGTGTACCCTTTTCACCTTGCGTATTCCGTCCCTTGATGTGATAGGGGGCGATCGCCACATCAGGCACAAATTCTAAACTCCAGAGTGATATTGAGCAGAAAATCTCAATATCACTGCCCGACTCGGGATTCGAACCCGAGACCTGAGGGCGGCAGTCGTGCCGTGTACACAATATATTAACGCCAGAAAGACAGTCAGTATTTACCAACTATTGGTATAAAGTCCGCTATAGCCCTCGTAAGTGTATCCCGTTCCGGAATCAGCCTGAGTATTTCCGGTTTCGAGGATAAAAGGCGTGAGTGTGTCCGTATGTTATAAAATATAATACCAGCGTGTATATACTGTCCCACTGCTGGGCACGGGCCGCCTCTACTACTGAGAGGGTTTAAGGCCTTAGTCCACCATGCTGGCCTAGTGCGGGTTAGTAGACTTCACATGCCTTCGAAATTCTTATAAAGAGCTTCTCAGGTATGCAGGTTCCTCACGATGTGTTCCTTCACCGTTGTCCGTATGTTATTAAATAAAAATCGTTGCGACCTTATAAGTTATTTTCATTCCACAGGAGGCGCACATGCTACGAGACCTGGATCTCTCCAGCAATGCTCTGGAAGGTCCATTAGGCCCCACGACTGTTCCAACGCTGGCCTATCTATCGACGCTTCAGCTGTCAGACAACACATTCGCGAGCATACGTCGCGGAGCGCTATCTGGTATGCATTTATTGTGATGTTGCGAAAACGTGGCAACTTAGCTACTGAAACTAGTTGTAGTTGTTATTAGTGGATGTTGCAGATTTTAAAAAGTTTTTATGGTTTCACAGCATAGTAGGAAATTTGGTTTATTAAGAGTGATATTAAATTTTATATAAACCCTCTCCGTAGTAGAGGAGGCTCGTGCCCAGCTGTGGGACAGTATATAATGCAGGGCTGGTATTATTATTTATAATAGTGGTATTAAGTTTCGATGTGAACGAATACTGCTTAGATAATTAACATAATAATTTTTATTTTAAACCTTCCAAATGGAGAATGAATGGATCCAAAACGAAGGATGCTTTATATACAATTGCATGGTACGAGAAAGCAGCTCGCCTGATGGTAAACCTCCATTATTCTTTTAATATGGTGTTAAGGAGTGTTGCAGACCACTCATCATCAGATGGTCTTTTATCTCGTATTCTAGCATATGCTATACAAAAACTACCAACGCTAATGTTTAAGCCTCAATGGAAATGTCCACTTCTTGTATGGGTGCTGGCCCTCTAAATCTTACCAGGCTTAAACTTTATGGATATGGATATTAAAGGGGCAAAAATATGGATTTTGGATCCATTAAACATGTTTTAATACTCCTCCATTTATAAAGAACTTTTTAACACTAAAATAAAATTACGTAAGTCTCAAAATTGGTGGCCTTTAAAATTAAACAATTTATTGCAAAGGCCTAGTTTGTGGGACTATATTAATATATGTAAAGTCTCTTGGTTACAATTTTAAGCCCATTTTAGGACATGTCCTTTAACAGCAAACACATTTCAGGTCTAACGAACTTAACTAATTTGAATCTGCACAACAATCAAATCGACGTGCTAGAAGACTACGCTTTCAAACATCTGGCCAATTTAACAAGCCTGGATTTGTCGCATAATGAAATCGTTGCGGTATCTGGTAAGTATGATGAATTATCTCGCTTTAATCCCTAAGTGGACGATAGCCTGGTTGGGAATGGAACGGTCTGCCGAGACAATGTCCGGAGGTTCAAAACCCAAGGCACACACTTTTCAAAGTTACGTGTGTATTGTTCGTTAATAATCGTTCGCTTTTACGGTGAAGGAAAACATCGTGAGAAAACCTGCATACCTAAGAAGTTCTTTATAAGAATTTCGAAGGTATGTGAAGTCGTGGTAGACTTCACATACCTGGCCTTAGTCCAGCACGATGGCCTAGTGCGGGTTGGTACCCGCACTAGGCCATCGTGGTGGACTAAGGCCTAAACTCTCTCAGTAGTAGAGGAGGCCCGTGCCCAGCAGTGGGACAGTATACAATACAGGGCTGGTATTATTATATATATTATATATAATCCATTAAGGAATCCCAGTTGGAATCAGTGCGCATAGTTCATTAGACTTTTTTCAAGCTTTAATTTAATGTATGTATGTTTGTTGGGGTGGAATATTGCAAGTCAATTTTAAAGCAGTTACCCTCAACCGATTGTTGAAATTTTGTACACGTTCAGTGTGGGTGACAATGCATTGTTAGCCGAGTGACGTCATTCTGAATCCAATATGGCGGACGGCCCAAGATGATGGACTAGTTAATTTTTGTGCACGTCCATAATATGGGTGCCAAATAAAAGGTTTGCTGAGAAAAATACAAAAAAATTACTTCTTTTTAAATGTAATATGGCGGCCGACCCAAGATAGCGGTCTAGTTACTTTTTACTTACTCCTATAATATGGGTATCAAATGAAAGGGCTTGCTGAGAATAATTCGAAAAATAACTAACAAGAAAAAATAAATTAAAAGTAAAAATAAAACGATACAAACAAGATTTACTTAAATGCTCTAAAAAGCAAAAAATAAACTAAAAATTGAATCAAACTTTGTAACTATGTAGTGATAAAAGCTATTAGAGGAGGCCCGTGCTCAGCAGTGGGTAGTATATAATACACAGCTGATTGCATTACATTGCATAGCGGCAGCAAAATAAAATACCAGTGAAGTCCCGAGTTCGATTACGCAGATCGCTAAACTATTTATGATGGTGAAAATAGTAATAAGACTATTCTGAGAAAGTAATTTAACGAGGCGGATGCGCGACCAGACATAACATAGTGTTGCATTCTAATAAAAATCATAATATAAAAATACGCCTAAAAAGCTTTAAAGGCGTAGGCAGGTTTTTAATAATTTGTCTGCCATTCCGAACTCATATGCAAACTGTCTTGTAAGTATTACTCATCAAACTTTATCGACATAAATAGCATATTTATTTGGAAGATGAAATGATAAACGATGACCATGAAATAGAGGTCAGAATTTCAAATATAAATTTAATAGCACAGAATTATACACAAAACAGAAATAATTTGGATAACAAAGTACTGAAGGTTTTAGGTTCCATCCTTTGTCACGAAAATTACTGTTTGTAGTTATATATTTTCTCATAGATATAACTTTTAATGGTGTAAAAGCCTGTTTTCGTTATATTTCTATAACAGAAATATATGTGTATGCAATGTCTGGCATATAGATGGATAGATTCCCTTTCTATAATGGAAGGCATCTTTGATAATTATCAGACTCCCACGCCAAGAAATAAGTCTAGAGGCGGGAAAAAATCAATCCAACATATCACTAACCCAGCTCCTGTTTCCAGGCGCATCACTAGCCCAACTGACGAACCTCATTCACCTGGATCTGTCACACAACTTCCTACGTTCCCTATCAGCTGAGCCTCTGAAGTCGTTGCGCAGTCTGAGAGAGTTGTTCCTCCACGATAATGATGTATCGATGATCGATGATGGGGCCCTGGCGCAGCACAAGGACCTTGGACGATTCACTATTGAAGGTAATGGCAATGCGATGATACGCATTTTGTGGATGGATAGAGGTGGGAAGGATGGTCAATTTGTATTCCAACTTTATTTTTGGGATTTTTTACAATATGTGTTCTAAGTTAGAAATTTCACCCAAGTGTTCAATTTGCATAATATATATTTTTTAAAACTAATTCCTTGTTGCTAGGACAATAAGGTTTCTAATGTCAAATCCACCTGGGAGCTAAAATGAAAATGAATCTTATTTCAAATTTTGGAAAAAAACGTTGCTTCTAAATTAGCCATCCACAGTTATCATCTGGTTCCTGTGTTTTAGTTTAAGCAAAAAATATTTTTACTTTATTTGTTAATGAATTTTTTATAGTAGTGTAGGTGTGGTTGACATTATTGGGTAGACTGGTTTAAAGTATTTATGATTAATTCAGCTCATTATCAACCAAGAATAAGACCACAGAAAAATCAGTATTAAAACCTTTTTCACCTAAAATAACCATATCGGTGACATATATATAACCATATGGGTAACAAATATATCCATATTTGTTACCCATCCGTCACAGCAGTGTATCAGCAAGATATTTGTCGATGCTCGACATTTCAGCGAGGTGACGTCGTGGCCTTTGTTCGACGCGCCCAAACGGCAAGCCGTTATTGTTGGATGACTTTTAACTATTTCTGCTATTGTGCTCGTATTTTTATGGGGGTTTTGTGTGAAATATTCACGGTACAGGCTTCTGACACCTTTTATTACTATTCAGTGGGTATTTCCTTTTAGCTGGGAATTTTTGAGGCGATGAATATATATTTTTTATGGTTTCCAAGTTATCATGTCGGTCATTGTTGAAAACACACATATATAGAATTACGGCTTTTTCTTCAGGCGTAGGAAGAGTTGTAACCTACAGCTAGCCAGCTATAATTGGTCCCATTTAATAAGAGGCGCGCCTATTGGCAAACACTCATCATCCTTTTATCTCTGAAGGAGTAGGCAGAGGTGCTATCAGGGCACCCACTTACGCCATGTGTGATCCATCCCTTGATGTGATAGGAGGCCAGTCTATCACTGTATAGGGCTCAAATTCCAAACTCAGGGCTAATATTGATAAAAAATCATTATCACTTTGCCTGACCTGGGATTCGAAACAATGCCACCAAGGCAGTCATGTTTATAATTAGTTGTATTTTGAGTGTGACGTAGTTATAAGTATGACTCGACTTTATCAAGGATTGATTTTATAAAAATATTAAGACAGAATTCTTAGTGCATGATTTCAATATGAATACTTGTTTAATCTACTATTTGTTATTCGCTAGAAAGTAAAACATGAACAAGCGTTTTAATTTGTATTATGTCTTGAATCTAGATGAAATTTAAAAATTGTTGAACCATAATTTATACCAGACTTGAATTGAAATCGTTAATAGTAATCTAGACTTCATTTTCTGCCAAAAAGTGGTTTACGTGAGAGAGTGCGAGGAAGAGCTAGTAGGTACTAATAGGTAGGTACAGCAGAATGCTAGAAGATAACAATCCATAGTATATCCATGATTATTCAGTGCAATTGTACCGTCACGTGCAAATAAATAATACACAAAATATTCATAACTAAATTGATGTCATATAACCACAAAATCACTAACGGATAACCTCTTTCAGATAATCCACTTAATTGCGACTGCCTAATGGCCGGATTCGCGCGATGGCTTCGCGAGGCGGAGAACTTGTCCCAAGTAGACAAGTCTGCTGCAGTTTGCACCACCCCTCCTCACCTCGAAGGAGCACTGATATCAAGGCTGTCTAAGAACAAACTGTGTGATGACTTCGAGTCCGTAGATAAAGTCAAAGATGCCTACGATTATAATAAAGATGCTGTTAGAGATGATTATGATAAACCTGACGGTTTGGACGATGATTTATATGATGAGGAATTGGAAGTGCCTATGGAGGAGGATTTGCCGATTTCAAGTTCGAAGGTAAGATACATTTATATGTATTTTAAAGTTATGAATGTTGGTAGTATCGATGATTTTGGATGTTAGACAAAATCATTTTTAACTTTGAGACACGTACGTATGTCACGTTTATTACGAAGCCGGTTGGAGTCCTGGAATAATCCAAGTGCTGAGAGTAAAAACTAGTGGCTTTTAAGATGAAAAATGCCAAAAACCACGGTACTATCACGTGAGAGAGCTGCGTGTATGCTTCTTAATAAAACAGCTTTAAGTATGATACAGCCAAACTATAATTACGAAGTCTTAAAGCGATACAGTGTTGATACAGCTGACTGGTAGCAGCTATAGACGAAATTATATCTACTGGTAGTAGGTCTCTCATATGTAAGAGTCCGTCTGGGTGGGTACCACCGCAATGTCTATTTCTACCGCCAGTGTGCATGTACTGTTGTGTTCCAGTTTGAAGGACATTTAGCCAGTGCAACTACTGAACACAATGAGACTTAACATTTTATGTATCAGGATGACGAGCGCAGTGGAATGCCACACAGTACTTTGTAACTCAAAGTGATGGATGGTGTTGCTACAGTTTATGGGTGATCGTATCGCTTACCATCAAGCGAACAGCAACCTCGTCTCGTCACTCAATGCAATAAAAAAATATCTCTCTTCGGACTAGAGATCTTATCACAAAATCTATTAAAGCCATTTGTTATTGTAAAGTTTGGATAGCTTTCGACTCGTAGAATCAGATACGCTAACAGAATCAATCCATGAATTTATAAACAGTTATACATTTTGAGTCTAACCAAGTGGTTTACATAAGGTAGACGAAGTTTCCAGGCTAATAGTCTATGTAAACTTGGTTGAGTTTTCTGTCTGTTTTAGTATAAGTGCTAATTTGATTAGCCGAAATAATTTGCGTTGATCTGAATTAATATTCTTTTTTAAAACGGCGATACCCTAGTTGGACTGCTGAGACGAATGTCCGCAGGTTCAAAACCCGAGAGCACACACCTCTGATTTTTCTAAAAAAATTGTGTGTATTCTTTGTGAATTATCGCTCGCTTTAATGGTGCAAGAAAACATCGTGAGGAAACCTGCATAACTGAGAAGTTCTATGAATTTCGATGGTACGTGAAGTCTGCCCGCATTAGGCCAGCGTGGTGGACTAAGGCCTAAACCCTCTCAGTTGTAGAGGAGGCCTGTGCTCAGCAGTGGGCAGTATATAATACAGGGCTGGCATGGTATTGATCTGAAGTAATGGTACAATGTGGTATACTGATTTTTCTAAAGTTACTCTAGACCTGGTACTTTTATTTATCAAGGCTGTATCATCCTAGTGGACTTATCGAACTGCAATTAAAATATTTGTTCTAATTGATTTAACGCCGGGTCTGCAATAGTTATTGATGTTATGAATGTAGTGCAGTTAGCACTACATTATGCAACCAAATAGTTAAGGTATATTATTATATTTGTTGTGGTTTATGGGCAGATTTCATGTCCATCGTGTCCATATGATAAGACTGCCTCGGTGGAGTGGTTGTATTACATGCTCGGTACGACTTCTGCATTGAGATCTCGAGCTCGAACTCCGAGTTAGGCAAAGTGATGTTCGGTTTTCTTCTCAGTATCAGCCTGGAGTCTGGAATTTGTACCCGATATGGCGATAAGCTTGTCCCTATTATATACACGGTGAAAAGTGGGCGCTTTAGTTGTGTCTCTGCCTACCCCTTGAGGGATAAAAGGCGTGTGTTAAGATAAAAAAATCGACACAGTTCCCTTATTTTCTGCTCTAGTTAGCCTTTTATTCATTGAAACTTAGCACAATGAATTGGATGAGCTATACATTTTATCTTTGTCTACATAGGCGTATCGACATTGCAAGAGAAAAAATGGCAAATGAACACTTTTGTTTATTATTGCGTGATATCGATGCCGAGCTGGTGCCAAGTTCCATACATTTGTGAAGAATAATCAAGTGTTTTCGTCTATTTATGCTTACATCGTCACTTTTTCGGCTCTATGAATAACGAAGTGGATCCTAATGTTCTCAGTTACAAGCATCTTTCGAATGTTCTGCTATTTTTACCATTGCAAATGAATTGGGACGGAAAGTATTAAGAATCGTCTTATAATATTTATTTTTTGGCTTGTTAATATATTCATACATACATATACATATACACTCACGCCTGTTATCCCCGAAGGGGTAGGCAGAGGCGGAACTAGTGCACCCACTTTTCGCCATTATTCCGTCCCATGATGTGATAGGGGGCGAGCCTATCGCCATATCGGGCACAAATTCCAGACTCCGAGCTGATACTGAATAGAAAAAGTCAATACCACTTTGCCCGACCCGGGGATCGAACCCGAGACCTCAGCTTTGCAGTCGTACTGTAATACAACTACGCTACCGAGGCAGTAATATATTCATAATTTTAATTATTGCACAATACGGTGGTAGATTTACACTTGCTGGATCTCAAAGATGGCAATAGTTCACGGGACAACTTACTGATAAATTAAGTATGGTGAGTGAGACAAAAAAAAATATATGACGTAATAATAATAAAGTAACAATACCAGCCCTGTATTATATACTGTCCCACTGCTGGGCACGGGCCTCCTCTACTACTGAGAGGGTTTAGGCCTTAGTCCACCACGCTGGCCTAGTGCGGGTTGGTAGACTTCACATACCTTCAAAATTCTTATAAAGAACTTCTTAGGTATGCAGGTTTCCTCACGATGTTTTCCTTCATCGTTAAAGCGAACGATAATTATTGATAAACAATAGACACGTAACTTTGAAAAGTCAGGGGTGTGTGCCTTGGGTTTCGAACCTCCGGACATTGTCTCGGCAGACCGTTCCATTCCCAACTAGCCTATCGTCCACTTACGAACAACGTAATAGACAACATAAATCTAATATATTTGTAAGTGGACACAACAGCAAAGCATAGTGAACAATATGATATGTATTTCAATAACATCTGTAAACTTATGCTTACAAAAAGAATTTGATTTGAGAACGTCACAGACTCAAACCCTGTCCTCAATCCCTATGCTCGCATCCTTTGGGATTATAGACATGGACATGAAATGACCTACTAGCAAGATTACTAATCTATCGCACTTCTAGATTATTCATTGATTGTAATGTATATACAAATCTTCGAGCAAATAATGTTTCCGTAATTCTCTTAGAAATAATAATTCCAAACTCTGTTTGGTTAGGTAACTTCGGAGAAAAAAAAGGTAACTTCAGAGTTCGGGCTGAAATTCTATAGTCTACAAGTCTCTGCACATACTTTTTTTTTGTACTTGATAAAAATCACCTATAAGCAGTAAAAGCCCTAAATATAAAAGAAGTCCCGTCTTTGCTATAAATATCACCATGGCTCTCCTACAGTATAGTAATTTCAGGTCCGACTCCTCGACGCGTGGTTTGATGACGAGGAGGTCCACCTCTCCTGGGCGTTGGATCCACCGTCGACTCATCGGCATAGATGTACAGGCGTCACCGTCTCCCGGGCTGGTGGTATCGCGAAGCATGTCGCGTGCCACAGAGCCTCGCCTGCCAACGTAGTGCTACGAGGATTCAAGATCGACCCTGCAGATCAGTACACGTAAGTTCTACTTCCTCTTGATTGGTGAGTACATGATGAATAGGGAATTGTAGATTATGCTATATGCTAATGAATTAATAATATTCGACGCCCTTTACATGGAAACTATATGTCATGTTTGTTCTGAAGAAAATACCTCAAGAACACGTTTTCGAGTAAAATCACTGCCAAGTATATTTCAACCGAACAAAAACAACCGAATACGACCAACAATTTCAGAATTGTTTTATATAACAATCAAAGTTAAACAATAGCAAATTAGACAATTCTATATGAAATTACACTCATTGTCTACTCGAATGAAAAAGTTTCCTGTAAATATAACTATTGTATTATGCAATTTAATTAAGCGCCAATATGAATCAAAATGAATCCCTAGCTCGGGTTAGAATTAAAATTTCAATTTGGTCAAGTTGGAATATATTAATTTGGGTTATACGTTAGTTGTAGACCTTTGTGGCATTTGCATCTGCTCAGTAATAACTGAAAATAATAATTTTGGTTTGATTCTGGTGCGTTGTTATTAAATTTGAACTGTACGTTGTCTTTATTTGTTTAATTAAAGTTAATATCATTTTATTCCCAAATCCCTCTGGACCGACTTTTCTCTCAACAGGTATCTATGATCACATGAATTGTTCCCTACTACATATAAAAGAGATAATCGTTTTATACTGATATTCTTTATTCGTCAAATGAAAAATCGGTAATGAAAATATGTACTCACTTCTAAGCTTTTAGAATGACGTAATAGATTAATAGTAACTGATACAAATTAGTTTTCAAAATTTTGCGCTGTTCTTAATATGAACAAGTTATAGTTTATTTTGTTTTGTTTTGTTTATTTAGGAGTAGGTAGAGGTATCGTAATACCCACATTTCGTGAGATATATTAATCCTATGAAATAGGCTAGGCTATTGACATCTACCAAACCCAGTTCCAGAATCTGGGCTGATATTAGCATAGAATTCAATATATTACCCGCCATATTCAGGCCGCCCATTGTAACTCTAATTAGAAAAATCAAACGATTATATCCACCAGATTCTGCATAGCCCTAGAAGAGATGGACAGCTCGGAGACGCTGATGTCCCTCGTGCTTGGCTGCGGGAGTCCTCAAATCGTTCGGCAGAGAGTGCCGTTCGCCACAGCTGTACCTGTGCTTGTCACAAAAGCACCTGTTGTTGACACTTTGCGGTAAGATTTGAATTGTTTATCGTCTGATCGCTGGCTAATTGCCTTAAGCGACAATTTTTTGTGACAAATTTGGTATCAGCACTAAGAAACATTTGGATTAAGACCTAAAACCCTGTAAGATGTCGAGGAGGCCCGTCCTCAGCAGTGGGCCTGCGGGCTTGCGGCCTTTTTTGGCCATGCCTCGGATGTGGGTGGCTGGGGTGTATGGATATGCCGGGGACCACCTAGTTATAGTCTTTAAGTTCGTTCTCTATAGCATGTATTAGGTAGTATTTATATTGTATCTTTGAATTTCTTATTGTATGTTTCTTTTATTTATTTTATTTTCTAAATACTTATCCTTTTTTTGAATTTTTGTTCCTCGTACTGTTACATATTTACCGCCATCTGATCCAGTGATTATGGCTAAATAAATGTATTCTCTTCTTTCTACATACATATTATATGTACCTCTACTATATGTATCTGCTCTTTAATTGATTTCTTTGACATTAATATATTGTCTTGTTACAGGGTCTCAGAAGTAAGATCTAACGTTACAAGTGATGGCGTCCTTACCGTCCTTATATCAGTGATGGGTCTACCTCACCCACAAAATTCTCAACCACGCTCCCAAAGATTGACCGTCGAAACCAAAAGTCAAATAACCCAGAACTGTTACGTGGTACTAGCAGTACTGTCTCACGGGTCATTGGTAGCTCAAAAAGACACACCATGCCAATCCACACTAGAAATAACCATGGAAGGTTTTATACGAGGTCCTTATGAGGTATGCGCTACATTATCCAAGTTCAAGATTGATGAAGCAAGGCCAATTTGCGTGGTACCTCAGCTTTTGGAGCCCTTTGGATCCCAGATGAAAGCCGGATTCAAGTCGTTAAATACAGCTTTGATAGGAGTTGCTTTAGCTCTTACAGCTATAATCATTGGTTTGGTGTGGTTTGTGAGGAAAATGCTGAAGAAACCGTCGGAATTTGAATCACATAGATGCTTTAGACAAGAGCCCGTGCAAGAAGAGAATCCTCGAGCAAGTTATGTAATGTTGACGGCTACCTCCAAAGTTTGAAAGTTTGCTAGTCGAAACGATAGATAATAGAGATGTCACGTGGAATTTTTGACGGTAGGACTTTTTTGGTGCTATGATCTTTTGAGTTTTATGTTTCTAAGTTTTTGGTTGGTCTGAACATACGTGGTGATCTTGTACATAGTTGAAACAATTCAGAGGTCCCAAATTGCTGTATCTGAAGTGTTTTTTGATTACAAATGATATATTTGCATATTAAAGAAGAGTACGAACTTCTTAACTGAGGTTTAAACGGGTCGAGAGATTTCGAAGAAATCGGAATTATCCAACAAAAACAATATAAAGTGTTTAATACTGTGTAACAGTGTTATAAATCGTTTCTAAGAACGGAGATATTTATAAACATTTTTGTGATAAGATGTTTAAATGTGAACGTCGTATAATTGTAATTAATCATTAATTGATAAGATGTGAGCGAAAAATAATTCGTTATTTGGATTATTTGAAATACCGTCTGTTTCTAAATCACTTATAGAGACGCATCACATGAAATAGAATTATGCCAATACAATTGAATTTCTTACATATACACTCAAGTATTTCGTCCCTGAACGGTAGGCAGAGGCGCAACTAGTTTACCCACTTTTCGTCGTGCGTATTCCGTCCCCTGATATGATAGGGGGCGAGCCTATTGCCGTATCGGGCACAAATTCCAAACTCCGGGTTGATACTGCATAGAAAAATCCAATGTCACTTTGCCCGCCCGGGGATCGAACCGGAGACCACAGAAATGCATCGTGAATGCGTCGTAGCGTAATACAACTACGCCACCGAGGCAATCTCAGTACCTACCCAATCATAACTTGGTAAAATTATCGATTAAATTATCCAGTACCCAAATATACGTGCAGATGTTTTTTAACTTCTGACCTAGGAATTTTTTAACAATTGTATCACAATCAGAGGTTATTATTATCTAAGTGTACGCAGTTATACGGGGAATCCCAAAGGATTTTACTAATAGTGTATGAAGTCATGGTTGATAATACATACAATTAAAAAAATACCTTTTTTTGGTATTTATAACTGTTTTTCTGATATTGCCATGTATTGTTGTATTGTACTTTTGGTATTTTATATTGATCAGTTATTAGTTATAGTAGATCCTTCTCTCTTAAGCATAAGCGTCATCTACGAGGTCTAAAGCTGAGTCCAGACTATATAACAAAACTTGTTATAAACATAGTTATACAACATGTTTTATTAGTGAGGACAAAAGTTATGTAGCACGTTATATTGCAATATTAATGAGGACGTGTTATATAGCATAAGTTATACAACATGTTACTTTATCTGGTCTCTCCTTTAGATCCCAATCTCAAGCAATAGGTATAAATTTAGAATCGTATACTCATTCAACTTAGTTGCCCGATCTGCCAACAAATTCGGAGTGCTATATTTTATTGTCCAAGTACTTATGCTTCCATTAGAATTTGACCAACGAGTATAAAAAATATAGATCCTTTTTGAGCCTTTCTATACCTAGGCTTCATAACTATATCTTGACATTACCGTAATTATACTAGACTATAATTCATTGAGGCATATTTTCTTTGTCTTTTTCTTATACATATTTTAATTTTAATGGCTTCAATCTTCAGAGGTAGGTGTACAGGTGTAACACACCATATCAGCTCTTTTAAATCCCATTCTATAATAAAGAGTTGATGTTGAGCAGAAATAAAATATCTCATTGGGCTTAAATTATTATCTACGGCTTTTGCTTTTTTGTTCCTGTGATTTTATTCGTAGCAATGTTGCAATGATGAGTTGCGAAGGGCGCGTAATAAGAGCATTTGGCTTTTTTTTGAAATCACCAATACCATTGCTGGGCACAAATCTGCTCTGCTGAAAGGTTTCTGGCCTAAGTTTACCACTCTTGCCTATTGCGGATTGGCAGACGTGACTAACCTAAAAAATTACGCAGTATTTTGAGGAATAGGCATGATCTTTTGCTAATCATTTGAGAAAGCAATACCGTAACATTGATTATTCTTAACTTTCAAAATGCAGAATAACATTTTAAATTTGAACTATGAATTTGAAAGACGCGTAGAGATGTGTCAAGGTGGGAGCACGTGGCGCTGAATATTCTGCCTACCCTTATGGGATAAGGTCGTGAGTGCGGATGTATTTATATACTTACGTTTGAAACTTAAGGTCTATTCTAAATATTAGTACTAGGGTAATATTTGTGAATATGCTTGGTTGTGAGTTAGAAGTACACGCAGAATTTAGAATTGGCACCCAGATTTTGTCCTAAGTTAAACATTATTCTAGAAAATTACTCAGTGGAAAATTTGATCCCAGAAAAAGTCAGTCTCGCGTACAAAGCCGCGAGCAACTTCTTATAAAACAGACGATGTTTCAAATAACGTTATTAATTGCTAATGTTCTAAAAACGACTGAGTTTTGTACTAATTAAGCGGCTTCTCATTAATAACTAAAACATATCTTCTGTGAAGATGTATAAGGCTATATGTATTTAATACTAATATATTTACTCGAGGCTATTGCGATGCTGCTGTAGCATTTTTGATGGAAGTGAATCGGTGGATGGTTTTTGTTTTTGCCGGCTTACGGCCACTTTCATTGATATCAAAGTTGTTATTTTTGTCAAAATGAAGTATGCTGTGGTGAATCTTATGGATTAGATATTGATGGCGTTTGTCGCTTGGCATATTTTATAGCTTTTACTAGTACAATGAAGAAACTGTAAATCTGAGAAGGCGACAACTATTATGTGATTATGGCAAATTTTGACAATGGAAACCTTGAGCGAATGTTTCTTTTTGGTGTTGTTTCATCCATGGTCAAATAAAGGCAACGGTCTTATTACACTGTACAGTCAGTATCATAAGTAGCTGAACAAATTCAAAATTTCAAATTGCCTACATACTTTTGTGTTCTTACAAATCTTTTTTCCTTACAAAAATAAAACAAAAGAGGTTTACTTTACTTCAAACAAAGAAAAAATAGTTTCAGTTTAACTTAAAGCCTATATAGGCGATTTGAAGTTTTGGTTTCTTGCAGATACTTACGCTGCTGACTTTACGAGCGAGCAGCGCCTTCACCTTGTAAATTCGCCTGCAATTCCCCAGTGTGATTAGAGTCGTAAATTTACCTGACCATGGATGAGACAACTCAGCTTAAGTCAGTCACTGCTGGTGGTAAGATATATTTTTATCCATCCGGATAACGACCACCGTGTACATAGATAAGGTGTCAAAACCCGCGATAGTGGCCCACGTAAGTGTTTTGTTCAGGGATCAGCCTGCGTATAACCGGTTTAAATAGGCCGGCATAATTATGCCGACTGACGAGGGACAGTCATCGCTTGTCAGTCGGCACTTTATGTGGACTTCTCTTCGCTAACCATCAGGTGCACTGGGGTGACTTTGCTGAGCCGGCATAAAAAAGGTCTTCAATCAAATTATATTTAAACTGTTATAAGTCTAGACTAGATTATTCGACAATTATTTATATTATTATAAGTAATTTAGCCCTGTGAAAACCAAATAGCAGTAATTACAATATTATGATTGCGTATCTCAGTTATAGCAATAAAATTGTATTCACACCGTATTTCCCAGAACGAGGTTATTTTCGAATGGCCATGTTTATATTTTATAATATTTAATTGGCATGGTACTCATAATCATTTCAAGCTTAATATAAATATTAAACATCTATACTTTTAATAAAATGAACGGTGAAGGAAAACATCGTGAGGAAACCTGCATACCTGAGAAGTTCTTTATAAGAATTTCGAAGTTATGTGAAGTCTGCCAACCCGCACTAGGCCAGCTTGGTGGACTAAGGCCTAAACCCTCTCAGTAGTAGAGAAGGCCCCGTGCCCAGCAGTGGGACAGTATATAATACAGGGCTGGTATTATTATTGTTATTTATTATTAAAGTTACAACGTAACAAAAAGTGTTTAGTTGAATTAAGAACCTTATTTTAAATAGCGGTGATCGTAAGTACAGTCTAGATTTAAGGCTGATCAAGGAAAGATCGACGGTCAGAATTATGCCGACCTTTTATTTTATGTACCGTAAAATGGGGTTGAATAGGGATAATAAAAAAAAATAATTTAATCACATGAATGGACTAATATTACATCGCGGGGAACCAATATCATCTTTCTCAAAACGACAAGAAAAAAATCACTGCCAAGAAAATAAGTAAAATAAAAGTGTTAATAAATATACATATCGTACTAAAATTTGCCAAATTAAAGATATTTATAAATTTAAAAAGTCAAAATGAAAATTATCAAAAAATTTACATAGATGCTATAAAATACATATTTCGCTGCCAATGTTTATTAGTGGTATCTCTCTCATGTAAGAGTTTGTCTGGGTGGGTACCACCGCAATATTTCTACCGCTAAACAGCAGTGTGCATGCACTGTTGTGTTTTGGCTTGAAGAACATTGTAGCCAGTGTAAATACTGGACATAATGAGACAACATCTTATGTCTCAGGATGACGAGCTTAGTGGAATACCACACAGTACTTTGTAACTCAAGGTGCTGGATGGTATTTCTACTGTTTATGGGTGGTCGTATCGCTTACCATCAGGCGAACGGTATGCTCGTCTCGTCATTCAATGCCATAAAAAAATCTTACCCAAAAGTCCCCAAATATCGTCAAAACTTTGGCTTTCACAATTCATACGCTGTTATCCAATACTGTTTGAATCTTCGCAGTATCGCGTGGTAGGGTTACAATATAGGTGATCCTATTAATATGCAGTACCAGCCAATTGCTTTTATTTACGAGTTGGAGGATAGTACTGGAAATTCCCAAAGACAGAAATCAAGGATAATTCTGAAAGCACTCATTTAAGTTATGTATTTTATTATGTGGTTTGTTGATTCACAAAATGAACGATATTTAGCATAAATGTAAGATTCTGCGAATTATTAGTATATTCATGGTACACAGGGCGCAAATTTACTTGACGGATCGCTGAGGCGCATATACGTGTTATCCCCAGATTTTGAAGATGGAAAATCCAGAACAATTTAATTTAAAACCGGACACAGTAACGGGTAGTTAAATTAATTCGCAGTAAATTGAAAGAAGGTTACATAAAATACATGGATTTTACTTATCGGGCAGCTTTAAGAACCCAGGATGCTACTTAAATACTATCGAGGATATCCCAGGACACTACAAATACTAGGACATGTTTTGGTAAAACAGGACTGTTGGCGACCCTAGCGTATCCTTAATTTAGTTCCCTCCTTTTACACCTTGTTTGCTTTTGATGTGTCATGATGAATGCTTACTGTACGGGATGGAATAAAACGTCGTGTTTTTACTCGCAGTTCGCGAGCTTTTCGCTGATTTTTTTTTTTTTTTTTTTTTGTTTTTTGTTTTTTTTTGTTTATTGAACACCAGACCAATGTACACCAATACATGAATGAAATATATATTATTTACAAACTTGCTTAATGCCATTGTAATTAAAGGTGAAGACAGCATGCGAGTAGTAATTGTATATAACTAATAAGTATTATAATTAAATTGTCAAATAATAGAGAATTAATTAACATAAACAAATAACAATCTTAAATATCTTAAAAACTAAACAGAGAATAAAATCTTGAAATGAAGATAAACAATGTATTAACTCAACAATCAATTAGCCATTAATATACCGTTAAAATGATATAAAGTTAAATTAATGTTAAATTAATGTTAAAATAATGTTAAAAATGTCAAATGTATAATAGAATAATGCGAGAGAGTAGAGCGATGTCACAAAATAAGTTATAAAATAAAATAAAATAATGCACTCTATGCTAATAGGCTTTTCTTAAAAATACTGATACTGGCAGCGAACAGATCAACTTCTTTGGTTTTGGCAGTAGCGTTGAATTCTCGCACAAGCCGATTAATTGGTGCGTTTTGACCCAAATTGGATTTACTAAATGTAGTTTTCAGGAGCTCAAACCTAGAGGCGCGCGGTAGTATTTGAGGAGCAGAGAAATTTATGCAAGATAGAAGGGACGGAGTATCCAGAATTCCATTTGCAAGTTTATATAAAAACAAAATGTCTAGGTGAACTCGTCGATCGGTCAATGACATCATATTAGAATGTATTAACCTGTCTTTGTATCTTACGAGCTGTTTCCCCAGATTGCACGAAAAGACCAAATGCCATAGAAAGCGTTTTTGAACGCTTTCGAGCTTTTTTATATATACATCGTAAAATGGGTTCCAAGCTATGCTGCAATACTCTAGGCCACTGCGGACGAACGAGTTGAAAAGCAATATCTTTGTTCTAGGTGATTTAAAGTCTCTGTCTCTGATAGGCGTATTGTTAGTTTTGGAGTACCTCAAGACAATCGTATCTGAAATCCTACTAATATTATAAACGCGAAAGTTTGTAAGAATGTGTATTTGTTACTCTTTCACGCAAAAAAATACTGAACTGATTTCGATGAAATTTAGCACACGGGTAGATCATGTCCTAGATTAACACGTAGGCTACTTTTGTCTCGGTAAAATATAAAGCGGATTTTCTATCCCGGAAAAATTTTTATCGCGGGCGGAGCCGCGCAAAAGCTAGTATACTATTTAATAATTATTCTTATAGTTTACTATATCGATGGGTGAAAAGCTGATTGATTGAGGCGACATGTTATTCGAAAAAATTTAACTAAGTTCAAAACATAGAAAATATGTGCTATATAATTCCAAATATCTATTATTATTATAGCTTTATTTAACCCTTACATTTTACAAAGAAAATTTAGTATATGTGTAAGTGTACATATGTTTTTTTTTTTTTTTTTTTTTTTTTTTTTTTTTTTTTTTTTTGTTAGTAGTGTTAGTGTGTTTTGTTTCGGTGATAACTATTGTTAGTAAGTATTAATTTTTAAGTTAGGTGTAAGGGCCGCCGTTTGCGGTAAAAGCCTCCTCCAAACTGCTCCAGCAGGCTCTATCTTGTGCTAGTCTTGGCCATAGCGTGCCGGCTACTTGAACAATGTCGTCGGTCCATCTTTTTGAGGGTCTGCCTCTTCTCCTTTTTTTATAGATGGGACACCAATTTGTTAAAATTTTTGACCATCTTTTATCTGGGGTTCTCTGAATATGGCCAGCCCACCTCCATTTTAATTTCATTATTTGTTTTGTTATATCTTTTGCTTTCGTTGCCTTTCTTATAAGTGAGCTTTTAATTTTGTCTTTTAGTTTTATATTCATGTAGCTTCTTTCTATAGCTCTTTGGAAAGTTTTTAGTTTCATTATGTTTGATTTTTTGAATGTCCAGGTTTGGCTTGCGTATGTTAAACAAGGAGCTAAGCAGATGTTCATGGCCTTTGTTTTTAAATGTTTTGGTAAGGGTCCTTTGAATATTTCTTTCATTGCCCAGTATTTGTTCCAGGTTATTTTGATTCTTCGGTTTATTTCCTTTTCAGTGCAAGACTTAAATGTTATGAGATGTCCTAGGTATACGTATTCGTCGATGTAGTCTAAGGGAACTGTGCGTATTGATATTGGTGTCCTCTGTCTGTTTGTCATTATTTTTGTTTTTTCTCTGTTTATTACTAATCCGACTTTTTCGCTGTAGTAACTGAGATTTTCTAGCATGTGCTCGAGTTGCTGTGGATTTTCATTAAATAAGATAATGTCGTCTGCGAATCTTAGATGTGAGAGGTACGTGCCATTTATATTGATACCCATTTGGTTCCAGTCTAGATTTCTGAATATGGACTCCAAAACAGCTATAAAGAGCTTTGGTGAGAGCGGGTCTCCTTGTTTTACTCCCCGTTGGACTTGGAAATTCGGTCCTTTCGCTTCTAGGCGTACTCGAGTCATACTTTTGGAATAAATCCTTTTTATTAACTCTATATATCCTTGTTCGATTCCTTGCTCGTTTAATGCATACCAAATAGAGTTGTGAGATATAGTGTCGAAAGCTTTCGAGTAGTCTATGAAGGCTATATACAGGGGTAGGTCGTATTCTGTGTATCTTTCTATAATAAGTTTTAGTGTATGAATGTGATCTATTGTGGAGTAATTTTTCATGAAGCCTGCCTGCTCTACAGGCTGGTTCTCTTCTATTTTTTTGCTTATGCGTCGTAGTAGTGTTGCTGCGAAAACTTTATATAGATTGGAAATGAGACTGATGGGTCTATAATTTGTTATTAATTTTGGGTCCCCTTTTTTGTATAGTAGTTGTATAGTCAGAAATACTGAGCATGTCCAGGAATCAGGTAGTTCCTTTTCTTGTAGTACGAGGTTAAAAAGCTTAGTGATTGGTTTTATTAGTTTTTCTTTTCCTGATTTGATCATTTCATTGGTTACACCATCTGGCCCCGGGCTCTTTCCTAGTTTTAAGTTTTTTATTGATAAATTTACCTCGCTCTGTAGAAAAGGTGGTACTGGGTCATTGTTGTAATATTTCATGTTGGTATGGGTTTTTTCTGTCTCGTTGGTGTTTGCATAAAGATTTGCGTAAAATTTTGTAGCTATTGTCATTATATCTCGTCTGTGTGTTATTATATTTCCCGAAGTATCTATCAGCTGCGTCATTATCTGCTTGGTATTATCTGTTTCTTTGAATGCTTTTTTGATACCTCCTGATTCTTCTAAGGATTTACTTATTATGTTTAGTCTATGATATTTTAAATTTTGTTTAATTCTTTTATGTATCAATCGGTATAGTTTGCTTAACCTTTTCTTTTCTTGTTTTGTCCTTTTTCCCTTATTTTTTAGTCTACATTTTTCTTGCTTGAGATCCTTAACATCTTGTGAAATTATTTCTTGTCTTTTAGATTTAGAATTATTTTTCATAGTGTTATTGTAGCAGCTACGTAGTACTGTCTCTAAATTGTGATTTAGTTCTTTTATATTGTTTGTATTGTCGCATATAGACGGCATAGCTTCGTTGGTACAATCAAGGTGAACTTTGTCCGTTGGGTTCTTATAGTTAGCTCGCGATTTCCTGCGTTTACTTTTTACATTTATAGTTATTCGTACCAATCTGTGGTCACTTGGATGCTGCATATTGCTTATAACGTTTAGATTCTGTACGTTTTTTGGTACATTAGTGGCTATAAAGTCTATTTCATTCTTTGATTTGCCATCTGGTGATATCCAAGTCCACCTTAGTTTCTTTGACTTTTTGAACATAGTGTTGGCAATTTTTAGTCTGTGTTGTAGGCAAAAGTTTACAAACATTTCTCCTCTTTTGTTCCGCTTGCCATATCCGTAGTCTCCTAATACTAATCGTTCATATTGTTCGGGGTGTCCTATTTTCGCATTCATGTCGCCCATGAATATTATGTTTTTAGTGCATTTGTTGATTGCCTTTTCCATATCGGAGTACATCGTTTCTATGTCTTCTTTGGAAGCTGAAGCTGTAGGTGCGTATGCTTGTATTAGACTGAAGAGTGTTCCGTGAATCTTGACCTGTAGCAAAACAACTCTTTCGGAAATCGCGATGAAATTTTCTACTTCTGTTTCTTTTTGTTTTTTTACAAGAAACCCCACGCCTTTTTCGCCTTTTGTTTTGCCATAGTAGTAGAGAAAATAGTCACCCCTATCTTCTATTCCGTACCCTTCTCTTCTAACTTCTGCTATGCCTAAAATGTTCCATTTTATTTGTGAAATTGCGTATTCTAGTTCGATTATTCTTGTCTCATTAGCCAGTGATCTAAGATTAAATGTTGCGATATAGTATTTTTGTTGGTTTGGAGGGTATTCGTCTAAAACCCCCGCGGTGACGAGCCGTACTGGAGGAGTGTTTTTATGTGATTGATACTGCCGATGTGATGCAGCGTTGGAGTTAAGTTTGGGGGGGGCCTCGTATCTTCATGCGTCCTCTTTCCTTGTCACGAAGGACATCATTGTATTTGGGTTTGTTTTGTATTTCTTTTTTGTTTGAAAGTATTGTTTCTTGTTCTGAGTGTCATTTGTTGTGAGTATTTCAGTATTTGAAGGTGATTGTTGTGGTGGTGACGTGGATAGCTGTCTTTTGTTGGTATTATTATCCCTTCCGTCCTTCACTATCAGCTTGTCATATCTCAGAAACGCTATGTTTCCCTTTTCGATTTCTTTTTGTTGACGTAATTTTAGTTCTTCTCTTATTTTTAAGATATTTGGTGGGAATTCTTCTTTAATATGCATATTTGTGTTCGTCAAGTTCTTCTTGTTTTTTAATATTTGAATTTTTTTTTTTTTTCCAAATATCTATAAAACCCAATTTGGCGTAAATGTCGCTAAAGTTAATTGGCGCTTCAACCGTCAAGTCTTCAAGTCTCCAGCACAACTTAAACAAATTTTACTGTAATCCTCCTAGCCAGTTTTGGCCACGGCGGCCAATCTCGACGCAGATCAGCCAGGTACGCAGGAGATATTATAGTGCACAAGTGTGTGCGCAATACACAGGTGCACTCGCTATTCCTTCACTCTCATAGTCCGGTGAGACGGCAATCTGACATGACCGGAGAGAGATCAGGCGCAGGACCAACGGCTTTACGTGCTTTCCGGGGCACGGGGGTATCACACGGCCAACTTCCTGATTCCGAGCTACGACTGAGTAATTTTTGAGATGGAAAAACCAGTCGCTTTTTGGCTCGACCCGGGATTCGAACCCAGGATCTCAGCGCGCAAATCGTACTTGTAACGTGTACGCAATACTACTACGCCACCGAGGCAGTCAAATTTTCCTAAATTTTAAGATTTTACTGTATTATGTACAATAAAGTGCTATCATTCATTCATGCAACCGAAAATAATTACTTATTGATACGTACACAATGTATTTTTTGCATTAATGGAATTCTTTAAACACTATTCCAATTAACCATACTGCCGATTCACTTAGGTTATTATAAAATGTATCTAACAAGATGGACGGTTCATGGTAACGTAGCTTTACATTCGTATAATAAGCCCTGAAAACGCCATTATGTAAATGTATAGGAACTTTGGTTCTGCTTTAATTAGTATAAAAATGTACATAATAATTTATGAATCGCCACTTTATATTCTGAAATAAAAATTATTAACAATGTATCTTTTTGTTTTATTGACGGATTTGTAAGTGAGACATTATGTTAAGAGCTTTAAGAGTCTATTTGCCCCGGCCGAAGTATCATACAGAGTACCTGATAAGTCAAGTCTTTGTGTCTGGAATGGCGATAGGCTCGCCCTCTATCATATCATGGGACGGAAATATGCACGGTGAAAAGTGGGTGCAATAGTTGCGCCTCTATCTACCCATTTGAGGATAAAAGGCGTGAGTGTGTGTGTGTGTATTTTTTTCATTCAATATTCGTTAAACAACCAAATAGGTAACTTCTGTTTTTGTAAGTCGGCTAAAAATGAAATACCTTTATTGAGAACAGTAAATAATACATAAATACTCTGTCTTATTAACTATAACTAAATAGGCAGTTGTTATTTATAACGGTTAATTCCGGGAAATTCTGGGAAATTGAAAACACTCGAGAATTTATTGATTTGCATTGCGAAAATAAGTTAATAAATTAAAAACTTACGCATGCGACTGTAGTATACCTTTGAATTTAAACTCGCGTTTGTATGTACAAATGATTAAAAATGAAAGCAAATCACGCAATAAAATTGAAATAAAAAAGAAAGCCGCCAATGTAAAATGTACATATGAATACTAAAATGTTGATTTGAGTAAGTTATATATTATGATTTTTTATACATGTCAATGGCCATGTAGTGCCTGGTTAATGATTTTATATTTTCATAGAATCCTGAAAAAGAAACAGTCGAAGGCGGGACTCGAACCACGGTACTCGGGCACGGTACGCCGGAGGTCGTGGGTTCGAGTCCCGCCTTTGACTCTTTCTGTTTCAGGATTCTATAAAAATATAAAATCATTGAGTAAGTTATATTATTTATCTGCTAGCGACATACAATAGCACATTGAATAGCTAGTGAGTTCTGAGAATTTTCCAGAGAGTTGGAATTGTTTCATCGATTCCTGAGAATGTGAAAACAAAAATAAATGTTGTATTTAGTCACTAACTTTGAAACACTAATTGGTCCGGTAATCACGTCTAACTGCGATTTTATTTTCCAGGTCAAAGAGAAAATGCTTCATTTGTTTTGAAATGCATAATAATTACTAACTTGCCCTGGATTGGAGTTTGTGCCCGATATAGACAAAGAATCCAAAAATTACAATAGTTATGACTGATTGCACTACAGTCTACTTTTTCGGGAATTAAAGTTATGAGTGTGTGTCCATACTCGAAAATCTCGATATGATAATTTTCTTTCAATTTTTTTTCGGCCAATTAAACCATTCTAATGTAGTCTCTGCAATACACTTTTGCATCCATATTGCAAGAAGATTTGATTTATTTGAAGAATGGTCCACTGCCTGCCACTACTTCACTACTTGGGAATCACGCATGGGACACCATCATTATCATCCTCAGCCATACGATATTCACTGCTGAACATGGGACACCTCCGTAAGATTTCCAGACGGGCCTGTCAAAAACAGCATTCAGTATCCAGAGTGGGATATCCCAATCTACAACCCTTACACGCTGTCAATAGACTAAGGAAGCGATGTATCATAGTATATAAAAAAATCAGTTCGATCAATAACATAATTTATTAAAACCTGTTACATAATATTCAAACAGAACATTTCCTCAAAATGATAGTGTAATGTCAATAGGTGCGCCGGCGCATATATTAACTACAAAACAATGTACGATTATCAGTAGCAAACTAGCAGTCATGGCGAACGGGCGTGTGTTAATTGCCTTAGTGATATTTACATTATTATACACGAATTTGGACGCCAAAGTTTACACGCGATGCCAATTAACACGTGAATTACTGAAAAACGGCTTTTCAAAGACGTTCCTGAGTAATTGTGAGTTTTTTTTTTATATAAACAGCTGCCTTATTGTTTTGTTAGTCTATTGTTCGTTGATTGTAAATTTTGTAGGTATATGTCAGTCATTATGGGTTTTCCTCTAGTGACGGACTATTTTTTTATTGCTGTTCATAAATCTGTGTACATACATACATATACACTCATGCCTGTTATCCCCGAAGGGGTAGGCAGAGGCGCCACTAGTGCACCCACTTTTCGCCATTATTCCGTCCATGATGTGATAGGGGGCGACCCAGCATTGTTCCAGCATTGTTACTAGCGTAATAAAATCAGCCCTGTATTATAATATACTGTCCCACTGCTGGGCCTCTTTCACACTGAGAGAGTTTTAGGCCCTAGTCTACCACGCTGGTATAGTACGGGTGGGCAGACTTCACATACCTTAGAAAATCTATAGCATAATACGACTGGTAGATAGACCTTCGTAATTCTTTTGAAAATTCTTAGGTATGAATAGTTCCTGAAGCTGGCGTAGTTGTTTTGCGGTGCGTCTTCTACCCTAGGGTCTCGGGTTCGACCCTCGGGTCGGTGAGTAAGTGATATATGGTTTTTCCGCTCTGTATAAGCCAGTCTAGAATTTGGGCCCGACATGGATTACATAGCATATAACATGGGATAGAACACACGGGGCAAAAAGTGGATGTACTAGTTGCGCGTATGTGAGTGTGTGTATGTATGTATGTGTGTGTGTGTATGTGCGCGTAAATGCGTATGTAAAATTAGCGATTGTAAAGTGCTACTGTGGCGATTAAGCTGTCAATCTATAAACTATATAAAATAAATTTGTGTATGTATATACATTCCAAACGGCTGGGGCGATTTGTATGATATATTTCGGTTATATTCAGACTATAGCAGCGGATTTCTGTGAAGTTTGATAACGCTCAGATTTTCTTTGTTAGATTTATGGAAATTTTGTATCATCATCGGATTCTGGATCATTTGTACTACCCGTGCGAAGCCGGCGCGCGTCGCTAGTTCGATATCATTTTAGACAAATATTTTTTATAATATCGGTATGATTTAACTTATTTCAATACTGCCCCTTTCTGGGATCGAACTCTCGACCTTCATCTCAAGAACCTACTTCCAAAGAGGTCATCGGTCTAATTTTAATGCATTCTATAAATTCATTCTTCATTTTATTCATTCTAGACTAATGCATTCTATTCATGCATGCACACGCGAAAGAAACTCCGTTACCACTCCACGGCTAAACCACTAAAACGATTTTGATTTAATTTTAATACAAAATAATCCTATATGAACATGAGCTATTTTTCATGTATTTTTTACAAACCGAATACGCATGCGAGGCCGCGAGCAAAAGTTAGCTGCATATAAACTTGGATGTCTCAGTATCGATCTCTGAAAGGCTCAAAGGCCATTATTAGATAGAGTAAGTCGAAGCACCCATTCTTTGGCATGGAAACTAATGTACTCACGGGATATAAAGCAATCAAATAGCCGAATGGGAAAACCCCGTTATAGTGAAACATTGAGGTTTAGCATCTTTTTTTTCTTGTTATTAGAATTATAATATGTGTAACTAACCTCATATGGATGAAGTTCTCGATGGAACGTATTTTTTGTCTTTTTTAATGTTACATCAGAAGTTAGAACTCATTCATTCATTCTAAAACAAGTATTTGTTTTATTTTTTGCTTTGGAATCCACGGTGCCTGTATCATTTTATAAATTTCCTATTGAACCTATAGATTTCATTTTTACATTATATGGGAATTGGTAAGTGTTGCAATCAAAAGTCCATAATTATGGCTGAAAGTTTAAATCGAAGGTTTCACTCCTTATCCTTTAATTTTCTCAAATAATAAAAAGGGAATCAGTATCAGCTCGGAGTCTGGAATTTGTGCCCGATATGGCGATTGGCTCGCCCCCTATCACATCATGGGACGGAATAACGGCGAAAAGTGGGTGCATTAGTTGCGCCTCTGCCTACCCCTTCGGGGATAACAGGCGTGAGTGTATGTATGTATGTATGTAATAAAAAGGGAATCTTGTATGTGAAGTCGCACGAAGCCGCTGGATGCACTCCGCTTCTAACAGACTGTAAACCGCGCACAAATTTACGCGTTTCGTATAGTTATCGTATCGTATTCGTATCGAGTAAGTTAACGCATTAGAGGATACTATACGTCAAAAAGAAGCAAGTGCTGATATTATCCATACAGTTTGACAAAATCTTGTCCATCGTTTCTAGATTTACTATTCGAACTTTACACGCGTGCAATGTTGACGCTGTCGTATTTTAGTTCCAATACAAAAAAAAAATTGTAGTCAAAACCATTACGCTAACTATGAAATCCTCCTAGCCAGTTTCGGCCACGGCGGCCAATCTCAACGGAGATCAGCCAGGTACGCAGGAGATATTATAGTGCACAAGTGTATGCGCAATACACAGGTGAACTCGCTATTCCTTCACTCTCATAGTCCGGTGAGACGGCAATCCGACATGACCGGAGAGAGATCAGGCGCAGGACCAACGGCTTTACGTGCTTTCCGAGGCACGGGGGTATCACACCGCCACCTTCCTGACTCCGAGCTGCGACTGAGTAATTTTTTTAAGATGGAAAACCCAGTCACAAAGTTTTTTGGCCCGACCCGGGATTCGAACCCAGGACCTCAGCGCGCAAACCGTACTCGTAACGCGTACGCAATACAACTACGCCACCGAGGCAGTCTAACTATACGCTAGTACTAAAGGTACTGGTCTCCAAATATTGAGACCTACCTTCAGTAGTGGACTCCCAAACGTTGAAGGAGAAGAGATTCCTAATTTACCCTAACTAATGACCATTTACTGTTTTAGTAATTGCAAACATTAATCATATTAATAAATTATGTAATTGCATTTAATAATTGGTATCAGCAACTAGATTAGGGTCAATTGAGGTCAGAGAAACATAACACCCATTAAATCATTTGCAATTACTGTTTCGACGGAGTATACTTACAGTCGCCGAGTTCTCATACAGATATAGCTTGCTTAGTATCATAATTAGTTAAAAAAACCTAATATCCCTCTGCCCAACTCGGAAATCGAACCTGACGTTGCAGTCATGCCGTAATACAACTTCGTTACCGAGGCCGTCACAGATAATGAACTTATATAGAAAGAAAAGAAAGAAAGAAAGTGATATTTTATTGCTGGGACAAACAGATTACAAATTTAATCATACATAAAAAAAATAAAAAAATATAGCATAATATTGTACCAACAATAAGAACCCCCATTCAGCTTCTTACTACAGGACAGTCTAACCAATACTATATATAACTTGTATATACATTCTTTGTAATTTAAGCGTAATAACATGTAGCGGACGAAATTAGATTGGATTACATCTTTGCCTACACCTAATAAAGGTGTTAACGCCATGTGGACTGACTCGATGGTATAGTTGTATTACGGTACGACTGCAATGCTGAGGTCTCGGGTTTGATACCATGGTCAGGAAAAGAGATATTGGGTTTTTCTACTCAGTATTAGCCTGAAATTTGTACCCGATATGGCCATAGGCTCGCCCCCTATCACATCATGGGACGGAACACGCACGGCAAAAAGTGGGTGCACCAGATGCACCTCTGCCTACCCCTTCGAGGATAACGGGCATGAGTGAGTGTGTGTGTGTTAACGGTTTGCTTCATTAGTATACATTACACTAATTAGATACGCAGCAATACAATAGAATGAGTGGAGATTGTACGTTATCATTATCATTGTTAGTTTGTACAAATGTTTGTCAGTATTTGCGAATCTGTACGTAAATAGCTTAAAATAAATGATCATATGACAACGTTTGGGCTTAGAGGAATTTTGGTGTATAGATAACGTTTAAGCTGGGATTCCGCAGAACGAGGCAGACGGCAACAGCACGTGCCGTGGCGGCAGACGGATGTACTGTGCACTATTAAATTGTATGAGACCGATTCCGCATACTGACGCCCGGCAAGACGTCACTTGCCATCTGCCGTAGCGGCACATGCCGTCTGCCGTTGCCGTATGCCGTCTGCTGCACGGAATCACAGCTTTAGGATCACATAGACACCACGGGGTTACCTTATGTAATCAATCAATGCAAGTACATACATAAATGTGGATTTAGGACCTTATTAATAAACAATTTATAAACATATTTTAGTTATCCTACTTTTTTTCTTCTTCAAACGAATTCTGAATTAAATTTAAAAGAAGAAGACAAAACATTATACAATTAAATATGTTTATAGACTGCCTCGGTGGCGTAGTTGTATTATGGTACGACTGCAATGCTGAGGTCTCGGGTTCGATCCCCGGTCGGGCAATGTGATATTGAGTTTTTCTATTCAGTATCAGCTCGGAGTCTGGAATTTGTGCCCGATATGGCGATAGGCTCGCCCCCTATCACATCATGGGACGGAATAATGGCGAAAAGTGGGTGCACTAGTTGCGCCTCTGCCTACCCCTTCGGGGATAAAAAGGCGTGAGTGTGTGTGTGTGTGTGTGTGTGTGTGTGTGTGTGTGTGTGTGTGTGTGTGTGTATAAACTTTTTATGAAAACGGTCGTTAGGCTCAGGGTGTAAGTCTACAAAATCCGGGAGTGGCAGCTGTCTTTCCTGCCGACCCTGAAGACGCCCGAGGGCTATTTTTTACTCCAGTAAATATTTCGATATTAAACAGATGTCAGAAAATTCGTTATGGGACTCAAATGGAGTTGAACAGGCCAAGTAGCTAAGCGAAGTAATGACACGTAGAGGCGTTGACAGAGTGATAGCCAAGATAGTGCAAGCCCAACATTGGTCGACTGCAAGATGGGTCAATGACATTGTCAGGCTCGCGGGTCGAATCTGGGTGCAACTAGCTCGACACTAGGAGAGGTGCCATAGTATGCACTCATACTATGGCACTTCTCTTAGTGTCTCTAACTCTCACTAGGTTCATACCCAGCAGTGGAAGACTACAGGCTGTGGATGATTATGATGAACTATACAGTACCAGAATGACATATTCCGGGAGCATTCCACATGGTTCGAGCCTCAAACCAAACTATTTTCAATAGAAAAAAGCATTACGACATAAGATTGTGTATCGAACCTCATAATGTTTTACTCCGTGTTCTTGGGACGTATTATGAAACTTTAACATCCTTCGCGACACATAACTGTAATTTATGCGCTTTTAAGCACTCCACTTGTTATTTTTATGGCGCACTACTAGAACTATTGCCGTTTTGCGAGCCATACGGCCACGTGGGCCTTATAAACCTCTTGCAGTTTCTTTATGAACTGTAAAAGTAAAATCCTTAAGAATTACGGGTCGCCATCATACAAATGTCATAATGTAGGCAAAAGTAACAAAAAACATCTAACAAGAAGGGTTTCTTAATACATCAATGAACAAGAATGATAGTTACTGTCAATGAAGATATATCTAGTGGTAGTTTAAAATTAGAATGTGAAGCAACTGTCAATTTCGAAGACATTAACACTTTCGACCGAACAACGTTCATTAACGTGAATTTCTTTTCAATAAAATGAACACAACGTGTAATCACGTCTATTGTAAATCTTCATTCAATCGCACTGCATGTTACGACGCCGACAGCCTAAAGTAAACTCTAGACGTATTCCTGTACTGTAACTCAAACTGTAAAATATCTAGAGCCACAGCTTAGCTAAAGACTTTTTATGAACATTTTTGTATGGGGAAATGTTGTGTAACATTGTATTTGACTAGGGCGCCGCTGGGTCGAACGTGTTAAAGATATCAATATATTTTGCTATAGCGTCAATACGACACTTGAGACTGCAGCATTTTTTAATATATAGCATTTTTGGAACAAATGAACGAAATCACAGAATAAGCCTATACACAGATTGTATTATATATACGACATTGTATGAGAGCGATATATTGACTATTCATTGCCGCAATTTTGTATCGTACTGGTGCAACAATTTGACGTCTGCGCAACACCTAAGATTTTCCTTCCTCAGCCATATTTGTGTCTACCACTTGATAACTTGAATTTCTTTTCAGGGGTCTGTTTAATAGAACAAGAGAGTGACAGAAACACCTCAGCCCTTGTGGTGAAGAACGCTAGAAGAAAATATTATGGGCTTTTCCAGGTAACTCAAATATTATAGGACACTAGCTTTTGCTAGCGGCTCCACCCGCGTGAAAGAGTTTTTCCGGGATAAAAGTCCCGTTTTGTATTTCACGGGGATAAAAAGTAGCCTATGTCCTTTTTCAGGCTCTAAAATATCTGTGTACCAAATTTCATTTAAATCGGTTCAGTTATTATTAATTTCGACCAAATTTGATTACCATAAAAACGGTTCTAGTGAATTAATCTTAAAAGATAGACATATACTGTGGCGGACATTTTTTTAGATCATTTCAAGAGGAATAATTCTTTCATACATATATTTTTGGTATCTTTAACCGTTTTCGCAGCGCACGCAATGGAAGCCCTCAAGGATGAATATTTTTCCCCGTTTTTTTTTCACATTTTCCATTATTTCTTCCCTCCTAATAGTTGCATCGTGATGTTATATAGCCTAAAGCCTTCCTCGATAAATGGTCTATTCAACACAAAAATAATTTTTCAATTCGAACCAGTAGTTCCTGAGATTAGCGTGTTCAAACAAACAAACTCTTCAACTTTATAATATTAGTATAGATTCTAGAGCGAGATCGGAAGTAAAACAGTTGCCGTTCTGAAACATAGCTCCTATGAAATTCGACCTAATTCAGAACACGTAATAGTTATGAACGCACCACCTTACGTATGCTAAGGTTAACTTACTCATTCCAATTTGCATCACAGTATTAAGTGAACATCGTGATAATACTATTTTATAACGCTACTAGTCCTTGATCAGAGCGACTTTATTGATTTGATTATACTATTTCTTCAATTTGAATTTCGATTTCGAGTTTTATAGATGAAAAAATGTCCATTATTTTTCATGTGAGCAAATTACCGGGATAAACATTAGCCTGTGTTAATTCAGGTCTTGGTTTACTTGTGTGCCAAAGGTTTTTTTTTAATGGCGCTACTAGTAGCCTGCCGCGAGTCGGCTTTTCTGGCCACACCGGTCTTTAGGGTGAACGCAGAAGGCGCTCGCAACCCTTTGAATTAAGTGACCATGCTGAGGGCAACCCACTAACGGTTTAGGAATCTCGGCTCAGGACGGCCACTGAGAGAGGATGACACATCAACGATTAGGGAAAGATTGTTTTTTAGGCCTAATCCTATTAGATTGTGTTGTCATCGGCACGCAGGCCGAAACTGCTAGGAGGGTCGGGGGGGCGACGGGGAACGCGGCGAGGTCCTCGACGGCGAGGACGGCACTGCGGTCTTGTGGAGTGTTGGAGTTTCAAGAACTCGTTCTTATGGTGGATGGCCAGAGTGATTTCGTCCTCTGGATCGGTTCGGATCGTTCCTAGGATCGGTTAATACGGAACGCGGTCGTCTCCATTTGGCGCGGTCGAATAGAGTGTGTGCTAAAGGACATGTCCAAAAGTGGGCTTAAAAATCTAAACAAGACAGTTAATATATACGGATAGAATTCCTGAAAACTAGCCTTTTGCAATAAATCGTTTATTTTTAAAGACCTCCGATTTTGAGATGCCTGTAATTTTGTTTGGCTTGAAAACTACACTTAATATGAATGTTTTTATAAAGTTAGTTATGAATGGAGGGGCTAAAATTATTTTTATAGTGGATCTAAGTTGTTGCCCCTTTAATATCCCTAAAGTTTGAGCCTGTTCAGATTTTGAGGCCAAGCACCCATACAAAAAGCGAACATCTTTGTTCGGCTGTTTCTGCATTTACGTTTAACACACATACAAACATCCAAACATGTTCACAAATGTCAGCATTTATTAATTAGTGGGACTAGTTAAATAGGAAGATTAGGAAGATAAGATTAAAGATTATAATGGAATGATGACTACGGTCATAACAGTGGCTCTGTCTTTGTTCGTTAGCAAGACTATCAAAATTAAATTTTGATTAGGGACTTGGAATTTTCATTGTTAGTCAGGCATTGATATTAATGTAGTAAGGGTTGTTTTACGGACTTCACCTATGATTTCTTGTATTTAAATAGAGAAATTGGTAAATAATCCAAATTTAACATATTTGTTTTGTTTTAGATCGGAAGCGAGTGGTGCAAGGAAGGCCGCAAAGGAGGCAAATGCGACATTTCTTGTGAAGGTAAGTGAATTCTTATTACCATCATCTACATTAGGGACCCATACAAAGAAAAATTACAAATATCATGTTTCATACTGATAATGCTGATGTTAAGTGTCATCATCATCATCAGCCACATGACGTCCACTGCTGAACATAGGCCTCCCCCAAAGATTTCCAGACGGACCTGTTAAAAGTGGCCTGCTTCCAGCGTGTTCCTACGACCTTTATCAAGTTGTCTGTCCACCTTGCATGTGGACGGCCGACGCTGCGCTTGCAAGTACGTGGTCTCCACTCGAGAACTTTTTCGCCCCATCTGCCGTCAGTTCTTCGAACTATGTGCCGTGCCCACTGCCACTTCAGCTTGCTAATCAGCTGGGCTATGTCAGTGACTTTTGTTCTTCTTCATTAAGTGTCATAATGCACTGTAATCCTTTAAATTGAAACAGTGATTGATTTTCTTTTTACCTGACTACGGCGAAGTAAGGAAGGAACACCCTATGAATGCATGCATCTATTTTATGTTCCACTCTAGCGTCACTTCTTTTGACCCGATTTAGGCAAACGAGGTGTCCATCATTTCGTATTTGTTGTGCAATGGTTACAAGCTGTATATTTTTCCAATTTTTACTGGAATAGTCAACGGGTTCAGCTGTACTTATTCAAACGGAATGTCGTATATTATAAGAGATCTATCCTGTCCTGGAATTAATCCATGTATCCAATTGTGCATCCTATAAATCTTAAGGGTTATTTTTGCTTGCAGCACTGCGTGACGAAGACATTAGAGATGATGGCGCGTGTGCGCAGAAAGTGTACGAGATGGAAGGCTTCAAGTACTGGTCGAAATGGGTAGCTCGGTGCAAGGGCCAACTACTCCCTGATGTACAGAAGTGAGTACAATGTTATTAGAATACTACATTTAATCACGTCTATTTCCCTATTCAGAGGTAGGCAGAGATATTACTGAGCCTATGATACAGTGTGGGTTGGCAGACTTCACATACCCTCGAAATTCTTATGGAGAAATTCTCAAGTATGTCGGTTTCCTCACGATGTTTTCTTTCACCGTTAAAGCGAACGATAATTATTGATAAACAATACACATGTTACTTCGAAAAGTGAGAGGTGTGTGCCTTGGATTTGAACCTGTGGACATTGTTTCGGCAAACCGTTTCATTCCCAACTAGGCTATCGTCTACTACATCGTCCAACGGCCGCATTAACAGCCTTTAATTAGTGTAACTGATTATGGTTACAATAAAAAAAAAATATATAAAATTTCATTTAGCTAATATCCCGATCTAAATATGTGAAATGAAATCCTCCTAGCCAGTTTCGGCCACGGCGGCCAATTTCAACGGAGATCAGCCAGGTACGCAGGAGATATTATAGTGCACAAGTGTGTGCGCAATACACAGGTGCACTCGCTATTCCTTCACTCTCATAGTCCGGTGAGACGGCAATCCGACATGACCGGAGAGAGATCAGGCGCAGGACCAACGGCTTTACGTGCTTTCCGAAGCACGGGGGTATCACACCGCCAACTTCCTGACTCCGAGCTGCGACTGAGTAAATTTTAAGATGAAAATACCCAGTCACAATTTTTTTGGCTCGACCCGGGATTCGAACCCAGGATCTACCCAGAACCCAGGCAAATCGTACTCGTAATGCGTACGCAATACCACTACGCCACCGAGGCAGACTAAATATGTACGTAAATTGCAACCATACAAATATTCTGTATGTCTGTAAATTATTGCCATCTGTTCAAACAGAAGAATGCAAATTATTTGACATGGAAATTAGTTTTTCGTCCTCGACTCTATTGTATGTGAACTTATGAAGCAGTACAAAAGGCAATTACCGTAAATATTATATTATAATTGATCGTTTTATAACAGTTAATTTGCTCTCTTTTTTATACGGACTTACAATAAGACGTATTTAATTATAATTAAACGAAAAGTATATGAATTTCATTTCATTTTATGTGGAGATACAAAATTAATAATTATTTTGTGGTACGAAGCACGTATTTTGAAACTCATTGTTTTTTTCGAACAAAAACATAAGTACGCGTTATCTTACACATTCGCGGGCGAAAATCTCTAACAATATTATTATAGGGCTTTAATAAGAGGGTACTCCTGTAATTTGGGATATCCAAGCCTGAGGGCTCTCACCGAATGATCATTCCGTTCTCTACAAGGTATTATTTAACGGTGAATTCATTACAATATTGCTGTTGGCACCTTGGTCTAGTGGTTGGTGGGTGTAGACTGTGAGGACTTGGGTTCGATTTTCAGGTGGAAAATTTGTGTGAGATATTTAACATGATTTGCCGGGGTTTGAAGGGAGACGATATTGGGGAGAACGACTTTTTAAAGAAATAGATTTTTATACTCGGCTTCTATAGGGACAATAGGGTATTTGAATTTATCTGAACTTTATTTAAAAGACTCACTCGTGTAAAGCCGCGAGCAAAACCTACTGGTGGTAGGACTCTCATATGTAAGAGTCCGTCTAGGTGGGTACCACCGCATTGTCTATTTCTACCGCCAATCAGCAGTGTGAATGCTCTGTTGTGTTTCTGTTTGAAGGGCATTGTAGCCAGTGTTACTACAGGACATGATGAGACTTAACATCTTATGTCTCATGATGACGAGCGCAGTGGAATGCCACACAGTACTTTGTAACTCAAGGTGCTGGATGGTGTTTCTACTGTTTATGGGTGGTCGTATCACTTACCATCAGTTGAACGGCATGCTCGTCTCGTCATTCGATGCAATAAAAAAAAAATGAGAAGGTACACATTTAAAATGGAATGGTATTTGTAACATCAGTACTGAATATTTACTTGTAACTTAGCAAATTAAATACAGAAGAACATCCATTTAAGGAAAAGGGTTATATACGAAAGCCTAAAGCTTATTAAATTTATTCAGAAATATTATACAAATTTTACCTCAAAATTACCCAAGTTATTGTGATGGGATCACAAAATGTTAAGCAAATATCTAATGAACGATCTCATTCAAATGAAGCGAATCAAAAAGAATTTATACTTTTGGAGTGTTTTATGTATATATTGAATGTGTATTTAATATGAGTTAATTGAATATATTATGAAATGTAATATTAAGTGTATTGTGTTATAAATACTGTCATCCACGTGCACGATGACGGCTAACCAATTTTTGAACGGGGCTTTCGCGAGTTCATCGGCCGTTGATGCATACATAATAACACATACACACATACATTCACACTCACGCCCTTTAACCCCGAAGGGATAGGCAGAGGCGCAACTAGTGCACCTACTTTTCGCCATGCATATTCCGTCCCATGATGTGATAGGGGCGAGCCTATCGCCATATCGGGCACAAATTCTAGACTCCGGACTGATACAGAGTAGAAAAACCCCAATATCACTTTGCCCGACCCGGGGATCGAACCCGAGACCTTGACATTGCAGTCGTACTAATACAACTATACCACTAAGGCAGTCATCGTAGATGGCATACAGTAAATAATATTTTTAATTCCAGATGCCCCGATTGGCAGAACCCGCCGAGCCGCGCCAGCCCACCTCGTAACAAGCGTTACCTAAGGCTTAAACGTCATGCTTCCTCCAGGACTAGAATGGAAAAGCGGTCCATGCACAGCAAATAAACTACTAATAGACTAGACGTTAATGAATTTTCGAAAAAATTGAGCAAAATTTGCTCATTCGGAAACAACTCGCATGTATTTTATGACAAGTTAATCAATAGATTAAAAATAAACGGTTGGAAGAACAATGGTTGGGTACTTATTCTGCTGGATTTAATAGTCACATATTATGAAGCCAATCATCATTTAAATACGTAAATTAGTGATTGGTTCAAGCCAAGTGCAAACAAATAAACTGGTGGATGTGTGTGTAAAGGTATATAGAATGAGTAAAATTTGATTATGTCAAATCCTAATGCAGGGTTTATAATAATTTATTGTATCTTTATTTCATAGTATTCTGATGCATAAGATTCTGAGAAAGGCCAATTAGAATTTCTTCAATATAACTTATGGTATTTTGTAAACTATTTGTAGTATTAATTTGTAGAAATAAGTGAGTTCAGACATCTCAAAAGCATTTACGTTTCACATTTTCTTATTTGGGAAAAATATTTTGCTTGCTTTTTATTCAAAATTGTCTCCATAACATTATATCGTTCACATGCGAAAATATTTGAAACTGTTAACTGTTTGACATTGAATAATCTGTCAAATTCGAAAAAAGAACTCTGTACAATATAATAATATTTTTAATTTAAAAATAGAATGGGCATTTCATATGCTTTAAGGCATAGACAAGAAATTATGATAAATTTAAAAATCGAACAAAGTGTTCAATACGATAAATAATGTTCTTTATTTGAATTCAGAAACAAACAAGTTTAAGTAACAATGTAATTAATTTGTTCTCAAAGTGAATACACAAAAGTTTTAATGAGGCTGTTTGTATGATTGTTAAGTTTTAACAACAAAATAATTTTAATTTCGTCCTTGTTCTTTGTTCACTACGAATTGCATATTATTTGTTTAATACACATTTCGTTCATGAATGCATTTCAGACTGGTTGCAATAAAGTAATTTTAGCGCTTGTAGAGATTTGTTTCAGATTACATAATATAATCTTGATTGAACTCTCTATAATTATTGAAATTACTAAGTTGCTCGCGACCGCGCTCGCGTAAATCTTTTTGGTTAAAAAATCGCCAAAGTTCTGACGCGATTCATAACCCCATCTGTTCGATGCCAATGTAATATACTTTTTTGGCATTAAATGACGAGACAAGCATGCCGTTCGCCTGATGGTAAGGGATACGACCACCCATAAACAGAAGCAACACCATCCAGCATCTTGAATTACAAATTACTGTGTGGCGTTCCACTGCGCTCGTCATCCTCAGATATAAGATGTTAAGTCTCATTATATCCAGTAGTTACACTGGCTACAATGTCCTTCAAAGCGAAACACAACAGTGCATGCACATTGCTGCTTAGCGGTAGAAATAGACATTGCGGTGGTACCCACTCAGACGGACTCTTACATATGAGAGTCCTACCACCAGTAGAACTGCAACGTAAAAATCAAATAATAAATCTAAGATTTCCCACGATATATCCTGTGATAAAAGTAGCCTATATGTTAATCCAGGACATGCCCGTGTGCTGAATTTCATCCAAATCTGTCGAGTGGTTGTTGTTTACTTTTTGAAAACCTTCAAACATTTCCACGAACATTCGCATTTATAATATTAGTAAGATGAGGTGATTGGTGTACCAAAAATGGCTTAGTTTTGTTAAGAAGGAAACATTTCAAATTAATTGAGATACTTATGTTATCTCAGGATCATTTTCATCATACTGTTAATTAACTTCTAAGGTTGTTAGATAATAAGTTATGTTGGTAGAATATATTCATAAGCTACCAGCTGTGTTTTTTCCGTAACATATTGTGTACCTTCTAACAGATTTTCCTGTTTTCGGAATATGTTACTTATAAATAATTATATTTAAAAAGATTTATTCATAGCCTATTGTTAACAGGAAAAAAGAAAATAAATGTTTGGAATATTAAAGAGGAATTATTTGCCTACCAAATATATTATCAACTACCTTTTGCTGCGGCTCCACCCGCGTTAATGAAAAATTCCGGGATAAAAGTCCCGATTTATATTTTCCCGGGATAAAAAGTAGCCTAGGTCCTTCCCAGGGTCTTAAACTATCTTCCTACCAAATTTTATCGAAATCGGTCTGTGGTTTAGCCGTAACGACTCGCGAGAAAAAAAACATCCGGGATAAAAGTCCTGCTTTATATTTTCCCGGGATAAAAAATTGCTTATGTGTTAATCAAGGATATGATCTAACCGTGTGCCTATTTTCATCGAAATCCGTTCAGTAGTTTTTGCGTGAAAGAGTAACAAACATCCATACCATGGATGTATTGTTTTAATACATCAATGGCGTATACTAAAATTTGTAAGTATACGATAGCCTAGTTGGGAGTGGAACGGTCTGCCAAGACAAAGTCCGGAGGTTCAAAACCCAAAGCACACATCTCTGACTTTTCGAAGTTATGTGTGTATTGTTTATCATTTATCGTGCGCTTTCACGGTGAAGCAAAACATCGTGAGGAATCCTAACATACCTGAGAATTCTTCATAAGAATTATGAGGGTATGTTAATTCTGCCAACCTGCACTAGGTCAGTGTGGAAGACTAAGGTCTAAACCCTCTCAGTCGAGGAGGCCCGTGCTCAGCAGTGAGCTGTATATAATGCAGGGCTTTTATTATTAGTATTATCTATATATATAAAAGAAAGTGGTGTTAGTTACACCACTTATAACTCAAGAATGGCTGAACGGATTTAGCTGAAAATTGGTGGAGAGGTAGCTTAGAACCAGGAGACGGACATAGGATACTTTTTATCCCGGGAAAATATAAACCGGGACTTTTATCCCGGATAATTGTTTTCTGCCAGTGGAACCGCAATAAAACAAGTATAGAGATATTTCGAGATCCAGTTGAGGACATAATTACTCTTATCCCGGAAAAAGATAAACCGGGAATTATATCGAGCCGCCACGACTAAACCGCTGAACCGATGGCGATGCAATTTGGCAGGGAGATAGTTTAAAACCCTGGGAAGAATCTAGGCTACTTCATATCCCGGGAAAATATAAACCGGGACCATAATCCCGGAAAATAGTTTTTTGCCAGTGGAACCGTATGAAAATAAGTATGGAGATAGTTTGTGATCCAAAGGAAATCAATCTCAAGTTTGAGTTACATCTCAAGTAGACATAATGTATGAACAGTTCAATACATTATGTCTACTTGAGATGTAACTCAAACTTGAGATTGACCTATTAATACCGCCCATAGGCTACTATTATCCCGGAAAACAGACACCGGGAATTTTATTCGGGATTTTTTTCCGGAAAAAAATATGGTTAGGTATTATTTACGGCGGGGTGGGGGTGTTTAGGGATTTTAAAATTTCGTTAAATAAGGACTCATTTGGTGGCAGGGAGGTTTTTTGCAAGAAAATTACGCGGAAAATTTGAAAATTTAAGAATACTTAACCGCCATATTAAACGTGTATGTCACTGAATTCCTCCTAAGCGGCTGGACCGATTTTAATGATTTTTTTGTGTCCTCAGGTGGGTTTGAGAATAGTTTCGATTAACAATTAGATCCGGTAGGTGGCGCTGTACTCGGGTTCTAGGATTTCATTTCCTTTTTAGGGCAGGACAACGTCTGTCGGGGCCGCTAGTTATACATAAATTATATAATTTAATACACATTTTGTTTTATCCTATTAGATAACCTAGTAACGTATTTGTATTAGGTTACAACTACTGTGATGAAGTCTCGGATTCGATCCCCAGGTAAAGTGTTGTATTTTTCTGCACAATACCAGTCCGGAGTTCGGAATTGTACCCTACCACATCATAGGACGCAGAATACATATGGTGAAAAATGGGTGCACTATTTGCGTCTATCCCTTCGGTGATAAGTCATAAGAAGCTTATAAATAAATAAATAAATAAGCGTGAATGTTTATTTTCGCTCAACTGTTAATAAGAAATTGTATAAAAATGTTTTATTGTTATTAAAATTTAAGGGAAATTATGGTATTTAGGAACAATCTCACTGTTTTCTGATAATCGCTATTTGTCACATGTATAACCCGACCAAAAATCAAGTCACATTCTAATCTTTGCTCGCAAATAAAATAAATATTATCTATATTAACAGCTAAAATTTACTTTAAACTGGCCCTATATTATTTGAAACTGTTAATCACTACCGATAAATTCCTCATTTCGACTTAATTAACAGCTTTCATAGACAATTTTCCCCGAAATTTTGTATTAATTTAATCATATTAATTAGCTTCTGATATTGGCTCTTTGAAGAGTCTTTATCAGATAATTTTCTAGCAATTATTTTATTTCTTATTTTTCAATTAACATTTTTTGATTCTGAGGAAACGCCTGATGTGACCATTTTAGTTTGACCTGCCATATACTTTGTAAAGGTCGCAGGGAGGTTTCACCAGGTCAGTCTGGATGCAGGCAGCTTTCACCAGGTCAGTCTGGTAATATAAAATAAAATACTTTATTCATCACTTAGGCGAACATAGTTGCACTTATGATAAGTCGATATACATTAAATTGATTATAATAATATTTATAATGCCAAAGCTAAGGTCACTTATATATCTAGAGACATTTTTATTAGGAGTAAAAACAATGATGAAAAATAAAAAGTAAGAAGCCAGCTCGGGCTGACAGGAAAAAAGCAATATAAAAAGAGATAATTTTTATTAAAAAACATAATGGGAGGAACGCGTCGCGATCCTCACTGGTGAGGACACTACAGGCCCTAGCCTAGCTAACCTACCAGCCTTTCACTAGCTACCTAAGCGATGACGACCCGAAGAAGAAAGGCAGAAAGAAATTCCGGGCATACTTTTTTGTCTTCAATTGTTCAATGTTTATTTTATTTTTTTATATTTTTGTGCTGTATACAATAGTCAGATTAGTTATATAAGCTAATGCATGCACATCACCGTTGAAATGAGATTAAATCCAAATGGAGGGATTTAATACGTGGATCACAATCACAATCTTAAGAGGAGGCCTATGTTCAGCAGTGGACTTGTGGCTGATCTTAATGATGACACTTGATAGCATATTATGCTTAGAGAGCAAGGTGAGCGAATCGCAAATTTGACCAAATTAATCAGTGAGGCTAGGACATAAAAAAAGAACACGATTCGTCTCCGCTGCGTTTTATTGTGATTGGTTGAGAGACTGACGTGTCGGTCTCTCGATCAATCACAAACATCAAAATACCGATACGTCAGTCTCTCAACCAATCACAATAAAACGAAGCGGAGACGCATCGCCTTTTTTTTTCACGTCCTAGCCCCACAGGTTCATTTTTCATCTGCCCTCCTCGACAGCACACGCTTCAAATGTATTTTAGAAAGTATTTGGTTTGGTTTTTGCCAGTAACCAGCCTAACATCGATGGTCTCTGGAGTATCCAGTTTCACGCAAAAAGTATCTATGAGTCACCTGGCATTATGTTACTGCATCACTTACCACTTTTAGGTACTATTTATCAGATGATATTCATCTTGAAAAAGCTTTTCGGATGGCGACGTTTCAAAATCTGTCTTTACTAACTTAAAGAGGTAAAGATAGTAAGGCCGGGTTGATTCCTCAAAGTCCGGTAAAATTAAGGCTCTCATCACACTGGCGAATTGCGTTCGTATTCATAGCGAGGCGAAGGCGCTGTGCTCGTCCAGTGTAATAACACCGTTAACTTTACTTGACCATTGAAACAACACAGGCTAAGTTTTATAAAAGATAATCCGTTGTCGATTCTGAAATTTGTCTATGAGAAAAGTCATCATCATCTTCCTGCCCTGGCCCGAATTACTTGGGGTCGGCGCAACATTTTTTTCTATTCCATTCTGCTCCATCTTTCGTCATCAAGTCGTTTACGCCCTTTTCTTATATTATTCTTTTCTTTTCTTTTATCAGAAAAGTACAGTACCAAATGAAAATACTCTTTATGGATAACCCATCCAGAGTAAATAAAACGTACTCCAAAACAAATATGAAAAAGTTTTCTCACAGTACCATAAGTACATAATGATCCCTACTGTTCGTATTTACTTAAAAACGGCTCAAACACGCCCTCACGCCCTCACACTCTCACGAGGTTTTATGGATTATTATGGAAAGTTCACGGGAATTATTTAACGCAGTCCACGACTCACGTTACGTTCAAGTTACGTTCACGACTGTTTTGTGTTCGTGATATTTTATAATGTATTTGTTTTATAACGTGTTTTATGACAGGGGCTTACAATGTGAAAAAAGCACGATGCGTCTCCGCTTCGTTTTCTAGTGATTTGCTGAGAGACTGACGTATCGGTATTTTGATGTTTGTGATTGATTTTTTTTTCACATTCTAAACCCCCTGTATGATGCAAACATAGGTGTTAAACATTATTAAATATAATGAACTAATTGGTCACGGTTATTATTGTTTAAAACAGTAAAATATAAGGAAGGAACTCTCCTGACATACAAGGTATAGAAACCAGGAGATTGTACCATAAATATTAAATTTGCAATTAGTGGTAATATAGACTGCCTCGGTGGCATAGTTGTATTACGATATGACTGCAATGTCTTTGGTTTGATTCCCTGGACGCGTGAAGTGATATTGGGTTTTAAATTCTGTATTAGCCCGGAGTGTAGAATTTGTGCCCGAATGCCACACAGTACTTTGTGACTCAAGGTGCTGGATGGTGTTGGTACTGTTTATGGGTGATTGTATCGCTTACCATCAGGCGAACGGCATGCTCGTTTCGTTATTCGATGCCATAAAAAAAAACAATAATTTCTATTATTTTTTTGGCATTCTGTCACATGTAACTTGTTCCTTTCACCCTAACAATCAGTTGAAGGTTAGCTTCACTGTCACGGGTAGCCCAAGATACAGGCTATGCCTAATTTGGGTACCTCTGGAAATTCTAGCTTTAAGGATCTTATAATGTTTGTTCATTTTAAGTACCAATGATTTTCTGTAAGTCTATTTTTTCAATAAATTATTTCATTTCATATTTTAAGGACACTGCTTGTATGATTTCATCTTCCTGCAAAAGTATAAGAGCAAATGCTTATGCTCACATTAATAAAAACTGTTGTAGTTGTGTAAAACAGATAAATTTTTAAGATTTATTTATGTGTTGCACTTTCTATGTAGTTGGTACATTGAATGTGACAGATTTTTTTTTGTTTGTGACAATCAAATGGCGCGTCCTATCCAGATGGTATAAGGAGTTGGCAGAATCACCTTCAAAATAATACCTTTAATAGGTACTGTTTAAAAACATGTAACTAATTTTGAGGTGCGGTGGAAACCAGTAAAAAAGCAATTATTCTTTAGGGAAAATACTAGTACCATCGCCTTTTTATTAAGTCAACGAAACAAGGAATACCTACTCAAATAGCTTTGGCAAAGTCAAAGGTGCCCTTAGGTTTTGAACCTGCGGAAATTCGTCTTCTCAGTCCGATCTATCCCCAACTATCGCAGCTTTATCCCTATTAGCACCTAGCAATTAAAGCAAGAACAAAGATCGTAGTAAAAACACGTGTGAATTCCAAATTGATTGCAGACTTTAGCAATTAGATGTTGATAAGGGGACACTCAGATATTGCGTTCGCCCAACTTAAAAAAGTATCCTGGCAAGCACAGAATGACTAGCTGACGTCACTTGCGTCTTTCAATGGTCCCTCAGCATATGTTACTGCTAACATCGGAATGTTACGTATCTATAAGAGCCACAAAGAGCATCCATACCATACCAGTCCTGTATTATAATTACTTTTTTTATGACAACGAATGACGAGACGAGCATGCCGCTCGCCTGCTGGTAAGCGATACGACCACCCATAAACAGTACAAATACCATCGCTGGATGGTATTTGTACTGTTTATGGGTGGTCGTATCGCTTGAGTTACAAAACAAAGTACTATCTGCCATTCCACTGCGCTCGTCATCCTGAGACATAAGATGCTAAGTCTCATTACGTCCTGTAGATACACTGGCTACAATGTCCTTCAAATCGAAACACAACAGTGCATGCACACTGCTGCTTGGCGGAAGAAATAGACATTGCAGTGGTATCTACCCAGACGGACTTTTACATATGAGAGTCCTACTACTAGTAAAGATTGTACTGCCCACTGCTGAGCACGGCCCTCCTCTACAACTGAGAGAGTTAAGGCCTTAGTCCATTACGCTGGCCTAGTGCGGGTTGGCCACAAAGACACTCAGGCTATTTATCCACGCAGTGGTGGGCAGAGGTGCAACTACCTTCTTATCGCTACGTATGTTGTGATAGAGGGCGAATTTCACGGATAAAGTCCACAGACTGTCTTGGTAACTCAAATGCGTTTCGTTGAATCGAAAAATTTGCATAGATTTTGGTAGTCAGGCGAAGGAATTGAATACATTACTTGAAATTTAGCATTCCGTGTTTGTCATCCTCTATGCCCCTGTATCACCGCATCATGCGGTTCCGAAATTGCGTAACGTTAGCTGAATCTAATCAATTTCAACTCTACATTTGTTAATTGAAACTCAATTTCGACCTTTTGCATAATGACTGCGATAATTTTAAGTCAATTACAAGTTCATTTCTAAGTGACCCGGTCATGTAACCCGGTCATTCATTCATTTTGTAAGTTCAATCAGTTTGGAATGAGTGAAATCATTTTAACTAGACATTGTTTGGTTCTTATCCAGTAGAAGGTCCTGCTGTACAACATAAGCAAGTTGCTTGCATAACAGCACAATATAAGTATATTCTATATAGTAGAATATCTTCATACAAACGGTTGGAACGCGAGTGATGCCTACGTGCCTCGACTTTGGTACACATTAAGTACACAAACAGTCGCGAGTGCGCCGCAGTGACGAACGAACGGTGTGATGGTTTTATAAGCAGTAAGCGTGCATTTTGTGAATATTTGAATTAAATAAGTACAAGTACTTAATATGGCAAAGAGCAATCATAGACTATATTGTGTTGTTTATGGTTGCTCGAATTCTTGTCCATGTTTCCCAAAAGTTCGTTTAATGAAACTTTTATCCGAATGTGGATTTTTCATACTATAAAATATTACAGTAAAGCTTTTCGTATATCTTAGTTGAGACGCAAATATTTTTCATTTATAAAGGTGTTTTTTTTAATCTACTACTCAAAAAATCAACATGTATTTTTATTGAACACTTCTTATTTCATTCCCAAAGAAATTCTTTTTTAACCCCCGACAAAAAAGAGGGGTGTTATAAGTTTAGGGTGTGTATCTGTGTATCTGTGTATCTGTATGTCTGTCTGTGGCATCGTAGCTCTCAAACGAATGGACCGATTTGGACGCGGTTTTTTTTGTTTGAAAGCTGATGTGACTGCGATGGTTCTTAGCTATAATTTATGAAGATCTGTTCAGGCGTTTGAGGATTATCAGCTCATTTCCAACTTAAAAAATCCGATTGACTTTAAATTTGGTGTACTGTGACATTCAATATATTTTTAAACATGAGCTGATGCTGCGGCATCAAGTAGTCTGCGGGATATCCAACTCCTTAGCAACTTATAGCAGATATAGTGTGTTTGGGCTCATAAGGATGGGCTCAACGAGTAGGTGATAGATAGTTAATTATCAAGGCCCCATGATGGAGAATAAAGTAATTTAAAAAGTTTGAAATAAAAATTAAATTTAAATTTAAATAACCCCCGACCCAAAAAATCCTCACGTCGGGGGACGCTTGTGTCAAAATATTAGTAGGTACTTAAACGACAAAGACATTATTATTATTTAACGTTTTGGAGATTTTTTGTGTCGGGGGTTATTTAAATTTAAATTTAATTTTTTTAAATAATATCTTTTACAATCTCAAAACTGCCTGCCACGGTAGCGTAGTTGAAATACGTTACGAATGGAATACTGAGATTTCGGGTTCGATCCCCGGGTCGGGCGGGCGCAATGGTATTGGACTTTTATATTCAGTATCATTCCGGAGTGTGGAATTTGTACCCAAAATGGCGATAGGCTAGCACCCTATCACATCATGGGACGGAATACGCACGTCGAAAAATGTGTGTACTATTTGCGCCTCTGCCTACCTTTTCGGGGATAAAGGTGTGAGAGTGTATGTATGTACAATCTCAAGACTAAACAATTTATCACATGCCGCATTGCTAAGATCCCTAGTATCAGCTGTAAGTAAGACATAAGCTACGAAGAGGGATCAATAGTGCTATAAAGTGTTGCTGAAGGATGGCATCTCATATTTGGTGCAAGGGTATTACACCAAGTGGTATGTAGCTTACGAACTTGATAGTACAGAGTAATTTAGGTATTAGAGACTACAAATAAATTCAATCTTTACTTACAACATAAGTAGGTTTTATTTCAGTACGCTTAAATAGGTAAATAGTTAATTGGGAGCATAGTAGTGCATAGCGATAGCCATGACGAAGGTCCGCAGGTCCAAAGAAAACACCTCTGAATTTTGCAACCTACGTTTGTATTGTCCATCAGTTTTAGTACCCTTAAACGTTGAAGGAAGACATCGTAGGGAAATCCTGGTTGCACCTCAGCGGAAAAATGGGATAAACGCCGATAAACCTCTTCGGGGATAATGGCGTGATGAGTGTGTGTTACAGTGGAGTTATAAATCTTTGCCATGATGAAGAAATATACGTTCACCGAGAAACTTAAGTCGTGCAATTTTATTGACCATCTACAAAATTACAATCTCTGTACAAGATTTCTCTGTGTCGTCTTGTTAACTAACGCGACAGCATAGTTTCGTACACAGTTATTCCTAAAGGACTGCACTGAGGAGTGAAGTATTGTCCTAAAACGTCTGACAGCATCGATTTAAGCTCAAAATATCGAAACATTCTGTAAGAACGAAGATCGCAAAATAATATGTAGAAAGATAAGCGTTTGCAAAGTTAAAGCAACAAATTAGTTTCATTATGTGGAAAAAAGTCTATTTAAATATCGTTTCCTTTTATTAAGTACTTCTTACTTAAGTTCTATTAACTCCGTTTAACACTAAGTGTCAAATAACCGCCAATAAATACATTTCCAGAGCTATGTCGTCATTATTAGTAGGTATGAAGTATGGCACTATTCGTGAATGATTTGTACTTTATAACTGACCGAATTCTTAAGCCTTGCCTCTAAAAGTCTGATTACTTAGTGTTCAAATGTTTTTCGGTCAGTGGTTAGTCTGGACGCTCGAAGAGCTGTTATTGGAAAACTTTTCCAGCGGTTTTTGTCATTCTGAAACGAAAACGGTTTTTGTTAAGATGGTCTTTAAATTTTCGCATCAAATGCACGGGTTTGCGGATGCGGGAACGCCCACGTTACTATTTAAATGGTTATCAATGAGTAACGTCCGCGTCACTGCAGTTTCCAGGAGAATTATGACTGACGCAAACATCGAATGTTTGTCGCCATGATTGGAAGTCAGCCATAATGAGTGCGTTTTTGCTGCTGGTACGGTGAGCTGTTTTGCTTAGCATAGAAACAAAATATTTGTTACTTATAGCATAATAATATTATGATGAAGCAATTTCTTAGATAACTTTATTTAAGGCTATTTAAAATCTACTCGGCCGAGAATAAATTTTAAAGTAATTATTAGTATTATAGTTTGTGAAACTGTTGGACAAATGATTAAACATCAATTCATATACCATAATGATAAATGATTACACTCCACTGTACGTAAATATGTTATTTATTATTATTATTTATTTATCCCCGAAAGTGAGGCAGAAGCGTAAATAATACACCCACTTTTCACCATATATTTTCCGTCCAATGATGTGATACGGTGCGAGCTTATTTTTAGATTCGCATAATTTTTATCCGAAAAAGACTTACTTAAAAGAAGCATGCAAATCTTTCCATATAAACCATTTGAACTCCGGACTCAGCGACTAACGAAAAATGTTGTCGTTTTAAGTTTTATCGTGATTTGGAGCAGCGGCAAATATCAGTGTCTCCAAGACTCCCAAAAACACGGGTAACAAGATTCAATTTTCATATTTCAGAAGCTGGGCCATAGCAAATGTAACTGCGGTACCGACTGCCAACCGTGTGAGAAAACTCCGTGAACTTTCACAAAAATCGAAAGAGTCGAATCTTTGACTGTTCTGAACTAATAAATAGCATCTCCAGAGGGTCTCAATTGGTAGTTGGGTATAGAGATGCAGAAGACACGGACACTACTATTTTACACGGCACGCATTGTGAGTAGATTTCTCACTTCGAATCCCTGCCCACCGCTTGTTAGGGTCTAAGCCTCGCCATCGGAAGATGATTAACTTATTTTTATATGCAATTTCATACTACCAGACCTGTATTACAATAATTATAGTGTCCACTGTTGAATGACTTATCTCTACTATTGAGATGGTTTAAGGTTTTAGTCCACCACGCTGGGCTATTGTGGGTTGGCAGACTTCACATCTGCACCAAGGCGATCGATGCCATTAGAATGGGTGTAATTTCGTCTCGTTCAATACAAGTAGGTATGAGTGTAAAATGCTCTTGTACTACATATAGATCTATAACTATAACGGGCAAACATGCTTATCTTGTTTAACGTATGACTCTAATTTAATTGGTTCTTACCCGGTACATTTACCCTAAAAGGGTTCGTTTTCAATAATCAATACAATTGTATGCAAATTATAATGAGAAACTGCTCCACGGCTTTCTTAAAGCCTTTCGTCACCCAATATTCGTATAAGGTCAAACGCTCTGTCAAATGATTCTGATCTCTATTCTTCAGCTCACAAAGCCTTTTATAAGTCCCGATTGTCGCCAGCTTTTGTTCTAAGGCCAGGAACGCGTCGCCTTGGGAATCGAGAGTCTAATTTACGAGGAGCTCTCTCACCGCCGTCGTTGGTAAGGAAGTGGAAGGTTTCTCGCCGATATCAAAGGTCTCAGTAAATCGGCTGACAAAATTCTCTCTCTGTCGGTGCTTAAGCAAATACTAGCAGTTAACTTTTATGGAACTATTACATACATTCAGTCTAATAAAGTTATGTTTGCAGTTCTGTCGCAGGTTGGCTCTTTAAGTCTAATATTCTTTTTGCTTATAAGATATTGTTATTGGTGTAGGGATTACTTAACCTTTATAAGAAATGGAAAATTACACTAAGTAAGATTTCATTTAATGCCAACGGGAGCCTGTGGATTAATTTCGTACCCTTGTCTGTTTGGTTACTATGTAAACTGCTTGGGATTGCCGAGTGTGTGTTTTGGGTTTTGATTTATTACTAAAGGGATAGGATATAATACTTCTACATTGACTTGGATGAGTGTGTTAAGCGATTACATTGAGTATTTTTCGATGAAGGTTGTAGACTAGTAGATTATATTATTATCTTTTCTTACTCTTACTGATATAAATGCAAAAGTTAGTGAAAATATTTGGGCTGTTTTATTTATTTATTTCTTTGTTTATTTATTTAAATATATACAATTGTGAACTTACAGCTAAGCCAAAACGATCACAATGTTGTCACACTGTTTGTTAGAAGTAAACTCAGAAACAGCTGAACGCATTGGGATGATATTTGGCACACGCATAGACCACGTCCTGGATTAACATATATTATTTTTAACCCGGTAACAGGTGCTTTAGGAGACAATATTTTTTTCAGATGACGGTGGATCTTTAGCGATATGAGAATTTTTGTAGCACCTATGTATTAAGGACCTAGATGTATATAAAAATCCTGCGGATTATTATGTCTACCCTCCATAGGAAAAGAAGAAGTAGTTTATCCCATATTGGAACTAAGTTATTGCAGTCAATCAAACCGCCTTGGACATTGTATTGGATATTGGTTCGAATTCAAGGCAAAGGCTTGAAAAATACGAACCAACAAATAAGGAACTCAATCAAACAATACATTGAAATGAATAAAGAATTTGTAATAGTGAATGCAAAACGAGAGAGCTAGTATTATTTATGTGCTAGGTTTCTTTCATACGAGTATTTGGATAGTTACTAGTATATTTTTGCCGCTAAGCAGCAGTGTGCGAACACTGTTGTTTTTATTTGTGAAGGGAATGCGAAAGTTAGTGAAAATATTTGAGAGTAAACGCAGAAACTACGATTTCGAACGAAATTTTAATATTGGATATTTTGAATCAGATTTATAAATAGATAGCCCTGAAGACGTACTGATGGCGCTATGGATACTTACAGTATCATGAGACTTTTGTAACATGAAAGGCTTGTCACACGAGGGAAACCGCGAGCAACGCCTAGTTGATTCATAGTTTCAGGTAAAGATAATAGAACTACTATCAAATATAGCACTTTATAAAATAGTAGAAATCTTAAAAATAATACCACGTCGCTCGTCACGTATACAATGCAATGAATTTTAATATTTCTCTTGTATTGAAAAATTCTTTCTCAGCGAAAGAACAGAGCTTCAAGCAAAATATGCACTATTGTTTGCTTCGTAAGTCAACTAAATTGCATTACTGTGTGCACTTGATTTATTTCTTCGTCTCGGAATGAATTCTCGGGTACGTTATACAGTTGGTGTACCATGAGAAAATTCTTCATTAAAGATATACATACATACATAATATCACGCCTCTATCCCATAGGGGTAGGCAGAGACTATGGATCGCCACTTTGCTCGATTCTGGCACACTACTTTCGCTTCCTCTACCTTCATCAATCTTTTCATGCACTCACGCCGGTTCAGCGTACTTTTGACCTGGCCTCTACTTAGAATGTCAGATATCTGACATTCGAAGGTTCGGTGCGGTCGACCCCTGCCGGCCCTTCAATCCACATTCGCCTTATATATCCTCTTTGTCAGTCTCCTATCATCCATCCTTTCCAAATGCCCAAACCACCTTAGCATACCCTTCTCAATAGAGATATACATACATACATTTTTCCCTTTTTCAAGAGTAGACAGAGGTATATGACACTCTCATTTCGCCAGCTATGTTAGGTCCTATGTAAAGGGGGAGGGCTTATTGCCATCTACCGGGCATATTCTCAGACTCCAGGCTGATATTAAGTAGAAAAACCCCAAGACTTCAGCACTGCAGTCGTATCGTAATACAAGTACGCCACCGAGGCAGTCATATAGTTAGGATATAGTTTGCGCAGAATATTCTTCAGGTGAAACTTTTCTCCAAGTGTTCTTAATTGAATCTAGATGATTAGTTCATCTCGAATGGCATCACATAGTATGATTCCTACTAATATTATAAACGCGAAAGTTTGTAAAAATGGATGTATGTTTGTTACTCTTTCACGCAAAAATTACTGAACTGATTTCGATGAAATTCGACACACGGGTAGATCATGTCCTGGATTAACACATAGACTACTTTTTATTCCGGGGAAATATAAAGCGGGACTTTTAACCCGGAAAAACTTTTTAACGCGGGCGGAGCCGACGGCAAAATTTAGTGAGTCATAAATTGCCATTATAACACCTAGAACAAAATGTTATATACATTTTATGATAGAACGCATCGAGAATGTTCTACTACGGTGCCTTTTTTCCCTCTAGACGTAAGATAGCAAAAACATGAGAAGAATGATGAAGAATTATTGGTGGTAGATCTCTCATATGTGAAAGTCCGTCTGGGTGGGCACCACCGCAATGTCTATTTCTATCGCATAGCAGTAGTACGCAAGCACTGTTGTGTTTCGGTTTGAAGGAAATTATAGCCAGTGTAACTACTGGACATAATGAGACTCAACATCTTATGTCTCAGGATGACGAGAGCAGTGGAATGCCACATATTACTTTGTATGTCAGGGTGCAAGTTGGTGTTGCTACTGTTTATGGGTGGTCGTATCGCTTACCATCAGCCAAACGCCATGCTCGCCTTGTCATTCAAAGCCATAAAAAATTTAATAACGACAAAAAAAATTGAGGACACGGAGCTATTTAATTTTAATTGCAGTTATCTTCTGAAAGCGATATAAAACTTAAGTAATAAAAGAAGGAGCGACGTCAAAACGGAATACCTCCAAGTATTCGCACCAATCAAAAGTTGTCAAACTCATTTTGTAAGAAGTTTATTGAAAATTTATTCAAAAGACAGAGGTCCCAATAATTTGCGCATAACTTATATTTTAGAACTTTGTCAAAGTAAATTAGACTCGTTAGAATGATCGCCGATAGTCCATCTTTGCTTTATTAACTTCGTGTCCCCATAAATATTAATTAAATTTTATTTTCAGAGGCTAATTTTTGATAACTTCGACGATAGAATTATAAAGAATTAGTCGACCAATTTAGGAAGTTACTTTGAGCTATGCTTTCTTAAATTAAGTGGAGCGGTTGAAGTTGGTAGACGATAAATTTGTTTTAAAGAATCTTATCTACAAATCAACATTTAAGTTTTGTACCAAGCCTCACAAGCCCGTAAGGTTTTTAGTACTAAAAAGTTATCAGGTTCCATGTAGAATAACAGATTCCAACTTGCAGAAGTTATCTTGCACAAGCAATTTTTACTGTGTAAGCAGTTTACAGTTACTGCAAGCTGTCTTCTGCAAATTTGAAGCTTGCAGTGTTTTGCGGCGAGTCGGGAGTGTATTTATTGAAATATTACTGCTAATGTATATGAATTTGGAAGTTCTTGTGCAATAAAATTACTAGAAGAACTTGCTAGTCTAAACTTGCTTAAGCACGGTAGAGTATTATACAACATCTGGCATTATGTACACAAAATGCATAATGCAATAAATATAGTAAGTAATAGAAAAATATTATACAAATTTATATTATAAAAATAAAAATATTATTAATACGCGACGAGGAAATCTCTCGTCCGATGCTAAATGTCTGCCCATAAAGTAACAAAACCAAAGTTTAAAAACAAAGTAATCTACTATCGTTACATTGAGATATTTGACTGAAACGTAAAATTGCATGAATCAGTGAGCACATAGAATTTACAATGTAGGACACCAACAATCTAACAATTTACAAAAGTTCGTTGAGATGTTTTGACGCGAAGTATATATTGAAACCGCCGACTTATTTGGATGAAAGACGCGTCCTGGTTTGAAATATAGGCTAAATATCCCGAAAGGACATGTGTATTTATATTTTAATAAAAATTTAAACTTGCTGCCTTGGTGGCGTAGTTGTATTACAGTACGACTGCAAAGCCGAGGTCTCGGGTTCGATCCCCGGGTCGGGCAAAGTGATATTGAGTTTTTCTATTCAGTATCAGCCCGGAGTCTGGAATTTGTGCCCGATATGGCGATAGGCTCGCCCCCTATCACATCATGGGACGGAATGACGGCGAAAAGTGGGTGCACTAGTTGCGCCTCTGCCTACCCCTTCGGGGATAACAGGCGTGAGTGTATATATATATATGTATGTATTTAAACTTTAAGCCTCAATTAGATGGAGCAATTTTCTTGCCACGCAAGTGTGATTCTTCAAAGGATATAAAAGTTGCCTCGTCTGAATATGCGTGATGGCAAGACAATTCTCGCTCGCGTTGATTGACAATAATCGCCTAGCGTAAACAATATTCGCATGCGTCTTTTGAAATATATAAAAAAATTGTTTTCGCCTGCGTCTGAAAAGTATGATGAATTAATGTCTTGATGATTATTTCTCCACCGAATGAGACTTTATTCCTGGAAAAGTACGCGAAACCGCATGCAAGACTTAGTTTTGAAGTGTTGAGCCAAAACTCCAACAAACAATTATGATGGAGCTAATATGTACCTAATCTCGTTTGTAGTTTCGTCTGAGACGTTTACTGCAACAAATTTATTTATTGCTGAGTCCATCAGTCTGATAACTTTGTAGGAAAACATTTTTGAGAAAGTATTTGGAGAAAAATGCTGGAGTTGATTTTATGGTCACGGCAATGGAGATCCACTTCACCTGATGCTAAATGGAGTGGCATCCAGATAGAGTGTCGATTGACGAGAGACTGTAGCTCGTCAGACGACACAATTATACCCGCCTGTTCGAAGCTGGGTGTACAAAGCCGAATGACTAATAATACCAGCTCTATTGTAGGGTTATTCTGACATTGTGTTAATAAATGGAACTACGTACACGTCTTTGCCTCTGCTAACATTATGCCAAAAATTATGGTTAAAAAAATAAATATTTTTAAGCTATTGTATAGCTTCTATCGCGGGCCTTGAGCGTGGAGACCGAGTCCAGAAATTCTGTAACGAAAATAACCTGCCACCCCTCACTATTTTCAACTCTATCACAATCATGTAGAGTGTAAAATTCCATAAGTAAATTTAATATCGCAGTCTTGTAAGAATACAATATGTAAGAGGATATGAGCTGAATGTTAAACGATAAAAGGTCGAAATTACCGTGTATTTAAAAATTGTTCCAGTCAGTGAAGCGTATCGAAATGTCAAACGCGCGCAGTGGATGAGAATGTCCACGTGGCGGGATGACGTGATTCTAAGCTTGAATTTTTAAAAAGTTTTTATTTTATATCTGTTCAAAGAGGTTATAAATATTAGAATTGCCTGCTTAGAGTTTCGGCGTTAGGGCACGAGTGAAATTTGGACAATTGAAAAAAAAAAAAAAAAATAATTACAATTACATAAGTTGATAAAAAAAAATGCTATGCAATAACTTTATCGCGGCAGTCTCCGAGTGCCACACGTCTTTTATATTATTATTTTGTTGTTTAGTAAAAATATGGCGTGTTCGTGAGTATTTTTTGACTGAAAGTGTAATGTTGCCGCAGCGACGAATCCACAAGTAGCGGTAAATTTTATTGATATTCATTTTTAGTTCTAAACTTACACCTTTTATTTTACATCTATGGTTAAAATAATTCGTTACCTTCATTTAGTAAATTAAAATAAAAGACTTATTCATCACGTAGGCGAACATAGTTGCACTAAAATAAAATAAAAGACTTGTTCATCACGTAGGCGAACATAGTTGCACTTATGATAAGTCAAGATACGTTAAATTGATTATAATAATATTTTGAACACCAAAGCTAAGGTCACTTACATAACTACAGACAATTTTATTAGGAGTAAAATCAACGATGAAAAATAAAAAGTAAGAAGCCAGCTCGGACTGGCAGGAAAAGCAATACAAAAAAGGGAACATTTTTATTTAAAAAATAATGGGACGAATGCGTGGTGCTCCTCACCGGTGAGGACACTACAGGCCCTAGCCTAGCTAGCCTACCACCACTACCTTTTTTTTTTTTTAAATGGCCATCTTCGGCGCATTAGGGACGGCTGCGGGCTTCCTCCGACTCACGTCTAAGTTGTCGTCCGCAACCGCCCCTGCACCACCACTACCTACGGTCAAAAAGACCCTGTATTTTGCCACTGATGAGCACGAACCTTCTCTGCTGAGAGACTTTTATGTCTTTATTCCACCATGTTGGCTTAGTGCGGGTAGACAGAATTCAGATACCTTCGAAATTCTTAAATAGAGTTCTCAGGTATGCAGGTTCCTTACGATATTTTCCTTTAACGTAAAACGCAAAACACATTACTTTGAAAAGTCAGAGATGTTTTTCTTGGGTTTGGAACTTGGATCATCCGTCTCAGTAGACCGTTATATTCACAAGGCTGTTGTGCAATCTGTACTGTGACTTACGTTGGCCATATGATGGGTTTTAGTCTTTACTTTTGTACAAATACAGATACACTACCAGCTAAACTGTAATATACTGCTTTGAAGAAACTAAAGCCAGTGTTCTGGGCATTAGGATTCTTAATTTTTATTGCATTGAATGACGAGACGAGCATGCCGTTCGCCTGATGGTAAGCGATACGACTACCCATAAACAGTAGCAACACCATCCAGCACCTTGAGCTACAAAGTACTGTGTGGCATTCCACTGCGCTCGTCATCCTGAGACATATGTTAAGTCTCTTTATGTTCATTAGTTACTGTGGTTACAATGTCCTTCAAACTGAAACACAATTACAGTGCATGCATACTGCTGCTTGACAGTAGAAATAGACATTGCGGTGGTACCCACCCAGACGGAATCTTACATAATTATGAGAGACGTACCACAAGTAAAAACCTGAACATCTTCACAAGCATTCACAACACTAAAAATAATACTTAGAAAAAAGGGTTATGAAATTTTTATGAGTTCACAGGTCAGGTTGATCATTTTCCATTTAAGTAACATTATATAAATTTGTGTAATATCGGAGTTAAGGCAACGTTTGTGAGAAATATTATTGCGTATGACTGCCTTGGTGGCGTAGTTGTATTACAGTACGACTGCAAAGCTGAGGTCTTGGGTTCGATCCCCGGGTCGGGCAGTGATATTGAGTTTTTCTATTCAATATCAGCCCGGAGTCTGGAATTTGTGCCCGATATGGCGATAGGCTCGCCCCCTATCACATCATGGGACGGAATAACGGCGAAAAGTGGGTGCACTAGTTGCGCCTCTGCCTACCCCATCGGGGATAACAGGCGTGAGTGTGTGTGTGTGTGATTATTGCGTATGAACTAATAAAAAAAAATACGGACAAGTGCGATTTGGACTTGCGTGTCGAAGGTTTCGACAAACTTGTAAGCAAGGTGTCTAAGTACATTAGTTCAATAGTTCGCCAAAAACTAATAGATTAGTTAAATTTATAAAGCTTGTAAATTCGCTCTTTTGTTATTAAAGTACTTACCTAGTTACAATTTTCATATGTACATACATACATATACACACACGCTAGGCAGAGGCACAACTAGTGGACCCACTTTTCGCCGTTATTCCGTCCCATGATGTGATAGGGGCGAGCCTATCGCCATATCGGGCACAAATTCCAGACTCCGAGCTGATACTGAATAGAAAAACTCAATATCACTTTGCCCGACCCGGGAATCGAACCCGAGACCTCAGCATTGCAGTCGTACCATAATACAACTACGCCACCGAGGCAGTCTATGTCAATTTTCATATGTTTTCTTTTATATCTGCTGTAAGACCTAGCTTCTTGGCAAATTTTATGATTCTAGGTCAACGGGTAGTACCCGGTTTTGATTCTGTTGCGAAATCCAAAAATATGCAACATAACCGGTCATGTCTTTTAAATGCGTTGGCTTACATGTTTTATTTTTTCACAGCTAAAATAGGCTGTAGACGCGAGTATTGGACATACATTTCAACTTGATATCTTTACGCATTCCGGAGAAAAAGGGTCTTGACAGACAGACGGACAACAATGATCCCATGAGGGTTCATTTTTCCCTTTGAAATCCGGTACCCTAAAAAAATAGTTCTGACACCACTTCAAAGTGGGATTAAGCAAGGACTGTGCTTCTCAATCCTCCTTTCCCTGCTACAATCCGTCGAAAAAATCCCGCCAAACTAACCATAACAAATGGGGGCAAACATAATGTACTACCGCCAGTAATTACGAAGGCACACGGATTTATAAGGCAGCAAGAATCGTTTAAGTCAGCCCCTTAAGTGCGATTGTTCTGGATCCAACGGCAGGTTCCAATACTGGAAGCCAATATTTACACGAACTGACAAACACCGCCGGCAAATTAAAACGATTTTCTCTTATAGACATTGCGGATGGATCGGAGTGTGGATTTTGCTGTGTATTTTGTAGCAGATAATGATATTACATAGAGATTTTATGTAGATTTGAGAGTATTGCTCTTGTAGGGTATTGCGTCCTACTTATAAATGAAATTCAGTGACTGATTCAAGGTGATGTATTTGACCGAGTACAGAGTATGCGAGTGGTTATTAAGACAGTTTGTAAGAGTAAAATGAAATGCGTAAAGCTTATATATAAATACACGAGTTGATTGTAGATTGTGGTGGGGCTGCCAGCGAAGCTCTTAGGTCACTTGTACGTTGAGTGGTGGATTGTTTCCGCTCTTAAGTTTCCCACGGCCGGCGTCTTGTACGTGAAATGTAAACTGTTTCGTTTACAAGTGGTGTGGTGACGCCACACTCTTGAGAATTCTTTTTCTTTGGAGCTAGATGATGTTTAGGATGCATAGGCAAACAAAAACCCAAGCAAACATTTGAGTAGTTGTAATTAGAAATGACTTATTCATTTGTTATGGTTATCTACGGTATTCTTATCTACGTTTGATAGGGGTGTACAACCATTATTGTGTTTCGGTTTGAAGGAGTAAAGTCAATCAATATCGAGCATTATTACATGACGTAGCATCACACCTTAGTTTTAGGGGTAGGTAGGTGTATAACACATCTACATTTCGTTAGCTATGTTCCCATAGGGGATAGGCCTGTTCCCATATAAAACATTTCCAGATTCCGTGCTGATACTGAAACTTAATATCATTTTGCCCGACCCGGGATTCGAACCCGAGACATCAGTGCCGTAGGCGTATCGCGCACGCGAAACAATATCGCCACCGAGACAGTTCATTCTTGACAATGTATACCTAACGTTACACGATTGTTACGGCCGGTTAAAATAAATCGAATTCAAAACCACTACAAATCAAAAAATAATTAAAATTTGTATTCGCTTAGTATATACGTATATTTGGAGTCGATGCCTAATTTAAATTGCCAGCTGTAAGGAAATACACAAACAAATATACGAAAACATTGTTCAATTATGTAGATTAGGCACCAACTCCAGACTTCTTGAGCAGCCCGCATCCATCCGCAACCCGCCGCCTTTTTCAAGTCGTCGGTCCATCGTGCAGCAGGGCGTCCTACACTTCGTTTACCTAAACGAGGTCTCCACTCCAGCACTTCTCTGCTCCATTGAACGTCTATATAGTCTAGTTCTTCTATATGCCGCATCTCAAATGTGAGGTTGGGGCAACGTACTTATTCAAGAAGGTTTAGGAAGGATTTGAATTCAATATTACGTCTGATACTGGCTGACATCAATACTTTTTTAAACGATTTCTTGCACACTCATTTACAAAAGAAAATAAAGAATTTACATGCTAAAGAATAAAAAAACATGATGGTATAAGAGGCGGTCTTATCGCTAGAAGCGATTTCTGTCAGATAACATTTAGATGGATAGAACACTAATTAAAATATTTTGTAGGAAGTCAAGAGTATCAGAAAGCGCCAGTTTTTTTGATCCAGGAACTTAGTCTTTGACTTCCTCGTCTACAGTCTCTATTATTTACTACTTCAAATCGTACTTAAAGTATCTAAAACGATGGATAAAAAAAACAATATTAAAGAGTAACAAAGAAAATATACAAGTTTTAGCTTCAAAAACACAATATGTTGAACAATCCAACATATCTTTCTTGTCCAGTAGCAGAATCTATACGGGCACTAAATCATTTTAGCGCATGATGAATATTAATAATTTGCCATCTCGCGGTACCCTGGTGAACCATTATGGAAACGTTCGATAAATGTTGCCAGGCATAGATAAAATAAATTGACTGCATATTTGTTGTAGTAATATTAGAAACTTTTACATGTTAAACATTGTAGGTTAGATATTAATTTTAGTCGTTTTGCTTGTTTATATGTGGAAAAAAAATCTGCGCTTTTAAAGATCTGTTTTATTTGCCAAACAAATATGCTTAATCCCCGTTGTGTTGGGTTCTAGTTTCATGAATATTTTACCCAGTATCTCGGTATGATGACATTTTATGTCTATGTGTTAGGCGTTCTTTTAAATATATAATTTAAAAAAATGTGAACCCTCACGGGACGCCTGGCAGATGTGAAACATCGACATTATTTTGTAAAGTAATATGCAGAAAAGAACAGATTGTGATAGGAACTAAATATGTCATAATGATAAAATAAAATATAATTTTTACGGCACGTTTAACTGATCTTGGTGATGTCCAGTTTTGATAATAATATTTTGTGACCCCTGTGATGATTGTTGGGTTCTGAAATATTTATAAAAAATATGTTATTAAAATATACAGAAAAAAATAAATTGGCTTCAATATATTAGTAAACTCAAGAATCTTAGCTAGTTATTTCAATATATTACTAAAGATCGTAAATTATAAATATCAATAATGAATGTTTCACTATAAATTCCACTATGATTAGAAAAATTAATTAATTTTGCGCATGGCGACGCGTCGCCACACCGTACACACTACTGCATATAGACTGTATATATATACCATCATATAGCGTGACGACGCGCCGCCACGGCATATGTCGCCACGCCAGAAATCAGTTTTACGTGCGGCTATAGATGTTTCACATCAAAAATTGGATCGAACATGGTTTGCATACATTAAATTCTAATTAATGTCAACATAAGATTCACTATATCGAACGTTTTAGACAATAGCACTCAATAGAGAGATGATTTATGTGTTTGTCCGTGAGTTACTCTATCGAGATTTCTTCGGTGAAATAGAGATGTGGGGCGTATTACGGATACACAAGCTTTATTTGGCCTCTGCGACCATTAAATACACTCGCAACGTATTGGTTGTACAGAATGGATTTTTAAAAAGCTAACTTGTATTTTATATGCCAGTGTTTTTTGAATTAGATTTTTTTGTTTTTATAAAAACGTTTCGCATTTTTAGTGCCTACATTTTTTATAGTACCACGAAGAAGGTGGAATTTACAACATTATATTAATTATCCATACTAATATTATAAATGCGAAAGTAACTCTGTCTGTCTGTTAAGCTTTCACGCCAAAACTACTGAACCGATTTAAATGAAATTTGGTACACAGATAGTCTAGAGCCTGAGAAAGGACATAGGCTGCTTTTTATCCCGGGAATATATAATGCGGGACTTTTATCCCGGATTTTATGTTCTTGCGAATGGAGCCGCCACAGCCAAACCACTAAACCGATTTAGATGCAATTTGGTAGGGAGATAGTTTAAGACCCTGGGAGGGACCTAGGGTATTTCTTATCCCGGGAAAATATAACCCGGGACTTTAATCCCGTAAAATAATTTTCTGCCAGTGGAACCACAAGAAAATGAGTATGGAGATAGTTTGAGAGCCAGAGAAGGACACAGGCTACTTTTATCCCGGAAAAACATTACCCGGGAATTTTATCCCGGATTTTATGTTCTTGCGAGTTAAGCCGTCACAGCCAAACCACTGAACCGATTTCCATGAAATTTGGTAGGGATATATTTTAAGACCCTGGGAAAGACCTAGGGTACTTCTTATCCCGGGGAAATATAAGCCGGGACTTTAATCCCAGAAAATAGTTTTCTGCGAGTGGAACCACAAGAAAATAAGTATGGAGATAGTTTAAGATCCAGAGGACACAGGCTACGAAAAAACTTTTAAACGTGGGCGGAGCCGCGGGCAAAAGCTAGTAATATAATAATGGCAATGTATGTGGGCTGTAGATAGTTGAGGCGTACGTTCTCATTCTCTTATGTGGGTTTTTTAATTCGGAAATCTAATTTGTTCGAAATTGGATTTGCGCTCGTAATTGCGACAGACTCCCTATCGCGTGGGTCGGAAATTTTGTGGGTGCAGTCATGTTATCTTTGTTCAGGTGGAAGCCCTCCAGCATTTTACAAGGATTTTTGAGACTATATAGAGCGGACATTGAGAAAATTGTGATACAAAAATTTGAGCCTGTTCGTGAGCAGGTAACCCAATCTACTGTGAAATAGCAAAATACCTATGTAACATGCATTAGAACATATTATGACATGATTTCAATGCCCAAATTGGAATATTTCCTTCAAAAATATTGTTTTTTTTTACAAAATTAAGCATACGGACGACTTCTTGTCTTTGGCGTTTTAGGAGATTTCGGCAGTAATTCGATTCTTATCTAAGCTATCGTGAATATCAATTAATTGTATTTATGTACGTATATATTGGACGGGCCTCCTCTACACTGACAAAGTTTAGGCCTTAGTCCATCACGCTGGCCTACGCGGGGTGGCAGACTTCACATACATACGAGGTAATTTTTGGAAAAATGCTCAGGTATTTAAGTTTCTTCAGATTGTTTTCCTTCAACGTCAAGCGCACGAAAAGTGATAAAAACCCCTACATATTTATGTATGTATAAAACTACGTGTATAAAACTCGTAACGCAATAATTTCTAAACGTAGAAAAAAGAAAGCAAAACGTTAAGCTGGCATTCCTTTTTTGATACTTTGAGTGTCTAACGCAATTTCAAGTGTCTTGTAATGTTGTCAGTAGTACTTTTGAGTGTTTGGAGGTTCTGACCCCCGGGGATCGGGCTGAATACGTGCCCTTCTTTGTAGGTCGTGTTGAATTTCTTTTAAAATTTTGTACATACTACTACTAAGTTATGTTTTAATACTAAAACTTATACGTTGTTTGAATATTTTATTAAGAAATATACTTTTAGAAAAAAAATGACATTGAAAGACGAGACGAACATGCCGTTCGCCTGATGGTAAGTGATACGACCACCCATAAACAGTATCTTTGAGTCACAAAGTACTGTGTGGCATTCCACTGCACTCGTAATCCTAAGACATAATATGTTAAGTCTCATTATGTCCAGTAGTTACACTGGTTACAATGTCCTTCAAACCTTGTTAAAAATTTAAATAAAAATCTATTAAATTATACACACAAAACATTGAGTGTGGTATACAGAAACACCAGTTAATTTTAAAGCCTACGTAAGAACAAATACGGTAGCAAAGGTAAATACAAAGTAAATCGCATGTTGTGAGGTAATTATAATCCCAATGTACCGCTTTCAAAGTTTTATGTTAAATTAGAATAGGCATTTTCATTTGTGACGTGTTTATTGTTAATTTTGTATTTTTATAATTTGTTCGAAATTGGATTTGCGCTCGTAATTGCGACAGACTCCCTATCGCGTGGGTCGGAAATTTTGTGGGTGCAGTCATGTTATCTTTGTTCAGGTGGAAGCCCTCCAGCATTTTACAAGGATTTTTGAGACTATATAGAGCGGACATTGAGAAAATTGTGATACAAAAATTTGAGCCTGTTCGTGAGCAGGTAACCCAATCTACTGTGAAATAGCAAAATACCTATGTAACATGCATTAGAACATATTATGACATGATTTCAATGCCCAAATTGGAATATTTCCTTCAAAAATATTGTTTTTTTTTACAAAATTAAGCATACGGACGACTTCTTGTCTTTGGCGTTTTAGGAGATTTCGGCAGTAATTCGATTCTTATCTAAGCTATCGTGAATATCAATTAATTGTATTTATGTACGTATATATTGGACGGGCCTCCTCTACACTGACAAAGTTTAGGCCTTAGTCCATCACGCTGGCCTACGCGGGGTGGCAGACTTCACATACATACGAGGTAATTTTTGGAAAAATGCTCAGGTATTTAAGTTTCTTCAGATTGTTTTCCTTCAACGTCAAGCGCACGAAAAGTGATAAAAACCCCTACATATTTATGTATGTATAAAACTACGTGTATAAAACTCGTAACGCAATAATTTCTAAACGTAGAAAAAAGAAAGCAAAACGTTAAGCTGGCATTCCTTTTTTGATACTTTGAGTGTCTAACGCAATTTCAAGTGTCTTGTAATGTTGTCAGTAGTACTTTTGAGTGTTTGGAGGTTCTGACCCCCGGGGATCGGGCTGAATACGTGCCCTTCTTTGTAGGTCGTGTTGAATTTCTTTTAAAATTTTGTACATACTACTACTAAGTTATGTTTTAATACTAAAACTTATACGTTGTTTGAATATTTTATTAAGAAATATACTTTTAGAAAAAAAATGACATTGAAAGACGAGACGAACATGCCGTTCGCCTGATGGTAAGTGATACGACCACCCATAAACAGTATCTTTGAGTCACAAAGTACTGTGTGGCATTCCACTGCACTCGTAATCCTAAGACATAATATGTTAAGTCTCATTATGTCCAGTAGTTACACTGGTTACAATGTCCTTCAAACCTTGTTAAAAATTTAAATAAAAATCTATTAAATTATACACACAAAACATTGAGTGTGGTATACAGAAACACCAGTTAATTTTAAAGCCTACGTAAGAACAAATACGGTAGCAAAGGTAAATACAAAGTAAATCGCATGTTGTGAGGTAATTATAATCCCAATGTACCGCTTTCAAAGTTTTATGTTAAATTAGAATAGGCATTTTCATTTGTGACGTGTTTATTGTTAATTTTGTATTTTTATAAAAAACTTTTTATAAAAAAAATTGTATGAAAAAACTATGATTGTTGAAATGTACTAAGATCGTGTTTTCTTGAACTTCTACAATCCAGTCGGTAAATAATACCCCGGAGGTTCGGTATATGGAAAATCCTGCTTGGTTAGGTATGGTGAACCCAACATAACCGCTGAGTCGCTTCCCACGAAGGCTGGGCGGTAATGGTAACGTAATTTCTCAGAGAAACAAAAAAAATGGTTGGATAAATACTGATTTACGAACTTATATTGGTAAAACTTAAGATAAATTAGTTAACCCTAAGAAAAACAGAAATAGGCAGAGGTACAACTAGCGTATCCACTTTTCGCCATGTCTCTCTATGTGATATGGGGGCGAATCTACCAACTTCAGGCGCAAACAGTCTCCAGGTTGATCCTAAGCCGAAAACCCAATATCATACCCGGTATTCGAACCGGAGAACCGTAATCGAGTCATAAGAACTACACCGTAACATCAATGGTAAACAATATTCTCTCCCAAACATAACCAAGACAATCTCGAGTATTCGTTCCCATTGTGGGATTGCCAAGTATGTTATTGCGACTCCCGACGGGGGGTGAATCAAATAGAAAAATATTTTCACTACCATGTTTGTGATATTAATTCGTTTTTCGGATCCATCTTCCTTCGTCTTGGGTTCGATCCAAATCAGGATTTGTGTGAGCCATAGTACAGTAACGTCCTTATATTGTATGTGTAAATCAACTCGATGTATGTTTGTTGCTTCAATTTGTATTGGATTAATAGGCGGCTATGGTAGAGTCGACATAAAAAAAATCAAACAAGTTTTTTGAGGAGCAAATTAATGATACTTATATGTACTTATTACATTTTTCCATCTTTTAATTTTTTGGATGTTTCACATCGAGTGAATTTAAATGAAATTTGGCAATTTAAACTAAATTTGAGATTTATATATTATAGCGTACTTTTATTCTCGGATACTTATCGCAACATTTTTTCAGGGAAAGTCTTCTACACGACTCACAACCAGTCTATCTTTTATACACAAAAATAAATGTATGTATGTGTATCTTGTAATGTATTTATGCCCCAATGCACTGCAAAACGGCTGGACTGATTAACCGACTTACAAAAAGGAGGAGGTTCTCAATTCGTGTCTGTATTTTTTTTAATATGAAACTTTTGGCAATCTTCAGATTATTCAAACATGTGATCTTGTGAAATTTAGTAGTGATTGATTGAATAACAGTTTTTAGACGATTTTTCCATCAACATATCCTGGCTAAAGACGGAACAGGGGCAGGTCGCTAGTAGTAAAAAGTATTTACAACTAATGAACTTCAAAAAAGTATACACAATTGATACACAAATCGATAGTTCATTGCAATGAATAATCGTCTATGCCTACGCTCGTCAGAGGCAAACATCATAAATCTCTCTTTGTGCTACTGTTATTTTTCACTCTCGCGTGTTATTCTTTGCGATGGTTTGATTTATTTCCCCTTGTACGGGTTTATTAGTTTGATTGTGATTTTATTTAACCCTAAACAACCCACAAGTGTCTGTCGGACACATTTTTATGTTCGGTTATTCATAAAACCTAAAGTACTTATTTTAACGAAAAACCGCTTTATCTAATCTACCTCCGAAGTTTACCGAATCTAATTGTGCAATAAAAATATCTGTAACATAAATAGTTTAATATTTATTACAAGTAATGCAAAACTGTAACGCATCAACCCACAAGTGTCCAACAGACACAAATATATTTTGTTTGATTTAAGTACCAAGGTAGATTGTTTATTTACGTTTATTTAAAACAATATCGTATCAAGTAGGTAATAAATCAACTCACAGTGCATTCTTTGTGTTATAATAGCAGTCTTTGTACTTGTAATTTTGACTATTTGGTTACAGTCACATTGCTTAGATATTTTTGTGATAAGCCAGTCATACTCGTTTTTGTTCTGAGAAATCAACACTGAGATAGGGAGAAATTCAACGTGCCCTTGATACAAAATCTCTCAAAAAGTCGAGAAATTTACTGGCACCCATTAGTAAGTTGTTGAAGTATGTGTGCCTAAACCTAAAATAGTTTTATTTGCATGGGCAAAATGTTACAATCGATGAGCATATATCTTTTGAAAGTAGGGTATAACTCAAACAGTATCTGCCCAAAAATCCTGGACGATTTTCAGCTGATGTACGATTTAAAATTTAGGAGATCTGTGACTAAAAGAAACACTTATACCCTTTTTTGATACGAATATCTGGGAAAAGAAGGTCAAAATATTGCGTACAATATGGTCAACTAGTCATGTGAATCGTACGTTCGAAGTGGCAGAAACGTTACTTTTGGTAATTATTTTACATGCCTCGTAGTAGGAAATCCTAGACACAAAATGGTCTCATAGTAGTTAAATACTATGAGGACAAAATAAGGTTTCTATATCTTTAATTTTTCAATGTGTCGTCGCATCTAATACCTTCGACTTTTCTAAAAAATAAATTGGGTTTGTATGTGTAAAAGATGAATCGTACTCATATAATCCAAGACATGAGGGGATCATCTGATGCTACCACAGATCAAGGAGCTGCTCAATCTTCTGAACAAAAAGCAAGAACCGTTTTCATAATATTTGTCCATCGAAAATATACAAATCTTTTTAACAGTATTCTCGTATGAAATGTATGCTCTGAACACTCGGTAAAAATATTATATCGTGTAATATCAGTTTGAAAAAAGTAATAAAAAAGGTAAAATAAAGAAATAATGATTTCTAATATTTACGCGAATGTAAGACATCGAAATAAAAGTAGTGTTCGGATTTTAACACGGTTTTTCTATTTTATCTCTGTAGTGTGTCCGCCGGACACTACTGGTCAGGTACGTTACAAAAGCATACTGGGTAGTTAAGGGTTAATGGTTGGAGTTGTCTTTTAGAATGAGCAATACACAAAAACACAATAATACCCCACACTATCAGATATCAGAGTTAAACTGACTTAACTCATCATAAAAGTGACTTTTATCAATAAATATGATTTCAAACTAGCATCCTTCCCATATATCGGTAAAAAGGTCACTTTTAGACCAGAAAGGTATCCTTTTAGGCATAAAGGTGTCGATACCATTTCTTCTATTTCGAATTGCGTCAATCCTATTAATATTATAAATGCGAAAATTTTTAAGAATGTATGGAAGTTTGGATGTATGGATGTTTGTTACTCTTTCACGTAAAAACTACTGAACGGATTTCGATGAAATTTAGCACACGGGTAGACCATGTCCTGGATTAACACATAGACTTTTTATCCCGGGAAAACATGAAACGGGACTTTTATCCCGGAAAAAACTTTTTAATGCGGGCGGAGCCGCGGGCAAAAGCTAGTTTCATAATATTTTAATTCATTGTATTAACAAATGTTATTTGTACATCTACATCGAAGTAATATGTTATCTACAATAACAAAAAATAACATTAAACATTTCGATTAAAATATTACACTCTTAGTACTTAGTAGCGACTGCCTCGGTGGCGTAGTGGTATTGCGTACGCATTACGAATACGATTTGCGCGCTGAGGTCCTGGGTTCGAATCCCGGGTCGAGCCAAAAAAATTGTGACTGGGTTTTTCCATCTTAAAATTTACTCAGTCGCAGCTCGGAGTCAGGAAGTTGGCGGTGTGATACCCCCGTGCCTCAGAAAGCACGTAAAGCCGTTGGTCCTGCGCCTGATCTCTCTCCGGTCATGTCGGATTGCCGTCTCACCGGACTATGAGAGTGAAGGAATAGCGAGTGCACCTGTGTATTGCGCACACACTTGTGCACTATAATATCTCCTGCGTACCTGGCTGATCCCCGGTGAGATTGGCCGCCGTGGCCGAAACTGGCTAGGAGGATTTCATTTCACTTAGTAGCACAAAAGTCAGATTAGGTACAAGCACCGAATTTGGTGCCAATACACTTTGTCATCATAAAACGCCCTCACTAACATACACTAACAGAGGTATCTGTTGGTGTACAATTAAAATGTAAATGAGTAAATAAAAGAGTAAGTGGACGATAGCCTAGTTGGGAATGGAACGGTCTGCCGAGACAATGTCCGGAGGTTCGAAACCCAAGGCACACACCTCTGACTTTTCGAAGTTACGTGAGTATTGTTTATCAATTGTCGTTCGCTTTAACGGTGAAGGAAAACATCGTGAGGAAACCTGCATACCTGAGGAGTTTCTTATAAGAATTTCGAAGGTATGTGAAGTCTACCAACCCGCACTAGGCCAGCGTGGTGGACTAAGGCCTAAACCCCCTCAGTAGAGGAGGCCCGTGCTCAGCAGTGGGCAGTATAATAATACAGAGCTGGTATTATTATTATTTATTATTAAATAAAAGACCCATTTTTCATATTTTACCAAACAGGTACAAAGGAAACAGCAGATATATCTTATTGTCTACTATAGTTGTTAGTTGCATATAACATCACGCAGTACTTTGTTAGTCAAGGTGCTGAATGGTGTTGCTACTGTTTATGGGTGGTCGTATCGCTTACCATCAGGCGAACGGCATCCTCGTGTCGTCATTCGATGCAATAAGAAGAAGTTGCATATAGTTAACAGACGACGCGCAAGCGACTAATTTAGAACCTTAACATGGTCGAGCATACACTTTTTTTACAGTACGTACGAGAAGAAGAAAGAAGAATGGCTTGAGACCGTTTATATCAATAATATATCTAACATAAATTACCCCATGAAAGTATTCTAAGTTCTTAAAATTTTAAAAGTTAAGTCTACCAGTTTCAAGAGTAAGTGCACGGCCATTATTTTATTAATTTTATTGGCACTTAATATACAAAAGTTTAAAGGCGGACTTAATGCCAAAGGCATTCTCTCCCAGTCAACATGAGGATTGTGCAGAGATAAACAAGGTAGGCAACAAGGTAACGTAATATAAATTAAACATACATATATAAAGGTACATAGAAGTAATTATTAAATGGAAGGTTTAAACAATGAATAGTAAAATTCCTATCATATCATTGATGTATTAAGCGTTTTTAATACATCAATATAGGTATCATATACAAATATTTGGTGACTGAAAGTGAAGTAATGCCATGAAAGAAGTTCCGAATATAATATAGTTTTTGGATAACCGTATTTCATTGTCATTTCAATATATAAAATAAATATAATGTCTAAATATCAGCCAATTCTCAAACTGAACAAACCACAGAACAAACATTCCAAATATAAACGAAAATTGTAGGTACTTACTACTTACCGTTTCGAGTTAACTTTTTAATAAAAGAAAATTTATAAGAGAAACCAATTAGGCCTTCATAGGGATCTTTATCCATTAAAGGAAAAAAAGATAAAAGAAATTTATACGTTGTAGGAATTCTGATTATAATTAAAGCATGGACCTGCCCTAGGGCACTTATTATATTTTATTCGATATTTTCGTTGGCTCTATACAGCTTATGAGCCTTTGTGTATTTAAGTAGTTTATTTTTTTTTTCAAATTAAGAAAAAAAAAATTACGTATTCATAAAGGAATTTGAATTATGAATGTATAATTGGTATTTCAAAGCTGGATATTGGATCGCTTTGGGGGAGGAGATTTGGACTGTGAATGTAAGGTTCAGACCTGTTTACTGGTAGTAGGTCTCTCATATGTTAGAGTCCGTCTGGGTGGGTACCTACCAAAGAAAGAAAGAAAAGAAAGAATAAATTTATTGACCACTAATTGGGTGGTGAACTTATTATAACAGTGGGTGTGTGAGTATCGTAATACAATTAAAAAAAAAATGTGTATTTCTACTGCTAAGCAGCAGTGTGCTGTCACTGTTGTGTTTCGGTTTGAAGGAAATTGTAGCCAGTGTAACTACTGGACATAATGAGACTTAACATCTTAAGTCTCAGGATGACGAGTGCAGTGGAATGTCACACAGTACTTTGTAACTCAAGGTACTGAATGGTGTTGCTACTGTTTATGGGTGGTCGTTTCGCTTACGATCAGACGAACGGCATGCTCGTCTCGTCATTCAATGCAATAAAAAAACCTCGTCTTTTTGTTTATATGGAATACACAATTAAATTACTAGGATTATAATTCGTATAGGTGCGATATGGCGGTAGCATGTCTCCCATCTCATTTTGGGAATGATATGACGCAAAAAATGAAAAGATCTTATGTACTGTGCGCAGCTTTAACGCCTATATGTTAATTCAACCACGGTCTATCTAAGTGCCAAACATCGAAAACCATTCAGTGGTTTCTGAATTTACACGTCACAAATATCCAAACATTTTCGCAATCTTTTACGTTTATAGACGCTGTCAAATATAATATGTGATAAATATCGCCCGCCGGTATATTCAGGGACACATTAATTTCTTTCGCGAAATATGACAAATGTACTTTGCCGACAAAATACGATATCAAAGGGAATACTCTCTCGTTACGAATCATGATATCAAAGAGTTGTCACTCAAGTTCTCCCACATGGCGTTTTCTCACGCCATATTATTTTATTTTTTAAATACGAGTGTGACGTACAATCGCTCTCACAAGTTTTCGTTTGCTTTCTTACTTTTATGTTTCCTCGGACCAAAGACATCAAACAGTATAAGTATAAGCCGGACATTTGGACCAAATTTTTCGTCCAAAAGTTATTACCAATTGGTAGTAAGTCGCTGTTTTATCTGACACATCCATGTGACAAGACGTCTCAGTATGCTTAAATTTTGGAAAGAAAGCAATATTTTGGAAGGAAATATGCCAATACTAGATTTTGCCCGCGGCTCACCCGCGTTAAAAAGTTTTTCCGGGATAAAAGTCCTGCTTTTTATTTTCCCGGGATAAAATGTAGCCTATGTGTTAATCTAGGACGTGAACTACCGGTGTACCAAATTTCATCGAAATCCGTTCAGTAGTTTTTGCGTGAAAGAGTAACAAACATCCATACATCTAGACATCCAGACATCCATACATCCATACATACTTACAAACTTTCGCCTTTATAATATTAGTAGGAAGTAGAATACGCATTACGACCATGTTAAAGTATGTTCTAATGAATTTTACAAAGGCATTTTGTTATTTCACGGTAGATTAAGTTACTGGCGAACAGGCTCAAAATTTTTCTAAGACAATTCTTCCAATGTCCGCTCTATATAATCTTAGAACTCTTTGCAATGCAATGCAATGCAATCAGCCCTGTATTACATACTGCCCACTGCTGAGCACGGGCCTCCTCTACTACTGAGAGGGATTACGCCTTAGTCCACCACGCTGGCCTAGTGCGGGTTGGCAGACTTCACATACCCTCGAAATTCTTATGAAGAATTCTCAGGTATGTAGGTTTCCTCGCGATGTTTTACTTCGCCGTTAAAGTGAACGATAGATAATTATTAAACAATACACACGTAGCTTTGAAAAGTCAAAGGTGTGTGTCAGAGATTTTGAACCTCCAGACATTGTCTGGGCAACAAGGCTATCGTCCACTTCGCTATCGTCCAATTCTTTGCCTCTGACCATAATATGTTCGTAATTAAACACAGATGATTACTGTTTTAGAAATACTTATTGTGAAAGTACGTGAAATCCGCCAATTTGCAGTAAACCAGCTTGATGGACTAAGGCCTAAACCGTCTCAGTAGTAGAGGAGTCACCCATCAAATAATTCTCGTTAAAACTTTCTTCACTCACTCCCCCTTTGTTGTAAAGTAGATTTAATTAAGTTTCTGTCAAAAACAACAAAAAACTTTCTTGTAGCTTTTCACACCTCTTGACAAATACCTCCGAATAAGATCACACCCTCCAAAGTGAGTGGCGCGTAACAAACAAGAGTCAAGAACAAACATACTAAGACAAATGTTGGCAGCTTCAGACTTAACAGAGTTACCTCTAAACAAAACCGATACTGTTTCGAATAGCCCTCGGTCATGTTCTCCTTCAAGTTTAGCCTCGTTCGATGTAATTACGAGCTGATTTTCGACAACCTATAGTAATTGGAGCCATGCTGTAGATATTTGTCTACAGTATGGACTGCCTCGGTGGCGTACATGTATTACGGACTACGGTATGACTGCAATTAGGTCTTGGGTTCGATTCCCGGGTCAAGCAAAGTGATATTGGGTTTTTTTAATTCAGTATCAGCCCGGAGTCTGGAATTTGTGCCCGATATGGCGATAGGCTCGCCCCCTATCACATCATGGGACGGAATACGCACGGCGAAAAGTGGGTGCACTAGTTGCGCCTCTGCCTACCCCTTTGGGGATAAAAGGCGTGAGTGTGTGCGTGTGTATGTATATATGGATCTGGATAAACCGACTCCTGCAAAAAAAATGAGTAAATTGATTTACTAACTTTTATGGCCAATCAGCCCCCTTATTCTCTAAGACACGCGTTATTTTCACCGTTCGTAACAAGCGCGTAACGTAACTCGTCGCGTTTATCAGTATGCAAATTGGCATACAGAATACCATTTTACGCACATTACACGAAGTGAACGTGACGCGGCCGCGTTACGAGTTAACAATGTCATAGAGAATCATGCCTCTGGACTGATTAAATGTCGCCCAAAATAAAACTTAAATATGTACGCCATTGTACCAATGTAAATAGGCATAAAAACGTAGAGTTGCGAATATCGTTTGACTCTCTCGCCTTCTTCCATCATGGAGGGAACTCTCAGAACCTTTCACCGGATCCTCTCCATCATTGGCTTTTCCATTTTCGTCAAAGAAGGATGGAACTCCAAAAAATGGCTGGCTTTGCAAACATTCAATTTTGCAACCGGCATTATTATTTTTATCTTTACCAGTGGTTTTGTCATAGCTAACGTGTCTGATCTCTTTCTATTCATCCAAGGAGCCTGTATATGGACCACGGGAGTAATCATGACCATATCTTTGGGCGTATGTCTGGTATTCAGAAATGATTTCCGAAATTTTCTCGATGAAATGGTCTTCGAAGACGCTGCTATGGACCTACCTGTGATAAAACATGTGGTGATGATAGAAGGAGGTCCAAAGATGGCGGAATTAAAGACCTTAGTTCTGGAAAGCCATGAGAAGTTGTTAAAATATGCGAAGTTTTTGCTGAAAACGTACATAGCTGTTGTTTGTTTGTGCGCTATATTGTACATCTCAACGCCTGTTTATCTCATGATCAAGACTGATGATAAATCTTTACGGCTTTTGGGTAAGATCTTTTAAATTTCTGAAAATAACTTTATTTGTTGGTATTTTTTGACAAATTTTACATTCCGCTGAACTGATGGTAAATGGAGTATGATCCAGATTTCTGTTAAAAGAAGGAATAATTTACTGTCGTGGTAGATACACATAATATGTATAAAAAGAGAAAAATTGTCGAAAGATTTTTAGAATCTGAACTGTATTCCAGGCATTATTAACACTAAGCAAACTCATACTTAATCTTACAAACTTACTTGTACATACTTAACAGTGGTTCATTTAGTTCGTAATTATTTAAAAATAGATGGGCCGTAAATATTTTGTAATTTATATCTGCAATGTTTCAGCTTTTGACATATGGTTTCCATGGAGTCTGGAGAACTTTAAGGTCTACATCGCCTCCTTTGTGTTCCATGCGTATGGCGCCAATCTCTGCTGCATTTGTACGTATAAATACCTTAACTTATCCAAGCAAATGGTTTAAAATACAATCACTTTTTGGCTCAGCCATCGTTCTCGCTATGATTCGCTAGAAATATCAGATGTTTTATTTATTATTCAAAAAGAGACAAGCAAGTATTTCGTTTGGTTGTAAGTGCTACCATTACTCATATTATTCAGTAGCAACATCATCATGTGTGGCATCATGTTACGTCAATAGTCTTCCTGACACCTCAGATGTTATATACCGAAATGCCTAGCTCACTGGACACTATGTATTCTCAATCATAAATACTACAGTGCTTGCTTTCTGCTGTTTAGTAGCACAAATATGCCACGCTCAAGATGATTATACTTATTTAGACATCTCGCATTCGAGATATACCTACAAAGCATACTCGTACATTCAAAAAAATTGCTAAATTTCAGCATATCCTGGATTCCAATCTACTATCATCCTCCTGGTAGGACAGTTGATCCGGCAGCTCCAGATCCTCACCTTCATCCTGCAGCATCTCAACGAGTTAGTGATTGAGCTGGTGGGCAACAAGAATCCAAAATGGCAGATGCACTGCACATTAATTTTGTTGCAGTGCATTAAACATTACGTTAAACTTAAGAAGTTAGTATATTTTTGTACACCAGCTATAGCACTTAGCTTATAACCCTTATTCCTGATGACATACGTTATTTCACTGCTCGTAACAAGCGCGTAACGTACTCATCGCGTTTATAACTATGGCAATTGGCAGGCGCGGTCGCGTTACGAGTTAACACTGCCATAGAGAATAAGGGGGTAGGAAGAGGTTAGTATATTCCAGGTTAGTTTTTTACACTGGCACGGCATTACTTCACTGCAAATAATGGTAAGCAGAGTGAGGTATAGATAGATTGTCATCTGATGAGAGATTATGCCTCCCAAGTCCACATAACTCCTTAGCAGCCCCGTTATTCTCTATGACAGTATTAACTGGTAATGTGGCCGCGTTACGTTAACTTCGTGTAATTAGCGTTAAATGGTATTCTGTATGCCAATTTTCATAGTGATAAACGCGATGAGTTACGTTACGCGCTTGTTACTAGTGGTGAAAATAACGTGTGTTATAGGGGGCTAATCCCGGAACGCGACACACTATACTGAGCCAGTAATGTGGTAGATGTGAGATAGTTTCTATATATTCGACGCTACAGTTTTTTAAAATAGAACATATACATATATACATATACACTCACGCCTGTTATCCCCGAAGGGGTAGGCAGATGCGCAACTAGTGCACCCACTTTTTCGCCGTTATTCCGTCCCATGATGTGATAGGGGGCCAGCCTATCGCCATATCGGACACAAATTCCAGACTCCGAGCTGATACTGAATAGAAAAACTCAATATCACTTTGCCCGACCCGGGAATCGAACCCGTGACCTCAGCATTGCAGTCGTACCATAATACAACTACGCCACCGAGGCAGTTAAATAGAACATTATGGTTGAATCTAAATTATTTACACTGTGACATATAAGTAGATGTAGGTTGCGCTTCCATTAAAAATAACAGCAAGTATGATAAAATTTATAAGCCGAAGCAGTAGTAGACATCGTCCAATTTGGCTGCATGTCTATACTAATATTATAAAGCTGAAGACTTTGTTTGTTAGTTTGGTTGAACGCGCTAATCTCAGGAACTACAGAACAGATTTTGAAAATTCACTAATTGGAAGCTAAATTACTCCTGAGTTCGTATTTTCCATACGGAAAACCTTTTCAACCGGGGGGAACCGCGAGAATCACTTAGTACATGATAATGGCCCCAAAGAGCTGTCGATATTTTGTTTCGATATAATTACTATAAAACTTTATAAAACATTTGCACTAGAACGAAACGACTAGTAGGTACTTAAAAAAACTAATCATTTGTATTTTCAGATTCAGTAACCGCCTCAACTATATCTGCCGACCGTTCTATCTTACACTAATATTAGTTGCCATTATGTTGGTTTGTATGTGTTCCGTCAAAATTGTTATTTCTGTAAGTATATTTTAGTATCGTATCGCTTACCATTAGACGAGCGGCATACTCGTCTCGTCTTCAACGGCATTAAAAAAACAGTCATATAAATTTTACTTTTATACAAGGTGTATCACGATAGAGGGTTCAAATGAAGCAGGTCGATAAACAACCTCAAAATTCATTTATTTAACCCCCATGTATGTTGCTCGAAATTGGATAGTTTATTGGTTATTTGATAAACAAATTATTCGATAAACATAATATGTATCAATTGTCGTTCGCTTTAACGGTGAGGGAAAACATCGCGAGGAAACCTGCGTATCTAAGAAGTTCTTTATAAGAATTTCGGAGATATGTGTAGTCTACCAACCCGCACTTGGCCAGCGTGCTAGACCTTCTCAGTTGTAGAGGAGGCCCGTGCTCAGCCGTGGACAGTATATAATATAGGGTTGATTGCATTGCATTGCATTGGGGATATCGAGTCATTTCTTTTGCATACACACAGTGTTATGGCTGGCGACACTCGGTGACGTCACATTTTGCTGTTTCCGTTATCTTACAGATGCCCCTACCACCAAACTTCAAAGCTTTATAACTCATTTGTTATTGCTTGTATTTTAAAAAATCTTTTTCCTCTTGCTATCACAAGACATGCAGTTTTGGTAAATGAATTTAAAAATTACTCAACTATCCTATTAATATAAAACTTGGTGAGCGGACAAATGTCAAACCGGCCACCATAGCGTGCCAGTACTATAACGTTGTGACCGTCGGTAGCATACTGTCGGTCCTAGACGTAATGTGTCAAGCACCTAAAAAATACCAATTTGTTTCGTTAGAAGACAAATTTTTTGTACATATAACTATAAATGAAATTTCCTAAGAGGCGTAAAATACGGGACAAATGTCCACTATTTAGCTTGGTTAGCTGAAATGTTTTATGTTTCAGGACAAGTTATCACCGGACACTATGAAATATTACGTGCACGAATTCTGCTTCATTCTAATGGTGTTCATGTTTTGTCTTCTGGGTCAGCAAGTAGAGAATGAAGTACGTTGAAAGAATCCTGTTTCGCAAACGTATTGCAGTTTATTTGATGAATATTTTCGCGTTATAAATTTCTGAATGTTTACAATTCGGAAGGAAATTTTTTAATTTTGATTTTCGGGTCGTTCGAACGGATCCTCAAAGGCTTCTAATAATCTGATTATATTTAATAACTATTTATATTTTAACTATAGGCGCTCTAATGACATAGGCATTTTGTGTCACCTTAAGGTGAAGAAGAGATAAAAGCTCTTGTTTTTTTTAATATGATTGAAAGGCGATTATATGCTTGTTATAATGTTATATTTTGTAAATAAAAAAAAACCTTCTCGAATTGAATATCTAGAGATGAACTTCACTGTGTCGCTGTAAAATTATAATTATTTATTTGTTTGGAAGAAAAATATTGCAATAACATAAAGTATAATTGTATGTTGCTAATTATAATAAAAGAATTTCTGTCGCAGTTAGCAGCGCCCTCCTCCAAACATATAGGATGTAAATATATATTAGACTATAACTTAATAAATACAGATTCAAATAGCGTTAAAATATATTTATTAAAAAGCGTATTTCCAGGTTATTGGAATACAAAATTGTTTGCACAAAGAACTTGCAAGTTCGGACATTGAACTGTCCTGTTGTGCTTTGTTGCAAATTAAGTTCGCGCTGTTGGTTGCGTCTGCAGTTTCCAACAACAAATGTTGTATTTTATTCTTCATTGAAATATATTTTACTTTGGACTCTATTATTTTATATGGAATTATTTTCTCATTATCTCTATTATATCTTATTTCTAAGGTAGTAACACAATATTATATAGACTTACTTAAAAACAGTTTATAAACCTATGTTTGTATAATGATTGTCTTCCTCCCTCAGCTCGAAGTCTGGAATTAGTGCCCGATATGGCGATAGGCTCGCCACCTATCACGTCATGGGACGGAATACGCACGGCGAAAAGTGGGTGCATTAGTTGCGCCTCTGCCTACCCCTTTGGGGATAAAAGGCGGGAGTGTGTGTGTGTCTTCCTCCTTCAAACTCAATTCAAAATTCATTCAAAGAAGACATTCGTTAACTAAAATATGTTAATAGACTGTTAAAAAAATAGGTCGTACATTACCTGATTCCAAGATATTTGACTAATCGTAGGTACTAATAAGAATGCAAATATTCTGTTTCTGATATTCATTAAAACTAAACGTCGAAACACACAGACTGAGATTAAGTTTGACACATAGAGTGAATCTTGAATGAATAGGGTTACTTTATCAAAGAAAAAATTACAGTCGGATAATTTTCACATGCACACGCCTCTTATATCCGAAGAGGTCGGCGCAGGCGCAACTACTGCAACCAATTTACGACGTGCCTATTCCGTCCAATAATGTGATAGGTTAGCCTGTTTGAGCAGAAAACAATATCACTTTGTCCGACCCAGGGATCAAACCCGAGACCTCTGCCTTGGAGTCGCACCTTAAGACAGTTACGCCACCAAAGCAGTCTGACATTTATTAAGGGAAAGGAATTACAACCATAATGCCTCTACTTTAATTAATTTGAGTATATAGTATAAGAATATAGAGTATATCGTGTAAGAATACATTTTTATTTATTTTAGTGTAAAGAGCTAGAAGTCGCTGTATTGGAGAAGTGGTATATCTTCGACAAACAACACCGAACTAACGTACGCATATTCAAAATGGCGCTGAGTCAGAGCATGCCTATTTACATTTTCGGAACTATTACGCTGTCTTTACCCACTTTTACTTGGGTAAGTTAGAAATACAATTTAAATTAGGAACATGATATTCTTAATTTAAATATTTTGTTTTATGTTTTTATTAATAATTGTTAAAATCTTTATCAATTAAAGATTGATAAAGATATCTACTTAATATCAGTAGAAACAGATTTGAATAAACAAAGAAATATAATAATTCTTAATTTAAATCTCATTGATATCTTTTTTTTACTCTTAAGTCAATTAACGTTGAAAGAAATTATTCCTGGAATAAAACATAATTTCCTTACAGTAAGTTATTGAAGCCGAGAAAATTTTTCTTGAAAAATATTGCTTTCAGTATAATAATAATAATTCCTTTGTATAATAACTGGGAGCTTAATTTCAGACTTATTATTAGACTACTGCCTCGGTGGCGTAGTGGTATTGCGTACGCATTACGAGTACGATTTGCGCGCTGAGGTCCTGGGTTCGATTCCCGGGTCGAGCCAAAAAAATTGTGACTGGGTTTTTCCATCTTAAAATTTACTCAGTCGCAGCTCGGAGTCAGGAAGTTGGCGGTGTGATACCCCCGTGCCTCGGAAAGCACGTAAAGCCGTTGGTCCTGCGCCTGATCTCTCTCCGGTCATGTCGGATTGCCGTCTCACCGGACTATGAGAGTGAAGGAATAGCGAGTGCACCTGTGTATTGCGCACACACTTGTGCACTATAATATCTCCTGCGTACCTGGCTGATCTCCGTTGAGATTGGCCGCCGTGGCCGAAACTGGCTAGGAGGATTTCATTTCATTTCATTGAGTTTTTCTATTCAGTATCAGCCCAGAGTCTGGAATTTGTGCCCGATATGGCGATAGGCTCGCCCCCTATCACATCATGGGATGGAATAACAGCGAAAAGTAGGTGCACTAGTTGTGCCTCTGCCTACCCCTTCGGGGATAAAAGACGCGAGTGTATGTGTGTGTGTGTTAATATTAGTTTTCGTTTCTTTGTGGTATATAAATAGGGACCGAAAGAATCTATTTTAGGAAATTAAAATTCATTTATTTTGCTATGGGAAAATTACTTGACTATTGACATTGGGAAAATGTCAAAAAACAATAGGAATATTTCTGTGGAGTCAAAATGCTTAAACTAATGAGACACAATGAACGCAACAAAGATTATGATTTTTATAAGTATGTTACAACCTCGATCGAGTTAGAAACTTTTGATATTTTTGGTCTTAAAAGCTCCACGCAGACGTTATCAATTTGTTGCTAAGAAATACTACATTACTCAGAAAAACACTTCAGCAACTTAAACAACAGGGTTCAACTGTAGTTTAGTTTCTCTTAGTAACTTGCTAGCGTTTTACTAAGTCGCTGCGAACTGCGAAGACAGTCTGCGTAGCGCTTTAGTAGAACGCCATAACCACCATTATTATTTGCCTAAAACTGCCATCACACGAACTTCTGAATAACGCCTAGAAGTTTCTATACTGTTGTATGACATATATCACACATACATACTTACGCCTTTTATCCCTGAAGGGTTAGGCAGAGGTGCAACTTATGCACTCACTTTTCGCCATAGTATACCATCCCATAATGTGATAGGGGGCGAGCCTATCGCCATATCGGTCACAAATTTCAGACTCCGGGCTGATGGTATTTAGAAAAAACCATTATCATTTTGCCCGACCTGGGGATCGGTTCCGAGACCTGAACATTGCAGTCGTGCCGTAATACAACTACGTCACCGAGGCACCCAATCGATAGTTAATTTGATCCTTTGTTACAGTTCATCAAGACAGGATCGTCTTTTTTTACACTAGTGATGTCCGTTTTAGAAGAGAAAGACGTTGGAGAGGAAACTGCATAGAGAATATATTATGCACTTGAATAAAAATAATGAGTAAAATCAGATATTTTTATTTTTAAGTCCTTTTTTTAAATAGCAACACCAACCGAACTGCGAATTATAAATCACAGTGAGGCACTCCACTGTACTCGGTACTCCAAAACACTCCATGCAAAGTTTTTTTCAAAAGGAGCATTGAGAATGCTCCTGATAAGTGACCAAAAGCATCACACACACACACACACACACACTCACGCCAGTTATCCCCGAAGGGGTAGGCAGAGGCGCAACTAGTGCACCCGCTTTTCGCCGTTATTCCGTCCCATGATGTGATAGGGGGTGAGCCTATCGCCAAACGGGCACAAATTCCAGACTCCGGGCTGATACTGAATAGAAAAACTCAATATTTTATTTTGCCGACCCGGGAATCGAACCCGAGACCCCAGCTTTGCAGTCGTACTGTAATACAACTACGCCACCGAGGCAGTCGATGCGAGATGCCAAAAGCATCAATGTAGTATTATACCTCGTCTATTAGAATAGGCTCTTTGAAGTTTCTTGGTGACCTTCTGGATATTGCAAGCGGAAATTGGAAGTTGCTTTCAGGATGGCGCTGAATGATAAGGATCCATCTAGGTCACTATCCACTGATATGGATTTCCAACATCCAGTGGCGGTACTTCATAGAAGCCCAAAAGTCTTGTCCTAAAATTGCATACACGAAACCGTATACGAAATGCCAGTCAACATTAAACGATTAAAACAAAAAGAATTTATGCAAAATATGCAACAAACGGAAACAAATCATTTCTATTACTTTAGGTGTAATTTGCAGATGTAAACAATGTATTTACTTGAAAGCAGTTCTTTAGAATATTTTACATGGAATATAATATTTCAATGCAATGCAATGCAATCAACCCTGTACTATATATTGCCAACTGCTGAGCACGGGCCTCCTCTATTACTGAGAGGGTTCAGGCCTTAGTCTACCACGATGGCCTAATGCGGGTTGGCAGACTTCACATACCCTCGAAATTTTTATAGAGAATTCTCAGGTATGTAGGTTTCCTTACGATGTTTTCTTTCACCGTAAAAGCGAACGATATAATTGATAAACAATACACACATAAAGTCAGAGATGTGTGCCTTGGGTTTTGAACCTCCGGACTTGTTTCGGCAGACCGTTCCATTCCCAAATAGGCTATCGTCGCTTAAAACCACTCCCAAATATTAATTTGGGACAAAACTCATACCTAAAGATAATCTTACGGACCATGGGACATATTGTGACGTCATTAAACCTTACATGGAATGACAGTTCAACCCGTCCTCGCGCACTGCATTACAATAAATATTTTAATTAAAATGAAATAAATGGGAATTTTACAAGCACGAGTTTAAATTTCCATTTGACTCAATTAACAATACATTGATTAAAATACAGAATTATGAACGTTCACTTTAAATTACTATTGATGTCACGTTGGTGTTGTGGTTTGCTCTCTGATTTTTAATTTACCACGGTGAATTGTTTATTGTTGGATTTTTACGCATTTCAAGGGGTGAAAAGTTATTATTAGACACAAAGTTAGAAGTGGTACAAGTTCTTATTTTTCTTGATTTTACTGTACTAAAAATATTTTTTGTGCAATTAAGTTGTTGCAGAAATACCATAAATTAGTTGCTTCATAACACTAAACTACAACATTAAAACTAAATATGCCGAAGTTGCTGAAGCAATGCCGAGTATATTGATCGCTTCATAATAATAAAGAAGACTGTATTATAATTTTGAACAGTTTGTTTATCGCCTCATAAAGACGACTGTATAATAATTTACTATTTAATAGAGTCGTTGACTCCTTTATTTAAAAAATATTCATCAAAAATGTATGCTACCCAAAATATGAAATTTAGTTTTCAAAATTAGCGCAAAACTAAGTAAGTTATAAAGCTTTGAAATTTGGTGGAAGGAGAAGTTGTAAAATAACATTAATATCACCCTGTGACGTCACCAAGTGTCACCGACCACAATGCTGTGTGCGTGCAAAAGAGATAGCGCGATATCCTCGCCACGCCCCTAATTTCAATTATGAATGACTGCTTTATTTTTAAACAAATTTCGATTCTGATTCACAAAATACTTTCTTTTTCTTATTTTTTTTCTGTTACATATAAAATAGTATACAAAATGAAACATAGGAAACTACTCTATTAATAATAACGTATGACAAAGTCGATCCAGACATCTCAATGTTATTTATAATTCATTGCCCAGGGAATCTCAATTTGCGGTTGCATTAAGAGCATGCTTTCAGCTCGAACAACTTTAAGACGGCGCGAAGTGTTCATTACTACAATTTATGGAAGCAGCGTGTATTGCTACTAAAATACAAGTTAATTCATATATTGCGATCATTGATTAATGTTATCCGCATATGGTATTTAGTCAATTACCAGTGTGCCAAATGACATGTCCAGAAATGGGTCTGACAATCTAAACAAGACAGTTTATTATATTTGGATAGAACTCCTGAAAACTAACCTTTTGCAATAAATCGTTTAATTTTAAAGACCTTCGATTTTGAAATGTATGTAATTTTGTGTGGCTTGAAAACTACACTTAATATGAATGTTATCAAAAAAGTTGGTTATGAATGGAGGGGTCTAATGTATCTAAGTGCCATATGTTGCCTTTAATATCCCTAAAGTTTAAGATTGTTTAGATTTTGAGGCCCAGCACCCATACAAAACGCGGACATCTCTTTTCGTCCAAATCCGTTCAGTAATTTCTGGGTTTACTTCTAAGAAACATCCAGACAGTTTCGCAAACTTTCGCATTTATAATATTAGAAGATAAGATGAAGCATACTTTACCTGGCACAAACCGAGTATCAAAACATAGAAATATTTCTCTCTTTTCTTTGTATAGAAAGCACGTTTATAACATTGATTACGCTCCTCGTTAGTGACATAGCCGCAGGCATATCGTAGTTAGTAAGATATATTCTAATAATGTTACTGGATATACAATTTCCTGAATATGAGTGAATGTCGAGAAATTACTGCATGAGTATCAATGGAGACCAGTGAATGAAGTTTTCCTAACTGTTAAATAATTGTGTTATTAGAAAATATTATTATGTACTTATTAAAAGACAGGAAGAGGATTAAAGAAGCAAGAAATTTGGATATAGAATATTTCTGTTTTACAGAAACAATTTAGGTATTCAAGCAAATTCAAGCTACAATACTGACATGTTTTTAACTTTTTCATTAATCTAAATATCAATCGATTCTATATTTTCAACGTAAACTGCAACCTAAGTAGTCTAAGAAACAAAACTCCTGACCAAAGCCGTTCAGTACTTCACAAGCTTATTACTGCGTAATCGGATCGTCAATCGAATTGGAAAATGTAAATAGCGTTGCCCCGAGGTGTCTCGTATGCATTCTGAGAGCACTTCATCTGGCTGACAATATTCTAATCCACAAACATACAACTGTCAATAGTGCTTGACGTGATGACTTGATTCAGGCTTGATTGAGACCGTCTCACGTTACGATTGATACTTGGAAGACAAAGGTAGATGATGAGGTCTTGAAGTAAATACTTTCCTAAATATATCAATTGGAGTTTATCACGTATAGACCTAGTAGGCAAGTCTCGATCGTGGTTACAAACATGCATTTAACTGGTAGTAGGTCTCTCATATGCGAGGGTCTTCCTGGATAGGTACCACCGCAACGGTTATTTCTACCGGCAAGCAGCAGCGTGCATGCTCTGTTGTGTTTCGGTTTGAAGGACATTAAAGCCAGCGTAAATTGGGCATTATGAGACTTAACATCTTATGTCTTAGGGTGACAAGCGCAGTGAAGTGCCATGCAGTATTGTTTATGGGTTATCGATCACTTAGCATCAGGCGAGCGGCATGCTCGTCTCGTCATTCGGCAGAAATAAAAAAAAATCCTGGAATAATTCGTAATAAAACGTAAAATCGAAATACCCAGGAGTAAGATTTTCGGACAAAAACGAGACCAATCTAGTAAGAATCTGTGGAGTAACAAGGAAACGTTTGACACCCCCGATAAACACGAAGCAAGCCAAAAACACCCAGCTAATAAATAAACATTATTCGATCTGGGTTTATTCAAGGAAGAGAATATTTACGAGCTCATTCCATTAACACAAATGGCAGGCATCAACCAAACAAAATAATCCCGAACGAAAAGATGAAATTTCCTTTATTTCGTCATAAGAGAAACTATTGTTATTATATTTTCTTTTCCAACTAGTCTCATTTGCCGTTCGGTTATTTTTGGGACTAGCAATAATTCCCGATGAACGAGGATTACGTTACTCTGTGGATCGATTAAAATGACTATATTGTAAAGGGATCCTCTGTTTTTCATGTAATTGGTTGTAACAAGGTATTTTATCGTTTGTCTTTTACCGAAGTTAATTCTTACTTCGCCTGAAATTTGCCAGCGTGATCAGAGCCTTAACTTTACCTCACTACCGATGACACAACACGGGTTTTTTTTTAGCCCTAATCCTATTAGATTGTGTTATCATCGGCACGCGGGCCGGAACTGCTAGGGGGGTCGGGGGGCGACGGGGAACGCGGCGAGGTCCTCGATGGCGAGGACGGAACTGCGGTCTTGTGGAGTGTTGGAGTTTCTAGAACTCGTTCTTACGGCGGATGGCTAGAGTGATTTCGTCCTCTGGATCGGTTAATACGGAACGCGGCCGTCTCAATTTGGCGCGGTCGAATGGAATTAACACGGGTTTGGTTAAAGTAAAAGACTAGTAAAGAACAACTCAAACAATCCTAATTTAATAATGATATTTACTGCTGGTTGGTCTCTCATATGTAAGAGTCCGTTGCTCTAGGGTCTAGATGAAAATCAGCGCCAAACATTGTTGTTTGGCATATGCTGATCTAGATCCTATTGACACTGATGCGGTGGGGCATATACCATCCACACTGATTATCGGAATACTTAGCCTAAAAATATTATTATTAAATTGTATTCATTCATTATATTTACCATCTATCACCCAACTAGTAGTCAATAATTTTTTTTTTCTTTTCTTTTTTCTTTTCTTTTTCTTTTCCGTCTGGGTGGGTACCACCGCCATCTCTTTTTCTACCGCCAAGCAGCAGTGTGCATGCACTGTTGTGTTTCGGTTTGAAGGACATTGTAGCTAGTGTACCTAACTACTGGACATAATGAGACTTAACATCCATGTTTCAGGATGACGAGTGCAGTGGAATGCCACGCAGTAATTTGTTCCCAAGGTGCTGGATGGTGCTGCTACTGTTAATGAGTGGTCATATCGCTTACCATCAGTCATTCAATGCAATGAAAAAAAAATATAGAGAAATTGGTGACTTGTATCAAAGTTCAAATTTCAGTGTGTATATCTGGCTTTAAATATGCCGGCGTAATTGTGTCAACTAGCAAGAGATAATCATCTTTCGTTAGTCAATACTCTATCTTGTGACCAATTTCTCTACATTAGATGCTGTGGCCATATAAAAAAAAACTTAGTATCTTAAGTCTATGGTCTAGCATTTCACGAACTATTATGTCCTGTAGGGATCTCTCCAATTAAAGTTCAGGCTAGATGATATTATCTTGTATTTTTATTTGATTCACTTCATCATTTCTTTATACAGGGTGATTTTTACATTGCGTTACTAAATGAAACCACATATTCATCTAAACCTCTGCTAACATCGTGCTAAAAATTATCAATTAATAACAAATACTTTCGCCAAAGATCCGGGTTGTAGTTTTCCAAATTTTTATCATTTTGTAGTTTAGTGCGAATATGGTGTGTGCCAGCATGTACGACTGCAATGCTGAGGTCTCGGGTTCGATCAAATTCGGCAAAGTGATATTGAGTTTTTCTATTCAGTATCAGCCCGGAGTCTGGAATTTGTGCCCGATATGGCGACGGGCTCGCCCCCTATCACATCATGGGACGGAATAACGGCGAAAAGTGGGTGTACTAGTTGCGTCTCTGTCTACCCCTTCGGGGATAACAGGCATGAGTGTGTGTGTGTGTGTGTGTGTGTATGGTGTGTGCGTAAATGTATTTCTGATTAAAAGTGTAATATTGCTGCTGCGAGGAATTCTCCTAGAGCAGTAATATTGGGATTACGGCATGTAAACTTAAAGTTACATTTTGTGGATATTTATTTTGTTCGAAACTTACACTTTTTCATTTTACATCTATTATTAAAATAACTTAATGGAAAGTGTCATTTTCAACAAGATAAGTATGTGGTTTCATTTATTAAAGTAATGTAAAAATTACCCTGTATACTCAATAATTACAACCAACTCAGGTATTTATAAGGTACACTTAATTTTTAAGGTCCCGTACCTCAAAAAAAGGAACCCTTATAGGAATACTTTGTTGTCCGTCGGTCCGTCTGTCTGTCAAGAACATTTTACTCAGGAATGCCTAGAGGTAATATGTTGAAATCAAATCAAGTTGAAATTAAGTTATATCAAATACTCGGATCTGCAGTTTCTTTTAGCTTTGAAAAATCTAACTAGTAGTTATGACTTTTTACATCGCATATTTTGCAATTGCGGAAGGGAATCGATTCCTATAGAGCTGTTCCCGTTGACCTAGAATCATGAAATTTGCCAAGAAGCAAGGTCTTACAGCACATGTACCTAAATAAAAAAATCTGTAAACATGTACTTTAATAACTATGATTAATTTATGTACTTAAAAACTTACGTATATGTTTGTAAAGAACCCTCGATGTGTATAATTTGTCAACAGTCCTGCACCAAATTACCTAATGCAGAGTGCTCTGCAATCAATAATCTTCCTTCTTACCCTTCATTTTATTATTATACAAAGGACATGCCCAAAAATGGGCCTGAAACTCTAAACAAGACAGTTTACATATATTTGGATAGAACACCTGAAAACGAGCCTTAAGCAATAAATAGTTTAATTTTAAAGGCCTCCGATTTTAAGATGCATGTAATTTTGTTTGGCTTGAAAACTACACTTAATATGAATGTTATCAAAAAGTTGGTTATGAATGGTGGGGTCTAAAAATATTTTTTAATTGATCTAAGTTCCATGTGTTGCCCTCCTTAAAAATATCCCTAAAGTTTGAGCCTGTTTAAATTTTGAGGCCCCGCACCCATACAGAATTATAGAAAATTACAGTTTTTTTAACTGACAGCAGGTTTTGAAGACTACATCCATTGATATATCAATGATTGGATCAAGAAAGTAAATACTACCATATACAGTATGCTTCAAAGATTCAATTCTGTTGAATAAATCAAGTACATTTCGAGTTACAAAGTATGATGACAGTTGAAATCCATTCGAAACGTATTAGGGGAACTCGATGGCGCCGCACCGCCGTTCGAGGACTTTATTTGCTCTGGTATTTCCTTATAAGCTTCAGTTAATATTAGGTGGGCGTGGTTATGCTTATAACAAGTTATTACTATGTGCCGCCTCGACAATATCTATGATACAGAATTTTCTGGAAAAATAGTTATTGTGAGGATTTTTTAAAAATATTTTTCTTTTAATGTTGAGTTTATTTGTGTGGAATTAGAGATATTTGTATAGTTTAATATTTTCATATTTTAGTTTACCCGATGCACCATATTTAATTTTACCCAAAGCTCGGGTCAGCGTAAATAATCTTAATGCATGCAGTTTCTAATATTAAAATGCTCACATACAGTTTCTATAAGGTTTAAATCTTGTGTAACTAACACACAAATGTGGATAGACGAATTGATAAAGGTCGTAGGAACACGCTGGATGCAGGCGGCTTTTGACAGGTTTGTCTGGAAATCTTTAGGGGAGGCCTATTTTCAGAAGTTAACTTCACGTCGCTGATGATGAACACATCATAATGCGTGTTGAAGTTGTATTGTGGTGCAATTGTTTAAGGTCTCGAGTTCGCTCCCCGGTTCAGGCAAATTGTTGGGTTTTTCAGTACTAGCCTGAAGTCCGGAATTCCACCTGGTAGCAATAGGCTCAACCTTATCAAATGGGACCAAAGATAACTAGCAAATCTCGAGACTTAACATCTTATGTCTCAGGGCGACGAGTGGAGAGGAGTGCCACACTGCACTTTGTAATTCAAAGTTCTGTATGTTGCTACTACTTATGGAAAATCGTATCTCTTACCAACAGGAGAGCGACATGCTCGTTTCGCCATTTAACTGCAATAAAAAAATCTTGGAAGTAATAACACCTCTGCCTACTCCTAAAAAGGGGAAATGACGTCATGGTATGTATGTAACGCAGCATAACAAAAAGCAAATAGCAAGGAACTCCAAAATATAGGGCAACTAGCGGCCCGCCCTGGCTTCGCTCAGGTAGCAAAGCCATGAAGACATGCAGAAATTAGTTTTTTGTCATACAAAATGTTTATGTAATATACACATAAGCCTTCCTCTTGAATCAATCCATCCATTGGTGAAGTTTTACCGGGATAAGAATTAGTCTAGGTCCTTCCCAGGGTCTTAAGCTATGTCCCTTCCAAATTTCATCGCAATCAGTTCAATGGCGTGACAGTGACGGCCCCACTCGCGAGAAATAAAAACCGGTATAAAATTCCCGGGTTATGTTCTTCCGAGATAAAAGTAACCTATGTCCTCCTCAGGATCTCAAACTATCTCCATACTTTCTCATTTATAGACACGCGCCACCGGCCGGCGCCCCGGCCGGTAACTCCGCGACCGCTATGTCCCTGCATTTTAAATCTGTAATATCTTATTACATGTTGTAAAGGGCCATATTGATCTATATTAAATGCACAATGTGTTTATGGTACTTAATTGAATAAGGATTAATGCTGTATTGCTTAAAATCGCTTCGTAAATAAGCCATTATTTCTCGTCAAAGTAAAGGATAAAAAATGGTTATTGTGGGTTATCCTTAAGAGATAGACATATACCATCGCGGACTTTTTTGTAGACCTTTTTTATGTGTACAAAAGTGTAGTACATTATTTTGATCTATCTCGTAGAGTTTAACCAGCGTCTGCAATGTAAGCGCAAAAAAATGTGTTTACGACATCACATTAGAAACCTTTTGAATTATCAATGTTTCTCTACTATATTATGCATGTATTATACATATAAACCTTCCTCTCGAATCACTCTATCTATTAAAAAAAACCGCATCAAAATCCGTTGCGTAGTTTTAAAGATTTAAGCATACATAAGGACATTAGGACATAGGGACATAGGGACAGACAGCGGGAAGCGACTTTGTTTTATAATATGTAGTGATAATGATTAAGGTGATTAGGTGACATTAAATGTGAATTTAATTTATCGAAAGACTCTAAAGCATTTAATTAGCAGATTACAATCGCTCCGTCTTACAATAAAATGTTATAAGGCCAATGAAAGATTCCAAACTTATGACAGTTGGAATTAGGTTTTGCTATTGCATAAGGCACACGGACAGGTGGGTCACCTTGTCCTAAATTATCTTCACTGAATATCCAACCGAAGACTTGGGCTTGCGCTAATGCTTGAGGAGAGACAAAGATCAGCCTTTTCGTTTTATCAAGCTATGATTAAAAAAAAAACATCCATAAAGCTATATATCTCTTTAAAATTCATTTCTTGGACTACTGGCCGTTGTTTAATATTTTTTCTTGCCTTTGTCACAGCGAACGTTGGAGTTTTATCTTGGGGCGACAATTTAAACCGTCTACCATTCGAATAATATCCATCGATGGTTTTCTTTCGATGCTTTTATTTACTTGATACTAGTTTTTACTTCCGGGTTCGATTGTGGAATTCGTTAGCTTGTGTCGTTTCTGTCCGTTCATGCTTCCTCCGTTCTAAATCTCATCAAAATCTGTTTAGTAGTGTACCCGTGAAAGTGTAACAGAAAAAGAGAGAGACACAGAGAGTTACTTTGGCGTTTATAATATTAGTACCTAAAGATAAATTTTAAGACTGCCTCGGTGGCGTAGTTGTATTACAGTACGACTGCAAAGCTGAGGTCTCGGGTTCGATCCCCGGGTCGGGCAAAGTAATATTGAGTTTTTCTATTCAGTATTAGCTTGGAGTCTGGAATTTGTGCCCGATATGGCGATAGGCTCGCCCCCATCACGTCATGGGACGGAATAATGGCGAAAAGTGGGTGCACTAGTTGCGCCTCTGCCTACCCCTTCAGGGATAACAGGCGTGAGTGTATATGTATATGTATGTATACATTTTAATAACTTGTGAATAGATGTAAAAATGTAAAAAAAAATAAGTAATACCTAATTTAATATTATTAAGTTAGTGACAGACCGACAGCTTATTTAGCCTGTGATGTAGGTTGGGTCTTGAGTTAGACAGGCGAAAATGCGTGAGTTTATTTGAAAAAAAAAAAAAAAAGATTAAGTTGCTATTGAATTTTTTTAGCATAAACTGACCATGTAGACGTTTTACTTTGTAAATCAAGGTTCTGGATGGTATTTCTACTGTTTATGGGTACTACTACTGTTTACTGGGTGGTCGTATCGCTTACCATCAGACGAACGGCATGCTCGTCTCGTCATTCAATGCTATAAAAAAAAACGTAGCATACTAATAGAAGAAAAAATATTGTTAAGCTAGCTCAGGATATAACCAAACCCTTTGTGCCGGGTAGAACGAAGTGCCACTAGGACTCTCAGGGAGTCTGGCTTAAGATACAGAGCAACTACAGAGCCGCCCTATTGCTATTTAGAGCATAAATTCCAGACTCCAAGCCGAAAAACATAACTAAGTAGAACCACTATCATTTCTTATACAACCAAAATTCTTATAGTATGTTAACTATATCTATATATCTAAGTTTAATCTAGCCTGCACAAATATTTACTGACAAACATCCAAATATTTTCACCAATCGCATTTATAGGTAATACTAGTAAGTTTTGCGCAAGGATAAATATATAGTAACACTCCAGATCCTTTTTGTTTTAAATCTACGCCTTTAAAGTTTAGTACGCAGGTATCTAGGAGAATTCCGTGCATCTATCTCTCTGCAACAAGATACCCCGGGGCCGTCCCGTAGGCGCCGAAGAAGGCCACCGCGGGTTTTGGTTGATATGCCGGTGTAGGGTGTACATAGTGTTAGGGACTCGGTCCAATTCTCGCTCGGATGAAGTCCCGAGTGTCGACATTGGACCATAAGACTGTGTGAAACCAACATTACCGTTCCACTCACCCCCCAGTGGTGGTAGCGATAACGCGTTTTTCCCCGCGATAAAAAAAAGGTATCTAGGAGAATCTACAGCGAAGTTAAGCCACACTTGAGACCGTTTTGAAAAGTCAAGTCGCGTCGACGCACTGCGGGTTCTTATGACACCTAATAGCTGTAAAGAGTAGCGACTTTACTCATGAACAGTTTATAAACAGATTTTAGTTATAGAATGTTTTGTCTTCTTCCTTCAAACTCAATTAAAATTCGTTCGAAGAAGACAAAACATTTGATAACTAAAAAAGGTTTATAAACTGTTTATAAATGGCGTAGGATTAATAAAATTAAGGCATATTTTTGCTACGTAGATGCTTCTTATTGACATAATACATTAACAATAGTTTTTGTTATTGGATTCAATGACGAGAAGAGCATGCCGTTCGCTTGATAGTAAGCGATACGACCACCCATAACCAGTAGCAACACCACCCAGCACCTTGAGATACAAAGTACTGTGCGGCATTCCACTGCGCTCGTCATCCTGAGACACTAAAAGTTCACGTCGTATGTTTAGAAAATACAAAGAGTTTTATGCAAATCTGATGATCTTTAGTAATTCTAATGACTACATTTACCTATTCAAATTAAAAGACTGTGGTGCACGTACAATGCTTCTTGGCGATAGAAATAGACTATGCAGTTGTACTTACATAGACTTGGTAAAGGCCGCAGGAACGCGCTGGATGCAGGCTGCTTTTGACAGGTCCATCTGGAAATCTTTGGGGGAGGCCTATGTTCAGCAGTGGACGTCATGTGGCTGATGATGATGATGATGATGATGATTACATAGACAAACCTCTTCATGTGGCCGACCTATCACTAAGTACAAATATTGCGTTTATTTCACTATGCCATTTATTTCAACATACGAAATACGCCATTATATCTGTTTTTGAGAAAATAAAACAGTGTAGAAATATACATCTCGCGTTCGAGACCAACACACAGTCTTTAATTATTGCACGTAAAATTACTTTTTACATGCAATAATTATTTTTAAAACACATTTCCACGAAAAAACAGAAGTTATTACTTTCAAATAGAGATTTTTCGGCGCAAAGGAGAAAATATGTTGCAGTTGCAGCTATGAAATGGGGGTATTTGTAACAAATCCCGGGCAAGGCGTACAGTGCAATGTAAGTCCGCGGTTGTACTTAGCGAACCACGACGGCGTTCCATATTGTTTTCGACTCTTCATAACTTCAGATTCGTTGGTACGAGGGCGCTTCACGTGTTTTTGTTTTTTTATTGTCAATTGGCTGTTATTTGCAAAAAAATATATACTATTATGTTTAAAGATCTTTAATATCATGCTTAAAGTATTATTGAATGAATCTTCTATACATATAATAAACTTGGAGTGTCTTCTGTCTGTATCTCTGCCTGTTTGTTCCGGCTAATCTCTGAAATGGCTAGACCGATTTTGACGGGACTTTTATCGGCAGGTAGCTGATGTAATAAGGAGTAACTTAGGCTACGTTTAAGTAAGAAAATATAAAGACTTATCGCGGAAAAACTTTTTAACGAGGGCGGGGCCGCGGGCAAGAGCTCTTATAAAATAACAGAATACAAACTAGCGTTTGATTGCATCATCGAATTATTATTTACTACGTAAAATGGTACAATATGTTGATCATTTATGTCAGATTAGGTTTTGCTTTGCAGCTCTACCCGCGTGAAACAGTTTTCCAGGATAAAAGTCCCGCTATATATTTTTCAGAAATATAATGTAGCCTATGTGCTACGACAGACTATAATTTCCCTCTGTGCAAAATTTCACGTTCAGTCAGTCGTTCTGGCCTGATTGGGTACCAAAACAATCACTTTCGCACGTATATTATTAGTATTGATAGTTAGATTTGTGAATGAATAAGTATCGTATTTTTTAAAATCAACTATTAACTTTTTGTCCTTTAAAATTTGAGATTCGATATCAATTACTCTTGAGGTTTCGGATATCGCTATTCTTACGCACTTAATCCAGGCTCATGGGTCAACAAAATAACTTTCAAAGGCACTTTTTCTTCGAGAGAGCTAAAAGCCATAGCGGTTGTATCGCAGATTGTGCGGAAAATTGATAAATACGGTTCATAGTTCACTGGATTGTAGCATCTATGGAGTACGGTCTTCATAGTTCGTAATAATAATAATAGCCCTGTATTATATACTGCTCACTGCTGAGCACGGGCCTCCTCTATTACTGAGAGGGTTTAAGGCCTTAGTCCACCTCGCTGGCCTAGTGCGGGTTGGTAGACTTCACACACCATCGAAATTCTCATGGAGAACTCTCAGGTATGCAGGTTTCCTCACGATGTTTTCCTTCACCGTTAAAGTGAACGATAATTGATAAACAATACACACGTAACTTTGAAAAGTCAGAGGTGTGTGCCTTGAGTTTCTAACCTCCGGACATTGTCTCGGCAGACCGTTCCATTCTCAACTAGGCTATCGTCCACTAAAGTATTAGTACGTAAAGCGACATCTATTAAGTTTAATAATATTATCCTGTAATATGCTATCCCATTTCTACGCATGGTTCTAATAACCACAGGATTTATGTATAGCCTAATCACCACATCCACCACGCTGGCCTAGTACAAGTTGGTAGACATCAGATACTTCAAAATTCTTAGGTATTTATGTTTCCCCACGATGTTTTCCTTCACTGACTGCCTCGGTGGCATAGTTGCATTACGGTACGGCTGCAATGAGGTCTCGGGTTCGAACCTCGGGTCGAGCAAAGTAATATTGGGTTTTTCTAATCAGTATCGGTCCGGAGTGTGGAATTTATACCCGGTATGGCGATGGGCTGACCCCCTATCACATCATGGGACGGAATACGCACGGCGAAAAGTGGGTGCACTAGTTGCGCCTGTACCTATCCTTTCGGGGATAAAAGCTGTTACTGTGTGTTATCCTTTACCGTTAACGCGAACGATTATTTATAAAACCCTTCTCTACTGATCATTACTTACATTTAGAATCGCTAACTTTAATTAAAATAACAACTAGAACGAAAACTGGCACAAAGAAAAATATCCGACGTAAAATTTGTCACGGAAACAAGTATGTCTGAAGTTAGGGTAAGTCCATACTGAAATTCAATTCTAAGGTCAACTCTGCTAATTGAGTCGAGCTACTGTGTTTAAACTGCCCCAGTTTAATCTGAAACTTACTTAAGATTAAAGAAAATGAGCACCTGAATAACTTTATTTTACTATCTCTAGTAACTGGTTTGAGAAGTTTTTATATACCATGTTAGTGAGAATTACACTTGTTTAATACGTGTTTTGAGGTACGAAGTAGGTTAAGATCCCAGAGGTTGATAGTACGAGGTTGTACTAGAAAATGTTAAAGTTTGTTAAGATTTTTAGAGGCACTGGTAGTAGGTCTCTCATATGTAAGAGACCGTCTGGGTGGTTACCACCGCAATGTCTATTTCCACCGCCAAGCAGCAGTGTCCATGCACTGTTGTGTTTCGGTTTGAAGGACATTGTTGCCAGTGTAACTACTGGACATAATGAAACTTAAATTGTGGAATGCCACCCACACAGTACTTTGTAACTCAAGGTGTTGTATGGTGTTACTACTGTTTATGGGCGGTCGTATCGCTTACCATCAGGCGAACGGTATGCTCGTCTCGTCATTCAATGCCATAAAAAATATACAAACTATGTTAAGGCAGATTTGCCATCATCATATGCCGCTGCCGGCCGTGGTCGCTTCCATGGTCGGCGGTCGGGAGGCCTGACCGGCGGTGGCGAACTTCTGCGAGGCGGTCCTCTCGCGGAAGGAGAGTGCCGAGAGGGATCGCCAGCGCAGTAGTGATCCCTCCCTCCCGCCGCCAGACAAGACGTAGGAGGCGTCGGGTGGACGACTGACTGACGTCTCCCGCCCTGTGGATTGGGGGCGTTTGGAGAATTCCATCACGGTATCCCCTGCCTGTCGTAAAAGGCAACTAATAGGGGCCTCCGGGGGTCACGGGTGGGCGGGAGGGGCCGTCCACCTATTAGTCTAGCCAACTTCTGTGACCCCCGTGATGGACGGCAGCGTGTCTCACGCTGCCTCAGACGCCAAGGGCGTCCTTCGGTGTACGGGGGCTTCTGAGCCCCCGCAACAACAGGAGAAGGACCGCAACAGCGGTACGCGCAGGGGCGGTTGCGGACGACAACTTAGACGTGAGTCGGAGGAAGCCCGCAGCCGTCCCTAATGCACCGAAGATGGCCACCGCGGAGTTTTAGTTGGTATGCCGTGCGGTGTACATAGGTTAGGGACTCCCCCGGCGGTCGCCCGACGTTTTCCATGTTTCCGGGCGGCTCAACGTCGGGTCGTAAGGCACGGTGAACCCAACGTAACCGCTCAGTCGTTCCCCTTGAACACTGGGCGTTAGTAATAAGTCACTTTCTCCGCGTCAACAAAAAAAAAAAATCATCATATACAGATATAATGGCAGTTATACACGAATTTGACAAAGTCACTCCACTGCACCTGATGATCAGAAGATTGGTGTACAAATACAGCGTCGACTGAAGATAATTTATTATCCCTCGCCAGTTGAAACAATTATGCCGGCCTGATTGAAATTGGAACTACTGGGTGAAATTGAAGTGATGGATATTAAGTAACCTTACATTAGTATGAACACTTACATTAAAATTAACCTTACATTAGTATGAAGACATCTAACATGTAAATAGAAGCATATTATTATTGCCGACTGCTTTGTTCCATGCCGCACGAAACAACGCTTAGCGCTTTTAGATTTTGCCATATTTTGTAGTTTTAGTGTTTGTAGGTCTTATAACACTACTGAGATTTTCATGTAACATTAATAAAAAAAATATATTTGTGCAGTTTTAGTCATCTTAACAAGAGTATCATGAGTAATGTATTAGGTTCAAAGGTGCTCTTAAATTCAATTTCACCCTGTATACAGAGCGATCCCAAAACGCGCCATATGTAGGACACTATAGGCTTTTACATCCTGTGCTTACAATCCAGGGGAAAACAATATCCTATTACCGGCATTAGTTGCGTCTCTACTCTCTAACCATCTAGATAGCATGAAGCTAAAGGAAAGTTTAATAGAGTTCTCTTTGAAAACTCTTGTTCATTATGTGTTATTGAAATTCCTCTTGCAAATAATTAACTTTGAAAAATCAAGAAAGTCTGCACTCTTGTTACGAGGCACAAAGGCGTTTCGATATTAAGGAAACAACAGCTAGGAGTGAGTGGTACTTGTAAGTTGAGGGTTCTGTCACCATTAAACTTACGGGGCGCGAAGAGGGGTAGGCACTGGATGAGTGTCATATTTATGAAAATATAAAATGGATTATAACCTCGATGGCGTAGACGTGTTGTGTGTTATGACCATCGCACTGAGGTCTTAGTTTCGAATCCCGGGTTGGGAAAAGTGATAGAGTTTTTCTTCTGAGTCTTGAGTCTGGATTATGTGCCACGCCGTCTATTACATCATTAGACGGAACGTACATGTTCAAAAATGGGTGCCCTGATTGCAACTCTGCTTATCCTTTCGGGGATAAAAGCGCGATGTTTGAGAAAAAGAATAATCCTAATGTGGTAAAAAAGAATTGGGTTGTTTTCACTGCTTGTAAAAATATAATAAAACGAACTGTACGATCAATAAGGATATTTTTTTTATTACTCACGGTACCCTACTATTATCTCACCAATAATAAAGTGTTGTAGTTGTGTTATTGTTACGGCCAACGAGCAGAGGCCTTGGGTTCGAATTTCGGGTCGGACAGAAATATTGGCATGCTCGGTTAGTCTGGATATGTATGTGTTACATGGGAAGGAACATAGCTAGCGAAATTTGAATTATATCTCTGTCTACCCCTGAAAAGAGAAAAACACGTGATGTTACGTATGCAATAATATTAAGCCTACTAATATTATAAAGGCGAAAGTTTGTAAGAATGGATGTTTGTTCCTCTTTCACGCAAAAACTACAAAACGGATTTCGATGAAATTTGGCACACGGGTAGATCACGTCCTGGATTAACACATAGGCTATTTTTTATCCCGGGAAAACATAAAGCGTGACTTTTATCCCGGATTTTTTTAACGCGGGTGGAGCCGCGGGCAAAAGCTAGTAATGTATAATTTATTCAACTGACTGCCTTTGACTGCCTCAGTAGCGTAGTTGTATTACGTTATGACTTAAATGTTGAGGTCTTGGGTTCGATTCGCGGGTCAGGCGAAGTGATAATGGGTTTTATTGAAATTCAGTATCAGCACGGAGTCTGGACTTTGTGTCTGTTGGCGACAGGCTCGCCCCCTTTCACATCGTGGGACGGAATACGCGCGAAAATTGGGTGCATTAGTTGCGCCTCTGCCTACCCCTTCAGGGATAAAAGGCGTGAGTGTGTGTGTGTGTGTGTAATTTATTTACTTCACTATCTACTTTCAAACATCTACACAACGTGTTAATAACAAAACCTCGTCTTACTTACTGACTAAACTCATCTATTTATTTATTTATTTGTATGCACAACAAAACAGATAACAATCGAATACATTGTGAGATACATGAACATAAAGTCTTATTCTAGATTGCAATCCTAACTATGTTGACACATCATTGTTACTATTAGATCTAAACAGCTAAGCACTTAGCAGCAGGTATGTGAATATAAAGAAGAAAACATAACAATAATCAGAAACTATAATAACTAATGTAAGACAAACGATATGGGAGTTGTATCTGACTTTGGTGCTGAGAATATGTGTTTGACTGATCGTCGGAAAGTACTATACTTTGGAGTGTGTATATCAAGTGCGGAGTGTTTTATAGATAATTCATTATACAGGCGTGACATTCTTGTAAAAGGATTATAATAAGACTAGCTTTTGCCCACGGCTTCGCCCGCGTTAATAAGTTTTTCCGGGCTAAAAGTAAATAAAAACCTTCCCGTTGAATCACTCTATGACTATGACGTTGATACAACTCTAAACAAATAATGCATTAATTTCGACCAAATTTCATTACCATAAAAACGGTTCTAGTAAGTTAATCTTAAAAGATAGACATATACTGTCGCGGACATTTTGAGATAATTTCAAGAGGAATAATTCTTTCATACATATATTTTTGATATCTTGAACCGTTTTCGCAGCGCACGCAATGGAAGCCCTCAAGGATGAATAATTTTCCCCGCTTTTTTCACATTTTCCATTATTTCTTCGCTCCTAATAGTTGCATCGTGATGTTATATAGCCTATAGCCTTCCTCAATAAATGGTCTATTCAACACAAAAATAATTTTTCAATTCGAACCAGTAGTTCCTGAGATTAGCGCGTTCAAACAAACAAACAAACAAACAAACTCTTCAGCTTGATAATATTAGTATAGATGTATTATTTTTGCATACTTGTAAGTTAAACTTCCTCATGGGTATACGCGGATTATACTTGGTGTTAAAATTTAGTACGCTTAATAGGTATGGTGAGTCAAATTTGTTATGGAGTAATTTATATAAGTGTAATAGATCTCATCATAGCACATCATTACAATCGCTCAATAAATCCACAGCAAAATCAAAAACATAAAATATCTTGGATGCTTAGAGCTCGTCACAGGCCGGCATAAAAAGCGGCGAGAGCTCAAGCACCACTCGTCAGCCATATTGCGCTCTTTCGCTCTACAAAAAAAGTGGAAAACGTACTTATTGCTTTAGAGTTTCTATTCAAATATAATTTGCACCCGTGAGGTTGCATTTGAGAAGTTGATTGTTGTAGTTTACATCGTATAGAGTTTGTTCAAATACTGGACTGGAATTAGATTGGCGTACAGGAATTGTAATTGACATACCTTGCTAAATCCGTAAACTTAAAAGAATGTATGAGAATGGCATATCCTAGCGATAGATTTATCGATAGATATCATCATCATCACCAGCCATATGACGTCCATTCCTGAACATAGGCCTCCCCTAAAGATTTCCAGACGGACCTGTCAAAAGCGGTCTGCACCCAGCGCGTTCCTGCGACCTTTGTCAAGTCGTCTGTCTATCTTGCATAAATATGTCTATATGTTAACCCATAATTTTTATATGTTTTCTATTAGTTTAATTATAAAACAAAGGCATCTTTGCTTCAGCCGCAGGTAGACCTTTATTAAAATACGAAGTGTTGCGCCAATATAATAATAATAAAACCAGCCCTGTATATAAATACTGTCCCACTGCTGAGCACGGGCCTCCACTACTACTGAGAGGGTTTAGGCCTTAGTCCACCACGCTGCCCTAGTGCGGGTTGGTAGGCTTCACATACTTTCAAAATTCTTGTAAAGAACTTCTAAGGTATGCAGGTTTCCTCACGATGTTTTCCTTCACCGTTAAAGCGAACGATAATTGATAAATAATACACACGTAACTTCAAAAAGTTAGGGGTGTGTGCCTTGGGTTTGAACCTCCGGACATTGTCTCTGTGGACCGTTCTATTCCCAACTAGGGTATCGTCCACTTTTTATATCATTTATATTATTATATTTTGAATATAAAGAACGTCCAAGCTTGAAACTACACTTAAAGCTCAATTCAATTGACCTTGTGAAAATCTTCGATAAATTTCGGAGACATTCAAATGACGAATATCAGAATCGTACGTATCCTTCGTTAAACAATCAAAACCCTACCAAAACAATAATCAACCAGGGTTACTAATAAGCAAAACGCTTCCTAGGAAACTAAAGCTTTCAGAAGGTCCAACACCTTTGTAAAACAGGTCAGCTGTAAGGCTTAGACGCGTCCCCATTCAGTCAACTTGTCATACTCTAATGTAATTTGTCAAGCCTCGAGTCTTCGTTCTCGTGTCTTACTAGGTGAAGCTATTTAGGCGAGACTTTGTTTATTTTTTGCCGTTAACTAGCTAAACGCTCGGTGGAACAGCGTGACAAAGGTTTTTAAAAATACCTAGTTTATCGCCTTTTTATAGTTATGATTAATTAAATTAATGTTGATTACGTGATGGTGGAATTTGATATCAAATAACTTGTGTACTTATTTGTCAAGCTCAAAAAAAAAATTTGGTCTTGTTGTTTATAGAAACCCAAAAGCATGGCAGCGCTTAGCATCGCGTTATAGATACACGCACCTACACCATGCAACTTAATGGTGGACAATTATTCGTTCATCACAAAGCTTGTAAATGAATTCATTCTGAATGTGAGTCTGTAACGTCTTAACGGTTCAACAATTTAAACAATTTCGATATTCATCATCATGATTTTCAGTTTTTGGAAGTCCACTGCTGAGCACATACTTCAGAGGCATGAGTCTTCGATGGCGATGATGATGAATTTCGGTTTGAGGACTAATTTAATATCAAGATGGAGATGTAGTACTTTTAATGTCAAACCTTAAACCTCTGAACCAATTTTATTTCATAAACAACTTAATAATATATTTTTTTCTCCTAGCCAGTTTCGGCCACGGCGGCCAATCTCATCGGAGATCAGCCAGGTACGCAGGAGATATTATAGTGCACAAGTATGTGCGCAATACACAGGTGCACTCGCTATTCCTTCACTCTCATAGTCCGGTGAGACGGCAATCCGACATGACCGGAGATAGATCAGGCGCAGGACCAACGGCTTTACGTGCTTTCCGAGGCACGGGGGTATCACACCGCCAAGTTCCTGACTCCGAGCTGCGACTGAGTAAATTTTAAGATGGAAAAACCCAGTCACAATGTTTTTGGCTCGACCCGGGATTCGAACCCAGGACCTCAGTGCGCAAATCGTACTCGTAATGCATACGCAATACAACTACGCCACCGAGGCAGTAAAACATATCATAAACAACTTACGGTTAATTCAAAAACGATAAACCGAAGTAGTAAGTAGTAAAAATATAATTTAATAAACTTAATAAATATACAAATTAACAGGACTTCTATTACATATTCTTCTACCTATCCCTGAAAAGGAAAAAGGCGTTATACTTTATGTGTATGTAATAATGATTCGGAACTAAACATTCAAATATTTTTATAGAATCGAAAAACCAATGAACATCAATTACTTACTCCTGAATCTAACCTAAACAGCCTTTACAGGCTAAATACTATACCAATGTGGTGATTTTGTCTTCTTGTACACTATTTGAACTACACAAATAAATTGGTTAAGAAAAGCACAATTTCAAACCTAATCTGTACTCATACGGGTCCCTTTCTGAAAAATAAGGTCATAAAATCCAAATCGAGTCTTTCTCAATTAACTTAATTGAGTTTTGCGAAAACGTTCTGATTGCAAATGTACAGTTTATGATCCTATGAATTGTAATTACGAATTAACAATGGCCGTTGATCCCGACAGGATGTTATTTTTTGGGTTTTTTTCTTTGGATACTTTTCAAATAAACTGAGGATTTATCTGCCAACGCAGCGTTGGACGTCCACCAGCATGGGTGGACAGACGATTGGATAAAGGTCGGAGTAACACGCTGGATGCAAGCCGCTTTTGACAGGTCAGGTACTGGTGGTAGGTCTCCCATATGTAAGAGTCCGTCTGGGTGGGTACCACCGCAATGTCTATTTCTACCGCCAAGCAGCAGTGTGCATGCACTGTTGTATTTCGGTTTGAAGGGCATTGTAGCCAGTATAACTACTGAACATAATGAGACTTAACATCTTATGTCTCAGGATGACGAGCGCAGTGGAATACCGCACAGTACTTTGTAACTCAAGATGCTGTATGGTGTTACTAGTGTTTATCGGCGGTCGCATCGCTTACCATCAGGTGAACGGCATGCTCGTCTCGTCTCTCGCTGCCGGCCGTGGTCGCTTCCATGGTCGGCGGCCGGGAGGCCTGGCAGGCGGTGGTCCACTTCTGCGAGGTAGTCCTCTCGCGGAAGGAGAGTGCCGAGAGGGATCGCCAGCGTAGTGGTGATCCCTCCCGCCGCCAGACGAGCCGTAGGGAGGCGTCGGGTGGACGACTGACCGACGTCTCCCGCCCTGTGGATTGGGGGCGTTTGGAGAATTCCACCACGGTATCCCCTGCCTGTCGTAAAAGGCGACTAATAGGGGCCTCCGGGGGTCACGGGTGGGCGGGAGGGGCCGTCCACCTATTAGTCTAGCCAACTTTTGTGACCCCCGTGATGGACGGCAGCGTGCCTCACGCTGCCTCTGACGCCAAGGGCGTCCTTCGGTGTACGGGGGCTTCTGAGCCCCCGCAACAACAGGAGACGGACCGCAATAGCGGTACGCGCAGGGGCGGTTGCGGACGACAACTTAGACGTGAGTCGGAGGAAGCCCGCAGCCGTCCCTAATGCGTCGAAGATGGCTACCGCGGAGTTTTAGTTGGTATGCCGTGCGGTGTACATAGGTTAGGGACTCGGCCCGGCGGTCGCCCGACGTTTTCCATCTCTCCGGGCGGCTTAACGTCGGGTCGTAAGGCACGGTGAACCCAACATAACCGCTCAGTCGTTCCCCTTGAACACTGGGCGGTAGTAATAAGTCACTTTCTCCGCGTCAACAAAAAAAAAACTCGTCTCGTCATTCAATGCCATAAAAAAAGGTCTGTCTGGAAATCGGCCTACGTTCAGCAGTGGACTTCATGTGGCTCATGATGACTAAGGATTTATGAGAGACCTTGAATTAAATTTGAAGGGGATGGGGAATTAGCTTGACCTTATAATCGGAAAACTTTAATAGTTTTATACTTGGCTGAGTTTCTAATATGTCAATTATCGGTCCTGCTGGGTAGTTTTCAACAATTTCTATTTTAATGGGGAATGTTTCTGACATGTCCTATCTTGTTTGAAACTATCTCTCTCTCTGTTTAACATATGGTGGTAAATTACTTAGAACGAGACAGAGTATAGGCATCCGAAGCCCAAAGTAAAAACGAACGGAAATTGAGCAGTCCCTTTTTATTCTAACATCTATCAGCCGAATAAGAATGAAAGGATTGTTCTGTCTTTAGTTTCAGAACGTATTCAGACATGCAAACTTAAAATCTAATAAACTCGTATGAATCAACAAAGTATTTCCACCAGTTTTCATGGAAGCAATTTAAAATATTTAATAGTTAACATGGATTGTCCGAAAACAGCGCTTCGTGGACAATACCGGCGTGTCGTGTAGACTGGAGTAATTCGCAGAGTTTCCGTTACGGGTCACAAATTGTTTTTGTGCCAGCTCTAATTATTTCCACTTGATGACTTCATATGCATGTAGTGTTCCTGGAAGCGGCCAATGAATATTAACGATATTTTAACACGTTGGGCAGTCCTATTTAGATACAATAGGGTAGTTTCCTATGTTTGATTTAGTACATTATTTTAGATGTAACAAAAAATAATACGAAAAAGAAATTCTTCTGTGAAATCAGCATCAAAATCGATAGAAAAATAAAGCAATTATTTAGTTTTGAAACATTCATGTGAGCAAAAGTGGCGGGGATATCGCGGTATCTCTTTCGCACGCACGCAGCGTTATAGCCGACGGCGCTTGGTGACGTCACAACCTAGTATTGCTGTTATTTGACAGCTACCCCTTCCGCCAAATTTCAAAGCTTTATAACTTATTTACTATGGCGCCAATTTTGAAAGTTATTTTTCCATTAAATTTTGGATAGCATATATTTTTCATAATTGTAATAAAAAAAAAGTAGTCAACTGCCCTATTTGATATAATAGTTCCCCATACATACGATGCACATTTACAGTAGACATGGTTAGAAGTTCAGGGGGCTTCGGATGTGAAATAAAAACACGATGCTTCTCCGCTTCGTTTTATTGTGATTGGTTGAGAGACTGACGTATCGGTATTTTGATGTTTGTGATTGATCGAGAGACCGATACGTCAGTCTCTCAACCAATGACAATAAAACGAAGCGGAGACGCATCGGGTTTTTATTTCACATCCTAAGCCCCCTGAACTTCTAATCACGTCTACCGTAAATTTGCATTGTATGTATGGGGAACTATTATATCAAATAGAGTAGTTCTGTTCAAAACCCAAGGCATCATTGAGTATGCGAATTAATGTGCGTATTTGTCAATAATCTCATAATTAAACAATGTTTAACGTTAGGATGAAATCTACAATCCTAAGAATTATTCATAAAGAATATTGTTGGTATGTTAAGTCTGCCAATCCGCGCTGAATGTCGTGGTGGACTATGGCGAGTAGAGGAGGTGCGTTTCCTGAAATAGGGTAGCAAATATGTTGCAATCAAACTTATCAAACCCCTTAAGCAGTCAAAAGTACTTTAAGGCTAGGATATCTGAGCGCTGTTTGCATTTACAGCTGTCTAATGTACCGGCGCGTCAGGTGCCGCGATGTTGAATTTCAAATGAACTCGCTTGACACCAATCAGCCGCGACTACGTCACAATAAACGATTAAACAATACTGAAGCAGTTTATTTTACGACAAAAGATGTCCGCTTTTTTATGGGTGCTGGGCCTCAAAATCTAACACGGCTCAAACTTTACGAATATTAAAAGGACAAAAATATGGATCTTGAATCCATAAAAAAAAATTAGACGCCTCCATCGATGGCTAATATATTTTAAACTAGACTTCTGCTCACGGCTTCGTCCGCGTGAATGAATTTTTCTGGGATAAAAGTCCCGCTTTATAATCCCTGGGATAATGGACCTATATATTGATGAAAGAGTTTTTCAAATCGGTCCAGCAGTTTCGGAGCCTATTCAATGCAAATAAACATACAATTGAATCTTTACTCTTTATAATATTAGTATAGATAAGTGTAGATGTAATTTTTAAGCAAAATAAAATTACATACATCTCAAAATTGGAGGACTTTAAAATTATACGATTTATTGCGAAGGTCTAACTTTTGGGAGTACTATCCAAACATATGTATGTCGCAGACAGCGGCAGCTGAAATAGGTATACGTAGGCATACATAATAAAAGTTACCTATGAATTATGTCTTGATATCACGATTTATTGTTCGTTGATCAATGATTACGTAATCAAATGTTCACAGAGTACAATACCACGTCAAGATTCATTATTATCTTTAGTTATTGTGACATAATATTGGTGATTGAGACAATTACTTAACCAATATTACTATAATAATCGACTAGCCTAGTAACCTGAATATGACCTCAAGTTTAAACCCGAAACCCTTTCAGTATTCCGAGTTTGACAGGTGTCATTTCAGATTTTTTAATTAGAACCCTATGGGTAAGCGCGTAAAGACGATTTCCACTGAATGAAAAGTGACATCTTGTTCGCCGGGGAAGACGCGAATATGGAATGGTTAACATAGTAACCGCTCAACTAAGCGCTGACCGATATGAAAACCGCAATAGTTACTACTTAGTATTGAACTGCACCGGAGTAGTTGCTTCATATGATTTGGCAGCCTTATTATATACCCAACTCTTGCGACTACTACTAGTCTGACAACTCAAATGGATTTTTCACGGTTATTATTTTATCTTACGCGACGTTATATATTCAGACACCCTCAATGAGATCAATAAAAAGGAATTACCCGACATACAAAAAAACTTGGTAAGACATTGAAATAAAATCATTTTTTTTATTTTATCGCGATTTTTTAAATGATATTCGTATTTGTTTACTACCTACTTTAAAGTTTGAACTGTGGTTCATAATAGAAAATATTGACTGCTGTCCCATCTGAAAAATTTACTCTATATACCTATAAATATGTCGGACAGTATTTTTTCAAATCATAATAGTATGGTCTTCATATAAATTGTAGTCAAGTCCAAATTGCCGTAAAATCCTGAAAATAACTTATTATTTTGTATTAGTATGTACTATTGTCACTCATACTATTTTATTTTTGTTTCCTGGCAGCGTCGCCCGCATAAAAGATTTTTTATAGGTTAAAAAGTATACCTATGCTCTACCCAGGGGCTCAAGTTATCTCCATACCATTTCATAGATATCCGTTTAGTAGTGTCGGAGATGTGCGCTAACAAATAAACAGAAAAACAGATACGCAGACAAACAACGAGAAAAGAATGAAACAAAAAAACGGTGATTTGTGTTCTATTACTCTCATTTAGTCGTCCCTTTATTTATTTTTTCTTTCTATGTACATACACACCAGGTTCTAGTACTGCTTTATAGATGTTACACAAAGAAGCCTATACCGATACCTCCAGGGTCTGTAGAGCTCGTATGCATATTTATAAGCAGATACTTAATTTAGGGGACCCAAACCGGGATTTTTTCAAGAAAATGTGGGCTACTGGACCAAATGAAGAACTTAAAAATACCGATATTGATATCGCAATAATTGGGATTTACTTGTATCAATAATAAGGTAGCTGGCTTTGTGTTATTCTGTACTATGATATTCTATCCATAATATTAAATAGCAAATAAAAAAACAAGCCTTATAGAAAATCCAACTAAAAAGAGAAAATAAATTTAAATTAAGCTATGTAACGTACATTTAAATCTATACTAATATTATAAAGCTGAAGAGTTTGTTTGTTTGTTTGTTTGTTTGTTTGAACGCGCTAATCTCAGGAACTACTGGTGCGAATTGAAAAATTCTTTTTGTGTTGAATAGACCATTTATCGAGGAAGGCTATAGGCTATATAACATCACGATGCAACTATTAGGAGCGAAGAAATAGTGGAAAATGTGAAAAATGCGGGGAAAATTATTCATCCTTGAGGGCTTCCATTGCGTGCGCTGCGAAAACCGTTCAAGATACCAAAAATATTTGTATGAAAGAATTATTCCTCTGGAAATGATCTAAAAAAAAGTCCGCGACAGTATATGTCTATCTTTTAAAATTAACTCTCTAGAACCGTTTTTATGGTAATCAAATTTGGTCGAAATTAATGCATTATTTGTTAAGAGTTGTATCAACGTCATAATATTAATCTTTATACAAATAAATGTGTTGGATAGAGTGATTCAACGGGAAGGTTTTTATGTATGTACTTTTAGCCCGGAAAAACTTATTAACGCGGGCGAAGCCATGGGCAAAAGCTAGTGTATCTATGTAACGGAAACTATGAACATGATTTTGACCGCCTTCAAAACGTCGGATGAAAATTTGGCATATTTATCAAGAACCGAAGACAATTCATTATTTTAACAAAAAACACTATTTTATAGAAAATCCAACTAATAATGAATAAATATTCAAAATGAATAAGTAAATGATAGCTCTTTTTTTTTGACATCTGTTGGACCATAGTAGGGTTATAACTAAACTGGCTACTCTTATGTATAAAAAAATCTTACTTGTTTTTAGTGTCATCTGTTGGACAAAAGTAGAACAAGCTTAAAAAATGAAAAATAAATAACAGTTACAAAAAAAAACTAAAAAACATGCTTTATAGGAAATGCAACTAAAAATAGAAAATAAATTTGAATTAAGAATAGTGCAAATAAGAAAAAGATGTACTTATTTTATTGTAAAAAAAGCGTGGGGTGCTTTTTAAGGTAGTATCAAAATGATAATCCTTTTACTCATATTATCTCTCAATAAAATATTTATACTGCCTCGGTGGCGTAGTTGTATTACAGTACGACTGCAAAGCTGGGGTCTCACGGGAGCATACGGTTCACCTGATGGTAAGTGATCACCGCCGCCCATGAACATCTGCAATGCCAGGGGGTACAGAGAGCCTTTAAGGTGGGAATATTTATTTCAGGTATCAAAGACCCGTAGTACATTAAAATTACACAACCAACCATATTACATGTCATAATACACGAATAGAAATTTAATAGAAACGTACAATCCTACTAATATTACAAACGCGAAAATTTGTAAGAATGTATAGATGTTTGTTACTCTTTCACGCAAAAACTACTGAACAGATTTCGATGGCACACGGGTAGATCATGTCCTGGATTAACACATAGGCTACTTTTTATCTCGGGACAATATAAAACGGTACTTTTATCCCGGGAAAACTCATTCACAGATTATAGATATTTACATATATAAAACGGACTGCCTCGGTGGCGTAGTTGTATTACAATACGACTGCAAAGCTGAGGTCACGGGTTCGATCCCCGGGTCGGGCAAAGTGATATTGAGTTTTTCTATTCAGTATCAGCTCGGAGTCTGAAATTTGTGCCCGATATGGCGATAGGCTCGCCCCCTATCACATTATGGGACGGAATAACGGCGAAAAGTGGGTGCACTAGTTGTGCCTCTGCCTACCCCTTCGGGGATAACAGGCGTGAGTGTGTGTGTGTGTGTGTAAAATATTTATATCTATTGACACCATGAACCTCAGCTTTTTTTTACAATAAAGTACATTTTTTTAATTACATTATTTTCCATTGGAGGTATTATGCCAAAATATTATCCACAAATTATGCAAATATATTATTTTACAATTTTACAAAAACAAACAACAGTTGAAACAAGTATGACAACGTGTTTAAAGAAGAAAGAAAAAGAATAGGAAAGATTCATAGAAAAATCCATCTATTACAAATAAGAATCCATAATTGTTGTTCAAAAGTAGTTGGTTCCTTTTCTACATAACGCGGTCCAACTATAAACAAAAGCTGTCAAATACTTCGATAAATTAGTGACAGCAAGCGCGAAAAATTGACGTAGGTCCGACCTTCACGGCGCCTCGGGCGCATCTGAAACGAGACGCGTTGTGCAGAATTGTTAAAAAATTCGTGTTTTTTTGAATTTTGAAAAGTACGAATTACTTTTGTGAAAATTTTTTTGCATAGCAATCTGCTAAATGTTATTACCCTTTTATTGACTTATATTTTTAAAGTAATTGTTTAATATACTATAATTAATTTTTGAAAATAAAATCCGAATTTTCTCTGTTTTCGTGATTTTTTATGATCGAGCGAAGTTGTAAGTATCGTGTTTTGGAATCCACACCAATGTAGAATGATTATTTAACTATAACATATATTTTTCTCGGACCGAAATGTTGATTATTTCTTGGTTTAAAATTGAATAGAAAAGAAGGTGTTTTGGGATATGGCAGCCTTAACTTGCAAAATCAGTTATAAGACTGCAGACTTTTGGACAATATTATTTTTGACTGAAATAACTGTAAAAAGTAATTTTGCAAAATGGAACTGGTTAAAGTGATTTTGACTAACTAAACACCCAATGACAGCAAACGTCACCCAAAAATAAAAAAAAATATTTTACTGATTGTGAACATTTTTACCTCAATACTTTTATCTATATCCTAACCAGTTAAAAGTGACTTTAGGTTATGCTCTAGCGGTTAAAAATAGTTTTGACTAAGAGCATCAGTCAACTTTTAAACGCAAATTTTCCTTACAAGCTCAATTAACCAATGATTTTTAGACAAAACTACATTGGACCAATCTGATCAATCATAATTACTTTTGTCTGGTTAAGAGTTTTGACTGCAATATACCTCTACATATAACAGGTTGATACTATTAGTATTAATTATCTTAACATAGTATAAAACAAAGTCGCTTCCCACTGTCTGTCCCTATGTATTCTTAGATCTTTAAAACTGAGCTACGGATTTTGATGCAGTTTTTTTAATAGATAGAATGATTCAAGAGGAAGGTTTATATGTACTTTTATCCCGGAATAATAAGACTTATTAATGCGGGCAGAGCCGCGGGCAACAGCTAGTTATAATAATAAAATATAAGATTTGTAAGATCCAGTAGTTATACATCTGAGCCGGCACTCTTGGTGCGCCGCCCCGGTAACATTCAGAGTAATAAAAATGTAAACTTGTCAACTCGTTTTACTTCGTTTTAAACAATCTAAATTAATTCTAACGCGACACTAAGGACTGTATGCGGTTATAAAAATGGGCAAATTTATTTTAGCTTAAGATTTTTTATTACTTATGTAAAAATACTGTTTGTATTCTAACATAAAATGTTATAAGGCGTGAGATGTAAGACGGTAAAAATCTAGAGTTTGTAAAATAAATCCTAATGGCCTCTGCAGGAAAATTAAATCGCATCTGTTTTAGCCCGAAACAAATAGACAGTAAAGATTTGGGAATATTAATTGTCCGCTTCACAGAAAAGCAGGAGACAAATCATTGATGTAGGGTTTTTTAATACATCAATGAGACAAATGGATGCACTAATATATTATAACCTCAAATATACGGACATTTACAGCTAGCAAAGATTATAAAGTACCACAAACATAAAGATTCATATTTTGAGCTGTTAATATTGATTCCAATAGATATGACTTACCCGTACAACCGCCCGAAGCGGAATAGGTATCCATTTTTTTTTTATTATTATAAATTGATAGCACTGCGAGGGAGTGCCATCAAGGTTCTCGGTCTCATTGAATATGCAAATAGCGGGCAAAATTGAAAATACCTTGGCATCGGCCATTAGGTCTGTCAAGCTACGTCCGCAGCCTTGTTATTGGAGTCGTTAAAACGAGACATAATTCTGGAGGCACCTGGTTTTTAATGAAAATAGAATGTAGGTTTTGGTGTATATACATTGATTTTATCCGACTACAGCGAAGTAAGGAAGGGGAATGATTTTAACACACTGTTTGTATGTATCCATTTTATGCTCCACTCTAGCGTCGCTCTTATTGAACCGATTTTTACATGAGGTGTACATCGATTCGTAGTAATTGTACGATGGTTATAGGTTATATATTTGTCAAAACTTATTTATTTACCAATTACGCGTGAACGAAAAACGATATTTGCATTAAGGCAAAAATAGCAAATTAGTATACAGTGTTCAGACTTTCGTCTTTTAAAATAGTTAATCAATTACAAAAACTACATCCAAATCGGATCAGTATTATTTGTTAAAATCGTGGATATACAAACTTAAATACAAACATCGTTATAATACAATATACATACGGATTGCATACAAAACTTCCTTTTTGGAAATTGGTTAAAACAGTTTTTATGTTAAAAAAATACGTGATTGCTTGGTAGCTAACTAGTTGAATAATTTAATCAATTTGATTCCAATTGTGTTTCTATACTTATTCAATAATCCTACTAATATTATAAAGGCGAAAGTTTGTTAGAATGTATGGATGTTTGGATGTTTAGATATTTGGATGTTTGGATGTAAGGATGTTTGTTCCTCTTTCACGCAAAAACTACTGAACGGATTTCGATGAAATTTGGCACACGGGTAGATCATGTCCTGGATTAACACATAGGCTACTTTTTATCCCGGGAAAATATAAAGCGGGACTTTTATCCCGGAAAAACGCGGGCGGAGCTGCGGGCAAAAGCTAGTATATTATATGTTTCAGAATCTTAAGTATTAATGTATGCCCACATCATGAAATATTATTATGTTGGTTACTAATGATTTCTAAATCACTGAAATTCCTAAAAGTAGTCATAATAAAATTCGAAGTCGATTGCTCATACTGTGGTATGGAAGAGAGCCCATTTGGTCGTGTACCAGTCGTCTATTATAAAAATGCTATCACACTAAGGATATGTAAGAAGAACATTGTTTGGTATTCTTAAACAATAACTATTATTATCAATTTGCTTTTAGAAGCCTCGGTGGCGTAGTTGTATTACGGTACGACTGCCAAGCTGTGGTCTCGGGTTCGATCCCCGGGTCAGGTAAAGTGATATCGGGTTTTTCTACTCAGTATCAGACCGGAGTCGGGAATATATGCCCCATATGGCGATGGGCTTGCCCCCTATGGGACGGAATACGCACGGCGAAAAATTGATGCACTAGTTGCACCTCTGCTTACCCCTTCGGGGATAATAGGCGTGAGTGTGTGTATGTGTGTTTTTAGAACTCGGAACACGAATTCACCGCTTGTTGATAAAGGCTACTCGTCACAAAAATGTGTAGGCCGAGTGCACACTCAAATCACACTCTAATCTACACTCAAAATCTAAAATGAGTACTACATTAACTGGGGTGTGTTCAGAAGCGTTACCCGCGGGTGAGGATATAGTGTCGTTCGGTAGCGTCACGTGATCAGCTCTACCCGACTCAATTGTCGGTATTTCTGAACGCGTTATAACCAGTATGTATCTTTTCGTACCTTTACAACTGAAACCAGTTTTTTATTATTTCAGTAGAGATGCTTTGTTCAGGTCACAAAGGAAGGCCCAATTGGGCACAAGCATGAAATGTAAACAAACACCTGCAATCGCTTATGCGCATGTAATTTACGGCTTTTCTGCGAGATGGAGATTGGGGACATTTGAATAGAACTTACCGAGTTTCAGAACGGTCTTAGGTGACGTTGGAGTGCGTCGGAGTTCCAGTTTCCGATCTTACTGAATGTGTTTGGCTTTTCTTACCCTATCTGCAACATTTTGTTAGTGTAACTTAAGAAATAAATAAATTTCTGAACGCACCCCTGTATAAAATAAAATACTTTATTCGTCACGTAGGCAAACATAGTTGCACTTATGATAAGTCAAGATATATTTAATTAACAAATATTATTATTACAAAAATAAATAAAGAAGCCAAGCTCGGGCTTGTAGGAAAGAGGAGATAAAAAAAAGATGAATCATTTTATTAAAAATAATGGGAGGAACGCGTCGCAATCCTCACCGATGAGGACAATACAGACCCTAACCTAGCTATCCTACCAGCCTTTCACTAGCTACCTAAGCGATGACTAACCCGAACGACCGATACGACCACCCATAAACAGTAGCAACATCATCCAGCACCTAGAGTTACAAAGTACTGTGTGGTATTCCACTGCGCTCGTCATCCTGAGACATACGATGTTAAGTGTCATTATGTCTGGTGGTTACTCTAGCTACAATGTCCTTCAAACCGAAACACAACGGTGCTTGCTCATCTTGCATGCAACTGCTGCTTAGCGGTAGAAATAGACATTGCGGTGGTACCCAACCAGATGGACTCTTACATATATGCGAGACTTGCCATCAGTAAACTCTGGACTTACTTTTTGTCATCATTTGTCTATTGAATCTTCATATTTTTTTCCAAGTCTTTTGCATACAAACTCAGATTAATAATGCATGCACATCACCGTTAAATAGGGATAAAATCCAAATGAAGGAATTTTACAAATATTAAACACCACCTAAAAATGATAATAAAATTAGAGAACACAACTGAATAATAATTATAATTAAGCAGTGTACTTCGTGCATACGCCTACATTTACAAACATAATTTTTGTTGATTTTTTCTTAAAATTTTCGTAGTTATCCATCTATATGCTCAATTTAAATACATCATTTATAAATTTAAAAGCGTTATAAATGATCCGTCGGTCGTCATTATCGTGTCAACGTGAGGATAATAATTATAAAAATGTCAAATAGAGATTTAATATTAAATTTATGTTTAATATACCTGTCAAATAAAATTTACTTGAAACCTGTGTAAACTAAAATTATCTATCTTGATCACAAAACTATTTGATACATCATCTTGATACCATATGACTATAGTTCATACAATTACCCACTGTTTAATATTGGAACACATATGAAGCTAAACGATTCCCATTTGAGATGAAACTAACATTCCATTTGAAAATGTAATATAGCAAAATTCAAAATGCTTGTCGGAGCCCCGTTAACCCGGCTCAATGTCTTCGCGTAATTAGAATCTGAGTCTGTCGCACTATTTATTTGGTGACGTTGTAAGTGTAAAGTTCCAGTCATAAGCTATACTATTTCACCTCTGAGTACAGGGATCCCTTTGGTTCCCCTACTTTTTTTTAAACTATTATTTTTTCGCATAATTGACTTTGCATAATATGTACTAGTATAAGAGTGCTATCGCATAGTAATATTTTGGCCTACTACTTTTTTGTCATAATAAGCTATTGGAATAATTTTAGCTCGACTAATTTGTATTAGACTAATACACATTTCGCATAACGTGTATTTAAAAAAGCATAAATACAAGAAGCACAACCATCAGAACGACTAACGTCAAAAAGCATAAATATCAAAAGTCATAAAAATAAATAAGCATCATTCATGTTTGGTTTTGTCTGAGTTGGAAACGACTTAAGTCGGTTCTGGCACTCGCCGGCCGCTGCCGCGGCACGCTCTATTCGCTCGCTCGGCTCGTGCATGCGCTGTTGTTTTGGTTTGAAGGACATTGTAACCAGTGTAACTACTGGACATAATAAGACTTAACATCTTATGTCTCAGGATGATGAGTGCAGTGGAATGCCACACAGTACTTGGTAACTCTAGGTGCTGGATGGTGTTTCTACTGTTTATGGGTGGTCGTATCGCTTACCATCAGGCGAACGGCATGCTCGTCTCGTCATTCGATGCAAAAAAGACATTTGAATGTTTGGTATTAATGCAGAATCTGCTGAACGAGTATAGATGAAATTTGACATACAGATAGTCCATGGGCTGCATTAACATTATCTTATTTGTTGCTATCGTACTAATATTATAAATGCGAAAATTTGTGAAAATGTCTAAATGTTTATTAAAAGTAAACGCAGAAACAATTTAATGGATTTGGCACATGGGTAAATCATGTCCTGGATTAACACGTAGGCTACTTTTTGCCCTGGTAATTTGCTTCCATGGGAAAAGATGGATGTTTTTAATATGTAGATGGCGCTAGCGTTGTACTGTGTTTTAAGGGAATTTTGAAGCCGGAAAGGCTCTTCACGCGGACGAAACCGCGAGCAACACGTAGTATGTTTATATATAGTTTACTTATATCCTACTGCGTACTTACAAAGAAGGGTTTTAGTTATGGTAAAGAAATTCCACGCAGTTATTATGCATGAAAAACTAAGTTTCATAATACTTTGTCAGAGTCTAATTACTCCTTAACAAAGTCACACGAGACTTCACTCATGGAATTTCTTCCTTTCCAAAAGATAGTACCAAAAGGTAGCAGAAAGTTATACCTGCTCCGCCTGCAGTTGAAGACTGAACAATACTCATTATGTATTCGAGGCTGATCTAAGCTGTTCGGGCACCCAGAGCAAACAATTCGTGGCGCATTTTTTCAACTTAGACTGAACTGTATGTTTGTAGGCAATAGCATAACGTAGCTGATGACATTCTAGCCACGGTTCGTGGCGCCCTTAAACCCTCAACACCTTCCCTGGGATTTGGAGCACCATACGACCGAACTGACCCCCCCCCCCCCTTCCCGAAGCCGGCACTGTTACTGTACAGAATCATTACCAATAAGCATAGATTACGTGGAAGATAGCCTAGTTGGGAATGGAACGGTCTGCCGAGACAATGTCTGGAGGCTCGAAACCCAAGGCACACACCTTTGACTTTTCAAAGTTACGTGTGTATTGTTTATCAATTATCGTTCACTTTAACGGTGAAGGAAAATATCGTGAGGAAACCTACATACCTGAGAATTCTCCATAAGAATTTCGAGGGTGTGTGAAGTCTGCCAACCCGCACTAGGCTAGCGTGGTGGACTAAGGCCTTAAACCCTCTCAGTGGTAGAGGAGGCCCGTGCTCAGCAGTGAGCAGTATATAAAACAGGGCTGGTATTATTATTATGTAGCTTACTAAATAATGTGGAACTCATACCTAAAATCGTTTCTCACTTCCATACCCCACCCATAGCTCTTAAGGAGGACGTTCTACAATTGCACGGCTAAATTGTTTGTAAAGGAATCTAATTATAATGTAATTCGAATGTCTATCGGCATTTTCATTGGTGATTTTACATTCTAAAGAAGTTTCTTTTGCTATCTGAAGTGGCTTGAGTTCTAAATATTTACGACAAATGTTTTTTGATTAAAAAAATGGATAATAATATGTAATGTAAGGGCACTTAAAATGTCTGCGATGAAAGCAAGGTCTTCTTTGAAATCGGTAATAGTTATTGATAGGTTTAATTTAGTCTCAGGACTTGTTTCACAGATTTCAAGTGAATATGTTTTGACAGCTAATGGAGATAACACTCATTTTATTAACATTTGGGAGCATGGATTAGACTGTTACTTTTGTATTTGGTCGGCTAATATAATGTGACGAGTAGCATTTCGCACTCTCAATAAAGTAATGACATATTCCAAAATCGTTGAGTTGTGGGAATCGTCAAAAAGAACTCACTGCATACGACATTTTTCTTAAGTCGGGCGGGAAACGAACATAAATTCAACTATTTTGACCCTATTTTCCATGTCGTAAAGACGCTTTTTCCTTAGTCGATGCCGTTTGCCCGTTAGGGTCCTTATTTTGCTACAACTCATCTAGCCAAAGTTTTGGATTAGGTCATTATTTTATTAAGAGTACGATTTATCAGCGGTGAAATCCCTTAGTGTAAATTCATGCATGTCAATTTGAAATAGCAGACTTGGTTTTCTTTAATAAAAACTGGACACGTGCGAGTTAGATTCGCGTATTGGTTTCCACAAATTTATAGGTAAGGTATCTAAGTGTATAAGAATAATTCGCCAAAATTAATAAATTACATTACATTAAACAGTTTCGAAAAAGATCCCGAGATGACCAAGCAAAACCAATTCAATTTTGGATTATATAGCACTACGCCCGTCACCCTGAGATATCAGATTACATTTTCGTCAAAAGAAACTTAGAGGGCGAAAAATCTAACAAAGGGGCTTAACAATTTCTAAATCCCATTCTCTCATGGTCACATCTTGAGGGCAACACCCTGATATTTAAAGGTCATGCAAGCTTAAACTGCGTCTGGACCTTCAAAGAGCTGTTTACGCTTAGGTATTGTTTTCAAATTGGGGAGAGAATTGAATTTCACTTCGTATTTAAGTTTGTGGATATCAAATTTGATTTGCGTGTACAAGCTTTTGATGTTTGCTTTCGTTTACGATGAATTTATCCACTACTATTGTTATAGGTTGTATGATTTCGTGTCATCGGCTCGAGATGGACGAGACTATTTTAATTATTTATTTTGTTATAATTATTATTTTGTTTTTTATGTTTGCGGCCTTGGGTCGTATGTGCTATTTATTGCTTCGGAATTGAAGTTGCGGCTTGGTTTGTTGAATTAAGTATTGAAGTAATTTTATTATAGTAATAAGTAGACTATAATGGATATAGAGTTAGATTCATTGCATTGATATTTTGTGCCTCCAAGCAGGAATGTCAAAAAATATTAAATATTGCCTGTAAATTAAAAGTATACATCACAGATTCAGTGTTTTGTGGAATTTCTAAACGGTATTGCGAAGGTTTACGAATAGTCCTGAGTCATGACATTTGCGGTAAGGCTATTTATTCGTAATATTATTTAGTACTAGACTTTGCCCGCGGCTCCACCCGCGTTAAAAAGTTTTTCCAGGATAAATGTCCCGGTTTATATTTTCCCGTGATAAGAAGTAGCCTAGGTTCTTCTTCCTTCTAGTCTTTTAAACTACTGAACGGATTTCGATGAAATTTGGCACACGGATAGATCATGTCCTTGATTAAAACATAGGCTACTTTTTATCCTGGGAAAATATAAAGGGGGCACTTTTATCCCGGAAAATCGTTTTCCGCGAGTGGAACCGCAAGAAAAGAAGTATGGAGATAGTTTGAGACCCAGAGAAGGACATAGGCTACTTTTATCCCGGAAAAACATACACCAGGAATTGTATTCCGGACTTTTTAATTTCGTCGTTAGAGCCAACAACCAAACCAATGAATCTATTTCAATGAAATTTAGTAAGGAGATTGTTTAACACCCTGGGAAGGACCTCAGCTTCTTATCACGGGAAAATATAAACCGGGACTTTTATCCCGGAAAAACTTTTTAACGCGGGCGGAGCCGTGGGCAAAAGCTAGTACATAATTCGGTCAAAAAGAATACTCATGGTATTTTGAATCAGTTAAGAACTAGGTGACACAAGACTTAAAACACATTTCGCTTTACGCGACATAGCTGTGAAATATCGTAATTTCGTGAGGCTAGTTGAGAGATTCAAATGGAATTGTGGTAAACGAGTTACGAGTGCCGGATGGAATGTCTGTCCGTTTGCTTGGCTAAAAGCGTCCTGGAATTAAGCGTGCTTAACTGAGTATATAGGAATTGTCTTTTAATTTTTGATGCGTAGCCTTGTTTTGAAGTGGTAACACCAATCAGTTAGGTTTAAAAAAAATCACACGAAGAGCTTTTTAGGAGCAATTAATCTACCCTCCTAACTGATGTAATACGCAATGAACGTGGTTATTCATCATCATCAGTCACATGACTTCCACTGCTGAACGTAGGCTTCCCCTAAAGATTTCCAGACGGACCTGTCAAGAGCGGTCTGTATCTAACGCGTTCCTTTGAATCAAGTCGTCTGTGATGCGCTTGCTATTGCGTGGTCTCCACTCGAGAACTATTTCGCCCCATATGCCGTCAGTTCTTCGAACCATGTGCCCTGCCCATTGCCACTTCAGCATGCTAATCCGTTGGGCTATATCAGTGACTTTCGTTCTTCTATGGATCTTCTCATTTCTGATTAGATTGCATAGAGGTAAAGCTAGCTTAGCCCTTTCTAGTATAGCTCTCTGAGTGAACGTGAGCCGTCTAGGCAGCCCATAGTCAGAGGCCACGTCTCAGTACCGTATGTGATCACTGGTAACACACATTGATTGAAAACTTTTGTCTTCAGGCATTTAGCTATTTTGGTCGAGAAGACCTTGCTTAGCTTCCTTCCCTAACGCTGCCGACCCGAGCTGGACATAGTTATTGTTGTCATAAATCACGTAGGATTTAAAGTTGATTTTATGCACAGCGCACATAACAAGACCGAGTCTGCGACACAGCTGAATTTTATTAATACACGCTGTACGTTAATACTATTGACAACGTTCCATATATCACGAATTACAAACTGAAAGTAGCGACATAACGATAGTATTACCCTAGAGTCTGGAATTGGGACCGTATATGGCAATAGGCTCGTTCCCTATCACACTATGGGACGGAATACACATGGCGAAAAGTGGGTTCACTGGTATCTCTGCCTACCCTTGCGACGATGAAAGGCGTGCGGGTAATCAACTTCAATTCATTACTTAAGGCTGTTTCATCCAAAACCACACGTCTAAAACCAAATTCAAAACTAAGATTTACATGCGGTCAGATTAAATATTTAAATAATATTAGTTAGAGTACAAGGGCGGCTCTGATCTAATAAATCAAGTGGCAAGCCCTGATCAACTTGAAGTTAAAACCCTATTCCGAAACATCGACAGCTCGCAGCTTAAAACTTATCTCTTTGACTTTAGCAACTAGGGTTGTCACAATGTTTGGAGATAAGGTTTAAACATTTTAAGCTGTTGAATTGTGTACTAACTTGCTTTAATACTTGAAAATATTAATAATGGATAAATTGATAAATGAATTACGACATTGGCGAAGGTATACTGGTGCACAAGGATTTCGTACTTTTTATAATATTGATCTGACTTAAATCTTTGACTCAGGAATTCAAGCCATGACCATATTATTTTATTAAAGTAAATACATATAGTAAAAGTTAATTATTTTGCAAAGAGCCACTGAAATTGAGTACGCAATGCAATCAGTCCTATATTATATACTGCCCACTGCTAAACACGGGTCTCCTTTACCACTGAGAGGGGTTAGGCCTTAGTCCACCAAGCTAGCCTAGTGCAGGTTGGAAGACTTCACATACCCTCGAAATTCTTATGGAGAACTCTCAGGTATGCAAGTTTCCTCATGACGTTTCCTTCACCGTTAAAGCAAACGATAATCGATAAACAATACACACGTAACTTCGAAAAGTCAGACGTGTGTGCCTGAAGTTTAATTTATTAAGAAACAATTGAATTGCATTATCCGAGTATGTATTTTCAATAGTCACAACCCTAGGTGATTATGTAAAAAATTTCCAACAAATTTCACATTCTTCGCTGGACGTTTTGATAAGTAGATCCCTTAACATTGTAGTTACGCACAGTCAGCATCATAAGTATATGAACAAATTCAAAATTTCAAATTGTCTACATACTTTTGTGTCCTTTTTTTTTTTTAAGCCTCATTTTGTGTTCTTATTAACATTTTTTTCTTTTCAAGTTTACGTACAGTCAACAGCATAAGTATCTGAACAAATTCAAATTTTTAAATTGCCTACATACTTTTGTGTTCTTATTAATATTTTTATTTCTTTTCACAAAAATAAAATAAAACAGATTTATTTTAAGAAAAAAAATTTATCAGTTTAACTTAACGCGTATAAAAGCGATTTGAAATTTGATTGTGTTCAGCTACTTATGCTGCTGACTGTACATATAATTATGGTATTAATGTATTAAAACCAATTTTATAAGTTGTCTAGGCATTTTATTGTAATGATTTCCCTATTGCGGTTTTTTTGCCATGTAAAGTCTATTAAGTTATTACTCATAAATTTTTTGCTGATGGTACGTCTATGTAAGGGGCCTCCTGGGTAAGTACCATCGCGATGTCTATTATTCTCATCAAGTAGCAGTGTACATGCACTGTTGTGTTTCGTTTTGAAAGACATTATAGCCAGCGTAGTTACTGGGCACATCATGTCTCGAGGAGACGAGCCCAGTGAACTCCACTGAGTGCAGTGCCGCGCAGTACTTTGTTATTAAAAGGTCTATATGGTGTTACTGCTGTTTATGGGCGGTCGTATCCCTCACCATCAGGCGAGTGGCATACTCGTCTCGTCATTCAGCAGCAAAAATAAAAAGAAATGTACTCAGTGCTACCTTAATGATTATAAAGATTCTGCAAAAGAGTCTATTTCCTCATTATATTGAATTGCTTTCCATATTTACGGACGGCAGTTTTATTTAACCGGTCCTTTTTTCCGGTCGATGGCAGGCGGCTTCTAACAAGTTGATCTGGGAATCTCTAAAGAAACATAGCGCACATTTAGGATGAAAACGACACAATTCAAAAAGATAGAAAACTGAGTTATCGTCATAAAATTACTTAAAACCAAGTTCTCAATACAACAATAGTTCAAACACAGCCATATTCAAGCAGAAAAGGACAAAACTGTTATAACAGTCCCTTTTTTATTATATTTTTATAAATAAGGGACTAGTTTTTAGTCATTCAATAATGACAACTCAAATTTCTGTTTTTTGCATTGTGTCGTTTTCATCCTAAAGGTGCGATAGGCTATCCTAACGTAGCCTATGTGCAGCAGCGGACTTCCAAAACCTTAAGACGACGAGGTACTTTTGGTTGTTTTCTATATTTAAAAAAGCATATTATTATAGTGTACTCAGAATGGCTGTAACGCCTACCCTTTGAACAATAGCAATATATCACAGAACTATACAAGGGCTATTCATAAAATAAAATTAATATAAAACACTAATGTTAAAATTGTTAAAAAAAGCATATTATGTAATCTCTATGGCTGTAGCGCCTGCTCTTTGAACAATACGAATATCACCCAGAGCTATACAAGTGCTATTCATAAAATAAAATAAATACAAAAATTACTAATTTTAAAGTCACAAGAAACCAAAATTCGCAATTTTGTTTACTTGGACAACATACTTATTCTAGTTATTCTGATAAAAAAAAACAAACTACTGAACTAATTTTGATAAAAAAACTATCTCGGACCAATCTCAAGACGAATTTCAAAATCGGTCAATAAATGACGGAGTTCTGAGGTATATAGTAACTATAGAAAAAAATAAGACGTCGAATTGAGAACCTCCACTTTTTTTAAGTCGGTTATTACATAGAATTCTACAAATACAGTTTCCTTCTTTTGATCATATACATTGATGTCTCATCCTCTCTCAGTGCCCGTCCTGAGCCGAGGTTCGTAACCCGTTAGTGGGTTGCCCTCAGCATGGTCACTTAATTCAAAGGGTTGCGAGCGCCTTCTGCGGTCACCCTAGAGACCGGTGTGGCCAGAAAAGCCGACTCGCGTCAGGCTACTGGCAGGAGCGCCATTAACAAAGAAAAAAAGATCATTAATAGAGTTTTTGTTATAAGGTGATCCAATTAAAATGTTCGGATGACACGTTTTTATTCCGGGAAAACATAAAGCGGGACTTTTATCCCGGAAAAACTTTTTAACGCGGGCGGAGCCGCGGGCAAAGGCTAGTGAAGAATAAAGTAGATATTTAATTTCTTTCATTTTTAATACGTTTTGGGGTGATAACGGCCGGTGGAAATTTTATTATTGTTTCAATACGTTTTCGAGATTCGAATCAAGTATCAATCGATTATATCTCAATAGATAGCACTAGAATAGAATCTTATCAAATCCATAAATATCAAGTGCAAATTGAATAAGTAACCCGTCATGAGGTATTATGAGAAGATATTGGATTTTATATTTTAATACCCTATTGACTTGCTAGCGGCTTTGCACGCATGAAAAGCTTTTCCTGCCTAAATCCCTGCATGATTGTTGCGATTTTCGATTTTGATTATGTCAATGGCGTCATCTGTATAGCCCAAATTCTAAATAACTAAACATTCGCATTTATAATATTACTAGAAAAGTAATTTGAAAATGTTGTAAACATCTGTCATAGTCATAAAATGCTTTGTCTCTATTCCTCTGATGCTAACCTTACTCAACAAAGCAAGACAAAACATTGTTTAAATATCGAATACAGGCGTATACAACCATTATTATTAAGACGATGTATCAGTAATTTTATTACTTTGGTATTACTGTTCTTTAAAGCCACTCATACAACAAACAACAACTTTCATCCTTGATTTTTAATTGAATAGTATCAAAAGTAACCATTACATGATCTACCATCCTTAATATTATAAAACGAAGTCCCTCGCCGCGTCTGTCTGTCTTAACACGATTAATTCAGAAAATACAAAACGGATTTCGATGACATTTAGTATGGAGATAGTTTGAGATTCTGGGAAGGAGATGGGCTTTATATACCGGAAAGATATTATGTAGCGACACTTTTATCCTGGAAAAAATTTCACGCGAGCCAAGCCGTGAGTAAAAGCTAGTAATTAATATAAGTGACAAGTCTTACATAAATGGCGCAGGTTGAAATCAATTCAGATTCTGTTTGGGACCTACCTTCATACCGTCTGGGGAATAGTTACGTCCAAGGTCGATCAAGGCCACGACGGAGACATAAATGTAGCGTTTTCTGTAACTATAAGAACGCACTATCTTGTTATTTCGCATTATCGAGGAGGCGGGAGGGAGCTACGTATCATGGAGATATACCTACATTTGTCACTACAATTTGAAAATTGTCACAAAATTTTGAAATTGTAACTAACATCTTTAAAAAAATTTGTAGCACGTAGAATGTAGAGACAAATCCCATGATTATTTTTAACTAGCTTTTGTCCGCGGCTCCGCCCGCATTAAAAAGTTTTTCCGGGATAAAAGTCCCGGTTTATATTTTCCCGGGATAAAAAGTAGCCTATATGTTAATCCAGGATATGATCTACCCGTGTGCCAAATTTCATCGAAATCCGTTCAGTAGTTTTTGCGTGAAAGAGGAACAAACATCCATACATTCTTACAAACTTTCGCCTTTATAATATTAGTAGGATTGGGATTTCCTTCCAGATATCGTCAAGATTTGGAAGGTCACTACGGCTTGGTTGGCGTAACTATATTCTAGTACGACTGCTTTGATCTAGAGTAAAGTAAAAACAAATGAGAAATTTATCATGTGTTTTGATCACATTTTCCTGGATAAAAGTCGTACTATATAGGTGTTCTTCAGGGATACAGAGTAGGGCATGAAGATGCATTTTGATCCAAATCTATTTACCGGGTTATGTCAATTAAAAAATCCTTATAACCGTTGTTATAAGGAGGATAGGTAATAACATACATGTAATTACGTAAACTCAGCGTCTGTGGACGGGTTAATATCTCAGATACAACAGTTTATCGTATATTACGTTTCATAGTTTCGCTCCGTTATACGCATTGAGAATGAGACCGTATTTACTAATTTTATTATTCGTGAGTGGATACCACTGTAGGAAGTTCACGAGATGTCGCCTCGCTTCCGAGTTGATTAAGACGAAGATTATAGACAAGACATTCCTCGGGAATTGTGAGTGTGTTTTATTTTACTAAGGTGTTTCGTATTGATATACTCTTCAAGTATTAGACGGCCAAAAACAAATGTCACACTGTTAGTTGAATTCCCAAAAAAATTATAATGAAATGAGTACATTATATTACCTATCTAATCTCTTATCTAATGGGTGATATTTACTTAAATATCGTAAAATAAACCCTAATTAGGTGTAAAGTGTCGTTTATTCTGGATATTAAATGTATCTAACAAAAGACCTCGCTTGTAGTTAGAGATAAATAAAGATCCAGCCACTAAAATCTGTTTGTTCCTATCCCCCTCTAGAAATGTAGTTTCTTATTATTTATTACTAGCTTTTGCCCGCGGCTCCGCCCGTGTTAAAAAGTTTTTCCGGGATAAAAGTCCCGCTTTATGTTTTCCCGGGATAAAAAGTAGCTTATGTGTTAATCCAGGACACGATCTACCCGTGTGCCAAATTTCATCGAAATCCGTTCAGTAGTTTTGGCGTGAAAGAGGAACAAACATCCATACATCCAGACATTCTTACAAACTTTCGCCTTTATAATATTAGTAGGATTGTTTCATAGTGTTTCTCAGCAACAAATTCACGTCTTCGCAGTGCTTAAATTTATGTGTGAAGTTAGGTTCCCTGTCAGCTTGATGGGTGTACTGACATCAGACTTTAGAGCCGGTCTGAAGACTTAATACCTCAGATGGCCTCTTAAGTCTAAATCTTCAAAACAGTTTCTTACTTATTTATAGCCTAAAATATTTTCGATATAATAACTTCGAGGATTAGTTGCATTATCGCGTAAGTACCTTTGATAAATACCACGTAAATGATGAAGAGACAAATTGATATTGATAAATAAAATGCACATATATGCAATTGATACATGACTGCCTCTATGGCGTAGTTACGGTACGACTGCAATGCTGGTCTCGGGTTCGATCCCGGGGTCGCGCAGTGATATTGGATTTTTCTATTCAGTTTCGGCCCGGAGTCTGGAATTTGTACCCGATATGGCGATAAGCTCGCCCCCTATCATATCGTGGGACGGAATACGCATGCCGAAAAGTGGGTGCACTAGTTCCGCCTCTGGCTACCCCTTCGAGAATAAAAGGCGTGAGTATGCGTATACATAACATGCGAAGTAATTATTGATAATTTCACCATTAATTCTTTCCTCAAAAAACCTTTTTTGTCACTTAAGCAGTATTTATCAATGCAAGTTATACGATATTGTACTATCCCCATCCCTATATATCAATGACTATCCCCGATGACACGATGATACAGGCGTTCATATAACTATATATTTTATATATATTCTAAGACCTTTCGACGCATAGTACTGATGAGTGATGAAGCAACTCTACTTATTCTGCGAAGTCATCGCGTTCATAATACAGGAAATGTGAATTAAAATGAGTAATAGACTTAGAAGAAAACCTAACTACCATTTCCATTGCACACACACACACGCACACACACACACACACACACACACACACACACATACACACACAGAGAGACAGAGAGAGAAAGAGAGAGAGGGAGAGAGAGAGAGAGAGAGAGAATCACACATTAGATTCACACATTTACCTTTTTTAACTTACTTTTTTTGCATAACGTAATGAATCTAAACAATTCCTATTTACCTTTAAGTCTATCAAAGCTTTCCTTCAATTCTCGTAATTGCAAAAAGACGGATTCGCCCCCGTAGACATATACATATATTTACTTAAAACCTGTTTTCATGTTCCATTCATGAATTTTTATATTCATTCAATTTTCGCATAGGCTCCGTCAAGTTTTTATCCGATAATTTTCGAACGTAGTTTAAACTGAAGTATTTCGTAATCAGCGATTTTATTAAAATTTCAAAGTACCTATTTCGGGCGAAGGCTATGATTTTCCGGCATGTTATTTTGCTTCTCATTTTCCTTGTAGCAACCGGATGTAGTAATCGTCGTGTTCCATACCGTGTGAATTATAGTATTGTGGATGCTATAGGTATTGTCATTTGATTTTTAACCGACGAAAAAAAAGGGAGGAAGGTTCTCAACTCAACGTGTATATTTTTTTAATGTACGCATAACTTTTTACAGAATAGCCCGATTTTATTAATCCTTTTATTGGACAAGGTATACCTCGAAGTTGGTCCCATGTATATTTGAAAAAAAAAATACCCTAAGGTAGTATATGTAACAGTGTGATATTAAGCAGAAAAATCCAAATAATATTTAACTTAACTCGGGAACTGAACCCGAAACCTCGGTACGGCCATCGGAATACGCACGCCATACTATATCAGACCTAAAAACAGAATCTTAGAGCTGTAGATGCAGGTTGCTTTTGACAGAATTGGAATCTTTAGCTGAGACCTATATTTAGCGGAAGAATTCACGTAGCTGATGATAACAGTAGCAAAACGATTTTAACATTGCAATTAAAAGAATACAAATTGCATGTTAAAGAAAATTAATTTTCATTTCGCTCGAGTTTATACATGGAATAACAAATACGCTATAATTATTCGATAATTGTTACAAAGTCCGACATATAAATATGTTTTATTACAATGCGGCGTGACTATTATTGTCAACTAGCTTTTACTCGCGGTACAGCCCGCTAGTAAACGTTTATCCAAGATAAAAGTCTTGCTAAATCGACGGCTCCGTAGAACAAAGTCGTATATGCAAAATGTTAGCTTTTCAGTAGAGCGCTTTGAAAGTCGTTAGTTTGTATTCATGTGCGAATTAGTGCTATTTTCACACATTAAGTTCAAAGTTGTTACTGAACCCTATAGAATATAATGTTTTGTTCACTATAACTTGTGATTTTCACAATTAACTTAGACTTTCAAAGCGCTCTACTGAAAAGCTTCATTTTGCATATACGACTTTGTTCAGCGGAGCCGTCGAATTATATTTACCCGGGACAAAAAGCTTATGTCATTCCCAGGGTTTTAAACTATGTCTATACCAAATTTCATCGAAATCCGTATAGAAGTTTCTACGTCGATCGTTGGCAAATGACTTTGTTCTATGTTAGGCTAGCATTAATAACATCATATTCTTTTATTATGACTAAATACATCTATCGTAATCATCGTTTTTACAAAACAAAAATAAACTTTAGTAAAAACCCAAGTAAATAAAAACTCGCTTGAATGTAGGTAATATACATTATATTATTACCATACGTTGTCTAGTTTATCATCGCGCATAATTACGTTATCTCGTGAACTCGTCAAATTAATTACATTAAAGTTCACTGATTACTTAGGAAAAACCCAAGTCTATTTTAAACCTTATGTCTGTATAGTTTTAAAGTACATTCTGTACCGTAGCGGTAGCGTTATGCGTATTGCGTATTTGTCATTAAAGTTTTGGGTTAAATTCCCGGATCGGGAAGTGATTGGGTTTTTCGGCTCAGTAATCAGTACTGAGATTATAGATTTATTCTATATATATACAAACTTGTAGCATTAATCTAGATACTAAAGCAGGGGTTCCCAAATATTTTTTCCACGCCATCCTACTGCCAAAAATAGAAATGACCAAGCCCCTTTTGATCCGAACCGTCATCCGATATAAGGAAGAGGGACATATGCGCAGCTAATGGGGACAAGAAAAGCCTTGCGCTTACAGCAGTTATGTAGTCAGTGAATTCGGCGAATCCTTTTTTAGCTCCCGTGTGCATTCCATCGAAATTGCATTCCTCCCATCTCGCCCCCCTTATTATGTTATCACAACTGTCTAGTGGGGCGTGCCACAAACTTTGAAGAGCAATGGACTAATGCGATGATATACATAATACACATGAAAAAATAAATCCAAAGAAAATTAGGTATTGAAAAATTGCCTTCAAAACATATTTGTGCTCCTTTTGTGAACATGCCCGAGGAGTACCCGATAGTTGATTATAATGTCCTGCAAACCGTTACACAACTGCTTTCGACTGCTTAGCAGAAATAGACATTTTTGAACCTGCCTAGACAGACCGCTTAGAAGAATTCTAACCGTACGAAATGACCTACGACATAAATGTATAAAATCTTTTACTCGAAACAATTTCAACACAAGCATACTTAACTAACTAAATCGTAATAAACATGCCTGAATACTCGAAATGCCTGAAATTACTGAAAGGTTTTCACGCTACTATTAGACCGAGAATGCCTTGGCAGGCTTGAAATTGTTTATTTTAATATTAAGCATGCGACGTATTAAATTTAGTTGCAATTATATTGCAGTGCTATGAAAGCTATTCAAGGTATTTATTAAATTGTAACGACTGCTTTGATGGCGTCTTTAGTACGACTTCCACGCTATGGTCTCAGGTTTGAAACTCAGGTCGGGTATGATATTGGAGTTTTTCTATACAGTATCTGCCCGAAATCTGGGGTTTGTGCTCGATATGGCGATAGGTCAGACGCATATCACATCATATGCTAGACATATGGCGAAAAGTGGGTGCACAGGTTGTACTTCTATTCTATTTCTATCCCCGAAGGATTAGGCAGAGGCACAACTAGTGCACCCGGTTTTCGCCGCGCATATTCCATCCTATGATGTGATAGGGGGCGAGCCTATTTATGCGCTACATTAATAGTTATAATTAACAACACCTGCTAGATTCATTTCAAAATATAATACCCAACAACAGTTAAGTCCATACAGATGACCGTCATGCATAATGCACAATAAAGTTGTCAATCTGCCATTAAAATCGATTATTGAATCGACTTAATTTCCTAAAATCAATTCATAAATTAATCTCTTTTGTGACTAAATTTTATAAATGGTTTTTAGTGCTATCTTAGGATCGATTTAGAGAACTGAATCATAATAAACCATCTCTTTGTGAAATTTGTTCTATATTATTCATATTGATCGATTTTATTTTATTTTGATTGATCGATTTTTTCGAACAACTCGAATAATGGAAAGTAAATTGGTTTAGAAATTTAAAAACCAATTTACTTTCCATTAACGAATTGAAAATTAACGGATGAAACGCAAAAGTTTATAACTACGGATGTATGTAAGTATGGATGTTTGTTACTCTTTCACGCAAAAACTACTGAACGGATTTAGATGAAATTTGGCACACGGGTGGATCATGTCCTGGATTACTTAACACAAAGGCTACTTTTTATCCTGGTAAAATATAAAGCGGGACTTTTATCCCGGAGAAACTTTATAACGCGCACGGAACCACGGGTAAAAGCTAGTTGTAAATAAAAGGAAAATGGTCATAAGAAATACTTGTATTGAAATAAAATATTTAGTTTTTATTACAAGATTTTAGTCTGACTAGATTAATTTACTGTCAATCGAAAATCAAAAAGCGATAATTGAATAAACTTCATGTAACTTCCGATTTGACCTTTGATTGCACGAAATCACATTCAAAGGACAGAATCACAAATCTATTGCGCACGCGCAATCAGAACATGTTCATTCGCCATGCTGTTCGGTCGTGCGTGTTTCATTCTTATTACAATAATTGTAATTGTGAGTTCGAAGAGATTCGAATCGAGATGCAAACTAGTGAGAGAGTTACTTAAAATCGGAACACCAAATGACATATTTCTTGGACAATGTAAGTTTTATATTGTAACGATTATGTATTACGTCATTGTTAAGGTCAAAATACACAGTGTCGTTTATTGCATAGCCTTCTAGGTGCAGTGCTTATGAAATGATAGTGCGTGGGTTCAATATAATTAAGGCAACTTTTGGGTGATCTGTGATTATTTGTTGTAAATCCGAGTTTTGTATTTCTTAGTTTCAAATATCTTCTTGAGTAAAGTTTATGGGGTAAGCAAGTTTTTGGGTGATCTTGAGTATTTGTTACATATCCGATTGTTGTGTTTTTAATATTTTCTTGAGTAAAGTTTATGGGGTAAGGAATATCTATAACTATTTGTTTATGAATGCTGTATCAACTGTATCGTAGAACTACTAATCTCGTAGGTAATATATCGCCCCTATCACATCATGGGACGGAATATACACGGCGAAAAGTGGGTGCAACCAGTTGCGCCTCTACCTATCCCGTCGGGGATACAAGGCGTGAGTGTGTGTGTGTGTGCTAAAAAAATAACGTTATTACGACAAATACTACTTCATAAAACAATAAATTTCTTTGTTCTGTAGAAATTACTGATTCGCAAACAACTAAACATAATTTATACAAGCTTTAGTTTGTATAATAGTTTCAGATGTAAGGCATTTCACAGACGATCAGTACGATGGGTAACAGGTATCAATTTGGCCTGATGCGTGTTCAACATTGAGAAATAAGTCGAGAAGTTTTTGATTCTTTCACAACTCTAGTATTACTAAAACTTATGTACAAATAATGGCGAAAAGTGGGTGCACTAGTTGTGCCTCTGCCTACCCCTTCGGGGATAACAGGCGTGAGTGTATATATGTATGTTATGTACAAATTACAAGTCGATGATTCAATTTATTTTTAGAGCGAATTATGTATCATACCTATGACGTAAACATACATACATATGGTACTAAACTCATTACCCTTCCTGCTTCGCCGTAGTCGGGTAAAAAGTAGAGATATTGTTGAAATTCTAAATCATAGCTCTATAGTATCCTCACGGGTCTTCTAATATATAGCTTAATAAATAAATAGCTTAAGTAAGTACCTATTCTTTCAATGCAACATCAATAAACATATCAGTCAACCATCAAGCCAGACTGACAGTATAAACCTTCAAATTGAAAATAATGAGCACGATATTAAACTCAAAGAACACGAAACACTAATCATTCAACGTAACGTTCTATAAAAACAATTATAATTCACTAACCTCAAAATTAGCCTATGTTAAGGCGCTTACACGATTTGAATTACAAATTAGACGTGGTTGCACGAAAACTGTGAGTTTACACGCGGTATTATAGCGTGGACATATTACTGAAGTTTTTGTAGTAGTTACTATGTAGCGATGTAGGAAAAGATAGGTAGTATGTACTAGGTCTTCTATCTCTTAGATCTAGGTAGGTATCGTATTATCTATTCTTTTACTGGTGGTAGGTCTCTCATATGTAAGAGTTCGTCTGGGTGGGTACCACCGCAATGTTTATTTCTACCGCCAAGCAGCAGTGTGCATGCACTGTTGTGTTTTAGCTTGATGGACATTGTAGCCAGTGTAACTACTGGACATAATGAGTCTTCACATCTTATGTCTCAGGATGACGAGCGCAGTGGAATGCCACACAGTACTTTGTAACTCAAGGTGCTGGATGGTGTTGCTACTGTTTATGGGTGATCGTATCGCTTACCATCAGGCGAACGGCATACTCGTCTCGTTATTCTATGCAATAAAAAAAATGTAGAGATTGTCCCAGACATATAGCAAATATTTACCGATCAGATGAATATTGGTCCCTGAGTGGGACCTATGCTGATCGACCTTTCAATCGTAGGTCAGGGCAAGTTACTTGTCAATTTCAGTCTATTGCATTCCACATTGTTTTATAAAACAATGCTACATTTCAGTAGTATAGTTAGTTACATAATCATGGACCCTGTCGAGCAAATGAACAAAGATAATTTATTCCTACTTACTTTAATTGTAATCATTGTAATTATGCATAATTTTGTCAAAATGTGTGGATGTTTGTTAGAAGTAAACTCAGAAATAGCTGACCTGGTTTGGATGAAATTTGGCATATGTATAGATCATGTTCTGGAATAACAAATAGATTTTTTATCCTAGTAATTTGCTCGCTTAGAAAATTATTTTCTAGAATTAACAACTCCAAATGATGAGACCGACGATCCAATTAAAATGTTACAAGCAATATTTCCCCATACAAAACGTGTAACATAATATGCAAATGTCGTAATAATTTTCGGACCCGGATACATTTTCATTATCTGTACAGTAATTCCCTTTTATCTCTTTCCATGTAATATAAAGTATTGCATTCCCAATAGGATGCTGGTCACATCGTATAAAAACCTTGAGATATTCGCTTGCTTTTTGCTGGTGGTATGATAGGGTGGGCGGGGGGGTCTTAAAAAAAAATACGGACCACAAAACATAAACACATTGTAATGCCTATGTGTATAAGAAACATTTTCACAAGTTTTCACATTTATAATTAGATGAAATAGACTTGTAAAGTTAATTTTATAATTTTGATGATGGGAGGTGTATGTGACTTATTTTTTGAAAGGAGGTTTTTTTGGGTGTCCTGAGGTAGGAAGAACACAGTCTACGTCACTGTAACACACACATTTGTTTTTTATGAAAAAAAAATCGTAAAAAAACAAAAGTGTACAATCGTATTGGAGTTGAATTTTTTTGTTCAATTATTCACCTACTTATGTGACTGAATGTACGGTTTATGCTACAAAAACCGCACATTGCACCTCTTCGTGTACCGCTAGTTTGCATGGACAAGTCAGCATTTTAAGTTTCAGTAATTTTCTAAATAAACTAAGGCCCGTAATCACAAACGTTACTTAAGGAGGGAGTAACGTTGGTATAATGCGTCTGTTTCTCAGTGCATTCGGCATGAAAGCGCTTGCAGTGCGTAAGTAAAAGGACGCTGTAATTGCCTAATATTGAGATTCAACTCAATATTTTACTGGTGGTAGGACTCTCATATGTAAGAGTCCATCTGTGTGGGTACCACCGCAATGTCTATTCCTACCGCCAAGCGGCAGTGTGCATGCACTGTTGTGTTTCGGTTTGAAGGACATTGTAGCCAGTGTAACTACAGGACATTATGAGACTTAACATCTTATGTCTCAGGATGGCGAGCGCAGTGGCATGGCAAACAGTAGGTACTTTGTAACTCGAGGTGCTGGATGGTGTTTCTACTGTTTATAGGTGGTCGTATCGCTTACGATCAGGCGAACGGCATGCCCGTCTCGTCATTGGATGCTATAAAATAACAACAACTTTACTTCAGTTAGCTGTTAGATAAACAAAGTTAATTAAAGCCAAAGACAACTATAAAATTGCTGAGACTATGCGTTCGGGCGCACTGTGCGCCCTCATAGTATTGTTTCTGAATATCTAAGTGCTTGCCAAGTGCACACTGCAACATCACTCCACTTCACCTGGTGTTGTGTCTGGAATGTCTGGAATTGTCTCCGGTAAATAGCAATAGGCCAACCGTATAACATGGGACCTAAACTAATAACTGACGGAAGAGGTGTTACATCTCTGCTTACTCTTGCAAAGGGAAAACGTAATGACGATGACTTAACAACTACTAATGATAAATTGCTGATCTTTTTAATCATAGCATATTAATTACAGGGGTATGTCTGATAGAAAAAGTAAGCAACAGAGACACGAGTGCTTACGTCGTGACCCCTAGTGGGAAGAAATTCTATGGACTTTATCAGGTAGGTAAGTAAGGTATTTATTAACTTAAGTACCATACCATATCGTACCAGCCCTGTATTATATACTGCCCGAGGCAGTCACTGACTGCCTATGAGAGTGAAGTATTGCGCTAATACTTGCGCACTATAATATCTCCTGCGTACCTGGCTGATCTCTGTTAAGATTGGCCGTTGTAGCCGATATCGGCTAGGAAATTATATACTGTCTACGGCTGAGTACGGGCCTTCTGTGCTACTGAGAGGGTTTTAGGCCTGAGTCCATCACGCTGGCCTAGTGCGGGTTGGCAGACTTTACACACCGTCACAATTCTCATAGAGAACTTCTCAGGTTGCAGGTTTCCCCACGATGTTTTTCCTTCAACGTCAAGTACTATCTGCAAAATAGACAATGAAAAATTTCATATAAAACACATTTTCAACTTTCTAATTTTCATCGAAATTATCTTTACTGCGAATGATACCATGGTTCCTAATTTATACCATGCGATATAAATATCGAGGTAAATCTTGTTATACATTGCTTGGGCAATGCAGTACAAAGTCTCCCAGTATTATACCAGCCTGTCACGTTTGTCATATATGACTTTAACATCACGATTCGTTTTACAGATACCAAGCAAATGGTGCAAGGTGGGTAGACGTGGCGGCGACTGCAATATTGCCTGCGAATGTGAGTATCATCATTATCATCGTCAATATTATCTCCAGCAAATCTAATTTACCTACTAACGACATCGGAGATTATAACCATCGTAATTTGTGTCCAACATCTAATGTCTTAGAATAAAGAACGCAGTGGAGTACGACACAGTGCTCTGTATTTCAAAGTTCTGGATGGTGTTGCTTCTGTTTATGGGCGGTGTCGCTTAATAACAGAAGAGCGGCTTGCTCGTCTTTTTATTTATAATAATATTACAAGGCCTATAATGCTGTCCCATTGGTAAGCACGAGCCTCTTCTACTATTAAGAATGTCTAGGCCTTAGTCCACCACGCTGGCCTAGTGCGGGTTGGCATGGTTGACTTCGCATCACTTCGTAATTCTAGTGAAGAATTCTTGGGTATTCAGGTTAACTAACGATGTTGTCCTTCAACGTTAAAGCAAGCGATAAATGATAAAAAATATACATATGTTTGAAAATCAGTGGTGTGCCTTGCATGCATTAAGTTGCATAAATTACGATAGTCTCTATGCAGTCGGATACAATGCATATTCTCAATCATGTAATATCGGAGATTACCTCGGTGGCGTAGTTGTATTAAGGTACGACTGTAGCGCTGAATTCTCGGGTTCGATCCCCGGGTTGGGCTGTGATATTGGGCTTTTCTACTCGGTTCCAGACTGGAGTCTGGAATTTGTGTCCGATATTATAGTGACAGGCTTGCTCCCATCATGGGGCGGAATATGCACAACTGAGTGTGTACTCTAGTTGCCCATCTGCCTACCCCTTCAAGGATAAAGGACGTGAGTGTGTTTATTATATCAGTTACTCTGTTACTGGACATTATATTGTCTTCTCTGGCACTTGAAACACATAATTTTAACACTAAAGCAGTCATAAAATACGATGCAAGGCTCGTAAAATTTTCAAGCGGTTTCGCTTATCTGGCTGCTGTAAATCATTCTATTGCCGTCGAAAACAAGCGCTTTTTATGCCTTTTCGGATAACAAGACAGTAGAGATTCTAACAAATGGTTCAATATAATATTATAATATAATATATCGAGGTATGTATATATCAAATTGGCATGACTTTAAACATTTTGTGGGTAATATAAACATGTTATCAGCTGGGTCAGCGAAAGATTTCCAGTAAGAAGTATACGAATACCTCTTATTGTTGCTCGACTTGAGTATCCAAATAAAACTCTTTTATCCATACTGCCAATAAACCAAGGGGCAAGAGCATATCATCCATCTATGAAATGACAAGGGACCTATCACCAGACATAGTGAAATGTGATCACATCTCTGTCTATCCCCAAAAAGGCGTGATGATTTCTGTGTAAAATTAATTAATGATTGTTTTATTATAGCTTTGCTAGACGATGACATCCGAGACGACACAGAATGCGCTGTTAATATCTTCCACCGCGAAGGATTCAAGTACTGGCCACAGTGGGTGACGCGTTGCAAAAACGACAAGCTTATTACCAACGAGATTTATAAGTAAGTAGGATATGTAACAAAGTCCCTTGCTACGTTTGTCTGTCTGATAAGGATATAAACTCAAAAACTGCTAAACGGATTTCGTTGATAATTGTATGGAAATAGTTCGGGACCCTAGGAAAGATCAAGTTATGTGTCGCTGAAGAAAAAGATAGATAGATAAGATAGTTACCACCACCATACCAGCCCTGTATTATATACTACTCACTGCTGAGCACGGGCCTTCTGTACAACTGCGAGGGTTTAGCCCTTAGTCCACCACGCTGGCCTAGTGTAGGTTGGCAGACTTCACATAACTTTGAAATTCTTAAAAATAATTTTTCAGATATGCAGGTTTCCTCACGATGTTTTCCTTCACCGTTAAAGCGAGCGATGATTCACAAAGAATACACACATAACTTTTTAGAAAAATCAGAGTTGCGTGCCCTTGGTTTTGAACCTGCGGACATTCGTCTCGGTAGCCCGTTCCACTCCCAACTAGGCTGTTGCCGCTAAATTACAATAAGTAAATAATAATAAACGGACCCTACAGTCACATATTATGTTATCTTTTTTTTTTTTGACGCGGAGAAAGTGACTTATTACTACCGCCCAGTGTTCAAGGGGAACGACTGAGCGGTTATGTTGGGTTCACCGTGCCTTACGACCCGACGTTGAGCCGCCCGGAGAGATGGAAAACGTCGGGCGACCGCCGGGCCGAGTCCCTAACCTATGTACACCGCACGGCATACCAACTAAAACTCCGCGGTGGCCATCTTCGGCGCATTAGGGACGGCTGCGGGCTTCCTCCGACTCACGTCTAAGTTCTCGTCCGCAACCGCCCCTACGCGTACCGCTGTTGCGGTCCGTCTCCTGTTCTAGCGGGGGCTCAGAAGCCCCCGTACACCGAAGGACGCCCTTGGCGTCAGAGGCAGCGTGAGGTACGCTGCCGTCCATCACGGGGGTCACAAAAGTTGGCTAGACTAATAGGTGGACGGCAAGTGACCCCCGGATATTATGTTATCTTGAATGTAGGTACCAACAACTATTAGGCTATATATTAGTAACTAAACAAATATTTCTGATTGATGTAACACGGCTAGATGCGGAGATTAAATCCGTTGTAACATCACTAAGCCACGAAGGCCCAACAGAAAAATCATCCACTTTGCTTTCAGTGTAACATTTTGTAAATAAAATGACAAAAAAAACTTAATTTATATTGAAGTAAAACATATTTTACTCTGGCAACAAAATCACCACAACTTAACCTGATAACTTCGGTGCAGTGGAATCGGATTTTCTCGACCATTTCAATTTCTCTATCGGGAGTCGAAGCGCTGTCATTCACTTCTTTCTAATAGCGTTTGTCCACTGCAGCCGTCACAAACAAGATTATTTCGACCGAGTTCGTAATTTTCGATTGTCCACAGCGGTCGATTTTGATGGTAGTTTTGCAATCATTGTTTTATAATGCTGACATGTTACGATTTCGTACGGATACCCGGCATCAATGCCGAATTTACAATCAACCCCAAGAATTAACCAATCAGGTTATAAGTAAGCATTTTAAGCATATTCTGGTCGATTTTCGCTATGTATTCAAAGGTGATTACAAAGTATTGATCTGACCCTAACAAGCACTAATTCATAATCTACTGAGATGACACTACAGTCATTGCGGAGTAATAAATGTTATATTTTCATACGTGCACGGTAAATTCACTCCACTACTCCTAATAAGTTTAGTGGTGTACGAAAATTGATTAAAGAGACACGATTACCCCTCGACACAATCACTCTTATTCAAACAGACTTCGTGTCGTATGTCGGCGGCGGTGGACAAACGCGCGAATGTTTAACCAAAGTTTCCTAACCCTTTTTACACCTTTTGTTTGCTTAGTAAAGGATTTAGGTACATTTCCATAGACCTTTTATGTATGGGAAGATGTGATCCAAAAATCTCCTTTTCAGATTTTGTATGTGAAGTTGTATTTGAAAACGTAAGGGTCGTTATGGACCGACTTGTGTCCTTTTATGAGTTTCATTTACAATATGGCATCATCCCTACGTTAAAAGGTTTTCTTACCCCACTTAATGCTATACTTATTTATTAAAATAGCAGGTTATCGCCGCGACGGTGTCTTTAAAAACTTAACAAGTATTTTTTTGTTTCATAAAAATATCTTTGTGTATTCATTATCGATATTTTTGGTTGGTTTTGATCAGTGTTTAGAATTCTATAGGGTAGTAAACTCAGTCATTGATAAATATGTGCCAATTCGTAAGTCATCCGGGAACCGGTATCCTCCGTGGTTTAATAAAGCTCTTAAACATAGTTTAAATGAAAAAAACAATTTACGGATGCGCTTAAGAAAATACAAAAACCCGAGAGACAAATTGGAGCTAAAATTAGTAACGAAACGATGTCAAAATCTGTCAAGAAGTTTATACAATACTTATATAAACAACATACAAAATGATATAAAAATGAACCCGAAAATATTTTGGAATTATATAAAAACTAAACGCGGCGGAACGGGTGCCTACCCCCTGACTATGACCGATGGACAGACAGTATCATCTGAGGGTCCGACAATCTGCAATCTCTTTGCGAACCACTTTTCTGCGGTTTATAACAACTCCCACGATGAAATGGAATCCGAGTATGAGTCCCGTTTCTCACAACCATTGATGAATAGCCAGTGCTTAACAGCTCCGGTTTTAGAGGTAGATTCTATACTCAAAAAGCTACGATCCGTGAACATTAATAAAGGGGCTGGTCCCGATGGAATTCCACCTTTTTTTGTTAATGCTTGTGCACCTGCACTGGCCTATCCACTACAAATTATTTACAATACATCCCTAGCCACAGGAACCTTCCCGCAGATGTGGAAAAAAGCTAAAGTTGTTCCAGTGTACAAATCAGATAAAAAGGATATAATTTCTAACTATAGACCTATATCAATCCTTTCCTCGTTTGCAAAGATTTTCGAATCGTTAATCTGTCCCTATATCCAGCGGCATTTAAGGTTGTACTTAAGCGACCACCAGCACGGTTTTGTCACATCGAGGTCTACTAGCACAAACTTATTAACTTTCACAGAATCCTTAGTACAAACTATTGATGCGAGTGACCAATATGACGTGATATATACAGATTTTAGCAAAGCCTTCGATCGAATCTCTCATACCATATTAATAAAGAAACTCTCCGCATATGGAATCACCGGGCACTTATTGAAGTGGCTAAAATCATACGTAACAGATAGAGAATTTTATGTTGTGGCAAATGGTTATCAATCTGATATCAAATTCATTACATCTGGAGTTCCGCAAGGTTCACACCTGGCTCCTGTACTGTTTAATTTCTTCATAAATGATCTGCCTTGTTGGTTTCGCTTTTCAGAATGTTACTTGTATGCAGACGACTTGAAAATTGCCAGAAGAATAAAATCATTTGCTGATACACAGTTCTTGCAAGATGATCTTAATCGACTTGTAGAATGGTGCAGAGTTAATCAAATGGAACTGAATTTCAAAAAATGTTACCACATAAAATTCTCTAGGAAATTACATTATGTGAATTCTGACTACTTCTTAGATAATAATAAAATACAGGAGGTGGAAACATTCAGGGACCTAGGGGTCATCTTTGATAAAAAAGTTACATTTATTCCACACATTGAATTTATAATAAAAAAGGCAAATAAAATGCTAGGGTTTGTAATAAGAAATACCAAGGCTTTCAAAAAGAGTGGTTCAAAAATATTGCTATACAATAGCTTAGTGCGGAGTATCCTGGAATACTGCAGTGTTGTTTGGAGACCACATTTTGCTTCACATATGCTACGACTAGAAAGAGTTCAGAAGCGATTTTTGTGGCATCTAACATATTCTAATGGGCAATGTAAGCAACTCTCCACTTACAATGACCGCCTGCAGCATTTCAGGATGCACAGACTTACGTGCCGAAATGACCTGGCTGATGCGCTCTTTCTTTATAAACTGGTCAGAAATAAAATCGATTGCCCTAATTTGTTGGCTCGAGTAAGATTTTCTGCGCCTTCCCGATATCCTCGGAACAAAATTACACCTCTCTGTCCTCCTCTGCGAAGAACTGTCCTTGGTGCAAATTCACCAATACCAAGGCTCTGCAAAATCTTGAACAGTTGCAGTGATATATTAGACTTCCATAATGACAGTGTTGGTAAATTTTATAAAAATTGTATCGAGCATTTCGCAAAATAATAATAAAATTTAGTGTATAACTTAGTTTTTGTAAATTTAGTATACCGTTCAGTTAAACTTTTTATGTGACGTCATTTCTGTTATTTTTAGTTATATCTTTTATTTTAATGTATTGATCATCATTTTTGTGCATGTGGAACTAGCCTGTAAGAAATTGTTGCACTTAGAATTTGTGTAGTATCTTTCCCATATAAATTGTACTGGTGTAAACAATTGTTGGCTAGTCAAATAAATAAATAAATAAATAAATTTGTTATGTAACTCAAAAGTCTATCTTAGTTTCTACTCACGTTACTGGAATTGTGTCTTAGTAGGCAAAATAATATGTATGTCTAGGCCGGCAACGCGCAAATTTAAAGGATGCATTACTAACTTTAAGCAAAAGGAATTCGCATTGGTACTTCGTAAATCTTATTCTTTTTTTTTATTTCACCGAATGACGAGCATACCGTTCGCCTGATGGTAAGCGATACGACCACCTATAAACAGTAGCAACATCATCCAACACCCTGAGTTACAAATTATTGTGTGGCATTCCACTGCACTCGTCATCCTGAGACATAAGATGTTAAGTCTCATTATGTCCAGTAGTTACACTGGCTACAGTGTCCTACAAAACCAAACACAATAATGCATGCACACTGCTGCTTGAGGGTAGAAATAGACATTGCGGTGGTACCCACCCAGACGGACTCTTACATATGCATCTGCCACTAGTTATTCACTTTACAAACAACAATAAATGCAACAACAAGCTTTGGATTCGCGGTTCTGTTAGTGAGTACTCTTATCGAGCCGGCCCACTGTAACTGGACAGAAATATGTGCAAATATAATGTAGTCTTTCTCTACTTTGAGGAAGGGTGATTTTTCAACTTCTATTTATTATTTACAGATGTCCAGACCTCAGCTCGCCGAAATCCAGTCCAGACAGGACTTTATTGATGGACTCCTTGATGACTTCCCGAGGAAGGCAGTTGAGGTACCGAAGATGGAGCATGATTAATTATCACACTCTTCAACCAAATTGATAGAAGATGCCAAAAGTTTTTTTACTTGTTTTTGTAATAAATTGTTATTGGTTTTGGAATTTTATGATATTTATTGAACACTTTTTTATTCACAAAATCTACGATCATTTTACATTTTTTTTTATAAATGTTAAGGGTCCGATAACCGATTTATACAGAAACAGATCGACGGCTCCGAAGAACAAAGTCGTATATGCAAAATGTTAGCTTTTCAGTAGAGCGCTTTGAAAATCGTTAGTTTGTATTCATGTGCGAATTAGTGCTATTTTCACACATTAAGTTCAAAGTTGTTACTGAACCCTATAGAATATAATGTTTTGTTCACTATAACTTGTGATTTTCACAATTAACTTAGTCTTTCAAAACGCTCTACTGAAAAGCTTCATTTTGCATATACGACTTTGTTCTTCGGAGCCGTCGAGATGTTCTCCGTTCATTAAATCGCCGTTCACTATTTTCGCTTCTCAAATCTCCTTCTCAACCTTCCTATCTATCTCTCCACTTCCAGTACCTCGGTGGTAACCACAACAAGAATCTTCGCTCCTCAAATAATCTTCTCCTTAAATGTCCTCTACATACCTCTGATTTCATCCACTCTTCTTTCCACGTTCAATCCATTCTTCTGTGGAACGCGCTCTCTTCTGAAATAAGATCCATCACTACGCGGGCTGGTTTTAAAACAAGGGTTCGGAGAATGCTCCTTGATAGTTTGGCAGAATCTTCTCAACAGGGCAGCTAGTATTATATATTTAATATATGTATGTATGTATGTATATATATATATATTATATATATTTATGTTAGGTACCACTATACTTTGTTTTTTCTTTTTCATTTGTTATTTTATAATATTATGTATGTATCATGTTTATATATATTATTAGTCTTTATTATAATAATGTTTTGTCCACTACTTTCTCACGTTGTGTACACCTACCTTGTTTTGTCTCTTCACCACCCAAAGGTTGACTGGTAGAAAATGCCTTCGGCATTAAGTCCGCCTTTATACTCTATATACAGTGTTAATAAATAATAATAAATAAATAAATCCATAAAGTACATATATTTCAATGTCGAACATTCGCGTGAAAATAAATCATCATCTAGTTTTTTAGAAACCGACAAGCTATTTAAAACCGTACAATCTCATTCATATGTGTTCAGGTTTCACCTTTTAATACAGTGTAAAAGCAAGTGGATTTATAATAATCCGTTTTCCGAAACACTTGTTGCCTCAGAAACACACTAGAGAAGAAAATCACGGCGCGTTGCATCTGCTTCCGCGCGTTCTGCATATGAATTTTATGTTCTAATTACACTTTGCCATAGTTGTATTGCTGCCATCCTGAAGTCTTGAGTTCGAGTTACAGATGGGGTAATTGATATTTCTGATTAACAGCTGATCCCAATACGCTAGAGTTTTGGTTGGTATGCCGTGCGGTGTACATAGGTTAGGGACTCGGCCCGGCGGTCGCCCGACGTTTTCCATCTCTCCGGGCGGCTCAACGTCAGGTCGTAAGGCACGGTGAACCCAACATAACCGCTCAGTCGTTCCCCTTAAACACTGGGCGGTAGTAATAATTCACTTTCTCCGCGTAAATTAAAAAAAAAATCCCAATACGCTATCCTAACCACTACGCGTTCATAGTTTTTTATACGATAAGATAAGATAAGATAAGATAAGATAATTTTTATTTGTTTTAACATGAGTATACATACGCACATGAGTATGCAAGATGTTTCATAATTACAGAAGAGACATCATGTTTAGCCGCAGCAGCGGCGTACAAATATCACACAGAATCAATTTTAATAGTATTTACGTCACACATTAACTTTTAAAATTATTCATTATTTTTATAAGGTCATTAATGTAGTAGTATAATTATTAGGTACGTCCTGGCATTATAAACTTATTCACATACATGTCAAATTACATTATTAATATAGTTACATTTATTGTTCAATTATTATTACAATATTATGTCAAAGTAAATTTATTCCGTTTATTATTTATAATTTAGATATTTAAACAGAAACAATAAAAGTCCTATTAATAACAGTAGTTAACGGAACAGTCAATCAATTAAAAATATATATTATCATTAATAAATTCGTCAATACTATAGTAAGCTTTATCTGCAAGAAATGTTTTTAGTTTTTTTTTAAATATTTCAGTATTTTGTTCTCTCCAAGGTCTTGGAATTTTATTAAATATTTTAGGAGCCATACAGAATATGCTGTTACTCATTAAAGCGGTTTTGGATGAGTGCAGATAGAGTTTACTGTTATCCCGCCTATTTCGAATGACTACATCAGACATTCGTCTAAATAAATTGGGGTTGGTTCTTACAAATATTGCACTTTCAAATATGTAAATGGAAGGAAGCGTTAAAATTTTAAAGTTTTGAAAGTATGTTTTACAACTGTCGGTAACTTTTAATTTGAACATGGTTCTTAAGCATCGTTTTTGTGCCTTGAATATTAATTCTTTATTTGTCGAGTTACCCCAAAATATAACACCATATCTAAGATTCGAGGAAACTAATCCATGGTATGCCGTAAGAAGAGCATCAACACTTATTACAGGAACTAGTTTAAGTATTGCATAAGTGGAGATACTAATCTTTTTTATTAATGCTTCCGTGTGTGCTTTCCAATTTAATTTTTTATCTATTATTACCCCTAAAAATTTGGCATTGTCAACTTCGTTAATCCTTATTTTATTGTAATGTGTATTAAGATTAGACATAGTAGATCCTCTTTGTGTGAAATGCATTATATTAGTTTTGTCAAGATTAATTATTAAATTATTGTTTTCTAGCCAAGTTATCATTGATATTAAAGAATTATACTACGGTTAATACGGTCACGGCAATTTGCCCTCTTCACCTCATGGTAAGGTGACAGAAAACATCGTGAGGAAACCTGCATACCAGAGAAGTTCTCCAAATTTCGAAGGTATGTGAAGTCTGCCAACCCACACTAGACCAACGTGGTGGACTAAGGCCTTAACCCTCTCAGCTGTAGAGGAAGCCCGTACTCAGCAGTGGGCAGTGTATAATACAGGGCTGGTATGGTATGGTACCTGATGGTAAGAGAATCCAGGTAGAGTATGGACTGACGAGCGAAGACTATCCCTCGTCAAATTATGTAGGCCTATGTTTGAAAGACAGGTGGAGTGACGAAAGGTCGCTGGCAGAAGCTGCATGCAAAAGACTGAAGACCGGGTATAATGGCGCGTATTGGATGAGACCTATGTCCAGCAGTGTGCTAAAATATAGGCTGATGATGATGATGTTTGAAACCGGATATACACTGATCATGGAACGCATACTGACGTCGGTCACTATGGCGGATGTTACACCTTCGGTGGTAACTGTTCGGATGGCTACAAATGTCCTACGACTAGCTAATTAAATCTTCATCAAACTTTATTCTGATTGGTCCATTTTCACTTTGGATTAGACTGTAGCGACAAAGATCGTTTGTAGGTATTGGGCTACAGGTTTCAAATAAACTAGGCTTGAGTAAGATTTTTTAATAGTGGAGCAAAAGGAATACGCTAGTTGTATGTTACCGAGAGAACAAAACAGACGACTGACAGAGTCAAGAACACTAATTCCTTTTTAAATGTAAACGAACACAAAGGCCATTACGAACATTTAAACCTCTGTTGTACAATTTACTTTTTACCAATAAGAATCAGCTACAAGGGATATTATAACTAGTTTTACCCGTTGCTTCATAAAAATAGCCTACTGTGACGATATGTTGGTCTTTGCTACCATTGTTTCTTGGTTACCCTTGGGTTGAAAGTTATTCTAAAAAAGTTAATATGATATTATGTTACCATCTACCCTCTTGACATAGCAAAATCACCGAGAAAAACACTGGAGCCATTTTTAAAAGAAGAAGATCATCAAATTCACATCCCAAAATCACTCAACCATATTAGGTTTGAAAATTTTCATGTAAAAAAGCAATTTGCAAGGTCTTACACGTTCGGCGCTACAACGTTTAATGACGTCATTTAATTCAAATGAAATCAACATGACGTCTAATCACGTCTACCGTAAATGTGCATTCTATGTATGGGTAAATGTGTCACTTATAGATTGACTTGTGTGGCGTTGGGCGGAACATGTTGATAAACCCAGGTTTCTCATAAATCTAGATAAACGTCAGTAAATATTAAAAACAATCCTAGCCAAGATGCAGAGATTACAGAAGAAAAATATCTTACGTCTCATTTTAACTGCCTATTAGATATAAGGAAAAAGAGTTAATTCGTTTAGTCGACACTCGACTTCTTGGTAACTCAATTATTTTATTTGGTGACGTTTTATTAGTTGACCTGGCTTTCTTAGTGGATGTAGGTTTATTGTTCTTTTATTGAGCAGTAAAAGCTTTGTTTTAACCGACTTCAAAATAAAAGGTTCTCGATTCTAATACGACTTAATGATTAGCATTATCATTGTTCATTTATCCAGTTATATTTTTATTATCGCATTGAATGACGAGACGAGCATGCCGTTCGCCTGATGGTAAGCGATACGACCACCCACAAACAGTAGCAACATCATTCAGCACGTTGAGTTACAAAGTACTTTGTGGCATTCCACTGCACTCGTTATCCTGAGACATAAGATGTTAAGTCTCATTATGTCTAGTAGTTACACTGGCTACAATGTCCTTCAAGTCGAAACATAACAGTGCATGCACACTGCTGCTTGGTGGTAGAAATAGACATTGCGGAGGTACCTACCCAGACGGACTCTTACATATGTGAGACCTACCACCAGTAGAAACAAATTATTAACATAAAACATATTATTATGTATTAAAAACATATATCAACACGACTTTTCACATTTCAAGGTGTTTAGAGGTGTTATCCTATGTAACAGCGAACCTGAAAAACTCGTAACTCTTTTATATAATTAATCAGCTCAAAATTCCAGACTACTGAGTCAAAATCACAAATGTTAATAACAATTACATCCAGGCAAATAAAAATGCAAACGTAGACAAATATTCTATTTCTGTGCAAGAACAAAACTGTTCTGTTCTGTTGCATGTATTGAAAGGTTTCCTTCGCCTCAATTCCAATTGCTAGCCAATTTCACGGCACATTGGCTATACATGTAGTCCTATACCATGTTACCACCTAGAATTAATAGGACAATGATTTGCATCAGTGAACTTGTCCGCTTGGTAGGATTCGTGTTAGATCGAATGAGCTTTAGCTCGCCACATTTCGGATAGGCGTTTTTTGTGGATGAATTGTAATGTCGGTGCCTCGGTGGTGTAATTGTATTACGGCACGACGACAAAGCTGAGGTTTCGGGTTCAATCCCCGGGTCGGGCAAGTGATATTGGATATTTTAAACAGTATTAGCGCAGTCTGGAACTTGTGCCCGATATGGCGATAGGCTCCCCTATTACATAATGGGACGGAATACGCACGGCGAAAAGTGGGTGCATTAATTGCGCCTCTGCCTACCCTTTCGGGCATATATGGCATGAATGTGTGTGTGTATAAACTACATGCTTATTAATGTACAACTCAGCATTAAAATCTGTGAGTAAACAATAAATCACGCCTTTTTTTCTACCCTTAGGATAGAGTTTTTTTCCAAATTTACATAGGACCAATTTCGAGATATACCCCATCCAATAAAAAAAGAATTATTAAAATCGGGCTACTCTGTAAAAAGTTATGCGTGGTTGTACATATAAAAAAATATACACGTTGAATTGAGAACCTTCCTCCGTTTTTTATTTCGGTCGGTTGAAAAATATAAGATACCAAGTAATCTAAGGTAATATAATCAGAAAATAAAAAAAGTCATATGTGTATTCTTTGTGAATTATCGCTTGCTCTAACGGTGAAGGAAAACATCGTGAGGAAACCTGCATACCTGAGAAGTTCTCTATAAGAACTTCGAAGGTATGTGAAGTCTTCCAAACCGCAACAGGCCAGCTTGGTGGACTAAGGCCTAACCCCTCTCAGTAGTATAGGAGGCCGTGCTTAGCAGCGGGCAGTATTTATTACAGGGTTGATATGGTATGGTTGGTATAGCGATTAATTGTTTTAAATATTGCACAAATCGTTCAAAACTATTCTTGTCATTTTAAAATCACGCGGAATATTTTTCTCTAACATTTTTAGTATAATGATTAGTTCAAAACAGTTTTTTGTAGATTAGATTTTGGAGTTATAAAAACATTTATACATACAACTTTTATATCAATTCACGAATGTTAAAATAACTTTTTGAAATCATAAGCCATCATGGAGTCTTCATTAAAACTGTATTTTTAAGTAAGAAGGTTAAAGTTATAAACAAGCTCACAAAGTCTTAGAAATTGTTTTGTTTTCAGTTAAGGCTTTGGAGCTATAAAAAAATCATTTGCACGCACTTCTTTCATCTCAGCGAATTTTAATGCAGTTACTTTCAAAGTTGGTGTGGGATGTTGACTTGCAAATTTTGAAGTTTCGCGTGGCACCAGGTATTGTTAAGTGACGGTACACAAGAATTACGGACCAGCTTTGGATGGTGGGTTCGATGCACGTGTCAGCTTCAAGGAAGATCGTGACTTGGATTCGATTCTTGCGTCGAATGTTTTCGTCATTCCAATTTGTTCGTTGAGGGTTTTCAAGTTATTATATATAGGAAAAAAATACTTAATGAAATACGAATTTCGTACAGTGGTTTAAGGCTGCCATATCCCAAAACACCTTCTTTTCTATTCAATTTTAAACCAAGAAATAATCAACATTTCGGTCCGAGAAAAATATATGTTATAGTTAAATAATCATTCTACATTGGTGTGGATTCCAAAACACGATACTTACAACTTCGCTCGATCATAAAAAAATCACGAAAACAGAGAAAATTCGGATTTTATTTTTAAAAATTAATTATAGTATATTAAACAATTACTTTAAAAATATAAGTCAATAAAAGGGTAATAACATTTAGCAGATTGCTATGCAAAAAAATTTTCACAAAAGTAATTCGCACTTTTCAAAATTCAAAAAAACACGAATTTTTTAACAATTCTGCACAACGCGTCTCGTTTCAGATGCGCCCGAGGCGCCGTGGAGGTCGGACCTACGTCAATTTTTCGCGCTTGCTGCCACTAATTTATCGAAGTATTTGACAGCTTTTGTTTATAGTTGGACCGCGTTATGTAGAAAAGGAACCAATTACTTTTGAACAACAATTATGGATTCTTATTTGTAATAGATGGATTTTTCTATGAATCTTTCCTATTCTTTTTCTTTCTTCTTTAAACACGTTGTCATACTTGTTTCAACTCTTGTTTGTTTTTGCTGAATAGTAAAGGATCACATTTGAATTTATTGCGTGTAAAATATTAAAATAATATATTTGGATAATATTTTGGCATTATACATACAAAGGAAAATAATGTAAACAAAGAAAAATGTACTTTATTGTAAAAAAAGCGTGGGATGCATGGTGTCAATACATATAAATATTTTATTGAAAGATAATATGAGTAGAAGGATTATCATTTTGATAATATCTTAAAAAGCACCCCACGCTTTTTTTACAATAAAATAAGTACATCTTTTTCTTATTTGCACTATTCTTAATTCAAATTTATTGAAATTTATTTTCTATTTTTAGTTGGATTTCCTATAAAACATGTTTTTTAGTTTTTTTTTTCTAACTGTTATTTATTTTTCATTTTTTAGTCTTGTTCTACTATTGTCCAACAGATGTCACTAAAAACAAGTAAGATTATTTTTTTACATAAGAGTAGCCAGTTTAGTTATAACTCTACTATGGTCCAACAGATGTCAAAAAAAAAATTAGCTATCATTTACGTATTCATTTTGAATATTTATTCATTATTAGTTGGATTTCTATAAAATAGTGTTTTTGTTTAAAATATTGAATTGTCTTCGGTTCTTGATAAATATGCCAAATTTTCATCCGACGTTTTGAAGGCGGTCAAAATCATGTTCAAAGTTTCTGTTACATAGATACATTTAAACGTACGTTACATAGCTTAATTTAAATTTATTTTCTATTTTTAGATGGATTTTCTATAAGGCTTGTTTTTTGTTTTTTATTTGCTATTTAATATTAAGTATAGAAGATCATAGTACAGAATAACACAGAGCCAGCTACCTTATTATTGATACAAGTAAATCCTAATTATTGCGATATCAATATCGGTATTTTTAAGTTCTTCATTTGGTCCAGTAGCCCACATTTTCTTGAAAAAATCCCGGTTTGGGTCCCCTAAATTAAGTATCTGCTTATAAATATGCATACGAGCTCTGCAGACCCTGGAGGTATCGGTATAGGCTTCTTTGTGTAACATCTATAAAGCAGTACTAGAACCCGGTGTGTCTGTACATAGAAAGAAAAATAAAATAAGGGGACTACTAAATAATAGAACACAAATCACCGTTTTTTTATTTCATTCTTTTCTCGCTGTTTGTCTGCGTATCTGTTTTTCTGTTTATTTGTTAGCGCACATCTACGACACTTCTAAACGGATATCTATGAAATGGTATGGAGATAGCTTGAGACCCTGGGTAGAGCATAGGTATACTTTTTAACCTATAAAAATTATTTTATGCGGGCGACGCTGCCAGGAAACAACAATAAGATAGTATGAGTCACAATAGTACATACTAATACAAAATAATAAGTTATTTTCAGGATTTTACGGCAATTTGGACTTGACTACAATTTATATGAAGACCATAGGGGAGACCGGGGATGGTTGGCGATAGGGGCAGGATGAATAATCGTCAATAACTCGAGCTATTTTAAAGTATTGCGTTGCCCTGATATACACGAAAAACCGTTAACTGTTTACGAATCTTCACCCCAAACGCGGCACCGCGGGCGTACGTAATCCGGGAGAAAAAACGATTTATCGAAAAATGATACCTATGAGTAATTCTTGACCTCTTAATATTATTTGTATGGAAGCCTTTATACTCGATGCTATGTACTTTCAAGCAATTTAAAGTAAGAGTTTGGTTATTGATGTTCATTTTAGTGTAATTTTTTTTATATTTCAACACAGTTTTGAGGTACTTACATGTGGTTGAAATTTAAAAAAGTTGTTTGGGGCTGGTAGACAAACTTTGTATTGGGGCTAGTTGACTACCTAAAAAATGTACTACGAAATAATCGAAATATTCTTCACATGGAATAAAGTGAGTTATTTGTCAAATTTATCAAAAGTTTGTTATTTTGAACTCATGTGGATTTACAAAATAACAACTCATCGAAACAGTTAACTATCTGCTGGTGGTAGGATTTTTGTTTCCGCCCAAGTAACGAATATCGTACAAAAAGTGACAAATTATATGTAAATTACGTAAATGTTACTGACAATTTGTCTCAATAAGGCACATTGATAATAGTACATAAGTATTTGTTGTGTTTTATTTTATTTTACTGCCGTATTTTATACCAATCACTTTGTAGGTCAATTTACCCCAAGTGAATAGTCCACCAACCCCTGGCGTGGGGTAGGTTGACATGATTTTCTTGTTCCACAAAACGGCTTTTGTACATTATGTTATAAACAATCGCGAGGTTTTTGGTATTTATTTCGAAAGCTTATTAGTTTACCTATCGAACCTATAGGATTTTTTGGCATTGTATATTAAAACAAAAAAATTATAAGCGTCCAAGCCGAAAATTGGTCAACTATCCCCGGTCTCCCCTACTATTATGATTTGAAAAAATACTGTCTGACATATTTATAGGTATGTGGAGTAAATTTTTCAGATGGGACAGCAAAGTCAATATTTTCTATACAGTTCAAACTTTAAAGTAGGTAGTAAACAAATACGAAATATCATTTAAAAAATCGCGATAAAATAAAAAAATGGTTTTATTTCAATGTCTTACCAAGATATTTTGTATGTCGGGTAATTCCTTTTTATTGATCTCATTGAGGGTGTCTGAATATATAACGTCGCGTAAGATAAAATAATAACCGTGAAAAATCCATTTGAGTTGTCAGACTGGTAGTAGTCGCAAGAGTTGGGTATATAATAAGGCTGTCAAATCATATGAAGCAACTACTTCGGCGCAGTTCAATACTAAGTAGTAACTATTGCGGTTTTCATATCGGTCAGTGCTTAGTTGAGCGGTTACTATGTTAACCATTCCATATTCGCGTCTTCCCCGGCGAACAAGACGTCACTTTTCATTCAGTGGAAATCGTCTTTACGCGCCTACCCATAGGGTTCTAATAAAAAAATCTGAAATGACACCTGTCAAACTCGGAATACTGAAAGGGTTTCGGGTTTAAACTTGAGGTCATATTCAGGTTACTAGACTAGTCGATTATTATAGTTAATATTGGTTAAGTAATTGTCTCAATCACCAATATTATGTCACAATAACTAAAGATAATAATGAATCATGATTCATTCACCACGTCAAGACGTGGTATTGTACTCTGCGAACATTTGATTACGTAATCATTGATCAACGAACAATAAATCGTGACATCAAGACATAATTCATAGGTAACTTTTATTATGTATGCCTACGTATATGCCTATTTCTACCTGCGACATACATATGTTTGGATAGTACTCCCAAAAGTTAGAAATTCGCAATAAATCGTATAATTTTAAAGTCCTCCAATTTTGAGATGTATGTAATTTTATTTTGCTTAAAAACTACATCTACACTTATCTATACTAATATTATAAAGAGGAAAGATTCAATTGTATGTTTGTTGGCATTGAATAGGCTCCGAAACTGCTGGACCGATTTGAAAAACTCTTTCATCAATATAAAGGTCCATTATCCCAGGGATTATAAAGCGGGACTTTTATCCCAGAAATCATTCACGCGGACGAAGCCGCGAGCAGAAGTCTAGTTTAAAATATATTAGCTATCGATGGAGGGGTCTAATTTTTTTTTATGGATTCAAGATCCATATTTTTGTCCTTTTAATATTCGTATAGTTTGAGCCGTGTTAGATTTTGAGGCCTAGCACCCATAAAAAAGCGGACATCTTTTGTCGTAAAACAAACTGCTTCACTATCGTTTAATTGTTTATTGTGACGTAGTCGCGGCTCATCGGTGTCAAGCGAGTTCATTTGAAATTCAACATCGCGGCACCTGACGCGCCGGTACATTAGACAGCTGTAAATGCCAACAGCGCTCAGATATCCTAGCCTTAAGATTCAGACGTGGATTCTTACATAATATGGTATTACATTTGTGGTAATACACGAGTACTAAAAAGCATTTTGCACACGGAGCCAAGCGTATTGTCAAAATTGATTAGTTCAAATTTAACTTAAATTTATTGTTGTACATTTAGATTTAATAGATTTTTTTTCTTCTACTTGTGGAAGCTTGTAATTGGCATATAGTTATTTAAGTTAACACTTATGTTGTAAAAATAGCCGTAAGCTCCCCGAATAACACAAAATAAAAAAAAAGACGTGTGGCACTCGGAGAATGCCGCGGTAAAGCTATTGCATAGCATTTTTTATCAACTTATGTAATTATAATTATTTATTTATTTTATTTATGCAGTATTTTTTATTTTCCTTTGTTTTTCTTTGATATTAATTCAACTTTTTGAGCGTGGTGACCGATAAGAAAACATTTTTTTTTCTTTTATTAAATAAATGAGAAGTTAGTATTGTTCAAAATATTTTTATTATCTTACAATACATGTAGGTTATTCAGGAATATTTATTATTGAAACTATAGGTTTATGGTAACTGAAATAAGAAACATAAGTTTGAGATTCACCACGCTCAAAAAGTTGAATTAATATAAAAAAAAACAAAGGAAAATAAAAAATACTGCATAAATAAAACAAATAAATAATTATAATTACATAAGTTGATAAAAAATGCTATGCAATAGCTTTACCGCGGCGGTCTCCAAGTGCCACACGTCTTTTTTTCTATACTTGCCCTGTGAAACCAGCCAGTAACAATAAAGAACTGGCCGTAAAAGTGACATTCGAAATTCAAATAAAATATCACCGCTGTGCCGGTCGGAGTGGGGAGTGTTAGGTTATTTTCGTTACGTAATTTCTGGATTCGGTCTCCACGCTCAAGACTCGCGATAGAAGCTATGCAATAGCTTAATAAATAAAATAATATGAGAGACCTACCACCAGTAAAAACGGAAAACACAGTTATCAAGAAACCCATTTCCCAAGAAACTCACCGCTATGGTTCACTATCAATCTTTGCAAAATCATCTCGATTTATTTGTATGTGAAAGAGAAACGCAGTACCTACAACCGCACTTCCCATGTATACTACGAAAGATAGGTGATGTTTTTCTCTCGAGAAGTTACCTAAAAATACTTCTAGTATTACGTCTAAATAAGTGGCAATAACGTTGAGATTACATTTGGATAACCGCAAAAGGAAAACAGGAAAATAACAGCAATATCGGGATTACTTATGTATTCGCGAACTGTGGTTTGATGTACTGAAATTAAAGAACTAACATTTCATTATTATATGGTCTTTTAGAGAGGGAATAATACCATTTTTTTTATTGCTACTGAATGTCAAGACGATCTTGCAGCTCGTCTGCTGGTAAGCAATAAGACCACCCATAACGACCACCCAATTTTAATAAAAAAAATTATTGATCGTGTTGAATTTGCTCTAGTACTTTTTTGTGCATACATTTTTATATATGTAGCTTAACCGCCCCCTACCTTTTAAATATTAGTCTACTTGCGAAAACTTGTAAATGGCCTTCATTTACTTATTTTGTAGTATGATTCATTACGTTTACGCGAATTTACATACACATTGAATATATTTATATTTTATTTTTCTCCCGACGTTTCGAAGGCTTTGCAGCACTTCGTGGACACGGGGAGTTTATGTTGTATTAATATTGTACACGCTTTAAGTTTTCCGTAAAAAATAATAATAATGAACAGTAGCAAAACCACACATAACTGTAAACGAAGCACTACGTGGTACTCCACTGCGCTTGTTACCCTGAGACTTATTTAAATGTTACGTCATATGCCCAATAATTACAATAAATTCAAAACTTTTGTCGTCTCCGATATTTTCTTTTATATGGACTGCCGAGACGAAGGTCTGCAGATTCAAAATCCAAGATTTACAACTCAAATTTATCGAAGTTACATGTGTATTGTTCTTCAATTATCGTTCGCTTTAACGGCGAGGGAAAATATAGTGAGGAAACCTACATACCTTTATTTTTTTTTGTACGGCCATCTTCGGCGCATTAGGGACGGCTGCGGGCTTCCTCCGACTCACGTCTAAGTTGTCGACCGCAACCGCCCCTGTGCGTACCGCTGTTGCGGTCCTTTCCCTATTGTTGCGGGGGCTCAGAAGCCCCCGTACACCGCAGGACGCCCTATTGATGTCCGAGGCAGCGTGAGACACGCTGCCGTCCATCACGGGGGTCACAGGAGTTGGCTAGACTAATAGGTGGGCGGACCTTCCCGCCCACCCGTGACCCCCGGAGTGACTATTAGTCGCCTTTTACGACGGGCAGGGGATACTACCTGAGAATTATCCATAAGAATTTCCGAGGTATTTAAATCTGCCAACCAGCATTAGGCCAGCGTATTGGACTAAGTCCTCCCCTCTGATTAGCGGAGGCCCGTGCTCAGCAGTATATACAAGGTTAGTATTGTTATTATAAAAGCCTGCGAAATAACAAATGACTCACGTTTTATTAGCGTCTTCCACCCTTAAACACCCTTATTTTGAAAATAACAAGGGAGCGCTACGGGCGTAACTGCGAAGTATTATGACTCGACGGTTATAGTGAACGGTTGAGGCAGAGTTCACTGGCTAACATCTGGTGTCTCAGCGCGATGAAAGTAAGGTGTCAGTACTTTTAAATTACGTTTTGGATTTTACGCTATGCACAATGCTAATACGACGATAGGCTGGTTGGGAATGGAACGGTCTGCCGAAACAATGTCCGGAGGTTCGAAACCCAAGGCACACACCTGACTTTTCGAAGTTACGTGTGTATTGTTTATCAATTATCATTCGCTGTAACGGTGAAGGAAAACATCGTGAGGAAACCTGCATACCTTAGAAGTTCTTTATAAGAATTTCGAAGGTATGTGAAGTCTACCAACCCGCACTAGGCCAGCGTGGTGGACTAAGGCCTTAAACCCTCTCAGTAGTAGAGGAGGCCCGTGCCCAGCAGTGGGACAGTATTTACTACAGGGCTGGTATTATTTATTATACAATGTTAAAATACTGACGAGAGATGATTTCTCCTTGCCAGTCAACACTATTATGTCGACCTTTTTAATCTGATTTTCTCGTGTGTTTATATTAATATGTATTACTCGCTTTTGCCCGCGGCTCCGCCCTCGTTAAAAAGCTTTCTAGGATAAAAGACCCGCTTTATATTTTCCCGGGACAAAGTAGCTTGTGTTATCCCGGACATTGTCTACCCGTGTGCCAAATTTCATCGAAATCCGTTCAGTAGTTTTTGGGTGAAAGAGTAACAAACTTCCATACATCACGTTTATAATGTTAGTAGGATTTTTATTTGAGGCTTTTCATTCATACATCATTAGGGATGACGTTGGTGATAAGACAATTGTATCCACCCGAATACGACGTCAGTACAGAAGGTGTAACCACCATTGTAGCCCACGTAAGTACTCCACGTAAGCGCGTTACAGGATCAGCCTGTATCTATATTTACACACGGTATAATCTTTAATCATCTCTTGTCAGCAGACACTCGATATGGGGGCTTAGGCTGTGAAAAAAAAACACGATGCGTCTCCGCTTCGTTTTATTGTGATTGGTTGAGAGACTGACGTATCGGTATTTTGATGTTTGTGATTGTACGAGAGACCGATACGTCAGTCTCTCAACCAATCACAATAAAACGAAGCGGAGACGCATCGTGTTTATTTTTCACGTCCTAAGCCCTCTGTATCCCGTTCCACTCACCTTCATATGCAGTAGGGCAACTTTGCCGAATAGAAAAAGTCATGATGTCTACCATTCAGCAAGCCCTCGCCATTCAATTGTAAAATACCCACCATTTTAGAATGTTTCAAAAACAACGCTAAAAGAAAAACCAACGCTACCAACGATATTTATAAACGCTTTTATCCGAGAACACATCTGGTGTGGAATTGGAACAGCATTCCCGGCTTGGTGTACAAGGATTATTTTAAAGCTTATTTTAATGGCCCCTATTGAGAAAAGTTATGTGCAAACAGTACTGTGATAATGCATGAAGAAATGTTTTGTGTATACGGGTGAAAATATGTGAGAAAACGCAATAGGTTGAATATTATTTAGGGTTGAAGGGCTAAAGCGGCATTAGGTAATATATAGTGTTCAGACTTAACACGTTTAGACCTTTACACGTGTATTGGAATATCTTGTTTTTTATGTAAAATACTTTGGTATATCTCGGTTAATAAATTGTAAGGGTATAGAAGCATAATTTAAATTATCGCACACAGATATATATCACGCTTTTGTCCCTGAAAGGGTATGCAGAGGTGCAACCAGGACACCCACTTTTCGCCTAGTGATCCGTCTCACGATGTGATTGTGGTTGTGATGAGCCTATCGCCATATCAGGCACAAATTCCACACTCCGGGCTGATACTGAGCAAAGATACCCAATATCACACACACACACACACACACACTCAAGCCTGTTATCTCCGAAGGGGTAGGCAGAGGCGCAACTGGTGCATCCACTTTTCGCCGTCATTCCGTCCCATGATGTGATAGGGGGCGAGCCTATCGCCATATCGGGCACAAATTCCAGACTCCGGGCTGATACTGAATAGAAAAACTCAATATCACTTTGCCCGACCCGGGGATCGAACCCGAGACCTCAGCTTTGAAGTCATACTGTAATACAACTACGCCACCGAGGCAGTCTATATAATATAAAAGTGATCCATTATAGGCAATATCACTTTGCCTATAATAGATCTCCGAGCGATGTCGTGCCGCACACGCATTACATATACGCCACCAACGCAGTCGAGGTATAATTTATCATGTTACTAGCTTTTGCCCGCGGCTCCGCCCGCATTAAAAAGTTTTTCCGGGATAAAAGTCCCGGTTTATATTTTCCCGGGATAAAAAGTAGCCTATGTGTTAATCCAGGACATGATCTACCCGTGTGCCAAATTTCATCGAAATCCGTCCAGTAGTTTTTGCGTGAAAGAGGAACAAACATCCTTACATCCTTACATCCATACATCCATACATCCAAACATCCAAACATCCATACATTCTTACAAACTTTCGCCTTTATAATATTAGTAGGATTAGTAGGATTATAAAAACTGCAACGGTATTGATTTAAATATGTACGACTGATTTTACAGAAATACTTTCACAAAAAATATCACCAAGCGACCGACCAGCATGAATCAACTGACTCGAAATGTTTTTTTTTTAACGCGGACCTATCGGCCAGTATTTTGACGAGAGTCGGCTTTTCTGGCCACAACGGACTTTAGGGTGAACGCTTGAGGCGCTCGCAACCCCAAACGTTCTATGCTTTTATAGCAAAAATGGTAGATCACGTCATAAATACCCTCACAAAAAATATTTTTGCTCCAACAATATTATAACTTAAATATGACGATAGTCAAATTACACTTAATTAATAATTACACGAGTAGAGCTGTGGAGAAAATCTTAATACTATGATAAGATATATGACCTACCATCAAGATTAGGGTATAAAAAGTGTATCTGAACATTCAGCTATAAATCCAGATCCGAAATGCAGCAGAAAAAGGGTGCACTGGCCATTCGATTGTATCACGCCCGAAACCCATGAAGCTGTCTCATAAAGTTCTAGATTTTTCTGTGATTTATTATCAAGGCTTTCTGATTCGTAATTTACGGACTGGATAGCGATCGCCGTACTCAAAAAAATCTCTAGCGTTTAGGTAAGTCGACATCCAAGGTCAACCAGTAAGACAGAGCACCATGAGTCTGGCAACCATGGAAAAGACTTTCGTTAAACAGTATTATATTTGACCAAATTCCTTCCCTAGACACACGCATATATTCTAGATACTCAACTCTATCTCCGAAGACGTAGGTAATGGTGCAACCAGAGCGCCTATTTTTCGCCAGTGTTTCGTTCCATGATGGATAGGGGGCGAGCCCATCGCGATATCAGACACATATTGAAGACTTCGGGCGGATAATGTGGAGGAAAATTGAATATCATTTCACCCGACCCAGGATTCGAACCCAGCACCTCAAGTGGCTGATGATGATGATGACATCAGAGTAGTGTCGTACCGCGCAATACAACTACGCCACTGAGGCAGTCTATATATTCGAACTACATTGTAATAGATTGAATGCACTTTGCGACGCCAAAAGAATATTGGATCACTTACCCCGTCCATTACCGATAACATGGTGTCACATAAGTCGTCTAGAGGTTAGGGATAAACAGCCAGAAGGGCCATCTGCGAACATGTATCTATTATAAACTATTTGACCTTTACAATGGTTATTAACAGTCACTCAAGCCCTTTGTTGACAAAATCACTTAAGTCAATATTTGCGTAAATTGAGTATTGATTGAATCGTGAGGTTTTATTGATAGGGATGATCTATTTCGATTGAGAAAGTTTGTTTGGAGTACCATCCATTATAACGATCAAGCACCCTTGTGTTTCAGTTTGAAGGATATTGTAGCTTACTATTTATTACTCAATAACACGCTGTGTCAAATTTATAAGACTATTTTGGAATCGGTCGATGAATGCTTTATCCGTCGACGTTGTATTTGGACCTCGTAACGTAACTTTTTGATTCCTAGAAAATATACTTAAAATAACAAGTCTCAGGACCCTCGAAGGGCTCAATGGTAGACACAGTGTACTGGCTTATGCCCGCGGCTCCGCCCTCGTGAATAAGTTTTCTCGGGATAAAAGTCCCGATTTATATTTTCCCGGGATAAAAAGTAGCCTATGTGTTAATTCAGGACATGATCTACCTATGTGCCAAATTTCATCGAAATCCGTTCAGCAGTTTTTGCGTGAAAGAGTAAAGCTGTGATTTCGCAGAACGCGGCAGACTGTAGACGGCAACGGCAGTCGGCAACAGCATGTGCCGCGACGGCAGACGGCACTATTGTGCACTATTAAATTGTATGAGACCGATTCCGCACACGACGGCAAATGACTCGCGGCTAGTGCCATCCTGCTGTCACGGCACATGCAATTTGCCGTCTGCCGTTGCCGTCTGCCATCTGCCGTCTGTCGCGTCTTGCGGAATCACAGCTTAGCAAACATAAATTCTTACAAACTTTCACGTTTAAATTAGTAAGATTTGAACCAAGCAAAACAATAATAAATAACTAGATGTATCAAAGTATCATTTCGGGTAATTCTCTTTATAGTTTGAAAATAGGTAATGAAATATGAATATATCCTCGAAGCAATAATAGGTAAGCCCGTTATTGTTTTGTTATAATGCTCGGTAACGGTCTTTCTTTTGAATATTGTATGAGGTATTTAGAATATTCTGGTTTTATTTTATGAAGGCTCAATTTTGTGCGATAAGAAATAAAAATGCATCAGTGTGTACAGCGCGGATTTGGCTTCCATATTGTAATAATTTTTATGTGCGCGAATATATCATAATTGTTGCTTTGAGAATCCTTTGAGTACCTGAATTTGATACAAAACTTCGAACCTTTAGGACGAAAACGACACAATTCAAAAAATAGAAAATTGAGTTGTTATTTTTAAATGACTAAAAACTAGTCCCTTATTTATAAAAATATAATAAAAAAGGGACCGATATAACAGTTTTGTCCTTTTCCTGCTTGAATATGGCTGTGTTTGAACTATTATTATATTCAGTACTTCGTTTTAAGCAATTTTACGAAGATAGCCCAATTTTCTATCTTTTTGAATTGTGTCGTTTTCATCCTAATAGCGACTTGTATCGTAAATTGTCACATTTATTTTTCACTGATGTGCTTGATCGACTTGAAGGTACTAGATACTTGGTTCCATCTGGGAATCCTTACTAAATGGGTGATGGCAATTAAGTTCGATTGCGACTGGTTTTATGCAATGCAATGCAATCAGCCCTGTATTACATATTGCCCACTGCTGAGCACGGGCCTCTATTACTGAGAGGGTTCAGGCCTTAGTCCACCACGCTGGCCTAATGCGGGTTGGCAGACTTCACATACCCTCGAAATTCTTATAGATAATTTACTGGTTTAATATCAGCGACTATTCAGAATGTTGGTATTATGTTTCTATTATAATGAATAGGAAAATGTATAAAAAAAGAACTCTATGGGAGTTTTTATATATAAAAACTTTTTAACAAAAAAGTTAAACCTCCGAAAACACTGAAAAGCAAAAAATAATAAACATTTTCTATTTAGCCATACCCTGTATTGTTATAAAATTGAACTACCGTTCAGTGTCTGACTCTACTAATATTATAATCGCGAAGTTTGTAAGAATGTATGGATATGTTACTCTTTCACGCAAAAACTACTGAACGGATATCGATGAAATTTGACACACGGGGAGATCATGTCCTGGATTAACACAAAGACTACGTTTTATCTCGGGAAAATATAAAGCGGGACTTTTATCCCGGAAAAACTTTTTAACGCGGGCGGAGCCTCGAGCAAAAGCCAGCAAAAAATAAACACAGAAATTAACATTGGCTTTATTACGTTTAAAGCATTTTGTCCCTTTTATCGTTTGAATATTTATTTATCCGTTGATTCGGGACTTGTTAACTAAACTCCAGCAAGCCCTGAATGTGACATATCGATAAATTTCCATCGCTGTCAATGGATACGTTCATATTTCATAAAACAAGGGAATCCGACGAACAAAGTTCGTTTATAATACAAAGTGTCATTCGAAGATAGTGATGGGACTGTGTGTGCGGATATTTATAGGCGGATATTCATTTTTATTCGGATTTAGATGATTAAATTCTCCAATAAATCTTTTTTTGGGTATAGTAATCATATAAAAGCTGTCAGTGGTTAAAATTATAATACATAAGAATTCCCACATTTATACAACACAGGTTCATCAAAAATTCTAGAGAAGAGGCATGCATTTTAGATGATTCTATGCAAAAAAAAATTATCTTGTTAGTATTATTTAAATATTGTTTTGGTATTTGTTGAACCTAAATTAAGTAACTTCGTTCTTAAACCACATTTCATATGTCAAATTATCATAAAAAAAATACTATATTATCTTATTTTAATGATAACGTACGTTCTTTACATATTAACATAAATAAATACATATCAGTATTATACAACACGTACAAAAAAACTGCGGATATTATCCGATTAACACACAAATAAATTTTATAATCTAATGACATCCCTACCGCAACCCCCTATCCATCAATGTCGGTGTTTTCAGAAAGTTAGGTACTTTAAATTCGCCTAATGAAGTTACCCGGCAAAAACCGGAATAGACGTTTTCATATTTTCATTATATTACGTGGGGCACTTCCGAATTTGTGGGTTTAGCTTAGGTGTCGGGATTATTGATTATAGATTACCGTCTTTGTAAGACAGCTCTATAGGCCACGATCAATCATATACGATTGTTTTGATAATGTGACTAATGTCGCAGAAGTTATTGCTTTTTTTACGATATTTTATTTTTGTGTGGTTGAGATGTTTGGAATTTGGGGTTAACGATTAACAATAAAACCACATTGTTAAAAAATATCCGACTGAGTTGGGAAGAAGCCTCATCTTGTACAAGGGGTTTAGGTTTTAGTCAACCACGTTGGCTTAGTGTGTGTTGGCAGACTTCACATACTTTAGAAATTCTTATGAATAATTCTTAGGTATGTAGGTTTCCTCACGGTGTCTTCCTTCATCTATTATGTGAACCTTATTACACACAACTTCAAAAAGACAGGTGGCTTGGGTTCAGAAATTGTGAATATTTCGCACCTATAGGACGAAAACGACACAATTCAAAAAATAGAAAATTGAGTTGTCATTTTTAAATGACTAATAACTAGTCCCTTATTTATATAAATATGGACCGATATAACAGTTTTGTTCTTTTTCTGCTTGAATATGGCTGTGTTTGAACTATTATTGTATTGAGAACTTCGTTTTAAGTAATTAATTATGACGTAAACTAAATTTTCTGTCTTTTTGAATTGTGTCGTTTTCATCCTAAAGGTGCGATTTGTCGGCAGTTTATTCCATTCTTAACTATTTCGATATACTAGGGCATAACAAGGTCTCTAGCCTTTTATCATATTTGGACTACACTTATCAAACCTATGATCACTAGCTTTTAAAAAAACCTTATCAAATACCTAGTAAGTAGTACTTAGTATTTTAAACTAGCTTTCCGCTCGCAGCTTCGTTCACGAAAAAGAAGTCTAACCAAAGTTTTAAAGTAAATTGAAAATACCTTAACATAATGAAAGCTTTTATTTTAGATATCCGATTTTAATGAATTCTGCTTCCAATTACATTCTGTCCAGCGGTAAAAAGTACAGAAAATCCTTTCATTAATTTCGTAAATGTGTGGAAACAAACAAACAGAATATAATCCTATTAATAGCTTAATTGTGTTCTATTACTCTTGTTTACTCTTTCTATATCTTATTATTGCTTCTCTTTCAAGGTACACGACAAGTTTTTACTATTTTATTATATGTATAAATGAATAGATAAGTATTTTAAATCCGTACATAAAATTTCATCTCACGTTGTTTTTAAGACAAGCGTTTGCCTTTATCCTTGAAAATACTGTTCCCAGAAGGACGCAGTTTACGCTAGTACATGCTGAATGCATTTTTAAAGTCCGATGTTCTAAGGTAATGTCTAACAAAATCGCCAACTTTACTGTTTTCATATGAATATAGAAAAGAGTTTGAAATAGGAATTATATTCTTTAAACAGAAGGTTTTACGGAATAATAAGCTTTACTGGTAAGAATGGTATATGAGGGCCCGTTTAAACTCGCAATGTCTAACTATGCCGCCAAGTAGAAATGCATGTACTGTTGTGTTCTAGTCTGAAGGACATCCTTTCTTTGTATAAAACAAAGTCGCCAACTCTGTGCGCGATAAACTCAAAAACTACTGAACGGATTTCGATGAAATTTGGTATGGAGATAGTTTGAGACCCTGAGAAGGTTTACTTTTATACGTCTTAAAACTCTTTCACGTGTGAGTATCCGCCAGCAAATGCTACCGAGACTAGTTACACCCGCCACTACAACTCCTGTAAGCCAGGATCGGCAGTGACACGCATTTTATGACACTGAGCGGTGAAGCTCGGCGAGTCTCATCATCATCATCATCATCAGCCTTTATCAGTCCACTGCTGGACATAGGCCTCCCCTAATGAGCGCCATAGCGCCCTGTCTTCAGCTTGCCGCATCCAGCATCTGCCTGCAGTCTTTCGCAGATCGTCATCCCACCTGGCTGGAGGGCGTCCTACACTACGTTTGCCCAGTCGCGGTCTCCACTCAAGAACACGTTTAGCCCAGCGGTTGTCGGTTCTTCGCGAGATATGGCCAGCCCACTGCCACTTCAGCTTGTTAATTCTTTCGGCGAGTCTCAGGGAACACTAATTAGTCTTACCCCGCAACGAAGTAAATCAAATAGAAGAATAGTTAGAAATATATTTTCCACTTCCCTCCGTAGCAAACCGGGAGACAAACAATGAACTAAAAGGTAAGGTATGAACTAAAAAGGCAAGCAAATGCTAGTTGTAAATATGAGGCTTAGCATCATGTGTCAGGGTAAAAAGCGCAGTAGGGTATCATGCAGTACATACTTTGTCATTCAAAACCATTGATGTATTAAAAACCTTTCAAAACACTAGATGCTGTTGTCACTGCTTATTTTTTTATTTTCAGACGCCCAATATGTCACCTTCATTCAACTTTATTCCTTTTACACAATATTTCCAGCTAAATCTTTGAAGGTTTTCTTACAATTTAATACTTTATTCCAAGTTGTTTTTATGTACTTAACTTTATGAAGAAGTTTTGTAGTATCATATTATAGCTAATGTTGTAGATTTCCAGCTAAAATTCCATATTGTTGATGAAAAAAAATAACTTCATTTTATGTTCACTGAGCGAGTCAGTAAAAATATTTTCGTAACTTAGTCATACTTCTGTAAAATGTGTTATGTAATTTATCGTAACAGGCTATAGTTATATCGAAATATTTTCGATATTTCACGTTTCTTAACAATATTTTCCCCCATTAAAAATGGTCGCAGGTTATTCCTGAATTATATTTCATTCTTTTTTTCTCGACAAGGTTACCTTAGTTACTGATACCTACTAAACATAATGGTAAGTATAGAGTGGCTTAAAATCGCCGAAACAAATTAAAAAAATCCCTCCTAGCCGAATTTCGGCCACGGCGCGGCGGCTAATCTCAACGGAGATCAGCCAGGCACGCAGGAGATATAGTACACAACTGTGCGCAATATACAGGTGCACTCTCCGTACCTTAATTCTTATTGTCCGGTGAGACGGAAATCCGACATGACCGGAGACATCCGTAGGAAAGATGGACCACTCACAATACTTTTGGCCCGAGTCGGAATTCGAACCCGGAACCTAGGCGCGGTAGTCTTACTCGTACCGCGTATGCAATACAGCTGCACCACTGAGACAGTCAACGACGAATTGGGAACATAGCGTCCTATTCACAGAATCACACCAACATACACCCGGAAAAGTGTACTCCTTACCTTTCTACCTACCTCTCACGTGTAACATCATTGTATTAATATCCTTCGCTAAAAATCAAACAGTAATATAATAACTACTTTAATAAAAATCGCCCAAAGTAATCAATTGTAAATGACTTTACAAACTTTTAAAGCAATTCGAAACGTTCATTCAATGTGGAATTGTAAAACTAAAGTAAATTGCGCTGAGAATAATCTTTTAACGTGAGAAATAGTAAAGGGTTTTCATTTTTCATGTGAATGCTGCAGTGACCGAGGTTTTTAAACTGCTATTTATACTTGTAAACACCTTTTCTAAAGCAGATGTTGTACATTTACATTCATTTACTGTCACATTCTTAATTTAAAAATGGTACTTAAAAAAGTATAATCTACTTTTTAAGTCGGTTATAATCTGATCTAGAAAAATCTTGTTTTATCTAAGTAAATTTATATTCCCTGAGGGAGCTTTAATCCCTTAGACATAATATTGTAAAATTAAAACCCTCAGCTTGAAATAGAAAGTAAATGTAATCATATCTAGAAACACAGTATAATTTTATCCAATCGACGAGTTCGAAAATTAAAAAGGGTTGTTTAAAAAGAAAATTAAATTCAATGAAAAAGATCTAAGAGATTAAAAAAGAATAATATTAATGCTGAATGTCCCAGATAAATACGTGATGTCCAAATAAAAATGTTCGTGGTCGCATCACTCGCATGCCACTGTGCATAACAACGGCAAAATACAAAAATGAAGATGGTATAACTGCTTGCAATGCAATGCAATCAGCCCTGTATTATATACTACCCACTGCTGAGCACGGGCCTCCTCTACCACTGAGAGGGGTTAGGCCTTATTACATCACGCTGGCCTAGTGCGGGTTGGCATACTTCACATACCATTGAAGTTCTTAGGGAAAATTCACAGGTATGTAGGTTTCCTCACGATGTTTTCCTTCACCGTCAAAGTGAACGATAATTGATAAAAAATACACACTAAACGATTTTTTTTTATTAAGACCGCCTTGCATAACCTCTCGCTAAATAAAATTAAATCTAAATATATTTTAATCTTCTCCTTCCTTTATATTTATGGCTTTCACTGCTTATCGGTGTCTTTTTTTAAACCACTAGTTTTCACAATACCCTCTCTCCCCCCACTTTTGTTTTATTACCCTATTACCGTAGGGTACTTTGATTTAAGAAATAATAGGGTAGTTTCCTGTTTGATTTTGTAAATTATTTTATACTAGCTTTTGCCTGCGGCTCCACCCGCGTGAATGAGTTTTTGAGGGATAAAAGTCCCGTTTTATATTTTCCCGGGATAAAAAGTAACCTATGTGCTAATCCAGGACATGATCTACCCGTGTGCCAAATTTCATCGAAATCCGTACAGCAGTTTTTGCGTGAAAGAGTAACAACCATCCAAACATCCATACATTCTTACAAACTTTCGCCTTTATAATATTAGTAGGATGTAACAGAAATAATACGAACATGAAATTCTTCAGTGAAATCAGCAGAGGATATCGCGCTATCTCTTTCTCACGCAGGTAGCGTTATGGCCGACGGCGCTTCGTGACGTCACAGCCTAGCATTCCTGTTATTTGACAACTACCCCTTCCACCGAATTTCAAAGCTTTATAACTTAATATTGCGCCTATTTAAATAATATTCTTCCATTATTTATACATTTTTCATAATTCTATTTTAAAAAAAAAGTAGTCAACTATTGTAAAGAAGTTATAGAACTATCATGTAGATCAGTATGACGGTCTGTTTGAAACCGTATATGCATAGTCTGTTACTGGTGGTAGGTCTCTCATATGTAAGAGTCCATCTGGGTGGGTACCACTGCAATGTCTATTTCTACCGCCAAGCGGCAGTGATCATGCACTGTTGTGTTTCGGTTTGAAGGGCATTGTAGCCAGTGTAACTACTGAACATAATGAGACTTTCCATCTTATGTCTCAGGATGACGAGCGCAGTGGAATGCCACACACTACTGTTTATGGGCGTTGGTATCGCTTACCATCAGGCAAACGGCATGCTCGTCTCGTCATTCAATGCCATAAAAAAAAAAGAAAAAAAAGTCTGATCCCGGAACATGACGCATTTGGGTCCAAGTAGGTCACGTTCGGTCATCGCTATCAAAGCACACACACACTCACGCCTGTTATGCCCGAAGGGGTAGGCAGAGGCGCAACTAGTGCACCCACTTTTCAGTCGTACTGTAATACAATTACGCCACCGAGGCAGTCGAATCAATCTATCGAGGATATAAATTTAGCAGTAGCCTTCTTACTTTGCCATGTATTTATACAAGACGTAGACAGAGGCACAACTAATGCATCCACTTATCGCCGTGCGTATTCCGTCCCATGATGTGATATCCGAACCTATCGCCATATCGGGCTCAAATTACAAACACCGGGCTGATACTGATTAGAAGAACCCAATATCAGTTTGCCCAACACGAGGATCGAACCCGAGACCTCAACATTGCAGTCGTACCGTAATACAACTACATCACCGAGACATTTATATTTTCATTTTCCAAATATTCTTTAAGATACTTTACATATATCCGTGTGAATTTAAGCGAAAAATAATATGACATGCGTCATTATACGAAACAATCATTGCTAGCAATAATTGCACGCAATTATCGCTGGAAGTAACCGTATTTTGAATATTTGTCAAAAGAATCATATACGTTAACATGGGCAAAAATTGCCTCAAAGTTGCGCAATGCGCATGTCCAGATGGGGTAACTTTTAAGTTATAATAGCGTTCAATTATTTTTATAGGCTCGCCACCTATCTCATCATGGGACGGAATAACGGCGAAAAGTGGGTGCACTAGTTGCGCCTCTGCCTACCCCTTCGGGGATAATAGGCATGAGTGAGTGTGTGTCGACTATTTTGCTATCAATAACTGGTTCATATATATGAGGCTTTAGTTTTATGACACACTAGCTTTTGCTCTCGAGTCCGCCCGCGGGATGAAAGTTCCGCTTTATATTTTCCCGGGGTAAAGTAGGCTATAGCACTCAGGAGTAATGTATCTAAAGGAGAATGTATCTTCCTATTAGTGAAAGAATTTTCAAAATCGGTCCAGAACTTTTGGAGGTTATCCATTAAAACAAACAAACAGTAAAATTTTTCATCTTTATAATATTAGCATCACTACATAGTATAAAACAAAGTCGCTTCCCGCTGTCTTCAACTATATATTTTCGAGAAGCGTGGCCTACGACGTGCTTTTTATAGGCAACCGCCAGCCGTCCCTGCATTTTAAATTTGTAATATCTTCGAAAATATTTATTTAATTTACATGCTATAAAGGGCTATATTGATCTATATTAATTGCACAATATATCTAAGGTATTTAATTGGATAAGGATTAATGTTGTATTGCATAAAATCGCTTCGTAAATAAGCCATTATTTCTCGTAAAAAGTAAAGGATAAAAAATGGTTATTGTGGGTTATCCCTAAGAGATAAACATATACCATTGCGGACTTTTTGTAGACTTTTTTAAGGTGTACAATACTGTAGTACATTATTTTGATCTATCTCCTAGGGTTTAGCCAGCGTTTGCAATGTAGGCGCAAAGAAATGTGTTCATTTACGACATCACATTAGAAACCTCTAAAATTATCAGTGTTCCTGTACTATATTATGCATGTATTATACATAAAAAGCTTACTGTTGAATCACTCTATCTATTAAAAAAAAAACCGCATCAAAATCCGTTGCGTTGTTTTAAAGATCTAAGCATACATAGGGACATAGAGACAGACAGCGGGAAGCGACTTTGTTTTATACTATGTAGTGATGTAGACAAACACACAGTAATGGCCATAGAGTCAGCAGGTGCGACTCAAATGGCCTCCCAGAAATTAGATTACAAACCATGAGAACATAATTTGGGTAATAAAAGCGCTAATAGTTCCAAATGACTATGCAGATTACATTTTTGCAGCCAAAAATAGCACTTATGAAAATTAAATTATTTTACAATAAGAATAATCGTCTTCCATGCTGTATCGCCTAAGAAACAGTAGCAACGGTATGCTAAACGTGATTGCTGATCGGTGTGACTGTCCTTTCCGAAATTATAGGATAAAAGTAGTTTTGGGAAATCCTCCTAATATTATAAAGGCGAAAGTTTGTAAGAATGTATGGATGTATGGATGTTTGTTCCTATTTCACGCAAAAACTACTGAACGGATTTCGATGAAATTTGGCACACGGGTACATCATGTTCTGGATTAACACATAGGCTACTTTTTATCCCGGGAAAACATAAAGCGGGACTTTTATCCCGGAAAAACTTTTTAACGTGGGCGGAGCCGCGGGCAAAAGCTAGTGTAACATAAATGTAGTAGCTAATAAGTAATTGATATTTTGTTAATTTGATTTTAAATTATACGGATTATGTGATCTGAATTAAGTATATCACTACACTTACACTACGTAACATTGAAAACGACAGTCAATTTTATTTGCTTTCATTTAATGATGTACAATATTATTTTAAGATGAGCTCTACTTTCGTTATCCTGATATGTAACCTTTATTTTAGAAGCTTGCCGAGTACAAACGAATAGTCATTGTGTTCCTATTCGTTACTCAAAATTCTCAGTCATATTTATCGTCAAGTAATTCGGCGAATTATTCAGCAATAGTCTAAGGGCGGTATTAATAAATCAATCTCAAGTTCGAGCCACATCCCAAGTTGACATAATGTATGAATAGTTCAATACATTGTGTCCACTTGAGATGCAACTCAAACTTGAGATTGATCAATTAATACCGCCCTAAATGAGGTATATTGGCTAGATGCGATGTATTAGATTTACTGGTGGTACGTCTCTCGTATGCGAGGGTCCGTCTGGGTTCCACCGCAATGTGTATTTCTACCGCCAACCAGCAGTGTGCACTGTTGTGTTTCGGTTTGAATGACATTGTAGCCAGCGTAGTTACTGGGCGTTATGAGACTTAACATCTTATGTCTCAGGGTGACGACCGCAGTGGAGTGCCACACAGTACTATTCAGAGTTCTGTGCGTCAATGCTGACCATCAGGCGAGCAGCGTGCCCGTCTCGTCATTCAGTAACAATTTAAAAAGTGATTTAAGTATGAACTCACAAAGAAGAATAAAAAGTATGTGCTACTTACGAAAGTTCAAAGGCTCCGTCATCTAGAGGTGACGCTGCCTTTGAAGAGCAAAAATATATTTTTCGCATTGCGTTGGTCATCTTCATTTAAGTCACCGTGACATTATATTAAGCATGGGTTGCTAGTGAAAAGTGAACGACAGCTTAGTTGGGAATGGAACGGTCTGCCGAGACAATGTCCGGAGGTTCAAAACCCAAAGGTACGCACCTCTGAATTTTCGAAATATTGTTTATCAATTATCGTTCGCTTTAACGGTGAAGGAAAACATTGTGAGGAAACCTACACACCCGAGAATTCTCCATAAGAATTTCGAGGGTATATGTAGTCTCCCAAGCCGCACTAGGCCATCGTGGTGGACTCTGGCCTAACTCCTCACAGTAGTAGAGGAGGCCGTACTCAGCAGTGGGCAAGTATATAATACAGGGCTGATTGCATTGCATTGCATTGCATGTGTTAATTCATCCCCATGACTTGATGATGATGACACTGGACGAGCGCGCCTCGCTGTGAATTCATCAGATGACAACCCGTCCTTAGTCATTAATCTCCAAGGCTAACAAACTACTTACACCATTGAAAAGAAAACAACACTCAAAAAAGACACAAATCACACTTCTACCTACCCTACGAAACACAGGCGCAAACATAACGTAAACTTGGCATAAACGCTGTAAGCTTGACATCATCTAAACCGTCTGCAAACTAAGTCCTAACGTGTCCATCCAAGCGTGAAGGAACACCTAAACACACCAAATTAACGAGACTAACTTGAACTTTATTTACACTGTCAACTGAGATTCGATGGGTCTATCGAGATAGGGTAGTATAACCATTTGCAAAACTGGTGTAGAGTTCGATTGAAGCCGAAAGTAAGTTTATCGTATAGATTTATCTATCTGCGGCGTCGTATCTCTGAATGAATGAACCGATTATAAGTTTTTTTTTAACAATTTCTAATTTCAACCGTTATTGAATTGATGAATGAATTGAAAGCCTAAGATGTTTTCGATGGATTTTTATCTCTTAGAAAGACTTTGTAGATTAGCTTCACAGATTACTGTTACTGTTACTTGTTTCTGCTCGGAATAGTTAGTCTGGAATTCTGCTTAGTATTGTCAAATTCAAATCTTTTATTCAGTAATTAGGCCCCTAAGGGCACTTTTACACGTCATTTTTCACAATGTTTACTTAAAGATTCTACCAGTGCTTCGGAAAAGCCCACTGACCTGAGAAGAAGCACCAAGAAACTGAGCGTAGGTCTTTCGTCATTTTTTTTTAAATATATATTTTACAATTTACAAATTACAATAACCTCAATAACGTCGGTCCCTATGACATGGGAATCGTGCGAAATGGATACCACGATAAACAGAAAAAAATATGGACCATTCACATAGAGATTTGCTACTTAATTTACAAAGCGATTAAATTTCCACTGACTGAACGCTATGTCGCAACAAATTCAACGAATTCAGATTCTCCTTTCTTCTAGCGACGGTGTCAGTTGTGAGGAATGCAAATTCCAGCAAATTCAAATTCAATTGAAAAAAGCTGCAAAATGCACAGCTAAAGAACGCATCCGACTAGGCGTTTCTCTCAGTCGCCCGCCGAACGTCGTGGTGGACGCACGTGCCGTCCCAAACGTTGTATCACCAATTTTCGAACGAGAGTGCGTTTTGAATTTGGAATTTTGCGGTAAAAGTGTCAATATTGCGTGTGTACGGATTGATAGTGTGAGTGGATGTGGTTGTGTGTGTGTTCGTATGAATATGGTAAGTTGCGTTCCGTTTGTACATAATTAAATTATTTCAGGTTTATGCATATTTGATTATTAATGAGTCGCGATATTTATTAAAATGTTTAAACTTGGAATATATGACGGAGTTTCAAAACATCATCTAAGTAGGATAAAAACTGGTAAAGGAAATCTTTTGTGGCTTCGAGGAAGAGTTTTATTACTAAGAAAAGAATATTTTAAGTTATAGATAATTTATTATAAATGGAAATAAATGTTGTCAAAATAATTATATTATTATTCAGTGCCATAAATCAAATAAGAATTACGGTGTTCATTCGAAAGGAAGCGATGAAAACAATTTAAATAGTAGCTAGAGTCTCTATAAGTTTCTTGGAAATTAACACTATTAAATCTATAATTCGAATCACTTGTTGATGACATTCAAATTAAATTATTTAATATTTCTAAAATACGGTTTATTTTCAAACTACCTATAGTTTATCTAGGGTTTCTTTTTCATTAGCACACGTGAAGCAAAGCATTATAATTATTTAATAAAACCCATTTGCAAGGAACACAAATATGAGAAACACCAACAAAAAAAATATTATGCATTATATTTTCATCCAATTTTTTTAGGTTTTATTATGAATTAGCTTTCGCCCGCGTCTTCGCCCGCGTGAAGGATTTTTTGCGGGATAAAAGTCCCGCTTTATATTGTCCCGGGATAAAAGTAGCTTATATGTTAATCCAGAATATGATCTACCCGCATGCTAAATTTCATAGAAATCCGTTCAGTAGTTTTTGCGTGAAAGAGTAACAAACATCCATACATCCATACTTACAAACTTTCACGTTTATAATATTAGTAGGATAAGTACATACATTATAAAAAAATATATAATATTTAAACAATAGTATAAAGGAGATACGTTGTAAGGGTTAATTCAGTCGAAAACGACCCGGCGGGTTCAAAACTTCATTGCGGCATGCAGGTTAACAAAGCGCCCAGTGTCATTGTGGTCGACTTGACCCGAGGCCACTCACTTCCTATCAATATGTTAATTTGACGGCCGGTGCCCAATTTGTGTATGGCCGATACGGTTAACAACATTTTTCGATGTATTGTGAGCCAATATTGGATCAATAGTGCAGATTACGTTTATTCGAACATTTATTTCCACATCATACTCATGTTCATTATCCACGAAGAGGTAGACAGAGGCGCAACTAGTGCACCCAATTTTCACCGTGCTTAATCCGTCCCATTGTGTGATAGGGGGCGAGTCTATCGCCATATCGGGCACAATTTCCGGGCTCCGGCTTGATACAGAGTAGAAACACTCAATGTCAATTCGCCCGACCCGAGGATCGAACTCCAGACCTCAGCATTGCAGACGTACCTTAATACAACTACGCCACCGAGGCAGTCCATCATATTTATTTAATTGCGAAATTTTGTAGAGATGTCTGAATGTTTGGTAGACGCGGCTGAATGGCTTTTGATGACATTTGGCATACAGTTTGTCTATGTCAAAAATCAAAATCAATTTATTATGCTATAAACATGGTATGTAACTAGGTGGTAACATAATATAAATCAATTATACATGTGCATAATGTTTTACCATTTCAACGGCCTGCAAAAAAGTTAATTATACATCTACTATCTGCTTACAATAAAAATCCTTATAGTCCTGCATTAACAGTGCGTTCAGTCTATTACCCCGGAAAAGTGGAAGAACTTTTACCCTAGAAAAAGTCCGGGTGTGTCATATTGGAACGAAGTTCCTTATCGCGCGTTGTGAAAGGGGGCTAGACGGAAAAAAATCTTACGAAAAGTTGTCACGACACTTTTATACTTGCCCTGTGAAACCAGCCAGTAATAATAAAGAACTGGTTCGAAATTTAAATAAAAAAAGACAATTGTATGTACCTATACGTAGTTATACTTACTCTAAGATTTAAATTGTCTTTTTTTATTTAAATGCTTTTTAGAGTAGTTTTTTTTTTCGTTAGTTGTATGTTAATTTTAATGCCAATGCTTGCTTAGGTGATGATCGTGATTCGATGACATATCTATTGTGTAGGTAGAAGTAAATGTTTTCATTGATGTGGTAACGTTTTAATGAAATATACAATTATTATTATAACTTAAAAGAAATAAAATTTTATTACAATATCTTCACTAATTAATTGAAAACAACTTCGTTCCATCCGGGTGTCCCTTGACACCTCTCAAGTTTTTTTAATGACTCTTTTTTCTCCTTCAGATTTTATAAATGATTTCAGGACAGATCATAGCGCTCGGGGAATACCGATGCAGGGAGTTCATTCCAGTTTGCATATACGCGTAGCCTATCTCGCAGTCCTGAGGGTTTGTCTGTTTGTAACACCAAGTACAAGTGCTTCTATTTGAAGGATGTAGACTATTCATAATTTCATTATGAAACATAAATAGCTGGTCATTCAATAGTGCAAAAACTTGAATCTTTAGGTAACAGCCAAAGAGGTAATAAAATTCCTTCCTAGCCGAATTTGGGCCACGGCGGCCAATCTCAACGGAGATCGGCCGGGTATGCAGGCGATTTTATAGTGGACAAATGTGTGTGCAATACACAGGTGCACTCGCTTTTCCTTCCTTAGCTCTCATAGTCCGGGAGACGGCAATCCGACATGATTAGAGAGAGATCAGGCGCTGGACAAACGTCTTACCGTGCTTTCCGTGATTAATTATTAAGATGGAAAAACTCAGTCACAATGTTTTTGATCCTACCCGGGATTCAAACCCAAGACCTCAGCGCGCAAATCGTACTCGTACCACGTACGTAATACAACTACGCTACCGAGGCAGTGATGATGTATAAAACACAGTTTGAACGTTATTGAGGTACTGAGCAGGTAATTAAAGCATACAAATATAGTAACAAAATTACGTTTATTAGTTTTCGGTCGTAAATCAATCAAATCGTTCATAGTAGGAATGCCAGTCTATAGCTCAACAGCACTTGAGTATAATAAGTTGGCCTAGTACATAGACAAGACATTGCTTAATTGCATTAACTGTGATTGCAATTAATTTGCCAAGTGTCCTTAATTGATAATCCTTTAGGTATTATTTTATTATCAATTGAGTTGTATCGATGAACTTACTTTATATTTTAGCTGTATATGATACTGCTTTTATTCGCGTGTCCGCCCATGTGAAAAAGTTTTTCTGGGATAATAGTCCCTCTATATATTTTTTCAGGATAAAAAGTAGCCTATGTATTTCCTAGAGTCTGAAAATACCGCTACACCAAATTTTATGAAAAAATTAGATTCGATTACAATGTTTTTGAACCGGGCTCCGAACCCAGGACCTCAGCGTGCTAATAATTCTCATACCGCGTACGCAATACAACTACACTACCTAGGCAACGGCCAAAGAAATAGGTATTACTTTATATCATCAGCACCAAGACATATCACAATGTGCAGTGGAGCAAATAAACTCTTGCAAAGACAAAAGTAAATTGCTGTGTATTTCTTGGAAACTTCTCATAGTTTTCCAGCTACAAACATTAAGATATCACTAAAGAGACTTTGATTAGGGCATGATATTTCTCAGAACGTCTTAAGATATATGAGATATGTCTTATATCTTCTGTTATATTAGGGATCAATTTCTTGATTTCTGAAACATTTAGTTTTCGCTCGTTTCGACTCTGATGAGTCTTTTATCAACATAAAATTGGAAGCCAAGTTTCATTCAAATCAATTTCCGTATTCTACCATAAACATATCTTCATAATCCTACTAATATAAACGCGAAAGTTTGTTAGTAAGGATGTATAGATGTTTGTTACTATTACACGCAAAAACTACTGAACGGATTTCAATGTAATTTGGCACACGGGTAGATCATGTCCTGTATTAACACATTGGCTACTTTTTATCCCGGGAAAATATAAAGCGGGACTTTAATCCCGGAAAAACTTTTTGAAGCGGGCGGAGCCGCGGGCAAAAGCTAGTATCTCCATAATCCTACTAATATTATAAACGCGAAAGTTTGTAAGAATGGATGTATAGATGTTTGTTACTATTACACGCAAAAACTACGGAACGGATTTCAATGTAATTTGGCATACGAGTAGATCATGTCCTGGATTAACACAAAGGCTACTTTTTATCCCAGGAAAACTTATTCACGCGGGCAGAGTTGCGGGCAAAAGCTATTTATATTAGTAGCACTGGATGTCATTTTTCCCAAAACCATTAATTTTGATTTTAACAGACTTGATTGTCACATCATGGGATAGGTAGACTACGCTATGGATATGGACCCCACTCTGTCGCCATGCGTGTCCGTAGAAATAAAAGTATGCTGAAATTACATGCACTTGTGCCTCTACCTACCCTATGTGGATTAAAGCGTGAGTGAGTGTGTGTTTATTTCAATTATTTTCTTATTTCAATTATTCTTCAAATGTTTTTATTTCTTTCGTTTATACAAACGGTTGTAGGAAAACATTTATTCGAAGCGCTCTTATTTAGGCCATAAATAAGGGTGACTACACGTTGGGTTAATGTGGGTGGTTACATGTTTTGTTAGGATAGTTCACTTATATCGAGGTTTTCTAAAGCCCATCTTTATCCCTGAAAAGGTAGACAGAGGTACAAAAACATGCACCAGTGATTTTTCGTCACTGTTATGATAGGTCACAAGTTTTTTTTATGGCATCGAATGACCAGACGAGCATGCCGTTCGTCTGATGGTAAGCGATATGACCACCCATAAACAGTAGAAACACCATCCAGCACCTTGCGTTGCAAAGTACTGTGTGGAATTCCACTGCGCTCGTCATCTTGAGACATAAGATATTAAGGACGGTATTAATAAATGAATCTCAAGTTTCAGTTACATCTCAAGTAGACATAATGTATTGAACTCTTCATACATTATGTCTACTTGAGATGTAACTCAAACTTGAGATTCTTTTATTAATACCGGCCTAAGTCTCATTATGTCCTGTTGTTACACTGGCTACAATGCCCTTCAAACCGAAACACAACAGTGCATGCACACTGCTGGTAGCGGTAGAAATAGACATTGCGGTGGTACCCACCCAGACGGACTCTTACATATGAGAGTCCTACCACCAGTGCTTAAGCTTATTGGGTGTTAATTCTATACCCGGAGAACCTCAATTTTTTGAACTAAGGACCTTTGCCTTTCCTGGAAATAGAACCAGAGAGTATTGAGCTACCCGCACTGCTCTTGGATCAATAAGCCTATTTTTAGTATAAAGTAATTTGAATTTGGGAACATTTGTCGGTGCCTCCTTCCATTATGTTTTGCTCGTATCATAAGTGAGTTTATTATTTTGCTCATAAGAACATAAACCTAATGACATGAGGAGCAAGGGCCATAATTGTTTATTTCAAATATATTCCAACTTTGTTATAGCCTCTTAATAAAGTGGGTTAAGGATTCTTGATAATCTCCAGAATAACACACTGTTACAAGAAACAATATTTTATCGATCAGGTGGTTTTATGAGATAGGCCAGTAGTATTCAGGGTTCTTCTGAATAGCAAAAATACCAGCCCTGTATTATATACTGCCCACCGCTGAGCACGGGCCTCCTCTACTTAGAAGGTTTAGGGCTTAATTCACCACGCTGGTCTAATGCTGGTTGGCAGACTTCATATATCTTTGAAATTGTTACGGAGAATTTTTAGGTAGATATATAGATTTTTCATGAGGTATTGGGTAACATTTTTATTTTTAACCCCCGACAAAAAAGAGGGGAGTTATAAGTTTAGGGTGTGTATCTGTGTATCTGTGTATCTGTATGTCTGTCTGTGGCATCGTAGCTCTCAAACGAATGGACCGATTTGGACGCGGTTTTTTTTGTTTGAAAGCTGATGTGACTGCGATGGTTCTTAGCTATAATTTATGAAGATCTGTTCAGGCCTTTGAGGATTATCAGCTCATTTCCAACTTAAAAAATCCGATTGACTTTAAATTTGGTGTACTGTGACATTCAATATATTTGTAAACATGAGCTGATGCTGCGGCATCAAGTAGTCTGCGGGATACCCAACTCCTTAGCAACTTATAGCAGATATAGTGTGTTTGGGCTCATAAGGATGGGCTCAACGAGTAGGTGATAGATAGTTAATTATCAAGGCCCCATGATGGAGAATAAAGTAATTTAAAAAGTTTGAAATAAAAATTAAATTAAAATTTAAATAACCCCCGACACAAAAAATCTTTAAAAAGTAAAATAATAATAGTGTCTTTGTCGTTTAAGTACCTAGTAATATTTTGACCCAAGCGTCCTCACGTCGGGGGACCGAACTCCGGACCAGGGAGATGAAAATACTTCTTTAGCGGTCCCCCGACGCGACGACGGTTGGGTCAAAATATTACTAGGTACTTAAACGACAAAGACACTATTATTATTTTACTTTTTAAAGATTTTTTGTGTCGGGGGTTATTTAAATTTTAATTTAATTTTTATTTATATCACTGCCTCGGTGGCGTAGTTGTATTCCGGTACGACTGCAAAGATGAGGTCTCGGGTTCGATCCCCGGGTCGGGCCAGGAGATATTGGGTGTTTTTACTCAATATCGATATGGCGATAAGCTCGCCCCCAATTACATCATGGGATGTAATACGGCGAAAAATGGGTGCGCTAGTTGCTCCTCTGCCTACCCCTTTGGGGATAAAGGGCGTGAGTGTATTTGTATGTGTGTAATCGATAAGTCTGTCGCTAGAATATGTCATTCTCAAACAAAACGTTAGCGTTAGGCGTCTTGACTAAAGCCTCAGGCAGTGATTGCAATCCAAAGTTCGAGAGTTACTACTGTTTACGAACAGTCATGTCGATCATTCTCAGGCGAGCGACTCGCTCGTTTCTACATTCATTCAAACACAGAATCGCTTAAAGCGCTCCAGGATTGTCGGCGATATTTTTCTCCAAACACCCTTGAATAATTGCTTCATTATTTGTCCTCAGCTCTTTGTTACTTTTAGTCAATAAACATTTGTGCCCGCTTTGATCGATGTAAAAACTTTATGTTAAAGGTGACTTTGATTTCGGACTTTTGTTTGTTGAGTTCTTTGAAATGTTTATTTGGTGACTACGGTGTTTTTTATATTTTTTACATTAATATTTTATTGATATAATAACCCTATATCAATATATTTATACTATTTAAAGCTGGAAGTAATAGGTAAGTGTCCTATGTTCTATTTCGTATATTTTATACGTAACATGTATTTATATTTTATGTGTACTGGTGTTGTTTTAGTTTAAAATTTTAATGTGTTTGTCTTATTGTATATATTTTGTTCTATTTACATGTAATTTGTTTTTGTCATGGTGTTGTGCGAATAAATGTTTTGTATTTGTATTTAACAGAAAATGATACGAAAAACAAATTATCCTCCATAATCAGCATCAAAATTGGTTAAAAAATAAAGCAGTTATTCATATTTGAAATATTGTCGTATTTTGTTTTGCTTAAAAACTACATTACATGATCTTTTTAAAAAAGTTAGTTATAAATGGAGGGGTCTAAAATATTTTTTAATGGATGCAAGATCCATGTTTTGCCCCAGTAATGTCCCTGTAAATTTCAGACTCCGGGCTGATATTTAGCAAAAAACCCACCGATTAATGAACGAATACACTTCGATTCATCGCTTTTATTGCGTAAATTTGGAACTCCAACGATGTAAATAGGAAAAGGACTCTTTGGAAAAGCGTCGAGATTTATTAGAACTCATGTTTTTATTCAAAATATTGCATGGAAATGTGGATAGCTCGCAATTACTGGCTAAAATTAATTACAAAGTTTCACACCGACTGCCTAGGCATCCTATAAAACTCCTGAGTCCACCATTCCGTAAAACTGTATTTGGGTCGAATTCGCCTATTGCAAGATTATGTAAGGTCTATAATGAAAACTCCAATAAGATTGACCTGTTTGGCACGACTTTCTTTAAATTTAGAAGGCAATTAAAACATCTCAGAAACATTTAATAAAGATAAATTATTGTGTGTTGTGTTGTATCTGATGATTACTTTATTTTTTCTTTTCTCTTTTTAGACACTGCGCTCTTTATATTTTTTGTATGAAGTGTTCACTTTTTATGTTGTGCAATTAGTTTAAGTTAATTATATACTGTATGTTTTTTGTATTAAAATTCGGTGTAGCAACTGTTTGTGAACCAATTAAAATAAAATAGGTATCGCATACACGAGCGAATCCCTATCGTACTCGCTTCGTGTGAACTAATATTTACCATACCTTAATAAACAGTACTCGGCGGTAGATACATCAAGGTTTGAGCTTTAGAAATTACAAACAAACGCCAAACACATCACGTCTTTAGCTTCGACGAGGTAGGCAGAAGTACAACCAGGGCATATAAGTATTCCGTCCTTTGATATGATAAAGAGCGAGCCTATCGGCATGTCGGGCACGAATTCCAGACTCCTGATAGTAAGCAGAAAATCTTAATATCTGCCCGATCCGGTATTCGAACCCGGGACCTCGGAGATGTATAGTACTGCACACGCAATACAACTATACCACCATCGCAGTGAAATAACTATCATAACATATATCAGTTACATATTACATATCATCGCGTTTTACTATTTTCAAGGTTAGGCAGAAAACGACCATATAACAAAGAGCTAGCTTATTGCCTTTTACTTTTCATTTTAATAAGTTACCAGCATTATTGTCACACATTGCAAATCACCTTGTGAAAAATAGTATCTATTGCTTGACACAGAAGGTACACCGTCCCGTGGAAATTAAAATTACGAACCCTCGAGCCCTAATAATGTGTTTATTCCCAGCCTCGTACTTCAAAGTAAATGGTGCAAACTATTTTAGACCTTAATAACAAGTAAATACCAGACACAAATTCACATTCAGAAAACACATTTCTTTCATAAAATAATCCTTAGCTAGCAAGATAGGAGCCGTAATAAAACGTCGCATAAAACACATTTTAGTTTTTGTCATACATTTTCATGTAATCAGTTTGTGTGACAGTTTTTACACGTTCATACAACTAATTTTGCCGTTGTATAAGGGATAAAAGCTTTCTGTTTTTGTAGAGGAATCTCAAAAATAAACACGCTTGAAAACCTCTTGTAAATATCACAGTAAGTATAGGAAAATTGTCCCCGTGTAAAATTCTTGGAATCATGTTCCTTGGACCGTTTACTCTTCTCCTTGATTTCCTTTATATATTCGCGTTGCGATTTCACATGGTTTGAATTTCAATAACTGTGGCAAAAGAAAATATTATGATATTGAGGCAGGTTTCTCCAATACCTTCGCTTTTATCGATTCATGAGAATATTATTATTTAATTTTCATAATTATTGACTGCTCGGAAGCAGTCAATAATTATGATACGATACGCACGCCCATAAACAGTAGCAACACCATCCAGTACCTTGAGTTACAAAGTACTGTGTGGTATTTCACTGCGCTCGTCATCCTGGGACATAAAATGTTAAGTCCCATTATGTTCAGTAGTTACACTGGCTACAATGTCCTTTAAACCGAAACACAACAGTGCATGCACACTGCTTCTACACTACGCTACGGATGGCGTAGTTGTATTACAGTACGACTACAATGTCTCGGGTTCGATGCCCGTGTCGGGCAAAGTGATTTTGGGTGTTTTTATTCAGCATTAGGCCGGAGTTTGTGCCCGATATGGCGATAGGGTCGCCCCTTATCTCATCATAGAACGTAATACGCACGACGAAAAGTGGGTGCACCAGTTGCGCCTCTGCCTACCCCTCCGGGGATACAAGGTGTCAGTATACAATACCAGCCCTGTATTATACATTGGTATTGTTATTATATTAAAATAGCTTTTGCCCGCGGTTTCGCCCGCACTAAAATGTTTTTCCTGGATAAAAGTCTCGCTTTACATTTTCCCGGAATAACAAGTAGCCTAAAACTGTCCCATACTAAATTTCATCGAAATCCGTTAAGTAGTTTTTGAGTTTATCGCGTACAAACTTTGCCACCACTTTTACCCCCTTAGGGGTAGAATTTCGCGAAATCCCGTCTAGTGAGCACCTAAGTCCTAAAAGGAACCCTCGTGCAAAATTTGAGACTCCTAGCACTTGAAGTTTCTGAGATTACGCGATAAGTGAGTGAGTGTCCTTTCCCTTTTATATAATACCTAAACTTTGAGTCTCTATTGATGAGTATACATCGTGTCAAAATATCATCGCGAGAAGGGTCGTTCACATGAAAATATCAAAAAGACATCCATTACTCAAGAGCTCGAACGTTAAAGAAAGCGTTACATTTAAACGTGACTTAGATGTCAAATTATATTGGTCTCGTGTTACGCATCAAAGGCTTGTCTTTGTGGGATAAATGGAACGACTTTGAAGATTTTTTCGTGGATTAATGAGTTATGTGATGGGCAGAGATTATCACAATGAGGGATCAATTTGGTTAAGTTTGATCGGGTGATTTAGTAGTAAGTTTTTTTTTTTACATTGAATGACGAGACGAGCATGCCGTTCGCTTGATGATACGATACGGCCGCCCATAAACAGTAGCAACACCATCCAGCACCTTGAGTTACAAAGTACTGTGTGTTATTTCATTGCGCTCATCATCCTGGGACATAAGATGTTAAGTCCCATTATGTTCAGTAGTTACACTAGCTACAATGTCCTTTAAACCGAAACACAACAGTGCATGCACGCTGCTGCTTGGCGGTAGAAATAGACATTGCGATGGTACCCACCCAGACGGACTCTTACATATGAGTGTCTTACCACCAGCGACGAAAATCTTCTTGTATGAAAATCTGGGAAATCACCGCAATATTCCACCAACCATAATTCAAGCGCTGTTATGTTCGAGACCTGTAGCCAAGATGCTTTACCCAGCCCTGTATTATATACTGTCCCACTGCTGGGCACGGACCTCTAGTACTGAGAGGGTTTAGGCCCTGGTCCACCACGCTGGCCTAGTGCGGGTTGGTAGACTTCAGATACCTTCGAAATTTTTATAAAGAACTTCTCAGGTTTGTAGGTTTCCTCACGATGTTTTCCTTCAACGTTAAAGCGAACGATTGTTGATAAACAATACACACGTAACTTTGAAAAGTCAGAGGTGTGTGCCTTGGGTTCGAACCTCCGGACATTGTCTCGGCAGACCGTTCCCTTCCCAACTAGGCTATCGTCCACTTTAATATATAAATTAATAAATTATAAAATTTATTTTCCTGTAAAACTTTGTGGAAGGCTGAAATTATTACGAAAAATATCAAGAAATTTTACATTATCTAGTGAGTATATTGACTTTACTCGCTGTGGGCTGAGATTAGTCGACACAAACATGGTAGAAAAGAGAATATTGCATTTTCAGCAGTCAATGTCCTTTCAGTTTTTCATTTTAAGTGCGTCTTTTACAGTCTTTTAACCATCTGTAAACGTTAAGTACTGGTTTACGAAAACCCATTTTCTAGACGTCAGAACTTAAAAACATGATTTTTGGATATAGTAGCGATGATTGATTCAACAAGTAAAGGCAAATTATTACATGAAAAATAATTTGCCTTTATTTGTTGAATCGGGTACATCAATAATATACGTTAAATTACTGACTTCCTGGGTAGTGTAGTAATATTGCGCGTAGGGCACAACACCACTGAGGTCTGGGGTTCGACTCCCGGGTCGTGCAAAGTGTTTTGGGTTTATCCTCTCAATATCAGTCCGGAGTGTGGAATGTGTGCCTGATATCGCGATAGGTTCACCCTGTATTACATCATGGGGTGGAAAACACCGGCAATAAGTACGTCTACCCCTCCAGGGATAAAGACGTATATCTGTTTTGTTAATAATTGAGCTAGGTAAAAAAATATTTACTGGTAAGAATGAAAAAGCATTTTTATAGCTTATTCAAAGTAAGTTAATTGTGCTGTTCAGAATTCATTTTAGGACCGCGTGTTCTACGAATTCAAATTTTAAATTTAGAATCGTATATTCGTTTTTAGACACATACGCGTGGCTTATGAATGGCGTTGAGTAGTAGCTACTAACCGCGTAGTCTGAACAAGACTTTACGTTCAAAGTATATTATACTTTATGCGTATAGGCATAAAGACTGGGTACAATTAATTAACTATTTATAAAAACTATACACACATACACACACTCACGCCTTTTATCCCCGAAGGGGTAGGCAGAGGCGCAACTAGTGCACCCACTTTTCGCCGTTATTCCTTCCCATGATGTGATAAGGGATGAGCCTATCGCCATATTGGGCACAAATTCCAGACTCTGGGCTGATATTGAATAGAAAAACTCAATATCACTTTGCCCGACCCGGAGATCGAACCCGAGACCTCAGCATTGCAGTCGTACCATGATACAACTACGCCACCGAGGCAGTAAAAAAAAACTATACTGGTTATGTAAACTGAATGTACAGGGCATTAACATTTTCCACGCTTACTTCACTTAAATAGCACTGCGAAAAACTTGCTTTATTTGTGAAAGTATAAAACCGTATTTAAAGTATGCAAATACGCAAAAACTTCGATGCAGTTGATATTATTCAGACTTCTTCCCATTTAGCATATTTCGCACTTTCGCTAAGAAATACAACATTTGCAGAACGAAAAGATAGATTTCGATAATGCGATGACTCCTTCACATTCATGATACGCTCAAGAGAGCGTCGTACCTACAATGGTTTAGAATTTATTTTCCGCGCCGTACCGAGCGTGAAATATGGAATTTTCATTCAACATTTTTGAATTTTCGCATTTTTAAAGGTATATGCGGGTTTTAAAGTTAATAATCTGAAATATGATTTGGACAGTGCCTGTATATTGCTCGCCTTTATCCGAAGAATGTGCGAATTGGTCCATTCGAAATTTGGGACGAGTAAATTTTGTTATGAAGGTCTTAATGAGGCAACGATGCTTTGGGGTCGACCTTTTCAAACGTTTTAAGGTATCATACATGAATATTTGTAAACTTTTGCTGAGAACGTTTTATGCAATAATCCATTTGTATACTGCTTTGACTTACGTTAGATCACTGTCATTATTTAGCCCTTGAGGACATGGCTGAACTGAATTCATTGTGTATATTAAGGCCTGACGACTCAAGATGACGAATGCAGCTTAATGCTATGCGGAACTTCTTAATGGAAAGTTCTGGATGATGTTGTTACTGATTTGGCAGTAATCTTATTATCAAGCGATAAATTTTCTCAGCTCATTAAAAAACTTATTTTACAATGGCCAATAGCTTAACATAAAGCAAACAATTGGCTCGTCGAAACAATCAACAAAGTACTACAATATTAGATCTAATATTCAAAATCAGGTAACACAATTGCGCAACATTGTTCTCATAAAATAAGTCGTATTTCGCGTCGGGTTATTTATTCGAGTTCTGTTGACGTATTCACTTATTTTTTACGAGATATTCTTGAGTTTTTTAGGTCACAGGTAGCTCAGGTGTTGAGGTGACGTCGTACTATTTGCGATAACTTCGATGATAGTTTTTTGAGATTTGGTAAGGAGTTTTAAAGTACTCTAAGGTTAGTTAAACTAAATAAGAGCCTGTCCAAATTTCAAGAAAATTTTATTTGACAGTTGTTATATTAAGAAATGTAGATACTAATGATTAGAATGGGACTTTTGTATTTGGTTGGCTTATAATTTTATGGGTTGAGTAGCATTTATCTTTGAAGTTGTGAAACAAGCACTAAACATTATTGTTTACTGTATGAGTAGGAGTAGGAGAAAAATGCATTCGTATGTTTCAAATCTAGCTATCTAACAACTATATATTTATTTATCGGCTCATGAAATCATCTGTACTAATAAAATTGACGTGTCTTTCAGTGATTCCAAAAGCTTTTCTGCATACTGAAATCTTGAATTTTTAAACATATTTTCATATTTTTTGGAAATTGATGAACTGATTTTGACGTGACTGCCATTTTTTAAGGGAAATGTATTGTTGCGTCAAATCTACGTCTGTATTTATTATTATTGTCGCGTGTAAACATAACCTCCCTCATTCGCAGTCGGGTAAAATGCCATAGTTCTCACTGGGACTGCACACGCTGATTAAAAGCTATACATATATTCTATATTTGCACCCATCGTAACTGAGAATATTTTTTCTCTACATTTAACGAACCGTGACACGTCACGTTTGTTTATCCGTTTGACTGGTTCTCATACGATATTTAATATTATGTGACGTCTAATCCTATGGCACAGCGTGTAGGACTGGAGAACTTGAGGGCTCAGGTTCAATTTATTTGCATAATGTTTTGTATAACATTTTGAGTCAAAAGCGACGATGACCAACGTTTAACAATCTTGAATCCTTTGTGCGTATTTTATATTTTTATTGGTGTAAAGTTCTTAGGCACGGTAAGGCTGTTTCATGTGTGGTTAGGTAAAGTTAAGGCTCTAATCACACTGGCGAATTGCAACCGAATTCACAGAGAGGCGAAGGCACGTCCAGTGTAATAAGACCGTTAAATTAACTTGACCACGCATGAAACAAAACAGGCTTAGGCATAAAGATTTATCATAACTTTTCATTTCCTCGCCAAAGCCAGCTACAATTGGCAAAAAAACAAGCTTTTATTTAAATGCTCTAAAAAGAAAAAAATAAAAAAATAATTGAATCAAACTTTAATACTATGCAGAGATAAAAGCTTGTCGCGAGATTTACTTTTGTCAAGATCATGTTACATAATTATTGTATTATAATCTACACAAGTAAACCTCGAGACAAGCTTTTATCTCTACATAGGATTAGACAAAGTTCGAATCAATTTAAACTATTTTTTTCTTTTTAGAGTATTTAAATAAAAGTTGGTTTTCAAATATTTTCTTTTGCAATCAGCTCTGTATTATATATTGCCCACTGCTGAGCACGAGCCTCCTCTACTACTGAGAGTGTTCAGGCCTTAGTCCACCACGCTGGCCTCGTGCGGGTTGGCAGACTTCACACACCCTCAAAATTGTCATAGAAAATTCTCAGGTACGTAGGTTTCCACACGATGTTTTTCCTTCACCGTTAAAGCGAACGATAATTGCTAAACAATACACACGTTACTTCAAAAAGTCAGAGGAGTATGTGCCTTGGGTTTTGAACCTCCAGACATTGTCTCGGCAGACCGTCCCATTCCCAACTAGGCTATCGTCCAATTTCTTTTACTAACTTTTACTTCTTTTATTTTCTTTTACTTTTTATTTATTTATTATTTTTTTGTTATTTTCTGAGTTATTCACAGCAAGCTCTTTCATTTGATACCCATATTATGGATGTGAAAAAAAAAAACTAGGCTCCATCATCTAGGGCCCTCCGCCCAAGTTGATTCAATATGTTTTTTAGGACATTTAAATAAAAGTTGGTTATTAAATATTTTCTTTTACTTTTTATTTATTTATTTATTTATTTTTTGTTATTTTTTGAGTTATTCACAGCAAGCTCTTTCATTTGATACCCATATTATGGATGTGAAAAAAAAACTAGGCTCCATCATCTAGGGCCCTCCGCCCAAGTTGATTCACAATTTTGTTTAGAGCATTTAAATAAAAGTTGGTTATTAAATATTTTCTTTTACTTTTTATTTATTTATTAATTTTTGTTATTTTTCGAGTTTTCACAGCAAGCTCTTTCATTTGATATCCATATTATGGATGTGAATAAAAATAACTAGGCTCTATCATCTTGGGCCGTCACCCAAACTGAACGTGTATGCAAAATTTCAACAATCGGTTGAGGGTAACTCCTTCAAAATTGACTGGCAAGATTCCACCCTAACAAACATACATACATTGCAAGTTGTAAAAAGTACACACGTAACGTAGTAAGTCATACGTGCCTTAAGGCTAGCTTTGAACCCAGGAAAGTTTCAGCGGAACCCATAATCGAACTAGACATATAAATGACTATCATATCTGGTACAAATTACATCCAATAATTACTCCAATAGAATTTACATTTACACATTCGATATTCAAATTGCGAACCCGACTGAATTTTTTATCGGGTCCGAATCAGTTCTCTGTACCGGATCGAATAGTTCATACTAGTCTCCGGGCATTAATACAGTAATACAGGGATATAAATTGCGATCACGTACTCGCTGTAATGTTAGGAATTCTATACCCATGAACTGCGCAGATTTAACGGGGTCTATTTGAGGAAAATGTGTGAACTAAATATATCGACATCGCTAGTATATTAATTAATAGAGTGTTTACTTATTTGTGTTATTAAATTGATATTGGGCTGTTTTGTCTTCATATTTTAATAGCTAAGTCTATGGGTAGAAAATTTAAGTATTATTACCTACTAGCTTTTGCCCGCGGCTCCGCCCGCCTTAAAAAGTTTTTCCGGGATAAAAGTCCCGCTTTATGTTTTCTCGGGATAAAAAGTAGCCTATGTGTTAATCCAGGACATGATCTACCCGTGTGCCAAATTTCATCGAAATCCGTTCAGTAGTTTTTGCGTGAAAGAGCAACAAACATCCAAACATCCATACATCCAAACATCCAAACATCCATACATTCTTACAAACTTTCACCTTTATAATATTAGTAGGATTTGTCACTCTCGGCGTTGTAGTTTTATTAAGGTACGGTTGCAGTTCTCAGGACGCGGGTTCGATCTCCGGGTCAGCCAGAGCGGTATGTTTTCCACTCAGTATCAGCTCGGAGTCTGGAATTTGTGCCCTAGATGGTGATAACCTCGCCCCTATCACATCATGGGACTGAATACGCACGGCGAAAAGTGGCTGTACTAGTTGCGCCTCTGCCTACCCCTTCGGGGATAAAAGCCGTGAGTGTGTGTGTCTATTTGGCACATTTATATACACTTTATTCTCATGAAAAATTGGATTGTTTAATGATAAAGCCTTAAGAGAGGGAACTTTATAGTTACACCTGGCCGGCGTAGAATTTAATTCGTGACATTTTATAAGAACTACGTCTTCTTTGGAGGTAAATTTTTACGAAATTTCATCAAAATCGGTTCAATTATTTAGGCACGTAACAGACTTATTTCGCATTTACATTAGTATGAATGAATAGAAATTTCTCGAAGGTTAAAACAGAAGCCTGTATAGTCTGGATAATCTTTCTGACATGATTAAACAAGGGACGTATGCAAATTCATCATCATGTATTTAATATGGTAATTACTTCGCAGATTATAATTTAAACTAAATATGTTGAGCGGCCATCTTGTTTTTATTGCGCATTACAAATTACAGTGGCTTTAGCCAGTGAATAAGTTGCGTAAATCCATTTTACATGGGATTAGATGTTTGGCCAGGGATTCTTCGATAACAAACATGGGGATCAGGAAATCCTTCTATAGCGCATTGTCTCTACGTGTGAGCAATTAATATTGAAATCAAATGAAATCATTTATTCAAACCCATAAAATGTTAAACATTACTTAGATTCAGTAAATTTTTACTCTACCACCAGTTCGGAAAGCAGTTTCCACCAGAGAAGAACTGGCAAGAAGGTCTAGGGCTGCTCTTCTCAAAATCAGTTCAAAGGTACAGTGTATAATCCTACTATATCCTACTAATATTATAAACGCGAAAGTTTCTAAGCATGTATGGATGTCTGGATGTATGGATGTTTGTTCTTCTTTCACGCAAAAACTACTCATCGGATTTCGATAAAATTTGGCACATCGGTAGATCTTGTCTTGAATTAACATACTATCTTAATCTACTTAAAATTCCTAAATTCTAAAACAAACACATTTCACACACACACACACACACACACACACACACACACACACACACACACCACACACACACAGATAAACACATTCACACGCGCACACATTACCCATAATAAAAAAAAAACTGAGATTTCCATAGCAGATTAAAATGTTACTAATATAGATATAAATCCCAAATCATGTATACTTGCGGAGGAACACTGTCGCCCAAAATACAGGTTTAACCTAGTTTGGGTGCCAGGGGACCAAAACCTTATTATGTGAAATATATTTTTTGGGAATTAAATAAATAAATAAAAAAAAAAAAAACACATAGGCTACTTTTTATCCCGTGAAAATATAAAGCGGGATTTTTATCTCGGAAAAACTTTTAACGCGGGCGGAGCCGTGGGCAAAAGCTAGTTTTAATATAATAGTACAACATATCAAGAAAATTGCAACACAGGTGTGACATATTTTATTCGTAAATCGTAACTCATTTCGTTTTATTAAAAAAATGGCGCATATAAGTCTGTATTGAAATTTCGCCAGATGTTAAAAACGAGTCCTATGTACGTTAGCATAAGTGATTCGTAAATATTTTTTATTTACCTAAATATTATTGTTTATGAAACTGATTTTTACTTGTGGATATTTTTTTCAATGATTCCATAGATAGATGGGGTTGAGTTACATCTCTGCTTACCCTTAAAAAGAGAAAGAAGTGTGATGCTACGTATGCATGTACCTATACCGTTCTCCGCATGTCGAGTGTTCGTTTATTTTACACCTTTTCCTTCGTACCCTTATTCTCGACGTTCATTCCGATTCCCTCTCAATCATTAATGACATAATCTATCGCTAACCATTGGAGTCAATAAACAACATTTCTTAATTATATCTTCACTTATCTATCTTCGCTAATAACCATTATATGTTTACCATACCATACCAGCCCTGTATTATATACTGCATCTGTGATGGAGACGTAGCATTTTAAGCTTTTTCCTATCGAATAAATTTACAAGGAGTTTTATCCCGGGAAAGGTCTTTCAAGCAGGCAGAGAGATTAGCAATATCAAGTATTATAATAAACCGTATAAACTGGCTAAGTAACTTTAATTTGGGCAATAAATATAGACAATGCTGATTACAAACGTACCGTAACACAATAAACATTTAGGAACTTTGTCAGCATCACGTGTAGTTAATATAAGTTATAGCAGTACTTGTAAAAGTTGTTTCAAATATATCCTATCCCTAAAGTCTAGTTCATAGAAGAAAATTCTCATGTGTAAGATGAAAATACCATAGAAAATTGTTTATTACAGTCCTGGCAATACAGGTTACTATTTTATAATATTTATGTTTGTTTTATAAGGTTTAAAGCCTAAACCCCTCATTAGTAAAGGAGACTCTGGCCCAGCACACACACACTCACTCACGCCTATTATCCCCGAAGGGGTAGGCAGAGGCGCAACTAGTGCACCCACTTTTCGCCATTATTCCGTCCCGTGGTGTGATAGGGGGCGAGCCTATCGCTATGTCGGGCACAAATCCCAGACTCCGAGCTGATATTGAATAGAAAAACTCAATATCACTTTGCCCGACCCGGGGATCGAACCCGAGACCTCAGCATTGCAGTCGTACCATAATACAACTACGCCACCGAGGCAGTCTTGCCCAGCAGTTGGCAGTTTATAATACAGGGCTTTTTATTGCATTAAATGACGAGACGAGCATGCCGTTCGCCTAATGGTAAACGAAAGGACCGCCTATAAACAGTAGCAATACCATCCACCTTGACTTACAAAGCACTGTGTGGCATTACACTGCGCTCGTCATCCTGAGACATAACATGTTAAGTCTCATTGTCCAGTAGTTACACTGGCTACAATGTCCTTCAAACCGAAATACGACAGTGCATGCACACTGCTACTTGGCGGTAGTAACAATCATTGCGGTGGTTCCCAGACGGACTCTTACATATGAGAGACCTACCACCAGGGCTGATATTATCATTTATTTATACGGACACGGAAAAGTGAACTACAGCATGTGATAGTAAGCGAAGTGAGGTCCGAAAATGAAGACGCTTTCCCTCACCAATACCACAATCATGCCGGTCTGTTTGAAACCTGGATACACAGTCTGAACCTGGAATGTGACTCACGGTTGGGTACGACGCTTTCTGTTACACAGGGCGGAACACACATGGTGAAAAATTTGTGTCCTAGTTGCCTCTGCCTACCTCTTCGGAGATAAAGGCGTGATATTTATTTGTTTCAATATAATGTCAGACCGTTGCTACGAGTCTTCAGGTATGCATATAAAAGTTTGATTTTAAAATCATCCATGAAGATGGTAATGAATTAGTAGTTTGAATACTGACTCGTGAAATGCCGAAATAAGCAATAGTCACATGCAAAGGTGTCACGTCTTTATCGATCTGCTTTAAAGGAAGTCTATAAATAGTTGAGACAGATTCGTGCGTCACGATAAGTAGAAACTAAGACTTAGGGCCTTCCTCAGCAGTTTCAAGTAAATTTTATTTAATTAATTACTAGAAATAACGGTTTCACTCACGTATTCTTGGTCAGAATCGCCGATCAGAGTAACCTTCTTTCAATGAAAAAGATGGTAGTGAACGTCAAGGTGGTGATATCTAAATTCTAACGCCAAATAGTACTTAATATGCACGTTTCGTTGCACCTCAGTTTGTTAAAAATGTAATCCTGTATAATTATTCATCATTGAGGTTTACCGTCCCATTCCGCAGGATGTCGGATATTGTCATAAAATTCTAATACAACGATTTATTTAGCTAAGCAATGAAAACACGTCAATCGTGAAAAATAATTCGATTAACGCATCCTTTTCATCATAATTTAATATCGATAAATATGTGAAGAGGTCTTGCACTAGCATTACCCGTTGAGCGCGTAAAACGTGCTTACCGCCAGCTCTACTTTACGGTCCAAATTGCAATGTTCGGAAACAGATTATAATTTTAGATAAACTTTGCAACATAAATGAGTTTTTTAATATCGATAAAAGCTAACAACGCTTATCGATAATTGAGTTCGTGGTACCATCTGTTTCTTGTACTCGTTGCTACGCGGGAAGGTAATGAGATTATCGTCATTTCCTTTAGTTATAACCAAGTTTGGCAGACGATTTGCCGCGTCAATATACATGACACGTAATGAAAATAACATTGCTATGGTTGCAATTTATTTGGCTTTCAATTTATCAGGCCCGTTCGGTCCATTTGGACCATGACAGCTCCTGTCATAAAAGCGAAAATCGTCGTTCCTACTTACGCAATAAGGTTTAAGTATTAAAAAAACAAATGACAGCTGTCAAACTTGCGGTACCAGATAGGTTAATGAGAGAATGTATCCAGCCCCCTTATTCTCTATGACACGCGTTATTTTCACCGTCGTAACAAGCGCGTAACGTAACTCGTCGCTTTTATCACTATGGAAATTGGCATACAGAATACCATTTTACGCACATTACACGAAGTGAACGTGACGCGGCCGCGTTAGGAGTTAACAATGTCATAGAGAATCATGCCTCAGGTCACTAGTTTTATGGATTAAAGATACGAACTTTTTTCTCTCTCTACTTGTTTTAAACAAAGAAGAAATAAAATGTATTGTGGCATTAATGTATACCTACACTTACAATACTTTTATAAAGTAATTAATGAAATAAAACACAGTGGCGGTATTTAGAGACAATATTATCCACTAAGTAACCAATGAGAACATTACAATATATCGTTGCAGTAATTTTCCTTCAAGTTTACGCTGTTAACTACAAATTGGAACATCTTTTGAGTTTGTACCAATATTTCGACGGCTCCGAAGAACAAAGTCGTATATGCAAAATGTTAGCTTTTCAGTAGAGTGCTTTGAAAGTCGTTAGTTTGTATTCATGTGCGAATTAGTGCTATTTTCACACATTAAGTTCAAAGTTGTTACTGAACCCTATAGAATATAATGTTTTGTTCACTATAACTTGTGATTTTCACAATTAACTTAGTCTTTCAAAGCGCTCTACTGAAAAGCTTCATTTTGCATATACGACTTTGTTCTTCGGAGCCGTCGATTTATTAGATTCACCTGCGGTGTTGATCGCATGAAAATATTTTCGCGTAAAATGTACTAACTACCCAGTTTTTAGCATACCTACGACTTATCTTTATTCAAAAAACATGTTTATATCAATTCGATAGGCCAAGAAGTATATTTTTGGATTTATAAAATATAGGCGAAAATGTTCTGCCGCATCATAAATCATTACCGTAAATCATTGCCATTAGAGTCACTTAAAATAATATGCCTTTGGCATTAAGTCCGCCTATATATTTATTTATTTAACACTTTATTGTACATCAATGTAGGGTGAATGTATAAACATATAATAAAACTAAAATTATAAAAACACAAGTACAATTAGCGGTCTTATCGCATTCCGCAATTTCTTACAGACAACCTTGGATGGATTGGAGAAGATAAGAAATTTAATAGAGGGGTGTCGACTGATACAGAAAGATGAATGATACTATGATATGTAAAAGACGATGATGTACCTACTAATATAATAATATAATATAATACCTTCTATTGCATACAATATATACTTGTGTATAAAAAATATCTTTTGATATTTTAAGCGTATCATACTCTAACTATAATGACTATATCTACACCGAACATAATATCATAATTAGTAGTTTATCGATCCATAAACACAAATGATGGACGATATTGCTACAATGTCATGACGTACTCGTATTGGCATGCCGCCCGAGTAATTACGGGTAGCTGTGTTATATCAAAAATATGATTTAGTCTGAAATATTCGTAACATAGGTACTTATTACTCGTATTTTTATGGAAGGGAGTGGCTCAATCATGGCTCATTGTGATGTGATAAGGATGAACCTATGATACTGTTAAATGTTGGGCAACACAGATGTGCTTTTTAGTCGAAAAAACAAAAAAATAGTTGGTTGGCGTAAAAATTGAAACTAACAAACGACGAGCTGCTAATCACATAATTAGCAATCCAAGTACGCTGCCACTAAGGGTATAAAATATAAGATATTATACACATAAAAAATATACTATTACCGTCTTATTACAAAAAACGAAATAAACATTGGTTTAAACCTGTCCTAACAAATCCAGGGTTATCTGTAGAACCATGGTCCAAATTTGTATGTATTACAAAACTCATAAAAACCGTGGTCGTCTTAGTATCGCCATTTGAACCATGGCCTGTATTTCAATCACAGATTAATACAAACAACATTCGTTCAATATGATATCATTCTATCTTAACGTTCCATATACCCAGAAATGACAACGTTTTGATTGAATTTTAATGATTAAATAATATTTAAGAGTGTTAAAAATTTAGAAATTTGGGTGTTTTGGTTGAAAATCCATTCCAGATTCCAGTTTAGTTTAGGATTCAGGTTTTGACTCATGTTGTATTAGCTAGTAATACATCTAAATGCGCGTAACGAAACGTAACGTTTTCGCGAGGTATAAGCAAAATTATCGCAAGTTCGCAAAAAAATCATTTAGCTTTGAAATTTTTAAAGTTATCGAAGTCTAGTGGTATTAAACAATTGTTTCTTTATATTATTATTATTATAATATTGTGATGGACCAACAAAAGAAAAAAAGATCTGAGAATTGGAGTACTGAGGAAAAAGTAAGTAAATAAAAAATCCTTCAAATAGCTTAGCTGTTATAATGGATGATTTCATGCTAACCAATATTTTAAATGTTATAGGATATACTACGCGAAATAATTTCCGAATCACGGCATATTATAGAAGATAAATGTACAAAAGCTTCCTCCAATATTAAAAAGGCACTAGAGTGGAAGAATATCGCACAGAAGTAAGTGTTTTATTTTTTTATTGTTATGTGGTCCTTTATTATTAAGGAATAAGGAAGTTTCCTCTGACATAGAACTGTCTTTTCTTATATAAATCGTAAGATTATGAAATTAAATTAATAATGGTGAAAAAATTATATGAATACAGAATATATGGAAAATGACGATGTTATTTAACTTTGAATATGTTGAATAAAAAAAACTGGAATGACTGCCTCGGTAGCGTAGTTGTATTATGGTACGACTGCACTGCTGAGGTCTCGGGTTCGATCCCCGGGTCGGGCAAAGTGATACTGAGTTTTTGTATTCAGTATCAGCTCGGAGTTGGGAATTTGTGCCCGATATAGCGATAGGCTCGCCCTCTATCACATCATGGGACGGAATAACGGCGAAAAGTTGCGCCTCTGCATACGCCTTCGGGGACAAAAGGCGTGAGCGAGTGTGTAAAAAACTGGGAAACTTGCTTATTATGAAAATTAATATCTTTTCAGAATAAATGTCCTCATGGGAAGGGATCGACTCGAACACGAGTTCTGTTGGGTCGGCGTGGCGTTTCCAATAGCTCAGCTGCTTCAATATAATCAATATCGATTAAATCTACCATGTTAATAGCATTTATTATTATTATTACCATTTTTGGGTAAAATTAATACACAATACACAAAACAGACGCTAACTTTCAAGAAGATAGTTTGTCAATTTTGACATTTATGATTTAGACCATCGCTAAACTAGGGGTCGCCAAGGTTTAGCTTTAGACCGTCAAATAGTCTATGGTTTATAGCTAAACCACATTTTGTAATATCATTTTTATATAAACCATAGTTTACAGAGGTTTAAATCTGAGTTTATAGTTAGACCGCTTTTTGTAATAAGACGGTAGTGTTGCCATCATACAATACCTAATGGTCTCCCAGTAGTAACGTGGTAGTATATAAACGCGCAGGGGCCTATATTTTAATTAACTGGTAATTTTAGCAAAAAAATGACATATATCTATCAGTACCATATTTGTTAAAAAAAACATGCACGATAACTATAAATTATGGTGTCGTTAAAAAACGAGCGTTATATATTTAAACCGCCTCTCATAGACCTAGCATCATTAAATTAAATTCCTTAACCACATAACAAGTACATGTTTATGATAGTAAACATAGAATCATAGTGCATACACGCATAAACAATTCAGTAAGGATTATCTATGATCAGGCCCACTAATGGAATTCAGATGTACACGGATATTACAACGTTACATACATAATTTAAAGATTTAAATGTCACGCACTCATTACCATTATGTCATTCACGTTCTAACATGGGTTGACGTGTTTAATTAATTTAATTTTGTATTTCAGAATTTGTTTTTATTTTTAAAACTAGCTTCTTGACGTCGGTTTTCTCTACTAGGTCTGAGGCCGTAGCCAAACTGTTTTTCACAATCGTAAATGCTCACTTTATGTATGAGAATGATATAACATGGCGATAGATTTATCGATATGATATGTCATTCCTATACATTTTGTCTGTTTTTTATTAGTGTAGAAACGCAACTTGGCTAAGGCCAGCTGCTTTAAATATTTAAACGTTAACTTACTCGATACGAATACTTGGTTCAATTCTTTATTTCAGCAGATCAGACGAATCCCTCGCAAAAAGTACGTAGTTCTCGATGTATAGTTTTTACCGCATTTTAGTTCCGTTCAAAACGTCGCCAACGCGTACATTTTTCATACATTTTCGCCGGTTATGGGTATTTCTGACCTGCTATTTACGGAGAAGGTCATTTATTATTTGAGTATTATTTATTTTTAAAAAATATAGGCACTGGATGTAATTATAAACTCTTAACTCGTTAACCTATGAAAGAATCTCGTTTACTTACAAAACTTTACATTATAACCGTTCTCTAAAATACGTGTATAAAATATTTAAAGTCAAAGCCAGGCTTTAATTAGATTCTGAGAAATGTTCCGAATTACATACGTCTAGAAGTTTTTGAATTCTGCTTTATATTCGTAGGTTTATAGAATGGTAATGATGTAACTAAATTCCAACCATTTAATATTTAAATCGAATGTCTCAGTGATGTAATTGTATTGTACGGTAATATTGCGCTGAGGTCTCCGGTTCGAATCTCGGGTCAGGCAAAGTTATATTGGAAGCGTGCCTGATAAATGACAATAAGCCCGCCCTCTGTTACATGGGACTAGTCTGTCGAAATGTGGGTTTGTTACATCTCTGCTTTCCCCTGAAAAGTGAAGAAGCGTGATGCTATGCATGTATGCAATATTTTAAAAATAATTAAATACTAATTCATACCAAATCACAGCGCTCTACCCAATGCAGTTTTATAATAAGGCACTGCGCAGACGCCGAAATCTCATAACCGAGATACACTGAGCCACTACAAAACTGACAGCCGCTTCAGCAATTGTTTAGATGACCAACATAAAAAACTTATAACAAAATACATCGCGTGAAAAAAAAAAACAGGTTATACCAAATTCATAGTAGATGACTTATATCTCATGGTAGATAGAAATCGCCCCTGAATCAGCTTTTTAATACTAAAAAAATAACACTGCACACCATCGATATACATTAAATTTAAACAGATCCCTGCAAAACAGCTACAAACGAAATAAAAAGCGAATTAATTAACCCCGGCATCGCTGCATTCGGTACCCCTTTTAGTACTTTTTCCACCAATTCGGAGTTCGATGGTTCCCGGCACGAGTTTAGCATATTAATGAAAGGAGCTCCGAAACTAACATTCGTAATTACTTTTGTCCTGAGTCAGGGAGTTACGCGAGTTTATAAGGTACATTATTAAAAAAAAAGTTAATTGAAAAAGGAACGTTCTTTTTTTTTATTTCGTAACGCATAAGGTTGCACGGTAATTATAATTTTTGTCCTGAATTGAATGGCGATTTACCTGAATTTTTAATTAATATTAATAGAGGAAAAAGGAAATTTTGAAAAAGGAACGTTGTTTTTTAAGATCTCGGTGGCGTAGTGGTATTATGGTACGACTGCAATGCTGAGGTCTCGGGTTCGATCCCCGGGTCGGGCAAAGTGATGTTGAGTTTTTTTATTCAGTATCAGCTCGGAGTCTGGAATTTGTGCCCGATATGGCGATAGGCTCGCCCCCTATCACATCATGGGACGGAATAATGGCGAAAAGTGGGTGCACTAGTTGCGTCTCTGCCTACCCCTTCGGGGATAAAAGGCGTGAGTGTATATATATATATATATATGTATGTAAAAAAACAATCTTAATTAAAATCGGGACAATTTTTGAATTAAGTTGCAGCTTGCAACGTATGTATAACGGAAGTAAGTTTATATAAATACCTATATTAAAATATACCTACACGAAGAAAGCCATGAACAGTGTCACCAATGCCAGAATTGCTGAACGGTTTCGGATCAAATTTCTAGTACAGGCGACTTTTATCTCGGAAAACCAATCATACGGTCGAATCCGCGAGTAAAACCTAGTATTCTATAAATAAGCTACCTGTGTTTTGTGGGCATGAAAACACTGAGTCGCCTCGGCCCGGACATTGCACGTGAGTATAAAAACGAAAGCTTAATTTATATTCCGTACATACATCTCGGAAGTGGTTAGAGGACTTGGCTCAATTTTAAACGCTATAACTGGCAAAATAAAATACTACACACGTTAATATTTGCCATTTTTCATAATTGTACTACGGTTATATTTATTTCCCTCGGGTAGATATTTTCGGTGCAGAAACAGCATTATATTTTTGATATGGTTGCTTAGGCACCGCATAAACGCAGTCAATTTTAGTTTATCGGTCATGTCAGTCACTTATCATCAAATGACATATACATATACACTCACGCCTGTTATCCCCGAAGGGGTAGGCAGAGGCGCAACCAGTGCACCCACTTTTCGCCATTATTCCGTACCATGATGTGATAGGGGGCGAGCCTATCGCCATATCGGGCACAAATTCGAGACTCCGAGCTGATATTGAATAGAAATACTTAATATCACTTTCGCCGACCCGGGGATCGAACCCGAGATCTCAGCATTGCAGTCGTACCATAATACAACTACGCCACCGAGGCAGTCAAATGAGTTGCGCATAAATGAATCGACCAATAGGCAATAACAAATATTTATTAATACATGCATTTGTTCTCATTGTCTTACTAATCCGAATGTTTTGATGTTAGAAGCAAATGCAGTAACTTTTGGACGGAGGATAAAATTAGGAGTATAAAAGGGCCGAATTCTGAAATAATATATAAGTTTATTTTTACCACAGAAAAGTACACAATAGAGTGAGTTAGTAATTGCAATAATTGCTAACAGATGTCGCTGGTCATCTCCTTTAAGAGATCAAATAGGGAACTTGAAATTGGACAGACGAGAGTAGGGTCGAAATAGCTCAATTGGCAGAGCACCGGCACGGTACGCTGGAGGTCGTGGGTTCAAATCTTACTTTCAACTGTTTTTTTTTTCAATGTGCCTATAAAAAAAAATAAATGTAAAAACAGTACACAATAGTTTTTACCTCAGAAAATGACTACGCAACGTAAGGAACACCTAGTTTATCATACTTGTATCCTCATACATATTATAAAACAAAGTCTCCCGCTGCGTCTGGCTGTCTGAACGCGATAAACTCAAAAAGTATCGATTTCGATGAAATTTGGTATCGAGATCGCTTGAGACTCTGAGAAGGATATAGGCTACTTTTGGTCATTGGAAAATAAAAAGCGGGGTTTTTATTCCCAAAAAGCTCTTTCAAGGTAAAGCTGCAGGCAAAAGCTAGGTTTATAATATGCGCCCTAGTATATTTTTTCCTGAAATAATGTTTCTAGCATTAATACTAGTGAGTCACGTGACCACTTCCATCTCATAAAATAAAGTGCTTTTAGTCCGTCATTAATCTGACGTCATATTTTATAACTGGTATTTATACGCGGGTTTATCTGCTTGATAATTGCTGTTTCCCATTAAATTTGTCTAATAATAGTATCATCAGACTCTGACGTCATCAAGTGTCACCAGCCATAACAGTGCGTGCGTCTGAAAGAGATAGCGCGATATCCCCTCCACGTCCCCACTTTGCTCACAAGAATATTTCAAAATTGAATAACTGCTTTACTTTTCAACCAATTTTGATGCTGATTTCACAGAAGGATTTATTTTTCGTATTAATTTCTGTAACATCCTACTAATATTATAAAGGCGAAAGTTTGTAAGAATGTATGGATGTTTGGATGTTTGGATGTTTGTTCCTCTTTCACGCAAAAACTACTGAACGGATTTCGATGAAATTTGGCACACGGGTAGGTCATGTCCTGGATTAACACATAGGGTACTTTTCATCCCGGGAAAACATAAAGCGGGACTTTTATCCTGAAAAAACTTTTCAAGGCATTTCATATGAAAACTACCCTATTGTATTCACTTACGAGTGTATAGGGATCATCTCTCGTCAGTAGACACTCTACCTGGACCCCACTCCAACTACTATCAGATGCAGTGACGTCACGTTGCCGTCCAGGATAAAAGCGCCGTTATGTATTGTCCCAGGATAAAAAGTAAAAGCCTATGTTCTTCACAGTGTCTCAAACAATCTCCATGCTAACCATCGAAAGCGTAACAGACAGATGAACTTACTTTCGCTTTAGTATTATCAGTATGGAAGTATGGATACAATGTAAATATGTATGAAATAGACTATACTTCGAACAGACAGACAATTATTATTATACACACACACTCACGCCTTATATCCCCGAAGGGGTACGTAGAGTCCCACTTTTCGCCGCGCATATTCCGTCCCATGTTGTGATAAGGGCGAGCCTGCCGCCATATTGGGCATGAATTCCACACTCCGGGTATATATTGAATAGAAAACCCAATATCACTTTGCCCGACTCGGGGATCGAACCGAGACCTCAGCAATGCGTACCATAATACAACTACACCACTGAAGCAGAATTATTATTTGCATAGTTACACCAAAATCACAGACCTAACCTTCATTGACATTCACAAAATCTTTCATTAAACGAAGCAAACAGTATAGCAATAACTATGCTAATGTCTAGACTCCATTAGGCACTAATTGAACCTAAAACTGAAATACAGCGTTTAGTAACGCTAAGAAATCTGGATTTTTTACTTTTAATACAGACGTTTTCAATGAAAATAGAAATTGTCTTGATTAGTTCTATTATGTTAACTTGCTCCCCTTGTAAATATTTGCATCGTATGAATGATTATTACACTAGATGGTGCTACAAATCGCTACAGTCATTTAGCAAGTATGGACTCAGCAGGAAAAGCTTATCAGGTACGTGAAGTCAGAAGCAACACAACAGAAACAGCTTATTTGTTTGTGATCGTGGTGTTTGGCATTTTTTTAAATATTTCCACTCCATAAAAACACAAACAATTTTGACCCATAAATTATTAATTTGTCAATATTGGACTGTAAACGTTTGGACACCTTTCCCGCTCACGTCTCTGATTCGTCAGTTTTTACGTTGAAATAAAATGACAGGTACATGCGTGCCTTTCAGGAAGATTTTACGAGCGGCCGCTTCTCACAAAATTCGGGGTCAATCGGTTTTCGATGAGGGCAAATGTCAAATGCCAGACTTGGTCTTAGTAGTATGTAATACTAAAAATGGTGAGATCGTGCTTCTAAAAAATTACTCAAAAAATGTTCTACATTTTTAGTTCATGCTCGGAGCTCCGCCCAAGTCGTAAGCATTAAATGTAATTTATCCTCTGTAACCTAATCTTATGCTAATTAAATTTCCATGAAAATTTACTAAGGTGTTTCAAAGAGAAAAATTTAGGAAACCATATTTTGAGCTTAGGAAAAAACATTTAATATCAAAATCATTAACTTACTCTTAATTTGAATTATTAATGATACTCTTGATTTTATCTTCCTTTACTAACACCAATAATAATCCACAGAACAGAGATAGAGATAGAACTATAATGTGGGCGTAACCTTTCACCCTCTAATTAGCTAGGCAGCACTAACTCCCGTTTGAGCGGTCTCAGTCGTCATTACGCATTGTCAAAGCTTTAATAACTAGAAAAAATAGTTAAAAATATTAAAATGCCCTATTGTGCTATTCTGGAATGCAGAAATCATAGCTATAGCAAAAATGTGTCCCACAGAGGTATTTCATACCGTCGGTAAGTAATATTTTCTGGTTTATTGCTTATTTAGCTGAAAAATGTATATTAATTTTCTATGTCAAATATGGCACAAAAATTACAATTTAAAGTGTTTCTTATTTCTTTCATCATAAGGTTAATTTTCGAAAACGAAAATCAGTTGTTCTAGAATGATTTGTCACCAATTCACAGTGTCACCGCTACTCAATTAGTGCATGCATGGTCGATAAAATGTTATCGATAATTATCAATTTTTCACTAAAGCGCTATGTTGTAGCATAAACACTTTCAAACCCCATACTCTAATTATTTTCGTAAAACATGAACGGATTGAAGGCTGTATGGTTGTGTACCTTGGCCTACAAGTCGTGTGTTGTAAAACAAGTGCGAGTAGTGTTGTCAGTTTTCCAACTGCTTGTTTTGTTTGTATACAATAATAAATGCTACATACGTATTAAAACTATGATTGCGTGTGCAGTATTTGTAATAAAATTAGTTTTATTTAAAACGTACATTTGAGAATTGTGAGTGGTCTGGTTCTAATTTTGGTTATATCAATTTCAGTTCATCTCTGGTTGGGATTGCAACCCTACCGGTGAACGACATCTCTTCGACCTCTTGAGCGGCAGCACCAAGCGTGTGAGCACGTAATTTCGTCACCGGCTCGTATGTGCCCATAAATTACGAAGGCTTGGCCAAGGGCCCCGCGGAGTGTTCGCCATGATCAGCTGTACCTGTAGCCGCTTAGCCGTCCTATACGTATCAGTGACCCCGTGACGGCGAAGAGCGTTTTGTTCTAGTGCACGATGAACATATCAGGAATCCTTCGCGGAAGTTGACAGGAGAATACTCGCCGGCCTGCCGATTTTGCGGGTTCTCTATTCATTCCCGGGAGTTTTACCTCAGGCACAATTTTCATTCACTTTGTCTATCGCGGGTAGAGTTAAAACTGCCTGCATCACCAGAGAGTAGGATATCTTCCCCAGCTGCATGAAGCCTCAGTGATTCCTGACTCTGCATTAGAGGATCGACGACACACTCTTATAGGTATTTTTCGAAATTAAACAACAAAAGTATTTAAATTACGAAAAAAGTATGTAACAAAACCGGGTTCCGGCTAATAAGGTAAGGTGGGAGAACTTACCTTATTAGCCGGAACCCGGTTTTGTTGTATTTCTGTCTTGAGCTAAGTTTAGCCGATAAGCAAATAAATATAATATCAACTTCAAAGGTGTGTATTGTTTTATTTAACCCACTGTTATAGTAGCAGATACATATTATGTAGCTAACGATGTTATACAGAAAAATATCAAAAGTATAACTGAATACAAGTTTAACCTTTGCTCATCCTCACACTTCCTGAGGTGAAGCACGTGCTGACTGCTGGCTTGCTAAACCATTGCTTAGTGTATTCTTCTATCTCAACCCGTAACAAAAGGTTAAGAAGTTCGTAATTGTGCTATTAAACTGTGGAACAAACTTCAATGTCTTTTGTCCGGCCTACTAGGCCGGCATAATTGTGCCAACCGTTAAAAAATATTTTCTTCCCTTACCGGTTGACAGTGGACGATAGCCTAGTTGGGAATGGAGCAGTCTACCGAGACAATGTCCGGAGGTTCGAAACCCAAGGCCTCTGACTTTTCAAAGTTACGTGTGTATTATTTATCAATTATCGTTCACTTTAACGGTGAAGGAAAACATCGTGAGGAAACCTGTTAACCTGAGAATCCTCCATAAGAATTTCAAGGGTGTGTGAAGTCTGCCAACCCGCACTAGGCTAGCGTGGTGGACTAAGGCCTTAAACCCTCTCAAGAGTAGAGGAGGCCCGTGCTCAGCAGTGAGCATTATATAATACAGGGCTGGTATTATTACCGGTTGACATTTTCCTTAAACTTTACTCTATTTAACTCCGGCGGTGAAATTATTATAATATGTATAAATACTCATTATAATTTATTGCAAACTAGCTATACTGTAATACTGTGTAGGTAATATATTATGTAATTTAACATGCATGTTTGCATGTATTGAAATTTTAAATTAAGAATTTAAAATCTATACTAAAAATAAATTTTAATTTACTGAGTGAAAATTTTATTCAAGATATTTTCAACATCTTTTCCGGCGCTTATCAAAATAATATTATATATTTTTGTAATAAGTCAATTTCATTAATTAATGTTATTTATAATTTTTAGCCATAAAATAAAAAACATCGATAGGTTTACAAAAAGGTATCATATGGGTGCAACACTATTAACGCATGCTTAGCGTACTTGGTGTCAATCAATAACTTTTCTTAAATCGACAGCCATAGAGATCTTATGAATGCCATCACCATTATATGCCATCTAGCGTGGAGTAGTGGAATGAAATCGAATTAAAATCAAAATTCAGGCTGAAGGAATAATATCGTATGAATTTATGTGAATTTTTAAAATATGAAGTTTATGGAATGGCATTAAGGTTAAATTTAATGCAAATGATTTTGTATTATACGTTTTATGTTTATTGCTGATTTTGGCCAATCATAATGAAAAGATGATAGTATGTGAATATACGCATGTGTGAGTTTGGCGACACTGGTTTTCTTAGTAAATTGATGCTAAACTCCATCCATTCTATCTTTAATCCGTGTAATAATCCAATTGCCAGCTCACAACAATTCCACCTCAGAAATCACTCGACTCGATTCCACTTATCTAAGTCCAAAATCGAATCGAATCCACAATGGAAAGCCTATTGATTGAATTAATGAAATCTGAACAAATGACGAATGCATGCCACGTCCTATATTTCCATACTGATTGCTTGCCAGGATTATGTCAGAGCGATAGCCTGATTATTTCCACGAACTGACTTTTAATTGGCTACTTATCTTGCGTTATCTATACGATGTAAGGGCTGTGCTTCTAATAGAATAGATTTCTGTACTTTGATTTTTATTTGCAGAAGGCACTGGATCGCTGTATGGCAATTAGGTACTTATGTTTGTAGATTATTCTATGATATGTAACAGAAAAAAGACGAAAAGTTTTGGTTATATCTTCGTCACGCATGCAACGTTATAGCACTCAATAACTTCGTAACCCAATATTTCCGTTTTTTGCCAGCTACCCCTTCCACCGAAATTCAAATCTTTATAACTTATTTTTTATGAAGTGGATTTGGAAACTTCTCGTTTCGCTAGATTTTGGGTGACATAATTTTTCGATAAATGTATACAAAATTGTCAAGTACTCATTTGGTGATCATCAATTTAATTGAAAATTAACATATTATTATTATTATAACCTATAGCATTCCAGGTATCCGGTAGGCAACGGCTTGGTTGTGCCTCTGGCATTGTTTTAGTACATGAGCGGCAGATGCTGCTTACCGTCAGGCGGACCGCTTGCTCGTTTGTCTACTAAGGCAAAAAAAGGTATTTCGAATAGGCCCGTATAATTGATTAACTAGCGGATATAATTATCTCTCATCAGTTTATATTCCAGTCACCATCAGGAGTCACTTAGCTCTGGCGATATAAAATAAAGTAATTGGGAATGAAGAGAAAGAACGGCACGATGAAAATGTTGTGCAGTTTAAAAATAAGTTTTTTTTATTCTAAACTCTAACTCTTACTCTCTTTTAAATTGTGCTCTGGACATTATTGTTTCGTGCCTTTCAGCTGCCTTTTTCCGTAGTCGGGTTTTAGATTCTTTTTTTATTATTCACTGTATACATTATTCGATATGATGAGAAACTCTGGTTTGATAAAATGGAGCCAACGTCACAAAGCGTTTGGTAACATTCATGACGTCACAAGCGTTAGTGGTAATAAAAATCCGTGGCTTCCCGTGCGTTTATTAAAACCGTTTTGTCAAATATTTTCCGTTTTGTGGTATATGAGGATACTCCTATATGAATAAAGCAAAGAGTATGTACTTTTTTCCATTATATTGTAGCTAGTAGGTATAGTACCACTATTTATAGCATTGTATTTCATACATACTGCCTTGGTAACGTAATTGTATCACGGTACAGATTGTAAACTTTAATAAATAATAATAATAATAATACCAGCCCTGTGTTATATACTGCTCACTGCAAAGCACAGGCCTCCTCTACAACTGAGATGGGTTAGGCCTTAGTCCACCACGCTGGCCTAGTGCGGGTTGGCAGACTTCACACACCCTCGAAATTCTTATGGAGAATTCCCAGGTATGTAGGTTTCCTCACGATGTTTTCCTTCACCGTAAAAATGAACGATAATTGATAAACAATATACACGTAATTTTGAAAAGTCAGAGATGTGTGCCTTGGGTTTTGAACCTCCGGACAATGTCTCAGCAGACGGTTCCATTCCCAACTAGGCTATCGTCCACTTAAACTTTGCAAAGTTGCATTTACCCCATATTTTATTCGAATACGACCAAGAGACCCAACTTTATCTGATGCTTAGACAAACAATCTGATGGTAACTGGAGTGGAGTTCAAATAGTATATCGACTGACAAGAAATGATTGCTGCTGCCAGTCAACACAATTGTGGCGGCCTGCTTTTACCGGATAAGACGGCTGATCTCGGAACGCGGCACACGTCACTATGACGTTTTTGGCACCACGCGTACGGTGGATACAATCCTACCAACAGCAAGACACATAAAAGGAGTCAAAGCGTTAAACCATGTTATAAAATTTTACTCGTGGTAGGACTCTCATATGTAAGGGTCCGTCTGGGTGGGTACCACCGCAATGTCTATTTCTCCCGCCAAGCAGCAGTGTGCATGCACTGTTGTGTTCCGTTTGAAAGATATTGTAGCCAGTATCACCACAGGACATAATGAGACTTAACACCTTGTCTTAGGATGACGAGCGCAGTGGAATGCCACACGGTACTTTGTAACTCCAGGTGCTGGATGGTGTTTCTACTGTTTATGGGTGGTCATATCGCTTACCATCAGGCGAACGGCATGCTCGTCTCGTCATTCGATGCCATAAAAAAAAATAAACACTCTATAATTCAAACACACAGCCCTAAGTGTTGGGAAACGTATCGCGGTCCACTTCACCGTACATTTACCACTAAATCGAAGGAAACCGATGCTCGGCAGTCGCTATTTATCTAAAACAACTCTATTCGCCAACTAAGAAGGTCCGACGATAAATCGTTGTTGTGGTGTTGTATTTTAAACTGGTTTCTAGTCATTATGTGGGTTCTGTATTCGATGTGCTTTTAGAGTCTTACGTCTTTTGGGTGCTTCATTAAATCACATTGCACCATATCCATACAAGAAAAAGTTATACCTACAAAAATTCCTTTTTCTAATAATTTTGCTGAGTATAATAACGACGACGGCAGAGATTATTGAAATAAATTTGATTACTTATAAATTTTTCGTTTGTAAACAAATGCCATGCGAGACAGCTATCTTAAAATCAGGCGGTTGTGATATCGTTTAAAAAAAGATATTTTCTTTCTGATAGTTTCACTACAATACATTTTTCTTCTAAATATGAGGTGTGTTTTCAAGTGAATGTGTTACAGGGTGTTATTTAGGATCAATTTCACCGCTTGCTGATAATTCCTACTCGTCATAATGTATAAGCTGACCGAATAAAAAAGTCACACTTTGTTCCCAAATAACATATACATATATACATATACACTCACGCCTGTTATCCCCGAAGTGGTAGGCAGAGGCACAACTAGTACACCCACTTTTCGCCGACATTCCGTCCCATGATGTGATAGGGGGCGAGCCTATCGCCATATCGGGCACAAATTCCAGACTCCGGACTGATACTGAATAGAAAAACTCAATATCACTTTGCCCGACCCGGGGATCGAACCCGAGACCTCAGCTTTGCAATCGTACCGTAATACAACTACGCCACCGAGGCAGTCCCAAATAAATGATGCCAAATACCTAAACGATAGTAAAATAAGTGCTATCTCCATTAGCTGTATAATACGATAACTGTCAAATTATACTTGAAACCAGTGAAGCAGACCCGTATTATAAATTAATGTATGAGAGGAATACCATGTGTCGCCATAAAGGCGGGAATGACTATCCTATCACTCAGCTTCGCAAATAATATTCGCACGGATTTCATCCGTCATGTGTTACGTAATGTGGGCGAGTATCGGATCGGTTCTAGTGGATATATATGTCTTTAGCCTTCGTAGGGTAGATAGGGGCGTAAATATTGCACCCAATTTTCACCGTGAAGTATATTCCGCCCAATAATTTCTAGCTAATTTCGATTGATCTTGTAAATATGTAGATATATCGAAAAAGAATTTGTTATTATATTTTTGTCACAAAAACAGAAGTGTGAGAGCACTATTGTGTTCTACAAGATATTCTAGCTATTATAATTAATGAACAATCAACATGAAAATTTCATAGTGAATGAATGATTATAATAATAAAGTATTCACGAATGCCGCAGTGACGTCACCGTAGTATGATATGGGCGTGTGAGCGAGATAGATACATAACTCACTACGCACTATGGCTCACCATCTACCCTTGACTATACCAATATTGGAATTATCAATCGATTATAATTTCCTTATCAATTGTGATATTTTGCATTTGTATATAATGCAAAATATCTGACTGCCTCGGTGGCGTAGTTGTATTATGGTACTACTGCAATGCTGAGGTATCGGGTTCGATCCCCGGGTCGGACAGTGATATTGAGTTTTTCTATTCAGTATCAGCTCGGAGTCTGGAATTTGTGCCCGAAATGGCGATAGGCTCGCCACCTATCACATCATGGGACGGAATAACGGCGAAAAGTGCGTGCACTAGTTGCGCCTCTGCCTACCCCTTCGGGGACAAAAGGCGTAAGTGAGTGTGTGTGTATATAATATACAAAATTCAACTTAGAAAACTACTTTGTTGTAGGGTAGTAGCCTCCAGCTATCCAAAGTAAGAAAAGCGAGAAAATACCTTACACAAATATCTAGTTTGAGTTATTTCGAATGCAAAGCAACGTCTATTAGAGCTGTTTGTCTTTGTCAGCTCGAGCTAAACGTTCGCCGGGGATACAAAGAAGTTACTAGAAAACTGGAATAACTTTAGTTTATTGTTGTGAATATATCACTATCATGCAAAAACGTCTCGCGTCTGTCGTTTCGGGCTAGTATTTTAGTGATAGCTTATGCAGGGGTGCTTTAAGAATAACGAAATAAGGATTATTTTAGCTAAGATTTAGTTCGCTTTTAATAATTTTAAGTCTTATTAAAATCGTAGCGTCTTAACTGTCAGAAGTAATAGTCCCATAATTTTGAAAGTAACAAGGTGGCATAGTTTTAGTCTGCGAAAAACTGCAGGTAGATGCTGGATGCGGCAAGCTGAAGACAGGGCGCTATGGCGCTCATTAGGGAAGGCCTATGTCCAGCGGTGGACTGATGAAGGCTGATAATGATGATGATGATAGTTTTAAGACTGTACGCTGAAACATTTTGTTTGCAGGCAAAAATATAAATCCAACAGAAATTTATATTGAGTGTAGGTACTGCGTGCTGGGAACAATTATTATTTGATAAACAATATTTTGCAGATGCTATTTACACATAGAAGTTATCAAAGATGCTTCAATACTTTACTCAATTTAAATGAATTGAAAGGCAAAGCAGAATTAAATTTTATGTTATTGCTAATCCCCCAAAAAGAAAACCCAACTCAAAATTAAGGAAATTGAACAAAGCCGTTGAACTGACAAACAAATCGGTGAGAATAGACCAGATAAAATGATTATCAGGATTACCAACATACTAATGGCCAGAATAATTCCAGCAAAGACGTTATAGCTCGGGTTCTCATCTGAGCAAATCCGCACAGCCGCGTCCCACAATGCAAACTTCATTAGCTCAGTCGCTCGTGCAAGTGAAAAAGTACAAGAATAGTGTTTAGCGTCGAGGGTTCCTGATAACAATTGGTTTTGTTTTTAATGTTTTTGTCTGTGGATTTCTAAAACGCGGTTTTTTTATATTTTACTAGACTTCTGCTCGCGGCTTTGCCCACGTGAATGAGTTTTTCTGGGATAAAAGTTCCGCTTTATATTTCCCCGGCATATATTATGCATATAAACCTTCCTCTTGAATCACTCTATCTATTAACAAAAAAACCGCATCAAAATCCGTTGCGTAGTTTTAAAGATCTAAGCATACATAGGGACATAGGGACAGACAGCGGGAAGCGACTTTGTTTTATACTATGTAGTGACTAAGTGTCTGTTTCATAGGTTTCGGGTAAATATTTGACAGAGATAAAAGAGCTAAGGTAGATTGTAGGTACTCATTTTATTACCACTTATTAGGGAGTGTAGATTAGAATAGGCGATAGAGATAGGTGTAGAAGATAAAGGCGTGTGCGTGTTGTTTTTTGTTCAAAATGTAACTCGCTTCTAAGTAAAAAAAATAAATAAATAAAACAACTATAAGCTCGATGAAATGTAAGGGCACTAGTTGTTACTTAACTTATCTGAATAAAGTAATAGAAGACCATCAACTTCTAGAATTATAGACACCGATAACGGAACCCTAAAGGGAAGAAAAATAGGAAGACCGTTTGAACGTTCCTTTCCATTAGGTAGACGGTACACAGATAGAATTTATCTATAACAGTGTTCTTACTTTTATTGACTGTTTGATCGAAGAAAGTTAAATATATTGCGTGGAAAAAAAGGAGAAAAATTGTTTATTTACTATGAACTGAATGTTTCATTTGTGAATTTACTTTACCTGATGAAGCAGCGACTATATAACCCCTAGACTCCTAATAACAGACGATCGGCTTCGGGCAACACATCTGACAAATAGATCCGATGTAGCTTACCGTTCAAAATCTTCAAGTCAGTTGCGACCACAACTGTGAGCTGTAAATACTTCCGTGTTTGCGAATAAATAACTATTGTAATGAACCCGTGCACAATAAAATGGTGTGGTATAAATAGCCATAATTCAAATTTTCAGAAAAATGGCATTACATTTCACAGGTAAGTCAATAACGACACATAATCACATTTTATTTAAAATTTTACGGAGTTCATCTTAGACTGGCCATGTTGTGTTTACGCGCCATCTTGTTATATTTGCATCTCTTGCCGACGAAAGTACTTTTTACATTTTCTATTTCGTTTTGTTTTTTAACATTAAAAGTAAGTGATACACCAAAAGGATTTGTCGATAGTTCTATCGATAAAATTAAAAATAAAAGAAACTGTCGCCCGAATACTCAAAAGCTACTCAACTAATCATTTTATCTGAGGCCTATTTAATTTTAACAGGCTTCTTATTTTAAATGGTTAGTTCATTAGTAATAGTTAATTCATTTTAAAAATGATTAGGATATATTTTTGATCAGAAATAAATGTTATTAGGATAATTTTTTTATTTTGTTTGTTGATTATAACGATTGTTTAAGTTATTATTTGTGTTATTCCTACAAGTCAGCTCAAATATTCTTGTTAATGTCGATGAGACTTACTAAGCGCCATCTGTCATTCGATAACATAAAGAGTTTCGTTAAAATATTAATATGTTTAATAAATAATAATGATATTACTATAAAACTTTATTGCATAAAAGTAATATCGATAAAAAAATCGTGTATTCATTTAACTCGTCCTATCCCTATGCCTATATTTCCAAGGCTATATAATGCGATAAGGTGTTGGAAGAACCAATCATAATGCAGTACCCCGCTTCCTCAAGCCTCAGGTAGTTGACAGAATTAATTTGAAGAGAAATATTGAACATTAGGAGTCTAGGGGTTATATAGTCGCTGTGATGAAGTTGTGATCAAGATTTAGAAAAATATGCATTCACAAAAAAACAATACGACTTTTTTTGAAGTCGGATAAAACCCCATGTTTTTGATTGTTACTTGATGTAGGAGTCTCTGAATATGTTTAGATGATTGCATATTGGTGAGGACAAACATGTTTGGAAGTGGTTATTAACCACATATATACAACACACACTCACGCCTTTCATCCCCGAAGGGGTAGGCAGAGATGCAACTAATGCACCCACTTTTCGCCGTGCGTATTCCGTCCCATGATATGATAGGGATCGAGCCTATGGCCAGTCGTACCGTAATACAACTACGCCACCGAGGCTGTCGCATATAGCAGTCAAGACAAGATTCATAGAACAGGACAAGTAAATAGTAGATATCTTTGATTGGAAACTGGCAGAATTTACAAAAGACTGGTGAGATTTTGTTGCTCTACTTATATCACCAACCAAATTATGAGAAGTGAGCGTGTTATGTTATGTATGTAACATAAATACATACATACACTCGAAAAACATAACCCTGCTTCTTTCGCAGTCGGGTAAAAAGAGTGCCGTATTGATGTGCAGGCCCATTTGCGCTCTCAGTCTTGGTTCAGTCATAGCGTCCTATATCTTTGTGAAAGTATTGCTGTAAAATCAGTGAGAGATATTTTTATTTAAATCAAAATCGCTTCAGTTTCAAACAATATCTATACAGTATTCTATCTTCTTACAAACTGTTGGAACGCAATTATACCTACGCGCCTTGAGTTCGGTATACAGTCGGTACACATTCAGTCGCGAATACGCCTTAGTGATGAACGAACGGTGTGATGGTTTTGTAGTAAGTAGTAAGCGTGCTATTTTTCTATATTTGATTGAAATAAGTATAAGTATTTATTTAATATGGAAAAGAGCAATTATAGACTATGTCGTACAGTTTTTGTTTGCTTGAATTCTTCAATAATGCACCCAGAGATAACATTTTTTAAATTACCAGGAAACTCCGAAAGTTGATAAAATAGTTTTCATGCCTACTAGTACGTAATTTAATTCTTCATTTAATATATATGTATTTTGCCTTTTCCACCGTGTAAAATACATGGATTCATAATACAATCACAAAGCTAGAAGGAAACTCAAGTAGGTAGATAAAATTTAAATACTGTACGCCAGCAGCCCTATCGTGTGTTTACTGTTTACGTACCGCACAGCTGTAGATAATTATTTCAAGGACAGGGCTGAGTTACTATACTGTATCGAAAATTTTACTGTGGCTAGGTTGTGGCTGTAGACATTTTACACGTTTACGTGTTACGTTACAGGAATTCGTCTATCAGAGATGACTGTAATTTGTTGGCGTTGCAAAACTTAGTGCGAGTGAATGCCTATTATTACAGTAAGTAGATAAACGTTATTAGACGTAGACTCGCGTAACGAAGGTTTCGAAAAAACTATTAGGTAAGGTATCTAAGTGTAAAGTTCAATAGCTCGCCAAAATTAATAAATAAATAATCAAATTTCATAAGTTTGTAAATTCGCTTTTTTTCTTATTAAGTACATATTTACAGATTTCAGATTTTTTCCTTTAAATTTGTTGTAAGGCTTTGCTTCTTGCCAAATTTCATGATTCTAGATTAACGGGAAGTACCTTATAGATTTTGATTACCTTGCGACATCGCAGAATCTGCGCAAAATATGCAACATAATGGTCATATTTCTTGATCGCATTGATTTACAGTTTGATTTTTTCTCAGCTGAAAGAGACCGTAGACACAAGTATTTGATATTCAACTTGATATCTTTACGCGTTAAGTGATCCTATAATGGTCCCTTTTTCCTTTTGAATTCCGGACCTCTAGAAATGACGTTATTAGACGTTGGATCGAACGCGTTGAAACCTGTTTTTCGCATAGAAATGATAAAACTAGAATAACCAACCCGAATCAAAATACTGCACCAAACTATAGGTGTAATCTCCACAGACTGATGGCCGATTAGATGGTTATTTGTGATCGTAACTTACCGGCCTTATTTGGGTTTCAAGTATAATTTATTGTGTTCAATTCCAGTAGGAAAGGTTAAGTAATAAATCGGACGCAGCTGCGTTACGGCACGTTAGCTGGGTATTACGTAACAAAAGATCCCGATTTGCGGATGAGACCGGGCGTTTGTTATCGGTTAATGTTTTGGCGTATTTGACGGGTTCTCTTTTATACTTTTTAAAATTTCCGGATTATACAAAGTATTTGACAAGTGTTATCGCGTGAGATATTCTTCCGGTATAAAAGACCCACTGTGCAGAAAAAAAAATCGTCCAAATGTTCATGTTCAAGTCTTTATGTGTTTAGTTTACGTCTAACATAAAAAAAAAAATATTTCTACTGAATGACGAGACGATCACTCCAATCGCTTGATAGCAACAAAATCACCCATAAACAGTGGCAACACAATACAAATCCTTTAATTAAAAAGTGCTACGTGGAACTCCACTGCCCTAATAACCCTGAAACCACAATGCCCAGCAATTACGCTAGCTACAATATCCTTTAATCCGGAATACAAGGGATGCACACTAGTGTTTGGCGGTAGAAATAGACATTGCGGTGATACCTACCACAATGTATATGGGGGTCGTCTGGGTAAGTACCCAGCCTCCACTGTTATCTATAAGCTTCTTACTTTAATTTATTCTGTAAAAGAGATGTCCGCTTTTTGTATGGGTGTTGAGCCTCAAAATTTAACCAGGGTGAAACTTTAAGGATATTAAAGGTGCAAAATATGGAATTTAGATCAATTAAAAAAATATATTTTTAGACCCCTCCATTCATAACATTTTTTTTTAAAACGTTCATATTAAGTGTAGTTTTTAAAAAAATAAAATTACTTGAATCTCAAGATCGGAGGTCTTTAAAATTAAACGATTTGTAGTAAAAGGCCGGTTTTTAGGAATTCTATCCAAATAGATACAAACCGTCTTGTTTAAAATTTAAGGCCCGTTTTTGGACAAGTCCTTTATCAGTCAGTTATCTATTCAAAAGCTATTTTCCTTTAAATGAGACTGGCAGCCAGACTGCGTTATAAAATTTCATATTTGAATTTAGAACCTTAAAAATGTAAAAAATAGAATAGTAATAAATTTGTATGTGCGCACGCATACGGCATTTGCCAGTCTAGAATATTGCATAAAATTTTAACGTGTATCAAATGCACGTAGCAGGAGATATAAAATTTTAGAAATATATCCGGGTCGCTTCGTACATAATTTATATATACGAGGTACGTAGCGATATTGCTACGTAAGTTTCTCGTAGCGTATACCTACGTAGAAATCTCGTAGAGCAGTGTAGCAACGTCGATTTCTGCTTCATAATAAGTGAAATAACATTATTTACTACCTGATAGACGAAGGCCTAAACCCTTTTAGTAGCAGAGGATTCCCATGCCCAAAATTTGGACAGTCATACAGATAACAGAGCTGACATAAATATTATAAATACAAGTACTAGTTGAAGCATTAAATAGCATTTCGATTTGAAGAACATTGTAGCCAATTACTGGCCAAGGAATTATGACATTCTTTATTTTTTTTACTAGTAAGAGAGCAGTGGCGAAGGGTGAAATTTTTCAAAAGGGAACCCGAGGCAACCAATTTTTGCGTCAGTTAACATATCGCACGCTGTTCACGGTATAAGTCAATTAAACGAAAAACTAAAACTTCGACAGTGGATTAGTCTTAATCCTAATTCAACAGTCGTTGACCTAATTACTAAATTGTTAAAAGAATAACATAAGTATTCGAAATATATGTACAAAAACATACTACGATATGAACTCGGTGGCCAGCGGGTCACCTCGCGCCCGTGGCTCCACAATTTGGTAACGGAAGTTTTAGGAAAAAAAAATACTAAGCGCGCCATCTAGCGTTATTTAAACGTTGTTTATTAATATAACTCATCGATATCGATAATTTTAACAAACAACAGGCTGATGGCCGATAGATGTCATTATTAAGTGATCATCAATGAACCTAATTAATTAATTATAACTATTATTATTGTTCCTAGCTGAGTATTTTCTAAGTTTAGAATGTACTTGTCAAATGTATTGTGAAGTACCCAAAACCTAAAAGGGAAGCCGGTAGGAATTGGGTTGTATGAACGCTTCGCCACTGTAAGAGAGGTATTTTAGGATCAGCCTCTAGATAGCGATCACAGTATGGGTGAATAACGTGTCACAGTGTCACTCCTCTCGTTTTTAACCGACTTCAAAAAGGAGGTTGAAGGTTCTGTATTCGATCCGTATGTATGTAAATTTGCATGGCCGCGAGTTTCTCAAAAACTGCTGATCCGATTTGGATGTGGTTTTCGATGTTCAAATGTATAGTTTTCAGGGAAGGTTTTGGTATACAACTTATGAAGATCTGATGAAGATCTTTGGAGATACATAATGGACATTATTTATCTCCAAAGATACATAATGGAATAAATTAGGTATGAATTAAATTAGGCATCGACTCCAAATATACGTATATACGAAGCGAATATAAAGTTGAATTATTTTTTGGTTTGCAGTGGTTTTGAAGTCGGTTTATATAGCTATGTGTTTAGAACACGACTTAATTGATTAATGATCTGGTTAAAGTGACTGCCTCGGTGGCGTAGTTGTATTACGGTACGACTGCAATGCTTAGGTCTCGGGTTCGATCCTCGGGTCGGGCAAAGTGATATTGGGTTTCCTTATTTAATATCAGCCCGGAGTCTAGAATTTGCGCCTAATATGGCGATGGGTTCGCCACCCATGACATTAAGCGATGGAATACGAACGGTAAACAGTGGGTGCACTAGTTGCGCCTCTACTTACCCCTTTGGGGAGAAAAAGCCTGAGCGTATATGTATAATGTAAAACTAACAAAAAAATCTATTGTCAATGCATAGTAAATGAAAGCAAAAAAGATAGCCTAGTGCCGCCATATGTGAATAGAAAATTAAGAGCGTCGCACAGACGCTCTTAACTTTGCTTGCTTCTCTCGAAAATTTTATTTATTTTTTAAGTTTTATTTATATAAAAAATCGAACATGAAAAAAAAATCTATTCCTTTTTTAAATCATAGCGTGGTATCAGGATAATCTTCACTTGAGCAGTTCATTAGAAAATTCCAGTGAATCCATAAAGGTTTAAAATCAGGCGCGCGTCGTGCAGCGGCGCGGATCGTTTCCGATAGCCGCCGTGACTTGGGTTAGGTAGATGTGGAGCGTTTAGTCGGGCAGCTAGGATGGAGTTAGTACTTACAGATAAAAAAGCTTGAACTGATGTTTCTTTGATAGCAACTGATTCTGAGATCCATTTCTATAACAAATTGTAAGGTTTAGACATAAAAAACGCGTGACTTACCTGGGATAAAACATTTTCGATGTCAATACGTTTTTTTTATTGCAGTTAAGTACGAGACAAGCATGCCACTCGTCTAATGGTAAGCAATACGACCGCCCATAAACAGTATCAAAACCGCACAGAAGTTTGAATTACAAAGTACAGCATGGCAAACCACTGCGCTCGTCATCCTGAGACATAACGACGGTTCCGAAGAACAAAGTCGTATATGCAAAATGTTAGCTTTTCAGTAGAGCGCTTTGAAAGTCGTTAGTTTGTATTCATGTGCGAATTAGTGCTATTTTCACACATTAAGTTCAAAGTTGTTACTGAACCCTATAGAATATAATGTTTTGTTCACTATAACTTGTGATTTTCTCAATTAACTTAGACTTTCAAAGCGCTCTACTGAAAAGCTTCATTTTGCATATACGACTTTGTTCTACGGAACCGTCGATAATATGTTAAGTCTCATTATGTCCAGTAGTTACACTGACTACAATGTCCTTCAAACAAGAACACAATAGTCCTTACACACTGCTGCTTGGCGGTAGAAATAGATATTGCGGTGGTATCTACCCAGACGGCATTGCGCATACGATACATCTACCACTAGTAATAATTTACCTTAACTTGTCCAGCAGTTTGTTCTTCACGTCATTTGCATTACTGTAATATTAGCTGTCCTTGTATAAAAATACCTGGGTAATTGTGTCTCGTATTATGACGAGATTTTTACTATGTATACAGTGGTCTGTCCAGTCAGGTAAAGTAACCTTCCAACAAAGTAAGTTGAGGGCTTGCATTGTTAAACTAAGCTATTAGACCTGTATGCAGGTCAAGTGTTAACCGGGGGAGCGTTTACTTCATTCGGGCAAGTTGAATTGAGATTTAATTTATCTTCAGCAATATTTTGTGGAATATATTTCTACATAATATTGTCATATGTAAGTATGTCTTACTGAAAGTTATCTTGAAGGGGTTGCCTATCTAACTATGGGAGTGTTATAGATGTACTTTATTGTAAAGGATTCTTCAGTACTTAGCGTTGCTGAGTTCTTAGCGTAAGTGGACGATACCCTAGTTGGGAATAGAACGGTCTGCCGAGACAATGTCTGGAGGCTCAAAATCCAAGGCACACACTTGGACTTTTCGAAGTTACGTGCGTATTGTTTGTCAAATATCGTTTGCTTTAACGGTGAAGGAAAACAGCATGAGAAAACCTACATACCTAAGAATTCTCCTTAAGAATTTCCAGGGTATGTGAAGTCTGCCAGCATGCACTAGCCCAATGTGGTCTAAGGCTTAAACCCTCTCAGTAGTAGAGGAGGCCCGTGCCCAGCAGTTGGACAGTATATAACACAGGACTGGTATTATTTTAAAAGTTGATTTGTTTGTCCTTTGTGGAATCTGCTCCGATTTTAAATATCTTTAGCTAAATTATCTTTGAGTGCTGTTTATCCAACGCGATAGCTAGTGAAACAATTGGAAAGTTCTGAAATATGACGACGAATTACGTTTTCCAATTTACATAATGTTACTAGACTAACTAATGTGTGTTATCAAAAGTCCCCGGGGATTGCTAGAATGGGCACCCGGACGGATAATCTAGCGTGAAATTACCATTTTCAAATCCTCACTGTTGCTCCAAGATGAGACTATTCAACGTTGTTGCATTGTGAACGGGAGTGCTATTTTACTAGTAAAAGAGATGTCCGCTTTTTATAATACTAGCTTTTGCCCGCGGCTCCACCCGCATTAAAAAGTTTTTCCGGGATAAAAGTCCCGGTTTATATTTTCCCGGGATAAAAAGTCTATGTGTTAATCCAGGACATGATCTACCCGTGTGCCAAATTTCATCGAAATCCGTTCAGTAGTTTTTGCGGGAAAGAGGAACAAACATCCTTACATCCATACATCCAAACATCCATACATTCTTACAAACTTTCGCGTTTATAATATTAGTAGGATGGTTGCTGGGCCTCAAAATCTAATCAGGCTCAAACTTAATAGATTTTAAATGGGCAAAAATATGGAACTTGGACCCATAAAGAAATATTTTTGGATATTTAAAACAATTTTTTTTAAACACGTCTATTTTAAGTGTAGTCTTTACGCAAATCAAAATTATATAAATCTCAATATCGTAGGACTTCAAATTATACAATTTATCGCAAAGGCGTGCCTATTTGGCGGTAAGAATTCAACTTACAAAGGGCCCTGCTGGGCAGATCAATTTTTCTTGCTGAATTTCTCTTGTTCCGTTAAAAGTCCCTTGGACTTAATACATGAATTGAGAGATACATTGGCACAAGTTCCGATCAGTATAATTTTTATGTATTCCGAGCGTCATACGACCGCGGGCCCCGCTGGATGAATGCGGTGATTTATGGTAATTTCTATCAAAATAGTTGAGGTACATTGAGTTACATTGGTTCTAGTTAATAACTTCGTGAGGTGCATTGAACAAACAAAACATTGCCATTAGTTCTTTCGGTCTAGCTCGCGTGGCCCCGCTAGATCGAAACACACGTCATCCAGAGTCTAGACCATCCAGTCATCATCCATAACCAAATAAAACCCTATTCTCTCAACCCATAAAACTCCTTTTACACTAAACTAAAAAGTCTACCATATTTCATTGGACTTGAAATGTGAATAATATTAAGCCGACCGCAAGGAAGCCTTTCATGGCACGAATTTCACCTCATTTCCTCGACGAATGAATGGCGAATGGTTGAGGTCTGTGGCAAGGGACTTTATACGCGGTAAATTTACTACTTCACACCCCTGCAGCGGGTTTGTTGGTTTTAGCACTTTAAAAATCATAAATGGACCGTAAGGTATCAGGGTTCTATTTTGGAATAATAGTATTTCAACATATTTACATTTAATGAAGTGGATGATAGCCTAGTTGGGAATGGAACGGTCTGCCGAGACAATGTCCGGAGTTTCGAAACCCAAGGCACACACCTCTGGCTTTTCAAAGTTACGTGTGTATTGTTTATCAATTATAGTTCACTTTAACGGTGAAGGAAAACATCGTGAGGAAACCTACATACCAGAGAATTCTCCACAAGAATTTCGAGGGTGTGTGAAGTCTGCCAGCCCGCACTAGGCCAGCGTGGTGGACTAAGGCCTTAAACCCTCTCAGTAGTAGAGGAGGCCCGTGCTCAGCAGTGAGCAGTATATAATACAGGGCTGGTATTATTACTGCCTCGGTGGCGTAGTGGTATTGCGTACGCATTACGAGTACGATTTGCGCGCTGAGGTCCTGGGTTCGAATCCCAGGTCGAGCCAAAAAAATTGTGACTGGGTTTTTCCATCTTAAAATTTACTCAGTCGCAGCTCGGAGTCAGGAAGTTGGCGGTGTGATACCCCCGTGCCTCGGAAAGCATGTAAAGCCGTTGGTCCTGCGCCTGATCTCTCTCCGGTCATGTCGGATTGCCGTCTCACCGGACTATGAGAGTGAAGGAATAGCGAGTGCACCTGTGTATTGCGCACACACTTGTGCACTATAATATCTCCTGCGTACCTGGCTGATCTCCGTTGAGATTGGCCGCCGTGGCCGAAACTGGCTAGGAGGATTTCATATATATTATTATATTTACATGTTATAAAACATAGTCCCTTATCGCGTCTGTATGTCTGAACGTGATGAACTCAAAAACTCTCGCAAGGATTTCCATAAAGTTACGTAGGGAGACTGTTTGAGACCCTGGAATGGACATAGACTTTTTCAAGTTCGGGTAGTTTTCAAATAGTAATTGTGTAAAACAGGTCGCGATGTTAAAGTGTTAGTGGGAGTGACAGTGGCGAGTATAAATAAGGCCCTCAGCATTTGAAGAGCACAGTCGTAGTTTGGTCGTCGTTCAGTGTTCAACTAGATATCAATAGTCGCTATGGCAACGTAGTGGTTAAACAAAGTGATGAGTGACAAACAAATCATGACTTCAAGAAATAAAGGTCAATAATTCCTATTGCGAAGTATTCGCTACGTTTTATTCGCCCCTGTAAAATCCTCCTCGACAAATATATATAGTTAGACTGTTAACTCAGAAAACCTCTTTCATGCGGCCGAAGCTGCGATTAAAGGTAGTAGTACTGAATAATTATAATTAATACAGCAAACAAGTAATTCCAATTTTTCAAAAACGAAAAAAAAAATATTATTGTTACTAACTTGTGAGCAGTTTAATCTGCGCTCACGTCCGTTTCGCAAGATTATCTGCGTATAAAAAAACGAACCTCAAAAACCGTATCCACAACTCAATTTGTAACCAAAGCCACTGTGTTAGAAGTATACGAACGCACCCCAGAAATACAGCGAAATCCTTGGAACACAGCATTGCCAGAGGTTCAGTGAAGCAGAGACAATTTTTTAGATATATAGATTCAATTAAGATAATGTTATCCAATATCAGATATGAAAGAAAGCGTGGCGAAGCGGTTTTTTGGGTACGATGGTGGAAATATTATGTATTGCTTGGCAGAATTAATACACGGATCTAGTGGGGATTTAGGTCCTTTGTAGCTAATTTTGGACTTTTTGGACATTTTGGGCTAAGGCCTAACCCCTCTCAGTAGTAGTCGAGGCTCATGCTCAGCAGTGGGCAGTATATAATACAGGGCTGATTACAACTCATTTTCTTCAATGAATACGCTGTGATTTAAATAACATTTGGCTTGTGATGCAAAACTCTAATGTCACAAACTAGTGTCAGGGCCTGTTTATCGTACTAAACAGTTGTCGTAACAGCAAATCTAGATAGTACTTATTTGATTAGTATTATTGGGTTTTTCTACTCCGTATCAGCCCGGAGTCTGGAATTTGTGCCCGATATGGCGTTAGGCTCGCCCCCTGTCACATCAAGTGGCGGAATATGCAAGACGAAAAGTGGGTGCACTAGTTGCGCCTCTGCCTACCCCTTCTTGAATAATGGGAGTGAGCGTGTGTGTATGTGTATGATTACCATTTATTTGGCAGCATAGATTAGTGTGTGACTTTTTTATTTGGTCGGCTTACACTTTTGTATTTGGTCGGCTTACACTTTTGTATTTGGTCGGCTTATACTTTTGTATTTGGTCGGCTTATACTTTTTTATGTGACGAGTGGCATTTACGCAAAAGTCGTGAAATAGTCACTGTGTTTTATTCGTTGTTTTGAATCAAACAAACAAAAATTGGGAAAATCAAGGGTAAGGTATCTTGTATGTAAACTCGATATGGGTCGCAGTATTCCTTCTGCTAGCCATTGGTATGCATATAGTTGAAATCCTCCTAGCCAGTTTCGGCCACAGCGGCCAACGGAGATCAGCCAGGTACGCAGGAGACATTATAGTGCACAAGTGTGTGCGCAATACACAGGTGCACTCGCTATTCCTTCACTCTCATAGTCCGGTGAGACGGCAATCCGACATGACCGGAGAGAGATCAGGCGCAGGACCAACGGCTTTACGTGCTTTCCGAGGCACGGGGGTATCACACCGCCAACTTCCTGACTCCAAGCTGCGACTGAGTAACTTTTTAAGATGGAAAAACCCAGTCACAAAGTTTTTTGGCCCAGCCCGGGATTCGAACCCAGGACCTCAGCGCGCAAATCGTACTCGTAACGCGTACGCAATAGAACTACGCCACCGAGGCAGTCATATAGTTACCATAGTCGCCATGGCGCAGCGGAATACGCCGCACACAATGATATACCAAAACTATTTACTTTCTGCTTTGGTGTCCATCCGCGGACCCCCAGGTATTGCCTGATCTATGTCATAGAGTGACGAGTGCAATCGAATGCCACATATTATTTCGTAGTTATAAATTGTGGTGTTTATGGGTACTCGTGTCGCTTACGTGCGAGCAAATAATTCGTACACTAAAGTTATTAAACGCTTAAAAAATGTGATGTCACTATACATGGAAGCTAAAATGATGAACAGAGTGGAACTAATTAATACGATTCTTTATGGCTGGTTTTTGCGCAGACTCGGTCAATTTCTTGCCCAAGAAGTTGCTTTGTCAAATAGCCTTCTGCGCGGCGCCTAATACGAAGCAAATGTACCAGTCCATACGGAGTTAAAGTACATTCAAAATGCAAAATGATATAAAAGAGAAGTCCAAATGTGTATCAAATAGCCGTGTGAACGGTCAAGTGGGCTCACATGATATGAAATCATTTTGCAATTTCTCTAGGGCTTGCATGTTAATGTTCTGCCACGATTACTTACAGATGCGACAGTTTATCTAGCAGCACGTGTTTAGCTTTATTTGGACGGATCAATTATTGCTAGCAAGTAGCAATAATTGTACAAAGGTGGCAATAGCCTAGTTGGATGTGGAACGGACTGCCGATACGAAGCCCGAAGGTCAACTTCAAAACCCGTGGGCACGCTCCTCGGACTTTCTAAAGCTATGCTGTTTTTACCAGCCCTGTATTATAAACCGTCCTACTGCTTGGCACGCACCTCCTTTACTGTTGAGAGGCTTTAAGGCTTAATCCACCACACTGACCTGATGTTAGTGCTATGTGTGTGTTCTTTGTGAGTTATAGCTTGCTTTAACAGTGAAGAATCACATTATAAGGAAACCTACATAACTGAGATTTCTCCAAAATCAATTTCAAGGGTATGTAAAGTCTACTAACCCGCACTAGGCCAGTGTGGTGGACCTCTCAGAGGTAGAGGAGGCCGGTGCTCAGCAGTGAGCAGTATATAATATAGGGCTATTATTATTAAAGTAATAAATAAGTATTGGTATATCCCGCACCTTAGGCTACAGTTACATGACACGAAACTACTGCGACAGCCGCGTGGTAGTCGCGTGCCCGCCACGCTCTAGTGTCCATTAATAGCGAGTTTTAACTCTATTATCTAGGCCACAACAATTAAATTCCTGTCAATCACACAACCGCGACCGCGTGGTTGACTACGTGGTCGGTCTCAATGCCATCCTGGCTTACGACAAACCGTATGAACCAATAAAATGGTCAAGCGAGATAAATCTTTATTAGATTAATTTAAACATAATTTCTAAAGGCATAGATTTTATTTAACTATATCAATTCATTATAAACAGGTATACGAGTTCGCACGCGTTACAGTTTCAATTTTTCGTCAAGTAAAGGCGACCTTATAACTTTCTTCACGAATTGTAAGGCCGTATATCACACGTAAAGCTAAAAAAAATTGTTAAAAAAAATTAAAGCCAGAGCTAGCAAAAAAGCATAGAATAAAGACTAAAGCAAAAAAAGTCGTGAATTTGACAATGTAACAGTTGACTACTACTGGCAAAGAAATTGGCCGTTAGATGATCATAATGATGACAGGCAATATGCGCTTCTAGAATCATTAATGCTAATGAAAACCAAAAATATGTGGAAATGATATGATACCCAAACATCTACGTCATTCCCGTACATTTTGAATTTCCTTTAGGGTTAGCGATTGCAGAAAAACATATTGTCTCACTAGCCTGTCACCAAAATACTAAAATGAATAAACAATAGCAATTTAAAGTTTACGACACAATAAATACCCGCATACACATATTAAAAACTGGGCAATACCCATTCGTCGCTCCCCATTACCGCACGAACATTAGCACCAATTCATTCCATTATCATTCGATACTCGTTACTCGAAACTCCGCTTTTAAACTGTTTACCCGTACAAAATTGAATTCAGCCCAGTTTATCGTCGGCAACATCTTTCCTGCGGAGTGGAATTCAACGGATACACACGGATATAATGCGATTTTTTATTTACTGTTCATTGATCTTGGAGTCGCTTTTGTTTTGATATGGTAATGTGTTTTTTAGTAACCCAAAGCACACATCTCTGACTTGTCAAAGTTAAATGTGTATTATTTATTGATTATCGGTCGCTTAAACGGTGAAGGAAAACATCGTGAGGAAACCTACATACCTGAAAATTCTCCATAAATAATTTCGAATATATGGGAAGTGTACCAACTCGCAATGGGCAAGCGTGGTGGACTAAAGCTTAACTTTTCTCAATAGTAGAGGAGGTCCGTGCCCAGCAAAAATAATTCTATGAAGAATTCTCAGATATGTAGGTTTCCTCACGATGTTTTTCTGCACCGTTAAAGCGAACAATAATTTATAAACAATACACGTGTAACTTCGAAAAGTCAGAGGTGTGTCAATCCACTTCTTTAAAAAATATTTCCGGTACATTCAACTAAAATAGTAACCAATAAATATTAAATGGCCGCGTTGTAAATATAATTCATAAACTGCATCCTCCAATTCGACTATGAATATTTGAGTATGTTGCATTATTTCTTCCGCGAAAGCTTTGAAAATGCGCTTTATCGCAATGTAAAATTCAAAACAGTTTTTACAAACCAACGAAAATATTGGTGAAGATTTTTATTATTTGCGATAAAGACTGTGCCAAGCTTTGAGTATTTATCCAAAGATACTCAAAGGTACCAAGTTCTTTTTATTATTTTGGTCTGTTTGATAAACTCGATTATACATTTAGATTATATTGTTAATTCAAAAATGAATTATTCTTTTTCCTTTTCTCTCTTTTTATCTGGCATGAATTCTACGTCGTGCCAGGTCTCGCAGTACTTAACAAAATCCATCCAAGCTTTCGCATATATATCAATTGTATAGATAATTTTTTTTTCCAAACGGTAAAATAAAGATAACACCCTATTACTAAATACGTCAAAGAAACTGCAGAAATTCGGCAAAAATTTCAACGAATAGAACTATCACTGCAAAGATCATAATGCCTACATTTATTGGAGACATGCCGTGGCCCATGCATGTAAAACATCTTCAAATCTGGAGAGCATCCAAGAATCGTGCAAAATATTGAGTCCGTAAATCCTTTTCCAATATGAAACAGTTGATCAAATTATTTCATTTTGTTTCAGAGGAACTTGGACTGGAGCGGCGTTCGGGACATTAAGTAGTGCTGATTGGAAATTAAAACAGTATTGTACAATGTTGGAACTGTTGATAAAAACCAATTGGATTTAAATTTTGAATGGTACAAGTTTAATTATAAAGTAATTCTGTCGTAATGAAACCGGCTGTACTGTAGAGATCTTTACGTAAATTATTCATTCCCAAATAGCAATGAAGTGTCGATCAAGTTTTGTGTACGAAATTGACTTAGAATTTAGATGTGGTTTTAAGTAAATTGGAAAGGTAATAAATCATGAAATACAATAAGAAAGCAAAATAACAGAAGCTAAGTGGTAATGACTTTCTCTATGCTCATAACGATATATTATTGCTGTTGTATCACACATAAACGTAAAACTACAGTCAATTACAACAGCCATAGCAAACAATAAAAATTGTTTGTGACGACAAAAGTGAAAACAAATGATGTGATTGACCAAACAGTACAAGTGAAAATAAATGAAGTGGTATTTAATAAAACTGAAAATGTACAATGAGTTGCAAATGATTACGAAGTATAGAAAGAAGACTGAAGAGATATGATCATGATGTCGCTACTCCATATGCTGTTGATGTGCACTGCGCTTCAGTTTATGGGTAAGTCTTTTCCTATGTTATTGGTGACTTGAGTAATATAATTAACGATGATGAGGTCTTGTGGGAAAAAAATGCAAACTAGACGTGTGGTTTCAATAGGGTAGTTGATTACCTTTTTTTAAAATAAAATTTTAATAATGTATGCTATCCAAAATCTAATGGAAAAAGAATTTTCGAAATTGGCGCAGTAGTAAGTTATAAAGCTTTGAAATTTGGTGGAAGGGGTAGCTGTCAAATAACAGAAACAGTAGGCTGTGACGTCACCAAGCGCCTTCGGCCATAACGCTGCCTCCGTGCGAAAGAGATAGCGCGATATCCCCGCCACGCCCCCACTTTGGCTCACAAGAATATTTCAAAATTGATAATTGTTTTATTTTTCAATCGATTTTGATGCTGATTTCACAGAAGAATTTCTTTTTTGTATTATTTTCTGTTACATCTAAAATAATGTACAAAATCAGACATAGGAAATTACCCTATTACGATGGAGTATTTATTGGTCGTTGTCCTCCACTGTAGTCCGCTCTCAAATGACGGCGACTATTATATAGTGTATAATGTGTATTTAATTTCTGAGACTATAAGAGACGCCTTTTAAGCTAATAGAAACAATGTCGGAAAAAAAAACTATTGTAGAATGACATCGTGGCTAAGACTTATGCTCCACCGGAGAAGCCTTCGTCCAGCAGTGAACGGTGATAGGCTGACTGATTGAATGATTGGTACTGTATAAGTAAAATTTGTTCCAATATGGGATTATATTAACGTGCACACACTCACTCATGCCTTTTATCCCCGAAGGGGTAGGCAGAGGCGCAACTACACCCACTTTTCATCGTGCGTATTCCGTTCCATGATGTGATAGGGAGCTCGCCCCCTATCACATCGCCATATCGGGCACAAATTCCATACTGAATTGAAAAGGCAATATCGCTTTGCCCGACGCGGGGGTCGTTCCCCCAGACCTCAGCATTACAGTTTTACAGTAATACAACTACACCACCAAGGCACTAAATTAACGTGTAATTTAATCATGCACTAGGGAGAAATTTATTTCTATATCAATTACTAATTTATATTCTCTAAAATGTATAATTTTTTGTATTGATGCAAATCCATCGCTTAAAGTGGTGGCTAAAGAGAAATCGTAAAAATAAATTACATTTCAAACATTGCCAACTCCGTAATGCCTGAGCACCGAATCATAAACTCAGAAATCAGTACCGGTAAAGATAGGTCAGGAAAATTAGAACATGGATAAACCCCTCTTTCACATGTAAAACACACACATCCGAAACTCATTCCCTTATTACTTTATTTTCCTAGTCTGGGAATGAAAAAAGCCACATCGTCTGTTCAAGGAACAAACATACTTACTATGCTTCATAAACATTGTTATTGCTTTGTCAGTCTTATTAAGTAAAGAGCCTGAAAGCATAACGTAATAATAGTAAAGTGGATATACGTACAGAACAAACAGTTTCATTGTTTGATTTAGAAACTTTGTCTTTGCCAGTGTTAATATGTTGATGTTAAGACATACTATATTGACTACTACTATTTATGTCTCAGGATGACGAGCGCAGTGGAATGCCACACAGAACTTTGTAACTCAAGGTGCTAGATAGTGATGCTACTGTTTATGGGCGGTCGTATCGCTTACCATCAGGCGAACGACATGATCGTCTCATCATTCAATGCCTTAATAGTCTCTTTAGGTAAAGGGCAGCTGGTATTCAGATATGTTTCATATCCGCCCGGTCAACGACCAACGTTCATAAGGTGTTATATCCCGCCACAGTGGTCCACAAGTGTGCCGTGTTCCGAGATTATCCTGTTATCCGGTTCAAACAGGTATAATTATGTCGACTGATAAGGAGTATTCATCGCTTGTCAGTCGACACTCCATCTAGACCCCTCTCTGCTTACTATCAGCTGCAGCAGGGGCATTTTCCGCGCCTGTATCAAAAAGAATGACTACATCTATCTTTGCCTTGAGAAATAAAGTGGGCACATACGATGCGATTTGGTACAGCCGAACCATTAAAACGGTATGCCATCGAACCATATCGAATCGTATGGGGCACGGTTCGATGGACATTATTATTATTATTGTTGGTACGGCTGGTTCGATGGCTTGTCCATCAAACTTGGTTGCATACAACTGGACATCGCATGGTACGGTTCGATCGTGTGGCGTGAAGACTGTACCGCGTGACGAATTGGTCGCATGATACCAAATCACATCGTATGTGGATACTAGTAGTGCTAACACGGTTGTCTTCTAGCACCAAGGCTTTGATCAATGTAATTATACGTTGTGACTCATAATAATGGCAAAACAATTTGTGTGTTTTCTTTCATTGTTTTCTTGTTGATCCCTAAAAAATTTTAATGAAATCTAAAAACTCGGTAATCCCTTTTAACTTCTGACATCAAATTCCTAAAACAGTTACATTTCCATCTGGCAACAAGAAATCCGATGCCTTGTTGATAATAATATTAAATTACAGTTCGAAAAAAACAACACGAAAACGTGAAGTCAAATTAATACCCAGTTAAATAATTTCAGCGAACATAAAACTTATCAATGTAAGCAATGTAAATGTTTTTTCCAGATACTCTTCACTCAACATAACGCCTAAGGGTATTTTTTTTTGTTGACGCGGAGAAAGTGACTTATTACTACCGCCCAGTGTTCAAGGGGAACGACTGAGCGGTTATGTTGGGTTCACCGTGCCTTACGACCCGACGTTGAGCCGCCCGGAAAGATGGAAAACGTCGGGCGACCGCCGGGCCGAGTCCCTAACCTATGTACACCGCACGGCATACCAACTAAAACTCCGCGGTGGCCATCTTCGGCGCATTAGGGACGGCTGCGGGCTTCCTCCGACTCACGTCTAAGTTGTCGTCCGCAACCGCCCCTGCGCGTACCGCTGTTGCGGTCCTTCTCCTGTTGTTGCGGGGGCTCAGAAGCCCCCGTACACCGAAGGACGCCTTTGGCGTCCGAGGCAGCGTGAGACACGCTGCCGTCCATCACGGGGGTCACAGAAGTTGGCTAGACTGATAGGTGGACGGCCCCTCCCGCCCACCCGTGACCCCCGGAGGCCCCTATTAGTCGTCTTTTACGACAGGCAGGGGATACCGTGGTGGAATTCTCCAAAACAGGAAATCCGATGATTTGTTGATAACAATATTAAATTACAGTTCGAAAAAAACAACACGAAAACGTGAAGTCAAATTAATACCCAGTTAAATAATTTCAGCGAACATAAAACTTATCAATATAAGCAATGTAAATGTTTTTTCGAGACACTCTTCACTCAACATAACGCCTAAGGGTATGCGTTCATAAAAAAACGTAGGACAAATACGTAAACAAGACAAATGAATACCAAAAAACGGTAATGAGGTACAAGATTGCAATAAAAGTTAACAACGAGATCGTTAAATATAAGACATACAATGGCAGTGGATAAGAGTTAGAAGGATATGTAAAAAATAATGAAATGTTTGCTCAAATACCTGTTTCATATCGAAGGGGAATTAATAGGACAGTTTTGTGTTCTGGAAAATACAATTTTATATTTGTTTCGTGTATTGATCTGACTTGTCTTGTAAAATCTTTGTATTGTGATTTTTTCGTACTCTTTCATTAATCAAAAAGCGTATTGAATCCAATGGGTAGTAGGATAATTACTGATACTCAAAAATTTTAAAATGTATTAGAAAACTGACTGCCCCGATATGGCGATAGGCTCGCCCCCTATCACATCATGGGACGGAATACGTACGGCGCGAAGTGGGTGCACTAGTTGCGTTTCTGCCTACCTCTTCGTGCATAAAAGACGTGAATGTGTATGTGTGTATGTGTGTGTGTGTATTATAAAAAGAAATGTGTGTCATATCTAATGTCTCCAAAATTTTTTTCGTAAATAAATTTTTCGATTAAAATTGATACAAAACGTATTATGACAATTATATTATTATTATTAGAACTATGTTGGTTCATATCTATGTAATATTCTTTCTCAATAAAGATTTAATTGACTCAATAATACCGCGATATAATAAAAGCATCGTATCAAGTCTTTATGACATAGATTGTATATACCAACGAAAAACAAGTTGAATATCCAGATTATATTATCGGTCGGGCGAAAATTTATCGTGTTATCTTTAATGGACCCCTAATTCTCCCATTTAATCTGATTTCGCGTCAACGTTAATAATAAATGAACTACGAAAGTTTCTACATGTACGTCCCTACTTTGGACTTAACGTTTTATATTGTTTAATATTTATGAGTACAAAGTACGTTTTCATTACCATAAATATAAGTTTGGAAAATTTACGTTGTATTTGGATAGTTATTTTCTACTTGCTCCTATCTCAATGTGATGTAGGGTTGGCCCAACAAGCTTCTCATGTTGCAGAAACGGTTTGAGTTAGTTTTTATAACTAGCCTATCAGCTCTCTCTGAAGGATCAATTCAGGAGCAATTTGTGTAGGAAAAACACAAAAGTGAAAATTGAACATTTTAAATCCTTATTGGACCAAGGTAGCGATAAAGAGGCACTTATTTTTTTTATAAATGACATCTAAGTATAAGTGGAGGAAGAGATCAAGAAGGAGAAAAATTCCCAAATTGGGATAAGCGAGGGGACTTTTCATACAATATAAAGGAATTAGAATCAGTTATCATGGCTACAATTATTAATTTGGAACATAACGATGCATGCACAGTGTTGCTTGGCGACAGAAATTGGCATTGAAGTTATCTCCACTGCGAGACACAATGAATGAATCTATCAAATAGTAAAATTTCAATAGAATTTTTTTGAAATTGTAAATCACCTTTACGCGGATGAAGTCACCAGCAAAAATTGTATAACTGAACATATTTTGGTCTCCTTAAAATGTATTTCGATTCCCAACAAAATTAGTTTGTATTTGCAAATCCAGTCGTTTCGGTTTTAAATTAAATGGACTGGATCCCCCGTCTAGCTTTACGTTGTTATATTGTTTTTGTTAATGGTTTGAGTGGCGAATAATAATTGTTCGTAAATCTGTTAAAATGCTAGTAACAAAATTTAACAGTTACTATAAATTTATTCTTGTGTAATCCTACTAATATTATAAACGCGAAAGTTTATAAGAATGTATCGATGTTTGGATGTATGGATGTTTGTTACTCTTTCACGCAAAAGCTACTGAACGGATTTTAATGAAGTTTGGCACACGGGTAGATCATATTCTGGATTAACACATAGGCTACTTTTTATCCCAGGAAAATAGAAAGCGGGACTTTTATCCCGGAAAAACTTTTAACCATGGGCGGAGCTGCGGCCAAAAGCTAGTAATCAAATATGTTAATCTAGAATGTGGTAGACTCGGTGGCATAGTTATAATACGATACGACTGCTATGCTGCGGTCTCGGGTTCGATTTAACGGGCAAAGTATCAGCGTGGAGTTTGGATTTAGTGCCCATGGCGATAGGCTCGCCCCCTATCACATCATAGGACGAAATAAGCACGGCGAAAAGTAAATGCAGTAGTTGCGCTTTTACTTACCCCTTAGGGATAAAAAGCGAGAGTTTGTGTGTGTGTCTGTATATGTGTGTGGTAGTTCTTATAAATACTTTTATAACTAGATTATTAGAGGTCTTGGAGAGGACGGATGTTAGGAAACATACATACATACATATACACTCACGCCTTTTATCACCGAAGGGGTAGGCAGAGGCGCAGCTAGTGCACGCACTTTTCGCCATTATTCCGTCCCATGATGTGATAGGGGGCGAGCTTATCGCCATATCGGGCACAAATTCTAGACTCCGAGTTGATACTGAATAGAAAAACTCAATATCACTTTACCCGACCCGGTATCGAACCCGAGACCTCAGCATTGCAGTCGTACCGTAATACATCTACGCCACTGACGCAGTCTTGCTTTCGAGTCGAGTATTTTGCTTTACCGTTAAAGATAATCTATATATATAAAAGAAAGTGGTGTTAGTTACACCACTTATAACTCAAGAATGGCTGAACCGATTTCGCTGAAAATTGGTGGAGAGGCAGCTTAAAACCAGGACACGGACATATATTTTATATTTTCCCGGGATACTTTTTATCCCGGGAAAATATAAACCGGGACTTTTATCCCGGATAATTGTTTTCTGCCAGTGGAACCGCAAGTAAACAAGTATAGAGATATTTCGAGATCCAGTTGAGGACATAATTACTCTTATCCCGGAAAAAGATAAACCGGGAATTATATCCCGGATTTTAATTTCTCGCGAGTGGAGCCGCCACGACTAAACCACTGAACCGATAGCGATGCAATTTGGCAGGGAGATAGTTTTAAACCCTGGGAAGAATCTAGGCTACTTCATATCCCGGGAAAATATAAACCGGGACCTTAATCTCGGAAAATCGTTTTCTGCCAGTGCAACCGTATGAAAATAAGTATGGAGATAGTTTGTGATCCAAAGGAGGACATAGGCTACTATTATCCCGGAAAACAGACACCGGGAATTTTATTGCGGATTTTTTTCTCGCGGTTTATTTTTTATTTTTAGGGATATGACCCTACATCACTATCCTACTATCCTACTCCTACTAATATTATAAAGGCGAAAGTTTGTAAGTATGTATGGATGTCTGGATGTATGGATGTTTGTTCTTCTTTCACGCGAAAACTACGGAACGGATTTCGATAAAATTTGGCACACGGGTAGATCATGTCCTGAATTAACACATAGGCTACTTCTTATCCCGGAAAAATATAAACCGGGACTTTTATCCCGGAAAAACTTTTTAAAGCGGGCGGAGCCGCGGGCAAAAGCTATTTATTATAAAACAAAGTCCCCTATCGCATCTGTCTGTCTCTTGAACGCGATAAACTCAAACACTGCTTAACGGATTTTAATACGTTTTTCATCAATGGATGTTGTGATTCAAGAGGAATAATTCATAAATATTTTGTACGACAGAAAAATAAATGTAGGTATACAGTATTATGCTTTGCTACCTGTGCTAAGCCAGGGCGGGCCGCTAGTTATTGATAAACAATACACACGTAACTTCGAAAAGTCAAAGGTATGCTTTGGGAATTTTTTGGCAAGCCGAGCTATTCCCAATCGGGATTTCGAGAATTTCCAAAGAGCTGACGCTTCAATCGCAACTAACACACGCGGTAAACGATGCAGTCTGGAAATCTGGAAAATGTACGCTCTGAAGACTCGCAAAGAAGCGTTTTTATACGCCTCAGTGGCTCTTTCAAACAAAATTTATTTATTTTTTGCAAGATTGCATGTTGCATACATTATAATAACATCTATTCACTTGTGTCCTCTTTTGTTATCCATACGTATACGAATTAGGTACCTTATGCAAAAATTACTGCTAGCTTTTATCGTAATGGAATATCAAAACATCTTCGCTTTTCTATTTTGGAGATATTCTTGAATCTATTGTTTTTTGCAAACGAAAGGTGATTTCTTTTAAAGATTTTTCTTATAACATAAAACTTTTTTAAAGTATATTTTAGTAGAAGAAGCCTAAGCAGCTAAGCAGTGGAAGAGTACACAGTATTATAATGTTAATAACATTGCGTATAGTTAACAAAAAGATCTCTGCATCACCGTTTTAACAGCTAACATTAATATTTGGTACAATTCCGGTATAAAAATGGCCCAAATACATAACAGGACATGATCTATAGATGAGTAAATTTTATTCCTACACCGTGTAAGAAGGCTGAATTCATGCAAACGGTATATCCGTTAAAACAGCCCGGCATAATGGTGCCGACTGACAAGGAACAATCATCGTTGTCAGTCGATACTCTATTTGGACCTCTCACTACTTACTATCAAGCAGGGCGTAAATTTTCCATGACCGTATACAAAATTGGTAGTGATCAACTTGGAACTCGAAATTTTACCCTCAAGACTCACAGGTATATTGCCACTAGTTGCCACCACTAGTCTCATAGTAAGTAGTTATGCAATGCATGATATCAGTCTTGTATTATATACTACCCACTGCTGAGCACGGGCCTCCTTTACTACTGAGAGGGTTTAGGCCTTATCCACCACGCTGGCCCAGTGCGGGTTGGTAGACTTCACATACCTTCGAGATGCATATAGAGAATTCTCAGGTATGTAGGTTTCCTCACGATGTTTCCTTCACCGTTAAAGCGAATGATAATTGAGAACAATACACACGTAACTTCGAAAAGCTAGAGGTGTTCCTTGGGTTTTGAACCTCCGGAAATTGTCTCGGCAGACCGTTCCGTTCTCAACTAGGGTATCATCGCTTATAGTAAGTAGTTAGCCAAACGACAAATTACCAAATTGCAAAAACTCCGGTTGATACCTTTTAATAAAAGCCGAGAGATTTTGCTCTTACTTTTAAGCCAGTATAGCGTCAAGGCACCCGTGTACCTATCAATCAGGTGACAAGGCGATACACATTACCGTTAAAGATGGCAAGCATCTTGTTAATTCTTTATTTATTTAATTTATTTACAGGCAAATAACATCACTCACACAAGAAATTAGTCCTATGCTAATTACAAATCTTCACCAGTAAATTACCAGGTGTGTTTGAGGGTTATGCGAAAAAATTGTAAAGGCCTTTGTAGTGGAGTAAAGTAAATGCAGAAACCATTAAATGGATGGAATTTGGCGCATAGGCAATGGGCCCAGATTATTTTAACCAGCATAAAAAATTGCCTCATTTCAAACATCAAATACGTAATAGTTCATAACTTTTAGTATTTTTTTATTTTGTTCCTTTCCATTACATTTCGAATTGGAGTTTGGTGAAGGATTAATACATTTTTATTTGTTAATTTGTAAGGATGCACAACATATGTTCCAACTTTAGTGAATCCCAACTGAGTTTTTGTTTTGTTAATATTGTAAAATATTTCCTTAGATGTTATAAAACAAAGTCACGACAAGAACACGTCCGTCCGTCTGAACGCAATAACTATGCGAAGGACATAGGCTACTTTTTACCTGAGTAAAATATAAAGCGGGACTTTTATCCCGGAAAAACTCTTTCACGCGAACAAAAGCTAGCTGATTAATAAATAATTGTGGGACTGTTGTCCTTTGGGTGATACTTTCTTGGGCAAATCGTGTTAAAAATACACACACACACACACACACACACACACACACACACACACACACACACACATACACAAAATGTTTAGAATACCAACACTGCCAATAGACCAAAGATATCAAATTAGTTGGGTATAATAAAATCTTAATTTCGCTTTCCAAATGCACTCACCGTGTGTCTCGTTCCCCTGGAATTTGCCTGCTTTTTTGACGTTAAAACGCTTTACATTTTCACCGTTAAGTCTCTATTTTATGTCATTTGTCAATCTTTATTTATCGTTAAAAAGCTTTCATCGTTTATTTAGTGATACGGTCTAAACTTAGTCCCAAATAAAAATTGTCTCAAGAAAAGTTTAATGAAAAATGCATGAAGCTTTTACATTTTTCTTTGTCTTATCTACAATTGCTTTGAATTTTATTTAATTATTCAATGTTTTGATTTAAATTTAACTTGATAGGATTAGAGAGATTTTCGGAATATATTTTGCAGAATTTAATTAAGTTTAATTTACCTTCAAACCTAAGTTGTTATTTTTTGCAGTATTTAAATATTTAATATTAAAGTAAGGGTATTATGCCGCCCTATTTTGATGCCATACAATTTGGTACCTATCAACAGTCTACTGTTTATGGATAATTATAACATTTAACACCGTGAAAATAATACGTACTTAAATCTAATCATTCAAATGAAAAATATAGCCCCTGTTGTCCATAGATATAAACACATTGATCCCACAATAACTAAAAGCATTCAATACAAAAACAAACGATCATTTAAAACTCTGCAAGCAAAAAGGTCCGCAAAGCCATAGAACAAAGGGTAAGATCAAAGCCGGGATCAAACACGGTAAAAGCCAAAAAATAATTCCATGTATTAGCGAAATTTAGTGCTGATATAAAAGCCAGTATGTCGCTGACCGAGCGAACTCATAAATCCGGCTCCTTACCATAAATCAGTTGGATGAATTAGTTAGAATCGTGACGTCGGTATCTATTCCAACGTGAGGAAGTCTTCAATAAATAATACACGTTTTACTCGCGTTTTTTTATTGTTATTGGATTGCGCTGAAAGTCGAGGGCTCTTGATGTCGTATCGTCCGTTTGCTCGACGATAAAACGGTTGTGTAATAGAAAAGTTAACTGGAAGTGGAAAAAGATTGTTAACGGCGTTGTTTTATTTCTTCAACAGTATTGGAAATATTTAAGATTGGTGTCTGATAGGTTTATAGGTTAATACTTCCGTGTTGGTGGTAAGTGTTATACACTGTTGTTTATTTTAAGGACAATGCAGCTAGCGAAAAGAAATTCAAGGCTTTATCTTAAGTCAAATAATACACAGATCGTGTGGCTTCACTTCTAATACGTGGAACGCCTAGTGCATACGGTGCTTTGTAATCCAAAGTTCAGATGATTCTGATATTATAGAGAAGTAGTGATGCGTACCATTAGGTGAGCAGATTGTACGTCTTATCTAATATCTTCCATATATATATAAAGGAATGATAATAATGGCGACAGGTTCGCCCCCTATCACATCATGTGAATATATACAGCGAAAAGTGGGTGCATTAGTTGGGCCTCTGCCTACCCTTTCTGTGATAAAAAAAGTCTGTGTATTTGAATTTAAAACTGCAATTATAATATAGTAACATTATTTAACCATTAATCATGAGAATCCAAAATCACTTATACCGTTTAGCAAATGATCAAGAATTACAAACCACTAATATCAACTACAAATGGTGTCATCACTAATCTTCCACGGAATAGCTGAATGAAAATTATCAAAATAACAGCCTAACCCATTCAGCTGACAAGTTACAACCTTTCAGCGCTGTTCAGCAGTCTGCCGCAAAACAGCAATCACCGCTTTAGCTTTCTGCAATTATTGGCAGGGGTTCAAACGGGCTGTGACAAAAGCTTGTGGTATAGTATGGTCTTTAGCGATAGTCTAGGTCGGTATATATTTATATAGCTACCTAGGCCGTATGGCTCGTATTTTTTTTTGTTTACGCGGAGAAAGTAAATTATTACTACCGCTCAGTATTCAAGGGGAACGACTGAGCGGTTATGTTGGGTTCACCGTGCCTTACGACCCGACGTTGAGCCTCCCGGAGAGATGGAAAACGTCGGGCGACCGCCGGGCCGAGTCCCTAACCTATGTACACCGCACGGCATACCAACTAAAACTCCGCGGTGGCCATCTTCGGGACGGCTGCGGGCTTCCTCCGACTCACGTCTAAGTTGTCGTCCGCAACCGCCCCTGCGCGTACCGCTATTGCGGGTATGGCTCGTATGGCCTTTTCATTTGAAAAGTCCATACGAGCAACAATAGCATCTTACAAGAAGTAAGACTTAGCTTTTTCTATTTAGTATCAGCCTGGAGTTTGAAATTCGTGCCCGATGTGGCGATAGGTTCGCCCCCTATCACATCCTGGGACGGTATACGCACGACGAAAAGTGGGTGCACTAGTTGTACCTTTGCCTACCCCTTCAGGGATAAAGGGTGTGGGCCTATGTGTATGTATGTACTTCTTATCTCGTTAAAATTATAAATGAGAAAGTTTGTGAAAATATTTGGATTATTGTTTGTTTTTAGAAGTAAGCGCAGAAATTAACAAAACAAATTTTGATGAAATTTGGCACACGGATAGACCATATCCTGGATTAATACATGAGTTACTTTTTATCCCTGTAATTTGCTCCCATGGGATTTTTTTTTGTTACACTGTTTTAGGGACTGGTCGGTAAAGGCTTTCCGCACGGGGGAAGCCACGAGCCACGTCCTGTATAAAATAATGAACAAAATAAAATATAGACAAGGACCATATAGTGTCAACTGACTAGGGATAGTCGCGTCAACCAATCTCTGTCTGATCCACATACCCTCAGGGTTTGGAGTTGTAGCCAATACAAAAAACAGTCCGCGTGACGCCTAATTCACACTATTCGACATGATGGAACATGTTGACATTTCACTGTGATGGTTACAAGTAATCAAATAAGAAAGGGTTTCCAGAACATTCGATCTTAATAGAATTGAGTGGTTATTGCCACAGTTTACGACTGTCGTAAACCCGATTCGAATATTAATATACACGCATAAATACATAGTGATTTGTTGTTACGTTTGCGATCTAGGGGTGGTATGTAATGGCTTTTTAACGTAAAGTCTTAAGTACTGTCCCGGGGTGAAATAAAAAAGAATCAAATAAAGATATTTAATTTAAGGTATTTGTTTTTATGTTCTCCAAAAATTATAACAAATATTGAATTAATTATTGATATTAAATAGCAGTATGATTGCCTAGATGGGAATTGAACGCCCTGCCGAGAAGAATGTCTAAAGGTTCAAAACCCAAGGCACATACCTCTGATTTTTCGAAATTTCGTGTGTATTGTTTATCAATTATCGCAGTGAAGGGAAACATCATGAGCAAACGTATATAGCTGATCATTGTTCATAACAATTTCGAGGATTTGTGAAGTCTGCCAACCCACTCTAGGTCAGCGTGGTGGACTTAGAATTTGTGCCACAGAATAAATTTACGAATTTGTCTTACATATGTCCTTCGCAGATTTATGTTGTGATTGTATGAGCATGGGTTTTAATACATCAATAATGAGCATGTATATTTTATGTCGCGTACGTGTTTGCTCCTTCCTACAACGGAGTCCTAGCGCAGCGTGGAAAAGCAATTAGGCAGGCCGGCATAACTTTTCCGACCGTCCGGGGATGTTTATCTCTTGTTGGGCGACAATTTTTTGTTCTTCACTTCTCGCAACATCAGGAGCAGTGAGGCCACTTTGCTATGCAAAAAAATAAAAATTATGAGTTCTAAATTCCCTACTAATATTATTTTGTATTGCATCGAATGATGAGACGAGCATGCCGTTCGCTTGATGGTAAGCGATACGACCACCCATAAACAATAGAAACACCATCCAGCACCTTGAGCTACAAAGTTATGTGTGGCATTCCACTGCGCTCGTCATCCTGAGACATAAGATGTTAAGTCTCGTTATGTCTTGTAGTTACAATGGCTACAATGCCCTTCAAACCTAAACACAACAGTGCATGTACATTGCTGCTTGGCGGTAGAAATATCCATGTATTAATATAGAGATAACTTTATGTTCTATGTCTAAACCTTTAAACCGGTTCTCATGTTAAGTATATTTTGAATCTTGAGAAGGAATATTGAACTACTGGAAAACAGTTTTCACGCAAGATGTGCATGTAATACGTCAAACATCTTAAGTTTGGTTCACATGACACCAATGATATTTCAACACTGCGTAATATTTTTTTAACTAATTTTAGTGTAAAATTCGAATGCCGTAGGACAAACTATACTAGCTATTTTTGTCTTTTGATTATTTTCATCGGTGCAGTGTAAAAAAATCATAGAAATTATAATGCTTTTTTATACCTTAGATACAAGTACATGTCGCTTTTTCTCTACTAAACCCCTAATTATTGTAACGGCACTAATGCCAATTGTGATTTTATTAATACGATGACAAAAAAACATTCGCGATACCTTGCACCACCTAATACGATACGATTTTCTAAACGATACGATGATTCGGATACAATAATCGGATAACATAATAATATTATATTACACATATAGCCCCAGCTTTAAAAATGATAACTCGCCCTAGTTCGCAGGGTAAATTCAATTAAAATAATCATTATTTTGTTGCGTCATTTTCAAGTTAACGTTGTTTTGATGGTAATATGGTTAGGAATATACGTCGTCAAAATAATCTAGTTAACAAATAAGGGCCAGTTTCACAGTTGTATGAAACATCTAATGTAGGTAGTTAGTACTCGTGTTAGATTTTTAGCATAGATTAGTGTGACTTTTTTATTTAATCGGTTTATAAATTATTGATTTTCTCTTCATTAAGAGGATTTTTGCTAAACCCGCCACGTCATTTGATAAAGGTCGCAGGAACACTCTGGATGCAGGCCTTTTTTGACAGATACGTCTGGAAATATTTAGGTTAGGCCTATGTTCAACAGTGGAGGTCATGTGGCTGCTGCTGCTGATGATATAGATTTATTTCAAATAATTGGGAAAATATTTTTTACTGGTTTATTGGTTTTAGTCTTTATTTCCTCATAAAGTTCCCCAATATACTAAAAGAAAATTAGGTTTAAAATTCAAAGAATTTCTTCCCATACTCAAAAATACCCAACCCGAAAATTGAGCCTAGAACTTTCCTCATCACCAAACCACATATTCCCTTTACGAGTACCACTAAATTCAGCTTAAGCTTTACAACTAAGATAAACAAGATATACCATCCGGCACGTAGTAGCGGTTTGAAGCCATCTCAAGCTGGCGACGTCATAAAAAACTAATTTACTTTCTAAGATAAAAGTTATGCTCTATAAAAAATGAATAAACATTCTAAGGGACATCTTTTTTATCGTTTCACAAATATAAGTACTTAATTTTATGATAAGCCTAAATATATTTAAGACAATAGAACCAAGATTGATTATTTGAAAATATATTAGATGATTATACTGTTTTTTGACTTAGCTAGGACTGCCTTGGCATATTTTTGCGTGTGTGGTACAACACCTCTGCCATTACTAAAAGACAAATCGCTTAATTATGAACTCCATGGGCTGTATTAATATATCAATCTCAAGTTTGAGTTACCTACATCTCAAGTGGACATAATGCATTGAATTATCTCTACTTGAGATGTAACTCAAACTTGAGATTGATTTATTAATACCGCCTTATGTTGAGGAAACTCAAAACCAAACAATTGAAACGTTTTGCAATGCATTCACTTGATTGCGACCGTTCTGAGCCATCTATTTGTCTATTAGTATTAGAAACGTATATAATAGTAGATCGCTCATTACAAAGTAAAATTAGCTATCTATATAGATATAGGACACTGACAAAATAATAGTTCATGTTTTGCTACTGGAAATACTTTTGTTTTTGTTATTATTTTATTGTCATTTCTTTGGCTGTTATATACACATAAAAGTTACTGGTGGTACGTCTCTCATATGTAAGAGTCCGTCTGGGTGGGTACCACCGCAATGTCTATTTCTACCGTTACCAGCAGTGCGCATGCACTGTTGTGTTTTGGTTTGAAGAACATTGCAGCCGGTGTAACTACTGGTCATAATGAGACTTAACGTCTTATATCTCAGGATAACGAGCGCAGTGGAATGCCACACAGTACTTTGTAACTCAAGATGCTGAATGGTGTTTCTACTGTTTATGGGTGGTCGTATCGCTTATCATCAGGCGAACGCCATGCTCGTCTCGTCATTCAATACCATAAAAAAAGTATATACTGTGATATAACCCGCCATAGTGGCCCACGTAAGTGTGCTGCATTCCGGGTTCATCTTGTGTAATTCCCTTTAAACAGGCCGGCATAATTGTGTCGATTAGGATAATCATCGCTAATCAGTTGACATTCTATCTATTCCTAATCCGCATACGATCAGGTGCAGCACAGTCACTTTACCTAAAAAAACTGTTTTTGTTATAACTTCATTGTCCTTTGTTGTAAATTTCTTACCTAAACATTAAGGAGAGTTTAAAAAAGTATCATACGCTCACTTGTCTGTTTCTTTACATCCCACTTATAAACCCAACATAAACGTTGTTAACTTGAATAAAATAAGTCGCCTGCGTTGTCCTTTAAAGCCAGCATTATTATTGCATGCGGCGATATCCTAGTTGGGAGTGGAACGGACTGCCGAAACGACTGTCCGCAGGCTCAAAACCCAAGGGCACGCAACGATGACTTTTCTAAAAAGTTATTTGTGAATTATCGCTTGCTTTAACGGTGAACGAAAACATCGTAAGGAATCCTGCATGCCTGAGGTTTTCTATAAGAACTTCGAAGGTATGTGAAGTCCGTCAACCCGCAACACGTAAGTAATAGAGGAGGCCCGTGCTCACCAGTGGGCAGTAATACAGTGTTGGTATGGTATTGTCCTTTAAAGGAACGTTAAGGGGTGAATACTTAAAACTCTTTTTAAAAATATTTTATTGTATTCAATTCAAAATGAAACGTTTTAGCGCTGAGACGCCCTAAAACGATCCTGAGTGCAAACGCCTGAAGCATTTTCTTTCGATGACGGAAAAGCGAACGCACTTGTGATCCGTGGGTTCTTTTTGTGGCCAATCCATCTATAAAACCATAGCAGTTCCTATTGTTTCGAGCACTGTATGATTTACGAGTATTTTTTATAAAAATAATGATCTACATATAATAACTGGTGATAGGACTTTCATATGTAAGAGTCCGTCTGGGTGGGTACCACCCATTGATGTATTGGGTTTTTAATACATCAATGATACCACCGCAATGTTTATTTCTACTGCCAAGTAGCAGTGTGCATGCACTGTTGTGCTTCGGTTTGAAGGGCATTGTAGCCAGTGTAACTACAGGACATAATGAGACTTAACATCTTATGTCTCAGGATAACGAACGCAGTGGAGTGCCACACGGTGCTTTGTAGCTCAAGGTGCTGGATGGTGTTTCTACTGTTTATGGGCGGTCGTATCGCTTACCACCAGGTGAACGGCATGCTCGTCTCGTCATTCGATGCCATAAAAAAAAATAAGTGAAAAAAAATCTATACATTTTAGCACATCAGGCGTACGGAGAAGTGTGAGATTTTGCATACATAAAATTCATCTAGAATAGCAGATCAGAAAAATAAAATTTATGAATTGCGGCCAAATTTCGATTCGTGAGCGACCACTAATTCTAATAAAACGTAAATATGTTATGTAGTAAATAATTGTAAAGTGTACCTACACTGATACTTTCCGTAGAATGATGTTTTTTGATGATAGTGTGATGTCATTGACAATATTTTGGACATTTTGTATCGCTCATATAATTTTGTTGCCCTGTTTGTATAAAATTTACCAAATATTGCAAAAGTAAGATGTAAATTAATTTGTTGATGACAAGGGCTGCAAGTCGCTGAAAGCGTTGTAATCAATCACATTAACAAAAAACATGGATTCGTTTGATCTTATCTTGAATCATTAAGTTAGTTATTATACTGCCTAAAAAGCATAAGTTTAGAATTAATACATGTGAATATCATCCAATAGCTGCACACAATCAAGTAACTCCATCATATCTGGAACAATTATGATATGACATTTTACTTCTCAATGCAGCTGATGCATAGTCCAAACAAGTCCTGATCGACATCCTGATTAATGTACTCAACTTTCCAGGTTATAAAAACTTTAAAATTAATTCAGTTTCATACTTTCTAGAAAGGCATTATCTAACGAGGTGCATGGTCAGTTCAAATACAAATTGCATTTCTTTAAAGTAATCCCGGCTCATTTTTTCAATCTGTAGATGATTCTTTCCTTTGTTGAGACTGCAGCCTTGCACAAAGACAGTGGCTTGATTGAAATTCTACGTTTCACCAAGAAAAACTTTATTGAATACCGTACCTGAATAAAATCGATACTCTAGATGGAGGTAAGCATTCCGATACGCTTTGGATTCCGCAAAACAAATTCTAATATTATGTATGGTGGGAGGTATATAGTGTGTCGGTGAGTTACGAAATTAATAATGGTTATGTCCACTGCCTTGGTGCAAAAACTGCAATGTCAAGGTCTCGGGTTTGATCCCCGGTTCGGACAAAGTGATATTGGGTTTTTCCACTCTGTATCGGCCTGGAGTCTGAAATTTGTGCCCGATATGGCGACAGGCTCGCCCCCTATTACGTCTTTGCCGGAATATGCACTGCGAAAAGCGGGTGCTTTAATTGCTCCTCTGCTTACCGTTTCGGGGATAAATGGCGTGAGTGTATGTGTACATATAAACTACATGCTTTTTAATGTGGAACTCAGCATTAAAATCTGTGAGGAAACAATTAATTATCCCTTTTTTCCCACTCTTAGGGTAGATTTCGACCAACTTCGAGGTATATCCTATCCAATAAAAAAAGGAATTATCAAAATTGGGCTTCTCTGTAAAAAGTTATGCGTGGTCGTAATAAAAAAAGTATACATGTTGCCTTAAGAACCTTATCCGTTTTTTTTCGTGGGTTAAAAAATTTTATTCATAATTTTAACTCTTTTGATTAGACAAAAAGCACTGAGACATAAAACGATCCTAAGCCCACTGAATTATTCAGTGGTTTTATTAATTACTAGCTGCACGCGGCTCCACCCGTGTTCAAAAGTTTTTCCGGGATAAAATTCCCGGGATAAGAAGTATCATAGGTCCTTCCCAGGGTCTTAAACTATCTCCCTACCAAATTTCATCGAAGTCGGTCAGTGGTTTAGCCGTAACGACTCGCGAGAAAAAAACCAGGATAAATGTCCCGCTTTATATTTTCCCGGGATAAAAAGCGGCCTATGTGTTAATCTAGGACATGATCTACCCGTGTACTAAATTTCATCGAAATTCGTTGAGTAGTTTTTGCGTGAAAGAGTAACAAACATCCATACATCCATACTTACAAACTTTCGCTTTTATAATATTAGTAGGATTATACCTTACTATACACAAAGGGTGTTCATAAGTTTACACGAATGTTCGACATTGAAACAAAACTATTTAACGGATTCTTTCGCGAAGATTTCTTTAACTTTTTCTCGAAGTTTCAAATATTTTGCAGCCTTCTTGGTTGTGAGGCGGACTGAGTTTTTGGTTAGGTTTTTATTACACTAACTTTTTGGAAGACCGATCGGTGAAAAAAATCCTTAAATAGTTTAATTTCAATGGGATCTATATTCCCAGAAGACTTTATGTCACAGACATTCTCCAATCAACATTACGGTGATGCTCATAAAAATATTAGACGCAATATGCAGTATCTCTAAAACTATTCACCAACCTGATAGTAAATTCACCCAAAGCTATAGAGATAAAATGAAATCTGTATTGATTTGCGTCCCAGTAACTCAGGCACTTCATCGGGAGCTTCGCAGCACACGCCAGTTCAAATCATAGCTGGATTTTTATATATAGTATGTTTGAAATACAAAATCAATCACGGATGTTAAAAACTAACTACCACGTCTCGTACAACAGAATGAACACATGTGGCGCATAGTGGGTGCCTTGCACCTCTGCCTACCCCTTTGGGGATAAAGGTGTCATGTTATAAACCATCACAGTGGATTGCTCGTCTAATCATTCAGTTATCTTAAGTAGTTAGTATTTATTCAAATTTATCCTTAAACGAAGTAAAATAATGTTTTAGAGTAAGTTTAAGCATAAAAATGAAGCTCACAACATTATTTTTACGTATAAAATCGTATTTGTTTTTAAACGAAAAGTAAACCTTCGCTTCCAGATTGCTAATTTTGTAACAGTCCATTGAATTACGAGTATTATTTCTGCCTGATTGGGTCTAATCTGGAGACATTCGGAATTTTCAAGACGAGACGTTCCTTACGTTTGAAAAATTGCCGAAGGAAAGACTTAATTGGTATAAATGCTCGGGTCACCTTTTCTGTGGGATTGTGTTACTTAATTTTCACGCTGCGGTAATAAGTGAAATTACGCAAAATAATTGAACAATTACGGACATTACGAGTGTTGTAATGGCCAATTATTATTTGGGATTATTATTTTTCGAGGATTACAATTAAAACTGTCGGCGAATGAATTCTTTCTAAATTGATCTAATGTCTCATTGGTCATTATCATCAGCCATAGCCCACTGCTGAATTCGAAACTCCAGATCGGGCTGTCAAAGAGACCTGCATCTAGCGATTTACTGCGATCTCGTCTTTCCAATAGAAGAAATAGTAATAAATAAACTTCATTTTAAAATTCCAAAAGCACACGATAACCACAAACAGTTTACAGAACGAGTTACCGTCGCCGTATGACGTCAAAGTATCCTTACTAAAACATTTTAAGAATTTCTCGTACGTTCAAAGTGCTTACCGCAAACCCCAAGATATTATCCTTTAAAATGTCCCGTGCACGTACGCTTTTTACGCTTAAATGTACGTTCACGGCAGTTTTCTCAAGTGAGGTCCGGCCCATTATTTTCCGAAGGTATCGTGGTATTCAGAGGGTTTAATGTCGAGGTCCGAGTAATGGACACTGATGACCACGTTTTAACTCGTGATAAATGAATTTCCATGTGAAAAATAACAATATCCTTGCTAAGGTATTTTATGGCGGTGTTTTCCTGTTTTCGTCGTATTTCCTTTGTACAATTGTGTAAGGTTTTGTGGCGAGTTCGAGATTATCTTTATCGATGCTTTTTGCGATATTGGACGATTCTGTTCGATTTATATCGGAACATTAATCTTACCATAGTCCATAACTAGGTACAATACTTGAAATAATTTTATTATATTTTAGCTTTATTGAATCGATAATGAACACAAAACTGTCTGATTCTAAATTCAAAAATCAACAGCCAATCGTTTTTTTTTAGATAACGATATCCAGCCAGAATATCACAAAGAAGCAAATAAGTATTAACGAAAACTTCATGAAAAGGGCATAATCTAGTAATTTAAAGCGAAAAATTATGCTGTTGATACTGCCACCTGCTATAAAACAGGAACGCTCCCGTATCATGTGTTTACACTCTAAGCGGCAGTTAAACTTCTATGACGTGAGAGGCGCCCTCTCCCTCGTATACACATTACAAATGGATGACAATTAAATGCGAAGATATATCGTCAAATAAGGTTGACAGGCAATGTTGTTTGGTTGGAATAAAGTTGTCTTATTGTGAACAGGCTATGGCATTATTTGCTACACGTACGTCAAAGATTTGGTGTAGCATTTGCGGCTAATAGCAACCACCGTAAAGGAGTAAACCTGCCGTAGTGGCCAGCGTAAGTGTCGTGTTCCAGGATCAGCCTGTGTATATCCTGTTTCGAATAAAGCTATAAAAAGCTTTGAAATATGGTGGTCGTAGTTGTCAAATAACAGTAACATTACGCTGTGACGTCACCGAGAGTCGCCGGCCGTAACGCTGCGTGGGTGTGAAAGAGATAGCGCGGATAGCCCATTCACATCCCCACTTTTGCACACAACATTATTTCAAATATGAATGACTGCTTTATTTTTTAACTTATTTTGATTCTGATTTCACAGAAGAACTTCTTTTTCGTGTTATTTTCTGTTACATATGAGATAATTTACAAAATAACATAACTACCCCATTATTTCGGCTGGCGAGCAGTAATCTCTCTTCAGTCGACATTCTATCTAGATCCCATTACGGTTAACATCAAGTGCAATGGAGTCACTTTGCCGTAACGATTTTAAAAACAATTACCTATCTGTTCCTGTCCGCATCTTTGCCCTCGCCTTCTGGCTGGCAAGCGTTATGGTATTTATTTCTGTAACCACATCTGTAAAGGACGTAACACAAAAATAAAAACAGTTATAATTTAAATTGTTTCCTTCATCCGTTTCACCACCTTTTTGTACTTGACAATAATAAATTGTGAATAATCCCGGCTTAAAATGTACGGCTGTTTGGCACGGCAGTGCCAAAGACTAACTAGCGTAGATATGACACAGGTTTGGTTGGACAAAGGCGAAGGATTCTAACATATATATAAACACGCGCATACTCACGCCCTTTATCCCAGAAGATGTAGGCAGAGGCGCAAATAGTGCATCCACTTTTCGCCACGTGTATTCCGTTCAATGATGTGGTCGGAGATGAGTCTACCGTCATGTCGGGCACAATGGTTCTTGTAATGCGATATCTACAACTACACATATGGAGATAATACAGAGTTAGAATAAATGGATAGCATTTACGAAGAGTTCATGTAATACGATTAACGATTTACATTTAAATCATATAAGTGTCATATTGGCTTGTAATGAGTGTCGTTCTGAAGACTGTATTTACATTTGTAAAGATAAGGTGATATAAATCTGTGGGCAGAATGTGACAAAAAGACGCAAGTCGTAAGTCGATGTCCTTTAATTTTGATATTTGTGATTGATCTAGAGACCAAAACGTCAGTCACGTGTTAGTCTCTCAACCAATCACAATAAAAGGAAACGGAGACTTGTAGTGTTTTTTGTCACATTTTAAGCCTTGTGGCAGTTGACACATTCGACATCTATCTTTCTACTATTGAACTACATTGTAGCGGATATTAAATCAGCACTTTACTGTAAACAAGTCGTAGCCGTACTAATAAAAAAAAAGTCTGAAACGTTTTAATTTCTTGCATTTTGTTTGACGAGTGTGCCATAAATTCTAAGTTATTAAAAGTCAATATGAGTTTTTTTGCTATCGAAATAAACGGCAGTTGACTCCTCAAGCCCCGCGACGGACACCGGTGTCCATATATATAGGGTTTCTCCATACATCTATATGTATAAGCGGGGCTTGAAGCAGCAAAAAAATAGAATATCGAGGGTACTTTATTCTATAAACACGCAGTAATTATACCGTTCTGTTTGTCTTTACTCTGTGTTAACTTAAGCTAATTTGTCTTAATATACTCTTAATAATGAAATTTTCCGACGAATTCGGGTTGTTTACGATTGTAATTTACAAAATGCTCTCAAAGGGATGACCATTTTTCATACTTTATCCCTTGACTTACCAACAAACGGATTTGGCTCTGTGCTCGAGTGGCCGAGCTGAGTTGTGAAAAGTAAAAAAGTTGTAAATCAATAGTAACTAACGTATAACATACAACAACATTTATAATAATATATAATAATACTAGCCCTGTATTATATATTGCCCATGGCTGAGCACGGGCCTCCTCTACTGCTGAGAGGGTCTTAGGCCTTAGTCTACCACGCTGGCCTTGTGCGGATTGGCAGACCTCACATACCCTTGAAATTCCTATAGAATTCTCAGGTATGTAGGTTTCCTCACGATGTTTTCCTTCACCGTTAAAGCGAACGATAATTGATGAACAATAGACACATAACATTGAAAAGTCAGAGGTGTCTGCCTTGGGTTTTGAACCTCCGGACATTGTCTCGGAAGACCGTTCCATTCCCAACTAGGCTATCGTACACTCCTAACATTAATATAACATTTAACTGAATTGGAAATGGGTCGGCCATGTCTGCAGACGGACGAACGGTCAATGGAGCAGACAGATTCTGGAGTGGAGACCGCGATTATGTAGACGTAGTGTAGGACTCCCTGCTGCACGATGGACCAACGCCTTGAAAAAGGTGGCAGGTAGCAGATGGATGCGGGCTGCTCAAGACCGGGATGGTTGGCACTCACTTGTGGAGGCCTACGTTCAATGAACGGTGATAGGCTGATTGATTGAACATGTAAAACTTTCGCTTTCTTTCATAATTCCCGAGAATGAAACCACTTGTTTTTATACTACCTTATGCCTTTTCGAAGAATATTTTAGTATAAATGTTAACCAGTAAGTTTTCTCAGAAATAAAGAGCACTAAGTTAAACTGAATTACATGCGCAAATTACTAGTGTGACTATAAACGAATGCAATTGTACGTATAGGAAAAATCCGGCATACCATGGAGCTAGCCGGCAGAGATAGACAAAGTGTTAGTATTAAACTCCCAGATACCTAGTAAATTTTAAGTAACCCTAAAAACATTTCAACTCTTTTAAATAGCCAAAGCCTGACAAAAATAACCTGAGAATCAATACCCACAAGGTTCAATAAACAAGCTTGTACATTGTAAAGTTGTCCAGTACCTCATAACATATCTAACAAAAGCGATATAATTCAAAGACTTGTACAATATCACGTGACAGCAGATAAATGTAAGGGTCAGGACACAATGGATCAACATCTGTTAAAGGATATAATAGCACAATGCTGTACACGGCTTATACTTGTACCTTTACTAAAATATGGATGAGAATTTATAGTTTTGTTATTTGGCAGGAAAGTGTTGCTCCGTTGCATCAATATAAGTGATAAATTAGATTTGAAGGATCAACCATTGTCTAGGTGGCGTAGTTGTGTTGCGTGTGCGGTATAATACCCGGGTTCGGATTCCAAGTCAAACATAGTGATATTGGGGTTTTCTACTCAGTATCAGGCTGGAGTACGATTTATCGAATTCATAAAATTTATGCCCGATATGGCGACACGCTCCTTATCGCATCATGTGACAGAACACATGGCGAAAAGTGAACTCTGGTTTCACCCCTGGCTAATTTGGGCTTAAAGGCGTCATGTCTGTTTTGTTCAATCTTTTCTTCTTTTTCTTCTTCGTTTTCCTAATTCTGTCCCTTGTCTTTAAAGACTGCAGTATATTCATGATTCTTTTCGTACTGTTCCAGCCTAAGATTTACAAAACCTATGATCGTTAGTTGCAAACTAAATAAAAAATTGTGTTATATAATGCCCACTGCTAAACACGGGCCTCCTGTACCACTAAAAGGGTTTAAATAATTACACAAAACAGTATTTAACATATACACTTTCATTATTGAACGATAACATTGATTTCAATTAGACTAATGCGTCCATTGCAAGTTGCCGATCACGACGAGATTTTCTAATTCCACCGAAGCCATCAATGTAATACTCCCATGGAAGGTTTCAGCTTATTGGCTGGCAGTAAATGAAATGCACTTTTGTGGCTCGCCTTTGAGGGTGGAAACGAAAAGTTCATGAATATCTACTTATTTTCGTTTTATAAATTGATCTGGTTGTTTCTACGGATTCTTTTGAAGTTTACGGCTTTGATATTTAATTAGGCTTCAGAGTACAGAATAGCTGATTTTCTTGTGTTTGCGTTCAACAATAAGTTATTAATTTTGTCTTTGGTGGTGTTATTTAAGGTGGTTTCAACTTTCATCTATAACATTAACGGATCCGGGGGTCGGCTAGAAGAGTATCATCATGGTAATTAAACATTTTCGCCGGAGGCCTACTCTTTCTCTTCTCTATTCACGATTTCTATCCTTTATATTTATTCTATACATACATACATAGTATCACGCCTCTATCCCATAGGGGTAGGCAGAGACTGGATTGCCACTTTGATCGATTCTGGCACACTACTTTCGCTTCCTCTACCTTCATCAATCTTTTCATGCACTCCCGCTGGTTCAGGGTACTTTTGACCTGGCCTTTACTTAGAATGTCAGATATCTGATATTCGAAGGTTCAGTGCGGTCGACCCCTGCCGGCCCTTCCATCCACACTCGCCTTATATATATTGTATACCTTAGTTTATATATATTTGGATAGAACTCCTAAAAACTAGCTTTTTACAATATATCGTCCTCCTCCGATTTTGAGATTTATGTAATTTTATTTTGCTTAAACACTACACTTAATATAAACCTTTTTAAAAACGTTAGTTAGAAATGAAGGGGTCTAAAAATATTTTAAATGGATCCAAGATCCATGTTTTGCCCCTTTAATATCCATAAAGTTTGAGCCTGATAAAATTTTTAATCGATTTTTAAGTAAGGCCACTATACACACTCACGCTATATATCCCCGGGATAGGCAGAGTCGCAACTCATGCACCAAAATCACCATATTAACAATCTTTTGAAAATAAATCCAAAGTTTATAACGAAACAATGAATAGACATATAATACTTCGTCACAGTAAACCAGAAGCCATTCTCGCCCTCGCTGTACGTTGACACGTAAAAAAAGGAATTCGAATTATAGTATTGTTTATCCAATTAATTGGTAAGCCGATGTTGGGATTGTTAGTGTATCGATCTTTTTCGGAAAAAAGTTAAGGGTAATCTGATTATGAGAAACCACAATCTATAAACATAGATAGAAGAATTGTAAGGGTGGTAAACTAAACCGAATATATTCTGCAACTTGTATGAAAAGTTGTGCATCGTCGTTCTTATATTTAGATGGAATAAAAGTAAAAGGGTAATGATAAACTACGTTGAATAAATGAACATGTAACCCCTATGGTTGCAGAAGATCTTTTAATGGTGGTAAGTGGCCCGTATTCGAGAGCTCTTCTTTATAGGTAACCATCGTAATTTTTATTTTTACTGCCAAGCAGCAGTGTGTGCACTATTGTGGTCCGGTTTGAAGGACATTGTAGGCACCGTAATTACTGGGGATTATGACTCAACATTTCATATCTCAGGTTGATAAGTGCACTGGAGTGCACGCAGTACTTTGTAATAGATGTCAGTCGTATCGCTTATGTATCATTAGGAGAACGGCATATTCATCTCGTCATTCAACTACATCAGTGAAATCTACAAATTACCACCTTACTTTTATCGTTTATCAAATGTTAGACTAATGTATAATGTATAAATGACTGCCTCGGTGGCGTAGTTGTATTACAGTACGACTACAATGCTGGGGTCTCGGGTTCAATCCCCAGGTCGGGCATAGTGATATTGAGTTTTTCTATTCAGCATCAGCCCGGAGTCTGGAATTTGTGCCTGATATGGCGATTTGAATATTAATATATACGCATAAATACATAGTGATTTGTTGTTACGTTTGCGATCTATGAGGGTATGTAATGACTTTTTAACGTAAGCTCTTAAGTACTGTCCCGGGGTGAAATAAAAAAGAATCAAAGAAAGATATTTAATATGGTGATAGGCTCGCCCCCTATCACATAATGGGATGGAATAACGGCGAAAAGTGGGTGCACTAGTTGCGCCTCTGTCTACCCCTTCGGGGATAACAGGCGAGAGTGTGTGTGTGTATAAATACCTAAAAGCCTAAATCATTTTCATTTCAGTAGACCGCAGCTATATACATTAATTCAATGGTTTGTGTTTATGGTTACAGTTTTAGTATTTGCGACAAACGCGAGCTCGCTGAGTACGATAACAAAACACCAAGTTTATTTTGGTACTAAAATGTTAGGTTTATTTAGGATCATCAACGTGTAATAAAAGTTAAGAGGAACCACAAAACAAATTTCCTACTCGAATTAAATTCTCGGACTAATAGAAATATATAAATACAAGCCCTGTATTATACACTATCCTAATGTAAATGTAGGGGCGAGTTGGCAAATTACATATACCTACGAAATTCTTATGAAGAATTCAGATACAAAGATTTCCTTCGTTGTTGCCTTTCAACGATAAAGCAAGCGATAATTGATAAACAAATACATACGTAAGTTCAAAAGTTCAGAGAAGTTAGATTGTAAATCCACGGACATTCTTAGCAGTCCAAAGAAATACAGCTCTGATAAAAAATAAAGACAAGAGACAAAAACTTCCAAGTAGCCCAAGTTTCTGAGGTCACCAAATGGTAATGCAGAGATTTTCAGATTAGCTGTAGTGCATTTAAACTTAACAATGTGCTAAAGTTAGCTAAGCAGGCCAGATAGTGTGCAAAATACTGTCTGAATTAATTCGGTGTAAGTTACACCAATGTGTTTTGCAAAATTAGCTTGTAAAAGTGTATCTGTTTTAAGAAATACACAGGGTTTGGCATTGGGACAGGTTTTGTTTGAATCATAAAATGAAGAGGTAGCTCGAAATTTCAGTCTTTGACACCTTGAAACGCTTACCTTAGATACCAAAACCTTATGGTGGTTATCACGAGCACATGAAATTATGAGCGGCTTTGAGTCCCTTCGGAAAGATATGCCTTTTTTGCAGCCTTAACCGTCCTACATAGTTCCGCATCATGAGATGACGCCCCATTATAATGAGAAATTAAATTACGAAAAAGACTCCCTGCTTCGCTATTCTCTGAGTGCTATGACCAAACCTTCTTTAAATGAGGCTTAAAAAGAGTGCTCAATTCGGCACCGGCTTGGCTGTGCCTCTGGCATTGCTACAGTCTGTGGGCGTCGGATGCTGTATATCATCAGATGGACCGCTTGCTTGTTTGCCTACTAATGTAATAAAAAAAATGATGATCATAAAATACAGCAAAAAGCGCCTAAAAATCGCTTATCAAATAAACGTGTAACTGCCTGTACTACAGAACCATTTGAAAAATTACCGAAATGTTCGGTCATGTATCGTAGATGTCCACGGAAATATAGTCTTTGTGAGAATGGAATTACGGGCTATGATAGCTTACGTATGGCAGACACTCGTTGATATTCAATTGCAACTGGACGAGCAATTTATGCGACGGTTGAGCTTCATTTCATTTGGTGATCGGCTGGTTCCTTTCAATGCTGATGGGTTTGACGTCAGAAATGATTCTAACGCAATTGTAAGAGAAGACTGAACATTTTCCATGAGGTAAAACTATTTTACTGCAATGGTACTACTGATTAATTTACGGATATTTAAGTTTAATGTATTGGGTTTTTCTTATAAAATTGCCGTTTAGTATACAGCAAGTTAAAGTCATCTTTTTATAAATATTTTTTATTTCTATCAATCAAAATATGCACGCATGCTATCAATGCATCTCTGCCAGCGCAGTGGTAATTTTTCAATGCCCTTCTTGAAGAAGTCACATGTACGGGAGCCAACAAACTCTTTAAAGGCATATTGTACTGCCTCTTTTGTTTTTGACGTGGCGACAATATTTATTTCTGAGAATTTATATTCATTGTTTTGTATCTGCTACCATTGCTTGATATTGGCGAAATCACCGATAGATAATTGGTGGAATCCATTATTTAAAAGAAGAAAAAGAAAATGTTTACTCAACTTATTGAAAAATCTTTGCCATGGATATTTCTATCAATGTTCAGTTCAAAGATGTTTGCAGGCAATAGTAGATAAAATAGCTGCTTCTAAGATTTAGGTATTACGCATAAAACCAGAAGAGCTTACAAAAAGTTTTTATATGTTATGTTTTATAAAGTCATCTTTATAAGAAATAACATACATCTTTTCAGCATATTGTTAAATACTCATGTACTCCCATGTTTATTCTACCTCCGTGTTTCGATTCATCAAATCATCAACTAGCAATTTTTGCTTTGAAGTCTAAATTATCATCTATAGGTACGCTGGCGACCGAAGAAGCATTTTCTTCCACCAAAACTACATCATAATTAAAACTTTTATCCGTCTAGATTAAGCTTACGTAACCGAAAAAGAAATTAGAAAGCAGCTCACAACCAAAACGATCGTGTGGCGCGTGCCAAATTCCACCAAATTTGCTTAACTAACCTACTCTTTACTGGGTATCATGTATTCCAGTTTGTTACTCGATTATACTTCCCAACGTCTGTACGTACTGCGATGTACGCTTATTGATTTTGGCAGCGGTTCGATACTAAACTTACTCTGTTCAGTTTGCTCATCAATATCTGCCCACACACAAAGAGTGTTTCGAGCGCCGTGAATTGTCACCATCGGATCTGTTATAGTTTTAGAATCAAAGATTTTATTTGATGGATTATGTAAATGTAGTCTGTTGTTTATTAAGAGTTTGGTCTCTTGATAGTAGAGGAGATTTTAGGAAGCTTGGGAGTTGAAGTGAACACAGCAGAAAACTGGTAACACCTCGCACTGATATCGGAGATCATACTGTAAACTAAAATTATTTACAGCGTTTATATAGCAAAATATTTATATAATATCTATTATAAAAGCTATTTATAAATAGAAACCGTATTCTAACCCAATAAACTTACGACGTCCGCATCTCGAAACGTAAATTAATTTTAACTTTCATCTCGCAATACAGCTAACCAAAACTGACGCTCCACAATTAATATTCAACAAAAGCGCGCAAGGCCATCACACGAGGCGCTATCCGCCCAAATTACAGAGCCCGTTCCAATTCAACCTCGTGTTGAACTTAGCTCATATTTAATTTGGCAGCGTACCCGCTGGAGACCTCCCAGATTATTGTTACATGTTCATGTTGTAATTGCTTGCATTTTCTTCGCGCGAAAGTGACGTAATGTTTAATATTCTAGCTTCATGAGTTATGATGATATGGATTGTTCTTAAGTATTAATCCACTGTTGAATAATATATACCATTTCTAGATTCGGCCCCTCTTGAACATCCGTTGCCACTGTCTTCTTTATTGTCCTTTATATTATTATTATTAATTCAATTTGCATGAGATGTATTTTCTTAGACAAAAACCTCCTGTATATTGATTACCAGGTGGCAGGTCTCTTGGTATGTACCAAGTGGTACTTGATGTGATATGTCGTCTGGGTATGTACCACCGCAATGTCAATTTCTACCTCTAAGTAACAGTGTGCCCGCACTGTTATGTTCCGGTTGTAGCATTTGATTTTGAACCCAACGAACATAATCATGAGTAAATAGACAAACGAAAAAGAAATGATATTTTACGTTCTGTTACCTATTCCTCGCGTCTTCCAAGTATTTTTTCCAAAACCATTTAACGTACTAAATCAACTTTATAGGTATAGATTCTATGTTTTATACATAAGTTCGTTTGCCCTCTATATCATAAAAAAGTGCTATCAGATTTCTAGCCATTGCTATCATTCCAAATAGAAGCATCCTTTATTGAGCTACAACCTTGCACATTGATTTATGCGTACAATACAACATAACAGTGCATCTTGGTGCCAACTATTGCATTGTATCTTGATACGGAAGACATTCAGCATGAGATTACAATTCTCCGAGGTGTTGTCAGTCGATTGTTTATTAGTCTTTTAACAATAGATACAAATTGAAATATCTGTTTTATACTTCTAACAATACCATACCATATCATACCAGCCCTGTATTATATACTGCCTAGTGCACTGCAGTGACTGCCTCGGTGGCGTAGTTGTATTGCGTACGCATTATGAGTGCGATTTGCGTGCTGAGGTCCTGGGTTCGAATCCCGGGTCGAGCCAAAAACATTTTGACTGGGTTTTTCTATCTTAAAATTTACTCAGTCGCAGCTCGGAGTCAGGAAGTTGGCGGTGTGATATCCCCGTGCCTCGGAAAGCACGTAAAGCCGTTGGTCCTGCGCCTAATCTCTCTCCGTTCATGTCGGATTGCCCTCTCACCGGATTATTAGAGTGAAGGAATAGCGAGTGCACCTGTGTATTGCGCACACACTTGAGCACTATAATATCTCCTGCGTACCTGACTGATCTACGTTGAGATTGGCCACCGTGGCCGAAACTGGCTAGGAGAATTATTATTATTACTGCCCTGTGCTGAGCACGGGCCTCCTCTACTGCTGAGAGAGTTTAGGCCTAAGTACACCACGCTGGTATAGTGTGAGTTGAAAGACTTCACATACCTTCGAAATTCTTATAGTTAACTCCTCAGCTATGTAGGATTCCTCACGATGTTTTCATTTACCTTCAAATCGAACTATAATTTATAATTAATTAACAATACATACGTAACTTGGAAAAGTCAGAGGTGTGAGCCTTGGGTTTTCACCCTCAGGATACTTTCGGCAGACCGTTCCATTCCCAAGTAGGCTATCGTCCACAACTGCTCTAACAGAAGGTATTACATAAAATGGAACTAGTGGAAGTACTTCTAAACGCTGATGCAAAAGAAGAAAGTATACTTGTTTATTATGTCAGAAATTAATAGCTTCTACCTTTGGCACACCTTACGTACATAATATAATAAAATTGACCATGGGATTCTTCTGGATAATCTTCAGAACGACTGGTTCAAGAAAAATCAGTTCAACAATTTCCAAAAAATAAATAATTAACCCGTCAAGCCCCGCTTATATATATAGATGTATGCCGAAACCCGGACGCCTGCATCCGTCGCGGGGCTTGACGAGTCAAAACACATTAAAAAAGCTGTCGAATTGAGAACCTTCTTTTTTTAAAATCGGTAAAAAGTGCCTCGGTAGCGTAGTTGTATTACAGTACGACTGCAAAACTGAGGTCTCGGTTTCGATCCCCGGGTCGGGCAAAGTGATATTGAGTTTTTCTATTCAGTATCAGCTCGGAGTCTGGAATTTGTGCCCGATATGGCGATAGGCTCGCCCCCTATCACATCATGGGACGGAATAATGGCGAAAAGTGGGTGCACTAGTTGCGCCTCTGCCTACCCCTTCGGGGATAACAGGCGTGAGTGTATATGTATGTATGTATGTTAAAAGTAAATCACAAATGTGAAGAAATACTACATAGGTACACGGAAGACTTAAAATGTAAATGGTAGGGTACCTAAAATTAGATCGACGCGTGAAGACCCAAGTCACTAAAGACCTCAAGTACATAAAAGAACTATCTACCTACCAATAATCTAATATTAGTTGGCAGTAGTTACCGTACACGTAGCAACACTTATTCCACCAATTTACAAGAACGGATCACGCAAAAGCAGCCCCGGGTCTCCAGTGTGCTATCGCTGCGTATTTATTTACTTCAAACATCTGAAGTTATAGGTTGTAGCGATGGCGTATGGCTTCTTTATAGAGGGCTTGGCTAAAATGTGAACAATATTTTTCGATGGAAATATTTTCAGTATAAACATTGGCCTTTTCTATTGAATTATTGGTTCTAGTGGGAAAATAATGAATTATTATTTTTACGTGATGTGTTCTAGTGCGAGAGTATGGTTGCAGTCCATTAGAGTGAGAGGACCAGGGTTCGATTCTTATTCTTAAATAAATTACAAAATTTGCCTCGAAATGAATTCTGTAACATACAAGTCTAAAAAACAAATTAAATTGGAATAAGAGCAAGTGACAGACCTCTGACTTTTCTAAAAAAATATGTGTGTATTCTCTGTGAATTATCGCTCGCTTGAATGAAGGTAAACATCGTGAGGAAACCTGCATACCTGAGAAATTCTCTGAATCTCGAAAGTATGTGAAGTCTGCCAACCCGCACTTGGCCAGCGTGGTGGACTAAGGCTTAACCCCTCTCAGTTGTAGAGGAGGCCCGTGTTCAGTAGTGGGCAGTATATAATACAGGGCTGAAATGGTGGTGGAAAAAAGAGCAAGTGAAAGAAGAAGACTTATAATTTAATAATATAGATTGATAGAAATTCTATCTTTAATTCGTCACAGAACAGAGATAGAGATAGAACTATAATGTGGGCGTAACCTTTCACCCTCTAGTTAGCAAGGCAGCACTAACTCCCGTTTGAGCGGTCTCAGTCGTCATTACGCATTGTCAAAGCTTTAATAACTAGAAAAAATAGTTAAAAATATTAAAATGCCCTATTGTGCTATTCTGGAATGCAGAAATCATAGCTATAGCAAAAATGTGTCCCACAGAGGTATTTCATACCGTCGGTAAGTAATATTTTCTGGTTTATTGCTTATTTAGCTGAAAAATGTATATTGATTTTCTATGTCAAATATGACACAAAAATTACAATTTAAAGTGTTTCTTATTTCTTTCATCATGAGGTTAATTTTCGAAAACGAAAATCAGTTGTTCTAGAATGATTTGTCACCAATTCACAGTGTCACCGCTACTCAATTAGTGCATGCATGCTCGATAAAATGTTATCGATAATTATCAATTTTTCACTAAAGCGCTATGTTGTAGCATAAAAACTTTCAAACCCCATACTCTAATTATTTTCGTAAAACATGAACGGATTGAAGGCTGTATGGTTGTGTACCTTGGCCTACAAGTCGTGTGTTGTAAAACAAGTGCGAGTAGTGTTGTCAGTTTTCCAACTGCTTGTTTTGTTTGTATACAATAATAAATGCTACATACGTATTAAAACTATGATTGCGTGTGCAGTATTTGTAATAAAATTAGTTTTATTTAAAACGTACATTTGAGAATTGTGAGTGGTCTAGTTCTAATTTTGGTTATATCAATTTCAGTTCATCTCTGGTTGGGATTGCAACCCTACCGGTGAACGACATCTCTTCGACCTCTTGAGCGGCAGCACCAAGCTTGTGAGCACGTAATTTCGTCACCGGCTCGTATGTGCCCATAAATTACGAAGGCTTGGCCAAGGGCCCCGCGGAGTGTTCGTCATGATCAGCTGTACCTGTAGCCGCTTAGCCGTCCTATACGTATCAGTGACCCCGTGACGGCGAAGAGCGTTTTGTTCTAGTGCACGATGAACATATCAGGAATCCTTCGCGGAAGTTGACAGGAGAATACTCGCCGGCCTGCCGATTTTGCGGGTTCTCTATTCATTCCCGGGAGTTTTACCTCAGGCACAATTTTCATTCACTTTGTCTATCGCGGGTAGAGTTAAAACTGCCTGCATCACCAGAGAGTAGGATATCTTCCCCAGCTGCATGAAGCCTCAGTGATTCCTGACTCTGCATTAGAGGATCGACGACACACTCTTATAGGTATTTTTCGAAATTAAACAACAAAAGTATTTAAATTACGAAAAAAGTATGTAACAAAACCGGGTTCCGGCTAATAAGGTAAGGTGGGAGAACTTACCTTATTAGCCGGAACCCGGTTTTGTTGTATTTCTGTCTTGAGCTAAGTTTAGCCGATAAGTAAATAAATATAATATCAACTTCAAAGGTGTGTATTGTTTTATTTAACCCACTGTTATAGTAGCAGATACATATTATATAGCTAACGATGTTATACAGAAAAATATCAAAAGTATAACTGAATACAAGTTTAACCTTTGCTCATCCTCACACTTCCTGAGCATGTGCTGACTGCTGGCTTGCTAAACCATTGCTTAGTGTATTCTTCTATCTCAACCCGTAACAAAAGGTTAAGAAGTTCGTAATTGTGCTATTAAACTGTGGAACAAACTTCAATGTCTTTTGTCCGGCCTACTAGGCCGGCATAATTGTGCCAACCGTTAAAAAATATTTTTTTCCCTTACCGGTTGACAGTGGACGATAGCCTAGTTGGGAATGGAACAGTCTACCGAGACAATGTCCGGAGGTTCGAAACCCAAGGCCTCTGACTTTTAAGTTACGTGTGCATTATTTATCAATTATCGTTCACTATAACGGGGAAGGAACACATCGTGAGGAAACCTGTTAACCTGAGAATCCTCCATAAGAATTTCGAGGGTGTGTGAAGTCTGCCAACCCGCACTAGGCTAGCGTGGTGGACTAAGGCCTTAAACCCTCTCAAGAGTAGAGGAGGCCCGAGCTCAGCAGTGAGCATTATATAATACAGGGCTGGTATTATTACCGGTTGACATTTTCCTTAAACTTTATTTAACTCCGGCAGTGAAATTACTATAATATGTATAAATACTCATTATAATTTATTGCAAACTAGCTATACTGTAATACTGTGTAGGTAATACATTATGTAATTTAACATACATGTTTGCAGCATTGAAATTTTAAATTAAGAATTTAAAATCTATACTAAAAATAAATTTTAATTTACTGAGTGAAAATTTTATTTAAGATATTTTCGACATCTTTTCCGGCGCTTATCAAAATAATATTATATATTTTTGTAATAAGTCAATTTCATTAATTAATGTTATTTATAATTTTTAGCCATAAAATAAAAAACATCGATAGGCTTACAAAAAGATATCATATGGGTGCAACACTATTAACGCATGCTTAGCGTACTTGGTGTCAATCAATAACTTTTCTTAAATCGACAGCCATAGAGATCTTATGAATGCCATCACTATTATATGCCATCTAGCGTGGAGTAGTGGAATGAAATCGAATTAAAATCAAAATTCAGGCTGAAGGAATAATATCGTATGAATTTATGTGAATTTTTAAAATATGAAGTTTATGGAATGGCATTAAGGTTAAATTTAATGCAAATGATTTTGTATTATACGTTTTATGTTTATTGCTGATTTTGGCCAATCATAATGAAAAGATGATAGTATGTGAATATACGCATGTGTGAGTTTGGCGACACTGGTTTTCTTAGTAAATTGATGCTAAACTCTATCCATTCTATCTTTAATTCGTGATAGAAATCATCAGAGTATACACAAGCTGACGCTATTATCCTCGAAACAGTAGCCAGACAAAAAACTATTTATAAACCTCCAAACTTATTTTGTATCTAGTTTTGGCATAACAATTGGCATATTTGAGCCAATATTTGTGTTATATGAGCAATGCAACATCAATTTCATACGTGAGGACGCAAAGTAGATATTGCTTTGCGTAAACGACGCAAATACACAAGGGCCAGCATAAGAAAGTCAAACGGCATGTATAGCAAATATGGTCAAACGGAGAGAAAAGTGACGCATATAATGAAATGAATCAAGCTCTAAGATTGATATCAGTGTATCCATGTAATTAATTCAACACAATTATTTTCCGAGGGAATTCTAGAACCGAAACCATCCGCACTAGTAAGATATATACGTATCTATATACATACACTAAATGTATGTGTATCCATACGTTCTCAACTAATCTCCCAAGACTTAGACCATCCAAATCCCTCACATATCTTGTCGGCAGTCCGAACACTCGAATCAACGCTTACAAATTGCTTCGTTTATCACCAATATAAAGCTGTCTTGAATAAGCTCTCACTATTTCGATGTGTACGCGTCTATAAGGCGTTCTCCCAATTTGTGAATTAACAAGATTCCTGTGTTTATTTCGCTATACATATTATATATAGTATATATTTTAGTGAGTCAAAAAAAAACTTGACTGTCTCGGTGGCGTAGTTGTATTGCGTACGCGTTACGAGTACGATTTGTGTGCTGAGGTCCTGGGTTCGAATCCCGGGTCGGGCCAAAAAACTATGTGACTGAGTTCTTCCATCTTAAAAAATTACTCAGTCGCAGCTCGGAGTCAGGAAGTTGGCGGTGTGATACCCCCGTGCCTCGGGGCGCACGTAAAGCCGTTGGTCCTGCGCCTGACCTCTCTCCGGTCATGTTTGCCGTCTCACCGGACTATGAGAGTGAAGGAATAGCGAGTGCACCTGTGTATTGCGCACACATTTGTGTACTATAATATCTCATGCGTGCGGTCGAGGGACTTATTTAAATACACGACAGTACAGTCACCGGCATAAGTAGCTGAACAAATTCTAAATTTCAAATTGCCTACATACTTTTGTGTTCTTACTAATCTTTTTTTTTCACTTCACAAAATTAAAATAAAAGAGATTATTACTTCAAACGAAGAAAACATTGTTTCAGTTTAACTTGACGCGTATATAGGCAATTTGAGGTTTTGATTTTGTTTAGCTACTTATATCGGCTGACTGTACATGCTGCTATAGCAGCACCAACTCGTAGCTGCTTGTCGCTGCACTTTGCCTTTCCTGTGGTTCACGCAATTCTCTTTTATATTATAATATAAGATTGTATTTTTCTATTGTGTGTTAGTTTTTGGTAATGTTAATATTTTATTTTTATTTTATTTTTTTATACTATTACTATTTTTGTTATGTTTTCTTCCGAATTGCTTTATTGGAGGGGGGTAAACTACGTATCAAATAGCGGAACTTTGCCCCCCTTCGACACCTTTCTGTGAAAACAAACCGATGACATTGTACGTATATATTATAACCAATTGTTAAGCAATAAAGAAAAAAAAAAAAAAAAAAAAGACTATACATGCTTGCATATAAGTAATAAAAATATACGCGAAAAAAAGTTAAAGTAAGCCACAAAAAAAAGTATCGGTACCCGTGTTCTAGCCACTCGTTTGACCCATTCTATCGCGTATTACGTATGTATTGGCGCGTTAAGTATAATCCATTTTCCATTCTTACTTCAAACCTGGCTTAGGAAGGCAAAAATACCCAGGTGCTAAAATTCCCGTAAAAAAATAAAGTCATACATTTATACATATTTAGGACGAGAATCAAACCCTGAACACCCTTTACAGGTCCCTCGACTAATTTACCAACTGTATTTATATAGGGCCTGTTCCACAACATTTAAGTTAATGTTATCCACCAATCAACGTATAAGACAGGTAATGCTAAATGCACTCTTTTGTTTACCTTTTGTATTAGGTTGCCTTATATTGAATTAAACTTTTAGCGTATATTCAAACATTAAAACAGACTTAATAATTTAGACCCGGAATTATCTGGAGATATTTTTTTAGAAATAAACGCAGAAGCCGCTGAACAGCTTACGGTAAAATTTTACACAAGTAAACTATATTATCTCGCTCCCGAGGCAATTCTTGTGCGCTGGGTCTTCACACCCAAAGAACGACCATGCATGCACATTTCTCGCGGGCTGAGGCACACAGTTCAGTGTGTATACCTCTTGGTTGGAAAACACATTGAGGCCTAAAAAGGCCCGCGAACATTTCCTGGCACCTTCTCTTTCCGCCCATCCTGGGAACCTCCCTCCCTTCCCCCATCTTCCCTTCCACTTTCCTCTTCCGCTTCCTTCCCAGGCCCCTGCAGTCGCTAAGCCGCGGGATTCCAATATACCGTTAGCGGGTTTCCCCGGTGTGGATTGCAGGGTCACCTACTTAAAAAAAAATATTATCATGTAATAAGATAGGTTACTTTTTAATCCATGCCATGTGATGTTGTTTCTAAAAGGACAACACAGGTGAAGCCGTCAGCAAAACCTAGCTTGATAAATGACATAGAAAGAATAAAAAATTTAAATAATAAAATGTAATACAAACATTAAAATATTGTTCTAACAATGGGATTCAATCAGCTCCTTACTGTAGTACAACCTAACCCATACTGTATCGCTGATTTACTGATTTCAAAATAAATTGATCTTCGTTTACATTTCTGGATACAATAGTTTTCGCAAAATTGTGTCGCGTCATAAATTCATTGTCAACCCTTCACAATATAGATCCAGAATGTTCTAGAATACGTTTTTCAATTGACGCCCTTCAAAGGCAGGGTAAATTGCTACCACTTAATGTGTTTATAATATGGCAGGGGAGACGTTTTCGAGCACATTACAGGGCGTATCGCTGTATCAAGGCACCTTAATGCAAGTTGCTTTTAACCTACTTCGGATGAAAACGGGAGCATTGTAATGCCAGCTTTAAAGTGGCAAACGAGACCTTTTGTTACACCGTAAACAAATATTGCGGGTTATTTTTGCATTTCATAACTTGCTGCTTCTATTTTAAGGTTGAGGGTAAGATAATTTGGTATAGATAATGCAGCATACTCTATTATTGAAGTTAACATGTAAAAAGCAATCTAATAAAATACAAAATACCGTATCAAAGATTTATCCGTGCGTGAAGTCAAATTATGAACATACAGAGAGATTCTTAAAATCTGTTGTATCTATATATACTCCATTTGATCGCGCCAAATGGAGACGACCGCGTTCAGTACTGACAGATCCAGAGGACGAAATCACTCTGGCCATTCGCGAAAAGATCGAGCATCAAAAGCTCTTACACTCCACAAGACCGCTGTACCGTCCTCGCCGTCGAGGACCTCGTCGCGTTCCCCGTCACCCTGACCTCTCTTAGCAGTTCCGGCCCGCGTGCCGAAGACTACGAACACGTGAATAGGATTAGGTTAAAAACCATGTTTCTTTAAAATTTAATTTAATAAATATAGGATCCTATGTGCATTACTTATTACATACCACACTGACATTAAAAAGACATTTGCTATATCTACAGCATTGCATATGGGATGTAATTAACTTGGTAACTTCAATATTAATTTCAATCAAAATTTATGCAAAATTATTTACCGCAAAAACAACTTTATATTATCCGTATGATCAAGGTGAGTAGGGTGTAATACGAACCGAAGCTGAAACACGTCATACAAGCAAAGTTTACTTCCCGTATTCATTAAGCTGTTCATCTAAGCGCACACCTCTGTTCAATTCATTTTGTGCCAATCTTGTAGGGAAATAATTCCCTCTAATATTTGACATCGTGAGGAAACCTGCATACTTGCGAAGTTCACTATAATAATTTCGAAGGTATGTGAAGTCTGCCAACCCGCACTAGGAGGTGGACTAACGTCTAAATTCTTTCAGTAGAGGAGGCCAGTGCTCACCAATGGGTACTATAATATAGGGCTGGTATGTTGGTGGTTGGTTTGAGGATTCTATCTCTACCGATAAGCGACATTGTGCGGCTTTGTTTTTTTTATGGCATTGAATGACGAGACGAGCATGCCGTTCGCCTGATGGTAAGCGAAACGACCGCCCATAAACAGTAACCATACAGCACCTTGAGTTAAAAAGTACTGTGTGGCATTCCACAGCGCTCGTCATCCTAAGACATAAATGTTAAGTCTCATTATGTCAAGTAGTTACACTGGCTACAATGTCATTCAAACTGAAACACAACAGTGCGTGTACACTGCTTGGCGGTAGAAATAGACATTGTGGTGGTACCCACATACGAGCTCTTGCATATTATGAGTCCTACCACCAGGTAAGCTAATTGAGATACAACTTTACTTCAGTTGGCTGTCAGACACATAAAGCTGAATGAAAACTATGAAAGTGTCTGTGTCTTATGTTGTTTTCTCGTACAACCACGCCTTATCTGGTGTTCGATACTCGGAATAGGTAAAGAGATATTTTCTGCTCCGCGTCCCCCTGAGTCTGCAATGGTGCAAAGTGTGTCCGGTGAGTTTTGGCGGGAACTTGGAAGTGTCATGAGGTGCTGTTGTTTTAATACATTATTTTCGTGATACTTAGTGTTATATGGTGGCGGTGGTATTAATCATGGTGGTATATTATCCAATATAGTTCTATTAAAGGGCTCAAATGAAGTGAATTGAAATAACTGTGCTAATCAAGTGTTTTTTTGTTGCCGCCAAAACTCCTCGATAAACTTTTCGTCATTTCTCTTATCTCCATCCAATGATTGTCTGTAAGAGATTGCCTTGAGCGATAAGACCGCCAATTGTATCACCGCTGCCTATATTATTAATATTACTTGTGTATATTTTGATTTATTTGTTACTTCTGTTGGTGTACAATAAAGATGTAAAATAAATAAATAAATAATAAATAAATAAAGTCTTATTAAGGTAGCCACTGCTTTACTTCGACATAGTAGTTAGGAAATTTATGAAAGACGGGCTCAATGGATTAGTATCCAGAGCCGTAATATTTAAATAACAAAACAAAGTGTGTCCGGTAAATGACACTACGCCCTACTATCTACTTGGGACCTAGCATAGCTGTCAAAATACCATGTAACACCTCTGCCTACCGTTAATCAAGGAAAAAAGGTGTGATGCTTCATATGAATGTAAAAAGAAACTTTAAGAAAGTTTTAATTATCCTAAAAGGTCGTATTATTAATACAACCCCAAATAACAACAACAACATCAACATGGATTTCAGTACAGACAAGTTTTTAGCCAAGTAAACTCGGAATATAGTGAGAACATTTTACTTAACCTGTCAATGAGGCGAGCAGTCTTACCAGCCTAAGCCAGTTCCAAACAATTCACAAACGATTTATTTTCAAACCTTAGTGAATTCCCTATACGCGATAGGGATGTTCCTAACAGGTTTATGCGAATATTGTATTTATTTACGATTATTTTTATTTGAGAAATATAGAATGCTAATAGTATAATAAATTAATGAGTTAATAGTTTTATCGTATTAAAGAGTCGATGTCATTGCTTTGAATATTTCTACCGTAATTGAAATACTACAGCTGTTTTAAAGACTTCGTAGACAGGTTTTCAGGTCATTATATTATGACTTATTATCCAAAGTCTCAATACGATAAGCGCAGTACATTTCCATGCAATTTACAATTCAATAGATAGTGTTGCAATTTATGGACAATAATAATTGAACAAACTTAATCACATTTTTTATCAATCAAAAATACATTGATGATGATTTAAATACATCATCATGCTTGTTCCAAATTCGAATTTATCGAACATATTTGGTATAGAATTCTGTGTAAAGCGTTTGTCTGAAATTCCGAATGTGATGTCTCTCGTGGCCTATACAGAGGTCGCTATTGACTGTACCATCAACAGTAAATGATGTTTGAATACTAAGGGCCTCACCTTCATAAACACACCTCATAACTTCTGAGTAAATTTAGTCACATGAATGTATAATCCGACCAAATACCAAAGTCACAGTCTAATCTATGCTCCTAAATAAATGGTAATAAACGGGTTACTACCTACATTAACTGTTTAATACGATAACTAAAAAATCTCTCCGCTACAAGTTTGTGGACATGCGAAACAATGATTTCAAGCTATAAGGTAACTGGAGACATGCTGAGTCCTTATGCTTACAGAATGAATTGGATACACCAGTGTGTTGACAATCTCACAAAAACCAGTCTGTAGTAGCATTCCCATCCATTCCAATACTCACATCTCGTACTCCAATGTCATCAGTCAGCAACTGGCCTAAATAATTCACTTATTTCTTTCCCGATTCTCATTGTTCTTGCTAAAACTTACCCACATTTTATCTGACAGTATTATTTACAAGGTCCATGTAGATCAGTTATCATCGCCAAGTCGTTCTCTTATATCCTCAAGCCACTCATTGTTCTTGCTAAAACTTACCCACATTTTATCTGACAGTATTATTTACAAGGTCCATGTAGATCACTTATCATCCCCAAGTCGTTCTCTTATATCCTCAAGCCACTCATTGTTCTTGCTAAAACTTACCCACATTTTATCTGACAGTATTATTTACAAGGTCCATGTAGATCAGTTATCATCGCCAAGTCGTTCTCTTATATCCTCAAGCCACTCATTGTTCTTGCTAAAACTTACCCACATTTTATCTGACAGTATTATTTACAAGGTCCATGTAGATCACTTATCATCCCCAAGTCGTTCTCTTATATCCTCAAGCCACTCATTGTTCTTGCTAAAACTTACCCACATTTTATCTGACAGTATTATTTACAAGGTCCATGTAGATCAGTTATCATCGCCAAGTCGTTCTCTTATATCCTCAAGCCATAAAAATACTACTCCCTCTCCTCCCTTCTAAATTGCGACCCCCGTTCGCAAACAATTACACCATAATTTACCTGACAATGTATACGATGAAGATCAACTTACTTTCTCATTCGCCTACATTCTGCTGAAAATATACCAAAATAATTTAACGATAAACAGAGGCGCAACACTAATGCTCTCCTTTGGTGGTATCAACTCTTAAGCCCGTATTTACTTGGATTTATTGCCTTCTACGATATTTCGGCAACTTCCCGAGTTGCTTCTACTGTTTTGCTTTAGTTTCTTTTGAATGTTTTCACAGTGAATACAAAGGAAATTGAGATATTTAATATATGTCTATACAGGCAAGTATTCTCAGAACCTGGATCATTAGCAGTTCTTTAGCTACGTGTATTAAAAGACGAATCGCTCGTCTCATCATTGACATTGAAAAAAAAAGTTCTCTGCAGAAAGGTTACTAAAATTCTCGAGTGTCTTAATGAATAATAACAATACCAACCCATATGTATTACATACTGGCCATTTCTGAACAGGGACTTCCTCTACTACTCTTGAGACGACGGCGATGGTGAGAAATAAAAATGCTTCATTTTTGTACTCCTTTGTAATCCATGACACGCACGTGTGACTGTATAGAGGCACGGAGCCCCCCGACTCGTGGTGGCACCTTCAGTCGCTATCTATTTGAGCTGCCCCTGAGATGCTTCACCGAATCGTCCTAGTTTAAGCAAATGAAGCCCCCCACCTTACCTTTGGCATTCTGAGCCATGACTTGAAGGCAGGGGTAAAATAATTTAAACGAAAATTAAGATGTGAAAAGCTTTGAATAATGATATGAAAAGGATACGGTATTAGTGCAGTGGGGACTTCTTCATTGCGCCGCTAACCAACTACTGAGATAGTTTATGCCTTAGTCCATCACGCTGCCGCCTGTCTGCGACCTCCGATGGCTATGTGTGTTACTATGTTACACATCTGTCTGTCCTTGAAGAGTGGAAAAGGCGTGATGTTGTGTATGAATGTATGTATTCAGATGTAATTGAGACCTTGGAGCAATGCAAAAAATGATAGAAAACACTGATCTAAAGTATGGTCCTTGATAGAAATTTTTCGCGCATCGGCACTGTATCCGGTCTAGCTCCTAAACGACTTCCGAGCCCATTATGAAACTTGGCAAGGATTATCTACACAATAGTAGCTATTTATAAAAGAAAAATCAAGAAAATCTAAATATGCTAACTTTGTGAAATTCAAGTATCAAATATTAAAATATTATGCTTATAATCTAAAAAAAAATATCGATTTCCAAATATGCAATTAAAAAGCTCATTAAATGAAGTATACATTTCACTACTTTATTTATTTTATTGTAACTTTTGAAAACTTGAAAATAGGATTCGAAGTGGCGCATGCCAGCCGGTCACTCAAAACTTCAAAGTCCTTTAACTCGGAAACCAGACCTTATAATAATAATAATACCAGCCCTGTATTATATAATATACTGTCCACTTGCTGAGCACGGGCCTCCTCTACTGAGGGGGTTTAGGCCTCAGTCCACCACGCTGGCCTAGTGCGGGTTGGTAGACTTCACATACCTTCGAATTTTTTATAAGGAACTTCTTAGGTATGCAGGTTTCCTCACGATGTTTTCCTTCACCGTTATAGCGTACGATAATTGATAAACAATACACACGTAACTTTGAAAAGTCAGAGGTGTGTGCCTTGGGTTTCGAACCTCCGGACATTGTCTCGGCAGACAGTTCCATTCGCAACTAACTATCGTCCACTTTAAAAATACTTGATACCAGACCTCATACTTTAAAAATATTTTGTCTCTGGATCGAGGACACATACAGGTATAACATAGCCAAATATTACTAAAATCGGAAACATTGTAATTTTTTTCGTGCCCGTTTCACGTGGAATGCCCCATAACTTATTGTAATACCTGAATCTTTAGGTGAAAGTTAATAAAAAGTTTACTATGTATAATAAGTGCGCGATAGCCTTAATGGAACCGTCTGCTGAGACAGATCTCTATAGTTTCGAAATCTTAGACACACACCTCTAACTTTTCGAAGTTATGTGTGTATTGTTTATCAACTATCGTGCGTTTTAGGGTGAAAGAAAACATCACGAGGAAACTACAGAGAGGAAAATACCTGAGCATTCTCCGAAAGAATTTCTAGCGTATGTAAAATCTGCCAATCCGCCCTAACTCGTCGTGGTGGACTAAGGCCTAAACCCTCTCGGTAGAGGCCCGAGCTCAGCAGTGGGTAGGAAATACAGGGCATTATTATTAAATCAAAACTCACCCACCTGAGAAAAAATTATCCCACTTTTAAAATTCCAATAAAATAATTTAATTTACAAAAAATAATAACGCATGTAAAATGAAATGAATTGAAACATGCAAGAGGTTTTAATAAACAAGTTGCTAACATGGCTGAACGTGAATATTGTTAACGCGACCATATTATGGTGGCAACCTGCGCTCTGTGATCCAGCCGACGGCTGTGTACTAGTGTCGTGGCATGTCGATAAAATAATTAGTCGGTTTCCATATTTTTTACTATCAACATTTGAAAAACTGAATTTTAGAGTGGTACAGTTTAATACTTTCAAGACAGCTGAGAGAAAAATATCTGATGCTAAAAGCTGTTTTTTTTATTGCATTGAACGTCGAGACGAGCATGCCGTTTACCTGATGGTAAACGATACGACCACCCATAAACAGTAGCATCACTATTCAGCACCTTGAGTTACAATGGACTGTGTAGCATTTCACTACGCTCGTCATCCCGAGACATAAGATGTTAAGTGTCATTATGTCTAGTAACTACTAGTGTAACTACACTGGCTACAATGTCCTTCAAACCGAAAAATAACAGTGCATGCACACCACTGCTTTGCGGTATAAATAGATATTACGGTGGTACCCACCCAGACAGACTTTTACATAATATGAAAGAAAGAAACACATTTTACCACAAATAACTATGAACGATAACACCAAGCAAATGAACGTTAAAATATGAGAGACACCTGTACATCATAATACACATAATATTAAAAATGTAATTTATTCTCCATCCTCGTTCACTGTTAACCAAATTTTTCTTTGAACTTGTTTTATATGACGCCACTCTAAGGACGCCATGTTACATTATGTTTAGTTTTATTAAATCTTATGTAGAGAAATGAAAAGAAAACCCCTGGCGATAAATATCATCGCACACGATCCCGCGAGTAACAAATGAGGACGTTTGTGAAAATTTGATCTCTTGTAAGCAAAAAATTTAGATCTCCCTTTTCCTCTTAGAAGATGGGTCGACGACAGAGAAAAATGGTTTGTTAGTTACGATGTGTAGCGTTTTAACTAAGTTACTTATATTAATTTAACTATTAAATTAATATATTTTATTATGGTTATACATGAAATATTGAAAAATTAATTTTTACTTAGTCGATCGATTTATCATCGTTTTTCAATTTAGTCGTAGTTGTCGAACATTGTGAATAATATTACTAAGCCAAGAACAAGATGAAAATTGAAGAGAGAAAAAAGTTTAAGCGATTCGCATAAAATTGAGTTTTATTTATTTCAAAAGTCGAAGGAAAATATTATTTATTCTTTGGCTACATCGAGTACCAAAACATTTAATATTATAATAAACGTGCGAAGTTCATTTCGTTTTCCAATCTCGTACCTCCATTACAGACCAGATTACTTTCCCCTTTAATAATCTAATTTCTATGTACCCCAATTACAACGTTTTGTAACAGACCAATCCCGATTATCTCTAATTACAAAAAAATCGGGTTTCGATAAATCGACAAGCCTTTTCACAACCCTATTACCGTCCGGCCCGATAATTGCCAACGTATTCGCCCGTCCACTAAATATAGATGTCAGCATTTCCCAGCTTATTTCGAGCTGTCTTCTTACTAAGTTTGTAAGGAGCTGTGAAGATCCGAAACCTGTATGCAGAAAGGTTCAATTAACTTTAATTAATGGTGGTAGGACTCTCATATGTAAGAGTCCGCCTGGGTGGGTACCACTGCAATGGCTATTTATACACGCAGCAATGTGCATGCACTGTTGTGTTTCGGTTTGAAGGGCATTGCAGCCAGTGTAACTACAGGACATAATGAGACTTAACATCTTATGTCTCAGGATGACGAGCGCTGTGGAATGCCACACAGTACTTTGTAACTCAAGGTGCTGGATGGTGTTTCTACTGTTTATGGGTGGTCGTATCGCTTACCATCAGGAGGACGGCATGCTCGTCTCGTTATTCAATGCCATAAAAAAGACATATTTTTCACATTAGATAATGTTATATGAATTAGTTCTACTGTTGAATTACACACCTTTTGATTTGTGTGTTTTCGAATTAATGTACAAAGGTAAAATTATTTGGTGGTACTTACAAAACTATTGGGTATTGAAACTATCTCGATATATCATATTGTAAAATGTTGAAATTTTGACTTACTATGTCAATGTAGTTACTGAATTTTTAGCGTTGATAGAATTGTTTAGTAACAATTTTGAATAGTGTTGAACTTACCTGTGATTTTGGAGCACTAAAACTATATTAGTATATATAATACCTATTGCTAAATGTTGAAAGTATGACTTGCTATGTCAGTGTAGTTACTTAATTTTTTATGTTGATAGAATTGATTGTAAATAATTTAAGTAAGCAGTTTCGAACTTATCTGTTATTTAGAAGCATACACTTAAATGTTAATTATATTTTTCCACATAATGTTAAAGTCTTGTATGTATTTTTAGTTGGTAAGCCTTTACTAATAAATAAATAAATACATAATGATTCCTTAAGCTGTGATTCCGCAGAACGCGGCAGACAGCAAAAGCATGTGCCACGACGGCAGACGGCACTACTGTGCACTATTAAATTGTATGAGACCGATTTTGCACATGACGGCAAATGACGCCCGGCAGGACGTCATTTGCCGTCGTATGCCGCGCACTGCGGTGGTACCCACCCAAACTGACTCTTACATATGAGAGTCCTACCAGCAGTTTAATTTCAATATCTCGATGTAGCCCAAACTAGTTATTAAATTAACATTAACCTAGCCAAGTTATTACTCTCTATTTGCCTGGGTGTCCAAAGAAAACAAAACTTAGCAAATGCAGGCTTCCTGGGCTGTAAATACAACCAATTAACAAACTTGAATTGCAAATTATACGTTATAACAAAAGCAAATGTAGGGATAACTTTTATTATAACCACAATTTGCAAACATGGCATTCCAGCTTGAAGATATTATGAAACTCGCGTCTCGAGGCTTTCATTATTCATGAAAGACCATGACGTCTTGATTAATGCTTAAAACTACGTTGAAAATTTTATTTCTTCTGCAGAAATGGGATGCTTAACTGTTACAACTATTATTCATCGCACGGAAGCACTTTAACGCGTTATTTTAGTTATTGAAGTAATATTTATGAATATTCATTTTGCGATTCATGCCTTTGTTCAACGCTTTCAACAAAATTTATTTTGGGATCTTAAGGAATTCAGCTGACAAATTTAAATTTCACATTACTTTAAAATCTAATCGAAAATTAGGTTTTACCTCAGAAAATTCAAAACTGAGTACAAACATCTATTAATTTCTTTTAAATATGTAGCCAACATCCTGTTCCCTCAAAAAATAATCCCGAATCCGAAACTTAAGTTGAAAATATCCCGGATTAACAAGATGAAGCGACTGTGGCCATATGTGTCTCACCGAATGGAGTGTAGGTATAATTAATGAGGGACATCTCCGGGATAAACGGAGCGGATGACCTGGCGACAGCTGGGTCTACCGAACAAGATACACCAAAAATCCACCACGGCTTAGTCAATCAATTCAATGATTTTGACTTACTATTAACATATCAATACATCGTCCAGCAGCAATGTTCCGGTTTAAAGGAATCATCAAAATCATCAATCAACCAAAGTAATTCTGGTCATTATGAGACTTATGTCTCTAGGTGGAGAGAGCAGTGAAGTACCACATAGTACTTCTACAGTAAAACTGTTTGTCGTATCACTCACCATCGAGCGAGCAGCATTCTCGACCCTATATTTATTTGCAATAAAAACATATTTCATTACTAAAATAGACGCAATAAATATATGAGTAATTATAAATATATATTAAGTTACATTCATTTACAAACAAGAAGTTGTTTTAGCCAAATCTAAACAAATAAAGTGTCGTAAACTTCGTAAGAAATATAATAACATTGTCAAAATAAAGCGAAAACAGTCAAAAACAAAAGCTTTAAAGTCTATTCAAGCTTAAAACAGTGCAAATGGGGCCCTTAACACTCGTAATTATGGAAACAAAGGGGCAAAGCCTCAAATGGTTGAATGTTTCAAACAATGTGCTTCAACAGTTTTGCCTTCTTCAAAATTGTTATTAAAGATTACAAGGCTAGAGGTAATTGCTTACTAATTTTAGTTGTTTAATTATCAGGATTGTCGTTTATCGCATCTACATTCTATTGTGTAAACTTATGTATATATATAAACTTATGTATATAACTTTATAATCCTTACTGGAAATGAGGTCCGATTCATTCATTTGTGTCTAATGTTACTTAGATATTAAATTCTAGCTTCTGTTTTGCGTCTGAAAGTGTTTTTATGTTACTCAAGGATGGTATTACTAACAAAAATGTTTTTTCGAATCTCTTTCGTCATGTATTTAGTTATCTCTGGAGCATTAACCTATCCATAAATTCACAAACTTTATCTCTTTCTTTAAAACATTCGTCTAGACATCTCAAACTATTATTTTAAACGACTTTCAATTCGACCATAATATTATTAAATACTAGCTTTTGCCCGCGGCTCCGCCAGCATTTAAATGTTTTTCCGGGATAAAACTTCCGCTTTATGTTTTCCCGGGATAAGTGAGATAAGTGGCCTATGTGTTAATCCAGGTCATGATCTACCCGTGTGCCAAATTTCATCGAAATCCATTCAGTAGTTTTTGCGTGAAAGAGGAACAAACATCCATACATCCAGACATTCTTACAAACTTTCGCCTTTATAATATTAGTAGGATCTAGATAAATTTGTATCCAATTGGAAAAGCGATAACAATAAACACGGATACCGTTACAATAACAAAAATCATAAAATTCCCGCCATAACTGAATCGTAAATTGCTCTCATTCGTTTATAGGGATAAAATTTTTGAACTTCTTTACATTTATCAGAACGTCACGCGCAAAGCTTTTGAATAATAAAACCCTCGCAAGAACTCCGACGACACACTTCCCTAACGGTTTTTATAACTTTATTGTAAAGGGGAGTAATTTCTTACATTTATTATTATTGTCGAAATCTCATTTATCATGTTGGCATACCCTGATAAACAGTGTGTTTGTAACGTTACGAATGTTTTTGTTTGGGAACTTGTTTGTTTAGGTGCTGGTGTTCATCATTGGGTACAACATCTTTGCACATGCTATTTGCGACCCTTATTCTTAGATTAGTGAAGTGGTTGATTTGTTAATATTCCTATAAATATTGAAAACAGAGACTTATTACGTATTAAAATAAATAGGCTTTCAGTAACATTAGAACAATATAGTACTTTGCAGACGTAGATATAATTTTTATTACACGTAAATATAAATTCCATTAGTAGAATTTCCAAAGACCACTGCCGTAATTCTCGTCTCACGAATTAAAATACGTTAGATGTACAGTTAGCTACATAAGTAGCTGAACAAATTCAAAATTTCAAATGGCTATTAAAGGTGTTTTTTTTGCTTTTGAACAATCTTTTCTTTTCACTAAAATGAACTTCAAACGATTTACTTTATTTTTAGACTAGCTTTTGCCCGCGGCTCCGCCCGCGTGTATGAGTTTTTCCGGGATAAAAGTCCCGCTTTATATTTTCCCGGGATAAAATGTAGCCTATGTGTTAATCCAGGACATGATCTACCCGTGTGCCAAATTTCATCGAAATCCGTTCAGTAGTTTTTGGGTGAAAGAGGAACAAACATCCATACATCCAGACATTCTAACAAACTTTCACCTTTATAATATTAGTAGGATAAAGAAAAACCAATATTTCGAATGAACTTAATGTGTAGAGGCGTTTTACAATTTTGAATTTGTTCAGTTACTTATGTGACCGACTGTACGTAACCAGTATAAGTAGTTGAACAAATTCAAAATTTCAAATTGCCTACATACTTTTGTGTTCTTACTTATCTTTTTTTTCTCTTCGCAAAAATTAAATAAAACAGATTTGCTTTACTTCATACGAAGAATTTTTTTTCAGTTCAACTTAGCGCGTATATCGACGATTTGAATTTTTTTTTTTTTGTGAGGTTCATAAAACTGATTGTAACACTTAAAATGAACATAGGTAATCTTAACTTAAGAAAACAAAAAAAGTGAACAATCTGCTCGATGTGAACACACCATGCATTAATGCGAATTCACAAAAAGTTGAATAACTCATTTAAAGAAAAATTATAACCCATCTACTGCTGCTTTGGGTATACTAATGGCTGAAGTATAAATAATTACGGTACATGAAGTAACAAGCATTAAATATTTTGTACAGATATAAAATTTATGCTACTGACTGTACATAATTTTCGTTCCTAACTCGTGTATGCTGATACAATATCTCTTTGTTTCATAATACGCGCAAACAATAAATTGCCACACATCCAACGTAACTTGGCCTTTGTGAGGAACATTATCGAAAACTTAAGTGATTAAGTGTGGGAAAGTTACGGTTTCAGAAGCGATGTGAGCACAATGGAAAAGTTGCCGGGATCCGCATATTTCGGTGCGCTAATGTGATATTCTTAGGGGACACTGATATTAGGCCATGATTGGTTGATGGGCCAGCTGAGCAGTTTGATTTATGTTCATTGCTCGCGTCTTCGTCTGGGTAAAAAGCCTTTCCTGTTACAAAACTCCTTACGAAGCCAGTGCCCTCTATTCAAATATCCGTTATTTCCTTTGAGCATATTACCGTGTTAAAAAGTGCAGCAGTGTGCATGCACTCATTCACATGGACATTGTAGCCAGTGTAACTACGGGACATAATGAGACTTAACATGTTATGTCTCAGGATGACGAGCGCAGTGGAATGCCACACAGCACTTTGTAACTCAAGGTGCTGGATGGTGTTTCTACTGTTTATGAGTGTCCGTATCGATTACCATCAGGCGAACGGCATGCTCGTCTCGTCATTCGATGCTATAAAAAAATATAAAAAAAATCGATTATCCATTATTTCCTTTGGGAGCAAATTAGAGGGTTGAAAAGTAGCCTATATGTTAATCCAGAACATGGTCTATCCGTGTGTCAAATTTCATCCAAATCCGTTTAGTTGTTTCTGAGTTTACTTCTAACAAACATACAAACATTTTCACAATCTTTCACATTTAAAATATAAGTAAGATGAGATAAGATATAGAGAAAAGTATGTAGTTCTTATAGGTTTAGTAGAGTTTTCGAGTTCGCTTCAAAAGTTGTTAGAGCATATTTTGAGATCCGCATAGTGATTTTAGTCTTGCACTATTATTTTATTTTATGAGATTTTACCGTTATGGTGAATGGATAGAGAAACGCTAGTATATTTGCTCCCTATCAGATTACCATTACAAATATTCTAAATCATTGCTGGCCATCTCCATACTCCAGAAACAATATTAATTAAAGCCTTTTTAATTATTTATCTAAATAAATAACCGTTAAAAGTATTTTATATTTTAAAAGGTAAGGTTTATGACACTGAATGAGAGACGAGCATGCCGTTTGCCTGATGGTAAGCGATACGACCATCCATAAACAGTAGCAACACCATTCAGCACCTTGACTTACAAAGTACTGTGTGGCATTCCACTGCGCTCGTCATCCTGAGATATAAGATGTTAAGTCTCATTATGTCTTATAGTTACAGTGGCTACAATGTCCTTCAAACCGAAACACAACAGTGCATGCACACTGCTGCTTGGCGGTAGAAAAACACATTGCGGTGATACCCACCCAAACGGACTCTTACATATGAGAGACCTACCACCAGTAAATTAAAACAAAAAACTCCTGCAAACATAATAATAGTACTCTTGAGTTTGATAAAATGGGAGATAGAAGAATTTTACTATAGGGGTCTTTAACAATGCCTTTTACAAATGAAGCAGTTACAAAGTACAATTGAAATGCAATGCAATCAGCCCTGTATTATATACTGCCCACTGCTGAGCACGGGCCTCCTCTACTACTGAGATGGGATTAGGCCTTAGTCTACCACACTGGCCTAGTGCGCGTTTGCAGAGTTTACACATCCTCGAAATTCTTATGGAGAATTCTCAGGTATGTACGTTTCCTCGCTATGTTTTCCTTCACCGTTTAAGTGAACGATAATTGATTAAAATCAATGACTGCCTCGGTGGCGTAGTGGTATTGCGTACGCATTACGAGTACGATTTGCGCGCTGAGGTCCTGGGTTCGAATCCCGGGTCGAGCCAAAAAAAAAATTGTGACTGGGTTTTTCCATCTTAAAATTTACTCAGTCGCAGCTCGGAGTCAGGAAGTTGGCGATGTGATACCCCCCCCCCCCCCCCGTGCCTCGGAAAGCACGTAAAGCCGTTGGTCCTGCGCCTGATCTCTCTCCGGTCATGTCGGATTACCGTCTCACCGGACTATGAGAGTGAAGGAATAGCGAGTGCACCTGTGTTATTGCGCACACACTTGTGCACTATAATATCTCCTACGTACCTGGCTGATCTCCGTTGAGATTGGCCGCCGTGGCCGAAACTGGCTAGGAGGATTTTCATTTCATTTCATTTTCATTTCATAATCAATACACACGTAACTTCGAAAAGTCAGAGTTGTGTGAAAAGTACAATTGCGTAGATTATAGTACAAGGGACATAAAAGGATAAATTTGACTACTTTATGGGTTACCATAAAGGCTATTTAGTAACACTATTTGTATTCGAAAATGCGAATACAGTAGGATGCAAATACAGTAGGTAACATCCTTTGCTAGTATATTTTTGGGCTTTAAGTGCAGTGAAATAACCTACTTTACCAAAAAAGTACCGTCACACTGCTCAGTTGAACATTTACAAAGGTGAATCCAGTCACGCGGAGCCCGAGCAAAACCTAGTGTCTACATTTTATAAATAAAGTCCCCCGCCGCGTCTGTCTGTCTGTCTAAGCTCAAAAACTACCTGATTTCGTTAAAATTTCGCATGGAAATAGTTTGAGACCCTTGAAAAGTCATATTTTTTACCCAGGGAAAATATAAATCGTGCCTTCTATCCCGGAAAAACTGTTTCACGCGAGCAAAACGGCGATCAAAAGCTATTACACAATAAATATAAATTTTTACATACTACATACTTTACTCGTAATAATAGAATACATTCGAATAATAAAAAAAACTCGTTCCACTAATGCGATACGCAAACAATGTTCCCAATAGATTGAAATAACTCGGCACAATCGTAAAGACAGGAAGTAAATGGGGTGGATCATCTCAGCGTTCAAGTAATCGGAGTGGAAGACAGATAAATTAGGGCGGACCACGCGGGACCGTTGAACACAAGTCTGTTATTATTTAAGTGTTGTTTTATCGCATTATTGATGTAGTTAGGGTATAAATGATAGGTTTTGGTTCGATTCCATGTTCAGTTAATAGTGATTTTTGGAGTTTGAAATTTACTGGTGTTCGGTCTCTCGTATTCTCTCGTACTGGAGATTTATTTCCCCATCTGCCGTCAGTTCTTCGAACTATGTGCCCAGCCCATTGCCACTTCAGCTTGCTAATCCGCTGGGCTATGTCAGACTTTCGTTCTTCTACGGATCTCCTCATTTTTGAGTCGATCACTTCTGATGGGAGATGGGGGAAATAAATTCTCGAATGGAGACCACGTACTGGTAAGCGCAGCGTCTGCCGTCTACTCGCAAGGCGGATAGACGACTTGATAAAGGCCGCAGGAACACGCTGGGTGCGGGACGCTTTTGACAGGTCCCTCTGGAAATCTTTGGGGAAGGCCTATGTTCAGCAGTGGACGTCATGTGGCTGATGATGATGATGGTCTCTCGTATGCGAGGGGCCGCCTGGGTAGGTACCAACCCAATGTCTATTTCTACCGCCAAGCAGCAGCGTTGTTTCCAGTTTCAAGTACTTTGTAGCCAGCGTAATTAACATTTTAATCTTATGTCTCAGGATGACGAGCGCAGTGGAATACCACGCAGTGCTTTTTAATCAAAGTTATGTGCGACGTTGCTACTGTTTATGGGTGGTCGTATCACTTACCATCAGGCAAAGGGCATGCTGGTCTTGTCATTTAACTGCAATAAAAAAGAATGCTTGATATAGACTCGCTGTATCATTGTCGTACATAAATTCCGATTTTTCGTTTGTCCAGAAAAACAATTAAACTAGATGATATAGAACTTAAAAATTTAAAGAGCAGACAAGCAGATTCACAACTGTAATCAGAAACACAGAAACAATATAATTATGAAGACGTACACGCGCCCGATCGCAAAGTTTAGTTAATTTTATAATTTCCATTAGCATTGTTTATCTGACCGCCAATTGAATTAAAATTGCTAACCGAAAGCATTGTAAAACATTTTTATCATACTTAGCATTGCTTTGTACTTAGCTAAAAAACATTTTTGAATACGAGTGTTAGTCAAAAACTGCAAGATAGTGCCCACACGCTACTACTTTTCAGCAGAAAAAATGCAACGACACTCATCGACCTCAAATCACCCATACAAGTAAAACGGTACCCTCAAACGTATGCATATAAATATATGCTGCGGTACCATACCATACCAGCCCTGTATTATATACTGCCCACTGCTGAGCACGGGCCTCCTCTACTACTGAGAGAGTTAAGGCGTTAGTCCACCACGCTGGCCTAGTGCGGGTTGGCAGACTTCACATACCTTCGAAATTCGGAGAATATCTCACGTATGCAGGAGTCCTCACGATGTTTTCCTTCACCGTTAAAGCGAGCGATAATTCACAAAGAATACACAACATACATTTTTAGGCCTCAGGGTTTGAACTGGCGGACATTCGTCTCGACAGTCCGTTCCACTCCAAACTGCGGTACGGAGGTGAACAATAAATAAAATGTAACGAACGAACCACAGACGAATTAACAAACCGCAGGATTAACCCGAGGCGCTTACATCAATTAATGTTCTGCCGAACTATTGTTCGGTATCACGATTTCACCGCACGACTTTCCAATAAATTTAATTTACACTTAAATGTTATTGATTTTTAAGAGAGGGGAGTAGGTAATTCACGTTTCTTGTGTCATGACTATCCATGTACAGTAGCGACACCGTTTGAACTATAAACTACGAAAAACTACATGGCATATTAGCACTCATCACCATAATGTATCATAGTACAGAGCAATGATGCAATTTCCTTCAAACAGCAGGAGTAGCTTTAAAGAGCTATCGATAGACTGGATGAATGCAGAAAAGGAAGAGTCAGAAAGGATTAGACTTTTTCTAATTTTCAGTTTACTACGATTGCCTTGTATAATTTTCAAATTTTATGAAGCCTTTAGCTTATGAAAGTGACCCATATAATTAAGTATTTCTAGAGATAAGATAACCAAAACACAGTTTTGTGTAATATGTATCAATTTGTAGAATAATACCAGCCCTGTTTTAGTTACTGTCCCACTGGTGGGCACGGGCCTCCTATACAACTCAGAGGGCTGAGGCCTTAGTCCACCACGCCGGCCTATTGCAGGTTGGCATACTACACTTACCTTCCAAATTCTTATTGAGACTTTCTCAGGTTTCAAAACGATGTTTACCTTTACCGTTAAAGCATTTACAAAAAATACAAACATAATTTTAGAAAAGTCCAAGGTGCGTGCCCTTCGGTATTGAACCTGCCGATATTCGTCTCGACAGTCCGTTCCACTGGGAACTAACCTATCGCTACCCTTAAATGTAATTACGCACAATAGGGCGTAAATGTATTAATTAATAAGGAATACCTTTTTTTTATAGCATCGAATGACGAGACGAGCATGCCGTTCACCTGATGGTAAGCGATACGACCACCCATAAACAGTAGCATCACCATTTAGCACCTTAAGTTACAAAGTACTGTGTGGCATTCCACTGCGCTCGTCATCCTGAGACATAAGATGTTAAGTCTCATTATGTCCATTAGTTACACTGGCTACAATGCCCTTCAAACCGAAACACAACAGTGCATGCACACTGCTGCTTGGCGGTAGAAATAGACATTGCGGTGGTACCCACCCAGACGGACTCTTACATATGGGAGACCTACCACCGGTACATACATATACATATACACTCACGCCCTTTATCCCCGAAGGGGCAGGCAGAGGCGCAACTAGTGCACCCACTTTTCGCCGTTATTCCGTCCCATGATGTGATGGGGGCGAGCCTATCGCCATATCGGGCACAAATTCCAGACTCCGAGCTGATACTGAATAGAAAAACTCAATATCACTTTGCCCGACCCGGGAATCGAACCCGAGACCTCAGAATTGCAGTCGTACCATAATACAACTACGCCACTGAGGCAGTCCACCAGTAGTACCTTATTAATGAAATAAATATTAAACATTCACCGAGGACAAGAAAATAACAAAAGTGTTTTTTCATCCAAACGCCCGCATGATCTAATCAAAAACATACCTGCAAAAGCATAAAAACCAGCAAAACCGTGTAGCCTGCCGAAAATAAGCGCAAACAACGTTCCGAAAAATTCTCTTCTGAGCTAATCAGTAACGGAATTTCCTGTGTGGAAGCAGTTTATCACAACTTCGCAGCGAAATTTCTCTTGTGTGACACTTGTCGGGGTGGCAACAATGTACGAATTTTTAGGATTGTTATATTCCAACTTCTAATTGGCGTTGAACTTCAAATGCGCGATTTTTGCTTTTCAAAAATGGAATTCGACGTGTGCTGTTTGTATTTGAAGAGTTCTTGTTGATCAGGCTGCGCAATATTTGTTTATTTGGAGATAAATAAGCAATTGGGTTACTTAGATTTTTATTGCATTGTATGACGAGACGAGCATGCCGTTCGGCTGATGGTAAGCGATACGACCACCCATAAACAATAGCAACACAATCCAGAACCTTGACTTACAAAGTACTGTGAGTTATTCAACTGCGCTCGTCAGCCTGATACACACCCACACACACACACACGCCTGTTATCCCCGAAGGGGTAGGCAGAGGCGCAACTAGTGCACCCACTTTTCGCCGTTATTCCATCCCATGATGTGATAGGGGGCGAGCCTATCGCCATATCGGGCACAAATTCCAGACTCCGGGCTGATGCTGAATAGGAAAACTCAATATCACTTTGCCCGACCCGGGAATGGAACCCGAGACCTCAGCTTTGCAGTCGTAGTGTAATACAACTACGCCACCGAGTCAGCCTGGTACATAAGATGTTAAGTCTCATTATGTCCAGTAGTTACACTGGCTACAATGTCCTTCAAACCGAAACACAACAGTGCATGCACACTGCTGCTTGGCGGTAGTAATAGACATTACGGTGGTACCCACCCAGACAGACTCTTACATAGGAGAGACCTACCACCTAGTTAGTTTTGACCATTGCCACGAAATTGTCTCTCTAGTCTTATTCCATTAAATTTTACATGACGGTCAAAAGCGGCTTGCATCCAGCGTAATTTTTTTTTAATAAAAAGTCATTATTAAATATAAAAATCTAAAATCCTTTTTATATTTTAATTATACATAGATACATTTCATGCCATTTGATATAATTATACCTTAACCCGAGAGTTCGAGATCCAACTTTTTCTAATTAAAACAAATACCGTAACTCAGATTCTTTTTCACCTTCCTAATTATCGGAGATTATCATTATCCTTTTATACCCGAAATCGCGTTCACCCGAACAATGAGCAAGCGTACTAACAAATAAATTGTACAAAAACTGACACACGCTTCCTGCGGGCTTATAATTAACGTGACGTAAAAATACTGTCGGGAATAGCCGGCAAGACGTCGGATTACGTCTAGTGTGAAATGTTTATCGACGTATATAAACGGTCTTATGGAACTAGAGGTGGCATCTTTAGTTGGTATAGCGTGTGGAAACTTCATATTGTGATCACATTTTTGTGTTGTTAAATTTGGTGTATGTTTTTCGAATTTCTTGGGTTATAACATTTTTTTGACTGCCTCGGTGGCGTAGTTGTATTACAGTATGACTGCAAAGCTGAGGTCTCGGGTTCGATCCCCGGGTCGGGCAAAGCGATATTGAGTTTTTCTATTCAGTATCAGCCCGGAGTCTGGAATTTGTGCCCGATATGGCGATAGACTCGCTCCCTATCACATCATGGGACGGAATGACGGCGAAAAGTGGGCGCACTAGTTGCGCCTCTGCCTACCCCTTCGGGGATAATAGGCGTGAGTGTATATATATATATGTATACAACTTTTTTTTTTATTTATTAAGGAAACAGGCAGAACAGTATACAAATTACAAAAACATTCAAAACTAACACTTAATCCAATTAAGTTTCCACAAAAAAATAATACATAAACAGATTGTGGATACATACGACAAACTAAAAAAAACGACATATCTGTACTTTATATGCCACGTTCGTTATTATCACATTACTAGTCTTAACTAAGTCTCGAGTTCGAATACTGGGTCGCAAAGTATATTGGATTTTTCCATGCAGTATCAGCCCAGTGTGGACGATAGCCTAGTTGGGAATGGAACGGTCTTCCGAGACAATGTCCGGAGGTTCAAAACCCAAGGCACACACCTCTGACTTTTCGAAGTTACGTGTGTATTGTTTATCAATTATCGTTCGGTTTAACGGTGAAGGAAAACATCGTGAGGAGACCTGCATACCTAAGATGTTCTTTATAAGAAATTCGAAGGTATGTGAAGTCTACGAACCCGCACTAGGCCAGCGTGGTGGACTTAAGACCTAAACCCTCTCAGTAGTAGAGGAGGCCCGTGCCCAGCTGTGGGACAGTATATAATACAGGGCTGGTATTATTATATATCAGCCCAGAGTCTGGAATATGTGTACGATATAGCGATAGACTCACCCCATCACAGCATGAGATACGCATGGCGAAAAGTAGGTGCAACAATTGCGCCCCTGTCTACCCCTTCGGGAGTAAAAAGGAGCGCGCGCGTGTGTGTGTGTGTGTGTTTGTGTGTACGGCCTTTTACTCGCAGTTCAGGCTGCATTAGTTTTTTTTTACCATAATAAAATTAACCTATGGCACTATTCATGTATGGCTTCATCTCAATTAGCAAAAGAATTTCGACTATCGGAGCTGAAGTTACGGAGATTAACGTTGAGACAAAAAGACAAAATTTAGCGTTTTATATTAGACTTATCTAAGCCTAAAATATTGAAAGAAGTATAATGTTGATCCGCTTAACGTATCAGGATGTACAATAAAAGCAAACACGCCGTAACTCGCTTGTAAAATAACAAAACGTGCGGAAAACTCCTTTTCTCTGAAGTAATGGTTAAACTATTGCTTTTGTTCGTGGGAAATTACAATCCCATTTGAACCGCGTAAGGTGTTATTGTAAAAGCTGTATTAAAGTTGTGTTCGTATGTGTTTGGTAGATAATTAAAAGGTTACACTAAGGATGAAACGGGATGATTTTTGTGACAGGCAGGCATTTTTTTCATGAAGTTTTTTTTATCGCATCTAATGACGAGATGAGCATGCCGTTCACCTGATGGTAAGCGATACGACCGCCCATAAACAGTAGCAATACCATTCAGCACCACGAGTTAAAAAGTACTATGTGGATTCCACTGCGCTCGTCATCCTGAAACATAAGATGTTATGTCTCATTATGCGTTCTCGAACATACATACATACATGACATCACGCCTCTTTACCTTTTCGAGGGTAGGCTGAAGTTTTTCTATATGTCACCATCTATATTAGGTCCCACGTAATAGTGGGGCTATTGCCATTTACCGAGTACATCTGCAGACTCCTGGTTGATACTGAGTAAGAAAACCCAATATCACCTTTCTCGACCCGGAAACCGGGTTCTTGCTTGCTTCTTCGGGTCGTCATCGGTAAGGTAGCTAGTGAAAGGCTACCAGCCTTTAGGTTAGCTAGGCTAGGGCCTGTAGTGTCCTCACCGGTGAGGATCGTGACGCGTTCCTTCCATTATTTTTTTAATAATAATCATATTTTATTTTTTATATCCCTAGCCTGCCAGGCCGAGCTGGCTTTTTAATTTTTAATTTTCATTATTGTTTTTAATCTCAATAAAATTGTCGGTAGTTATATAAGTGACCTTTTGTATCAATAATAATTAGTTAAATCAATTTAATGTATGACTTATCATAAGTGTAACTATGTTCACCTACGTGATGAATAAAGTATTTTATTTTATTTTTAACCGAACCAGAGACCTCACTGTAGTACTATAATAGAACTACGCCACGGATGCGGTGAAAAATATATCCCAGTAGGTGTCGCTGACGGCTTCTCCCGCGTAAAATACTTTCCCATAACTGTCCCTCAAACACAGAATGACGCCAGCGCCCTCTACATAAAGATCAGATTAAAAATATCCATTATTTCCCATGTGAGCAAATTACCCTATGTGTTAATCCAGGACATGATCTACCCGTGTGCCAAATTTCATTCAAATCCGTTTAGTTGTTTCTGTGTTTATTTCTAACTAGACTTCTGCTCGCGGCGTTGCCCGCGTGACTGAGTTTTTCCGAGATAAAAGTCCCGCTTTATATTTTCCCGGGATAAATTATACATATAAACCTTCTTCTTGAATCACTCTATCTATTAAAAAAAACCGCATCAAAATCCGTTGCGTAGTTTTAAAGATCTAAGCAAACATAGGGACAGACAGCGGGAAGCTTTTTTTATACTATGTAGTGAGAAACATTCAAACATTTTGTCAAAATTTCGCATTTATACTATTACTGAGAATAAAATAATATCAGAATATTATTCCTATTACAGTTCCATTAGCGAAAAAATATATTCGAATTCTAAAATCTAAATAACTTGTTCATAGCCCTGCATTTTCTTCACTGGCGGAGTCAAACCCTAACATTTTATAGTCAAGAAGATTCTAACTCCGTTGAGGATTACACAAGCGTTGAATCCATCTGTTTAGATTTACCTGCGCTGGGTCGTAACAAAAACTTTATTGCATTTAAAACTACATTTCAGAATCTTAATGAAGAAAAATGCGACAACCATAGTGAATACGAAGAGATTTTGCGAAGTTTATTCCTCGAGATTATTCTTGGGCTTAAAGTTTTATAACGTTTCGGGAACTAGGAGTAACGGCTTATTCTGTGGAGGAAAATCTAGATCAGTAATTTTATCCTTTTAAATGAAGCTATGGAATTCTTCATGATTTTGTGAAAAATCTCTGGTGATCCCATGGAAATATAGTCGGAAAGAGTTAGAGTTTACAGTTTCGTAGCCGTTCTTCTCTAGTGAGAATTGCTTTCTGAACTGGTGGTGGAGTTAGTATTGACGGAATCTAAATAATGTATAACATTTTGTGGGTTCGAATAAATTTATTTCATTTCATTTCAAAGTATTTACAGACCTAGCTTTGTACACACATAGGTACTTCTCATGAAGTATGTCTTTACTATCATTAAAAAATTTAAAATTCTTTCACAAATGGAAAAAGGAAACCATTCCAGCGCAATCTTAATAAATTCTACAACATAATTTATCGACATTGTCAACATGACACGTCAATTGCCAACCCGCAGACATAGTAGTGGATAAACCGCATGCCTAGCTATGGCCTGTGAGATACCATATAACAGGAATGTTTTTACTAATTACGAAGTGAGCATGTAGCTCGTTTGATAGTAAGCGATACAATTGCCCATAAACCATAGTAACACCATACAGAACTTGGAATAGGACAGTTGACTAATTTTTTTTATACATTTATCAAAAATGTATACCATCCAAAATCTAACGGACAAATAATTTTCAAAATTGGAACAATAATTAGTACGTTACAAAGCTTTGAAATTTGGTGGTGGTGGCAGTCGTCAAATAACAGTAATATTACACTGTGACGTCGACAAGAGTCGCCGGCCATAACGTGAACGTGTACGAAAGAGATAGCGCGATATACTATGCACGTCCCCACTTTTGCTCACAACAATACATCAAATATTAATATCTGCCTTATTTTCCATCCAATTTTGATGCTGATTTCACAGAAGAATTTCTTATTTGTATTATTTTCTTTTACATATAAATAATTTGCAAAATTAATTATAGGAAACTACCCTATTACAAAGTACTGCGTGGCACTACGCCACGTATTTCCACTACGCTCGTCATCCTGAGACATAAAGTGTTAAGTCTCATAATGCCCAGTACGTAAGCTGGCTACAATGTCCTTCAAACTGGAAGAATGCATACACATTGCTGCTTGGTGGTAAAAGTAAAAAATTGCGATGGTATACGTATCCATACGGTTCTCGTATACATATCAATCATCAATATCGTTGTCAACGATGAAAATAGCACAATATTACAACAACGTTTAGCTAACAACGAAAACAAAAAATGAGGAACAGCCGTACCCACAGTTAACGGACCATTTCCCAACCCATACAACTCGATGTAAATTGTGATCTTGAATAGGTGGAATTCATAAGTTGCGTCACATAATACTCAGTTCCTGACAATACAATGTAATTGTACTGAATTACGAAGAGTTTATGTTTTGGTAAATAATACCCAAGTTATTGTGAGGTCTACCGTTTTTTGTGTGAATGTACCTTAAGAATTACTGAATAGAAAGGGTGAAATTTTACATTTTTGCGTCCCTGGAATGATTCAATACAGCAGTGATATATTTCGTTGTTGGGGATAAAGGCTTTGAGAGTGTGTGTGTGTATGTGTGTGAAGTATTCATGATTCTACTGGTACTGTGGGTATTTAGGGCAATGAAGCTGAATTTATGTAAGCTGATTTATATCTATATTGTGATATTTGATAAAAGAAAATTTTAAAGTAAAAATAAATCTCGACTTTAATATTTTAATATGAAAATTCCGTTTCCAATAACGCATAACTTCAATACGTTAACAAAATCGTCCAGCGTTATCAGTATTACAAAATGGGCGTAAACGAAAAATTCTAAACGAATTCATCAGGCCGTCGCCACTACACCGCTGACAATATGCCGAAACACCGCATCAATTTTAACGAGATGTAGTCCAGAAGTCAAACATTGTGCCACAGATAGTTATTTAAAAATCTGAATGTATGAAACCAACTTCAGTAGATTTCATAGAAAACAAAAAACGAAATGTTCATATAAGTTTTTTATGTACTATTATAGACTTACAAAATTCCGGCTCTTAGGAGCATCATCTTGAATTTAAAAAAAAGATACTGAAATGTGAAGTCTGCCAGCCCGCATTAGGCCAGCGTGGTTGACTAAGGCCTGAACCCTCTCAGTAGTAGAGGAGGCCCGTGCTCAGCAGTGGGCAATATATAATACAGGGCTGATTGCATTGCATACTCAAAGGGAATTGGTACAGATAACATGCTAAACACACACTATATTAGTGTTTTTGTGTTTATTTCTATATGGACGGCGTAGCTTTTAGAACGAATAACCAAGTTATCAATAATTATTTTGTTAAGTACCCTTCACTAATCTCGTGTTACCTTGACTTTATAAATTGTAATCAAATTCTAATTTAGTTATTTCATCAAGTTATAATCAAATTACTTTCATTTTACCTATATCTTCTAACATTATAAGATACCTACTTATCTCCTCATCAAATCTCGCAAATCTAATACCAAAAACAGCTCGTTCAGTCCTAATTAAGTTAGGAATCAAGGACGTTCGAAATTTACGTCCACCGCTTGCTCGAAATTTGGGTTTAGGATATCGAAATCCCACGAGCGCAGAAGTACGCAGCTCCACGTCCTTTGTTAAATCAGAGCAAAACAAATGTAAACGTCACACGGCTCAAAAGTGGAAACCAATTTCGCGTCGCCATGCGCGAACCGAAACTCGTTGGAGATACAAGTTTTAAAATGAAAACTAACAAGCTGTTGCGTTTTCAATCACATTTCTGTTTGTCGCTTCGTTTGGAATTGGAAATAAATCATGTGTTGACATGGTTATGAAATGTTGGAATTCCAAGTCTTCAGTTGAAATTCCAAGTCTTGATTGATTATGAGTGGGTAGTACGTACGCAAACGCACCTTTGCTTAGTTTCGTTGCTTTGAACATTTGTAGTCGAAGCTATTTCAGCGGAATCATCGGCCAAAACGGCAGTGTGTAGAACTAAATTCCATACGTTATCAACTTGGGCACCATCAACTGAAGGAAGTATGTTTTATCACAATTAAAATATTTATTTCTTCATTTAATGATAAATCAACTCGACCTTATCATATTCATCAATGCTGTTATCATCATCATCAGCCACATGCCGTCCACTGCTGAACATTGGCCTCCGCCAAAGATTTCCAGATGGACCTGTCAAAAGCGGCCTGCATCCAGGGCGTTCCTGCGTTTTGCAATTCTATTAATTAGTGATAAAATATTATTTACACGATATATACATAATCATAAAAAAAGGGGGTGACTGGAGAATACAAATGAAAGGTAAATCAGTGATTTTAGTATTATCTTCCGTTTGTTAGCGTTTCTCCGAAACTATTATAATATGCACTCACTATTCAGGCACGTAAATGAACATGGGTAAAACATACTCAAAAATTCGAAAATCAGAATCGTTGTAAAACGTTGCAAGATTTATCTTGTTCATTTTAAAACCAACAAAGTATTGTTTTACTCTGTTACATCACATCAACAGTTTTCGGGTCACTGGCGCGCAACCCTATTACATTCCCCGATTGTTACTTTATCCTTATGAATATGAAATTCTTTTATTCATATTTTTCAACTTAACCAACCTCGCTGCTCCATTGTTTGGCAAAAATCTTTATACTTAAACAATCTCTTGACAATGATATGATAAAGCCCATAAACTGATGTTCACTTCAGGTCCAAAAATTATTAGTTCCATCTAATTTATGATTTTGGTAGCTTTTGTTCGCGGCTCCGCTTGCGTGAAGAATAGGATCCCGGAATAAAAGGTATGTATGTCCTTCCCAGGGTCTTAAACTATCTCCGTACCAAATTTCACCGAAGTCGGTTCGGTAGATTTTAAGTTTATAGGGTTCAGGCAAGAGAGCCGCGAGGGGACTGTATTTTATAATATTTAAAGAAGAGTAACTGACTAATCTCTTCCTATTAAATGTCTCTTTTCTCCGTTAAGGCAGGCAAGTCCAACACCCGGGACTCGGTCCAATGCTCGCTCTGATGAAGCTATACTCTCGAGTGTCGACATTGGGCTGTAAGACTGTGTGGAACCAACATAACCGTTCCAGTCACCCCACAGTGGTAGCGATAATGCGTTTTTCCTCGCGAAAAAAAGGCAAGTCCAACACCCAAAATATTTTAGTATAGATGGGTGATGAAAATAATTCTTCTTTGCAGTCATGCATTCTTGACAGTGTGGTCTTGTTCAAATTTATGCCGATTGATGAACTGCCGTTTTACCATATGCCTCGATCATTTATTATATTTTTAAAATATTCATCTCTCATAATAAATCTTTCTTCTATGACTCAATAATTAATAAGCCCTATTTGTAACAAAATGTACAGCTACAACATAGTCACAATCTAACAAAATTTCACGACAAATTTCTATACATTATTCAAACATATTCAAAAATGTCAGCTTTACAAGAACCTCGATTCAGCGCCATAACCACATCAGAAATGTAGAATTCCGTCGTAAGTTTTTACGACACTGTACATTTTTACCTCTGGAACCAGGTAAACATCCAGTTTATGACACCTCGTTAGAACTTTGACTGTAATGGTTCCAACCTTTGCTTCAAGTCTCACATTAAATACTTTTGATATAGACTAGTTCGTGACTCGGGCACAGGAGTGATTCTGTTAATTCCATTTACTTCCCCAAAAGGGTCGTAAAACTCAAAATGTCGCTTCTACCTCACTGTTTGTTCGGGTTTTAAATCGTTCTCATTAAACGGAAATTAATCTTGAAACTCCCGAAACGTTGATTCCGCCATTATTTGAAATCGGAATGTTAGGGGATAAGATTGCTGTTATAAAAAGTATTGTTGCAATTATAGTCCGTCCAACCATTTATTTAACTTTTGACAGTTCGGTTTCTAATCAATTGGAGATGTACTATTGCATTACCGATTCGATTTCTTTTAATTGTTTTTCGATTTTGAATTGATTTAATTTATAAAGAAGTTTTTATCGATTAAACACAATGAAATTTTATTTTTGCTCAACATTTTGTATTGTTTTATAAACATGCCTAGACGTTTAAATGTGTATATTTTCTGTTTATTAATTTATTCTGTAGGTATATATTCTATATCCAATATAACTTTTGCCAATATTCACTTTAATTGTTTATTTTATTGGTCATGACTGCCTCGGTGGCGTAGTTGTATTATGTTACGACTGCAATTCTGAGGTCTCGGGTTCGATTCCCGGGTCGGGCAAAGTGATATTGAGTTTTTCTATTCAGTATCAGCTCGGAGTCTGGAATTTGTGCCCGATATGGCGATAGGCTCGCCCCCTATCACATCATGGGACGGAATAATGGCGAAAAGTGGGTGCTTTAGTTGCGCCTCTGGCTACCCCTTCGGGGATAAAAGTCGTGAGTGTATATGTATATGTATATATTTATTGGTCATCATATGTTTACGCATATATAAAAATAAAATATTTAATTCACACTGCCAAATTTTATTTTTCAATGAAAAAGTTTTGAATTATCTTTGTTTCACAATCGGTGGACTTAAGGAATATCGATCGATAATTAATATCGGAGCTAAAGAGCAAGTCACTTCACTATGGAAAAGAAAAAATGGTGTCCATAAAGTAGTCAATTATTATGTTTTCCATTTTCCATTTTTGTCATTAATTATAAAATTTCGTAGGAGCGCATATGTCAAAAGTGAAATAAATGGTTGGATGGAGTATAATTGTAGTAATTTATCTATGTAGATCCTTACTGCTTATAATACATATTTTTTATAGATAATGTGTTTTTGCACCTACTGTACAGATTTCGATAAAATGTTGCATATGGATATTATTCAAAACCTTGAAGAAAGGAAGCTCTTGACTTATGCCAATGAAGCTGTGAACAAGTTTTATTAAATAGCTAGTGCTTCTTCAGTGGTTGAAATTCGACCGTCAAATCACTACATAGTATAAAATAAAGTCGCTTCCCGCTGTCTGTCTCTATGTCCTTATGTATTCTTAGATCCTTAAAACTACGCAACGGATTTTGATGCGTTTTTTTATGGATAGAGTGATTCACGAGGAAGGTTTATTTGTATAATACATGCATAATATAGTAGAGATGTAATTAATATGTTCTGTTGTGACTGCGAGTGCCTTTCTGACAAATGTCGGGGATCTACTTAAACTGAACGGTAAGGCGTTTTGTACCAGTGTCGCTGACCAACCCTTTTGCAAGATCTCTCGATCTGTATCAGTTTATTGTCGCCTGGTACATTCAATTATGACGGATACTGTTAAAAATAGTTTTTATATAAAGTTACTTTTATACAGGAAAAACTCTTTAATGCGGGCGAAGCCGCGGGCAAAAGCTACTGTAATATACTTATTACACATATTATACATAAATAGTATTTTTCTGCAATCCTTCTCTATATGAACTTTAATGAGACCAAATCTCACTCCTTCGTGAGCACAATGTGCTTAAATGGGGTTACAAATTTTACTCTTCGCGTATTATTATATAAATAACTATTAAGGTGGTAGAAAGAAAACACTTTAAATACAAAATAATAGTAAAACACCATAGCTTTATACTGAAAGCATCGCATCTACACAATAAAATTCAGCCGCTTTGACGAGCATCACTAATGAGTACGAAGGAAATACTGGATATAAAATAATTGAAATAGAAATAAAGATGTCCGCATTATGTAACTGGCAGTACCAAGGGAGATAAGACGAGGGAAAATTACGCTTTTATTAATGTTACATAAGGAAATGAGAAGGTGTGTTACCTGATGTTCAGTTCCATAACTCCAAAATATTCGCATAAGCTGCCGTCCTTGGAGAAGGAACTAAGGTTACGAAAGGGACCTCCTCCTTTAGTTTGTACCTCAAAAAATCTCACAATATGAAACACTAGTAGTGCTCGCGGCTCCGCTCGCGTGAAAAAGTTTTTCCAGGATAAAAATATTTTCCCGGGATAAAAAGTAGCCTATAGCACTCAGGAGTAAAGTAGCTTCCTATTAGTGAAAGAATTTTCAAAATCGGTTCAGTAGTTCCTGAGATTAGCGCGTTCAAACAAACAAACAAACAAACTCTTCAGCTTTATAATATTAGTATAGATAACAACCTGTCACTTTCCGTTGTGAGACAGTTCGATTCAAGCATTCAAGTTCGATTCAGATATGTCTTAGTAAGTAAAAAAAAGAAAAGAAAAGTATACCACAGATTTTAAATAACACAGATTTGAATCAATGCTACCAAACGAAAAGATAGTAAAAGGAAACAAAACCATTATTGAGCTATGATATTTTAAGCGGCACTTTTATATTCAACACCCGATATTGCCAAACACCCGGCAAACAAAGAGATAAAAGGTTTTTAAATCTCAAAATTTATGGTTTGTTTGCGCGAACGGAATACTATTTTGTAAATCCTGCTTCACGTGTCCCGTATTATTTTAATGCGATAGGTGGAGCGTACTTTATGCCCAGTCACGTCTGATCGCTTCAAAAATGTGGACGAATGTTTTTTATTGCACACGCGTGAACTCTGTTCGAATTTACTTAGATGATGGGTCGCACGGAGAACGTTTGCTGTTAAACGTAGTTAGGATAAAAGATTGAGAAGATTGTATGTATAGATGTAGGATTTTATTCTGTGGTATTGTTGGTGTATGTATTTAATTGAATGCTTATCTTTGAAACAATAGCTGTCGTTTTTAAAAGGCTACGATTAGATTGAGGCCTAAATATTCTTTTAGGAGTTTTATGCTGCCTGACGCATATATTAAGTGCTTTCTATGAATTTAAATCTAATATAGTAGTTCAAATTAGCCAGCAACGTATAGTTGGAAATAGCAATATAAAAGATTTTATGGTCTTATTGAATATGAGCTTAATAAAACATAATATCCTTATCACGAAATCATTCGAATTAAAGCAGCAAAAATCGCATTAAAATCGAAATTTTATCTCTGCATGGTAAAGATTAAATTCATTTGGTATTAGGCTTATACATTTTTGTATTTAAATAATATCCTACTAATATTATAAAGGCGAAAGTTTGTAAGAATGTATGGATGTTTGGATGTATGGATGTTTGTTCCTCTTTCACGCAAAAACTACTGAACGGATTTCGATGAAATTTGGCACACTGGTACATCATGTCCTGTATTAACACATAGGCTACTTTTTATCTCGGGAAAACATAAAGCGGGACTTTTATCCCGGAAAAACTTTTTAACGCGGGCGGAGCCGCGGGCAAAAGCTAGTTATAAATAATTATGACCACAGTGAAAGTCATCATCATCACGTACACTAGTTTTCAACCGTTTGAGATACAAAAGAGATGTATTGCACGTTTCATTTCTTTCACTGTGGTCATAATTATTTATAACTAGCTTTTGCCCGCGGCTCCGCCCGCGTTAAAAAGTTTTTCCGGGATAAAAGTCCCGCTTTATGTTTTCCCGAGATAAAAAGTAGCCTATGTGTTAATCCAGGACATGATGTACCAGTGTGCCAAATTTCATCGAAATCCGTTCAGTAGTTTTTGCGTGAAAGAGGAACAAACATCCATACATCCAAACATCCATACATTCTTACAAACTTTCGCCTTTATAATATTAGTAGGATTTTTAAGTCCATTTTTGTGACACATTATTGTTATATTTATTGTATTAAAATTCATTAATACCTTTTCTGGTAGGTTACTTTCACCAGCATTATTCACGTCCAGGGTTGATACTTTATTTCCCAACCTTAATGACGATGCGGATATTGAACTAAGGCGTTGTCGATATGAGCGAACATGCTCGCAGGTTTTCACGCTGCTCTCCTACCGGTAAAATGACAATCTTCCGTGCATATTGCTCAACCTTCTAAACGTGCAGCCTCTGGCAGATACTCGCAAATCTCGTTCAGCGCTCTTAGAGTTCAATACAATTCATTTAGAATAGTCGTGTGGTTGCCCCGTTTCTGTATTGAATCAAAGATGTTTGCAGATCCCCAGGAAGATTGTTTCCCCACAATAATGCGCAGGAGGTATGCATCTCTGGTGGGCAGGGTGCGGGCCAGCCAACAGCATTCTTCAAATGATTGCCAATAGGCTGGATTGTTACTATGTGGCTCGTTGCTGTGCCATTTCACATAGAACGGCGTAGTGGTGCACCACGTTTTAATTTGTCATTTTTTATTATTTACTAACATAATATAATAAATTATTGTACTTACTACTAACACCATGGGTCTTTGGTTACTCGAATAAATAAATATAAAAAATTCTAGACTGAAAAAAAGACAAGTAAGAATTAATCTCTACTATTATCATCATATGTTTTTAAAAGATCACATCTTTTAAAGAATATAATTCTTAAGGTCAAAGAAAAACAGAGACATCTGTAACTTCCACTATCAGCAAAATATACAAAGTAAAAGCAATGATACTTTCAAACTAGGTTACTTATATTTACTACATATGAATAGAATAGGCTAAAGCATAACTACCATATTATAATCAACCAAGATTAAAGATACTTTAAGCCATCTACAAAAAGATTCATTCACAGGTACAGTGAACACGCTGAAGTCGCTGCAAATCCACGTCCCCAAAGCGGTGCTGACAGGAAGAGACGCAGAACTGATGTGCACATACGAACTGGAAGGAGCACAGCTATACTCAATAAGATGGTACAAGAACATGATAGAGTTCTACCGCTTCGTGCCGAAGGAATCGCCTGCAACGAAGGTGTTTCCTGTGGCAGAGATCAAAGTTGATGTAAGGGTTTCAATTGTTAGTCATATTTATTTAATGGCTGACTCTAAAAGGTGATTATTTCGCTTCGACATGCATGTCTTTACAGCGATAAATTCGAGATTTGTGAGCCTTTTATCCGTTTTCATTTATTAAAGGAAGTTTTGGCGGTGTTCCGATTATAAGGTATCTTTTACTCTTTAATTCAATTTATAATTCATCAGTCCATATTATTAAAATTAATTCTTCTATATACATTAAGAATGGTAAACAAATAATGTATGTAGTGTATACTAAATACATTACGTAGCAACATATTATAACATTAAATGGTTAATGTTATGGTACTGTGTTGTTCAATAAATGTATTGAGAACTATCTAAAAGAGAGATTGTAAGCAAATAATATATTATGTTCTAACTAAACAAAACATAATAACGATGATGGGTACCAATTTATATAATTTCACATAGAGTGTATTCTAAAAGCACTTTCATTTGCGGTTGAGATAGTACGTAAAACTTAAAGCGTGGTCGTAATTTTCCGATCCACTTAAACATTTTGTTAATAAATATTAAAATGCCTAATATCCAAAACCCGATATTTAACAATTGATTTTAAAGTTCTCTTTCCAACAAGTTTTGTAGCATCATACGGAGTGAAAGTATCCTTATTTTGTGGACCGTAAAATTATGATCAGTTCTAAGTTCTAACATCAATTTTTGTCATCAGGTAGCAGCTTCAGATCAGAACCGCGTGGTGCTGACAGAAGTAGACAGGACGCTGACTGGAGAATACCAGTGCGAAGTATCGGCAGACGCGCCACTCTTCCATACTGATATCAAGTCAGCAGAAATGGTCGTAGTTGGTAAGTGTACTGACTTCTTACCAATCAGCGTATTGCCCACTTTTGACCGTAAGCTTCCCCTATACTAAAACTTGTACGTTTTTACTGTCGTCTTATTTTTACTATCAATAATCAATAAAAATAATAATAATCGTAAAAACGAAGTGCTAATTTAGTACAGAACCGATATGACAAATTAAACCTCAAAATGCACATATCTTAACAAAGAGATCCAACTTATAGCATATACATATATACATATACACTCACGCCTGTTATCCCCGAAGGTACCTAGGCAGAGGCGCAACTGGTGCACCCACTTTTCGCCATTATGCCGTCCCATGATGTGATAGGGGGCGAGCCTATCGCCATATCGGGCACAAATTCCAGACTCCGAGCTGATATTGAATAGAAAAACTCAATATCACTGTGCCCGACCCGGGGATCGAACCCGAGACCTCAGCTTTGCAGTCGTACTTATAGCATAATAATATAATGAGAGTAAAAATTAAACGCAATCTTCAGAGGTGCGTGCGTTTGGATTGTGATCATGCGGACATTCGTCTCGGCAATCCGTAGAGCATATATGAAAATATACTGACATAAAATGTGTACTGTAAAGATCATTACGTATGACAATAGCTGGCACGTAGACTACACAGTTGCTATTCATCACAGCGCACTCGCCATCTGCTCGCTCGCTAATATTTTCACCCTTCCTGCGAATCTTTTATTAGGATCGAGGATATATTGCACATTCACAATACATATGGCATTTTGTCTCGCAAAACAAACCGTTTGTTTTGATTCCACGCGTTCTTTTTCTAACTGGGGTTTGTTCTAATTTTTCGAAATTTTAAAATTGGCATCTACGTTTGAGTTGACACGATACACGGTCGTTGTGACGTTTTTATTAAAAAAACCGTTCGTTAATTTCGCGTGAGGGGTTCGTTCTGGTGTCAGTTCAATTAAAAAAGGTTGCTTTTGTTCAATTTTCGGCTAACCACGACGTTTGTTCTTTAAAAGAACGGGTCGTTCGTTCTGTTGCGAGAATCTCCAGAAAGCAGTTTCAGGATTTATAGTTTAATTTATGTGTTGAAGTGTAGTTAAGTTTAATGTATAATAAACGTTTGGATGAATGAGAATAAAACACTTTATTGTACACCACTTACAGCAAAATAAATACAATAATGATTTTAATAAAAGAATACGTGCAACAATAGTTGGTCTTATCGGCTAAAAGGGGTATTTTCCAGACAAATACAGTACATCTATACCTACTATACTCATATTATAAACAGGAAAGATTTTATTGTCTGTTGGTTTGAATCAAATAGGCGCCGAAACTACTGGACCGAAGTAAAAATTCTTTCACAAATATCAAGCTACATTATCAGATAGTAACATAGGCTACTTTTTATCCCGGGGAAATATAAAGCGGGACTTTTATCCAGACGTATCGGGAAGTCTAGTTTACTACATTTGACTGGAAGAGTTCGCTTTTGAATATAGGTAACTACATATATTTATGTATCGCACATAGTCTGGAATCAAGTTTTAAAGCGTTTTCATCAGAAACAAGATACATTTAAACACATACATATTTATTTAGTATGCAAAAGAAATATATAGTGTAGAGAAGAGGTCACTAATTCATAATATTTCTCTCGGTTTCACTTGTATAATTTTTTTTTCTGTAAATAAAAAAAACGTTATACACTAACTTAACAAACTTAATTTTAAATATTTATAGATGTAGCTGGTGGTAGGACTCTCATATGTAAGAGTCCGTCTGGGTGGGTACCACCGCAATGTTTATTTCTACCGGCCAAGCAGCAGTGTGCATGCACTGTTGTGTTTCGGTTTGAACGGCATTGCAGCCAGTGTAAGTACAGGACATAATGAGACTCAACATCTTACGTCTCAGGATGACGAGCCCAGTGGAATGCCATACAGTACTTTGTAACTCAAGGTGCTGGATGGTGTTTCTACTGTTTATGGGTGGTCGTATCGCTTACCATCAGGTGAACGGCATGCTCGTCTCGTCATTCGATGCCATAAAAAAAGCTATAAAAGAAGTAGGTAATATAAATATTGCATATCTAATCATCGATTTCCTCGGGACGTAAATATGATTCGACAATGTTTAGAGGTCCACGTTCCTGGATCTTGCATAGTGGTATTGGGTTTTTCTGCTCATTATCAGAACAAAGTTAGGAATTGTTGCCCGATATGGCGATGAACTCTTCCCCTTTCATCATGAGACTAAGCACTCATGGTGGTAGGCAATGGCCTGGCTGTGCCCCGGAATTACATAAGTCCATGGGCGGTGGGTGCCGCTTACCATCAGGCGGATCGCTTGCTCGTTTGCCTACATAGGCAAGGAAAAAAATGCGAAAAGTGGTTGCCGCTGTTGCCTCTGCCTAACCCTTCAATGATAAAGACGTGATGTGCGCTTGTACAGTCAGTAGCATAAGTTAAATTCAAAATTTCAAATTGCCTACATACTTTTGTGTTCTTAATAATTTTTTCTCTTCACAAAAATAATATAAAAGGGATTTACTTCACTTCAAACGAAGATTTTTTTTACAGTCTAACATAACGCGTATATAGGCGATTTAAAGCACGTAAAGCTGTTGGTCCTGCGCCTGATCTCTCTCCGGTCATGTCGGATTGCCGTCTCACCGGACTATAAGAGTGAAGGAATAGCGAGTACACCTGTGTATTGCGCACACACTTGGGCACTATAATATCTCCTGCGTACCTGGCTGATCGCTGTTGAGATTAGCCGCAGTGACCGAAACTGGCTAGGAGGATTATTATTATTATAGGCGATTTGAAATTTTGGTTTTGTCCAGCCACTTATGCTGGTAGGGCAAATCCAAATCAACAATCTAATATCAAATCTAAATGCTAACACAGAGCCGCCGCTCACCGGGCCGAACGTGACGTCCGACCGCATGTCGTACGTCGGTGGTGACCACATCAGAGTGAACTGCACATCACCACCATCGCTACCAGCCGCCAACGTCACGTGGTACGTCAACGAGCAAATGGTAAGTGAATCCATACTGATAAATGTGAAAGTAACTTTGTTACACTTGCGGTTGAACCACCGTACCGAAATCAATGAAATATAAAGTGAGGCTTTTTGTCCTGAACAAAGTTTTTCACATGGGTGAGGACGCGAGCAAAAGCTAGTTAGGAATAAAATATGTCCTCGGTCTCTCGTTTTGTGTTTTGAAAGTACTTGTAGAATATGTAAAAGTGTATAGACTTCTAGAATTCTGGTTCAAAAAACAGCTATAATGACCGTTAGGGGCCACGCATTTTACAAAGGAACTCAGACTTACACTAAGGGCCTAGCGTGATATGTTATGCAGTTCTTTTTTAAGGTCCCTACTCTCTGAACCAACAAATCATCTCATCTACAAAAAACTTGAAATCTAGAATCTTATTTTTTGTGCTCTGGACCGCAGCCTCGCCTCGGCTAAGGCCGCCACTGCAAAGGATTAAAGGCATGATGCAATGCTATCTATACTAATATTAGCGATGTGAAAGTTTGTTACTCAATTACGTCAGAACGGCTCAACGAATCTGGATGAATTTTGGAAGAGATAGATTATAGTCTGGAATGTCACATGACTAATTTTTATCCCCGGAAAATATATACCGAGACTTCTATCCCGGAAAAACTTTCACATGTAGGCCGAGCCGCAAACAAAAGCTACTTTTAAAATGAAGATGTCCTTATCATCATTATCATCAGCCACATGATGCCCACTGCTGAACATAGGCCTCCCCAAAGATTTCCAGACGGACCTGTCAAAAGTGGCCCACATCCAACGCGTTCCTGCGACCTTTATCAATGAAGATGTATTGACTCTGAATTAATCTTTGTCTCAACAGGTACCAGGGTTCACAGCCAACCACGTGCTAAACTTCAGCAACGGGTACGCATCCAGCTTAGCAACTCTTGAGCTGGAGGCCGCCGTGCTGTCACCAGTGCCAACCCTCATGATACGGTATGCGATATTGTTAATAATATCAATGGACTAAGGTCGAGTATTACGTACATCTCGTAAAGCAGTTTAAACTAGTAAATTCTCGCAGCAATTATTAAAAGTGCCAGCCCTGTATTATATACGTCCCACTGCCTGGTTGATAGACTTCACATATCTTCGAAATTCTTCGCAGCAATATATTGCAAAATAAATTCCAGATGCCTTTACACAAACAGCGATATTTGAATATATGCAGATGCGACTTACCTGAAGTCATATAAACTTTATTTGCAAAAGTTAGCTAGTCATGATTGCTTACACACTAAAAAATTCTTGAGGAAATGGGCATTTCTAGCAAGATGATACTGTTTTGTAGCTACCAGACAAGTAACCCAATTAATATTAGGGATCTATAAATATAATTAAGATTTCAGACGTTGATCACCTTAAGGGTATACGGATTAGGGACGGATTTCGTTGGATCTTTCGAGATAAACTATCACTTGTCAGTATTCAAGATGGTAGCATACCCCAGCTGATAGGCCCGGACCCATTCTTTTAATAAATATTGAGTGCACAGTGTGCCTAAACATTTGTCTTCCAAAATGGAACAATAACTTTTTTTTACATGGTAAAGTGACTTGACCAGATGGTAAGGATAATCCAAGTATTATTTCATTGAAGAAGATATATTTCCTCGCCGGCAGTCATAATTATACCGGCCTGTTTAACGAGATGTACATCAGCTAAACTCGGAGCTTAACTCGACGGAACTTCACTGGAAAAGTGAGGGAGTTCTCACCATATCTATAAATAATGTCATACAGGATAACGCACGTCATTACCTTCCTAATAGATTCCTACGATGAATATGGCTCGAGCGAGTCTGGCGCTTAGATCAGTCTTCTAACCTCGCGACACCCGTCCAAAAAATGGTGGGGCCCATCTTCATGTACATTTCAGTTAAATACAAAATATATCCGGAGCCTTTCTACCAGCTATTCCTAACTCCTACTTCAAGTTATAGGTCACGGATTCCGTGAAAATTGGAACACATGCTCTATTTTGTAAATGCACGTCTCTAACCAAACATTATTATTTCATTAGATACGTTCGAACTTTGTGTTTAGCGTGCCGTGCATTTATATAAGGGCCGTTGCACACGACGTTTTTTAAACGAGCTGACGACGCGCTTTGAACGCGATTAGGACGCGCAGAAAACGCAAGACAGCTGGATAGTTGAGATCTTTACACACGGTCCTTGCGTTTGCGTCGGTATAAACGCGCAGGTACCTCGAAACGTACAATTACCCAATTTGGTGTTAGTATAATTACACGAGATAAAACGCCAATTTTTCATACTTTACCAAGTAGGTGCGATCTTTTCGGAGATGTACGAAAGACACAGCACAGAATACGGATTTAAAAGCGAATAGGGGACCAGGGACTAGAGGTGGTGCGTATTTACGCAACCAGGTTTTTACACCAGGTATTTACTTGCAAGTACGCCGACCAGGTGCCGACCCGAAACACTTGCAAGACTTGAAAGTATTTTACGCCGCGCTACGTCCGCGCTTAGGCGTCATCGTCCGCAAATGCCATTATGGTTCTTATTTCAACAAGCTAGTGAACAATTTCCTATGCAAGTATTGAAGTGTTAAAATTATTATATTTGTTAACGCGATTGTGCTCCTTATTCGTGCCGAAACATGGGTCAATATCCTATGCAGTAAAAAAATACTTGAAAGTATTTCCATTTAAGACTATCCAAGTGCTATAAGTACTTTATTTACAAACGCGATTGTACTCTTTATGTGTATTGAAACACGGATCAATTTTCTATACAGAAATAAAATACTTAGTATTTATAGAATTGAAGTGTTCGAAGTTTTTATTTGTGAACGCGATTGTGTTCCTTATGTGTATCGAAGCACGGATTAATTTCCTATGCAGAAATAAAATAGTTGAAAGTATTTCGAACCCTGTTTTAGGCGCTGGTTTTTTTAGGCGGACTTATAGACCGTGGGCCAGTGCAAAATTTCGTCAGTCATTTTCTCCCAAACGATAATTGGTGAGATGCATCAGAGACGTGTATCATAAAGCCTCGTGAACGTCAGCTTCGGCTCCGTGGGTGCCATGAGCGGTGGTAGCCTCCCAAAGATGTAGAAAAAAAAATATTATTCAGTCATTTCCTCCCAACTAAGAATCATTTTAAATTGTAGCTAACCCAATACCTTGAAGAAAAAAATAATCAGCTGACTGTAACTTGGGGCATTATGCGTCAGCTGGTCAATCAAACATGTAAAAAAAATGTATCATTTCAGTGATTTCCTCTCAACTACAAATTTACCTGATGATAGCTTATACGCTACTATGAATAAATATATATGTCAGCTGGCTGTATGACGGGGCAAAAACCGTCAGCTGATGCCTTGAAAGTTATAACGCAGGTGTTAGGCGAGAGCTTTTATTACATAATTACATGCATCAGCTGACAATGTTTCCCTCGAGTTACTGATAGTAGATTCTCTTTATTAATTACAGCATTGTATTATCAATCTATACTTGTAAAATGCTTTGTCCTGAATGACTGACTGACGGTTAAACGCACAGCCTAAACCTCTGACCGTAGAGACCAGAAACTTGCACGGTGTGTTCTTTGTATGCCATAGGCATCTAATGAGATTGAATTTTCCGAAAGTCTACCCCTAAGAGGGTGAAAAAGGGGGGCAAAGTTTGTATGGGCCAACGTGATTCCTTGGTCCAACCTACTTCAAATATTGCTTCAACTTATTTTTAACAGAACTGATAGAAGACGTGTTTCATGTTTTATTGAAATTCATCCCGTAATATATAATATATATAAAAACGAAAGGTCATTAACTCACTCATCACGAAATCTGAGAAGCTACACGTGCTAGGAGTCTAAAATTTTGTGGAGGTTCCTTTTAGGACGTTGGAGCTCACTAAGACGGGATTTTGCGAAATTCAACCCCTAATGGGGTAAAAAGATTGTACGCGATAAACTCAAAGACTATCAAACGGATTTTGATTTAATTTGGTATGGAGATAATTCGAGCATCTAGGAAACTGGAAAGATTTAGGCTACTTCTTATCCCGTGAAAATGTTGTGTGGGACCTTTATAAAAAAAAAAAACTCTTTCGTACGACCGAGGCTGCGGGCAAAAGCTAGTCAGCTTATAAATTTTCATCTGGGAAGATATAATGTATCTTAAATGTTTGACTTTACGCTCAGATATGAGTTTTCCGATGAAATGTATAAATACTTTACGACTAATACGTATATAATTAAATAACTGAAGAAATATTAAGAACAGTGATTATGAATCTATAGTTTATTGTACTCTCCGGAGTAAGATAAAGTGGTCAGCAGAAGACTTTTCAGATTAACACAACCTACTGCAGGTACCACCTTTGCAACACGTTTCTAATCTAAGGGTTAGAAAATTGTTGCATGCCTACATCGCGTCATACAAGGAACACACCCTGCAAGTTTCAGATCTCTACGGTCAGAGGTTTGGGCTGTGCGTTTAACCGTCAGTCAGTCATTCAGGACAAAGCATTTTACAAGTATAGATTGATAATACAATGCTGTAATTAATAAAGAGAATCTACTATCAGTAACTCGAGGGAAACATTGTCAGCTGATGCATGTAATTATGTAATAAAAGCTCTCGCCTAACACCTGCGTTATAACTTTCAAGGCATCAGCTGACGGTTTTTGCCCCGGCATACAGCCAGCTGACATATATATTTATTCATAGTAGCGTATAAGCTATCATCAGGTAAATTTGTAGTTGAGAGGAAATCACTGAAATGATATATTTTTTTTACATGTTTGATTGACCAGCTGACGCATAATGCCCCAAGATACAGTCAGCTGATTATTTTTTTTCTTCAAGGTATCGGGTTAGCTACAATTTAAAATGATTCTTAGTTGGGAGGAAATGACTGAATAATATTTTTTTTTCTACATCTTTGGGAGGCTACCACCGCTCATGGCACCCACGGAGCCGAAGCTGACGTTCACGAGGCTTTATGATACACGTCTCTGATGCGTCTCACCAATTATCGTTTGAGAGAAACTTGGTCATCGAAATCTGTCACTGGCCCACGGACCATTACTTGTAAGCCCTGGTTCACGATTTTATAAGTACGACCCATGCCTACCAGGGACCTACCACTAGTTGAATCATTCATGTGTACCCTCCTGAAAATCTGATTGCTTTACGAATGTTTTGAACAAGAAACAAAGTACTTCATACACGTATACCGTGCGAAGTACTATCAAAAATAAAAGCCTATCGCAAATATCGGGCTTCAATATCACTTTCTCGCCACATTTGTAAATGTAAACACTCCCACTTATGTATGTAGCGTCGTGTAAACCATAGCGCGATCTACTTTTAACCTAGCGCCATCTATTGACGCAAGTGAAAAACTTAAAATTGCCTCAATCGTGGCTAAAATTAAATCATATTATCTTTTATTGACTAAGTAGTCGTAAGTTGCATGTTGGTGACAATTTAGAACCTTAAGGTGATCGAGTATACACTTTTTCGACTGTACGGCGTCGTCGCGCCGCGTCGTAATAGCGCATTTGTTCCCCTCCTTTACACCCCTATCCCCGCTGTGTCGTATGTGTGACGCGCATTCCCCTTGCGTTTGTATCGATACAAACGCGCGTTTGAAGCGCGTTTTATTTGCGTTTGTATCGATACAAAGGCATACAATCTGCTAATACGCACTGATGGCACAAAAGGGACGCGCTCATCAAGAACGCGCGTCTTCAGCTCGTTTAATAAACGTCGTGTGCAAAGGCCCTAAACATAAAGTTTAGAACATCAATACTTCGAAGTTGTGCGCTTCTAAATTTATGGGGAAAATTCGTCATTTATTCCATTCGTCTTCTGAGATATGACAGGCTGTGATTTCGACTTGCAATAAATATATCTGGATAAATTTAAATATTCATATCGTCGATATCCTTTTTTCATTACCATACCTTTAACAACGAAAACAAAAAAGGATTTCTTTATCTTTACTTACATACGAAACAAAGAACCATGCCGCTTCTGTTAAATAAGATAAACTCAAAAACCACCGAACGTATTTCGAATAAATTTGGCATAGAGATAGGTTGAGTCCCTGGGCAGGACATAGGCGCATAGGCTTTTTATCCCGGAAATATATAATGGGACTTTTATAAACCTAGGAAAAACTCTTTCATACAGGTGAAGCCGCCAGCAAAAGTTAGTTTTACATATGAAAAACACACTGTTTTCATTAAAAGTAACCTAAGGAGGTGACTTACGGCCAGAACGGACTTATTACCTCCATAGACGGTAGAGCGCTTTGGGGTAATACCGGATCACGGGGTAATCCTGCTGTTCCAAGATTGTTGCAGCTAAATTAATCAAAAAGAAGAATATGGAGGACTTGGAAAAATTTCCACTTGCCTTCATAATTATATTTCCAACTCCTTCCTATCTTTCTATTTGATTAATGTCGTTGCGGGTTAAAGACGGATTATCGTTCCCTGAGACTCGCCGAGCTTCATCGCTCGGTGTCATAAAATGCGTGCCACTGCTGATCCTGGCTTACTGGAGTTGTAGTAGCGGGTATGAGGGCGGGTTCGTCTCTATTCCCTCCATAGTAAAGCAAGAGACAAAATTATGAACCAAAAAGGTATTTTAACCCTTATTATAGAGACTTTTAAAACATATTGGGTTAGCTATAATAGAGTAATTTCCTTTGTTTGATTTGGTACATTATTGTATGTGTAACAGACATAATGCAATGCAATGCAATCAGCCCTGTATTTTATATTGTCCACTGCTAAGCACGGGCCTCCTCTATTACTGAGAGGGTTCAGGCCATAGTCCACCACGCTGGCCAAGTGCGGGTTGGTAGACTTTACATACCCTCGAAATTCTTATAGAATTCTCAGGTATGCAGGTTTCCTCACGATGTTTTCTTTCACCGTTAAAGCGAACGATAATTGATAAATAATACACACATAACTTCGAAAAGTCAGAGGCCTTGGGTTTGAACCTCCGGACAATGTCTCGGTAGACCGTTCCATTCCCAACTAGGCTATCGTCGCTGTTTTAATAGAGATAATATGAGAGAGAAATTCTTTTGAGAAATCAGTAGCTAAATTAGTTGAAAAATAATGCAGTTATTCAAACTTGAAATATTGTAAGGGGAAAAGTGGGGGCGTGGTGGGGATAGAGCGCTATCTCTTTCGCACGCACGCAGTGTTATGATCGGTGACACCCGAGGACGTCACAGTCTGATATCACTGTTATTTCACAACTTGCCCTTCCACCAAATTTCAAAACTTTATAACTTACTTATTATTGCCTCAATTCACAAAATTCTTCTTCCGTTAGATATTTCATGACATACATTTTTATGAAATGTATTTAAAAAGTAGACAACTACCCTATTTGATAAATTGTCAAGGAGGAAATTACCAAATATCTTTCCCTGCGTGGTAGAGTTCCGCTGACGTTAACGGAGCTTAATGTAACAACGATCTAAGTCATTAAACAAATTATCGCTGGAGAGGAACTTGGTCATGAAAATCGTTACTGACTCGCACACTATCTCAATTGTAAAGTTCTTTTAAAGTATTCCAACTTGACGTAAGAAATGTGAATTTTGTTTTAGGTGTGAGGCGTCCATTTTTGACGTATGGAGAGCAACCAGCCACACTCTAGTATTACGAGAACGCAGTGCGAACCCCGCATCTGCATTAGGAAGAAGTTTAACAGGTAAATGTTTAATAGCATGAAGATAACTGGAAGCATTTCTTTATTATTTTTATTGATTTTCTTGTCTCTGATTCTTCAGTTTGACTTAAGAAGGTATATTTGCCATGAGGAAAAATGATTTTAAGCTGAGTAGGTACATTGGGATAACCAAAAACTATCACTTTAACCCTTCAAGCCCCGCTTATATATATAGATGTATGGGAAAACTCTACATATATGGACACCGGTGTCCGTCGCGGGGCTTAAGGAGTCAAATAACTATCTGTAATTTCACTGTTAATGTTTTTAAATAGGCAACATCTTTTAAGAGACTAAAATAAGACATTATATAAGCTTTTCTTAACAATTACTCTGTTGGTGGCATAAAAACACAATGGTCTTCATTATATTGATAGGTCTTATCTCTATTCCTTCAGAATACGATATGATATCCCATTTATTTAATCTATAAACCATCTCACTAATCTTATTTATTTATTTATTTGACACTTTGTACAATAGTATAGTACAGGCGGACTTAATGCCTAAAGGCATTTTCTCCCAGTCGACCTTAAGGTGGTGCAGAGAGACGGAGGCAGGTGTAAATTATAAATAATGAAAATTAAAAATGAGAATAAAATACAATGATAATTATCAAACATAATATATGTATACTTACATTAATTTTGCTACATATATAACTAATCTTGTAGTCATTTATAGTCTGTCATATTACACGGGTTAAAAAGAAAAACAAAACTAACACCCATCATCCCTTTATCCCCGACTGAGTTCGCAGAGTTGCAATTAGGGCACCCAACTTTAACCTAGTGTGTTCCGTTCCATGATGTGACATCTGGAATTTGTGCCTGATATGCGAGCCATATCAGGCACAAATTCCAGACTCCGGTCAAATACTGAGAAAAACCCAATATCACTTTGCCCGTACAGGATGCGAGGGCATTCACGGAATTTATATCATAAAATATACTATTCCCTCATTTAATTTAAATTTTAATTTGTTAATAATGAAACCAAATAAGATCTGCGTCCGGTGAAGTCAAATAATATTTACACATATAACAAAATCGTACATTTCTCGTAAGCAATATATGAAATGAAATCCTCCTAGCCAGTTTCGGCCATGGCGGCCAATCTCAACGGAGATCAGCCAGGTACGCAGGAGATATTATAGTGCACAAGTGTGTGCGCAATACACAGGTGCACTCGCTATTCCTTCACTCTCATAGTCCGGTGAGACGGCAATCCGACATGACCGGAGAGAGATCAGGCGCAGGACCAACGGCTTTACGTGCTTTCCGAGGCACGGGGGTATCACACCGACAACTTCCTGACTCCGAGCTGCGACTGAGTAATTTTTTTAAGATGGAAAAACCTAGTCACAAAGTTTTTAAGTCACAAAGCTAAAAAAAAAGCAATATATATGCACTTTATAAAATACTCTACTCAAAATTGCGAGTATATTTGGCATGCACATAGCTGGCAATAAATCATCCGAGATTACTACACAATACGATGAAGAGAGTTTAACAGAAGCGAATTAAATTACATAATGGTCACAAAGGATCTGTGATGAATGCATCCGGTCGCGATTTTCCCTCCATTGTGATGATTCTCATGAATACTGTTTGTGCCAAGTTTTTTAACGGTTTTATTAAACTTAGAATTGATTATTTAAGTAACTGCCTCAGCAGAGTGTGATTGCGTATGGTATGCTGAAGTTGCGGGCTCGAATCCCGGGTAGGGAAATGATGTTCACTTTTCTGCTTCGTATCTGCCCTAAGTCTGAAATCGTGACCCCTAAATTCCGACAGTTTTGGCTCTCTATTATATCCCTAAAATAGCTGGCGAATGGTTACACGTTACAACTTTGCCTACCCCCAAAAAGGAAAAAGGCGTGATGCTATATATTTTTAACGATTTTTTTAATATTTTCATCTTCCTTTATCCTATAATGCGGAGTAACATTTTTTTCGAATGTTCCAAAACCATTTAGTGAAGACGTAACTACAGGACATAATGAGACCTAACATCTTATGTCTCAGGATGACGAGCGCAGTGGAATGCCATACAGTATTTTGTAACCCAAGGTGCTGGATGGTGTTTCTACTGTTTATGGGTGGTCGTATCGCTTACCATCAGGTGAACGGCATGCTCGTCTCGTCATTCGATACCTTAAAAAAAAAAAAAAAAAAAAAGACGACCAGTCACTTTAGACCTAGCAAATGGTAAACCAGCAAAAAATATTCGTGGACATGGAACTAGATTGCAAGGGTGATATACACTGTCACTAAAACCGTGTTGTTTCATGCATGGTCAAGTAAGGTAAGGCTCCTATCACACTGGAGAACTGCAAGTGAATTCACAGCAAGCCGAAGACGCTGCGCGCTCGTCCATTTTAATAAGACCGTTAACTTTACTCTAGACTGCCGCGGTGGCGTAGTTGTATAAGGTAGGGGAGACCGGGGATGGTTGGCGATAGGGGCAGGATGAATAATCGTCAATAACTCGAGCTATTTTAAAGTGTTGCGTTGTCCTGATATACACGAAAAACCGTTAACTGTTTACGAATCTTCACCCCAAACGCGGCACCGCGGGCGTACGTAATCCGGGAGAAAAAACGATTTATCGAAAAATGATACCTATAAGTAATTCTTTACCTCTTAATATTATTTGTATGGAAGCCTTTATACTCGATGCTATGTACTTTCGGGCAATTTAAAGTAAGAGTTTGGTTATTGATGTTTATTTTAGTGTAATTTTTTTATATTTCGACACAGTTTTGAGATACTTACATGTGGTTGAAATTTAAAAAAGTTGTTTGGGGCTGGTAGACAAACTTTGTATTGGGGCTAGTTGACTACCTAAAAAATGTACTACGAAATAATCGAAATATGCTTCACATGGAATAAAGTGAGTTTTTTGTCAACTTTATCAAAAGTTTGTTAGTTTGAACCCATGTGGATTTACAAAATAACAACTCATCGAAACAGTAAACCATCTGCTGGTGGTAGGATTTTTGTTTCCGCCCAAGTAACGAATATCGTACAAAAAGTGACAAATTATATGTAAATTACGTAAACGTTACTGACAATTTATCTCAATAAGGCACATTGATAATAGTAAATGAGTATTTGTTGTGTTTTATTTTATTTTACTGCCGTATTTTATACCAATCACTTTGTAGGTCAATTTACCCCAAGTGAATAGTCCACCAACCCCTGGCATGGGGTAGGTTGACATGATTTTCTTTTTCCACAAAATGGCTTTTTTACACTATGTTATAAACAATCGCGAGGTTTTTGGTATTGCTTTCGAAAGCTTATTAGTTTACCTATCGAACCTATAGGATTTTTTGACATTTTATATTAAAACAAAAAAATTATAAGCGTCCAAGCCGAAAATTGGTCAACTATCCCCGGTCTCCCCTACGACTACAATGCTGAGGTCTCGGGTTCGATTCCCGGGTCGGGCAAAGTGATATTGAGGTTTTCTATTCAGTATCAGCTCGGAGTCTGGAATTTGTGCCCGATATGGCGATAGGCTCGCCCCCTATCACATCATGCGCACATCACTAGTTGCGCCTCTGCCTACCCCTTCGGGGATAACAGGCGTGAGTGCATATGTATATGTATATAAAATAAACAACTGAAAATACCATAATAAACACAACATAAAAATTAACTTATAGTAAACATGAATTATAATAAAAATTATCAAAAAGTTAGAAAACAACACGGACCAAAGAAAGGGCGATAAATTATATTCTGTTTTACTTATTGTTTTTTTTTGTTACAGGCGCGGGCACAGAAAAATGCCTGCCAACCATCATGGTGTTACTGCTACAAATATTTTTACAATTTCTATTACAGAGCTATACAGAGACCTCTATAAGATAGCTGGCACGGTTTCTTATTTAATTGTATACCTTTACGTTTACTAACATTTGATCTGAATTTAATATTGGTACATTCGTAGTCATGATTTTAAATACGCCCAATAATGATTCAACAATTAAAGAGTGAGGAAAAAGCAATTTCATTTCATTGTAAAGAATAATCTTTACCAACGGCGAAGAATAAAACCACAGATTTTATGCGTTCAAGTTTATAAGGCGGTCGCAGACACATGTAGTCGGTGATGACTGTATACTGTATAACTATAAATATTATTTCTCTACGTATATCGCCAAGGCCTAGAAACGGCAATATTCGTTACACAGTGTGCTTAGAATAAAAAAAACGCAACTCATAAATCGATGTCGTTTAATTTTGATGTTTGTGATTGATCGAGAGACTAATACGTCAGTCACGTGTTGGTCTCTCAACCAATCACAGTAAAATGGAACGGAGTCGTGTCGTGGATTTTGCCACATTCGAAGCACACTTCCATTTTTAAATATTTACACACTCGTCAAAAATTCTTCGTTATTTAAAAATCATGTCCTATGAATAAATAAATATTACAATATTGGGTGTATTTTCTACAGCTACGAATAAAATAATCAAAATATAATAAAATCGAATTCAATGTTTTTAACGCTTGACAAAAACATTACTTGTTATTCCTAAAACTCAAAATTGTAGAAAAATAATATGAAATTAAAATGGATACGTTAAATTTCCCTCTTTAGGTTATCTGTTAATATAGACTGATTATATAGAATAATTTGTGTTGTAAATAAAACGATAAATGTTTGTAAGAATACAAACGAATGTTTGTACTCAATAATATAATTAATTAAGTGTTAGTCCGAGTAGTATTAAGAGAGAATGATGTTCCCATATTTATTTCGTTTAATGTTAAGTAAAATATAAGGTTGGTCACAAGCGTACTGGGCATATTAGTACGTATATGCTCGTATTTGTAGCTAGTATGACGCCACGGCGATAAGATGCACGTGTAGCTACAGAGCGTCGATATACGTACTAAAGGGAGTATATATGAGGTAAATATACTCCTTATATTGCGGCTATGAATTTTGAAAGAATATAAAATAAAATAAAGATAAAATAACTACAAAATTTATTTATTACATTGCATCACCCGAAATTGTTCTAAGCAGTAAATGTTATACTCGAATCTATAACATTTTAACTCCACATTCATGATAATAGCTGAGAGAAAGACAAGTAAAATATTTTCAACATTAGTATTAAATAAAGAAAAATATAGATGCTTTATATTGAACCACACAAATTTTCAATTCCATTCCATGAACTGATTCACGAAGTCACAAAAAATACAAACCATTAGAGAAACACGTAAATTCTAAACAAACAATTAAATTACTGTGGAAAATTAATTTCGTACGCATAAATTTCCATATCAATAATATAACCATCGATAGTTTGCGACTAATCGATGATTTGTCCAATTATAATTGCCATCAACAAAGAATACAAGCGCGAAATAAAATACTGACTATTCCAATGAGGTTTTATCGCGGTAATAAAAAATAGTAACAATAAAATCACTCCATTGAGCATTACGTAAGCCGAATCAAAGGAGGAAAGGGTGCCATATTTCCTCATTTACAGACAAGAAGGGTACACGGAACTCAAGGTAACAAGAATATATTTCTGTCTTTCAAGTTACCCTTTTGAAAATCTTGTAGCTACACATCCACATTTGTCTTTCAATTTATGATTCCTAGTCTTATAAAATCTTGTAGGGCTCATCAACAATTCGTAGGATTATATTATTGACAGTGTGAGTTAGTTGTAATTTAAGGTTCTCCACACACTAGCAAATGTTAATCCAACAAGGAATACTGACAAAAGATTAAACAGAGAGATAGAATAGATGGATAGGTGTTCCAGACCATACCCCCAATCTCTATCGAAAGCTATTGAGAATTTAATTTTGGAATGCGAAACGATATATTTTTATCTAGAAAGGTTACCACGTCAATAAGACCCGTGTTCATAAACGTTAACGCTTAGGCGTAATGCTATAATGTCTGTTTCTCAGTGCTTACAGCATGACGTCCTGCGCAGTACGGAGGCAAAGGGCGTTGTGATTGGGTAGTATGGAGATACAACTTTGTTTCAATTGGCTGTCAGGAAAACAAAGCCAAAGAAAACTATGAAATTACCGATACTGTTCGTTCGGGCGCACTGTGCATCCTCGTTGTATTGTTTGTAAATACGGGTGTAAATGTAGCTTGGTGTCTGGCTGTTGCCTACCGTACATTCATATCTATTCTAATGACTGTCGTAAACCAACTATTCTGCTCCTTCAATCAAATTGCCTAGTGCGTGGCCGCCCTAAACTTTCAATAATACAACAAAAGCATAATTTTCAAGCTAAAAATTATCACAACACAAGCTTAAATGATTTTATATTTTCTCCTATGATAAATGAAATCCTCCTCCTAGCCAGTTTCGGCCACGGCGGCCAATCTCAACGGAGATCAGCCAGGTACACAGGAGATATTATAGTGCACAAGTGAGTGCGCAATACACAGGTGCACTCGCTATTCCTTCACTCTCATAGTCCGGTGAGACGGCAATCCGACATGACCGGAGAGAGATCAGGCGCAGGACCAACGGCTTTACGTGCTTTCCGAGGCACGGGGGTATCACACCGCCAACTTCCTGACTCCGAGCTGCGACTGAGTAATTTTTTTAAGATGGAAAAACCCAGTCACAAAGTTTTTTTTTTGGCCCAACCCGGGATTCGAACCCAGGACCTCAGCGCGCAAATCGTACTCGTAACGCGTACGCAATACAGCTACGCTACCGAGGCCGTCAAATAGTTGACACCGTGCTGCTACACCGTAAACGAGTTTTAAATCACGTTGTTATTGCAAAATACGTTATGTTATTTTTAACGGCCGACAAAAAAGGGGTGTTATATTATTGTTGACAGATAAAAACATGTAACTAAGTTTTTAGCTAAATAAGGTTTGTTCACACACTGCCGTGGTGGGGCCGGGCCGTGGTTCAACCGTGAACTGTTAATACTGTATTTAATATAAAACGTGTCTCACTAGTAGCACTTGGATAAATAGTATTTGGATTGTAGTCTTCCTTGATTATCATCATCAGCTATATGAAGACCACTACTGAACAGACGCCTCCCCTAAAGATTTCCATATCTGCCAAGGGCCTGCATCCAGCGTGTTTCTGCGACCTTTATCAATTAGTCTGTCCACCTTGCAGGTAGACGTTCAACGCTGCGCTTGCCGGTATGTAGTCTTTACTCGAGAAATAGTTTTGCCCGATCTGCCGTCACGTCAGTTATTCCTTCGCTTATACCGATTTCTCTACTTTAAATGGCAGCGCATCTATTCTTGTTGTAGTTTAGTTGTCGATAGACCGTGGAGTGGACTATCAATCAAGTTGGTCACTTATTTGTTTGCTGGTCTACGGTATGAAAAGCTTACGCGGCAATTACGATTTTGTATCACTATCTCGATTAAAACCGGTATAAAATAGCACTTTTCTTATGTATTTTGAATTGTCAGTAAGATTGCCAGAGGAGCAATAAATCCTTTACTCTTTCTCAATTCCTATTTCTGCTCTTTGAAGTCTAGCAACGTATTACCTTCGCTTTACACATTTCTTATAGTGTGTACCTATAAGTAGACATTTAAGGATTATATAAATGCAGTCACTAATAAATAGTCTTAAAAAACCGTCGTCTAATTGACACGTCTCCCATTTTTACATTCCTAGCTCTATGGATATAATTATAGGCTAATAATATTAGTTTAAAAAAAGAACAAGTGACCGACATGTAACTCCTGTGAATAAAATGTAATTTTTGCTCCTGACGTATGAAATTCCTACCACTGAACGGAGTCAGCACGCCAGTGTGTGAACAAAGCGTTAAGTTTTTTTAGCTACGTTAATAATTAAAAAATGATGGTGCATTTACATGAATATTATATTCGATAATAATGTTACATGTTATAAAGTTGTAACTACTAGAATAGTACATGTATATATAAGTTACTACGTTTTTAAGTGTAAGTAATTTTAAAATGCATGTAGATAACACGGGAAATGATAAAAAGGTTTTAATGAAGCAACATTGGGTTATTTGCACCAAATAAAACCGAGTATAGAGATCATTTTTAAATACATATGACGGCAACTACACCATATACTCTTAAAATTCAAGAATAATCGTGTACAGTCAGCCGCAAAATTATCTGAACAAATTCAAAACTCCAGAACACAGAATAATTTAATTCGGAATCTAATTTTTTCTTTATCCAAAATAAAGTTGACCATTTGTAGTTTATTTTAATGAAAAAAAAACGATTGTTGATACCAACATAAAACTTTAAAGGCGATTTGAAAATTTTAAAGCAGCTTCTTTTGTGGCTGACAGAACCGTTTACCTTAACGTAATATTAAAAAGAGTTGAGCATTTCTGGAATCAGATAATTGAACTACGGCTAGCGATAAAATATATTTTGTATCCATCATCCGCCTGGAGAGCGACCACCGCACTAACGAATATTCATAAACAGTTTATAAACCTATTTTAGTTATCAAACGCTTTGTCTTCTTCGAATGAATTCTGAATTGAATTTGAAGGAAGCAGACAAAACATTCTATAACTAATAAGTTTTTTTAAGGTTCGAATAACGAGACGAGCATATCGTTCGTCTGATGGTAAGCGATACGACCACCCATAAACAGTAGAAACACCATCCAGCACCTTGAGTTACAAAGTATTGCGTGGCATTTCACTGCGCTCGTCATCCTGAGACATAAGTTAAGTCTCATTATGTCATGTAGTTACACTGTCTACAATACCCTTCAAACCGAAACACAAAAGTGCATGCACACTGCTGCTTGCCGGTAGAAATAGACATTGCGGTGGTACCCACCCAGACGGACTCTTACATATGAGAGTCCTACCACCAGTAAAAGTTACTACCAGTCCATTCCGGGATTAGTAGTTCATATCTGGTTCCAGCCGGTATACCTAACTGTGTCGCTGGCGAGATATAATTATCGCTCGTTAGTCAACTCTCTATCTGGAATCTGGATCCCTCTTCCATCAGGTGCGGGGGACGAGAGCATAAATTCGATTATGTTCTAGTTATTTTCTTGCTACAATAAAGTCTTATCACCTTATTAATTTTGTATTGAAAAATGTTGGCGTTGACTGCCTCGGTGGCGTAGTTGTATAAGGTACGACTACAATGCTGAGTTCTCGGGTTCGATTCCCGGGTCGGGCAAAGTGATATTGAGTTTTTCTATTCAGTATCAGCTCGGAGTCTGGAATTTGTGCCCGACATGGCGATAGGCTCGCCCCCTATCACATCATGGGACGGAATAACGGCGAAAAGTGGGTGCACTAGTTGCGCCTCTGCCTAACCCTTCGGGGATAACAGGCGTGAGTGTATGTGTATGTGTGTGTGAAAAATGTTGGCTGTTCAGTCTATGATGTTTACAACGAATACTGCGTTATCTTGAAAAATATTTTGTTGGCCAGTTGTGCGCATAGAGCTGTGTTAAAACTGTTGTAACTCACACTATTCGTGTTTCATGTAACTACTCTAAACTCGGCTTCATTTTGCCTATATAATATTATTTATGTAATAGTCATTATTTGGTGACATATATTTAGTCTTTATACTTGCTAACATTACAGAATTTTTCAACCCGAAAAAAGTTTGATGCCAAATTATTGTAACAAGCTCCACGAATAACTATCTCAATATACTTGGAATAAATCATTGAACTTGCTACTTCTGAAACTCATCGTTATGTGTCGAATAGCTACTGTGTTAAGGTTCTATTTCTTTTGCATCGAATATTGACATGTAAATTAATTGACGTTAGGTATATGCTTCGATATTTTTATGACGAAAATATGACACATTTCAATACAAAAAAGGTTAATAATACTTAATCAGTTTTTTATTTGTGTAATAACATATTAATGTATATTCTTTTCAAATATCAACAGGTAATATAAAATGTAACAGTATTTTTTATTAAAAAATTTTCTCCGTGTTATTTTTTAGGTATAAAGTGGTATCTTTTGAACTGTTAATACGAATGGAAATATTTTACTGTTATTACATTTGCCTAATTCAGCATTAAAGCAAGAGTGATTTTAGTTCATAACATATTTGTAAACGGAAAATTAAAAATAAAGAAGTAATAATTGTATTTGATGTTTTATTGAAATACAGACTCACACCTTGTATCCCCAAAGGGGTAAACAGAGGCGCCACTAGTTGTTGCGCACTTTTCGCCGTGCGTATTCCGTACCATGATGTGATAGGGGACGAACCTAACGCCATATCGGGCACAAATTCCAGACTCTGGGGATCTAGACAAAATCAAAATAGTTACGGAAAGGTCAAAATGTATGGAAATGACACATGCAAGTCATGTGACTTGTCTGGAGTATAATTATGTCATTTCCATACATTTTGACCTTTTCGTAACCGTAAACGCTAACAGAAAAGGGATTTTGTATAGACCCCTTGAGCTGATACTGAATAGAAAAACCCTATATCACTTTGCCCAACCCGGAGATCGAATCCGAGACCTGAGCATTGCAGTCGTACCGAAATACAACTACGCCACCGAGGGAGTCGACGCTATTTAAATATTTTAATTAATCATGAACGTACGCACGTGGCCATTCGTAAATAAACCAAATACTTTCTGTCATATGGTTGAAAATGTGTTGCGTTGAACACAAATTGTATAGGAATAAATGTAGTAGGGAATAAGACCACCATCAGTCTTCATTTCTAGCTACGATATTCCTGTTTGATTGTGAGATTTGAACCTTCTTTCATGCTTCAATACCCTGATGTATCACGATCGGCGTCAAGCATTACTGGTCGCTGAAAGCATCATAAGAGATGGAAAGTCAGGAGAAATAGCCCTTTTTGCCACGAAGCTTGTCATAAATCATCATCATCATCAGCCACATGAACTCTACTGATGAACATAGCCCTCCCCCTGAAGATATCCAGACGGACCTGTTGAAGGCTGCCTGCATCCAGCGTCTTCCTGCAATGTTATAAGTCAAACCGCCAAAATTTTGACGAATATCAAATTATTATTTTTTATTATTGTATTGAATGACGAGACGAGCATGCCGTTCGCCTGATGGTAAGCGATACGACCACCCATAAACAGTAGCAACACCATCGAGCACCTTGAGTTACAAAGTACTGTGTGGCATTCTACTGCGCTCGTCATTCTGAGACATAGGATGTTAAGTCTAATTATGTCCAGTAGTTACACTGGTTACAATGCCCTTCGAACCGAAACACAACAGTGCATGCACACTGCTGCTTGGCGGTAGAAATAGTTATTGCGGTGGTACACACCCAGACAGACTCTTACATATGAGAGACCTACCACCATCATTTTTCTCCAAACTATATTTCGATACGAAAAATATATTCATATCAAAACAGAAGTTTACCAAAAAAATATAATATTTTTGGATACGTAACATGTAAAATTTGCGTTGTCATTGGGTACAAGAGATGCGTAATACCCTAAGGTAACCCGCAAATGTTTGGCATAAAGGCTTCTTCAAACATAGTGGTCCGTTCCATGCAATACGATTTGCGAAAGTGCGACTTACGATATTGACACGCAAATGGAATATTCTTTACAAAACTTTACATACTGCACTTAGTTTTTTTTTTGGCGGCAACGTAGAAGTGTCATGAGGTGCTCCTGTTTTAATTCATTATTTTGGTGATACTTAGGGTGCGTTCCACTAAGCGTTCACAACGCCCAAAATACTCTTTTGGCCGTTCCACATGGCGACTACGATCGTTGTGGTCGCAGCGAAAACGTCATTAATGACGTCATAACTCACGCTCACGAGAAGCCCACAACGACCCATCTCTGGAGGTGGGTCGAAGTGAGCGTTGAGAAAAATAGCAAAGTTGCCAAAACTAAAAGGTCGAAGTTTTCTATTTTCACGATTATAATTTTCAAAAATTGTATTCCATTCTTCATCTGAACTGGATGAACTAGTACTTTCGACAGTATTATTGCTTGCACGCATCATCAAATAACCTAGTGTTGTCGCTAAAGACATTTTGAATCTATTTGAATGTAAAATAATTGAATACTTAATTGAAATTACATATAAAAATTTAATTATATATTTATTTTTCGACATAAACCAACTTCACTTATAATTATTAAAATTTACACTTAAAACTCATTAAAACTTAAGGCTACCATAGCCTAACCTATTAAAGCTATTGCTTTATTTTTTCTAGCTCGCCATTTGCATTATTTCCTCAACGCCCAAAACGCTCCACAATCCATTCCACTTGGGTTTACGATAACAACGCTCAGGACATGCTCAGGACTTAGTGGAACGGGAAAACTCGTGGTCGTGAGCGTGATCGTCGTGAGTGCTTAGTGGAACGTAGCCTTAGTGTTGTATTGCATAATTATGGTGGCATATTATAAAAATATAAAATAAAAATATCTTTATTTACTTTTACATAGTTTTCATTATTAACTAGGTGTGTTAGCTTCCTTTTAGGCATGAGAATGCCTGTGTTAGGAGACTACGCTCTTCCATAGCTTAATTAGAAATAAAACAAAACTATGATAAGTGATTGCGCAGTTCTTGTGTGTACGTGTGCGTGGGTGAGCGTGTTTGTGTGTGTGCGCGATTGTGTGTGTGTGTGTGTGTGTGTGTGTGTGTGTGTGTGTGTGTGTGTGTGTTTTATATATCAATATATATGTATATATTCTGAAAATTATTATAGGATGGACTCTGTTTCGTTGTAATTAAACTTTTTTAGCCATGTAGTTAAATCATATTTACACTCACGGTAAGTTTTAGTAAATAAGTTGATATCTTTGTTTATTTTATTGTAAAGATATGCAGAACGTTTTTTAAATTGGATGTTAGCGAAAGCGGTTTTCGTTTTAGGGACAGGTACAACGTCGTGTTTCCTTCTTTTCGAACTAACTACAGGACTGAAGGAAAGTGTTTTATGGAGTTTTAGTATAGTTTGTAGTATATACAACTTTCGGACAGACATTAGGTCACTAATATGGTAAATGTTTTCCGTAGGATAAAAACTCTTCTTAAAGTACATGATTTTTAGCAAAGCTCTTTGAGCCCTCTCAACCTCTAGAAAACGCGTTTTTAAGGCTCCTCCCCATACCGGTAAACAATAAATTATAATGGATTGTACTAACGCGATATATATTCTATTTAGTAGTGTATTTGGACTGGTGTGTGTTCTGTGGCACGACATGTCTTAGTGTGGAAAACATCCAATTAAATTTTCTTATCCTCAATGAGATCATCTCAACTTGAGGGTACCAAGATAACCTCTGGTCAATTAAGACACCTAGATATTTTGTCCAATATAGTTCTATTAAAGGGCTCAAATGAAGTGAATTGAAGTAACAGTGCTAATCAAGTGTTTTTTGTGTTACTGCCAAAACTTCTCGACAAAGTCTTGGTAAGGTAGCCACTGCTTTACTTCGACATAGTAGTTAGTATTGAGTATAACAAAGAAACAATACAATTGCAACTTATATTCTTTAAAAAATGTCTAACCTAAAACTTTGACACTGGCAGATGCGCAAACCGCGCCTTGCCAAAGAGAAAAAAAAATACATGCACTTACGCTTTTTATCTCCAAAGGGGTAGAGTAAAGGCTTAACTATAGTCGCTGGGCTTAACTAATGCACCCACTTTTCGCTGTGCACATTCCGTCCTATGATGTGATGTAGGGGCGAGCCTATCGCCATAATAGAAAAATCCAATATCGCTATGCCCGACCCGAGGATCGAACCCGAGACCTCAGCATTGCAGTAGTACCATCGCAATAACTACGCCACCAAGGCAGTCCTACTAAACTACTAAATTTTACTAAGTATATATTTTAATTGTGAAAACTTCGTCTGTTTTGCAATCCGCAAAACCATCTCAAAATAGATAAAAAAAAGGAAATAACCAAAATTATTTGCTCAAAATTCTTCTAGCTACGCATTACCTTTCTATTTAAAATCGATGCGGCCGTAATGGAGATCACGCCAGTTACATCGATATTTTAAAAAAATATAATTGTAAGCTTGTTTTGCTACATGTCTTATCTTATTCCTAAAAGTTTAACGAAAGTAATATATTACAAAACCATTAATTTGATATAAAATCAATGCAAGGAATAAAAAATATACTATTGAGTGCGCTTAACAATAAAGGCATGTTCAAAAATAAATGAAAGGATTCGAAAACCGTTATCAAAAAGCACATCTACTTATCATGTAACTCTTTATGCAGTATTTCTGATTTACAATTTAAACGCGCTTTACCAAAAACGTTCAAAGACTGGGATATACTTAAAAAACCATTCACTCAAAACCTCTTTTAAACGCGACGCGTACAAAAATTCAAAAAGAGAAAACAATGGCGGGCATTCTAAATTCAAAAACGCCACTTTTTGTCTAAAGAAACAAAACACGGTCGGAACAAATCACGATGCTTGCGGCCGCCCGCGGAGCGCCTTTTGAATTATTCATAATTCACCGGAGCAATAATGGCGTACAGGTGAAAAATATATTTTTTTTTCATTTTTCGTACGAGGTGCGTCAGTGAATGGAGTGCTGCGAACGAGTGATAATAACTCATCGATTGTTTACTAGCTAACACTGGCTATGAATAAAGCTGTATGGAGGTTTTATTCGTTGATTAATTGAGGAGAAAAATGAACAAGGAACGGTGGAGGTTAACGAGTTCCGTCATAGATAGCTTTTTTAGTTTTAATATTTTTTATGATGGGATAAAATGTGGGTTTCTTGGTTGCATACAATTGCTCAAATTAGGGGATACTGAAAGCAAATTCAATTGGAGAGTATCTTTAAGAATGATTCCTTTAGATTAAAATCAAGACCAAACGAATAAAAGAAACTTTTTATTATTCATATTTTCATATGCGAAACATCACAACCGTACACCAAAAGGGTAGACAGGCTCAAAAACGTCAACTAAGAACTAGAACCGGGATTTTCCGACATTAATCTGCATGGCCGTAGATCAACACTGTTGAGATGTTTCCACTTGACGCAAGGGTGAGTACACAACCATAAATTTCGGAACCACGGTACCGGAACACTATCTGGGTGTAGCGTCCTATGTCAAAAGCTGGGTACTCACTTAGCAGTGTTGTAACGTATCACGTACTGTATCAACCTGCAAGTGGGTACGGCTCGTCCATGGCCTACCGCGTATCTAGCTCTATCTACTACGAGCACACTGCGAGCTGCCTTTGTGTTCGCAGTGGTACCGCCACTCGGCGGGTCACTGCGAGCTTACAGCGCTCCACGCGCGAGCGGCTCGCAGCGGGTTCGTGCCTACGTACTCACTTGAAGTACATTACATGCTACACTGCTAAGTGAGTACCCAGCTAAAGAGTGTACAATAACCTGATTCAGCGTCAGAAATTAAAATAATTCTCGTACATAATAACATACACACTCACACCTCTAATCATTCAAGGTGTGCATCCACTTTCCACTATGTCTATTCCGTCCGATGTTGTGATAGACGACGAGCATTTCTCTTATAGTATTGAATGACGAGACGAGCATGCCATCAGCCAGATGGTAAGTGATACGATCACCAATAAACAGTAGAAACAACATCAAGCACCTTGAGTTACAAAGTACTGTGTGGCATTCCACTGCGCTCGTCATCCTGAGACATTTTTTTTTATGTAGAGGGCAAACGAGCATACGGTTCACCTAATGGTACGGTTCACCGCCGCCCATGAACATCTGCAGCTCCAGGGGGTACAGAGATGCGTTGCCGGCCTTTTAGGTGGGAATACGCTCTTTTTTTGAAGGTCGCCAGGTCGTATCTGTCCGGAAATGCTGCTGGCGGCAATTGGTTCCATAGTTTAGTAGTACGTGGTAAAAAATGTCGGCTTAAACGTACAGTGGTGGATATGATGTTAAGTCTCATTGTGTCCTGTAGTTACACTGGCTGGCCAAAGCCAAACACAACAGTGCATGCACACTGCTGCTTGGCGGTAGAAATAGACATAAATATCATATCGAGTGTAAATATGCAATATCACTTTGCCCAACTCGGGAAGAGTTTTCGTATGAAACACCACTATCCCACCAAGGCAGTCGCTTTTGTGTGTGTGTGTGTGTGTGTGTGTGTGTGTGTGTGTGTGTGTGTGTGTGTGTGTGTATGTGAGTGAGTAAGTGTGTTTAATGTAGATTGAAATAAACCTTACCTCAAACAATAATAATTTTTATTCAGCTACGTTTGTACATTACAATCCATTAAAATAGTTGGCTTTTAGCTTGAATTATTGTACTAACAGCTTCACGCGGAAAATGTGAATTTACACTACCAAAACATTATAACGGTCTAATTTAATTTGATTTATGTACGGTGCTTTATGTACGCTGAGAATCGAAAACAGTTTACTAATTATGATTTAACTTTTACTCTTTGCTTTGTCTGCGTGTCCGTTCTCTGGAATAAAAGTTCTCTCTTTGAATGCAGAAAAAAAAACGACGCGAATCCGTATCGTCTCATTTTGATTGGTCGAGAGACTAACGCGTGACTGATGTTGATCTTCGGTCAAAGAAACATCACAATAGGGTAGTTGACTTCTTTTTAAAAAACAATTATGGAAAACTAGCTTTTGCCTGCGGCTCCGCCCGCGTTAAAAAGTTTTTCCGGGATAAAAGTCCCGTTTTAGGTTTTCCCGGGATAAAAAGTAGCCTATGTGTTAATCCAGGACATGATGTACCCGTGTTCCAAATTTCATCGAAATCCGTTCAGTAGTTTTTGCGTGAAAGAGGAACAAACATCCATACACCCAAACATCCAAACATCCATACATTCTTACAAACTTTCGCCTTTATAATATTACTAGGACTAGGACTAGGACTAGGATGTATGCTATCCAAAATCTAACAGATAAAGAATTTTCAAAATTAGCGCAGTAGTAAGTTATAAAGCTTTGAAATTTGGTGGAAGGGGTAGCTGTCAAATAACAGTAATACTAGGTTGTGACGTCACCAAGCTCTGTCAGCCATAACGCTGCGGGCGTGCGAAAGTGATAGGGCGATATCCCCTCCACGCCCCCACTTTTACTCCGAAGAATATTTCAAAATTGAATACGTCCTTTATTTTTCAATTGATTTTGATGCTGGTTTCACAGAAGAATTTCTTTTTCGTATTCTTTTCTGTTACATCTAAAATAATGTACAAAATTAAATATAGGAAACTACCCTATTAAACGACATCGGCTTTCGTATCGTGTTTATTGTCACATTCTAAATGGGTAAGCACTAACCGAACAACGATGAAGCATATATGGTAATCCAGGACTAAGTCTAATCTCTGTGCCAAAAATACAAATCCATTCAGGCGTTTGTATTTTACTTCTGACATAAAAGTCTTTACCATAATAATAATAGAATTACCTAAGTAATAATATCGGTTGACTCATCGATAATCCCATCGCTGTCATGGTGTAAGCCTCATTTAGACGAATCAATTATTTGTTACAAGAATTGTACACAATAATTGCTTAAAGAAGTTATCCTACTTAAATATGCAAAATAAATAATGATTTGCAGCAATCATTGCGTTCGATTATTTCCAGCAATAATTGCGTTCGATTATTACTAAAAAAGCGACGACGGCCTAGTTGGCAGTGGAAGGACTGCCGAGACGAATGTTCGCAGGTTCAAAGCTCAAGGGCACACATCTCTGACATTTCTAAAGTTATGTGAGTCTTCTTTGTGAATTATCGCTCGCTTTAACGGTGAAGGAAAAACATCGTGAGGAAGCCTGCATACCTGAAAAGTCAATTATAATTTCGAAGGTATGTGAAGTCTGCCAGCCCGCTCTAGGCCAGCGTGGTGGATTAAGGCCTAACCCCTCTCAGTAGTAGAGGAGGCCCGTGCTCAGCAGTGGGCAGTATGTAATACAGGGCTGCTATAGTATTGCTAACAATAATTGCATCGTCTGAACGAGGTTACTTATTTATATTTAAACTAATTTTATTCGCAACTCCGCAGTTTGTTATTGGATCATATGAAGTATCGTCTCTCGTTAGCTAAAATTAAAAATTGATACTGTTTACATACCATCCAGTCAATTAGGCTCGCGCAGATGTTTTGAACTTGTCATGAAACACTACACTAATATAACTGAGAGTTGCTTCATCAACTTCAGTAACCGTTTCATAACAGTACAGCATTTCTCAGCGTTAATTTACTGACATCTGTGCTGCGCTTTATAATGACTATTCGTTGACAGAATAGAGCATTTATTATTTTATTTAACACAGTTTTATTCAAAACCTCAAGACGAATATTTTTCATTAAATTTCCTATAACTCTGAACATCTTATACGTAGGTGAAAACTAGACGGAAGTTAATTTCCAGTCAAAGTTTATCGGTCGATATTGTTACATAGCCAGTAGCTCGCAAGGAGCTCTATGGCTTAAATTGGCTTTGTATTCTATAATAATTGCTGTTGTGCTTGTATCGAATTGTATCGGCCTGTTTGGACTTTAAACAGGTTTATAGTTCAACAGACGTACGTGTTGTATAGATGTTTGGTAGATTTAATTATTTAGAGATGTACAATCAGCCACATAACGAGCTGAAAAAATTTAATATTTAATTTTTTTTCTTTGTGGGAAGTAAAGTTAGTAATCGCCTTTATTTATTATTTTGTATAGACGCGATTTCAAGTTTTGAATTTGTTCAGTTCCTTATGTGGCTGACTGTGCCTAATAATTTGAAAAAACTTGCAATAAATGTATAGACCGACTGCCTTGGTGGCGTAATTCTATTGCGTGCGCTATGAGATATTGGGTTCGAATTCTCGTTTAAGTAAATTTATTTTTGGCTTTCTGATTATCATTAGCTCGGAGTCTGAAATTTGAGCACGATATGGCGTTAGGCTCGCACTCTATCACAATGGATGGACTATACAATACTTTGATGAATATACGCGCCGAGGTCTTCGACGGCGAGGACGGAACTGCAGTCTTGGGGAGTGTTGGAGTTTCAAGAACTCCTTTTTACGGTGGATGGCCAGAGTGATGTCGTCCTCTGGATCAGTTAATATGGAACGCGGCCGCCTCCATTTGGCGCGGTCGAATGGAGATAATACAACTACGCCACCGAGGCAGTCGAAAAAGATAAAGACGTAAGAGTCTGTAAATCTATAGAGATTAGATAGCCTTAGTAAGGATGTTTTTAACACAACCTGTCGTAAAAGGCGACTAATAGGGGCCACCGGGGGTCGCGGGTGGGCGGAAAGGGCCGTTCACCTATTAGCTAAGCCAACTTCTGTGACCCCGTGATGGAAGGCAGCGTGGCAAATAGGCCTCACGCTGCCGTTGACGCCGGGGGCGTCCTTCGATGCCAGGGGGCTTCTGAGCCTCCCCCCCCCCACAACAGTAGACAGACCGCAATAGCGGTACGCGCAGGGGCGGTTGCGGACGACAACTTAAACGTAAATCGGAGGAAGCCCGCAGCCGTCCCTAATGCGCCGAAGATGGCCACCGCGGAGTTTTGGTTGGTATGCCGTGCGGTGTATATAGGTTAAGGACTCGGCCCGGTAGTCGCCCGATGGTTCCATCTCTCCGGGCGGCTCAACGTCGGGTCGTAGGTAAGGCACGGTGAGCTCAGTCTTCCCTTTGAAGGCTGGGCGGTAGTAACAAGTCACTTTCTCCGCGTAAAAAAAAAAAGCCACGCATGACAAAAATAATCAAATGTTCTATTCAGTGCTAGGCAAATCTGCTGTATTCTGTACTTCGTGGTAAACACTCAGGCCATTTATATTATACTAGCTTTTGCTCGCGGCTTCACCCGCGTGATAGAGTTTTTCCAAGTTAAAGTTCCGAAGTATGTTATGTATGTAAGTTATGCTGAGACTGACCTACCCGTCACAGCCACGACTAGCCACTGTTATAATTAATTGTCGTTTTATGTCAATTGTATCTGTTTGTGTCGCGACTGTGACAAATAAATGATTTTTCTTTCTTTCTTTTCTTTCTTTCAAGTATGTTCCCGGGATAAAAAGTAGCCTAAAACCTTCCTATGGTCTCAAACTATCTCCGTACTAATCATTGAAATTCGGTCCGTGAGTCGGACCTACAGAGGCGGCGGGCGACGTCGTATACTATGTAAGGAAGGAAGGATAAGGACATGACCTTATTTTGTACGGGAATTTTAGCAACTGGGTATTTTTTCTGTGCTAAGGCAATTTTTAATTATAAAAGAAAAACGGATGACACTATTATATTTGTACGTAGGGTCATTCGGGGTAACAGTAGGCAGTAGGTAAAATTTCGCATGGTCAATATCTTGGAACCTACTGAAGGGGCTCAGACACTTTTTCGGCTAAATTAAGGGTGCGTCAGGGATGATGTCAGAGCCCACAAGCTATTTTACCAAGCCTCGCTTGTTTAGCGAAAAACGGCGATCAACGTGATTTTGTTGATTAGTTATCAACTATTTTGTGCTGGGAAAAAGTTTATAGATAGACGGTGCATTAGTTTACAAAAGACCGTTGATTATATTAAGTTTACACGATTATTATAGTGTTTATTTTAGTTATGAATTCTGTCCTAAAAAATAACTGCATCTCAACTGACGTGTGATTGTTTAAAATTTTCCCTGTTGGCTAAGAGTACGGGATTAAAAGTCCGCACGCTATTATAACTTCATTACAATGCAATGGAACATCAAGAGTTCCTAAAGTTACAGTGGTCATTAAATTACAAAAATAACTAAAGTTTATTATAAGTACAGTCTAATTCATTATGTTTCTGGTGCCTACAACAGGTGTACATTTAATGTTTATTTTTACAATATTTGCACCAAGAATAGAGGAAGTTTAAAAACATATGATTCCATGTGTACTTTTACATTTTGTAATTATATGCCTGTAGTTTACCTGCGTGCGAAGCTTACCCAGTATGCGAACTATTAACCGCATCTCTGCGTAGTTTTCCCCACATGACGGGTCAAGAGTACAAATTTCTCCCGCTGCACTTAAACATGTATTGCAAAAAAACCGATGAAGCAATGTACAAAAACCATTGATGTATTAAAGGGTTTTTTAATACATCAATGACAAAAACTCATTAAATAATGAAAGTAGAATAAATTTACTTTAAATAAAGTGTTAAAACGTTTATCAGGACCCTATATTTTTGAGTGTGTAGACGATAGAAAAAAAAGTGCGTACTTTTGAGCTGAATGACCTAATAAGCGATGATAGATCAAACACAGCTAGAACACAGGTTCCCACACTGAGAGCCATTTCAAAAAGATTTGGTGAGCTTTATTTTTGTCATTTATAATTTTGTGAAGGTATATTTTAACTTGCAAGCATGAATTGGCGTGTGTTTAATCCCTCGACTAAAATACATACATGCAATATTTAATGGGGCTTTATCTTTAAACGAATATTAAATCACTCTGACTACACATCTTACGCCAATAGTTCAGTAAACACGGGTAAACTTCTTGATAGCTTTAGTGGCAAAATTGTAGTTTGCGAGTTAGTAGTTTATGATGATAGTCCAATGCTTAAGAGCTAGCGATAACTATATAATAGTAGGCCTGGCAGACGTTCTGTAATAGACCATCTTCTACGTAGACCGCAGTTGATGTAAACTGCATTTCATTCTCAACAACGCTGCCTAACAGCTAAAATTATCCTATCTTTAGCTGAAACCAACCAAAGACATTCATAAAACTTCATTGAAACCAATGGTTTCGGAGATAACGCACCTTTAGAACGAAAACAACACAATTCAAAAAATAAAAAATTGAGTTGTCATTTTTAAATGACTAAAAACTAGTCCCTTATTTATAAAAATATAATAAAAAGGGACCGATATAATTGCTTTGTCCTTTTCCTGCTTGAATAAGGCAGCGTTTGAACTATTATTATATTGGTACCTAACTTCGTTTTAAGTAATTTTATGACGATAACCCAATTTTCTATCTTTTTGAATTGTGTCGTTTTCATCCTAAAGGTGCGATAAGTGTATACGAAGAAGGATTTTGTACGAAAATATTAACAAAATATTCAACTTTTCTGTTGATTTTCCACATTTTTTTTACAAACATCTACCGACCTTTTACCTAAGAGTCTGTTTCGCAAGTAAATTTTACTTGACAGTTATCATATTAAGCAGTACTCATTTTATTACCATTTATGTAGGAGCATTATAGTGGCTTTTGTATTTGGTCGGCTTATACATTTATGCATTTACTCAGAAGCAGAACAAACCCCAATACTCGCTATTTACCTACAAGTTAGACCACTCAATTTGAATCCAACGGCTCTTTAATCGGTAAATATTTAGAGTACCCACTATTTACTTGAACAAATTGATGTTTCAAATTGCCTTTATAAGCACGAATGCTGCCGGATAAATTAAATCCGTTTCTAATATGCAGAACTTAATTAAGATTGGTCTCTATTTAGTTGACGTTAAAGTTGCGAATGTTTTACCCTTTAGATCCTAAGTTATCTACGTAATATTGATTTCTTACGTTTACGCGAATGCAACACATTAAAAGTAAACTGTCAACTATTATGGATTTTATCGCGGTTTTTAAGCTATTGCATAGCTTCTATGGGGGGTCTTGAGTGTGGAGACCTAATCCAGAAATTCCGTAACGCAAATAACCTAACACTCCCCACTCCGACCGGCACAGCGGTGATATTTTATTTAAATTTTGAATGTCACTTTTACGGCCAGTTCTTTATTGTTACCGGCTGGTTTCACAGGGCAAGTATAGAAAAAAAGACGTGTGGCACTCGGAGACTGCCGCGGTAAATCTCAAACTTATGTTTCTTATTTCAGTTACCATAAACCTATAGTTTCAATGATAAATATTCCTAAATAACCTACATGTATTGTAAGATAATAAAAATATTTTGAACAATATTAACCTCTCATTTATTTAATAAAAGAAAAAAAATTGTTTTCTTATCGGTCACCACGCTCAAAAAGTTGAATTAATATCAAAGAAAACAAAGGAAAATAAAAAATACTGCATAAATAAAATAAATGAATAATTATAATTACATAAGTTAATAAAAAATGCTATGCAATAGCTTTACCGCGGCAGACTCCGAGTGCCACACGTCTTTTTTTTTTTTTTTTTTTTTTCCCGACGTTTCGAAGGCTTTGCAGCATTTCGTGGTCCCGGAGCGGACTGAGGTGCTGGTGGTCCGAAAAGTTAATGTTGCAAATCTATACTTAACTAAAATCTTAACTCCACATGTTTAATAGTAATATTAGACTGATCGCGACCGCGCCTGAGTCTTGATTGTCCTGAAATAAAAGTACTGCATTTTGCAATAAAAAAAGTAGTTTATAATATGTTTATCAAGAATTTAGTATAGACGATAACCTAATTGAGAATAGAACGGACTACCGAGACGAAAGAAAGAAAAATATTTTATTTGGAAAGAAAGGTCTGCAGGGTCAAAACCCGAGGGACACACCCCTGAGTTTTGGAAGTTATGGTGTATTGTTTAGCAATTATCGTTCGCTTTAACGATAAAGGAAAATATCTTGAGTATAATTATACTACACTCTTGACATAAATGTATGATAATTTTAAATAAGAATTTTGAAGGTATGTGAAGTCTACCAACCCGCACTAGGCCAGCGTGGCGGCCTAAACCCTAATAGTAGTACAGGACTCCTGTGCTCAGCAGTGGGTAGTATATAATAGAGGGTGGATATTATTATTATAATTTGGACGTCCACCTACCAGTTGAACAGACGACTTGATAAAGGCCGCAGGAACGCGCTGGATGCGGGCCGCTTTTGACAGGTCCGTCTGGAAATCTTTGGGGGAGGCCTATGTTCAGCAGTGGACGTCATGACGCTGATGATGATGATTATTATATTATTATTCATATTTCACAATCACAACTTAATATATAATCATAAATCGGGGCGTAAAAAAGGTTTCAGAAATTGAAAGGTGATACCTTATATCTAGCCTTTAGATAGACCTTTTACATCAAACTAACTTTTGCTATCGCTGAAGGATGCCATATTTTTAAAGTATACAAACAAAACTTTGTCTAGTTGAAGCATCGCAAAGTATATTTTAATAAAAGCTACTGTTAGCACAAATTTAACTTGGGTAAGACCGTTTAGTTCCTAACGTATTAAAATTGACTTTACCCTTCTATTCCTATCCGCCTTCACCCCAATTTGGGGTCGAAGCACCACCCTTTTACGTTTCTTTTGGAACGATTTATCTTTTTAAGTCATCTGCTTACCTGAAGTTAACCCATTCTGCAACATCCAATCGGAGACCAGTGGTGGGTCTCTCGGATGTAAGAGTCCGCCTGGGTGGGTACCACCGCTATGTCTATTTCTACCGCCACGTAGCAGTGTGCATGCACTATTGTGTTTCGGTTTGAAGGACACTGTAGCCAGTGTAACAACTGGACATAATGAGACTTAACATTTTATGTCTCAGGATGACGAGCGCAGTGGAATGCCACACAATACTTTGTAACTCAAGGTGCTGTATGTTTTACTACTGTTTATGGGCGGTCGTATCGCTTACCATCAGAGGAACGGCATACTCGTCTCGTCCTTCAATGCCATAAAAAAAAGGACAAATAGTGTTAGAAATAACCATGTTACCTGGACTTAGTATCGAACCCAATACTTTCAGTGCGTATCCGACGTGCGTTGCTACTAAAACAAGGCGGTATTAATGTAGAATTTGACCGGTAAATGGCAGAATGCTTGCCATCTGTGCCGTACCATAGCGTGTGCAATGTGTTTTACATTTCTACCCTATCGTTGATGAGAGAAACAGGCGTTATGTAATTTTTATGTGTTTCTTTTACATCACCAGCATCTGAGCATTATGGAATTGTCATTGTGTCAGGGTGATGACCTCAGTAGAATGTCATGCAATTCTTTGTAAATCAAAATTCTGTATGGTGTTACTGTTTATGGGCGGTACAATCGCTTACCATCACGCGAGCGGCATGCCCGTCTCTTCATTCCACTGCAATAAAAAAAACTTCACTTGGAATCATCATATCTTCATTTTCAATGTCCTACAACTCACTATAGCATCTAGATCATAAGTTTAACCACGGCAGTAATAATTTATCAAGAATGTTGCAAAGAATTTTTATTTCTTATATTTTCCGTGAAATTTCAGATTTGGGTCGCAGTTGCAACTCAATCCAGAGCGGAACGCAAACTGCCGTCGTTTGCCTGAGCTGACTGTATGGAACCGTTGCAGCTCAGCACTTGAGTCGTAAAATCCGATCACATATTTTCAATCACGTAATAAAGAAAATTGATGTGAACCAAATCAATGTAATAAGGCAAGGGTGGGGAGCTTTCATATCACAAGTCGATCATACAATATTCAGGTTTAAAACAGAGACATACTGAAATGGATCTGTTTTTTATTTGCATATGAAAGGCGTAACACAATTCAATCGAACCCAAGTAATGCATAGACATGTTACTATTTATAATCTAGATTGAATTCTTTAATTATATGTTCGAGATTGACTTTACTGCGGAAAATAAAAAATAACTCATACTGATAATTTAGTGATTGATAATTAGTGTCAATCTCAAAAAGATTTTAAGTCTCACCAAAGTATTGAAATGTGCACTTGTGCACTTGCACGCAAGTGAAGGGGCATCCATATGCACAAAGAGATGGCAATCCGTTGCCAGTAAACACTGGACCGTTCGAAACGATACACACTGATCCCAGAACACTACACTTGCACAAAGCCATACAAATTAATCTTAAAGCCATGTCAACTCCAGGACATACAAGACGAGCATGGCGTTAGCGATCAAACGCAATCCAATTTAAGTCTACGTTTACTGATTCTAGTACGGAATGGAGAAACTCGAGTGCGTCTGAAATAAGTAAAATCACAAGCTGTTTGAACTTTAAACTAGTTATTGTTCGCTGTTCCGGTCCCGAGAAGTCTCACTGCGCATGTTCCAAAAATAATTAATAAACTATACCTTATCTAGGACTTCAAAATTTCTAACAAGTACGCTCAGATAATAATCCTTGTAATATTATTTTTCGTCAACAAAGCAATAAAAGCTTATAACCATCGCACAATAAATAGGAATCGATAGACACATCATTTGACAAAATAACTTCCATAGGAGCGAGCATACATACATACATAAAGTATTTAAATCATTATCCTTACTTGCTTCACCGTAATCGGTTAATAAAATATCAATTTAATACATGTAACTTTAAAATTTTGTGATGACCTATCAAACCTGAAACCTTCGTCAGGCCGATGCACTCGCCTACTTTTAAATTCCTTATTGGCTTCTTCATACAAAACTATATCAAAATATATGTAATCATCGAGCATCGATAACCTGTTACGTTATTGTTACCATCATATACAAACTTGGCACAAATATAGTACAATAATGGACAAATAAAACAGATAATACATGCCCAGAAGGTATTTGTTGAAATTTTATTTGCAAAGTTTTTATTGATCCGGTATTTGGCATCGGGTACGATATGTTACATTCCATTTATTGTTCTGCTACCAATTCAGTTGATTAATGTCGGAGGAATCAAGACGGCGTGTTCTCTTTAGTTCACGATACTTTATGTTAACTTAATTTTATCAATGTTCGTTTCTGGCAATAGCGGAAGCGATAATAAAATTTGGCAAATTGTGTTTTGCGGGTTAACAGATTGAACACACAATAGAAGTTAATCGTTCAATGTTCAATAAGTGTCAAAATTGTCGCGTAATAACATTTCATTTACCATAATATATTTAAAATAAATTACTTCAAGTAACATGTAGCGTCACCTATTCATCATCTATTCAAAATAAATACTGTTACTTTAATAATTTCAAAGGCCCAAAAAATGCGTCTCTAATTTTATGGTTTTAAATTTTAAATACTATCCCTACAGCCTTGGTGATCTACTTTTTACAGAGTAATCACACTAGCTCGTAAAAATAGCGCTAGACAGCCGACGATATTAACAATTTAACACCGTGTGTTCTACCAAAGCTAACTAATAATTCAACGCCTTGGTCTCGCACTGACCTACGACCCACAAATAGAATATTTTAGTAGTTTGCTCCTTTCAAGTCTAAATTTCGTTGAATATGTGGTATATTGGTGTTATTACGGCCATTCCGCTTATTCTAGATGTTTGTCATACTTATAAAATTGGTTTGGAAGTTCAATTACAAGTTATGGAACACTCAGCGGGACTGCGGTTTATTTGCTTGCTAGGTGTTTTCGAATTAAGTCTTTGCTGGTGACCTGACATACATATTGGTGTTTTTAAATTGAGTTTCTTGGTATAATAGCGTTTGCTAGCAAGTTAATCGATATATTCCTTTCTGAATGTATAGTAAGTAGTTTTAGTGAATAACTCAATCATGTTTTAGATAGGGTTTTAGAAAACTGGCATAATTCCGACGAGCGTTGAAGCAATGATTTATTGTTCGATATGTTATGGAGTGCATTTTACTTATCAGCCCCCTTATACTCTCTCAGTGTTAACTCGTAACACGGCCGCGTTACGTTAACTTCGTGTAATTAGTGTCAAATGGTATTCTGTATGTCTATTCCCATAGTGATAAACGCGACTTACGTTACGCACTTGTTACGAACGATGAAAATAACGTGGTAACATAGAGAATAAGGGGGAGGTGTGGTTACAACACATCAGTGTAAAAATGCTTATCGCTATTGTACTACATCCACAATTCAACTGTGTTAATTTTACAAGCTTTTATTTAATTTGCAATGTTTGTTTGGGTGGAATCTTGCAAGTCAATTTTGAAGCTTTTGAAGTTACCTTCAACCGATAGTGTTGAAATTTTGTACACGTTCAGTGTAGGTGACAATGCATTGTTAGCTAAGTGACGTCATTCTGAGTCCAATATGGCAGAGGGCCCAAGATGATGGAGTCAAGTCATTTTTTTTTCACATCCATAATACGGGTATCAAATGAAAGGGCTTGCTGAGAATAACTCGAATAATTACTAGAAATTAATAAATAAATAAAAACTAAAAGAAAATATTTAAAAACGAGCTTTTATTTAAATGCTCTAAGAAGAAAAAAATTGTTTAAATTGAATCGAGTTTTGTTTAATACTACGTAGCTTGTCGTGAGATTTCCTTGTGTAGATAATACAATAATTATGCAACTTGATCTTGACAAAAGTATATCTTGCGACAAGGTTTTATCTCTACATAGTACTAAACAAAGTTTGATTAAATTAAAAGTATTATTTTTTTCTTTTTAGAACATTCAAATCAAAACTTGTTTTTTTTAAAGATACTTTTTATTTATTCAAATTGAGCACAAATTCATACCGATATTGTTTGCAATAGATAAACTTACACACTTACTAAAATCGATACGATTCGATTTTAGAATCAGTTAATGCATCGCCACTGGAAACGTACCAGGGAAATATGAAACAAAAAGGATTGCATTAAAATTGATACGATTCTATTTTAAAATGACATCGCTGAATACAGTTCCACAGAAGATGTACTAGGAAAGCATAAAACAAAAGTATCCTACACCACTTCCCAAGATTCCGCGACTCCAACCAATAGTTTTTTTCTCTTTGGTAAGGCGCGGTTTGCGCATCTGCCAGTGTCAAAGTTATTGGTCAGATTTTTTTTTAAATCAGTTGCAGTTGTATTCTTTTTTATCGTCAGTACTAACTTCTATGTCGAAGTGAAGCAGTGGCTACCTTACCAAGGGTTTGTCCAGGAGTTTTGGCGGCAACAAAAAAAAACACTTGATTAGCACAGTTATTTCAATTCACTTCATTTGAACCTTTTAATAGAACTATATTGGATAATATACCACCATAATTATGCCATATAACACTAAATATCACCAAAATAATTAATTAAAAGAAGAGCACCTCATGACACTTCCAAGTTCTCGCCAAAACTCCAAAACCAATACTTAGTATTGTTAAAATGAAACTAGAGCCCAGCCCCCTTATTCCCTATGATGACACACGTTATTTTCATTGCTCATAACAAGCGCGTAACGTAACTCCTCGCGTTTATAACTATGAAATTTGGCATACAGAATACCATTTAACGCCAATTACACGAAGTTAACGTAACATGGCTGTGTTACAAGTTAACACGGTCATAAAGGATAAGGCGGTAGATCTCCGACGCCAGAGACAAGCGAATGTGTTGAATTATTGAAGAGATAACTTAAATTGTATTTGAATGTGTGGATACGTAGACTTTGCGGCAGTGTCTTCATTGTTTTATTTCTTAGGAAGAACTTGTAAGTCCTTTGGGAAGGATTTAACTTTGTATTACTGAGTTTGGTTGTCTTAAGTTTTCTTTCTTTTTAACTCTTAAGTCTTAGTAATGAGCGTTAATTTGCAATAATTTATCTTCATAACATCTTAATGTAAACATTTGTGAGGAATGTTTAAATATGAAATACACTCACAAATTCACGCCTTTTATCCCCGAAGCGGTTAGCAGAGGCGCAACTAGTGCACCCGCTTATTGCCTTGTATATTCCGTCTCATGATGTGATGTCGCCGGGGCGAGTCTATCACCATATCGGGTACAAATTCTAAAATCCGAGCTGATACTGAATTTACAACCCAATATCACTTTACCCGACCCCGAAATCGAACCCGATACCTCTGCATTGCAGTCATTCTGTAATGCACTACACCACCAAGGCAGGCTTGATATAAAATATTTTTTCTATATTATATTAATATAAATATTCGGCTATTACTTGCATCTTACTTTAGTTCGTGGAGTAGAAAAGACAAAATGTAAAACGCAGTTTTAAATCCAAACATTTCAGTGAACTGCCTCCTTATTCTCTATGAGAGTGTAAACTCGTAACGCACCCGTGTTACGTTAACTTCGTGTAATTAACGTTAAATGGTATTCTGTATGCCAATTTCCATAGTGACAAACGCGATGAGTTACGTTACGCGCTTGTTACGAGCAGTGAGAATAACGTGTGCCATAGGGAATAAAGGGGCTAAATGTAATAATAAAGCTGAGATACAATGTACGTATTTAAGAAAAGCATAAATGCATTTTTACATTAGCAAAATTTGTAAACACCTACCAGATGCGTAGGTGTGCAAATAGCTTAACGTGACACAAAGACGCGAAGAATGTCCAACAGAATCCACAATTTTTTTTATGAGATATAATTTCTAAGATCCGAGTTTTAATTTCTATAAAAAAATTTACTCGTATTCCATAGTTAGATATTTAGAGGAGGCCTATATTCTTAGTGGATACCATGTGGCCAATATTGATGATTCCATACTGTAGTGTGATAGAGACGAACCTATTATCACATCGGAGTCATAATTATGTCCAACTAACTTATATAAAGTGATTAAAATAATCACAAAAAAGAAAGCCTGATAAAGTCGAAAAACAGACTTCTATTGTGTCTCCTGCTTAAGTGTATTTCGGAGTTGGATGATGGATGTATGGACGAAGGTGGTATTTCCATGTTTTAGACTTCGTCATGATTTAAGCTTTCAATAATAATTAAAAGCTGGTTTTTCTCATATAAACATAATATATTTCGTCTGAACAACAATACAGAGTAATAACAACGTTCTGTTGAGCTAGCCAACTAAACTTCGAATGCCCTGAAGCGCGTCTGCACTCTCATTATAAAGGTTCGCTCCCCTCTACATAATTTCATACTACTCGATTCATTGAAGTCAACAGTAATACAATATTCATAAATAAAAATAGTCAAATCAACAACTTATTTTACAAATTCAAATTAATCTGCAACATTGTGTATTTTAAATCTCATTGTGCAATATTGAAATACTGGTAATTAGCTAGCATCCTATTTTATAGTATTTTAGTCACTCCGACATGTACATTCAAATAAACCATTCGACATTTGAACATATTTGAACGTGAAAAATATCACATAATACTAAACATTCTAGTAATAAAGATATCTGATGTACCTTCATAGATAAATAAATTTTATCAAATACTAGACATCATCCAAAAATTCCACCAACATTGGATCAAAAACCAAAGTTGGTCAAATACTCGGTCTCTGAATTCCGCCTGTAAGCCAACCGGTGCACGTTTCCAGCTGCATCCGAGGGTTATTTCTCAAACACGTCTCCCGTCAGCGCAGTAATGGCGATCATTTATACCCGAGATCACTGCCGTCGTTTACCGCTGAAATAACTATGTATCATCACCGAATCTGCTCTAGGAATTGACTGGGATATTCTGGACCGGCTTCTAGTTATATATTCTCTGGGATTTTACCATACGATACCATGCCATTCCTGTATTATATACTGCCCACTGCTGAGCACGGGCCACCTCTAGTATTGAAAGGGTTTAGGCCTTAGTCCACCACGCTGGCCTAGTGCGGGTTGGTAAACTTCACATACCTTCGAAATTCTTATAAAGACCTTCTCGAGTATGCAGGCTTCTTCATAATGTTTTTCCTTCACCTTAAAGTAAACGATAATTCACAAAGAATACATATATAACTTTTTAGAAAAGTCAAGTGCGTGCCCTTGAATTTTGAAAAAGAAAGAAAGAAAAACCATTAATTAGTCACAGTCTTGACACAATCAGATACAATTGACATAAAATAAATAATAATAACAGTGGCTAGTGGCTGTGACAGGTAGGTGACCAGTCAGCAAGAAAACGGAAACGAAGAAAAGAACGAGAACGGGCTGATGGGTTAAGACTAGTCTCAGAAACTCGCTGAGCTGGACCGGTTGGAGTTATAAAATGCGCGCAATTACCAATCTTGGCTTACGGGAGTTGCAGTAGTGGGTGTGAGAGTGGGATAACCTCGTAGTGAGGTGTTAAACGACACCAGTGAGTGACAATGAAAATAGTAACACTCAGAACTGAATTACAGAACGCTACACTGCGCTCATCTTGAGACATGGATGTTACGATTCCAGTCTCTTGGTGTTACCTATTTATTTTGCTCGATTTTTTTTATATTATATCTATGGTTAGAGTAACTTACTGTAAAGTTTTATTTTCAAGACGAGAATGAGATTTCAATAAATATCGCAATGTCAAAATGACCCCGTACATCAGGAGCTAATCTGCATCGTCAACAAGGAAACCGGAACCATAAGTGAACAGGTAAGGGATTCAATTACCTTGCTTTGTTTAAAAGATTTGTACTCTATCTATAACCAAGTCAATCGGAATCACTTTATGGTGTATACTACCTTTAGGAACACAATGATACGCTTTGTGAGCGCTTTATACTGTAATACAGTGAGGCAGACTATAGCGTTCGGATAGTGGTATATGCAGAGTTATTTTGACGAAGCATTAATAAACGAAACCTCATACTTATCTCCTCGAAAATAACAATTTCCATTAAGTTATTTTAACCATAAATGTAAAGCAAAAAAAGTGTAAGTTTCGAACAAAATAAATATAAATAAAAAGTCTATTTAATTTTACACGCTCTTATGCCACTACTATTACTCTAAGAGAATTTGTCTGAGCAGCAACATCTTTCATTCAGAAATACACTTACGCACACGCAATATTCGCGCTAAACTACAAAATCCTACTAATATTATAAAGGCGAAAGTTTGTAAGAATGTATGGATGTTTGGATGTTTGGATGTATGGATGTAAGGATGTTTGTTCCTCTTTCACGCAAAAACTACTGAACGGATTTCGATGAAATTTGGCACACGGGTAGATCATGTCCTGGATTAACACATAGGCTACTTTTTATCCCGGGAAAATATAAACCGGGACTTTTATCCCGGAACAACTTTTTAATGCGGGCGGAGCCGCGGGCAAAAGCTAGTTATCAAAAAATATGAAACTGCTATCGGGATTTTTGGCGAATATATTTCTTACTAGCTTTTGCCCACGGTTCCGCCCGCTTTAAAAAGTTTTTCCGGGATAAAAGTCCCGCTTTATATTTTCCCGGGATAAAAAGTAGCCTATGTGTTAATCCAGGACATGTTCTACCCGTGTGCCAAATTTCATCGAAATCCGTTCAGTAGTTTTTGCGTGAAAGAGTAACAAACATCCATACATCCATACATTCTTACAAACTTTCGCCTTTATAATATTAGTAGGATTATATTTAAGCTGTTAGCAGAGGTAAAGGGTAAAAAAACCTATGTGGTTTCATATAGAAACCCAATGTAAGAATTAACCTGTATAATAGGTATTTAAAATATAGCATTTCGTCTTTTATATCAGACTAGACTTCTGCTCGCGGTTCCGCCCTTGTGAAAAAGTTTTTCCAGGATAAAAGTATTTTCCCGGGATAAAAAGTAGCCTATAGCACTCAGAAGTAAAGTAGCTTCCTATTAGTGAAAGAATTTTCAAAATCGGTTCAGTAGTTCCTGAGATTAGCGCGTTCAAACAAACAAACTCATCAGCTTTATAATATTAAGTATAGATGTAGGCATAGGTGTCAGCATATACATCCACATTTCGCCAATTGCCATTTATCTAGTACTAGCTTTTGCCCACGGTTTCGCCCGCGTTAATAAGTTTTTCCGGGCTAAAAGTACATAAAAACCTTCCCGTTGAATCACTCTATGACTATGACGTTGATACAACTCTTAACAAATAATGCATTAATTTCGACCAAATTTCATTACCATAAAAACGGTTCTAGTAAGTTAATCTTAAAAGATAGACATATACTGTTGCGGATATTTTTTTAGATCATTTCAAGAGGAATAATTCTTTCATACATATATTTTTGATATCTTGAACCGTTTTCGCAGCGCACGCAATGGAAGCCCTCAAGGATGAATAATTTTCCCCGCTTTTTTCACATTTTCCATTATTTCTTCGCTCCTAATAGTTGCATCGTGATGTTATATAGCCTATAGCCTTCCTCGATAAATGGTCTATTCAATACAAAAAGATTTTTTCAATTCGAACCAGTAGTTCCTGAGATTAGCGCGTTCAAACAAACAAACAAACAAACAAACAAACAAACTCTTCAGCTTTATAATATTAGTATAGATTCGGACCCAGGCCTAAGCAGCCCCTTATTCTCTATGTCAGTGTTAATTAGTAACGCGCTCGCGTCACGTTAACTTCGTGTAGGTAATTAATGTTAAATGATATTCTGTATGCCAATTTCCATCGTGATAAACGCGATGAGTTAAATGGTATTCTGTATGTCAATTTCCATAGTGATAAACGCGATGAGTTACGTTACGCGCATGTTACGAGCGGTAAAAATAACGTGTGTCATAGTCCATAGAGAATAAGGGGCAGAAAACCCCAATAACACTTTACTCGGGAATCGAACACACGATAGTCGTACAACAACTTCGTCACACAATATTTGGGCATATTCGATAAGCTTTACCTTCTGAATTCCTGCCTGTACGTTCTCCGTTATTAGCAAGCACAGTTAGGAAATATGCGGACCAATTAACATATTCACGCTAGTCGCTTCCACTTCCATTTTCTTGAACCAGTGCTCCGCGCGAACTGGTTTCGCCGAATATAATATGACGTGGATTATATATACGTACACACTCACGCCTTTTATGCCAAAGGGGTAGGCACAGGCGCAATTAGTGCACTTTTCGCCGTACTTATTCCGTCCCATGACGTGATGGGGCCTATCACCATATCGGGCACAAATTCCAGACTCCGTGCTGATACCCAAAAGAAAAACCAAATATCGCTTTGACCCGGGGATCGAACCCGAGACCTCAGCATTGCAGTTGTACCATAATACAACTACGCCTCCGAGGCAGTGGGATTATGGCAGTAATTGCCGGTTTTGCTCGCATTAAGCCTACATTAATATTTTAGCCAGTGTTGTTCCTTTCGTGGGCAAGTAAGTTTAGGGGTGTTATTATTACCTTATGACTGCCTCGGTGGCGTAGTTGTATTACAGTACGACTGCAATACTATGGTCTCGGGTTCGATCCCCGGTTCGGGCAGTGATATTGGATTTTTCTATTCAGTATCCGCCCGAAGTCTGGAATGTGTGACCGATAGCGCGAAAGGCTCACCCCTGTCACATCATGGATGAAATACGCACGGCGAAAAATGGGTGCATTCGTTGCGCATCTGCCTACCCTTACGGAAATAAAAGGCGTGTCTGTGTGTGTGCGTATCCTAAATCTATAAATGTAGTTAATAATGGTTTAGTAGATAAACACATTCATGATTTAGCCGCTAAATATCTACCCACCCATCAATTATGTTTATAGCGAGAATGTATGTGAGTATAGATATATGTGTTATTAACTCATGTATGAAATATTAATTTAAATAACCTTTGTAGTCACGGAAAACTGTTTTTAATCTTTCTCGTGTGTTTAAGGCTTAATCCGCTTGAAACTGATGAATTATAATTTATTTGGAAATACTCTTGATGTATAAAAAAATACTATAATTTTTTTTATTGCATTGAATGACGAGACAAGCATGCCGTTCGCCTGATGGTAAGCGATACGATCACCCATAAATAGTTGTTACTATTTATGGGTGATCGTATCGCTCGGTGTTGTTACACCATCCAGCGCCTTGAGTTACAAAGTACTGTGTGGCATTCCACTGCGCTCATCATCCTGAGACATAAGATGTTATGTCTCATTATGTCCAGTAGTTACGCTGGCCATAATGTCCTTCTAACCGAAACACAATAGTTCATGCGCACTGCTGCTTGGCGGTAGAAATAGACATTGCGGTGGTACCCACCCAGACGGACTCTTACACATGAGAGACCTACCACCAATAAACAGTTGAGTTTATAGCCTTCAGATAGACAGACGTATCCGGGCGACTTCATTTTATAATATCAATCATACTTAGATGATTTCACCCGAGTAGGGATTCGAACCCAGGACCTCAGAGTAGAATCGTAACTCGTACCGCAATACAACCACGCTGAGGTAGTCTAAAAAATAATTATTTTATTTTCCAAACATTACTAGCATATATGCGTGAGAAATTTATCGTCCATAACCCATCTATGGTCCCCTGAAAAGTGAACAAAAGATAAAACCTATAAAATTTACCAAACATTTTTACGACACAAACGCATAAGATATGTAAGTTCCTGATCCAGTAATAAACCTACATAACAGTTATCTTGAGACGTTATTATCAAAATATGGATTCCTTGTCGAATGCAATGATTATGTATGGACAGATGGGTCGTTACACTTATATATTATGAAAAGAATCGCCGCCGAAATATTAATTGATAGGCTTCGTATTTTATATAGTATACTATCAGCTCCGGCCGTGTGTATTTTATTTACGAATAAGTCTAAATTTTTCCGAGTACTATATTTCATTCAAATGATAATTTTCATTGAAATTCATTTAGGGGCTATGAGTTTACTTATTATATCTTCAAATAGGAGTTTATCTGTTAACAAATTATAATTGTGGACAACTAAGGTAAGTACGTATTTTCGAAGCGAATAATGTGATTGTTCTTTGTCAATGGTCGATTTTAATAGCTGCGGATAGGCACCAAAAGTAAACTAATCTGAATACAGTTCCTGAACATGATTATTACAATATATAATAACACCAGCCCTGTACTTTATACTATCTCACTGCTGGGCACGGGCTTCATTTAATTCTGAAAGGATTTGGGCCTTAGTCCATCACGCTGGCCTAATGCGGGTTGGCAGACTTCAAATACCCTCAAAATTCTTATAGAAAAAATCTCAGGTATGCAGATATCCTCACGATGTTTTCCTTCAGTTAAAGCAAGCGATAGGTCACAAAGAATACACCGATAATTCTAGAAAAGTCAGAGGTACGTGCCCTTAGGTTTTAAACCTGCAGACCTTCGTCTTGACAATCCGTTCTACTCCCATGCGTATTGCTTACAGGTACAGGTTATATTATTTGAAAACTAGTACTACTCCTTGTTATTGCACCTCTGCCTACCCTTTCGGGGATACAGGCGTGATATGTTGTTTATTCTTGGCTATCGGGAGTTTAAGATTGCAATCGTTTATTGAAGACGGCCGAGAGTTTTACCCCGTTTGTTTTGATTGTCGCATCTCTACACCTATTACTCTGTGGCACAGCTATAAAAGTGACGTAAGTTTAACGACCCAGACGTTTTGAAGATGCCGTACAGATAATAACGTTATTTTTGATATCTACAAGTACTTAAATATTTTGGAAGTGTAAATTCTTTCGGAATTGTTAAGTATTTTACCAAAGTTTAGTATTTTTGTTGAGTTATTTAGGAAATTGGCAAATGTTTTATATCCTTTTTTTATAGCAAAGACTTTGTTCAAACGCCGTAGATATTAGAAAAAGTGAGCAAAACTGTTCCTGCTATATACGTGGAAAAGTGTGTTGCGTTGACCTCACTTTGGTATAGGATGAGTATAAGTACTTATACCCCAAGAAAAAGCGTTTTTCTGGTTTTCGGCATAAAACATATGTGCCGCAGGAAATAATAAATACTATTTCACAATATAGTTTACACTATAGTTTATATACATTTTCAAATAATATCATATAATACCATAATATACTTTCTATTTATTAACCTAATACCCTTGTATATTCCGACAAAATTAAGATGTTTTTATTTAAGGCTTAGAAAAAACGTAAAAATATATTTTTAAAGACTCATTCCATTGAATATAATGTGTCATGAAAATATATATGTATATCCTTGGATTGTCTAAAATACACTATAAGGTATCGCGCAGACGCTGTCGCCTGTCAGCTTGTTCTCAAAAACAAAATACTACCACTACCTGTTTACTGGTAGTAGTTATCTCGTGTGCGAGCGACCGTCTTGATTATGTACTACCGCAATGTCTATTTCTGCCGTTAAGCAGGAGTATGCATGCACTGCCCTATTCCGACCTGAACGACATTGAATTAACTAGTTGTTATGAGACTTAACTAGTAATGACTCAGTGTGACGAGCGAAGTGGAGTCCTCGCAGTACTTTGAGCACTGTATGGTGTTGCTACTGTTTATGTGCTTACTATTAAGCAAGCCGCATGCTCGCTACATTCAACTTCAAATAAGTTACATAGGTAGTGTATTTCAAAAAGTTGTTAGCATCTGCGCAGTGCTTTAAAAGCAATGTAAATAATATTAGTGTTATGAGACCGAAGGGGACTAGAATGTTCGAGAATGCTTATTCAATTGAATTATTCAATTGAATTCATATAAAAATGTAACTGATTTTAATGAAAAACTCATAAAAAGAAAGCTATTCTGGTGAATTGCAAAATAGCTGTAAATCTAATTCGAATTGCAAAATATTTACAAGTTTTATTTTTATGCTGTTATTTTCTTATGATAAATAGCTTCTTAGTAAAAATATAATAAGCCGAGTGATTAGAACAATAACTTTAAATGCAGAGTGCGGTAAATACAATATCAACCTACAAAAATCGGGAAAATATAAGAGACATTATGTTGAAAAATATTTTTAATCAGTTAATTCATGCAAGGAGTGAGTGAGTTATTAATTAAAGCACTAATTGCCCTCTTTGTTTTGTGGCAAGGTATAGCAACTGTGAATTGGAGTTTCCAGTTTCGATTCCCAAATACAGCCACATTTGTATAGCATCAGCATCATAGCCATTTTAAGGTTTATCCTTCTTAGCTTGACTAAATGTACCATATTTTAGCTCAACCTTGCAAGATGTAAGCAACGGTATCAATAACATAAGTTAAATGTTTGTTTGGATACCGTAGCTTATTAACACTTTGATTCAAAATTGTTATGTATATGTAAGCCTTTATTTTTGTGTTTTTTCAGCCTGCAAATGGAAATAAAGACTTTTTTATTTTTATTATTATTATTGTCATTTTATACAGACATTGGTGTACCAACTAGTGGATCTTTCGTATGAGAGGGTCCTTCTGCCCCTTCTGGGTACTGGTTACTACCATAGAGTTGCCAGGCGTCCGGAAAAAGCCGGACATAGTTATGCTTTTGAATGCGTGACCGGCCAAATTAAACTGTGTCCGGCTTTTACATTTGACCAGCGACTTTTAGGAGGCGGCAAAAAGTGTAAAATTAAACGTGCCATGGATATACACTTGGGAGCTAAAAAAAAGGTCGTCGAAAAATGGGCCCGAAAAAATCGTATTAAAACTAAAACACAAAATCGTCAATAAATTAGGGTGTCCGGCCTTTTTACCCAAATGTCCGGCCAAGCTAGCTAGTCTGTCCGGCTATTGGGTTTGACGACCTGGCAACCCTATACTACCACAATGTTTACTGTCCAGGTATTTTTATAAACAGCACCATGCAAGCGCCGTTGTGTTCTGGTCTGAAGGATATTGTAGCCAGCGTAATCACTGGGCATTATGAGACTTAACATCTAATGTCTCAGGGTGACGAGCGCAGTGGAGTACCACGCAGTACTTTGTAGTTCGAAGATCTATATGGTGTTAGTGTGAGAGGTATGAGATAGTGTTTTGTCTCTTTCGCTCTCTAATTATGGTTTAAAGAAGCTATATTAAAAAGAGATGAAATTATTGAGACTGATAGAGAGCTGAAATAACTGGGACTTCCATTAAAGTAATGTGAGAAAAATTGTATCCTAGAACAGTACTTTTAAATTTTAATGATTCGCAGATGCAAAATAAATACTTCCAACTGATAGTTTGGAATCTACGAAAGGGCAAATATTAAATAAATAAAAAAGTTTAAAACAGATAAAAGTTCGTTAATTATATTTTTATTTTTAGCATTAAATGGCGTACTTAATACCCGCTTGATAGTCTCAAGATTAAAACAAAACCATAAAGCAAAGCTCCAAGATACAATTTACAACGAAACACAACGTGTCTAAGAAAATCTCGATAAGAATGTCAGATGAAGGGAAAAAATCTCTTTGGAAGTTAAGGAAGGGGCAAGGTCATTACAGGAATACTCCAAGCGTAAAATCCTACTAATATTATAAAGGCGAAAGTTTGTAAGAATGTATGGATGTATGGATGTTTGGATGTTTGGATGTATGGATGTTTGTTCCTCTTTCACGCAAAAACTACTGAACGGATTTTGATGAAATTTGGCACACGGGTAGATCATGTCCTGGATTAACACATAGGCTACTTTTTATCCCGGGAAAATATAAAGCGGGACTTTTATCCCGGAAAAACTTTTTAAAGCGGGCGGAGCCGCGGGCAAAAGCTAGTGAAGTAATAAAGAAGACGGCGAGTTGAGAGATAACCAAGATTATGTGTTTACTTTTAAACTTTACGGCCGCAAATAGCTATTTTGTTTTTAAAAATAAAAATTAAATTGTCACTCGGGATGGGGTTTCTAAAAATAGCGTTTAATAACATCAATCTTATTATATCGAAGGTTAACGGGCTACTTGACTTAAGCAACATCTTTTTTTCGATAGTTTGCTATGTTTAAAAAACGGAGGAAACTGATTCCAAATATGTATAATTTAACTCAATGTCGCAAAAAATGTCGCTGAAGTCAATTCGTTTGCCAACCGTCGATATGGTGGTAAAAGCAGCCGTAGATACTGCAAAGCGAGCTATATGCCCATTTCCTCAATCAGTTGCATGAAAATTGTCTCGTAGTTTGAACCGAACCCCCTTTTTTATTAAAGGAGTTTGATCTTCTTGCATCATAGGTACAGGTGGGTAAAAATCACATTATTTGTGCATGATGTCTGCTTCTCGCCAAGCCTTTGCGATAATAATGACATCATTTCGTTGAGCTACAACGGCAAAAAAGATCTTGAAATAACGACTTGCTCCTTTTGCTCGGTAAAAATATGGCGTGCATATCAACAGTTTTATCACTTCATTTCATAAATCAACGTGGCCCGGAAAAAACTAGTTCATTTTACCAAATCAATTGCTTACTGGGAAATGGAAAACCGCATCGAAATGAAATAAGTGAAAGATAGACTAATAAAGTAATTATTTTAAGCTTTTTAGGCCACTATTATTTATGGCTGACTGCCTGCCTCGGTGGCGTAGTTGTATTACGGTACGACTGCAATGCTGAAGTGGGGTTCGATCTAGTGCCGGATTAAGACTATTTGATGCCCTAAGTAATCCACGTACACCTCCCCCGTCTTTTATTATTCTCATTTTCGGAAAAGAATATTGTGCAGTTTCTGGTGCCCCCAAGACGTGATGCCCTAAACAATTGCTTAATTTGCTTATAGGCTAATCCGGTACTGGTTCGATCCCCGGGTATTGGATTTCTCTGTTCAATATCAGCCCAGAGTCTGGAATTTGTGCCCGTTATGGCGATAGGCTCGCCCCCTATCACATCATAGGACGGAATACGCGCGGCGAAAAGTGGGTGCACTAGTTGCGCCTCTGCCTACCCCTTCGGGGATAAAAGGCGTGAGTGTTACATACACTCTGTATGTACTATTCTTTATGAATTATTGCTTGCTTTAACCGTGAAGGAAAACATCGTGAGGAAACCTACAAACCCGAAAAGTTCCCCATAAGAATTTCGAAGGTATATTATGAAGTCTGCCAACCCGCACTAAGACAGCGTGGTAGACTGAGTAAGAGGTAGGAAAAGAAGTTACCAAACATCTCCTTTCACAGCTAGACCATCAAACAAAAAATCTGTAGATTGTCATTCAATAATTCCTCAAAATTCAATCACATCAATAAATTCCAACCCGGTTTTAAAGAAATAAAGCTTAGTCTTAAATCTTCCTCGGTCGCATACAATACGTCCAATTGCATTAGAAGGCACCCGCCACATAAATTGTATTACACTCGATCTCTCTGCCAGATTTATCTCGTCTCTTACTGTGGTGTGTTAAATTGAAAACCATTTAAAGTTTGATTCCATCGGTTACATAAAGTGACTCGGTATTGTGAATTGTTTTTCATAAAAATTCTTGTTGAAATTATTGATAAAGTAGTTTTTATTCGCTGTACATATACGCGAGTGTCCATTTTTTTTTATTGCGGTTAAATGACGAGACGAGCTTCCCGATAGCCTGATGGTAAACGATACGACCGCCCATAAAGAGTAACACCATACAGAACTTTAAATTACAAAGTATGACGTGACACTCCACTGCGCTCGTCACTCTGAGACATAAGATGTTAAATCTCATAATACCCAGTAATTATGCTCACTTCAATGTCTTTCAAACTGGACAACAGTGCATGTACACTGCTGGCGGTAGAAATAGACATTGCGTTGATACCTACCCATACGGTCTTTCGCATAAGACAGACCTACTACCAGTAATAATGTCTCTATGAAGAACTCACCTACCAACGAAAGTTGTGTTTAAAACAATTACTCTGTCTTTGATATTATCTTGAGAGAAACAAATAAATTACAAGAGTTGTCAGACTTACTACTGACGTAAGTAGTACATATAAACAGAACGCCCACTTTAGAAGTCGAAGTCTCGAATACAAGACCTAAGAACTAAATCCTTATATATTTCTCACTAATTGCTCACCGGTTATTATTGTTTAAAATATTTAAATATAGGGAAGGAACTCTCTCTTGACATACAGGTATGGGAACCTATTTCAGGCGATTGAACCACAATGTAATCTGTATCTCTAATTTCTGGTGCTCAATAATGTTTATTATTATTATAAAACAAAGTCCCCCGCCGCGTCTGTATGTCTGTCTGAACACGATAGACTTAAAAAGTACCGAACGGTTTCGATGAAATTTGGTATGGCGGACACACACACACACATACACACACCCACACACCCATACACGCAGACACACACACGCACGCACGCATGCACGCACGCACGCACACACACACACACACACACACACACACACACACACACACACACACACACACACACTCACACGCGCGCAACTTGTGCACCCAATTTTCGCCGTTATTCCGTCCCATGATGTTATAGGGGGCGAACTTATCGCCATATCGTGCACAAATTCCAGACTCCGGCCTGATACTGAATAGAAAAACTCAACATCACTTTGCCCGACCCGGGGATCGAACCCGAGACCTCAGCTTTGTCGTACTGTAATACCATTACGCCACCGAGACAGGGAAGTACATAGGCTACTTTTATCCTGAAAAAATATATAGCGGAGCTTTTATCCCGGAAAAGCGTTTTCACGTGGGCGGACACGCGATTAAAAGCAGTATAAAATAATTTATACATATAGCTAAAATATAGACACATCGATCATATAAACAAGTCCATCAATAAAACACAATTGTTAATAAAATAGGGTCCAAACGACTATCAATTACGGACACTTGGCAAATTAATTGCAATCACAGTTAATGCAATTAAGCAATGTCTTGTCTACGTACTAGGCCAATTTATTATACTCAAGTGCTGTTGAGCTATAGACTGGCATTCCTACTATGAACGATTTGATTGATTTACGACCGAAAACTAATAAACGTAATTTTGGTACTATATTCGTAGGTTTAATTACCTACTTAGTAGGTACCTCTATAACGTTCAAACTGTGTTTTTATACATCATCATTACCTCGATGGCATAATTGTATTACGTACGCGGTACGAGTACGATTTGCGCGCTGAGGTCCTGGGTTTGAATCTCGGGTAGGATCAAAAACATTGTGACTGGGTTTTCCATGTTAATAATTAAGCACGTAAAGCCGTTGATCCTGTTAAAATATTATCAAAATACTTATAGCTCCATCTAGCCGTTATATCTGACAACTAAGTTTATGTCTTTCTACGTTCTTTATGGTCGAGTCTATGATTTGTATTTGAATATTAAAACCGTCAGTCTCGTCACAACTGCTCCCGTGTTTTAATAGGTTATGGGCCCAGTCCCGCAATTTTTTGTATAAGTGTAATTCGAATAGCTTCATTGTTTCGTGATTCCCTCATAATGTCATCATCAAGTTATATAGTCAACGTTCCCAAGCTGAAAGGACGTGAGAACTACGATAATTGGGCATTTGCTGTTAAAAACTTTATGGTGTTAGAAGGCATTGATCTGGACAACATTTCGCCGGATTTAAAGGATGGTGAGCAAGCAAAGGCCAAAGCCAAGCTAGTTATGACCATCGATCCTTCGTTATATGCCCACATCAAGACTGAGAACACTGTTGACGCGTTGTGGAAAAAGTTAAAGCAACTATTTGACGACACCGGATTCACAAGGAGGATCAGTTTGCTTCGATCATTAATATCGATTCGCCTAGAAAATAGTGAATCCATGACAAGCTACGTGACTCAAATGATTGAAACAGCGCAGCGTTTGAAGGGAACAGGTTTCGAAATTAGTGAAGAATGGATCGCATCATTGCTTTTAGCCGGACTTCCAGAAAAATTTGAGCCAATGATCATGGCGATCGAACACTCTGGTTTGGCTGTAAGTGCTGACGTCATAAAAACGAAGCTTCTCGACATGACTTCTGATGTTGGCAGTAGTGGAAATGGAACAGAGACAGCTTTTTGGTCAAATCGTCGCTCAAAAGGTGGCAACACCAAAGAGCATTATAATACTGGCAACACTGTGCATACCAAGCAAACGTCAAAGTCAAATCAAAAGTTATCAGGAGGTAAACAAATAAAGTGCTATAGATGCAAGAAAATTGGACACTTCAAAAATCAATGTCCTGAATTAAATGTTAAGGAAGCAGGTGCTTTCAGTGTAGCTTTTCTTCAAGGAGAATTCAGTACAGATGATTGGTATGTTGATTCTGGCGCAAGTGTTCATATGACGGCGAACCGAGAGAATTTATTGCTAATACGAAAACACGAGATAAATGAAATAGTTGTGGCGAATAAAACATCTATGCCAGTTATGTGTGCCGGCGATACACTAATAACTACATGTGTAAATACCGATCAGTTCGACATTCGTGTGAAAGATGTGTTGTGCATTCCTAACCTCTCAACTAACCTTCTATCTGTTAGTCAGCTAATAGCAAATGGAAATACAGTTTCGTTTGAGAAAAACTGTTGTAATATCCGTAATAAACAGAACAAGTTGATTGGAGTAGCAAGTTTACAGAATGGAGTGTATAAACTAAACACAAAGAAGTCAGAGGTGTTAGCAGCTTCGGCAGTACACACATGTGATGCAAGACTGTGGCATAGGCGACTCGGGCACATCAACAGTAGTGATTTAGAAAAAATGAAAAATGGTACTGTAGATGGCATATCATTTGATATGAAGGCTGATATTCAGAAAATAAACTGCCAGGTATGTTGTGAAGGGAAACAGAGTCGTTTACCATTCCAATTAAGAAACCATAGAAGTACAGAATTGCTAGATTTAGTTCACTCAGATCTGTGTGGGCCTATGGAGGTTCGATCGATTGGACAGGCAAGATATTTTCTATTGTTTGTTGATGATGCTAGCAAGATGGCATTTGTATATTTTCTAAAGGAGAAGAATCAGACTCTACAGTATTTCAAGGAATTTCAAAGAATGGTTGAGAAGCAAAAAGGAACAGGAATAAAAACATTGAGAAGTGATAACGGAGGGGAGTTTTGCTCAGATATGATGGAAAATTATCTGAAAGATAGTGGAATCATCCATCAGAAGACAAATCCATATACTCCGGAGCAGAATGGTGTCAGCGAGAGATTCAACAGGACAATTGTTGAACGTGCAAGATGTTTATTGTTCGAGGCCAAACTGGATAAAAGTTTTTGGGCAGAAGCAGTCAACACGGCAGTATACTTGAAAAATAGATCGCCAGCTTCAGGTTTGGACCAAAAGACACCGATTGAAATATGGACAGGACATAAACCTGACCTCAGTCATGTCAGAATATTTGGGAGCCCTGTAATGACGCATGTTCCTAAAAATAAAAGACTAAAATGGGACAAGAAAGCTGTCAAGTATATCCTTGTAGGTTATCCAGACAACATAAAAGGGTACAGATTATACAACTCAGAGACGAGGCAAATTACTACAAGCAAGGATGTGATTATTATGGAAAAAGAAGACATCTCAGATAGTACTCAGATAGTAGTGCAGGAAGTTACTGCTGCACAGGATTCAAAATTAGTGCAGGAAGAAACAGAAGAGGAAAATAATATCCCAGACATGAATGACATTACCTATGTCCCTGAAACCTCTATTTCAAGCTCTACATCAGAAGACTCATACCATACATTATGTGAAGAAGACGATGTTTCAAGTGCGGAAGAAGTCCCTGTGGTGCCAAGTAAACGCACAAGAAAACCAGTAGAGAGATACGGTTTTTCAAATCTCAGCATCACTGATACACAGGAGTCTTGGGATGATGAAATAACTTATGAAGAGGCAATAGGTGGGCCAGATAAAGAGATGTGGAAACAGGCAATGGAACAGGAACTCAAAGCTTTTGAAGAGAACCAGGCTTGCGAATTTGTGGATAAAAAGGAGGCGGACAGAGTGGTTCAATGTAAGTGGGTCTTTAAGAAAAAATTAGAAAGTGATAGTAAAGTGAGATTTAGAGCTCGTTTAGTGGCAAAGGGCTTCACCCAGAAAGAAGGCGTGGACTATAATGCTACATATTCACCTGTTCTTAGATACTCAACTTTAAGATTGTTATTTGCTTTAAGTGTAAAATTTAATTTTAAAGTTACTCATCTTGATGTAACCACTGCATTTTTAAATGGCTGTTTGAATGAAAACGTATATATGCAAGTTCCTCCAAACTTAAATTGTAAAAGTAATACTGTTCTTAAATTGAAACGTGCTATATACGGATTAAAACAATCTGCCAGAGCTTGGAATCAAAAACTTAATGATTGTTTACTAGCATTAGGTTATATAAAGTCAAAACTAGAACCATGCTTGTACAGTAAGAGGGAAAATAAGGATCAGATTTTTATAGCAGTGTTTGTAGACGATTTTTTCATTTTTTCAAACAGTAGTACTATGACAGATAAATTAAAAAAAGATTTAATGTCAAAGTTCAAAATTAAAGATTTAGGGCAAGCAAAAAACTGTTTGGGCATGAGAGTTAAGATGTATAAAGATGGTAGTATATCATTGGATCAGGAGAAATTTGTTAATTGTATTTTAAAGAAATTTAACATGTTTGATTGCAATGGTGTTGATACTCCAATTGAAAACAACTTAAAATTAAATAAGTGTGATAAAGTTGACAAACAATACCCTTATCAACAGTTGATAGGAAGTCTAATGTATCTTTCTGTCCTAACACGCCCAGATATTAGCTTTAGTGTCAGTTATTTAAGCCAATTTAATAATTGCTATACAGCTGTCCATTGGAGACATGCAAAACGAATATTGAAATACTTAAAAAGGACTAAGTCATATGGACTAATGTATACTAAAAATAATAGTAATTTGGAAGGCTTTGTAGATGCTGACTGGGGCTCTAATGATATTGATAGAAAATCTTATACTGGTTTCTGTTTTAAATTATCAGGAGCTGTAATATCATATGAATGTAAAAAACAGCAAACTGTGGCATTGTCAAGCACTGAGAGTGAATACATGGCAATCTCAGAGGCCTGTAAGGAGGCTATCTACTTAAAGAATTTATTATCTGAAATTGTTGGATGTAATTATACAATTACTCTGTACAATGATAATCAGGGTGCTCAGAAATTGACAGAGAATCCTTTGTTCCATAGAAGAACAAAACATATAGATATTAGGCACCATTTTGTTAGAGAGGCTGTTGCTAATAATATTATTAAAATTATTTATCTGTCAACTTCTGAAATGCCAGCAGATCTTTTTACTAAAGGATTATGTAGTAATAAGCACAATCAATTTGTTAAACAATTAGGCATTAGATTCATTGTTTAGTGTTAATGTTAATGTTGTGTTATTGTAGTAATGTGGTAATTTTGTCAATGTCATTCTACATGTGTTTTGTTATTGGGTATATTGTAGGTGTCTAGATTATTTTGATAAGTGGAGGTGTTAAAATATTATCAAAATACTTATAGCTCCATCTAGCCGTTATATCTGACAACTAAGTTTATGTCTTTCTACGTTCTTTATGGTCGAGTCTATGATTTGTATTTGAATATTAAAACCGTCAGTCTCGTCACAACTGCTCCCGTGTTTTAATAGATCCAGCGCCTGATTCTCTCTGGTCATGTCGGATTGCCGTCTCACCGGACTATAAGAGTGAAGGAATAGCGAGTGCGCCTGCGTATTCACACACTTGTGCACTATAATATCTCCCGCGTACCTCGCTGATCCATGATGAGATTGGCCGCCGTGGCTGAAATGGGCTAGAAAGGTTTTTTTTTTACATATCATCATCATAAGCCACATGACATCCACTGCGGAACATAGGCCTCCCCTAAAGATTTCCAGGTGGATCTGTCAAAAGCGGCCTGCACCCAGAGTGTTCCTGCGACCTCCATCAAATTATCTGTCTACCTTGCAGGTGGACGTCCAACGCTGCGCTTGCGATACGTAGCCTTCATTCGAGAACTTTTTTCTCATCTGCCGCCATTTTTGCGAACTTTATGCCCTATCCACTGCAATTTTAGATTACTAATCCGCTGGTGACGATGATGGCAGATGGTATCAGGCAATTCTGGAATGAAGACCAAGAACTTGTTATAGAAACCGGGGCAGACCTTTGACGAGGTGGACCGACGACCTGTTCCACGTGGTGGGAAGAAGTTGGATGAGGTCTGCCCAAGACAGAACAACTTGGCGTGCATTAGAAGAGGCCTACACTCAGCATGGGGTGGATATACCGGGCGGAAGGGAAACGCTCTCTATACCGGAACGGTAAGAGAGAAGAACCATAACATTAACGAAAAACTATATTCATTTGCAAAGTTAAGCGATAATACTTACGATTTTAGTATTTCCGTAATTCATGCGCGCGCAATTTAAAGCGTACAAAGAACTGGGCGGCCGTCGCGCTGCGCCGGGACCGGCCCGCGGTCGTTAACCCGTCAGCTGATGTACGTGTTTCATTACGATTTTTTTGAAATATTGACCTTTTTTACCATGTTTTTCAGAATAATAGTTTGATTTATCTATCCATACGTGAAGCTGTACAGAAATTTGAGAAAATCCTACTTAAATTGTAACAATGCGATCGCGATTTTTTTAGTGCCATCACGTCAGGAATCACCAATACTATCACCTGTATTCGATTCCGAGAGCGTTTCCCTTCCACCGGTATAGGCTGAAGAAGAATCCGCTAGGCTATGTCAGTAACATTCATTCTTCTGCGGATCTCCTCATTTCTAATTTGATTGCGTAGAGAAACATCGAGAGTATTTTTATGCTCGCACGGCAAGTTGATAACACTGCATCTGATGTTATGTGGAACAGCCCAGTTAGATTATCGACAGACAAAAGACGATTACCTCTAGTCAGTCGACCAAATTCCGGCCTGCTAATACACAGGAATGCAATTCAATCTGCTAAGAAACCGAATATACACAGGCTGACCTCGGAACGCGGCACACTTACGTGGGCGACTGTGGCGGGTTTTACAACTTGTTTTTTTTATTTCATCGAATGACGAGACGAGCATGCCGTTCGCCTGATGGTAAGCGATACGAGCACCCATAAACAGTAGCAACACCATCCAGCACCTTGACTTACAAAGTATTTTGTGGCATTCCACTGCGCTCGTCATCTTAAGACATAAGATGTTAAGTCTCATTATGACCAGTAGTTACACTAGCTACAATGTCCGTCAAACCGAAACACAACAGTGCATGCGCATTGCTGCTTGGCGGTAGAAATAGACATTGCGGTGGTACCCACCCAGACAGACTCTACATATGAGACTACATAATATGAGAGACCTACCACGAGCACCCTTGTGTACGGTATCTAGGCTATACAAACACCTTCACGAGTAAAAATGGATGACAATAAAATTTCGGTCACCTGGCGACACGGCACATGATTTAATTCATAGATTAATTAGATAAGTTATATGACCTTAAGAAATACTATAAGAAAACTAGCTTTTGCCGCGGCTCCGCCCGCGTTAAAATGTTTTTCCAGTAAAAAGTCCCGCTTTATGTTTTCCCGGGATAAAAAGTGCCTATGTGTTAATCCAGGTCATGATCTACCCGTGTGCCAAATTTCATCGAAATCCATTCAGTAGTTCTTGCGTGAAAGAGGAACAGACATCCAGACATCCATACATCCAGACATTCTTACAAACTTTCGCCTTTATAATATTAGTAGGATAGTAGGATTAAAAAAAATGAAAATGAATAATAAATACTCATACATTTCTTACCAGATATTTTCAGAATACCAAATAATCTGATCAAAACAGTAACGTATAGAATAGCTATGTCGGTCCAGCTGTTGCAGGGTTCGGGTCCATATTGAATATTCAGTTTCGCTCAGCTTATATTATCGCGAGGGACTTCGATTTTGCCTTTGGAATGACTTATTTGTCCCTTCACCCTTATTTCCGCATCTGTGATTTACTTTTAATTTGTGCTAAAGTATCTTGTATGACTAATAAAATTCAGTATTTATGACAAAATAATGTGATTTTACTCCTAACATTGAAAATTATGAAACGGGCCAAATGATAGGTCTTTCGTGTACAAGAATCCAGCTAGATAGGTTTCACCGCAATATGTATTTCTGCCGCCAATGGGCGTATATAAAGGGGGGGAGGAGGTTCAAGGGTCCGGACCCCCCCCCCCTTTAGCTTACAATAAACAACGCTACGCCGTTGTCCGCTGACTAAAAAAAACAACTTGAGAGGTGTCAAGGGACACCCGAATGGAACGAAGTTGTTTTCGATTAATTAGTGAAGATATTGTAATAAAATTTTATTTCTTTTAAGTTATAATAATAATTGTATATTTCATTAAAACGTTACCACATCAATGAAAACATTTACTTCTACCTACACAATAGATATGTCATCGAATCACGATCATCACCTAAGCAAGCATTGACATTAAAATTAACATACAACTAACGACAAAAAAAAATACTCTAAAAAGCATGAATTGAAAAAAGACAATTTAAATCTTAGAGTAAGTATAACTACGTATACATACTCTAAGATTTAAATTGTCTTTTTTATTCGAATTGTAATTGTAATTCGAATGTCACTTTTACGGCCAGTTCTTTATTGTTACTAGCTAGTTTCACAGGGCAAGTATAAAAGTGTCGTGACAACTTTTCGCAAGATTTTTTTCCGTCTAGTCCCCTTTCACAACGCGCGATAAGGAACTTCGTTCCAAAAATAAATAAAATACGGTGTCATGCAAAGCAAGAACCCACGCAACTCAATTTTTTATATCATAGGACCCCCCCCCCCCCATGCCAAAGCTATAGCTACTCCCATGCGCCAAGCAGTAGTGTGCATGTTGTACTTTGTCCCGCTTTGCCATTGTAGCCAATAATTACTGAACATCTAAAATAATATGTGGGCAGACGACTTGATAAAGGTCGCAGGAACGCGCTGGATGCGGGCCGCTTTTGAGAAGTCCGTCTAGAAATCTTTGGGGGAGGCCTATGTTCAGCAGTGGACGTCGTGTGGCTGGTGATGATGATGATCTAATGTGTACTATATAAGTAGTTGTAGGTAGGTATGTCTCCCGGTAGGCAACGGCTTGGTAGTTTTTTTTTTGTTGACGCGGAGAAAGTGACTTATTACTACCGCCCAGTGTTCAAGGGGAACGACTGAGCGGTTATGTTGGGTTCACCGTGCCTTACGACCCGACGTTGAGCCGCCCGGAGAGATGGAAAACGTCGGGCGACCGCCGGGCCGAGTCCCTAACCTATGTACACAGCACGGCATACCAACTAAAACTCCGCGGTGGCCATCTTCGGCGCATTAGGGACGGCTGCGGGATTCCTCCGACTCACGTCTAAGTTGTCGTCCGCAACCGCCCCTGCGCGTACCGCTGTTGCGGTCCGTCTCCTGTTGTTGCGGGGGCTCAGAAGCCCCCGTACACCGAAGGGCGCCCTTGGCGTCAGAGGCAGCGTGAGGCACGCTGCTGTCCATCACGGGGGTCACAAAAGTTGGCTAGACTAATAGGTGGACGGCCCCTCCCGCCCCTCCCGCCCACCCGTGACCCCCGGAGGCCCCTATTAGTCGCCTTTTACGACAGGCAGGGGATACCGTGGCGGAATTCTCCAAACGCCCCCAATCCACAGGGCGGGAGACGTCGGTCAGTCGTCCACCCGACGCCTCCTACGTCTCGTCTGGCGGCGGGAGGGATCACCACTGCGCTGGCGATCCCTCTCGGCACTCTCCTTCCGCGAGAGTACCACCTCGCAGAAGTGGGCCACCGCCTGCCAGGCCTCCCGGCCGCCGACCATGGAAGCGACCACGGCCGGCAGCGAGAAGTCTTCTCCGACGACTGCTCTGAGAGCGCTGCGTTCTTCATCCCAGGCTGGGCAAAACTCCAACGTGTGTTGGGAACGCCTTGGTAGTGCCTCTGGCATTGCTTTAGTCTATGGGTGGCGGATGTTGCTTACCATCAGGCAGACCGCTTGCTCATTTGCCTACTAAGGCAATAAAAAAAAATTGTAAGATGTACTGTAAGTTCAGTTTGAGTACAGTATAATAGTGTAAAACCAATAACACGTGTCAACATCAATCCTTCCATAATAAATGCATCAAGATGACAAGTGCAGATGTCACATATTGCATGTAAAAGTTTGAGTTTTGCCACTACAAGAGTAGGCGCTCACCATCAAACGAGAGGCTTGCTCATCTAGTCAGTAAAAAAAACCGTTGGTCATAGTTTCTGTTTTAGGCGCAAATATGGCAGCAAAAACACACAGACAGGAAAAAATATTTCCACTTCAGTAAATTGAAACGGTAAAGTAGATTCTGACGCATCCCCCCTTTCCGATTTAGTGGCCAGTGCACACTCAACTTGATTGCATTTTATGAATTTCTGTTTTTATTTGTAAAGATTTTTCTGGTTTGATGAAGTGAGTCTATACTTTTTAAATTATTATACGTAAACGTTGCCTTGGTGTTAATTGTCTGTCGCATTATAAATGTTTATTTTGTAATTGTGTTAATAAATGAAACCAACTGCTCGTATTTGCCTCTGCTAACATTATGCCAAAAATCATCCAAGAATATATCCACCGCAATGTCTATTTCTACCGCTAAACAGCTGTGTGCATGCACTGTTATGTTTCGGTTTGAAGGAAATTGTAGCCAGTGTAACAGGACATAATACGACTTAACATCTTATGTCTTATGGAATGCCAAACAGTGCTTTGTATCTCAAGGTGCTGGATGATGTTGCTGCTGTTTATGGGTGGTCGTATCGCTTACCATCAGGCGAACGACATACTCTTCTCGTCATTCAATGCAATAAAAAAAAAACAAATATCATAATTTTTCTTTCTTGATTTTTTCATCATTTTGTAGTTAAGTGCGAGTATAGCGTGTACGTGAGTGTATTTCTGAGTGGAAATGTAATGTTGCCGCTGCGACGAATCCTCTTAGAGTACCTAGAGGTAGTGGCATTAGAGAGTGTAAACTTAAAGTTACTTTTTATTGTTATTTATTTTGTTCGAAACTTACGCTTCATTATTTTACATCTATGGTTAAAATAACTTTATGGAAAGTGTTATTTTCATGGAGATAATTATGTGATTTCAGTTCGTGACGCTATGTCAAAATGACCCTGTGTAACATGAATAAATTTTTATTATTATGTTATCAGACTTCATATTTAGTTTTGAGGTGTCGAATACCGTGCTGCAATGCAGTATTTGACTCATATATATGTCGGAGACAGTGACGGCCGATCTCGATACACGTAGGTTCACATAATAAAAGTCACAAATGAATTCTCTTTAACTCGCTATTTATTGTTCGTTGGTCAATTATTGCGTAATAAACTGTTCACAGAGTACAATACCACGTCAGGATTCATTATTAACTTTGGTTATTATAACACATTGCATATTGAGGCAATTACTTAATAAAACTTCGCAACTCTAAACGACTCACCTAGTAACAACACGAATTAACATAGTAACCGCTTTACTAAGCACTGACCGATATGAAAACCACCATAGTTACCACTTAGTAGTGATCTGCACCGTACTAGTTGCTTCAAATGATTTGGCACCATTTTTATACACCCAACTGTCGCTCCCACTACGAGTTCTACATACCGACTGGTTTATCGCACGATTATTATTTCATCTTACCCGACGTAATATATTCAGACACCCTCAATGAGATTAATAAAAAGGAATCTGCCGACATATATATATTTTTTTTTATTTACACACAAAACAGGTTACAGTCATAATATTTAATTAATGCTACAAATGAGGTTTTTTAACATAGTTATAACCCAAAACTTGTGTTTCACAATAAACTTATATTATAAAGGAAAAAAGGTGCTAATAACTACTGAAAAATTACTAAAAATATAATGCTATTCTATAAAATGTATACAAAAATTAACTAAATCTTAACTTAATCTGCTAAACATAATTTAATTTAATGTAACGGAGTCATTGAGGAAATTGCGGATCAGATTTTTATATGTAATTATATTGTTATTATGAAATATATCTACGGCGGGGTTTTGAATAGATAACGCGTTATATTGGCGACACATACAGACAATAGGATTAAAATAGAAAGTGTTGGAATATAAAAAGTAACACGAAATTTCTATAGATACAGCTAGAAAAAGAATTGTAAATAAGCACTACTTTAGAATTTTCCGTAACAATCTCGAAGGTATGTGAAGTCTGTCATCTCGCACTAGGCCAGCATGATAAAGACCTGAAACCTCTTAGAAGTGATTAGTAGAGAAGGTCTATATCAAATAGTTGATCAGTGGGTGTGATACGAATCAAATAGTGGGCCTCCCCTCCCGACATCCCACAAGTTTAAAGCACGCTATAGCATAAGACAAGTAATAAGTGTAAAAACTTGTAAATTCATAAAAAAATATATCAGTTTATTTTATTATACAGGACTAGTATTTAACCGACTTCCAAAAGAGGAGGAGCTTCTCAATTCGGGTGTTTGTTTTTTTTTAAATACCTTATTATTAAATATTTTTTCTGTTCTGTAATGAGTTCTGTTAATTAGAAAGTGATGTTTATATTAAATTTTTTCATCCATAATACATACTTAAACTTCAAAATGTTTAGCGCACTCCATGTTCAAACTAAAAAAGCTTCCAGTATCCAAAAACGCTGGAATCATCTGCCGTCGTTTATCGTAGTTGCAAAAACTGGACCGTTTTATAGTCTCTCTATCCATAACGAATAAATCCGCGAGGCTCACTACGACATATTGCTCCTTTTAAAACTACAGCTGATATAGATTGCTAGATTTTTTTGTAACTTTGGCTCCCTCTGACGTGTGTGTGTGTGTGTGTGTGTGTGTGTGTGTGTGTGTGTGTGTGTGTGTGTGTTTGTGTGCGCGTGCGTGTGTGTGTGTGTGCGTGTGCGTGTGCGTGTGCGTGTGCGTGTGCGTGTGCGTGTGCGTGTGCGTGTGCGTGTGCGTGTGCGTGTGCGTGTGCGTGTGCGTGTGCGTGTGCGTGTGTGTGTGTGTGTATTTTAGTGTTGATTTGGGAGTAGAAATACTAAAAGAGTAATGCATTATATAGACTGCCTTGGTGGCGTAGTTGTATTATGGTACGAATGCAATGCTGAAGTCTCGGGTTCGATCCCCGGGTTGGGCAAAGTGATATTGAGTTTTTCTATTCAGTATCAGCTCGGAGTCTGGAATTTGTGCCCAATATGGTGATAGGCTCGCCTCCTATCACATCATGGGACGGAATAACGGCGAAAAGTGGGTGCATTAGTTGCGCCTCTGACTACCCCTTCGGGGATAAATGGCGTGAGTGAGTGTGTGTGTGTGTGCATTATATATAGGGATAATCTGGAACTTAAATAATCCCAAAAAACACACCATGCCTTTATCAGCAGGGGTCAGTATTTATCATTTATAAATGGGTTAGCAGACATGCAACCGGGACAGACACTTTTTGCCACGTATGTTTCGTCCCATGTTGTGATATAAAGCGAGTCTATCGCCATATATGCACAAATAGTCTGTGCAGAAAAAAAACAAATAATCCCCACTCTTATTTAATCTCTATTCTTAGGATATTCTAACGAACATGCATTGAAAAAACCTTTGAGTAGGTATCTTTGGTTAAATAGTCTCAGGAGCAAAGCTACAAAAATTCACAAGTCTTCCAGGATTTTTAAGCTATTGCATAGCTTCTATCGCGGGCCTTGAGCGTGGAGACCGAATCCAGAAATTCCGTAACGAAAAAACCTGTCACCCCTCACTCCGACCGGCACAGCGGTGATATTTTATTTTCTACTCTTTCACAACCATGTAGAGTGTAAAATTCCATAAGTAAATTTAATATCGCAGTCTTGTAAGAATACAATATGTAAGAGGATATGAGCTGAATGTTAAACGATAAAAGGTCGAAATTACCGTGTATTTAAAAATTGTTCCAGTCAGTGAAACGTATCGATATTTTAAACGCGGCGGGATGACGTGATTCTAAGTTTGAATTTTGTTCAAAGAGGTTTTTATTTAAATAATACGGCTCTGGATACTAGTCCATTGAGCCCGTCTTTCATATTTTTTTTAGTTTTGCCATCTATCGATGAATAGCAGAACTTTTAATTACTTTTATTTTATATCTATTCAAAGAGATTATAAATATTAGAATTTATGCAATAGCTTTACCGCGGCAGTCTCCGAGTGCCACACTTCTTTTTTTTTAAGTATTTGGTATATTAGATAGTGTAAAGATAATATAATATAGACTTTAAAAAATATTAAATAAACCCAAACTTAAACTCTACTTTTAAACAAATTAAAAGCAGACAATATTAAAATAACTGAATAGCTCATAATTGGCTCACAATCATTGAACTGACAATGTCAAGATAACGAAACACAAACAACTTACACAGTCACAATGTCTAACATATTTGTTATCAATTTTTGGAATTTTACAGCGGAACAACACAAAATGTCACGAGACCTCGCTCCCGGCTCCGCTCCCATTGTTTCAGGCTTTATCAATCTAAATGACAGCGCGATTCGCAGTTTTGGCCGCCGCCCAGACTCAAAAATGTAGTTTTATTTCTCTGCACGCTGGACGGATCAACGTTTCGCGATAATCAAACGTAGTTTCGTAAGTGCTCGAAATGTTTTACTTTTCAAATTGTTGTAGACTAATACTACTAACAGACTATTAGATTTGGTATCATCGTACCAATTCGTCACGCGGTACAGTCTTCACGCCACACGATCGAACCGTACCATGCGACGTCCAGTTGTATCCAACCAAGTTTGATGGACAAGCCATCGAACCAGCCGTACCAACAATAATAATAATAATGTCCATCCAACCGTGCCCCACACGATGCGATATGGTTCGATGGCATACCGTTTTAATGGTTCGGCTGTACCAAATCACATCGTATGTGCCCACTTTAAGGGCTGATTTCACCGCTTGCTGATAAAGGTCCAGATAACTATCTGACATATAAAGTAATCTAATAAATAAATCTCCGGGTCGGGCAAAGTGATATTGGGTTTTTCTAATCAGTATCTGCCCGTCTGGAATTTCTGCCCGATATGGCGATAGGCTCGCCCCCTATCACATCATGGGACGGAATACGCACGGCAAAAAGTGGGTGCACTAGTTGCTCCTCTGCCTACCCCTTACGGGATAAAAGACGTGAGTATGCGTAATAAAAAAATCTTACATTATTAGACTTTTTTGACAAATATTTCTATGCGTTACCAGTAAAATCAAAAGTGGTAGATTCCATGGCAGATAAGTTTAGAATGGGCTATCAGGTACTTTATCAGTATGTGAGCCTGTTTCAAAACTTGTGAGTAAATTCTACTCGTCGCATATAAGCCGACCAAATACAAAAGTGACACTGTAATCAATGTTCCCAAATAAATGCTAATAAAATGACTACTATCATTAGCACTTTAATACGGTAACTGTCAATTAAAGGACATGTCCAAAAATGGGCTTAAAATTCTAACCAAGATACCTTATATATATTTGGATAGTACTCCAAAAACTAGGCCTTTGCCTATCGTATAATTTTAAAGACCACTGATTTTGAGATTTATGTAATTTTATTTCGCTTAAAAACTACACTTAATATGAACAATTTTAAAAAAGTTAGTTATAAATAGAGGGGTCTAAAAATATTTTTAACTAGCTTTTGCCCGCGGCTCCGCCCGCTTGAATGAGTTTTTCCGGTATAAAAGTCCCGTTTTAAATTTTCCCGGGATGAAAAGTAGCCTGTGTGTTAATCCAGGATATGATCTATCCGTTTGCCAAATTTCATCGAAATCCGTTCAGTAGTTTTTGCGTGAAAGAGGAACAAACATCCATACATCCAGACATCCATACATTCTTACAACCTTTCGCCTTTATAATGTTATAGTAGGATGGATCCAAAATCCTTATTGTGGCGCGTTTTTAGCCGCAGATAGATAGTGGAGACGGAAGAAAAACTCAGGGTAACTCGTGGTACGAGCTTAATTTTGCACCGCCGCGTTACACTCGGTACGGTTTGCTGATGGTATGCAACGAGTTACTGGCCTGCGGGGACTCCGACTCAGGCGGACGGCACGACGCTGATGCACGTGGCTAGCTCCGGCGGCAAATTCGGCTGGTTATATTTTGAAGCCCAGCACCCATAGATAAAGCGGACATCTGCTTTACTTGAAACTTTTGTAACAGAATCTTAGTAATATCGAATTTATTTGATAAAGAAGATAAGGAAACGCAGCCAAAGAACACGAATCCTCTTTCCATTCGCAATTCTTTTATTGCATATTACTACACTGCCCTCGTCAGCCCGAGGTTACTCTGCGTCACATTATTCCCCTAAAAGTTAATTCGAAGAAATCACCGTAATGATAATATCTCCCATTGTTTTTTATTGACAGTCTTTTTTTTATTTGTTTGCCTAACTGTATGCACTAAATTTGACTGCCTCGGTGGCGTAGTTGTATTACAGTACAACTGCAAAGCTGAGGGCTCGGGTTCGATCCCCGGGTCGGGCAAAGTGATATTGAGTTCTTCTATTCAGTAACAGCTCGGAGTCTGGAATTTGTGCACGATATGGCGATAGGCTCGCCCCCTATCACATCATGGGACGTAACGCAACGCATATGTCATAACGTGGTGTCCATTTATACTAACGAATAAGAAAATGCAAAACTAATCACGAGCTATATCTTCATAATCTAGGAATTCAAGACAATGGCACTTTAAATTAACTTCTTTCATTACCTTTTGTTGTAACAAAACTCAATTATAACTTCCATTGAAAATTAATTATAACATTTAGTACCCTTTTGTGTGTTAAATGTCTGTTATTTTCGCTAAAGTGGAAAAGGCAGTGTGGATGACATAGGGCACAAATCTTGGAGCGGAGCCAATAAACAGTGTTACTCGATGTATCGTCAGCAAAACAAAATATATTTATTTATGATAAGAATATATTCTGTCTGCTCTACATATAAATGTGAATGTTTACATATTTTAGACTGCATCGGTGGTGTAGTTGTATTACGGTACGACCGCAGTGCTGAGGTCTGTGGTTCGATCCCCGGAGCGGGTAAAGTGATATTTGAGTTTTTTCTACTGAGTATCAGCTCGGAGTCTGGAATCAGTGTCCGATATGGCGATAGGCTCGCCCCCTATCACTTTATGGGATGGAATACGAAGGGCGAACAGTGAGTGCACTAGTTTTACATCTGCCTACCCCTTCGGGAATAAAAGACGTGAGTGCGTATATGTGTTTGTATGTTTAAGTGTTGCAAGGTGGACAGACGACTTCGTAAAGGTCTCAGGAACGCTGAAGACTTCTAACAGGTAGGTCTGGAAATCTTTAGGAGGGTTATATTCTGCAGTGGACTACATAAGAATGATGACGAAGATGGCTGAAAATTAACATAAAGATAGGCAGAGTCCTCGGTTAAATACCCCATTTTTGACCCCAGAACCTACACCGTGATTTTTCTAAGACTTTCAAAGCTGGAACGCTAGGAAATGTATGTAATAATACAATGTTTAAGCGTGAAACGTCTTTAATTTCCTTAGTACTTCATGTCAAAAGAACCTAAGCCATTAATCCCATTGCTGCCGAGATCTAATTAGATAGCATAATAGATTCGTTAAGACAATACAAGATGTATGCGCTTAGAATGGGTGTTACATTAGCTTCGCTTGACTGCCTCGGTGGCGTAGTTGTATTGCGTACGCCTTACGAAAACGATTTGCGCGCTGAGGTCTTGGGTTCGAATCCCGGGTCGGGCCAAAAAACTTTGTAACTGGGTTTTTCCATCTTAAAAAAATTACTCAGTCGCAGCTCGGAGTCAGGAAGTTGGCGGTGAGACACTCCCGTGCCTCGATAAGCACGTAAAGCCGTTGGTCCTGCGCCTGATCTCTCTCCGGTCATGTCGGATTGCCGACTCACCGGACTATGAGAGCGAAAGAATAGCGAGTGCACCTGTGTATTGCGCACACACTTGTGCACTATATATCTCATGCGTACTTGGCTGATCTCCGTTGAGATTGGCCGCCGTGGCCGAAACTGGCTAGGAGGATTTCATTTGGAATACCTATATGTAATTCCCGCTTTGCTCCCTTAGATCAAAATTTGGTATTTGCTCGCCTCCTCGGTTGAAAGCTGGAACGTCTATTACTTTAAATATGCTTGCGTTTCTATCACAGTAAGGGTAGACACCGAAACAAATGTATGCATGACATATGAGGTACATGCTATGTGACGAAATATTTAATCCATCATAATTTGGCCACTTTCTTCATTTATAGTTACAGCCAACAAGACCGTTACTTTTACTTAATTTATTCCGATTTTTGTGGCAACTCTTACATTAACGACGATTGTGCTGTGGCAAATCTGAACTTTAGCTTTTATTCTTATAGTTTATGGAGAAACTTGCTGAGAATAGAAAACCTTTGTTAATTTATGACTGACGCATACAAGTTTATTGCTAAGGCAGCCAATTTTAAATTCTAGATTTTTCTGCTAACGGTACAACATTTTAACATTCCTTTTATGATTTAATAGGTGCAATATCAACATTTTTGGACTAATTAACGAATTTCACTGTACGCTCCTTCAGATTTAGTAATAAATTTAATCTTGTGGGTTTCTTACTACACATGTGTGCATTACCTACCGTTAAACAAATTTGTAAATAGTAAGCAATCTTGTATTGTTGGGTTAATGGATATTTGGTTTAATATAAAATAGGATGGGGTTGTTTTTGGTTTTTAAGGAAAATAAAATGACATAAATCTCAAAATCGGAAGACTTTAAAATTCTACATTTATTGCAAAGGCCTAGTTTCGGAGTACCATACAAATACATGTAAAGTATCTTGAATAGAATTTTCAGCCCGTTTTAGGACATGCCCTTTACCCGACTTAGGAATTGAGTACAAGACCTCTCGTTTCCCAGCTCCTACAAGACTAAGATGACACGAAAACCATTTTTTTTAATATTAAACAACCTTGTAACGTAAAATAAACATTTAGAAACAAAAAATACCGTGTTTTTAATTTGAATTTCGTAAAACAAACATTTAAAAACAAAATTACCGGGTTCTTAATTTGAATTTCGTAAAATAAACATAAAAAAACAAAATACCATGTTATTAATTCGAATTTCGAACAAGCTGTTATCTGGCGCGTGCATGGTTAACGCGGGATTATTCGTTTTGGCCACTCATTTGCATACTCTATCGTTGAATTTTAACACAATTTATTCGATAATAGTATGCAAGCTTTGCGTCAAATTGCTCGACATGACACGCATCATCGATCGATTTCTGCGTAATGGCTTACTCAAGTTTAGAAACTATTACAGATACAAAGTACAAACTAAGGATATATTGCAGTCGAACATAGTGTGGGTTCTTTATTAACTCTATCTTTCATCTGACGACCAACTGAAGAAACGCCATCTTGCAAGCGATTCACATGATAGGTTAGCCCAGTCTTCATATTTGAATTATTCGTTCTCTATATGGCGATAAACTCCCCCTATTACATCATAGGACGGATCACAGGTACACATTATAGTACACATCATTAGGTACACTAATTATATCTCTTTCTTCACCGTTGAGGATATAAGGCTTCCGTTTATCTATACATTGACCGACCTGTGAATCGAACGCAGAACCTCATAATTCTCAGTCCAAGTACCCGAGACCAATTCGCGAATAACGTCATCATCATAATTATACGCAAATAAAAATTAATAAATGACCGTCATGAGTTTAAACGTGTATTGCGTTATACATTGATTTTCATAATGGAACATGGTTGATGGCCAGCGCAATAAGCTCGGGCGTGTAACATAACTCGCGTGGGTCCAAGTTACGAGCGTAGAGGGCTACCCAATTTTACATACATACATCATACGTTATTCCTCTTTTAAGGGAAGCCAGAGGTGTAAAAGGCACGCATTTCGCTAGCTATGTTAGGTCCTACATAGTAAGCGCATTTTGTCATTTACCAGGCATATTTCTAAACTCCCTAGAGAATCTCAATGTCACTTTTCCTGACCTGGGATTCAAACGTAACGACACAAGGCGATAGTCTTACTACGCAAAATAAATACTGCAATCAATTTTACTACAGAATAAGTGGGTGACCAAGGGCATAAAGACCACGGTAGATCATGTTATAAAGCGTTATATGCTCAAAAGAATTATGTTTAAAGTCAATTTATGTGCTCCAAGATAACTGGCATAATAATGGCGCTACGAGACTATCCTGCCCTCACACCCACCACTGCAACTCCTGTAAGCTAGCATCGGCAGTGGAACGCATTTAATGACACCAAGCGGTGAAGCTCGTTGAATCTCTGGGAGCACTAATTAGTCTTAACCCGCAACGAAGTTAATCAAATAGGATTATGGCGCTAATAAAAATTAAATTCGATTTTTTTACATTTATGAAGGTAATAAAGGTTTACTGACATCCATAATAAATATGTAACTGAATAAAAATAATCAAGTCACTCGTCTAGTACGAACATAATAATATATCCGTCTCAGGATGTGATAGTAAGTAAACTCATCCCCATATCAGATATATCCATCGGATAATTTCAAAGGCAAATTTAGGTATGTGTTTCATAATTTAAATCTCACACAAACTTTGTTATCTTACATGGGAATCGAACCAAAACATCAAAGTCACAGTTTACTATTCCACCAATCAAATCATAAATCGTTATAATTTGCAAAAGATAATCCGTTTTCGCCTAACAACTTGGTCCACAACAATAGTCTCTCATTTTAGTAATCATTATGGATTTCCGTAACTAAATCGCTTCGTATCACGAGAGAGACACATTACGGACAAATTGTGGCCTTTTATGGAATTTTGATGATTTAAGTAATATTACTAATGTGCCACTTCATTTGACTGGGTTTTGCACGCGATTCCACTTGAAAGAGTATATATCGACGGTTCCGTAGAACAAAGTCGTATATGCAAAATGAAGCTTTTCAGTAGAGCGCCTTGAAAGTCTAAGTTAATTGTGAAAATCACAAGTTATAGTGAACAAAACATTATATTCTATAGGGTTCAGTAACAACTTTGAACTTAATATGTGAAAATAGCACTAATTCGCACATGAATACAAACAAACGACTTTCAAAGCGCTCTACTGAAAAGCTAACATTTTGCATATACGACTTTGTTCTACGGAACCGTCGATATGAGAAATTTTCTAGGTATGACGGTATCTAACTTCAATTGCCTAGTTAATATTTGTTTATACGATAAAAAATAATATTACTACCTACTGCTCTAGGTAGGATTCTTACAATGAAGAAAAACACATCCGAATTCAAACAAAGCCTTGAGCATTGGCAATTATCTCGGAAACTTTCTCCTGCTAATCGTCAAGGGTTAACTCTTGCCGTTTCGAAGTTTTCACATTTACAGAAATAATTACATACCCCCGAACCTCCCCATGGGGGGCTTGAATGCCAACCTTTCTATTTACCTGTCGGCCGTCTCTTATTGAAAAACTTTTAGACGCATTGCTTTGAATTTTGTTGTTGCTTCTATGCTTAATAAAAATACTCTAAATGAGAGGTTTTTTTCAACCATGTCATTGGTAATAAAAAAAAGATTTTCTCATTAACAGATTTTAGTCTAAATGTCACCTCAGTGGTAGAAATAGACATTACCATGGTACCTATCAATGATACTCGAAACAATTTGGTTTCTTTTCGCAACTTAATTCCGGACCAATTGTAATGGTATAAAAATTAAATTAAAATTTAAATAACCCCCGACACAAAAAAGCTATAAAAAGTAAAATAATAATAGTGTCTTTGTCGTTTAAGTACCTAGTAATATTTTGACCCAACCGTCGTCGCGTCGAGGGACCGCTAAAGAAGTATTTTCATCTCCCTGGTCCGGAGTTCGGTCCCCCGACGTGAGGACGCTTGTGTCAAAATATTACTAGGTACTTAAACGACAAAGACACTATTATTATTTTACTTTTTATAGCTTTTTTGTGTCGGGGGTTATTTAAATTTTAATTTAATTTTTATTTGAAACTTTTTAAATTACTTTATTCTCCATCCTGGGGCCTTGATAATCAACTATCTATCACCTACTCGTTAAGCCCATCCTTATGAGCCCAAACACACTATATCTGCTATAAGTTGCTAAGGAGTTGGGTATCCCGCAGACTACTTGATGCCGCAACATCAGCGCATGTTTACAAATATATTGAATGTCACAGTACACCAAATTTAAAGTCAATCGGATTTTTTAAGTTGCAAATGAGCTGATAATCCTCAAACGCCTGAACAGATCTTCATAAATTATAGCCAAGAACCATTGCAGTCACATCAGCTTTCAAACAAAAAAAACCGCGTCCAAATCGGTCCATTCGTTTGAGAGCTACGATGCCACAGACAGACATACAGATACACAGATACACAGATACACAGATACACACCCTAAACTTATAACACCCCTCTTTTTTGTCGGGGGTTAAAAATTATTCGTAGACGTTCCGGAACAAACTTAATCGTTACCGTCAAGGAAATCAGGACTCAAGATCTCCAAGATTTAGAGCCGTAATAGACGCAACTCAATTTCGCTCTGAAGTACGATATCAGCTGAGACACTGTCAAATTAAAGTCAGCATCTTCGCTATTTAATAAACCTATTCTAATAACCTAGAAATGTCTATTGCTACCGCCAAGCAGCAGTGTGCATGCAGTGTTGTGTTTCGGTTTGAAGAACATTGTAGCCAGTGTAACTACAGGGCATAATGAGACTCAACATCTTATGACTCAGAATGACGAGCGCAGTGGCATGCCACACAGTACTTTGTTACTCAAGGTGTTGGATGGTGTTTCTGCCGTGCGTATGGGTGGTCGTATCACTTACCATCAGGAGAACGGCATGCTCTTTTCAGCATTCAATGCCATAAAAAAATATTAAATAAACCCATATCAACATCTCAAGATACAATATGTGACTGACAACTAAGTTTTGTTTGTGTAAGTGCGCTTACTCAATTGAGTACAAGCTCTTAAATGACAGCTTAAGCTTGATTTATTCGATAGTTTAATACATACATTAAATGTCTACTTGAAATGTAACTCAAATGTGAGATTGTTTTATTAATACCGACCTTAAAGCTCAGAATAGGCTCATTCTTATAGACTACAGTCAAGTGAACGCTACATATCTTTCCCCCCATTCTTTATGGGGTTCACCAGTCCATTACATTTACACTGACGTGCGACCAAATACTAGGAAACGCCGTTAAAGTAATAAAAAACAAGTTCTTTACCAAACTTTAGGGCGAAGCCACAAATAAGGTCCGCGCTCTTGAAAACGGATGTTTTTCGTTTTGCCCGATTTCACCGTATCATGAAAATGCAATTTAATGCCAAAGTGAACGTGCCTTTACATTTGGTATTGCGCGAAAAGTTAACATTTCCGTTTCGAATGGATACACTAAAACTGGCCTGCGAAGTTACTCGAATAAATTTCACATTCCAATGGAGAAAGGGTAAGACAGGGTTTTTGTTTATTTATAATGAAGGATGTTTAAATAGTTAACACGAAGTTACTGGTCGTAGGTCCTCATATGTGAGAGTCCGTCTGGGTGGGTACCACCGCAATGTCTATTTCTACCGCCAAGCAGCAGTGTTCAAGCACTGTTGTGTTTCGGTTTGAAGGACATTGTAGCCAGTGTAACTACTGGACATAATGAGACTTAACATTTTATGCCTCAGGATGACGAGCTCAGTGGAATGCCACACAGTACTTTGTAACTCAAGGTGCTGCATGGTGTTGCTACTGTTTATGGGCGGTCGTATCGCTTACGATCAGGAGAACGGCATGCTCGTCTCGTCATTCAATGCCATAAAAAGCTACTTATTCTAAGGTAACAAGAGTTTTCGAGTACTTGGATGTTTTCTATCATGTCTTATCCTTTCGTATAATCGTCCTTTATCTGTTAACTGCACAATAATTTTAGCCATTTTGAATACTAACTTATTTAACCAAGTTTCACGTATCACCATTCACCACGTAGTCAGATTCATTGACGTAAAACCGTTAAGACCGTGGCTTTAAAGTCCAATTTCGTATTTGAGTTACGTTAATAATACACATGAAGATTACGATTGGAATACCTATCGCTCTCGGTGGCGTAGTTGTATCACGCGGTACGACTATAGCGCTGAAGTCTCGGGTTCGAATCCCGGGTCGGATAAAGTGATATTGGGTTTTCCTACACAGTATCAGTCTGGAGTCTGGAAATATAGCCGGTAACTGGCAATAGGACCGCCCTCTGTTATATGTGTTAGGATATAGCTGATGAAATGTGGGTGTGTTACACTGATGGACGGCAGCGTGGCGGTTACGCCTCACGCTGCCATTGACGCCGAGGGCGTCCTTCAGTGTGCGGAGGATTCTGAGCCCCACCAACAACAGGAGACGGACCGCAATAGCGGTACGCGCAGGGGCAGTTGCAGACGACAACTTAGACGTGAGTCTGAGGAAGCCCGCACCCATCCCTAATGCGCCGAAGATGGCCACCGCGGAGTTTTGGTTGGTATGCCGTGCGGTGTACATAGGTTAGGGACTCGGCCCTGCGGTCGCCCGACGTTTTCCATCTCTCCGGGCGGCTCAACGTCGGGTCGTAAGGCACGGTGAACCCAACATAACCGCTCAGTCGTTCCCCTTGAACACTGGGCGGTAGTAATAATTCACTTTCTCCGCGTAAAAAAAAAAACTTCTGCCTACCCCTGCAAATGGAAAAGACAGATGCTACGTATTTATGTCGATACGACGAAAATATGTATTCGACAAACCGTGGCACAATTATACCTTAACCATCCTCTAGGGATTACATGCGCAATTATATAACAGTAAATGGGTTCTCAAACAAAATTGCATATATCTAGTTGAAAAGACCATCTTGAAACCCAGAAGAGGTCAAAATCCAATAAAGTTTTAACAAGATACTGGAATTTAAAGACGTAGTTGATATCAACCAAACGTAGCGTTATGGGAAACATTTTTGGCAAAATAAGATACTCAGTCGCATAAATACTCAGAAGCGGGAAGTTTCATGTCTTTTCATGAAGTAAATTGAACATAACCTACTAAGAGATAAAGGTTACGTTGTTAGATATGTAGACTGCTTTGGTGGCAGTTGTATTAAGGTATGACTGCAGTGCTCAGATCTCAGGTTCGATTCCCAAGTCGGGCAAAGTGATATTAGGTTTTTCACTCAGTATCATCCCGGAGTCTGGAAATATACCCGGTAATGGCAATAGGTCCGGCCCCATTAACATGGGACTTAACATAGGTGGCGAAATGTGGGTATGATACACGTCTGCCTACCCCTGAAAAGGGTAAGAGGCGTGATGCTATGTATTATATTTTATTAATATTGTCGACTTGGTAATAGTAGCAGGAACACGCTATATACAGGAGTCTTTTGACAGGTCTGGCTGGAAATCAGTGTGTGAGTGATCTATGATCAGCAGTGGCTTTCATGTGGCTGATGATGATGAAAAAAATTGTCGTGCACCACAGCCTAGTTGGGGATGGAACGGTTTGCTGGGACGAATGTCCGCAGGTTCAAAACTCGAAATACAATTCTGACTTTTCGTTACGTATGTATTGTTTATCAACTATCGCTTGATTCAACGGCGAAAAGAAACATAGTATGTAAAGCTGTGATTCCGTAGGACGCGGCAGACGGCAGACGGCAGGACGTCACTTGCCGCGCGTCATTTGCCGTCGTGTGCGAATCTGTCTACTGCGTAGTAGGGCCGTCTGTCGTCGCGTCGCATGCTGTTGCCGTCTGCCGTGTGCCGCATTCTGCGGAATCACAGCTTTAGTCTACCCGCACTAGGCCAACGTGATAGAGTAAGGCTTAAACCCTCTCAGTACCTAGTAGAAGAGCTGTAAAAAAATGTATGAGAATGACGTCTCCGATCGACAAGTCTGTCGCTAGGATATGTTATACCCATTCTTTTTTTGTTATTTACTGGCGTTGACGGTTATGTAAAGACATCTTGACTACAGGCCAAGATCCCTATATAATATAGGGCTGGATTTTGTTTTCTTATTTTTATTGATTCCGAATGTCGAGACGAGCATGCCGCTCGCCTGATAGTAAGCGATAGGACCGCCCATAAAAAGTAGCAACACCATACAGAACTTTTAATTATAAAGTACTGCGTGACACTCCACTGCGCTCGTCATCCTGAGACATAAGATGTTAAGTCTCATAATGCCCAGTAATAGCGTTGGCGTCAATGTCCTTCAAACCGGAACACAACAGTACATATCACAACACAATGCTATTTGGCGGTTGAAATAGACGCTGCGGTGGTACCTGCCCAGACAATCCTTCGCATACGAGAGACCTACCAACAGTAAACGAAGTAGGTATTATTAACTACATCGTCTACAGAACGAATCGCCTTCAAACTCAAAAACAAATATTGCACTCTTCTTATTGGTGGCAATATAAACTACGAAACTCCTCACAAGCAGAATCTATTTTCATTAAATAAAAAATATGATATGGATATGCTTTAAAAAGATCTACCTTCTTTAATAAATGTTATAAACTAGAGTCACAGGAGATAAATTTCAAGAAAGATAGTGAATTATATACACGAGTGAAATCTGTTGCAAAACTTGGCCTGAGCAGTCGCGCTTGAGGCGCTTCCGGAGCGCATCTGAGTCCAGCGGCACGCGAAATCAAATCTCACTGCGTTTGTGCATTATGTTGTACTAGCTTTTGCTTACGGCTTCGATTACGGAAAGTTTTCCCGGAATAAAAGACTTTATAAATATTTTCCCCGGATAAAACAAAGCCTAAAATTTCCGGGGTCTCAAACTATTTTCATACCAAATTTCATCGAAATCCGTTAGGTACTTTTTGAGTTTATCGCGTACAGAGTGGGCGAGTCACTAAGTACTACTACGTATTAGTCTTGCAAAAGCGATACAAAAGCGCAATAGCATCACTACTGTATCCATACGAATGCACGCTTTACAACTGTGGCATTCGTATTGATTCCTGTATCAAAGTTGCATCAGTACCTACTGCTGCGCGATTGCATCGCGTCTGTATCGCTACTGATGCGCGACAGCATCACGTAATGATACAGGATCTTGGACGTCGAAAATTCAATTACCAGCTGTTTGCCTCACCACTGCATAGCTGTAAAAAGTCGTCTCGGGTGACTTCCCTAAGGATCTGCTTTATCATCTCAAAAGCGGCGATCACTATGATAATGAAACAGGCTGTCAAAATGAAGGTGAGCAAGTTCAAAACCCATCCTCTGACGTTACATACATAGTTAAGTATGTATTGTCAATTATCGCTCGATATAACGGTGAAGGATAAACATAAAGACGTAGTCTGCATACTTAGAATGGGAATACTTACATAAAAATTTCGAAGGTATGTGAAGTCTGCCAACCCGCACTAGACCAGCGTGGTGTAAGGCCTAAACCCTCTCAGTAGTAGAGAAAGCACGTCCCTGGCAGTTAACTGGTATTATTAATCAAAACTCAATACAACAAATCGATAGTTCAATAGAAAGCTAAAAGGCCAATTGTTAATTAACCGATTCGTTAACAGCATATTAATTAAATGCTCTTATGCAGGTGACCTAATTTTCTTGGTTGGCTGGCTCCTTGCCCCAAATCTAGCTCTATGTTTGCAGTTAACTTTACGCTGCACGACTCGTTGTTATAATAATTTATTTACGCTTGTTTTTAGTAAATTTTATGAATATAATAATACTATGACCAAGATATTTCGCCTGAGATGTACCTACTTAGTGAACAATATATTTTAGTAAACAGTATTTTGTGCAAATAAACGATTATAATTATTTATAATAATTAAAACTTTTATTTGCACCTCGTTCCAACAAACAATGGAAAACTCTTGTCTTAGTTACCATGAATTTTTTTTTGTTAATGGCCCTACTGCCAGTAGCCTGACACGAGTCGGCTTTTCTGGCCACACCGGTCTTTAGGGTGAACGCAGAAGGCACTCGCAACCCTTTGAATTAAGTGACCATGCTGAGGGCAACCCACAAACGGGTTACGAACCTCGGCTCAGGACGGCCACTGAGAGAGGATGAGATATCAACGATTAGGGAAAGATTGGTTTTTAGGCCTAATCCTATTAGATTGTGTTGTCATCGGCACGTGGGCTGGAACTGCAAGGGAGGTCGGGGGGGCGACGGGGAACGCGGCGAGGTCCTCGACGGCGAGGACGGAACTGCGGTCTTGTGGAGTGTTGGAGTTTCAAGAACTCGTTCTTACGGCGGATGGCCAGAGTGATTTCGTCCTCTAGATCGGTTAATACGGAACGCGGCCGTCTCCATTTGGCGCGGTCGAATGGAGAGGACCATGAAGTTGTGAAACTTTCGCCTGCGGAAATTGACCCACCATGTTGGGCGCCATTAGCAAATCCCATGCGCTTGCGCATAGTATACGTTTTAATATGCGATACTAGTCAACAGGAGTTGCTCGGTTGAGGACACGATATCCGTGCAAATTTTCTCTCAGCATTATACGCGGTCAAGTGTTTTCACTTCGTTACTTTACCTTGTAAATGACAGTCGCTGGCAAGTAATACACCTTTAAAAACGTTTTTAAATGCAAATTCAAACGCTGCCACGAAAGATTACCTCAGAACAAATAACGAAAGAGCCACTCAAAGTTGAACCCTAAAAGTCCAAAGATTTTTAATGCCTAGTAGTCCCAAATAAACATAAAGGTCTGGTCACACTGAGATTTCGGATGAAAATTGTCGCAAAGGGCCTTTTGCGCTAATTAAATTCCTCTTCGTTAGTATTTTTGCGTTAAAAAGTAAAACGATGGAGTTTTCACACGGGTTTATCTCGTGTAAAAGCTTTTACGTATACTTTATGGTCTTGTATAAAAAATTAAGGCAGCCGAGGAAAAGTACTATAAATTTGATTTGTGTACGCGTGCTTGGTCTTGGGTGGTTATTATAACCAGATACTTGTAATTTAAAATGAACCGCCATTTTAACGAACTCAAAGGAGGAATCTCTCAATTGGAGATTTTTTTATCTTTTTTTATGTATTTATACTGACTTCTCGGAGATTTTTTAGTCGTATTTGTCTGATTTTTGTATAGCCGAATAGAAGAAGCTTTAATGATGGTATCACTGAAAATATTTTATTTTTATACATTTCGGAGTTGGATGATGGATGTATGGGCGAAGGTGGTATTTCCATGTTTTAGACTTCGTCATGATTTAAGCTTTCAATAATAATTAAAAGCTGGTTTTTCTCATATAAACATAACATATTTCGTCTGAACAACAATACAGAGTAATAACAACGTTCTGTTGAGCTAGCCAACTAAACTTCGAATGCCCTGAAGCGCGTCTGCACTCTCATTATAAAGGTTCGCTCCCCTCTACATAATTTCATACTACTTGATTCATTGAAGTCAACAGTAATACAATATTCATAAATAAAAATAGTCAAATCAACAACTTATTTTACAAATTCAAATTAATCTGCAACATTGTGTATTTTAAATCTCACTGTGCAATATTGAAATACTGGTAATTAGCTAGCATCCTATTTTATAGTATTTTAGTCACTCCGACATACAGTTCAAAGACAGTTGATTATTTTATGTCTACGTTAGCCATATATCCCACATCATTATTGTAATTTCAGTTATAGCATCAAGAACCGTGGCGGATCCAGATTTGTGTCCTTTATGTTTAAATCCAAATGTTCTCGCAATTTCCCACTGGAGCTAACTCTTTGGAAAATCTCTGTTATCCTTTCTGAATCTTCTCTCCATCCTTTGTATATTCTTTGTTTCTTACTCTAGATTAACTAAACCCTACCATGTGATAGGCTCTAAGTTTCGGCGCATGACTCATTCAGGCATGTTGTAAAAGATTTGGCTTAGATTTTACTTCCGCCTGTCTGTCATTCCCTTCTGGAGCTTAAAGTCCTTGGGAAAGCTGGTGAAGGAGTTCTGAGGTAACAAACATTAAAAAAGAACACTACAAATTGAGAGTCTCTTCCTTTTCTTGAGACGGTTAATACACACCCAAAGGTTGTTCAACTTGAGAATCCAACGCAGCGTACATGACACTCTCCCAATCTAATATAATTTAGTGCAAAAGGATAAAGTTTCCTTCAATAAAATCACCCGTTAAGTAGTTAATACTAGTACAATAGTTTTTCTTTTATAGGCTCGACAAATTCATCTGATTGGAAACGGAATCCACACAGAACTAACGAGAGATGATTAGCTCTCACCAGTCGTCACAGTTATGCCGGCCTGTTTGAAACCGGGTCTACATGGGCTGATTCAAAAAAACGGAACACGCTTATGTCAGCCATATCGAGGGTGTATGGTGGTCGCTGTTTGGACAGATATAAATATCCTAACATCAGCAGTAATCATTATAAAACGGTTACTTACAATTAGTTTCTTTATTCTAAGGCAAACTTGTACCGACAATTGGAACTAATCAAAACTCTACTAATGTGCTTTGAACATGCAACATAATGAAACAAAGAAATCAAATAAAAGTGTTAACTGCTAAAACTGCTCCGCGAAGTAATAAATTTGAATGAAATTAATTTAAGAGCTCAAGGCTAAGTGAAAAGCACGACACACAGGATTTACAAACGTAATCCAAATTAATACCAAGCTTTATGTGTTTCAGCTTTAGTATAAAAACATTTTTTTAATTAATTTAAATGGTTAGATTTGTTTTTGTTTGTGCATGGGATATTCTTAAGCCAATGATTTTTATTGTAATAATTACTAACGCGTAAACGGAGTCAACTTGTGGCATCAGACACAAGATACAAAATGGCGTCAACGCCAGACGATATTGACTTACCAAAACACGCACGATACAAAATGGCGTCAAGGATGACGGCGATTTTTGGATTAACTGTTGAAGTTTATAGTTCACCTTTCGTTGTTTACAGAATTTACTACTTTCAATTTCAGTTGTAAGTTTTCCTAAAACAAATCTGCAAATATTTTGGTTTCAAACTATGAAATTTATACATTCTTCAAGTATATTCCTAATCAACAATTGATTACTTTACGATTGCTTGACAATGATACAAATCCTATCCTACTAATATTATAAAGGCGAAAGTTTGTAAGAATGTCTGGATGTATGGATGTATGGATGTTTGGATGTTTGTTCCTCTTTCACGAAAAAACTACTGAACGGATTTCGATGAAATTTAGCACACGGGTAGATCGTGTCCTGGATTAACACATAGGCTACTTTTTATCCCGGGTAAACATAAAGTGGGACTTTTATCCCGGAAAAACTTTTTAAAGCGGGCGGAGCCGCGGGCAAAAGCTAGTATGATATAAAATATTATTTTCTATAATCAGAAAGATTGTACAGGTATTTCAAATGACCTACAATATACATCAAAATATTATATTCGATGATCTTCAACTTTCTTAAACATCCATAATGCTAGAAAAATATTTAATGCCGACTTAAAGATTTATAAATAAAGACAAATAGGGCTATTTGTGTCTTCGGAAATCTCTGACCTTACAAAAGGAAACAGGTTTACACTTCAGTGTTTTCTATGGGCACTGCAATATGTCGCCATTGGACCAGGTAAGTGGAATGGCTTCCAGATATTGTCAACTGATGAAAGATGATTACTGCCCTTTGCTAGTCGCCACAATTATGGCCTTTATAAACCGTTTTTTCCGACTGCCTCGGTGGTGTAGTTGTATTATGGTACGACTACAATGAGGTCTCGGGTTCGATACTGGGTCGGGCAAAGTGATATTGAGTTTTTCTATTCAATATCAGCTCGGAATCTGGAGTTTGTGCCCGACATGGCGATAGGCTCGCCCCCTATCACATCATGGGACGGAATAACGGCGAAAAGTGGGTGCACTAGTTGCGCCTCTGCCTACCCCTTCGGGGATAATAGGCGTTATATTTAATCCTCCTAGCCAGTTTCGGCCACGGCGGCCAATCTCAACGGAGATCGGCCAGATACGCAGGAGATATTATAGTGCACAAGTGTGTGCGCAATACACAGGTGCACTCGCTATTCCTTCACTTTCATAGTCCGGTGAGACGGCAATCCGACATGACCGGAGAGAGATCAGGCGCAGGACCAACGGCTTTACGTGTTTGCCGAGGCACGGGGGTATCACACCGCCAACTTCCTGACTCCGAGCTGCGACTGAGTAATTTTTCAAGATGGAAAAACCCAGTCACAAAGTTTTTTAGCCCGACCCGGGATTCGAACCCAGGACCTCAGCGCGCAAATCGTACTCGTAACGCGTACGCAATACAACTACGCCACCGAGGCAGTCATAGATATTTATGCTGCTGACTATACAGTCACCCACATAAGCTGAATAAATTCAAAACTTTGAAACGTCTATACGCTTTTCTTTTATTACCAAAGTTCGTTTTTCTTCACTGGCATAAAATTTAAAGCATTTACTTTACTTCACACCGAGAAAAAAAATCTCAAGCTTAACGTGTAAAAGCGATTTGAAGTTTTAAGTTTGTTCAGATACTTTTGTGGCTAACTGTACTTGTAAAATGAACTAATTAGTATTGTGTTAACTAATCTTACAACAGACACGCCAACAGGAAATTCAAAGAGAATTATTATGGGAAGTAATACGTTTAATTAGTACTAGTTACCTATAGAATTCTGAGCGTAATTAATGTTGCTTAAATGAAACTTATTACTCAACGTGTAATGCTTTCTTGAATGTGAAACAAATATAATAAACCTACTATATTATTATTTTGCAGCTTTTGCTCGTGGGTCCGCTCGCGTATATAAGTTTTTGCGGGATAAATACATACGTCCTTCCCAGGATCTCGAATTATTTCCATACAAAGTTTCATCGAAATCGATTCAATAGTTCTAGAGTTCAAGGTTCGATACTTCATAAAAAAAAAGTTATGAAGAGGTATATTCATAACATTTGTACAGACAATATATCAACTACGTGTTGGTCACCGCTGCACCCGTGTAAATTGTATCTTAATAATAATCCCACCAAGTACTTTTGGTGATGACAAATATTTTTAAAATAAATTTGGAACGCATATAAAATCTGATGAAACATAATTATAAGCTCCCTTTCTTCTCAAAGGAATGCATGTTGAGAACTTCAAACCAGAAAATTATTTCCACTCGAACTGCGAGCAAAGTCTAAATATAAAAGAAACAGCAAGTGCGAGATGATAATATAAATAAAACCTAGGTACTATTTCATCATCATCATCAGCCTTTATCAGTCAACTGCTGGACATAGGCCTCCCCTAATGAGCGCCATAGCGCCCTGTTTTCAGCTTGCCGCATCTAGCATCTGCCTGCAGTCTTTCGCAGATCGTCATCCCACCTGGCTGGAGGGCGTCCTACACTACGTCTGCCCAGTCGCGGTCTCCACTCAAGAACACGTTTTAAATCAATCGTTTTTACTATTTGAATATTATAAAATGAACACATTTTGGAAATATTTTTTTTATTTATAATAGAGCCTCTGGTCGCAGCTATACCTGGGTGTAAGTATATCCAGAATAACTAATTAAATCATTAATTTCAATCATCATCATCAGCCACATGACGTCCACTGCTTAACATAGGCCTCCCCCAAAGATTTCCAGATGGACCTGTCAAAAGCACCCGGCGTCCAGCGTGTTCCTGCGATCTTCATCAAGTCGTCTGTCATCACTGGAGACCTTTTTTGCCTCGTGTACCGTCAGTTCTTCGAATTATGTACCCTGCCCATTGTCACTTCAATAATTAATTTCAATACACACACATAGAGATATTCTTATTTCTTCTCTTATTTCCATCCATTGCCTGGAGGGATGAGATTGCTAATCGTACCATCTCTACCTTTATTATTATTAGTACAATATCTTTTGGTGTGTAATAAGCTTGTAAATAAAAAAATAAAATAATACATACATAAACATTCACGCGTTTCATCCCCGAAGGGGTAGGCACAGGCGCAACTAATGCATCCACATTTGGCCGTGCTTTTTTCGCTCCATGATGTAATAAGGGACATGCCTATCGTCATATCGGGCAATTCCAGACGCCAAGCTGTTATTGAGTAGAAAACCCAATATCACTTTGCCCGACCCGGAGACCAAAGCACTGCGGTTGTACCATAATACAATTACGCCACCGAGGCAGTCAAAACTAATAAAGAAAATAATAAAAAACACACAGTCAACGATACTATAGACTGAGTTTACTGCAATATGTTGATTAGAAGATTTATAAAACTATATCTATTCAACGGATTTTGGGTTTGCTTCTAACAAACATCAAAACTCCAAACCAACCCAACATAACCTAAAAACTACGATAAAAATCACAAAACCACAATCCATAGCCATATTATACGCAGAATCACTTAAAAAGAATTCACAAGTACGAACCATTCGTTTTATTATTTCTTGGGGGAGTTTAAACGAGCTTCAGTGGATCTAGGCTCTTATTTACCGCTTCCTTGCGATGTCTCAAGCAATGGACGTTCTTTGTACTTTCAAAGATTTCTTTGTAATGCGAACGGTTATGAAGCCTGTCTTCTTTCGAAGCATATATTCTTTTAAATCTAAGTTAAGCGTCGGTTTAGTGGTAATATTAATGCGAAGTTTGTATGTTTTTAAGTAAACGTAAAACTTAACGCATTTCAATGAAACGTATACAAATCTCTATATATAAAAACGAAAGGTCAATCACTCACTCATCACGAAATCTCAGAAACTACAAGTGCTAGGAGTCTCAAATTTTGCATGGGGATAACTTTTTAGATGTAGGTGCTCATTAAGACGGAATTTGCAAAAGTCAACCCCCTGTTTTTTTTTTTTTATTCGCGGGGAAAAAAACGCGTTATCGCTACCACCACTGGGGGTGAGTGGATCGGTTATGTTGGTTTCACACAGTCTTACAGCCCAATGTCGACACTCGGGAGTATAGCATCATCCGAGCGAGCATTGGACAGAGTCCCTAACACTATGTACACCCTACACTGGCATACCAACCAAAACCCACTGAGGTGGTAAAAAGGGGTGGCAAATTTTGTACTCGATGAACTCAAAAACTACCAAACGGATTTCGATGAAATTTGGTATGGAGGTAGCTCAAGACCCTAGGAAGGTTTCAGGCTACTTTATCCCGTGAAAATGTATAGCTGGACTTTTATCCAGGAAAAACTCTTTCATGAAGGCGAAGCAGCGGGCAAAAGCTAGCATACCATATTATGAAATTAAAGGCTATTTTTAATTACGTATTTGTTATGAGATTTGACGAAGTTCCTTATCGCGCGTTGTGAAAGGGAGCTAGACGGAAAAAATTCTCACGAAAAGTTGAGCGACACTTTTATACTTGCCCTGTGAAACCAGCCAGTAACAATAAGAACTGGCCGTAAAAGTGACATTCGAAATTTAAATAAAAAAAGATAATTTAAATGCTTTTTATAGTAGTTTTGGAACGAATAAAATATGTGGCTAGTTCTTACGGCGAAGGAATAAAATGGGGTGTTTTTGGTTCCACACTGTTTTTTACTAGATTTAGTACATAAACTAGCCAGACGTCAAGGTAATGACTTTAGTAAACTACAGTATCGTGGGCCAGACAAAATATTGATAATTTTTTTAATAATAGCCGTTTTAAGGTTTTTTCATAATAGGCAAGTGAGATGTTATGCAGGAAAATGAAATCAATGGTATAAAAGGAACAAAAATGCATAATACGCGACAAGTATAGTACATAACAATATATATTCTTAATCTCAATATGTTTATAATATTAAACACACAGCTAGCGAAGATAGGAATCTAATATTTGTATTTTGTCCCGGAAACTGAGTAATATACAAATAGAACATAATAAAAACGACACGTATAGGTACTTAGTATCCCGTATGATACCTAACTTTCATCATATTACATTGTATTAATACACGAACAACAGCTCTGCGAAAGTTTATCACATTACGTGTACGTAAATCCAGACAAGTGATATACAGGAAAGTGATAATTTTGAGGTTTTTCATGAATACTACAAAAATGATGTCTTTAATTGCAATTTTAAGGCTTTATATTACATTTACATCAATTACATTAATTAAAACTATTAAAAATAATTAAAAGATTATTAAGATTATTATTAAGATATTGTGTACGTGAGTACTTACCATACGAGTGAGAATTTGTCTGACCCAAACACGTTTGCGGTCGAAAAGATCTTCGTCACGACCGTCTGATTATCTTATTGGCTGCAGATCGAGCGGCAATGGGATCATTGAGCTACGCACTATGTATCGGCAGTCTGACATCGTCGCTTTTTTTTAAATTGTAGGTGTTATTAACGTGTTTTTAGTAGACAGGAATGTGATACGAAATTCTTGTCGCCTCTATTCTCTTACGAAAAAATGATTAAAAATAGGGTGTGATGTGTTTAGTTTTCTAAGTTTTAGCAAAATTATATTAATAGTTACTGTAATTTGATGCCAAGTGTTTGATTATGTACATAGTTTGCGTAACATTATGGTTGAAAGCTCGAGTTTCGGAAAATCGCCCCACAGGATAGTGATAATTTTGACGACATTTGGGTATTTTTTTGCAAGAAATTAGTTTCTTACCCCTCTGAATTTCAGTGTCCAAATAGAAGACCGTTAGATAATTGTTTCAGATTTAAAATAAATCAGGAATATTATAAACTTAAGGAGCTACGACTTGAGCCCACTAAAATTCCTTCACTGTAAGAACTAACCATGTATGAAATTTAAATAAGAAAAGACAATTTAAATGCTTTTTATAGTAGTTTTGGAACGAATAAAATATGTACATACATACATACATATACACTCACGCCTGTTATCCCCGAAGGGGTAGGCAGAGGCGCAACTAGTGCACCCACTTTTCGCTAGTATTCCGTCCCATGATGTGATAGGGGGCGAGCCTATCGCCATACCGGGCACAAATATCGGGAATAAAATATATATGAAATTTAAATAAGAAAAGACAATTTAAATGCTTATTAGAGTAGTTTTTTTTTCGTTAGTTGTATGTTAATTTTAATGTCAATGCTTGCTTGGGTGATGATCGTGATTCGATGACATATCTATTGTGTAGGTAGAAGTAAATGTTTTCATTGATGTGGTAACGTTTTAATGAAATATACAATTATTATTATAACTTAAAAGAAATAAAATTTTATTACAATATCTTCACTAATTAATCGAAAAGAACTTCGTTCCATCCGGATGTCCCTAGACACCTCTCAAGTTTTTTTTGTTCCAGGAATAGGCGGGTACGCGGGCGCATCGGCGAGCAAAAGTTAGTTGTCTATAACTCGTTCACGTTGTATCAAATCTTGTACTTTAATATTCATGGCTGTAACCCGAACTTGTTAAACAAGCTACAGTAATTGGTTTCAAAGGTAAATTTTAGTTGAAGTTGGTAGTTTTAAATTAGATGTTATAACGTATTACAAGAGTTCTCAGAAAGTAAAATAAGCGTTGAGTGAAATTATCAATTTATAAACAAGTGGAGAGATAGAGATCCTGAGTTTGCTTTTAGGGTGTGCCAAAGTTTCTAAGATTATAGTTCTAAAATTATATAGAGCGGACATTGGAAAAATTATCATACAAAAATTTTGTGCCTATTTGTCAGTAAATTCATCTACCGTGAAATAGCAAAACACCTATGTAACATTAGAACATACTTTAACATGATCGTAATGCGCAGATTGGCATATTTTCGTTCAAAATATTGCTTTCTCTACAAAATTTGCGCATACCGAGACGTCTTGTCTTGTCGTCTCGCAACCTTACTGTTTGGTGTGGTGAAGTCACAAGTCCCGCTGTACCTCTACTCCAAGTTAAAGTGGGCACGAGATCACAATAAATATGGTTCTCGTTCTACTGCTCATCTGTTGCGAACTCCACGACACGGCACGGCTGCATTTCGGGGTAGTTTTCGATTCCAGGCTACCAAATGCTGGAACTCGCTCCCACCTCCCTTACGGGTCCTGAAAAATAGATTTAGTTTAAAAAATAACTATAAGAAAATATTAATGGAAAATCAAATTCAATCGTTTGTTTAAATCGCCTGTTATTTTAATAAGTATTGTAAGTTTTAAACTGTTTTATACATACCCTAGTGTTCAGACCATAAGCTGTGGCGGATTGTCGATTTCGCATCCGGTAGCGGACGGAGACGCATATTTTATTATTGTTACACAGTTAAACTTTTAATTACTTACTACTAAGTTTCCGTACTAAATGTAATTGTGTAACCATGAAATTAAATTAAAAAGAAATGCTTTCGTACCACTAAGGATAGGTTAATATTGTACCAAATTGTTAGAATGTTATTCATTTAAAATTTCACTTTTAATTAAACTGCATCGGTGCGTGTCTACGTGCAAACTCGGGCGCCGCGCTGGCCGTCTGACGCAATAGGCGTAGTGCCCCCCGTCCGCTGTAGGCGCGCATCAAATAATATATAAATGTAAATGTTCCTGTAAATATATTATTGTGCTTTATGTCTGATTTGCCGCCCGTGCGTCCAGAACATTAGGTGGCCACTGAAAATCAGTGCTGTGTTTTGGTTTACCTCACACAGCTTATGCTGAGTTGGCCACCTAGTTGTCGTGGTGAATTTTATATTGTACTTTGTTTGTTTATTTTTTTTTATGTATCACGTGTACCGCGCCAATAAATTCTTTCTTTCTTTCTTTCTTTCTTTCTTTCTTTCTTTCTTTCTTGTCTCATGGATGTATCAGATAAGACAACGCTTATTACCATTGGGTAATAACTTTTGGACGAAAAATTTGGGCCTGATATCCGGTCTATAACCAACTATAAGGTGGAATGCCTTTGGATGTGCCTCAGTGATATTGTATTAATAATATTATCTATATGTACAGTCACAAAAAAAGCTAAATTAATTCCAAACTTCAAATCGTCTACACACTTTCGTGCTCTTGCCAAAAACAAAAATCTGTTCACAAAAATCTTAATAATATCACTACATAGTGTAAAACAAAGTCGTTTCCCGCTGTCTGTCCCTATGTATGCTTAGATCTTTAAGACAACGCAACGGATTTTGATGCGGTTTTTTTTTAATAGATAGAGTGATTCAAGAGGAAGGTTTATATGTACTTTTATCCCGGAAAAACTTATTAACGCGGGCGAAGCCGCGGGCAAAAGCTAGTAGTATTAAAACAAAGTCGCTTCCCGCTGTCTGTCCCTATGTCTTCTTAGATCTTTAAAACCACGCTACGGATTTTGATGCGGTTTATTTAATAGATAGAGGAATGCAAGAGGAAGGTTTATATGTACTTTTACCCCGGAAGAACTTTTTCACGCGGGTGAAGCCGCGAGCAAAATGCTAGTGGAGAATAAAAATAAAATAAAAGAGATTTATTTTACGTCACACTAAGAAAAAAATGTTATCAGCTACTTATGAGGCTTACTGTACTTACATTGAATGGTGCTAGCTGACAATTAAAAGTGGGCACATACGATGCGATTTGGTACAGCCGAACCATTAAAATGGTATGCCATCGAACCATATCGCATCGTGTGGGGCACGGTTCGATGGACAATATTATTATTATTGTTGGTACGGCTGGTTCGATGGCTTGTCTATCAAACTTGGTTGCATACAACTGGACATCGCATGGTACGGTTCGATCGTGTGGCGTGAAGACTGTACCGCGTGACGAATTGGTCGCATGATACCAAATCCCATCGTATGTGGATACTATTAGAATGGGAGTAATAACTAGTGACGGCACCGACCAAATCCCCATATAAAGTGTAGTGCAATAATTGCGTACGATTATTGCCGGCAAAAATTAATCCGTCTAAATGAGGCTTAATAATTTCGAGTCGCATTTTTGGAGACATTTTAAGTGCACAGTCACTGGCAAATAACGTCCTCACATTTAAGCTCATCTCATACCTAAACAGAAGACAACCGCGAAGGAGCAAACATGGTTTGCGTACAAACTGACGTCATTAGTCAAAGTGACCAATCGCATAAATTACACGGCCAATTAGTTACATTGATGGCCGACAGCGATTACTGATATCTGGATCAAGAGGGGAGAATACACGTCAAGACGTTCGCTAGGTTATTAAACGGCCGGTAAAGCTGTGATTCCGCAGGACGCGGCAGACTGCAGACGGCAACGGCAGGCGGCAGACGGCGGCAAATGACGCTCGGTAGGACGTCACCTGCCACGCGTCATTTGCCGTTGTGTGCGGAATCGGTCTCATACAATTTAATACTGCATAGTAGTGCCGTCTGCCGTCGCGACACATGCTGTTGCCGTGTGCCGTTGCCGTCTGCCGCGTTCTGCGGAATCACAGCTTTAATTAACATAATGGGCCAATCAGAGATTGACATGTGGTATGTTATGTGCAGGACTAGTATTCAATTGCAATTATAATTACTGCTACTAAGTAGTAGCCTCGGTGGCGTATTACGGTACGATTGCAGTGCTGAGGTCTCGGGTTCGATTTCCAAGTCGGACAATGTGATATTGGGATTTTTTTTTATGGCATCGAATGACGAGACGAGCATGCCGTTCATCTGGTGGTAAGTGATACGACCACCCATAAACACTAGAAACATCATCCAACACCTAGAGTTACAAAGCACCGTGTGGTATTCCACAGCGCTCGTCATCCTGAGACATAAGATGTTAAGCCTAATTATGTCCAGTAGTTATACTGGCTACAATGTCCTTCAAACCGAAAACAACAGTGCATTCACACTGCTGCTTAGCTTTAGAAATAGACATTGCACCCAGACACATTTTTACATATGAGAGTCCTTCCACTAGTTTCTAATTCGTATCAGTCCGGAGTCTGGAAATGTGCCCTAAAAATGCCAATATACCCGCCCTCTAATACATGGGACCAAGCAAATCTGACGGAATGTGGGTTTTATAGACCTCTGCCTATCCCTAAAAAGGTAAAAGGTGTGATGCCATGTATTTATATATTCAATTGCCAAAAAAATGGTCTATAGGTAGCGCTTTCTGTCTCTCTTAAATCTAAATTTGAAATTAAAATTACACACACACACACGTCGTTTATCTCCGAAACTGTAGACAGAAGCGCAACTAATGGACCTACGTATCGCCATATCGGGCGCAAATTCCAGACTCTGGGCTGATAAAAGCCGGCTCGAAGCCTAGACCGTCGTAGTCATTGATTGAGATCCCGTATTAAATCAGCCTACTTTTTTTTACGTCTACGATTTTAACACGAGTGAAACCGCGAGATAAACTAGTTGCGCCTCTGCCAACAAACTCCTCTGTTAACCCCTTCGGGGATAACAGGCGTGAGTGTATATGTATGCAATTAAATCTTCTGATTTATGCTTTATAGTAATATGCTTCTATGGCAACAAGGAGATTAAATCAACCATTACTGAAAGACAAATTGTGAATTTAAAATCAAGATTATTTTGTAACTATACAACTTTAGCAAAGGAGCGATTTGTTGCGATAACACCGCCCGTGTGTTTTCAAAACGTCTGCTCTATCCTAAGTTACTACGTCATCGCGTCGCTCAGTCATACGTAACGGGGTCATATTAGGCGTCCATATATTATACAGCGTGTTGCAAAAAGAGGGTTTCAATAACAATCCACATAAATGTATGATTTGTAACGTATTGGTAAAGTTTGAAAAGTAAAAAGATATTTAGATGCTTCTCCGTATGATATGATAAGGATCCAATATTACTAAAGATATCTGATTTTTTCGCATAATTGACTTTGCATAATATGTATTGTGGACGATAGCCTAGTTGGGAATGGAACGGTCTGCCGAGACAATGTCCGGAGGTTCGAAACCCAAGGCACACACCTCTGACTTTTCAAAGTTACGTGTGTATTGTTTATCAATTATCGTTCACTTTACCGTTGAAGGAAAACATCATCATCGTCTCTGTGAGGAAACCTACATACCTGAGAATTCTCCATTAGAATTTCGAGGGTGTGTGAAGTCTGCCAACCCGCACTAGGCCAGCGTGGTGGACTAAGGCCTTAAACCCTCTCAGTAGTAGAGGAGGCCCGTGCTTAGCAGTGAGCAGTATATAATACAGGGCTGGTATGATGAATATGTATTGGCTTAATAGTACTATCGTACAGTAATATTTTGGCCTATTACCTTTTGTCATAATAAGCTATTGGAATAATTTTAGCTCGACTAATTTGTATTAGACTAATACACATTTTGCATAACGTGTATTTAGAATAAATTAGGTTAGCGAGGCGAGCGTGTTAGGTGCAAATGAACCACCGTGCCAGAACCGACTTGAAGACGTTTCCAACTCAGACAAAACCAAACATGAATTATGCTTATTTATTTTTATGGCTTTTAATATTTATGCTTTTTGACGTTAGGCGTTCTGATGGTTGTGCTTTTTGTATTTATGCTTTTTTATTTTATGCTATAACAATTATGCGTAATGATTATTATGTACATTGATATTTGGGCATAAAGCTAAGATGCGTAACAATATTATTACAAAAAAAATTATGCAATCCAATAGGGAACCAATTCGATGATGTTATAGTATAGATAATTTAAAACCCTGGAAAGGGCATAGGATTATTATCCCGGGAAAATATATAGTGAGACTTTTATCCCGGAAAAACTTTTTCAAGCGGGCGAAACTGTGATCAAAAGGTAATACAGAATAATTAATGTAACAGGTAAGCGCATGGTCATTAATATTTTCTCTGAATATGATTCATGATTATAGTATTTGTACGTTTAGTTTATTTTATTTAATCCGCTCACTGCTTTCCTGCAACTGAGCGTAGAGTTAAGAGGATGTTAGACGCGGCAATATTTTTAATGCAAATAATTTTAGGTCACTAGATGACTTGTGCGATAAAGGGTGGACCAGGTATTATGATTTGTGTCACTATTATTGTAATTAAAACTACAAACAGCATGACGCCTTTTTCCCTATCGGTCGGCAACGGCTTTGCTGTGTCTCTGGCATTGCTTTAGTCCATGGGCGGTGGATGCTGCTTACCGTCAGCAATAAAAAAAAATGGGTTTGGCAAAGGTGTTAAAAACATACATACGTATATACCATCACGCCTCTGTCCCATAGGGGTAGGCAGAAATTATGGATTTCGAGTTTGCTCGATGCTGGCACACTACTTTCGCTTGCTCTACCTTCATCAATCTTTTCATACAGTCCGAGCCTATTGTTATTTACATTTCTAGACTTTGGGCTGATCCTGAGTAGAACACTTTGCACGAGCCGGCATTCGAACCCGAGATCACAACGCGATAATTATTCCGCGCACGTAATACATCTGAGGTAGTCTATTTTTTTTTTTTGTTGACGCGGAGATAGTGTCTTATTACTACCGCCCAGTGTTCAAAGGGAACGACTGAGCGGATATGTTGGGTTCACCGTGCCTTACGACCCGACGTTGAGCCTCCCGGAAAAATGGAAAACGTCGGGCGACCGCCGGGCCGAGTTCCTAACCTATGTACACCGCACGGCATACCAACTAAAACTCCGCGGTGGCCATCTTCGGCGCATTAGGGACGGCTGCGGGCTTCCTCCGACTCACGTCTAAGTTGTCGTCCGCAACCGCACCTGCGCGTACCGCTGTTGCGGTCCTTCTCCTGTTGTTGCGGGGGCTCAGAAGCCCCCGTACACCGAAGGACGCCCTTGGCGTCCGAGGCAGCGTGAGGCACGCTGCCGTCCATCACGGGGGTCACAGAAGTTGGCTAGACTAATAGGTGGACGGCACCTCCCGCCCACCCGTGACCCCCGGAGGCCCCTATTAGTCGCCTTTTACGACAGGCAGGGGATAACGTGGTGGAATTCTCCAAACGCCCCCAATCCACTGGGCGGGAGGTAGTCTATTGGAGATTAAAAAAAAATGCGTAAAACTAAAAAATATATTCTGACAAATAGAGAACCTACTCCTTATTTAAAGTCGGTTACAAAGTTATGGTTATAGTTGGTTACGGTGGTTAAAAAAATATGTTGATGAATATTTAGAAGTTTATAACCCAATTTACGTGGCTTTGAGTTGTTAACATCACAAAATATATTGGAATAGTTGAGGAAAATTTTTCTTTACTTTTATTTAAATTTCATGAAAGTATCGATTATTATAGACTGAATTAACTTTTAAACATGTCACACTCCTTTGTAACTAACTTAATAATACTATGGATTGATCCATCACGGAATGACAGTTCTGAAAGATGAAACATAGGATTATGCAACATATATTAGACAGAAACGTTTGAAGCCTTTTTTGTCCCTTTCAGCGTGCGTGACTATTGTCCAGGTGGCAACCTTTAACGTATAATAAAGATATTTGTTTTTAGGACCCCTAGTGGTTTTGAGTGATAAATAATCGTATTAATTACTGCTAGTAGAAAAATACTGCAACTAATACGCGTCACAACAGTTAGATAAAGTGTTTTAAAGCCGTAAATCACTGAAGCTTTCTGTCTGATCTGTGTATACGTAGTGAAGTCCTCTTGGTTAAATAACTCTATGGTAAATAAGACCAGCGTTTACAAAATATGAAGAAGAAAAATCTTCCATATAAAATCTTCGCCAATCTAAACATTTCCTAAGGCTATACACTCCGCGTAATAAGTCCCAACCATGTGCACGTTCATTTTTGCACCACTCTACTCAAGTACGTTTTCGGTGAATCTTCCATATGCAATGAAAACTTCATTCGCCACCAAGAGAGAAAACTTTTTTGTTGCAAAACTGATTTAGTGTGCGCAATATATTTTGCATATTTCCGTCGAGGCGACGGCCTGGCGCACTTTTAACTTGTCGGTATAACTTTATTTCGGCGTTGGTTTTAATTTATTTTTTTGCGAGCGCGTATTAAAATAACCGACTTTCATATTTCTACTATGTATGGAAGACATTGTACTGCTACTTATCGCAAATTACATTACTGTACTCTTGTTCCTTATGATTATACAGTTTTCGTTTGACGTAGTAGTCATATTATCTCGTAGCTTGTAGCATCTCGTAGCTCGTAGAAAATCGAAGCATAACGCCTTAATTCAAGTAAGAATAAAAACTATTATACTAAGTAAAATTAAAAGAACTGAATGGAACATATCACAATGAATGCTTGTTCTAAATCTAAAATAAGTAGCTTGAATTTTCTGATGCTATAAAAACCACTGGAAGGTAATGAAAGCATTAACGTATTAAACATCAGGTACATTTTACTCACTTTCCTCTTCCAATTAATTGACTCTAATCCGCAAATACTGAAATCTATGTTAATCGCAACCTGAAATAGCGAGTGCAGCGGTTTGTTATAATGGAGATTGAAGAGTACCTACATATTAGATGAATGTTAACATTAACTTTTAGGCGCCGTATTAATCAATAAATCTCACCTTTGAGTAGGATCTTAAGTAGACATTTAAGGCATTTAAGGCTAGGAAATCTGAGCACTGTTGGCATTTACAGCTGTCTAATGTACCGGCGCGTCAGGTACCGCGATGTTGAATTTCAAATGAACTCGCTTGACACCAATCAGCCGCGACTACGTCACAATAAACAATTAAACAATAGTGAAGCAGTTTATTTTACGACAAAAGATGTCCGCTTTTTTATGGGTGCTGGGCCTCAAAATCTAACACGGCTCAAACTTTACGAATATTAAAAGGACAAAAATATGGATCTTGAATCCATAAAAAAAAATTAGACCCCTCCATCGATAGCTAATATATTTTAAACTAGACTTCTGCTCGCGGCTTCGTCCGCGTGAATGAATTTTTCTGGGATAAAAGTCCCGCTTTATAATCGCTGGGATAATGGACCTTTATATTGATGAGAGAGTTTTTCAAATCGGTCCAGCAGTTTCGGAGCCTATTCAATGCAAACAAACATACAATTGAATCTTTACTCTTTATAATATTAGTATAGATAAGCGTAGATGTAGTTTTTAAGCAAAATAAAATTACATACATCTCAAAATTGGAGGACTTTAAAATTATACGATTTATTGCGAAGGTCTAACTTTTGGGAGTACTATCCAAACATATGTATGTCGCAGACAGCGGCAGCTGAAATAGGTATACGTAGGCATACATAATAAAAGTTACCTATGAATTATGTCTTGATATCACGATTTATTGTTCGTTGATCAATGATTACGTAATCAAACGTTCACAGAGTACAATACCACGTCAAGATTCATTATTATCTTTAGTTATTGTGACATAATATTGGTGATTGAGACAATTACTTAACCAATATTAACTATAATAATCGACTAGTCTAGTAACCTGAATATGACCTCAAGTTTAAACCCGAAACCCTTTCAGTATTCCGAGTTTGACAGGTGTCATTTCAGATTTTTTAATTAGAACCCTATGGGTAAGCGCGTAAAGACGATTTCCACTGAATGAAAAGTGACGTCTTGTTCGCCGGGGAAGACGCGAATATGGAATGGTTAACATAGTAACCGCTCAACTAAGCACTGACCGATATGAAAACCGCAATAGTTACTACTTAGTATTGAACTGCACCGAAGTAGTTGCTTCATATGATTTGGCAGCCTTATTATATACCCAACTCTTGCGACTACTACTAGTCTGACAACTCAAATGGATTTTTCACGGTTATTATTTTATCTTACGCGACGTTATATATTCAGACACCCTCAATGAGATCAATAAAAAGGAATTACCCGACATACAAAAAAACTTGGTAAGACATTGAAATAAAACCATTTTTTTATTTTATCGCGATTTTTTAAATGATATTTTCGTATTTGTTTACTACCTACTTTAAAGTTTGAACTATGGTTCATAATAGAAAATATTGACTGCTGTCCCATCTGAAAAATTTACTCTATATACCTATAAATATGTCGGACAGTATTTTTTCAAATCATAATAGTATGGTCTTCGTATAAATTGTAGTCAAGTCCAAATTGCCGTAAAATCCTGTAAATAACTTATTATTTTGTATTAGTATGTACTATTGTCACTCATACTATTTTATTGTTGTTTCCTGGCAGCGTCGCCCGCATAAAAGATTTTTTATAAGTTAAAAAGTATACCTATGCTCTACCCAGGGACTCAAGCTATCTCCATACCATTTCATAGATATCCGTTTAGTAGTGTCGGAGATGTGCGCTAACAAATAAACAGAAAAACAGATACGCAGACAAACAACGAGAAAAGAATGAAATAAAAAAACGGTGATTTGTGTTCTATTACTCTTATTTAGTCGTCCCTTTATTTATTTTTTCTTTCTATGTACAGACACACCAGGTTCTAGTACTGCTTTATAGATGTTACACAAAGAAGCCTATACCGATACCTCCAGGGTCTGTAGAGCTCGTATGCATATTTATAAGCAGATACTTAATTTAGGGGACCCAAACCGGGATTTTTTCAAGAAAATGTGGGCTACTGGACCAAATGAAGAACTTAAAAATACCGATATTGATATCGCAATAATTGGGATTTACTTGTATCAATAATAAGGTAGCTGGCTTTGTGTTATTCTGTACTATGATATTCTATCCATAATATTAAATAGCAAATAAAAAAACAAAAAAACAAGCCTTATAGAAAATCCAACTAAAAAATAGAAAATAAATTTAAATTAAGCTATGTAACGTACATTTAAATGTATCTATGTAACGGAAACTTTGAACATGATTTTGACCGCCTTCAAAACGTCGGATGAAAATCTGTTAGACCATAGTAGAGTTATAACTAAACTGGCTACTCTTATGTATAAAAAAAATCTTACTTGTTTTTAGTGACATCTGTTGGACAATAGTAGAACAAGCTTAAAAAATTAAAAATAAATAACAGTTAGAAAAAAAACTAATAAACATGCTTTATAGGAAATGCAACTAAAAATAGAAAATAAATTTGAATTAAGAATAGTGCAAATAAGAAAAAGATGTACTTATTTTATTGTAAAAAAAGCGTGGGGTGCTTTTTAAGATAGTATCAAAATGATAATCCTTTTACTCATATTATCTTTCAATAAAATATTTATATCTATTGACACCATGCACCCCACGCTTTTTTTTACAATGAAGTACATTTTTTTTAATTACATTATTTTTCTTTGGAGGTATTATGCCAAAATATTATCCACAAATTATGCAAATATATTATTTTACAATTTTACACGCAATAAATTCAAATGTGATCTTTTACTATTCAGCAAAAACAAACAACAGTTGAAACAAGTATGACAACGTGTTTAAAGAAGAAAGAAAAAGAATAGGAAAGATTCATAGAAAAATCCATCTATTACAAATAAGAATCCATAATTGTTGTTCAAAAGTAGTTGGTTCCTTTTCTACATAACGCGGTCCAACTATAAACAAAAGCTGTCAAATACTTCGATAAATTAGTGGCAGCAAGCGCGAAAAATTGACATAGGTCCGACCTCCACGGCGCCTCGGGCGCATCTGAAACGAGACGCGTTGTGCGGAATTGTTAAAAAATTCGTGTTTTTTTGAATTTTGAAAAGTGCGAATTACTTTTGTGAAAATTTTTTTGCATAGCAATCTGCTAAATGTTATTACCCTTTTATTGACTTATATTTTTTAAGTAATTGTTTAATATACTATAATTAATTTTTAAAAATAAAATCCGAATTTTCTCTGTTTTCATGATTTTTTATGATCGAGCGAAGTTGTAAGTATCGTGTTTTGGAATCCACACCAATGTAGAATGATTATTTAACTATAACATACTAGCTTTTGCCCGCGGCTCCGCCCGCTTTAAAAAGTTTTTCCGGGATAAAAGTCCCGCTTTATATTTTCCCGGGATGAAAAGTAGCCTATGTGTTAATCCGGGACATGATCTACCCGTGTGCCAAATTTCATCGAAATCCGTTCAGTAGTTTTTGCGTTAAAGAGGAACAAACATCCTTACATCCAAACATCCAAACATCTAAACATCCAAACATCCATACATTCTTACAAACTTTCGCCTTTATAATATTAAGTAGGATATTTTTCTCGGACCGAAATGTTGATTATTTCTTGGTTTAAAATTGAATAGAAAAGAAGGTGTTTTGGGATATGGCAGCCTTAAGAGTCGACGCTGCTTAATAAAAACAAAACTTGTCAAAATCCGTCACTCACTGAGACTTCAGGTGTCATTTGAGCTGTTGTTTATAATAATGTGTTCATAAAATAGCTACTAACTTAAGATACTGACTTTAACTTGAAGTGTCTCAGCTAATACTGCCCTTCAGACCGAATCTGAGTTCTATATATTAATACCAACGTAGGTGATGCTCTCTGAGTGCCCGCAGCTAAACTTTTCTGGTACAAAACATCAATATATTGAAATAAAACTACTCTAATTTTTATGATGTTTAGTTTGACTCCAGACATTGCAGCCTTTTCGAACGACCAACACCTCAGTTAGCCCCTTCCACATCCATGCCCTATTTCTTCTTACTTACGCTTTAATAATTTTTCTTTACTCATTAAAAATCTATCTAATTAATGATTAAGAATATGTTATACTATTAAAATCGGGAGAAAAGTCAGTAAACTTGGTAGAATGTGATAAGTGGTCCCCGTTGCCCATAAACACTTTGTAACTCATCTCTGATAGGACTGCTCTCCTGTTCAAAAACCAAGACTTTAGAACCAAAACCAAGCTTAGCAAAAACGGCATCAATGAGGCGTCTTCACGTTAATTTTCTTAAGACCTTTATTACTCCGTTCCTACATTGGTGCCAAAGTATGAAAAGTTGTGAAAAGGGAAGACACTTTTACTACTTACTTTCCTTTTAACTAGTTTGTAAAGGTAAGCCGATATAAATCGAATTGTAGAGACTCATTCTGTTCAGAACTACACAAAACCAGACTTCAGCAATATACCATAGCATCATAACTAAGATAAGGACTCCTTTAAAAATTCATTTCAATTAAAACACACTTAAATGCGACCTTTTGGCCTTACAAATGAAGGTCTTTTACCAAAGAACTTCAACGGAATACATCCTCAGTTTTAATTATATTTTCCAGCAAATTTAACAAACGAGCGCCGTTAGAAATATATAGAAAATGAATGATTGAGCATTTAAGACATAGCTAGAATATACACTTGAAAACAGAAATGCATCTTGTTTAGATTAAAAGTTTTTCATGGAGCAGAACGCCCGCTGTCCTCGATGGAGTTATTGACTTACTAACTTTAAAAAGTCCTGCAATGCTGTACGGAATCAATTGATTGATTCTGATAGAGCAACTCTATTGGATTTAGATGAATTAATGCTCTATATACAGGATGGATCGCTATTGGGGTTCAACGTGTTGTGATCCAAATAATACATTGACTCAAGAATCGAAAGGACATCCGAGACGATGGTCCGCTGTTCCAAACCTAAGCCACATACCTCTGACTTTTCGAAGTTCCGTATTTATTGTTTGTGAATTCTCGCTCGCTTTAACGGTGAAGGAAAACATCGTCAGGAAAGCTACATACCTTAGAATTCTTCATAAGAATTTTGTAGATGCATTTAGTCTGCCAACTCAAAATAGGCCAGTGTGGTGGACTAAGGTCTAAACCCTGTCAGTAGTAGAGGAGGCCCGTGCTCAGCAGTGGGATATTATATGATACAGGACTAGTATTATTAATATAGCAAACAAAATAATAACTAAAATCTTCTCTACAATCTCCTAAAAATCACTAGCAATTATTTCTGAATAAATACTAACAATGTGGGACTTTACGAACAAACTGCTTATAAAGACCAATCATTCCTCAATTACCACATTCCAACCCTGAATCTTACAACCACGGAGTCCCAATCAAAATATAACACAAAGAACGCCTTGATCAAAGGAAATATCTACTAAAGCTTCCAATAGAAAATGTGCATATTTATCAATAATAAAGCCACAAAGAACTCACTTTGAAGTACAAATTACTGTCGGATACAAACCGGAAACGGACTGTAAGTCTTTTCATATTTTCTACTGGACCTGTGGGAACGATGTAAGGTTCTAACGGGGCACATGTTCGTGATGTATCGTGTCAGTCATTTCCGGCGCCAACCGGAACTTCCGGCGAGCCAATAGAGCGTAGTGGGTACAGTCGTGCACTATACGTGATTTTGTAATATATTTATTACCTATTTGTCTGCATCGAAAGTTATTTGATTTTATAGCTATCCGACATCCTACTAATATTATAAAGGCGAAAGTTTGTAAGAATGTGTGGATGTTTGGATGTATGGATGTTTGTTCCTCTTTCACGCAAAAACTACTGAACGGATTTCGATGAAATTTGGCACACGGGTAGATCATGTCCTGGATTAACACATAGGCTACTTTTTATCCCGGGAAAATATAAACCGGGACTTTTATCCCGGAAAAACTTTTTAATGCGGGCGGAGCCGCGGGCAAAAGCTAGTATGGAATAAATCAAATCAAATCAAATCATTTATTCAGTAATTAGGCCCCTAAAGGCACTTTTACACGTCATTTTTCACAAAGTTTTACTTTAAGATTCTACCAGTGCTTCGGAAAAGCCCACTGACCTGAGAAGAAGCACCAAGAAACTCAGCGTAGGTCTTTTGTCATTTTTTTTTTTAATATATATTTTACAATTTACAAATTACAATATTACTTCAATTTTAAAGATGGATATTAAGTGCGAAAATTAACGGAAAGTACCTAAGTGAAACAACCACCTACATGTTTAATTTTAAGTAAAAAAATAAAAAATAAAGTCAACCATCAAACGGAGCAGACCAGTCCACACAAGCAGCACCCGTTCACGAGTATGACGCATGTGCCAGCCATCGGCCTCCTCAACCATGTTACAGGGAAGTGACCGACCCGGCACACGACGCCGCCGCAAGCACAGACATTAAAGCGAGCGTGACTACTCAGATTGTGGCTAACCAACAGAAAAGAGATGCAACAAAGCGGTATATCAAATGAGTAACGTAGTATATTAACAAATATACTCTTAGGACTACCCGGGAAAGTCGCACATATCCATCTGTCACAAATCACTTAAGCTAAATACAATCGATCTTATCCTTGCGTAGCGAGCAACTATTCCCATGGGTTTTTGTCATTAAAATAGTCGTCGACAGTATAGTAACCCTTTTTTAATAATTTGTTTTTAATAAATTGCTTAAATTTGTTCAAGGGTAAATTTAAGACAGTTGGTGGTATTTTATTATAAAGTTGTATACTCAGTCCCACAAACGAACAACGTACCCTGTGCAATCGGTGAACTGGTACTGTTAATTTATCTTTATTTCTAGTATTAACATTATGATGATCACTATTTTTACTAAAACATGCAATGTTTTGTCTTACATACATAATATTTGCTAAAATGTATTGTGATGCAACTGTCAAAATGCCTATTTCTGTAAAGCGTTCCCTAAGAGAAACTCGCGCCCCTAAGTTATAAATAGCTCGTATAGCTCTTTTTTGTAATATAAAAATTGTTTCAATGTCAGCGGCTCTGCCCCAAAGTAAAATTCCATAGGAATTCAATAAATAAATAGGTCTATTATTACAGTCAATAACTATTGGGTAAACTGTTAATGATATTCCTATATATGGAGAATTTTTATGGATCGACACTATCAGCGATATTTCGCACTTTATACTAGAGCGGTATTTTCCTAAAGTTATTCTTAAATGTTTAACATATTTACAGTCCTTAATGGAAAAGAGAACTCTATAAGAATTTTGGAAAATACCTTAAATATTCACAAAACAGTTCTAGGAAAAATTGCGCAATGTCGCTTTTTTATAACAACGAATGACGAGACGAGCATGCCGTTCGCTTGATGGTAAGCGATACGACCACCCATAAACAGTAGAAACACCATCCAGCACCTTGAGTTACAAAGTACTGGGTGGTATCCCCCTGCGCTCGTCATACTGAGACATAAGATGTTCTCATTATGTCCTATAACACGATGTTACGATGTTCTTACTGAAAATGCTCGATATTTCATTTCATTGAGGACCTCACTCGCTCGAATAGCTTTTCCCAGAAGTATGTAATCAAATAACAGACAGTGTCGTTTTTATTTGTGAAAGGTGTTCTTCAATCCATTCAACAGCTAAAAAAAATCAATTAGTTGTAATTTTTTAATCGTCAAGCCTCGCTACGGACGCCGGCGTCCGAGTATATAGGGTTTCCCCATTCATCTATATTCTATATATTATATAAGCGTGGTTTATACATAGCCAGTTTACAAAAAAATAAATGTGAATTACATTTGGCTGAAATTTGCGCCCAACATGATGATAGTCTCGTCTCCTATCATATCAAGGACGCATAAAACCTCTTGGATATATTATTACTGTACAGTAGTTGCACTTAATCTTTCAGGATAAAAATATTTTACATACTTATTTATCTATACTAATACTATAAATGCAAAAGTATTTCTCCTGTGTTTTACGCTGTCGCGGCTAAGCTGTTGGACCAATTTGGATATTCTTTTTGTACAGAGGTTGAACTTTAAGGAAGGACTTTTGACCTGAGAAACGGTTTGCACACAGGCGCAACTGCGAAAAACACCTAGTTTTAAACTTAGGTATATTCAAGTCACCAAATTATTTTCAATAAAAATATTCGCAGAACTTTTGCTCCTGACAGTACATGCCTTCACGTTGCAATCTTGAGCATTCCTTTGAAACATTTCTTTACACTGAATGCCAATTACGCATTACGCTCGCTTGACCCCTGTAAAGAATGTTCACGCGAGTGCGATTTTCTTATTTATTTCGATTTGTTATTTATGTCACGTTATTTTTCAGCTTTATACTTAAATTGACAGCTTAGATGGCCATAAATGTTTGGATATCTCTTTATCTATACTAATATTATAAAGAGAAAAGATCTGATTGTTTGTTTATTTTTTTGTTTGGATTGAATAAGCTCCGAAACTACTGGACCGATTTGAAAAATTCTTTCACCAATATAAAGCTACATTATCAAGGAGGCTATTTTTTGTCCCGGGGAATATAAAGCGGGGTTTTTATCCCGGAAAAACTTATGAGGGCGGAGTCGCGATCAGAAGTCTAGTAATGGATGTCTTGGATACATTATACACAAGCATCTGAACGATAAGACATGCAGGTAGGCCTTATGGTTATAAGTACTTTGATACTACAAACATACATTACTTACATCATAAAAAATCGATATGCAACGCATTGTGTGAATTGAAAATCAAACTAGCATACTGCCACTGGGCCTTAGAGGCATACAAAACAATGCTATCAACCTACATTCTCAGATCATAAAAGACTTATAGTTAAAGTAGTTGAACGAATAAAGGTTTGTTTTTCAGTCACTTCTTATAAAAAATATTTGACGTCTTATAATAAATTTGATCTAGAATGTTCTTCTGTCGTTAAGAAAATGCTTCATACCTTAAAATCCGAATTCGACATTATCGTTAATACGCGACATCAATTTTAAATCCGACTAACGGTTCTTGAAATATGACAAAGTTTCAACTTTTCTCAAAACTCGCCACCTTGTGCCCTTGTCAAATAAAATTCCGGCTTAGAGGCAAAATTTGTGAAACTTTGACGCGTACTAACTGTTCGGAACATTAGCTGAGTTGGGCCGTGAACTTTACGAACCCGAGACCTCGAGTTGACAACGTCTTGCTAATTACTAGACTCTACGAACCTGATATTACGAAGATTTGACTGAAGTCGTTGTAGGATTGATGGCTCCGTCCACTACGAGCATACTGAATTATTCATTTCAAGCAATGTCTTTCATAATTGGATAATTTAGAGTTCTTTTCTTCTTGTTTCTTCTGAGGGCCATTTTGAAACATTTTTAACCGCCAACGCAAAAAGAGGGGTGATACATGTTAAGGGTATCTGTATGTCTGTGGCATCGTAGCTCCCAAAAGAATGGACAAATGTTGCGTTTTTGTTAGAACGCTAGTCACATCGAGAGGGTTCTTAGATTTTTTTTAAGATCGGCTCACGCGTTTGAAGATCATTAGCTCAAATGAAATGTAGGAAATCCTACTTTCACAAGTCCGATTAATTTGATTTCTTTTATAAATATTGGTACATCATAAATTCCAACAAACGTTATATACACCATTTTATGTTATAACTAGGTGATGCCCGCAGCTTCGCCCGCGTGAAAAAGTTTTTTCCGCATAAACATGTTTTACCGGGACAAAAAGTAGCCTATAGCAGTCAGGAATAATGTAGCTTCCCATTTAAGCAAGAATTTTCAAAGTCGGTTCAGTGAGTAGTTCATGAAATTAGTGCGTTCAACCAAACAAATAAACTCTTCAGCTTTATAATATTATTATAATATAGATTCTGCCCTGATAAAAAGGTTTAAATCTTATACCAAATAGTTTAAAACATAAAGAATACGTGCAAGAAAAGAGCAAAATCTGGCACCAAGCCACAAAAGCTAAAGAAGCGGATCTAGATGATATTGTTTACATCTGTTAGTTGCTGGAGCTTTCAGTGGTATTTGAAAGTGGTTTACAACCACTAGTTTAGTCGAATCAGCATCGGTAAGAGTCGAAAATTTTCCGGGTTATTGTAATAACTGCAGCGTTATTTCATTTTCATTTTTCATTACTGTTTTTATTCACTTTAGGAACATATACTAAGACAACGCTTTTTATTGTCTATTATTTAGATTCCTATTATCCAGTCAAATTCCAATTCTAAACTCACGCGTTTTTGAATCAAAATTCTAGTAAAAAAAAATATTTGGCATTAATGCTCAATTTCAGATACTTTACCTTTTTGTGTCCGATATGGCGATAGGCTCGCCCCCTATCACATCATGGGACGGAATAACGGCGAAAAGTGGGTGCACTAGTTGCGCCTCTGCCTACCCCTTCGCGGATAAAAGTGGTTGTATTACTGTACGACTGTCGTGCTGAAGGTCTCAGATTCGATCCCCGAGTCGGGATAAGTGATATTAGGTTAATCTGGTCAGTATCAGGGAAATGGCAATAGCCTTCGCGAATAGGAACCTAACATGGTGGTGGTCACTGGTGGTAGGACTCTCATATGTAAGAGTCTGTCTGAGTGGATACCATCGCATTGTCTATTTCTACCGCCAAGCAGCAGTGTGCATACACTGTTGTGTTTCGGTATGAAGGACATTGTAGCCAGTGTAACTACAGAAAATAATGAGACTTAACATCTTATGTCTCAGGATGACGAGCGCAGTGGAATACCACACAGACCTTTGTAACTCAAGGTGCTAGATGGTATTTCTACTGTTTATGGGTGGTCGTATCGCTTACCATCAGGCGAACGGCATGCTCGTCTCGTCATTCGATGCCATAAAAACATAGTTGGCAAAATATAGGTTTGGTAACACCTCTGCTTACCCCGGAATAGGACAAAGGACTTGGTGTGTTATTTAAAATCTCCACCTTGTTCAGATGAAATTCGCTTCATAATCTCTCGCCACATCTCTTTTAGAGATTATTCCGATACACTCAGGTACGGTACGGTCCACGACAGGTTTAACCTATCAGACATCAGTCTAGCGTATGGCTGGCCTTCTCCGCGGTCAAGTACCTTCAACCTTGCCTGGAGGACAAGGCGTTCTATAAACTGCCCGCCTCGCCTAGGAACGTGTCCGAAGAATGCGAGCATACGGGACTGTACTTGGCTGATAGACGCTGCTTGACGCAGAGTTCTTGAAGTTATTTAAAATATCTCACAAATCCCAGTATCTACACTTCCTTATAAATCATTCCAGTCTTCAAAGTTCAAGCATCGCATCTTCAAAACAACCGTAGCAAAGTTCAGAAGCGAGATTATTATTTTAATACGATAAACCTCCCCATTCAAATGCAAATCACGGGTTGCAGTAGTAAGTCTTTTGTCCCAGCCGAAATGAATTATGGTACTTGACTCGTGCATAATGTAAATAATGGAGGACTCATAACGATATTTTGTGATGGAATTTTGTGGTTTCTTTTGAAATGTTAAAGGCATATACAGCAATATTTGGGCTATATCCTATGACCTTAAGTAATCCACAGTGCATATTAATACCAAATATAACTAGGTATGGTTTGCGACTCTGAAGTTAAAGACTTTTTAACCGACTTCAAAAATGAGGTTCTGTATTCGATCCATGTGTATGTATGTAAATGTGTATGGCCACGAGTTTCTCAGAAACTACTAATCCGATTTGGATGTGGTTTTCGATGTTCATATGTATAGTTTTCAGGGAAGGTTTTAGTATATAATTTATGATTCGGGTATAAAATCTCAGGGTTTACTTTTCTGGCATAGACATAAATTGTGATTTCTTTATTGTCGCGTTGAATCACCCGCAATGTTACTTGTCTCCGGTTCGGAGAGCGATTACCTTAAACTTTGTATAGTATTACTATTGTAATAACACACTAATAGACATGTAGGAATCACTATCACTACATAGTATAAAACAAAGTCGCTTCCCGCTGTCTGTCCCTATGTATGCTTAGATCTTTAAAACTACGCAACGGATTTTGATGCAGTTTTTTTATTAGATACAGTGATTCAACGGGAAGGTTTTTATGTACTTTTAGCCCGGAAAAACCTATTTACGCGGGCGGAGCCGCGAACAAAAGCTAGTATACTTATATTTTGCTTGCCTCTGTGGCGTAGTTGTATTACGATACGACTGCAACGTTGAGGTCTCGGGTTCGCATTGCATTGCATGGCGATAGGCTCGCCCCCTATCACATCATAGGACGGAATACGCGCGGCGAAAAGTGAATGCACTAGTTGCGCCTCTTCCTACCCATTCGGGGATAAAAGGCGTCAGTTTGCCTATGCGTACTTATATTTTAAACTGAATTTTACAACGAATGGTTGCAATTTAATAAAATAATAATCTTCACTATATAAACAAAAAAGTAATATCCTGATCCTAGAACCGAATCCAGAACACCCACGCACGCCTATTAACCGTAGCGAACGGCAACGCCCGCCAACATAATATTTTAATAATGTTAAAAATGTTGGAGGTCCCAAATGCCAATCATCCAAAAAACCGCGCAACGAATGCTTTGTGTCAAAAAAACCTGCGCTTTTAAAGTAAATCTGTCAAAGGTAAAACTGTAAAATTTAAAGGCCTTATTCGATCAAAATATTTGCGGTCCATTGGTATTTTGTGAATGACCATTTTCTATGAATTTCATTGTGGTAAAATTATTACAGCGCTAAAAATTTACTGGATGTCGCTTGGTAGGGAGGAGAGAAAAGAATAGCGACTTTAATGCCTTTGCAGGAAGAAGTAGGTTTCTTAAAAATAACAACTTAAGTAAAAGCCATAAGAATTATTACAACACTGGCGTCTTTAAAGTCTTAGACCATGTAAAAAGGACGCGCCGTGTGCTTATTACCGCCAACAAATAATTTTGTAAATGTAACTACTAAGTGGACGATAGCCTAGTTGGGAATGGAACGGTCTACCGAGACATGTCCGGAGGTTCAAAACCCAAGGCACATACCTCTGACTTTTCAAAGTTACGTGTGTATTGTTTATCAATTATCGTTCGCTTTAACGGTGAAGGAAAATATCGTGAGGAAACCTGCATACCTAAGAAGTATTTTATAAGAATTTCGAAGGTATGTGAAGTCTACCAACCCGCACTAGGCCAGCGTGGTAGACTAAGGCCTAAACCCTCTCAGTAGTAGAGGAGGCCCGTGCCCAGCAGTGGGACAGTATATAATACAGGGCCGGTATTATATTATTATATAACTACTAAATAGAAAGTATACACGCATACTACATGGTTCGGTGTCGTTATGAACGCAATTATAAATAAATCCTAGACACTTGTCTATTTTGCACACTACAACACATTTTATAAGTGTATGCAGTATTTCCTCTTATACTTTGTTAGGAAGAAAAGATTATACAAGCCGTGTCCTTTATATATTGCCTAAGGTTAAATTGAAAGCAATAAGAGTTGCCACAACACAAAACAGAATTTACTCAAAAATAACACTATTATTAATTTTTGTAGAAGAAACTGGAAAGTTTATGGATGTTATTATAAATAATCCTTTTAAATCATGATAGATTAACGCGAATTCCGTCATACCTGTATATTTAACATAGGATATCTTCTATCAAAAAAGTAAAAAACGAGTTTTTATAAAATTTTATTAAGAGTCATACATACATATACATATACACTCACGCCTTTTATCCCCGAAGGGGCAGGCAGAGGCGCAACTAGTGCACCCACTTTTCGCCATTATTCCAAATTCCAGACTCCGTGCTGATATTGAATAGAAAAACTCAATATCACTGCCCGACCCGGGGATCGAACCCGACACCTCAGCATTGCAGTCGTACCATAATACAACTACGCCACCGAGGCAGTGCTTTACGGAGAAAATTTGCACTTTCCGATACCAAAGTTACAAAGCTAACTCTTTTACTGTAAACGTTCGAATCTCTACTAAACCCAGTCTTTATAAAATAAAATAATGTATTAATCACGTAGGCGAACACAGTTGCACTTATGGCAAGTAACATGATAATAATAATTATAATTAAGAGTTACTTATATAACTACGAACATTTACAGACATTTAGTGCTAGAAGTAAAATTAAAAGCAAAGCACAATTTAACTAAAAGGCAGCACTGGCCGGCAGGTAGCCCCTACCCCTAGAAAGATATAGTACATACTTTATACCTATATTTTAATAAAATAATGTCAAGATGGCTTGGCGATCCTCACCGATGTAGACGATATAAGCCGTAACCGAGCAACCAGCCTTCACTAGCTGCGTAAGCGATGGCTACCCGAAGAAAGGCAGAAAGAAACTCCGGGCTTACTTTTTTTCCATTAATTGTTTATTACGTTTAAAGCCAAATCCCTAAGTGCTATGGGTTTATTCAGGGATAGCTCGAGAAGCCGAGAGAAGCTAGTCTATTCATAAAGCGAAAACTTGCAGCCTTTCAAGTTACCACTTAATTATGCAAATCTTACCAGTTCCATCTGAATTTTATGCAAAAAAAGTCGACTCGCAGCATGAATAATTGTATAATTTTTATCTGACTGTGAATTTTATTTCGCGCGATAACCGCTGTTTTTGTGACGTTTTTATTGTTTAATTCCACAAAAACCGGTTGCGGTTGGAACCTTCTATATATTACGGAAAAAAAAGAGTAGGCAAGCTCTTTTATTTGTTTATTACATAAGTTTAAGTCGCGGGGTCGCCTGCGTGAAGTTGGTTTGGGAGATATAGAAGCCTATGTCCTATCTGTAGGTACCAAAGTTTCATCGAAACCGATTTAGTGATTTAAACATGAAAACGCAAACAAATCGGGTATATAATATTTGAGTGGAAAAAGTTAAGCATGAATATACGTGATAATCGTGGTTAATATTTCAATATGAAAGTGTAATTTATATCGAGTATAAAGAATTTTAATACAATTGCATTAAAGCTGGTTTTGGGATATTTAATAATCACGAATTGTATAAAAATAAAATGTTCAATAATGTAGTACAATAAGCAATTGATTTTATAGTATTTTAATGAAAATTAAATATAGCTCGTTGCCGCCATCTTGTATCCCGTGTCAATTACAAGATAACGAGTGCGCGGTGTCATATAGTGAGAAAATTCAGTATTTAATCACCACAAAATGAAAAAAATCATCAAATTTGTATTTGTATGAAAGTTGAAACTATCTCTTATTTTATTTGTAAACGATTCATTGAATATAGATAAGTTATTAAATATTGAGTACAAAACGTTCAGATTAAATTCGTTAATTACTTTAAAACATACATATACATATACATATATATACACTCGCGCCTATTATCCCCGAAGGGGTAGGCAGAGGCGCAACTAGTACACCCACTTTTCGCCATTATTCCGTCCCATGATGTGATAGGGGGCGAGCCTATCGCCATATCGGGCACAAATTCCAGACTCCGAGTTGATACTGAATAGAAAAACTAAAATTTCAAAAATTACTTTAAAAATGTAATCTATTTCTATTATTGGTATTGAGCATATTGAATCCTCCTAGCCAGTTTCGGCCACGGCGGCCAATCTCAACGGAGATCAGCCAGGTACGCAGGAGATATTATAGTGCACAAGTGTGTGCGCAATACACGGGTGTACTCGCTATTCCTTCAACCTCATAGTCCCGACCGGATTGATCCCATGGATCATATACCTTACTGGTGGTAGGACTCTCATATGTAAGAGTCCGTCTGGGTGGGTACCACCACAATATCGATTTCTACGACCAAGCAGCAGTGTGCATGCACTGTTGTGTTTCGGTTTGAAGGGCATTGTAGCCAGTGTAACTACAGGACATAATGAGACTTAATATCTTATGTCTCAGGATGATGAGCGCAGTGGAATGCCACACAGTACTTTGTAAGTTAAGGTGTTGGATGGTGTTTCTATCGTTTATGGATGGACTTGACATACGCATAGACTATATCTTGGATTAACATAACTTTTCATCTTGAAAAACTACACATAGTACGTACATACATTTATTCCGAAAAAAGACTATGACAATATGTTTCTTCAAACACTACAGATTATTGCATGTTTAGAACAACTTCACAAACACTGACTCCTCACAAACATCTCTATATCTTCCCGAAACCCATAAATCAGAAGGAATCCCCTTCCAATATGTAGCAAAAAATATCAAAGGGTGAACCTGCTTGAAAGATAGCGTTGAGAGCCATAATATATCAATGACTTGACTTTATCGGGTTAGAGACTTCAAGTCCTTGGTTCAATTCCAGAATCCTTTGTTTTTGAAAGAACTCGACTGCCTCGGTGGCGTAGTTGTATTACGGTATGACTGCAATGCTGAGGGTTTGGGTTCGATTTCTAGGTCGGGCAAAGTGATATTGAATTTTTAAAATTCAGTATCAGCTCGGAGTCTGGAATTTGTGTCCGATATGGCGATAGGCTCGCCCCCATCACATCATGGGACGGAATACGCACGGCGAAAAGTGGGTGCACTAGTTGCGCCTCTGCCTACCTTTCGGGGATAAAAGGCGTTAGGGAGTGTGTGTATCGATTGCCTGGTTGCTGATGGTACCGCTTGGATACCGACCACTGTAGACATGGTAAAAGCCGCCATCGTATCTAAGTGTGTCGCTTTCTGGGATCAGCCTGTGGTTTCGAATATTGCATAGTTGTCTCGGCTGGCGCAGGAGAATTATGTCTTCAATCGACTTGCCATAGTGAAGTGGAGTCACTTTTGCAGAACCTTTTTATTAAATAAAAAATAAATTAAAACCGATTACGGCCCAGTGAAATACTCTTACTCGCTTCGCCGTAGTCGGGTAAAAAGTCGTCTCCTAATAAACATTACTAACACTATCTACAACCTTGTATTGTGACTTGGCGTCTGATTGCGCTTCACAAACTGTCATTAAATAAAATACTTTATTCATCACGTAGGCGAACATAATTGTACTTAATAATAATTATTATTAAGTCACTTACATAACTACAGACATTTCATAGGGAGCAAAATCAATTAAAAATAAATAAAGAAGCCAAGGTCTGGCCGGCAAGAGAGAGGAGATCAAAAACCGGCCAAGTGCGAGTCGGACTCGCGCACCGAGGGTTCCGTAAAATTTACGGTTTCCGCAATTTTTCTTCATCTGTGCTATAAGACGTTGCTTCGTACCAAATTTCAAGATTCTGAGTTCACGGGAAGTACCCTGTAGGTTTTGATTCCTTTGCGAGTTTCGAAAATTTACGGAAATTTGCGGCATAAACGGCTGTGTCTTTTGATTGCGTTGGCTTAGAAGTTTGATTTTTTCACAACTCCAAGGGACAGTTGACCTGAGTATTTAATATAAATTTTAGCTTAATAACTCCACGCGTTCCTGAGAAAAAGGTTCTTGAAAGACGGACGGAGAACAAAGCGATCCTATAAGGGTTCTGTTTTATACTTTCGAGATATGGAACTCTAAAAAACGATGAATCATTTTTATTAAAAATAATGGGAGGAACGCGTCGCGATCCTCATTACATATTAAGCCTCATGATGACATTAGCAATACTATCCTTAAAACTCGAGCACAATACCTATCGCGGTTTAGCTCGAAATACTGAGCAATGGCACACATCACTTCCTACCTAACTTAACCCCGACTACAATATTCTACAAGATACAACAGGGTTTCTTGACTTCTTTCCTAAGACGGATCTCTAGTGCGACCATAACTCTCGGAAGCCTAAAAATGCATGCAATAAAATAAAATGTATTTACTAGATCCTTATACACACTATGCTTTTAATTTTCAGTTATAGACGTAGCGCAGCATAATGCATGCAAGATTCAAAAACTATTTTTCTTTTGACTTATAATTTTTGAGAATCTCTATACTACAATGTCAAATCCAAAGATCATTCCCATACGAAGTAGTAGGCTCTAATAACTCCAATTACAAATGAAACTCTAATAACTCTCTTTACACTGGTGGTAGATCTTTCATATGTAAGAGTCCGTCTGGGTGGGTACCACCGCAATGTCTATTTCTACCGTCAATCAGCAGTTTGCATGCACTGTTGTGTTTCGCTTTGAAGGACATTGTAGCCAGTGTAACTACAGTACATAATGAGACTTGACATCTATGTCTCAGGATGACGAGCGCGGTGGAATACCACACAGAACTTTGTAACTCAAGGTGCTGGATGGTGTTGCTTCTGTTTATGGGTGGTCGTATCGCTTACCATCACGCGAACGGCATGCTCATCTCATCATTCAATGCTATAAAAAAAGACCCTGTTCAAGATTGTATTTATTTAGACTATAGGCGACATCTATTATTAAACAATTTAACCTAAGTGCTGACGTACAGCGCTTCCTTCATCGTGATTGGTCGATTGTTCCCTTCCCCTTTATCCACGAACGTTGTAACGCACTTAGAAAAATTCTATTGTAACGACGACATTAGTTCAAAATTAGTAAAATCTATTTCGCACATCAAAGTCTATATTTCATTTATTTCACAAGTTCAAATCCAAAACTAAGTTCACACCAGCACCGAGCCACAACAACCCCTTCTCCACTTATTCCTTTAATCCTAACTTATTAAACGGCCATACATTTTCATCTGCATGTAATAAAATTTACATACGAAATGCACGGCCAACGGGTTTGGATGTCACGTCCTACATTTCGTTATGAACGTTGCAAATGTACTTGATTTATATTGCAAAAACTAAATGATTGTGACAGTCGGGCTTTACGAGCTTATTTACGATGCCCTCCATTTACGGGTTAATTGGTAATATTTTGGGAAAGTGGGTTTAATGGTAACACAACTGGGTGGTTAATGTATAGATAATGGCATCCACGATGACGCGCTTCAATAATTTTCTTAATTGCGTTCAGTTCCTATGATAGGCTCGCCCCCATCACATTATAGGACGGAATCCGCACGGCGAAAAGTGGGTGCACTAGTTGCGCCTCTGCCTACCCCTTCGGGGATAAAAGGCGTGAGTGTGTGTGCGTTCAGTCCTTGTGCATAGTTCTGCTAGTGTTTTAGTTCTATCAATGAACACTTATTAGGTCTATGAGTGCAGTCGTATACACCGAAATGTCTATTTCTACCGCCAAACAGCAGTCTGTATGCGCTGGTATGTTTCGGTTTAAGGGACATTGCAGCCAGAGTAATTACTGGGCATTATGAGACTTAACATCTTATGTCTCAAGGCGTCGAGCGCAGTAGAATGCCACGTAGTACTTTGTAATTCAAAGTTACATACGGCGTTGCTACTGTTTATCATCAGGCGCATGGCATGTTCATTTAGTCATTTAACAGCAATAAAAAAAAACACGCATAGTACAACAGGAAAGTGGACGATAGCTCAGTCGGGAATAGAACCGTCTGCCGAAACAATGTCCGGAGGTTCAAAACCCACGGCACACACCTCTGACTTTTCGAAGTTATGTGTGTATTGTTTATCAATTATCGTTCGCCTTAACAGTCTGCCAACCCGTACTAGGCCGGCGTGGTGGACTAAGGCCTAACCCCTCTCAGTAGTAGAGGAGGCCCGTGCTCAGCAGTGGGCAGTTTATAATACAGGGCTGATTGCATTGCATACTATAGTGAACAATCTAAGCCACTTAAGCCGGCAAAGCCCCCGCTCAAATATTTATGGCGCGAGTCATTGTGGATGATTTTATGGACGAGGATATATTTCGTATCTGGATGATTCTACATGACGAAAACCCCGCCTTGATGGCTCGTTTCGACAAGTCACGTTTCCAAATCAGTAAACCCAGTATACATACTTTTTTAATTTATTTTTTATTTATTGCACATCCACACCATGTATATTAACAATATCTTATAAACTAACTTGTATATGGTAAATAGATCTGATATACACGACACTTATGGAGCGCATAACATTTGCACAATAAGTAGCATGTATTACAGGCTTATGTTAATAATAACAAAACAAAAAGAAATTACATCTAAAACCAAGTAATTAAAAACTAAAATAGATCAATGGAACAATTAAAAAATAAAAACTTGAGAGGTGTCAAGGGACACCCGGATGGAACGAAGTTGTTTTCGATTAATTAGTGAAGATATTGTAATAAAATTTTATTTCTTTTAAGTTATAATAATAATTGTATATTTTATAAAAACGTTACTACATCAATGAAAACATTTACTTCTACCTACACAATAGAAATGTCATCGAATCACGATCATCACCTAAGCAAGCATTGACATTAAAAGTAACATACAACTAACGAAAAAAAAACTACTCTAAAAAGCATTTAAATCTTAGAGTATGTATACGTAGTTATACTTATTCTAAGATTTAAATTGTCTTTTTTTATTTAAATTTCGAATGTCACTTTTATGGCCAGTTCTTTATTGTTACTGGCTGGTTTCACAGGGCAAGTATAAAAGTGTCGTGACAACTTTTCGTAAGATTTTTTTCCGTCTAGCCCCCTTTCACAACGCGCGATAAGGAACTTCGTACCAAAAATATAGTAATAAATAATTACAACGTCTATTAATCCCATTTGTACTTATTTAATTTTTGTTGGAGAGCTGTAAAGAATTGGAAAATATGTCATTTTCTGAATCGCGGCATTGGACTGCATTGTACTGATCGAGAAGCCGGTGCAAAGGTGATTGGAGACCTAAATTAGTTTTGGCGAAAGGAGTACGAAAAATTTTAATAATATTAATAAAATTTAAATAATTTTAATTTTGTGCCTAGAGTAAAAGTGAAGTACAGAGATACTTCAATAGACTGTGTTGAGTTTAATGTTATGTCAAGCTACACTTTGTCTTAATTTATCACAGGGAATGTCCTTGAATTAAAATTGTGAAATTCGAAATGAAGATACCGAGATACATTTCAATAAAATAAGTAATTTAGTTTTGTGTTATTAAGCATCCACCTGGCGTCAGAAATTTGTTCCCGATATGGCGATAGATCACCTATCACGTCATGGGACGGCATAAACAAATCGAAATTCGGGCGCACTGGTTGCACCTTTGCCTAACCCTTCTAAGATAAAAGGCGTAAGTTTGTGTGTTAGTGCCAGCAAAATTCTGTAACTTTTTACTAGACCTATGCTAAAACAAGTCTTTTAAAGCAATCTAGATTCAAGAACTCTAAATAAAACACTAAAATAATCCTTCTCGATAGACGTTAAGGCAACAGAAAATAGCGGACCATTTTATTTCGTCTGAGTTACAAATGACACCATTACTAAGTCTAAAGGCACGTTTACACTGCAGTTATATTTCTAAACGAATAATTTCGTTGAATACATTTTTATTAGTTTATATTTTTTCTTTAATGTCGTGATTTATTAAGTTCTAACGAATATATAACATTTTATATTTTAAAAATCCTATTTATGTTGTTTTTTCTAAAAAAATCTGCCGGCTGCCTCAGTGGCGTAGTTGTATATGTTTAGGTTTCGAGTTTGACTCCCGAATCGGCACACTGATATTAGGTTTTTGAACTCAGTATCAACCATGAGTCTGGAATTTGTGCCCGATATAGCGATAGGCTGGCCCCCATCACATCATGGGACGGAATACGCACGGTAAAAAGTGTGTGTTTCGGAGATAAAAGGCCTTTGCGTTTGTGCGTGTTTTTCTAAAAATCAGACGTAAATTTCAAACCTGGCAACGAATAATATTTTTTTGAGGAAAAAAACCTAATTTTGTCACCCGCCCTACTCAAGCCTGGTTTATTTAAACGGCACTGCCAATAAACTGCCAATTTACCAATAAGGCGATAAAATCACATGTAAACGCACCCTAATAGTTCACACGACCCAATCCGTGGACTACATAGATTGATGTTATAAAATCCGAGCATACATCATTTCAGATAGGTCATTTGTTATAATTCAATGTATAGGGTGTTTTTTGATTGATACAAAAAGAAAGTAAACAACAATCGATGATAAACAGGGATGTTCGTTAGCTTTTAGGATTATTTATTACTAGGTATTGCGCGTGACTTTGCTCGCTTGAAAAGCCTTTCCAAAGTTACGAAAGTAGCCATCCATAGCACAAACGCCAGCGACATCTACAGATAAAAAAAATCACATGTTTCTTTCGGGAGCAACATACTATAACAAAAAGTCTTATCCTCCTAGCCAGTTTTGGCCACGGCAGCCAATCTCAACGGAGATCAGCCAGGTACGCAGGAGATAATAATATAATAGTGCACAAGTGTGTGCAATAAACATACTCGCTATTCCTTCACTCTCTTATTCCGGTGAGTCGGCAATCCGACATGACCGGAGAGAGATCAGGCGCAGGACCAACGGCTTTACGTGCTTTCCGAGGCACGGGGGTATCACACTGCCAACGTCCTGAGCCCGAGCTGCAACTGACTAATTTATAAAACAAAAAAACCTAGTCAATATTTTGGCCCGACCCGGGATTCCAACCCAGAACGTCAGCGCGCAAACTGTTCTTGTAATGCATACGCGATACAACTACGCCACCGAGACTGTCATTTAGTTGAGGCATTATTTATATAGGATAGGATAGGATAGGATAGGATATAGGATAGGATATCCTAGGATAGGATAGGCCAGTGCTTATGCACTGGCCTATCCCGGTAGAATGTATTGGAGCATATATATATATATTTAGTAACCACCTGTATATTCAGTACCTATATTCTGCAAAAAAGATTTCTTTTTCTAAATTATATAAAATCTATTTTCATGCTAACACAAGCGCTCTTGAATCTTGGAATGTCAACGCATACACCATTTAACTCTAGAATTATCTGCCTATTACTGTAAATATATCGAAATTATTCATAGCGGTCCTGCAGTGCATATTCACCAACTTGAATTGGGCCTCCGAAGGTATCCAGATGAACAACGTACGTCTCACTCATCTAAGATTTGCTGACGATATCGTAGTCTTCGCCGAAACCCACCAAAAACTAGAAAATATGATATCCGCACTGAATACAGAAAGTAAACATGCAGGCTTGCATATGAACCTCTCCAAAACAAAAATCATGACTAATAGTAAAAATGGGAAAATCATGTTAAACGATGTCGAGTTAGAGTATGTAGAACAATATATATACTTAAGAAAACAAGTTTCCTTTCATAAAACAAACAACGAAGACGAAGTCACCAGAAGAATCACATGCAGCTGGAACAAATACTGGGCACACAAAGAAATACTCAAAGGTAGTTACGATCTATACATAAAAAAGACAGTCATGGATACATGCATCCTGCCCTGCCTGACATATGGATCCCAGACTTGGACCTTCACAAACAAGGTAAAAAACAAAATAACAACTTGCCAACGAGCAATGGAAAGAAGTATGTTGAGTCTAAGAAAAATTCATAAAATAAGAAGCCAAGAAATTAGAAAAAAGACAAAACTTACAGATGCATTACATCAAGCTCTAAAACTAAAATGGCACTGGGCCGGCCATGTAGCAAGATACACAGATCAGCGCTGGACTCTTATAAGCACTAAATGGACCGGCCCACGAGGAAAGAGAAACGTGGGAAGACCACAAAAACGATGGGTAGATGACATCGTATCGGTGGCAGGAAAAAAATGGACAGAGATAGCCCAGGACCGAGAAAAATGGAAAAAATTGGAGGAGGTCTATACCCCATCAGGGGATTCCTATAAAAACAAATTTAATTAAAACCCCTAACTAATAACCAATATTCAATATTATTAATTAGTAACATTAGATTAAGAACACCGTAAATATTATTGTTTTATGTTTTAAGGTTTATGGGAAGTAATAAAGGCTTTATTGTTATTATTATATACTGTAAATATATCGAAGAAGAAACACCCTGTTAAGGTGTTAACTTAACATCTCGCCAAAAGTGTGTGGGCCTTAATGCAAAATATATGTCTTGCCGAAGTAAACAGAAATTGCCATCAATAACATCAAAATACCAACGTATATTAGGTTAAGTTGATAAATAATATTTGATTTATATATAAGTGTGCGATAATTCGTATAAGCCTTCATACAAATACTAGCTTTTTCTTTCTGCTTTGCTCGCATAAAAAATGTTCTCGGGATAAAATGTATTCTTATAGCCCATGTCTTTCCCCGGGTCTTATACTACCTCCTAGCCAAATTTTATGGAAATTAGTTTAGTAGTTCAGCCTTGAAAGCGTAAAAGACAGACGGACAGAAATCCTTTCATATTTATAAGTTTTTTTTTCTTTTACTGATACCGGATGACCGAATGAGATATTGATTTTTTCTATTCAGTATCAGTTCGGAGTCTAAAATTTGTGCCCAATATGGCGATGGGCTCGCCCCCTTGATAGGGGGCCATTATTCCGTCCCATGATGATGTGATCATCATGGGACGGAATAATGGCGAAAAGTGGGTGTACTAGTTGCGCCTATGCCTACCCCTTCGGGGATATAAGGTGTGAGTGTATGTATATGTATGATACCGAATGACGAGACGGGCATGCCGTTCGCCTGATGGTAAGCGATACGACCACCTATAGTAGCAACACCTTTCAGCCCCTTGAGGTCCAAAGTGTTGCGTGGCACTCCACTGCGCTCCTCACCCTGAGGCATTATATGATAAATCTCATAATTTCCAGTAATTACGCTGGCTACGATGTGCTTCACTACAGAACACATCAGAGCATGTACGGTATTTAAAGCAATAAAAAAATTTATATCCACGATTTCACTAACCATTTTTTTATGCAAGCAATCTCTGATATCGCTTCAAATAGCAAGCACATTTTTATAAATTGCACAATAGTCTGGTAAAATAAAGTGCCTACAGACCCACGGGCGTGAAACGTGAAAACAAAAACGTTACAACTATGCGTAAACAAGCTTTTGACGTGAACCATTGGCGCATGGCGTTTCAAAAGATAGCTCTTTGATGCCACGGTGACACTTTTACAATGTTACAAAAACATGAAAGGTTTTGGTAATTTTTGTCGTCAGTTGGGAACAAATATACTAGGAATATATATATGAATGATGAGACGAGCATGATACGACCACCCATAAACAATATTAACACCATCAACTCCCCTATGTTACAAAGTACTGTGTGGCATTCCACTGCGCTCGTCATCCTGAGACATAGATGTTAAGTCTCATTATGTCCTGTAGTTACACTGGCTACAATGTCTTTCAAACCGAAACACAACAGTGCAAGCACACTGCTGCTTGGCGGTAGAAATTGAAATTGCGGTGGTACCCACCCAGAAGGACTCTCACATATGAGAGACCTACCACCATCCTACTAATATTATAAAGGCAAAAGTTTGTAAGAATGTCTGGATGTATGGATGTTTGTTCCTCTTTCACGCAAAAACTACTGAACGGATTTCGATGAAATTTGGCAAACAGGTAGAACCATTCTTGGATTAACACATAGGCTACTTTTTATCCCGGGAAAACATAAAGCGCGACTTTTATCCCGGAAAAACTTTTTAACGCGGGCGGAGCCGCGGGCAAAAGCTAGTATTATATGTATAGATTGTAATGATCTTTTTCAAATCCATTCAAGAAAAAAAAACTCTGCAATACTTAACCGTAAATGTAAAATCATTTATAAAACTACAATAAAATTTGAAACCAATTGAAAACAACTTGGCAAACAAAAACCGGGCGTAAACTTGTTCGTATCGAGAACCGGGTAAAAAACCGACTCCTAATTAACGCCAGTGTTTACTGAAGCTAGATTTAACCGGTTCTATCCAGTTGTTTGTGCGGCCACTAATTACCAGTTCAATTTGCGTGTGTAATGCTTTGTACGAATAGGTTACCTCTTTATCCGGTGTTTAAATAGTTGAGCTTTTAAGTCGAATTTTTTGTTGATAGGTGGGGATTCTTATCGGGTTTTTTTATTCGTTTGGCAATAGTAAACGGTCACATCAGCAGTTCATGTGCGAAATCTATATACAAATTTGTCTAGAAATAAATTTATGTATAGGGCCGGCAGCGACTGGATGCATAAAGCTGTGAAGCCGCAGAACGCGGCAGACGGTAAGTGACGCCCGACAGGACGTCACCTGCCGCGCGTCATTTACCGTCGTGTGCGGAATCGGTCTCATACAATTTAATACTGCATAGTAGTTCCGTTTGCCGTCGCGGCACATGCCGTTGCTGTCTGCCGTCTGCCGCGTTCTTCGGAATCACAACTGAACCAGTCTCATACAATTTAATACTGCATAGTAGTGCCGTCTGCCGTCGCGGCACATGCCGTCTGCCGTTGCCGTCTGCTATCTTCCGCGTCCTGCAGAATCGCAGCTTAAAGCAGTAAACCGGGCTCTGTGGCGTACCTTGGGAGAGGCCTATATCCAGCAGTGGACTGCAACGGGCTGATGATACTGAAATGTATGTATGTTTCCTATGGACTCGAAAACGGTTGGAGCTATAATAATTATTTTTAGAAGAAAAGAAAAAAAAGATCAAAAGAAAAAAAGGAAACCTATAGGATCACCCTTGACTGTCTGTCAAGACCCTTTTCCTCAAGAATCCATAGACATTAAGTTGAAATTTATATCAAATACTCGGATTTCCGATATCTTTCAGTTGTGAAAAAATTAAACTTGTAAGTCAACGCGATCAAAAGATATGACCCTTTGTGTCGCATATTTTCGCGTATTTTGCGATTTCGCAAGGAAATCAAAACCTTTAGGGTACTTCCCGTTGACCTACAATCATGAAATTTGGCATGAAGCAAGGTCTTACAGCACATGTAAAGGAAAAAATCTGAAAAAGTAAATATATACATACTTCTATAACAAAACAAACAGAATTTACAAATTTAAAGACGATTAATTTTGGCGAACTTTTACAAACATACACATTTACCTACAAGTTTTCTGAACCGTCGGTACGCAAGTCCAAGTCACACTTGTCCGGTTTTTTAAATAGCTAGCGCATGTGTCGTGCACTTTTTTAAGGATATTTGTAGCGGAAAGACCTCTCACGCGGGTGAAACCGCGAGCAACATCTAGCCTTCATAAACTAAACATCCTACTAATATTATAAAGGCGAAAGTTTGTAAGAATGTTTGGATGTATGAATGTATGGATGTTTGTTCCTCTTTCACGCAAAAACTACTGAACGGATTTCGATGAAATTTGGCACACGGGTAGATCATGTCCTGGATTAACACATAGGCTACATTTTATCCCGGGAAAATAAAAAGCGGGACTTATATCCCGGAAAAACTTTTTAACGCGGGCGGAGCCGCGGGCAAAAGCTAGTCTACTATAATTTATTGTACCGGCCACTAATACCTTTTAACTTAAATCTACAAAATTAATGTTCTAAAATGTTCCAAACAAATAAAGTCTTTAGTCTAGACGATTTAATTTATAGGAACCCTGAAATTACGAAATTCGCTTGTACCTCAGACAATCATTTGACGATTCAACTGTGAACGTCTGGCCAAATAGTCTGACTAACGGATTTGTACGGTGTTTCTTCGTTTAAGATGGTTTGGACTTATTTACCTAGTTAATTTTTTTTACAATTAAGTATATCCAAACGAAAATATTACTTTGTAATGCTCATGTTAAATAATAACATCAATTGCACTGATTTGCTTCCAATTGTAAAAATGAGCCAGATGAAAGAAAGAAAGAAAAATCATTTATTGTCGCAGCAGTGAGCAAAGAATTAAAAAACGCAAAATAATAATACTTAATGATAATAAAGTAAGCACCACGACAAACCTATGTCCACGCCGCGACAATTAGGTGACCAACTCAGCATAGGCTATGTTATGATATGAGTCAAAACATAGCACTATATGATGAATGATTCGAAAGATATTATATGTATACATTGATTTATGTTTTTTAATACATCAATGTATGTATACGAAGAAACGTCCTCTGACAATTCTCTTGTGAACTTTGTTTTGAAATGTAAAAACTTTTTAACAAAGAATAAACCGACTTCAAAACCACTGCAAACCAAAAAATAGTTCAACTTTATATTCGCTTAGTATATACGTATATTTGGAGTCGATGCCTAATTTAACTTGCCAGCTAAGCCAAGTAAATACAAGATCAACAAATATACGAAAACATTGTTCAATTTAAATTAGGCATCGACTCCAAATATACGTATATACTAGGCGAATATAAAGTTGAATTATTTTTTGGTCTGCAGTGGTTTTGAAGTCGGTTTATTTTTTGTTAAAAAGTTTTTATTTATTGCTTTTTTGTTAGTTAATTATAGAAAAGTGTAAACAATACATCATAGATATACGATTGCAGCATTCGCGAGTCATCTGCTGTTAGTTATTGAAGAGTTCCATTGTGTATCTCCGAAGATCTTCATCAGATCTTCATAAATTATATACTAAAACCTTCCCTGAAAACTATACATTAGAACACCGAAAACCACATCCAAATCGGATAAGTAGTTTTTGCGAAACTCGCGGCCATACAAATTTACATAAATACATACGGATCGAATACAGAACCTCCTTTTTGAAGTCGGTTAAAAATAAGTAGTGAAGACATTTGGATGTTTATTAAAAAAATATCGTTACTACCTAGGCGTTGTTGTATTCTGCGTGGACGGTTCTGCCACGGCTCAGAGGTACCGAATCCCGGGTCGGGCAAATTATATTGGGTTCTCTCCTCAATGTTAGCCTGAAGTTTGGAATAAGCCTGGACCCTGGAATTTGTACCTCCCTGCACCTCTGCCTAACCCTTTATTGGTAAAGGCGTGATGTTAAGAGCACATCTAGATTCAACTGTACCTACATTGAGATTCATTTATAACTAGCTGTTGCCCGCGGCTCCGCCCACGTTACTTTCGCATTTATAATTATACGGATTGACCAATCGGTCAAAGATCATGAATGACTACGCCAACACACAAAAATGGCACTTACAGACTCTATTTTATCTACAAAAACCATATATGCCCGTTGTATCTTTTCTCCAAATAACATTCTTCATTACAAAGTAAACGAACCCAACAAAGGGACACATTTCAATATATCAAAGAAAATTCCAAACAAAATATTAATTCCATCTCGCACGAGCGAGTGCGTTTGTAAGAAGTTTCTGGAGTTTGGTTCATTTAAGTTTCCATACATGTACTTTGTGAGTAGATATAAAGGCGTTTTTGGCTTGAAGAAGTTGTGATATATATTTTGACGCAATATTGTATATGTCGGTGAAGAAATATTTATTTTGATTCAGTTTACGAATTATTTTGATCTCTGAGGGTACTCTGGATTATTTTGTCACAGTTTTGCTATAAATACCGATGAGCAATAACACTCCGAACGTTGCGAACGCCTTCTGCATTCACCCTAAAGTCCGGTGTGGCCAGAAATCCGACTTTCGTCAGTACTGGCCGATACGTCCGTGTTAAAAAAAACCACTCCTAACAGTGCCGCGTGCCGACTAATCTGCCCAAATATTGATGTCTCTATTTTCTCCCAGAGGCCGTCCTGAGCCGAAGTTAGTAACCCGTTGGGGTTTGCCCTCAGCATGGTCACTTAATTGATAATTAACAGGTTGCGAGCGTCTGAAGCCTGCAAGGACGGACGACTTGATAAATGTAGCAGGGACACGCTGGATGCAGGCCCCTTTCAACAAGTCCGTCTGAAAATCTATCGGGGAGGCCTATGTTCAGCATTGGGCTTCATGTGCGGAATGATGATGAAGTGCTCACCCGAAAATTCAGTGTTTTTGTATAAGCAGACTCATATCAGGCTATTTGTTTCCTTTATCTTGGCTGAAATGATGCAGCAATTAAATAAAGGCGAAAGTATATCAGGCCCAATAAGATTATTCTACTCCGGACCTCAAAAGTAAACCGAAATTAACCCCAAAGCTTTAATTATTCAAATCAATCAGTCGTCCACTGCGTAATCAACTCCAATTATTTAAATTACAAAAGTAAAGCCTCATTCCACTAGGCCGGAAGTTTGCGATGCGATACAACACTGAGAAAATATTAAACCTTTATTATACCTGAAATTAATTTTCGATTAATAGCAATACAACTTTCGGCTTAATTATATACTTTTTTAAATGCCACAGAATATCCACAAATAGTGGTGGTTATTAAAACTACAAAATTTTCATGCAAATTATCGTTGAAAATCATTCGAAGCATCGAAATTAATACCAAGCATTTTATGTGGTAATTGTTTTGGTAAAGGAGAATGCCATCTGTGTATGGGTGTCCGTCCCACATAATTTAATTTTGTATGATAGTGAAAATTACACACAAAATAGAACGAATAATGTAGGTCTAAATAAAAAAAAAACATTCTATTTTATTGTGGTGTTTTCGTACAATTTCATGTTTTCATTTTTATTTTTACGCTATTATTTAAGTAATTCCATGATTACTAACGACCGTAATAAAAAAATAGTTTCACCAATATTAATATTTTGTGATAATCAATTAATATCGATTTTTAGCTATATTGATTACTTATCCTAGTAATTCTAGGCAATTAAATTGCACAGGGCATTTTGAAGCTTGAATGATGGGAATGCCGCTATCAACAACAGTCATGGGTCTAGGATTTTTAAACGAATATAACGTTTAATTAATATTAAAATCATGTTGTGTCCTACTATAAAAATCAACAAGAATAATTAATATCGCTGGATGGATGGACGGGCTGCTCAAGATCGGGATAGTTGGCGTTCACTTCAGCAGTGGACGGCGACAGGCTAATTAATTGAGTGATCGATAATATTACTGTTTTTGAGATCGTCGTAGATTTAACAACACATAAAAATGTATTTGGTAGCGTATTGTGTGGCTTTCGAAGTCATACAATGTGATAACTGACAATGCTAGTTCACCACCTATTCTTTTATTATCTGTCACCATTGCACACATACATGATTTAAAAAATTAGGTACACCTATACCATCTTAGAAGACGTAGTATATTTGCCGAGCCAGAAAAAAAATTAGAACCAAAGAAGTTTTATTACTATTCCAAAGTTTATAAAAAAAAAAACATTCTTTATTCAAATGCTACGTTTTTAAATCTAGCAGTATCAGGTAGGACTCAACGTAAAGTAGACATTGCAACTTAACGATTCACATTTAGAGAGCTCTAGGAGCCGTTATGAACAAGATTTGAATATTTTAATGGCGCAAGATTTATCCGACTTAAAATTTAATTTAAGAGCATTACGGGCGGCTTAGCGTAACATACTAGCGAGCGATTGAGGCGCAAAGCTTGGTTTTAGTTCATTTATGTTTACAATTTTATGTATCTAGTCTTCAGGCTTCGTGTGCTTAAAAAACTTCTTCCGGAATAAAAATGACAATTATTGCGTTTAAATTCCGGTTTAAAATAAATAATATACATATACACTCACGCCTATTATCCCCGAAGGGGTAAGCAAAGGCGCAACTAGTGCACCCACTTTTCGCCATTATTCCGTCCCATGATGTGATAGGGGGCGAGCCTATCGCCATATCGGGCACAAATTCCAGACTCCGAGCTGATACTGAATAGAAAAACTCAATATCACTTTGCCCGACCCGGGGATCGAACCCGAGACCTCAGCATTGCAGTCATACCGTAATACAACTACGCCACCGAGGCAGTCTTAAAATGAAAAAATATAAAAAAAAGTTTATTCATCACGTAGGCGAACATAGTTGCACTTATGATATGTCAAGATACATTCAATTAATAACTATTATTACAAATAGTCACTTATATAACTAAAGACATATTTAAAGGGAGCAAAATCAATGTAAACTAAATATAAAGAAGCCAAGCTCGAGCTGGCAGGAATGAGATAAAAAAAGAATATTTTTTATTAAAATTAATGGGAGGTACTCGTCGCAATTCTCACCGGTGAGGACACTACAGGCACTAGCCTAGCTAACCTACCAGCCTTTCACTAGCTACCTAAGCGATGACTTCCTGAAGAAGAAAGGCAAAAAGAAACCCCGGGCTTAATTTTTTGTCATCAATTGTCCATTGAATCTTTATATAATATTTTTTTTTCTTTTTTTTCCAAGTCTTTTGCATACAAAGTCAGATTAGTTATATAAGCTAATGCACACACATCACCGTAAAATAAGGATGAAATACAATTGAAGGAAATTTACAAACACAAAACACTATACCTTCATAATAAAATGAGAGACCACAAATAAATAATTAAATAAATATACATACATATACACTCCCGCCTGTTATCCCCGAAGGGGTAGGCTGAGGCGCAACTAGTGCACCCACTTTTCGCCGACATTCCGTCCCATGATGTGATAGGGGGCGAACCTATCGCCATATCGGGCACAAACTCCAGACTCCGGACTGATACTGAATAGAAAAACTCAATATCACTTTGCACGACCCGGGGATCGAACCCGAGACCTCAGCTTTGCAGTCGTACTGTAATACAACTACGCCACCGAGGCAATAAATAAATATGTTTGTAATAAGTATGTTTACAAAGTTACCTACAATATTATGTCAACCCAAGATAAGGTCTATAGTTTTGTAAATCTTAAAAAAACTCGTTCAGAGATTTCCTTCAAGTAATATTTATTCGACGGAATAAAATTATGAATTGAAATTAAGACTAGACTAGAACATTAAACTTAGTCAACTTACTATAGCTTTCATTTAAACGGTATAAAGTTTTTAAATTTGGTTATGACTTTTATTTTAATTTTGGACAGAGACTTTGGTCTAATTTGATCGCTTTTAGTTGGATTTTTTCAGACATTATTTACTGTAAAAACCAATAAAATATTTCAGAATAACGAATGATTTTTTATCAAGATTTTTATAGTACTATAATATCTGCCAAAATTTGAACCATAGATTTTTTGGAGAAGGTCTTATTGGTCTACATTTAATATCATTATTTCTTCAATGGATATGGTATTAGTATGCAATATGGATAAATGTAAGCATCATCATCAGCCCCAAGTAGTCCACTCCAACGCACCCAACAAGTTATCACCAGTCGTGACCATATAAATGTTAAAATGAAATTGATCTGTACAGTCAGTGACATAAGTAGCTGAATACATTATTGAATGTATTGGAGGTATACAAGGTTAGGTATACAAGGTATACAAGGTTAGGTATACAAGGTTAGGTATACAAGGTTAGGTATACAAGGTATACAAAGTTAGGTATACAAGGTAATGACCTTAAATCGCTTCTATGTTTTTACCAATTTTCGATTTCTCTTCACACGAATAACATAAAGGTAATTTACTTTGCTTCACAAAAAGATTTTTTTTTACAATTAAACTAAACGCGTGGAAGCTATTTGAAATTTTGAATTTGTTCAGCGATTTATGTGGCTGACTGTATATTCCGTACGTGTACGTATTATCCTGCCATTTCTTCGATAGATATGTCAAATCTCGCATCAATTTCATTCGTACATTTCACAGTATCCAAGATTTCCCATTTATTCATGACCCATTATCTAACGCCATCTGTTGATAGAAATAATAAATACGTAGCACTGCACGTGTTAAATTCAATTTGAAATATATTTTTTTCTTACTATCATTATCTATATATATAAAAGAAAGTGGTGTTAGTTACACCACTTATAACTCAAGAATGGCTGAACGGATTTAGCTGAAAATTGGTGGAGAGGTAGCTTAGAACCAGGAGACGGACATAGGATACTTTTTATCCCGGGAAAATATAAACCGGGACTTTTATCCCGGATAATTGTTTTCTGCCAGTGGAACCGCAAGAAAACAAGTATAGAGATATTTCGAGATCCAGTTGAGGACATAATTACTCTTATCCCGGAAAAAGATAAATCGGGAATTATATCGAGCCGCCACGACTAAACCACTGAACCGATGGCGATGCCATTTGGCAGGGAGATAGTTTTTAACCCTGGGAAGAATCTAGGCTACTTCATATCCCGGGAAAATATAAACCGGGACCTTAATCTCGGAAAATCGTTTTCTGCCAGTGCAACCGTATTAAAATAAGTATGGAGATAGTTTGTGATCCAAAGGAGGACATAGGCTACTATTATCCCGGAAAACAGACACCGGGAATTTTATTGCGGATTTTTTTCTCGCGGTTTATTTTTTATTTTTAGGGATATGACCTTACATCTCTATCCTACTCCTACTAATATTATAAAGGCGAAAGTTTGAAAGTATGTATGGATGTCTGGATGTATGGATGTTTGTTCTTCTTTCACGCGAAAACTACTGAACGGAACTACTTTCGATAAAATTTGGCACACGGGTAGATCATGTCCTGAATTAACACATAGGCTACTTCTTATCCCGGAAAAATATAAACCGGGACTTTTATCCCGGAAAAACTTTTTACAGCGGGCGGAGCCGCGGGCAAAAGCTATTTATTATAAAACAAAGTCCCCTATCGCATCTGTCTGTCTCTTGAACGCGATAAACTCAAACACTGCTTAACGGATTTTAATAAGTTTTTCATCAATGGATGTTGTGATTCAAGAGGAATAATTCATAAATATTTTGTACGACAGAAAAATAAATGTAGGTATACAGTATTATGCTTTGCTACCTGTGCTAAGCCAGGGCGGGCCGCTAGTTCTATTCTAATTTAGTTGTATTATTTTATGTATTTATACCAATTACTCTGAGATTTGTGGATCGATTACTGATTTCTTGATTCCTTATTTATTTATTAAAGCAAATTCGCAAAATGGTCCCAACACCTCCTAGCAACACCTAGATAATTACAATTTTCCCTACCTATAACTGCAGTTCGTAACTAATTTTAACTGTTAAATTGATGTTCAGTAATAACAGTAGCATTAAGTATGAGTTAATTACTCCTGGAATGTTTCGTTTATTTTGCAATGTTTGATTCGTTTCGCCAAACGAATCGAAACATATTAAATTTTATTTTGAAATAGTTTCACACAAAAATGCCCACTTTTCATTAAGCTATAATGTGCTTCGACGAAAATGTTTTAAATGCTGGTTTCACCATTTCCCTTTCAATGTTATAAATGCGAAGGGTTGTATCGATATTTCAATGTTTGAAGTTATCGCGAGCCTTCTATTCAGAAGGTTCTGTCAGAAATCAGAATCAATTCTGATTTAGGTAAAATTTGGCACACGGATAGACCATGTCCTGGATTGCCATTAGGCTAATTATTGTTTCGTCAATTTTCTCCCATAAGAAATATAATTTTTTGCCTTATTATTTAAATAGATGGTATTGGCATCGTATAGAGCGTTATGGATCGCTACAATGGTTTAGAGTCTTTTGTAGGAACTACCTCGTACCGACCTTATTCATTAACGGTTCCCTATTGAATTACATAAATGTATTTGTAATAATATTGTTACGCATCTTAGCTTTGAGCCTAAATATCAATGTACATAATAATCATTACGCATAATTGTTTTAGCATAAAATAAAAAGGCATAAATACAAAAAGCAAAACCATAAGAACGACTAACGTCAAATAGCATAAATATTAAAAGTCATAAAAATAAATAAGCATAATTCATGTTTGGTTTTGTCTGAGTTGGAAACGCCCTAAAGTCGGTTCTGGCACACGCCGGCCGCTGCCGCGGCACGCTCGCTTCGCTCGCTCGGCTCGTACGGTGATTCATGTGTACCTCACACGCTGGCCTCGCTAACCTAATTTATTCTAAATACATACTATGCAAAATGTGTATTAGTCTAATACAAATTAGACAAGCTAAAATTATTCCAAAAGCTCTTTATGACAAAAAAGTAGTAGGCCAAAATATTACTATGCGATAGTACTATTATGCCAATACGTATTATGCAAAGTCAAATATGCGACAAAATAATAGTTAAAAAAAAAGGGATCCTTTCATAAACAGTTTATAAATCTATTTAATTTATCGAATGTTTTGTCTTCTTCGAAAGCGTTTTGAATTGAGTTTGAAGGAGGGAGATAAAACATTCTATACTTAACTAAAATAGGTTAGGCTTTTCAAGCGGGCGAAACTGTGAGCAACACGTAGCGAATGATAAAACATAATAATTATAATATTATGATGTCCTTTATTGAAGTTTAATTGAACGTAAGACTTTTAATTGTGTTAAAAGCATGGAATTATTATGTAATACCTACAGTCAGCTACATAAGTAACTGAACAAATTCAAAACTTCAAATCGCGTCAACACTTTCGTGTTGTTACCAATTTTTGTTTTCTCTTCACAAAAATAAAATAAAGGAGATTAACTTTACTTCCCTCAATGAAAAAGAAAAGTTTCTATTAAACTTAACGCGTCGAAGTTATTTGAAATTTCGAATTTGTTTAGCTATTTATGTGGCTGAGTGTACAACGTTCAAAGTTAAAATGCAGTATTCTATGACATACTAGCTTTTGTCGACGCGGCCCGCGTTAAAAAGTTTTTCCGGTATAAATGTCCCGGTTTATATTTTTCCGGGATAAAAAGTAGCCTATGAGTTAATCCAGGACATGATCTACCTGTGTACCAAATTTCATCGAAATCCGATCAGTAGTTTTTGCGTGAAAGAGGAACAAACATCCAGACATCCATACATTCTTACAAACTTTCGCGTTTATAATATTAGTAGGATTAGTAGGATTCTTTAGATTGGGCGTAGATATTGTCACAATTACAATAATGTAAATCTTACCGTTATCCAAATGGTTATCTAATAAATTTTATCAAAAGCGTCAAACGCGTTGACATTACCGGGAATCCACGAGTAGTGGACTCATAATTTGTCTAGCGGCAGCCTAGCCACCGAGCGGAATGGACAAGTCCACTACAAAAGGAAAAGCTCTCGTGTACAACTCCGTAATAAAATATCATAATTATTTTATTTCAAACTGGTTTCAACTGTTGTATCAAAGGAAGGCAGAAGGTAAAGAATATAGCTCTTACCTTCATAGCAATTAGCGCTACATTCCCCTTTTCAGGGGTCGACAGAAGAGTTATCTCTTGGCATACCCATATTTGGCCAAATATGTTCCAAGTAATAGGGGACGAACAGGCTGATAGAAAGAAAGAAAGAAGAAAGAAAGAATTTATTGCCGCGGTATACGTGATACATAAAAAGAAAATAAACAAACAAAGTACAATATAAAATTCTCCACGACAACTAGAAAACGCCAAATCACTTTACCGAAGCCCGGATGGAACCCGAGATCGCTGTAACTGCTCCGCAATACAACTACGACAGATAATCTTTACTACTTAGTATTACTGGTGGTAGGTCTCCCATATGTAAGAGTCCGTCTGGGTGGGTACCACCGCAATGTCCATTTCTACCGCCAAGCAGCAGTGTGCATGCACTGTTGTGTTTCGGTTTGAAGGACATTGTAGGCAGTGTAACTACTGGTCATAATGAGACTTAACATCTCATGTCTCAGGATGACGAGCGCAGTGGAATGCCACACAGTACTTTGTAACTCAAGGTGCTGGATGGTGTTGCTACTGTTTATGGGTGGTCGTATCGCATACCATCAGGCGAACGGCATGCTCGTCGCGTCATTTAATGCAATAAAAAAACTTCCCAAACACTTAGGGCCGACTTCACCGCTTGCTGATAAACGCTATCTGCCACATAAATGTATAAGCCAAACAAACACAAATCACACACTTAACTAGGAACATATATTACAGTGTGAATTGTGTGTTTGGTTCTTAATGTCGTAGTAACATTACTAATAGACCTAAAAACTTTTGTATCTACGTACCACAGTGATTTCTATTTCTATCATCAAGCAGTATTGCGCAAGCACTATGTAATGCAGCGATTTGTAATGTATGAGAAAAATCCATATTGTCATGTATGTTAAGCCACCAAAGTATCGCAATATCAATATCGGTGTCATAAAAGATCGGAATGACTGTAGTTTAGAAGTAGCGGGTGAAATTGCGGTGTACATTGAATTGTATTGACCCGCTTTGAAGGCAGAAACAAAAAGTTTCGATATAAATCCATGTTCATGGCAACTACGACTGCAAGATGTAGTGTTCCTAGTATTGTTTAGATGCAAGCCAAGATGGGATTAATCTACGTTTTCGTGATGTAATACACGTTCAACTTACAATGATATTTGAGAAGTGTTGTTAATTCTGTGCAGTAATCCTACGATTAGAAATATCAAAGGTTATGAAGATGTTTAGTTTAAAGTCAAAAATGAATTCCTGAATAGATTTGGATGTAATTTGACCCACAGACAAAATATTTACATGTTTTTAGATGCCTAAGTAAAAAAAAATGCCAATGTCACTAACGTTTATGAAACACACACGATTATTCAAAACATTACTTTGTCACAGCTTACTCAAAAGATCTAATAGTTGCTAAGACACCTTACCTGCAACCTGTTATTTAATTCCCTCATACTATACTACTAAAAATGAAATGCATCGAAGATTAAAATTGCCTTATAAAAAAAAATATTAGCCCGATTCGACAGTGATCAAATTACACAACACTCTCCCACTTCCAGTCGGTACCTTGACTACTCTCCATTTGACCTACTTAGCAGGAGCAAAGGTAACATTTTAAAGGCTAATCCAGATATGAATTTACAAAACGAACAATGCAATAAAAGAGAAAAATTTATCGTCACCCATGAAAATTCATACAAAATCAACAGTTAAAATACTGGCCATTCAAAAGATTTTTTATCGACCATAAAGGGAGGTCACTTAACATCGTGGAATGAGATCTGTGGAGCAATGAAACAGTAAAGAATGGAGGTGAACTGAATAAAAAAACTGAAGACAAAATTTACTATCTCGCTCTCTAAAGACGAGCTTTATCTTTTAAATTATCGTATAGCAGTCATGTTTAGAATAATAGCATGTCACTAATGGTTATTGGGCTTAAATGTGTTGTCTTCACATGAGTGTTTAGAATGTGGCCTCCATTTTTATTATTAGTTTCTTGGCCGGGTTCATCCTTTTGATAAAACCATTTTATGAGATTCAAGAGCGCGATGAATTCTTATCGTGTTTTATGTCTGCACAAATCCTGCATAGTCCATTAAAGAATTAATTTACATTTTAATTTGGCAATAAAAACTACTGCGAATTGAAGGGCGCTTTGATAAAATCTCTTTCTAAATTAGAAATTATATTTTCTGTAATAACGTTTTAAAATATGTAAGTGTATTAGAGGATGTAGTAAAAATGCTCCAAAGTATTATTATAAATGATAACTGTAACGCAAAAAACCGGCGAAATTTAATTCAAAGTTTATGCTAATGTTAGGCGCAAAATTTCCTCGAGAAATTCGGTGGAACGTGTTTAAATTTAGGGAAATGGAATGAAAGGGCACTGTTGTTTATTAAAACAAGTACATAAGAATATAGAGCGCTAACATTTCATAAGAAAATTACTTGACAATTAAGTGGAATGAGCCAAAACCACTTGCCACGGTCATAACAAAACAAAAGCAAGTGTTAGGAAGGGGCTGCGTTTTTGTTGATTCGGCTTCGGACATATTTTCGGGTAGCTGTTGCATGGTATATTGTAACTGCAAAGGCCGCTTGAAATATGTTATCTTTAGGAGTCAAAGGGATGTGTAATTTTGCCAATGAAAAAATGTTTTATTGTAATAATTTGTTTAAGTTAGTTTATTACAATAAACATCAATATATTTTTTTAAAGTACTATCACTGTTCAAACATCTATAGTTTAAAAAAAAAGACGTGTGGCACTCGGAGACTGCCGCGGTAAAGCTATTGCATAGCATTCTTTATCAACTTATGTAATCATAATTATTATTTATTTATTTTTTCTACTGTCCAAATTTCACTCGTGCCCTAACGCCGAAACTCTAAGCAGGCAATCCTAATATTTCTAACCTCTTTGAACAGATATTTAAAAATAAAAACTTTTTAAAACTTCAAACTTAGAATCACGTCATCCCGCCACGGGGACATTCTCATCAACTGCGCGCGTTTGACATTTCGATACGTTTCACTGACTGGAACAATTTTTAAATACACGGTAATTTCGACCTTTTATCTTTTAACATTCAGCTCATATCCTCTTACATATTGTATTCTTACAAGACTGCGATATTCAATTTACTTATGGAATTTTACACTGTACATGGAGGAGTTGGAAATGTTAATAGTCCACTTCCCTTCATAGCAAAGCGGGATCATCATCATCATTCACATGAATCCCGCAGCTAAACAAAGGCCTTCCGTAAATATTTCCAGGCAGACTTGTCAAAAGCGGCCTGCATCCAGGGCGTCCCGTGACTTATCAAGTTTATCAATTTCGTCACTAAAATTAAAATCATCCTTTTCGTTTTACGTCCTACCGAAGAGCACATCACTAGCGCCGACGGAATGCAAATATAATAGCGACAGAACTCGCCACTCGGGCCAGTTAACTGGATGACTAATGCCGAAATATGCGTTAAAAAACGAACTTATTAATCATACAAATAGGCCTGGGCATTAAACTTTATTACCATAATTTGGGCACTCTAGGCTTTTAGATGTAGATGTTCGGTTCGACTTTATTCAAAGTCAAACTGGAAATTAATGGATCTTATACGAATGTCCATATTTTGTACAAATTTGTAATAGGTTGTGAATCCAGAAAACAGTGGCTATTTTTTATGAATTTTACACTTACTTTTTTATTGCAGCTGAATGACGAGACGAGCAATCCGCTCGCCTGATGGTATGCGATGCAATCACCCATAAACAGTAGCAACACTATATAGATCCTTGAATTACAAATACTGCATAGCACTTCACTACGTTCCTCACCCTGAGACATAAGCTGTTAAGTCTCATAATGATCAGTAATTACACTGGCTACTGTGCTTCAAATAGGATCACAAAATAGACAACGCGGTAGTAATAGACATTACAATGGTACCTACCCAGAAGAACCCTCGGATACGAGAGACCTACCATCTACTTTACTTACTTTAACTATTTTTAAACACTACCACTACGTCATGTTCGATTGAACACAAAAAATAAAAATTCTACGGAACATGAACGGTGCGGTTGTAATACGTCGATTCCAAAATCCGCTACCTATATTTCATACAAGGCCCTGGCAAATGGAATAAAACATAGCAATTTCCTTGGGACCATGCGTGGTTCCGTACTCCCTATTTCCTACCGACTCATACCTTAACATCAATGATTTACCCCCAACAATCTCATCAGTAAGCAATTTTGAACTCTATCAACTTTGATGTAAAGACGAAGCTGGATTTCGCTGATGGTAAATACTAAGTTGGTGTTTCCCCACATCCCTGCTTCTAAATAAATAAGAACAATATTGCAACTAGTCTTTCTGTCTCGAATGTTTTTCTATTTCATTACCTTGTTTCAAGCGAAAGTTTGTTTGGCGTACTTTGTATGTTTTTCGTTTACGTATTGGAAAATATTTACCAGAATAATGAGAAAGTATTCGGCCCATAAGATACTCAGTGGCGGCCTCAGCAGTAGCAAAGTGACGCAAAAAAATATTCACCACTTTTCTAGGTAAGATGGTTGAGATGCATTGGTTAACGGGTGACTGAAATGACGTAGAGGTGTTCAGTAGGACATCGCAAGGTCCCTCGTGTAAGTGCAAAGCTCCGGGCAGTTGATGGGTTCGAATGTATCGCTTATTAAAATTTAAATCAATGCAAGGTCAAAATTTTCACGTTAAAATATAGCCAATGCACCTAATTATAATTGAGCATTATGAAACCAAACATATGTCTTAGGGTGCCATATGTATCCAGTGCTTTGCATTACGAAGTTTTGCGTGATGTTATGTAAGTTTATAAAAATGATGGTGTCAAGAAACTAAAAAAAATGGCTAGCAAAAACCGAAAATTCAATCCAAAAGTGATAAATTTATTTGCCGTTCAAATTAAATGAAATCCTCCTAGCCAGTTTCGGCCACGGCGGCCAATCTCAACGGAGATCAGCCAGGTACGCAGGAGATATTATAGTGCACAAGTGTGTGCGCAATACACAGGTGCACTCGCTATTCCTTCACTCTCATAGTCCGGTGAGACGGCAATCCGACATGACCGGAGAGAGATCAGGCGCAGGACCAACGGCTTTACGTGCTTTCCGAGGCACGGGGGTATCACACCGCCAACTTCCTGACTCCGAGCTGCGACTGAGTAAATTTTAAGATGAAAATACCCAGTCACAATTTTTTTGGCTCGACCCGGGATTCGAACCCAGGACCTCAGCGCGCAAATCGTACTCGTAATCCGTACGCAATACCACTACGCCACCGAGGCAGTCGAAAGTCGGCAGTCAAATTAAATATTCACAATTAGAACGAACGAAATACTAGAATGTTGTTACTGAACACGAATTATTTTAAAGACAGGTAAATTCTTCCTAAACATAATGTTTAAAGGTTACACTCCACCGCTGAGTATAACCGCACGTTGTACGAAATACTCCCAAAGTGTTCGGACACACGGTGGAATGTAAGAATTTCTAACTATTCTACCTTCCTTTAGCTATGTTGGTAACTGCGCGTTTTTAATCTTTTAATACTTTAAAACTTAATGTAGTCTGCATACGGGTTAATAATTTTAAATATTTTTAGAAGAACAACTCTTTAGGAAATTACTGGCTATTTCATTTTAAAAACTTTAGATGTACTGATAGAGATGTAATATCGCATGAAACAGACAGAAATAAACACTGCAATACAATAAAATTAGTGATAGTTACTGAACATTTTTTTACTATCTAGGTATGTTGTTGTTTCAAGACACGGTGATCATTTAGCATTAAGTAATGGAAATACTCCAAACATTCCAAATAAATTAGCAACGCACGCACAACTTCACTAAACCACCTGGATTGACACACAAATAGCAAACTATAGGAAGTGTTGTTCAGGCGCATCTAGTTTATTATAACCAGGTGACCTTCTGTGCCCCAACCCCACTTCAAAAATAAGTAATTTCAATTCCCAATGATCAAACATTCAACACGAAGCGTTTTAACTTGCGCGCAGTGTTGCAATGGTACTAGAGAACCTCTTTGAACAAGCCTCGATTGTCTGCACCGTTCTTTGACGAATTTCCGTACGACTGTTTCAAAGAGATTCGTATTAGCTAAATTAAACCACACTGAGGTATGTTTTTTGCGGATTCTGTGCACAATGTAGAAGGATATTGGGCATAAAATATACGAATATAAAGAGGAAAGATTTGTTTGTTTACTCTGAGGGTAATAAACGGATTTGATAGAGCAGAATATATTATGTTACAATATAAAGCTGCTGTTATGAGAGTTGAAAACGCGAGTGTTTTAGGAGGATATAAATTATGGCAACCTACATGCCTGAGTATTCTCCATAAGAATCTCGAGGTTATGGGAAGTCTGCCAACCCGCACTAGGCCAGCGTGGTAGACTAAGGCCTTAACCCTCTCAGTAGTAGAGGAGGCCCGTGCCCAGCTGTGGGACAGTATATAATAGTGGGTTGAATGCAAAAAAAATGCAAATTATGGCAATGGTTTTTGGAACATACAATAAAATTAATTACAATGTTAGCCGATGAAGAACGTCTCCTTAACCTATTAATTTAAAATTGAAAAAAAAATTCACAGTATTTTTCCTGGGAAAATTCAAAATAGATTTTCTACCAAGGCAATTCCAGATTTCTAGCCCACCTTTTTTAAAGTTTGAAATATCCCAATATTGATCGCACCCTTTCATTCCGTACCATGTTAGTTGGATACCATATTTCTACCTCACCTAATCAGAACTTCGAAAATATTGAGAGCTCCAAATAAACAATTATTACTTTAATTCTAAACTACTAAATCTTTTACAAGTATATGAAATGCCCAAATATAATTGGAATGCATTAATTCGGTGATTAATTGGTCGTCGCGCATTGAATCACTGAATTTCTTGTTGCGGTCGTGCCGCTGACGTCATGATGCGGTGTAGGGTTGCCACGTAGAGCCCGGGTTGTCCCGTTAGTGTCAAAGTATAATATATGCTGGTGCACGACTGTCCAAGGCCACAGCGGGATATGACTTGCATGGCGATTTAGGGTCATGTATTGATATAAAAATCTATTTTATAGTAGCAAATTATAATTAATTTGTAATAATAATAACATACAATGAAAAAATAGCAAAATATACAGACCTAGCAATAGAACTCAAGACACAATGGAACGCGACTACTGTCAAAACACTACCAATTGTAATTTCTTCCACAGGCGTTATATCCAAGTCACTCCACGTTAGTCTCAGCACATTCAATATACACAAACACACCTTCATCCTCCTACAGAAAGCCGCAATGCTAAATACTTGTCACATTATCCGAAAATTTATGTTAGCGTTTACGTTTACGGAAAGTTCAAAATGTATGGAAATTACATAATATGCTCCAGACAAGTCACATGACTTGCATTGACTGCCTCGGTGGCGTAGTTGTATTATGGTACGACTGCAATGCTAAGGTCTCAGGTTCGATTCCCGGTCGGGCAAAGTGATATTGAGTTCTATTCAGTATCAGCTCGGAGTCTGGAGTTTGTATCCAATATGGCGATAGGCTCACCCTCTATCACATCATGGGCCGGAATAACGGGGAAAAGTGGGTGCACTAGTTGCGCCTCTGCCTACACCTTCGGGGATAAAAGGCGTGTATGTGTTTGTGTGTTTGTGTGTGTGTGTGTGTGTGTGTGTGTGTGTGTGTGTTTAATCTCAAAAATGTATTAATTGTATCGCCAGTGCCAACCCTGACAATCACTTCATGAATATTGAGAGGGGCGTAACGGCCGCATTCTACTCATCAATTAACTGAAGTGTAATTGTCGACTTTCAGCGGCCATTGAATTTATGTATATCTGATTGATAATTTGAAAATCTATTTAAGTAGTAATTTATAAATCCAAACACAACTAGTGTACCAACTCGATAAACTTCCGCAAGTTATAGAGGGCGAACTGTATAGCCACATTTGGCATTCGAAATTCAAATATATGTCCCAATAGAATATGCCAGAAAAACGACACGAACATTCGTATAGCAATGTAATTGGTCGAGAGACTATCATGTGACTCTAGCGTTGGTCTCTCGACCAATCACACTCATCACAATTAAACGACATGGACCTTCACGTCCATGCTTTTATACCACATTCCAGAGAGGCTAATGTGTTTTTCCTTTAGGCTTCCATTGCATATAGTAGAGGAAGAACGTATAGCTATAAAAAAATTATAATACCATACGATACCAGCCCTGTATTATATACTGCCCGCTGCTGAGCACGGGCCTCCTCTACAACTGAGAGGGTTAAGGCCTTGGTCCACTACGCTGGCCTAGTGTGGGCTGGCAGACTTCACATACCTTCGAAATTTAGAGAACTTCTCAGGTATACAGATTTCCTCACTGTTTTCCTTGCCCACTGCTGAGCAGGGGCCTTCTCTTATATCGCTTTTACCACGCTGACCTAGTTAGGGTTGATGCTACCACAAATTCCGATTCGAATGTTTTATGGAATCGAAAATCTCGAAACATTTTATAGATGCTGTAAGTAACATACTTATTTATTTTTATGGTGGCCTATTTTACCCACAATCACCTAATCTGTGTAGTCGCAACGCATTAGGAGTTAAGTAGTACCATTCCCAGGACATACTATACTTGTATGGGACTATCCGGAATTCCCTCCAGAATCGACGTCAGGCGGCAAGTCATTAGTTGACATATTGTTGATTGTGCTATTCTGAAATTAGCACCAAGTAATATGCCATGTCTGTCTATCTGCCATAATATTTTAATGGTAATGTAAGATATGAACCGTGGACCGAGAGCTCATGAGTTGGAATCCCAAACCAACACTAAGTGTTATCTTTCTGACATGATTTGTCCGCGAAATCTCTTAAAACAGATTGAATGCGTAAAACCTAAGACAAATCATTTCTACCTCTTGCATCAAAAAGTAGTACCCCGTTCCTGCAATGTAGTAAAAAATGGGAAGAAAGTGTAGGTTTAGTTAATACATAACAATACAGTAAACACAATATGATAGTTATCAGTTGTAATAATTATAATAGAGAATGCGAATAATCATGTGAACATCAGAACCGCTATTATCAGTTGCAAATTTTATATCAACTATAGAGTGGATAGTGATGAAGTGGCGATAGTCCACGTGAAAGTTTCAGAATCGAAGGGCACCCACCTCTGACTCTTCTGAGTTATGTGTGTATTCTTCATGAATTATCGCTTGGTATAAGAAAATATCGTGAGAAAACCTGCGTACCTACAAAACTGTCCACAAAAAAAATCTTGGATATGTGAAGTCTGCCAACCCGCATTAGCCCTAAGCCCTAATCCTAGTGGTGGATTTAGGCCTAAATCGTATTGTAGTTGAGGAGGCTCGTTCCCGGCAGTAGGACATTATAACACAAATAGTAAACACAAGTCATAACCTTCAAAATTACCCGATGCACAACCATCTGAGGTTGACATCTCCCAAGGGCCAGTTAAGAAACCTACATTATCTTCGGGAATCCTCTCAGTAATAATTTAGAGGAACTATACATAGAACCGTCCGTCGGAAATAGAATTCTTAATGTCTCATACATCTTGAACACACATATACAAGGGCTTTATTTTAGAATGATCTGATGTGTCCATGTTCTTAAAATACTGGTGATATAAAAGATCATAGTTATCTTCTGTGTTTATATTATTATAAAGAGGTAGTTAGGATGTATAAATAAATATTAAATAAACGTGTTTTTAATTCTCGATGCTGTGATATCGGCTTTGATCCCTATTTGGACAACACACACACACTCACGCCTGTTATCCCCGAAGGGGTAGGCAGAGGCGCAACTAGTGCACCCACTTTTCGCCGTTATTACGTCCCATGATGTGATAGGGGGCGAGCCTACCCCCATATCGGCCACAAATTCCCAGACTCCGGGCTGATACTGAATAGAAAACCTCAATATCACTTTGCCCGACCCGGGGATCGAACCCGAGACCTCAGCTTTGCAGTCGTACTGTTATACAACTACGCCACTGGTATAGTAGGCAGTAGTAGCCTCCGCCCTGTGGATTGGGGGCCTTTGGAGAATTACACCATGGTATCCCCTGCCTGTCGTAAAAGGCGACTAATAGGGGCCACCGGGGGTCGCGGGCGGGTGGCAGGGGGCTGTCCGTCTTTCGTTTTGTGCGTGTTTGTTAGCACATTGCTGCGACCCCCGTGATGGACGGCAGTGTGGCAGGTAGGCCTCACGCTGCCGTTGACGCCGAGGGCATCCTTCGGTGCGCGGGGGCTTCTGAGCCCCCCCATACAGGAGACGGGCTGCATTAGGAGGCACCGCGCAGGGGCGCCTGCGGACGACAACTTAGACACTATTAGTCCGGGAAAACCCGCAGCCGTCCCTAATGCGCCGAAGAAGGCCACCGCGGAGTTTTAGTTGGTATGCCGTGCGGTGTACATAGGTTAGGGACTCGGCCCGGCGGCTCAACGCTGGGTCGTAAGGCACGGTGAACCCAACATCACCGCTCAGTCGCCCCCCTTGAAGGCTGGGCGGTATTAATGTCACTTTCTCCGCGAAAACAAAAAAAAAAAGGCAGTAGTAGCCTAATATTTGGACAAAATAATATTTTTACCGTTTAGTTTTTTTTTATTTATAATTGTGCCTAGTAATAAGCTCGCCCCTATTACATGGGAGTTGAGACCTAACATCATTTGCAAAATGTGAACGTGTTCTCTACCTAGCTCTGAGAAGGCAAAAATGCGTGATGCAATATATTACGCCTATTTATAATTATCATCATTATCGGCCATGTGAAATTTCCTGTTATATCAATGGAAAAAAAATCGAATGTTCTAATTTATTGCACATAGATTTTGCCCGCAGCTCCACCCACGTTGAAAAGTTTTTCCGGGATAAAAGTCGCGCTTTTTCTTTTCCCGGGATAAAATGTAGCCTATGTGTTAATCCAGGACATGATCTACCCGTGTCCCAAATTTCGTCGAAATCCGTTGAGTAGTTTTTGCGTGAAAGAGTAACAAACATCCATACACCGTGTACATACTTGCAAACTTTCGCGTTTATAACATTAGTAGGATTATAACCCTTCTCTAGCAAACAATATTATGCTATTTAATCATTACCGACGCTGGTTTCGAAGACAGTGTGGAGTCTTAGCTACTGCCACGTTGGTAGGTAACAAGCCGTTACCAACACAAAGGCAACAACATCGACTTGATGGTACTCCTCAAACATTCTAATTTACAAACCACGGGCCATATTTCAAGCGGATTTTGAACCTCCTGAGCATAGTCTCGAGATAATGCAAAAAACATTTCTATTCTTTCAAAATTACAAAAAAAAAAAGACGTGTGGCACTCGGAGACTGCCGCGGTAAAGCTATTGCATAGCATTTTTATCAACTTATGTAATCATAATTATTATTTATTTATTTTTTCTACTGTCCAAATTTCACTCGTGCCCTAACGCCGAAACTCTAAGCAGGCAATTCTAATATTTATAACCTCTTTGAACAAATATAAAATAAAAACTTTTTAAAAATTCAAACATAGAATCATGTCATCCCGCCACGGGGACATTCTCATCAACTGCGCGCGTTTGACATTTCGATACGTTTCACTGACTGGAACAATTTTTAAATACACGGTAATTTCGACCTTTTAGCGTTTAACATTCAGCTCAAATCCTCTTACATACAGTATTCTTACAAGACTGCGATATTAAATTCACTTATGGAATTTTACACTCTACATGGTTGTGATAGAGTTGAAAATAAAATATCACCGCTGTGCCAGTCGGAGTGAGGGGTGTCAGGTTATTTTTTCGTTACGGAATTTCTGGATTCGGTCTCCACGCTCAAGGCCCGCGATAGAAGCTATGCAATAGCTTACAAATGGAATAAGTATTTTTGTATGGTTTTAGTGTCATTCCCCTCTATTTTTTTTTTCGCTAAAGCTAGTAGCGCACTCATGATTATTTTGGAATCGTATTCTTTTATCCGGTTACGGCGACGAGTCAACACTGCACTTGCACTATGTCACACTAATTTGAATCAGCATTTGCCATACAAAGTAGTATAGTATTTGATGGCAACAAATTACTCCTATTTGCCGCTGTATTGGTCTTACAGTTTGGGAAAAGATATTCCATATAATCAGATGGAGTACACCCAAAAACTCCAGCAATACTATCGCTCGCTCAATGGCTCTAAATTAATACATTGAGAGCTCCGCTCGCGGCAATGATAACTTGATACAAGACTTATGCACGTAGTCTTCATGGTAACTTTATTGTTTGTCAATCCGCTAATGAGATGGGCTTGCATGAAGCTCTTTACTTAGTTACGTAGCTTACAACCTCCATACTGATCTATAATTGACTGTGCTACAACTGCAGAAGGTTTATGCCTTAATCTATCATGCTGGCCTAGTGCGAATTGGCAGACTTCACATTCCATCGAAATTCTAATGAAGAGTTCTCAGGTATATAGGTTTCCTTCACCGTTAAAGTGAACAATAATTAGTAAGCAATACATAATTTTTGAAGTCATAGTGTTCCTTGGGTTTTGAACCTGCGGGCCTTCATCTCCCTTTAAGCCATCGTGTTCATATATATTATAATCGTCGATATGAGTTGGCAAACTTAAACGTACGAAATTCTTAAGGCGGTTCGTAAATGTGTAACAGCCCCCCCCCCCCCCCTTTCTTTCACCGTTCAAGCAAGTGATAATTGCCAGTAGACAGCCGATACTTTGAAAAGTCAGAAATGCATGCCTATGAGATTGGGTTGATAGCTCTGATATAAGTAAACAGTAGAAGAGTTTTGTATGAAGAATATAATATGGATGAAGCTATGCTGTTTCCAACATAAAAATAATGATAAAACTCCCATTTAATTTTGAGCAGTTACATTCTGCCTCTTCAAAGATCCAATCAAACAACAATAATCTTAGTATAGTAGCATCTTGAAGCCATATTAAACTGATTACAAGCAGACTCACCAAATTCTTTTTGATTTTTAGGAGTTCTCCTTTGCATCTTTCAAGTTCAAGGTCCTATACGAATTAAATTAAAATTGAATCATTCCGAACCTATACGAAATTCAATTCAAAAATAATAATTTAAATCGGAACACAGGGTAACAAGTTACCGCTTAAAACAGCTTTGATAGAATCCCGTCGACTTGAGTAACCTCCTCCAGTTGACACACACACACACACACACACACACACACACACTCACGCCTGTTATCCCCGAAGGGGTAGGCAGAGGCGCAACTAGTGCACCCACTTTTCGCCGTTATTCCGTCCCATGATGTGATAGGGGGCGAGCCTATCGCCATATCGGGCACAAATTCCAGACTCCGGGCTGATACTGAATAGAAAAGCTCAATATCACTTTGCCCGACCCGGGGATCGAACCCGAGACCCCAGCTTTGCAGTCGTACTGTAATACAACTACGCCACCGAGGCAGTCAGTCCGCCTCCTCCAGTTGAATTCACTTATAAATAAATGAATCTCCATGCTTCACGCATTAATTACGACATCAGATATTAAGTCTCGGAATGTCACAATTTCGAAAGTATGTGAAGTCTGCCAGTCCGCACTAGGCCAGCATCATGGTCTAAAGGCTAAAACCTTCTCATTAGTAAAAGAGGCCCGAGCTCAGCAGTAAGCAGTATATATATGGCTGGTAAGGTATGACTATAATGCACTTACTACAAAACGGGACCCAAAAAATCTAGCACGACTACTTATAGGCCGAATTTCTGATATCCATCCTACTGGACACTCGCAGACCTAGCAAACGTAACCTTTAATACAAAAATAAACAACGATCAAAATCTCTAATGCGTTTCACCTCTAAAATACATCTCATATATTCAGTACAACTCGTTGGTTTACGAAACAAAAGTTTACTCAATGAGAATGGCGTAACAAGTTCGCGGTGCCTGTGGCTAAAGTCAAGACAGAAAACTTTCTGCACCCCGGGTATATTTCAAACCGTGCTTATCGATCCACGTTTCGATTCTGTTGTTAAATGTGCATTCTAGTTTGGTAATGCATTGTTTTAACTGAATGGGCATGGGTAATAACACCATTTTCTCTTAAAAAATAATTAAATGTTGCTTCTTGTATGACGTGATGTTTTCCAACGTCTCGATGTATTCCCTTATGCCTCATTTCCTTTGAGGATATTACATTCTTGATTCCTCTGATATTAGGGTATTATTACTCATTCTCCAGCTAGACTGCCAGATACTAATGCTCTTGTAATTAATGACATCAAAGAGATATGAAGGGAAGAAGATTCCTAGTATAGCAGCAGGAATATGTGTTACTGGTTTTAAATTTCTTGAAAACATAGCAGTAGCCTTTCTCAAACATCTTTTTCAGTCTTCCAGCTACGGGGTAGCAAGAGATTCAACCGTGGCTGCAACTAATTCGTATTATCAGAATATCGACCCTATTGTGCTAATGTGAAGGTAGTAATTAAGTCAAGCAATCGTTCGCCGTGTGAAGTTGCTCATATTTTGAAATACGCTTATTATGTAACTTTACAATAGACATTACTGATGATGGATGGCTCTCTTGTAGGGGACACTTTTGTGTAGATCCAGTGTTTGTTTCTGCCATCCAGCTACAGTCTGCAAGCAATATTAGGACCCAGTTTAAAAAGCATTGTAACCACTGTAATTACTGAGTATTATGAGACATAACATTCAACCCATTAGGGTTGGGCCACGGCCTTGTCGCTCATAACGACGGCTTATAGCAGCGCGGCGATTGGTAAGAAAATGAAAATTTGACAGGATGAATCATGCCACGAGTTGCCGAGCAGCAGCGGTGGATGTCAAGATTACGGGGGAAGGATTTCCGACACAACCCATTGTAATGTGGCAAAGCAATCGTGTCTCGATATGTCTACGGCTATTTATTTCTAATAAAGTTTTTTTTTCAAATAATGTAATTTAATTTCACTCCTACTTATAAATTGATTAACAAACCTGGTTGATTGAGATTTTCATAAATATAGTACTCTAGCTTTTGTTCCTGGTTTCGCTCGAGTGAGTTTTTCCGGGTTAAAAGTACCGCTATTTTGCCAAGTTAAAAACTTGCCTATGACCTTCCCAGGGTTAGTTACTATCCACATAGTCCATACAAATTTTCATTGAAATAGGTATTTTTTGAGTTTATCGCGTGCAGACAGAAAGATGCGGCAGGGGACTTTGTAGTTAATGGTTAAGGACTTTGTTATCATTTTATAGGGTGAGACCAACATTGAATTTAGCGAAGAAAGAAATAAACATTTATTGTCGCAGCAGTGAGCAAAGACTTGAAAACACAATACATAGTCCATACAAATTTTCATTGAAAACTTTTCGGTAGTTTTTGAGTTAACGCGTGCAGACAGATAGATTCTGCAGAGGACTTTGTGGTTAATAGCTAAAGACTATGTTATCATTTTATAGAGTGGGACCGACATTGAATTGAAAGAAAAAACATTTAATGTCGCAGCAGTGAGCAAAGAATTGAAAATAATAATACTTAATGATAATGTAATATTAGCACTTAAATATAAAACACGTCAACCCCATGTCCACGCCGCGACAATTAGGTGACTTGAGTCAAAACACAGCACTGTTTCACACTCTAGAGTAATAACTAATGGCTTTATTTATTGTTTAGTTATTGACTGCCTCGGTGGCGTAGTTGTATTATGGTACGACTGCAATGCTGAGGTCTCGGGTTCGATTCCCGGGTCGGGCAAAGTGATATTGAGTTTTTCTATTCAATATCAGCTCGGAGTCTGGCATTTGTGCCCGATATGGCGATAGGCTCGCCCCCTATCACATCATGGGACGTAATAATGGCGAAAAGTGGGTGCATTAGTTGCGCCTCTGCCTACCCCTTCAGGGATAAAAGGCGTGAGTGTATATGTATGTATGTTTAGTTATTGTTCTGAGGTTTCACAGATGAGATGAACTAATTATCAGTAATCGTAATCACTAGGCACGAGCGTAGCCATAACTTTCACATAGGGAGGTCCGAGGATATCAAAATGTACCAGATCCATAGGTCACTTATACCCCCCCCCCCCCTCCCCGTCACCAATTAAGTGATGATTTTGCGTTGAGTTTAGTTGGTTCTATTTCAACTTATTATAAATGCGAAGGTTTGTGAAAATGTTTGGATGTTTGTTAGAAGTGCACATAGACATTATAATGAACAAATTCAAAAATACAAATCGCCTCTACACTTTTGTGTTATCAATTTTAGTTTTCTCTTCACAAAAATAAAATAAAAGGGATTAACTTTACTTAATACAAATAAAAAATAAACATTTCAATTAAACTTATCGCGTAGAGGCGTAATGAAATTTTGATTTTTTTCAGCGACTTATGTGGCGGACTGTACATGTTTTGTGGCCCGGATCATTTTTGTTGTAAGCTAAGAGGGGGTCCCCCCCCCCCTTATATAACCTATGTCACTAGCTTTTTCGTTAGGGGCGGTTGCGGACGACAACTTAGACGTGAGTCGGAGGAAGCCCGCAGCCGTCCCTAATGCGCCGAAGATGGCCACCGCGGAGTTTTAGTTGGTATGCCGTGCGGTGTACATAGGTTAGGGACTCGGCCCGGCGGTCGCCCGACGTTATCCATCTCTCCGGGCGGCTCAACGTCGGGTCGTAAGGCACGGTGAACCCAACATAACCGCTCAGTCGTTCCCCTTGAACACTGGGCGGTAGTAATAAGTCACTTTCTCCGCGTCAACAAAAAAAAACTAGCTTTTTCGTTACGCGGTATTGTATCACCGACTATATTTGAAAAATCGCAGTTGCAACTACCTTAATAACCCCAGAGGTCGAAGAAAAGTTTTTATTGAATTCATCAGGCAAAGACTTGAAGCTATCCGCGGTATACTGCTGTTGGAGTTTAATTAATTTACTCAACCAACGTTCGGCTAAATTCATTGTGAACTAAACATTTTGCACGAACTTCCACGCCGCCAAGGTTTTTACTTATTCCGAGGGCATAACTTTTTACGAGCTGAAAGGTATTATGCATTAATGCTACTCATGTCAGTCGTTTTGACTTCAAAATGTCACTTGTTTTGTGATGGTTGTTTCAGAGTTTGGGAATTTCGGGTATTTTTATACCTAGATGAGGAGATGAGCAGACAATAAGTGTCATGATTCCTTGTGAACAGTACATAGTAACGACTTCGTATAAAGGACTGCGTGGCAATACAACGACCCAAAGAAATTCAAAATGATTTTTTCTAATCTCCAGTATTCTTTTTAAGCTTTTTTTATTCCTAGTGTTTTTATTATGAATATCACATATTCGGTAAAAATTTGCAATATTTTTCGAACATACATAAGATTTGCAAATTTGTATAGCGATGTTACGGTAGGAATGATATCTCTTTGAACTTTTCTCTAAGAACACGAAGTCCGAGACAATAGATAGCTCTCTTTCGCAAGACGAATACTGAATATCCGCAGGATTACCTCAAAAAAGAATACCATACGACAGAATACTATGAAAGTAAATGAAATAAACAATTCTTGCCGTGTCTACATCAGTCAGACGCCTTATTTTTCTGACTACATAAGCCGCTGAACTTATTCTACCTGCTAATTTGGCTATATGCCGTCTCCACTGGTCTCTCGCGTCTAATGTGATGCTCAGAAAAGTAGTTGACGCAATTCTTCCCCATTTATTTCTACATTGGTTTTTACTTGTGTTACATAGTAAATTCATGCATTTAGTTTTTTTAGCATTTAGTAACAAGTTGTATTAAACCAATGCACAATTTTAGAGAGAGAGATTGAGATTGTGGATGCAATAGCTATATACTTTACCTATCGCCTCAGAGACAAGGCGTGAACTTATATTTAAATGTGTAAAGCTCCTTTAAAAGAAATAAATAACTCAAGAAAAAGCTATCTTTCCCCCTATTTGTTCTTCCGCGGAATATTAATAAGAGTCAAGAGTGGGGACACCACTAAACGATTCTGATTAACCGTATTTCGTGTAGGCATTCGTCATATCTGAGACACGAAGATGTTGAAAAATTAGATAAGGCAATATACTGAGTTTTATTTTACTTTTAAACTTACACCATTTTATCTCCGGGGTAGGTCACGCAAATAGTGAACCCAATTATCGCCATGTGTATTGAGTTCCATGGACTGCCTCGGTGGCGTAGTGGTATTGCGTACGCATTACGAGTACGATTTGCGCGCTGAGGTCCTGGGTTCGAATCCTGGGTCGAGCCAAAAAAAAATTGTGACTGGGTTTTTCCATCTTAAAATTTACTCAGTCGCAGCTCGGAGTCAGGAAGTTGGCGGTGTGATACCCCCGTGCCTCGGAAAGCACGTAAAGCCGTTGGTCCTGCGCCTGATCTCTCTCCGGTCATGTCGGATTGCCGTCTCACCGGACTATGAGAGTGAAGGAATAGCGAGTGCACCTGTGTATTGCGCACACACTTGTGCACTATAATATCTCCTGCGTACCTGGCTGATCTCCGTTGAGATTGGCCGCCGTGGCCGAAACTGGCTAGGAGGATTTAAAAAAAAATGAATTCCATGATATGATGGTAGACGAGCCCGTCGCCATATGAAGTACACATTGCAAACTGATACAAAGACAAATTGTATACTGGGACACTTTGCTGAACCAACATAAAAATGTAATATATTAGAATATAGTCCTGGATATAATTATAATTTCGACATCACCAATCAACTGCTGAGCACAAGTCCCCTCTATTACAGGGTCTGGAACCGAAAACCATACTACACCCTAAATGTCGAAAGGGTTTTAAATTTAAAGCCCATAAAATAAAATAAATAAATAAAATAAGCCTTTATTGCTGTTACTTACTACTAGATACAATATTATTTTTTTTTTTCATAACTTATTACTGATATATTTATTTAACTATTTCTTACATAACTATTACGTAATATCGGCAATCGGGTTTTTTTTTTGCAACAGCTTGTCCTGCGACAAAGGCATCCTCCAAGGATTTCCATGCATGGAAATCTAAAGCCAATACTTCATCATAAATGTTGACTTGAGATTCCCGTCGATTTTGACGGCTTAGTCGAATTCTTAGTAAGCATCAGCTCTAATTTTTATTTTGTTAAGATCACCTAATTTGCCTAAGTGATAATACAAAGATCATACATAGAACTTTCCATATAATAAGTTGTGTCCCCAAAACTCTACTTTTCTCCTAAAAATGGGCGCAGCTAGAGTAATTTTCCAGGAAGGGCCAGTGTCCTATATTAAAAAAATAAAATGACTTCTGTGCACTTGGAGTTTTGACAAAAAAAATATAGTAGCAGTAAATTGCTTCAAAATCTTGTCAGTGTGTACCAGGCAATTTTGGGAATGACACAGACCACCCGGCCACCCTCTATATGCACCCATGCTCCTAAGGGGCGGTTGCGGACGACAACTTAGACGTGAGTCGGAGGAAGCCCACAGCCGTCCCTAATGCGCCGAAGATGGCCACCGCGGAGTTTTGGTTGGTATGCCGTGCGGTGTACATAGGTTAGGGAGTCGGCCCGGCGGTCGCCCGACGTTTTCCATCTCTCCGGGCGGCTCAACGTCAGGTCGTAAGGCACGGTGAACCCAACATAACCGCTCAGTCGTTGCCCTTGAACACTGGGCGGTAGTAATAAGTCACTTTCTCCGCGTCAACAAAAAAAAAAACAAAAAAAAAAACCATGCTCCTACTCCTTCCATAACAACTTAAATCAATGACGCACAGACGTACATACTGCTCTTGTCTATGAGCCGAATATTAAGAGCGCCTGAGATACTTACAAGAGAGTAAAAATGTGCCGACGCCATTTTTATTGTGTGTCGTGCGGCGCGAATGTTAAAACGACCCTAAATAGCCCACCGAGTGTGATATAGGACAAACATGACACTTTATTTTGTTATTTTGCTTAGGTTTTTGACGTATGAATTATATGTATGAGTTTTGATTGTTATATGTGGCTTGTTTTTTTATGCTTTCTACACGTTATTTGAGGGGCAATGTAAATATTTACGTGTTTTCTTTGTATTCAGTGCGGGATAAAAATATTTGTTCAAATGTGAATATACTATGGCCCGTAAGGAAAAAAAATATTATTTTTCAATAAATCTTTGGCCAATGAGTCGTTTACATCAAATACGACAGAAATAGTAAGCGGGTAGTCAATTGTTTATTTTTGCCTGTAATGTATAGTGTGTAGGTACATACGTAGATACGCATACTGACGCCTTTTATCCCTGACGAGGTAGGCAAAGGTGGTGGTAGGCCTCTCATATGTATGAGTCCGTCTGGGTGGGTACCACCGTAATGTCTATTACTACCGCCGAGCAGCAGTGTGCATGCACTGTTGTGTTTCGGTTTGAAGGACATTGTAGCCAGTGTAACTAATAGACATAATGAGACTTACCATCTTATGTCTCAGGATGACGAGCGCAGTGGAATGGCACACAGTACTTTGTAACTCAAGGTGCTGCATGGTGTTGCAACTGTTTATGGGTGGTCGTATCGCTTATCATCAGACGAACGGCATGCTCGTCTCGTCATTCAAAGCAATATAAAAAATAAATAAAAAAAAACTAGTGCACAAACTTTTCGCCATGCGCATTCTGTCCCATGATGTGATAAGGGGCGAGCCTATTGCCATATCGGGCACAAATTCCATAACTACTCCGGGCTGATACTGATAAGAATTGGCCAATATAACTTTGCCTGACACGGGGATCGAACCCGAGACCTCAGCGTTGCAGTCTTACCGTGATACAACTACGCTACTACGAGCATAGTATAGAAGTAGATGTAAGTTGTAATCCCATCAAAAACATAAATGTGAAATGTGGAAGCCAAGTCTAATATGAAGAATATGCGTGCTGGTCGACTTCACGGACAAAAGAATTGAAATCTTAATGGTTGCCAAGCCTTGTAAATAATCCTGAAAATTGTTTATAAGTACACAATCCATTCTAAAATAAATTTAAACTAATATTTCTTTGTTTTTCTGCTACGACAATGTATGATATTTAAAAATATAATTTCTTAAATTTGAATAGTCGAATTATTTACACAAAGCAGATAACTTAGTATAAATTTAAGCTCAAGATTTGACTTGGCTAGTCTTCACATACAATTTTTCTTATATTTGGCTAATAAACTTATCTGTATGTTACTGTTTTCATATTGTAAAGTCAACATATCCTACTCTTCGAAAAAATGTTTTCTGATAAAACTAGCCAAGACAAATCTTGAGCTTAAATTTATACTAAACTAGCTTTTGCCCGCGGCTCCGCCCGCATTAAAAAGTTTTTCCGGGACAAAAGTCCCGGTTTATATTTTCCCGGGATAAAAAGTAGCCTATGTGTTAATCCAGGACATGATCTACCCGTGTGCCAAATTTCATCGAAATCCGTTCAGTAGTTTTTGCGTGAAAGAGGAACGAACATCCTTACATCCATACATCCAAACATCCAAACATCCATACATTCTTACAAACTTTCGCCTTTATAATATTAGTAGGATTATCTGCTTTGTGTAAATAATTCGACTATTCAAATTTAAGAAATTAGGTATATTTTCAAATATCATACATTGTCGTAGCAGAAAAACAAAGAAATATTAGTTTAAATTTATTTTAGAATGGATTGTGTACTCATAAACAATTTTCAGGATTATTTACAAGGCTTGGCAACCATTAAGATTTCAATTCTTTTGTTCGTGAAGTCGACCAGCATGCATATTCTTCATATTAGACTTGGCTTCCACATTTCACATTTATGTTTTTGATGGGATATCATTACTTTTTGTAAAGATATTATTTATTAAAAAATTTAGTTCAGTAATTAAAACAATTACGTAAGAAGTTACCTTTGCGCAATATTTATGAAGTTACTTATTTTAGAAAGAAAATAAACAATGTATGAAAAGCCGTAAACCGCTTCATCGTTCTGCTATGTGCACGCGATGAAGTCCTCTTGGTATAAAAACCTCTATTTAATAATTACTTAAACTCTTTGATTCGCAAGTATTATGATATTATGATAGAACAAGAAGTTTATAATATATGTGTATAACATTCTTGTGATAGAACGTCCAATGTCATCTCATGACAAAATAATAAACGTCTTAAGATGTAAATAAACATTGTAGAAATCAGAAATTTTTAAGTTGAGCTCGAAACAGAAGTAAATATATATTATAAAAGACTGAAGAGTGGGCCCGAGTTGCTGATGCCTATAACGTATCTATATGAACCTACCGCCGTATCCCACAACAGCTCTGTGTAAAGTCGGAAAATTTATAGAAAAATTCAAGCAAAAGTGGTGCCCTAATACGGAGGAAACGTAATTAATGGATCAAGGTAAATAGTATTTAAATTAAAATAAAGCATCAATGGACGTGTACGCCTAAACGTCCATTATTCTATAGATAATTTATAGATAGTATGAAAACTTTCCGATTGCTTGGAAAATGTTTCAAATCTTAAAAATACACTGTTTTCAGATTTTTTCCTCTGTATACATACAATTAACTATCTGGACACCAAATTTCAACTTTCTAGGTCATTTGGAAGTGGGTTAGGTTTTTGATCTATATGTCAGTCAGTGATAAAAATGCCGATTTTTAGATGTTAGTATCTCAATGACCGTTTGAGCTATATTTATGAAATTTGGGATTCTGGTTAACTTGAGGGGGTTTAATACATAAACCAAATCTCAGGTATTTACGTTAAATAGATTTTGAGTTATAGAGGCGTCAAAAGTCGCTCCAAATGGTTCGGGTGAAACTACACTAGGCAGCTTCGACTTTTTTTTTTTTGCTTGGCTTGACACGCTGCCGCGTGTCTCGATATGTATCAGTACAGTAAGTATAATGAAGAGTCTAAAACCAACACGTCTACACATCAATTTTCAATTTTGTATGACATGCCTTTTCTCCAAAATAAAAAAAGCATGTAAAATAAATTTAATTCTACCGATGGCTGATAAATCCTTTAAAATCATTCGAAGTTACAACAAATATGCCCTTCTAAATAGTCCAATTGCACCAAGTTTTTATTTACAGACACTATTTAAAATGCTCAAACGGCAATCTCGCGTGCAAGCTATAATTTAAGCGAACTCTGTCAGACCGTAAATCCAGCGCGGTCAGAATTCGGTTCTCAGGATGTCAAATGTCATCGTGAACGATTTATACCAAGGTGTGTCAGTAACTTTAAGGTTCCGTTAAGACCCCGTGGAATAAGTTGAGAAGTTTTATACTCTTTTATGTTTATCCCTTAGGGACAGTGAAAAATTACTCAAAGTGAAAAGAGTTTAAAAGTATTGCGATATGCTTTTACCTTAATGATTCTTATTATGTACTAGGTGTCCCTTGCGGCTTTTATCGCGTGTTAAGTCTTCCCGCTGCAAGTCTTCAAAACTTTTTAGTTCCTATACCATGCCTTTATCAAGTCGTCTATCTAGCTTGCAGGTGGACGGCCGACGCTGCGCTTGCCAGTACGTGCCCTCCACTAGAGAACCTTTTGAGAGGTCCGTCTGGAAATCTTTATGAAGGCCTATGTTCAGCGGTAGACGTCATGTAGCTGATGATGATGATGATGACTTTATGATGGATAATTATTTGAAATATCGACCTTAAGTATTATACCATAGCCTTTATTTATTTAATTTCTAACCGTTGAAGTTCGTATAGCATTACCAACTTCGTTACGCAAATTTGTCACCAAGTTCTCTCGTTTGCATGAATAATTACTAAGATAGGCATCGTAGCCTGCCATCTCGTAAGTCAAAGGTGCCTTTGAATTCTCTTTTCTATTGGGAATTTTTAATCGCAATTTTTTTTCACTTTTACGTTTGAATATTCATGGTTTTCTATTTACTTTAAGATGGTGTATTCAAGGCATTGAAAATGTTTCAACTTAGCAAATTCTTGGAAATTGTCCGGTAGGTGTTCCGGCGAATGTTTATGTAAATAGTACATTAGTATTCGTGACTTTGTTTTTAATTCGAAAATTACTAATTAACTAACTTATTACTTCTACCTGTGGTACTACTAATAAAAAGGGAAAAGCGAAATGCTATATTTATATATTTAAAAAAATTATATGTTGTGAAAAAAGCGATAGGCTCGCCCCCTATCACATGGGACGGAATAACGGCGAAAAGTTGGCGCACTAGTTGCGCCCCTACCTAGCCCTTCGGGGATAAAAGGTGCGAAAGTGTGTGGGTGTGTGTGTGTTTTAAAATGCAAGGAAAGATACAAAACTATAAAATACTAGCTTATGCCCGCGGCTCCGCCCGCGTTCAAAAGTTTTTCCGGGATAAAAGTCCCGCTTTATGTTTTCCCGTGATAAAAACTTATGTGTTAATCCAGAACATGATCTACCCGTGTACCAAATTTCATCGAAATGCGTTCAGTAGTTTTTGCGTGAAAGAGGAACAAACATCCATACATCCATACATCCAAACATCCAAACATCCATACATTCTTACAAACTTTCGCCTTTATAATATTAGTAGGATTTACGTTAATAGTCAAACCTTTTCTGTACGGGCTCGGTAAGGTGACCCCTGGTCGTAAGTGGAGTAGTGTCCAGATATTGTCGATTTCGGCACGATTATGTCTCACCAGTCGCCAAATTATGCCGGCCTGTTTGAATCCGGATTTACACAATCCCAGAACGCGACACTACGTGGGTCACCATGTCGGGATATGTATATGTACACCTTGTATATGTACCGGCATGCGCAATGTTGGACGACCGCCTTCGTGGTCAGACGAATTGATAAAGGTCGCAAGAGCACGCTGGATGTAGGCCACTTTTGACAGGTCCGTCTGGAAATTTTTAGGGGAGGCCTATGTTCAGCAGTGGACGTCATGTGGCTGATGATGATGATGATGATGCTGTATGGTGATCGATATCCGAGCGTTTGCAAATACCCTACCACCAGTAAAACCTATCTGATCCTCGCCTACAACCATTTCTAAAGACAAAACTTTGGCAAAGATAAAAGACGTCACAAATGTCACTGAGATATTCATATTTACCTTTCTCTATAACTAAGTTTGATGTTTGCGGTGTTGATTCCGTCAACTAACAACGCAGGTAAATCAAATCATCCCGCCCGAGGGCAAACACTTTTCAATATTTTCACAGAATATTCTGTCGTGCGATTTGTGAGCTCTAGCTATGTTGGTTTGACTCGTCAAGCCGCGCCACAGACGCCGGCGTCCGAGTATACTGTATATGTGTAGGGTTTTCCCATACATCTATATATATAAGCGGGGCTTGACGGGTTAAATAACTATTTTATTTAGTCAGATTAAAATGTTTTGTTTTATTTAACTGCTTCGGTGGCGTAGTTGTAGGTACGACTGCAATGCTGAAGTCTCGGGTTCGATCCCGGGTCGGATAAAGTGATATTGGGTTTTTGTACTCAGTATCAGCCCGGAGTCTAGAGGTGTGCCCGATATGGCGATTCAGGTTTATAATTACACTAGCTTTTGCCCGCGGCTCCGCCCGCTTTATAAAGTTTTATTAAGATAAAAATCCTGCTTTATATTTTCCCGGGATAAAAAGCCTATGTGTTTATCCAGAACATGATCTACCCGAGTGCCAAATTTCATCGAAATCCGTTCAGTAGTTTTTGCGTGAAAGAGGAACAATCATCCATACATTCTTACAAACTTACGCGTTTATAATATTAGTAGGATTTGTGTTTATTTTTAAATTTAAATAGCATAAATGGATATTTTGCTTAACGCAATAATATTAATGTTTACGTAGGAAGCCAAATATGGGCAAAAAATATTTTAATACTAACTAGTTGTGCAGTCACAAAATCCGCGTGGAAAACATTTCGTATTAACTACTACTTGTTATATTACTTTCTATTAGTGGTAAAGCGACGCTATGTACAGTCTATACTCTAAATTTTGAATGGCACGGCTCGACCGGGGTGATGCCACTGTCTAAAGCAACCTGAAGTGCCAGCTTGGCTTGAATTTAGTATGGTGAGCGTGATTTCTGGACTGTATCGGTGGCGTTGTTGTATCGCGTGCGTAAAATCCTAGGTCAAAGTGATATTGCGTGCCTCTCCTCAGTGTCAGCCCGGTGTCTGGAAATTCACCCGATAATTAACGACAATAGGACAATAACACCATACCATACCAGCCCTATATTATATACTGCTCACTGCTGAGCACGGGCCTCCTCTACAACCGAGAGGGTTAAGGCCTTACTCCACCACGCTGGCTTGTGCGGGTTGGCAGACTTCACATACCTTCGAAATTCGGAGAACTTCTTGGGTATGCAGGTTTCCTCACGATGTTTTCCTTCACCGTTGAGGCGAGCTATAAAAGTCAGAGGTGCGTGCCCTTGGGTTTTGAACCTGCGGATATTCGTCTCGGCAGTCCGTTCAACTCACAACTAGGCTGTCGCCGCTTCAGAAGCTACTAACTACCGAACCGAACTAACAAAGCTGGCGAAATGTGAGAGTGACACACCTCTGCCTACCCTTGAAAAGGGAAAAAGCGTAATGCTATGTACGTATGTATGAAAATATGTACAGATGTTTGTTAGAAGTAATAACTTATAGCAGTGACCGCTATAGGGCTTTGACACCCACACAGGCCATTTCCTGAATAAATAATATTGGTTGTACCTCTGCGTACCTTTTTGGATATTGATGAGAATAAACAAACACAAAATATTGCTCATTTAACTTTGGATTAAATATACATTAATTAACTAAATGTCAGCATTGCATATTAACCACCCGATTATAAATTAACATATCTGTCAGCAAATTTATCGGATAAAACTCAATCCGTTAATATCGATACACATTATACTAAATATAATGTATCTCGTGATTATAAAGTATAAGCAATAAACATTTTAAATATGTCATTGTAGTAATCAATCATTATTATCGCCTCATTAATTAAGTGGACAAAGAGATCCCAGGTTCCATTCCCAGGGTAGGAAACTGTGTTATTATAACACTGGGATTGTCCCCAGAGGGCTGTGACTCGCAAAATACACGTCGAGAAACGGAATGTTCTAGAAGTCTAGGTATATGAAAAATCAAGACAGCCACAAGCTTTTCGTATAGCAAAAAATTTGGCGCTCAGTAAAACCAAGTATCAGCCAAAGTGTATAACAAGCTGACTACTAAGAAGAGATTAGCTCTAATCTCCAGAGATAAGCGCGTGGGTTTATCTCCAAATTTTGAATTTAGAACACGAGTGTTCCACTTAAACTTTAAGTGATGAGATAAAAGCAAGAAGTTTATAATATTATCTAATGGAGAGAGCGGTACACACATTTTTGTGAAGACAAAAAAATTACCTTTTGTGTTGTATTCTATCTCACTCACTCTTTAACCTATGTTGCCAAAGCTTACGGATTATTTCCCTACCCATAAAAAAATATCAATACCGTTATTGTCGTCTCAATCATGTATATATAAATATTTCCAACATATCTTATATAATGATATAAGTACTATTTTCATTTCAGAATTATTCTTGTTGAATAAGATATCCTTAAGGTTTTTTATCCTTATTAACATTTTAGTTTAAAAAATTTCCTCATTTAATTGGTAATTGCGAATACATACTTCGGCAGCACTGTTATAAAACGTTAAGTTCGATGTCAATATAGTTGTCAAATAAATGTTCACTTCGAAATTTTCTCCGTAATTATCTACAATAATAAGTGTGTTTTAGTGATATTTTAATGTGAATTGTGTAGTTCACGGTTGCAGAAATATTTGGTATCCATCATTTAGTGTGAAATTCTACAGGTAAGTTCATTGTCATCAATATTGTGTACATATTATAATTTTATCAATATTTATACGAATCGTAATAAAATACGTGAATATTTTATAAATGAACTGTAGAAAAACCTCGCTTAATGTGATTTGCTTTATATATGACTACTTTTTTCGTATTAACGTAATGTTAAATGTGATTTTTTGTATTGTAAATATTGTATGTAAACAAGAGGCTAGGGTGACCATGGTGTAAGCTTTGGTGGACCGGTTTGACAATGGTGCTAGAGTATTTGTAATACTAATATAATAATAGCCGCCTTACTAATGAATATTATAAAGCTTATTAATCTTAAAAAATCACCGTAAATAAAAACTGAGGATCAACAGTTACAATCGAGTTCTCAGTGTATCCAGCATTGATTTATTGAAACTTTTATTTAAAATAAAATCGAGTTTGTATTTCTCTTTACAGATTTCTTAAAGATCTAGATAAGCAAAAACGTGGTTAAATATAAATACCATTAAAAGGTCAATTTGATGTCTGCAAGAATTACTAGTCAACATTTAAAGACAGAAGATTATGATTCTGAATGTGATAATGTGTCTTCTACTTCTGGGAATATGGCAGTAGATGTCAAAAATAATTATTTATTACCAGAAACTCATGCTGTAAGTATATTATTTTTTATCATTTCACTGGTATAATTATGATCCACTTAGACTTTATTATTTACTAGCTTTTGCCCGCGGCTCCGCCCGCGTGAATGTGTTTTTCCGGGATAAAAGTCACTGTTTATATTTTACTGGGATGAAAAGTAGCCTATGTGCTAATCCAGGACATGATCTACCCGTGTGCCATATTTCATCGAAATCCGTTCAGTAGTTTTTGCATGAAAAAAACATCCATACATCCAGTCATTCTTACAAACTTTCGCCTTTATAATATAATAAGATTAGTAGGATAGGGCATTAAGCTTGCGACCCACCAAATTTTATAACGGCGGTACATTGGGTGATATCTGAGTGTACTAAATGGCACCTCTGCCTTTGTCTAAAATGTATAGGTACTTAAATATATTATTATTGATTGATATTTACTTTTTACATTACATGTCAGCGAAATGAATATGAACCACCATTGAAACGTCAAGACTTGAAAGATTTCAATATATCAGTTAATGTGAAGACATCCAGTGAAATAAGTTTAAAGAAATAAAAGAAAGTATTGCAGCAGAAGATGAAGAGATAAAAGAAGAAAATTAAGTACAAGTTATTTCTTATTAAAGTTGTTCATGATTATACAGTCTGAAATTGAAAATATTTTGCAGTGAAATTTTGCTAATATTTGAGATTTTTTTAAAAAGTATATTCTAAGTAGCAAGCAAAGAAAAATTACATATAGTGATAACATAAAGACTTTTGCTTTAACATTACACTTTTAGTCGCCGAAAACATTTTTGTTTTATAAATTCAAAGATATATTTGCCGAAAGAGAGCACATTATGGTGATCTTTAGCAATCTTTAATTGTTTTGTTGGCTTCTTCACAGAAGTTTTAGAATATTAAAAATAAATTTAAGGACGAAACCTCACCCGCAGAATGTAGCGTTAATTTTTGATTCCATGGCTCTCAAACAAGAATTTATTTGGTATTGTAATTTGTAAAACATCCACGTGTTTATTACTTTTGCTATAAATATCTACACAACTTTGTTTACAATCAACTTACCTATGGAATTTCACACTAGATGTTGGATTGCAAATAATTCTGCAACCATGAATTACACAACTCATAGTAGAATATCTCTAAAACACAATATGCATTATTATGGATAATTACAGAAAAAAAGTTCGCAGAATACTCGCAAAAATTGTAAAATCACACAAAATAGATATTCGTAATATTTCAAAATTACTTACTGAAAATTAGGTTATTAACTTCCTAAATGTGTATTATTTTTTTATGTATGATTGTTTACTTTTATGAGTATGTTTTTTATTTTTTTTTATTATATTTAAATTTAACAATAACTGTAGTTTTCATTTTTAAATATCCCAATGTTTTTCTGTCTAACCTTACAGTCTCCATATTTGGTTATAAAGGCCGGCAAACAACGTGAACATATCCAGTCGCGGGGGAAAGTAAAACATATACAATGTGAGGCTGTGTGCCGAGCAAAAAAAAAGCACGCGGGGCCCCGTGCGAAGCAAATAATTTTTTTTAACAGCTTTGTAAGTAAGGTGCCAAAAAACGGGCCCCCAAGGAGCTGCAAGATGCCCCTGTAACTGCGAGGCCCCAGGCGGTTGCCTGGTTTGCCCCCCTCCTCCAAGGCCGCCACTGAATTCACCACCGCGTGGTGAGGTATTTTTTTTATGTAAGTGGAACTAGTATTTCCGAACTACACATACCAAAAAAGTATGTAAATATGCCAATTTTGTTTGGAATAAACTTTCTAACTCAAATTATATTTTTTAAATATCAACTATTACTAGCCGCTGTAGTTGGGTTTCATAATTAATTTAAACCGCATTACTTTATAGAGATAAAAATAAATATTATGGTGCGATATCATATTATTACACACTCACGCCTCTTATCCCCCGGGTAGACAGAGGTGCAATTAGTGCACCCACTTTTTGCCGTTATTCCGTTCCATGCTGTGATAGGGGGCGAGCCTATCGCCTTATCGTGTACAAATTCCAGACTCCGAGCTGATACTGAATGGAAAATAATCACTTTGCCCGACCCGACTAACCCGGGGATCGAACCCGAGATCTCAGCATTGCAGTCGTACCATAATACAACTACGCCACCGAGGCAGCCATATTATATCATATTATTATGGACAGTTAATTATGTTACGTCCTGGTTTTGAAAATAAACCTTTGTCACTCTAAAGAGAGAGACAGCAGATAGCTGTGACGTCACATTTTAATCTTCAGTTTGTTAAACGGAATGAAAAATCCATATTGGGTATAACATTCTTGGATAAAAGTCCTCTCGGACCGGTGAACGAATGAATTGAAAGGAGAGAACGGATTTTATTGAATGATAAATTGAATGAAACGTTTTGGACTTGAAATGTTTAATGTGCCGTCAAAAATTGTGATTTGTTGCACACGAAATGGGGTCCATTTTAAATTGTTCTGTATTTCTTTTTTAAAACATATAGGTAGTAATGTGCGGGAAGTTATACCGTGATAATGATGTCGCAATAAAATATTATATTGACAAATGTTACTACGTTAATTATATTAATAAAATTATTGTTAATAAGTGATTTAATAGGGGAATAATACACGAGTATTTTCAAGTAGAAGTCCTATGTTCAGCAGTGGTTTTCTTATAGCTGATGATGATGATGAAGTATTTTTATAAGAAATAAGTTAAAATATTTTTTTCTCTGTTATCATCAGCCACATTGCTCTGTACAGTTGTCTGATTTATGTCTTTATAGCAATGTTGTGATAATACAAAAAGTGTAAATGTAAATTACACGTTTAAATTGTTTACGTTTATCGGACCTAACTTGTAAACGGCTCGACCAATTTTGACAAGACTTTGATCAGCACGAAGAGGATTTTTTTAGTAATTCAAATTACTTTTACACCATCATAATTTCGCATGTCCCAATTAATAATGTAGGATTTAAAAAAAAACATTTTTGAAAATATTTCTTAATTAAATTTATGGTTTGGGATATATTTTAACCACGTTAAAAAAATATGGATAACTATACTCTCTCCCAAATTTTGATTACTTAAGAAAGTTGTGCATCAAAATGTCTTTAATTGCCTCTGTTAAAAAGTCTATCAAATTCAGTTACTGCATTGTTAAAAAAGTTTTTTTTTTCATCTATAAGGACATGCGATTTATTCATTTGTACACACTTCCTACATAATATATAGAAGGACTTAATGTCATAGGCAATCTCTACCAGTCAACCTAAGGTTCTGCATAGATACAAGAAGGCAGGTGCGTAAATAATCAAATACTATGAAAATAGGAATAAAATATTAATTATGTTGTCATAGTTCTCTCAACCTATATATATCTCCGCTTCTTATTGAGGTATATCGTTCGTTTTGATCTAAGAACACATTATTCACAGTAAAGAATGCAGCAAAAAAATTGCATTATTATCAAACATTCATGTGTATAGATGATATTTTAACTGACTTCCAAAGAAAAGGAGGTTCTCAATTCGTGTGTTTGTGTTTTTTTTTTTGTGTAAATGAAGTTGTACAATTCGACACGTTCCTAGTATTCTGCAGAATAATCATGGACATACTTTTTTTTAAATATACTATTTTTTTGTTCCAGAAAAGTACATAAATAATAATAATGAATAATAATAAATCAGTTTATTGCCTTATAACACTAAGAATAACATAGGTATTCTTATACTTAAACTATAATAAAGGCAAAAGGAGGCGGCTCAGCTTGTGCTGACCGGGACAGTAGTTCCGAGCAGCGCTGGTTTTCAGCCTCTCCTAATTATTTCCTAAGGTGTTATGCGGAAAGTTTACATAACGGAACTTTTATCCCGGAAAACATCACATGGGCAGAACCGTGATCAAAAGCTAAAATTTTTTTTTATTATTTATTTATAATACTTTTTTGTACATGTCACTGACATAGCCCAACGGATAAACAAGCTGAAGTGGCAATGGGCAGGGCACATAGTTCGAAGAACTGACGGCAGATGGGACAAAAAAGTTCTCGAGTGGAGACCACGTACTGGCAAGCGCAGCGTCGGCCGTCCACCTGCAAGGTGGACCGATGACTTGGTAAAGACCGCGAACGCGCGAAAGGAACGCGCTGGATGCAGGCTGCTTTTGACAGGTCCGTCTGGAAATCTTTGGGGGAGGCCTATGTTCAGCAGTGGACGTCTTGTGGCTGATGATGCTATTTTGTACAAAATATGTACAAAATACAGTATTTGCACTTAGAAATAAAGTACAATTTGCGGTCTTATCACTCGAGGCAATTTGTTACTTAATTATACACGACCAGAGCGACAAACACAAATCCAACTTCTAATTCCATAAATTCCTTCAAGTCGAAGAGGTTATCACGTGTCCCAACAATGTTTTTAAAACTAGGAGGTCCAAAACCAGGTCAGGCAGAAACTGTGAGAGCGACAGAGCACAATGGAAAGCTACGTCGCTTCACGTAATGTATTGCCATTCTTTAAGTCTCCCTGGGCACCTGCTGCCTAAGATTAAAAGTGAATTTAATGAAAACTAGTGCATTTCGGATTTTCTTTGTATTTTGATGTTTGACGTATTATTTAGTTAGTATGTACTGAACTTATGAACTGATATGTTATCTAGCGACTGCTGTACTTGTTTAAAAAACCGGACTTGTTCGAATTGGACTTGGCGTGCCGAGGCTTCCGACAAACTTGTAGGTAAGACATCTAAGTATACAAGTCGATGGTTCGCCAAAATTAATTTCATAAGTTTGTGAGTTCGTTTTTATTTTTGTTATTGAAGTATATGCTTACGGTTTTCAGATTTTTATTTACATATGCTATAAGCCCTTGTGTATTGCCAAATTTCATGATTCCAGGTCAACGGGAAGTACCTTATAGGTTATAATTCCCTTGCGAATCGCAAAATATGCGACATAAACGGTCATATCTTTTGATCGTGTGACATATAAGTGTGCTTTTACTGAGTTGAAAGAGACTGTAGGCCCAAGTATTTGATATAAATTCCAATCTTTACGCGTTCTTGAGAAAAAGGGTCTTGACAGACAGACGGACCACAAAGTGATCCTATAAATATTCTTTTTCCTTTTGAGGAACCCTAAAAACAACCATAGAGCCTGATTCGGAAAAAAATTTGTCGGTGTCAGTCAGTTTATAAACAATATAATTTTAAATAAACTTTTTGGGAGATTGGCTCTTATCATGAGCGTCGTAAGGTTAATTAATATAATAACTGTACTGTTGAATGTCTGATATAAAATTTTATTCTTCTTATAATATTATGACTGTTTTTAAAGACATAAAATAATAACACATAACAATTCATATAATATATACAAATAATTGAGACATTTTACTTAGGACGCGTCCTGTTGTCTCCATCACTAGACCAGCAACCAGTCCAGCTAGATCCCATTTATACACCTAATTAATTCCCATCTACTTTGCAATAGTCTTTACACCTTCAGGCGCTGTCTTAGGCTGTATTTCCTCTATAAGTACAGACAGAGAGAGTACCTGCAAGGTGTACCAACTATATTAAAGTATCTTTAAGGGGCCTCTACGTGTTGGATTTGTATCCCCACGCAAGCCTTCCAAAAGGACCGGTTTCGTACCGTTATTTCCCACAGGAAAGATACATTATAATATACAATTCATATATTTATGCCCAAATACCAACATACATCAATACCTAAAAGATACACGTAATTTCCAAACATATCAAAATATAGCACCTTTTATTTATTACAGCATTTCTAAAGTAATAAATAGGATTTTTCGTCCCCGAGAAATTGGATGGCGCGTGACAAATAGCGCACCCCGATAGCGCTTGGAAATTGAAGTGTCCGCATCCAAACTGCAGTATGTTAAACATAAGATGTCAAGGGAAGCATCTACTATTAATAGGAGCAATTACTGAAGTTTTTATAAACTTTAGCTGTCTAGCTATGTTACTTCTTCATCATCATCAGCCACATGACTCCACTGCTTACTTCGGACTGCGGCCTTCAAGATTTCCAGACGGACCTGTCAAAAGCGGCTTGCATCCAGTCAGTTCCTGCGACCTTTATGATTATCTTACTAATATTTATCAATCGTATGATTCAGGTCTGTTGCGTCTGTTAAATAAAATGATAAACCCAAAACCAAGGTATAATATAATGGGACCACTTTGAAACCCTGCTTTATTAAATAAAAGAGGAATTAGGTTCACAATTCTCAGAGAAATCAGTGTAAATACATTAACAAACTCGAATTGAGTACATCCTCCTGTTTAGGAAGCCTAGCCGGTTAAAAATGCGAAAGTTAGTGAAAATGTTTGGATGTTAGTAAGACCTAGATTAACACAAATGTGTTTTAACCCGGTGACTTGCTCCCATGAGATAATTGAACCGGAACAGTGATTTACAACCTCTCGTCGCAGGTAAGGCTTTAAACATGGGCCAAGCCGCAAGTATTGTTTATCAATTATCGTTCGCTTTAACGGTGAAGGAAAACATTGTGAGGAAACCTGCATACCTAAGAAGCTCTTTATAAGAATTTCGAAGGTATGTGAAGTCTGCCAACCCGCACTAGGCCAGCGTGGTGGACTAAGGCCAAAACCCTCTCAGTAGTAGAGGAGGCCCGTGCTCAGCAGTGGGCATTATATAATACAGGGCTGATTGCATTGCATTGCAAGCCGCAAGAATCTAAAAGTTTTTATAAATGTATGAATGAGCATTAGCTCCTATACTTTGACAGAGAGGAATGATAAGAGACTACGTTTAAGGGCATGGTCTTATTTCTTGCTTTTCAGACACGTTTTTAAATAATCGGGTTTCACTTCTTTTTCTAATCTTTAAAGACAATCAATACAATATAATTTTTTGCTTCAAGTGATTCAATTTATAATTACTCCATATGTCTAATAATCTAGATTTTCGCCACAGATCGCTAGAGATGCAACAGATACCGATTTCGCCGACTACCGGATGCCGGATTTCCGCCTTGCACCCTGACCGGATGACCGGATTCGGCGCGCCAAAGAAAATTTCTTAAGGCGGATTATGTTCACAAACTAGAACCTACTTAATCAGTACTAACTATAGAGATTATTGTTAAGTTTTTATTTACCTTCTTTTAGGATACATTTTAACTTACTTTGTTTCTTTGCTCAATCTAATTACTGATTACAATGTATGTGGAAGTCTTGATTTTGTTAATTCATTTTATTTTAATTATAATGAAATAAAACAATTAAGTGTTGCTCGCGGCTTCGCCCGCGTGAGAAGCCTTTCACAATGCAAAAGTCCATAAAACATAATACGACGCCATCATTAAAAACATTTCCCATAGGAGCAAATTATCGTGATAAAAAGTACCCTATGTGCATCCAGGACATGAGCTACCCGTTTGCTAAATTTCATCCAAATCCGTTTTGTTGTTTCTGCATTTACATCTAACAAACATTCAAAAATTTTCACAAACTTTCGCATTTCACTTTTTTTACCCGTAATTTGTCCCCATGGCAAGTAATGGGTGTTTTTAATCTGATTCTTTAAGTATATGGCGCTGGCATCGTATTGTGTTTCAGAGACTTTTGTAGCGAGAAAGGCGCGGGCGAAGGCGATAGCACCACATAGTAGTTATTATTCAGTTGATTGTTGTGCAAGATATCCTAAAACTTGAGAGCCAGATGACATTATACAGTCAATTATTTTCCATAACTTTACATAACATGGTAAATTTATCAAAAACTAACTTGGAAGTTTTTATTTATCTTTTTTAGATCTGTATTTTTGTAGTAGGCAGCCTAACATCTCCCGTGCGTTGTCATTTTTATCTATACAGTGCTGTCTTCGCATATAATCTATACTAATATTATAAAGCTGAAGAGTTTGTTTGCTTGTTTGAACGCGCTAATCTCAGGAACTGCTGAACCGATTTTGAAAATTCTTTCACTAATAGGAAGCTACATAACTCCTGAGTGCTATAGGCTACTTTTTATCCCGGGAAAATATGTTTGTTCCTGATAAACTTATTCGCGCGGGCGGAGCCGCGAGCACTACTAGTTATTAATATGTAGAACAACCAGTAAAATAAATAAAATTCACATAATAATTTAATTATTTATTTAGTCATAGAACAAAAATTTGTTTATTATGTTATTAGTATCGTCCTGCAAAGTTATTATTGTATTACAAATAACCATGTATATCCGCTCCGATCTATTAATATTATCATAGTTCTAATATTTTGGTACTCTATATTTTATTTTGTGTCTTAGGTTCGAGTCTATTATTCGTCCAATTAGTATAACGCTCTGTGATTGGTCAGCCGAGATTTCGACTTTCGAAACAACGTAGTAAAATTTCTATGGATATTCTTTTATACTATTGATTCTTTTCTTTGGATGTAGATTAATAGAAATTTAAAAATCTCGCTTTTGACTACTGTCTTCTGATTCTTACTGGCCTTAATTAACATGCCTGGCTTTATTGCCAGCATATGATCAGCTGTAGCCCTTTTGTGACAAGTTTAATCAATAGATTTTATTTTGTCAGTTTTTATTTGATTAATAGATTTAAAAGTCACAAATAAACTGGTTTTCTTTGTAATAATACTTATTACCATTAATTTCAGAGTCATTTTATTCTTAAAAAAATCCTTAATAATAAACAGAACCAAAAACACACTATATTTAAGAGACAATAGATAAACACGGACAAACATCACGTACGTACAAATCAAACTGTGTGCCAAAAGGCATTAGGGGCAGTTTATCATATGCCAACTTCGTACAATGCCTGCCATATTAAAGCAAATCCAAAATGTAAGATTGTATCTTGAAATGTGTACATGAGCTTAATATATTTTGTTTACCCGACTACGACGTTGGTAAAAAGGCTTAGCAGCATATTTTTGTATGTATTTATTATGATATATTATTTTGCCCGAAGTCTAGAATTTGTGCCCGATATGGCGATAGGCTCGCCTCCTATCACATCATAGGACGGAATACGCACGGTGAAATTGTGGGTGCACTAGTTGCGCCTTTGCCTACCCCTTCGGGGATAAAGGGCGTGAGTGTGTGTGTGTGTGTGTGTGTGTGTGCGTGGGTGTGTGTATATATTCTTTTGTATTAAATTACCTTTAAAGTGTCGTATTTGTCACATAGCTCTATAGTGGAGACTAGCTACAATGATTTTCCATATGTATAGTTCACATATTTTTGGAAAAAAGAATACCTGGGATATGCGAGGAATTAGTAATTGCCAAATAAAAATAGAGTATAAAAGTCTCTATAGCATCAACAATTGATAATGATTTCTTATAATGTTAGAAATTGAAATAAAATTATTTTAAGGATTACATCATGGCTTTTAAATTTATATTTTCTCCCGACGGTTCGAACGATTTGCACCATTCATGGTCACGATGCGAGTCTGCCCCGTGACAATATAAATTAAAAAACGTCGATGAAATCCGAAAAATAGTTTTAATTCAATATTAACAATTGATATTGATAGTTTTATTATCAGACTATTTTTCAAACACCAGCACATTTCTTAGCACCATTAACATCAACCTACTTTTATAACTCTCATGAAATCCCCCCTCAAGCTCAGTCTGGTACCTTCTAACTCACGCACTCCATCATTCATGTAAAGTATCATAAAAAATACATTTAATCAGGCACGTCCACAAAACTCCTTTCGTTTCTTCGGCCCATTACACACATTCGTGTAATCTGAACGCGACGGCCAATGCATTGTAATGCGACATTACTTGCTCCGCCAGTTTTATCTCTCGGGCAGTGTGGACGAGTCCTTAGGGATTCGGTACTAAACGCTGAGACGTGTTTACTGTATGACAAGTTATATAGACAATAAGGAACTATATGGAACAGCGATTAAATTGTACAGGAATAATGGCTTCACACGTCAGATTTGGAGGTCATTTTATGCCTGACTATTGGATATAGAACTATACTGTTGAATGTCTTTGGAGTTTGGACATAGGTGTAAATTTTACTGGGTAGATTTTTGTTGACATATTTTTCATACCCTGATAAATAAATAATAGTAATAACAGCCTGGTATTTTATATTGACCTACTATTGGGCGCGGGTCTCCTCTTCTACTGAAAGGGTTTAGGCCCTAACTTCACCACGCTGACCCAGTGCGGATTAACAGACTTCCCATACCTTCAAAATTCTTTGTAGATAACTCTTGATACATAGATTTCAAAGTTTTATTAACACAAAGTAGATATACAATCAGTTTCATCTACCTACTAAATGAAAACACTACAACGAGAGTCCCATTTAGCAAGTTATTTAAACCCTTCAAAACCGTGTCAGTGTTTGTCACAATTTCGTTTATTCCGAGTAGAAAATAAATATCTGCGTTTAATAGAATTCGTTCAAGACGATTTGGAGCACCTTTTCCCATCTTCTCGTCGTATTTTTCGCGAGGTCTCATTATTCGTTTGGCCCTATTGAAGGGACAATGCGGACCCTCGGGGTACATTGGGATCCTCAACCCGTTGAAAGATGAATAGACACGTACGCTTTATTTGTTAAGTGCGATATAGTGGATGTGAATTTCTGTTGGAATTCGGATGGGTGTTTCGTATCTTGTTTATTTATACAAGGGTTAGACAATAAACATAATAATGTTTGTAACATTGAGCTGACGTCGGCTTCGTGTGGTCTCGCTTGCGTGGCGAATGGAGAACTAGTTGGGAGGTGTATTAGTAGTCCGATGTCGATATAACAAAGTAATAACACACACACACACACACTCACGCCAGTTATCCCCGAAGGGGTAGGCAGAGGCGCTACTAGTGCACCCACTTTTCGCCGTTATTCCGTCCCATGATGTGATAGGGGGCGAGCCTATCGCCATATCGGGCACAAATTCCAGACTCCGGGCTGATACTGAATAGAAAAACTCAATATCACTTTGCCCGACCCGGGGATCGAACCCGAGACCTCAGCTTTGCAGTCGTATTGTAATACAACTATGCCACCGAGGCAGTCAAAGTAATAACTGATCTACAAATATTTGTTTCGGGTGTTATGGTATCTAAACTAAATACGACTGACGTTGTGATCTGACATACACATACACGTTCATTCCTTTCCCCGACGGGGTAGACAGAGGCGCAACTATTGCACCCACATTTTGCCGTGTGTATCATGTCTCATGATGTGGTTTTTCGTCTTTCCGGGCGGCTCAATGCTGGGTCGTAAAGCGTGGTGAACCCAACATAACCGTTCAGTCGCCCCCCGCGAAGCTGGTCGGTACTAATAAGGTACTTTCGCTGCGAAATAAAAAATTGGGCGAGCCTACCGCCATATCGAGCACAAATTTCAGAGAACTGATGCTGAGTAGGAATACTCAATGTCACAGTGCCCGACCAGAGGATCGAACCCTAGACCTCAGCAATGCAGTCGTACCTACAACTACACCATCGAGCCAGTCTGACTGACTAATATTAACCTGAAACCTTGACGTTTGAACTTGGTGACTATGACTGCGTAGCACTTTGAAACTTAAATGAATCGTACAAATCTTAGGTACCTGTCTCTATTGATGTAAGTTTATTATAGTCAGTATATTACATCAATTGAGACATAATGGCACATTTTTCATAAGTCGGTATAATATTAGAAATTTTAAAATGAGCCTTGCAGAAAATAGCGCGCAAAATATAAAATGCAAGGAAATAGGAATCTTGAGTTTTATAACTGTGTTCGAGTTGATTTAATTTTACCCACCGCCATTCCGCCGGCCGGAACAAAAACGGCATAACTTAATTTGACTGCCAAGAAAAATAAACCGACTAAAAATGGTGGTTTGCATGCCATACAAAACTATTTATAGATATAAACAACTTCGCACAAATTTCCATGAGACTTTAAATTGGCTCCGTTTTTGACTAGTCTCATGCCTTTTCGCCCCCTCAGTGAGCGTCGACTTACTATGATTGTAAGCGTTACCGTCACTCGTTGGTAATACCTGCCTGGACCTCTTGGAATGTCTCCAAAAAAACGCCACTCGTAAGCAGTGTTGCCAACAAGATTTTTAAAAATCCGTCAAGTTAGCCGTATTTTCCGTCAAAAATCCGTTACATGAACAATTGACACGAGTGTAGCTATATTTGGGGGTCCAAGCGTACGTTCTTGCCCATGCAGACCTCCTATCACATGTACACCTTACCCCCTCCCCCTCACATAACAATGAAATTTTTGTCCCGTAAAATATCCCGTCAGCCGTTAGATGGTTTTTGTCCCGTTTTACACGGATCCAAATCCGTTAGAAATGACGGGAAATCCGTTAAGTTGGCAACACTGCTCGTAAGTCGATTTTGTTTAATTTTGTTTGTGATTGATCGAGAGACCACGTCAGTCTCGTGTCAGTCTGTCAATCAATTCCGATATAACAAAAAGCCGTGAATATTTTTGCCACAATCTAAGCACCCTGTATTATATACTGCCCACTGCTGAGAGAGGGGTTACACCTTAGTCCACCAAGTTGGCCTAGTGCGGGTTGGTAGACTTCATCTACAAAATTCTTTTGGAGAATTCTCAGATGTATGTTTCTTCATGATATTCCCTTCACCGTCAAAGCGAACAATAATCTATACTAATATTATAAAGCTAAAGAGTTTGTTTGTTTGAACGCGCTAATCTCAGGAACTACTGAACTGATTTTGAAAATTCTTTCACTAATAGGAAACTACATAACTCCTGAGTGCTATAGGCTACTTTTTATCCAGGGAATTTTTTTTGTCCCGGAAAAACTCTTTCACGCGGGCGAAGCCGCGAGCACTACTAGTAGACAATACACACAAAACTTCGAAGACAGAGACATGAGTTTTGAACCTGGGAACTATCTCAGCAGTTCGTTTCATTCCCAACTAGGCTATCACCGCTCGTCAGCCTATAAAATCGTATATACCATAATTAAATATCCGACTTACTGATGCCAACAACGAAATACGAGTAACCCTGATTCATTTACTTCGTAACGAACGCACGCATTATGGGTTCGATGTAATACAGGCGTCGATAGGGTGTCCATGCTTTTAATTATCTCGGACATTATTTTTGGGTTTATCAAATACACGTGATATCTTACTACACCTCTTCCCTCCTTGTGATATATCTTGATTTATTCCGAACTTCCCCCAGGGCCGCGCCGACCCAAGACAGCGCCTGTGTGCAAATCTATGCGGCGCTTCTAATTTTTGTCGTCCTGTTTCGACGTTAATATTTTTCATTTTATTTAACACATAGTTCATAAACATTAGGATCAAAATTCAAGTAGTTTAAAATTTGAACCACAGACGTGAGTATTGTCTTGGGAGACTTGTACTTACTTTCTTACCTACTCAACTATAAAGAATGTGTTGTAGTATAACAAATATAATTTCAATAGTTAACATTGGCATGTCATCGTGATTCCGGCGCCCCTACTGCCTAGGCGCCTGTGTGCACCGCACACTTCGCACATAGGGACGGCGCCGCCCTGGCCTCCCCTTTCGAACCTCATGTGATTAATGTACGATCCTTTTTGTAAACTAGCTTTTGCTCGCGGATCCGCACGCCTGAAAACGTTTACGACGATAAAAGCCCCGCTTTATATTTTACCGGTATAAAAGCCTATAGCACTCAAGACTAATGTAGCTTCCTATTAGTGAAAGAATTTTCAAAATCGGTCGAGTAGTTCCAGAGATTGGCCCCTACAAAAAATAATACATACATACATATACACTCACGCCAGTTATCCCCGAAGGGGTAGGCACAAGCGCAACTAGTGCACCCACTTTTCGCCATTATTCCGTCCCATGATGTGATAGGGGGCGAGCCTATCGACATATTGGGCACAAATTCCAGACTCCGAGCTGATACTGAATAGAAAAACTCAATATCACTTTGCCCGACCCGGGGATCGAACCCGAGACCTCAGCTTTGCAGTCGTATTATAATACAATTACGCCACCGAGGCAGTCCAAGCAAGCTGTAGGTGTATAAATTTATATAGCTAAGAATACATGCAGAATGTTTTAGATATCAATAAATATGTAAAAATACTTTAATGTATAAAATTGGTCAAATCCTGCAACTTGTGTAGGTTTTTCAAATACTATTTGCTGAGGACGCAATCGTTCAGTCGCTTTGAATCAGGTCATCATTAAAACCTCAAATCTTTTCTCCACCATGCTTGGAAACTACGCATATATACATACTATGACATAAGACTAGGCAGAATATACCATAACAAAAATCCACCAAATTCCCCCATCATGGTGTCCCCACAGGACCACGGTAGGAATATGGCCAATAACCTCTTGGAGATAATTGAGTGACGTACCCTCGGATCCCATTAAGGGATCTGTCAGGGCCCGCACTCGATAATCACCTCCATGCTACACCTACCTTTGACTGATTGCATATTAGAAAAAGACGTAGGTGACAGTCCAATCTAATTTTGTATACTCCATTTTGGGGGTGCGTTTCATGAGAGTTTTGTGTATATTTTCTGACGGTAAGCGAAAGACAGTGACAGTTGGGAGTGCAACGAACTGCCGAGACGAATGTCCGCAGGTTCAAAACCCAAGGGCACACACCTCTGACTTTTCTTAAAAATAGCTATATGTGTATTCTTTGTGAATTTTCGCTCGCTTTAACGGTGAAGGAAAACATCGTGAGGACACCTGCATACCTGAGAAGTACTCTGAATTTCGAAGGTATGTGAAGTCTGCCAACCCGCACTAGGCCGGATCCCCAAAATGTCAGCGGTCAGTGGTGTAGCGCGGTGCCCCCCCTGATCCCCCCCTCCATATACGCCAATGGATCTCATACAAACCAAAATATAAAGTCGAAATAAATCATACCAAACATTTTGCAATAAGCCGTCAATAAATAAAAACAGCCAAAAGGCTGTGTATTGAAACAGGTCAAATAAATTAAAGAACAAAGGGTCTGCACAGGGCGCCTTTAATTTATTTCATCCGTTTCGATACAAAGTGGAAAAAAATGCCAAATTGCCGACACCAGGAATTCTGTACATCAATGGTGTTTAATTAAAACTGTATCCTTGTGTAAGAAACAAATTACTCAGATTGAACTTGTTACTACGGAGTGCAAGGCCCCAAATTGGTGTGTACTGTTTTCTGATAACACCAAATAGGACACACGCGTTGCGACATTTGGGGTTGACTAGCGACTACGTATTATTGATGTCCTTTTACCTATACAATCCCACTCCAATATCACATTATGATTCACACATAGGCTTTTTATCCCGGTAATTTCCGCCCATGGAAATAAAGGCATTTTTAATCTAATTTCTACTGGCGTCGTAGTGTTTATGTACTTTTGGAGGGAGAGAGGCTTTTAACGCGAACAGAACAACGCCTAGTAAATAAATAAAGACATAACAGAAATTCAAAATGATATTACATTCTAGTGCAAAATTATCACACTTCATCAATCATATTACTATTTCGAACAAAAGATCTCTGCGACGAATTTTGTTACACACTGCTGATATTTTTGTACAACAAACGCAATAAATTAAAAATTCCGATTTGCTTGTCAATTCAATAATTATTATATTTTCTTATGTATAAACGTAAGCCAATTAGATGATAGATTCATATTTTCTTTCGTGGGAAAATGAAAGTATCTAAATGTTTGAAGTTAAATTCGTTCAGAATGCTATTGTCGGTCAATTTATTGCAGATTTAGCCGTTTTAGTCTCTAATTCTATAAAATAATGTTAATTGACTACGCCTTAAGCATTATTATTATTATTATAATGTTATATCTTTCCTGCGAGAAATCACGGCACGAAGACCGCTCCTTTGGGAAGACTTGCGTGGGGATATGGAACCAACACGCAGAGGCCCCTTAAAGATACATTACTCTAGTTGGGATGTGTACACCTTGCAGGTACTCTCTCTATCTGTACTTATAGAGGTAATACAGCCAAAGACAGCGCCCGCAAGGTGCAAGGACTATTGCAGAGAAGATGGGAACTATACCCGGTCTATGGATAGGATTTAGTTGGACTCGTTGCTGGGCTATTGATTGAGACTAAGGGACGCCTACCAAGTAAAATGTCACCATCTTTTATATTCAAGGCAGACGGTGACTTGCCCCCCACTAGATGAGCATCCCAAAAGTGGCGCATGCCAAGGACGCAACATCGGTGCGGGTGGCTACAGGGTGTCGAGAGGTGTGCACCGATTTCATCATCGTCGGTCGCTAACGCGTCCCGGAGCGGGTTTCCTCGCTATTACGCAAATTGAGCACTTCCACCCTGGAGCTCAGGTTCTTAACTCTTGCGACTTCCACCGCTAGCCGGCCAGTTAAGGCAAGCCAAGGGTCCAGGGGTGTCATTTAGCACCACGGAATTGGGGTACGCGGTGACGCAACTCACCGACAGCTCACCACATAGCCGCCTTTGCGACCTTTTTATTATTATTGTTATTTGGTCCTTTTAATATTTTGGTTTGCCTTAATTACTAAAACTTTAAACATGATATCAAAATCATTCGGACAAAAACACAATATTTTAGCCAAAACAACCACAAAACAAAGTTTATCCCATAACTAGTTTGCAAACGAACGCTGCACGCACGAGCGGGCCGTATGTCACGCGCGACGCTGTACCGTAGCTTTTCGTACACTCACAACAATTCCCAGAGTGATTAATGTATACGAAATTGATATTTAATTGCTAGTAAACATCGTGTTACCGAGTTGAGGCATTTAATAACAATTTATGACGTGTTTGGATAAACTTTGGAATATACGCAATGTGTATGTCTGTGTGTCTCGGAAATGTTGCTGTGGGTAGGATATATGTATTTGATTTCTTCCTAATTTTATTTGTACCGTATACGTTTCTGTACTGCCTAGGGTTGAAATTGGGAAGAACTCATAGAATTAATTGCGACTTTAAGCTGCTTATACAATATTTATATATTTTTTTAATATGTTCCGACTTTTAACGTTCAAACCATAGGTTCAAACTTTATCTATGGTTTTCAGTTTAATAATTTTTTGTCATGCACTCCTATTATTTAAAAAGTTGATATGGCCACTGAATAAAAGATATACAAAATATATTGTAAACAACTCCATAAAAGGTTACATTATGCTGTGCACATGCAGTGTCTACATTTTTGTTTATTGCATTGAATGACAAGACGAGCCTGCCGTTCACCTGATGGTAAGCGATACGACCACCCATAAACAGTAAAAACATCATCCAGCACCTTGAGCTACAAAGTACTTTGTGGCATTACACTGCGCTCGTCATCCTGAGACACAAGATGTTAAGTCTCATTATGTCCATTAGTTAAACTGGCTATAATGGCCTTCAAAGCGAAACACAGCAGTGTATGCACACTGCTGCTTGGCGGTAGAAATAAATATGGCGGTGGTACCCACCCAGACGGACTCTTACACATGAAACCTGCCACCAGTTAAATCAAAATTAATCGGTTTTTCCAATAGGGGGAAAATGTAAGTAATATAATTACTGGAATGTCATTATTTGAGATACAACAGCATTAGCAAACAGCTGCTTCTTAGAAAACCAATATTTATACTTATATCAATTACGCAAAGAAAATACCTACGCATACGAGGCCCAGACATCTTAGAAAATCAATACTCGTATTCTAAGCCCAAGTATGTGACGTCATAAGTCCTTAGATGTATTAACGGCTTGACAGCAGTACGACTGACGCTAATTGCATCCAACTCAAGCCGCAAGGATTTGACGCCCTAAATACCATACTAGGAATCGGATTAAATTTTAATTAGAACTAATCATTCAGTCTTGTGACAGCATTTTTATTTATGTATATATTTGGAAGCCAGCACTATTGCACCCACTTTTCCCGTGTGTTTCATCCCATGATGTGATAGGGCCCGATGTCACCATTTGGGACGCAAATTTCAGACTCCGCGTTCATACTAAGCAGAAAAAAACTTGAAAGGTGTCAAAGGACACCCGGGTGGAATGAAGTTTCTTTCAATTAATTAGTGAAGGAATTGTAATAAAATTCTAAAAGTAATAAATTGTAAAAGCCCCCATTTCGTAACGTGCGATAAGGAACTTCGTTCCAAAACCGAATAACGGTTTACTCAGGATCTTGACATCTTAATATTATGATACACAAATTCGATATTTTTATGGTAGGATGCAATGCCATGCTGTCAGCCCCTTTATTATATTTTTACTTGCATCCTCCTGAACACGGGCCTCCTTTACTACTGAGAACGGTTAGACCTTAGTCCACCATGCTGGCCTAGTGAGTTGGCATTAGTTAGGATTAAGTAGTTGAATGTTTTTTATGAGTTTTAACACACTAGAACAGGTTTTTTTTTATTATTATGGCATTGAATGTGAGACGAACATGCCGTTCGCCGTGATGGTAAGCATTCCACTGCGCTCGTCATCCTGAGACAAAATGTTTTTCGCACTATGTCTCGTAGTTACAATGGCTACAATATCCTTCAAACTGAAACACAACAGTGTATGCACACTGCTGCGGTAGAAATGGACATTGCGGTGGTACCCACCCAGACAGAGTCTTACACATGAGACACCTATAATCAGTAAAATGTTCAAGTTAGCCTTAATCTATTTAACAGATCGAGCGATGTGAAGGCTTATACCCAAAATTGGAATTACAGAAGTGGCAATTTAAATAGTATAATAATTGTAATACATGTAGAATTGTAGATCATATGAAAACTATTTTAACTCCAATACGTTGCCAACAAATAATCAATAAATCTCACTTATCCTAACAATTATTCCTAGAAACATCTTGTGTACCCAAGAGTAGTTTGGTTAAAGGTCAATATCACGGTCCCTGGTTTCGACGTAATTATTACGTCCGGCGGGAGACCCTACTCGGTGAAAGCGATCGAAATAATTACGGTTGGGTTACATCAACTACAATTTTATGCAATCTTAATCATACCATACCAGCCCTGTATTATATACTGCCCACTGCTAAACAACGGCCTCCTCTTCAACTAAGAGGGTTAGGGCCTGAGTCCATCACGCTGGCCTAGTGCGTGTTGGCTGACTTAACATACCTTCGAAAATCAAAGAAATTCTCTGGTATGTAGGTTTCCTCAGGATGTTTTCCTTCACCGCTAAAGCGAGCAATAGTTCACAAAGAAACCAATCTTCATATTATTATCTCTAAATTTCGTATCCTTAAATTTTATAGAATAAAGTCCCCCAGCTGCGTCTGTCTGAACTGATAAACTCTTAAACTACCAGATTTCGATGAAAGATGTCCGCTTTTTGTATTGATGCTGGACCTCAAAATCGAACCAGGCTCAAACTTTATGGATATGAAAGGGGGGAAACTACGTATCTTGGATACATAAAAAAAAATTTTAGACCCCTCCATTTATAAATTCTTTAAAAACGTTCATTTTAAGAGTAGTTTTTAAGCATAAAAAAACCACTTAAATCTCAAATCGGGGGACTTTACAATTACCTATACCATTTACTAGTAGTGCTCGCGGCTCCGCCCGCGTGAAAAAGTTTTTCCGGGACAAAATTATTTTCCCGGGATAAAAAGCCTATAGCACTCAGGAGTTATTTAGCTTCCTATTAGTGCAAGAATTTTCAAAATCGGTTCAGCAGTTCCTGAGATTAGCGCGTTCAAACAAACAAACAAATTTTTCAGCTTTATAATATTAGTATAGATTGCAAAGGTCTAGTTTTTGGGAGAACCATCTAAATATAAATATAAAGCATCTAAGTTAAAATTTAAACCAGTTTTTGGACATGGCTTTGGTACTTTTATCCGGAAAACTCTTCTACAGGAGTCTACCTCTTACAAACATCAATTTAAGAGAACTAAGTTTTCTATCAGATTTTTTTATGGCAATGGAATTATGAGGCGAGCATGCCGTTCACCTGATGGTAAGCGATACGACCACCCATAAACAGTAGAAACACCATCCAGCAACTAGAGTTACAAAGTACTGTGTGACATTCGACTGCGCTCGTCATCCTGAGATATAAGATGTTAAGTCTCATTATGTCCAGTAGTTACACTGGCTACAATGTCCTTCAATCCGAAACACAACAATACAAATGCATGCACACTGCTGCTTGGCGGTAGAAATAGGCATTGCGGTTGTACCCACCAAGACGGACTCTTACATATGAGAGTCCTACCACCATTACAAGTAAAGGTGCTATAAACACATCCGTCTACGCTAGCGGCAACCATTTTTATTTAAAGGGAAGCGTCCGACGACTGCACTCAATTTATTTTATCGGGAATAAACTGAGTTCTCTCCCAACTAACACTTCCTGGAATTAGAACACATTATTATGTAACAAGAGTAAGCAAGAATCAAATCACTTAGTCCATTGTTGATGGGTCTTTATTCTTAAGATATCGCCATATTGCTTATCATTTTTAAATATAGAACTAAAAAAAAACAGAAAGAATCACAAAATTGTAATGAAAAAACATTGCCAGTTTATTTTAAAAAATCTTTTGTTATTCTAGGTATTCAATAATATACATTTGAATAACAATATCTTAAAAATCCAATCAGTTAAATAACACAGACGGGTTTTATGTTAACTAACAATAACTGGAAAATAATGGAATGGCATTAATAAAAAGCGGATAAATTTATTTTGCGACGAAGACACGACCGAGAAAAAGTTGATTGAATCCCAAATTGCAATGGCGAGGCGTTTTTACAGCACACGATATTAAAATACATATATATTGTAACGGGTATTTTACTAACCAATATAATAACATTATATAATAAATTTTATTTTTGGTGTACAATAAAGCTTTAAATAAATAATTTTGTTTTATATGCTATCGTTTTATAAGACTATAGCTCTCTTGACTATCTCACTAGGATTACAAATGCGAATGTTTTTGAAAAATGTTGGCAATTTATTGAGAAACTGTTTGAGATTGTTCACATCGAAATTAGAGATTACTAATAGCAAAATGGTACCAATTTTTTTTACATAGAGTAAGGAGAGTAGCAAATTACTTCCTTGTAGTTAGATGTGTATGAACATTGCTAGATAACATAAAATGTTAAAACTCTTATGTGTCACAAAAGTAGCTGAACAAACACTAAACTTCAAATCGCCTTTAGACAAGTTTAATTGAAACTTTTTTTCTTGGTACCAATTATAGTAAATTCCTTAAATGTTGTGTTTGTAAAGAAAAAAAATTGGTAATAAAACAAAAGTGTATAGAAGACTTACAGTTTTGAATTTGTTCAGCTTCTTACATGGGTGACTGTACATACTATGCAAGCCCAACAACAACTACTACTTGTTTATTACAACTTTCTAACAAAAATATCGTACACTCTAAATATTATTCAACCAAGTAAGAACTAAAGTACGTACCGCAGCCATTTGCATTCCGCAAGATCATTTCAAATCTCCACAGACCTGTGCCTTTGGATATGTTCCAGCCCTTTATTATTGCAGTTTAATGGTAATTTTGGAAGGTACGTCTGTCTGATATTAAGTGGAATCGCTTGCTAATTCCTCTAAGTAATTTTTAAGTATGGAGAGATTTAAATATATGTGTAGAGACGTCTTAAAAGTAAATGAGAGATGTAATTTTGAATACACACATACATACACAGAGAGAGAGAGAGAGAGAGAGAGAGAGAGAGAGAGAGAGAGAGAGATTGGGAGAGACACACACACACACACACACACACACACACACACACACACACACACACACACACACGGAGAGAGAGGGGGGAGAGGCCACACACAGAGAGACACACCCATCACGGCTATATCTCCGAAGACAGAGGTGCAACGAAAAGACACACTTTTCGCCAAGTACGTTACGTTCCATAATGTGGTAGGGGGCGAGGCTATCGCCATATCAGGCACAAATTTTAGACTCCATGCTAATACTGAGCAGAAATACACAATATCACTTTGCCTCTCTCAATATTCGCAAAAAATATTAAATGAGCACACTAATTTTGAAAATATCAGATTCTTAATAATAGTCTCAAATTGTATTTGTCTTAGTCGCATTTACGAATCGTACCAAAATGTCGTTACAATGATTCGCTAAATCGCTTTTAAAATAGAGCCATGCTGAGAAATGATTACATTTGTCTGGAGTATAAATGGACCGGCCGGTAGCACTGTTTCACAGAAAATTGACGTAAGTTGATATTTTTATAGCCACGGTAATGTGATCCTACTGCACCTGATAAGCAAAGTGGAGTCTGGATGGAGTGTCGAATGGCTAGAGATCATCATCTTTCGTCTGCTTCATAATTTTGCTGTTGTGTTTGGCATTTCATTTATGATATATCTGAAAACTCAAATAACCCCTTCTCTTTAATCGGTATTCCTATTGAAATAGGTAACCTATCCATGATTTTAATGGTTTCATCATCATCATCAGCGACATAAAGTCCATTCTTAATCATAGGCCTCGCTTAATGATTTCTAGACGGACCTGTCAAAAACCTGCATCCAGGGTGTTCCTGTGACCTTTATCAAGTCGTCTGTCCACTTTGCAGGTGGACTGCATATGCTGCACTTGCTGGTACGTGATTTCCACTCGAGAACTTTTTGTCCCATTTGCTGTCTTTTGGTTTTGCTTGTGTTTATTACCAGATATTATTTAACATCAGGCGACAATGCCTTTTGAAATGAAATATTTATACGAATCCTTAAAATGTTAAACATTACTTAGATTCAGTCAATTTTTACTCTACCACCAGTTCGGAAAACAGTTTCCACCAGAGAACAGGCAAGACACTCTAGGCTTGCTCTTTTCAAAATCAGATCAAATGTATAAATTAGGTAGAGTGTATAATACACAAATATGTATATACAGATTTTTATTTTATTTAGAACAGTTTATATATTTACTTGCATAATAATAAATTCTCAATTCCCTCTCAGGAATCACAAAATAATTTGATGATCTATACTTGTCCAATACAGACTTTTGTCAGGTATACATTAAAATATAGATTTATGTTTAATATTTAAAACTACGATTAAATAATTGATAAGGGTTGCTCTACATTCTATAAATCATAAGATAATCTACATTATGACAAATCTCAAAGCCATAACTAATCCGACCTTACCAAACGATAAATTAAAATGGATGAATTTATAAAAACAATAATTTGCAGCATCAGTTTGTTACAAGCGGTCGTTTATCTCACGTCCGCCCGATAAGTGCACTGGCGCTTCCTTTCTGATACTGTGCGTTGTGCTGGCCAACCGATCAGTTCTTATTTTATTGTCCACTAAAAATATTAATGCGCAGGTATGTAAACAATCATGGGTTTTTGAAATAAGCACTGTAACTGCTGAATTGATTTGGATGAAGTTTGGTGGGGATTATAACAAAAGAAGAGATTTTATGAGTAGTCTATAGTCCTATTAACAGAGGATGCATGTGTAAGATTATAAATTATAAAAAGTAATTATTCTTCATAACACGTGATTATTTGTGAAAATAATTGTAGACAAACTCACTTAGGTATTAAATTATAATAAATTATCCTCCTAAAAGGTCAATAGTACGGTAGTGTTTTTGACATTTGATATGGTATAAATACCCGTCGCTCGATGGAGGACGGCAGATTCGAACATTCTATCGTGGGCCGCCGAGCTGAGTAGCACTAGGACACTGGCAAGTTAAGTAATTTATTTTATTTGATGTTCATTTTCTTTGTATATAAATGTTAAGTATTTGTATAAATAAACATTTAATTTAGGGTCATGTGATTTAGAAGTGGTACCTATGATAAGGTACATAATAGTTATATACACATTGATGTGATATTGATTATAGAGCTATGCTTATTGGATTATAGTATCTGATAAATATAATAAATATATTATGTAAAGAATATAGTGGTTCTTGTATTTTACCAAACTCATCCGCCCTTCCACCCTTAAAACATTCTATTTGCTAGTATCCTGATGGTATATTAGCGATTCGATGTATTAATACATAATTATATTCTTTTAAATATAATTTGCTTTTATAAGCAATTGCAATATAACACATATATTAATACATATATGTTCTAAAATCTAACATCAGAAGTGGGATTCACTATCGCCTTATATACTAATACCATGAAGTCTGTTTCAGAATGGATCCTATTATCTTCGAAGGTCTACTCAATGCAATCAGTGAGGCTGCCTCGGGACGTCATCGCTTGGATGACGACGTGGTGCTCCCTGTCTTCGACCTAGCAACAATGATGCCGACGCGACGGCTGGTGCCACAGTATCGAGGAACTGGATGGAGCAGTATCTAAACCAATGCAAAAGCCGGCAAGGCTTTTAAGGGGTCAGTGTTATCATGGCTTGAATCCTGGGAACCATCTGGAACCTGGAATAACTTCCGTACGGAAGAAAATTTTCAAAAGCGGTAATGTATACCTCCGATTCTAAAAAAAAAAAAAAAAATGCTGGTCAGAGCATAGTGAACACACACCCCTTCTCTCTCATTTAAGACCAAATTGATAAATTAGGTAAGGCTCTTTCTTTATTTCAATAGACATGAAAAATGGGTTTTGTCAAATAACAGTCTCTGATGTCATATAAGTATACAGCTTTCTCAACCCATAATGGCCATTAAGAATTTATAAAAATGTCGTTCCGTGTTGGCAATGGACCATCCATATTTCAAAGGGCTATTTCAAAAGCCGTTGCATATTTAACTTACTTAAGTGTATTTTTTTGTGAATAATATTTACTATTTGTATATTGGAAATATCATAAGGTAGCAGGCCCAGTGCATCCAAAGTTTCTGCACTGGTAAATACACCCATTCCTGTGTAACATCAAACAAGTCCGCCAGGTTATGGCGCTGACTTCTTATTTTAGGAAATTCATTCCGAATTTCGGTGTACGTACTTCTTGCATAACCAAAAAAACCAAACATGGGATTGGGGTGCTGAACAGAATATTGTAAGTAATTATGTGAATAATTACTTGGTATCAAGACCATAGTTATCGATTTTTGGCCCTGCTTTGAAAAAGGGGCTTTACACCGATGCCAGTGTAATAGGACATATGCCATTTTAATTCAGGTATTCGGTAAAGAGTCCAAAGTTATCGCTTATTTTAGTAGAAGGCCGACACCCGTAGAGTCGAAATATATTAAAAAGATTTATGGGTTTATCGCTAGAAGACACATATGCAAGTTTTCCATTTTAAAATTACTTATCCATGTTTTCCTCAGCCACAATTCTGTTGAGACCCTTTCCAGGACTGTTACGAAAACTGTTAATGTAATAAATAATCCCCAATCTTGGTTAGAGGTAGCACAGCAAAGTGACCCTGGAATATTATCTATTATGAACAGAGTTCAGACTGGTGAGATTTTAATAAAGCAGTACACTTACGTCTGGAGAGTGGTACCTCTGAGCTAACCTATGTGTTACCCTTGAGCTAACCACGGATCCTTGATGCATCCACAAGTGAACCTTGAGATACCGTAGGGACGCCTTGTGGAACTATGGGTAGACATGTACACACCACAGATTCTAAATTAATAAGGCAGTACACTTGAGATGTCTTTGCGTACTGTTGCAGCAACAATAACTATTTGCTAACAAACTAGCTGGGGGCTAGCTTGACGCAAACTACTGATAAAGGTCTATGCCTATATTTTTTAAGGAAAATGTCTCCTTGGTTGATAAATGTTTGGTCTGGGGTCAGAATGAGCCGAGCTATGTGATGCTGCTGTGTTATTTTTCTATTTGCAGATTTCTACGAGGTTTCCTCAAGGATTCTGTGGGGATCCCACGAGGTTACCATGTCGTTTCCACGAGATATTCCACGAGGCATCCACGAGATATTCCACGAGGCATCCACGAGATATTCCACGAATATTTAAAAAAAAAAAAATGATAAAAGACCTACGCTGAGTTTCTTGGTGCTTCTTCTCAGGTCAGTGGGCTTCCGAAGCACTGGTAGAATCTTTTGGTTTATAAAAAACATTAGAAATCACATACAAAAGTGCCCTTAGCGGCCTAATTACTTAATAAATTATTTAAATTTTGTTGGGCATAATCCAATAAGCTGATAGCTAGACCTTTTTCAAGTCTCAGCCAAATTCAAAAAGCGCTTAGACACTACTCGTCGTAATATAAATAATAACCTAATATGTCTAGGCAATTAGCAAAACATCAAAAGTAGTCTGATGAAAATAAATGAGGTATCTGATAATTATAATAAATGCTGTTGTACAGGGACCAACATGGCTATGCAAGTACTATGTTATTAGCTGCTAGCCACACGTTTGGTGTCAGTCGGTCTCACCTGCAGCTGGTGAATGTGACTGGCATGTCTAGGCGTTTGGCAAATAAATTTAAATAAATGCTGTTGTACTTGTTTGGTGTTGGTCTATCTCAAAGCAGCAATTGAAAGGGACCAACATGGCTATGCAAGTACTATGTTATTAGCTGCTAGCCACACGTTTGGTGTCAGTCGGTCTCACCTGCAGCTGGTGAATGTGACTGGCATGTCTAGGCGTTTGGCAAATAAATTTAATATTACCTAGAAGATAGAGGCATCTCACTACCAAACCTTCGTTAGTTGAAGACACTACTTGTGGTACTTCGAGGACGAAGTAGTGTCAGTATGGCCGTGTAAGATTATAAATTATAAAAAGTAATTATTCTTCATAACACGTGATTATTTGTGAAAATAATTGTAGACAAACTCACTTAGGTATTAAATTATAATAAATTATCCTCCTAAAAGGTCAATAGTACGGTAGTGTTTTTGACATTTGATATGGTATAAATACCCGTCGCTCGATGGAGGACGGCAGATTCGAACATTCTATCGTGGGCCGCCGAGCTGAGCAGTACTAGGACACTGGCAAGTTAAGTAATTTATTTTATTTGATGTTCATTTTCTTTGTATATAAATGTTAAGTATTTGTATAAATAAACATTTAATTTAGGGTCATGTGATTTAGAAGTGGTACCTATGATAAGGTACATAATAGTTATATACACATTGATGTGATATTGATTATAGAGCTATGCTTATTGGATTATAGTATCTGATAAATATAATAAATATATTATGTAAAGAATATAGTGGTTCTTGTATTTTACCAAACTCATCCGCCCTTCTACCCTTAAAACATTCTATTTGCTAGTATCCTGATGGTATATTAGCGATTCGATGTATTAATACATAATTATATTCTTTTAAATATAATTTGCTTTTATAAGCAATTGCAATATAACACATATATTAATACATATATGTTCTAAAATCTAACACATGCATGAAATACGTACACAAAAGCTGAGAATTGTTAAATTTAAGAAAGTCAGCATTTCAAGGTATTCCTATCTGTGAAGAAATTACTGAATATATTTGATACACCGTATCCTACTTATATTATAAATACGAAAGTTTATGAAGATATTTGGATGTCACTAATAAACGCAAAACCACTGAATGGATTTGTATTCAATTTTGACACACAAGTATTTCATGTCCGGGATGGATCACGTAAAAGTACACAGTAGGCCTTTTTTCACCTTAAAACTTGCTTTGGATTGAGATAAATCCAAGTACAATTTATTATAGAAATCGGTTCAGCAGTTCAGGCCATCTTATGTAACAACAATTCTATTTAAACACACTTTATCTAGCTAGCCTTCTTGTGTACCAGTTCCAGAGTACGTCATAATACTTTTCACGCTTTACGTATTTCTCCCGCTAAGAAATACCGAGTAATTACGTAGTGCTGTATCGCTGTTTAAAAGACATTGTAGTCAATATAAGTTCTAAGCTCTTTATAAGGCTTAACATTTAATATCTCAAAGTAGTCCATGCAGCAATTTGTAATTCGAAAATTCTGAGTGACATTGCTATTGTTAAAGTCAGACGTAACGCTTACCATCAGGCAAATCGCTTGTTCATCTTATCATTCATTTGTAACATAATAACTGATTCTTTATTTCCTGTTCAAGTTATAGTAGTCGTGTCGCCGGCATCACGCACAGAGTTACATTCGCAACAACAGTTTTTGTTTTAGTTGAGTGTTGTCCATTGCCGCTCTCTGTGTATTTTACATAGATAGTACAAAATGAGATGGATTATTCTATTCGTTGTTCGCTTTGTCTTTGTAAATGGGATCAAAAGTAACAACTCCTATACCTATGACAGTAAGTAGTTTTGTTACTTTTTTTTTTTTTTATATGATGCATTTCATTACTACTGTATCTTGAAAAGGCAAAGGACATGTCCAAAAACAGGCCTAAAATTCTAACCAAGATAGTTTATATATCGCACCTTTAGGACAAAAACGACACAATTCAAAAAGATAGAAAATTGAGTTGTCGTCATAAAATTACTTAAAACGATGTTCTCAATACAATAATAGTTCAAAAACAGCCATATTCAAGCAGGAAAAGGACCAAACTGTTATATCGGTCCCTTTTTCATTATATTTTTATAAATAAAGGAGAAGTTTATAGTCATTTAAAAATGACAACTCAATTTTTTTATTTTTGAATTGTGTCGTTTTCGTTCTAAAGGTGCGAATTATGTTTGATTAGAACTCTAAAAAACTAGCCTTTTATAATAAATCATAATAATTTTAAAGTCCTCCAATTTTTAGATATATTTAATTTTATTTTGCTTAAAACTACACTTAAAATGAATGTTATTAAAAAAATAGGTATTTGTAAATGGAGGAATCTAAAAATATTTTTTAAGTGTATACAAGATCCATTTTTCACCCCTTTAATATACATAAACTTTGAGCCTGGTTAGATTTTGAAGCCCAGCACCCATAAAAAAGTGGACATCTTTGAATGAAAACTTTTTGGTGGAGGGATATTTTCGGGTATAACTTTTTAGTAAATGATTTTTTAATAACAAGGAAATGTTTCTTCAGGGAAAATGGGGGTCAGGAAACAATACTTTGGAATATGGCAAAAGAACGCAACTCTTAAGATGTTTAATTTTGATGTTTGTGATCGCGACACCAATACGTCAGTCATGGGTGTATATAAGGGGGTTTTGGGATCCGGACCCCCCCTTAGCTTACAACAAAAATAATCCGGGCCACAAAACATGTACACATTATAATATAAGTGCACATGGCACTTCTAACACACATCCAAACATTTATAATGATGAAACAGACCCAAAAAAACATCATTGAATTTGGTGACTAGGGGAGCATACGTGACCTATGGATCCGTCTTAGGTGGTGCATTTTGGTATCCTCGGAGCCCCTGTATGAAATCTATAGCTACGCCCGTGACGTCAGTCACGTGTTACTCTCTCAACCAATCCCAATAAAACGAAACGGAGTTATGGCGTGTTTTTTTTTTTCATATACTAAGCTCACAGAACGATTACTAAGGAATTATTTTTTAATCACTTTTTTGTACTACTTTTTCTCTGTATGACGAAACGAGCCTGCTCTCCTGATGGCGACCGCCCATAACCGCAGCAATACCATTGCATTAAATAAATGCGTGGCATTAACTTTCACTAGGTTATATCAAACATTACAATTTACTTACATGTCAAGTCTCAAAGTAAGCTATAATTAAAAGTCCATTCCTTCATAAATACAATATCATAGAGGTAGTGGTAAATTAAGAGTTTAACTTGAAAATTAGACTCGGAAACTTATTGAAAACTCAAACTGAAGTTGAAATGAGCAATTTTAATATTTCACGAGGCAGAATTTTATTTCCTTTAGAACATAATTTGTATTAAATTAGATTCTTACGCATAGTGTTCATAGAATAAGGGCATGTTTCAAACGTCACAAGTATTTTTTATTTGGCAGTATTCATATTAAATGTAGATAATACTCATTTATCACCATGTATTTAGGAGCATAGATTAGAATGTGACTTTTGAATTTGGTCGGCTTATAAATATATAAGCAGACCAAATATGAAAGACAGCAATCGAAAATCGCCTCTATTATTTATTTACGGTTTTTATTTCAGTGGCAATGCATTGCAAGGAACATATTTGTACACATGGGTATAACTATGAGGTTTTCTATCGTATTGATGATGAAGAACTTACGAGAGTGAAAACTGACAAGCATGTAGGTTTGGAGATGCATATAGCTATCCAAGCAGCTAGCAATGGTCTCATACTCTTGTCGGAAGCACCTAATCCGCGACCTAACGAAGATGTATACGAAATTGGTACGTATTGTAATAACATTAGGGCTTATTTTCACACCAACGTGACTTTAGGTGGTAAATATTATGGGCTCGATTAGTGCTAGCTTTTAGTCCATTAATCATATAGAACAATTACAACATACTCACGCCTTTTATCCCCGAAGGGGTAGGCAGAGGCGCAACTAGTGCGCCCACTTTTCGCCGTTATTCCGTCCCATGATGTAATAGGGGGCGAGCCTATCGCCATATCGGGCACTAATTCCAGACTCCGAGCTGATACTGAATAGAAAACTCAATATCACTTTGCCCGACCCGGGGATCGAACCCGAGGCCTCAGCTTTGCAGTCGTACTGTAATACAACTACGCCACCGAGGCAGTATTACACAGTATGGTATATATTAAGCAGTTGGTAGAGTACCTTGTATCTGCTCGGATATTGACCACTGTACACAAGGTCTTGAACCTGCCATGGAGGCCTACGTAAGTGTGTCGCGTGCCGGGATCAGGTTATCTCAACATTAGTACGAAAACGACACATTTACTGGTGGTAGGACTCTCATATGTCAGAGTCCGTCTGGGTGGGTTCCACCGCAATTTCTATTTCTACAACCAAGCAGCAGTGTGCATGCACTGTTGTGTTTCAGTTTGAAGGGCATTGTTGACGGTGTAACTACAGGACATAATGAGGCTTAACATCTTATGTCTCAGGATGAGGAGCGCAGTGGAATGGCACATAGTACTTTGTTACTCAAGGTGCAGGATGGTGTTTCTATTGTTTACTAGCTTTTGCCCGCGACTCCGCCCGCATTAAAAAGTCTTTCCGGGATAAAAGTCCCAGTTTATATTTTCCCGGGATAAAAAGTAGCCTATGTGTTAATCCAGGACATGATCTACACGTGTGCCAAATTTCATCGAAATCCGTTCAGTAGTTTTTGCGTGAAAGAGGAACAAACATCCTTACATCCATACATCCAAACATCCATACATTCTTACAAACTTTCGCCTTTATAATATTAGTAGGATGGGTGGTCGTATCGCTTACCACCAGGCAGGAACGGCATGCTCGTCTCGTCAGTCAATGCCATAAAAAAATCGAATATTGAGTTATCGTCATAAAACTAATTAAAATTGTCCCTTTTTTCATCCATTCGACCGCGCCAAATGGAGACGGCCAAGTTCCGTATTAACCGATCCAGAGGACGAAATCACTCTGGCCACCCGCCGTAAAAACGAGTTCTTGAAACTCCAACACTCTACAAGACCGCAGTTCCGTCCTGGCCGTCGAGGACCTCGCCGCGTTCCTCGTCGCCCCCCCCCGACGCCCCTAGCATTTCCGGCCCGCGTGCCGATGACAACACAATCTAATAGGATTAGGCCTAAAAAAACAATCTTTCCCTAATCGTTGATGTCTTATCCTCTCTCAGTGGCCGTCCTGAGCCGAGGTTCGTAACCCGTTAGTGGATTGCCCTCAGCATGGTCACTTAATTCAAAGGGTTGCGAGCGCCTTCTGCGTTCACCCTAAAGACCGGTGTGGCCAGAAAAGCCGACTCGTGTCAGGCCACTGGCAGTAGGGCCATTAACAAAAAAAATGTCCCTTTTTATAAAAACGTAATAAAAAGTGAGATGTAACAGTTTTGTCCTGCTCCCGTTTGAATGTGGCTGTGTTTGAATTATTGTTGTACTAGCTTTTGCCCGCGGCTCCGCCCGCTTTAAAAAGTTTTTCCGGGATAAAAGTCCCGCTTTATATTTTCCCGGGATAAAAAGTAGCCTATGTGTTAATCCAGGACATGATCTACCCGTGTGCCAAATTTCATCGAAATCCGTTCAGTAGTTTTTGCGTGAAAGAGGAACAAACATCCTTACATCCAAACATCTAAACATCCAAACATCTAAACATCCAAACATCCATACATTCTTACAAACTTTCGCCTTTATAATATTAGTAGGATTGAGAATTTCGTTTTAAATAATTTTATGACGATTTAACTGAATTTTCGTTTTTATTGGTGTCATTTTCGTTCTAAACGTACGTTATGTACAATCTCATTCAAACAGGACGGTATAATTATGTCGACGAACGAGGGACACTCTATCTGCACCTCTCTCCGCTTACAATCAAGTGCAGTGGGTTGCCGTAGACATATAAAAAAAAATAGGCATTCATCTCATACGGTTAATTTTATTTCTAATTTCCTTCCCTACAAGGTATTAAATACTCCAGACTAATCTTAAGCTTTACCACGAATTACTCACATACCACAAGCCTGTAAAGTGGAAAATATATTTCTAACTCCTCTCTATTCTTCTGTTTGATTAACTTCGTTGCGGGTTAAGACTAATTAGTGCTCCCAGAGACTCGGCGAGCTTCACCGCTCGGTGTCATAAAATGCGTGCCACTGTCGATCCTGGCTTACAGGAGTTGCAGTGGTGGGTGTGAGGGCGGGATAGCCTAATAAAGCCTGTAAACTATTTTATGAATTTAGGTCTGTTCGTATCGGGAATCCAGTCTGAAACTGTTACGGTAATTATGTTTTAGATGCCCTGGGCTCTAGTGTGAAATAATTTTGTCGGTCGCATGCCTGTATTTACTGTATATGTAATTTATATAATATGAGAGTGATTTTATATATGATAGTTGAGTGTATTTTATTAACCCTCGACAGAAAAAGAGGGGTGTTGTGAGTTTTTAAGAGATTTTAATAAAAACATTTCAGTAAATAATCTTTAGGTATTTTTTTAGTTTAGTTAAGTAAGTTATGATGCCGTTACTCAGACTTTTTTTTATGGCATCGAATGACGAGACGAGCATGCCGTTTACCTGATGGTAAGCGATACGACCGCCCATAAATAGTAGAAACACCATCCAGCACCTTGAGCTACAAAGTACTATATGGCATTCCACTGCGCTCGTCATCCTGAGACGTAAGATATTAAGTCTCATCATGTCCTGTAGTTACACTGGCTACAATGCCCTTCAAACCGAAACACAACGCCACCGAGGCAGTCAATAATATACAACGCTATTGGCTACTGATGGCTAGCATAATATTATCAAGACATAAAATGAACAGAATATGGATAGGGATTGGTGTTCTCAGATCGGTAATCGGATAAGTATATAAAAAATATTTATCTGTTCAATTTAGTTACAGAATAACAAAAAATAGTAACATGAGCTCCAGAAATACTGTTGATTCTAAAAATTCTTCTACCAATAAACAGCTAGAAAGAAAGAAGAAAAGAAAGAAAGGAATATTTATTATTGGCACAAAATATAACATGTTTATAAAAAAGGGAGAATAAACTAAATACAAAGAAATTATAACATAATTATAAATATTGCGCCAACAACGGGAACCCCCATTTGAGCTACATTGTTACTATTAGTTTTGAATCGATTCAACTACTTATATGGCTGACTATACACATCCAGCTTGCGATTGATAGCAAGTACTATTTAAAAATTGAGTGTACAATCTATTACTTCATTGAAAGTATTCATTTCAACCAACACAGGTTTAGACAAACATGTCAAAGTTGCTCCGGTCTTTCAATAAATAATCGCGGCTTAACGCTAAACACTGATGAAGCAAACTTGTACCAAGTTCCTAACTGAATAACCGTGGAACGTTCCAGTGGTCGGCGGTGGGGGCAACGAATTCACGGAACTGAGGAGGAACATAGCCCGGAACGCGAAGGCGTCCGTCCGAACTCCGGGAATTCTGTCCAGCATTGATATCAGAGGATTCTATATAAGAATTGATCCGGGTGAGTTACGATACTTATGAAGAGAAGTATTAAAATAGTAATTAACTCTATAAAAATAGTATTCTTTGCACACACTAACGCCAAAGGTGTAGGCAGAGGCGCAACTAGTGCACCTATTTTTTGCTGTGCGTATTCCGTCCCATGATGTGATAAGACGCAAGCCTATCGCTATTATTTTGAATCCTAATTTATTTTATAGGTATTTGATTTTATTTTTAAGACTGACGATGGACAAGACACTATGCGTCAAAACTGCCCTCAATAGACCAACTTAGAACCATGGATTGAAAAGCAATAATAATGCTGAGATTTAGATTTAAATCCAAACATGCCTAAAATTTTATGACAATTAAAATTCCTGGGGAATACATACATCTTAAAAACTACGGAAAAATACTTATTACAATTCTGTTTTCAGACGGCTTGATTGAGTTTGGGAAGGAAGGCGAGGTTATTCCCTTGATCACCTACATGGATGTAAATGCACTACCAATAAAATATTTCAGTTTCGCAGCTTGGAACGGCGTTGAAGCGAAATTCCTATACGACTGCCCGGCTCCAGGGAAAAATACTACTGATGGTGTGTATTTATGGAACTGGGGTCTTACCACTTCTTAAAGCATTCAATTTAGATTCAGATGCAATGGTATCGTAACTTCGAACGTTGTTACTGGGTGATACTGCTTACGATTGCTAACGCAACCTCTGAATCGAACTGGAATTCTTTGTTCCTTTTTGTTCGTTTTTATATTTATTAAAGGATTGCTTGTAATATCTTTATTATGTCGCTCCATGCATCAGTTACAATCTTTAAACATTTTTTATTTTGAAATGTCTTCTCATAAAGCACAAATTTCAACCAATCAGACAGATCCCAGAGAAAAATATATCTAATGCATTTCGAAGGTATATGAAGCCAAACGGCAATAGACCAGCGTGGTGGACTAAACCCTCTCTATAGTAGAGGAGGCCTGTGCTCAGCAGTGGGCAGTATATAACAGGGCTGGTATTATTGTAAAACATATCATAATTCCATTCCAGCACCACCAAACTCGCAACCGGAGGAGCACAAGCTGTCCAACTCTGATACTTTAAAGCGTAATTTGCTAATGAGTAAATTGCCATCTGTGCAGCCAAACCCGTCGGTGCCAGTCAGCATCGGTGTCAAGATTACAAACGTTCAATACGATGCATTTGAATCCAAACTTACTACCAGAATGGCTGTGGTTACAGTAAGTAATATTGGTGTGGACAAGTGATCAGATGAATTAATTCATAAATATCCTTTAACCCCTGCTGTAAAAGAAGGGTATTGTGAGTGTGTGATCCATACTTATAAATGCGAAAGTAACTATATATTTCGGTTACGCTTTCACGGTTTAACGATTCAACCGATTTTGTTATAAAAAAATTATAAACCTGTTTTAGTTATCGAATGTTTTGTCTTCTTCGAACGAATTTTGAATTGAGTTTGAAGGAAGAAGACAAAACATTAAATAACTAAAATATGTAGAATAATATGTTTATGAATAAGGTCGATCATATTTTTAACCGACTTTCAAAAAAGGAGGAGGTTCTCAATTTGTGTGTTTGTATTTTTATATTGCAGCAATGGTATGACAACAGTATGGCGTGGAATCCTGTCAAGTATAACGGTACAACAACAATAAAATTTAGACAAGGTCAAATCTGGAGACCAACGTTTTATGTTTTAAAGTAAGTGCATTGTTTGTTATCTATTGTCTACGCTTACAATCAATATTAAAATTGAATTAAATTAGTTTTTTCGCATTTTTTTTATTCACAGTCACAAAATATAATAAAAAAAAATTAAAGAGTAGTTTTATTTCGATGTGTAATATCCGCGTAAACGTAACAAATCATTATGCAATATCACAATATTATATTTTAGAACCTGTGGGATTGGGTTCATCGTGCAAAATGCTTGGCGGTAGAAATAGACTACCCAGTACCTATCCAGGCTCTCGCATAAATGTCTGCCACCTCGTAAATTGAAATTGCATTTACTGTGTCGTTATTCATTATTAAAACTGTACTTTATTGCTTAGCAGACTTTTGCTTGAGAATGAGTTTTTTCCGAGAGAAAATTCTCGCTTTATACTTTCCCGAGATAAAAAGCATATATTACCCGCTATTAATGTAGCTTTATATTGGTGAAAAAAAAAAATCAGTCCAGTGTTTTTTTGCATTTATTCGTTACAAACATACAAATCTTTCCTCATAATATTGGTGTAAATGAGGGCTCAACACTTCCTAATAAAGACCATTGTTACAGCTCTAACGATATCGGTGTTTTTGACACGAGAAATCCAGACCTCATATCAATGGCCCACAACGGTCAAGCGACATTCCATTTTCAAACTAAAGTAGAAACTCTATGTACTGAGACACCTACTTCTATGAACAAGTAAGTATATGGAATTAGTAAGATTGTTCTACCAAAATTGATATTAAATTACCGTGCTTGCCATCAGGGGCAGTGCAGCCACTATGCCGAGCTCCTATAAAGAAAAATTGGGAAAGCGGTATCCTAGCTGGTGGTAGGATAGGGGCGGTTGCGGACGACAACTTAGACGTGAGTAGGAGGAAGTCCGCAGCCGTCCCTAATGCGAAGATGGCCACCACGGAGTTTTGGTTGGTATGCCGTGCGGTGTACATAGGTTAGGGACTCGGCCCGGCGGTCGCCCGACGTTATCCATCTCTCCGGGCGGCTCAACGTCGGGTCGTAAGGCACGGTGAACTCAACATAACCGCTTAGTCGTTCCCCTTGAACACTGGGCGGTAGTAATAATTCACTTTCTCCGCGATAGAAAAAAAAAGCTAGTGGTAGCATGTTTGTATCCCTTGAATAGTGACCACATTCCATATGTTAAACAGAAACAATGGCCTAATCAAAATTTTAAATGTCTACGCTTTATTTTTAGATGGCCCCACGACGAGTACATTTGTAGTGTCATAATCGAACCGTGGCAAGTGCACGAGAAGATGATTATTGATGTAATAGAACCAGAAGACCCGAAACTCAAATTGGTGAGTAGACTTTTTACTGTTACCGCAAAGAGCCATGTCCTTATTCGTAAATAACTGACAAAACTATGGCATCTCTACTTACCCCCTGAAAAGAGACAAAGGCGTGTTTATTGTAACTGAATGACGAGACGAGCATGCCGCTCGTCTCATGGTAAGCGATAAGACCGCCCATAAACAGTAATAACGCCGCACATAACTTTGAATGACTGCTTCGGTGGCGTAGTTGTATTATGGTTCGACTGCAATGCTGAGGTCTCGAGTTCGATTCCCGGGTCGGGCAAAGTGACATTGAGTTTTTCTATTCGATACGGGCGATTCGATTGCGATACGAGCCTAGTGCAGTGACCGCTGTAAACAGTTTTGTAATAATTATTTTTTGTGACAATAAAGATTATTATTATTATATTATATTATTATTATTCAGTATCAGCTCGGAGTCTGGAATTTGTGCCCGATATGGCGATAGGCTCGCCCCCTACCACATCATGGAACGGAATAACGGCGAAAAGTGGGAGCACTAGTTGCGCCTCTGCCTACCCCTTTGGGGATAAAAGGTGTGAGTGTGTGTGTGTGTGTGTGTGTGTGTGTGTGTATATAACTTTGAATTACAAAACACTTTGAAGTACAAGTCACCCAGGCATATGTGCAGTCTCATTATGCTCAGTAATACCGAATTAACTGAAAGACAGTTTGCAGATATAGACACGGTAATCTACAACGAATGGGACTTCAAAACCCAGCAGATGATCATCACGCCATCAGTGTGGAATCAGGAGTATAGCAATGATGACAATAGGACTCATCAGAGCGATCGGCTTCTGATCTCCTTGAACTTGAGACGGCGAGCCACGTCACACAATATTGTGTTTTATACACCACTACTTGGTATTATTTTCTTTTGAACATAGTCTAAAAAAGAGGAAAAAGCTATACAGACCAATGCTTAGATCATTTCTAATAAAGGCCTTAGGTATCTGCTCATCAAATATATAACAAAAAAAGTTGAAGTCGCGGAAATTTTGGTTGTAGTTAATAAATAATGAATGTTTTACTAAAATGTGAAATGGCTATTGAAGAGTTCACAAAATAAATTTAAGATATTTTGGTAAAAAAAGTCCAAAACTTAGTCTGTCAAACCTGGAGATCAAGTATACGTGTTTATGTTACCTACTTCATGAGATAAGTATAAACTAGGCAAAATGCGAATGCTTTTGGACGCTTCTGCCTAACCCTTAAAAAATAAAACCTTGACCTTTTTATTTTTCAGTGTTAACCACGTTTGTCCTGATGTCATTCTGGAGCGACTCTTTAACCCTACGCCGCGTCTGGTTCTATGCCGGCTGCACAGTCTTCATCTGCACAGGGCTGTGTTATATCGATAACTTGGTGCCCACACATTCCGTCCCATCGATTTGTAAGTGCATAACTATTTATAAGATATATTCCCTTACCGTTGTACTATCGGACGGGGGGGGGGAGGTGAGCTACGTATCAAATAGCAGAACCTTGCCCCCCCCCCCCCTCTCCACCCTCAAATGTTTTTAGATCATGTAGAGTCAGCCATTTATGTCTATCAATATTGTTAGGGCAAAAATATTTTTTGTGCGGGTATTAAGGACATGATTTACAATTTTTGCTATAAAAGCATAGAACGTTTGACAGTTCGAGTTAGTTGGTCATTGCCTTCGTGCCGGTCGTTCGCTTGGTGATATTTTTTGTGAAAGTATTTCTGTAAAGTCAGTGGTACATATTTTTATTTAAATCAAAGCCGTTGCAGTTTCTAATAATATTAATATTCCTAGGATCATAATATGCAGTAATAGTAGAAAGTTTTACTGCTTTTACTGGGGTAGGTTTCTCATGTGTAAGAGTCCGTCTCGGTGGGTACCGCTGCAATGTCTATTTCTACCGCCAAGTAGCAGTGTGCATGCACTGTTGTGTTTCGGTTTGAAGGACATTGTAGCTAGTGTAACTACTGAACATACTGTGACTTAACATCTTATGTCTCAGGATGACGAGCGCAGTGGTACCAGTACTTTGTAACTACTTGTATGGTGTTACTACTGTTTATGGGCGGTCGTATCGCTTACCATCAGGCGAGCGGCATGCTCGTCTCGTCATTGAATGGCATACAAAAATAAACAAAGTAGGCTTTTTGTACTTGAGAGCCTGCCAGGATGGACCCATTGTTTTGCTCATTTCTGTCATTACGCGACAATATTTACACATTATTGTGTTCCTGATTGAAAAAAATTGTAATCTGTGTCAATGTAGGTGCTATGAGACGTATGATCTCATTTCTCAGGATGAAGAGAAGCTTGCAAAACTTGTAACTTAAACTTTGGGTTGTGTTGCTACTCTTGACATGTAGTCGTGACTAGTGCCATTAGAAAAGCTAGTTACACATTTTATCATTTAATTGCTTAAGGAATATATACCTATAGGAGCTCTTTGAATAAATGGAATAATCAAAATATAACCACCTATTAAAATAAATTAATAATTAGAACGTAAATCAACATAAGTTGTGAAACGAAACAAAACATTCAAAAGCGGCGTTGAATACAAAAAGTCGTGATAAGTTAAAGCAGTGCGATTTTTAATTAAAACTTTTTCTTTCAAGTTCATTGCTTATGAATGCCTAAAATGAGATATGTATAAGCCCTCGGCTCAGTCCGCTTTGACGGATTAACACTTCTCAGTTAAAAGCTAAAGAAAACTAGTATCGCCTTTTGATAAAATTTTGGATTATCTAATCCTTTTAAAAACACAATAGAATTTCACTTGTATAACATTTTCTACTGAATATTAGGCCGAAGATTGTAATTATACCAAATAAACTCGTTCCCTATCAAATATTCAAATCTAAAATAAAATAAATGCCTTTTAGTCACTGAAAGTTGTATACAGAAAAGATATTAAGTAAGTCTACTCTAGATTAGACTCCATTTTCTTTAGACTTCATCCCATCTAGTATTAGGTCTTCTCTTCTTTCGCCTTAACATGGTTAGCGATGTGTTACTTATCTGCCTACTCCTAAAAAAGCGTGATGGTATATGTTATTAATTTCAGTGGTTCTATACACAACCGTGCTGGCCGGTGTGCTGCTGGCGCTACTCACTCAAGTGGCATTAATGTCTTCCCTCACAGAAAAGCTATGCGAAACATACACAATGAAGAGACTTCTCACTTCAATGCCGCTCCGGGCATTGTTCTGTTTGCCGCCTTTGAAGGTAATTTTACTAAAATCTAGATTTTTACTATAATTATAGTTGCAATGATTGTTACTACTCATAAGTCTACATCAATGTATTTTTATTTAGATCCCTGAGGCAATAATATATTGGGTCTCCTTGAAACTAAAGTGAACCCAACACAAAAAAATATTCAAAACGTAGGTACAATGGAGTAAAAAAATTATCGCTGAACAAACTAAAAACACAACAATTAAAGTAACCACCTTTTTGAAGTCGGTTAAAACAAATTGGAAATTTGCAGATATCTTTAGACGGGGGATATATTGAGCAAGAGAACGAGGAATCAGGCGTATTCGTTACTCCGAGAGATAGCAATGTCCAAGAGATGGAAAGCGAAGATACTACTTATGGCGACAAGAAAGAACTCGCCGAAGTTATAGACAAACTTATGTTCTTCGTGTTTTCGCTAGTTTTTTCTGGAATGTTGGCGGCACATTACTAATTTCTAATTTGAAAAAAGAACACTAACGGCCGATTTCAATCTGCCTTTTGATTAGTTAAATGTTACCATTGATCTGAGTCGATATTCAGAGCGTTGATTGGATTCGGCCGTTATTCAAATATCTAGAGAAATGTAAAAAATTGAAAATAGAACAATAATTTGAAAACTGTCTAGCCTAATTTTGTCACCCAATTCTATTATACGTGCTAATTACTGAAATAAATATAACATGTAGGTTAATAGTGATTGTGTGTTTGATTTCCAATCATGGTCCGATAGAACACATTCTTATCCCATTTCAATAAAGTATGTTTTTCTCGAATTTAAAAACTAGATTTTGGATGCCTTGCCTGAGACTATAAGCCAAGAAACACACAGTTCCTTGTTTCGCTACTACGACACCAATAAGGTAATTAACTTTTCCCAGACAAGTACATCAGCAATCTATCAAAGGCTTTCCTTCGTTCCCTTTATTCCTCCTATTCAAGACATTTGAATTACTTACGATGTGTCCGTATCAACTCAGGAGGCAATTCAAACACATGAATACTTATAACTCTGACAACGATATACAATTACAGGAGGCCTTTCACCTGCCTTTATACATGATACACAGAAGCGGATCGAGGGAGAACTAAGGGGGTCAGGCCTCTCTCAAATACCATACCATACCAGACCTGTTATATACTGCCCACTGCTGAGCACAGGCCTCCTCTACTACTTAGAGGGTTTAGTCCTTAGTCTACACTGACTTAGTGGGTTTGAGAGACTTCACATGCCTTCGAAATTCTTGCTTTTTTTGGGAATTCTCAGGTATATAGGTGTCCTCACGATATTTTCCTTCTGTGAACGATTATAATTGATAAACAATAGACACATAACTTCGAAAAAACAGAGGTGTGCGACTGTTCCATTTCCAAATGGGCTATCGTCCACTCACACTCGCAAATGCAGGTTTAATGTCCGATTTTGTACAACTGAATAAGATAGATCACCTAAAACAGCACCAATGCCGTTCATAAATTGTAATTACAAATCATTATTAACAACAACAACAATACATTTATTTGCACAAACACCATAACAACAAAGAAATTAACATGCGAAAATAAAAATAAATAAATATACAAATAAATAAAAAATCAAAAGAAAAAAAAAAAAAAGATATACGCAAAAATAAAATAATAATAAAATAAATTATGTAAAATAGACTGCGCGAGTCATCTAGATATACAATAATATAGTAATTTTAAATGTAAAAGGTATAAGTAAGTACCGCAATCCAAAATCTTTGATCAGTCTTTGATGGTATACGCCTTCAAATATATTTACACCGATTTCCAAGTAAAATAAAGACGTAGTCATAATGATCCGAAAATATCTCTTAACGAGGCAATCCAAGTCTTTGATGGTCTTTCAAAACCGCGATTTTACCGATGAATTTCCTACATTCGGTTTCAAATTGAGCTTTTATGATAATTTCCAATTTTCCTTTATGTAATCAAGATGAATATGTAGACGGAATAATCTAAAGCTTCCTTTATACATAGCAATTATTGCTAGAAATTACAAGGGTAAGGCAATTCTCTCCCGTGATTGGATGAAGGTCATTAACAATCGTAATTGCTGGGGATCATGAGACTAAATCTAATGTCTCAACGATCAGTGCTGTGCAAAACCTTCCTTATATAAGGTGTTAAATCATGCCTCACTGGTCCACGTAAGTGTATCACGGTCCAGGATTAGCCTGTGTATATCCGGTTCAAGCAGGCCGGCATAATTGTAGCGACCAGCGAGGAGTAATATCCTTAGACTATTTAACCAATGGACACGATATGGCAATAATGCGCAAACATTTTTATCTGCCAATCCTGACGGGGGGCGAGGTAGAAACGGGTAGCACACATTTAACAAAAAAAAACCACACGTCCAGGGCTGAATATAAAGTCGCTTTTTACATAATTTCTGTGGAGCACCCCTTAATGTCATTATCGTAGAATGTACCTAATGGTCCGTGGGCCAGTGACAGATTTCGATGACCAAGTTTCTCTCAAACGATAATTGGTGAGAAGCATCAAAGACGTGTATCATAAAGCCTCGTGAACGTCAGCTTCGGCTCCGTGGGTGCCATGAGCGGTGGTAGCCTCCCAAAGATGTAGAAAAAAAAATATTATTCAGTCATTTCCTCCCAACTAAGAATCATTTTAAATTGTAGCTAACCCGATACCTTGAAGGAAAAAAATAATCAGCTGACTGTAACTTGGGGCATTATGCGTCAGCTGGTCAATCAAACATGTAAAAAAATATATCATTTCAGTGATTTCCTCTCAACTACAAATTTACCTGATGATAGCTTATACGCAACTATGAATACATATATATGTCAGCTGGCTGTATGCCGGGGCAAAAACCGTCAGCTGATGCCTTGAAAGTTATAATGCAGGTGTTAGGCGAGAGCTTCTATTACATAATTACATACATCAGCTGACAATGTTTCCCTCCAGTTACTGATAGTAGATTCTCTTTATTAATTACAGCATTGTATTATCAATCTATACATGTAAAATGCTTTGTCCTGAATGACTGACTGGCGGTTAAACGCACAGCCCAAACCTCTGACCGTAGAGATCTGAAACTTGCAGGGTGTGTTCCTTATATGACTCGATGTAGGCATGCAAAACTTTTCTAACCCTTAGATTAGAAACGTGTTGCAAAGGTGGTACCTGCAGTAGGTTGTGTTAATCTGAAAAGGCTTCTGCTGACCACTTCATCTTACTCCGGAGAGTACAATAAACTATAAATTCATAATCACTGTTCTTAATATTTCTTCAATTATTTAATTATATACGTATTAGTCGTAAAGTATTTATACATTTCATCGGAAAACTCATATCTGAGCGTAAAGTCAAACATTTAAGATACATTATATCTTCCCAGATGAAAATTTATAAGCTGACTAGCTTTTGCCCGCAGCCGCGGTCGTACGAAAGAGTTTTTTTTTTTTGATAAAGGTCCCACTTATACATTTTCACGGGATAAGAAGTAGCCTAAAACTTTCCAGTGTCCCAGATGCTCGAATTATCTCCATACCAAATTTAATCAAAATCTGTTTGATAGTCTTTGAGTTTATCGCGTACAATCTTTTTACCCCATTAGGGGTTTAATTTCGCAAAATCCCGCCTTAGTGAGCTCCAACGTCCTAAAAGGAACCTCCACAAAATTTGAGACTCCTAGCACGTGTAGCTTCTCAGATTTCTTGATGAGTGAGTTAATGACCTTTCGTTTTTATACATATTATATATTACGGGATGAATTTCAATAAAACATGAAACACGTCTTCTATCAGTTCTGTTAAAAATAAGTTTAAGCAATATTTGAAGTAGGTTGGACCAAGGAATCACGTTGGCCCATACAAACTTTGCCCCCATTTTTCATCCTCTTAGGGGTAGACTTTCGGAAAATTCAATCTCATTAGATGCCTATGGCATACAAAGAACACACCCTGCAAATTTCAGGTCTCTACGGTCAGACGTTTGGGCTGTGCGTTTAACCGTCAGTCAGTCATTCAGGACAAAGCATTTTACATGTATAGATTGATAATACAATGCTGTAATTAATAAAGAGAATCTACTATCAGTAACTGGAGGGAAACATTGTCAGCTGATGCATGTAATTATGTAATAGAAGCTCTCGCCTAACACCTGCGTTATAACTTTCAAGGCATCAGCTGACGGTTTTTGCCCCGGCATACAGCCAGCTGACATATATATTTATTCATAGTTGCGTATAAGCTATCATCAGGTAAATTTGTAGTTGAGAGGAAATCACTGAAATGATATATTTTTTTTACATGTTTGATTGACCAGGTGACGCATAATGCCCCAAGTTACAGTCAGCTGATTATTTTTTTTCTTCAAGGTATCGGGTTAGCTACAATTTAAAATGATTCTTAGTTGGGAGGAAATGACTGAATAATATTTTTTTTTCTACATCTTTGGGAGGCTACCACCGCTCATGGCACCCACGGAGCCGAAGCTGACGTTCACGAGGCTTTATGATACACGTCTCTGATGCATCTCACCAATTATCGTTCGGGAGAAAATGACTGACGAAATTTTGCACTGGCCCACGGTCTATAATGACAGCGATCGCAAGTCACATAAGTTTTAATAAAAGTTTATGACCAGCTGCGCATGTATGACCAATGAAGGGTTCGCCTGGTCATACCATCTCCTTTGCATTGCTAGATACTCTTAGGTAAAATATCTCGCCAGTTGTAACTATCTGCCTCTGCCTCTGCTCCGCTTACATGCGTAGTGGGGTTAATTTGCGAAAAAAGCTAATACCACCTTTAGTAATCATTTTTCTTTTATAAAAATAATAACACCAGCCCTGTATTATATACTGTCCCACTGCTGGTCACGGGCCTCCTCTACTACTGAGAGGGTTTAGGCCTTAGTCCACCACGCTGGCCTAGTGCGGGTTGGTATACTTCACATACTTTCGAAATTCTTATAAAGAACTTCTTAGGTATGCAGGTTTCCACACGATGTTTTCCTTCACCGTTAAAGCGAACGATAATTGATAAACAATACACACGTGAATTTGATAAATCAGAGGTGTGTGCCTTGGGTTTTGAGCCTCCGGACATTGTCTCGGCAGACTGTTCCATTCCCAACTAGGCTATCTGTCCACAATTTTTCTTTTATGAGCAATAAAAATCTATCGAAAGTACAACTAAATAACAATACATCCCTCGGATATACCCGACCCGGGGATCAATAGGGACGGGGTTTTTCATTAATCTCTTCCATTTCCTTATGTAACTGAGTGTTAGTTTAAGGTCGGCGTAGCATCACGATTTTGTCCCTTTTGAGGGGGTAGGTAGAGTTATAACATACACATATCGGCCGGTTGCCATACCATCAACTTCTGCACGCAATTCGTGCGAATAAAAACACGTGCCTTTAATCCAGAAGCGGTAGAGACGGATTTTTTTTATTGCATTGAATGACGAGACGAGCATGCCGTTCGCCTAATGGTATGCGATACGATAAACAGTAGCAACGCCATCCAACACCTGGAGTTAAAATACTATGTGGCATTCCACTGCGCTCGTCATCCAGAGACATAAGATGTTAAGTCTCATTATGTCCTGTAGTTACACTGCTGCAATGTCCTTCAAACCGAAACACAACAGTGCATGCACACTACTGCGTGGCGGTAGAAATAGACATTGCGGTGATACCCACCCAGACGAACTCTTACATAAGAGAGACCAACCACAAGTATCCTCGGATCCTCGCATCATATACTATAAAAGAATACCCAAACTATTTCAACTCGCTAGTGCTAAGATATATTGTGTATACGTCTAGAACGACCACCGTACAAGGTGTTAAAGCCTGCCATAATGGTCCGAGTAAGCGTGCCGCGTTCCGAGGTCAGCCTGTGTATATTTCGAAAAGGCCGGCATAATTATGTCGACTGACGACGGTTAACCATCGCTTGCCAGTCGATACTTCATACTCTATCTGGACTCCTCTCCGATTACCATAAGGTGCCGTGAGGTTGATTAGCCGTTCAAGTATAAAAAAAAAAAACAAATTTCACGTGGTAGTTGAAACTGTAATTTTCCAGTGCACTTAAATATAATAAATCAAACCCGGATCTACCCAATTGCGTGTTGTAAAATAGATTTATTAAAAGTTGATACAAATCCGTGGTATTAGAAAAAACAGACTGTCCAAATAAAATCCAATACTGCTCGTTAGTGTATTCGCTGTTCCAAAACAATTTCAACATTCATCCTAGATTCGTTACTACGAGTACTCGATTGGAACTCACTTTTACTTAGTTTTTATATTCGATCTTGACTCACTTTTATTTCCTGATTTTAAATAAGTGAATGACCAAATTACTTAAATGATATTATAGGTATCTTGCTAAGTACACTCTAGTAATCTGCTGCATATAATAATAATATTGTTAGCACTTAAATATTTTGAGAGGGTATATGTGATATCGAGCTAGTAGTGGCGGTGCAAGTTGGGTGTATAAAAAGGGTACCGTATAGATGCGCACCCCCATTCGCACGCTTTCGGCCTCAGTCTTAGCTCCGTCGTAGTCTCTGATATATCTCTGTGAAAATATATTTGTTAAGTCAATGGTAGGTTTTTTTTTATTTAAATAAAAAATCGCTTCAGTTACTAACAACTTAATAACTCGATTCATGGCCAATCATGTTAGAAAAACCTATAAAATATCTGCTGATAGAAACCTAGTTCATTTATAATGGCAAATATACTAGAAATGCGATTACCTAGGCCTACAATTACTTGATTTACCAGGTGGTGGTAAGTATAGCCTAGTACAAATGATAACAAATACCATCCTTCGACTCGACGGTAGCTACAATTATTCCTTTCATCTAGCGTCAACCTTACAAAAAATATATAATCGAGTTCCGTTCGATAACAAATAGTAAGGCGCATTGTTAACATCAATTGTGTAGCGGCGAGCTTAAAATATCTAACGATTTTTCCCAATTCAGCTGCTCGAGTAATTTTACACTTTACAATACAGCAATTGTCACGGCCGACAGAAATCATTTGGACGCGTAAAAATAGTATGTTTCATTTCACTGTTACGAGAGGGTAGTCGACTTATTTATTATCAAAAAGGTTTTATTTCATATTTAAAAATGTTTTCTTTTTCAAAATGATTTGGTATATACTTTATTAATATGAAAAAACACCTACTGGAAATTTAAACATTGTCTTTCAAATATAAGACTACATAAGGACGACATAAAGAATTTACGATTGTAGTAGTGACGTCACTGCAATCATCGGGCGCGTGTGTAAGAGAGATAGAGTATGCTTATTCAAATTTCAGGGAATTTTGATACAAGATGGTTTATTTTTCGTAAAGTAGGTACTGCGAAATATTAGTGAGACAATTTTTGGAAACGCTCTTTTTGTTGGTAAGTTTTATAAAGGCTTTTTAGAGATAATATTTGAACAAGTTTGAATATTATCATCCATTAATGAAACCAATAAAGTCAAATTTAATAGTTTCAAAATGTTGAACCAACATAATATTCGTTGGGACTAAAGCCTCATTTTGATAGAGTAAGAACGTAAAAATATTGCCTCGTCTGTATATGCGTAATGGCGAGCAAATTCTTGCCGGCGTCAATAGGCAATAATTATCTGGTCTAAATAGTACTACATGAGTCTTTGATAGACATTAAAATTGTTTGTGTATAAAATCTCATCGTGTAAACAGTCTTAGTGGCGAGGAAGTCGCTTGAGCGATTCTCATATAATGACACAATGGTAAGTATTCCCATTTGTAGTTCTCGCCTGCGGCTAAACAGTATGATGCAATAATCTACAGGCAATAATTGATCCGTTTGTCTTTATCTGCAGTGGTGCATTCTGCACGTCTATCTTTTTTATCCTAATCTATACATATAAATAAAATTGGAGTGTCTGTTTGTAATATTTAAATAACTGTTTTTTACTACATGCATATGAGTATATATACGGTACATGCACCAAAATAACATTTTTTTAAATTTTTGTCTGTCTGTCTTTCTGTCTGTCTGTTTGTTCCGGCTAATCTCTGAAACGGCTGGACCGATTTTGACGGGACTTTTATTGGCAGGTAGCTGACGTAATAAGGAATAACATAGGCTACATTTTATCCCGGGAAAATATAAAGCGGGACTTTTATCCCGGAAAAACTTTTCCACGCGAGCTGTATAGATAGATGTATAGAAAAATGTATAGATATGTATAGAAAAATGTATAGATATGTATAGAAAGATGTATAGATATTCGGTACATACACCAAAATAATCTTTTTTACAATTTTTGTCTGTGTGTTTGTTTCGGCTAATCTCTGAAATGGCTGGACTGATTTTGACGGGACTTTTATTGGCAGGTATCTGATGTAATAAAGAGTAACTAAGGCTACGTTTATTTTACAAAAAAAAATTATTTTAAAAAAGAATGTTGCAATGTCCAAGTACTGTCCAGTACCACGTGCAGCTCACGCGCATGCCACCACTGGGCCATCACGTCGGGCGCCTCCCGCCACTTCTCCCACCAACGAATTAATATAACAAAGGCTGCCTATCCCGCGGGCTTAGAACGCGCGAGTGGGCTATTGTTGATGGTTGTGTCTCAACGAGTTCATTTTTTTTTGTTTACGCGGAGAAAGTGAATTATTACTACCGCCCAGTGTTCAAGGGGAACGACTGATCGGTTATGTTGGGTTCACCGTACCTTACGGCCCGACGTTGAGTCGCCCGGAGTGATGGAAAACGTCGGGCGACCGCCGGGCCGAGTGCCTAACCTATGTACACCGCACGGTATACCAACCAAAACTCCGCGGTGGCCATCTTCGGCGCATTAGGGACATTAAGTTGTCGCCCGCAACCGCCCCTGCGCGTACCGTTGTTGCGGTCCGTCTCCTGTTGTTGGGGGGGCTCAGAAGCCCCCGTACGCCGAAGGACGCCCTCGGCGTCAAAGACAGCGTGAGGCCTAACCGCCACGATGCCGTCCATCACGGGGGTCACAAAAGTTGGCTAGACTAATAGGTGGACGGCCCCTTCCGCCCACCCGTGACCCCCGGAGGCCCCTATTAGTCGCCTTTTACAACAGGCAGGGGATACCGTGGTGGAATTCTCCAAACGCCTCCAATCCACAGGGCGGATATGGATGTCTGGATGTATGGTTGTTTGTTACTCTTTCACGCAAAAACTACTAACCAGATTTCGATGAAATTTGGCACATGGGTAAATCATGTCCTTGATTAATACATAGGCAACATTTTATCCAGGGAAAATAAAAGACGGGACTTTAATCCTGGAAAAACTTTTTAACGCGGGCGGAGCCGCGGGCGAAATCTGTCCTACTAATAGTATAAACGCGAAAGTTTGTGTGGATGTCTAGATGTATGGATGTCTGGATCTTTGTTCCTCTTTCACGCAAAAACTACTTACCGGATTTCGATGAAATTTGGCACCCGGGTAGATCATGTCCTGGATTAAGACATAGGATACATTTTATCGTGGGAAAATAAAAAAACGGGACTTTTATCCTGGAAAAACTTTTTAACGCGGTCGGAGCCGCGGGCGAAATCTATCCTACTATAATCCTACTAATATTATAAACTCGAAAGTTTGTAAGTACGTATGGATGTATGGATGTCTGGATGTAGGGATGTTTGTTACTCTTTCACGCAAAAACTGCTAACCGGATTTCGATGAAATTTGACACACGGGTAGACTATGTTCTGGATTAACACATAGGCTACATTTTATCCCGGGAAAATAAAAAAACGGGACTTTATCCCGAAAAAACTTTTTAACGCTGGCGGAGCCGCGAGCGAAATCTGTCCTACTGATAGTATAAATACGAAAATTTATGTTACGAAACCCTTCTCTAGCAAACTAGCAATAATGTATGTTTGGTAAGTTGTTAAAAAAAAAAAAAAGTTTGTAAGTATGTATGGATGCCTGGATGTATGGATGTCTGGATGTTTGGTCCTCTTTCACGCAAAATCTACTAACAGGATTTCAATGAAATTTGGCACATGGGTAGATCATGTCCTGGATTAACAAACACATAGGCTACATTTTATCCTGGGATCCTACTTAATATTATAAACGCGAAAGTTTGTAAGTATGTATGGATGTCTGGATGTTTGCTACTCTTTCACGCAAAAACTACTTACCGGATTTCGATGAAATTTGGCACACGGGTAGATCATGTCCTGGATTAACACATAGGCTACATATTATCCCGGGAAAATAAAAAACGGGACTTTTGTCCCGGAAAAGCTTTTAAACGCGGACAGAGCCGCGGGCGAAATCTATCCTACTGTAATCCTACTAATATTATAAACGCGGAAGTTTGTAAGTATGTATGGATGTCTGGATGTATGGATGTTTGTTACTCTTTCACGCAAAAACTACTAACCGGATTTCGATGAAATTTGGCACACGGGTAGATAATGTCCTGGATTAACACACAGGCTACATTTTATCCCGGGAAAATAAAAACGGGAATTTTATCCCGGAACAACTTTTTAACGCGGGCGGAGCCGCGGCCGAAATCTGTCCTACTGATAGTATAAACGTGAAAGTTTGTAAGTATGTATGGAAGTATGGATGTTTGTTACTTATCACGCAAAAACTACTGAAGGGATTTCGATGAAATTTGGTACACGGGTAGATCATGTCCTGAATTAACACTTAGGATACATTTGATCCCGAGAAAAAAAAAGGGACTTTTATCACGGAAAAACTAAAAAACGCGGGCGAAGCCGCGGGCAAAAGCTAGTAATATTATAAAGGCGAAAGTTTGTAAGAATGTATGGATGTTTGGATGTTTGTTACTCTTTCACGCAAAAACTACTGAACGGATTTCGATGAAATTTGGCACACGGGTAGATCATGTCCTGGATTAACACATAGGCTACTTTTTATCCCGAGAAAATATAAAGCGGGGCTTTTATCCCGGAAAAACTTTTTAAAGCGGGCGGAGCCGCGGGCAAAAGCTAGTAATGTCTTAAATTAAAGGGCTTGGTAAACCAATGTAAACATTGAAAAAATAAACGTTCAAAACGCTTGCAATGATAATAAATATATTGTGCGGGGCGTAAACCGAAATCCCAAAATAGCTGTTATGTAGTTTCAGTTAACTTGATAATAAATATCACTATAAAAAATAAATTTGCGACCGTAAACACAATGTGTTGGATATCATTTGATTTACACATTTCAGAATTTAGTTGATTTACCATAGATTTTATGTTAATTAAATAACTACTTTAATCATCAGTTTTTAAATGTCAGAAAAAAACACTGTGTAGATTAAGCTAAATGTTAATACAGAATTCGGTTTACCTATATGACAAATTTTATTATAATATACTAGCTGACCCGGCAAACGTTGTTTTGCCATATAAATAATTTCCTAGCAATAAGGGTTGATCGTAGAGGGGTGAAAATTTAGGGTTGTAGGTATTTTTGTATGCTGTATCATAAAAAAATTAAAACAAAAAATTTTGTCTGAAAAATAAAAAAAAAAATTTAGGGGTGGTCCACCCTTAACATTTGGGGGGATGAAAAATAGATGTTGGCCGATTCTCATAGATACCGGATAAGCACAAAAAATTTCATCAAAATCGGTCAAGCCGTTTCGGAGGAGTATGGCAACGAAAACTGTGACACGAGAATTTTATATATATAGAGAGATATCGCGGTTTATGCGTTTACCTACTTGTAACAAACATCCAAACGTCTTCACAAACGTTCACAACTTTCCTATCTACAACAATTATAATAAGATACTAGTAGAAATCAACGCATCAGCCAACTCTTCATAATTATCATTGATTATAATATTTCAATTAGCAAAATATACTTCATGCGTAATACGCAGATACTCACCATATTTAAATTACCCTCAGATAAGTTAATTACCGTTAATAATTACCAAATCACTTTAGTTGTAAGCCCGTGAAGCCCCGCTTAAATATGTAGATGTATGCGGAATCCCTATATACATGGACGCCGAAGTCCGTCCGAGTCAACCACATTACCAAAGTAGTTAATTTGTGATGGCTTTACCTATATTTCAAGGTACTAAAGTGTAACTACAGGTGATGTCTTCATCATAATTATATCTACAGTACTCGGCAGTAAGTACGACCCATAGAGCTTTAAAAAATCCAACAGTTACACATTGGCTTAGAAAAAATAGTTTGTTTAATACGTAGAGCGTCGTCTCTATCTCTCATTATGTGACGGTTTGTCGCAGAATTATCATTCCCTTTTCATAGTTAAATATGTTATTACTGCCTCGGTGGCGTAGTTGTATTACAGTACGACTGCAAAGCTGAGGTCTCGGGTCCGATTCCCGGGGCGGGCAAAGTGATATTGAGTTTTTCTATTCAGTATCAGCTCGGAGTCTGAAATTTGTGCCCAATATGGCGATAGGCTCGCCCCCTATCACATCATAGGACGGAATAACAACGAAAAGTGGATGCACTAGTTGCGCCTCTGGCTACCCCTTCGGGGATAACAGGTGTGAGTGTGTGTGTGTGTGTGTGTGTGTGTGTGTGTGTGTGTGTGTGTGTGTGTGTGTGTGTGTACAACAATTACACATTGGCTTAAAAAATAGTTTGTTTAGAGCCTCGTCTCTATCACTCGCATTATGTGACGTTTTGTCGCAGAATTATCATATTCCCTTTCCATCATTGATGTATTAAGGGAATACATCAATACTTTCCATAGTTAAATATGTTATTTACCGCCGAACACTGTTGAACTGAATATTGAATTACGAACCAGGCTAAAAACGCGAACTTAGCCACAAATATATCTGCCTTTTGCCTACAAAAGTAACAAACGAAGCACTAAGCTCTTAAATGGTAAATTGAGAAATTCCCAACGAAATTACAAAGTTAGATGCGTAAATTAAAAATGGGTACGGTTCTTCAAAGTCAATATCGGAACAAAGAACTTTGAAACCCACACGGAATCCATTTTGCCGTTACCGCAACGTTTCTGGTAACAAATATACGAACCGCGGCGCACATAGGCCCAAAAAGCGCATGTGGTGTGTAGAGACATTTTTTCGACTTTTATTTGAGCGGCCGCCCGTCGCCCAAGCTAAATTATTGCTGCGATGTTTTCACAAATAAAACTAGACCCGTTCGCCGACATAAAAGCCCGCGTATGGTTTTAAAAATTCAATTTCCACCAGCAATTCGCAAGAATTCGACTTTGGATTTTCGTAATCAATTTCACGGCTCAAAACGTTTGTAAACAATACATTTCGTGTAGGATGAAAGTGTAATGGTCACGAAGTTAGCAAAATAATGAGAATTTAAAAATGCAGTTAGTTTTTTTTTTCTCTGAATGGAATACATGTCGGCCGACGTTGTTGTTTATTATGCTAACGGGGAATAAATTTTGCGTTTCAACGAGATTGTCTGGATTTTTTGCAGAGATTCTTGCTGGCCAGATTTTTATGGCGTTTTAATGTATGCATGTAGTTATGATGGATGCTAAATTTTTGTGCAGTTATTTTTTGTATGAATGAATGACGACTAGCATGCCGGTTGATGTTAAGGGAAAAATGGTTTTGTATAATCTAAACAATTTGTCTTTAATATTTCTCTTTCGTTTCTATTGTTGATTAACATCATTACCAAATTATAGAGGAACAAAACAACATGGTATCTATGACGCTTTTAATTGTAATTTCTTACGTCCCTCGTGTTGTGACTTTATGAAGGCATCCCCACTTAAACGGAACTTAAAAAAGCTATAAAACAAATTATTTCTAGATGGCTTCCAGTCAATCAAATCCCCAAATCTTAATCAAGAGCATAATACAGATGCTGTCGAAATATGGATTCGATGGACTAGATTTGGGCTGGGAGTATCCAAATCGACGAGACACAGTTTTCGGATTCTCTAATATATCCAACTTGAACAGCCTGCTTAGAGAAAAGTGGCAAGAGTTTGATGAATATGGATTCCTGATAAGTGCTGCTGTTTCTGCTGTAAAGGCTTCGGCGTCCTTTTCTTACGATATACGGACTATATCAAAGTAGGTTATGTAATCTTCATCATGTATGTATTCTAAAGTAGTTTTGCATAAGAATACTATGGGACAAGTAACTACTAGTCACATCCTGAAGAATTAAAGGGTTGATCCTACTAATATTATAAAGGCGAAAGTTTGTAAGAATGTATGGATGTTTCGATGTATGGATGTTTGTTCCTCTTTCACGCAAAAACTATTGAACGGATTTCGATGAAATTTTGCTCACGAGTAGATCATGTCCTGGATTAACACATAGGCTACTTTTTATCCCGGGAAAACATAAAGCGGGACTTTTATCCCGGAAAAACTTTTTAACGCGGGCGGAGCCCCGGACAAAAGCTAGTATAGAATAATTTGGAGCTGTGCAAAAGATTTAAAGGAAGAAACAAGACAGAACTAGACGAGAACGTGTGACTTATATAATAAATCAATTATTTGATGTACAATTTATTATTGACGAATAATAAAATCATGCGAGCAAAATTTCGATCAATTTATAAATACAAAGAATATTATTTACGATTATTATTACACTTCATAATAAAATGCTCTCGATGTCTCATTTTTAAATCAAACATTAAAGCCAAATCCCTAATTTAAAAAGGAAAATATTTTTACCAAATAGTTTTCATGTTCAGGTATTTGCACTACGTAAATATAATGGCATATGATATGCACGGATCCTGGGATGCTGTAACGGGCCATAACGCGCCATTGCATAGGGGTATTGGAGATGGAGATGCTGACAGAAAGAATTTGTATACCGTTAATGTTGCTCTGGAATATTGGATTGAACAAGGTATAGGACTTATATTGAAAAAGTGTTCAACATACTTCTTTCCATGACTAGACTATATACCAAAATGACCCTAATCATAGTATAACTGAAGAAATATAATGACAGCATTTTAAGTAACCGCATCAAACAGGTCGCTCTTAAAATCGTTGGGAGAGACCAAAGTCCAACAGTGGAGATCTGTTGGCGTATGTTGACGATACAATAGGTAGCTGTTAGTTCTTATTAAATTTTTCAACAATAAAAATTGGCGGAAGTGAATCTTAAAAATATTGTTGTGTTTAAGGTTGTCCAGCTAAAAAAATAGTGTTAGGTGTTCCATTCTACGGCAGAACATTCACGCTGACATATGCTAACCAAACGTCAGTCCGAGCTCCAGCCAGTGGACCGGGCCTCGCAGGACACTGCTACAAATGGGTTTATTGGATATAATGAGGTTAGTACGAATTGGGTTAACTACTCAGTACAGACCATCGTCTAGAATCATGTCCTGTAAGCATTTGGACTGGCTTACAGTAACAATCTCACTTAAACTCTCGATTTCAGTTTACATGGCACTGTGTTACATTAAGTCGTGGTGGTAAAATGCAGCTCGAACGTAGAAATAAAGATATACGGTGGTACCTACCTAGTAGAACTGTTACATAAAGAAACATACCACTGAGCGGTTTGCTGGTCATTCATATTAAAAAAGGTCGAACGACAACCGCATTATTCTTTAGAAAACAAACAGAAGGAAGTTTTAAACATAAAACACACGAGATACAGTTTCATTTCCCATTATCCGTTATTGTAAGGTCTTACAATGCTAGTTGTTTAAATTATCCTAGCCGACACCAAACTTGGAAACTTCCGTAGCGACTTCTTGTTTTCAAATTAATATGTGAAATTCTTGTGTTATGGTTATATTACTGATTTAAGACTATAGCGTCATTCCGTTTTTATTTTGGTAAGGTAAAATACACTGCTAATGTCCGTGTAATGCAAATTTCCCGATTAGATCTCTAGTTCTCGCAAAATTATTAATAGAAATTGCTGTGAATAAATTGATCATCCTTCACAATTCTTTAAGGATCCTTTAGATCTCGTTAATAATTGCAAGATAATTAACTAGATCGTAAAAAATTGAATATTTCTAAACAGGCGCATAACCAATAACTTTAAATAAATTATAGGAATAACGGAAGCAAATCCATGCGTATAAACGCAATCCAATGTTTACAGTTCTGCAGAAAACTACAAACTGAATCCTGGAACACACGATATGACCCACAAGTAGGGCTGCCATGCGTCCGGATTTCCCCGGAATTGTCCTAGTTTAAAGGGCGTCCGGGGGCCGTCCGGCCGGGGTTTTAAAAACTGTCCGGGCAAAACCCGGACACTTTTGTTGTCAGGGGAAATCCATTTTTTATAGATGAGCGACAAATTGAAATAAATCTTAGTTAAAACTTCATGCATTTCCCCGCATTCAAGAAGGAACGGCAAAATATTTTTTCAGAGGTGTCCGGGGAAATACCCATATTTCGCCCAATTGTCCGGGATTTTTGCCGTGTTTATCCGGCGTCGGCAATTTAGATGATGGCAGCCCTACCCACAAGCCAAAGTACCGAACGCTTTCCGTGATAAAAATTGGATATCTTACGACAACCCTAATTCCATTAGGAGTAAAGTTGAATATGCTATGACAAACAACTTTGCTGGCATTATGAATTGGAGTATAGAGACAGATGCCTTTAACAACGTTTGTGGAGATGGAGAGTTTCCTATGCTGCGTGCTATCAATGAAGTCTTGGATAAGTTTCATGGAATTAATGGAACAGGCGAAACAACGACTGTTCCAACTAGCGCTGCGACACCAAACAATACCATTCATGCCACTAATGTGACTACTTTTAGTAATACATCGAGACCAACTAATGTGACAACTTCTGGTACTATATTGAGACCAACTAATGTGACAACTTCTAGTACTACATTGAAACCAACTAATGAGACCACTTCTGGTACTAAATTGAGACCAACTAATGTGACAACTTCTGGTACTACATTGATACCATCTAGTGATATAACTTCTAGTAGTACATTAGAACCAACGACTGCGATTAATAATTCATCAGGTAATATTTAATTATATAGCTATTTACCTAATATAATTCGATTAAATACAAAAGTCACACTGTCAACCATGCTTCCAAATACATATTTAAACTTCTACTACTGGGCTGGTAAATAAATTTTAGTATGAACTGTTTCTTTAAAAAAAAAACAACATAATGCCGTTCATTTGATTTTGACTGTCGTTAAACTCCGTCACTCATAACCATGATAGTAAAATGAACTTCATTTATTCCAGTTACGAAGGAAGTGATTTCTTCAATTTGCAGTAAAGAAGGATATGAAGCCGACCCGACAGACTGCACCTACTTCTATGTGAGTGTGAAAGATATTTGGGGTGCCCTCACACCAATCAAACTCAACTGTCCAGATAATTTGTACTGGGATAAAAGGTTGCTTGTGTGCAACTACCCTAATTTGACGCAATGCAATGTTTAGCACAGACATAAATACACAGGCTGCAGTGTCTATGTTTTTAAGGTTCTTTGGCTAACATGTTACCGCAACAGCGAGACTTTTTTTATCCAGCATACCTATCAGTAAAGTTGAAAAATTAAACTGTGCAGCGACCGTATAACCCAAAGAGCATTATAATACTACGGAAAATATACCCTACAGTCGCTGAGAATATGTCAGAAAAGCAAATATTCAGTTATTCGAATTTCAAAAATTGTGTATTACTTTCAAGCAAAATTCATAAAGCATCTTTTCCAAATAGATCCACAGACAAAATATTATCTTATATGTGGAATAAAACAATTCCGTTCACACGATAACGAAGCATCGGCGCCATTGAATAGATTGCCCTCGTTTTACTCAGATTGGGGTCTCCGGGGCCTAAGTACGTGACACAAGAGTGCAATGACGCCCTCGCGAATATTTTTTATAAGGCTTCGACGGAGGAACATCTGCCGCACAGCCACGAACAGGCTTAAAAGTTACGCAAGGTGATGTACGGACGAATTACTGTGACACTATAAAAAATTTACTTGTGTGAAATTCGCCATGTTTTTGGTTTGTTACCTATTCGTAGCAAAATAAAACATTACATAAATTACTTAAGTTCTTGATTTTATGGAAAGTAGTCTTTCTATCTATACTAATATTATAAAGCTGAAGAGTTTGTTTGTTTGAACGCGCTAATCTCAGGAACTACTGGATCGAATTGAAAAATTCTTTTTGTGTTGAATAGCCTATTTATCGAGGAAGGCTATAGGCTATATAACATCACGATGCAACTATTAGGAGCGAAGAAATAATGGAAAATGTGAAAGAAAACGGGGAAAATTATTCATCCTTGAGGGCTTCCATTGCGTGCACTGCGAAAACGGTTCAAGATACCAAAAATATATGTATGAAAGAATTATTCCTTTTGAAATGATCTAAAAAAATGTCCGCGACAGTATATGTCTATCTTTTAAGATTAACTCACTAGAACCGTTTTTATGGTAATCAAATTTGGTCGAAATTAATGCATTATTTGTTAAGAGTTGTATCAACGTCATAGTCATAGAGTAATTCAACGGGAAGGTTTTTATGTACTTTGAGCCTGGAAAAACTTATTAACGCGGGCGAAGCCGTGGGCAAAAGCTAGTAGATTATATAATGGAGTCTATGAAATATGAAGCCTTACAAAACATACTTACGTGAGTCTGCATATTATAATTTAATATCGGTTAACACTAATCAAAAATCATATTTGTATCGTACGAGAGGTTTGTAATCAGCCGGGACTAATCGTTACATTACTGATACCATTTATTTTATTTTTTAAAACCATCATTCTTATGCTTCAATACCCATCAAATATGGATAAAAAATTAAGCTAATCAAATTCATAAAAATTTGGTCCTACTAGCAACTTTTGTAAAAACCGTCCCACTTTCAAAGCCCTAGTTTCTAAAATAAATATTGTTACTCCGACGCTGTTAATCATTGAAATGTCAAAAGGCAGTTGCTATCGCTGTCACAACGAAGTCTTCAAAACTCACTCGCGGGCTCATAAGTTGATACAACTCACTAAAAGCCCCTTACTCATTGATTTCGATGGCACATTTTGACATAAAATTGACGGAATTAGTAAGTTTTAATCGAGTTCTTAAAGGTTCTTTTTTATCTGATACCTACCTTTATAAAAAAAAATCTGTCATAAGTTGCTAGCAGATTGCAATACAGATTACCTACGCAATAATGTTTTGTTATTCTACTTGTTGTTGCCATAATACCCGTGTATTACAATAAGAAATTCACATAGTACCTTGCTATTTTTAAATATGTTTTGTTGTATACTTATTTAAGTTGCTTTATACAATTATTTGCTATAGACTTCTTTACGATTGTCGCAGTATCCAGACAAACCTGGATAAGGTTGTTGCGATACTTAAAATACATCTATGTACTTTACTTTTATGTAATAAATAAAAAAAAGTAAGAAGAGCGTTAAGTATAGCCTGATAATTATTTTAAACAAATATTTGATTCGTGGTGTTATACGCGCCACAGTGGCCCATGTAAATGTGTCGCATTACGAGATCAAGCTATGTGTGTCCGGTTTCAAACAGGGCGGTATAATTGTGTCGAACGGCGAGGATGTGGAATGGACTACCGAGACGAAAGCCCGCAGGTTCAAAACCCAAATGCCTCTGACTCTTCTAAAGTTATGTGTGTATTTTCTGTGAATTAGCGCTTGCTTTAACAGTGAAAGAAAACATCGTGAGGTAACTTGCGTACCTGAGAAGGTTATCCATAAGAATTTCGAAGATATGTGAAATCTACCAACCCGCACTAGGCCAGCGTTATGGACTAAGACCTAAACCCACCCAAGCCTCAGGGCACAGGCTTCAACTCACTAGTTGAAGCTTGTGCTCAGCAGTGGGGCAGTCCGCAGTATATAATAAAAGGCTGACTATAATATCATCATAATATTATTATTTATAAATGCAAGAAAAAAACGAGAACCAATAGTACTATTTTCTTATACGTGGATCACGAAATTCCCAACTTCACTCTTACAAGCCGCGAACTCTTATAAATGCCTGTTTTATTGCAGACACTTTTTTACGGGAAACACCGTCTAAAAACTTGCCAAAAGACAAATTTGCTTTACGTGAAGCGTATTCGTTAGTATCCGAGGCGAACGTTCAGGGACAAAGCTAAATGAACGCCCGCTATTTTATTTGTGATATGAATTCATAATATAGACTCTGAAAATATGACATTGAAGGTATATGTACAAATATCTAAACCTAGATTTATATATGAACTCATTTGTATTTTACAAGTATGAATTAGGTTTCGTTTACATATAAAACACTGTGCGTTTTGACTGCCTTGGTGGCGTAGTTGTCATCAACATCAGTTGTATTATGGTACGACTGCAATGCTGAGGTCTCGGGTTTGATCCCCGGTCGGTGAAAGTGATATTGAGTTTTTCTGTGCAGTATCAGCTCGGAGCCTGGAATTTGTGCCCGATATGGCGATAGGCTCACCCTATCACATGAGACGGAATAACGGCGAACAGTGGGTGTACTAGTTGCGCCTCTGCCTACCCCTTCGGGGATAAAAGGCATGAGTGTGTGTGTGTATAAAACACTGTATTTTATCATACCTAGCATATACTATGTACCTACTATTACTTTTACTGACTGAACTATAGAGTCAAATTACAAATATTTCGTCGAGGCAAAAGAACCCCGCGTAAAACCTTACAAAATTAAATTTAGCGTGTCTGTCAGTCTACAAATAGGCGCAGGATGGAACTTCTGAAGCGGCTCGTCTCCAATGCCTTTTCACGCTCTAAAAACATTTTTAATAAAGGATATTGCACACAACTCCTCTTAAAGAGAGTTCGCGGCTTAATAAAAATTTTGATCCGTTTAAACAACGTAATTCATATTCATGAATAATAATACTTGGGCTGGATAAAAAAATTGGTGACTTAAGACGAATGTTCACGGTTTCTTATAATGCTCTTTGGTTCACGGCGTGACGGCCGACCGCCGAGTGATAACCAAACGCATAAATACGCATCGATAGACACCTCACTTGTCAAAATCGGTTCAATAGGAGCGACGCTAGAGTGGAACATAAAATTGATACATACATACATAGGGTGCTAAACTCATTACCCTTCCTGGATTCGCCGTAGTCGAGTAAAAAAAAATTACCAAGCACACCTGTAGGTAATTTTAAAATTGGAACCACAAAAAAATAAACGTTATATTTACGAAATTGTTTTTTTTTTCAATCCCGATATTCTTTTGTCATCAAAATGTAGTTTTTTTTACTATTCTTGCTATGGGAGTTCTAGCTTGAGGATTCTTGATAATACAACTCTGCAGATGACAAAAAGTTTAAATTTAGAAGCATCCAGAGTACGTGATAAACCTGAGTACTTAGATGGTAATAGTAACAAAATAATAGACTTACGAAATTATTGTAGGCATACCCCGCTTTTATACTAGTGTCATGGTGTGACACAGCGTTCACACACTAGATACATAATACGTGCAAGTGTGTGTGTCCTAACATAGTCTTCGTTCTATTGTCTTTTAAAACCTCTTTATTTCAACGTTAAGCTATAACAATACATTTTCATATCAAAACATGTATTTTAATTTTAACACAAATTCAATTTATGTGAGCGAAATGTTGGTTTAACACTCAAAGCTATTCTCAAAGCACAATGTAGTGTCCTTTGCTCGCGATTCCTTTAAAAAGACATTTGGAAGTTTCTTGCTGTTCGCCGTTTTAAGTACAAAATACGAAATATTCTACTTAATCTCGTTGCCAGTCAGTCGACACTCTTGGAATAAATTACTCGCGTCTCCTTGGAAGATATTTTTTCAACCGGTGAGAAATTTACCTGCATCTCACGTAGCTATTATGGCGAGGTTGTTACAAATAAGATATTTAGTTATACGGCCGAAACCGTGCTGAGGAATCCGCCGGAATTTATTATTCGTTTTATTGTCAAACCTTTATTCGGTCGAGTGTGTATCATACCAGCCATGTATTATATATATACTGCCCACTGCTGAGCACGGGTATCGTCTACAATTACTGAGAGGGTTGCGATCGAGTGTATACAAACAATACACTTTATTTCGTGGTTCTAAAAAAATTTTGATTGATATTTGGTGGATTATTAAAACTACATACAATATTAAAACTGTATAAAAGTATTAATATTAAATAATAATGACTGTTAAGCTTTTGAAGTTAGTGGCTCCGATTTTCAAAATACTGTTTATGGCTGTCCATCAGGTGAACGGCATGCTCGTCTCGTCATTCAATGCAACAAAAAAACGAGTTAAGATCGTACTTTTAACGTAGAGTAGGGTCATTCAGCTCAAAAGTAGGTACGCACTTTTTTCTATCGTCTACACACTCAAAAATATAGGGTCCTGATAAACATTTTAACACTTTATTTAATGTAAATTTATTCTACTTTCATTATTTAATGAGTTTTTGTACATTGCTTCATCGGTTTTTATTGCAATACACGTTTAAGTGCAGCCGGAGAAATTCGTACTCTTGACCCATCATGTGGGTAAATCTACGCAGAGATGCGGTTAATTGTTCGCATACTGGGTAAGCTTCGCACGCAGGTAAACTACAGGCATATAATTACAAATTGTATAAGTACACATGGAATCATAATGAATATATTTTTAAACTTCCTTTATTCTTGGTACAAATATTGTAAAAATAAACATTAAATGTTCACCTATTGTAGGCACCAAAAATATAATTAATTAGACTGTACTTATAATAAACTTTAGTTATTTTTGTAATTTAATGATCACTGTAATTTTAGGAACTTTTGATGTTACTGTTCATTGTAATGAAGTTATAACAGCGTGCGTACTTTTAATCCCGTACTCTTACCCAACAGGGAATATTTTAAACAATCACAAGTCAGTTGAGATGCAGTTGTTTTTTAGGACAGAATTAATAACCAAAATAAATACTATAATAATCATGTAAACTTAACATAATCAACGGTCTTTTGTAAACTGATGCACCGTCTATCCATAAACTTTTCCCAGCACAAAATAGTTGATAAATAATCAACAAAATCACGTTGATCGCTGTTTTTCGCTAAACAAGTGAGGTTTGGCAAAATAGCTTGTGGGCTCTGACATCATCCCTGACGCACCCCTAATTTAGCGGAAAAAATATCTGAGCCCCCTTAATAGGTTCCGAGATATTGACCATGCGAAATTTTACCCACTGCGTGCTGTTACCCCGAATGACCCTCCCTATCTAACTATAACGTTATGCAATCGGAATTATCACCTATGTTTAAATAACAGCAATGGCTGCAACATCTTCTTTTTTTTTTTTTTTGGCATGGCCATCTTCGGCGCATTAGGGACGGCTGCGGGCTTCCTCCGACTCACGTCTAAGTTGTCGTCCGCAACCGCCCCTGCGCGTACCGCTGTTGCGGTCCTTTTCCTGTTGCGGGGGCTCAGAAGCCCCCGAAACACCGTGCCGTGTCCGCCTTTTTGGTGTCCGAGGCAGCGTGAGACACGCTGCCTCAGACATGTCCATCACGGGGGCCACATAAGTTGGCTGGACTAATGGGTGGGCGGCACCTCCCGCCCACCCGTGACCCCCGGAGATGGCTGCAACATCTGAGGGTACGTTTGTGCCCCACCAAGACGAGCTAAGCGAAGAGCACTTCGTCGATTTTTTTACTACATATACACTCACGCCTTTTATCCTCGAAGTGGTAGGCAGAGGCACAACTAGTGCACCCACTTTTCGCCACGCATATTCCGTCTCATGATGTGAGGGGGGGGCGAGCCTATTGCCATATCGGACACAAATTCCAGACTCCGGGCTGATACAGAGTAGAAAAACCCAATATCACTTTGCCCGACCCGGGGATCGAACCCGAGAGCTTGACATTGCAGTCGTACCGTGCTACAACTACGCCACCATAGCACTCTAGGTTTTTTTAACTATTGTATTGAAAAGTAATGTGATGTGATGTGATGGTAGCGAAACGGTCAAGCCACATATTTTGACTGAGGTGTACCTAGAGTTTGTGAAGTTAGGGCGTTTAGAATTAGAAACTTGGCTTTACATGAGATCTACTAACTTTTTGCCAGTGCAAGCCATATGATCTCGTCTTGGCAACATTTTACATGAAAATGTTTTTGGTGGGATACCTACAGATTTCTTTATTTACAACTTATGAAGGAAAACTCTCATTACAAACTTTCTTACATTACCTATTATTAAACATAGGTACCTACTTGCAACATTTTGATGATATTGTATTTTTTATTTATTTCCTCCTTAGGTCTTGTCCTAACAAAATTAACAAATGAATAATTATAATTTCTTCGAGACGGTTGCAAACTTAATAGTTTCAAAAACTATATAAGACCACACTTCTCCGTTGTAAAGACAAACATATATATCTGGCAACAATTCATGTTGAACATCGTAACAAATTGTCTTCGATCGGGCACTTGACTCGTACCCGGCCATGCGGAAAGTGCTGATAACGTGTGCACTTACGACATACCGTTATCCGTGCAGACGGAATGACCATCAAACAATCGTAATATTAAATGTGAAGGCTGTGAAAATGTTTGTTACATGAATACGTGGAATTAACATAGACATTTGGCAAGATGAATAAGGGTAATACCGGATCACGGGTAATCCCGGTATTTAAGATTATTAATAAATCTGACAATATTTCTTAGCTTTGCTCGCGTGAATGTTTTTCAGGGATAAAGAGAAGTTCATGTCATTCCCGGGATCTCAAGCTATCTCCATAGTCCATACCATATTTTATCGAAATTCGATCAATAGTTTTTGATTTTATCGCGGTCAGACAGAGACAGACGCGGCGGGGGACTTTGTTTTATAAAAGGCAAGGATAACGCACTGGGGTGCCATTTTGTAATGTACCACAACTGTCTGTCTGTGTTTGGGTTTGGGGTTGGGTTTGGGTTTCGGTTTGGGATATGGTTTGGGTTTGTTCTTGGGTTTGGGTTTGTGTTTAGGTTAAGGTCCTTCCAGAGAAGTGGGCGCTCATCATTGTTCTTAGCATCACATGGAGATTCGTTATTAATCCATTGTCTGCTTTCATACTCCCCAGTTTGCATGACTTGACGCTGGCTAAGGCTCTTATTAACCTTGCTTCTTCCGGATATTCCGTGATAACAGTGCAGTACGAGCTCCAGCCTTACTTGCTTTCCTTTTGGCACTTATTGCGCATCTTGTTCCTTTGTGCTCAGTACAAAGGAACAGGTTGGCCGCCCAGTTGGTGTCATCATTCTTTTTTAACGCCATGCTGAGGGCTAGTCTTGTTTTCTGTCTGTCCTTACTTAATGCTTTTGTCCACCACGCTTATCCCTTGCCGTTTGTCACCTCTCGGATGGGACATGCTTTGCGATACGCTTTTTATAATTATTTTCTGTCTGTCTGTTTTTCTGTTCATTTTTACTGCACACCTCCGAAACTACTGAACGGATTTTGATGAAATATACCTGATTACATACAAAAACAATAATTAAAGTGCTGTAAGGAGAAGCGCGGCCTTCGACGCGCTATTTATAGGCAAGTGCCGACGAAAATTATCAGTGTTTCTCTACTATATTATGCATGTACTATACATATAAACCGTCCTCTTGAATCACTCTCACAATCTATAAAAAAAACTGGATCAAAATCCGTTGCGTAGTTTTAAAGATCTAAGCATACATAGGAACATGGGGATAGACAGCGGGAAGCGATCAACAATCAATCAACAATCAACTGGTGTATTAATATATATGTTTAAGCACTTTATTTTTACTCTCTTACAAACTGTGTTCATAACCACTCGCATACTCTGTACTCGGTTCAGTACATCACCTTGAATCCGTCGCTGAATTTCATTTATGAGTAGGACACTTATCTACAATACTACGTAGTGTTTGCGCCAGTTTTTCAAATTATTTTTCCGCTACATTTTGGAGAAGATACATTTTTGATGAATGTATTTAAAAAAATGTTCTTACAAAATATTGATTTGTACATTTTTTACTAAGATAATTACATAAATTATCTTATCATGCAGATATTACGGAATGTGGATCTCAGTCCTTATTATTCGTTTGCTGTCTTCTTTGAGTGTCTTATATGGTACTTGGTAAGTACCCTTTGAGGGAATACTCAAAGTAGGTACCCTTTGAGTATCTACCAATGCTCTAAGTAGGTACCAGACAAGGAACAAAGAAAAGAGGTACCACGTTAAGATTTCAGTTAATATTTTTTAACATGGCAACATGTTTATTATAATGTCAAAATATGTCAAGTTGACAATTTACACCTATTTCTGCGTTCCAATCCAAAAAATTCCAATAAAAATCATTTGTGATGAACAACCTTGAGACAACAAGATTACATCAATTTTAAGTAGAAAAGAGATAGCACGATTACTTTCCATCATCGTTGGCACGAAACGTAACCACAAAAAATATTGAATACCTAGTTTTACAAAAGAAAAATTTACAAAAAAATCCGCAGTTTATATGAAAATTAATTATAATGGCATCTACGTCGAAAGATAGTCCGCCAATTAGTGTAAAAGACGAGAACACCCAGGACGAGCTGGAGCCGGGCGCGTGTCCTGAAAGTATTCTGAACCCAACAGATTCTTTCGAAGAGTTCGCTTCGGAGATGAGTTCTAGTCTGCAAGAGAGGAATGTTTTGACAACTAAAAACAGCACTATTAGTGAGATACAGAGCGAAATCGGCGAGGAGAAAGATGCTCAGATGAAAACCACTAAATCTGCAGATGACTTGCAGTCAAAAGATGTAAGTGTACCTACTTTATTATATTTCTTCAGATATGGTCTTTGAATTTCATTTTAAGAACCTTGCTATTAATAAAAAATAATAGACGCTTTATATAAATGTTTAGCGTTCAGTAAGCTCACTAAAATGAAATAAGGCATTTACTTAACTAATAAAAACTAAATTAAATAGCAAAAAGATAACAACAGTTGTAAAAACCCTGCCTAAATCACTGGTTATTTTGATAACTGATAAAAAATACTTCTATACAACCTAATATTAAGACAAGAAAGCTGTTTAAACTCACTATGAACCTAATCCACTGGTGGTAAGTCTCCCGTACACTAGAGACCGTCTGGGCATGTATCACTGCAATGTCTTTATCTATTGCCAAGTGCAGTGAAGTAGTTTGTAATTAGAAGTTCTGTATGGTCTTGCTTCTGTTTATGGGTGGTCATATCACATACCATCAGGAGAGGGACAATGTTGTCTCAACACTCAGAAGCAATAAAAAATACTGAATTTGGATATTACCAAGTGCTAAGTGAAATATAACAATTTAAGTCTCATGACACCTTGTAATTTAACTGGATATTAAACCATCAAGGTAAAACAGTATTGGCACTGGTTCTTGGCAGCAAATAAGATAATATAGTACCTACTTTCATAGACTTTTGTAAAGTTCACAATGTACACTTATAAAGAGGTGTAGTTCTGTGAGTTTGTAGGGCCTTATCTCTGGAATTACTAAACCAATTTTGAAAATTCTTTCACTAATAGGAAGCTACATTATTCCTGAGTGCTATACTCTTTATCCCGGGAAAATATAAAAAGGGACTTTTACCCCGGAAAAGCTTTTCCACATAGGTGGAGCTATGGGCTAAAACTGGTTTCATATAATCAAAAACATCTTTTACAATTTCAGGGTTCAATATCTGCATCTGCGAGCAGTTCAAACTTAACGGAAGAGAACGGTGATGATGCGGACAATTGTCAAGAGAACTACCTGCATTCCCCAGAACTGATCAATAAGGAGAAACATGTATTCATATTGAGTTCTGCTGGCAAACCTATTTATTCAAGGTGATAGTATAATGACAATGACTTGTCAAAGGTGGCAGGAACATGCTGGATGCAAGCCACTTTTGATAGTGTGTCTGGAAATCTTTAAAGGAGGCCTAGGTTCAGCAGTGGACATCAGGTGGCTGATGATGATGAATAATATAACACTTAAGGTTTCTCTCCGTATTGTAATTATTTTAAACCAAAAAATACAAATTGTAGCATCTGTTTCTTAACTTTAAAGGGTTATGCTTCTCATCAACTGTAAGACAACACTATGCAAGAAAAATTTGAACAAAAATTTTTGTTTGTTAATTAATTAGGGTTTCTCATTTACAGGAATATTGAGGACATCCTTAATATATTTTGAATTTTCCCATTTCCTAGTTCATGGAATTGGTATTCAGTCAAATTATAGAGAAGTTGACACATGTTTTTTATTTGAATAAGAAATCTGTTTACCCTGTGTTAGAATATTGCAGGCTAGCAGTATTACAATCTAGTTGATATAAACAGCATCTGCTACATTGCTGCTTGCTAAGTTGGCATTTGAATTTACCATAATTTTGAACTGATAATGATACAATCCATTCATATTTATAACCAAAGATAACTCATTGAAATTAAACTATTATAACGGATTTTATCGCGGTTTTTTATTTTATTTTTCTTCCGACGTTTCGTTATACGTTATAATAGTTTAATTTCAATGTCTAACATTCGTGTAAACATAAGGAATCAAAGATAACTCATCAACCTTTTTCTATTTTCAGATATGGTAATGAGGATAAACTGGCTGGACTCTGTGGTGTTATACAAGCATTAGTGAGTGTGGTCGAGGAACAAAACCAGGATATATTGAGATCTATAACCACTAAAGACTGTAAAGCAGTGTTTCTAGTGAAGGGTCCGCTGATACTGGTCGCCATTTCCAAATCGAATGAGAGTGAAACTCAACTCGTGCTGCAGTTGACGTACGTATATGAAAGTATTTGGTATTTGAGATAGTATTTCTACCACCAAGCAGCAGTGCATGTACTGTTGTTTTGGTGGAAATTGTGCTTTATGAGATTAAACATCTTATGTCTCAGGGTGATGAGATTGGAATCCCAAGCCATACTTTGTAATTCTAGGTTCTTTGCGGCGTTTCTACTATTTATGGGCGTTCATATAGTGATGGTATGGTAATTGTTACCATCAAGCGACGAAGCGAAAGTCGTCATTTAAAGCAATAAAAATAAACATTCATACTACTTGTTTATATTTATGTTATATTATGTACTAAAAGACTATTTCAACAAACTTAACACCCAAAATACCAGAAGAACCATCAATGCAATTTCTTAAACAAAAAAAGGAAATGAGATTTCAAGGGGAGAAAATGTTTTTGGGTAAACAAATTTAAGTATGGAATTTTTAAAGATATCTATCTTCAACAATTTACCTCTATAATGCAGTACTATAGTCATTACACAAGAGTTTGCAGGGCTTATCATCAAAATATTTAGTTGCATAATTCTTAGATTCTGCAAATTAAGTGTATATAGTTTGATGTGCTTCACAGGTACGCTTTCAATCAAATTGTGTCCGTCCTAACACTAACACAATTGAATAGAATATTCGAACAAAGAAGGAACTATGATCTTAGAAGATTACTGTCGGGAGCTGAGAGGTTGATAGATCATTTACTCATATTCATGGAGAAAGACCCGGCTTTTTTGTTAGGTACGTTTAATCTGAGCCAACATGATTAATTATTTATGAATAGCCTAATTGTATGTAATGCATATTATAATATCTGTTATAGTAAAAAAAATACGTCCTTTGTTCTCTGATGTAAAAATAAATACAAAATTGTAATACCAAATAACTATTTCAGTTCTACAAAACATTTATTTATAAGACTGCCTCGGTGGCGTAGTTGTATTATGGTGCGACTGCAATGCTGGGGTCTCGGGTTCGATTCCCGGGTCGGGCAAAGTGAAATTGAGTTTTTCTATTCAATTTCAGCTCGGAGTCTGGAATTTGTGCCCGACATGGCGATAGCCTCGCCCCCTATCACATCATGGGACGGAATAACGGCGAAAAGTGGGTGCACTAGTTGCGCCTCTGCCTACCCCTTCGGGGATAATAGGCGTGAGTGTGTGTGCATTTGGTAAAAAGAAAGTTAAGGTACAATTGAATGAAAAGTCTTTTTTTGGTTAGTAAAGAGGACAACCTAGACAAACTGATGCCTAACTAGTCACAATCTAGTATCTAGAATCTATCTTAGAAGCACATGATTTAAATATCTTTATAAGGATATGTAGGATTAGAAAAAGCTACCATGTTTTTTTTTTGTATAAATTCCAGGTGCCGTAAGATGTCTTCCATTACCAGAGAAAGCTAGAGAAAACATAACAAATGCTATTACAACGACATGCCACAAGATTAGAGATTTAGTGTTCGCAATAATGATAGCTGGTAACCAACTGATAACCTTAGTTAGAATGAAGAAGTACACTCTACATCCGTCTGACATACATTTGTTGTTTAACTTGGTACGGAGTTCGGAATCGTTCAAAACGGCAGAAAGCTGGACTCCGATATGTCTTCCGAAGTTTGATGCTACGTAAGTATTTGATAGGTTCATGAGTGTTTTTAATTAATTAATGACACTATGAAAATTGTGTTAATTTTATTGTTAAATAAAGTATATGATTTTTTTTCTCGACGCTAGTGTGGAACATAAAATAGATACATACATAGGGTGCTAAAAACATAACCCTTCCTGGCTTCGCCGTAGTCGGGTAAAAAATAGGTGATTTTTTATTTGTCTGTGACAGTGTCAACTACGCTTTGAATTTAAAATTACTGCATGCTACTCCACTGTTTTCATTACCCCAACCATTATAATTCCCACATATTACACAAAAAACGTCACTGATTTTTTTCCATTAGTCATATTCCTATTTACCAAAAGTATAAAATCTCCTGTTTATCTCCAGTTGTGTTCGAGTAGGTGCTGCTGACTTTACCCGTTTAAAAGCCTTTCTCTTTACAAAAGTCCTGAAACAAAATAAAAGCCAAAAGCATCTTTCTGAAAAATCTGTTTTAAACATCCCATTATGTAAGCAAATTATTGGGATAAAAAGTATGTGTTAGTCTACATGGTCTACTACCTGTGTGCTAAATTTCATTCAAATCTGTTCAGTTGTTTCTAAATTTACATCAAACATCCAAACAGTTGCACAAACTTTCGCATTTACAATATTAGTAAGATAATAAGATTCTATGGGGACAATTTTTATACATACATACACACTCGCGCCTTTTATCCCCGAAGGGGTACGTAGAGGCGAAACTAATACGCCTACATTTTCGCCATGCGTTTTCCGTCCCATGACGTGATAGAGGGGCGAGCCTATCGCCATATAGACAACTTACATACTCCGAGCTGATACTGAACAGAAAAACCCAATATCACTGCCCGATCCGGGGATCGAACCCGAGACCTCAGCATTGCAGTCATACTTAATACAACAATTTTTATATTCTAGAGGATTTCTTCACGGCCATGTCTCCTACATAGCAGAAGATTGTCAAGCCTGTCTGTTACTCCTTACAGTACAGAGAGATGCTTTCTTCCCTCTCTCACAAGCTAAACACACCATCGCTGAAAAAATGAGAAGGTCTAACTGTCTAGTAGCAATCAACGATGCTTTGAACCGGCATAGAGATTTGCCCACAACAAATCCATTGAAACACATTGGAATACCAGAGATAAGGCATTTTATGTACAAGTGCAAGTCCACTGCGCAGCTGTTTACATCAGATCCTATAAGCTTGGACAGGTAAAATAATTGTACCTTTATAATAATAATTTGAACTTTTTGAATGTTAGAAAAAATATAGAAAGACAACCAGATAACTTGGACAAACTGCAGGTTTTAGGGAAAGTAGAAGGTAAGAGACCATGTGGGCGATCACCTGCCCACTGGTCTGACCAAATAAAGGGCAAAACAGGACTTCGTATTGCCGCTGCCCTGAGGAAAGCCGAAGATAGGGGAGCATGGAGATGGCTCGTCATAGACTCCATCAAAATATTTCAGGATGGACACAACCATCAGTGATGAAGAAAGCGATTAAGAAGAAAAAATATAAATAGAACATTTTATTGTCATGACAATATATCATTGTCTCTTTCTATCTTAATTAAAAGAATGAGGCAATAGTATAATAAATGTATAAATGTAGTTAATTAGTAAATGTATTTGTTTATTTAATTTTAATCGCAAAACAACACTTTCCATTAAATGGTAAACAAAAGCAATATATTTAGCCCTGAACTGAATATGTAGTACCTATTTTTACTTCCTTACAAATTATAATAGTACACTCAAAACCTTTTTTTTTTCAGGTTACAAGACTACAGAATGCGACATAAAGAGGGTGGTGATATTATAGAGAAACCCATAAAGAAGCTGTCGGACATAGACTACGTGAGGAATTACAGGCAGTTCTGTAGTCAGATACACTGTACGTCCATACCTGCGAAATTGATATTTAGGTCGAATGCACAAGATACTATTTTGGCTTGGGTAAGATGCAGTCTAATGTTTTCTTACTAATATTGTGAAAGCGAATCTACTGGCCAAGTCAAATCTAACCTACTTTAAGATCTCACAATTTTAAATAACAGCAATGGTCATAGGTATCCAGTAAAGCAAAGAAGTAGAGTTTAATACTTGTTCATAATGTTATTTTGTTCGTATAAATACATATTTGAATTTTGCATAGAACTTGGCACTCATTTAGATCTCCATTCTTTTTGCGACGAAGCCCACAGCCAAGCATAGTTTTTATATTGAACTTGGCTCTAAATATAATGAGGTTTATTTTGTTGCATGTTACTTGGTTAAGTAATTAATTATAAGAGCGCCTACTTTCGCCAAAAAACTGTGTGTACAGTTTGGCGATTTTTTATTATAAATACCAATATTTGTTAATATATAGAAATAAATAAATAAAAAAAAAAGGTAATAAATCCTGTACTTTGTGTGCTAACTTAATTATTTTTTCAGGTAACCAACGGCTTTGAATTATATGTCACGTTTGATGCATTAATGGAGAAAGATCAAGCCATTAAGGCAGTGGACCGACTGCTTTGGTGGATTAAAAAAGAAGAGCAGAGGATTTTCATCATGAACGCACCGACTTTCTAGCCCAAGTTTACAGTGCCATCTATTGGTGGCATTATAAAGAACTCAATTATTCGAAATTCTAGTGAGATATAGTATTGAGTACTATATTTTAGTGAGGAGAGTTATTTATGTGTAAATTATGTGGATTTGTTGGTAAAGATGTCCAAAAACGGGTCCAAAATTCTAACCAAGACAGTTAGTATATTTGGATAGAACTAAAAACTAGCCTTTACAATAAATAGTTTAATTTTAAAGACCTCCGATTTTGAGATTTATGTAATTTTATTATGCTTGAAAACTACGTTTTAAATTAACGTCTTAAATAAAGTTAGTCATAAATTGAGTGGTATAAAAACATTTTTTTTTATGTATCCAATCTAAATTTTGATCCTGGTTAGATGTTGAGGCCCGGGACCCACACAAAAGAGGACATCATTCTCATTAAATAAAAAAAAATCAGAAACAAATTGACCAACTTATAAATTATCTTTATGTATTAACAAGCGATTATAAGGGGTTTCGATAATATTACTATACTTTGGTCGTAAGTAGAGACATAAAACTATCTTGAATGATGGCAAGGTCTCACTACGTGTTTTATTGCCGTAACTAGTGGGGTACAGGGTTGTATTTGGAGTATAGATAGGAGGGGTTGTACCAAGCGGGAGGATTATCATATGTAGAACCTTATTACAATGGCGATATGGCCGTGTTTTCAGTGTGGCTATCAGTAAACCTGTTTGCCGCAAGCTTGTAGCGTCTAGTGGTAATAGAAACACGTTTACAACTGTGTGTTACTTCATTATTTCGCTTTTATATCAAAGCGACAATAAGGTTGAATATGTAACTGATTATCTAATTATAAGGAGTAAAATTCTAACTTAAATATGTGAAATTAAGTGGCTATAAAAGTTCTAGGCCCCAAATTCAACACAGTAATATGTGCTCAGGTTCTAACATTTCATTCCTTAGATCGTATTAGTATAAATGTATATAAAATATGAACATCAAATATGTATGTATGAATATTATGCTAGTTAATAAAAAAAATTGAGAACTATTACTGTGTATTGCGCCCCCATAACCCCCACTGGTTACGGCACTGCTTAAATATACAATACTGTTGCATACATTTCTAGATACAAAAAATAATGCGACGATATTATTCGTGATTTTAGCATCGGAACACCATATTATGTGAAACGACTATTATGATAATATTTTATACTTTTTATGCTAGCCGTTGTAACTTAAGTTATTTATTCATGTTGAACAAATTATGTTAAGTGCCTTACACAAATTGTAACAATATTTTTAGGCACGCTGAAGATAGCTACGACTGCTAATTTCCTAATCAGTCTGTTTTATTCCAACCTCACTTCGGATCGATATGGACCAATCAGGATGTTTGGCATGCTTAGATCTATTCTGATTGGTCTATTTTATATTGGCCTAAAGTTAGTAACAGATCGTTTAGTTTCGGCCGTACGCGTCCTGCGGGATGGTGATGATGGTTTCGATTGATGAGGGGTATCTCGCCTGTTGACTCTGGACTTTACTCCTCTTTCCATCAGGTGCACTGAGGTTAATCGCCGTGCTCTTATAAAAAAGTAGGAACAAATAAAAAATACATAACATAACCAGCCGTGTATTATATACTGTCCCACTGCTGAGCACGGGCCTCCTCTACAGTTGAGAGGGTTTTATGCCTTAGTCCATTCCAATTCCAATTTGTATAGGTTGGCCGTATCATTTTTACGACAATTCTGCCAATGTCAAGTTTGACTTTTAAAAGTAGAAGGTACACGTGCTATAAAAAAAAGATCCCTTTGGCCGGGTGAAAATGAAATGAATTACGTAATATTAATAATTTTAGGACGGCCTTAGTCCACCACGATGGCCTAGTGCGGGTTGGCAGACTTCACATATCTTCGAAATTTAGAAAACTAGGTTTCCTCACGATGTTTTCCTTCGCCAGTAAAACGAGCGATGATTCACAAAGAGTACACACAATTTTTTAGGAAAGTCAGAGGTGTGCCCCTGGGTTTTGAACCTGCGGACATTTGTCTCGGCAGTCCGTTCCACTCCCAACTAGGCTATCGCCGCTATCTGACTGCGGAACAAATACTACAATATAATTGGGCTAATTTGGAGTGCTAGCAGCTGCGCCCATACTAACCTGTTATGCTAAGTATTACTTGATTCCACTGATTCTGCATCCACTGTCACCCAGTACATACGAAGGGTGACAGGAGTAGTTCGCACGTGAGGTGATTAACTTCAGTGGTATAAGGTCAAATTGTTTCATCCGTGGTCAGTTAAAGTTAAGGCTCTTATTACACTGGCGAATTGCAAGCAAATTTACAGCGATGCGAAGGCACAGCGGTCGTCTAGTGTAATTAGACATTTAACTTTACTAGGCAACACATGAAATGACACGCACGATTGGGAATAGCTAACCATTTAACGAGGGGAGAAGCATACAAATATGCGGAGTGCCCCAACTTAAACCCTAACTCTCCTCTCGCGTTTCCAATCCACTTCATTCAGTGTCAACCCAACTAGATCAAGGCATAAGGTAGTTAGAAACACGATGCGAACGTGTCATTTGTATTGTGATGGGTCAAAAGGTCAACGTGTGAGTCACATGTTCGTCTCTCGACCAATCAAATTAAAAGGACATGGTTGGTCGTGGCGTGTTTTAATTGAAAATTTCAGCAGTTATTTTTTCTAATTTTCTTTTCATACTGGCTATAATTTTAATTTATAACGTGTGCTAAAATAAAATGTCCATTATTAGGCGGAAACTTTTTCACGTCTACGTAAAAATTACTTCTACAAATCGATTTGAAATGTATTCAAAAATAAATATGTGGCCGCACACGTCACACGTGTAAAAATGAGCGATACAGCATCTCGTAAAATTATATATGGTGTGTTTTGCATAACTGACACACCGCACGAGAACGCAAACATGCAGACGTAGCCAAGATACCTTTCTACTATCGTTAACGCAAACGTTCTGTATAAGAACGACATATCCAAGCGATAGACTATCGATAAGATATAATGTCATTCCAATACACTTTTTTAGTTTTCTACAAGAATTAACCATTGTGGAAAGGCATCATGGTTATGGCCCCTGGAGTGTGGCTAACAGTAAGAGTGCATAGTTCATTATTGCGACGCGCAGTCCACGTGTAAATATTGGGAATCTAATATTGCATTTTGTTTATGTATACATATTTTTGACCTAATATGTGAATCTGGTGTGTATAATTATAATGGACACGATTAGATTACCTATATCGTGTATGCCAAAGCTCTGCTCGCTTAGATAGAAGTGTTTGCCTAGACCCATACATACAATATTTAAATTAGCAGCACGTTCTTGAAATTAGAAAAATTATAAACGAAGTAATGTAAACATAATGACTTCTTCTATTTACGCGAATGTTAGACATTGAAATAAAACTAGAGAAAATATAAATTAAAAAACCGCGATAAAATCCGTAAAAATAGTTTTATTTTAATGTAAACATATTATTTTTTACAATCAAATGACCAGTGCCCTGTTTATCAAACGTTACAAGCCTTGTATTACAAGCGTTTTCTCTTGTAAATTAGCCCATTTTACAAAAATGCGTTCATCAAAACTATATGTGTAAACTACAAGCTAGAAGTAATATCACTTGCATTACAAGTTCTTTTTCACAGTTGTATTTGTGGTTTTCTTTATCATAAATGCCTTTCTAGCTTGTAACTTGTTTCAAAAAAGTTATAAAGTTTTATAAACATGGCAAAATGCCCTTTTATCAAATGACTAGCTTTTGCCCACGGCTTCGCCCGCGTTAATAAGTTTTTCCGGGCTAAAAGTACATACATAAAAACCTTCCCGTTGAATCACTCTATCCAACACATTTATTTGTATAAAGATTAATATTATGACGTTGATACAACTCTTAACAAATAATGCATTAATTTCGACCAAATTTGATTACCATAAAAACGGTTCTAGAGAGTTTATTTTAAAAGATAGACATATACTGTCGCGGACTTTTTTTTAGATCATTTCAAGACGAATAATTCTTTCATACATATATTTTTGGTATCTTGAACGGTTTTCGCAGCGCACGCAATGGAAGCCCTCAAGGATGAATAATTTTCCCCGCATTTTTCACATTTTCCATTATTTCTTCGCTCCTAATAGTTGCATCGTGATGTTATATAGCCTATAGCCTTCCTCGATAAATGGTCTATTCAACACAAAAAGAATTTTTCAATTCGCACCAGTAGTTCCTGAGATTAGCGCGTTCAAACAAACAAACAAACAAACAAACAAACAAACTCTTCAGCTTTATAATATTAGTATAGATAGAAGTCTAGGAGCTCACAAGTTAAATGGTACAAAAACATTTTTACAAATTCTTGTAAAATGCGTTCATAGAAAATATTTAGATACATAGTAGACACTAACCCACAAGTTACAAGATACAAGAATATTTATACAAGACTGTGTAAATTACGTTCATCAAATAATTTCACAAGACTTGTAAATGGTACGTACTTGTATTTTTAATTTACAAGACTTTTTTTTATTTTTGATATGTTTATAAAAAATATGTCGTATTATATCGCCTCTTTACTTCAATAAAGTGTTATTTAAGTATGGAATCTTCTAGATGTATGAGGTTATTGAAGCAAAGAGGCGATCTTATGTTGGTAAGGTAGAAATTATGGTATAATAACTATTGATAATAACTAGCCAAGGGAATGTATTTTTTTCTTACATGTACATAGTTTGATTTTGTATGTAAAAACCTATTTTAAAACTCATTATATTAGTTATTTGAATTATGATTACAAATTTAACCATCTTTTATGCACAACTTAAAGTTTGTAAAAACTAGTGGTCTATTGACGAACTATACAAAGTACTTAAAAAATAACTTTGAGAATAATAACATGGCGGCAAATCATTCTCGCCATTAATTGATTTGCTACTTCTTGAATTACCTACTTATACCGCAAAACTGTCGAAATCCGATTCAGAAATCACGAACTTGTATTGAATTCACCTATAAACTACCTAAAAACCAAATTATAACAGAGTAGAAAGAGATACTATTGGCTTGTAACATATATTACAAATCCACAAAAACTCTTCAACTTTTTCGCCACAAGTTACAAGCTACAAGTGACAAAGGCATTTTTGATAAACAGAAATATCAAATACAAGTGTAAAAAGTACTTATAATACAAGTGATATCACTTGTAGTTGTAGTATATTCATTTAGTTTTGATGAACGCATTATTGTAACACAAGCCTCGTAACGTTTAAATTTCCGTAGTATTATAATGCTCTTTGCGTTTAATAAACAGGGTATATGGAAGCCAATAATATATTTTCTTCTCTGCAATTTTTTTGGTCTTTAGATAGTTCGTCGGTAAATGCGCCATATAAAATATCTTAATATAGGTATCATAATTTATTCTTATCTTATTCTTACGTAATTTTGATATAATAGCAGAGTATTATACCTTTAATGGAATAAATGATAATACATCTGAGGGGCACAATTATTGTTTATTTTATGTATCAATTTGTTAATATATAATATGCTGTTGGTGCACCGTAATAAAATAAATAAGTAATTAAATCGTTTTATCACGAATTAATTGAAGAAGTGTAATTCGAAGAGTAACAAAATTAATGCCTGGCGGGAAAGATTTGCTACCATGTTATTTATCTCCAAGAAAGCTTTTAAAGTACCTACATGGGTCTGCAATAGCCCATCCTGTTTTTTTAAACTTTAAGTCGCTTATAAACAAACATTAAAGTTTTAACCATAAATCGTAATTCATGAAACTAATAAAATAGGTTTTATTATTATGGTTTATTTATTTATTTTTTTTTTGTTTTATTTTGGTTATTTACGCACAAAAATCAAATTATTGCAAATTGATTTTATTTTTAACATTAATTTGAATAGTTATTTTACCGTAATTTCTATATTATTGACATATAAATATGATAGAAGCATTATTTGGTAATGCATCAAAAAAAGTGTTGTAAATTTAAAATGCAAGATGATACAGACATACACACTCACGTCTTTTACCCTCGAAGGGGTAGGCAGAGGCACGAAGTAGGTGCAGGCTATGCTTACTGCATCCCATGGTATGATAGGGGGCGAGTCTATCGCCATATCGGGCACAAATTCCAGACTTCGAGCTAATACTGAATAGAAAAACCCAGTATCACTTTGCCCGACCCGGGGATCGAACCTGAGACCTCGCCATTGCAGTGCCATTGCCACCACCACAAGTTGATACAATCTACAAGTCTAGTAAAAGTATTTCATGAACATAATTTTCAAGAACTTGTAAAAAAAATCTTTAACATGTAATTTGTGAGCTTGTAGACTTGTAATGTTTGATGAATAGGGCACAGGTCATCAATTCCATTTGTATGAATGTTGGGTCTAGGATTTAGGAAAGTTCGCGTGGAGTTCTATATATATTGTATGTTCATACGTACTCTTTCATATATTTGTCTCGCTTGTGGCAAAACCGCAAAAATCTGTTAGCGAATTCCGTGTCTACAGAGAACGTTTGAATAGTATTACACGATAATTCAATGTTTAAATTATTTCGTTGTAAACGCTACATGGTCATTGGTTGCGTTTCGCCTTTTTATCGCCTAATGCTTTTGGTAGCCTCGAAGCTATTAGCTTATCCAGGCAAGACATTTTGTAGTACAATCTGAAGTACAATTTATCCTCTTACTAATAAATAACAGTTCAACTATCATCAAAGTTTATAGCCGGTCAAAGTTAGTATGTCGAGAGGTCGTTGATATTGTTAACTGACTAATGGCCGATCCCAATCTTAATCTGCGATCCAATCCGAATAAGTCATTTGTAAGCATGTCAAAAAAGCTTTGCTCTGATTGGTCCATTTTCGCGATGCATCGAAAAAGTTATTGGGGTCGTTTATTTAAAGTTGTGGTAAAGGGTGACATTAGGGTGGAAGAAACCACTGACCTAACACCGGACAAAAAGATTGATGATAGTTATAGTAAATCAGTTCCTAACTTAAATTAATGTATAAGAGTGAAAGAACAATTAGCTTTATATTATAAGGGGATTGTGTCCTAAAGGTGAAACCACACTTAGTGGTAGCGGCGTTACCGCTTGCTTTTATGGTTTATTAATTAGTTTAGTTCTAGAAATTATAACAAATACCTACAACTTCAATATGGCATATTTGGTAAATCCGAACTAGTTTGATGCTATGGTCTAATATCGTGAACCATGTAACCATAATTATGTAACTATCATATAATTACGATTGTCTTAATTATGGGGTCAAATAATCAAGTCCACAAGGAATTATTTAAAGTGGGTATACAGTAAACATATTTTACATTGTTTGGCTGCACCGCAAAGTGAGTTTTAACTTATAGGAGTTACATGCAAACAACGTAGTATAGCTTGTGGTTTATCGCACCACGCCGCTAGCGTTCAATACGGTCTCACCTTTATCCTTAACTGTCGTAAAACTAATCTTGCCTAATTGATTGACAAGGCAGCAATAAAGAAGTGTATATTCTCAATGAATACTCCAATATATTCATGTAAATACAAAGTGAAATGATGTACCGCATAGTACTTATACTTAGATTCTGTATAGAGAATTATATTTATGGAAAAATTGTCTAGCTAGCAATAATTTTATAATAAACATGTCAATTCCACAGGTTCATTTTTATTATTGATTTACAACACTATTATTGACTATTCATGTTGTGTCTTATTATGTACCGACTCTTTTCTACACACGGTAAATTATCCTTGTAACCTTTTTTTTGTGGTTGATCAAAAGAAATTAAAATATGCCAAAGGCTATAAAAACTTGAAAGATGACATTGTCAAGAGTACCAGAACTACCAGATGCAAGTGCAAGCACGAATGTAATTTACGAGACACTTACAAAGTGCGAAAAACCCTCATAAGTGCCATGCCACTCTTTAATCCATAATGAAATTAAAAATGATCAATACAACAAACACATTTATTATACTAATATCTACCCCTATCTCTACGTCTGTCAACCTCGTGTCTGTCTCTATCTCTGCGTTCCTTTTCTCTGTCCCGCTCTCTCTGTTCCCTGAGTCGTTCTCTATCCCTTTCTTTTTCGCGCTCCCGTTCTCGTTCCTTCTCTCTCTCCCTTTCCCTCTCGCGTTCTCTCTCTCGCCGCCTATCTCTGTCTCTACTTCTGGAGCGATCTCTTTTTCTGTCTTTTTCGCGTCGGTCGCGATCTCTTGATCTGGAATTCATAAATAATATTATAACAAATTAGGGCATCTCATGTGATATGAGACCTATGAAGCTGTAGTAGTAGCTGCATGTTGGGTATTTTTTGTGTATTACAATTTTGATGGGAGCAAGAATGATTGTCACTGAAACTGTTAATTAAAATGCAGTTAACAGTTATTAATACTAACATGTCAACCTCTTGCATCTCTTACCCCTTTATAAAAGGTGTGTGTGTGCGCAAACGCGCGTAAGAATGAGATGTGATGGAGTGATATCCCCACTATGCGCACAGTGCTAAACACTGCAATATTCACAACAAAGGGCTTCTTTTTCATATTACATCTTACTAATATTATAAATGGAAAAGTTTGTGAAAATGTTAGGGTGTTTGTATGCTTGGGCATTGTTACATGTAAATGCAGAAACAACTGAACAGTTTTAGATGAAATTTGCAACAGGGGTAGATCACATTCTGCATTAACACATAGGCTACATTTTATCCCCGTAATTTGCTCCCATGGGGAAAAATACATATATATCTGATTCTTTACGTGGATAGTGGTAGGCCTCTCATATGTAAGAGTCCGTCTGGGTGGGTACCACTGCAATATCTATGTCTACCGCCAAGCAGCAGTGTGCAGGCACTGTTGTGTTTCTGTTTGAAGGATTTTGTAGCCAGTGTAGCTACTGGACATAATGAGACTTAACACCTTATGTCTCAGGTGGCGAGCACAGTGGAATACCACACAATACTTTGTAAGTCAAGGTGCTGAATGGTGTTGCTGTTTATGGGTGATCATAGCGCTTACCATCAGGAGAACGGCATGCTTGTCTTGTCATTCGATACAATAAAAAAAATGGTGCTGGCATTGTATCATGTTTTAGGGTCTTTTGTAACAGGAAAGGCATTTCAAATGGATGAAGCTGCAAGGAACACAGTATAAAATAATGTACAAAGTCAAACATAGGAAATACCCTATTATTACGACGGCTCGGTAGAACAAAGTCGTATATGCAAAATGTTAGCTTTTCAGTAGAGCGCTTTGAAAGTCGTTAGTTTGTATTCATGTGCGAATTAGTGCTATTTTCACACATTAAGTTCAAAGTTGTTACTGAACCCTATAGAATATAATGTTTTGTTCACTATAACTTGTGATTTTCACAATTAACTTAGACTTTCAAAGCGCTCTACTGAAAAGCTTCATTTTGCATATACGACTTTGTTCTATGGAGCCGTCAATTATATTTTAGATTACTATGCCCATAGAATCAAGGTAAAAATTTTACAACCTGAAACTTGTAAGTGGAATTATTTGCCAGAATTACCATGCATACTAGTTGGCAGGCCATTCATATGTGGAGGTTGTTAACCTTGAATGCCAGTCAGCTAGAGCTAACATATACCAATAAGCATATGCCATTGTCGTCACAAGCCATCATTATTGTAGGTTAAGTTTATTTTTTTATTTCTTTATTTATTATCAGACAAGCAGTTATAAGAAACTGATAAACGCCTGTATCCTGGTAATCTCTATTTGTTGTTTAAATTTGCAATGTATCTGTCTAATCTGTTCTTGAATGTGTTAGTATTCTGAGCTGACACCACATCTTCAGGTAGTTTGTTCCACGCTTCGACTACTTTTACTCAGAACTCTATTATTCGGCAGGCTTGGCGTGCTTGGCATTCTACACAGCTTTTTGTATTGCAGACAAAAGGTTAACATAACAATACTACTCTGCCACCAAATGATGGTGCATACACAATTTTATTTTTGTTTGAAGAATGTTCTATAGCATGTATGCCCAGTATTTACTGGACATTATGAAACTTAAGCTCAGTTTAGGCTTACAAGTTCTCGCAGGATTATTGCATGCAAGAACTTCCACTTGCATTTATTTTGCAAGTGGCAATATTTCAACAATTCTAAACTCATGCAATAATCTGCAATTCCTGCGTGCATCAAAATTGACACAATTCAAATTATATGATTACTTACATTGTAAAAATTACTTTCGAAGACTGACTTTGTCAGTTTTCTTGCTAATCTAAATTTCGCTTAAGAATATTTGTATCTAGAAAACAACTTAGTGTCAACGAATACTAACCTCTCCCTTCTGCGATCTCTGTCTCTCCTTTCTTTGTCGCGCTTATTCTCTTTGCTATCAGGGTCAGCGTTATCCTCGTCGGAAGGCATCTCGTCGTCCAAATCATCGTCTAAAGCCGAAACTTTAGGCTCTAACTCGTTGTTCTCCTCCAAAATAGGCCGCTTTTGAATCCGCGGCAAAATTATGTCACACAAACGTTCCTCCCGAAGCAATTCATCGATGAACTCATCCACATGGACTATTTCAAACTGGCCTTCACGTGTCTGCCTCCTTAGTTTCCTGTTGTCGTTGTACAAAGGCTCTAAGTACTTGTAACAATCTACTGAAGTGCCAGTTAACCTCATGTAAAAAGCACCAAGCGCGCGCACGTACTTGAACTCTTCATTCTTGATAAACTCTACTACAATATCCTTTTCTGGCTGTATCTGAAGCATTTTTAACACTAAACAGAGGAACGGAGTGGGATATATGAAGCCACCGTGCACTCCGCCTATATATCGCAATTCCATGGCTTTGTCCACCACCAACTCCGCGGTTAAGGCGAAACATTCTTCTTTCCAGTATTTAGAATCGTATATACGTGATCTTATAATCTTTTCTATAAGATATTGAGGATTTGTACCGCGAATTGATTTCGCGTCTTTCACTGTACGGTTCGCCATAGTTGTTTATGAAAATGATTATCAACACTGTTGCTAACTCCAAGAAACCAAAAAATAACAGATGACTTATAAAAAAACAGTAGATCGGGGATTTTGACCGAGGAGCTAAAAAAAAAAGGTCCTCGATTTGGATTTTTTCCCCCAGTAACGTCCGAGAAGTAGGGTAAGTCCATAGGGTGGCAACCAAAAAAAGCTCCTGTACCATTTTAAGTAGTACTAATTTACTAACCTGTGAAAATGCCTGTAAAAACCAGTAAAAAATCTTTGAAACAAAAAACTGCAAAAATTCGACTCTAAACAAAAAACAGGGATAAAAAAGCAAAAAAAATAAATCTACTGTTAAAACAGTAGGGTTGGCAACACTGATTACCAATGACAGCCAGTGTTGCCAGATGTATGATGGTTGAAGTCCCAATCAGGGCTGCCAATACCTATTTCCTCAATTCCCCAAATGGCAGCGACGACGGGGGGGGGGGGGTGCATAGTACGTAATCTATGGATCCACTCGTGATATACATACTTACAATACCTGAAATAGGGATATCCTGAAATGAAAAAGTAGCCGCTCACATGCCTAATAGTCGACTTTATATATATTTTTTGATACTTTTGGTATAATATTTTAGGCCCGCTTGGCCAAAAAGCGAAAATCGTCGTTCCTACCTACGCAATAAGGTTTTAGTATAAAAAAAACAAATTTCAGCTGTCAAACTGCCGGTACCAGATAGGATAAGTATAAATTGCTCACGTTTTCCCCGCATACAACCAATACACGCCAATCCCCAATCGACTTGGGAATCGCCGCAATTTGGGGAATTCCCCACAAATCGGCAACGCCGGTCCCAATGTATATAATAATCTTTGGTTGAAGTCGTCGAAAATTCATTGAGAAGTAGCCTCAAGTCGCCTCATCGTATAATTATGGAGAGGTTAAAGAGCAAAAAAACGTCTCTAATTTCAAATGAATGCTGGCCCAACTTGCCAAAAATTCGAAGTAGCCTAAAGTCGCCCATTTGTGTGGGGACTCGAAGAGCTAAAAAAAAACTTGAGAGGTGTCAAGGGACACCCGGATGGAACGAAGTTCTTTTCGATTAATTAGTGAAGATATTGTGATAAAATTTTATTTCTTATAAGTTATAATAATAATTATTGTATCATCATCATCATCATCATCATCAGCCTTTATCAGTCCACTGCTGGACATAGGCCTCCCCTAATGAGCGCCATAGCGCCCTGTCTTCAGCTTGCCGCATCCAGCATCTGCATATTTATATTTATATTATATTTATTTTATATTTATATCATATCATTATTGTATATTTCATTAAAAAGTTACCACATCAATAACATAGAAGTAAATGTTTACTTCTACTAAATAGAAGTAAATGTTTACTTCTACTAAATAGAAGTAAATGTTTACTTCTACCTACACAATAGATATGTCATCGAATCACGATCATCACCTAAGCAAGCATTGACATTAAAATTAATATACAACTAACGAAAAAAAACTACTGTAAAAAGCATTTAAATAGTCTTTTTTATTTAAATTTCGAATGTCACTTTTACGGCCAGTTCTTTCACAGAGCAAGTATAAAAGTGTCGTTCAAATTTCGTGAGATTTTTTTCCGTCTAGCTCCCTTTCACAACGCGCAATAAGGAACTTCGTTCCGAAAAGGTCATCAATTTTCCGACTTTCTTGTATAAGGTGATCTGAGTACATGTTTTGTACCCTCAAAGCTAAAAAATATCCTCAAATTCGACGAAAACAAGGTTTCGAACTTTCTGAGGTAGCCTAAATTGGCGAGTGATGTCCATTTGCTTAGCCTAAACGGTGACCTAAATTAAAAGCCTAAATTTTGTCGCCACGACACCCTCCGAGGTAGCCTAAATGGCGAAAAGTCGCCTAATCTGATATCACTGATGACAGCATTATATTGACAAATCACAGAATTCGGAAACAAATCGACCAATCAACATTCAAGAGCAGTCAATATTTCCCAATGTATATAATACTCTGTGGTCAATATAGAGCACATTACCTGTTTTTATTATCCGTTGTTGAATTTCATCTGAATAAATATAAATTTTGAAATATTGATGGACTATAGGGGGAAACCGAGAAGTGAAATATTAAAATGTGAAATATTAATAATATACAATCTTTGCAACCAAAATGTTATATCTGTACTTTGAGTATGAAACCAACGGAAATAAAATGGCAATAATGTGCCACGGAGGAAAGAGAAGATCCCTGTTCTGTGTAATGTGCAAATATTTTTTTCTGTCAATCCTGACGGGGGGCGGGGTAAACACGGATAGCATACATTTATGAATTACGATTTAACAAAAAAATTGTCTATATCCCTGTTCTGTGCGTGCAACGCTGAATGTAGTGTATGCGAACGCACACAGTGACATACCCGCGCCCGGTAATGCTAGAACAAAAAATATCGACCATAGAAACTGACAGTGCAAGAATCTCAACTGACATTCCGCGCCCCTCTTTCGTCGTCTTCACCCCCGCCAAGAACAGTCGCCATTTTGACCATGTGTCACTGTCAAAAAAGGCAAGCGTCGGCCATCACCTCTTTAAATCCACAAATACAGTAATATCCAGTCAATGTAATTTCAACATTTTTAACAATATTACGAAGGTGTTGTGTATCCAAGTGGAATAGTTTACGACAAGACGTTAAATTGCATCAATTTCCCGCAAGGAAAGAGATTAAAATCCGGTGGATACAGTGCATAGATAGTGAAAATGTTTGTGATACAAAGAACATGTATGTTTGCGATAAGCATTTTGAGCAAAGATTTGTTTACCAGGCAACAAAACGCTTGAAGAGTGACGCCTATCCAAGTTTATTTACAGACTTGGAGATTTCTTCAGGAAATTCGTCATTGGTTTATGAAGAAACAGGTAACTTATCTTTCAGAACCGAAGATACATTTAAGATATAGCTAAATTGTTTTTAATATTATATGTCTTGTCTTTTCTAGTTCCTCTGAAGTACAGAAATCACGATTATGCACGAAAGCGACACATTGACCATATATACTCAAAAACTGAAGAAAGTATCCCGTTTAAAGTGGCATGCTCTGAAGTCAATGGTATGTAGTAATTTATGTATATTGTGTAATCTAAATTCTAACACACACACTCACGCCTATTATCCCCGAAGGGGTAGACAGAGGCGCAACTAGTGCACCCACTTTTCGCCTTTATTCCGTCCCATGATGTGATAGGGGGCGAGCCTATCGCCATATAAATTCTAAAGTTGCCTGCCATCTGGTGAGCAGCTGGCTTGTCTCTATTAATTAGTCATCAACTTTGCTGTGTGTCTGAAGACAGTCATGGGTAGAATTATAAGCATAAGAATAAGATCTGTCCTAAAGTAATGACAAGGCCAAAAAGTATATTGTGTTTATTGATAGATTTGAATAATAATTGGTAAATGTAAGATGTTTTATTGTTTTTTTTTCAGTGATTTGTCAGTCAAGACAGTCTGCTGCTGTGACCTCCGGAACTGAGATCCAGGGTACACAAGGTATTTATTTGTTTGAAGTTTGTTGTATTGTGGTCCTACAAAGTCTTTGTTGACTATTTTTTTATGTATAATATTTTGTTTTATTTTCAGCTTCATCATACAAAACTCCAAGAAAGTTGGTCAGAAGGTGATTAATAAAAACATTGGGCACCTTATCTCCACAATGTCAACTAATCTATAATGAATATAAGAAAGCAAAACGTATAAGTAATTATAAATCCAGAGCGCAGAAGGCATTGGTATTCAGTAAAGAAAAGTCTTTAGAGGGTTTAACTAAAAATATAAATCCGTTAACTAAGAAAGTTCTGTGGAAATTATGCAATAAAAATAAAAAGGCACGTAGATTTACAATGGATAAAATTAATTTAATTTTATTTTAATTTTTTCTTAACTCTGATGTTATTGAAAACTTTTTTGGACTGCCTCGGTGGTGTAGTTGTATTACAGTACGACTGCAAAGCTGAGGTCTCGGGTTCGATCCCCAGGTCGGGCAAAGTGATATTGAGTTTTTCTATTCAGTATCAGCCCGGAGTCTGTAATTTGTGCCCGATATGGCGATAGGCTCGCCCCCTATCACATCATGGGACGGAATGATGGCGAAAAGTGTAATGGTAATATAGATTTAATAATCCGACTGCCCACTCTTATTAACATTTAAAGCTGTATTAATAACAAGATTTATAAGTTTTAATTGTGAAGGTTTTATTATCACTATTTTAAATTTAGAATCCTTGTTTGAAAATGTGAATTCTGCACCAACGATGAACTCTAAATTAGATAGTTCAGATATAACTGAAAATATTGAGTTTAGTAATGAAGAAAATATTTATGAACAAGCCAGACGAGAATGGTTAAATATTCATTCAAAGGCCTACACAGAAGGGTGGGTAACAAGGAAAGTGCTTTCTAAAATTAATAATTGTGCAGAATGTAAAAGCAATCTTTTAAGTGAATAATAATATTCCCAATTTCATAGTAGAAAATGAATATAAAAGTTGTAAGAATGCAAGAAAATTAAGTTATTCCCATGAAAACATTGTTATAAGTTTTGGTAATGTAATTAAAATTACAAACGAATATTTGGAACAACAAGGACATAAAAATAATATTAGTAAAAACATTAAACAAAGTATATGTTCCAAATATTCTTTTGAATTGCCATTCTCATAAAAACTTAGTTCCTGAATATTTGTTAGACATAAGTATTAAACTCTGTATTTTTATTGGTGCAATGTAATAAACAAAATATTAAAAGGGATAGACATCATAAGGGCCGAAAAATATAAATAAAAAAAAATGCAGAAGAAAGTATTGCTTAAATTTAAGAAAAAGTTCAAAAATAAAAATATAAAATAAAAACCTGTTTTATTTCAACATGTAAATTTTTTCCTTAATATTAAATATTTTTTAAATTAAAAGGAAAGAACCTAATCACTAAATAATCAACAAGGCTGTATGGGCCTGAAAAAATATTCCATCATGGGCTGCATGGTTTTGTTCCTTTGCCTTTACTACAAATGTCCGTAAAAACACAATTAAATGTCATCTGACAAACTTGCAAGTCTCCTTAACGGTTCAAAGATAATGTATCCGACATGGCGGTCTGAACGTAGTTCTTCTGAGTAGTCTGTGGACATACCCCGTAACACCAACTCATCATAACACGCGTACCTACATGCACAGAACAGAGAAAGAGACTGCAAACGAACACTACAACTAAAGTACTAGTGATGACCATTTGTGATTAATACTCCTTACTGGTTATTTGAACTATAAATATTATGATTGATATATATATATAAATCACTCTTTACTGTTTATATCCCAAAGAGCATTATGATCTCTTCTCCTTTTCTTCGTGATTATGATACTACTGAAATTATATCCGTTGAGTCATTTTATCTAGAAGGCATATTTTTTTATTTTTTTTTTATTGCACAGAATGACGAGACGAGCATGCCGTTCGCCTGATGGTAAGCGATACGACCACCCATAAACAGTAGAAACACCATTCAGCACCTTGAGTTACAAAGTACTGTGTGGCATTCCACTGGGCTCGTCATCCTGATACATAAGATGTTTGGTCTCATTATGTCCAGTGGTTACTCTGGCTACAATGCCCTTCAAACCGAAACACAACAGTGCATATACACTGCCGTTTGGCGGTAGAAATAGACATTGCGGTGGTACCCACCCAGACGGACACTTACAATTCTTCAATAGTAATATATTATCCCATTAAGCCCTCGCGTGCCGGGAGCGTGGATCCACGCTCAAAAAAAGTGTTCAAACTCTGCCGGGAGCGTGGATCCACGCTCGGGCCGGTTTCTGCAAAATGTATGAAAACTGAACATCTACAGGTGGTTTCTTTTTAGCTTATTTTTTGTTTCCATTGGATGCAAATCTTAATCATATATGAGAATTGAAAAAAGTGGCCGCCATTTTGAATTTCTTTGTTTTAAGGCCAATCGACCTTAAAATCGATATCTGGGCAAGCCTTTAGGTACAGAAGACGGATCCAATGCTAGAATTGAAAAAGTGGCCGCCATTTTGAATTTCTTTGTTTTAAGGCCAATCGACCTCAAAATCGATATCTGGGCAGGCCTTTAGGTACAGAAGACGGATCCAATGTTAGAATGGAAAAAAGTGGCCGCCATTTTGAATTTCTTTGTTTTAAGGCCAATCGACCTCAAAATCGATATCTGGGCAAGCCTGTATGTACAAAAGATGGATCCAATGTTAGAATTGAAAAAAGTGGCCGCCATTTTGAATTTCTTTGTTTTAAGGCCAATCGACCTCAAAATCGATATCTGGGCAAGCCTTTAGGTACAGAAGATGGATCCAATGTTAGAATTGAAAAAAGTGGCCGCCATTTTGAATTTCTTTGTTTTAAGGCCAATCGACCTTAAAATCGATATCTGGGCAAGCCTTTAGGTACAGAAGACGGATCCAATGTTAGAATTGAAAAAAGTGGCCGCCATTTTGAATTTCTTTGTTTTAAGGCCAATCGACCTCAAAATCGATATCTGGGCAGGCCTTTAGGTACAGAAGACGGATCCAATGCTAGAATTGAAAAAGTGGCCGCCATTTTGAATTTCTTTGTTTTAAGGCCAATCGACCTCAAAATCGATATCTGGGCAGGCCTTTAGGTACAGAAGACGGATCCAATGTTAGAATGGAAAAAAGTGGCCGCCATTTTGAATTTCTTTGTTTTAAAGCCAATCGACCTCAAAATCGATATCTGGGCAAGCCTGTATGTACAAAAGATGGATCCAATGTTAGAATTGAAAAAAGTGGCCGCCATTTTGAATTTCTTTGTTTTAAGGCCAATCGACCTCAAAATCGATATCTGGGCAAGCCTTTAGGTACAAAAGATGGATCCAATGTTAGAATTGAAAAAGTGGTCGCCATTTTGAATTTCTTTGTTTTAAGGCCAATTGACCTCAAAATTGATATCTGGGCTAGCCTTTAGGTACAGAAGATGGTTCCAATGTTAGAATTGAAAAAAGTGGCCGTCATTTTGAATTTCTTTGTTTTAAGGCCAATCGACCTCAAAATCGATATCTGGGCAGGCCTTTAGGTACAGAAGACGGATCCAATGTTAGAATGAAAAAAAGTGGCCGCCATTTTGAATTTCTCTATTTTAAGGCCAATTGACCTCAAAATCGATATCTGGGCAAGGCTGTATGTACAAAAGACGGATCCAATGTTAGAATTGAAAAAAATGGCCGCCATTTTAAATTTCTTTGTTTTAAGGCCAATGGACCTCAAAATCGATATCTGGGCAGGCCTTAAGGTACAAAAGACGGATCCAATGTTGGAATTGAAAAAGTGGTCGCCATTTTGAATTTCTTTGTTTTAAGGCCAATTGACCTCAAAATCCATACTGGGCATGGCATTGATAGTAAAAGTCATAATTATTTAATGTTAGACTTAAGAAAAGTGGTCGCCATTTTGAACTTCTTTGTTTTCAGACTGATTGTATTTAAGATAGATTTTTTTTTCCGCGGTGGCCATCTTTGGCGTATTAGGGACGGCTGCGGGCTTCCTCCGACTCACGTCTAAGTTGTCGTCAGCAACCGGCCCTGCGCGTACCGCTGTTGCGGTCTGTCTCCTGTTGTTGCGGGGGCTCAGAAGCCCCCGTACACTGAAGGACGCCCTTGGCGTCCGAGGCAGCGTGAGGCACGCTGCCGTCCATCACGGGGGTCACAGAAGTTGGCTAGACTAATAGGTGGACGGCCCCTCCCTCCCACCCGTGACCCCCGGAGGCCCCTATTAGTCGCCTTTTACGACAGGCAGGGGATACCGTGGTGGAATTCTCCAACGCCCCCAATCCACAGGGCGGGAGATGTCGGTCAGTCATCCACCCGACGCTTCCTACGTCTCGTCTGGCGGCGGGAACTGCATTCCATGTTAAATGTTCTTGTTTTAAGGGCTATTGGTTTTAAAATCAAAACCCGCTGGACATGGCCACAAACTATAGTACGTTTTAATTATAGATTTTTTAAATATTATGGCCACCATCAATGCTTATTCAATTCTCTTCAATAACGCAGCTTTGTTATGTCGCAAAATAAAGAATTGATGAAGAAAAAAGTGTCCCGTGGCAGCAAACAGCAAATAAAGTAAATTCTTTTGTGAAAGCATCAAAATCGGTTAAAAATCAGGGAGTCGTTAACAATTCAACGATTGCTATAAGAATAATTAGCCGCGTAGTAGAAATTATCTTATTATATTTTTCTTCCCCCACATCGTTATGCCCTGTTGGGTGGCCATTAAATTACTGTATCTTTTTATTTATTTACCCCCCATCACCAGACTTAAAAGGCTACTCAGGTTGATTACCTTATTCATTTTTAAAAGTATCTAATTTTGATGTGATTGCGTATTTAAATTGTTAAATTAGTAAAATTACAACCTCGACTTATTCTGTTTGGCTAAAGACAAGCCCAAATATCTATCTTAAATCCCATTAGTGTTAAAACAAAACGATGGCATGCCCAAGTATCGATTTTGAGGTCAATTGGTCTTAAAACAAAGAAATTCAAAATGGCGGCCACTTTTTCCATTCTAACATTGGATCCGTCTTCTGTACCTAAAGGCTTGCCCAGATATCGATTTTGAGGTCGATTGGCCTTAAAACAATGAAATTCAAAATGGCGGCCACTTTTTTCAATTCTAACATTGGATCCGTCTTCTGTACCTAAAGGCCTGCCCAGATATCGATTTTGAGGTCGATTGGCCTTAAAACAAAGAAATTCAAAATGGCGGCAACTTTTTTCAATTCTTACATTGGATACGTCTTCTGTACCTAACGGCCTGCCCAGATATCGATTTTGAGGTCGATTGGCCTTAAAACAAAGAAATTCAAAATGGCGGCCAATTTTTTCAATTCTAACATTGGATCCATCTTCTGTACCTAAAGGCTTGCCCAGATATCGATTTTGAGGTCGATTGGCCTTAAAACAAAGAAATTCAAAATGGTGACCACTTTTTTCAATTCTAACACTGGATACGTCTTCTGTACCTAAAGGCTTGCCCAGATATCGATTTTGAGGTCGATTGGCCTTAAAACAAAGAAATTCAAAATGGCGGCCACTTTTTTCAATTCTAACATTGGATCCATCTTCTGTACCTAAAGGCTTGCCCAGATATCGATTTTGAGGTCGATTGGCCTTAAAACAAAGAAATTCAAAATGGCGGCCACTTTTTTCAATTCTAACATTGGATACGTCTTCTGTACCTAAAGGCTTGCCCAGATATCGATTTTGAGGACGATTGGCCTTAAAACAAAGAAATTCAAAATGGCGGCCACTTTTTTCAATTCTAACATTGGATCCGTCTTCTGTACCTAAAGGCTTGCCCAGATATCGATTTTTAGGTCGATTGGCCTTAAAACAAAGAAATTCAAAATGGCGGCCACTTTTTTCAATTCTAACACTGGATCCGTCTTCTGTACCTAAAGGCTTGCCCGGATATCGATTTTGAGGTCGATTGGCCTTAAAACAAAGAAATTCAAAATGGCGGCCACTTTTTTCAATTCTAACATTGGATCCATCTTCTGTACCTAAAGGCTTGCCCAGATATCGATTTTGAGGTCGATTGGCCTTAAAACAAAGAAATTCAAAATGGCGGCCACTTTTTTCAATTCTAACATTGGATCCGTCTTCTGTACCTAAGGCCTGCCCAGATATCGATTTTGAGGCCGATTGGCCTTAAAACGAAGAAATTCAAAATGGCGGCCGTCTATGCCAAATCTCACAATGTTTCTAAATATTTTAGTGACCATTGATCCATAATAAATAAGTAAATAAATAATTTCAAAATTCGTACTAAAAGAAATTTATGGTGTATAAATTGGAACATCCTTTACACCTAAAATCCGATTTTTTCAAATGTATGGGCGGCACGCAAGCGTTTTTTACGCAAACTGAGCCCGGCATTCCAGGGGTTAATCGTACCAAATAATAATAATCCTATTTATTTTATATGGTGTAAGTCAGTGTAATGTTTACCTAGATGTTTGTTATATTTGCCGGAGTAAACCTGGTGAATCCGATAAGCTAAAAATTAATTGAGTGATGAGACTAGCATGTGACTCGCTTGATGGTAAGTGACTAGACTGTCCATTAATAGAAACAACATGATCCGATCTTTTGTGTGAGGTACAAAGCGCTACATGGCATTGCATTGCAATCGACACGCTGAGACAAGATGTTATCACATAAGTAAAATATACTTCATATCGAAACACAACAGTGCTGCGAGTATAGATCATCGAGCTTGCCAACAGAAATAGAAGAGGCGGTGTTGGTACTTAGTACTTAGTTTACCCATCCGGAATCTCGCATTCGACACCTAGCACATAGTAGTAATACGCACAGGATTCTTTCCTATTTATAATTTTATTACAAATATATGGATGCTTATAGACCAAGCGGTCCCTGAATGGTTAAATGCAGCTAGCACATTTAATTATTTTTGATGTTGAGAAGGCAGCAAACCCTGCTATATATTCAATGACCTTCTCGGAGAAAGGTGATAAATAAATTTGACTTTCTATATCATCTAAAATGTTGTTTTCATTGTCAGAGAATGTCAAAGCTTGCACTTGACCAATACCTCGTGTGACACTTTTATTAATCTTATCAACAGCAGACGAACAGTTTAAAATTATAATTCTTTTGCAGTGAGATGCAATTAGATCCTGTGGACGTGGTTTGCAATTCCGTGTGTTTTAAAAGTAGCTTCGAACTGCCGTGCTGTTGGATTATCTGAATATCCACCATGACTTCGGATGACAAAGATGATTTCAATATGGTCTTGACTAATTTTATACATAAGCAATTATGTCAGTTTACCCATAAGAACCAAATCTTGAAATATGTTTTTGGTGCTCTCTATACACATGACAAGACCTAAGAAACCAGTGTATCTTGGAGTGTTTAATAGATTTTTACATTCTATTGGCCTACTCTTGATTTTGACTTCTGCAAACAAATGTAGGAACATCTGCTTTGCCTCCTTCAACCGATTGAAAGCAACTTTGTGATTTTCTACATTAAGAGCCCTTTTGTATCCAAAGCTTTTCGTTCGTGAATCCAGTATATCGAATAAGTCATTAACTAGTTTTCTAAAATCAGCAGTAGCTTGAATTTCCTCAAATTCCGGGATTTTCAAATAAATTAAAGCATCAGCCACACTTGTGCTGAATAATTGTGTAGCTAACCTAATATTCATTATTTAATGTTTTGAAATGTATTTTATATGTCCGGAGTTTGTTTGCCAAATAAAATAATTCTTTTTCTTGCATTTCATGGAGTATTTTTATATACTGAAATTTACTTTGCCGGTTTGCCGCGTCAATAAAGCTTTCGTAATCTGAAAAAGTATTTCGCACCAACTTAATCATGTGACAAGGGTTGGCGAAAAAATTGACTTTTTGATCAGTTTTCACATGTATAAAACTGGTCTGGAGATTATTCGGCCCTAAGCATCATCCTAACTCTTCAGCCATGCCTAGATTCGGCCTTACTCCATCGCAAGTTAAGGGTGTTATTTCGACCCCAGTCTCGTGGACAAGGGACAAAGCTTCAGTTACTACTTACTAGTTGAGCTTTTTGAGTGGCTTTTATGCCTTTAATTAAAAAATATCCAATTGGAATTTTAATTACTTTATTGATTGCTACAAGTATAAATAAACGCATACCTACGCATCTGTAGCAACAACAGAATTGTGTTTTTTGTTCCAATCCATGATCCACAAATCCATAATATGTTTGCGTCCTTGGTTCCCACTCTGGATATGCTTTTATTTTCATTTCGTCAAACATAGTGCACAATAAATTTTAACACCTTCTTTGATCTAAATTTCAACGCCGATAGGCTTTCTCTTGTAAAACCGGGTTGTTCATTAATGGGACTGTACCAACTTGTTAAAGTTCTAGGGTGTGGCAAACAGTGCCGAATGTTTCCCTTAGATACCTATAAGACTTTGGTGAATAATAGTGCAGAGTCAGGGCAAATGACCTTAGCTCTGAGGAATATTTATTTCTGGATATTTAGTTTGTGTCTGTTTTTTGCATTTGTCTCTTAAGCTGATCTTTTTCTGTAATCCCATTTTTTTCTAATACTAATTTTTGTTCTTTGTTTATTAATAGTTGTGTAGTCAAATCTTTCAAAAGGTCCTCTAAGTTGTTAACTTTATTTATTAAATATCTATTTCTAGCCTGTAATCTGCGGATTTTTATATTTTTATTACGTAGATCAGTTTTAAGTTTTCTTATTCTAGAAGTTTCTGGTTGAAGTTTTGTGGTTGATGCTATTGATTCATTGGTTATTTCGTTTATTTCGCCGAAATTCTGCAAAAAACATACTCATTGTGTAAACCATACATCAATCAGGTATTTATGCATTTGTGACAGTAGTTTTCCTCCAAGTACCAAGACAACATGGGATAAAAGTTGCCCAAAGCTAATCAGACATTAAAAAAACAAGCTTACAGTAGGAATTTCAAATTAAATTTCGTCAAGATATTTCTTAAGAGAAAAAATGAACATAATAAATTCATAAAATATTCAAATTACTGGATACCTACGTCGTACTTAAACTGGGATTAGCATTCGATAGTAAAATTCTGACGATATTTTCTATTGCAGTTATTTTTTGAAACTAACACGATAACAATAAGAGATATTATAAAATGATTTATCAACTGAAAGAAAATCTTTGAAAAACCTATCTCAAATAGTATTTATTATACGTTACCGTGCATTGACAAGCTTTCAGAGTTGGTATTGCACTTTTAACTAATAATCTTCTATTATTAATTGACAGGATTTTAAAATTTTGAGGCGTGAAATGTTCTGAGCAAATAACACTTGCTGTTGTGGGACACCACGTATCTGTCCTACCGCAACATTTCACCCACTGTTTTTTAAGATGTGGGTCTTTAGGAAATCTGTAAAAAATAATAAAAATGTTAATTTTTTTTTCGGTCATTATTTATAATATTATAATTCCGACGGTCCCTAAGTAAGGTATTCAATCTGCAAAATTGTATTTTTTTATTATTACTACTTTGAGCTTAGCATACAGGCATATTTTAGCCGGCGTAATAAAAAAATCGTAAATATTTATTACTTAAACCTTTTTTCAATACGTAAACGTAAATAGTTTGTGTTACATTTGATTTTCAAAAAAATTTAAGCTGCCCGCATGGTGATGTAGGTTTGTTTTACTATAAACGCAAACTTTCGCTGTGTAACTTGGAAATTTTCTCCTCTTTAACGAGCTTTTTCAAAATTGCTTAAATGTTAATATTTTACTAGTTATTAACAAAAAACGAAATATCATTTTTTTTCATCTTATTTTGTTAATAACAATTGCAATTTTTAACCTGCACCAAAATCCTTCAAAAACATTTATCTAGAGATGATTACGAATCGAATGAGCCATCGCTCATATTTTTAGGCCCTTTATCTCTATTTTTCACGTTTTTAACTTGTTGCTCAGACTAAAACGCATCTTTGCTACATCCCCTGATATTTTTTTTCTCATGGCCATCTTCGGCGCATTAGGGACGGCTGCGGGCTTCCTCCGACTCACGTCTAAGTTGTCGTCCGCAACCGCCCCTGCGCGTACCGCTGTTGCGGTCCTTTTTCTGTTGTTGCGGGGGCTCAAAAGCCCCCGCACACCGAGGGACGCCCCTGGCGTCCGTGGCAGCGTGAGACACGCTGCCGTCCATCACGGGGGCACAGAAGTTGGCTGGACTAATAGGTGGGCGGCACCTCCCGCCCACCCGTGACCCCCGGAGGCCCCTATTAGTCGCCTTTTATCCCCTGATATTGAAAAAATATTTGATGAGGGAGTTATAATTTTTTTCGAACACTAATTTATATGCAACATAGGCACTCTTTTCAGTTGAATAGCGACAATCCGCAAAAATCATTGGTATTTTGATATTGTCTGGAAACCTAGATAAAGATTGCATTGGTCATTTGACGAAGATGTGGGCGGTAGCTTAGTTGTGAAACGCTGAACAGACAGAAGTTTCGCGACATAAAATATGTATATGTATTTGGTGGTGGGTCTTGTTTACTTGCATGATGGATATGGCTATAGCAACTGCCTGGCGTTTGTACATTATGAGCCACGATGACCACATGGACCAACTGTTATTTAGGCGTAACCTTGCCAGGTACTATTTATGACAAATTACTCAAGCCAAAAGTCACCCCTCCTCATCAACTGTTCAAGGATTGGCGCAAAGAGGCTTGGGGAGCTGTCCTCAAAAAATTGGGAAGTGCACTACACACCATCATGCTGTGTAGTTTGCCATTCAAGAGTTCGCTAGCTAAAACCCTCTTTGAAAACAACAAAAAATAAAAAATGTTTTTTTTTTTGTTCCTTTATGTTTAATTTACATTACTACCACCCAGAAAATACATTGTTTATATTAATAATAATTGGAGTTTTGTTTTGGTGCTTAATGGGTTAAACAGCCTCAACCTTTTTCGTTACAGTGATGCGCACGCAACTTAAAATTTCACTCTCATATTTTTTTCATAGCGCACCTAAAGAAGTATAAAAAAAGTAAAGCTTAGCGGGGGGTTAAAGCTGTTCGCGTCCGTAGGAGAACCCCTTCTCTAAAGGTTCATGACTCTAGAGCCCTACACGTGACCCCTGGGTAGTGCTAAATGGACAGCAGATCTCCGGTGGTAGGCTTCGGCCGTGGCTGGTCACCACCCACTTGGCAAAGCCGCGTCGCCAAACGGCTTCGGCGGCCGTGTTCCGACGTGATGCCAGGTGAAGCCATATTAAGGGACGGGTCTGGGCAGTTGCGGCGTTCTGTGTAACCGAATATGACTGCTGAATGGCGCTGCATCGGGTGCCTGGCTTTGGAGGGCAGCAGGATCCGAAGCACGGTGCCGCCGCTGGCCGACCGTAAGAAGATGGGGGCCCAATTAGCAGACTAGCTACCTGTGAAAGGCTGCCCCGCCACCTCACGAAAAATCCCAGAATGCTCTACCCTGCCGATTAGCGACCGGGAGGACCAGGTAGCCACATCAGTCATACGACAGGGTATGGAATTTTTTATCCCATTCACTGACGTGACGTCTGACTTAAAAGCTCGACCATGGTTTAATGCTGACTGTAAACGTGCTGAGGCGCAGAAACAGTCGGCTTATTCTGCATGGGCTAATGCTAGAGCACACAAATCTCCGGATACTCGAACACTGAAGAGAGCCTTTAACCTAGCCGCCAAGGCGTCCAAGAGAACAATACGCCGAGCTCGATTCAACCACATAAGTCGGATTGGGGCCAAGTTGGCCTCTCACCCTCCGGGCAGTAGAGCCTTTTGGTCCCTGGCAAAAGCGGTTGAATCAAACTTTAGCCGACCCTCCCTACCACCATTGCGGAAGCCCGATGGAACCCTAGCTCATGCTGCGGAAGAGAAAGCAAATTTATTTGCTTCTCTTTTTGCGGAGAACTCACGACTAGATACCGCAGGAAAAAATCCACCTATCTCATCTCGTGCTGACAGCTTTATGCCAGAAGTACGTATTCGCCAAAAAGAGATCCTAAAAATCCTACGGACCCTGGACGTGAACATAGCTAGTGGACCCGACGGTATTTCAGCAATAGTTCTGCGTAATTGTGCTCCCGAGTTGTCTCCTCATCTCACACGCCTGTATCGCCTCTCACTTGAGACCGGTCATGTTCCCAAATCTTGGAAGTTGGCTAATGTGCAACCTGTTACCAAAAAGGGCAGTCGTGCTGACCCTGCAAATTATCGTCCCATTTCGGTCACGTCCATACTCTGCAAGATTATGGAACGTGCACTGAACAATAAACTCCAGGCTCACTTAGAAGGTAACGATCTCCTCAGTGATCGTCAGTACGGATTCCGCCGAAGCCGTTCGACTGGGGACCTTCTGGTGTACGCCACGCATTTATGGAGTGAGGCTATAGAGAGACACGGCGAGGCTCTTGCGGTGTCTCTCGATATTTCAAAAGCCTTTGACAGGGTTTGGCACCAAAGCCTTATAGGTAAGCTTCCAGCATATGGTATCCCTGCCGGATTTTGCGCTTGGATTGCAGACTTCCTGAGGGGACGTTCAATACGAGTTGTCCTAGATGGATACTCGTCGGATCAAATGGCTATCGATGCCGGTGTACCTCAGGGGTCAGTCTTGTCCGCAACGCTTTTCCTGCTGCACATAAATGATATGCTTGTACCCGGTACCTTGGGCTATGCAGATGACAGCACTGTCTCGGACAGGTATTTTTCACGCGCGGATGCCGGCAGGGATGGCATCAAGTCTTGTCGAGAGGCTATGGTTGACCGGTTGAACGTGGCCCTTCAAGCAGTCTCGGAATGGGGTGATGCCAACCTGGTCACGTTTAACGCTACCAAAACCCAGGCGTGCTTGTTCTCAGCTAAGCGGAGCCCTTTCCACCTGGCTCCGACTTTCCGGAATATTCCTGTAGTTATGACTGACAGCCTCCAGCTCCTAGGAGTTGAGCTATCGTCAGATCTCAACTTTGGCCAGTACATTGAGTCCAAAGCAAATATCGCAGCCAAAAAACTTGGAATCCTCTCAAAGGTTAGTCGGTACTTTACTCCAGAACAGCTGCTCCAACTATATCAAGCACAAGTTCGATCCTGTATGGAGTACTGTTGCCACCTTTGGGGAGGTTCAGCTAAATACCAACTGGCAACTTTGGACTCGATTGAAAAACGAGCTAAGAGACTTATAGGTGACTCCACGCTGGTAGACGCTAAGCTGCAGTCTCTTGATCATCGGCGTAGGGTGGCTCGTTTGTCGGTCTTTTACAGGATATATTTCGGGGAGTGTGCGAAGGAACTGCACGATCTAGTTCCACCGAGCACTTTCCGCCATCGGGAAACAAGAAGCGGGCGGTCGTGCCATTCCTTTGCTGTTAATATGCCATCTTGCCGCACACACCGATTTGGATCTACTTTTTTAATGCCCACAGCAAGGGAGTGGAACGACCTGCCCGCTGAAGTGTTTCCCGTACGATATAACCTGGACGAATTCAAGTCAAATGTGAATAGGCTGCTACTAGGCAGGCATGCTCCATCGTCGACCGCATCGTCGCTTAACACCAGGTGAGATCGTGGTCAAATGCCTGCACTAGGTTTTGAAATAAAAAAAAAAAAAAAAAGTATAACTTAAAAAAAAACCCATATACAAACACGCTTAGTATACCAGATGCCAAGTATAAAGATTTGATGTCCCTACGCCGTTCCGAAGTAATACCTAAAAAATATCACAGTTTTTATGAAAATTTAAAACACGGCATTGAAAATTCTGGCAATTTAGATGAGTCTGATGAGTAGGTAATCGGGTTTAGGGTAGAAAGTTACAATTATACTATAACATTATTGTTAAAGATTGACGATTTTCATTCAAGGTTTTCAAACTCTCACCATTTCAGAGATATACGCAAAAAACTAAAAGTTAAGACCTTTAACCTCGGATAAAAAACAACGCACAAGTGGGATCGTTGGGGACTTTTGACATAGCATTTGTAATGACGTATTTAAGGTCTGTACAAAAATCCAGCTTGTTAGGAATTAAGCAAGTTCAGCACGTTTTTTGCATAACTTGACTGGAGAATAAAGCAATGTAAAAAATCGGACCAGGCACTTTCGATATAATATTTTATTCCACTTATTTCCGGGTAAGCTATCGAATGTGTCAGTTTTGATTTAGAATCTCAATTACATTTCACAGTATATAATAGTAACTGATTTTTCTAAAAAACTAATAATCATTTACTAATCTATCCATAACACACTATTTTATAACATTGTCAAGTATAAATATATTTTTTATAAGTTTATCACAATTTATGATAAAGTTATGCCAAAAATAAACTTCAAATAGCTCTACCGTAAAGTAACCAATTTTCACTTTCATTACTATACGTAGGAACCGTCGATTCATTCACTAAAAAATACATCGTACAGTTATATTCATATCGGAGTCGTTCACTTGAGAAACAGACAACCATAAACATCATATTATGTAAGCATAGATATGACAAAAATAACGTTTAAAATAACATTAGGCCCAAATTATTCATGTTTTCTCAGAAGTTCCATTTTTACGCCATTCAGACTTTGAGTATCTACTATCTAGCGAAGCAAAGGAGATAAAATGACCAGGCGAACCCTTCGTTGGTCATAAATGCGCAGCTGGTCGTAAACTTTTATTAAAATCTATGTGAGTTGCGATCGTTGTCATTACATTTTACGATAATGACATTGAGCGGTGCTCCACAGAAAATGACTTTTGCTGTGTTATTGTGTAAAAAGCGACTTTATATTCAGCCCTGCACGTGTGGTTTTTTTTTGTTAAATGTGTGCTATGTGTCTACCTCGCTCCCCATCAGGATTAACATAAAAAATTGTTTGCGCATTAATGCCATATCGTCTCCATTGGATAAATACTCAAAGCATTAAGAGAATTAAACTTTGAAATGCTCACTAAATTAGTTCTTCATTCACATTGTCCCCGCACTACGCGGCCGTTTACGAATATTTAGGTTGGCCGTTGGGCGTAACAGAACTAATGTTATTTAGCGTAGCACAGCAACACAGTGCTTGTAGCCAATAGCCATAAAAAAAACTATTGTTTTCGTAAAGTAACTGACAAAACTGATTATAAATTATAATGATAATATCACCCATGTATTATATACTGTCCCACTGCTAGGTACGGGCCTCCTCTACTAAGAGGGTTTAGTCTTTAGTCCACCACGCTGGCCTAGTGTGGGTTGGTAGACTTCACATGCCTTCGAAATTCTTATAAAGAACTTCTTAGGTATGCAGGTTTTCTCACGATGTTTTCCTTCACCGTTAAAGCGAAAGATAATTATTGATAAACAATACACACGTAACTTTGAAAAGTCAGAGGTGTGTGCCTTGGGTTTTGAACTCCGGACATTGTCTCAGCAGACCGTTCCATTCCCAACTAGGCTATCGGTCACTTTCAAAACTGATTGCTCAATAATATTAGGTTTATTTATACTAAATTAAATTTATGTTTGATAAAAGCAATACTTACATACCTATAATAGGAAATACCATGTTCTCGTAAATTTGAAGTTTCAGATCGCCTTTTGCACGACAATACGGCACAATTCACCATTTTTTACGGAGCACCGCTTTGTCACTATCGTATAATGGAATGACAGCGATCGCAAGTCAAATAGGTTTAAACAAGAATTTTATACCCATATGGATTATTCATTCCGTTTAACAAACTGAAGAATAAAATGTGACGTCACAGTTAACTGCTGTCTCTCTCTTTAGAGTGACAAAGGTTTATTTTCAAAACCAGGACGTAACATAATTAACTGTCCATAATAATATGATATGATATAATATGGCTGCCTCGGTGGCGTAGTTGTATTATGGTACGACTGCAATGCTGAGATCTCGGGTTCGATCCCCGGGATGGTCGGGTCGGGCAAAGTGATTATTTTCCATTCAGTATCAGCTCGGAGTCTGGAATTTGTACACGATAAGGCGATAGGCTCGCCCCCTATCACACCATGGAACGGAATAACGGCAAAAAGTGGTTGCACTAATTGCACCTCTGTCTACCCGGGGGATAAGAGGCGTGAGTGTGTGAGTGTGTAATAATATGATATCGCACCATAATATTTATTTTTATCTCTATAAAGTAATGCGGTTTAAATTAACTATGAAAACCAACTACAGCGGCTCGTAATAGTTGATATTTAAAAAACATAATTTGAGTTAGAAAGTTTATTCCAAACAAAATTGGCATATTTACATACTGTTTTGGTAAGTAGTTCGGAACTACTAGTTCCACTTACATAAAAAAATACCTCACCACGCGGTGGTGAATTCAGTGGCAGCCTTGGAGGAGGGGGCGAAACAGGCAACCGCCTGGGGCCTCGCAGTTACAGGGGCATCTTGCAGCTCCTTGGGGGACCGTTTTTTGGCACCTTACTTACAAAGCTGTTAAAAAAAATAATTTTTGCTTCGCACGGGGCCCCGCGTGTTTTTTTTTTGCTCGGCACACAACCTCACATTATATATGTTTTACATTCCCCTGCGACTGGATATGTTCACGTTGTTTGCTGGCCTTTATAACCAAATATGGAGACTGTAAGGTTAGACAGAAAAACATTGGGATATTTAAAAATGAAAACTACACACACACACACACTCACGCCTGTTATCCCCGAAGGGGTAGGCAGAGGCACAACTAGTGCACCCACTTTTCGCCGTTATTCCGTCCCATGATGTGATAGGGGGCGAGCCTATCGCCATATCGGACACAAATTCCAGACTCCGAGCTGATACTGAATAGAAAAACTCAATATCACTTTGCCCGACCCGGGGATCGAACTACAGTTATTGTTAAATTTAAATATAATAAAACAAAATAAAAAACATACTCATAAACGTAAACAATCATACATGAACAAAATAATACACATTTAGGAAGTTAATAACCTAATTTTCAGTGAGTAATTTTGAAATATTACGAATATCTATTTTGTGTGATTTTACAATTTTTGCAAGTATTCTGCGAACTTTTTTTCTGTAATTATCCACTAAAATAAATATTGTGTTTTAGAGATATTCTACTATGAGTTGTGTAATTCATGGTTGCAGAATTATTTGCAATCCAACATCTAGTGTGAAATTCCTTAGGTAAGTTGATTGTAAACAAAGTTGTGTAGATATTTATAGCAAAAGTAATAAACACATGGATGTTTTACAAATTACAATACTACATAAATTCTTGTTTGAGAGCCATGGAATCAAAAATTAACGCTACATTCTGCGGGTGAGGTTTCTTCCTTAAATTTATTTTTAATATTCTAAAACTTCTGTGAAGAAGCCAACAAAACTATTAAAGTTTGCTAAAGATCACCATAATATATCTTTGAATTTATAAAACAAAATTGTTTTCGGCGACTAAAGGTGTAATGTTAAAACAAAAGTCTTTATGTCATCACTATATGTAATTTTTCTTTGCTTGCTATTTGGAATATACTTTTAAAAAAAATCTCAAATGTTAGCAAAATTTCACTGCAAAATATTTTCAATTTCAGACTGTAAAGTATAATCATGAACAACTTTAGTAAGAAATAACTTGTCATTAATTTTCTTCTTTTATCTCTTCATCTTCTGCTGCAATACTTTCTTTTATTTCTTCTAATTTATTTCACGGGATGTCTTCACATTTACTGATATATTGAAATCTTTCAAGTCTTGACGTTTCAATGGTGGTTCATATTCATTTCGCTGACATATAATGTAAAAAGTAAATATCAATCAATAATAATATATTTAAGTACCTATATATTTTAGACAGAGGCAGAGGTGCCATTTAGTACACTCAGATATCACCCAATGTACCGCCGTTATAAAATTTGGTGGGTCGCAAGCTTAATGCCCTATCCTACTAATCTTACTAATATTATAAAGGCGAAAGTTTGTAAGAATGTCTGGATGTATGGATGTTTCTTTCATGCAAAAACTACTAAACGGATTTCGATGAAATATGGCACACGGGTAGATCATGTCCTGGATTAGCACATAGGCTACTTTTCATCCCAGTAAAATATAAACAGTGACTTTTATCCCGGAAAAACACATTCACGCGGGCGGAGCCGCGGGCAAAAGCTAGTAAATAATAAAGTCTAAGTGGATCATAATTATACCAGTGAAATGATAAAAAATAATATACTTACAGGATGAGTTTCTGGTAATAAATAATTATTTTTGACATCTACTGCCATATTCCCAGAAGTAGAAGACACATTATCACATTCAGAATCATAATCTTTTGTCTTTAAATGTTGACTAGTAATTCTTGCAGACATCAAATTGACCTTTTAATGGTATTTATATTTAACCACGTTTTTGCTTATCCAGATCTTTAAGAAATCTGTAAAGAGTAATACAAACTCGATTTTATTTTAAATAAAAGTTTCAATAAATCAATGCTGGATACACTGAGAACTCGATTGTAACTGTTGATCCTCAGTTTTTATTTACGATGATTATTTAAAGATTAATAAGCTTTATAATATTCATTAGTAAGGCGGATAGTATTACAAATACTCTAGCACCATCGTGAAACCGGTCCACCAAAGCTTACACCATGGTCACCCTAGCCTCTTGTTTACATATACTATTTACAATACAAAAAATCACATTTAACATTACGTTAATATGAAAAAAGTAGTCATATATAAAGCAAATCACATTAAGCGAGGTTTTTCTACAGTTCATTTATAAAATATTCACGTATTTTATTACGATTCGTATAAATATTGATAAAATTATAATATTTACACAATATTGATTACAATAAACTTACCTGTAGAATTTCACACTAAATTATGGATATCAAATATTTCTGCAACCGTGAACTACACAATGCACATTAAAATATCACTAAAACACACTTATTATTGTAGATAATTACAGAGAAAATTTCGAAGTGAACATTTATTTGACAACTATATTGTCATCGAACTTAACGTTTTATAACAGTGTTGCCGAAATATGTATTCGCAATTACCAATTAAATGAGGAAATTTTGTTTAACTAAAATGTTAATAAGGATAAAAAACCTTAAGGATATCTTATTCAACAAGAATAATTCTGAAATGAAAATAGTACTTATATCATTATATAAGATATGTTGGAAATATTTATATATATATGATTGAGACGACAATAACGGTCTTGATATTTTTTTATGGATGGGGAAATAATCCGTAAGCTTTGGCAACATAGGTTAAAGAGTGAGTGAGATAGAAGACAGCTCAAAAGGTAATTTTTTTGTCTTCACAAAAATGTGTGTACCGAGGCCTCCAGTAGATATATTATAAACTTCTTGGGTTTAAATAAAAGTTTATGACCAACTGCGCACGCATGACCCAACGAAGGGTTCGCCTAGTCATATCATCTCCTGTTGAATCTCAGAATAATAACGAAATCCTAAAGCGTGCTAAAGTAGCTACTTAATATATATATTGCTACTATTTTATCTTATGGCTAGGATAGGGTAACAGAAAGAGATGCATACTCTTTCATGCTTTTGAAATTTGCAAGGTTGTCACCAAGGAACTTATACACAAATGGAATGCTTACGACAATGGCTATTCCGTTCTGAAGAGTGTACCCTCGAAGGATCTTGCTATCTCTTTCTGCCATTACATGTAGCCATAATGTGTCAGGTCATTTTTATTTATTACTAGATATTGCTCGTAATATTCGTATTTGTGAATAATAATTTATGTATAAATTTCAATCTATAGGTATATCAAATGTGTTGCAGTTTATTTTATGATTAATAAAGCAGTATGGACAGTAGTAATGGCATGGTTCGGGTCGTATTGTTTTTAAGCTATTGCATAGCTTCTATTACGGGCCTTGAGCGTGGAGACCGAATCCAGAAATTCCGTAACGAAAATAAGCTGCCACTCCTTACTATTTTCAACTCTATCACAACCATGTAGAGTGTAAAATTCCATAAGTAAATTTAATATCGCAGTTTTGTAAGAATACAATATGTAAGAGGATATGAGCTGAATATTAAACGATAAAAGGTCGAAATTACCGTGGATTTAAAAATTGTTCCAGTCAGTGAAACGTATCGAAATGTCAAATGCGGCGGGATGACGTGATTCTAAGTTTGAATTTTTAAAAATTCTTTATATAATATCTGTTCAAAGAGGTTTTTATTTAAATATTACGGCTCTGGATACTAGTCCATTGAACCCGTCATTCATTTTTTTTTTAGTTTTGCCATCTATCGATGAATATTTTATTTTATATCTGTTCAAAGAGGTTATAAATATTAGAATTTATGCTATAGCTTTACCGCGGCAGTCTCCGAGTGCCATACGTCTTTTTTTTTTTGTTAATAGCCCTACTGCCAGTAGCCTGACGCGAGTCGGCTTTTCTGCCCACACCGGTCTTTAGGGTGAACGCAGAAGGCGCTCGCAACCCTTTGAATTAAGTGAGCATGCTGAGGGCAACCTACTAACGGCTCAGGACGGCCACTGAGAGAGGGTGAGACATCAACGATTAGGGAAAGATTGGTTTTTAGGCCTAATCCTATTAGATTGTGTTGTCATCGGCACGCGGGCCGGAACTGCTACTGGGTCGAGGGGGCGACGGGGAACGCGGCGTGGTCCTCGACGGTGAAGACGGAACTGCGGCCTTGTCGAATGCTTTTTCAATATAGAAGAAAAGAGCACCGTTAGGCATGGCGATTCGAAACTTGTCGTGAACGTGCTCCGTGATGCGGAGCACCTGATTCACGCAACTGTGTCTAACGCGGAAACCAAACTGTTCCGGATGGATCAGGCTATGATTGTGGGCGACTATTATAAGGCGGTCGAGGACGATCCGCTCGTAATGTTTGTCTAGCGTACTGAGCACGCTGATTGGTCTATAAGACGATGGTTCGAATGCGGGTTTTCCCGGCTTATGAATACCTATCACAACTGCCTCTTTCCAGACCTCTGGGAAGAGGCAGTTTCGAAAAGCGGCGTTGTAAATGGCAGTAAGAATTTTGACTAGATGCTCCGGGAGCATCTTAAGCACGCAGGTGGGGATCTAGTCGCCCCGGGGGGCTTTAAGACGTTTGAGTGCCTTGATTAGAGCGAGGACTTCTTCGATCGTCACCGGTGCAAGAGGATCGAGCGGCGGCGGTTCGACATCCGGGTCGACGTTGGCGTTGTCGTTTTGGTTTAGCGGTCACGAAATAGAAATTGGCGGTGACCGGACCACGTTCCTATCTTCGATGAATGAGTTAACAGCAACAAGAATGTCGTTATCTATCGGTACTGTTGAGAGAGAGCATTGAGCCTCCAGACTGTCGGCCAGCAGTTCAGCTTTCTCGTCGCCATCAAACGCCGGGCGTTGAATCGGGTGATTGAGTGGAGGCATGGAGGTCACATCGTTTCTCCTGAAGGAACGAACCAGCTGCCAGAAGGCCAAATGTGTCGGCCGAATTTCGGCTAGGCGAGTTTCCCATCTCGAATCGACGACCTCTTTTATGCGACGTCTAACCTCACGTTGGATGTAGCACGCAAGATGTCGTCGCTCCGGGGTGGGCCTCGTCATGTCGAAGTAAAGCAGTGGCTACCTTACCAAGACTTTGTCAAGAAGTTTAGGCGGCAACAAAAAAATAAGAGCCGTCACGGGACGCCTGGCAGATGTGAAACATCGACATTATTTTGTAAAAGTAATATGCAGAAAAGAACAGATTGTTTTTATATTATGATTTTTTATACATGTTAATGGCCATGTAGAGCCTCGATAATGATTTTATATTTTTTTTATGGAATCTTGAAAAAGAAACAGTCGAAGGCGGGACTCGAACCCCCGACCTCCGGCGTACCGTGCCGGTGCTCTTCCAATTGAGCTACCTCAACCCTGCCTTCGATTGCCAATTTCAAAATGCCTATTTAATTCTCTTAAAGGAGATGACAATAAAAAAAATATATAAAATCATTATCCAGGCACTACATGGCCATTAACATGTATAAAAAATCATAATATAAAAATTAGAAAAAAGTTTAGTGACTCGTTTCGGTAACTTACTCCTGTAAAGGAGTAACACTGAGTTAGCAATTGTAATAATTGCTAACAGATGTCACTGGTCATCTCCTTTGAGAATTAAATAGGCATCTTGAAATTGGCAATCGAAGGCAGGGTAGAGGTAGCTCAATTGGAAGAGCACCGGCACGGTACGCCGGAGGTCGTGGGTTCGAGTCCCGCCTTCGACTGTTTCTTTTTCAAGATTCCATAACAAAAATATATATAATCAGAACAGATTGTGATAGGAACTAAATATGTCATAATGATAAAATAAAATATTATTTTTACGGCACGTTTAACTGATCTTGGTGATGTCCAGTTTCAATAATAATATTTTGTGACCCCTGTGATGATTGTTGGGTTCTGAAATATTTATAAAAAATATGTTATTAAAATATACAGAGAAATTTAAATTGGCTTCAATATATTAGTAAACTCAAGAATCTTAGCTAGTTATTTATATATATCACTAAAGATTTTAAATTATAAATAATTAATGTTTCACAGGACCTATAAATTCCACTATGATTAGAAAAAATAATTAATTTTACGCATGGCGACGCGTCGCCACACCGTACACACTACTGCATATAGACTATATATACCATCATATGGCGTGGCGACGCGTCATCACGGAATGCGTCGCCACGCCAGAAATCGGTTTTACGTGCGGCTATAGATGTTTCACATCAAAAAGCACTTGATTAGTAATGTTATTTCAATTCACTTCATTTGAGCCCTTTAATAGAACTATATTGGACAATATGCCACCATAATTATGCAATATAACACTAAGTATCACCAAAATAATGAATTAAAACAAGAGCACCTCATGACACTTCCACGTTCCCGCCAAATATTGTTCTGAGTCAAGGATGCCAGATAGTGCCTCAGTAATACTGGTATAGAGGTCTCTGAACGTTGGTATTGGACCCAATAAAATGGTACACGCTATAAAATATAGAAATTCTGTATACACTTTTTCCGGCGGCCTTTTTTTTATTACAATAACCAATGACGTAATTATGCAACAAAAATTTAATATTCTTAGATACAAGAAAAAAAAAATATTTTTGACATTGATGTTGAAAGTTGGTACTTTTGCGTACCAACACTTAGGGTGCGTTCCACTAAGCGTTCACAACGCCCAAAATACTCTTTTGGCCGTTCCACATGGCGACTACGATCGTTGTGGTCGCGGCGAAAACGTCATTAATGACGTCATCACTCACGCTCACGAGAAGCCCACAACGACCCATCTCTGGAGGTGGGTCGAAGTGAGCGTTGAGAAAAAATAGCAAAGTTGTCAGAACTAAAAAGTCAAAGTTTTCTATTTACACGATTATAATTTTCTAAAATTGTATTACATTCTTCATCTGAACTGGATGAACTAGTACTTTCGACAGTATTATTGCATGCACGCATCTACAAATAACCTAGTGTTGTCGCTAAAGACATTTTGAATTTATTTGAATGTAAAATAATTGAATACTTCATTGAAATTACATATAAAAATTGAATTATATATTTATTTTTCGACATAAACCAACTTCACTTATAATTATTACAATTTACACTTAAAACTCATTAAAACTTAATAATGGTAGCCTAACCTATTAAAGCTATTGCTTTATTTTTTCTAGCGCGCCATTTGTATTATTTCCTCAACGCCCAAAACGCTCCACAATCCATTCCACTTGGGTTTACGATAACAACGCTCAGGACCTGCTCAGGACTTAGTGGAACGGGAAAACTCGTGGTCGTGAGCGTGATCGTCGTGAGTGCTTAGTGGAACGTAGCCTTAATAAATAACCGCGTTTCAAAACGTAAACATAGCGTGAGTGACATTTGACACTTGGTAAATATTAAACGGTCGTTGTTCAAAAGTTATCCTTTTTATCACATAAACATATCACATCCTTACAATTTACATATCGCAGCCATAAAACCCTCCTTGGTGTAACAACTACACCATGGAAACATCCCGAAAAAGAAGGCGCGATGCGGAACCAATGGAGGTAGATGAACCGCCGAACGGAGAGGCCCATGGCAGTGGAAATAATCCATTAAACGACGAAATAGACCACATATCTGATGACGAAGAAGGTGGAGTGCGTATAGGCGATATATACATCCCGCCCGCTCCGAAACCCGCGCTAACTTTCGATTGTACAGGCCCGCGCCTGATTATCACTCATATTGTGAATGAAAATTTCAAAAGTTACGCTGGTATTCAGACTCTCGGACCGTTTCACAAGGTAAGTGCCTATTATCCTTGTTTAATTAAACTATAGCGATATAAGCTAGGGTAGAAGTGTATAGCTCAAGAACCATGAAACCATCCATATAGGACGGATTTATTTATTTATTTATTTTTAAAAAGATACACTAAACAGATAACTGACAATAAAAAATCTAAATTACAACACAATGGATCTAATGACTAGTCAGAATCCAAATAGAAGTGTATACAACTTATCCGAATTACATGACACGTACAAGTTTGATTAACAAAAAAATATGTAGTGATTCTTATTAACTATTATTCAACTAGCAGCAACGTTATTATTAAGACACGTGAAAACAATCCTCTTGTAAGTGCTCAGCCTGCTGTCAAAAATATCTAACTCAGGGTACTTTAAACTTAATTCATTATAGAGCCGGCACATGCGAACAATGGGATTATAATACGACGTGTTGTTTCTATAAACCTTAAGAAAAAATGTTTTAGGCAATCTGATACGGGGTTTAATATTAATTTCGATAGTCGCTAAGAGATCTGAGGAATCAATCAAAGAATGCAGCAATTTATGTAAGTAAACAAGGAAGATGAAGTTACGTCTTAAACTCAGTGAAGGAACATTGAAGTGTGCAGATCTGCTGTCGTAATCTAACAGCGTTCGGGAGAGATGCGATCGCCAGCTAAGCACTCTGAGAAAGCATTTTTGTACACGTTCTATTCTGTCTTCGTGTACTTTGTAGTATGGCGACCAAATAACGGAGCCATATTCAAGTATGCTTCTTACTAAGCTATAGTAAAGTAGTATAGAACTGTTATGTTGTCTGAAATCCTTAGAAATTCGTATTACGAAACCTAATGTTTTACTAGCCTTATGAGCAATGTGGTCATAGTGTGATCTAAATGTGACTTTTTCGTCAAACATTTCGGTTATTAGGTATGCTGGCCTTAGCGTAGACCTTTACCCTCGGCGTACCTGCTAACTTGTTTGCGAAATCTATGAAGCACCTCTAATTTATTTCGTCCTCTTTCGTCATTAATATTTTTTATTATTCAATGTTAACCTATCTTGGCTCATTGTGGAGAGCATATATTTTTTTTATAAGTTTTAATTTATGCCTCGGCGGCGTAGTGGTATTACAGTACGACTGCAATGCTGGGGTCTCGGGTTCGATCCCCGGATCGGGCAAAGTGGTATTGAGTTTTTCTATTCAGTATCAGCTCGAAGTCTGGAATTTGTGCCCGATATGGCGATAGGCTCGCCCCCTATCACATCATGGGACGGAATAATGGCGAAAAGTGGGTGCACTAGTTGCGCCTCTGCCTACCCCTTTGGGGACAACAGGCGTGAGTGTATATGTATATGTATGTAAGTTTTAATTTAGAAAATGAACTTTTGTAAATTGTTTGTAATAATATATGTAGTTGCCTATTGTAGTGACTGCGGCGGTCCTTTTGATTTTAACACATAGCTCATAAACATTGGGGTCAAGAATCAAGTAGTTTAAAATTTACACCACAGGTGTGAGTATTGTCTTGGGAGACTTGTACCTACTTTCTTACCTACTCAACCATGAAGAGTGTGGTAGTATGACAAATATAATTTCAATAATTAACATTGGAATGTCATCTCAATTCTCGTGCCCCTATTGCCTTGGCGCCTGTGTGCGCTGCACACTTCGCACATGGGGATGTTGCGGCCCTGTTTCACCTTAGTGGTATGGCACCATAGAATCAATCCACACCATAGAGAGCAAGTGTGCTGTGTAACAAAGTTAACCAGATTTTGAACAACCATTGTCATTTAACTGCAATTAAAAAACTCTGTTACTTACAATGGACAAACCAGCTACACATTTCTAATAGTAAAATGTCTGATATAAATTCCTTTTCTAGAGTTTCACTTCAATAATAGGCCCAAATGGCAGTGGCAAGAGCAACGTGATAGACTCAATGCTGTTTGTGTTCGGATACAGAGCAACAAAGATCCGTTCAAAGAAGATTTCTGTGTTGTTGCACTCTTCAAGCAAACACCCTAACATATCAAGTGCTAGTGTCGCTGTTCATTTCTGCCAGATTATTGATGGGGTAAGTGATTATTTTTAATTTTAGGACTAGGTGTTCCTGCCTACCACTTCTTTGTGTGTGGGAAAAGCATTTGCCGCAACAAAAGTGTCTAAAACACAGTACAATGCCAACTCTCCTTAGGTCAGTAAAGCCTCAGGTAGGTAGGTAGAGTTACTAGGCCTTAAAAACCCTTTCAGTAGCAGAAGAGGCCTGTACTCAAAAGTAGGCAGTATATAATGTAGGTCTGGAATATTATATTTTTTATTAGGATATGTATCTCTGTCTTATCTAGAAGTATATGTAGGCTGTGGGGTGTGAGATACTACCATCAGATCCTATGTTGGTCAATTATGTATGTTTCTAACACAATATACTTCCAATTGGACCCTCTAGTGGGAGTTTATTTTAAGCAAGTAGTTGGTTGAAAAAGTGAATAAATGATTTCTACAATATGCTGAAAAAGTCTGTTGTGCAGTTGCCACACTTGTGTGGACTGTGGATGAATGAAATGTTTCAGTAAAACAACATATTTTGTGGATCCGAAATACATTGAGCCTGTGCAGGTCTATTTAAAATATTTCCTGTAGGCTTACTTTGAAAAATTGGTAGGTAGTATGAGTAACTTTTATTCATTATAATCTCTACGAATATTATAAAGAGGAACGATTTCATTGTTTGTTTGGAATGGATAAACTCCGAAACTATTGGACTGATTTTGAAAATTCATTCACTAATAGGAAGCTACATTACTCCTGACTGCTATGAACTACTTTTTATCATGGGAAAATATTGGCTAATATAACTGTGATGCTACTGTTATACATTTCTACTATTACCTCAAAATGACATTTAAACCCTTTTTTTTTACTATTAGTAACATTTCTTGCACATGATGTGACAGGCACAACACCATCTGAATAAAATAATGACCTATTCCAAAACGTTGACTTGTGGCAATTGTCAAAAAACTAATTTCTGTATGTGACATTTGTATTTAAGTCACTATAAAATTGAGCTTATTTTTATTCATCTCAAAATGGGTCATTGTCGAGCATTACTCTCTCGCTCGACAGTTGAAGCAATCCTACTAATATTATAAATGCGAAAGTTTGTAAGAATGCATGGATGTAGTAATGTTTGTTACTCTTTCACGCAAAAACTACTGAACGGATTTCGATGAATTTTGGCACATGGGTAGATTATGTCCTGGATTATCACATAGGCTACTTTTTATCCCATGAAAATATACAGCGGGACTTTTATCCCAGGAAAACTTATTCATGCGGGCGGCGCCACGAGCCATACTGAATATGTCTGGCTGAGGTAAATCTCGCGGGGCGGGGGAGCGAATATAGACTCAAAGATTTTGACCCTAATTCCAATGTTGGAAAGACGCATTTGTTTCTTAGTCAATGCAGCTTGCCTTTTTGGGTCGGTATTTTGCTGAATGTCATCTAGTTGAAATTGTGGATAAGGTCGTTGTTTTATTAAGAATGCGACAAATTAATAATTTTCAGTAATTCGTGGTTCTGTTTAATACATTTAACTATTCCTGTTTAGCATTTCTTGGGTACTAGATCACTACATAGTATAAAACAAAGTCGCTTCCTGCTGTCTGTCCCTATGTCCCTATGTATGCTTAGATCTTTAAAGCTACGCAATGGATTTTGATGCGTTTTTTTTAACAGATAGAGTGATTCAAGAGGAAGGTTTATATGCATAATTTATCCCGGAGAAATATAAAGCGGGACTTTTATCCCGGAAAAACTCATTCATTCAACTCATTCGCGGGCGAAGCCGCGAGCAGAAGTCTATTTGTTATACATTCTTTTATATAAAAGAAATGCTAATCACCATTTTTTCACTATTTTTTGCCCACGGCTCTGCTCGCCTTACTATTTTTTTCCGGGATAAAGTACATATAAACTTTTCTCTTGAATCACTCTATCTGATAAAAAAATCCGTTGAGTAGTTTTAAAGATCTAAGCATATATAGGGACATAGGGATAGACAGCGGGAAGCGACTTTGTTTTATAGTATGTTAAGATATATTTTTTCATTATTTGTATTTTTTGTTCAAATAACTATGTTCATTTTGGTCTTCACACTTACTAGGAGAACGTTTGATATTACACAAAATCAATATTAGTGCATCAGTTTTCAAATAATTATTACAAATAATTAGAATGAAAATGGAAATGTTATAATTTTTTTTATTCAATTTGCATTGATAAACATGTCTCAACATTTCCCCATATGCTTCACTTTGAGACCTGGGTGGTAAAGTTCTCCGCAGTGGAAGTTACACCAGCCGTCATATGTTAACCCATTACTGCCACAAATTAAAGGGGTGCCTGGGGGGCACATACAAAGCCATTCTGTGTTTTTAGAGCTATTTACCATAGCTATTGCCAAAAGTAAACCGGAAACAATAAAAAAAAGTAAAACGAAAATCTTCATAGCCAATTTCTCAATTTTTCCGGCCAGAAGCGGGATTCGAACCCGGGACCACAGTGCAGTAGTCGTACCGTGTAGGTAATAGAACTACACGAGGCTGTCAACTGTAACAATACTTGTAGGATGAATTGACAGGGAAATCAGGATGGATGAGGACACATTCAGCATTGAGCTAGTCTGATAAATTACTACAGGATAGAAAAGGTGTATGAGTTGTAAAGACACTCTTTTTGGACAGTGATATCATACTGAAATATAGACGTTATCATTAGGGTGAATTCGTGCTGTGATAAAAAATCGTGCGGTGTGGTTTTTTCCGAACCACAATCGTCGTTACCGGGTGTCCCGTCATAGTAAGCATAATATATGAACAAAATTCCTCTAATTTTTGGTCATAAATAAATCAGAACTAAAAACTGATATTAATGTATGACTTAGGTTTAATCCTGAAGAGACAATATAAATTTAAACCCTGTGTTTCTTTAGAAATAATGAATGAGGAATTATTGCCAATTTTTACGCTCATACTCGCGCTTTTTACCCCTGACGGCGTAGGCAGAGGCGCTACTAGTACAAATACTTTTCGCTGCGTCGTTTTCGTCACATTGTCCTAAGGGAAAGTAGAATTTGAGCGCATTATTTTAAAAAAGACTATGCACGACCATTATTTACCGAATACCGATACGCTAAATAGTTACGCAACTTTTCAGGAAGAACATCGTAAGCGACTTTTCGCATTTTTTATTAGAGCGACGTTTTTTAAGTAGATCTATAAAATATTTGTGGTCTCATATATCCAATATTTTTATAGGATGTTTATTTTTTATATCAAAGACTGCAAAATACACACACATACACACATACACTCACGCCTGTTATCCCCGAAGGGGTCGGCAGAGGCGCAACAAGTGCACCCACTTTTCGCCGTTATTCCGTCCCATGATGTGATAGGGGGCGAGCCTATCGCCATATCGGGCACAAATTCCAGACTCCGAGCTGATACTGAATAGAAAAACTCAATATCACTTTGCCCGACCCGGGAATCGATCCCGAGACCTCAGCATTGTAGTCGTACCTTAATACAACTACGCCACCGAGGCAGTAAAATATACCAGTAATATTTTAAATGTATATAGAAAAAGCTCTAGTAAATAGTGTGAGATGTCGCTTACGATATTTTTCTGAAACGACTCGATTTGTTTCGCGTCTAGCCCACAGAAGTGATTTTCGAACCGAAAATTTGAATAATCCCAGGTAATCACGATTGAAGACTTCAGTCTATAAAAGGATTAAAGCTATACCGGGTGGAAGGGAAACGCTCTCGGAAACGAATACAGGTGATAGTATTGGTGATTCCTGACGTGATGGCACTAAAAAAATCGCGATCGCATTGTTACAATTTTAGTAGGATTTTCTCAAATTTCTGTACAGCTTCACGTATGGATAGATAAATCAAACTATTATTCTGAAAAACATAGTAAAAAAGGTCAATATTTCAAAAAAATCGTAATGAAACACGTACATCAGCTGACGGGTTAACGACCGCGGGCCGGTCCCGGCGCAGCGCGACGGCCGCCCAGTTCTTTGTACGCTTTACATTGCGCGCGCACGAATTACGGAAATACTAAAATCGTAAGTATTATCGCTTAGCTTTGCAAATGAATATAGTTTTTCGTTAATGTTATGGTTCTTCTCTCTTACCGTTCCGGTATAGAGAGCGTTTCCCTTTCACCCGGTATATATGGCTGATGGGTATTTAATATTATTAGTGTTCATCTAGTGCTCGAAATTCGACCGTCGAATTCAATATATTTGGAACACGTAAATAATTACGATAATAATAACGACTGCCTCGGTGGCGTAGTTGTATTACAGTACGACTGCAAAGCTGAGGTCTCGGGTTCGATCCCCGGGTCGAGCAAAGTGATATTGAGTTTTTCTATTCAGTATCAGCCCGGAGTCTGGAATTTGTGCCCGATATGGCGATAGGCTCGCCCCCTATCACATCATGGGACGGAATGACGGCGAAAAGTGGGCGCACTAGTTGCGCCTCTGCCTACCCCTTCGGGGATAACAAGCGTGAGTGTATATGTATGATGTGTGTACGTAAATAATTATAGTTTTCTGCACTTCCCATATGAATTTATATTATGATGTAAATCTTAAACATGCATAAAAAGGACTTCAAAGTTTATTCTTTACGTATTATAAAGATATTTTAATAAGAAAATTACTTACACAGTAATATTTTCATGATTGAAATAAGTAGGTACGTGTGTTAATAATGCTTTGGTTACTAATATACGCTTACTAATAATGCTTTGGTTACTAATATACGCTTTTATACGCGCACTTATGAGTATTCAATGCTGATTTTAGAGATGGGAAAATGTTCAAACGACTTATATTGTGTGTGGGGTTTTCAATTGATATTTTCTCGAAAGTGAATAAGGATTTTTTCATGCACCCGTAAAAACTACGCCTATCCTTTCTGCTATATCAAATATTAAAAAGAAAAAGGATAAAAAGTACCCAATAGCACTCAGGAGTAATGTAGCTTCCCATTAGTGTAAGGCTTTCAAAATCGGTCCAGTAGTGTTTGAGTTTATCAATTACAAACAATCAAATCTTTCCTCTTTATAATATTATTAGTATAGATGTGTGGAAATGCATTTCGCGCCGATCCACATTGCAGTGGGATGGAAGTAAGGAATGTTCTAAGATAAACAAGATAAATAAGATCAAACCGATAACCCCGAAAGGTTGGTATGGAGTTTGTGCAGTTACTGTTCGATTATTTTTTCCTTTATATGACGCAAGATAGGCTTTCACAGTTTTTTTTTTTATATCAAATGCAAATTACAATTCCGGGAACTTTCTAATACATTTCTAGACGCGAAAAAAAAATATTTAATATTGTATGCAATGCAAAATAATAATCTGATTTAGTAATAGACATTAGAAAATTGCTAGGTTTTAAAAGTCAATAAAAATAATTATCTTAATTATAAAAAATACATACTTACCGTATATTTCACTGAAACATTACCAAATATAGCTTAGAAACATCGTGTACTTCGAAACATCGGTGGAAGGAAGTAGAAATCAACAGCGGTTGTTGACGCGACCTTGACAATGTCGACAGTTTGTTGCTCAAGCCGTCGCCACAATTGGTATATAAAATCATCGGCTCCGAGGAAATGACATTCACTACAACAACTAGCACAATCAACCATGAGAAGGTGCCTTCTGGTGGCTATTGGCCTCGTGGCCTTCGCGGCCGTAGTGTCAGCGAGAGAGATCCGCGAGAAACGGTCAGCTGATTTGGAAGCAGCAGCCTCCGGTCATAAATGGGACAAGGGTGGTGGTCACGAACACCATGGGCATCATCATCATGATCATGGCGACCATGGCCACAAGGAACACAAGGGGCACCATGGACACCATCACGGAAAGCACGGACATCATCACCATGATGGGCATAAGGGACATCATGGCGAGCACGGCGGCCACAAGAAACACCATCACCACGATGAAGGCTACCACCATCATCACCATCACGGCGACAAGGGAGACCACGGTCATGGTCACGATGAGCACGGACACTGGCACAAAGGCCATGACACCAAGGGACACCACGGAGTTGAGAAACACGACGAGTTTAAAAAGGATAAGCATTTCCACCATCATCATGGGGACAAGGGCTTCCATGAGCATCATGGTGGTCATCATGAAGAGGGTGGGTATAAGAAGGGTGGTCATCATCACCATGGACACAAGCACGGCGGACATCACGATCACCACCACGGCAAGAAGGGACACCATGAGCATGGAGGACACCATCACGACCACAAGGGACATCATGGCGAGGGCGGTCACCATGACCATTGGCATCATCATCATGGTCATGGCAAGAAGGGCGGTCATGAGGACCATAAGAGCTGGGGACACAAGAAGGGTCACTAAACTGGGTACTAGATTTAAACACTGTTCCTGACTGACTGACTGAATGACTGACAAAAAATAAACAATTGATGATAGAAACATGAAGTTTGGAAAATAATGTGTTCCATAGTGTGTACATCAATTTTCGGAACTCGACCAAAAGGGGATGAATTATTGTGTAGACTCATGAATGACTGTAAATAGAAATATGCAATTATGAAGACATGTACCTAACCTTAAAAGCTGTAAACATGGAATTGTTGCGAAATTCAAACATGTACGGGTTGAATAGGGGATAAAAGATATTATGGGAATTCATGAACCCAAAAGACACAAAATTCACAGCTCCTTAGAGGATTAGAATTTATAGAGGCAAAGCCATGGACATAGCTACAACGCTGTAAAAAAATCAACACAGTAGATATTCCGTGAGTTTGGAACATAATATATTATATGAAAATTTTAAAACATACATCTCTGGTGCCTTTGTTAATCTAAAGCTTTATGATCTATCATTTTATTACAGCCAAATGTCTTGGAGTTATTTGTTATTTGTTGAATTGTTATAGCCAAGTAATATGGTTAAGTTTTGTATTTTTATAAACGTTATTCGGTTAATTTTTAAGAACAGACGTGATTAATATCTGATCTCGGTCGGATATTTTAGGATAAAAAAGCATATAAAACAAAAAAGTAAATATAATATGATTTATTATAAAACATGTTTGTCTAATTTTTAAAACCCTCTTAAGTTAATGATCAAAGTTATTAGTAAAGTGTTTATGATAACGAAAAACATATTTAATGTTCAACATCTAAAAATTTAAAATTTGTATGGCCTAAAATATCTTGATATTCAACGCAACCCTAGCGAACATTTATTATAACAAGTATTACTAATCAATTTTATTCAATTGTAATATTAGGTTTGTAATTTGTGCTTAATAAATCACAAGCAAAGCAAATTGCTACGCGTAACGAAAATATATGTGATTATTTACGTTTTCAGCTTTCGCTTCGCTTAAATCGATTATGTTATAATTCCTATTGGAATAGCTACCTGCTATGCTTCATCCTTAGTATAATGCAAAGACGCTCGCGCCGCCTCTGTACGCGATAAACTCAAAAACTACTGAACGGATTTCAAAAACAAGCCTCAAATTCTAACCAAGATACTTTATACATATTTACGTAATACTCCTAAAAACTAGGCCTTTGTAATCAAAGTATATAATACCAGCCCTATATTATATACTGTCCCACTGCTGAGCACGGGCGTCCTCTACTATTGAGAGGGGTTAGGCCTTAGTCCACCACGCTGGCCTAGTGCGGGTTGGTAGACTTGACATACCTTCTAAATTTTAATAAAGAACTTCTTAGGTGTGCAGGTTTCCTCACGATGTTCCCCTTCACAGTTAAAGCGAACGATAATTGATAAACAATACACACGTAAATTTGATAAATCAGAGGTGTGTGCCTTGGGTTTTGAACCTCCGGTCATTGTCTCGGCAGACTGGTCCATTTCCAACTAGGCTATCGTCCACTTTTAGGCCTTTCCAACAAATCGTATAATTTAAAAGTCCTGCGATATTGAGAGTTATGTCATTTTATTTTGCTTACAAACTGCGCTTAAAATTAACGTCTTTAAAAGAGTTTGATATAAATGGAGGGGTCCAAAAAAATTTTTTTTATGGATCCAAGATTCACATTTTTGCCCCTTTTCTATCTATAAAGTGTGAGCCTGGTTAAATTTCGAGGACCAGCACCCATACAAAAATCGGACATCCCGTTTGGCATTTATTAAAACTCTGTGGAGGTTCTAGGCTACTTTTTATCCCGGGAAAATATATAGCGGGACTTTTATCCAGGAAAAACACGTGACTGAAGCTGCGAGCAAAAGCTTGTTTGACTATAAAATAAACTTACTTATAGTGAGTAAGTAAAAAGGTTAAGCCCATTTATAATCGTTTTTCTTAGGTCTGTTTTTGTGCTTGTTAAATTCTTTCAATTGGATTTTATCGCAATTTAACGGTGATGTGAGTGCATTAGCTTATATAACTAATCTGACTATGTATGCAAAAGACTTGAAAAAATATATATATAAAGACAAATGATGGACAAATGATGACAAAAAAGTAAGCCCGGAGTTTCTTTCTGCCTCTCTTCTTCGGGTAGTCATCGCTTAGGTAGCTAGTGAAAGGCTGGTAGGTTAGCTAGGCTAGGGCCTGTAGTGTCCTCACCGGTGAGGATAGCGACGCATTCCTCCCATTATCATTACTATTATTGTTATTTTTTTTTGTTAACAAAATTATGTCTTGTTTTATATTGCTTGTCTTGCCAGCCCGAGCTGGCTTCTTACTTTTTACATACATATTCACTCACGCCTGTTATCCCCGAAGGGGTAGGCAGAGGCGCAACTAGTGCACCCACTTTTCGCCGTTATTCCGTCCCATGATGTGATAGGGGGCGAGCCTATCGCCATATCGGGCACAAATTCCAGACTCCGAGCTGATACTGAATAGAAAAACTCAATATCACTTTGCCCGACCCGGGGATCGAACCCGAGACCTCAGCTTTGCAGTCGTACTGTAATACAACTACGCCACCGAGGCAGTCTTACTTACTTTTTATTTTTCTTACTTTTTATTTTTCATCATTTATTTTACTCCTAATAAAAATGTCTGTATTTATATAAGTGACTAATAATAAATAATTAAATGTGTCTCGACTTATCATAAGTGCAACTATGTTCGCCTACGTGATGAATAAAGTATTTTTTTTTGTTTTTATAATCATCATATAAAATTTATTTATAAGATAATGTACAAGACAAACAAGTAAAAAATTATGTTTTACGTATAATGTTGTCAGTTTGCCTCACTTTTGTATTTAGTCGGTTTACAAATAATTTGAAGGAACTTTTACCTTCTTCTTTCTTTTTTTTTGAAATATTATCTTTGAGTCTAATAAAAGGTCTTACCGACAACTTTGTTAAAACATTAATGTATTCTTTTTCTTTTCACCCCCAATTTCTCCTTCAACCCTTATCCGTTAACACCCCATTTAGCAATAAATAACTGTTTTAGGAAGGAGAAGAGTTTACAGTGGTGCCCAACACAGAGATAGTGGTTACGCGTACTGCGTTCAAGGATAATTCATCTTATTACACTTTGAATAATAAACGAGTGCAGTTCAAAGAAGTGGCCAAAATGTTGAGGTCGCATGGTATCGATTTGGACCATAACAGGTTCCTTATTTTGCAGGTACATAGTTAAAAACATGTATTTAATAAACGGTAATGATTATCGATTTTATACTTATAAGATTAATTTATTAAACATAATCTTGTATCAATAATTATAATTAGTAATATCAAAGTAAAGTTGAAATAAAAAGAACATAGGAAACTATTACAGGAGTCTATAGTACTTAGTTCAAGTATCAATGTTTGACTATGTAACTACGATGTAATGATTATCATGGTCAAAGAAGTTGCACTATAATCGCCAAAAACGCAAACGTTAGTAGAATATACATAAAAAAAATAATCTGGATAGATTATGAAGACATGAAAATATTGAATTTAAAATAATTTAGGTTTTAATAAACTATTTTATTATTTAGGGTGAAGTGGAACAAATTGCTATGATGAAGCCGAAGGCGCAAACAGAACATGAGTCCGGAATGTTGGAGTATTTAGAGGACATCATCGGCACTTCAAGATACAAGGTATGTAAAATGTAAGATTGACAGGTTATTTGATTTAAACTACGTTCATTTCGTAAACTGGTTTCAAAAAACGCTGAAAAATAACACATATTCCAAATGTGTGTATAACTTAATGTCCCAAAAAATATTTATGCTTTCAACTGTCGTAATAATTAAATAGTCACAAAAAATACCTTCATAATAGACACACCACTAATGAATAAACCAGGTAAATTCTAGATATTCTTGCACAAACTATTTTGTATACTAAAATAGCCTTATACTTGTTTAAAAACTGGCGTCATATTTTCTACGAATTTATCCTATCAATAAAAATATCTCAGATATTTTTTTTTACGTTAAAAAAAAAACATATTTTAATATTTTTCATGTCAAAATATATTATTAACAGGACCCCATAGAAAAGTTGTCGATAAAAGTGGAAGAATACACGGAGATGCGTAAAGAGAAGCTGAACAGAGTGCGTCTGGTCGAACAAGAGAAACAGAGATTGGAACAGCCAATGAGAGAGGCGGTAGAACAGATGAATCACACCAATGCTACTCTCAGAACTAGAAATATGCTTCTACAGAAGTATATGTACGTATCGAACATTACTTTAAGTGTGACCTAAGTTTTTGTTTCTATTCGTAAAGGAATCGAAGTCTGGAGGCCCCGTCGTGGGGGCACAGGGTCGTAGAGGCAGTGCGTCTTGTCTTTGCCGAATGGCTGGACAGGCGCCACGGAGCGGCAACATACCGCCTGACGCAGGTGCTCACCGGGCATGGCTGCTTCGGTGAGTTCCTGTTTCGGGTGGTAGGTATAGAGGAGTCGGCCGTGTGTCACTATTGTGATAACTGCCCAATGGACACGGCCCAACATACGTTGGAGTGTTGTCCAGCCTGGGATGAAGAACGCAGCGCTCTCAGAGCAGTCGTCGGAGAAGACCTCTCGCTGCCGGCCGTGGTCGCTTCCATGGTCGGCGGCCGGGAGGCCTGGCAGGCGGTGGCCCACTTCTGCGAGGCGGTCCTCTCGCGGAAGGAGAGTGCCGAGAGGGATCGCCAGCGCAGTGGTGATCCCTCCCGCCGCCAGACGAGACGTAGGAGGCGTCGGGTGGACGACTGACCGACGTCTCCCGCCCTGTGGATTGGGGGCGTTTGGAGAATTCCACCACGGTATCCCCTGCCTGTCGTAAAAGGCGACTAATAGGGGCCTCCGGGGGTCACTGCCGTCCACCTATTAGTCTAGCCAACTTCTGTGACCCCCGTGATGGACGGCAGCGTGTCTCACGCTGCCTCGGACGCCAAGGGCGTCCTTCGGTGTACGGAGGCTTCTGAGCCCCCGCAACAACAGGAGACGGACCGCAACAGCGGTACGCGCAGGGGCGGTTGCGGACGACAACTTAGACGTGAGTCGGAGGAAGCCCGCAGCCGTCCCTAATGCGCCGAAGATGGCCACCGCGGAGTTTTGGTTGGTATGCCTTGCGTTGTATATAGGTTAGGAACCCGGCCCGGCGGTCGCCCGACGTTTTCCATCCCTCCGGACGGCTCAACGTCGGGTCGTAAGGCACGGTGAACCCAACATAACCGCTCAGTCGTTCCCCTTGAACACTGGGCGGTAGTAATAAGTCACTTTCCCCGCGTCAACAAAAAAAAAAAAAGAAATCGAAGTGTTAATATATCCTTGGGCTTATTTTTCATCCCGTGATGTGATCTGAAAAAAAATCATGTTCAAAGTGTAAGTTACATACATACATACATACATACATACATACATACGTCTGAAGCTAATAAAAGCGGGGTTGATCCAAAATCGGTCCATTGGTTTGAGAGCTACGATGCCACAGACATACAGATACACTGATTCACACTCTAAACTTATAACACCCATTTTTTTTCGGATGTTAAAAAGTGAAGTGTTATTGACTCGAAAAAAGTGTTTTCTGAATGGAAAAACGCTTAGGCGCTTACAAAGGAAACATGTATCTATATTTAATAAAAGATTTTTTTTTCATTTATATTATCCATATTTTGTATATAAATTATTTTTAGTTACGAAACTAACAAAATAATCGAAGCCAAGGAGAAAGAGATGAATGAATTGAAAGAAACACTCGCAAAAATTGATGAAGTTTTGAACAAAATAAAGGAAGATTTGCACGAAAAAACTACAGTACTCAAGAATGGCACACAGTAAGTACTTATATGAAAAAAAATATTTTCAAACGCTTTTAGATGTTGCTAGCTAGGTGTATGTATTATTTCTTTGAACGCAGTCTAAAAAGAAGTATTTTTTAGGAAATATGACAAACTACAAAAACAGAAAGAGGAAGTGGCGGAGAAATTGCAGACTTGTAAGAAAAAATTGGTCACAATTCAGGCGGACACGACGCAGTCAAACAAGAAGAAGAAGAATCTGGAACAACTGATAGAACAGGAGAAAGGGAAGCTCATTGAACTGGAATTGGTAAGTGTAATATATTTGTTTCATTTTTATTCCGTAGTTTTCTTCTTAGTAACTATTCTATTTTTAACTGTCTTCATTGTTTATCTTGTTACACTTTAATGAATTGAGCATAAAACATAAATTACTTGAAATTGAATTTGAATTGTTATATTCTGTGATTTATTATATACCTAGATAGAGTGACGCGCTGCAATGAAACTAAAACAAACAGGCCAACTTTTCTTAAGCTAGTATGCGTGACAGCTGAGTCATACGCTATCGCTGCATCATTCGGCGTAACTTTGTGTCCTCGGATAATGATACCAGTTATAACGTGGTTTGTGTTATACGCTATCGCTACATCATTCTGCGTATCCTTATGTGCGCGCATAATGATACCAGTTATTACATGGTTTCTATTAAAACGGGGAGTAAATTATATCCATGAAAAACAATAATTCACTCGCTCATTTAGTGGGGAACAGTTCGCCTCTATTTGTTTCGACGCGTTTGAAACGTTCAGTGTCTATCTAGGTATATAATTAATTAATTAATCAAAGTTTATATTACCATAAAATATGGTTAACAATGCAGGAGTGATTAATGATTTACATTAAATGGTTCGGATTTATCTTGATGCACGGTGCAATATGTGACTAAACTTTGGATTTTGATTTATATATGGAATTTAGATACAACAGTATTCATCTACAACGTAAATTACAACCTAAGATACATCTTTAGCATACAAAAAGAGCCTCTAACTAAACGTATTAAAAATTGTACAATATGTTAGGTGCCAGAGAAAAATAAGCGCGAGATAGAAGATTGTGAGAAGCTATTAGTAAAGCATGAAGAAAGTAAGAAGAATTCTGAAGAAGAATTGCAGAATGTTGTGGCGGGAGTCAGGTTAGTGTTCAATAATTACCTAACAACTAATTCATGAGCTAAGTATTTGACTTTCTCTGTACAAACGAATAACCGCTACAGCCCAACCTTGGCAGGTGATTGGAAAGTTATGTCGAAGCGTTTTTATAAAATAATCGAATCGTAATTTACTTGAATAAATTTAAAATGACTAGTTTAAAAAGTTTTTCCGGGATAAAAAGTAGCCTATGTGTTAATCCAGGACATGATCTACCCATGTGCCATATTTCATCGAAATCCGTTCAGCAGTTTTTGCGTGAAAGAGTAACAAACATACATACATCCATACATTCTTATAAACTTTCGCGTTTATAATATTAGTAGGATAGTAGGCTATTTCTCCATGAATTACAATTTGCAACGTCGATACATCATCATCAGCTATTGTTTCATTGCAAGGAAAATACTTACATGCCGGTCTTCAGTATATATCTATAAAATTTTTTCCACATTAAACTTTTCCAGTACATGCATGTTTATCTCATAATCTTTTTCTGGGCCTGCCGTGAAGTCTCCGAATATTTCGATATATAATACCAGTCCTGTATTATACACTGTCCCACTGCTGGGCCCGGGCCTCCTCTACTACTGAGAGGGTTTAGGCCTTAGTCCACCACGCTGGCCTAGTGCGGGTTGGTAGACTTCACATACCTTCGAAATTGTTATACAGAACTTCTCAAGCATGCAAGTTTCCTTTGAATGTTTTCCTACAATTCACTACCCAATTTCTAATAGCGCTCGATTAGCCATTCACCAAGGAGTCCTGGCGCCATCACTAACGTATGGGATTGAGTCGTGGGTGTGGCAGAACAAGCATGAAAGTAAGATAAATGCAGTGGAGATGAGAGCTTTGAGAAGTATGTGTGGGCTGAAAGTAAGTGATAGAGTGAGGAATAGCGTGATAAAAGAAAAATGTGGATTGAAAGAAGATGTAGTGACTAAGATTGAGAAAGGAATGCTTCGGTGGTTTGGCCACATTGAAAGGATGGATGAAAGGAGAGTAACGAAAGAAATTTATGTCGCGAAGGTGAGTGGTAGTGTGGGACGGGGACGTCCTAGACGTACTTTCATGGACCGAATTGACGACCTCTTGAAGAAGGGTCAAATAAGGAGTTCTCGTAACCGACGAGCATGTATGAAGAGACTGATGACTGTGGAAGAAGCGAAAGAGGTATGCTTGGATCGTAGCACTTGGCGCTCCATAGTCTCTGCATACCCCAATGGGAGAAAGGCGTGAGTTTATGTATGTATGTATGTCACTACCCAATATTTCGATACTTGTTTTTTATTACATTGAATGACGAGATGAGCATGCCGTTCGCCTGATGGTAAGCGATACGACCACCCATAAACAGTAGAAACAGCATCCAGCACCTTGAGTTACAAAGTACTGTGTGGCATTCCACTGCGCTCGTCATCCTGAGACATAGATGTTAAGTCTCATTATGTCCAGTAGTCACACTGGCTACAATGTCCTTCAAACCGAAATACAACAGTGCATGCACACTGCTGCTTGACGATAGAAATAGACATTGCGGTGGTACCCACCCAGACGGACTCATACATATGAGAGGCCTACCACCAGTAATTGTGATGTTAGTGACGGTAGCTGACGGTTATGACGTTTCATTGGAAATATATTTTGTAAACTAATTTGTCAACAGAGCAAAAACTCAAGGACTACAGGAAACAAAAGACAAATTACAATCGAAACTGATGGAACTGAAAAAGATTGTGGACGAAACAAATAAAAATTACAAATTGTCTGAATCCGAGCTGAAGATCTATTTAAGTACTGAACAGAAGGAAGCTGAGAAATTGGAGAAACTAAAGGAGGCTTACGCGAAGGCCGTCAGTGATTTGGAAGAGAAGAAAATGTAAGTTAGATGAATACATAATCTATACGAATAAACAAAAGTAATAAAAGTAAAAAATATAATAAATCTTTAGCATTAGCTATTTACCATAAATGAGGCCTTGTTAATGTTGACTTATTTATACTTGATGATTTACCAAGCCACTAAAATGTGTCTTTGTCTATGTGAGATGGATATAAAAATATTTTCCTGGGAATAAAAATAAGCCTAAAGCACTCAGGAGTAATGTAGCTTCCTATTAGTGAAAGATTTTTCAAAATTGTTTCAGTACTTCTTGAGATTAGCGCGTTCAACCAAACACAAACAAACTCTTCAGATTTATAATATGAGTTTAGATAAGTGTAAATTCATCACCTTTTTTTTATCTAAAAGACTATTAATTGTAGCCTACAGCAGGAGCTAGTGGCCTCCGTTCCATCCAACGATAAATTGATGAACGAACTGCGGTCGCAATTACACGCCTTGAAGAAAGAAGAATCTAGCATATGCAACGAATCAAGGACTTTGAGGTAAATTTAATGTTCTAGATCATCTATTTGACTGCCTCGGTGGCGTAGTTGTATTATGGTATGACTGCAATGCGGGTTCGATCCCCGGGTCGGGCAGTGATATTGAGTTTTTCTATTCAGTATCAGCTCGAAGTCTGGAATTTGTGCCCGATATGGTGATAGGCTCGCCCCCTATCACATCATGGGACGGAATAATGGCGAAAAGTGGCTGCACAAGTTGCGCCTGTGCCTACCCCTACGGGGATAAAAAGCGTGAGTGTATATATACACTCACGCTTTTTATCCCCGTAGGGGTAGGCTAGGTATGTTGTAAGGAATTTGGGTGTTCTGGTTGACTCTAAGCTCAATTTTAAACTTCATTATGAAGCAGTTGCGTTGAAAGCCAGAAAAATGTTGGGTTTCATATATAGAATAACACGCCCATTCAAACAACCCTCAAGTTTGCTTGCTCTATACATATCCCTAGTACGAAGTATACTGGAGTATGGTAGTGTCATATGGTCACCTTATTATAAGGTCCACATAAATAAATTAGAGTCGGTCCAAAAACGTTTTGTCAAACAGTTGAGTGCAAGATTTGGTTTGAAGCTATTTAATTATCAGGATAGGTTGCATGAATTTAAACTAGATACACTACAGCGGAGACGAAAACTATACGATCTTATGACATTATATAAAATTGTAAATTCTAAATTGGACACCACATTGTTGGGTCAGGTGTCTTTCAGAGCCACTAGTAGATCAAACCGTAGACAACATTTGTTCTCAGTACCTGCAGCTACGATCAATGTAGCACATAACAGTCCGCTACATCGTATGTGTAATTGTTACAATGATCACTGCAAGGAGTTAGACATATTTCACCAGAGTATTTACCACTTTAAAACAAACGTTAAAAATTTTAAACTACTTTAAATGTTATTTCTTCCATGTAATATTTTTTTTAATTGATTAAAATTTAGTTATACTATTTGAATGTTGTGCACGGGTATTATCGGTGTACAAATTTAAACAATGTTTTCATGTATATTGTATATTAGATGATTAAGAATCTTTGTACATTGTTTCTGTGCCTAATAAATAAAAAATAAAATAAAATAAAAAATATGTATCTATTTGAACCGGAATACTGACACACATGACCTAGGGCTTCCCAAATTAAAATATAAGCATTCAGCTTAGCTAATTTTGATCTATTGCGAAAATTGCGAATTATATTTTTTTTTAATAGTTACATTACCAACTGAGGGAGCAGATTTTATCAAAATAAAATCATCGTACAGTAAATTCAGGTCCCATGTCTACTACTTGTATGATTTGTATGAATACGCACATGGAATTGTATTAACAATGTAAGAACTTGGACATATATTATAAAATAATAATACCAGCCCTGTATTATATACTGTCCCACTGCTGGGCACGGGCCTCCTCTACTACTGAGAGGGTTAAGGCCTTAGTCCACCACGCTGGCCTAGTGGTTGGTAGACTTCATATACTTTCGGAATTTTATAAAGAAACTTTCAGATATGCAGGTTTCCTCACGATGTTTTCCTTCACCGTTAAAGCAAGCGATAATTCACAAGGATGTGCACAACGAACGTGCACATCCCACATTATTTTTACATGTACTCCGTAAATCTCATTGCCTGTAATATAAAAATGTTTTTTTAAAATGTATTTTAGAGCTCAATTAGAAGAGTCTAGGCAAGCCATGAGTGCGAACAAATCCCGGGGCAGAGTGCTGGACGCTCTGATGAAAGAGAAGAGAAACGGCAAGATACCCGGCATATTTGGGAGATTGGTATGTAATCGTATTTACAGACTTAATAATGACGTTTATAGTGATGATGGATTTGACGGTATTGATGTAATTGATGGTAATGCTTCTATTGATCATAGTGATGTAATCTGACGTTTATAGTAATGATGGATTTGACTGTATTGATGTAATTGATGATAATGCTTCTATTGATCATAGTGACGTAATCGGTAATTGAGCATAATTTGTAAAATGCTGTTCTTGACGATAGTGAAATAAATGACGGTAACTCTATATTTATAGTAAATAGTAACATAACGATAATGACGCTGTCAACGATATTGATATATTTGACGTTATTGATGATTATGACGTTTGGCACGGATGATATATTTGACGTTATTGATGATTATGACGTTTGACACAGGGTGATCTCGGCGGCATAGACCGTAAGTACGACGTCGCCATATCGACATGTTGTGGCGCGTTGGACAATATCGTGGTGGATTCTGTGGACACTGCGCAGGCTTGTGTGGAGTTCCTGAAGAGGCATGACATCGGCCGCGCCACCTTCATAGCCCTGGACAAGCAGCAGCATCTGATACAGCATGTCAACAGAAAGGGCAGCTAGTGAGTTATTAATGTTGGTTTATGATAGTGACTGTTCGATTAAGTCTTCATTTAGCTTGTGTGTAAGGAAAAAATATAAGTCAGAAATACTTACTAATATTATAAATGCGAAAGTAACTCTGTCTGTCTGTCGCGCTTTCACGCCAAAACTACTGAACCGATTTAAATTAAATTTGGTACACAGTCTAGTGCCTGTGAAAGGACATAGGCTACTTTTTATCCTGGGAAAATGTAAAGCGAGACTTTTATCCGGAAAAACTTATTCACGCGGGCAAAAGCTAGTATTACTATATTTTATGAATTCTGAATCTAAATAACATAATTGAAATTTACTTATTTATGCAGTTTATGCAAAAGTACACTGACATTATAAGAGACTCCCCAATCAACCATTTTTCTTAGCATTTTTCATCAATAAACTTTTCTCTTATTTATCCTTTCGTTAGTATAGTAATTATAGTGTTTAGTATTTTATTTCTGTTCCTTCTTTTCAATTCACTGTCCTTTTTCTTTGTGTAATTCTTTTTTGTATTGTGTTACCTATATTGTAAATTTTTTATGTATTATTATTCTTTATTAAATAAATAAAAAATACGCGGAACCTAACATATCTTTCGAAATTGGTGTATTGCAGGCTCCTGCACTTCTTGCACTGGAAATAATGCGTGACACTTTTTTCTCAGTCCAGAAAACGCGCCCCGCCTCTTCGACCTCGTCAAAGTGAAGGACGAGCGAGTGTTGCCAGCGTTCTACTACGCGTTGAGGGACACGCTGGTCGCCAACGACCTGGAGCAGGCCACCAGGATCGCGTACGGTGCCACCAGGTATCGCGTGGTCACACTCAACGGTGACGTCATCGAGATTGCTGGTGAGTTTTTATATGGGCATGTCAAAGTACTGGTGGTTTACTGGTGGTAGGATTCTCATATGTAAGAGTCCGTCTGGGTGGGCACCACCGCAATGTCTATTTCTACTGCCAAGCAGCAGTGTGCGTGCACTGTTGTGTTTCGGTTTGAAGGACATTGTAGCCAGCGTAATTACTGGGCATTATGAAATTTAACATCTATCGCAGTACCCTATAATTAAAAGTTTTGGTTGCTACTGTTTATGGGTGGTCGTATCGCTTACCATCAGGCGAGCGGTATACTCGTCTCGTCATTCGGAAGCAATAAAAAAAAAGTGTGTGCGTGTAACCTTTACGCGCGATTAAAGTAAAACTTTGGCGTTGACGGCATATATCACTGAAATTATTAAATTTTAACTTGATTTTTTCTTTTCATATTATTTATTGATCAAAGAGTAACATGTTTCTGGGACTCCGCCATCTCATTTAATATTCACTATTTCATTTTATATTCCATTTAAAATTCATTAATGTCACCTTCAGATTTTATAAATATTTTCATTTGTTAACCGGTCAACAATCGCGAGGTTGACAGCTGAAATTTGTTTTTTTTTATTTTGTTTAGTAGAACCTTATGCGTAGGTAGGAACGACTAAATCCAAATTATTATTTTTGAATATAGAAAGCGTTACTTCCGTCAGAATTACTTCCGTCAGAAAAAATATCTGTGGGGTTAGAATGTGAAAAAAAAAACACGATGCGTCTCCGCTTCGTTTTATTGTGATTGGTTGAGAGACTGACGTATTGGTATTTTGATGTTTGTGATTGATCGAGAGACCGATACGTCAGTCACTCAACCAATCACAATAAAACGAAGCGGAGACGCATCGTGTTTTTTTTCACATCCTAAGCCCCCAGAGTTACTCCGTAATCGCGCCTAAAGAAGTTTTACTTCAAAAGTCATCTGCACCCAATGATGGAGTGGGCTTCAGATAGTTCCGACTGACGAGGGATGATTATCCCTGTTGACACAATTATGCCGGCTTGTTTGGATCGGATATATACGATTTGATTCCAGAACCCGATTCGCGTGGGCTAATATGGCCGGTTTGATAACTTGGGTAGGGAGGTCGTCATCCGGACGGTTAAGATAAAAGCAGCAGTGAATTCTGTATTATTATCTATTCTATATTTTCTTTATGTGTCTGAACTACTATATTAATTGAAATGTATACAGTCGCAAACACATGAATCCAATCCATTAGTACATGCTCGCAGTGCCTTCTATCACGTCCCTTCTGAAGTGCCTCTCTCTTTTTTGAAAATAAATTGTATGTTAGTGATATCCTATTATTGGCGTAGCAATTTTTGTTCTAGAGTTAAAATGGTTATGTATAGTAATTAAGCTGTTGGATGTCCGAATAAAATAAATAAATAAAAAAGATGTATTTTAATATGGTTATGGTAACATAAGTTTACGACGTAATAAAAATTATTTTGAATACGGCAGGAATTTACGGATACATTTTTGTTTGAAAATGTTCAAATTATGGGTGAGTGATGGATCCAGGATATTGCTTTTGTAAACGAGGAACACTTTAATTAAACATATATGATGTAAAAGTGTATAAAATAAACATCAACTGTATTCAAAGATTTTGTAAATAGTGTTTTTTAAATGTTCACACAGTGAAAATTTAAATTAAAAAAAAATTGTATAATCGTTCTAAGGATGTCACAATTATTCGTCGACTGTTTTTTTACATAATTATCACTACATAGTATAATACAAAGTCGCTCCCCGCTGTCTGTCCCTATGTATGCTTAGATCTTTAAAACTACGCAACGGATTTTGATGCGTTTTTTTTTAATAGATGGAGTGATTCAACGGGAAGGTTTTTAGGTACTTTTAGCCCGGAAAAACTTATTAACGCGGGCGAATCCGCGGGCAAAAGGCTAGTCATATATTAAAAAAAAACACGATATAATAGGATTGTGTGTGTGTGTGTGTAGGTACGATGTCAGGCGGCGGCCGCAGCACCCTGCGCGGGCGCATGTCCAGCGCCGCCAGCACGAGTGACGTCGACCCACAGCACCTGCGCGACAGCGAGAACAAGCTCGCTCACCTGGACACCAGGTAACCTATTTTTTTCTTTTTAATCGAAGGATCGACTGCCTCGGTGGCGTAGTTGTATTATGGTACGACTGCAATGCTGGGGTCTCGGGTTCGATCCCCGGGTCGGGCAAAGTGATATTGAGTTTTTCTATTCAGTATCAGCTCGGAGTCTGGAATTTGTGCCCGATATGGCGATAGGCTCGCCCCCTATCACTTCATGGGACGGAATAACGGCGAAAAGTGGGTGCACTAGTTGCTCCTCTGCCTACCCCTTCGGGGATAAAAGGCGTGTGTGTATGTATATGTTTGTTTTATCGAAGGCTCGACAATGTGGCTTCACTGCATCTGATGGTAAATGAAGTGAAGCCCAAAAATAATGTCGACCAGCAAGAGGTAAACATCCTTAAAGCAACAAATGTACTTAAACAAAAACAACCTTCAACCTTCTTTAATGTACATTAAATGTGTAGCTTTTTAACCGACTTCAAAACAAGAAGGTTCTGTATACGACTCGTATGTATGTAAGTTTTTACTGATGGTAGGTCTCTCGAGTACGAGGGGCCGTCAGGGTAAATACCATCGCAATATCTATTTCTACCGCCAAACAACAGTCTGAATTTACTGTTATGTTCCCGTTAAAGGACATTCTAGCCAGCGTTATTACTGGGCATTATAAGACTTAACATTTTTTCTTCTTTTCTTGTACTGGTGTATGCAAATAAATGGTTTTTATATTTGCATTTGTAAAATCTAATGTCACAAAGTGACGAGCGCAATGGAATACCACGAAGCACTTTGTAATTTATAGTTCTGGATGGTGTTAATACTGTTTATGGGTGGTCGTATCGCTTACCATCAAGCGAACGGCATGCTCGTCTCGTCATTCAGAACCAATAAAAAATAACTTTAAATTATCTTGAAGTATCCTCACTTACACCAGGTAATGTATTTCCTCATTCTATTGATATATGTCTCGATAGACAGACTTGTATCATTAGCTTCTATATTAAAAGTAAGATAGAAAACTCAAAGAATCATGGCAAGTTTTTACCTGAGTGTTTCAGTTAGCGTCTAGGATTAAGATATGTAAAAACAAATATAATTTAAATATGTAATATTTTCCACAGTTTTAGTTTTACTGTTAAAAGCCACAAAATTATGTTTATAATTAAAAGTAAATCAATTGTACTTCCGGTTTCGTTACTTCTGATCTGCGGGGCTATCGGCTAATTTTGACATTTCGAGTGAACAACGAAACATTGATGTCAACCGAACTTTGATGTCAACCGAAATTTTGTAGCCATTGGTATTGCGTATGATGTTATAGCTACAGTCAATACGAGTGCCTATCAAAGAACCAAATGACATCTCTACTTTTTTTATCGACGTTACGCGGCTAAGTTATACACACCAATTAGACGTACAGCCGTAATGGATGAATTGGTCTTTTTTATTTAGCGGTTTGACATTGTCAAAATCATTGCCTGACAGCGATGGAGGCATAACTTAAAAATATGTGAATTGAATTGAACGGTGCGTTTGAATCTTGAGAATAATATTATGGAATGTGGTGCGGAAATCATAACAATATGAGAATTGTTTGTGCTCGTGTGTGCAAGTATTTTTGGGTTAGATATAATTATACTGTGACATGTTTTTACGAAGAAACAAATCCCAAAGCCCATTTGGCCCCCAATCTAATAATTATACAAACTTGGGAATCGGACGCTTTTAAGCTTAATGCAGTAGCAGACAGTGTAAATCAATCAACGTAAGTATTAATATTATATTCATTATGTAATAAAATTAATTCTTGTAGGTAATAATATCGTATGCCGTATCGGCCTGCTAAGGGCGTGGGCGCTTAACCATTTTTTGTCTTTGCACTAAATAAACTATTCCACTTGAGTACCAAACCGAAGATCAACTCACTTATTTATTCTATGTGGTTGCAGCAGTATTCTCAACTAACCTAAACTAAAGGTTCTATTCAACATTCAGAGTATTGCTTTTGTTAGCTGTTTTCATTTTGAGTATGCTGTATCTGTTGTGTAGGAATGTGCCAAGTCACCTAGTTATAAACAACGCAAGACTTGTTTCTTAATACGATAAACATAACGGCATTGTGTAATGTACGAAAAATTCATGCATTTCTATAATTTTTAGTTTCTGAGCTGAAGAAATGGAGGAATGGATTTGAGGCGGCTCCGATATTGAGAAGCACATGCTTCTCGAAAAGGATTGCTGTAGACCTGTGTTTGTGGAAAAACCTATTACAATACATAATTGACAACAACTGTACACCTCAAGATGATGTAGATTGTCGTTCTACATGTTAGCTAGTACCCATATATAGAATTATACCTAATTATTGTGCCTTAATAAACCAATGTTGCATTTTTTTATTTCTCTACCCTCTTAATGTGATAATGAATACAAATTTGAATAGACTGTTTCTTTAATAAATATTATTAAATATGTTTTACCTACATCATTTAGGAACATACTCATTTTATTCAGAATCTCAGGAGATCTATTTCTATTAAATATATATATTTTAATCCTACATTAGGTACATGTTATAATATTAACATTATCAAACAATAAATACATTGTATTACAAGTTACAAGTATAATTTATAAACAATACATATTTCATGTCTAGTACTCTTATATTATTATAACATTATTTATATTTTATAATATCAAAGACATCTATCGACGAGCGAGACTCGTACATAATACAAAAAATCTACAAATTGAAATAAAATTATTTTATAGGTTTTATAGCGGTTTCTTAATTTAATTTTTTTTCTCCCGACGTATCGAAGATGGAAGACCTTATTACAGCCTTCATGGTCACTGTGCAAATTTTGGCGTCGAAGAAAATATAACTTAAAAAACCGCGATAAAATCCGCAAAATAGTTTTACTTCCAAGTTTAACATTCGCGTAAATAATATAAGAAATCATTAAATCAACAAATATTCGCGCTCACATATAAATAAAATAAAGCTTGCGATTATAATCATTACAAATTAAAAATCTTAAATTTCTAAACATTTCTATTTAGCTACTTTACTACGTTACTCGGCCGGGTAATAGTGTTAATCACTTTCCGAGGCAAAAACACTGCTATTGAATCGTGGCTTTCGAAAAATGTTGACAGATACGGTGTCTATCAATTTGATGTCAACTTTGCTTAGACAATACCAATAGCTACAATTTTCCATAGCAATCCACACTATCGATATCCACCGTGACGTCACCGGTGACCATCAAAGTTCATGAGCACCGCGAGTTGTCCACCGGTGTTAGCCAATACGAAATCGGTGATTTGACAGTTAATTGATGTACACTTCCACCGGTGCTTATCAGTTTTCGATGTCAACTGAGATACATAATAGCCCGGCTGTAGTGACATATAAAAAGTGTTGCCACATAAGAATAAAAGTGGCAGAACACGGTAGATATTACATTTTATTTTTATATCAAAGAAGTGATAATAATATGTAACGATTATTCTTGAATACTAATACTGTATTTAATATAAACACCGTATGGATTTTTTGCCATTCAGTGTTAAGTTGGCGTAAAAGATTGTTCCATTTCTCACGCTAGAAAGTAATTATAAAATAATAATAATAATAACAATTTACAAACAACATATACAGAAAAACTAGCCAAGTACACCGACTTGGCTATCGAACTTAAAACGCAGTGGCGAGTGGACGCTGTGCGTACGGTACCCATCATTATTTCATCTACAGGGGTTGTCCCTAAATCCATACACAACAGTCTCAAGACCTTACAAATCCATCCACTTACATACATTCTCATTCAGAAAGCTGTCATACTTAATACTTGCCGGCTTGTCCGGAAATTTTTATCTATCAACACCTAGTAAATATAAGCATATTACTCATTCACCCGTCATATCCGTTTTGGCCAAAAGCCCGCGGAATGACGTAATTTCGCCATTATATGGTAGAAAATATTTCAAATATAAATAATAATAATAATAATAATTCATTTATTTAAACTAATACGATTTTTTACAGTAATAAACTGATCTATGATAGCCACACTAGGCGCAGCCTGTATCGTGGCGACCATTACAAATATTGGTTATATCCGAGAGGACTGTACTGTTATTAAGACAATCATAATATTAAGATAAACTGTTACATTACAATCAGGTATAACAATTTTACATTACAACAATGGAATGTTACCAACTTAACAATATAGAACATAACTTAATTATTTTAATGACGCGTGTGTGTTTGTGTGTGTGTGTGTGTGTGTGTGTGTGTGTGTGTGTGTGTGTGTGTGTGTGTGTGTGTGTGTATGTGTGTGTGAGTGAGTGTGTGTGTGTGTGTGTGTATGTGTGCGTGAGGGGGTGGGGTGCATTATTGAAGTACTTTCAGCAAATTTTCTGAATCGTTATAACTTAAGTTTGAAATATATTCTTTAAGCTTAATTTTGGCCTGCCCAACCAAAAGAAGTAATAGCAACCCAGCCGAAGACAGTTTTATTTTATTTTAAGGTTTATTTACATCAGTGCCAGTGCTCTCGAACCAACCGATTTCTCGGTATTTCTACCGATTTTGGGCCAGTCCTACCGAAATACCGAAATGACATGATTTTTCAACTATTTTTTGAAAGCTAGAAGATTGTCCCGATTTTTATACCGATTTTCAGCGATTCGAAGATTAAAATCCCCTTTTTCTTTCATATTTTGCGATTACTTGGTTAAATAATATGTTGCTGTTTGGGGCGGCGGGGGACAGTATTTTTAAATGGGTGGCAAATTTTTTTTAAAATTTTTACATTCATTAGGGTGGGTGGGTGTATGCGTGACTCTCGTTTGTTAAAATTGCTTTCTTTTGGTACAATAATAGTCCCTAGACTTTAAAATTAAGAGGGTTTTCATTGAATATTGCTTGTTTTTTGCATATACCGATTTTTGCTCCAATATACCGATTTTTCTTGGCAACTCTACCGATTTTACATATTGTCGTCCGAGACCACTATAAATACAGCCTATATCTGCTATCATATCTCATTGACAGATAAGTGATAACCTTTAACTATGACTTTTGTTTTAATTTTCCCTGGATGCATAAAGCAGCAGACCGGGCTCTGTGGCGTATCTTGGGAGAGGCCTATGTCCAGCGGTGGACTGCAACAGGCTGATGATGATGAAAAGGTTCAAACCCATACAGCCAGCCATCTTATGTGATATTTTTGTTTCTTTTTTTTTACTATGTACTATGTCGTAGTAAAGCAGTGGCTACCTTAAGACTTTATCGAGCAGTTTTGGCGGCAACGAAAAAACACTTGATTGCCACAGTTAATTCAATGCATTTCATTTGAGCCCTTTAATAGAATTATATTGGATAATATACCTCCATAATTATGCAATATAACACTAAGTATCACCAAAATAATGAATTAAAACAAGAGCACCTCATGACACTTTAAAGTTCCCGCCAAAACTCTCTATGAAAATGTTAAATAACTCATAACTTTTTTTTGTGGCTTCCAAATAAAAAAAAAATCTTTTTGATTGGGTTCAGGATAAGTATATTCTATCGTTTTAACATTTTTTCATTCCAAGACGCGCCAAATTGATATCAGGTAAAACGTTGTATGGAACTCATTCTTTATCATTTTCATAGGTTGACAGAGATTCGAAGCGAAGAGTCCAGTCTAGAGGATTCTCTGGCGTCGCTCCAAAGGACGACCCACGAAGGCAAGACGAGACTGAACAAACTAGACGTCGAGTTAAAGAATTTGACGGAACAAGTGCCCGTTTTGAAGGTATTCAGTTGAAATGTTGGCAACATTTATTCATATAATACGTTAACTTACCAACAAATGGACGTGATTTTTTTATATGAAAAAATTTAATCCACCTCATCTGATGGTGAATGGAATGCCTTCTAGATGCAGTATTTACGAGACATGATTAACCTTAGCCATTTAACACCATAGGGTAGTTTACTTTTTAAAATACATTTATCGAAAATGTATGTCATGAAAAATTTAATGGAAAAAAGAATTATCAAGATCCATGCAATATAATAAGTTATAAAGCTTTGAAATTTGATGGAAGGGTTACTTGTCAAAGAACAGTAATAGCAAACTGTGACGTTACCAAGTGTTACCGGCCATAACGTTGCGTGCGTGGGAAAGAGAGCGCGATAACCCCACCACGCGCCTATTTATGCTCACAGCAATATTTAAAATATGAATAACTGCTTTATTATACAATTTACATGCTGTTTTCACAGCTTATTTCGTATTATTTTCTGTTCAAATAATGTACAAAACCAAACAAAGGGAACTACTACTAGGTAGATATTGTTTTAGGCCAGTCGTCTATTTGTTGGTTAGTCAATGATTTAAAATTAATAATATTAAAGAGATGTTGTTTATATTATTAATGTTGTTGTTTATTTTCCATGCTATATCTTTAGGTAATGATATGGGTAAATATGATTTTTAATAATTTATAAAAGAATATCTTTTTATTAAATTTAGGGTCGGTTTCACAGTTTGCTGATTACAACTCGTCACATAAATGTATATACAAAATACACTTCAATCTATGTTTCCAAATAAATGGTAATAAAATGAGTAAGTACTATTTACATAAACTTAATTTACTTGCAACCTATGAAACTGGCCCTAAAAGAACGGCCAAATTATATAAATATTACCTAAGAGTTTTTTTTTACATAGGCAATTTAAAAACATAATTACAGTTATTTTTAGGTCCATTTATCTAAGGCCATAACGGTCTTAGGCTGAGCGTAAAGTAAATGTAAGGCCCTTCACATACGAAGGCTATATGAGAGTCAGTGGTGTGGCGTGGGTCCTTGCGGTCCTAAAGCATTGACTCCTCAAGCCCCGCGACGGACACCGGTGTCCATATATATAGGGTTTTCCCATACATCTATAAATATGCCACGCTATGCCACTGTTAGAGCGTTATGTACGGGCACATATAAGTTGATTACCGAAAGCTGACGCGTACAAAACACTCGTCAATAACACATCAGGGGGCTTAGAATGTGAAAAAAAAAACAATGCGTCTCCGCTTTGTTTTATTGTGATTGGTTGAGAGACTGACGTATCGATCTCACGATCAATCACAAATATCAAAATACCGATACGTCAGTCTCTCAACCAATCACAATAAAACGAAGCGTAGACGCATCGTGTTTTTTTTTCCACATTCTAAGCCCCCAGTTTTCTTTTTCGCGGGGAAATAACGCGTTATCGCTACCACCACGTGGGGGGTCAGTGGAACGGTTATGTTGGTTTCATTTGTTACAAAATCTTTGATATTACAAGGTTCAAGGCCGGCATGGTTGGCGTTCACTTGGGAATGTCTACGTTCAGCAGTAGACGGCGAGAGGCTAATTGATTTATTGATTACAAGGTTCTATGTTATATTTTTGCGAAAAAATTGTACATTCAGTTTTTTCAGTAAAAAAATCCAACTATCCCAAAAGATAAATAAACGGGAATCCATGAACTTGTTTTTTAAAAAATTTACCAAAATGAAAATTCATAACGCGTACTTTACGATTCCATCACGATACTTATGGGACGTTACAGAGACTTCGTAATAAGAAAATATCGCTTAAAGGTTTTTAAAAGAAATTAATTGCAACAGCGATTATTTGTAGGGTCAAATAAAGCAACAAGAGGCAAGGGCTGCGTCGAGTAAAGTCGACCCGCGACAGAAGGCTAAGTTGGAAGAAATGTTGAAGGCGTCCGAGGAGAAATTGAACGAGGCCAAACATGACGCTGGGGAGGTATGAAAAAGGATTTTGTGTTGATATTATATGGTCTGAAAATATTTACGACCTTATTCATAAACACTTTATAAACACACACACACACACACACACTCACGCCTGTTATCCCCGAAGGGGTAGGCAGAGGCGCAACCAGTGCACCCACTTTTCGCCATTATTCCGTCCCATGATGTGATAGGGGGCGAGCCTATCGCCATATCGGGCACAAATTCCAGACTCCAAGCTGATATTGAATAGAAAAACTCAATATCACTGCCCGACCCGGGGATCGAACCCGAGACCTCAGCATTGTAGTCATACCATAATACAACTACGCCACCGAGGCAGTCTTACACTTACACTTTATAAACCTTTTTTTGTAATCGAATGTTTTGTTCCTTCGAAATAATTTTGAATTGAGTTTGAAGAAGAAGACAAAAGATTCTATGACTAAAAATTATATACACTGTTTATGAATAAAGTCGTTAGATTGTAACCAGCGAGATAGTACCATAATATTCATCACATACATCAATACACACACACACACACGCACACACACACACACAAACGAAATCCTATAGTGTACAGTGATATGTGGTGTAAGATGTAAGCGGAATCGCCGCTTAGTAATCTTTTCCAGTAAAAACTTTTTGATGAAGAATATTTGAACATATTTTTAAACATTATAATACTTACAGCTCAAATGCAAATCACAATCGATTAAGATAAAAAAAAACGCATGTGAAAGTAGCTTATGATCGCAATTTTCTGTCTGACTTTAGACTTAAGTATGACGAGACTTTGTAAACAAAACTTACGCTTACATATAAATAATATTGTAGGTAGAAAAAGAGGTGAGCGGAGTGGATGCCCAAATATCGGCCATAGCCGGCGATAAAGTGAAGGACTTGCAGAAGAAAGTCGACGAAATGGCCAAAAAGATCGACAAAGTGTCCACAGAGATCACCAAATTGAAAGTCGCTATCAACACCAGTGTGAGGTAAGGTAATGTTATTTTGAAAGTCAAACAGGCCGGCATAATTATGTCGACTGACGAGGAGTAACCATCTCTCAGTCGAAACTATCTGAACCGCTATCTGATTATAATCAAGTGCAGCAGGGACATTTTAGCTGTTCCCATATAAAGAAAGTCGATTTTGTCTAAACAAATTGACTAAAATAATATGAACACTAATGTATGCTAAGCGAATTACGAAATAAATAAATGTTAAAATATTGTTACAATATTCATATTAGAATACTTGAAAATGTCTGGTGTTAATTAGTGAACAAAGTTCAAAATAATAAAAAACGCGTATACAGAATAGGATAGTTGACTACTTTTTTTTAATTACAATTATGACAAATGTGCCATCCAAAATTTAATGGATTTTTTTGGCGCAATAGTAAATTATAAAGCATTGAAATTCTGTGAAAGGGGTCGCTGTCAAATAACAGCAATACTAGGCTGTGACATCACCAAGCGCTCTCGGCTATAACGCTGCCTGCGTGCGAAAGAGATAGCGCGATATCCCCGCCACGCCCCACTTTTGTTCAAAAATTGAATAACTGCTTTATTTTTCAATCGATTTTAATGCTGATTTCACAGAAGAATTTCTTTTTAGCATTATTTTCTGTTATATCTAAAAATATGTACAAAATCAAACATAGGAATTTACCCTATTATGCAACTTGAAGAATTGTAGTAATTTAATACGATAAAATAAAATTCAATCTATTAAAAAAACGGGAGAAATTAAAAATATTTTGAATCTATAATAGTATGTTAGGGAATCTTTGGTTAACAAGGAACAATTTGTAGATCAATAAAACTATTTTACAGAAACGCGAAAAAATCAAAAGACAAAATAAACCAAATGGAGTCGGATCTGAAAGAGACTGAGAAGAATTTGGAGAATTACAGCAATCAGAAGAAACAACTGACGTTGGACAGTGCTCAGCATCAGAAAGAATTGGAAGAGGTATGGAATTATAGTCTAGCTTGGCAAAGTAGGTCCGCCTGGAAATCTTTAGGGGAAGCCTATGTCCAGCAGTGGACTCCATATGGATGATGACGATGATGGCGCAGTAAGCTTACCCTGCGTTAAGGGAAGTGCAAATAAAACTTCGATCAAGTGATGTATCCCTTAGTAATTGATTTTTTTTTATTACATTGAATGACGAGACGAGCATGCCGTTCGCCTGATGGTAAGCGATACGACCACCCATAGACAGTAGCAACACCATACAGCACCTTGAGTTACAAAGTACTGTGTGGCATTCCACTTCGCTCGTCATCCTGAGACATAAGATGTTAAGTCTCATTATGTCCAGTAACACTGGCTACAATGTCCTTCAAACCGAAACACAACAGTGTATGCACACTGCCGCTTGGCGGCAGAAATAGACATTGCGTTGGTAGCCACCCAGACGGACCTACCGACAAGTTAAATAAGAAATAACTTCCTTTAAAAAGCTATTTTTATTATACTTTTTTTTATTTTACAGCTAGACGAACAAATCAGCGAGGGCGTTGGTGAATTTTCAGACTTGAAGAAAGAGATAGCGCAGTTACAAAGCAAAGAGAATAAGGTGAAAAGCGAACGCTTGGAAGCGAATAATGCAGTCACAAAGATGGAGAAATCCGTCGATGATTGCAGAAGCAAACCACCTAAGTGGGAGAGAGAGGTAATGAATTCAGATGTTTTTTGTTAAAAGTAAAATAATAAAAGATATTATTTTTTGGTGTTCATAATCGATATTTTGTAACTCATTTTACATGATAAATCGGCTTCAGACAATGCAAATGCATAGGTAATAATTGATAATTTGCGGAAATGTTTAAATGAATGGTAAACACTTTATACACACACACGATTCGATATTTCGGGTCATACATACATATACACTCACGCCTGTTATCCCCGAAGGGGTAGGCAGAGGCACAACTAGTGCACCCACTTTTCGACATTATTCCGTCCCATGATGTGATAGGGGGCGAGCCTATCGCCATATCGGGCACAAACGGTCAATTCGGGTCATACGTCCTGTAATTAATCATTCAGATAACATTTTTTTATTTAGTGGATGTTGCATTCTTTGGTATAGTAAAAAAAATTACAGAATCTAAATGTTTCAACAATAAAAAATGATTCATTTGAATAAATCTAAAGAAATAAACACATATACACCCCAAATATATTTGTCACAGTTACAAACCCTGAAACTAGAAGACCCGGGCTTGGAAGGTATTCCTGGTATCGAGAGACCGGCGCCTCTGGACACTCACACGCCTGAGGAGTTGGAGGAGGCGTCCGTTGAAGACCTGAGGAATAAGCTGGCCGCACAAAAAGCACGCCTCGGCGAGGCCAAGCCTAACATACAGGCTATACAGGTGAGGATTTACTACTTAAGGTAATAGAAAAAAGATTGAAAAGTAATATCCAATCCATCATAAAAAAAAAGTCCAATTGAGATTGATCCTTACTACACTAAACTTAGCATTGATAATACAAAACTTTTTTAACCACTTACGTGGTATTGCACTATTCCCGACGATATTTTATTTACTGACATGACAAAGTGACCCCTTTGCATCTCATGCGAAATGGAGTTCAAAAAGTGTCGGCTGACGTAAGATGATTAACGCTCGTCAGTCGACACAGTTATGCCGGGGGCTTAAAATGAAAAAAAAAAAAAAAAACAAGTCGTCTCCCTTCGTTTTATTGTGATTGGTTGAGAGACTGACGTATCGGTATTTTGATGTTTGTGATTACGTCAGTCTCTCAACCAATCGCAATTAAACGAAGCGGAGACGCATTGTGTTTTTTTTTTCACAATCTAAGCCCACCGGCCTGTTTGAAAACGTATGTAAAGGCTGATCACGAAATGCGACTCACGTGGGTTCTATGGCGGGCTTTACACCTTGTGTACAGTGGTTGCTATCCATACATACATACACACTGAATGACTGCCTCGGTGGCGTAGTCGTATTGCGTACGGTTTACGAGTACGATTTGCGCGCTGAGGTCCTGGGTTCGATTCCCGGGTCGAGCCAAAAAATATTGTGACTGGGTTTTTCCATCTTAAAAATTACTCAGTCGCAGCTCGGAGTCAGGAAGTTGGCGGTGTGATACACCCGTGCCTCGGAAAGCATGTAAAGCCGTAGGTCCTGCGCCTGATCTCTCTCCGGTCATGTCGGATTGCCGTCTCACCGGACTATGAGAGTGAAGGAATAGCGAGTGCACCTGTGTATTGCGCACACGCTTGTGCACTATAATATCTCCTGCGTACCTGGCTGATCTCCGTTGAGATTGGCCGCCGTGGCCGAAACTGGCTAGGAGGATTTAATTTCACATACACAGGGTTGCGAGCGCCTTCTGCACTCACCCAAAAGACCGGTGTTCTCTAATAAGCCGACCCTCGTCAGGCTAGAAAGAGTTTAGTCAGGGACACAAAAAAAAAAAACGCCTTTTATCCCCGAAGGGGTAGGCAGAGGCGCAACTAATGTACACACTTTTAGTCGTGCGTATTCCGTCCCATGATGTGATGGGGGCGAGCCTATTTCTATATCGGGCACAAATTCCAGACTCCGGGCTGATACTGAATTAAAAACCCAATATCACTGACCGACCCGGGGATCGGACCCGAGACCTCAGCATTGCAGTCGTACCATAATACAACTACGTCACTGAGGCAGATCGCTATCCAATTGGATATCTCTGCGTGCTATCCTATATCTATCACTTCTATTTACTACCTTGTGTATCAATGGCGGCCGGTTCCGAAATCTTTTTCTCAAATTGGTACATAAATACTAAGGTAATAAGAAAAGCTTGTATTTCTGACGCTTCGTGGTCTTATTTTGTAGGATTATAAAACGAAAGAGGAGCTATATCTGAAGCGAGCGGCCGAGTTGGACGAGATAACGACCAAAAGGAACGATATGAGGGCACTCTACGACCAGCTTAGGAAGAAACGCACCACCGACTTCTTATGCGGTTAGCTATATTGTATCTTATTGTTTTTTTTTTATCAAGGCTCGACAAAGTGGCTTCACTGTATCTGATGGTAAATGTAGTGAAGCCCAAAAAATAATGTCGACCGGCAAAGATAAACATCCGTGGTTGGTTGGCACAGTTATGCCGGCCTGCTTAATTGCTTCTTCGCTTAATTGTTTGTATTTAACCGGAGCTTCGGCTTTGATTTCAGCCACCTTCGGCCTTCAGCAAGTATTGTTTAATGCCCTTAAAGGCCGAAGGTTTCTAGCAAGCGCTGAAATCGATCGAAATAAATAAATAATAATTCACATTGTCATTATTTTCGACAAATTTAAAGGCAATATTAATCGTCTCTAGATCAACTTTCGTCAACTTAAATCTTGAATTTGGACTTTAAAAATAATTTACTCTGTTGTAGCTTTTATTTGCCCATCTTGAAATCAATTTCCTTTATTTTTTAAGCCTTAGGTTTCGGCTGAAGGTAACTACTTCGGCTTAGCTCAGAAATCGAACTTCTCTTGTGCACCAGTTAGTGTATGGAAATTAATAAATTTAACTGTATCTGGTATTTCGAACTACAGTTTTTTCGAAAGCTTTAATATTATAATAATTAGGGTTATTTTTATGTGTTGAGTAGACTATAAAAAGCGTTTTAATTTTTGTCGGTTTTTTCATCCTTTTGGCTAAACCGATTTTGATGGTTAATTTTAGGCACTAGAGGAATTACATCCGTTTCGGAAAAAAAAAAAAAATGGTTTGTACACTAAATGTATCATCGCAATTTAGGGCAAAGTATTAATTTATAAATGGTTTAACGGGTGAACTATAACATTTCAGGTTTTAACACAATAACGGCTAAGCTGAAAGAGATGTATCAAATGATAACATTAGGAGGCGACGCGGAGTTAGAACTGGTCGACTCTTTGGATCCTTTCAGTGAAGGAATTATATTCAGGTATGTAATGGTATTATGTATCCACGATAAATAAGTTTTTATTTCGAATGCACGTAGTTAGCATTATTATGTTTTTGTTTGAAGTTGTCGTCAATGTATTTTTTATTGACACATCTGAGCTATTATGTTAATACTAATGGGCAGTTGTGGCGCCTACCATTAGGAATTTGTATTAATATTTATTTTTCACTGCCTCGGTGGCGTAGTTGTATTATGGTACGGCTGCAATGCTGAAGTCTCGGGTTCGATCCCTGGGTCGGGCAAAGTGATATTGAGTTTTTCTATTCAGTATCAGCCCGAAGTCTGGAATTTGTGCCCGATATGGCGATAGGCTCGCCCTATCACATCATGGGACGGAATAACGGCGAAAAGTGGGTGCACTAGTTGCGCCTCTGCCTACCCCTTCGGGGATAAAAGCCTTGAGTATGCGTACAAATCAACATGAAAAATGTGAATAGAATAAAAATACATATAGGTATACTTTCAGCATTATAAGAGATATGTTTACCCTCGTTGTTTATTGCATATTCGAAGACCATCGTACACAATGACTCACAAATATATTTTTTTTCAGTGTTCGACCGCCCAACAAATCTTGGAAGAACATATCGAATTTATCCGGAGGCGAGAAGACTTTATCGTCGTTGGCGTTAGTGTTCGCGCTACACTACTACAAGCCGACGCCGCTGTACGTCATGGACGAGATAGACGCCGCGCTCGACTTCAAGAACGTGTCGATCGTCGCTAATTATATCAAGGTAATTTTATATTATGATTTTTTATACATGTTAATGGCCATGTAAAAAAACAGAAACAAAACAAAACAAACAAAAGAAACAGGAGGTCGTGGGTTCGAGTCCCGCCTTCGACTGTTTCTTTTTCAAGATTCCACAACAATATAAAATCATTATCCAGGCACTACATGGCCATTAACATGTATAAAAAATCATAATATAAAATTAGAAAAAAGTTTAGCGACTCGTTTCGGTTACTTACTCCTGTAAAGGAGTAATGCTGAGTTAGTAATTGTAATAATGGTTAACAGATGTCGCTGGTCATCTTCTTTAAGAGAATTAAATAGGCATCTTGAAATTGGCAATCTAAGGCGGGGTCGAGGTGGCTCAATTGGAAGAGCACCGGCACGGTACGCCGGAGGTCGTGGGTTCGAGTCCCGCCTTCGACTGTTTCTTTTTCAAGATTCCACAAAAATATAAAATCATTATATCAAGGTATTTAAAATTTTTGGTTCTAGACAATTTCAATATTAATTAAACCAGCCCTGTATTTAATGCCCACTGATGCCCGGGCCTCCTCTACTACTAAGACGGTTTAGGCCTTAGTCCACCACGCTGGCCTAGTAGATGTCATGTGCCTTCAAAAGTATGTAGGTTTCTTGGGTATGTAGATTTCGTCACATATTTTGGTTACCGTTAAAGCTGATTTACAAAAATTCTGTGTAATCTTGCAGGTAACCATTTTTCAATAGGCTAGTTGAATTATTTTTTTTTAAACATTTAATTTACCAAAACTGTATGCCATCCAAAATCTAATGGAAAAATAATTTTCAAAATTAGCCCAACAATAAGTAACTTATAAAGCTTTAATATTTGGTGGAAGGGGTAATTGTCAAATAACAGTAATATCAGATTGTGACGTCACCGGGTTTCACCGGCCATAACGCTGCCTGCGTGCGAAAGAGATAGCGCGATATCCTCACCACGCCCCCACTTTTAATCACAGCAATTTTCAAATCTGGATACATGCTTTATTTTTCAACCACTTTTGATACTGATTTCACAGAAGAATTTCTTTTTCGTATTATTTTCTGTTGCATATAAAATAATTTACAAAATCAAACATAGGAAACTACCCTATTGTCAATACAATGGTTACAAGTCAATTTTGAGTCAATTTATCCTATATAATATAAAATTCGTACATATTAATTCCAGGAACGCACGAAAAACGCACAATTCATAATAATATCGCTGCGGTACAACATGTTTGAGATGTCGAATCGACTCGTGGGCATTTACAAGACGGAAGACTGCACGAAATCGGTGACGATTGAGAACAAGATTCCGGAACCGGCTGCCATTGATACGCAAGGATAGGCAGATTTGCTGATGGGACACTTGTACCCTGAATAGCGACGTAAGGTGGTAGGTCTCTCATATGTAAGAGTCCGTCTGGGTGGGTCCCACCGCAACGTCTATTACTACCGCCAAGCAGCAGTGTGCATGCACTGTTGTGTTTCGGTTTGAAGGGCATTGTAGCCAGTGCAACTACTGGACATAATGAGACTTAACATCTTATGATTCAGGATGACGAGCGCAGTGGAATGCCACACAGTACTTTGTAACTCAAGGTGCTGGGTGGTGTTGCTACTTGCTTATGGTTGGTCGTATCGCTTACCATCAGGCGAACGGCTTGCTCGTCTCGGCATTCAATGCCATAAAAAATCCTTAGTGACCCGCGTGAATCGCGTTCTGGGTTTGCCTGCGTATACAGGGTGGAATTTGAGTCACTGCTTTCCCGAAACATACCTAGTCAGTTAATGACAGACAACAATTCTATAGCATTTAGAAAGTAAAAAAAAAATCAGCTAAGACTTTTTTATGGTTTGAAATTTGATTCATGTCGCCATTTACTTTTTATTTGTTTGCATTGTAGATTTATTGTTTATCATTGACTGAGTACATACGTATCAGAAAACAGTAAATTATAATCCACTTTGTTCGAACAGGCCGATATAAATTTGTCCACTGTCAAGGGGTTACCTCTTAACAGTCAACGTTATCTAGGCCCTACTACTACGGCTCTCAGTGCAGTGAGGTAACTTTACCGAGCTTATACTAAAAAAGTCGATATACTCAGGTTGTTGACGCCCTGGGGGCTTAGAATGTGAAAAAAAAAACACGATGCGTCTCCGCTTCGTTTTATTGCGATTGGTTGAGAGACTGACGTATCGGTCTCTCGATCAATCACAAACATCAAAATACCGATACGTCAGTCTCTCAACCAATCACAATAAAACGAAGCGGAGACGCATCGTGTTTTTTTTTCACAATCTAAGCCCCCAGGATCTAGTGGTAATAAAATGAGTACTATTTACATAAGAGGCCAGATTCACCGGTTCCTTCCAGATAACTGTCTGACATATAACTCCAACTAGTAACACATTATGGGCCGATTTCTCCGCTTGCTGATACACTATTAGTCACATAAATGTACAAGCCGACCAAACACAAGTCACTAATCTAAGAGCATAGATGAGAATGACATGTATTTGGTCTTTTCTGCCAGATATTTCTGTTCGAGACCTGTGAAATCAAGTTTGTAGTTTATGGGCCGGATACGTTCTAGAAGGGTCTATCAGGGAATTTATCAGCATGTGAGAAAATCGGCTCAGCTGTTTATTATAATTGTCAAATAAATTTCAGTTGAAAGGAGATGTCCGCTTTTTGTATGGGTGTTGGACCTCAAAATCTAAACAGGCTCAAACTTTAGGGTTATTAAAGGGGCAACATATGGAACTTGATCCATTAAAATAATATTTTTAGCCCCTCCATTCATAACCAACTTTTTTGATAACATTCATATTAAGTGTAGTTTTCAAGCCAAACAAAATTACATGCATCTCAAAATCGGAGGTCTTTAAAATTAAACGATTTATTGCAAAAGGCTAGTTTTCAGGAGTTCTATCCAAATATATGTAAACTGTCTTGTTTAGATTTTCAGGTCCATTTTTAGACATATCCTTTGTGAATCGACCCTAATTCTAGTTAGGCGAAGAGAGTGGTTGTTATACTTTATTGGGAACACTCGTTAAAAGTATCCACACGCATACTTAGGGCAACAGTGTTAATTCTGTTTGTTAAGAACTTAAAATGTTACTTTTTTTACAAGCTTTTATTTAACTTGCAATGTATGTATGTTTGGATGGAATCTTGCATGTCAATTTAGAAGCAGTTATCCTCAATGGATTGTGTTGAAATTTTGCATACAGGTTTAGTTTGAGTGACAATGCATTTTAATAGCTAAGTTTGTAAATTACCTTAAAATAAAAGATATTATTTTAAATGTTTTTTTTTTCGGGCTGACGGCCAAAAATGTCCACTCTTTGTACCCATATAACACCCATGTTGGGCCTCAAAATATACCCAGGCTCAAATTTTAGGGATATTAAAGGGGCATAATACTGATCTGGGATCCATAAAAAAAAATTTTTAGACCCCTTCATTCATAACTAACTTTTTTAAAACATTCATATTGACTGCCTCGGTGGCGTAGTTGTATTACAGTACGACTGCAAAGCTAAGGTCTCGGGTTCGTTCCCCGGGTCGGGCAAAGTGATATTCAGTTTTTCTATTCAGTATCAGCTCGGAGTCTGGAATTTGTGCCTGATATGGCGATAGGCTCGCCCCCTATCACATCATGGGACGGAATAATGGCGAAAAGTGGGTGCACTAGTTGCGCCTCTGGCCTACCCCTTCGGGGATAACAGGCGTGAGTGTATATGTATGTACTTTATTGAGCGTAGTTTTTAAACAAAATAAATTACATATATCTCAAAATCAGAGGACTTTCAAATCATACGATTTATTCCAAAGGCCTAGTTTTTGGGAGTACTATTCAAATACATATAAAGTATTTTGGTTAGGATTTTAAGGTACTTTCTTCCCTAATTTAAACCCAAATCGGGCACAAGTTCCAGACTCCGGGCTGTTGACACTGAGCATAACTCAATATCACTGGGCGACCCAGGACTAAAACCAGAGAATTCATCGCAGTAGTCATACCACAGGTAGTATTGCAATTCAACTACGCCACCGAGACACTCAAATAACAAGAAACAGTAATATAACTGGTGGTAGGTCTCTCACATGTAAGTGTCCGTCTGGGTGGGTACCACCGCAATGTCTATTTCTACAGCCAAGCAGCAGTGTGCATGCACTGTTGTTTCGGTTTGAAGGGCATTGTAGCCAGTGTAACTACTGCACATAATCAGACTTAACATCTTATGTCTCAGGATGACGAGCGCAGTGTAATGCCACACAGTACTTTGTAACTCAAGGTACTGGATGGTGTTTCTACTGTTTATGGGTGGCCGTATCGCTCATCAGGCGAACGGCTTATTCGTCTCGTCATTCAATGCCATAAAAAAAACATGTAATTTTTTTTGTAGGGATATAAATAAACACACATTACATTAACAATCTTATATTTATTTAATGAAAATAAATAAAAAAGCGATTCTATCGCCCATAACAGTCTCAACTTTCCGTCCATACAATAAATTACATTTATATTTGACGCCGCGAGAACCAGAGTAGCCAAGTTACAATATGGCATTCTACTTATATTGATATAAGATTTATGATGGGACGTTAGACCATCTAGAACGGACGTGCCACGTGCCTACTAACGCGAGTAAAAAAATATTTCTGTCACTACAGTACCCCTGGCAGGAATTTACGCTTATCGTATTCTTTTTCTTTATGGCTTCCACCGATTGTTTATCAGTGATTTCGCCGATGTCGAGTAATTATAGCAGATAGCTTTTGCCCGCGGCTCCGTCCGTTTGAATGAGTCTTTCCGGGATAAAAGTCCCGTTTTAAATTTTCCCGGGATGAAAAGTAGCCTATGTGTTAATCCAGGATATGATCTATCCGTGTGCCAAATTTCATCGAAAGCCGTTCAGTAGTTTTTGTGTGAAAGAGGAACAAACATCCATACATTATTACAAACTTTCGCCTTTATAATATTAGTAGGATGTAACATAAAATTATACGAAAAATTCTTCTGTGAAATCAGCATCAAAATTGGTTAAAACATAAATCAGTTATTCATATTTGAAATATTGTCGTGAGCAAGAGTGGGGGCGTAGTGGGGATATCGCGTCATCTCTTTCGCACGCACGCAGCGTTATGGCTGGCGACACTCGGTTACGTCTCATTCTGCTGTTTCCGTTATTTGACAGATACCCCTTCCACCAAACTTCAAATCTCTTTAACTTACTAATTATTGCGTCAATTTAAAAAAAAAATTCCGAAGATTTTGGATGGCATATATTTTTGATAAATAAAAAAAAAGTAGTTAATTACCCTATTCCTGTACATAAGTTACCGTTACAAATGTTACATGTTTATTATTTGAAGTTTACACGCACGCATGTTCATGTTATCATATTATAGTTCCAAATACGCTCACCGGGGCGCTGTTCAAAATTCCATACAAAAATTTACTTAAACGAAACCATTACGTTTACTATACGATAGCGCGTAAATTCGTGCTCGGGGTACTGATGCCTTTCAGCAATCTTTAATACTAATAGAAAACGGAATAAATTATGGGAATGACATATCCTATTGATAAATCTATAATTAGGATAATTATTTTATTTTCACATAATATTAGCATTAACAATTGGAGAAAGTTTTTTTGTCTATGGCCCTAGAAATGTAACCAGCCCTGTATTATATACCGCCCACTGCTGAGCATGGGCCGCCTCTATAACTGAGAGGGTTGGCAGATTTCACATACCCTCGAAATTCTTATAGAGAATTCTCAGATATGTATGTTTTCTCACGATGTTTTCCTTCACAGTCACAGTGAACGATAATTAATAAACAATACACACGTAACTTCGAAAAGTCAGAGGTGTGTGCCTTGGGTTTGAACCTCTGGAGATTGTCTTGGTCCGCATTGCCAACTATCGTCCACATCGTCCATTAATGATGTAGGCCTGCATTTTAAATGACGTCATATTACAAACAGGCTACTTTGATTGTCGCGTCTTCATATTAACTTTAAACAGTGCAATATCAGAATAACTGAACAGGATAAAAGTATTTTAAGTATGAATGGTTCTTTTATAGTTAATTTAATATTATTGAGCTAACACAGTAGCCCGTGTGCCAATGCCTTAAGATTTATTTTCAATTGAATTTCTTCATTACTTGCGATTTATCATTTAAGGTGCTATTTCGTACACTGCTTTTGCTATCACAACAAAAATGTAGAGATATTATATGGATTATTAGTTTCGAGCACAGTATATCCACGACACAATTATCTCGCGGCTGTTTTTTACGGTCGCAATTTTTAACAGACTTCATAAATTTACAGCATTGTACGAAATAACCCCTTTAACATCATATTGTCTCTAATTTATATAATTTACACTATAGTTTGCATACGTTTATCCCCATTTTTAATGATAAAAATAAACATGCTATACATTTTATTATGAGTGGAATGGTACATTGAAAATACCATTCAGACGAACTATTTTTTTTTCTAACACCACTATCCAACATATATTATGTAGCACTAACTATATATTAACATATATCAGTGTTCTATATAAGGATCAATAAAGTTTCATTAAAATGTAAACAAATTATGGGTTGGAAGCATTTCAATTTTAGTGGGAGTGTAAAATAGGTTAGTAACCAATGAATATTTAAATATTTTGAATCGTTTTGATGTGAAAAACACACGGTATTTGCTACCATATAATGTGAAGGAATTAAGCTCGTCAAGTAGGAGATACAGCTAAGTTTAAGCAATTGCATCTCTAAGTACCCCAAAAAATTTGAGCTTATTTGAAATACTAAGGCGACTATTTGGAGAATTCAAAGAATTGTATTTAGATAATGGAATGTGCCGTTTAGTCTATGAAACATTTGTTTACATTTTATTCAAAGTTTATCGAACCAGACTATAATAAAATATATTTCAATAGAATTGCAGACAGACATACTTTACTCGGTATTCACGATGACTTTAATAACATTTTTTCTTATTCCCTTTGCATTTCCATAAAGCTAAGGTATAAAAAAGAACGCTATTATACGCTGTCTGCAAAATCTATAATGATTTAAATAGCTGCATAGCTCTTATATTAATTCCATTTATACACATAACGTAGATATATTTCTTCTAGTACAAAGTTTTAAATTTATCCAGATGGGGATGTGTAAATCAATTTTTGTGCGGAAATAACGTCAAGATGTCTATAAAAAATTCAAGGAAGAAAAAAGCAGTATGTATACAATCATTACTGCACGGCAACTGATGGTAAGCGAGGTACAGAGGAGTGTTTGTTACCCCAGTGGACACAATAGGGTACGAGACTATCCCGCCCTCACACCCACCACTGCAACTCCTGTAAGCCAGGATCAGCAGTGGCACGCATTTTTATGACACCGAGCGGTGAAGCTCGGCGAGTCTCAGGGAACACTAATTAGTCTTAACCCGCAACGAAGTTAATCAAACAGAAGAATAGGGAGGAGTTAGAAATATATTTTCCACACAATAGGGTAGTTTCCTATGTTTGATTTGTACATTATTTTAGATGTAACAGAAAATAATACGAAAAAGAAATTCTTCTGTGAAATCAGCATTAAAATCGATTGAAAAATAAAGCATTTATTCGACTTTAAAATATTCTTGTGAGCAAAAGTGGGGCGTGGCGGGGATATCGCGCTATCTCTTTCGCACGCACGCAACGTTATGGCCGACGGCGCTTGGTGACGTCACAGCCAAGTATGTCTGTTATTTGACAGCTACCCCTTCCACCAAATTTCAAAGCTTTATAACTAACTATTGCGCCCGTTTTGAAAATTCTTTTTCCCATAGTTTTTGGATAGCATATATTCTTCATAATTGTATTAAAAAAACTGAAATAGACTGCCTCGGTGGCGTAGTTGTATTACAGTATGACTGCAAAGCTGAGGTCTCGGGTTCGATCCCCGGGTCGGGCAAAGTGATATTGAGTTTTTCTATTCAGTATCAGCTCGGAGTCTGGTATTTGTGCCCGATATGGCGATAGGCTCGCCCCCTATCACGTCATGGGACGGAATAATGGCGAAAAGTGGGTGCACTGGTTGCGCCTCTGCCTACCCCTTCGGGGATAACAGGCGTGAGTGTATATAGATGTATATGTATGTATTAAAAAAAAAGTCATCTACCCTATTATGCTGGGCTGATACAAGCTGAACCCGGCACGCGACTCATGACTCACTTTGACGGGTTTTACACCTTGTGTATGGTGTTCACTTCAGGTGGATACAAATCCAACCACCAGCATTCGAACATAAATAGTTTTTTGATATACAGTCAGCCATATAAGTTGATCAAAATCCAAAACTTCAAATCGCTTCTACACTTTCGTGTTCTTACCAAATTTTTGTTTTCTCTCCACAAAAATAAAATGAAGGCGATTAATTTTACTTCCCACAAGAAATAAAAAAAAATCTATTAAACTTAACGCGTGGAAGTGATTTGAAATTTTGAATTTGTTCAGATATTTATGTGGCTAACTGTACTATACAAGCTGCTTGTCAAATATTGAGTAAAAACTTTACATTTAATTTTCCTTTCCTGAATATGTTATAGAACTATAGTTCGTTTTAAAACACGCTGTAAAAGCTATGGGTGATGCAGAGTGGTCATTAAATAAATTTAGGAAATCTATAATAGAAAATCAGTGCTTACAATCGTCTCTTAAGACTCAGTAAAGATTCTTTATATTAAAAGAAATCTTACATTGTGAAATATTTATGTAGAAGTATCAATACATAGGACTTTATCTAAGTTCAAGTTATCATTTTCACCACAATTCAGATATGAGAGCACAATTAAATTGTCAATAATATACATGATTACAATAAAGAACGTTTTCATAGCTTAATTTGTCGTCTGACAAAAAGTCGCGCGATTTTTAATCGCGTATCCTATTGTCTAAATTCGTAATAACTAAAAAGATATTAACTTCGTAGTCATTTAAATTTTTGCAAATTATTTTAGAAGCATGTAGAATTAAGATTGAACATTAATTTAAATTAACATTAATATATCGACCGCCAAAAAATCGACACGACTTTTTGTCTCACTTGTGTTTATTGGTTTACCTTTGCAGTAAGAAAAGTTGGATTCGTGGACAATGAAATGTTTTTACATACATATTTTCTGCCCTAGTGTTGCGCTACTAATATCCCGAAAAATGCCATGTTATTATGAAGCAGGGTGTAGATTAGCAATAAAACTTGCAGAAAGGAATTGCTCAAAGGAATGATTTGTCCTCATCCATATAGAACTCAACTGCGAAAGACTAAACCAAAATACACGCAATAAGGGATTATTATGCATACTTTGAAAAGCGATATAGGTATCTGCAAGCCTTACCAAGACATTCTTAATCAAAGATTAACTAACCGGTCTTAAAATCTTTCTAACATTTAACTGGAGTATGATATCTAACTCATCAGTAAAAGTTACGCTGTTACTGCTGTTTGAATATCAATTCTTTATATTTTAATTTTTAAGAAACACAGATACAAAAGTAAGCATTAACTGTTTATCTGTTAATAATTTATTGAGACCAACTGTTAGTCTCATTACTAAAATTAACAAAAGTTAACAAAACAATGATTAGTTAATCCTTGGTTAACAATTGGTTAGATATTTATCCGAATTATATATCTCGAACCAAAACCATTACCTCAGGCTTCAGATACACGTCTTTATTTGGACTGTTGTTTATCTCTTCGATAACGGACGAGTGCCAAGCAAAAGTGAGCACTGTTGCCGGTACTAATCGCAGGTCAATAAGGGTCTTATTCGCGTCCTCTTCTATGTGCAACTTGTGGCTTGTTGGAGTGTTTAGAACGAACGGTAGACCGCTATGTTCAAGGTGGTTTTGAACAAAGTCGTGAATCTCATTGTACCTCTCGTAGACTGAGAATGTGCCCTGAAATTAGTAAAATATATCATTAAATTAGGTATTGTTCGCGCTATTACACACATACACTCACGCCTTTTATCCCCGAAAGGGTAGGCAGAGGACTAGTGCACCCACTTTTCGCCGTCATTCCGTCCCATGATGTGATAGGGGGCAAGCATATCGCAATATTTTGATTTGATTGATTTGTTAATGGCTCCAGTTTGTTTTATCGACTGGACATCCGTGCAACACTTGGGCTGCACATTGAAAACCAGCGCTGCAGCTGTATTGCAGCAGCATTAAGCTGAATGAGTAGCCCATTGTTGGCACATTAATTGTTGTGTAAAAACAGTGTTTTTTTTTATAACCGCATTTTGTGCCAACAATAAAACTCTTTTTCTTTCTTTCTTTCTTTCTTTCAATATCGGGCACAAATTCCAGATACTGAACAGAAAAACTCAAATCACTTTGCCCGACCCGGGGATCGAACCCGAGACCTCAGCTTTACAGTCGTACTATAATACAACTACGCCACCGAGACAGTCTAGTTCGCGCTATCGTCCATTTGAAAGATATTTCCTGAAAAAAAAAAAATACACTTTTCTGGGAGTAGGCTATACGTTATATAAGACATAGCATATCATCATCATCAACATGGCGTCCACCACTAAACATAGGCCTCCCCCAAACATGTCCAGACGGACCTGTCAAAAGCGGCCCGCATCCAGCGTGTTCCTGCGACCTTTATCAAGACATCCTACTAATATTATAAAGGCGAAATTTTTAAGAATGTATGGATGTCTGGATGTTTGTTCCTCTTTCACGCAAAAACTACTGAACGGATTTCGATGAAAGTTGGCACACGGGTAGATCACGTTCTGGATTAACACATAGGCAACTTTTTATCCCGGGGAAATATAAACCAGGACTTTTATCCCGGAGAAACTTTTTAACGCGGGCAGAGCCGCAGGCAAAAGCTAGTAGTATATAAGTGAAGCAAATTGCATCGAAATCTGTTCAGGCATTTCACTGTATCCTAACAAATAAATATTTATCCCATAGACCCTCTGGAAAGGACGCGTTATGTGTCTATTAAAGCGAACAAAACCTGTCACTTTTAGTGTCACTACATTGACAGTACAATACGTATAATTAAACCATAGTGGAATGCACACATAAATAAATCAATGCTTGTCCGTTTAACGCACACCAATAGTAATTTAGGTTGACTGGTAGAGAATGTCTATGGCATAAGTCCGCCTTTACTCCATGTATAAAATGTAAATAAATAAATATGATTATGGACTGCCTCGGTGGCGTATTTGTATTATGGTACGACTGCAATGCTGAGGTCTCGGGTTCGATTCCCGGGTCGGGCAAAGTGATATTGAGTTTTTCTATTCAGTATCAGCTCGGAGTCTGGAATTTGTGCCCGATATGGCGATACGCTCGCCCCCTATCTCATCATGGGACGGAATAACGGCGAAAAGTGGGTGCACTAGTTGCGCCTCTGCCTACCCCTTCGGGGATAAAAGGCGTGAGTGTATATGTAAATAAATATGATTCTATAAACATGTGCATGATCATTCGATCTTATACCTTTGTCCTTTACCTCTGAGGTTTATTTTTACAAAGCTTGTAAAGATCACTTTGTATTTTAACAAGTCTCCAACATAAATCCCCGCAATCATTCAAACAAAATCTTAGTCTTTTTTTTGTGATCACATCTTCCAAAACCATAAATCATTTCAATACATAATTACCTGAGAAGTTTTCTATAACTATTTGAAAGGTATGTGAAGTCTGCCCGTACTAGGCCAGCATGGTGGACTAAGGCCTAACCCCTCTCAGTAGTAGAAGAGGCCCGTGCTCAGCAGTGAGCAATATATAATACTGTTGGATAACAGTTTCGTGAGGGTATTTGTGACGGTATTTGTAGCGTACTGACCAATTAAAACCAATCTAAATGTCAAACGAATAGTGGAAGGCGTAGTTGGGTGTATAAAAAGGGTGCTATATATTGCTATATATTTGCCATATTGATGCTCACTCTCATTCGCTCTTAGTCTCGCAGTCGATCTCAGTGTCAGTTGAGTAAGTTTATCATTGACTTTCATACTGGTCGGTTAGTTGCTGATATATTTGTAAAAGTATTTCTGTTAAATGTGTTTATGTAAAACCAGTGATAAATGTGTTTATGTAAAACCAGTGATAAATGTGTTTATGTAAAACCAGTGATAAATGTGTTTATGTAAAACCAGTGATAAATGTGTTTATGTAAAATCAGTGAAAATAGTTTTTATTTAAATCCAAATCGTTTCCGTTCCCAACAATACTGTAATAATTACCTGTAATAGAATTCCGTCCGGGAAACGTATCCTTATAATGGCGAATTTGTACTTGCGCATCTCACGCAGTTCGTCCTTTTCTCGCATTGCTTTTGTACGTAACATCTGACTCCTTTCTATCGCTTCGGCTCTAAAAATAATAACTTTACACATAATAAAATAGCAGCAACTAGTCTGTCTATAGATTGGAAGAAAAGTACTAATGAGAAAGGGGAAGATTGAAGAAGAGTCATCATCAGCAACTGCTGAAGATAGACCTTCCCAAAATATGCCCAGACAGACATATCAAAAGCATCCAGTTTCCAGCATGTTCCCGCGACCTTTACCAAGTCGATGGACATTGTAGTCAGTGTAACTACAGCGACCGCAGTGGAATGCCACACAATACTTTGTAACTCAAGGTGCTGGATGGTGTTTCTACTGTTCATGGGTGGTCGTATCGCTTACCATCAGGCGAACGGCATGCTCGTCTCGTCATTCAATACCATAAAAAAAGCCCATGTTGCAGTGGACGGCCACTTGTCTACACAGAATTTATATGGCCCATCTGCCATTAGTTCTATGAACTATGTGCCCAGCCCACTACCTTTAACCTGCTAATTCGCTGGGCTATGTCGGGTAATTTCGTTCTCTACGGATTTCGTAAGAAGAGTAAAAGAACACAATTATGTACATGGGAGGTATATTATCCTAAGTCCATTTTTATCGAATTTCAGTTTTTTTTTTATGTCATTGAAACAAACATTTAAAGATCTACTTAGTGGTCTACTATTTTAAGTCCAACAAAAAATGGACTTGGGATAATATACCTCCGGTATGCAGAATTATTCTACAACTATTTTTCTGTTTGTAAGTGCACAGCTTCGAAAGTACTAAACGGATTTTCATTTTTACAGATGGATAGAGTATAATTGGGAGTAGAAAAAAATTATCATTTTAAAATATTTGATATTTACGTTAAAACCTTTCATGCTCAGAAAAGTCCATGCAAAGTGTGGGCACAGCTATCATGAATCAATTGTTTATTACACCAACCTCAACTGTTGTTCACGTTTTATCTCCTCCGGTGTGAGCGCATAGAAGGACGGGGGTAGTTGAACTTTACTGGCCGCTTGAGATGGAAGTAAAACTTGTAGATTCCTGTCCAATTCCAACTGTATCGGCTCGGCTGTACGCAACGCGTCTACTAACGTCTGCAAATACAGTATTAATTTACATACATACTCACGCCTTTTATCCCCGAAGGGGTAGGCAGAGTCGCAACCCATGCACCCATTTTTCGCCGTGGGTATTCAGTCCCATGATGTGATAGGCGGCGAGCCTACCGCCATATCGGGCACAGATCCCAGACGTCGGACTGATACATACATAAACTCACGCCTTTCTCCTATTGGGGTAGGCAGAGACTATGGAGCGCCAAGTGCTACGATCCAAGCATACCTCTTTCGCTTCTTCCACAGTCATCAGTCTCTTCATACATGCTCGTCGGTTACGAGAACTACTTATTTGACCCTTCCTCAAGAGGTCGTCAATTTGGTCCATGAAGGTACGTCTAGGACGTCCCCGTCCGACACTACCACTCGCCTTCGCGACATAAATTTCTTTCGTTACTCTCCTTTCATCCATCCTTTCAATGTGGCCAAACCACGTCGGGCTGATACTGAATAGAAATCACTCTGCCCGACCCGGGAATCGAACCCGAGACCTCATTACAGTCGCACCGAAATTAGACAACGGACATAAAATAATATATTAAATATTTTACTCAGCTCTGATAATCAATCGTGAAATTATTTACAAAGTAATTTACCGTTAAGGTTTCAAGAGAGGGCACATTTTCCTTGTTGAAAACTAAGAATTCTTCCTCAACGCCTTCAGTGTTCGTGATCTTTTGTTGAACAAAGCCTGCTGCTAATAACAATTCCATTGAACCTTCTATGGGCATCACTCGTTCACAAAATACTCTGAAAAAATGTATAATGTTATAAATAAAGCATTACCATACTATACCAGCCCAGTATTACATATTGCCCACTGCTGGGCACGGGCCTCCTCTACTACTAAGTGGGTTAAGGCCTTAGTCCACCACGCTGGCCTAGTGCATTGAGAGACTTTAATTCAAGTAAAACGTAATTTAGATTTTAACAAATATATTTGAATAGAGCGCACGTTACATCAGTCAGAGACAAAAGAGACATAGAGATGCGGCTAGGGAATAGTGATGCGACGCTGAGCGGTAAGTTCTCTATGGGGCGCTAGTTTATACGTTTATTCCAACAAAAGCCCACATTCACAAACATTATTTTGATAAGTATGGAGCAATGCTATGATAAGCAGTGTTGCCAACTTAACGGATTTCCCGTCATTTCTAACGGATTTGGATACATGTGAAACGGGAAAAATCCATCTAACGGCTGACGGGATATTTGACGGGACGGGAAAATAACATTTTTATGTGTGAGGAGGGGTGTACATGTCAAAGGAGATCGGCAAGAACACACGCTTGCACCGCCCCCCCCCCCATGCAAAAATTATAGCTACACCCGTGTCAATTGTTGATCTAACGGGTTTTTGACGGAAAAATACGACTAACTTGACGGATTCTTAAAAATATTGTTGGCAACACGGATGATAAGTCTTTTTCAGTGTTTACAGTATGACAGCCTTCGCAGTGCGTTGGCATACACGACGCTGTGATTGGCTTGTATCTTAGACTAGTTAAGCAAAGGACACGATATGTCAATAATGCGCAAACAAACGGATAGCACACATTTAACAAAAAAAATCCAGACGTGAAGGGCTGAATATAAAGTCGCTTTTTACACAATAACACAACAAAAATCACAATTTCTGTGGAGCACCGCTTAATGTCATTTGCGGTTTTTTTTGTTAATGGCCCTACTGCCAGTGGCCTGACCCGGGTCGGCTTTTCTGGCCACACCGGTTTTTAGGGTGAATACAGAAGGCACTTGCAACCCTTTAAGGGTGTCAAGTTAGCGCGAGCGCTGTATTATCGTGATCCTCGGAGTATTAATTATTTCCGCTTTATATATCATCATGACAATGTATTGGAAATATTGTGTTTCTCGAACATTGATAACTCATATCTCAATTTCCCAAATATTTATGCCACGCATATTTAATTTTTGCAACCATTTGTATTATAACAAAGAAAAACACATAAAATATGTTTATCAAACAAGATTGGAAATAACTCTTATCAAAATAAATAAAGATAAATAATACATACCTATTGCTCATTCTTATTTTCTGATATTTGTCTTCTTCCGGATTGTTGATGATATTCTCTAAATACTTGCATAGTGTTTCAACACATGTTTCTACCTGAAACAATTAAACTTTATACTGGATGACAGGAGGAGCAAGCTGCTCGTTTCATTGTAAACATGACTGTTTATGAAGAGTAGATACAACTCCTTAAACGTAGAATTACAAACCATTTCATACAGAATACTCGATGGACTTAACAATGTTATGCATAGCACTTCTTTTTATAATGTAGTTTTATAATATAGTTTTGGATGATGACATTTGCGTAAGAAATCATTATGCAAACCAGCAAAAGGTCACCCAATCATCACGAAATATCAGAAACAGAGTCTCAAATTTTGCATGGGGGTTCAATTAGGACGTAAGTGCTCATAGTTCGAGACTCTACGAAGGTTTTAGGCTACTTTTTATCCCGGGAAAATATATAGCGGGACTAAGGAAAATCTCTTTCAGGCAGGCGAAGCCGTGGGCAAAACCTATACTAATATTAATAACAGTACTTACTTTCTCCCTATTGCTATTACACGACTGTATTATGAGGCAAGCTGTTAATCCTCTTTCGTCTTCTAATTGTTCGTACAGGAATGTTTTTATGTTTTTCTTCCATTCGTCCCGTGGAAGCACTTCATCACTTATAATGGGACACCTGAGAATTGCGAAAAATAGTCATGTTCCATGGGTTTAAAATGGCATGATGAGCGATCAGACAGCTGCCATAAAGGGGAAATTTGGCTGTTAATACTCATGAGCAAGTCATAATCCCTACAAGTTGTGGCTTGTGGGAAGTAAAAGTTTGGTTTGTATGTTTAAGATGTGTTATTGTTCACGCAAAAATTATATTGAGTGCTTTATTACGACTAACTAGTTTATAATCATGCGATACAAGATGTGCAGAAATATACTTAAAAGTAGGTTGTGCAGTGTTGACATATGAATCATAAGAAATGATGTATATTTAATAATAATGTAAATTGTAAATTGTGTTAATTTTAATTTTGTATACTTTAAATACGCATTGTGTGTTAGTTGCTTTAACTTTATATTAACACTTTGTTTCCCTAATAAAATAAAAATAAAATAAAATAAATAAAATATCCGTACAATTGACATGGCAAGTAACCACTGCATCTGATGTTAAGTGAACTAACATTCGGTTAAGTATTGATTAATGAGAGATTATCACTCGCAAGTCTACAAAATCATGCTGGCCTGTTCTAAACTAAACTCACTTGAAAAATACTCCAGATGCTGCAAAATTCTGTGGCAAGTCTACTTCCACTTCTTTACTCTCTTCAGATACAGATGTTGACAATTTGGAAGCTGCTGCTTTTTCATTTTCCAATTCTTTCTTCACTTGTGCCTTGATAAAGTTCACAAAAAAAATATTAAGTATTGAATGGAATATTTAAAAAGTAATGGAGTTCATAGCTAATCATAATGTATTATGCCTATTAATGGCAAGAAAAATAATGTTGAGAATCAAACAGTTATATAAGTAAAATGTTGAAGACAAAATAAATAATGGTTAAAAAAGATTGGTATCCACTATCAATACTTTGATACGTAGCTATTATACACAAATTAAATACATAATGTCGCACGTTTACCCCTTGATACAGCAGTGTTACAACTAGTGGTCTCACATTTACCCAGCCTAGTTTCATCCCATAATGTGATAGAAGCTATATCTGTAATGAACACAAATTTAAAATATTTTTATTTACTTGGATGGCAGCAAGTGAAGTGTTAAATGCTGGATTTTCCCTCTTCTGCTGCAACCTTATCAGAGCTGCCTCTGCTGCAACTTTACTCTCCTCCGACAACCCAGACCGTTTAGGCACCGGAACATTTTTCGAAGAGTTTGAACTTGCAGTACTTATTGTTGACTCGCTTAATTTATGGCCTGGTCCAGCCAACTTAAATTTCGCATCAGCTTTCTTCTTTTGAAAGAACTTTTTTATTTTGTCATTCATTTTTTATATTCTGGGTGTGTGTTCTTTAGGCAGTTTTAACTTTGACACACTTTCTTTTAATTGTTCAATTGTGGCCGATGTAGCTGTAACCAATTAATGGCATTTGAATACAAGGCTTATCAATACATAGCCCGTAAAGGTGGAAGTTTTTAGCACACATACAGTAAACCAACAAGAAATATTACTATCCTTAATAGCAACAATATTTTTCTTTTAATATGTAGGATAAAGTCCTCCACTGCACATGATAAGTGGAGTAGTGTATTAATAGAGCAATGGTTCCTAAAGTTGACTGGGCCACGACCCACCTAACAAAAACTTCCAAATTTTTGGCTGTCGGGAAGTTACTCTTAAAACTTTTTTTGAGAATTTTAGTTACTTTTCTCGTCCATCATTGGCCGTCTGGCTGTTGGCTCAGTCAATTGGTATGTTGTTCTATTTTTAAGGACTCGCCCAATATTCCCTTGTGACCCACCAGTGGGTCCCGACCCATAGTTTGGGAAGCGCTGTAGCAGAGTATTAAATGACATGTATTCCATGCCAGTTAACTCAACTATAAGCCTTTAAGTTAAGTGTACAATGTCTTTTTGATCCAAAATAAAATGCAAATGAGCAAGTAGATACATCTGTATGATGTAGGATTCAGATTAAGTTTACTAAACAGGTATTTTAATCAAGTGAATCGTAATACTCATAGAGGTCAAAAATAAATAAGTTAGTGCAATGCAAGGTAAATGTTATGTAAATTGATAAAATTAAATATTAACACTATACCTTGGTCTATAAAAATAAGATATATAAAACAATGATATTTGGTTTATTGGAGTAAAACATGAATTAATTATTGCATTTCTACCATATAATAAGCATGAATTGGTCATTTATAATTGTTGTGAAATGTAGCAACCATTGGGTATCAAAAATAAATTGCGCATGGTAATTAAATTATTTTTAATATCACTATGGTTAATTGTTACCTGCCAGATTCAAAATTAATGTTTAGACTTGAGCCTAATCACTATTTGTAAATAGAATGCATATGGCTTTTGTAATTGAATATTTCTAGACAATGCTTTGCAATTTCTACACAATACTTATGAAATAAGGAAAATGTGCTATTAAATAAAGATTGTACGTAAACTGTAGAACAAAAATGTGTAGGAAAAAGGATTAAAATGACTCACCTGGCTTCATAAACCGTTCCGAAATGCGTTTGCCGTAAACACGCCACGAAACGAAAATCAATAACAAAGTGAACAGTAGAATCAGGAAGAACGTTTTCAACAACAAAAACTGGAACTCGTTAAAATAAAAAACTTCAGCAATCTCCTCGTAGAAAGACAATTCGTTGAAATTAACAAATGATTTGGGAAAATTTTCTAAAGGTAATGACGACACACAAGAATCAAAGAAATCTTTCGCGAACGACAAAGTATCTCCGATCTGAAGATACAGGGCCTCGTAAAGGGTGGTATTGAATACAGCGGTGTCGAATAAAGACATTACATAAATTAAATTACGATTTGAAAAAAATAAATTTAAATATCAGAAACACTCATACTAGAATTACTGTAAACCACATGTCACTTTTCTTTGACACATTGACGTAACAATACGATGTTGCCATAATTGTATTTAACTATATTTCTTCTTAATTTAAAATCTGTTAACACACGTTGCGAGTTAGGCAAGAGTTAGGCCCGTCATCCACTGGGACTCACGGGGTTACTGGCAAGCGACTTGCGTTTTGCACGCGTATTCTATCATTTGCTCATAAGTAGACAGCCTACAATTTCAATGTCAATGCATCGCGCGCGCGTCGCTTTATGAGCAGAACATAGCAAAATAGTCCCATGGTCAATATTTATGATAGGTATCTAAATGGAAATGGTCATATTGTATTATTATTTTTGAAATGAACCCCAATGAAGTAGTTCTTGGTCCCAGCATTGTATACCTGAAAGTCGTTTATTGGGAAAAAAATTCATTCAAAAAGTAATGTAATATGGCGATAGACTCGCCACCTATCACATCGTGCGACGAAATACGTAGAGTGAAAAGTGGGTGCACTAGTTGCGCCTCTGCCTACCCCTTCGGGGATAAAGGCGCGAGTGTATGTATGTATAGATGGGACCGATGTCGGGCCCTAGGTAGTTACCTAATTTGCCTTTAGGCTAATTCGGTCCTGTACCTCAGATAAACAGTAGGCCAAAGTCACTACCTAGCCGGGTAGGCAGGTGTTTCTAGCTGGCCATATTCGATCGTAAAAGCAAAACCATTTTTTTTATTCGGGCACGACAAAGTAACTGCACCTCACCTGATGGTAAGCGCGATGCCGTCCAGATAGAGTATCGAATGGCAGCAGATGGTTATCTCATGTCATTCGACACAATTATGCCCGCCTACTGAGCTTCTTCTTCACGCTACGGCGGAAGGACCCAGGATTATAGGAAGGAGGGAACACGCGCGCCGGTAAACTATTTCAAAGCCTGATGACACGGCAAAGAAAAGATCTGGCAAACCTATTGGTTCGGGCCGAGATGGTTTTAACCATCGAACTGTGGTTCCGCATGCCAGCATGCGTGGTTCTGCTGAGGAATGTAAAAGAGGGGACCAGATCAAACAGTTCCTCAAAGCATTCGCCACGATACAGACGGCAGAACACGCTTAGAGAAGCGACATCCTTCCGCATCCGTAGCGAGTCCAAGTTGCTTGTCACGTCTGCATCATTCACAATGCGGATGTCCCGCCGCTGCAATCCATCCAAGGCATCGAGCAAGTAAATTAACAGGTGTTTTCTGCCGTGTTGCCGACTGCTGTGCTAATCAATTGCAATATTTATTTCGGACAAAGTTAGGGTAACGATAATGATCGTGTTATTATACATAAACACATAATTCAATCGCTTTCACATTTCTTTTTGTGTTGAAGTTTGAACTGGAAATAAGGATTTTCACAAAAACTAATAAGCCGGCGGCCATAAATTATGATTAGTAAAAAAAAATTACTATTAATTACCTATGTAGTGCAAATTGTTTGTTCAACAAATAGCGTGGACATCATAATAATATGTCTCAATCAGGTACCTACCTGCCTCTAATAGTAAGTAGGTATGGCATATTACCGAACGATGTTGAAAATTATAATTTGTAATAAACACGAGATTTTGCAATAATTAAAAGTGTGCTATGCTTTTTCACAGTAGACTGTCTGTCAAATACTGAGCTAGTATTATATTTTGTACCTAAGTAGTTATAACTAAAACTTATAACAATAATTTATAACTGACACCAAAAAACTTTTTGGTTTCAGTTATAAATTATTGTCATTGATGTTAAACGTCTTGGCTGTATTTGTTTTTGTTCTGCCTAGGAAGTGGAACCATCGGCTGAAAATATGATTAAGGATTCTATGGCCAACTAATTTGTACCCATAGGTATCTTAGTTACTAAACACATAAATTGGAATAACGCATCAGTTGAACAAGTATTTACGACACCAGCGTTGTAATTGACTGCCTCGGTGGCGTAGTGGTATTGCGTACGCATTACGAGTACGATTTGCGCGCTGAGGTCCTGGGTTCGAATGCCGGGTCGAGCCAAAAAAATTGTGACTGGGTTTTTCCATCTTAAAATTTACTCAGTCGCAGCTCGGAGTCAGGAAGTTGGCGGTGTGATACCCCCGTGCCTCGGAAAGCACGTAAAGCCGTTGGTCCTGCGCCTGATCTCTCTCCGGTCATGTCGGATTGCCGTCTCACCGGACTGTGAGAGTGAAGGAATAGCGAGTGCACCTGTGTATAGCGCACACACTTGTGCACTATAATATCTCCTGCGTACCTGGCTGATCTCCGTTGAGATTGGCCGCCGTGGCCGAAACTGGCTAGGAGGATTTCAATTGCTACTACAATTATCGTTGCTCTAATATATTTTTTTAAGGCACAAAAATCCGTGCTGTCAAATATTAAAAAAAGGAAAAGGCATGTTCGTTAAAAATTGTATTTAGCTGTGGTTTTGCGGTTGATTTAATAGAGCAGTTGAAAAGTTTTTTTATTGAAACTCAAGTTTAAAGTCGGGCAGCGAGTTCAAATATTTTTCATTTCACGTACTTTAAATCGTTATGGCTGCTTTCGTTTTTGCTTTAAAAATATTATTAAGCTAAAATCCAGCGATAGTCTAGCGGGAGTGGAACGTACTGCTGACGCAGGGACGCAGGTTCAATCTGATTTCGGGGTGCGAAGCAAGGCATTCAAAAGTTATGTACGATGCACCTATTCATTGTTGATTATCGCTACGGTATTTTTTTATGAAATATTAGGTCTACCTATGAAATTGCCGTTTAGTAGGTATACAGAAAATTAGTAATTTTTCTACAAATATTTTTTTTTTCTATCAATCAAAATATACATCCATGCTAGCGAGTATCGATGAGTCTCTGCCAGCGCAGTGGTAATTTTTAATGCCTTTCTTGAAGAAGTCATGTGTACGGGTGCCTACAAACTCTTCAAAAGCATTTTTTACCGTCTCTCAATCTCGTTCTCAATCTCGTCAGTCGATACTTCTAAATTCGTGTTAATAACTAGCAAAAGTGGACGATAGCCTAGTTGGGAATGGAACGGTCTGCCGAGACAATGTCCGGCGGTTTGAAACCCAAGGCACACACCTCTGACTTTTCTAAGTTACGTGTGTATTGTTCATGAATTGTCGTTCGCTTTAACGGTGAAGGAAAAAATCGTGAGCAAATCTGCATACCTAAGAAGTTATTTATAAGAATTTCGAAGGTGTGTGAAGTCTACCAACCCGCACTAGGCCAGCGTGGTGGACTAAGGCCAAACGCACTAGGTCAATGTAGACTAAGGCCTAAACCCTCTCAGTAGTAGAAGAGGCCCGTGCTCAGCAGTGGGCAATATATAATACAGGGCTGATTGCATTGCATATATGTTGAACCAAGACATAGTCTACCCGTGTGCCAAATTTCATCCAAATCCGTTCAGATGCTTCTGCGGTTACTTCTAAGCAACATCCAATTTTTTTTACAAACTTGCGCATTTATAAGTACTAGATACATACGTAAGATAAGACCGCCAATTGTATCACCCCTGCCTATATTATTTTCATAATATTACTTGTATATTACAATATATTTGTTACTTCTGTCGGTGTCAAATAAAGATGTAAAGTAAAAACCTACTAATATTATAAAGCCGAAAGTTTGTAAGTATGTATGGATGTATGGATGTCTGGATGTCTGGATGTATGGATGTTTGTTCTTCTTTCACGCAAAAACTTCTGAACGGATTTTGATACAATTTGGCACATGGGTAGATCATGTCCTGGATTAACACATAGGCTGCTTTTTATCGCGGAAAAATATAAACCGGAACTTTTATTCCGGAAAAACTTTGTAACTCGGGCGTAGCCGCGGGCAAAACCTATTTAATGAAATAGTAAGAAGTAAGATAAGACTATAAAAGTACCCTATAATGAGAAGAAAACAAATTGAAAAAGAAATAACACTACAATGTGAAAAGTATGTAGATTGTTTACATATCTAGAATAAGGCTGTTGACGTTATGTTTATGCCTATCTTTTTATCTGCCGCTCAAAATGTCTAAGTCAAGATCATCTGTTGAATTATCTCAATGATTGTGTTATCTTATATCATGTGAGGTAACAAATAAGCACAGAATAATCAGCTTAGGCTGCGCAGTGTGTGCCAGACTATCCGTTAAGACCTAAGCTTGTTAGTGTGTGAAGTGGGAATACATGTTTAAGAAACTGAACTGTTAGGTAAGTTCAAAATGATTATAATAAAATAATATAATGCTAATTTATTCGCGTGCTAAAAATTCTAAATGAATTTCGAAGCAGGTTTCAGTTGATATTTTGTGAAAAACTAACGTGAATTGATTATTGTGCTTTATATTTAATATCAGGAAATAATACAAGATGGGGAAGCTATAAATAATGCAAACAACCTTCGGAACCTTACGTCTGTAATTAATTACCTATGTATATTTTAACTACATAAATAATTTGGTTTGGCTACATTTGGAGGCGTTCACGCAATAACCTAACCTATGCCAGTCTGTATTAATCTTGTAGAAAAGTTTTAATAATTATTTAATCGTATTTTCCGCCATTGAAAGTGGAAATGCATTGACGTCCATAATATTGTTTATTTGGCATTTCGTGAACTGTAAAACTGTATTTTACGTCTACAATCTACTAACTTCGCACAATAAAATTGTAGTTTGTAAACGGTTAATACATAGTTATTAAGTTCCACGCTAAATGAGAGGAAATGAGCCGTAAATTGAATTGTCAATATTTTGATTATATTGAGACTAGCTTTTGCTAGTAGCTTTGCCTGCATAGTGCAAGAAAGCCTAGTTGGGAATGGAACGGTCTGCTGAGATGGATGTCCGCGAGTTCAAAAATCAAGGCACAAGCCTCTGACTTAAGTTGTGTGTGTTTTGTTACTAATTTTCTTTTGCTTTAATGTCTAAGGAAAATGTCGAGGAAACCTACACGTCTGAGAAATGTTCATAAGAATTTCGATTTTATGTGAAGTCTGCCAACCTGCACTGGGCCAGCGTGGTGGTTTAAGGCCTAAACCTTCTCAGTAATAGAGGAGGCCCGTGCTCAGAATTTGGACCATATTATCATAATATAATTAAGACTGCTACTATTTATTTACTTACAAATATGAAAATAATGATCAACTTATCCCTTGGATTATTTTACAATTAATATTATTAATCAGCGTTTAATTAATCGACGTCTCGTCTTCATAGTAATATTTCTGAAGTCAGTCTCTAAAGAGAAAAAAACTAAAGTATGAATCCTATGTACAACACATATATAAATCGAATCGAAGGTATTCAGAAAAAGTTTGTAAAATTCCTATGTTTTAAATTAAAATCATATTATAGTTCTGATTTGTATCTACGTCTCTGTGAGAATCATCATCTACTACCGCTTCATAAAAGGCGTGAAATAGCCGATATTACCTATTTAGCAAAAATTGCGTCTGGAGCTGTTGACTGCCCTGATCTTTTGGCTAAACTTAATTTTAATGTCCCCATTAGAACTCTTAGATTACCTTCTATATTTCACATTAATCGAGCAAATACTAATTATCGACGTAACTCATACTTGTGGCGCGCGTGCAATAACTTTAATGTAATTTCTAAGACTACTGATATAGATATATTTAATACACATGTCACTAAAGTGCGATGTTTGCTTTCAGAGACAGCGTTCTCATAACTATTTACTATAAATTTACGGATTGCGTCTCACTTTTGCCGAGATGTAGTGTAATGAATTTAGCTGCTGTTCGCAAGTAAGACTGAGATAGCATGTTCATCACTTCGTTTTAAAATATTATGTTGTTATAAGTGAAGGCCTTTAATTGGGTAACTGTATTTTAATATAGTTTCTAATTTTTGTTATTATGTAACCTGTAGGACTTCCAAATAAATAAATAAATAAATAAATTAAAAATATTATGTAATTAGGCCCTTATTTACTTACCTACACTACTGATATTGATTCTATATACATTTGGGATACCTAGGGCCCGTTTCACAGGTAACAAGTAAAATGTATTTGTCATAATAAACTGCTAATGTAGATAGTATATTTTCCGGGGATAAAACGTATCTAAGTTACTCGTTATTACATCAGCTACCTGCCAATAAAAGTCCCATCAAAATCGGTCTAGCCATTTCAGACAGCCGGAACAAACAGAAAGACAGAAGTCACTCCAATTTTATTGTATGTATAGATTTGGGAGTATAGAGTGTGACTTTTTTATTTGGTCGGCTTATACATTTATGTGACGAGTAGCATTTATCAGGAAGCGGAGATATCGGCCCCTAGTATATTATCCTATTAGGTGTGGCCCCCGCCTTCGCTCTCGAGTCTCGTGAAAGACGTTTTACGGGACAAAAGTCTCATTATGTGCTTTTCCGGGATAAAAAGAAACCTATACAGGTTTTTTTTATGGTATTAAATGACGAGACGAGCATATCGTTCGATTGATGGTAAGCGATACGACCACCCTTAAACAGTAGCAACACCATCCAGCACCTTGAGTTACAAAGTACCTATTGTGTGGCATTCCACTGCGCTCGTCATCCTGAGACATAAGATGTTAAGTCTCATTATGTCCTGTAGTTACACTGGCTACGATGTTCTTCAAACTGAAACACAACAGTGCATGCACACTGCTGCTTGGCGGTAGAAATAGACATTGCGGTGGTACACACCCAGACGGACTCTTACATATGGGAGACCTACCACCAGCAACCACATTGATTATTGCATTTCATCTAAATCCGCGCTTTCTGCGTTTAAGTCTCTACTTCTAAATAACACCCACACTCCTTCCCAAACTATCACATCTACCAGGTGGAAGGGAAACGCTCTCTATACCGGAACGGTAGAAGAGAGAAGAACTATAACATTAACGAAAAACTATATTCATTTGCAAAGCTAAGCGATAATACTTACGATTTTAGTGTTTCCGTAATTTATGCGCGCGCAATGTAAAGCGTATCAAAAACTGGGCGGCCGCCGCGCTGCTCCGGCACCGACCCGCGGTCGTTAACCCGCCAGCTGATGTTCGTGTTTCATTACGATTTTTTTGAAATATTGGCCATTTTTACAATTTTTTATTTATCTATCCATACGTGAAGCTGTACAGAAATTTGAGAAAATGCTACTAAAATTGTAACAATGCGATCGCGATTTTTTTAGTGCCATCACGTCAGGAATCACCAATACTATCACCTGTATTCGTTTCCGAGAGCGTTTCCCTTCCACCCGGTATAATATTAGGAAGCGAATCAAAATGTTCATTAATATGTCCTTAACGTATTGATTCTATACATTTCTGAGACAGTTTATTGTCCTATCATCCATTTCCTGCCACATTGTTTCTCAGAGACCCTTGTGTGTCACATCCTACCGTGTCTTTACGGTCACTCAATGATATATGCATGTATGAGACGACTGTACTGTAAATATACAATAAAATTATTGTAGCAATGTATATATTGACATCGGACATCATATAGAGGGGCTACAACTAATTGAGTGGCGCTATACGCGGATTTTGCGGGAACTATTTTTTTAAATCAAAATGCTACTAGAATTGGTAAATTGAGTATAATCGTTTGGGCGTAGTCACTGATAAAATTATAGCGACGTGTCTTAAAGTATGTATGCTTACTGAATTGAGTATGTAAACCTGGACGATTCACTATGACACGTTTTAAGCTATTGCATAGCTTCTATCGCAGGCCTTGAGCGTGGAGACCGAATCCAGAAATTCCGTAACGAAAAAACCTGTCACCCCTCACTCCGACCGGCACAGCGGTGATATTTTATTTTCAACTCTATCACAACCATGTAGAGTGTAAAATTCCATAAGTAAATTTAATATCGCAGTCTTGTAAGAATGAAAGAAGAAAGAAAGAAATATGTAAGAGGATATGAGCTGAATGTTAAACAATAAAAGGTCGAAATTACCGTGTATTTAAAAATTGTTCCAGTCAGTGAAACGTATCGAAATGTCAAACGCGCGCAGTTGATGAGAATGTCCCCGTGGCGGGATGACGTGGTTCTAAGTTTGAATTTTTAAAAAGTTTTTCTTTTATATCTGTTCAAAGAGGTTTTTATTTAAATATTACGGCTCTGGATACTAGTCCATTGAGCTCGTCATTCATATTCTTTTTAGTTTTGCCATCTATCGATGAATATTTTATATTATATCTATTCAAAGAGGTTATAAATATTAGAATTTATGCTATAGCTTTACCGCGGCAGTCTCCGAATGCCACACGTCTATTTTTTCGTGGCTTAGATTATTGCAGTACAATATCTAATGTAGTCTAGCCCAAATGTATATTAATCGCTTCACACTTTAAGATAAGTTACTGCATGGCTGTTGATGATTTATTCTTCAACTCCGAGTAGTGGTAACGTTATCTCTTGGAAAAATAGGCCGGTATAATTATATCCACTGCCAAGGAATAACCATCTCTCGTTAGTCGACTCTTTGGTCCCGCTCCGCCCTGCATCTGGCTGAATTTGCAGTGTAGAAAAAGCACATGTGATGCATGGTGATGAGAGAACCTAAATCTCCGACTACAAAGCGAAAAGCCTTGTCCCAGAGGCAATCACGGCGATTTGGATGGGTTTATTAACTCTGTAGCTGTGGTTTGAAATTGATTTTACATTAATTAATTCACCCATCAAAGGCTAGTATTATAGTTTAGCGGTTCTTGCTCGTGATTTCGGGAATCGCTTTTGTTACCTAGTCGATGATTCTATCATAACATTGGTTATTCAATATTAATTGATTAATGAATCCGAGGGAAATTATTATTGTAACTAGCCTTGAATAATTTACTTGCGCATAATCTGTAAAATAACAGAAATTAAAACCACTAATAACCGCCTTTAAAAACCTCTAATAACCGATAAGTAATTGAAAATTACCTAAATACTGATAATCAATTTTGTAGTTGAAACTTTTTATTTATCATTTCCGTATATTTGTTCTAGTATTTGTCTAACTTAGCTAGCAATTTTAATTAGACACTGATAGTCAAAGGCCCAAGAAATCGACAGAATTTTGGATAGACTTTAGATTCGATCAATTCCTCATAATTTACAAACTGCACTGTTTATTTCGGTGTCGGTCGGTTCAATATACAATTATCACTTAAACTGAACTGATAATAAAAACAGTCCGTATAAAATGAAGATGATAAAGAAAATTCTTACCATGACGTATTGTTTTTATCTCAAAATACGATGGCTTTGGCTCATTACAACGCTGTTGTTATACAGTATCGTCAACCAAATCTTAGTTTAAAAACAAAAATATACTTTTTATCTTACATCTTTCTAATCCGTAAACATATATAATCCTCCTTGGCAGTATCGGTCACGCCGGCCAATCTCAACAGAGATTAGACTGGTACGCAGGAGATATTATTGTGCAGTCAACTTCTTACTAATGTTATAAATGCGAAAGTTGTTGCAAATTTTAGTTAGAAGGAAATGCAGAACCAACTAAATGGATTGGCGGGAAAGGCTATTCACACAGGTGAAGCCGCGAGATATCCCTAGTTTAGAATATTTCTAGACTTCAAGTGCAATGTTAAGCGTGGGTTTTATTCCATTATCGCCACAATTACTTTGCATGTCACTATGACATATCGTATTGGAAATTGAGTGTCTACTTTGCATGAAGCTGATTGCAAGATAAGATATACTTTCTCGGTACTCGTAGATGTTACCATTACGTCGAAGGTGCTGGAGATAAAGGGTGGAAACTTTAAGAGTTCCCCAGGTGTTACTCCACGGACATTGCACAGCTGATGCTAACTTTCTTCGGTTAGTTTTTCAAGTTAATAAACAATATGCTCTATATTTTATACATCACACATCTGGACGAGGACCTTAACAACTTTATTTATTAATTTTAAGTTACATACATTTGTATTCGTAAACAAAACTTATAACATTAGTAAGACAAGGGTGAAGCAATCTATACTAATATTGTAAAACTGAAGAGTTGTTTTCTTTGGTTGAACGTGCCAATCTCAGGAACTGATGAATCAATTTTGAAAATACTTTCACTGATAGGAAGCTATATTTCTCCCAAGTGCTATAAGCTACTTTTTATCCCGGTATTTTTTTGTCCTGGAAAAACATCCACGCGGGTGGAGCCGCGAGCAATACCAGTTGATAATAAAGTGCTCACTTCACGTTTTATTAGAAAGAAAGAAAGAAAATATTTATTTGTAACAAGCATTATTACAACATAATTAAGTACTAAGAATTCCTAAATTAATTTTGCTCGTCACAAAAACGACCCCAACTCAGCATAAGCTGGTAAAAACCAGCGCTGGTCGCAGCATTCATCCTGCAGTAGTGGTTTACATAGGTGCAGTCCAGCTTTTAGAACAAAATGCTATGCAATTGAAGTCTACCAAACTGCATAAGGCCAATGTGGTAAACTAAGGACTAAACAGTTCAGGTAGTTCCTTTAATTTAGGTCTCATTTTTTTACAAACATTACATTTTAGTAGTAAAATTCATCTTCTTTTGGAGGCAGTCCAGTGGAAAGATAAATATCCAGCTAGAAGGGACAGGTTCATTTAAGTGCTTTCAGTAAAATAACTGTCTGTCAATAGCCAAGTGTGAACAGCGTCGTGTCATTTGGTCCCGCTCAGCTATCTTAGTACAAGATACCCTAGGGCCGTCTAATATGCGCCGAAGAAGGCCATGGCAGGTTTTGGTTATTATATTTGTGTAGTGTGTACATAATTTTAGGGCTTAATGCTTGCTTGTATGAATATATTTTCCTGGGTATCAATATTCGGCCGTGAGGCTGGTGAAACCAACACTACCGTTCCACTCACCCCCAGTCATAGCAACGCCAAAAAGAGGTGGCATATCACTTTGTTTTATCTTTTCATTCAAAGGTATGAATTAGTAATTGGCATATCTGTGACATAGACCTTGTCAGATAAGTTGTGTAGGTAATATCTCTTAATATTGAGTGTTTTTTATCTATTTCCAGCTAGGTGATTAAGGATTACAGTCATAGTTTTTCCTACCCGTATTTTATATCGCACAGATCCACTCGCGTTACTTGAATGGCGATTTTACCTGCTCGTAAACATTCAAAATTCCTAGAAAATCGTAGATTTTATAGCAACCTTTAAGGGAAAGTAATGAGCATTAAGAAATGTGACGAAGTTCTACATACAGAATACACATACATAACATATAGAAATACTACAGGATATTAGAATATTATCTATGGTTAGTTAAAAAAAAGTGTACATCCTTCCAAAAATCTCTTCCGTTTCGAGTCACGATGGCGACTGTCTGTGTATAAATAAGAATGTAACAATTAATAAAAGTCTGCTAAGTGTTGAACGTGTCTTTCTTGATTGCCAGCGCATGAAACTTGCATGAATTATAATACAGGGTTCTGTTATTTCTCGTTAGTTTTCTATGTAACAGGCAACGGTGGCAATACTCCAATCAAGTGCCTCTTACAGCTGTAAATGAATAGGTACGTGTATCTAATGAATTGCTTTACCAGTTTACATAATTACTGTAAGTGTAAGGCTAAACGGCTTTTTTATTGCTTCTGAATGACAAGACGAGCAATGAGCATGCCACTCGCATGATGGTGAGCAATACGATCGCTCATAAGCAGTAGAAAAACCAGCGTGGCACTCAACTACGCTCGTCGCCATATGATGTTAAGTCTCATAATGTCCAGTAATTACGGTGGCTTTAATGTCCTTCAAACCGGAACAAAACAGTGCATGCACACTGTTGCTTGGCGGTAGAAATTGGTATTGCGGTGGTATCAATTAACAGTGTAATAGGTGCAAGTAAAACGAAATTATTCGCGTAGACTTACATCATCATTATTTGAAGTTTCGAAATATCTCCCACCTGTTCGTAAGTTATTCTATTAAACATAATTAATCCCTATTTTATCCCCTCTATATAAATACAAGAACAAAGCGTGCAAGCGCGTCATCCGAGGCACGTCGTGTACAGATCGCACTGTATACACTCGTCGTAAATTATTACTAAATATTTCACTAAAACGATTGTGAGAGCTCCTTCAGTCGTGCACGGGGACCGCGTGGGCTCAGATGCTCACGCTACGCACCAATCACACCATTAAAGGCTAATTTTCTAATAATATAGAGCAAAATAGCCACCACTTAAGTACTTCCGTAGACCGCGGCCATATTGGTTGTATGACGCACATTTTCGTTCTATTTTTGAATTTTGCCGCGAAATTTTAAATTGAGAATAGATTAAATGTATTATACGGTCGATACGGTTGTGGAGTATTCAGTTTGTGGAAAGGAGTTTGCATAACGAGAACTGTAATTGTGCAAAGACTATCAAAGTGGATCCTTTTGTGAAGAGAAAGATGAAAATATTTAAAAAGAAGATGCGGTTCTCGATAGCTTCGAGCTACGTTTAGGAAAGACAGTATTAGTGATCTACTACGTATTTATCCGGGATATTTAGAAACACATATCAACAGCGACATTTATACCGACTTATAAATAAAGGTAATAAACATAATTTCTTATCTTATAAATTGTATTACGATGATAGTTATAATATACACACATGAATACCTACTCAAATTACTCGACTATCTGATGAGTAAATTATTCTCGAAAACACAAAATACTTACTACTTAATACAATGAGTGTTGCATGTGGCTGCGTGGAGGTTCTTCTGAAGGATAAAAATCCTGTTTCCGTTACTAAAAGTAGCTTAAATTATCCAAGACATGGTCTATCTACATGTAGATAGACGATTTCATCCAAATCCGTGCAGCTGTTGGTAAAAAAAGAAAAAAAAAAGGATTTATGACGTATTTATTACGTATTTGCTTTTTAATGGATGCTTGTTAAGACGCGTACAAACATACAGGTATTTAATCCCATAGACAACCGAGTAAACATCTCAAGATAGTTTATCGAAAATAGTAGATTCGAATGATCTATTTCCTTGGTACTTTAGGCAAGTTTTATCTTAAACAACGGCTAGATAAACAATTTGTTCGGTTTAGGGCCTGTATCAGAAGTTGCAAATAAGTTTTATTTGACATTTATCTATTTAGGCTCTAGGCTAATGTAGATAGTACGTACTCATTTTATTGCTATTTATTTTAGAGTGCAACTTTTGTATTCGGTCGGCTTATACATTTATGTTTTATATATTTTTTTACATTTTTATGGAAACATTGAAAATGAAACAGTCGAAAGCAGGATTTGAACCCGCGACCTCCAGCCGGTGCTCTGCCAACTGAACTATTTCGACCCTACCTTCGTCTGTCCAATTTTAAGTTCCCTATTTTATCACGATACGCTGGCACCGCCATTAAATCCAGGCACTACATGGCCCTTAACATGTATAAAAATCATAATATAGGATTATACATTTATGTGACGAGTAGTATTTACTCAGAAGTTGTGAAATAGGCCCATAACGTACAATTGCATATCTTGAAGTCTTGGTTAGGCCTACATTTTTGATATGTTCACACCATTTGGTCTATACTTTTTATAATACATACGCAAATTAAATGCCATTATGTTAAATCTTGGAAATCTCACAACCCAATATGTTTAATAACATTCGAATTAAGAACCCTTAAATAGGGTAGGTGACTACTTTTAAAAAATATTTAATCAAAAATGTATGTCATCAAAAATGTAACTTAAAGAAATTTCAAAAACCAAGTAATTATAAAGCTTTGAAATTTGGTGGAAGGGATAGCTGTCAAATAACAGTAGTATCAAACTGTGACGTCACCGAGTGTCACCGGCCTTAACACTGCATGCGTGAGAAAGAGATAGCGCGATAACCCCAGCACGCGCCTACTTTTGCTCACAACAATATTTCACAAAAATAAATTACTGCTTTATTTATCAACTAATTTTGATGCTCATTTCACTGGAGAATTTCTGTAAGTTTTTTTCTGTTACACATAAAATAATGCACAAAATCAAACATAGGAAATACCCTATTCATACCTTGCACTACTACTCGCCCAAGTACAATTTTATAATTTTTGATTTTATATTTTTATAGAATCCTGAAAAAGAAAGAAACAGTCGAAAGCGGGATTTGAACCCACGACCTCTGGCGTACCGTGCCGGTGCTCTTCCAATTGAGCTATTCCGACCCCGCTGTCGATTGCCAATTTCAGGATCCGTACTTAATTCTCTTAAAGGAGATGGCCAGGATTTTGACAGGATGACCTTTTTCAGGATTCTATAAAAATATAAAATCATTAACCAGGCACTACATGGCCATGACATGTATAAAAAATCAAAATATAAAATTTATAATTTTTGTCTAGATAGTTGTCTGTTCTCTACATCATATTACAAATATCTATTTATAAGATGTGCTATCAGCCTTATCTATACGACAATATTTGAGTAAATTAGCAGCTATTGCTCTTTCAATATGTAATCACTAAGAAATCTTTCATGTTTTAGGTCTGTCATATAAAAAAACATGCAGGCTATTATAAAATAATTTACTGGTACTGCAAAATCACCCTAATGCATCGAATGATAAGCGTGGTGGAGTAGACTGACATAATAATGCCAGCCTGTTTAAACCGAATACACACAGACTAATCCTGGAACGTAATACACTTACGAGTGTCGCCCTTGTGTGTGTTTGCTATCCGGGCATCTACAAGCATCCTACCAACCGGTACAGTACCAATTTTTGAAATGAAGAAATAGGCGCTTCTAACGCCTGATTGTGACCGCCAAAACAGACGTAAAAACATTGAAAGGACAAACCCTTGAATTTGCGTTGTGAAAGGGGGCTAGACGGAAAAAAATCTTACGAAAAGTTGTCACGACACTTTTATACTTCCCTGTGAAACCAGCCAGTAACAATAAAGAACTGGCCGTAAAAGTAACATTCGAAATTTAAATAAAAAAAGACAATTTAAATCTTAGAGTAAGTATAACTACGTATACATACTCTAAGTTTAAATGCTTTTTAGAGTAGTTTTTTTTTTCGTTAGTTGTATGTTAATTTTAATGTCAATGCTTGCTTAGGTGATGATCATGATTCGATGACATATCTATTGTGTAGGTAGAAGTAAATGTTTTCATTGATATGGTAACGTTTTAATGAAATATACAATTATTATTATTATAACTTAAAAGAAATAACATTTTATTACAATATCTTCACTAATTAATCGAAAACAACTTCGTTCCATCCGGGTGTCCCTTGACACCTCTCAAGTTTTTTTATAGAAGGCTCGACAAAGTGGCTTCACTGATAGTAAATGAAGTGAAGCCTAAAAATAATGTCGGCCGGCAAGAGATAAACATCCCTGGTCGGTCGGCACAGTTATGCCGGCCTGCATAATTGCTTCTACGCCCCGCTTGAAGGACCCTAAGTCGTAGGAAGGAGGGAACACGTACGCTGGCAAACTGTTCCACAGCTTGATGGTGTGGCAGAAATATGAATTACTGAACCTTTTGGTTCGAGCCGGGATGAAAGAGACCACTAAGCTGTGATTCCGCAAGCCAGCACGCGTGGTTCTGTTTAGGAAAGGAGAGGAGAGGATAAGGTGAAACAATTCTTCAGACCACTCACCATGATACATACGGTAGAACACACTGAGTGAGGCGATGTTGCGGCGCAGCTGCAGTGGCTCCAAACTTTTTGTTACTATGCTCTACACTGAGAAATCATATAATGCTTAATCCCTTAATCAAAAATACCTACATACGTAGATCCACGTACAAAGCATTACTGTACTTCTGTGTGTTGGACATTAAGAACAGTGTAATTACGACTAGGCATATAACATAAGACAGTTATGGCCAGTTAATTAATTCATCAATCCGTCAGTTAATTTCATCCGTGTTCGAGTAAAGTTAAGGCTCTTATCACACTTGCGAATTGCAAGTCAGTTCACAGCGAGGTTAAGGAACTGGATGCTCGTCCAGTGTAATAAGACCATCAGTTTTATTTGACTACGGATTAACAACGCGGGCTAATTTCTGTTACTTTTGGCAAAATTATGTTGTTTGATTTTTAGAATTTTTTAAGTGTAAATACTTAATGTCACTTTAATTTTACCGTTCATGAATGAACTCATGGCACTGGCCATTGCCCTTTGTAATTCAAAATGGTTGCTCTATTTACTGGCAGGCGCGATTACCACCGAGCATTAATCATCATTCGTTCTTTTTGAATGTCACGTGTTCAAGGCATGTTTAACATTATGCCATTAAATCAAATCTCACATTTATTTATTACTTAAGTGTTTTATAAATTATAATTAATGATTATATACTGAGAGTGATATGAAAAATATTTTGTGCCTTTTAAAACTGTTATTGTTTGTATAAATTTGTTGTTGCTAAGACAACAAAATATAACGACTCGCTTTTGAAACGTGAATCGACGAGACGAGCATCAAGCATGCAGTTCGTCTGATGCTAAGCGATACGACCGCCCATAAATCGTGACAACGCTATACATATCTTTGAATTAAAAGTACTGCGTGGCACCGCTTGTCACCCTGTTAACCTGTCAATATTCACGTGTTCACGAGGGAACAAACGTCAACAAACGATTCGAAATTTGAACTTTTACACGCTTACCCATGGGGTGCGAAGTCAGGAAACCTCCACGTGGTGCACCCTGGGCAACGGAGCGTCGGTCGAGTTGATCGACGCAACGGCCAATATCCTGACAACAGTGGTCTCGGCGGTCGTCGCCGCTTTTTGCGGTGGCTGCCGCATTTTTAGATGGTGGGCCCGTTTATTCGGGCGGCTCCCGGTTCATCCGGGAGTGTCGACGGGCTCGGTGTGCGCTAACACCGCCCCGAGCAGGCAGCGGGGGGGAACCTTCCTCTCCGCTGTCACCGTTGCAGATCGTAATCTAGTATGGAGGTCCGTGGACATGTCTCGCGCTCCTGCTGGACCGAGGGTCTTGGCTTAATCGCCCGGACCACGAGGGAGAAAACCTCTATAAAAAGTTCCCCGAATCCCAAGCGGCGGCGCACCGCGAGGGGATGCATGGCCGATGGGTAGTTCGGTCACTAGTGCGACCCCCGCCAGAGTACCGGCCGACCCTCTTGGCGGGTTACGCTAGGCTTACCCAGGTACAGGGGGCACTGCCTGGGTGGACTCTTATTTCCCCCATACTCGTGGGATTAGCTATGAATAATGTAAACCCAAAAATCGTACTGACGAAGTTGCCTACTCCAGTTCCGGCTGGAGAGGCGGAGATCGGTGGGCGAAAGCCCACTGATAGAGCGAAGAGAGTCGGCGCGGGCAAGATGTCCGTAGACGTCGACTCTGAGTCGAGTGGGAGTGTTTCCTCCGTTCGGAGCCGTAGGCTCTGGAGGAAACGCTCAGAGGTGAGGAATAGCAGGTCGTCCCTCGGGAGCGACACTGAGGAGCCGGTCCCGAAGTCGCAAGCGACAACCGGACGCGGCAGGGGAGGACCATCCTTGGTCGACGATTCCGTCGACCAAAGGAAAAAAGCCAAGGCGCGCGATCTCCTGCAGCGCAGGGAGGCCCGCCAAAGGGCGAGGAGGGAAGAGAGCGGTGAGGGCATGGTCCTTCGCTCCGCCGCTAAACCGAAGGTGCCCGCTGAGGCGGTAGTAGCCGAGGAACCGGCTCCGAGCGTTCGCCCTAAAGGCGACGCTAAGAAGTGGCGGGACAGGTGCGCCAAGCTGGAGGAGGCGGTGAAGGAGCTGAAGCATGAAAACGCTTCTCTCCTTCGCCGTCTGGAGGAGCTGGCAGCAGTGGAGGCCAAGTGGCAGGCCAGAATGGAGTCGGTGCTCCTAGGGCCGGCCCAGAGGCCTCCGCTGGCCCACGAGAGACGGTCCACCCCCGGGGACATACCACTCCCCGTCCAGGGTGGTTTCGTTGGGGGAGCTCCCCAGCCTTCCTCTAAGGGGAAGGGGAGGGAGAAGGGGAAAGGAGCAGTGCAGCCTGCTCCTCTCAAGGCTCCTGCCATTGTGGCTGGGCCCTCCACCTCTGCTGCCGTGGCGGTCGCTGGGCCGTCTGGGGTGCCCAAGAAGGGGAGGGGGAAAGGTGGTCCTCCTGCTCCCCCCGTCGCGAAGTCCGCACCGAGGGAGCCCCGCCCACTGCCACCGGCCCCAGCGTCCATGGACGCTGAATGGACCGTGGTGGTGGGTAAGAAGAAGCGGGGGAAGCACACCCCCGCCGCGGCGCCTGCAGGGAACCCCCAGCAGAGGAGGCAGAGGCGTAAGGAGCCCAAGCTGCGTCAGCCACGCTCGGCAGCCATAGTGCTGTCGCTGACGCCAGCGGCGGTAGCCAAAGGGCTCACTTACGCCAAAGTGCTGACGGATGCCCAGCACCGAGTAGACCTCGCCGGCCTCGACATCGACAGGTTGAGGCCCAAGGTGGCAGCCACGGGTGCCATGTTGTACGAGGTGCCCGGGGCTGAGTCAGAGCGAAAGGCGGACTCCCTCGCCGCAAGGCTGAGGGAATGCTTTGGCGGGTCGGACGATGTTCAAATCTCCCGGCCCACCAAATGCACGGAGCTGCGGCTGTCGGAGCTAGATCCCGCAGCCACGTCCGAGACGGTCGCGGCGGCCCTTTGCCTTGCTGGCGAGTGTGCTGCGGACGCAATAAAGGTGGGCCAAATCCGGCCCGATCGCTCCGGCCTGGGCTCCGTCTGGGCCAAGGTGCCGACCAGGGCGGCACAAAAAATAAAGGCGGGCCGCCTGAAGGTGGGGTGGACTGTGGCCCGGGTGACCGTGCTCGGGGCGCGCCCGATGCGCTGTTACCGTTGTTTGGAGCACGGTCACACGCAGAGTACCTGCGTCGGAGGACCGGACCGCAGCGATTTGTGCTGTCGCTGCGGTAAACCGGGCCACAAAGCCCGTGAATGCGAGGCCGCGCCGAACTGCGCTGTCTGCGCGGCCGCAGGGAGGCCCGCCAAACATCCGGTGGGCGGGAAGGCGTGTCCCGCCCCCTCCCGTCGCGATAGGCGTCGCGACGGAAGACGAAGTGTTGCTGCTGCTGGGGCTTCGACCCAGCCGCAGGCAGCGAGCCCACCGCAAGGGGCCGCGATGGACGTGGTATAGATCGCCCAATAATGGATTTAAATTTCCTCCAGGCGAACATCAACCACTGTGCCAGTGCCCAGGACCTGTTGTCCCAAAGCCTGGCGCAGTGGTCGGTGCAAGTGGCCGTGGTCGCTGAGCCGTATTTTGTCCCCCCCCGGGATAACTGGGCGGGGGACCTTGACGGCTTGGTGGCCATCATCAGCCGGGGCGCCGCTGGCTCCCCACCCTTCGAAAAAGTAGCGAAGGACAGGGGATGCGTGGCGGTTCTGTTGGGAGACATTTGGATAGTAGCAGTGTACTTTTCTCCCAACAGACCCCTCGCCGAATTTGAGTCTTTCCTCGTTCGGCTGGGGGCCTTGGTGGAACAAGGCCAACCTCACCCGGCGGTCGTCGCCGGCGACTTCAACGCCAAGTCCGTGGCTTGGGGTTCGCCGGCGACGAGCGGTCGTGGTCGGGTCCTGGAGGAATGGGCGATCTCTGTCGGCCTGGTCGTCCTGAACAGGGGGCGGTGGACACGTGCGTGCGGCACAACGGCGGGTCCATTATAGACCTGTCGTTTGCGAGTGCCGCCGTCGCACGCCGTGTCCGGGACTGGAGAGTCCTCGTGGGCGTGGAGACGTTGTCGGACCATCGTTACATCAGGTTCGGCGTCTCCGCGTCCCCGAGTGTCCAGTCCGGTGGTGTACCGAGTGCCCCAAATCAGGACGGCCCGCGGTGGGCGCTTCGTCGCCTCGATGGGGAGGCCCTAGTGCTGGCCGCTCTGGTCATGTCGTGGCTCCCCGTGCCGGACGGGCCGGTACGGGTTGAGCAGGAGGCGGAGTGGTTCGGGGTGGCAATGTCGGATGTCTGCGACGCCGGCATGCCCCGAGCTCTCCGCCGTTCGCCGGTGCGACAGGTGTACTGGTGGTCGGTGGAGCTAGCGCAGTTGCGCGCGTCGTGTGTTGCTGCGCGCCGCCGATACGCCAGGCATCGTCGTCGCCGGCTCAGAGAGGAAAATCACGCAGACCAGGAGCGGCAGCTCTATGGCCTCTACAAAGAGGCAAAGAGAGCGCTGCGGGTGGCCATTCATGGGGCCAAGGTCGCGGCACGTAAGGCGTTCGTGGGGACTCTCGACAGGGACCCGTGGGGGCGCCCTTACCGTATGGTGATGAAGAAGCTTCGCCCAGCGGCGCCCCCGCTGTCGCAGAGTCTCCGGCCAGAATTACTGGCCAACGTCGTCGCGGCCTTGTTCCCGGCCACCGTGGAGTTCACTCCTCCACCGATGGCGCCACCGGATGTGGCGTCATCGTCGAGTGAGAATCCGGCAAGGGATATCCTGGAGGTTTCGCCCGCTGAAATGCGGGCGGCAGTGCTTCGGCTGCGGAGCAAAAACACGGCCCCAGGGCTCGATGGCATCCCCGGGAAAGCCTGGGTGCTAGCCCTCGAGTACCTGGGCCCGAGGCTCCGCGGCTTATTCACCGCCTGCCTGGAGCAGGGCGTCTTCCCGGTGCGTTGGAAAACCGGGAAGCTCGTCCTGCTGAAGAAGGGGGGACGACCCGCAGAGTCGCCGTCGGCCTACCGGCCCATCGTGTTGCTCGACGAGGTGGCAAAGCTCTTCGAGCGCATCATCCATACCCGCCTCGTCGAGCACCTCGATAGGGTCGGTCCGAATTTGGCCGACGAACAGTATGGATTCAGGAGGGGACGTTCCACTGTCCACGCGATTCTGCGGGTGAAGGCACAGGCGGAGGATGCAGTGGCCGGAGGCAGTGTAGTGATCGCTGTATCGTTGGATATATCCAACGCTTTCAACTCGCTGCCCTGGCCCTGTATCCACGAGGCACTGCGGTACCACGTGGTGCCGCCCTATCTCCGGCGTCTGGTGCACGCGTACCTGTCTGACAGGCACGTAGTGTATCCGGGCGCCGATGGATGGCACCGAAGAGCGATGTCGTGCGGTGTTCCACAGGGCTCGGTTTTGGGCCCTCTCCTGTGGAACATCGGGTACGACTGGGTGCTCCGTGGTTCCAATCTCCGGGGCGTCGGCGTGACTTGTTACGCCGACGATACGCTAGTCACAGCGACTGCTGGGACCTTCCGGAACGCCGCAACTCTGGCGGCGGCGGGCACCGGCCAAGTGGTTGGTAGAATCCAACGTTTAGGGTTGAAGGTGGCCCTCGAGAAAACCGAGGCCGTGTGTTTTCATGGACCTCGGAGAGGGCCACCGGCCGGTGCCGGCATCGTCGTTGGGGGGGTGCGGATCCCCATCGGCTCTAGCATGAAGTATCTAGGTTTAGTCCTAGATAGCCGATGGCGATTCCGCACCCACTTTAAGGAGTTGAGGACGAAACTGTCCCGGGCAGCGGGCGCTCTTTCCCGCCTGCTGCCCAACCTGGAAGGTCCTGGCTTCCCTTGCCGGAGGCTGTATCACGGAGTCGTGCGGTCCATAGCCCTTTACGGCAGCCCCGTTTGGGCTGACTCCCTGGGCCGCCCCTGCGTCGCCCTTCTGCGCGCCCCGCAGAGAGCTTTAGCGCAGCGGGCGGTCAGGGCGTACCGCACGGTCTCTTTCAAGGCGGCTTGCCTATTGGCCGGATTTCTGCCCTGGGACCTGGACGCCAAATCCCTTGCCGATGTATTCCATTGGCGGGAGGAGGCGTTCAGTCGCGGGGAGCGTCCGGCCCTGAAGGAGGTGGAGGCCAAGAGGGCCGCCTTACGGCGAGCCGCCGTGGAGGAGTGGCGTCTCAGGCTGGAGGCCCCGTCGTGGGGGCACCGGGTCGTAGAGGCAGTGCGTCCTGTCTTTGCCGAATGGCTGGACAGGCGCCACGGAGCGGCAACATACCGCCTGACGCAGGTGCTCACCGGGCATGGCCGCTTCGGTGAGTTCCTGTTTCGGGTGGTAGGTGTAGAGGAGTCGGCCGTGTGTCACTATTGTGACAACTGCCCAATGGACACGGCCCAACATACGTTGGAGTGTTGTCCAGCCTGGGATGAGGAGCGCAGCGCTCTCAGAACAGTCGTCGGAGAAGACCTCTCGCTGCCGGCCGTGGTCGCTTCCATGGTCGGCGGCCGGGAGGCCTGGCAGGCGGTGGCCCACTTCTGCGAGGCGGTCCTCTCGCGGAAGGAGAGTGCCGAGAGGGATCGCCAGCGCAGTGGTGATCCCTCCCGCCGCCAGACGAGACGTAGGAGGCGTCGGGTGGACGACTGACCGACGTCTCCCGCCCTGTGGATTGGGGGCGTTTGGAGAATTCCACCACGGTATCCCCTGCCTGTCGTAAAAGGCGACTAATAGGGGCCTCCGGGGGTCACGGGTGGGCGGGACGTGCCGCCCACCCATTAGTCTAGCCAACTTTTGTGACCCCCGTGATGGACATGTCCGAGGCAGCGTGTCTCACGCTGCCTCGGACACCAAAAGGTGGACACGGTACGGTGTTTCGGGGGCTTCTGAGCCCCCGCAACAGGAAAAGGACCGCAACAGCGGTACGTGCAGGGGCGGTTGCGGACGACAACTTAGACGTGAGTCGGAGGAAGCCCGCAGCCGTCCCTAATGCGCCGAAGATGGCCTTTTATAAAAAAAAAAAAACACGCTTACCCATAGGATTCGAAATTTGAAATAACAGCTGTCAAACTGACATGGAATATTGAGAGGAAGATGTTAAGTCTCATAATGTCCAGTAATTACGCTAGCTACAAAGTCCTTCAAACCGGAACACAACAGTGCATGCACACTGCTGCTTGGCGGTAGAAATAGATATTGCGGTGGTACCTACGCAGACGGCCCCTCCCATACGAAAGATCTACCACTAGAAACTTTATGGGTATTTGTGAAGCCAGTTGATTAGGCGAGGTATTTGTCGCCCTTCTAGTTTTTTTAAATAATTGTATTGCCGTTCCTATAACGGGTCTCCTCTACTAGGTACTGAGGGTTTAGTCTTTAGTCCATCGCACTGGCGTAGTTCGGGCAGATTTCACATACCAGAGAAATCTCCCAAGATACTCGAAGGATTCCGCATTTTCCTCTATTAAAGCAAGCGACATCTTCTAATGCTAACTTGATAGCAGCCATATTACTTAACTAAGACAATTTTGACTACCTCGGCGGCGTAGTTGTATTGCGTACGCGTAACGAGTACGATTTGCGCGCTGAGGTCCTGGGTTCGAATCCCGGGGCGAGCCAAAAAACATTGTGACTGGGTTTTTCCATCTTAAAAATTACTCAGTCGTAGCTCGGAGTCAGGAAGTTGGCGATGTGATTCCCCCGTGCCTCGGAAAGCACGTAAAGCCGTTGGTCCTACGCCTGATCTCTCTCCGGTCATGTCGGATTGCCGTCTCACCGGACTATGAGAGTGAAAGAATAGTGAGTGCACCTTGTATTGCGCACACACTTGTGCACTATAATATCTCCTGCGTACCTGGCTGATCTCCTTTGAGATTGGCCGCCGTGGCCGAAACTGGCTGGGAGGATTATAACTAAGACAAATCGTTTGTCCTGAGAAATTGACCCGCACGCGGTGCCAATGAAGCCTTACATTAGCGTTTATCAAGACCAATTCATGCAACTCATTAAGGGCAATCGGCAGTTAATGTCCATATTGCTTAGAGAAACGTGTGTACATTGTTACTTGACAGCTATTGTTAATGTAGATAGTACCTGAGGATAATGCTCATCTTTTGACTATTTGGAACCATAGATTACAGTGGGACTTTTTTATTTCGTCGGCTTATACATATATGTGACGAGTAGCCTTTATTGTCAAGCGCGGCGTAATCGTTCCAAGTGTAGGATTAGATTAATATTAGTCGAATAACGGATTGTGATTGCGTTCTAAGATTAACGAATAGTTTCGTGACGCATGACGGGTTTTGACAAAGTGGTAGAGATGATTCAAACATATTTGCTGGTGGTAGGACTCTCATATGTAAGAGTCCGTCTGGGTGGGTACCACCGCAATGTCTATTTCTACCGCCAAGCAGCAGTGTGCATGTACTGTTGTGTTTCCGTTTGAAGAACATTGTAGCCAGTGTAACTACTGGACATAATGAGACTTAACATTTTATGTCTCAGGACGACCAGCGCAGTGGAATGCCACACAGTACTTTGTATCTCAAGATGCTGGATGGTGTTGCTACTGTTTATGGGTGGTCGTATCGCTGACCATCAGTCTCGTGCTCGTCTCGTCATTCAATGCAATAAAAAAAAGTTCCCGTCTGTTAATTGGTTCACAAAATCGCATAAAAAGGCGCCAAAAAAACTAATGACGGTCACGTGCTCGGAGACGTGGATTCAACGACATCAAAACGTGATTCTAGAGATGTTAGTAATGAAAATAATAATACATTAATATGTTAATTCGAATGTTTTACGCAACAATAATTTAAGACGGATATGCATAAATTGTAAAGTTGGTCGTTTGTATATTGTTATATCTAGGTAGTACTTATAGTCCGTCCAACCATTTATTTAACTTTGACAGTTCGTTTTCTAATCAATAGGGGATGTACTTATGCGTTACCGATTCGATTTCTTGTAGCAATCGATTTAATTTATGCAGAAATTTTAATCGATTAAACACATTGAAATGTTATTTTTGCTCAACATTTTGTGTTTTATAAACATGCCTAAGCGTTTAAATGTGTATATTTTCTGCTTATAAATGTATTCTGTAGGTATATATTCTATATCCAATATCATTTTGTCAAAATTTGACTTGAATAGTTTATTTTGTCGGTTATTATATACTTACGCATACATAATTTTTTTTTATTTACACTGCGACATTTTATTTTTCAATGTAAAAGTTTTGAATTATTTTTGTAACACAATCAGTGGGCGTCACGAATATCGATTGATAATTAATATCGGTGCTGAACAACAAGTCCCTTCACTATGGAAAAAAAAAACTGGCGTCCATAAAGTATTCAATTATTTTGTTTCGATTCCTTGTCAAGAATTATAAAATTCCATAGGCGTGCATATGTCAAAAGTTAAATAAATGGTTGGACTATAGTAGGGATATATTAATACAAGAAAAAGTTAGTAGCCTCTTTAAACACCAAAAAATATATACCTGTAAAAAATTCTGAATGCAAAAAACACCGCTCGGTCTTTAAATTTAATATTAAAGATACGGAGATTAATATCGCCCCCTATCACATCATGGGGCGGAATACGCACGGCGGAGAGTCGGTGCACTAGTTGCGCCTCTGCATACCCCTTCGGGGATAAAAGGCGTCAGTATGCATATGCGGAACTTAATATAACTTATGTTAATAAAAGTTCATTATCGAATAAAAATTGCAAATATTTTCTATAGATATTATTCTGAATATCGATTAATTCGATTCGTTACGTCACTAGCTGAAGAGCGAATACTGGAAAATCTAGTCTGACCAATATGGCAATACGTGAGTTCATTCGATCACGTGAAACAGGATCCGTTTGGACACGTGGGCCGTGGCCCATAATAATGAAATGCGGTGTTACCATCGGGGAAATACATTGTGTTATTCGATATTTAAAGTTGTTTATTTTTTCCTGGTTTAGTATACAGGATTGGAGATGTGTCTTGATATATATATGTTTGTTAGTAATAGAGTACTTTGAATAAAAAATGTGATGTGGGTGACTTAAATATTCTCTACAAAAAAGGCATTAAAAGCTGAATGAAATAATAATTCTCTCCTATATGCATTTCGTCAACGGCGCCCAATCTCGACGGAGATCAGCCAGGAATGCAGGATATATTATAGTGCACAAGTGTGTGTGAAATACACAGATGCACTCGCTATTCCTTTAGTCACATAGTCCGGTGAGATAGCAATCCAACGACCGGAGATAGATCCGGTGCAGGACCAACCTATAATCCTAGGTCCTTCTGCCGTAGCGTGAAGAAGCAACTCAGTAGGCCGGCATGATTGTGTCGAATGGCATGAGATAACACTCTGTTGCTATTCGATACTTTATCTAAACGGCTTACTATCAGTTGCAGGGCAGTTACGTAGTCGTGGTAGAATAAAAAGAACACCCTTTTACGTGTTTTCTGACGCGCGCGGTTACCACTAACTTTCTGACTCCGAGGTGCGGCTGAGTAGTTATCACGACAGAAAAACCCAGTTTTTTGGTTTGACCCGGGATTCGAACCTGGCACCTCAGCGCAGAAGCTTTATCGGCGCAATACAGCTACACCACCAAGGCAGTCGACCCTGAATGTAATCTGATAATAAGTGAATAATGTATGATAAAACAAACTCGCCTCTTTTTATCCCCAAAGGGATAGACAGAGGGCTAACTAGCGGTGACATCCTTACGAAGTCAAGGGTAAAGGTGCAAAAAAAAATTGCACCCAGAGTGTGTGTACTAGTAGCGCCCTCAACCAATCGGAGGACTAACGGCCTGGCCACGGACACCCGCGATGCGAATTGCGACGCGACGGGAGACGCGATGAGCGATGGTATGCCACGGATCAATTAGCTGCGACGGCGGCGGCGTAAGCGGCGGACGTATTCAGAATTAAAAAAAAATGGCGCTATCAAAAGTGGCACGGTATTGCCTTGACACAAGTGTTCTTTGGTCAAGATATAATTGAGTCAAGATTAGGTATGCATCTAGTCAACCAAAAAACGAGAAACTACTGCTAGGAAATACTTGTTTTATTTTGTTCCGTATATTTTTAGTACCTGGGTGACCGAGCCTTGCTCGGATGATTTTTTAATACTATACATGGTATTTATTACTTTAAAGTAGGTCCTAATAACATTTTCCATTTCAAGAAAATATACACAACTGAAGTCAAATGAGTCGATACTTATAGTTAAGTACCCTAGTAGATTAAAAAAAAATCAGTTCTTCAGCGGCTCAGATTTTATATTAAATCTCAGGTCTCATATCATGGTTTAAGATACTTAATTAAATCCGCACCAAATTTGGTCTTGATAACATGTTTCTCGGTTTAGTTTCTCCCTTCTTTCACCCCCTTTAAATAGGAGTTAATAAAAAATGAATATTCCATATTTGTTTTCAACGTTCAATGTATCCCCATACCGAATTTCATTACAATCGGTTCAACGATTTATAATCTCCGCCCTTCTAACCCCACAAGTTTGGGGTTGATAAAAAAACGAATATCCCAATTTAATTTTTAGAACTCATACTATCCACATGCAAAAGTCATCCAAAGTCTGTTAAGTATTTCACTTATAAAACGTTCAATATCCATTATAAATTCACCGCGGTCGCGCGACTAAAACAAAATATTTTGTTTCGATCGCGCGATGCCGAGCGCGTCCACCGCCACCGCCGCGACCGCCGCTCGGACCGTGGCCACCCCGGTACTGGCTAGTACATTTGTTTCATTCGCTCGTCGCGCCGCCGGTCGCAGGCGCGATTCGCTCGAGTCTCGCCGCGTCGCACGTCGCGTCGCAATTCGCATCGCCGGTAGCCGTGGCCTACTTCATACAATTGCCTACATTTGTTTCGGTCGCGCGTCGCTCGCCGCTTCGCAATTCGCATCGCAATTCGCATCGCGGGTGTCCGTGGCCAGGCCGTAAGGCGGCAGGCTTTAAAACTTTTTGGTAGGTAAGTACTTTGTCAACTTTCACAGGATGGCGACATAAAAAAAAAGAATCCATTGGGCCTCAGTCCCGACTGTGACTAAACCCCTGGCTACTGCATCCACTTTTCGCCGCTGGTACTGATCAGTTAAACCCAATTCAATTTACACTACCCGGGGTCGAACCCGAATTCACCACCGCAGTTGTACCACAAAAAAATACCGGAGCAGTCCACATATAAGGCTTATAAGAAACATAACTGTACACCAACTGGTTGGTAATGTGTTCACGTTTAAAGCAGTATGCAGTTTTCACTTCCATTTTAAGCATTATTTTAATGCCGGGTATTCCAAAAAGCAGCTCGTGACATAGTATTGAGTCTGATTTTATTAACCTTTTATAGCATGTTGTTTTGGCTTATTTTTGTCTGTTTGAGGAAATGCCTTGATATTTTTTTATAGCGAATAATAAGCGGATCTTCTGATGACAGGCAATCACGACGCGACGTTAACATCCAAAAGGATGGAGAAATCGTTAATGTATTATCGAACTAGCTTTTACCCGCGGCTCTGCCCGTGTGAATGAGTTTTCCCGGGACAAAAGTTCCGTTTTATATTGTCCTGGAATAAAAAAGAGCCTAAGTGTTAATCCAGAACATGTTCTACCTGTGTGCCCAATTTCATCGAAATCCGTTCAGTAGGTTTTACGTGAAAGAGTAAGAAACATCCATACATCCATACATTCTTACAAACTTTCGCGTTTATAATATTAGTACGATAAATGAAAAATTATGAATAGAAGTTTCTGAGAAAGACTTTGTTTAAAGACGTATTACGTACTGATGTCATTAACCTATTTCAAAAAAGGAGGTTCTGTATTTTATCACAATTTAATAGTTAAATGTATTTCCATTCATCAAAATGGAGCGAACGGTTGTAAATTTGATCTCCCTCTGTCAGAGTACTGTAAACTTTATTACTTTACAAATAAGGGGATATAGCTTTTATCAAACGGCATGGGCTACCTAGGTCCGAATGCTATCTAGGCTGACAATGGACAAATTAAGGCGCTGATTGGTTGACAATGTAGATTGTAACATCAGATTTGTAGCGGTAAAAGATCTATTCGAACAGACCGGCATAATCGTGTCGACTGGTGATTGTCACTCATTGATCAATTTCTGTACGTCTCCACATTTACAAACAACAAAAGTTATTGGTACCGAGAGCTTCTAGTGTAAAGGTTCTTGAAAATGGTAGGCATGTAGTTTTGCCGCGAATGCGCCAACTGGGAATCCCGGTCACACAATGGTTTTATTTGAAATCCAGCTATAACAACTTTCAAGTGTCAGCTCACTGTTGAGGTCATAATGTGGTTATTGGGTTTTTGTGCTCAGTATGAGTTCGGAGTCCGGAATTTGTGCCCGATATGGCGATAGGCTCGCACCTATCACATCATGATGGAACACGATGGGCGTAAATTGTATGCCCTGGTGCAACTCTGCCTATCCCTTTGAGGGCAAATGCGTGATAAGTGCGTGTGCGTGTGCGTGTGTGTGTGTGTGTGTGTGTGTGTGTGTGTGTGTGTGTGTGTGTGTGTGTGTGTGTGTAAGTTGTAAGCAATGGCCCAAGAAATACTAAAAATATATGAAAAATGAAACTATTTGTCATAATAATTCTTATTGGTAGTAACATTTATATTGATAGGAAGTTGCAACGTTTACCACCAGACGAGACAAATACGAATCTCATCGTTTAGTACCTATGTAATCTTTTTCAATATCATCCTAATCAAAGTAAGATTTTAGCTTGCAGTCATGATTTCAGATACAATAGTGCACATTTTACTGGTGGTAGATCTTTCATATGTAAGAGCCCGTCTGGGTGGGTACCACCGCAATGCCTATTCCTACCGCCAAGCAGCAGTGTGCATGCACTGTTGTGTTTCGGTTTGAAGGACATTTTAGCCAGTGTAACTACAGGACATAATGAGACTTAACATCTTATGTCTCAGGATGACGTGCGCAGTGGAATGCCTAACAGAACTTTGTAACTCAAGGTGTTGAATGGTGTTGCTACTGTTTATGGGTGGTCGTATCGCGTACCCTCAAGCGAACGGCATGCTTGTCTCGTCATTCAATGCAATAAAAAAAAACATGAACGAGTTTATAGGTTCAAACTTGCATAACAGTAACACGTCCATTTTGCAGACTATTTGACTAATTGCAAAGCGGTATTACATTTGGTATCATGGGACGGAAATACAAAACGCCGGACGGTTGACCGCTTTAGCCTAGGTCACTGCCCCAAGACTTAAATGTCACCTGTATGACATGGAAATTTATGTTCGCAGATGCTTTTTTAGCTCTAAACAAGAATAAAAAGGATTCTAAACGGATGTACAATCAGACACATAAATAGTTTAACAAATTCAAAACTTCAATTCACAATGAAAATAAAATGCATTTTCGTTGTAAAGAAAAAAACAATCAAACTTAACGCGTGTAACCGATTTGAAATTTTGGATTTGTTGTACATACTAATCATTAACTTAGATGTCAAGTACCTTATTTACATTTATTTGCTATTTTTTTAATAGTAGTTAATAGTTTAGTTTAAAATAGTATCTTAATGGTACCCAAGAGATGGGAAAACACTAAGAGGTAGGCAGTAGACATGGGCGCCGCCTAGGAAAAAGCCGGCGGCGGCGTGCTGGTAATTTTTGGTCGGCGGCGGCGTAACGCCGGCGGCGTGGATTTTTTTAATGAATATTGAATATATGTATAGGCCACATATAAATTCCTCAGTTACATGTTCGTAGGTAGTTGGAAGCACTAGCCTATTAACTTATCGGTATAAAAATCCCTTCAGGACCCATTCTCCATCCACCCTGTAGATTGGGGGCGTTTGGAGAAATCAACTACGGTATCCCCTACCTGTCGTAAAAGACTATTAGTCAATAGAGGCCACCGGGGGTCCCAGGCGGACGGCAGGGGGCTGTCCGTCTTTAGTTTTGTGTTTTTTTAGCACATTGTTGCAATCCCTGTGATGGACGGCAGCGTGACAGGTAGGCCTCACGTTGCCGTTGACGCAGAGGGCGCCCTTCGGTGCGCGGGAGCGTCTGAGCCTAACACAACAGCAGACGGGCCGCAGTAGGCGGCACCGCGCAGGGGCGGTTGCGGACGACAACTTAGACACTTCCGTCAGAGGAAGCCCGCGGCCGTCCCTATACGCCGAAGATGGCCACAGCGGAGTTTTGGTTTGTATGCCGTGCGTTGTACATACGTTGGGCGGTCACCTAATGGTTTCATCTCTCCGGGCGGCTCAACGTCGGGTCGTAAGGCACGGTGAACCCAGCTTAACCGCTCAGTCGCTCCCCTTGAAGGATGGCCGGTAGTAAGAAGTCACTTTCTCCGCGAAAAATAATAACAAAAAAAGACAAATGCTCCATGGCACTCGCGAGTCTTTATCTTGTTTCGCGGAGAAGGTGAAATGACCATTAATGCCCTTTGGTGCCACCATCCCGTTATCAAAAATGACTGCGCGGTTATATCATTGTCACCGCTTTTACGACCTAGCGTTACGCCACTTATAGAGATGGAAGAATCGGGCGACATACCAAGCTGGACCAAGTCTTTTATTCTGAAAATAGTGACGGCGTTAGGCGTCGGCGACCGCCGACGCCCTCGCGCTTAAGGGGCCTTACAAAAAAATATATTTAATATTACTTTTTGATAGTGGCGGCCTTAGCCAACGCAGGACTCCGGGGGCAGATGTTTGCACGTGGCCTTTTTCTTTGAGCCCTTTGTCAACCGAGGGTTCAGCCGCCGTTAGGCCTGGGCGAGAGAAAAGTGGAAAATAAAAGGAGCCTCACAAAGCTGATGTCGCCGACGTCCACGTTTGGTCTAGCGCTGCCATTGTAAACTACTACGGCATACTAAATGTATACCAAAGCACTTTGTTGCGTCAGGGACGGCTTTATGATCTCATGGTCATGTGCGCCTAATCATTTTATCCGCAAATCTCCATCGAAAGGACGGGTAATATTCAGTTCTCCACCTCATGCCTCAAATTTTTCTACTTCTGGCGGGAGGAGTCCGACTTTTCGTGTTCCCGCACCATCTCTTGTCATAAGAGGTCTATCTTCGTACTCGTTACTCGTACAAAAATTAAGATCTCTTGCTGTCGTCTTGGTTAGTAACACAGCGACAGCGAGAAGCGTCGTCCATTAAATGGCACGAAATCGCTATGCTCTCAATTAAGGTTAGCTAAAACTCCGATAAATGTTAGGTTATATATTGGACCGTATATTGCAACCTCAAAGGCCGAGTGGACGGTTATTCGGGAGACCCCAAGATCGCCCGATAGCCCCTATTAGTCGACTGTTATAACAGACAGGGGATGCTGTAGTGGACTTCCCTAAACGCCCCCAATTCACAGGTCAGGACCAGGAATCTCTAACGTCTCTGATGGCCCGCTATCGATCTCTCGTAGCACTCTCTTTCTGATGGAGGACTACTCCGAAAAAGTTAGCCACCACAATCTAGAATCTCCGCCTGTTGACCATGGACTAGTAAAAACGATCACATGCACCTGACCGTAAGACACCTACGATCTGCCACAGATACTCTCTGGAACAATGTTCTCCGATGAGTAGGTACATTTATCAGTTGATAGTTGGACCATAGTTGCTTCACGCCTTGGTGAAATCAGATTGGACTACTAAAACATTTGGGCACCGAGGACGGGGTCTCCAGCCTGACACCACATCCTCCATGGCAACTCCGCCGAAAGGTGCCCGCTTGGCCTCTATTTAGGAGCCGGACGCTGCTCGTGTGTGGAAGCTCCCTCGAGCCAGTGGAAGGTGGCCGTAGGGCTTTGGGATCCAGATCCTAGGCCGGTATCTAACCAACAAGTAAGTCACGCACAAGATCATGTGGTACGCCCTTATTATCTGATGCGGATTCCACTGGAGAGCATTGCAGAGAGATTCTGAGGTCCAAGGTTTCGGCCGAAAAGGTACTGCTGTAAAAGATCATGGACCACATAACTCCGTGGTAAGTTAAGTTAAAAGTTTAGTTAGCGATGCTAGGACCTTTCAGGTTAGACAGCTTGAAAGAGCGCAGCCGCGTATGGGCGCATGAGCACAGAGGCCGTAGCCAAGATGCCTTTTACAATCGTTAACGCTAATAGTCGTTTTTCTGTTATTAACTTTAAAAAACCCAAGTCGGCCAATAACTATGAATAAAATTTTTGAAGAAAAATGTTTTTTTATTCCAAATCCACGCCGGCGCGGCGCATATGTCTACATCGAACTAAATATGACATTTGAGACCCAATCATTCATAAAATTTGACAATAAAAATTAAAAGTATTCACAAAATCCACGCCGTCCAAGTTAGGCGGCGGCGGCGGCGGCGCGCGGGTCCTGCCCGGCGGCGTAACGCCGGCGCGGCGCCCATGTCTAGTAGGCAGTCAAAAAGATGGGGAGATCATTTCAAAAAAGTTGCGGAGCCAATGTGGACTCTAATAGCAAAAGGCAAAATAAAATGGCAGTATTTAGATGAGGCCTTTGTAGGAAGAAAAGCTGTATAATATTAATAATCACTTGCCGATAATACTCTCTTGTAATAAAATTTATAATTAATCTAAATATAGTTTTAAACTTGTGTACTCGTTTAGCATAATTAGATGCTACATCATTATGTTTAACAGCAATAAAGGCTTATATTATATTATTATTATTGTATACTATTTTTATTGCTAGAATGTAAATACGAGTGTGACGTTAATGATAAGCGATATGCAAAACCTGTAACAATAATATAGAATTTTGAATCATTAAACACTGCGAGGCATTCCAATGCACTCGTCACGTAGCATACGATTTTTTTTATGGCATTGAATGACGAGACGAGCATGCCGTTCGCCTGATGGTAAGCGATACGACCACCCATAAACAGTAGAAACATCATCCAGCACCTTGAGTTACAAAGTACTGTGTGGCATTCCACCGCACTCGTCATCCATAACATAAGATGTTAAGTCTCATTATGTCCAATAGTTACACTGGCTACAATGTCCTTCAAACTGAAACAACAGTGCATGCACACTGATGCTTGGCGGTAGAAATAGACATTGCGGTGGTACCCACCCAGACGGACTCTTGCATATGAGAGTCCTACCGTCAAACTGCCTACAATATCATTCGAACCGGAGTACAACGTACGTATGCATAATGCTGCTTGGTAGATATAGCGCTGGTACCTGCCTATAAGTAGCGCTGCCATCCGTCCGGATTTCCCCGGATTTGTCCTAGTTTGAAGGGCGTCCGGGGGACATCCGGCAGGGGTTTTAAAAATTGTCCCGGCAAAACCCGGACACTTTTGTTGTCAGGGGAAATACATTTTTTTATAGATGAGCGACAAATTCAAATAAATCTTAGTTAAAAATTGATGTATTTCCCCGCATTCAAGACGACATATTTTTTCAGAGGTGTCCGGGGAAAGACCCATATTTTGCCCAAATGTCCGGGATTTTTGCCGTGTTTATCCGGAGTCGGCAATTTAGATGATGGCAGCCCTACCTATAAGGACCCTTGCGTAATAGATAAACCAGTCAGCTCGCAGCTCCATTCGATAAACTCCTTTCTTGGAAGAAATGTTGCACTAAACGTACCCCATATAAGTCCAATTAATCCAAGACATGGTGTATCTGTATACTAAATTTCATTCAAATCTATTTAGCAGTTTCTATGTTTAATTGTCACAAACAGTTTTTCTATTCAGTATCAGCTCGGAGTCTGGAATTTGTGCCCGATATGGCGATAGGCTCGCCCCCTATCACATCATGGGACGGAATAATGGGGAAAAGTGGGTGCACTGGTTGCGCCTCTGCCTACCCCTTCGGGGATAACAGGCGTGAGTGTATATGTATGTATGTATGTATTGTCACAAACATATCGAGAGGTGATACTGGTATACTGGTGGTAGGACTCTCATATGTAAGAGTCCGTCTGGGTGGGTACCACCGCAATGTTTATTTCTACCGCCAAGCAGCAGTGTGCATGCACTGTTGTGTTTAGGTTTGAAGGGCATTGTAGCCAGTGTAACTACAGGACATAATGAGACTTAACATATTATGTCTCAGGATGACGAGCGCAGTGGAAAGCCACACAGTACTTTGTAACTCAAGGTGCTGGATGGTGTATCTACAGTTTATGGGCGGTCGTATCGCTTACCGTCAGGTGAATGGCATGCTCGTCCCGTCATTCGATGCCATAAAAAAAGGTGAAAGGGTATTTGACTTAAGCGGCATTTTTGCGATATAAAGTAAATAGTAGTATGTATAGTGGCCCCGACTGACGTTTTCCTGCCCTAAAAAGGACATAAAACCGTAGAACACGATACAGCGCAACGTGCCGGATCCAAGTGTTATTTAAACCATTCTCGATTCCACCTGAAGACATACAAAACAAATCATTAAAATTCAGGAAGTTTAGGAAGAGTTCAGTGACATACACAGGCACAGAAGAATTATAAACGCGAAAGTTTGTAAGAATGTATGAATCAAAATCAAATATCAAAATATTTTTATTAAAATCGGACTTATATAGAAGCTTAAAATTACTCAAAATACATAAAACTAGTAGTGCTCGCGGCGCCGCCCGCGTGAAAAAGTTTTTCCAGGACAAAAATATTTTCCCGGGATAAAAAGTAGCCTATAGCACTCAGGAGCTATGTAGCTTCCTATTAGTGAAGGAATTTTCAAAATCGGTTCAGCAGTTCCTGAGATTAGCGCGTTCAAACAAACTCTTCAGCTTTATAATATTAGTATAGATTACAGGAAATTATTGCAAACGTCGTAAATTACCAGGGGTCCCCAAACTAGGCGAGGCCTGTATCTTGGGAAACCATTTGAAGTTACATAACATAACATAGCATGATTTGAATGTTTGTTACTCTATCACGTAAAAACTACTGGACGGATTTCGATGAAATTTGGCACACGGGTAGACCATGTCGTGGATTAACACATAGGCTACTTTTTATCCTGGGAAAATGTAAAGCCAGACTGTTATCTCGGAAAAACTTATTTGACGCGGGTGGAACCGCGGGCAGAAGCTAGTTATATATATAAAGATATTTGACATCAGTATTTTTTTTCTGATTCTAAATATGTACATACATAACACTATATCGCAACAAATATCGCTTAAGCCAGATACCCTTTCACCCTCCATCTAAATTATCTAACCAGCTGGAATGGTGGATTACATATCAAATAGGGGAACCTCGGCCCCCTCCGAGATCTTCTTTCAAAAACACATAATTATATAATTGTGTATAAAAACTTTTTGTTGTGATACCAAAAGAAAAAAAAACAAGCAGCTTTATAAGACATAGCATTATTTGTAAAATTGCACTTTTTTGAGGTCACCTTTTGGTAGTTACAAACTAATCGAAATAAACGTACACGTACGTCTCTATAAGACAGTAATTGCCTAGCAACAAAAAAGGTGATACTTGAAAAATAAGGAAAATAGAATATCAACGCACAAGTTCTAAAGTTTGGCGTCGGCGTCTTGGGAATTCGAATGCTTTCGGAATTTCCAAGACAGTCAACAAGCGGAATCCGTATAGAAATCTGTTGATCGAATTTTAAATTTTCATAATTGTGGTCACACGTAGGTGTTGCGAGGAGAGTTGACACTTGTAGATTAAGGATAATAATATTGAAATTATTGCGATCTATACTTATAGTATAGGGAGTGGACGATATCGTTGTTGGGAATGGAACGGTCTGCCGAGACAATCTCCGGAGGTTCAAAACCCAAGGCATACGTACCTTTGACTTTACGAAGTTACGTGTGTGTGTTTTATCAATTATCGTTTACTATAACGGTGAAGGAAAACATCGTGAGGAAGCCTTATCTGAGAACTAGCTTTTGCCCGCGGCTCCGCCCGCATTAATAAGTTTTTCCGGGTTAAAAGTCCCGGTTTATATTTCCCCGGGATAAAAAGTAACCTATGTGTTAATCCAGGACATGGTGTACACGTGTGCCAAATTTCATCGAAATCCGTTCAGTAGCTTTTGCGTGAAAGAGGAACAAACATCCATACATCCATACATACTTACAAACTTTCGCCTTTATAATATTAGTAGGATAGTAGGATTCTCCATAAGAATCTTGAGGGTATGTGAAGACTGCCAACCCGCACTAGGCCAGCGTGGTGGACTATGGCCTAACCCCTCAGTAGTGGTAGAGGAGGCCCTGGACCAGCAGTGGGCAGTATATAATACATCGCTGATTGCATTGCATACTACAGGGGCTATTCGTAAATTCGTTGCGTTAAGCGGGAAGAGAAAGTCGACGTGACGTTATCAGATGAAGAGGAGTAAGTAGATATTAATAAACTCTATGACACTACAAATGTACGAATCTAAAGTATTAAAACTGTAATAGGTACATAGATATACAATCGCAACAATTGCGGGTCGTTTGTTGTTAGTTATTGAAGAGTTCCATTGTCTATCTTCGAAGCTGTTCATCAGATATTAATGTATAATGAAACCTTCCTTGAAATATAATTATTTTAAAAAAAGGAGTTTAGTAGTTTAGCAGTTTTTGAGAAAATAACGGACATACGAAATTACACATATATACAGACGTGTCGAAAACAAAACCTCCTTTTTTGTAGTCGGTTAAAACTCAAACCTTTAACATACTACTGAATGAAAATCATCTAATGCGATTAAAAGCGTTACATTAATATTCAAAACTTTGCTTTACTTTCAGAAGTGAATTTGAGATAAGACTAGAGTTGAAAGGATTTCGTATTCCTTAACAATGTTCTAACACGAATAATTTTAATTAGCGTGACTAATTGTGGTTACTTAAAAGGAAGCTTTATTATTAAATGTCTTACCTTCAGAAATCATCATCAGCCACTAAAGTCCATTTGTTTTATTAAATATAGGACAATAATCTATCATTATTAGGCGTGAGTGTGTGTATTTTTTAGAAAAATCCCATTTTTTTACCTATGTTTTGATGCTGTACGCGCAAGTTATTAGATATTTTCCATTTTTTTCTGCAGCAAACTCGGGAGTAGTCGTCTACAATAGCCCATAATCATTTTATTAAATATAATTTAATAACCTTGAAAAAAATAATACTTTCTGTCATAATTTATTTTAGGTGATGGAAAAAAAAATATCGCGCTGTTACTGCACAAAGCAAATTGCAAAAAAAACTTTCATGTTTAATAGAGATTCCAAAAAGGTACAATACTCACAACTTCTAGAAAAAAAGACGTTAGCTATTTTTGTGCCAAAGGCGCTGATGCTTGAAACGAATTTTCAGATTTAAATTATAATAACACTTTTTTACCCCTGACGGAAAAAAGATGGGTGTGATAAGTTTAAGGTGTGTATCTGTATGTCTGTCTGAGGCATCATTGCTCTGCAGGGTATGGACTGATTTCGATGCGGTTTTTTTTTCAAATTTGATGTGATCGAGATCGTTCTTAACTAGAATTTGAAAGGTCTATTCAGGCGATTGAATTTAATCAGCCCATTTTATATTTACTTCTTTAGTGGTCCCTTCTTTGGCTTGGCTTGACACGCTGCCGTGTGTCTAGATTTTCGCAAAAAAATATTAAATAGGGTAGTCGACTATTTTTTTAATACATTTATTAAAAATGTATGCCATCCAAAATCTAACGCAAAAATAATTTTCAATATTAGGGCAATACTTAGTAAGTTATAAAGCTTTGAAATTTGGTGGAAGGGGTAGTTCTCAAATAACAGTAATATTACACTGTGACGTCACCGAGAGTATCCTGCCATAACGCTGCGTGTGTGCGAAAGAGATAGCGCGATATCCCCTCCACGTTCCCACTTTTGCTCCCGATAATATTTCAAATATGAATAACTGCTTTATTTTTCAACCAATTTTGATGCTGATTTCACAGAATTTCTTTTTCGTGTTATTATCTGTTACATATAAAATAATTTACAGAATCAAATAGGTATATGAAACTACCCATTTAAGGTTCGCCTTAACTAGTTAGTTTTAAAGCCAAATTAAGACAAATCTACTTCATTAAGTAAAACATTTCGCTTCGGTTTGGAGTTACAGAAAATATGTGAGTTTTATAATTAGTTATATTTGCTTTCCACAATAATATTGATAGAAATTTATTCAGTTGATATGGAATAGCATTAAAAAGTGTTTGTATAATTGATCGATCATTAACAATAATCCTAAACTTGCGAACGCAGATCAATTTGTTTCCTTGTTTTGTCACGCGTCTGGTAAGCGATATGCCCAGGCAGCAGTAGCAACATCTGCCAAAACATTGATCTAGAAAGGCTTTCACCACTTCATGACACAAGACTACCTAACTAAACTAGTGGTCGACCATGGGTCGAAATTCGACTGCAATTAATAAATTTTATTTTTGCACTCTTACTCTACTTAGGCGTGATGGACGGCAGCGTGTCTCACGCTGCTTCGGACGCCAAAAGGGCGTCCTGCGGTGTACGGGGGCTTCTGAGCCCCCGCAACAACAGGAAAAGGACCGCAACAGCGGTACGCGCAGGGGCGGTTGCGGACGACAACTTAGACGTGAGTCGGAGGAAACCCGCAGCCGTCCCTAATGCGCCGAAGATGGCCATTGAAAAAAAAAAACTCTACTTAGGCCCCATTTTTTCAACTGTAGTAATCTTTGTGTCAGGGTCTTATTAAGCTGGAAGCGCTCGCAGCACCTCACGCGTCACGCGTCACACGTCACACCTCACGCGTCATATTGCGCCGCGCCGAAGAACTCGAACCTCTGCGAGCGCGTCCAGCTTAACAACACCGATGATTACTCTAATGACAGTTTAAAAAACCTGGTCTTAAACTTCATTTGTACCTAATCTCGCACTCCTCCAGGCCACAAAGTTCATCACTTGAAAAAATGGATAATAACAAATATAATGTTACATAATAATTATGTAATGGACTGCCTCGGTGGCGTAGTTGTATTACAGTACGACTGCAAAGCTGGTGTGTCGGGTTCGATCCCCGGGTCGGGCAAAGTGATATTGAGTTTTTCTATTCAGTATCAGCCCGGAGTCTGGACTTTGTGCCCGATATGGCGATAGGCTCGCCCCCTATCACATCATGGGACGGAATAACGGCGAAAAGTAGGTGCACTAGTTGCGCCTCTGCCTACCCCTTCGGGGATAACAGGCGTGAGTGTGTGTGTCTGTATAATGTTACATATTATTACCCGCTATAGTGGCCCACGTCTGTAGCATTGCGGGATCAATCACTGTATATCCGGTTCAAACAGGCCGGCATAATTTTAACAACTACGAGAAGTAATCATCACTCATCAGTCGACATTCAATCTGGGCCACTCCGCATTCCATCAGGTGCAGCTACATTTTGCAGTGGCATATAAAAATTATGACATTAAGCTTCATCATCATCATCAGCTACATGACGTCCATTGCTGCACATAGGCCTCCCCGAAAGATTTCCAGATGGACCTGTCAAAAGCGGCCCGCATCCAGCGCGTTCCTGCGACCTTTATCAAGTCGTCTGTCCACTTTGCATGTGGACGGCCAACGCTGCGCTTGCCAGTACGTGGTCTCCACTCGAGAACTTTCTTGCCCCATCTGCCGTCAGTTCTTCGAACTATGTGCCCTGTCCATTGCCACTTCAGCTTGCTAATTTTAGTAATAGTAACCAAATAAAGAGAGGAGATTAGGTAAAGTAGACCTCATACCGGCAAGCGTGGCGTTGGTCGTTCACCTGCAAGGTGGACAAACGGCTTAATAAAGGTCACAGGAACACACTGTAGGCCGCTTTTAGAGGTGCGTCTGGAAACTTTAAGAGGAAGCCTATGTTTATCACTCGACTTCATGTTGATGATGATGAAATGTACTAAATGTTACTTGGTATTAAAATTTACACCAAACATTTTCTGCAACAAGCTTGAAAGAGTGTTGTATCGACCCCATATTGGAGTAAAGACAGATGGAAGATTTTTGCTAAAATTCGACCAATCAAATAGCGTACGTTGGTCCTAAAAAACAGAACTTACTTTGCATTCGAACTAATAATTTGTTTATTATGCTAACACCTCGTGACGGTGAAACAACAACTTATTACACAATTCGTCTCATCCATAAAATTTTGAGGGCCGACATGTGTTTTCAATGTACTACGATCAGTGTCAAGGCATGTTTCCTTATTCTTTGTAGACAATAGCATTTTAAAGAAAGTTGTAATAACCAAAACACTTGTGCAAATGCTTATGATCGCATTCTCTATCGTCTTTCGTAATACCATTTGCCAGGGATAATTAATTACGTTTTTAATCGGCTTTAAAAATGGAAGAGGCTCTCAATGCGATAGAATTTTATTGTATCGTAATTAATTTTAAATTAAATGTATTATAAACTTTTTGATGAGCTGTTCAGATCAACTGACATCTGTTTTCCTAAATTAAATCAAACAAGGCGTATCCTACTAATATTATAAAGGCGAAAGTTTGTAAGAATGTATGGATGTTTGGATGTATGGATGTTTGTTCCTCTTTCACGCAAAAACTACTGAACGAATTTCGATGAAATTTGGCACACGGGTACATCATGTCCTGGATTAACACATAGGCTACTTTTTGTCCCGGGAAAACATAAAGCGGGACTTTTATCCCGGAAAAACTTTTAAACGCGGGCAGAGCCGCGGGCAAAAGCTAGTTGTAAATAAAAAAATACTATTACGAACTTTGAGATTTCAACCCACGCCGTTCAGGTACTCTCATCATGGCAATATTTAGCGATACGTACCAAGTCTACTACATACCAACCATCAAGTTTTATCCAAATCTCGGATTCCAGTCTTCAAGAAAAGTCTGCTCCTATCTTAAAAACTGTTAGCGTATGGGTAATTTCTCTAATAGCTACAGACAGAAGCACGACTCGTGAGCACGCCTGTGATTGGTCGGTTTGAAGTTAAACACGCCGATGTTTCGTGCTATTGATTCGTTAGTTGATGCCTGTTGTCTCTTGGTTTGTATATTCTATGCAGCTACTATAAACTTTTATCCAATTTGTACATACGCGTGCACACCACTATGCTATTCACCTATGCTCATGACTTGTGCTGTTTACGGTTTTATAAAGGCGTCGCGTGAATAATTACTATCAGGTTACCAATTGACTTGTTTGCTCATACAAATAAGTGTAAAAAATAATAATAAGTAATCAGAATGTTAATCTTTCGATTAATCTGAACTTGGAAAGTAATATTTAAAATACGAAAATAAAACTTTATCTGATTTTCAAGCAAAGCCTTTATGCTGCTCCCAATTATATTCTGTCCACTTGTGAAACCTATATAAAAAAATCCGTTCAGTAGATTCAATGATGTATGCTACAAAAAAAAACATACAGAAAATAATCTTAAGAATCCCTGATTTGTGTTCTATTTATTACTCTTCCTCAGTCATCCAATCTCTATTTTTATTACTTTTTTTTCACCGTACAGACACACTGGGTACTGCTGTTTTATTATATTTATAGATATCGTATATCGCGCACAGTACGACAGCGCCTTTACATCTGTTTTTATACGATTATTATCATTCTGATGTTTTTGTTACTTATTTAACCGTAAGCCGTACCGGAGATAAAGTAAATGTCGTAATACATCCTTGATCGAATACTTTAGTTTGTATCGTCATACTTCGTGTCCGCTTACTTTTTTGTTTTGTTTACTCGCGGCTTCATCTGCATGAAAGTTCTTTATCGCCATAAAATTATTTTTTTATAATATCGAGCCTATTCAGGAAGACCATTTATAATGTGCTGTAATTTTTACCAAAGACTCTTTTCCTAATTAATTCAAAAATATTTATGATACGTTTGCAGTGCTTGATTAGAAGAATAAAAATTCTAATAATAATAAGTTTATTGGCACAAAAATTACAATACATTTTCACTAAAAACATAGGCTTTAAAGATTGTGATATTAAGCAAAGTTTACCCTCCATATGCCGAACTAGGTTAAATACCTGTACCTCAGCACACAGCGCCGTTCCCAACAGTTTTACAATAGCCTCAAGAATTTTCATTATTATAATAATATCTGAAAAAAACACAAATATTTTAGAATTCATAAAAGAGTCATTTATCAAAAAGTGTGAATTGTCGGTTACGATGTTTTTTACCGAAAGCTCGATATGCTATTCATAATAATTTTGTTGTCTGTCTGAATGTTAATTTTTATTTTAGTATCCAATCTGAATCGTTTCACAGATTCCTTCTAACAAACATATTCACGTCCAAATATCTTTAGAATGAAATTGTTTTACTGTTTTATGAATAATTGTTTTATAGTTCGGTATTATGTCCGACAATAATTTTGGTGGAACCCTGATGACTATTCTACGGAAGCCCTAGATTCCGCGGAACACAGTTTGAGAATCAGAGAATGATAATTTGTATTTGGTCGGCTCATATTAAGTGATGAGTAGACCGACGAGAGATGATTTCTCTTCGTTAGTTCAGCCCTTGCTGGCCTGTTCGGAACCGGGTACATAGAACTCAGAACGCGTCATTACGTGGTTCATTATGGCGAGTTTTGAACCTTGTGGATAGTGGTCGCATATGAATACAAATACCCTACCACTATTCGCCATTCTACCTTAGAATTTACTAGCGACCCGCCCCAGCTTTGCAATTGTCTTACTTCTAGTGGTCCGATTGTTACTAAATTCCACGGGGTCACTCACTGGGATAATCTGAAGATTGCTTACATACCAGTCCAGTAGGGAACACACAAACATTTATTTTTGTGTACAAATCGACGGTTCCCAGGCTAATTGACTTAAGCGACATTTTTGTGCGACATAGATTTTTATGCATATTTGGAATCAGCACATTGCCTCTGTTTTTTGAGCATAGTATAATTAAAAAAAAAAATGTCGCTTAAGTTAATTTAGTTAATAAAAATCGATCCTAAGACGGCTACATGGCACACAATTTACGAGTACATTCAACAGAAGTAACCTCGACGCAAATTTCGTCATAGCGCACACACGTTTTGCAATTGCACGTCTCAGTAAATGTATGTTATAATGGACATTTATTTCTGGTATTGTACATAAAATGTTATGTTTAGTGCCTTGATGTATATAAATACATTTTTAATTAACGATTTTGAAATCCAATTCGCGATAACTGTATTTCTTCGTGTAAATAAAATTTGAACAAGGCACCACTCCAAATATACGTATATGTTAGTTATTAAAGTTAAATAGGAAATGTTTATTATAGTTTTGGTTTTGGTGTTTTCGGCGGATTATTTTTTTTATTAAAAAGTTTTATCACCATTTATTTGGGATCATAGTGTGACTTTTGCATTTGGTCGGCTTATACGTTTATGTGACGAGTAGCATTTAATCAGAAATTGTGAAACAGGCAGGCAGTCAGTGGTTATAGAGATTACAACACAAAATATTTATATACACACCATAGAAAAAAAATACAATAAAATAAAAAAGAACAGGCACATAATGATGAAATGAACAAAAAATGCAAAATACCTGGCTCAAATTGATAAGGGATTTTTCATAAGAAAAATCTTATACATATAATAAAATATAATGAAATAAATCTATTTTACGGATTTTACCGCGGTTTTTTAATATATATGCTCCAGCACAACCAACACCTCAGTCCGCCCCGTAACCATGAGGGCTGCAAAGTCTTCGAAACGTGGGAGAAAATATAAATTAATACACATTTTCGCTTTTTATTTCCGAAGGGGTAGGCAGAGCCGCAACTAGTGCACCCACTTTTTGCCGTGTGTATTCCATCCCATGATGTGATAGATGGTAAGCCTATCGTCAAATTGGACATAGATTCCATATTCCGGGCTGATACAGAGTAGAAAAACCCAATACCACTTTCCCGACCCGGGATTCAAACCCTCAAAGCGATGTCGTACCCCACATGCAATACAACTACGCTACAGAGGCAGTCCATCCATTATAATGACTCATGAATATCATTTCCTAAATAGAATTGGAGTGTCTGTTTGTAATATTGAAATAACCGTTTTTTACTACTTGCATATCAATATATATACGGTACCTACACCAAAATATTTTTTTTTTACAATTTTTGTCTGTCTGTTCCGGCTAATTACTGAAATGGCTGGACCGATTTGGACGGGACTTTTATTGGCAGGTAGCTGATGTAATAAGGAGTAACTTAGGCTACGTTTTATCCCGGGAAAATATAAAACGGGACTTTTATCCAGGAAAAACAACAACAGCTACTATATTAATAAACGCGTTCGGCCTAACGCCGCCATAATCAGATACCCAGAAAATTACATTATTTCTCCATACATGCAATGGACATTTACTGTAGACGTGATTAGATGTCGTGTTGATTATAATCGAAAATAGGAAACGTTATTAAACGTTGCTGGCCCGAACGTGTTAATACCGTCTTCGCCTTGTTCCGGGGTAACACCGCAGGGCACTGACAGGCTCTATTTTGGTAATTCCTATTTTTTAAATCATGCTTCGTGCGAAATATATCTCAGATTCTTGCTAGTCATCTTCGATCGAATCGTATTGTTACATAAATGTAGCGATCGAAAAGAAACTAATAAAAAAAAATAAACATCCTTCACTACATATTATAAAACAAATTCCCCCAGCCGCGTCTGTCTGTCTGTATGAAGTCTGAATGCACTAGCTCAAAATTATCGAACGAATTTGTTTGAAAGCCTGCGATTTAGGCTTTTTGTCCCGAGAAAATATATAGCGGGACTTTCACGCGAGCGAAGACGCGAGCAAAAGCTAGTATTACCAATATAAAAAATTATGTATTTGATCAGTTGTTACAAGTAAACGCAGAAACAGCTGAACTGATTTGCATGAAATTTAGCACTCGGGTAGACCTTGTCCTGGATTAACACATAGGCTTCTTTTTATCCTGGTAATTTACTCCCATGGGTAATAAAGGTTTTCTTTTAAATATATGGCGTTGGCGTCTTTCTGGTGGCGCTATGAATTAGTAGTGTTTTAAGATACTTTTGTAGCAGAAAAGGCTTTTCACACGGGTGAAGCCGCGAACAAAACCTAGTGACTTATAAAATTAAAAAAGGAACATAATTTATTTCTTGGAACATGATTTAAGCTGCAGACATTGTTCCGTAGACAGATGTAAACAGTTCCTTATTTGAATATGGTATTTAATGTAACTAGGCGGAAAGGTCAGTTTCGCTTGAATGTGAAGGTATAGTTTTAATTATAGAGCATTTTTATAAAACGAACAGGTTGTTTGCATGATCGTTCCTTTTATCCTCATGTTTTAAAGCAATAAAAAGTGTTTATTTTTGTATTATTTTTACTATCAAGTTTGAACCCTGGGTTCGGCAAAGTGATATTTTTTTGTCACTTTCAGCCCGGAGTCTGAATTGTGCCTTCTGCCTGATATAGCTAGAGGCTCGTTCTCTATTACATCACGGGATAGAATTCACACGGGGAAGAGTGTGTGCACTAGTTGCGCCTCTGCCTGTCCTTTCATGAATAAAAAGGCGTGTGTGCATGTATATTTTATTGGCTTCATGAAGGTCACGTATCCAGTTACTTTCTGTGTACCCATACTCCAGCTTTATAAAAAGAGTATTGTTCCTACGGTAGGCAGCGGCTTTTTTGTGTCCTCGGCATTGCAGAGTCCATGAGCAGCGGTGGCCGCTTACCATCACGCGGGCCGCTAGCTCGTCTGCCTATACAGGCAATAAAAAAATCGGACATTTTTAAGAAAATTAAATATGGGGCAAAGTATTTTCTATTTTTTTTTACCTGCACGGAACCCTAATCCATCGATGCGGTTAAAGGCCGGTGCGTACGCGCAGTGGCGCTCAATGGATGACGTCGGCATAAGATGTGACCGAACGATCATACCAGGTGTTACACTATCCTCTGGTCATTTACAGTCCACCAACCAAACGTAGAGCGCCGGTAAGCGCGTTTAAATTTCGAACGCCGCGTTCCGAACCTCAATTGTTGTGATTGTCAACAAATTGTGCCGGTTTGAATTTAGAATGGTGTGAAGTGTAAAAAAATAATAAAATTTGCAAGGAGTTTTTAATGTGGATTTTTTGTACAAGATTACAGATGTAAGTTATTCAGTATTTTGACTTTAAGCGCTTAATGTTTATTTATTTTTCTTAGTGATTAATTTGACAGTATATGCAATATAATTGTCATAATTATATTTTTAATTTTATTCGTAACGGTGATTATTTACTTTAATCAATATATCTCTAACCGTTATTTCCTACATTGTTTTAAATACTCTATGACTTGTTGACATTCATGATTACTTATTCATTTTGATATCTTTTCCAAAACAATCTTAATATAATCATAACTGTGTCGGCTTTTATTGCATAAGAATACTAATAAAAAATATAATCTTATGCATACGACATGTGCATATTTTTTTCATTTTGTTTAAATTGAGTATTAAAGATTTGAGGGGTTTATAATTATTGTAATGAATATTTTGTTATAAATCCTTATTCATTATTAATATAGTTATGTAAGGGAAAAATAAATTAAAAATGTCTTGCAAAATAATAGCTCAAGAAGTATGTACGAAATTGAACAATAAAAAAATTGTACTGGCCATAAAAAATTAAAAGAGATTTACATTTTACAACTATTACACAGGATTAGCACATCTATATGTAATTTGTACATGCAATGTAAATAGCTAGAAATTAGTTGAACACATGTCATATTTTTGTTTAATCCTATTTGACCTTGTCTCTGTTCATTTCTTAGTTATCTCAGTTGTGAATTGCCTTTATTTAAATAATAGTCTTCTATACTTTAAACCTTCATATTATAGAGCACTAATTAGTGATTTATGTAAATAAAAATAAAATGTCTTCGCGCGGTATAATATCTAGCCTACATCTGATAATACATATATAAATCTATCCTAAAATAAAGCTAAAACTTTTATTTGTTTGTTCGACCATGAATGTATGAAACTAGAGCTCCAATTTCGAAATGTGTTTTACTAAAGAAGCTTGCCTCTGAGTTCTTTTAGTTAGTTACTTTGTATTCCGGGAAATCAAATTATGCCTATGGACTTATAAACTGGACTAAATAGAAATTTTATACAGACTGGGAAAGACAATACGACATTAAAATCATACATGGGTAGGGCTAGTGATCAGCAATAATAAAAATAAGAATATAAAATAACTTATAAATTAAATAAATTACGAACAAACTAATTAATAAGAAAAATCACTAATAATATTAAAATACCCTATACTATCTAAAAATAAGAAAATAAAATAACTTGTAAATTAAATAAATTACGAACAAACTAATTCATAAGAAAAATCACTAATAATATTAAAATACCACTAATGAATATAAATTTATATTGTCGGTTATTTTTAGTTTTCACATAACAAACCTTGTTGAATCTAATTAATAAATCGACGGCTCCCAAGAACAAAGTCGTATATGCAAAATGTTAGCTTTTCAGTAGAGCGCTTTGAAAGTCGTTAGTTTGTATTCATGTGCGAATTAGTGCTATTTTCACACATTAAGTTCAAAGTTGTTACTGAACCCTATAGAATATAATGTTTTGTTCACTATAACTTGTGATTTTCACAATTAACTTAGTCTTTCAAAGCGCTCTACTGAAAAGCTTCATTTTGCATATACGACTTTGTTCTTGGGAGCCGTCGAAATATAAATCAAAATGATTAAGCATATAAACTATTGTTGTTCGTTACTTTATTATTAATTTATATGTTAGCTGATTACCTATACATCGCACCTTTAGGATGAAAACGACACAATTCAAAAAGATAGAAAATTGGGTTATCGTCATAGAATTACTTAAAACGAAGTACTCAATAGAACAATAGTTCAAACACAGCCATATTCAAGCAGAAAAAGGACAAAGCTGTTATATCGGTCCCTTTTTTATTATATTTTTATAAATAAGGGACTAGTTTTTAGACGTTTAAAAATGACAACTAACTTTTCTATTTTTTTAATTGTGTCGTTTTCGTTCTAAAGGTGCGACATAATATGCGTAAATCGAAAATAATTCAATTTTTATATTATTCTCACCATAATTGAAAACCGTTATGAATGTTTTACCTTGTTACTTTTTATTACACTTAATTTTCTTTGCTGCTAGAATAGGTACTCGTCGTATAAAATTAAAAATATAGTTATCTAAAAGAGGCAAAAGCTTTAAAGATTAAATAAATTGATTTATGCTATTGAGTATTAGCTCGGTTCTAATTAAGTTTCTCTCTACGTGTTAATAAAAAAAAATATAAGCTTATTACATAGCCTCCTAAAACTAAACAGCGAGTCGACCTGTCAGGTCTAGTGTTTTTCTCTCTTCAGCTTTTTTCTCTCATTCTCAATTCAATGCTCTAAACAAAATGAAAAAGCTATTATATTTTTTTGCTACCTATTGCTCTCTGATGAGGACTGCTTTCCATACTGGTGGTAGAGTTAATATTAAATCTAATCAATGTATAACATTTTATGGGCTCGAATGAATTATTTTCAAATCAAATCATTTATTAAGTATTTAGGCCCCAAAGGGCGCTTTTACACGTCATTTTTTTACAGTCAGACTGCCTCGGTGGCGTAGTTATAGTACGACTGCAATGCTGAGGTCTCGGGTTCGATCCCCGGGTCGGGCAAAGTGATATTGAGTTTTTCTTTCAGTATCAGCTCGGAGTCTGGAATTTGTGCCCGATATAGCGATAGGCTCGTCCCGTATCATATCATGGGACGGAATAATGGCGAAAAGTGGGTGCACTAGTTGCGACTCTGTCTACCCCTTCGGGGATAAAGGGCGTGAGTGTATATGTATATATATGTATGTATTTTTCTACAATGCTTTTCATGAACTAAAAAATTCTACCAGTGCTTTGGAAAAGCCCACTGACTTGAGAAGAAGCACCAAGAAACTATGCGTAGGTATTTTATTGTCATCTTATTTTATAAAATATTATATATTTAAAAAATTGCACGTATTATTACAAATTCAATTTGAAATATGGATATTAAATGCGAAAATTAACGGAGACTACATAAATCAAGCAACCTCATATTTAATTTCAAATCGTCACTTCATACAATTTCCCTGGTGGTAGGTCTTTCATATTTAAGAGTCCGTCTGGGTGGGTACCACCGCAATATCTATTTCTACCGCCAAGCAGCAGTATGCATGCACTGTTGTGTTTCTTTTTGAAGGACATTGTAGCCAGTGTAACTACTGGACATAATGAGACTTAACATCTTATGTCTCAGGATGACGAGCGCAGTGGAATGCCACACAGCACTTTGTAACTCAAGGTGCTGGATGATGTTGCTACTGTTTATTAGTGGTGGTTTCACTTACCATCAGGCGAACGGTATGCACGTATCGTCATTCAATGCCATAAAAAAAAAATATCCATGGGTAATACATCGGCCAGTTATTCCCACGCGGTGGCCGGCTGAGTCGTCTATTACTCTTAATTGAACTTGGAATGCGTCGTCTAGCTCGATCTAGGCTGTCTGGACTTAGTGTTTCACAAGCGCTGATACGTTCGAATTCCTAGTTTAAAATGTGTCAATTTCGTCTTATTGAAATGTGCTTGATAGGTTAGTAGAATGGTCGAGACGAACGTTGGCACGTTCAAAACCCTGACTTTTCGAAGTTACATGTTTTATTTATGAATTATCGTTCGTTTGCGAATGCATTGCAAAAATGGACCAAATGGCACTCTTCGTCTTAAGCGTCGGACCAGTCTTATTAACCCACTAGCTTTTGCCCACGGCTTCGCCCGCGTTAATAAGTTTTTCCGGGCTAAAAGTACATACATAAAAACCTTCCCGTTGAATCACTCTATGACTATGACGTTGATACAACTCTTAACAAATAATGCATTAATTTCGACCAAATTTGATTACCATAAAAACGGTTCTAGTGAGTTAATCTTAAAAGATAGACACATACTGTCGCGGACATTTTTTTAGATCATTTTGAGAGGAATAATTCTTTCATACACATATTTTTGGTATCTTGAACCGTTTTCGCAGTGCACGCAATGGAAGCCCTCAAGGATGAATAATTTTCCCCGCTTTCTTTCACATTTTCCATTATTTCTTCGCTCCTAATAGTTGCATCGTGATGTTATATAGTCTATAGCCTTCCTCGATAAATGGGCTATTCAACACAAAAAGAATTTTTCAATTCGAACCAGTAGTTCCTGAGATTAGCGCGTTCAAACAAACAAACAAAAAAACAAACTCTTCAGCTTTATAATACATATTAGTATAGATATACAATAATGCTTGGATACTTATTGGTGACATAAATAGACTAGCATACGGAAACGCGTCTACATATCTACATATAGCTATTTTAACTCGACCACTATTCGTACTCACTAGTCTAGTCCTTAAAGTTAGAATGTTAGAGGTAGGATAAGATTAGCATTAAGGTAAGTTAGGCAAATGCCTAGAGGCTGGGCATCAGCCATTAGTTTCGAAAAAAAAATGAAAATTGTATTCAACAATTCGTCTATACTAATATTATGAAGAGGAATTATTTGATTATTTTGTTTGTTTGTAATGGATAAACTCAAAAACTACTGGACCGATTCTGAAAATTCTTTCAATAATAAGAAGCTACATTACTCCTGAATGTTATAGGCTACTTTTTATCCCGGAAAACATTTTTTCACGCGGGCGGAGCCGCTAGTATTTAAGAAACCCGTTACCCGATGACAATATTATTGCCTTGATTATCTTTAACATTATACTTTAATACAATAAAAACATATCTTTAGTTACAAAAATGACTTCATGTTTTACACTTGGTTAATTAGTTTGTGGTAGAAAAAATATATTTTGGAAAGTCAGGAAATGGATAAGGGGTCCGAGGGGGCAATTATTTAGGGCCCGACATTCTTAATCTGGTCCTGGTTAGAGGCCCTACGGAACCTCGCGGAATAGTAGTAAGCGCGGTCAAGGCGATTTCGCGTGAGGCAACCGCGCAAACAGGATTACGGTACATACTCGTATAACGTAAGTGAGAGTGATTTATTCTGATTATGTATGTGCGAGTCTACGCGTGTTTTAGAGTAATTTTTTTATTGCATTGAATGACGAGACGAGCATGCCGTTCGCCTGATGGTAAGCGATACGACCACCCATAAACAGTAGCAACACCATTCAACACTTTGAGTTACAAAGTACTGTGTGGCATTCCACTGCGCTCTTCACCTGAGACATAAGATGTTCAGTCTCGTTATGTCCAGTAGTTACACTGGCTACAATGTCCTTTAAACCGAAACAACAGTGCATGCACACTGCTGCTTGGGGGTAGAAATAGACATTGCGGTGGTACCCACCTAGACGGACTCTTACATATGAGAGTTCTACCATCAGTAGTTGGGCTCTATGGCCATAAATAGGAAAGTTTTCTATGTTCTAATTCAAATTTCGAATATTGTAATGGGCAATGCGTATGTGCATATCGTTATGTCTCATAAATTCGCACGGATCGTAACTCCCGATGACGTCACGTCTATTGCGACTATTTTCTCGTTTCTTCACTTACCCCTTCGAAATTCAAACACTTATAATTTATAGATATTTTACCGGATCTTTAACAATATTTCTGTAAGCGATTTTATATGAGGCAAATGTTTGGTAAATTGAAAGAACAAAAATGAGTCAAATACTTTATTGTGTTTTTTTTTTTTGATGGCCCTACTGCCAGTAGCCTCACACGAGTCGGCTTTTCTGGCCACACCGGTCTTTAGGGTGAACGGAGAAGGCGCTCGCAACCCTTTAAGTTTTTTTATTGTGTATTAGATAAGATGAAAATGCGAGTTATGCACGAGGATTTTGCGTAATAGTTCTATACTGAATTAGAACATTACTTTATGTGCTTGAATTTTCAACGTTCATCCTGATTAGGTTTGTGTACAGACTATCAATATGACACGTATTAATATTAGGTATTCACTAACCGCCGTTACCAACCCGCACTACGCCAGCGTGGTGGACTAAGGCCTAAAACCCTCTCAGTAGTAGAGGAGGCCCGTGCCCAGCAGTGGAACAGTATATAATACAGGGCTGGTGTTATAACTGCCGTTAAAGTGCGTGATAATTTTAGCTTAAGCCGAACAGAAACTATTAACATATTACGCGTATAGTAGTGACTGCAGTGCTGAGGTCTTGGGTTTGATTCCCGGGTCGGGCAAATTGGGTTTTCTACTTAATATCAGCCCAGGGTCTGGAAATGTGCCCGGTGTATGATATTTCCGCCCCCTATTACATGGGACCTGAAATAGCGGGCGAAATGTCGATGTGATACACTTCTGCCTACCCCTGACTAGTCAACAACGCGTGATGTTATATACGTGTATCAATGACTACCTGTCCTACAACGATCCCAATCTGTTTTTTCGAACCATCGCAAAAATTTGTCAATCAGACCCAATTTTTTTTATATGCATACAAATGACTTATTTTGATTGCTTTATTCCCGTAATCGGATCGAAGATTAAGATTGATATTGTTCCTAAAACGGCTGCAAGTCAAAGTACCCAATAATGATCCAATAATTATAATCTGGTCACACCTCGCCAAGGCCGTGGTAATGCGATTTTGTTAGAGAGGTAGAAAGGTGACCTCGCTGGCTGCCGAGCTACGCATTCTATGTTTAATGAACGTCTTAAACGTTTATAATTAATTTGTTGTTAGTTATTAACTGAATCTCATATTTATAATAGATGTCTTTTATTTTATTTGCACTTTATACATCTAATGTACAGGCGGACTTAATGCCGTAAGCATTCTCTACCAGCCAACCTTAAGGTGGTGAAGAGATAATCATGGTGGGTGCATCAAAAGGTATATTAAAAATACAGTGTTCAACTTCATAAGATATATAAACATAAATACACGACACATACATAAACAATAATACATAATAAGTATAATAAATATAGGTACACATGTAAGAAATATCCTACTAAAATTATAAAGGCGAAAGTTTGTAAGTATGTCTGGATGTATGGATGTTTGTTGCTCTTTCACGCAAAAACTACTAAACGGATTTCGATGAAATTTGGCACACGGGTAGATCATATCCTGGATTAACACATAGGCTACATTTTATCCGGGGAAAATAAAAAGCGGGACTTTTATCCCGGAAATCTTTTTGACGCGGGCGGAGCCGCGGGCAAAATCTAGTAAGAAATAAAAATAAATAAGTATGTAAAATACATACCATATAATATATAATACTAAATAAACTAATACCAATATATTATAATACTTTTTTCACTAGTCCTAGACGATTACTATCATAAACCTTACAAATAGGTTGCCATTGACAATTCGAACAACGGTACAATAAAAAAAAGAATCATGTTTAATCTTCATTCATCCGCATTTATACGACCGATATCCATAGATAATCTTGTGTAATAGTTAATACCGGTACAAAATTCAAATTAAGAATGCATTACGTCATTTCGCGGAAGGACGGTCACGTTTTCCCGCTATATTATATTTAAGTTCTAAACGTGAGCATTCATTGTGGTTACTAAGTTAGTGACCTATTATTTAGCATTATTATATTTTTTGTGATTAATTTAATTAAACTCATAATACTTTTATATTGTAGTGTTCCGATTTGAATGACATTGTGGCCAGTTATAATACTTTGCATATTATGTCTCAGACTTCAGAGTGACGAGTGTGGTAGGTTCAAAATTGTTCTTAATTTAAAAATCTTTATAGTGATGCTCCTGTTTCTTGGCTGTTGTATCGCTAACACGACGAGTGAGTGACTCATCTCGCCATAAACTATAAAAGTAATCGTAGACGTTTCTAAACGTATGGATTTTATCTGTCCTCCTGTGAACCTATCATAGCTTGCACAACTTGTGTGTACTTATGTACCGAACCGATATGGTAGAAAATTGGAAACTCATTAGGTTACCCTAAATTTCAAATAGCTGTTCTTGTAACACAGTGACATTCGAAGTGCGTTAACGATATGTGTCAAACTTTCAACTCTAAGGGCCTATTTCACCATGTCTGAGTAAACGCTAGTCGTCGAATATAACCCGACTCAATACAAAAGTCTAGCTCACGAATAAATGATAAACAGACGGGTGTATTCAGCATAAAGGGCCTTTTTCACACGTTCAAGTACAGTTATCGTATTAAGCAGCTAATGTAGATAACACTCATATTATTACAATTTATTTGAGAGCATAGATTCATGTTTCACTAGTTTTCGGTTGGCTAATGACTTATACATTTATGCGACGAGTACATATGAAACCGGCACTAACTGAGCTTATGTCTAGTTTGTACTTTATTTTGCTCCTGACTGCCTGGGTGGCGTAGTTGTATTACAGTACGACTGCAAAGCTGAGGTCTCGGGTTCGATAGGGGGCGAGCCTATCACCATATCGGGCACAAATTCCAGACTCCGGACTGATACTGAATAGAAAAACTCAATATTACTTTGCCTTTGAGATCTCAGCTTTGCAGTCGTACTGTAATACAACTACGCCACCGAGGCAGTCTATTTTATTTTTTTGGAATATTATTTCCAAAATAATGCTTTCTTTACAAAATTTGCGCATACCGAGACGTCCTGTCACATGGATGTGTCAGACGTGACAGCGACTTATTATCAATTGGTAATTTTCGACGAAAAATTTGGGTCTGATGTCCAGTCTATAACTTTAATGTTGAATGTCTTTGTTGCTTTCTATTGATTGTAGAGTGCATGGCTTAGTAAGGTACTTTTTTTATTTATTACATTTTAAAGGCCACGTACATTCTAGACTCATAGTCCGGTTCTGAAGTGCACTAAAACGAACTTTCATTTATAATATTTAAACGAGCTTCAATGTAACACTTAGGAATTTACTTTTCATGTTTTGAATGCAAATGTAAAAAAATACCGATTGTAGCCTTTTGAAACGAAAAACTTAGGTGCTAAACAATAAAAGAAATGTTAAAAAAACCAATTTCGAAATCGATGTGAACGTTAGAACAATTCCTTATAATTATTACAATAATAAGGTAAGACGTAAATAAAAAAATACATGTCGAATTGAGAACCTCCTCCTTTTTTGAAGTCGGTTAAAACTCATCAACTAATGTAGGTACTATGTTTATAAAGAACACACACACACACACACACTCACGCCTATTATCCCCGAAGTGGTAGGCAGAGGCGCAACTAGTGCACTGTGCACCCACTTTTCGCCATGGGTTCCATGATGAGATAGGGGGCGAGCCCAACCCCATATCGGGCACAAATTTCAGACTCCGAGCTGATATTGAGTAAAAAACCCAATATCACTTTACCCGACCCGGGGACCGAAACCGAGACCTCAGCTTTGCAGTCGTACCCTAATACAACTACGCCACCGAGGCAGCAGATTTTAAAGAAAAAGTAAATAATTAATGATAAAATTGTATTTCATTAATCGACGTACATTTTGTTATTTAAAATGTAAATAAATCTTTTACCTACTCAATATCCCAAGTACTCTACACGCCTTTTTCCCGAAGGGGTAGACAGAGGTGCACAAAGATACGCGTATCATTCATCATTATGCCCGACCCGAGATCCACGAGACATCGTGTCGCGTACGTTTGTTACTGCACATAATTGTTTCTGCTTGCATAATATAGGTTTTTATGTATGGATTATTGTTTCAATAATTAACTTATTTCTTTCTTTGAATACAACTACGCCATGGAGACAGTCAGTAATAAAAACCGCACAGGTAGTAATGCACATGTTTTTGGCATGAAATATCAAGTATGGTGCATTAATATCCCGGCTCCCGTGACTTTAAGGAGGAACAAAAAACCAGTTTTACCGCGCCCAAAGAATTCCATGATATATCGCGAGAGTGCAAATAATATTTGAATTTTACGCTGAGCTTTGGAAAATACAAACGTGTCATTATGGAAAGTCCAAAATATCATATTTATATGAGCTGCTAGCGGCTTCAGTTTGACATTTCCTGGTATAAAGGTATCACAGATTACTTTACTGGGACAAGAAGTGGCCAATTATAATTCGAGATACGGTCTTTATACCAGATTTAAATTGCATACAGCTCCGTTAAACAGTTTCTTGGGTATAACAAACATCTAGAAACATCTTCACAACGCTTTATTTATAACATGGAGCTGATTAAACCACTTGCTGATAAAGTCTGAACATCTAATTATCCCCTAATTACCTACCATTATTTTCCCATAAGACAGTACACCGACAATTATTTGTTGTTTATTGACAGTAAAGACATTAAGTGATATACCTTTGCCTTTTAAAAACACTTCCATTTTCAAAATAAAACCGTTTTTTACACCATCTTGAGTAAAGAACGCAGCAATTGCAAGATACAATTTATTTTAATCTTTCTCGACGTCGGTGGACAAAAAATATCCCACACGTAATCACAGATTGAGTTCTACCTCTACAAATATCTCAATTGGTTGATTCCGGTGCCGTCCAGCCGCATAGATTTTTTTTATTCATCCTGGAATGTACTAGATCTGGTATGTAAAGTGAAATCGCAATGTTGCGATTTTACTGTCAATTCGATCTAATTGTTTTAGACACGACCAAGTGCTCCCTCAGTACATGAGTCTACTGAGGTACTCGGAGTCTAGATAGTAGATTTCCCTCAGCATACTCACTTAAACCAAGGGTTGCGAGCGCCTAAAGCGCTCACTCTAAAGTCCGGTGTGTTTGTATAAGCCGATTCTCGTCAGGCTAACAAACGGATAGCCAGGTCAAAAAAAAAAAAACAGGAGTCTAGATAGTGTCTATTGGAGATGATCCTTCATCTGTCAACACATTGATTTTTTTTAGAAATACACAGGCTGGGCCTGTAGCCAAATTTTCTACGAGCATTAACGCCAATAGAATAAAAAAGAATGTACGGGAATGACATATCGTATCGACAAGACTAGCGTAAAAATATATAATTTGTATCTATCCTATTGGCAAAGCATCTTGGCTACGGGCCCTGATCCCGGAACGCCATACGAGGGCCACTATAGCGAGTTTTACACCTTGTATGAGTCGCTATTCGGGTGGATCCAAATATTATAAACACCTTCATTTCAATACTGTCCGTTAATCTGTTAATTGGATATTAGGAGTCGATGAAATGCAATGGAGTAGTGTGAAGAAGCAGCTCAATAAGCCGGCATGATTGTGCCGAATGGCATGGGAACCATCTGCTGCCATTCGATACTCTATCTGGACGGCATCGCGCTTACCAGGTGAGGAGCTGTCACTTTGGGTTGCCCGAATAAAAAAAATCAGCCTCGTATTGTATATTTTCCACTGCTGAGCACGGGCCTCTACTACTAAGATATTATAATGCTATAATATTCTAATATAACCACCAGAGAAGTCTCTCGAATCTTCAATTACGTTGGCTGATGTTCATGTGTATCTATTGACTTTAAGACATGGCTCGACCTAACTAAATATGGTGGGTTATCTGACTTGACGATTTTCTTTGTATAGCTTTACGTGTAATATTTGATACCGACCACAGTAGGTATCTCCATAGCGATAGCCCAGTTGGGAGTGGAACCGATTACCAAAATGAAGATCCGCAGGTCAAATCCCAAGGGCATGCACCTCTGTCTTTCTAAAGTTATGTATGTATTTTTGTGAATTATCGCTTGCTTTGAAGGAAAACATCGTGTGGAAACCTGAGAAGTTCTCCATAAGAATTTCGAAGGTATGTGAAGTGTGTCAACACGCTTTTAGGCCAGCATGGTGGGTTAAAGCCTAAAACCCCTTCATTAGTAGAGAAGGCCCGCGCCCAGTAGTGGGACAGTATATAATAGAGGGCTGGTATTATTATATTGTAAGTATCTGAATTTAAGATCCAGCGGGAATCAGGATCGGTCTTCCTACTCTTATTACCAATTAACATTCATATCAGTCAAAGCGATAATTATTAACAATGATACATGACTCAGAAATTGAAAGCAAAATCACAACAAAAAATATTTGCAACCTTAAATTCGTCGTTGAAAGGTCGTTTTTTACATCCATATCCTGGATAAACATTCTCCCATAGATTAGCATTCATGGCTTTGTATCAGACGTGGCCATAAATTATGCAGTCCGTTTCAACAATACCTTTGTTCTAGATAACAGATTATGGGAAATAACTTAGTATTGCATTGTAGTTAGATACTTTGATAGTCAAATTGTTCGTACCTAGGTGTTGCACGCGACTTCGCCCGTGAGAAGCCTTTCTCGCTATAAAAATCCCTAAAACAGTTTACGACACCAGCGCCATGTGATTTTGTTAAATTGATTTAGATAGGGATAAATAGCCTTCGGTAAATCCAGACATGGTCTTCTCGTGTGTCAAATTTTATCCCAATCCTTTTAGCTGTTTATGCGTTTACTTCTTACAAACATTTTTACGAATTTTCGCATTTATATTAGTAATATTTCATACGGTATTTTTGTCTGTAGTATTGTGTAAAAGCTTTTACAAGTTTCAAGTATTTTTATGTTATTGTAGCTCGGCTTTTTTGAAAAAAAAAAATATATATATATTTGCCAGTTATCGTATTTAATTATTTAGGAGCATAAATTAATGTACCTTTTGTGTTTGGTCTGCTTATACATTTATATGACAAGTAGCCTTTACTCTGAAGTTGTGAAACGAGCCCTTACATTTGTAGCGTTAAATGAAGGAGAAACATGCTTGTTTAGATATTCAGTAAATACGGCAGAATGTTAATGTTTGTTTGTGTGATCCGTTTGCTGAATCTAATTCCTACTATTTTCTTATTTTTAAAAATATAATTTTTTTCTCTAGGACATCTACCTCTGTGGCAAATTTAATCAAAAAACAGTTAAGCGGTTTCTGTGTTTAATTCTACGAATATCTAAATAATTGTGATTATAATACACTACGTACTTGCAATTACTAAGGGGACTACTGAAAAAACCAAGACATTATAGATCACTAAACAAAAAATAATTATAACGTACGCGTTATGTTTTCCTTATTTGCACACCATTGATTTCCTTGTGCTAGAGTAAATTTGACTGAGCTAGTACCGTCTACAGAAAAACTTCAATACAATCGGAATATTCTTTATTTTAAATCTGTTCTCAAGCGATGTTCATGCTGTGTTCATTTATTATAGTATTTATGTATATTATTTAGTTTCAACAACTTGATTAATATAACCAGTTTTGATTTTGTTGAAGGTTTTTTTGCATATCTCAATTTCTACTTTCCAAGCCAGTATATCTAAAATCCTTCGTTATACAATGTTCTCCATCCACCGCTATTCAATAAAGGATCTTATCCACTTTCTTTCTTCTTCGTATGAAGTAAAGCCAATATCTTTTATTTTATTTTTGTGACGAGAAAAAAAAGATTAGTCAGAACACAAAAGTATGTAGGCAATTTGAAATTTTGAATTTGTTCAGATACTTATGCTGGTGACTGTACATAACACACACACACTCACGCCTGTTATCCCCGAAGGGGTAGGCAGAGGCGCAACTAGTGCACCCACTTTTCGCCATTATTCCATCCCATGATGTGATAGGGGGCAAACCTATCGCCATATCGGGCACAAATTCCAGACTCCGGGCTGATACGGAATAGAAAAACTCAATATCACTTTGCCCGACCCGGGAATCGAACCCGAGACCTCAGCATTGTAGTCGTACCTTATACAACTACGCCACCGAGGCAGTCCGGCACTGTACATAAGTATTTACTTAGTAACTATTTATCATTGTTGTACAAACATTAATCGTTGGTTTTATTGTGAATGGAATCGATTTCGTAATTTCCTTGAGTTTTCCTCATTATGCTTAAATGGTTTTTGTTTATAATGGACATGAATGAATAATAAATCACTGGTTTTACTCGTGGCTTTTCCGGTGTTAATATATTTTCTCAAAATAGATATAGTATCATATAAAATTCTACAATAATAAAAGTATAATAAAGGTTTTTAATGGATAGTTGCTAGTTTTTACTCGCGACTCCGCCCGTGTCTTTGTCTTTCCAATATAAATATTTTCAATGTACAATCTAGATTTTTAGGATGTGTGATCTGGTAGACATTATAGTAATAATTCCAGGCTATAATTTTAGTAAGAAATATTATTGGAAGTTAGTTATTTTTTTTATCTTTTCTATTATCTTATTTCTTGTCGTACATCTTAGAGCTCAGTAAATCAGGCTATAATTTCAGTCAGATATATTATTGGAATTTTATTTTTTTTTATTATCTTTTTTCTCTCTTATTTCTTGCCAATTACTTATCTTATGAGCTCGGTAAACGAACACTTTCCAAAAATTTCAATCAGCCTTCTAAAACAAGTTAAAATTGGCAATCATAAAAACTTTTATAAAAAACCTTCGCAAAAATACATACTGGATAAAGAACTTTTATTGATAGCAATAAAAAGTTGGACTTTTACGATTTCAATACAATTGTAAGAAGCCTCACAAAAATAAGTCGGTATTACATTAGGATTTTATTTATTTGTGTTTATTAAAGTTTCAGATACGATGGTATGGAAACCGTTTCCTTCGTAGGGCTCATGACTATCAAGATTATAATAAAAGTGTATGTAAAAATATTGAATTGGTTAGTCAATATAGAGATATTAACTAACCAATTCAATATTTTTTGACTACAAAACACTTTTGGTTCCCAATTTTTTTTATTAGAAACAAATATATTTGCTGATGACTGATGACGTAATAGTTGGTTGCAGTAATCAAACCCGTGACCTTTTTCATGGCCGGCTTCTCAAAAGCCGGTGCGATCGCTCCATTGTTTGTTTTTAATTTTATACACATTTACAAATTTTACTATTTTGACAGAAACTTACGTTGTTATATAAACACTGTCTCGGTAATGTACTTGTATTGCGTTAGCGCAGGGCTGCCATCACCTAAATTGCCGACGCCGGATAAACACGGTAAAAATTCCGGATTAGCTGGTGGTAGGACTCTCATATGTAAGAGTTCGTCTGGGTGGGTACCACCGCAATGTTACGTTTCGGTTTGAAGGGCATTGTAGCCAGTATAACTACAGTTATACATAATGACTCAGGATGACGAGCGCACTGGAATGCCGTGGCTGGATGGTGTTTCTACTGTTTATGGGTGGTCGTATCGCTTACCATCAGCTGAATGACATGCTCGTCTCGTCATTCGATGCAATAAAAAAAATAAAATAAAAACAAAACCTTTGCGCGAAATAAAGGTTTTTCCCCGGACTCCTCTGAAAAAATATTATGCCGTGTCTTCTTGAATGCGGGTTATTATGAATTAATTTTTAACTAAGATTTATTCAATTTATCGCTTATCTATAAAAATGGATTTCCCCTGACAACAAAATTGTCCGGGTTAAACTCGCACACTTAAAACCCCTGCCGGACGCCCACCGGTCGCCCTTCAAACTAGGACAAATCCGGGGAATTCCAGACGGATGGTAGCCCTACGTTAGTGGTACATCGCTCTGCGGTCCCGAGTTCGAATCCCAGGTCGGGTAATGATATTGAGATTTTTTGCTCACCATCATCCCGGACTGTGGAATTTGTGCTTGATATGGCGATAGGCCTTCTATCGCATCGTGAGCGGTGAGATAGAACACACTTGACGAAAAGCTAGTGTGCTCGCTGCACCTCTGCCTACCCCTTTGGAGATAAAGACGTGCTGTGTGTTATGCACAAGCGCTTAGAGTGCTTTAGCACTACTTAAATCCACTTTTTGTTCATTATAATATTTGACTTAATTTTTATCTGTAAGTTTGTTAAATACTATGTCGGAAATGTTCGTCATTCACTCATTCAATAAGACAAATCAGTGAAAAACGGTGTATTCATTATTATGCACCCACTACCGACCAGCGGTGCGAGTTTATCTATTCCTCTTCATGGACTAATGCCTATAATATATCTACGGATAGACTGAGAGCTGGTGAGTTATTTATTGTACAGATTTTATGAAACTCGTATTTTTAAGATTTTAGATTCTCCGTACATGTGAACTATGCTTAGGTCGCTATGGTATACTATCGGTTCCAGTTTTAGTTTATTTAGCAGGTAGGTAACAGGAACTTTATCAGCGTGTTATGAAGTCGGCCCTACGTCTACAATAGTTTCAAGCGATAGAATAATCATGATAAACTGTACGAAACTTATAGTTGACGCTTTTATCTCCAAAAAGGTAGGCAGACGCGCAACGCGTACACTTCAACAAACTTATATCAGTCCCAAAATTTGATATGGACCGAGCTTCTCGCTATATCAAGTGAACATGCAATACGTAGTTCGAGTTTAAATACATGTAATAATGCAATGCGTTTGATAACTTTTTACACAGCTCTCGGTCTATACACGACCGCTACTCCTCAGTGAAGTGCGAAGAGATTTTTCCACGTTTTTGCCTACAGCTTGCTCACATTCATCGAATGCTGCATACAGAACGTTTGCGAGAGCAATTTATTTTATTATGATCAAACAAAAGCACATTACACCTTGATCTCCGAAAGGGTAGGCAGGTACCAAGGCTGGCATCAACATGAGTTCCGTCCCATGACGTGATAGGCGAGGCTATCGGCCACAAAATCCAGGCTCATATTGAGCAGAAAATCCCAGTAAGACTGGCCGACTCGAGATTATTAGTGTATTTTTTTGAAAGGACTTAAGCAATGCCAGGGGCACAGCCAAGATGTTGCCTACCGTTTTTAAGGTTCCGTACTTCAAAGTAAAAAATGGAACAGTTATAGGGTTCACTTTTTTGTCCGTCTGTCTGTCTGTCTGGTGTCAAATCCCTTTTTCTCAGGAACGCAAAAAATATCGAGTTGAAATTATTTCGAATACTCGGTCCTACAGTCTGTTTTAGCTGTAACAAAATCAAACTTGTAAGTCAACACGATCAAAAGATATGACTGTTTATGTCGCATATTTTGCCATTACACAAGGGAATCAAAACCTTATTACTTCCCGTTAACCTAAATCATGAAATTTGGTAGGAAGTAAGGTCTTAACAGCACATTTAAATGAAAAAATCTGATGACTGTAAAAATGTACTTTGATAACATAAAAAGCTAATTAACTACAAACTTAATAATTTTGAATAATTTATTAATTAATTTTGGCGAACTATTGAACTTATAACTTCGACGGCTCCGTAGAACAAAGTCGTATATGCAAAATGTTAGCTTTTCAGTAGAGCGCTTTGAAAGTCGTTAGTTTGTATTCATGTGCGAATTAGTGCTATTTTCACACATTAAGTTTAAAGTTGTTACTGAACCCTATAGAATATAATGTTTTGTTCACTATAACTTGTGATTTTCACAATTAACTTAGTCTTTCAAAGCGCTCTACTGAAAAGCTTCATTTTGCATATACGACTTTGTTCTACGGAGCCGTCGACTTATATACCTTAACTACACGTTTGTACGGAACCCTCGGTACTACGTCCAAACCACACTTGTCCAGTTTTTTAGCTGTTATCATGTAAGCCCGAGCAATCATTTCACATTATTAACACTTAACTTACACGTATAAAATTTGATTCTTAAACATTATACATCGGAAATTTTTACAACCCAATTAAACTTAAGATCGGACTAAGTGATCCTAAGTGATGTTTACGTAATGCGACAATTCTTGAAACGCAAATAAGCTATTTGTAAAGCATAATTAGTTGCAAATCCATTAAACGTGTCTAATTTTATGTCCTGGTGAACGGTAATGATAATTACTCGGTTATCGGTTTCTTTACAAGCGTGACTGTCCCTTCATAAGCCTTGTTTATTTGTTTTCCTGCCTCACGTTCTTGTAATTAAAGTTTATTTTATTTTAACACGTTTTATTTCACTCTGTTTACTAACATTTATGTGAGGTAAAACTATCTCTCTTCCCGTCATTGGACTGAGTAAGCCAGAATGACATTGGACCGTTGTTTCATGACATTGAATGCCGCTTAGCAAGTTCACGCGTATTTACAAACAATACTGTGAGGACGCGCGGTGCGCCTGAACGCATAGTGTCGTCTATGCGTTCGGGCGTTCATAGTTTTCCTTAGCTTTGTTTATCTCAGAGCTAAGGAGATATTATAGTGCACAAGTGTGTGCGGAATACACAGGTGCACTTGCTATTCTTTCACACTCATAGTCTGGTGAGACGGCAATCCGACATGACCGAAGAGAGACCAGGCGCAGGACCAACGGCTTTACGTATTTTCCGAGGCACGGGGGTATCACATCACCAACTTCCTGACTCCGAGCTGCGACTGAGTAATTTTTAACATGGAAAAACAAACCTTCAACCTTTGTACAAATGAAATGTCCGTGATAGCAACTGGTCCCAGCAAATCGATTTCTAGGATCAGCTGGCTCATAGCTAATAAGACAGGTCTCCTTAACTCTGGCTATCATTGAGGAACATGACGTCTCTCATTGCTCGCGTTATGTTCGGCAACTCTACTATTAAGTACTGTTAGACTACTATTACACACACATACGTACCTATGAACGATATCGTGCACAAACTCCGGGCTGATGCTGAAAAAAAATCCAATATCACTTTGCCTGACCCGGGGATCGAACACGAGACCTCATTATTACAGTCGTAAGTACTTTGATACGACTATGCCACCGAGGCAGTACTATTATTAGTTTCAGTGTAATCGTTATGCAGTGTTAGGAAAGAAGGGGTTATGACTCAGGTGACGCAATTCGATCCTCGACATATTTTCTGTGTGCATTAACATGTAATTTTATAAAGGTTAGAGTTCTGAACTCCGTAGTAATTGGCTAGAGACTTCATCTGTTCAGACTTCACAATAATTGCCTAATGACTTTATCATTCAGCTATTTGACTCTTATAATAAAAATAATAATACCAGCCCTGTATTATATACTGCTCACTGCTGAGCACGGGCCTCCTCTACTACTTAGAGGGGTTAGGCCTTAGTCCACCACGCAAGTTTATATGGTACTATAGTATATTATCTGTGCGCCAGACATTCCAGTTGGTTCTGAGGCTGCTGTTTAAAATTTTAAAATGAGTACCTTACAAAACTTAAGTTAAGTTTTTAAAATGAGTACCTTATAAAACTTCGCACTTATGTAAATATCATATAGACTTTAAACTTCAAAACGAAATGATGTTCTTGAACGGATTTTAGTATTTGTAAAGGTTTGAAGATTTACATTATAATTTAGGATTTATACATCATAAGCACTATTGTACTGTAAAAATCAAGGTTTTCTCATAAGAGCCACTTAAAACTGACGAGGACAGATAAAAGTATGTAAACTATGATGAAATGTAAGGCCTTGTTTGGATGGAGCGAATTATACGAGATTTGAATGTTTTTGCTAATAAAGTTATACGTGTCTATTTCTCCCGCCATGTGACAGTGTGTAAGCTTGAGATGTTCCAGTTACACGAATATTGAAGCCAGTGTCCTACGATATGATACATGGTATTGTCTCAAAATGACGAGCATAATCAGTGCTATTTCATTCATGGATTGCTACCGTTGTTCTAAGATCATCATTGTACATAAACAATTTAATATCTTCAAAAGGCATATTAAGGTGTAAATCAAGTTTCTTACAGGCCAGCATAACTGTGTCAAATAGCCAGGAGTAATCAACTCTCGTCATTCGATACTTTATTTGGACACCACTCCGCATAAAATACGGTGGAGTCGAGCTTTTACGTGCAACTACAAAAAAAAAATCTGTGAGATCTATCTGGATAAGCCCTTACATTCATACCAACTAGCAACATTATCTTTATTGCAAGTATAAGACATCCTTATTGAACAATTCGAGTTCCTACTTTCCTGTTGTAAAGTGCTCTCCGTATGGTCAATGCCATGGCCTTGTCCATGCCGCGGGGGGCCATGGTGCGTGAAATTTAACTAGTCATTGTTCTTGAGGAATGGTTTCTGTGTAGGGTTCCCAAAACTAATTTAGTGTGGTCATAGTGTTAGGAACACGGACCAATGCTCGCTCGGATGCTATACTCTCGAGTGTTGACATATGGCCGTAAAATCGGCGAAACCAACATAACCGTTCCACACACCCCATAGGTAGAGAGAACGCGTTTTTACCCATTATAAAAAAAAGTATTTGAAAAGCTAGAAATAGCAGCATAATTCAGTTTAAAAATAGAACGTAGTAATAGAGTAGCGTAGTATTACTAAATAGTGAAATATGTTCAATGAAATTAAATTAGTTAATACATGATCTTGTCAGGGAGCTTTGAAAACCCTGGACGCTGCTTAAAAATTATCCAGGACGGCCCAGGATCACAAAACTAGGAAATCTTCTAGGAAAATACGGTTGCCAGCCCTACTGCGACATATTGATAAAATTTTGATGAAAGTTCCGGGATAATTTTGGGTACCTCATAAATCCATCAACTATTTAGCGACCGTCCAATATTTTTATTCATTAAGAGTTTGTTTTACGGTGTCTGAATAAACGTTAATCTGTACTAAATACATATAAAGTGTATTATAAATTAGTGTGCCTTATAAAGCTGAAGAATTTGGTTGAACGCGCTAATCTCAGGAACTACTGTAACGATTTTAAAATTCTTTCACTAATTGGAAGCTACATTAGTCTTGAGTGCTATATTTTTGCCGGATTTTTTTAACGCGTGCGGATCCGCGAGTAATACTAGTAAAATTATAAGTAGGGCGACCTTAGACCATCTAGATAATCTAAGAGGGTGACGAAATACAAAAGTCAAGTAAAATAAATGGTAAACAAGAGTGCATTCCACATTAACATGTTAAATGGCGGTTAACTTTACTTGAACATTGTGCAAAAAAACCTAAAAGGGAATTTACATACATGCAAAACACATGGCTATATTTCCAAGGAGATGGGCAGATAGGTAGGAAGTGATATGAATATTTCCTGATATATAAATATAGTATAGATTTTCAATCTTGAGCAATACATTTCGAAAAAAAACTCAAAGTATGACCATCGGGCAGAATTTTTAAGCTGTGATTCCGCAGGTGACGCCTGCCGGGCGTCATTTACCGTCGTGTGCGGAATCGGTCTCATACAATTTAATACTGCATAGTAGTGCCGTCTGCCGTCGCGGTAAGTGCCGTCTGCCGCGTCCTGCGGAACCACAGCTTAACAACAACAAAAAAACACACATCCCCGATGGGGTTGGTACACCCACTTTTTAACATGGTTTGTTTAGTCCCATGATGTGATAGGTAGCGTGCCTCTCGCCATATTGCGCACAGATTCTAGATCCGGGCTGAGACTGAGCAGAAACACCCAATATCACTTTACCGGACTCGGGATTCGAACCCGAGATCTCGTACCGCACAGGCAATACAATTACGCCGTCAAAGTTGTCTCTAGCCCAATAACAAGAAAACGTGATTGTTTTAATTAATTAGTTATTTATTAATGCAATTTTGTTTATATTTATCGTAATTATTGACATTAAACATTTAGGGGCCACAAATGGCAACCAGTTTTTTACTAAGGTCACGTTTATGTGCAAGTGCTTAGATTTTTTGTTGTAAATATGCAAAGATTTTTCTTTTATTTCTAAGCCGGATGTCCTTTTACGTTCTTATCTAGTTAGGGACCTGTAAAGTGAATTTATAATGTGTAATATTTCGTGTAACGCTGTGACATATATATTTATTATCATGTATCTATAGTACAACATAGGTTTAGTCTAAGCTAGGGCTGCCATCCGTCCGGATTTCCCCGGATTTATCCTAGTTTGAAGGGCGCCCGGGGGCCGTCCGGCAGGGCTTTTAAAAAGTATCCGGGTGAAACTCGGACACTTGTTGTCAGGGGAAATATTTTTTTTATAGATAAGCGATAAATTGAAAAAAACCTTAGTTAAAAATTCATTCATACTAACCCGCATTCAAGAAGGCACGGTAAAATGTTTTTTCAGAGGTATCCGGGGAAAAACCCATATTTCGCCCGAATGTCCGGGATTTTTGCCGTGTATATCCGGCGTCGGCAATTTAAGTGATGGCAGCTCTAGTCTAAGGTATCATTAAGGTCCTATGTCCCCTGGATGGGGCTGAGGGCTTCCACAGTGACTCTCCATCTCGATCGGTCTTGCGCTTTGCGTCTGATTCCGCTCCAAGTCTTTCCAATACTTTTCGCTTCGTCGCTCTCAGTGCGTCGCCAGTTTTGTTTGGGACGTCCACGCTTTCGCTTTCCTTGGGGATTCCAATCCATTGCCTGTTTAGTCTAAGCTATAAACAAAAATAATAGGTAATAAGAAACATAATAATTTTATTTGAAAAGGGGCTTAATATTTTTTGAATTAAAAGCCTTTTTTCAAATCAACGGTCGTAGAACAAAACCAAAAGGAATCTTATTTTAATTTAGAATAAATAAGCATAATTTTACAATGTAAAGATGACGAATAAACATATTTATTTATTTATTTATTTATACATATATACAAAACCATTACAGATATACTAAAGCGGTGTTGAACAAAGTTGTTTGCTAATTGCTATTAATCTCAATACACCTGTAGGCCACGTCTGTGAATTCCTGCAGGTTGCAGATAAATATATTATCCACACACACACACACACACACACACACTCACGCCTGTTATCCCTGAAAGGGTAGGCAGAGGCGCAAATAGTGCACCCACTTTTCGTCGTTATTCCGTCCCATGATGTGATAGGGGGCGAGCCTATCGCCATATCGGACACAAATTCCAGACTCCGGGCTGATACTGAATAGAAAAACTCAATATCACATTGCCCGACCCGGGGATCGAACCCGAGACCTCAGCTTTGTAGTCGTACTGTAATACAACTACGCCACCGAGGCAGTCACATATTATCCGCGTTCACGAAAATATTGAGCAATCGTATGAATCGAGCTTTCCATCCGCGCCACACTCCGAACACCAACTTAACAAGCGCAATATCCCTCCTCACTTCCAGCTTGCAGTACCCAACCATTTTTTTTATCGCAGGGATAGACGCGTTATCGCTACCACCACTGGGGCGTGAGTGGAACGGTTATGTTGGTTTCACACGGTCTTACGGCCCAATGTCGACACACGGGAGTATAGCTTCATCCGAGCGAGCATTGGACCGAGTTCCTAACTTGTACACCCTACACCGGCATAGCAACCAAAACCCGCGATGGCCTTCTTCGGCACCTACGGGACGGCCTCGGGGTATCTTGAGTTCCTAACTTGTACACCCTACACCGGCATACCAACCAAAACTCGCGATGGCCTTCTTCGGTATCTTGTTGCACAAAGATAGCTGTACGGAACTGCCCCTGCGCGATGCCGCATTGCGCCCCCTCTCTAAAGCCCATGACGAACAGACTGAGGTACATCAGAGGATAGTAAGGGCATACACCAAATATAATATAGAAAGCGGATGAATTTATTTTGAATTTTTTCTACCATAAATTTATGTTTTGTCTCATGAGGACTCCAATTAATTATCGCGTTCGTTTCGAGCCGACTACGAATTAACGCATATCTGTAATGGTTTTGTATATATTATGTATAGATAAATAAAATAAAATATTATCTCAAATTCCGTAATTTTTTGCATAAACATGAATATGCAAATTCTTGGTAGTGTCCAAAGAATGTGTATACCTACTATATTAGTTTTATTGGCATCTTCATTAATATAAAACACGTGAGCAGGGTTGTCAAGCTATAATGTTATGAATGATTGGATCTGAGTAATTTATAATTAACATGGACTGCTTTTAAACTATATTTTTTTAGAATCAAACCTTAGAAAAGAAGCTATTAAAAATAACATGAGTTGAACGGTGCGGTGTTATAGTCTTACAAAAATAATAGGAAGTGACTATGATTTTTCTAGGCCTTACTATCCTTTCCAAATACACTTGAAAAATATTTTTTTTGATGGAAAATGTAAGTGGCAACCCTACGACCACCATACCAGCGCGTGGTTATAGTGCATCAAAGTTAACAAACGCCATTGACACACATAGCGTTTGATGTATGTATTCTGTAACTATTGCGCGATTCTGTTGCGATTTTGCGTATATCCGGGTAAAGTCATAGCTGATTTAAAATTTGAAGGTTGCCTGATTGACTACGTCTTGCTTCTTACAAATAGTATAAATGCGAAAGTTTTTGAAAATATTTAGATGTCTGTTATGAGTGGCTCAGAAACGGCCGAACGGATTTGGATGAAATTTCACGCATACATAGACCAATAACATAAGCTTATTTTATCACGGTAACTTGCTTTCGTGGGATTTTTTATTCGACGTTTTAAATAAGGTCGGCGTCGTACTGAAGGCGCTATGGATTAGTAAAGTGATTTAAGGACTTTTGTAGTAGAAAAGATTTTTGACACGGGCGAAGCCGCGAGCAATAGTTATACCATAATAAGTTCACTTTGGTAGCTGCGGGCAGAAGTTTTGTGTGTATAGGTGACCATACAATGACATGAAAGTCTTAGAAACTCAATGCTTTGTTCTGTAATAATGAAGGTAACATTCTAAGAATTGTGTAAATTATTTTTTTTCACTAGAAATCAAAATTATCTTTGCCAATGTGGCAACTGAAAATCCTATACCGCTCAGTATACAAAGCTTCAATCATAACAAGTAATTTTACGCTATTATGAATATTAAATTAAACAGAGATCATTGTTTCCATGGTTCTTGAATGAAGAACAGGTGCTCCATGTGTGCATATTTTTTTACTATATTGTTTTCGAGTAAACTTTCACGCTTTGTTGTGCAGTAATTAATAATACATGTTTTATTTTGGTATATGCAAAAGTATTTTATTGTTACAAGAGTATCACAATTATTTATCTTATACTTTTAAATATTTTACCTATTTTCCTCACGAAATATTTGCTGAGAGTCATTCCCGGTTAATCTTTGGAGGGTTATGGTGTCTTATATTAACAATTCAACGTTAATATTTGAAGAAAGAAAGAAAGAAGCAGTATTTATTCCATTCTTAGCTTAATATATATAAAAGAAATTTTAAACCAAAGAACTAATACTTCTTATGGCTGTAAAGCTTTAATTCCTTTAAACCCTTTGAGAATAGAAAATGAACAACACAATTCCAAATTTAAATTAGCGATTGCCACGGACGATTTATTGTATCGTCTTTAAATCGTTTCATGTGTACGTAATAAGGCAGTTCATTCAACCGCGTCACTATCATGTGACTATTTAAATTTTATAATTAATTTGGCTTGCTATCTGTTAAGAATATTTGAATAAACATAGGTCTTTACATGTTTTGCGAATTTTTTTGTTGTGTTTAATTATTTCGCAATCTATTTTCGCACATCTCAAGGTTATAGATAGTAATCATTACAATTGTAAACGATTTTCGCATCGTATAGTGTGGGTACTTCAGATTCGATAACACCACTAAATAAAATTGAAAAACTCATAATTATTTCATTTTGGTATGACAATAATGCCTAAAATGCAATAAGGGTTGTCTTTTAACTATTAAGAACTACATCCATCTTGACATAGTGTGGGGTGGGGTAACACCGGATTGTGGGGTAATCCCGTTGCTTAAACACTGTAACTAAAACTACAACTATAGCTTCAGTGGCATTCAATTGTGGTACATTTAAAATAGTACTTCGGAGTTCAAACAGTGTTTACTGAGAAATGTTGTCGACACACACACACACAAACACTCACGCCTGTTATCCCCGAAGGGGTAGGCAGAGGCGCAACTAGTGCACCCACTTTTCGCCGTTATTTCGTCCCATGATGTGATAGGGAGCGAGCCTATCACCATATCGGGCACAAATTCCAGATTCTGGGCTGATACTGAATAGAAAAACTCAATATCACTTTGCCCGACCCGGGGATCGAACCTGAGACCTCAGCACTGCAGTCGTACTGTAATACAACCACGCCACCGAGGCAGTCGAGCTAGTTGTCGAGTTTAGCAGTAACCTTAAAATAATCTGTTAGGCCCGTGATCTGTACCCCTAGTAAGAGTTTACGCATCTTAACGCAATACTTTCATTTAAATTTTACCTTCAATTTTAACAGCGCCTCGGTGCACGTCTTTGGAAATAAAATGCGACAGCGTGAACACTGCGCGCGTGTAAGCTTCGAATAGTAAATCATATGACCATAGACAAGCATGTGTCAAAATGTTTGGAAAATGGCAGCACGTCTCTTTTTTGACGTTAAGTATCGTCTACTGAATAATGCGTAAATGCGAATACGTTAGCGATACGATAATGCGTCAATTTTGTTAAGGGTACTGATACCCTAACGTATCTATCTCTTTCGCCTTTCATTTATCCATCTACAAGCATGCAAGCGTATCATGAGGTCTCTTAAGTCTTATAATTTCACTAAAGCATTTGGCCTGCTGCCAAACACATTTGGAAATTGTTATGCATCCAGGACAATTTCGAAAAGTGCCTGACAAATTGAATTCAGAGTGTTTGACTCAGAAGTTTGCTTTAGCAGTTTAATATCGATAAGTAGTTGATCAGAATAAACGGCGGAATTTGGGAGTGGAACGAACTGCCGAGACGAAGGTCCGCAGGTTCAAAACCCAAGGGCATATACCTCTGAGTTTTCCGAAACTACAAGTGTAATAATCAATTATAGCTTGCTTGAACGGTGAAGGAAACATCGTGAGGGAACGTGCATACCTGAGAAGTTCTCCGTAAGAATTTTGAAGGTATGTGAAGTCTAATAGTATCCACATACGATGTGATTTGGTATCATGCGACCAATTCGTCACGCGGTACAGTCTTCACGCCACACGATCGAACCGTACCATTCGACGTCCAGTTGTATCCAACCAAGTTTGATGGACAAGCCATCGAACCAGCCGTACCAACAATAATAATAATGTCCATCGAACCGTGCCCCACACGATGCGATATGGTTCGATGGCATACCGTTTTAATGGTTCGGCTGTACCAAATCGCATCGTGTGTGCCCACTTTAAGGATTTGTACGTTTTGTCGTACGCCCTAATAATTAACGTCTATTCTCATATACGTCTTCCTCGATAGAGTAGTTGTATTGCGCGGTGCTATAGCACTGAGGTGTCAAGTTCGATCCCGGGCAAAGTTATTTTAGGATTTTCTACTCAGTGTCAGCCCGGACTTTTAAATCGTGTCCGGGATGTAGCAGTTAGTTCAGCCCCCTATTACATGGAAATAACATATGTGGTGAAATGTACGTGTGTTACACCTCTGCCTACCTCTGAAAATGGTAAAAGGCGTGATACTATGTTAGTTAGTATTCTCATATTGGGGAAAGTCTTACTCTAAATTAGTTTGCACAAAATGAAGCTTAACAAACATGAAAAAACAAGCAGACATGAGAGACGCAAGAAAAAACTGGGTGAATAAAAAGTATAATAAGAATCGAATGGATGTTTCCTTACGTTTTGTTCTTTCAGTTACAAGTTACATATTGCGGGGATTTACTTTAATTAATATATTTTTTTACTATTCAATGTTATTATAAAATATTGCAATAACAACATTGTTGTATAAAAGGTAAAAAATTATAAATAACATATTTCCAACTTGGGTTCTTCGATGATAACTATGATGTCATTGCATTGAATAGTTTGGTTATGGAAAAAATTATAACGTTACTGGCATATTATATTCCTGTAATCTGTGACCGGCACTGTATTATATTTACTGTCCCACTGTCTTAGTCCACCACCCTGGCCTCGTGTGGGTTGGCAGACTTCGCGTGCATTCGAAATATTTACAGGGAATTATAATATTGTTTGCTGCTTCATTATAGTAATATAATCCAGCCATGTTTTATATATTTTTTCACTGCTTAGCACGGGCCTCCTCTACTACTAGAGGGATTAGACTTTAGTCCACTACGCTGGCCTATAGCAGATTGGTGGTCTTCACATACCTTCGAATTTTATTGGAACGAAGTTCCTTATCGCGCGTTGTGAAAGGGAGCTAGACGGAAAAAAATCTTACGAAAAGTTGTCACGACACTTTTATACTTGCCCTGTGAAACCAGCCAGTAACAATAAAGAACTGGCCGTAAAAGTGACATTCGAAATTTAAATAAAAAAAGACAATTTAAATCTTAGAGTAAGTATAACTACGTATACATACTCTAAGATTTAAATGCTTTTTAGAGTAGTTTTTTTTTCGTTAGTTGTATGTTAATTTTAATGTCAATGCTTGCTTAGGTGATGATCGTGATTCGATGACATATCTATTGTGTAGGTAGAAGTAAATGTTTTCATTGATGTGGTAACGTTTTAATGAAATATACAATTATTATTATAACTTAAAAGAAATAAAATTTTATTACAATATCTTCACTAATTAATCGAAAACGACTTCGTTCCATCCCTTGACACCTCTCAAGTTTTTTTTGCGAATTCTCACCTATGTTGGTTTCTTCATGATGTCCTTCACTGTTTCCGCATAATGCACGAAATTAATATTTTATTTATTCACGACATGTTGGATAGTGTTAGAAACAAGCCTACAGAGAAATTGAAGTCTTTCAAAAAACACTTCGTAAAACACACTGGCCGAAATTCAGATTGCCTTTTTGACGCCGGGTTTACGAAATAACCTAGTTTTCGAGTCCATCTTTTAAACGTACAACGCTGTAAAATTGATGATGAATACTATGTTTTTGGTAGTAAGTTGATTAGCCGAAAGTATGCCAAGTTAGGTCAGAGTGTTGAACTAAGGCTTAAACCCTCTCAGTGGAGACTCGTACATAATTGTTGCAGTCATTATACACAAGTAACTATTTATTTATTTTGAGTATCTATTTGCTTCCTTTTCCCATTATTTTGTTTATCTATTTATTCTTATTCATCTGATATAATCAATCCGTGAGTCACTGTTCACTAAGTTAGGGTTCCAGTTGAAAACCAGCGCCAGGTACACATTGCTTGGCATTTTATGCTGAACTGGATCCTTTTCGACAGTATCATGGGATGCACGTTGCCCACGTGATATTAAGTACTTTTTTGTTAATTGTTTGTGTGCGTCCCAGAATATTGTACGAATAAATGTTTCTTTCTTTCTTTCTTTCAAGTGGTGGTAGGATAATAGTATACGGATAGCGAGTATCATACGTCGTCATAGTCTGTGTAAATCCAGTTAACAGGGATAATTCTGTCGACTTGGGTAATTATCTCTTGTCAGTCGCCACTCTAGACTCCACTCTTAACATGTGGGGTCACTTTGCCATGCCCGTAGAGAAATGTAGTACTGATGTACATTTGATATAAGTTGATAATTAACCTACTGTTGCGATTTAAATTCCATTCTATGACGAGTTATACACCCGTATTCACAAACGCTACTTAGTTAAGTACGGCGCAAAGCTGTGATAATAACCAGCATGTAGGCGTAGGGGCTCTGTGATTGGCTAAAATCGTGATAGGTACAACTTTACTTCAATTGGCTGTTACATATGCAAAGCAGAAAAAGACCAATGAAAACTATGAAATTGCCGCTATGCCTTGGGCGCACTGTGCGTTCCCATAGTATTATTTGTGAACTATGGCCGGCACGTTCGGGCGCACTGTGCGTTCCCATAGTATTATTTCTGAATGCAGGTGTTAGACTATTGGCGATTAATTCGCTGAATAACTTGGCGAACAAATATGACTGAATTAAGAGTAACGGATATACCCGAATAAGCTGTTAACACACTCGTATGCGTGACTAATTCGTCTCTACTCGGCAAGTACCTAAATTAGGGGTTACAGTCATTTGCGTTATTGGGCATTAAGTTAAATAACATATTTAAAAAATAATTTTGTTTGTGCGTTATTGTCGAAAAGTAATTTACTCAAAATGACATAAACACTTGCCAAATATGCATTCGTGTAAAGTGATTATGAGAAATCCACACGCGGCGGGGAATCACAAGAAACTTGTTTTAAAATGATGGGGTGTTTGACCTGCTTGGCCGGTTACTGAAACTGGTCAAGGGTAATTATTTATTGTTTTCGTTACGTTTAACTTGATTATGGGTCGATATCGCCGCTTGCTGATGAACTCGTCACATAAATATGCAAGCTGACCAACATAAAACTCACACTCTAATCTATACTCTCAAATGAATCCTACTAATATTATAAAGGCGAAAGTTTGTAAGAATGTATGGATGTTTGGATGTATGGATGTATGGATGTTTGTTCCTCTTTCACGCAATAACTACTGAACGGATTTCGATGAAATTTGGAACACGGGTATATCATGTCCTGGATTAACACATAGGCTACTTTTTATCCCGGGAAAACATAAAACGGGACTTTTATCCCGGAAAAACAGACAGACACACAGACAGACATACAGATACACAGATACACACCCTAAACTTATAACTCTCCTTTTTTTGTCGGGGGTTAAAAATAAATATTATTTACATTAGCTGCCTAAAACCTATTTCAACGTGTTTTGAATTGTGTTTGAAGAAAGAAGATAAAAGAAGAGAAGTCTTCTGTCTGAAAGAGATCGCTCTTAGCGATAAGACCGCCAATTTGTAACACCTAACTTAGTTTATATGACCTGTCTTGTGTGTTGTGGTGTAACAATAAAGTGTTATTATTATTATTATAAAACATTCTATAACGAAAATCATAAACTGTTTATGAATAGGTGTAAATAACTGTCTACTCGATTAAAATAACTGATACCTGATAGCTAATTAGCCTGAGAGCTAGTAAGATCAATAAACCATAGTTGTGTTCACCGAAACGTGAAATGTAATAACTGCTTAAGATATGAGATAGACTGCCTCGGTGGCGTAGTTGTATTACGGTATGACTGCAATACTGAGGTCTCGGGTTCGATCCCCGGGTAGGGCAAAGTGATGTTGGGTTTTATTCAGTATCAGCCCGGAGTCTGGAATTTTTGCCCGGTATGGCGATAGGCTCGCCCCCTATCACATCATGGGACGGAATACGCTCGGCCAAATGTGGATGCACAAGTTGTGGTTCGGCCTACCTTTTCGGAGATAAAAGGCATGAGTGTGTGTGAGTTTAAGATACGGCATACCATACCATACCATACCAGCCCTGTATTATATACTGCTCACTGCTGAGCACGGGCCTCCTCTACAACTCAAATGGTTAAGGCCTTAGTCAACCACGCTGGCCTAGTAAGATACGATATGTCTGTGAATTATTTCTAATTAAAACACAACAAACTGTATCCGTGACCTAGTTTAAGATAGACAATGGTTTGACGTTTGGAATTCTAAATTATTATTGTTTTGGTAACATTATCTTTTTTCACAGTATATTAAAAGTTTTAACGAAGAATGATAGCGCCTTCAAATTAGTCACAAGGTCGCGCGTGTGTATTTTATGTATGTTACGGTAAATTTAAGATTCTTAATAATTATCAGTCATTATTAACAATTACTAAGATTAACGGCAACAGTGACAACATTTTCGCGATAACTATCAAATTTTTATAAAAAAATCTAAGCTGAAAATACATCATAATTATGATGTAATTTTTGAAAAAAGTACTATGACAAATCTTGTGAGTTGCGAATTTATTAGAATCTGAAAGCACAATTTTCCTGATTGTAAGCACTATTGAGTTCTTTTATTGTTGGGTTCTAAGATTCAAAATATAACATGTAATTTTATTTATTTATTGTATTTATTATCATCATCATCATCAGCCACATGACGTCCACTGCTGAACATAGGCCTCCCCTAAATATTTCCAGACGGACCTGTCAAAAGCGGCCTGCAAACAGCGTGTTCCTGCGACCTTTAATAAGTCGTCTGTCCACCTTGCAGGTGGACGGCATACGCTGCGTTTGCCAGTACATGGTCTCCACTCAAGAACTTTTTGCCCCATCTGCCGTCAGTTCTTCAAACTACGTGCCCTGCCCATTGCCACTTCAGCTTGCTAATCGGCTGGGCTATGTCAGTGACTTTCGTTCTTCTACGGATCTCCTCATTTCTGATTCGGTCGCGTAGAGAAACAACTAGCATAGCCCTCTCTATAGCTCGCTGAGTGAACGTGAGCCGCCTTAGCAATTTATATACATATGTATATAAATTACCGAACACTTGACGGATTTATCAATAATCACCGAAAATAGTGATAAACAAATCTTAAATACCGGGTGGAAGGGAAACGCTCTCGGAAACGAATACAGGTGATAGTATTGGTGATTCCTGACGTGATGGCACTAAAAAAATCGCGATCGCATTGTTACAATTTTAGTAGGATTTTCTCAAATTTCTGTACAGCTTCACGTATGGATAGATAAATCAAACTATTATTCTGAAAAACATAGTAAAAAAGGTAAATATTTAAAAAAAACGTAATGAAACACGTACATCAGCTGACGGGTCAACGACCGCGTGGCCGGCGCAGCGCGGCGGCCGCCGCCTTGTCGGCGTTAGCTTTGTAGTTTGTACCCTACCCAGTTTTTTGTACGCTTTATATTACGCGCGCATGAATTACGGAAATACTGAAATCGTATGTATTATCGCTCAGCTTTGCAAATGAATATAGTTTTTCGTTAATGTTATGGTTCTTCCTCTTACCGTTCCGATATAGAGAGCGTTTCCCTTCGACCCGGTATACCTTACAGCGCGACAGTAGCGCTGCAGTCGCGCGACTATTTGAAGACGCTCTGACAGTCATCTAATCAATATAAAATGAATAAATGTTACATACAATCGACCACACTTAGTTTAATTATTTGGTATTGTTTCAGAGTCACAATGCATCGTGTAAGCTGGAGTCACATCGTTTGTACTGCCTTACTAGTTGTTTTGAGTAAGTTATTTTTATATTATTTAGAAGTTTCCAGAGCGATTAGACGTGTTTTCGAATAGAATTTTAAACCGTTGTTTGTTTGTAAGCGTGGGGATAAAATTACGTTTAAATAACTAAAGATTTTGTGAAAGATTTAAAATTAATAAAACTATCTGATTTAATTTATTAAAATATTTATTTCCTAATTAAGAATTAAGAAAAAATCAATCAACTTTCATATTACTTGACGACCATTTAGGTTCTCATATTGTTAATCAAAAAATCTTAGCAAGGAATTCTATTAAATCCCTTTTTAATCTATATAAAACACTGGTTATTTATTCCGGATTTTAATAAACTCTACACAATATTAGGGCCTACCGCCTAAGTTCAACATGCTCTGTTAGTTACTTTAACAGCCTATTATCTCTGGTAACGGACTATTAAGATTTTTGAGTGTCCCACCAATCACCATGCCCTAACAGTTGACTATCTTCCTCAAATAGGCGCCCATGGGACGCCCGATAATTTGACATTCGTGTTAAATTAGATATCCGTTTAACTAACGTTTGTTAATTAAGAAATTGCTAAAATTGGACCTAAAGCTATTAACCAGTGTTTAATATTCATCCATTCTTATTCCCTGTTGAGTTAAAATCTATTATTGTTTCTTCTGATTGGCATAACATTGTATGACGTATTCCATACATAAAGGAACACGCGCATGTATTTTTTTTTTGTTTACGCGGAGAAAGTGAATTATTACTACCGCCCAGTGTTCAAAGGGAACGACTGAGCGTTTATGTTGGGTTCACCGTGCCTTGCGACCCGACGTTGAGCCGCCCGGAGAGATGGAAAACGTCGGGCGACCATACCAACCAAAACTCCGCGGTGGCCATCTTCGGCGCATTAGGGACGGCTGCGGGCTTCCTCCGACTCATGTCTAAGTTGTCGTCCGCAACCGCCCCTGCGCGTACCGCTATTGCGGTCCGTCTCTTGTTTTGGGGGGGCTCAGAAGCCCCCGCACACCGAAGGACGCCCTCGGCGTCAACGGCAGTGTGAGGCCTAACCGCCACGCTGCCGTCCATCACGGGGATCACAAAAGTTGGCTAGACTAATAGGTGGACGGCCCCTTCCGCCCACCCGTGACCCCCGGAGGCCCCTATTAGTCGCCTTTTACGACAGGCAGGGGATACCGTGGTGGAATTCTCCAAACGCCCCCAATCCTCAGGGCGGGAGACGTCGGTCAGTCGTCCACCCGACGCCTCCTACGTCTCGTCTGGCGGCGGAAGGGATCACCACTGCGCTGGCGATCCCTCTCGGCACTCTCCTTCCACGAGAGGACCACCTCGCAGAAGTGGGCCACGGCCTGCCAGGCCTCCCAACCGCCGACCATGGAATTGACCACGGCCGGCAGCGAGAGGTCTTCTCCGACGACTGCTATGAGAGCGCTGCGTTCTTCGTCCCAGGCTGGGCAAAACTCCAACGTGTGTTGGGCCGTGTCCAGCGGGCAGTTGTCACAATAGTGACACAAGGCCGACTCCTCCTTACACGCGCATGGATGACAGTTTGTCGATCGATTATTTTGTTGATCGACAGTTTTCAAATTGAGAGCATGTTCAGCATAGTGGTGATAATGTATATTTGATGGAATACTCTGCTATGGCGATAAAGGGAGACTATTCATTAAAATACTCACGTTTGATAAAGACTGTATTTCTCTTAATAGGTGTGGATACAATTATTTAACATATGGATTGATGGAAGAATTGTGAATGCATTAGGAAAAATAATAGACTTCAGGGAAAGGAAAAGGGTGTTCGGGCCTCCAAAAATCTTGATGCTATCGAATATATGTAGTCATACGTGTATATGGTTATATCTACTTGAACATATCCGATATTGACAAATTTTACTACGATTAAGTATTGTTTCCTTCATGTCAACAAATGTAGCTGATCTTTTTACGTGACGAATAAAGGTTGACTGGAAAAGTTTTGGATTTAAAGGTAGTTTTGTACTATTGACAGTCATACGACTTCAAATCATTGACCGACTAAAAATCCATCGTGTGCGCCGGCACTAATTTTGCGGCATGTCAAATACATTTTAACACATCAGTGTCAGTTTTGCTATGAGTATATGGATCGATTTCGCAACACGTGTAAACTAGGATAAACAGACAAACGCGAGGTATCGTAACTTTAGTTTTTAGGCCGTTTTTACGTTCGCGCAAAAAGGTAAACGTATTGGTAAAATATTGGCCTTTTTTACACGACGTCTAAATTTATGCATAGATGCATATAAAAGGATATAGAAAACATAATTTCTTCATGAATAGATGCATAATTACGTACTTATACGAAAAATATAGATTGTAGATTTTAAGGGGTATCTATTTCCTCGAGGATCCTTACAAATAGATCCATATGAATGTTCGTTTTTGTACCCACACGAAGGCAAACTCACTGAAGTGCCACATCGCTCTTCTTTTTTTTCGCGGGGAAAAACGCATTATCGCTACCACCGGGGGGGTGTGTGGAATGGTTATGTTGCTTTCGCACAGTCTTACAGCCCAATGTCGACACTCGGGAGTATAGCATCATCCGAGCGAGCATTGGACCGAGTCCCTAACACTATGTACACCCTACACCGGCATAGCAACCAAAACCCGCAGTGGCCTTCTTCGGCGCATATAAGACGGCCCCCGTGGTATCTTGTTGCACTAAGATAGCTGCACGGGACCGTCCCTGCGCAATGCCGTTACGGTCCCTCTCTATGCAAGGGGGACAAGATGCCCCCACACTCTAAAGGACGCCTTTGGCGTCTACTACAGCGGGAGACCGACCACCCGCATTGTCAACCACCTCGGAGTCGATTAAATTGGACTGAGCAGCCCCCCCTCCCTGCTCGCCCCGCGCCTCATCGCTCTGCCGTCTGGACTTCGACTATATCAGAGATTCAGAGGCACAACCAAGCTACTGCTTACCGTGTCTGTATGTCTTTGAAAGACTTGAAACCTAAGAAAGAACACAGGCTAATTTTAATATTTGTCACTAACTAAATTCCCTGCGTCTACAGCAACAAGCAAAAGTAGCCTACATATTTAAGCCTCGAATACGTTTCGAAACTTAACCACATTGCGATAATTCTCACATTACTCTAGCATAGATTAAATCTAATGTCAGTGGGCCAGATGCCGGCATAATGGGCTCTTACCTTCGCTTTTAATTTCGATGACGTAATGGTACAGTAAACTAAAGATCAAAGAATGTTTGAATTTGCATAAAGGTTATTTACACGACGCGATGGTTCGAAATTTAAAATTATTTTTTTTTCTTGCATAGAGTAACCAGCCTGGACCCAATAAGTGCTTTTATTATGCTTATTATAATTAATACGTCTTGTGGTGTACAATAAAGTTGTAAATAAAACCGGACATATATTAGGAAAAGGCGAAGGTTGGCAACTCTGTCATAATGAAGCTCTAATTTCTATCCGCGTAATAGAATGCATTTCTTATTTTTAGCCCCCGACAAAAAAGAGGGGAGCTATAAGTTTAGGGTGTGTATTTGTGTAGTTATCTGTATGTTTGTCTGTGAAGATTTTTTGTGTCGGGGGTTATTTTAATTTTAATTTAATTTTTATCATATTACGAACTGGGAATTGAACCTAACTAAAAGCCCAAGTTCAGCTTGAGTAGACAAACAAGGCGGTTCTAAGATTTGCGTTCTAACGCTATTGTAATATGTATAAAGTTGTCTATTATCATTAAGTCATCTTCGCACCGCTGCGCTCGGACTGCGTTGACCCTAATTGCTTGAATGCACGCATCTTTCTTATCTATACTAATATTATAAAGCTGAAGAGTTTGTTTGTTTGTTTGTTTGTTTGTTTGTTTGTTTGTTTGTTTGCTTGTTTGTTTGAACGCGCTAATCTCAGGAACTACTGGTGCGAATTGAAAAATTCTTTTTGTGTTGAATAGACCATTTATCGAGGAAGGCTATAGGCTATATAACATCACGATGCAACTATTAGGAGCGAAGAAATAATGGAAAATGTGAAAAATGCGGGGAAAATTATTCATCCTTGAGGGCTTCCATTGCGTGCGCTGCGAAAACGGTGCAAGATACCAAAAACATATGTATCAAAGAATTATTCCTCTTGAAATGATCTAAAAAAAAGTCCGCGACAGTATATGTCTATCTTTTAAAATAAACTCTCTAGAACCGTTTTTATGGTAATCAAATTTGGTCGAAATTAATGCATTATTTGTTAAGAGTTGTATCAACGTCATAATATTAATCTTTATACAAATAAATGTGTTGGATAGAGTGATTCAACGGGAAGGTTTTTATGTATGTACTTTTAGCCCGGAAAAACTTATTAACGCGGGCGAAGCCGTGGGCAAAAGCTAGTTAATTATATTGCTGTTTTTTTCATGATTTATCTGCAACCGGAACATGCTTAATAATTTATATAGACGATCAGAATATCCGTTGCTTTGTTAGATCAGTTAGATCTTTGTTAGATTTTGTGTCAGGGTTAATTTAAATTTTTATTAGATATACTAGCTTTTGCCCACGGCTTCGCCCGCGTTAATAAGTTTTTCCGGGCTAAAAGTACATACATAAAAACCTTCCCGTTGAATCACTCTATCCAACACATTTATTTGTATAAAGATTAATATTATGACGTTGATACAACTCTTAACAAATAATGCATTAATTTCGACCAAATTTGATTACCATAAAAACGGTTCTAGAGAGTTTATTTTAAAAGATAGACATATACTGTCGTGGACTTTTTTTTAGATCATTTCAAGAGGAATAATTCTTTCATACATATATTTTTGGTATCTTGAACCGTTTTCGCAGCGCATGCAATGGAAGCCGTCAAGGATGAATAATTTTCCCCGCATTTTTCACATTTTCCATTATTTCTTCGCTCCTAATAGTTGCATCGTGATGTTATATAGCCTATAGCCTTCCTCGATAAATGGTCTATTCAACACAAAAATAATTTTTCAATTCGCACCAGTAGTTCCTGAGATTAGCGCGTTCAAACAAACAAACAAACAAACAAACTCTTCAGCTTTATAATATTAGTATAGATTTGAAGGCACAAATACTCCCGTGGCTTTTCTAAATTTCGTTTAAGGCTGAAACCGTGATTATTTTTGTATTGTTTGTGGCTGATGAAGATATTGATCTTCATAAATATCAGGTGACTTAGACCGACTTGTTTCATCTGTGGATAGGTAAAGTTAACGTTCTTATTACACTGGGACTGGACGAGAGTGTAGCGCCTTCGCCTCGCTGTGAATTCGCTATCAATTCACCAGTGTGATAAGAGCCTTAAATTTTCCTGATCAGAAAACGGCTCCTAAGGCCTAAGCTTTCAGAGAAGGTTCGTACCCAGATATAGTGCTGGTGGTAACGGAATATCCAATGGATTCTGATGCAGCTTAGCTCTTAAACCGTACCGTTCGGGAACGGTACGATTCCAGGTGGTAGGAATGAACTCTACTGCGGTGACGAGTGGTGCGATGGTAAAAAGGTGACGATGGAACCATCTTAAACAATTCCTCGGAGCACTCCCCATGGAACAAACGATAAAACACACAGAGAGACCCAAAGTCTCTCCGCAGTCCTAACGGTTCCAGTTTGTCCGTGAGATTGGAATCATCGACGATTCGAACAGCTCGGCGCTGTAAGGAGTCAAGTGGGTCGAGCTGGTATTTTGGGGCACCTGCCCAGAGATGAGAGCAGTACTCCAACGTGGGGCCGGATTTGCGCTTTGTAGAGCGCTAACCTATGACCCGACGTGAAGTACCGCTTGGCTCTGTTCAGGATGCCCAACTTTTTACTAGCCAGTTTGGCTTTATCTTCCAAATGACTCCTAAACTGAACTTTGCTCGAGATTTCGACGCCGAGGATCCCAATACACTCGGACACTTGGAGAGTGACTCCTTCGAATTGTGGCGCCGTGACAAAAGGGTCCTTCTTCGCAGTGAACGCGCAAACTTGTGTCTTCAAGGGGTTAAATTGAACTAAGTTCATTTCACCCCATTTGGAGGCCCGCCCTAGAGAGCTCTCGATTTCAGACACAAGTTGAGACCGTCTTTCCTCAACGGAACTTCGAGGGAGATTCTGTTGGCCGATGTATCGCGCATCACTTGTACTATCGTCTGCATAACAATGCATGCTGTCGATAGACAACATGTCGTTGATATGCAAGATGAAGAGTGTCGGCGATAACACCGAGCCTTGTGGAACACCAGCATTGATGGTCTTGGTCTCGGAGCAACAGCCGTCTACTACGACTTGTATGCTCCGACCATCCAAAAAGCTGGCGATCCACTTGCAGAGTCCCTCGGGGATTCCGAAGGCTGGTAGCTTCGCTAGAAAAGCGCCATGCCACACTCGATCGAACGCCTTCGCAATGTCAAGGCCGATCGCAATAGCCTCACCCCCACCATCCAAAGCCTCCGCCCAGCGGTGCGTGAGGTACACGAGAAGATCACCAGCCGACCGACCGTGACGGAAACCGTACTGACGGTCACTTATCAGTTGGTGGTCCTCAAGATACCTCAGGAGCTGAGTGTTTATAACTCGCTCCAAGACTTTGGACAGTAAGGATGTGACAGCAATCGGTCTATAGCTCGAAGGGTCCGAACGGTCACCCTTTTTGGGGATTGGGTGTACGTGATGATGATGATGATGTGTATATTCTACCAGCAAAATATTTCGCCGCAGGATGGCGGTATATCAGTTTGAAACCTTAATGCTACTGTTTGCATGTAGTTTCTGTGACAGTGTCCACTATCCAATATTCATGACGCTGGGGTGAGTTAAGCCGCGGCCACGGTGTAGTGAGCAAGTTTTTTTGATTCATCAATGGAGCAAGTATAAAATGACTGTTTTTAATATTTTTGTGAACTGTATATAGGCTGTTTAAACTTTGAGGATTTCTATCGTATGCAGTTGTGTTTAATAATTGATTAACAAAAATGTTTTGAATGTGTTACGTAATGAATTTAAAATTTCCGCCGGTGTGAAAAAGTTTTCCGGGATAAAAATATTTTCCCGGGATAAAAGCCTATAGCACTTAGGAGTAATGTAGCTTCTTATTAGTGAAAGAATTTTCAAAATCGGTTCAATAGTTCCTGAGATTAGCTCGTTCAACCAAACAAACAAACTCTTCAGCTTTATAATATTAGTGTAGATATTTAATATATGGAGAACAATATATTAAGCTAAGTATTACTACTTGAAAATAAACAATGTAGTATACATTTATACATACCATACCTGTATACATTTACTGTATATAAAGTTTTAAATAAATAAATATACTACAATACGCATTAACTAAGGAAATACACTATTTTTAGATTTTTGAAATTAAAAAGGTACTACTTACTCTCTTGCTACAAATATTTGCAAAAATATAAACAGTAAAATCATGTAAACCGTTCGAAAACAAAATGGCCGATTTTATAAGGACCACTTTGTACTCAATGCATAACATTTAATTACAAGGGTAATACGTTGCTCAGGACGAGTGGTCGACCCCACTCAAGTCACAACAGTTTCAAATTACCCTAAGAGGAGGCAAATTTTGCGCTTTCGGTATTTCAGTTTAGAAATCGATGATATTCATGTTCCTTTCTTATATAAAATCACATGTTACCCCTTTTTAGTGGTAGGCAGAGATGTAACACATTTCGACAGATAAGTTTCAATATAGTTAGGGGAAAATTCTATTGCCCTTCACGGGATTCTAGACTCGGTAGCAAAGTAGTGCACACAAGGTAGGCGATGTGTGAATGAAACTGTTATTTTCTAACTGAATTATGCGTATTCAATTCAAATATTCAACACATATTCATTCGTACGATACTTTTTTTTTTTTTTTTTTTTTTTTTTTTTATTCGGGCACGGCAAAGTGACTGCACCTCACCTGATGGTAAGCGCGATGCAGTCCAGATAGAGTATCGAATGGCAGCAGATAGTTATCTCATGCCATTCGACACAATCATGCCGGCCTACTGAGCTGCTTCTTCACGCTACGGCGGAAGGACCCAGGATTATAGGAAGGAGGGAACACGTGCGCCGGCAAACTATTCCAAAGCTTGATGGTGCGGCAAATAAAAGAATTGGCGAACCTATTGGTTCGGGCCGAGATGGTTTTAACCATCAAGCTGTGGCTTCGGTTGCCGGCACGCGTGGTTCTGCTGAGGAAAGGAGAGGAGGGGATCAGATTAAACAACTCTTCAGAGCATTTGCCATGATACAGACGGTAGAACACGCTTAGAGAAGCGACATCCCTCCGCAATTGTAGCGACTCCAAGTTGCTCGTTACGTCTGCATCATCCACAATGCGGATGGCCCGCCGCTGCAATCCATCCAAGGCATCGAGCAAGTATTGGGCGGAACCGTCCCAGAGGTGCGAACAGTATTCCATACCCGGCCGTACCTGTGCTTTATACAAGCGGAAGATTTGACCGGGCGTGAAGAACCGACGCACCTTGTTCAGGATTCCAACCCTGCGTGATGTGGCAGATATAACGCCTTCGATGTGATTCCTTGGATTCAGATCACAGCGGATATCCATACCAAGGATATTCAGGTCATTCCGCATTAAGAGTGGAACACCCTGAAGATTGGGGAGAGGAGAAAACGGGGATTTTTTGCACGTGAACGCACACACCTGCGTTTTCTTGGCATTGAACTCAACCAGGTTCATGGAACCCCACGTGGAAATGAGATCCAGAGTCCGATTGAGCTCAATGACAAGATCATTGCGCCTCCTCACAGTGTCCACCCGCAAACCAGGGGGCTCATGGTAGTATCGCCCATGAACCGTGCTGTCGTCTGCATAACAATGAATGTTGCCAAGCGATAACAAATCATTGATATGCAGAAGAAACAGGGTGGGCGACAGCACCGAGCCCTGTGGAACCCCGGCATTTACTGACATGAACTTCGAAGCGTGCCCATCAACGACGACACGTATTCTACGCTCATGCAGAAAGCCAGAAATCCACGCACACAGGTTGTCGGGCAAACCATATGCCGGAAACTTGGAAAGGAGACCACGGTGCCAGACCCTATCAAAAGCCTTAGCTATGTCGAGGCTCACAGCTAGAGCCTCACCATGCCTATCAATCGCCTCCCCCCAGCGATGCATGACGTACGCTAGAAGGTCACCCGTTGATCGGTTCTGACGAAATCCGTATTGTCTGTCGCCGATCAACGAGTGATTCTCCAGGTAGCGGGTCAAGTGCGAGTTTATTAGCCGCTCCATGACTTTGCATAGCACTGAGGTTATAGCGATTGGGCGGTAATTGGTAGGGTCTGTCCGATCACCTTTTTTGGGGATCGGTTGCACATTGGCCTCCCTCCAAGATTCAGGCACTATACCTGAGAGGTAGGACGCACGGTAGAGGCGTGTCAGTGCAGGAGACAACTCCGCTGCACATCTTCTCAATACCACCGCCGGTATACCGTCCGGACCACTGGCTTTCCGAACGTCGAGAGACCGCAGCTCACGCCGCACATCGCACTGTCTGATGCGAATATCAGGCATTGTGAATCCGCAATCAGACAGCGCCGGCGGCGGCTGTGAGCCACAGTCTTCGAGCCGGGAGTTAGCCGCAAAGAGATTTGCCAATAGGGTGGCTTTCTCCTGCGGCTTGTGTGCCAGCGATCCATCTGGATACCTTAGCGGCGGCAGTGAGGGACGGCAGAAGTTAGACTGGACGGCCTTGGCCAGACTCCAATAAGCACGGCTGCTCGTCGGATGGTTGGCCAAAGCACGCCCAATCCTACATATCCGCGCGGCATCCGATCTAACATAGGCCTTCTTGCAGGCCTTGGCGGCACGGTTATAAGCTGCTTTGAGGGAATCAATATTAGGATCCTTCATTGCGCGACCCCTGATCCAAGCGCGATACGCCGCCTGTTTTTGACCAACAGCATCGGCGCAAGCGCGATTAAACCAGGAGCGTCCACGGCCCTTACTAGCGACCTCAGAGGAAGGAATGTAATATTCCATTCCTAACCTGACCTCGCCAGCAACAGCGTCGGCACTCGCCGAAGGATCTTTTCCCTCGAAACAACGCTGCCGCCAAGGGATGGATGCGAAATATTCTCGCATACCATCCCAATCTGCCGACGAGTAATGCCAGACCCTTCGCTTAACCTGCACAGGACGTGGAGGCGAAGCGAAAGGTATTGACGTCCCAACCAGGCAGTGATCAGAAGTGCCCAGAGGGGCACTAACGGTCACTCGATACCCGGTCGGGTGACTCGTCAGCAGAAGGTCCAGCAGTGAAGGCGCATGACTCGCCACATCCGGGATCCTGGTAGGCTGGCTCACCGGTTGTGTCAAGTCATGTGTCAGAGCGAATGCATGGGCAGCTCTGCCAGCATAATCAGTCCTGGAGGATCCCAGCCACAACTCATGGTGCGCGTTGAAATCCCCCAAAACCACCATCTCCGCTGACGGAAACTGCACCTGCGCGTCATCCGCCGCCAGGCTGAGGTACCTGAACAGCCGAGTCGTCTCATCGTCCCCGTGGTGAGACCTGTAAAGGCACACGTAGATACGGCTCAAGGAGCCAAAATCCACGTGCACCCACAAAGTGGAAAAGGAAGGGTCCTCCATGCAGCGCAGACGGCGACAACAGACGTCCGATCGAACATACAAACATACCCCGGCCTTTGGCTTGAAGTTTTCTTCAAGCGAATAGCCGGGGTACAGCAGGTACGAATTATCGTCCGGACGGCGAATCTGTGTCTCCGTCAAGAAGAGCAAAGCAGGCCGGGCCGTCTCAAGATGGTGGTGGACGGCATTGAGGTTGGTATGGAGTCCGCGGATGTTGGCGAACTCCATAGTGAAAGCGGTGGTGGGGTTGTGCACCGCTGTAGGACCTGCTTTCTTTGTAGGCACTGTCATGAAGGGGGATGGGATGCGTGAAGAAGCATCGGGAAGCCTGTAAATGGGCACTCAGTGGGCCGAACGGGCACCAGAACACGAGAGCCAGGAATAGGTGAACTGATCCGCCGGACGGAAGGGCCCCCGTACCCTCCCGGGATGGGCCGCCGGGACCCCACATCCGGTCACCAACCGGCACGACGGACCCACCCAAGATTATGCGCGGCATGGTGAGGCAGCCTCTCGAGGTGGTTAGTCTCGATTGGGCCCCTGTACTATACCGCGGGCGGCCAGCGGGTCAACCGTTTCTACAGGTCTCCCTGGCCGGCGGATCAATACGCCTTCCCAGACTGTGATCCGGAATTACCCACACGGAACAACCTCATACCCAATTACAGGCGCCCCGAGAAACCGGGAGAGCATAGGCTGATCCCGTAACGCGGCCCCCTTGCGGGGGTCACTATGGCGGTCTTTTCGCCGTGAGCACGGTGGTCGCTACCCGGGCGGATGCAAGCATCCTACCACCACGGACTGTGTCACTCATTTGGCACTACCCAGGGGTCACGTGTAGGGAAACTAGAGTATGAGCCTACGGACGCGAGTGACATTAACCCCCACAACCTCATACCCAATTACAGGCGCCCCGAGAAACCGGGAGAGCATAGGCTGATCCCGTAACGCGGCCCCCTTGCGGGGGTCACTATGGATACGATATAAAACTAGGCGTTAATACTGTATTGTTACCTGTCAATTTATTGGTTAACTATCAATTTATTTACTGAGGGTAGTAACCAAATCCCCACCGACCAAATCCCTATAAAAGGAGTGGCAAGCTGTCTGACAGAGCATTCTGTTGCGAGACGTGCGCGCGTGAACATCAACTTGGGAATTTAGTGTTCTGGTAATATTTTGTGATCTACTCTTTGAAAGTTATTTATATCAAGTGCAATTTATGGTTTTCGTTAACAATTTAGTATTTGTTAACCATTGTTGATTATTTTTTTAAAGTAAATTTAATTAGAATGCTAACAGTATGCATATAACTTTAATGTACATTGTTCTAGATTAGTCTGATATTTATTCTAATATTATGTATCATTTATTTAATATAAATTCATTGTTTAATTAACACGACCGTGCGCTCTCACTGACTGACAGGTCTATGGAAGATCAGTCATCAGTGCGTCGCGGCTAAACCGCGGCATGGTAAACGTATTGCCCGCGGCTGGAACAATGCACTCAACTTTGCTACTTTTGTTTTTAGTTTTTTTCCTCTTTTCTATTGTAACTAAATTTGTGAATATGTTTTTATTTATACTATTCATTCATTTATTCGCACGGTTTGTTATTTCCTGGTACAAATCACCTCGGTATAGCGATAGCTGTGCGTTGAGAACCGTAAGTTTTTGGATTCGATTCCTATTTCGGGCTATTATATTTTATCTGAGTGGCAGTTTTCACTGGATCTCCCAGAGAGGGCTGAAGTCCAGCGGCTGTCGATGAACGAAGCGTAATGATTTCCGATATTTTAAGTGGTTTACTTGTATTGCGTGCGCGATACCACACCGCTGTGAAGACCTAGATTCGATTCCGCGGGTCGGGTAAGATATTAGTCCGGGGGCTAGAACTTGTGCCCGATAGCTATAGGCTTGTCTCAAATCATGGGACTGAATACGCATAGCGAAAACTAGGTGTAATGCTTACCTCAAGGACAAAAGGCGTGAAAAATATATATGTATATACTAGCTTTTGACTGCGGCTGCGCCCGAACGAAGGAATTTTCCTGGATAAAAGTACCGCTATACATTTTCCCGAGATAAAAGTAGCCTCAAATCTTCCCAGGGTCTCGAGCTGTCTCCATACCAAACTTCATCGAAATCCATTCGTTAGTTTTTGAGTTTATTGCGTACAAAATTGATTACCCCTTTTTACCCCCTTAGGGGTTGAATTTCGCAAAATCCCGCCTTACTGAGCACCTACGTCCTAAAAGAAACTCCTATCCCAAATTTGAGACTTGTAGTTTCTGAGATTTCGTGATAAGTGGATGAGTGACCTTTCGCTTTTATATATAACTAGCGGCCCCGACAGACGTTGTCCTGCCCTAAAAAGGAAATAAAATCCTAGAACCCGAGTACAGCGCTACAAACCATTCTCGAATCCTCTTGGAGACACACAAAAAAATTTCATTCAAGTCGGTCCAGCCGTTTTTCCGCGCAATTTTCTTAATTTTTTCTTTCATAAGAACCTGCTCCTGACAATAATAAACACATCAAAAAAAGAAATAACGAAATCAGTCCAGCCGTTCACGTGTGATGCCGTGACCAAGGAAAATGGGATTCATTTTTATATAATAGACTAGCGGCCCCGACAGACGTTGTCCTGGCCTAAAATGGAAATAAAATCCTAGAACCCGAGTACAGCGCTACGTACCGGATAGAATTGTAATCTAAACCATTCTCGAATCCTCTTGGAGACACACAAAAAAATTTCATTAAAATCGGTCCAGCCGTTTTTCCGCGCAATTTTCTTAATTTTTTCTTTCATAAAAACCTGCTCCTGACAGTAATAAACACATCAAAAAAAGAAATAACGAAATCAGTCCAGCCGTTCACACGTGATGCCGTGATCAAGGAAAATAGGGATTCATTTTTATATAATAGATTTACTACTTTTTTTTCATAGTATTAAAACCTTCCGTGGAGTTTAGGAACATATAAAAAAAAATTGCCATTTAGGTCCAGCCACTCTTGAGTTATGCGCTTACCAACACTCATTTTTATTTATATATAGTGTTAAAATTAAAATCATAATACAACAAACCGAGGGCGTCAAATCCATATCACACTATTCCACAGAGATCGGCCAGCATCCAAGATTAAGGTAGTCAATCCGCACAATGCACTACAATTCGTGGCTAGTACGGACGTTTGGGGGACTCCATCAATGGATGGCAAAATCCGTGATGACCACGAATGTGTGGTCTTGATGCTTTAATATATTTGTCTAATGTAATTTGAGAAACGAATGAATACAAAACAAAAGTTTGAGTGTATCAAGAATTATAGGAGATTTTCTTTCCTAAATCCGAATTCGAAACAATTATTTTCGGATTGTACAATTAAGATCAATGTGGGATTCAACCTGCGGCCTCTCGTTCCAAACGAGTCATCATCTAACCACGGAGGCTGTATTTTTTTTATTGTCATGAATATGTTTAGTAAGAAGATAAATCATAATAAATTCGCTATCGTATGACGCCACTTCTTAGGACGAGACAATATGGCGGGCTCTTCACCAAATTGTTAAAATATACGGTCAACTCTATCCTATTTAGTAAAAATATTTTTATTAAATTCTAGTAGGAAAGAATAAATTTTCACACTATTCGTCCAGGACACAGTGGATTAGTTCTAGCTAAAGCCATCGAAGAACCGGTAATCCTTAGAATAAACCAGTCCTCTATCGATATTTGCTACATAGTTACATTATAGCGTGGGAAGACTTAATAGTGGATACAGAACAGTGGCTTGTAACTATTAGAGACTCAAGACACAGTTTTTTAATCTAGCCATTGAAGAGATCACCTACAATAGGTCGGTCTGGAGACTGTTTGGCGAGGAATGTGGTCTACAGGAGACATCATGTGGTTGAAGACAGCTGAGCCCACTGTAGTTATATAATTCCTTGCGAAGAATAATAAAGGAAATCTTAGCGTTAGCGAGGAGAGAATCTGTAGTGGCCATCCTATGGTTTATCATAATGATGGAAATGCCCACACTTTGCACATAAACTCCGCTTTAACATAATACAACGGTGGATATTATATCAACCCTCGTATTTCTCAAATCAGCACAATAATTATACCAGCGCGTCAAATTTTGACAAGATACTCCAATATGCATCATTGACCCAAATACTGAGACAAGTTATGGATCTATGTCCATTTACATTCTTACCTTTAATTTTTACTCACTTTTGCTCACGTCGTCACTCGTGTTAAAGTCTGTTCCGGGGTAAAAAATTGTGTAATATAAAATGTAGCACACACGCAGAGTACAGACAGACACTCTGATACTGAAAAGTAAATCCCTATCATTTTGAGAATATACCTTACATACAAACTTACAACATTCAAACTATCTCTTCATAATATTAGTGTAGATTGTGTAACTACTCCAAGATAATTATGAAATAAATCATGCCAAGAATACAAAGAACTTAATGGACGCAACCTTAAACTTTGGAGCGTTGTTGTTAACTCATATCGACTATAATAATATTTTTGAATGCACTTTGCTGATAGATTTTGTTGACTAAGTACTGATTCAAGGATTTGTTTCATATAAAAAATATAAGTGTTTGAAATAACATGTGGAGTATTTCTTAATAGATTTCGGACTTTGCTCGCCGTTCGCATTTATTTTTTAGTAAAATCCGTAATCCTATTAGAAAGTTTTGTGGCTGGAAAAAACATTGAACACCTTTTCTCTCCTTAGTAGTTGAATTTATGTGAAATACATCCGTATTTCGTAATTCTTGTAACAGAAAAAATCCTAATAAAAATGTCTGTAGTTATATAAGTGACTAATAATTATTATTAAATATGTCTCGACTTATCATAAGTGCAACTATGTTCGCCTACGTGATGAATAAAGTATTTTATTTATTTATTTATTTAAAATGGAAGTATGAATAATTTCAGATTTCTAATTATTATTATCAGCAACAATTGTATAACTTATTAATAAAAAATCCCCAAGGCTAAAGCTAAATTGTCTAACAACGAAATCAATTAATTACATTTCGTAATCAATCGTGAGTTATGTTAAATTACGACCTTTGATTACGAAACCAATCCTTCACATTTGAGTATCAAAATTGTCCGGTCGCACTATAGTCAGATGAATGGAGCGATTAGTCGAACAAGTCGGTACAACCTTGATTGGTGGATCGACGACTGTGGCGCGACATTCGTGCGATTCAATTGCGACTAGTTTGTCCGCGGCTTGGCTAATACGTAACGGGTCTTTTGTGTGAATGCGGCTTTTATTATTGATAACTTTAATAATTAGGGCTTTTTCACAAGTTTCATTAAATTTTAAAGTTTCGTATCAAACAGCTAATGTTGATAGTATTCATTTTATAACCATGTACATGGGAGTATAGATTAGGGTACGCATTTTGTACAAGATAGTCTTATGCGCATATGTAACGAGTAGCATTTACTCAGAACTTGTGTAACAGGCCCTTACTGTTCTTTAAAATTGACCTACCCGTGAAACGAACCTAGGCTGTCACGATTCATGACCACTACTTAGCTATTAAAATAAGTATTTTGTATGGTTATTAGTATAAGGTTAGCATTTGGTATATTTATATAAATTTAATTATACTGCTTCGGTGGCGTAGTTGTATTATGGTAGGACTGCAATTCTGAGGTCTCGGGTTCGATTCCCGGTTCGGGCAAAGTGATATTGAGTTTTTCTATTCAGTATCAGCTCGGAGTCTGGAATTTGTGCCCGATATGGCGATAGGCTCGCCCCCTATCACATCATGGGACGGAATAACGGCGAAAAGTGTGTGCACTAGTTGCGTCTCTGCCTACCCCTTCGGGGATAAATGGCGTGTTGCAAGATTTGACCCGAACATACATACATACAAACAAACATTGCAAGCAAAATAAAAGCTTGTAAAAATTCGATACATCGCAGAATATTATCAGACAAACGAGGGATGCGGTTGCATGCACAACGCACATGCGTACCCAGCGGCCTTGGATATAAAGGAGAGAGTAGAATGCCAGGGATTTTGTTCGTACAACGGTTTCGACCGGTGAGTCCGACTAAAATCCGTAAATGGATTTCCCCGTGTTAAAAAAAGGAAAGCTATCTATACGATTACGCTAAACTGTGTCAAACTTTGAACATCTAAAATCTGGCGGAACTTACATAAAATGATAAAGGCCATAATAAAATCAAAATAAAAATGTTTTCCGTTAATGCTGGATTAATTTCGCTAATGACGAAAATGTTCAAAGAAGCTAAAACGAAAAGCCTATGTCCGGTAAAATGAACTCGTTAAGACACGAAACGGAACAAAATCTCAAAGTTAGCACAGAAATCTTTAGAATTCTATTCTTAAAAGTTAGTCATTCAGAACTCAACAATTCTACGACTAACAAGCATCCACAAAGTTTGGAATTTAATCAACAGTTATACCAGAAAATATTTCGAACTAAAATATTTGAATTAAAGTTTGTAAAGCTTAAAAGCGTAATGGAAGGCTTCGGGCATTTCGACACTACGGAGGTGTTTTATATAGTTAATTAATTAATCATTGATGTGATTCTAAAAGCTTTCTGGCTGGTGCTGTATATATAGGTATATATATCGACGGTTCCGTAGAACAAAGTCGTATATGCAAAATGTTAGCTTTTCAGTAGAGCGCTTTGAAAGTTGTTAGTTTGTATTCATGTGCGAATTAGTGCAATTTTCACACATTAAGTTCAAAGTTGTTACTGAACCCTATAGAATATAATGTTTTGTTCACTATAACTTGTGATTTTCACAATTAACTTAGACTTTCAAAGCGCTCTACTGAAAAGCTTCATTTTGCATATACGACTTTGTTCTACGGAACCGTCGATATATACCTATACTAGTAGTGCTCGCGGCTCCGCCCGCGTGAAAAAGTTTTTCCGGGATAAAAATATTTTCCCGGGATAAAAAGTAGCCTATAGCACTCAGGAGTAAAGTAGCTTCCTATTAGTGAAAGAATTTTCAAAATCGGTTTCGTAGTTCCTGAGATTAGCGCGTTCAAACAAACAAACAAACAAACTCTTCAGCTTTATAATATTAGTATAGAAGTATAGATACACCTATCCGTTCACAATACAAAATTATTTCATATCGCACGCCTTTGTCTTTAATTGCAGTACTTCTATTTGCAGTATATTTAGTGTATTCTTTGAACGTCTGTCTTGTTAAACTAAAAGAATATAACAGATACAACTTATAAGAATTTAATTTCTCATCTCAAATTATCAAATCAAATTATTTATTTGTAAGCATAGGTTCACAGGTGTTATTGAAATAGGTACATAACATATTGTTTACTATGCTTTGCTGTTGCGTCAACGCAGAAATATATCTATACTAATATTATAAAGCTGAAGAGTTTGCTTGTTTGAACGCGCTAATCACAGGAACTACTGAACCGATTTTCAAAATTCTTTCACTAATAGGAAGCTACATAGCTCCTGAGTGCTATAGGCTATTTTTTTATCCCGGATAACCTTTTTCACGCGGGCGGAGCCGCGAGCACTACTAGTTAGTTTATATATTAGTCACTGGTAGTAGAACTCTCATATGTAAGAGTCCATCTGGGTGGGTACCACCGCAATGTGTATTTCTACCGCCAAACAGCAGTATGCATGCACTGTTGTGTTTTGGTTTGAAGGACATTGTAGCCAGTGTAACTACTGGACATAATGAGACTTATGTCTCAGAATGACGAGCGCGGTGGAATGGCAAACAGTACTTTGTAACTCAATGCTAATGTAACGACTACCCATAAACAGTGTTGCTACTGTTTATGGGTAGTCGTATCGCTTACCATCAGGCGAACGGCATGCTCGTCTAGTCATTTAATGCCATAAAAAAAGTTTTATATTGACTATTACATCACATAAAGTTATTTGTTTTTTACTAGCTAAACTACATAAAAAAATATAATAAGAAAATAAAACAAACTCAAATTCTTTCCTTAAGTAATAAATAACTACATTGAGATCATTCATAGGTAACTATCGTTTAAATACTCTATAACAGAATAATAACTAGTTACAGAGATATCCTTCAATAGGGAGCCGAAATTATTACGGGTTACCCTTATTGGTGTAACGGTTAATCCTTAGAAGGGTTAACCAAATGAAAAGGTTATTGAGATAACCAACACCTTATAATCCGAACAATGGGTCCCTGCATATAATGTTTCAATCAACCACAAAACAAATATATTTGCTCTCACGTTTCTGTCAGGCACTCTACTATTATATCAAAAATCTAACCCGAACTTTTCATTACAGGTACACAAGGCATCAACTCACAGACAGAATTTACAACAGAAGACAATGAATTAACGACAGTTGATCTAAATACTCACTATACTGAAACCGTATCGGGAAAACTAGACGACGTCAGTTTAGACGATGAACAGCAATCCAGTGTACAAATAAAGAAATCTGAAGGTTTAGAGAGCGCATCTAGAGTCATAATGCCAGTGAAAGCTAACATATCTCTAAACGATGTTAGTTATGCAAGCAAAAATGGACAGAGACACCCAGTTGAAGAATTAGACGAGGAATTAGCTAAGAAGATTCTAAGTAAATACGCAAGGAAGAAATCAAATTTCAGAGCTCACGTGCGGTATGATGAAGTAACAGGCGAGTTAGTTGGTGGTGCACATCCTTGCGAGAGGGAATGTAAGGAGGGAGAGGAACCTATGGTGTGTTACTACCATTTTAACCTAGAATGGTACCAGACAATGAGTAAGGCGTGCTACAACTGCCCGTTTAATGAGACAGATTGTTCGCGACCTGACTGCATACCAGCTGATGGGATGAACAGGCCATTAAATGTTGTTAACAGGAAGATGCCAGGACCAGCAATTGAGGTGAGCTTATAGAACTGCCTGAGTAGCTTTGATAAGTGACTGTCAGTTTATCTAAGGTTAATTATGTTTTTATGCTTTGCTTTTACAAAAGAATCAATAGCCCATTTTGGTCACTTAGTACTTTATAATATGAATTTGACCGGATTATATTAGCTAACTTTAAAACATACCCTTTGTTAAGTAATAACTTTTTTAGATATTAATCAGTTTGCGTAAGATTCATTATGTTTTGAGTTAGCAAAGTTACAAAAAATTTAATAGTCTGTTTTGGTTACTTAGTACTTTATAATATGATTTTGTCATTATTTCTTACTTCGTAGCTCCGATAAAGAATACTTAGGTTTAGCCAATTACTGAGTAACAAAATTTAATTCTCCAATGGCAGAATTAAGTATTGGAAGAGCTGTAGTGTAATTTCTTTCCCTCTTAAACATACCTTCATTTATCCAGTTCTATTTATTTAGAGCACTTAAAATTTTATTACGTCGAGACTGAATAGGACAAGTATCTTCAGTGTAACACTTACAAAGCTAAAAGTTGTGGACATTGTGAGAATTACAAAAAGCTTTTCTCTATTTAGTTAAACGTTGAACATAACATTGTTGTGTGGAAAATTGGCTTATTTTGACATGAAGTTACGAATGATAGTTGATGATGTTAATAATCAAACAAATGTTATTACAAATGTGAAAGTAATTTGTTTTTTATGTTATCGAATGACGAGACAAGCATACCGGTCGGCTGATGGTAAGCGATACGACCATCCATAAATAGTAGAAACACCATCCAGCACCTTGAGTTACAATGTTCTGTGTGGCATTCCACTGCGCTCGTCATCCTGAGACATAAGATTTTAAGTCTCATTATGTCCTGTAGCTACACTGGCTACAATGTCCTTCAAACCGAAACACAGCAGTGCATGCACACTGCTGCTTGGTGGTAGAAAAATACATTGCGGTGGTACCCACCCAGACGGACTCTTACATATGAGAGACCTACCACCAGTAAACTTTTTAAGTTAACTGTGTAAGACTTTCAGGGCTAAACGAATGGAATTTTATTATATACATGCATACCATCACGCCTTTTCCCTTTTCAGGGGTAGGCAGGTGTATCACACCCACATTATCGCATATGTTAGGTCCCACGTAATAGGGGTGGGCCTATTACCATTTCCGGGCATATTGACAGACTCCACCCTGATACTGAATAGAAAAACCCAATATCTCTTTTCCCGACCCGGGGATCGAACCCGAGACAACAGTACTGCAGTCGTACTGTAATACAACTACGCCACCGAGGCAGTCGATATTACAGTACCATACCATCCCAGCCCTATATTATATACTGCCCAATGCTGAACACGGGCTTCCTCTACTACTAAGAGGGTTGAGTCCAAATATGGATATTAATTGCCACGTTTAAATATTTCCTCTCAACTTACCTGTCTTCCGACGCCTTTGACTTACATTAATTCCTTTTATAACATTGGTCGTGAATGTAAGAAAGTCGAGTAAGATTTCAAAGGTCGGGATCTTTCGATTTTCCTTTGGATGATATCAGATTGGTCTTCGGGGATCCATTTAGCGTGTGCTTTTATACGTATATCCTTTCAAAGCAATTTTTTTGATAGCACTCCCTTGTTTGAAGTCATATCAAATCTCGAGGGATTTTGCTGTGTGATTATGAAGACTGATCATAAATGGATAACGTTTATTTTTTCTTGGTAAATAGTCGTTTTAAAAGAGATTGAGGTTTTAAACGTCGTGATTCTAAATGTAAGGAACATGATGAGATTTAGAAACTAAACAGATATCATTCCTTGATCCTTGTAACGTTAGGCAGATGCAACCAAGGCACCCACTTTCGCAAGGTGTGTTCCGTCCTCAGATCACAGTGCTGTGGTCTGAGGTTCTGTTTTATGATGTAATAAGGGATGAGCCTAACTCCATATCGGGCACAATCCAGACTGATACTGAGTAAAAAGCCTAGCATTTTGCCTGACCCGGGATTCGAACCCGGGTTTCAGAGCGGAGACCGTAGTCCGCACGTAATTAAGAGCAACCAAGGTAGTCGCTATAAAAAAAAAACCTAATGAAAGACATTAGATGTTAGAAACTTTTTTGGTATTGTCTTAAGTTACTTTGTATTCATTTATTTGTGTATATTTTACTGTTTGTTTCCTTTACTAGGATAAAATTAAAAAACTGCCTCGGTGGCGTAGTTGTATTACAGTACGACTGCAATGCTGAGGTCTCGGGTTCGATCCTTTCGAGATCCGATCGAGAATTAAATATATGTGTTGAATAACTTTATAAAATTACTGATGTAATGAAAACTGGCCAAGTCGAATCTAACCTACTTTAAGATTTCACATTTTTAAACAACAGCAAATGTTATAGGTATCCAATAAAGCAACGAAATAGAGTTTAACACTTGTTCATAATGTTATTTTGTTCTTATAAATACATATTTGGATTTTGCACAGAACTTGGCACTCATTTAGATCTCCATTCTTTTTGCGACGAAGCCCACAGCCAAGCATAATTTTTATATTGAACTTGGCTCTCCTTTTTTACATTTATGTTTTTGGTAGGATTAAATATATAAAAATACAGATTTAGATGTGAAGATTATAATATTGTACTAGCCTTTGCCAGCGATTTCGCTCGCGTGAAAAAAAAATTCCGGGATAAAAGTCCCGCTATATATTTTCCCAGGATAAAAGTAGCCTTAAATCTTCCCTTCAACTATCTTCATACTTACCAAATTTTATCGAAATCCGTCTGGTAGTTTATGAGTTTATTGAGCGATTTTATGTTATAGTATTCAAGGATGCTATACTGTTATCTTCATTTTATCACATCATGGGACGGAATAACGGCGAAAAGTGGGTGCACTAGTTGCGCCTCTGCCTACCCCTAAGCCGTGAGTGTATACGTATGTATGTATCTTCATTTAGAGACCAATGTCTTTTCAGGTCTGCCAGCACGATCGTGTCATAGTGGACGTGGAGAATGACTTGATGACTGAAGGCACGACAGTCCACTGGCATGGGCAGCATCAGAGAGGAACTCCGTACATGGACGGCACACCTTACGTCACCCAGTGCCCAATACCGCCTGAAACTACTTTTAGGTGAGAATCGTATAATTCTTTTATACTTCCTCGCCATCCTTTTCTGTTATATAAAACATTGATGAAGGATACATAAACATTCCTTTTGAATCACTCCGTCCATTGGTGAAAACCGTATGAAAATTCGTTCGATATCTTTGAAGTTTATCTATCGCTTTCATTTAGTTTTATAATGCATACCCGAGAAGTTCTCTGAATATCGAAGGTATGTGAAGTCTGCAAACCCGCACTAGGGCAGCGTGGTGGACTAAGGCCTAAACCCTCTCAGTATTAGAGGAGGCTCGTGCTCAGCAGTGGGCAGTATAGGGCTGATATGGTATGGAGATTTAATGGCAATTCGCATATCCCCTCATAAATGAAGGTATAGGTGGTGAAATGAGGGTATGATATCACCTCTGCCTACTTCTGAAAAAAGAAAAAACGCGTGTATGACAAAGCGACACCATTGAAATGTTATACTATTTTCCAGGTATCAGTTTAACGCAAGCCACACTGGCACACACTTCTGGCACTCCCATTCTGGCATGCAGCGAGCTGACGGCGCGGCCGGGTCGTTTGTAATAAGGAAACCGAAGTCCCTTGAGCCTCATGGACATATGTATGATTACGACAGGTAAATATAGCAATATATATTCGAGGGGCCGTCTGTGTAGGAACCGTCGGAATATCTATTTTGTTCAGATACCTGTGCTGTTGAATACAGTGGTCGCTATCCGGGCGGATAGAATTATCCTCCCACTAGCTTGAATCATTGAGTTATAAAAGAAAAGAGTCAAATACAGTCAGACAAAACACTGATTAAAGTTAAAAGTACATTGTTTAGAGCGAAAAACGCGGAGCCCCTATCGAAATATCCCAATTCCGATTGAAACTGCAACATGCTTCGAGAGTCAAGTGCACTTGTAACACTTTACACGAGCTCAACGATGGGTTTTTGTTTAGACTGTACCTAGTCGTTTACATACTCTTCTAATAAAAGAGCTATTGAAAATTGGTTTCTGTATTCAGTCGGATTTAACGTTCTAAATTCGAATTCTAAGTTCTTTATAACAATTTTAACTTTCTGATTCGATCAGGCCTTTCGGTTTGTGTTTAATTCAAGTTCGAACGTTCTATTTTTGAATTTTGTTGAGTTCTGTGTTAGGGCGCGTCACAAGAAAGGAAATAATATCCGTCAATAATTAACATATTTTTAAAGATAGTACTTACTGGTCATTTACTTGGCAGCGAGGTAATGATAGTGTAATTTTCTTTAAACGGCCAGTGACATTGCACCTGATGGTAAAGTGAGGTCTAGATAGAGCGTTGACAGAGGGGATATGTTCATCTCTCATCATTTAGCAAAACTATGGTAGATGCTATGGAGGGTTTTACACCTCGTGCACGGTAATCGATATAGTGTGCTACCACCACCAAATCTTATTAATGTTTGTGAAAGTTTTTAGGTGTTTGTTAAAAGTAACGCGTTAACCGCTGAACGAGTTTGGATTTGCAATTTCCTTCCAGATCTGACCACGTAATGATAGTAACTGACTGGATCCATGAGCTAGCTGTGGGGATGTTCACGGACCACCACCACTCTTCAGGGGACAACAAGCCACCAACACTCCTCATCAACGGCGTGGGGCGGTTCAAGATCTTCAATAATGACACAGAGGAGCCAGTGTATATGAAGGCTGCTAAGTTCACTGTGGAGCAGGTGGGTGCAGTTTATAGGCATAAGTAAAGCCTCATTTAGGCTGATAAATTATTCCTAGCAATAGTTGTACGCAATTGTTGAACGCCGTCCTCATGCATTTTAAAAATCATGCATACGCTGGCCAGTTTGAAGAAAATTGACGCTAAGCATAGTATAATGTATCTAAGTAATTTATACCAGGTTTTATTCTAAAATATGTCTTATAAATGAATAGAGACAGTACCAGATTAGCCTATAAGCAAATTAAGCAATTGCTTAGGGCATCACGCCTTGGGGGGCACCAGAAACAGCACAAAAAAAATATGTTTCCTAGCCAAGTAAATATTCTTTTCCGAAAGGTCTCACCAGACCACTGCACTGACTACCTTCGACGCATGGGAGAGATCTTCAAGTTTTCCTAAGGCAGTACCTCCTGTAGATACCAAAACCACTGCGCCATATTGTGTAAGCAGTCGCATTTATTGAAGATATAGGTTTCTCATATGTGAAAGTCCGTCTGGGTGGGTACCACCGCAATGTCTATTTCTACCGCCCAGCAGCAGTGTGTATTTCGGTTTGAAGACCATTGAAGCCAGTGTAATTACTGGACATAATGAGACTTAACATTTTATGTCTCAGGATGCGGAGCGCAGTGGAATGCCACACAGTACTTTCTAACTTAAGGTGCTGGATGGTGTTGCTAGTGTTTATGGGTGTTCGCATCGCTTACCATGAGGCGAACGGCATGCTCGTCTCGTCATTCAATGCAAAAAAATAGATCAAAGAGACTCAAACACGTAGAATGCCCCTGCATGCCTTGTCACGTTTTGGTCTCTGAAAGAACTAGGGCACTTGTGTTTTTTTTAATAATGTTCCAAAAAGTTCTCGTTGTATTACTGGCATAAACATTAAATCCCAATTAAACATTCGAGAAGTATAAGATGTTACATCATCATCATCTTCCTGCCCTGGTCCCAAATTACTTGGGGTCGGCGCAACATGTTTTTCTCATCCATTCTCTTCTATCTTTCGTCATCAAGTCATTCACGCCCTTTTCTTTCATATCATCTCTTACACAATCCATCCACCTCTTCCTTGGTCGTCCTCGTCCTCGCCATCCAATATAAGATGTTACAAACATTGATATATAAAAAAACCCTATATCAATGGTTACAGCAAAATAAAATTATTGCCAATTTCAAAATCAGAATTAAATCAAAATCCGGCTTCAATCCCTGAATCAACGACACAAAATATTTTAAAAATATATCCGTAGCGTATAATCCAATTTCATAAATACATTAGATACAAATTTAAGAACAAAGCGAACTTTTCTTTTGTGCTCTAAAATGTTTTTATCCTGAAGCATTATGAACCATAAAGAGGGGTTTCATCGTGTCATACTGTTTATTGGACTGTGTGCTTTGTCCCCAGGGTTATAGGTACCGTTTTCGCGTGATCAACGCGGAGTTTCTTAACTGCCCTATAGAAATGTCTGTGGATGGGCATAACATCACAATCATTGCTTCGGACGGCTACGACTTGGAACCTATTACTGGTAAGAGATTGTTTCGTATTTCCTTACGATATTTAGACTTTGGAAATATAGAATTGCTTCGATAAAAACTTGCGGTCGTCTAATGATCGAAATTTTACATGAAAGGCAATTCATTTAAGAACGTTTTGGTAATTTTTTAAGAAATCTATACTAATATTATAAAGCTGAAGAGTTTGTTTGTTTATTTGTTTGTTTGAACGCGCTAATCTCAGGAACTACTGGTTCGAATTGAAATTTTTTTTTTGTGTTGAATAGACCATTTATCGAGGAAGGCTTTAGGCTATATAACATCACGATACAACTATTAGGAGCGAAGGAATGATGGAAAATGTGAAAAAAAACGGGGAAAATTATTCATCCTTGAGGGCTTCCATTGCGTGCGCTGCGAAAACGGTTCAAGATACCAAAAATATACGTATGAAAGAATTATTCCTCTTAAAATGATCTAAAAAAAAGTCTGCGACAGTATATATCTATCTTTTAAGATTAACTCACTAGAACCGTTTTTGTGGTAATCAAATTTGGTCGAATTTAATGCATTATTTGTTAAGAGTTGTATCAACGTCATAATATTAATATTTATCCAAATAAATGTGTTGGATAGAGTGATTCAACGGGAAGTTTTTTATGTACTTTTAGCCCGGAAAAACTTATTAACGCGGGCGAAGCCGTGGGCAAAAGCTAGTTATTAATAAATCGCTGCATATTCCCGCCCGTAAATCGTGCGGTGAAATGTATGGAACGAATCCTACAACGTTATCGCTACCACCACTGAGGGGTAACGAGACTATCCCGCCCTCACACCCACCACTGCAACTCCTGTAAGCCAGGATCAGCAGTGGCACGCATTTTATGACACCGAGCTGTGAAGCTCGGCGAGTCTCAGGGAACACTAATTAGTCTTAACCCGCAACGAAGTTAATCAAACAGAAGAATAGGGAGGAGTTAGAAATATATTTTCCACTTCCCTCCATAGCAAAGCGGGGGACAAAATAATGAACTAAAAAAGGTAATTTAACCTTAATTATTTAGAGTTTCACAACTGGAAAAGCCAGATGTAAAGCACCACGGATAAAATTAAAGGGGTCCTACTTGAGCTGTTAAACTTGATTCCAATAGTAGGTATGGCAAAAACGCCGGAAAGCACGGAAATTCTGCCTAGTGTCCACAAGGTCCATGTAGTATACAACTCCAGATGTTATTTGCATACTATCAAACATAATGCTACGCTCATTTTGCCAAAGATTACACTCCCAAAGTATGTGATGCGCAGATTGTTCGTAGTTGCAGTCATTAGGAGAACATGGACACGCAGGCGAATCAACCAACTTAAAGGAGAATAATTTGCACTTAAAATTACCATGGCTTGTAAGGAATTGTGAAACACAATGGTCAATTTCGAGCCAAGATTTTGTAAGACGGTCCTGAACAGAAGGAAAAAATTGATACAAATGCCGCCCCTTCGTAGATATATCCCACCTACACTGCCATTCCTCTAGAAGATCGTTCATAACATCTGGACACTGAGGGGTAAGTGGAATGGTTATGTTGGTTTCATCGATCTTACGGCCCAATGTCAGCACTCGGGAGTATAGCATCATCCGAGCGAGCATTGGACCGAGTCCCTAACACTATGTACACCCTACACCGGCATACCAACCAAAACCCGCGGTGGCCTTCTTCAGTCCATACGGGACGGCCCCGGGGTATCTTGTTGCACTAAGATAGCTGCACGGAACCGCCCCTGCGCAATGCTGCATTACGGCCCTTCTATAAATGAGGGGCTAAGAAGCCCCTGAAATCCAAAGTACGCCTTTGGCGTCTGCTGCCACTGCTCACCCCGCGACTCTCTCAAATTTATAGCAACCTGTACCTATGTTAAACTCCTTGTATTTTGTCTCCCACAATAGAAGATAATCGAAGAAGGTATATTTTGTCCCCCAATTTCTTATCTGTAAATTCCTTAGTCACATTCTAGAATGAATAGGATTGTCCTACTTATAGGGATTTAAATACACATATTAATGCTAATGTTGTTTATTCAAATGTAAGCAGGATTTTAACACATAAATACCAAATTACACTATAAAAGTAACGTTCTTTATTCAAATCGACAACTTTAAAGGTAAAATGCGAAATTTTTGAAAATTAAATTCCGCATTCGCAATGTGAGCGTTAACAAAGCGGAAAAATATACGAATAAAGGCTAATTGAAACTCGTGTCGTCTCGTTATAATATGCAAAACAGTGAATTTGTCGAGTTTTGTTTACGGATAACGTTGGTTTAGTTTTAGGGCTGTCACTATTGTGATATTCCTTTTCTGGAAGATTTTTTTCTTGGGTATTGTCAAATTGGTGAACAGATTATTTTATTTTTTAAAGTAAGTTTTAGGTATAGAGTCATATTCAAACGTTCAAGATTATATGAAAACGTTCTTGTATCTAATTTTAAAAAATGGAGTTTATTTTAAGTTTATTTTAAAAAGAAGCCTATGTATTAACCAGGATAAGATACATCCCCGTATCAAATTTCATCTAAATCCATTTAACGGTTTCGTAATTTACTTCTAACGAATGTTCAAACGTCTTCAAAAACTATTGCGTTCATAAAGTTAGATTAATATAATAAAACTATATTCAAGTTCCTGCCCAGTGCCAACCCTAGCTTTAATACCTTATATCCACTTTTAAATATTGAAATATTCCGACAAAGTTTTTGAAAAACTGGATTGACCATTTGAATTATCACTATTTGGAATTAAATTTTCTAAGATGCATTGAATTTTTAAAGCGAGCATTGTGAACTAGTTTTATAATTATGCTAAAGATATAACAAAAAATCTGTTCTATATTCCAGCCCCCTTATTCTCTATGACACAGTTATTTTCACCGCTCGTAACAAGCGCGTAACGTAACTCATCGCGTTTATCACAAGGAAATTGGCAAACAGAATACCATTTAACACTTATTACAAGAAGTTAACGTAACGCGGCCGTGTTACAAGTTAACACTATCATAGAGACTAATGTAATTGTCCTAGCCAGTTTCGGCCACGGCGGCCAATCTCAACGCAGATCAGCCAGGTACGCAGGAGATATTATAGGGCGGTATTAATAAATCAATCTCAAGTTTGAGTTACATCTCAAGTGGACATAATGTATGAAGAGTCCAATACATTGTGTCTTCTTGAGATGTAACTCAAACTTGAGATTGAATTATTAATACGGCCCATAGTGCACAAGTGTGTGCGCAATACACAGGTGCACTCTCTATTCTTTCGCTCTCATAGTCCGGTGAGACGACAGACATGACCGGAGAGAGATCAGCCGCAGGACCAACGGTTTTACGTGCTTTCCGAGGCACGGGGGTATCACACCGCCAACTTCCTGACTTCAAGCTGCGCCTGAGTAATTTTTAAGATGGAAAAACCCAGTCACAATGTTTTTGGCTCGATCCGGGATTCGAACCCAAGCCCTCAGCGCGCAAATCGTACTCGTAACACGTACGCAATACTACTACGCCACCGAGGCAGTCCATAGAGAATATGGGGGCAGGTGTCACATAGTGTTGGTGGTAGGATATCTTTCTAACCGCTTGGGTAGCGACCACCATACATACGATGTTAAAACCGCTATGTGCCGCGTTCCGGGATCAGCCTGTATTTATCTGGTTCCAACAGCATAATAAGGTAGTTTGCTATGTTCGATTTGGTAAATTATTTTATATGTAACAGAAAACAATACGAAAAACAAATTCTTCTGTAAAATCAGAATCAAAATTTGTTTACAACTAAAGCAGTTATTCATATTTGAAATATTGTTGTGAGCAAAAGTGGGGACGTAGTGGGGATATCGCGTCATTTCTTTTGCACGCACGCATCGTTATGGCTGGCGACACTCAGTGACGTCACATTCTGCTGTGTCCGTTATCTGACAGATGCCCCTTCCACCAAACTTCAAAGCTTTATAACTCATTTATTATTGCTTGTATTTTAAAAATTATTTTTCTTGTATATTTTAGAAGACATAAATGTATTTTAAAAAAAGTAGTCAACTACTCTATTCTATCTACTGACGAAGGATCAACATCAGTCGTCAGTCATTCTCTATGTGGAACCACTCCTCCTCTGGACTCATATCACTACAAAAAAAAAAATCATACCATATTTGCCATTAAAGCTTAAAACTATATAATGTGTAATGAATATTAATGTTATTAATTTATTTTAATCAATCATTGTGCCATTGTACATTATGCCTACAGTATGCAATGGAGCGGAACATTGTAACAAATAGAAAACCGCCGTCACAATGAATAATTTCACATTAGCCCTCGTTGTGCATTAATTTTAACGCAAAACGCGCGAAAAGCGTTTACTGTAAAGTTTCGGGGATTTTAAAATTACGACGCAGTGCGCAGTTAGTGTGTGATAGCACCAGCAATGACAGAAGGCTTGGATACGATTAAAAAAATAAAAATAAAATACTTTATACATCACGTAGGCGAACATAGTTGCACTTATATGCCAAGATACATTCAATTCATAATTATTATTATAAATAGTCCTAAAGACATTTTTAAAGGGGACAAAATCAATGAAAACTAAATATGAGGAAGCCAAGCTTGGGCTGGCAGGAAAGAGATAAAAAAAAATAATATTTTTTATTAAAATTATTGTGAGGCACGCGTCGCGATCCTCACTGGTGAGGGCACTACAGGCCCTAGCCTAGTTAACCTACCAGCCTTTCACTAGCTACTTAAGCGATGACTACCCGAAGATTACATTTTTATTTTGGAATAATGACTGAATTCGCAATTGACGCATGATTACAAAACTTTAGAAATTAATATTGACGTACTATGAAAATTAATGTAAAATCTTCTTATTATCTACCAAAAACGAAGAATAATGAAAACAAATTTAAAAGAATATCGTAGGCCTAATTCAACATAGGACCATTGTCGTATCCGCATTTAAAAAAAATAGATGGATTCGTACATCGTTGTTTTTTCACATGACGTAGCAAGGTAATGCACTGTCAAACTAATGTTAAGTATTTTTTTATTATAAGTAAAACGTTAACCTTATAACTTAACGCTGTCTGAATATTTTACACCAACTTAGATTTTAATACCCCGACTATATTTTTTCTACCAAATAAACATAAGTAATTTATCTTACGTATTATATCGTATTACGTATTATATATGTATTATCTTATATTCTTACGTATTATTATTTATCTATGTTGTAATTTATTTATTTTTTGGCTATTATTTCAACTGACCTTTACAAGGATCGTTTTTTATTTTATTTTTTTAATCATGTCTCGTGGTGGGCCTAATAACTGCGACACAGTTTATACTAATGCAGTTGTTAAGGTTTCTATTGTGTTATATTGTAAACTTGTTACTGTTTTCAATAAATTATTTTTCATTTTCATTCATTTTCATCTTCAACAGTACTTAATTTCTAACTTTTAAATATTCGATTAATTAACTTAAATAAAATTAACGTTAGTAACGGAAAGAACCGCATGAAAGAATGAGTGTTCCGTACTATACTGTATTGTGTCTCTTACATACCACATTGCATGCGAGATTTCATGATTTTCATGAGGCTAAAGTGTTATTACTGTTGCAATGACTGCACGGTACAATAATTGTAGAAATAAACTGAGTAAATATACTGTTTTTGTGAAACTGTTGATATTTCGTACCAAGTTGTTTTAGTAAAAAGAGAAACTAGTATTAACATATAGGGGATAAGTCAAAACGCATACAAATGTAATATTATATATTGTTTTAATTTTTATTCAATTGAATGACGAGATGAGCAATCAGCTGGCCAGATGGTAAGCCGCCTTTGAGTATTTAACCAAATAACTCAAAGTTAGCCGCCCATATTTATCTTATCAACACTATTTTTATATATATTTACCATTAACTACCTATTACAAATATATTATTCAAGTATGCATATTTATTTATTTATATACTTTTAGATACATAATTAACATGTCAGCATAAAACTAATTTTATGATAAGACCAGTGCCAATAGGAAATGTATACCTGTAGGCAACTAGGCTAAGATATTTGGGTCTTCACGATACAGGCTTGCCTAGTGTGAAGACCATAGGATATCACCATTGTAAATATTGTCTTTCATAAATATATATATTTTCATTTTCATAAACAGTAGCAACACGAAACTTTGTGTTACGAAACTCTGCGTAGTGCGTAATGGTATACCAAATACTGAAGGTACAATTATTTGTATGTCTTCTTGTGCCGTCAATATTTTATCAAGAATATCCTTTTATCTATTATAGTGTTTGTGACAGCTTTTTCTGAGTAAACACGAACGAGCTGGAGGAACACATTGGCGGTCTCTTTACGCCCCTGTTCTCAGTAAATCTGGTTTCCCTAACATTCAATTTTCTCCGAAAAATAAAGAAGTGCCCTGTATGTAAATTAATGCAAATACCTTCGGGGAAAATTTAAGAATTTCCGATGAATGAAAATAATATTTTCGACTTGAATTTCGATGGGAATGGAAGCCAATGTTATGGAAATTTTATTGCTTGTAGTTGACGTGAAATTAAAGAACGGAATACAGAATTCGTTTAGGATAAAAACTTCCTAATGACATCTATACATTATAATATACAAGCTTCTGCATGTGTCTTCCCTCACGCGAAAGAGGTTTTTCGGGATAAAAATCCCGCTATTTATTTTTCTGGGATAAAAAGTCCTTTCCAGAGTCTCAACATATCTCCATACCAAATTTCATTTGAAATCTGGTAGTATTTGAGTAACACGTTCAGACAGACAGCTGCGGTACAGACTTGATTGAGGGTTTCACTTTAGGTTTAAATAAAACTCAAGTAAAAATTATAATATTTTGACATTGTAACTAATATTTCACCAACTAAAACCTTTTTCATATTATGCCTTACAAAAACATAATTATTTATATTGTTCGATATTTAAAAATATTTGAAACTTTCTCATACACAGGAAAAAAAATATTATTCGATATTTAAAAAATATATTTTCTGACGCATGATTCGGCACGTTAGGGCCACGGTGTTTAAGTAAATGCTAATCGTCAAATATAGTATAAGGCGACCAAGGAAAAAAGTCACGCTCCCAAATAACTAGTAAACAAAATAATGTATTCAGTAATACTTACCTTATACGTTAACTAGCGTATGAAAATTACTTAAACATGGTGAAACAGGCCCTAACAATCTTTCAAGGACTCAAAATTCAATTATATTTATTTTATGCAATCCAACGTTTCCTGAAACGCAGAGTTCGTGCACTCGAGTCTTTAGTCGGCGGCCAACTTTTTCAATTTCCTTCGATAGGAAAAATTTTAAATTCCCAACTCTTATTTATATGCGCATAACATGTCTTTGGTCTTTTATGAAACTTAATTTTTTTTTTGGTAATATCGCTGTAACTATGAAATTCTGATAGGACAGTATAGCGAATAGATAACGTAAAGTGCGAATTGGATTCGCGTACCAAGAGTTCCGACAATAGTTCGCTAAAATTAATTGATAAAAAAAATAGTAATACCAGCCCTGTATTATATACTGTCTCACTGCTGGGCACGGGCCTCCTCCACTACTGAGAGGGTTTAGGCCTAAGTCCACCACGCTGGCCTAGTGCGGGTTGGTAGACTTCACATAACTTCGAAATTCTTATAAAGAACATCTTAGGTATCTATCTTCCTCACGATGTTTTCCTTCACTTACTGATACACACGTAACTTTGAAAAGTCAGAGGTGTGTGCCTTGGGTTTTGAACCTCCGGACATTGTCTCAGCAGACCGTTCCATTTCTAACTAGGCTATCGTCCCATGATATCGTAAAATTAATTGATAAATTAATCAATTTTAGAAAGTTTGTAAATTCCCTTTTTTTTTGTTACTAAAGAACATATTTACAGTTTGCAGATTGTTTCCTTTGCAATAAATAAATTTAATAATAAACTATGGATATCAATAATTAACTCGGTTTATTCGATTATAATCGTTTCGAAAACTTGGAAATTTATAAATTCGCACAATTATCTCGAAACTTTTCTATACTAAGTAGACCTTTATTATCAAGCGGGAAGGACCACAGACTTTTATGACAAAGATAATCTTGATAAGATAGGCGTTTGGAAGCAAAGAAATTCCCTTACTGAAAGGGATCTCTTTGCGTTGTGGCATTAGGAATTAATTAGTTCCGGAATCCTTAACAAAGATTAGGGATGTTATCTCGAAAATAGGTTGGTTAAAATAATCGATTTAGGCCAATGTTCTTTCTTTGAAAATTTACGATAGTATAAACGTGATTGCAGTAAATACTTTTTCGTTTTTAACTGAATTCTAAAAATGGAGGAGGTTTTTAATTTTTTAATGTATTTATACTAATTTCTCTGATAATTGTGAGCCTATGTCCGTGATGGTTGCAATATGTCGCGTCGTGGTTTTGGTTTATAATTTTATTGTTTGTAATCCTCATATATTCTCTGACTGCCTCGGTGGCGTGGTTGTATTACGGTACGACTGCAATGCTGAGGTCTCGGGTTCAATCCCCGGGCTGGGCAGTTATATTGGATTTTTCTATTCAGTATTATTTCGAGTCTGGAATTTGTGCCCGAAATGGTGATAGGCTCGCCGCCTATCACATCATGGCACGGTATACGCTCGGCGAAAAGTGGGTGCATTAACTGCGCCTCTGCCTACCCTTTCAGGGATAAAAGGCGTGAGTGTATATGTGTGTGTATCAACCCAGCGTCTGAAATTTGTGCCAGATATGGCGATAGGCCTGTCACATGGCGAAATAGGGTGCAATGTGCATAAGTTGCGGCCCTGCCTACCTCCTATGGGATAAAAGGCGTGCGTGCATCAAAATAGCAACTTAATTAAGTTTCATTATGTATGTGTAACACTTGATTCTAAGTAACAAATGTTTTCTCATAAAATAATTTTATTAAAGTGTAAATGAATTAAGATAAGAGATTTAGCTCGTCGCGCGAAAATCTTGTTCTTGCGAAATTTTCGCGGGCTGCGAATTTTCCTTTTAGTTTCTGATATGATTATGTTTTCGGCGTTCATTATGAGTTTAATTTTTAAATTAATTGTAATTTTTACTAGGTGATGCCCGTGGCTCCACGCGAATAGATTTTCGGATAAAAATCCCATTGCTCAGTTTTTCAGGGTAAAAATAATTATCAAATATTAATACAAGACGTGATCTAACCGTGTGCCAAATTTCATCGAAATCCGTTCAGTAGATTTGCGTGAAAGAGTAACAAGCAAACATCTATACATTCTTACAAACTTTCGTGTTTATAATATTAGTAGGATTCATTATAAGAGATACAGAACAAAAGTGCTGTGACTTTGAAATCTTCGAGTATATCTCTAGGCTTTGATTCAAATATTAATGAATCCATTTCAGTGAATTTGTTTCAAAACAGTGACTATAGACCTATTCTAAATTTAAATAAAAGGGGACAGTTTCAATGTAAATATTTGAATCACTTTTTAATTTCAAGATCCGTGAATTGTTCTAAATTTAGACCTATTTAAAAACCGACTATTTGAAATGTTAATTGATTCATGGATTTATAATTTAAAAATAATGCTCTATTATTTATTTGCTTATTCAAAATAGTGATATATTTAAAAATTGAACGTTAAAAACGTTGATCTATTTAAAAATCGAATATATAGTTCAGAATATCCAGATGAGGTGAACGAATATTTAAATTAAAATCAACATTAATTTTCTGCATTATACGGAAACGCGCGTTTAGCTGCCGAGTTTCGTACAGGTACGTAATTAAGTGGTTTCCTGGGAGGCTGACCCTCATCTTGGCGCCAAATTAACTCAACCCTCATTACAAACTTCGCTGGGAACAGTTGAATTTTATTCACGGAAAAATTACTTTATAATGCATATTTGTAAGGCTCATTTTAAGTTTACGTTACTTTCGATGTTTTTAATGGTTTGTGAAAGATGCTAGCAAGTAACTTTTCAAATTGAATATCCCTTTTTGTACAGAAGCCTATTTTTTATGGCATCGAATGACGAGACGAGCATGGCGTTCGCCTGATGGTAAGCGACACGACCGCCTATAAACAGTAGAAACACCATACAGCACCTTGAGTTACAAAATACTGCGTGGTATTCCACTGCGCTCGTCATCCTGAGACATGAGATGTTAAGGCGCATTATGTCCTGTAATTATGCTGGCTACAATGTGCTTCAAACTGAAACACAGCAGTGCATGCACACTGCTGCTTGGCGGTAGAAATATATATTGCGGTGGTTCCCCCCCAGACGGACTCTTACATATGAGTGTCCTACCACCAGTAATATTTATACCGCCAAGCAGCAATGCTCATTCACTGTTGTATTCCGGTTTAAAGGACATTGTAGTCAGTGTAATTTCTAGTCTTAGGAGACTTTACGTCATATTTGTCAAGATGAAATTAATAAATAAACCAAGTCCTGGATTTAAATAACTTATTCTTTTAATCCCGGAAATTGCATCGTTTAAATGATTCCAGGAGAGTATATTTTTGCAGTTGGATTCTTGCAAGCAAAAACATTGCTGCAATAAAGCGTAAACTATATTAAAAATGATTTTCACTTTATATTACAAACCTGTTTCTTTTTTGACTCCTTAATCCCCGCGACGGACACCGGTGTCCATATATATAGGGTTTTCCCATACATCTACATAATTATATAAGCGGGGCTTGAAGGGTTAATTTAATTGTACTCTATTATTATATTCTATTTGCTCCATTATTATTTACGTATCAACCATTTGGCTCTGCGTCAAAAAATACATGTCATAACGGCATTAAATACATGTCATAACGTTCAAAATGTAATAATCACGGCAGGATTTCCAATGTTTAAAAAGGACTAAATTTAGTCCAATAGATTCTGTTTTAGCTAACAAAAAACCGATAGTTACATTTGCGGAAAAAACCGCTGCGACACAGTACAGAGTACGCTCCCGGGTTTAGCCATACTCATCCCCTATTCAAATTTACATATTCAAATGCAGAAGGGGGATCAAAGAGCTGCGAATCCGGACGTGGTCAGACGTTTACTAAAACCGTTAGATGAAATGCTATCGATGCCGGGAATTGGCGGGAAAATAAAATTGTGCACTGGGGTTAGCATATTTTCGCTGGGCACACGGGGAATTTCGTTAACTTAGAGTCTTAGATAATGATGTGTAATGCCGAGACGAGAAAGTAATCGCATTTTGGACTAAGCGCATTAGGGTTGAAATGGTTTATGTGTTATCTGTTCTGGATGAGAATAATACTGTTTCTGTGTGTATTTGCTAATAAAGAGTTCGATGATTATATACAGCGGACATTTCGAAAATTGTCATACAAAAATTTTGAGCCTGTGCGCCAGTAACTCAATCTACCGTGAAATAGCAAAACCCCTTAAAAATGCATTATAACATACTTTAACATAATCGTAATTCACAAATTGGCATTATTATTTCCAAAATATTGTTTTCTTTACAAAATTTAAGACGTCTTGTCACATAGACGAGTCAGATAAGACAGCTACTTAATACCAATTGGTAATATGGTAAAGTAAAATAACATTTAGATGACAAATTTGGTCCTGATGTCCGGTCTATAATTAGCTTTACTGTTTAATGTCTTCGCCTAAATGAAATTTGCTGGTTTTGTCATATATTATCAAAACAAAAATGCTACCTCGGTCCTGCTTGGCCAGAGAAGAGTATGAACGTAATTGCTTAGTAAACTAGAAAGGTTTTATTTGATGTCATCTACCAAAAGTTCAAGAATATACATTACAAATGCGTTTAAAACAGTCACAGCGATAATGGCGATATCCTTCAGAATATGGTAAAGTGAAATAATTTTCTAGAATAAGTTAAACTACAAAGAGTTCGTGTCAAAGGGATTATTCGCGAGTTCACCGCTGTTTACCATTGCATCGCATTTTTGCTAAACCAGGTCACGAGAAATCTCGTGTAACTTCTTGTAGTAAACATTGTATCATTTGACTTTTAAAAGTAACTCTCATCTTTTATGTTGGCTTAATAAAAGCAGTTTTGTTGGGTAGTATATAATTAATACCCGCTATGGCCCATAGGGCCGTTTGACGACTTTTTGGTATCAGATAATCTACGTATATTGGGTCGATTTTTGAGATGAGGCAGTGGTGGCAGTTACCTTAACCGTTGTAGCTACAAGAAAACTTGCTTAGGATATAAACTTAGTAAAACCCCGTTTTTTCAACTGTGGTTATCTTTTTTCCCGGGTCTTATTAAGCTGAACGCGCTCGCAGTGCCTGGAACACTCGAAGCTCTGCAAGCGCGTCAAGTTTAACAACGCTGGGGATTATACCTTACCATGGTTGAAAAAACCCAGGTTAAGAAAATTTCTTATAGCTATAGCAATTGTAGCAGCCCTTATTGCCATATCTTAAAAATTCACCCTGTATTCATCTAATGGGTTCCAAGAGATGTAAGACCTTTTATATGATCATGATATTTGAACTTCTATGTCCTTCCTATTACTTTCAATATAGTGTTTCTGTGCTAAAATAAAAATACGTCCTTACTTAATTTAGAATTTGAAGGTCATGAAGATTTTTTTGTTCGTAATTAAACGTAACTGACATAAAAAGAAAGAAATATTCTTTTATAAAAAGTCATCTGAAAGATAAGTAAAGAATCTTTTCAAAGTATTTCGACGACCAAGCTGATTTAATATTGAATTCAGCTGATTGAGAACTGCTGGGAATCGACAGCTGGAGAACTCCAATACCTGTAGTGGTCAATTCACACCGTTCAATGGAAGGATTTGCATAATCCATTGACGTTGCATCTTAGACGAGAATACACTTCATTGATAGTTCTACAAACGGTCTTTAGGCCAAAATGATCTATTGGAAGATGAATAACTTAAAATTACGATGTTATAAGCTGTGAAGGACAGTCAGGGCAACTTCTTATCAATAATATAAAGTAATATGTGCTTTTAAAACCTACCTCGAAAACTGCCACGGTGGCGTAGTTGTATTCCGGTATGACCGCAATTCTGAGGTCTCGGGTTCGATCCCCGCGTCAGGTAAAGTTTTTATATTCCGTATTTGACTCTGGAATTTGTGCCCGATATGTAGATAGGCTCGCCCCCATCACATCATAGGACGGAATACGCACGGTGAAAAGCAGATGCACCAGTTGCGTCTCTGCCTACCCTTTCGGGGATAAAAGCCGTGAGTGTGTGTGTTAATGAAGTGTTGATCAATGTAATTTTAAAAGCTTTTATTTAACTTGCACTATGTACGTCTGTTGGGTGGAATCGTGCAAGTCAATTTTGAAGCAGTTACCCTCAACCGATTGTGTTGAAATTTTGCCTACACGTTCATTTTTTAAAACGTGAATGTCCTGTTACAGCAACATCACTTGTAACGTATGCCGGTGAGCGTTACGACTTCATATTGGAGGCGAACAACGAGATAGACAATTACTGGATCAGGTTCAGAGGGCTGATGGACTGTGATGAAGTGTGAGTATCATATATGTAAATCGAACTATATACCACACTAACACCAGCCCTCTTTTATATACTGCCCACTGCTGAACACGAGCCTCCTCTACTGAGAGGGTTTAGGCCTTAGTCTACTGTAATGGAAGCGATTGCTTGAGATGTGTTGTTGGTTTTAGGTTTTTTATTGTACTGTTTCGGTTTGAAGGTCATTGGAGCCAGTGTAACTACTATACATAATGAAACTTAACACGACAGGATGACGAGCGCAGTGGAATGCCACATAGCACTTTGTAACTCGAAATGCTGAATGGTGTTGCTACTGTTTATGGGTGGTCGTATCGCTTACCATCAGGTGCATGGCATACTCGTCTCGTCATTCGATGCAATAAAAAAAAAAGTGTTGTTTGTTTTAGGTTTTTTATTGTACTGTCTTGTAGACTGATTTTACAATACATCTTACATCTACTTATATACTAGGTACACACTACACTACCACGCTGGCCTATTTCGGGCAGTTATCAAATACCCTAGAAATTCTTATGAAGAATTCTCTGGAGATTCCCTCACGATATTTTCATCGTTAAAGCGAACGACAATTGATGATCAATACACACGTAGCTTTGAAAAGTCAGAGGTTTACTTGGGTTTTGAACCTGCTGACAGACAGACAATTTCATTGTCAAGAAGGCCATCGTGCACTGTCTACTATATCGTGAAAGAATGTCTTCTCAGTAGTGTTTTTATTTTCTGAAAGGCATTAAAGATTCATAAAAAATGAGGCAGTCTACAGGGCCTAATCTAGTTGATATCCGATCAAGGCATGGCTGTTAAAGTAAATATAATTCTAAGAATTCTATGTACATACTAATTTTACACGCCGCAGGGCATGGCTGCTAAAAGTAAATGGAATTCTATTTACATACTAATTGTATACGCTGTAGGTACTTAATTAGATAACTACGTTAATAATAAAAAATATCTCCCCCCCCCTAATCCTACTCTGGACCTTGTAGAGACTAGACGGAATTTCCGTGCTTTCCGGCGTTTTTGCCATACCTATTATTGGAATCAAATTTGACAGCTCAAATGATAGGACCCTTTCATTGATTTTTTATCCGTGGTGCTTTACAACTGGCTTTTCTAGTTGTAAACGTCTCTAAACTTGAGGTTAAAATACCTCCTTAGTTCATTATTTTTGTCTGCCGCTTTGCTATGGAGGGAAGTGGACAATTAATATTTCCAACTCCTCCCTATCTTTCTATTTGATTAATTTCGTTGCGGGTTACAGACATATTAGTGTTCCCTGAGACTCGCCGAGCTTCACCGCTCGGTGTCATAAAATGCGTGCCATTGCCGATCCTGGCTTACAGGAGTTGCAGTGGCGGGTGTGAGAGCGGGATAATCTCTAATCCTACTCTAAAAAACTTGGTACATTTTAAGCAAGTTGCATAAACGACTTAAGTAAATTTTTACAACCGGCCTTATTTTCTTTACTGGATGATGCTCGTGGCTCCACCCGCGTGAAAAAGCTTTCCAGGATAAAAAGTAGCCTGTAGCACTCAGAAGTAATGTAGCTTCCTATTAGTGAAAGATTTTTCAAAATCGGTTTAGTAGTTCTTGAGATTAGTGCGTTAAACAAAACATACAAACTCTTCACCTTTATAATATTAGTATATATTTATTGTAGCAACTAGTGAATCACTACGATAAATAGTATTTTCGCTGAAAGTTTCTGACGATGATATATTTCGCAGATTCACAAGAGCGAAGCAAGTGGGAGTGCTGCATTATGAAGGGGCGTTGGACTTGGAGCCGCCAGGCGATCCTACTTGGTACGAGTTGCATAATGAAGGACTTGTAAGTATTTTAAAGTTATTTGTAAGGAATGATCGCGTGAAAATGCAACAGTAATATAGTTTGAATTCGGACGTGGAAGTATATGGCGTCAAACAGTAATTAGATTACTACATAAAAGCTCCAAAGTAGATATAATTAAAGCTTTTGTTCATTTAATAATTTTTGCAAAAAGACCGGTTCGCCCCCTTAGTCGGAATAAGGCCCCTTACCTCTTTTTGCATAGTCGAGTTGTATATTTTAATGCAAACATCTTGTCAGCTCGATACTTCAAAGTCCGATTTACACGATCAATAATAAATTCGTGTGTACCACCAGCGCAGACATATTCTGTAGGACAATCTCTCAAGGTCATCGTATAAAAGTGTATTGCTTCGATACGTTGTATGATGCGGCCTTGATAGGTACACCATGTATTGCTGATCCCTGGGACAATTTTCAAGTTTCTGGAAAATTTTGGTAACATACTTACTGGTGGTAGGTCTCACATATGTGAGAGGCCGTCTGGGTGGGTACCATAGCAATGTCTATTTCTACCGCCAAGCAGCAGTGTGTGCATGCACTGTTGTGTTTAGGTTTGAAGGACATTGTAGTTAGTGTAGCTACTTGACATATTGAGACTTAACATCGTATGTCTCAGGATGACGAGCGCAGTGGAATACCAAACAGTACTTTGTAACTCAAGGCGCTGGATGGTGTTGCTACTGTTTATGGGTGGTCATATCGTTTACCATCAGGCGAATGGCATGCTCGTCTCGTCATTAAATCCAAAAAAAATATTGTTTTTTTGTCTATAATACAGGCCCAGCCTAGTGTAGACATCGCCGTTCAAAAAAATTATATACCTTTAATTTGGATAAAGAAATAAAAATAACGATAATTACAAAAACGATATTAATTTTTTTAGATTAAAAAAAAATTATGTAGGTATGTGTTCTCAGAAAAACAATAAAATTTTTATATCGTAAAAAAAATCACGTACAGATAATTTTAAAAGAATCTACTTAGTACTTTATTTACGCCCGACAAACTCATAAACTACCCCTATCTAATATGTCATATCATAAATATATGTATATCATACCATACCAGCCCTGTAGTATATACTGCCCACTGCTGAGCACGGGCGTCCTCTACTACTGAGAGGGTTTAGGCCTTAGTCCACCACGCTGGCCTAGTGCGGGTTGAAAGACTTCACATACCTTCGAAATTCAGAGAACTTCTCAGGTACGCAGGTTTCCTCACGATTTTTTCCTTCACCGTTAAAGCGAGCGATAATTCACAAATAATACACACATAGGGTTTTGAACCTGCGGACATTCGTCTCGGCAGTCCGTTCTTTTCCCAACTAAGCTATCACCGCTTAAAAATATACTATTTTTAATATTAAATGCATGTTTGTTCCCTATGGACTCCAAAACGGCTGGAGTAATTTTAATGACATTTTTAGGTAATCAGTTTAGCACAGCGGGTGACTCTGACAAGTTTGGCGATTGCACGACCAAATACCTGGCTATATATGATTACTACCAGTGCGAAGTCGGCGCAGGTCGCTAGTAACTCAATACAGTGAATTCCGAAAGACATACATTTAACAACACGTTTTGAATGTACCCCCGTCGCATTACAAAACCAATCCGGGAAGATTCAAAAGTATGGCAACCCTGTTCACAGGGCACCCTTGTTGCTCGTAAAAAAACAGGTTTCCACCGCACGTGGCCTGGATATGATAAGATATCTTGTTACCCTTCTGCCCTTGTCATCGTATGCATATTTATTCTTATATTAAAACGTCCTACCGTCTTTTTACGTTGAGGATATATTAAACAATAAATCATACGTTCGGTGGCGTAGCTGTATTACAGCATGACTGCAATGCGATCTCGGGTTCGATCCCCGGGTCAGGCAAAGTGATATTGGGTTTTAAATTCAGTATCAGCCCGGAATTTATACTAGATATGGCCATAGGTTCGCCCCCTATCACATCAGAGTACGCATGGCAAAAAGTGGGTGCACTAGTTACGCCTCTGCCTACACCTTGGGGTATAAAAGGCGTGATTGTGTCTGAATTTTATTTATTGTATCGGTGACGAGACGAGTATGCCGTTCGCCTGATGGTAAGCTATACGCCCACCCATAAACAGTAGCAACACCGTTCAGCACCTTGACTTACAAAGTACTGTGTGGCATTCCACTGCGCTCGGCATCCTGATACTAAGGTGTTAAGTCTATGGAGCGGCAACATACCGCCTGACGCAGGTGCTCACCGGGCATGGCTGCTTCGGTGAGTTCCTGTTTCGGGTGGTGGGGATAGAGGAGTCAGCCGTGTGTCACTATTGTGACAACTGCCCAATGGACACGGCCCAACATACCTTGGAGTGTTGTCCAGCCTGGGATGAAGAACGCAGCGCTCTCAGAGCAGTCGTTGGAGAAGACCTCTCGCTGCCGGCCGTGGTCGCTTCCATGGTCGGCGGCCGGGAGGCCTGGCAGGCGGTGGCCCACTTCTGCGAGGCGGTCCTCTCGCGGAAGGAGAGTGCCGAGAGGGATCGCCAGCGCAGTGGTGGCCGCCCACCTATTAGTCTAGCCAACTTCTGTGACCCCCGTGATGGACGGCAGCGTGTCTCGCGCTGCCTCGGACGCCGGGGGCGTCCCTCGGTGTGCGGGGGCTTTTGGGCCCCCGCAACAACAGGAGAAGGACCGCAACAGCGCTACGCGCAGGGACGGTTGCGGACGACAACTTAGACGTGAGTCGGAGGAAGCCCGCAGCCGTCCCTAATGCGCCGAAGATGGCCATACAAAAAAAAAAAAAAAGGTGTTAAGTGTCACTATGTCCTGTAGTTACACTGGCCACAATGTCCTTCGAACCGAAACACAACAGTGCATGCACACTTGGCGGTAGAAATAGACATTGCGGTGGTACCCGCCCAGACTGCCTCTTACATATGAGAGACCTACCACCAGTGAAATTGAAGGGAACATACAAAATCTTGATAATATTTTAATATTACTGATGCTAGGATATATTTCTTATCCTCCTGGACAGCGAGCACCATACACACGATGTCAAAACCTGCCATAGCGGCCCACGTAGGTGTATCACATTCCGGGATCAGGTAGTGTTCCTTTAAACGGGCGGGTATAATTGTGTCTGCTGACGAAGGATAATCCTCGTCAATCACCCATCTGGACTCCACTCCGCATACAATCAGGTGCAGTGGTCACTTGCCGTGATCATATAATGTACACAAAGCCGAGAGAAAAAGATAGTCTTAACGTATTTCAAAGCATTAAATAAACCATTTTGCGGAAGTTGGGAACTAAAATGTAAACCGAGACAATTTATATAATGCTTGTTACACCGTTTTAAGTCCGCGTAAACTGGGTACTCACTTAGCCGTGTTGCATGTAACGTATCACATACTGTATCAACCTGCAAGTGGGTACGGCTCGTCCACGGTCTACCGCGTATCTAGCTCTATCTACATCTGGGTACTCACTTAGCAGTGTAGCATGTAATGTATCAGATACTGTATCAAGTGAGTACGTAGGCACGAACCCGCTGCAAGCCGCTCGCGCGTGGAGCGCTGGAAGCTCGCAGTGACCCGCCGAGTGGCGATGTCACTGCGGACACAAAGGCAGCTCGCAGTGTGCTCGTAGTAGATAGAGCTAGATATGCGGTAGACCGTGGACGAGCCGTACCCACTTGCAGGTTGATACAGTATGTGATACGTTACATGCAACACTGCTAAGTGAGTACCCACCTTACTACGAGCACACTGCGAGCCGCCTTTGTGTTCGCAGTGATACCGCCACTCGGGGGGTCACTGCGAGCTTACAGCGCTCCACGCGCGAGCGGCTCGCAGCGGGTTCGTGCCTACGTACTCACTTGATACCGTATCTGATACAATACATGCTACACTGCTAAGTGAGTACCCAGCTTAACGTGGTTCTAATAGTGAATCTCATTTGCATCTCGTACTTGAGCTGATTATACGGCCACTGATTTTAGAAACTTCAATAGAAAAGGTGCGTTTTTGAAATTTATTTTTGACTAGCTTTTGCCAGCGGCTCCGCCCGCGTGAAAGAGTTTTTCGGGATAAGAGTCCCGTTTTATATTTCACGGGGATAAAAAGTAGCCTATGTCCTTTTACAGGTTCTAAAATATCTACGTACCAAATTTCATTTAAATCGGTTCTGTAGTATTGGCGTGAAAGCGCGACAGACAGAGTTATTAATTTCGACCAAATTTGATTACCATAAAAACGGTTCTAGTGAGTTAATCTGTATATGTGAAGTATGCCAACCCGCACTAGGCCAGTGTGGTGGACTAAGGCTTAAACCCTCTCAGTTGTAGAGGAAGGCCGTGCTCAGCAGTATGCTATGTATAATATAGGGCTGGTATCATGTGAGATAAATATACCATACCAGTGGTATGGTATATTTATCTCACACTAATAACTTAGATAACAAAAGGGTTCGAAAAGGGCGCTTATCGGCACAACATTACACAGGTCGCAAAATCAAATGGTTTGCAGATGCGGTGAAATTATCCCTTTGGCCGTAACGTTGGCTTCAAGCCAGCCAGTATCGGGCCACGCGAAGATTAGAATTATGTAGTACGGAACTTGAAATATACCCGCCTTCATATCATGAATGTTACGCTAGATTCTACATTTCCCTTTGAATGTTGTGCCAAAAATGTTTGCTGTTTGTTTTATTTGCAAAACATAGCTTTAAAATCGTTTGACGTTTTGCATAAATGATACAATAAAATATGTTTCATATTAAGACGTGAAGGAAAACTTGGTACTGGTGTTAGGCTCTCATATGTTAGAGTCCGTCTGGGTGGGTACCACCGCAATGTATATTTCTACCGCCAAGCAGCAGTGTGCATGCACTGTTGTGTTTCGGTTTGAAGGACATTGTAGCCAGTGTAACTATTGGATATAATGAGAGTTAACATCCTATGTCCCAGGATGACGAGCGCAGTGGAATACCGCACAGTACTTTGTACCTCAAGGTGCTGAATGGTGTTGCTACTGTTTATGGGTGGTCGTATCGCTTACCATCAGGTGAACGGCTTGCTCATCTCGTCATTCAATGTCATAAAAAAAACCTTTTAAGCAAATTGCGCGCTCGGAGGAGTGTCAGATTTAGCATGATTAAAGTTCTTATAGTTGGCACACACACACAATCACGACTTTTATTAGCTGAGGCGCATCTAGTGCACCCACTTTTCGCCGTGCGCGTTCCGTCCCATGATGTGATAGGGGGCGAGCCTATCGTCATATCGGGGACAAATAATGTAGTTGAGTGCAGAAAAATAAGATTTATGTATGATGTATATGTGTTACAAATATATTTAATTCGACTGTCTAATTTCGACCATTGGACGACCCGTAGTTAAAATGATCCTTTCAATTTGTTAGGATTAAACGGCTAGCGTACATGAAATAACTCCGGTGTCTTGGACAGTCTTTTCCACTGTATACAGGAATTTGTTCTGGGTTATCATTTAATGATAAATCTACTATGAATTGCAATAATTATATGATTACATTTGACGTGACTGCCTCGGTGGCGTAGTTGTATTGCGTACGCGTTACGAGTACGATTTGCACGCTGAGGTCCTGGGTTCGAATCCCGGGTTGAGCCAAAAACATTGTGACTGGGTTTTTCCATCTTAAAAATTACTCAGACGCAGTGCGGAGTCAGGATGCTGACGGTGTGATCCCCCGTGCCTCGGAAAGCACGTAAAGCCATTGGTCCTGCGCCTGATCTCTCTCCGGTCATGTCGGATTGCCGTCTCACCGGACTATGAGAGTGAAGGAATAGGGAGTGCACCTGTGTATTGCGCACACACTTGTGCACTATAATATCTCCTTCGTACCTGGCTGATCTCCGTAGAGATTGGCCGCCGTGGCCGAAACTGGCTAGGAGGATTTCATTTCATTTCACATTTGACGTTCTAGTGGATTGGCTTATTTCTACAAGATCCGAGGAGATCTGTTACAGAATGTCCCTCACTGAAAATAGACTTTCAAAGACTTCCAGGACGACCTGTTAGCGGAGAGTACATACATTTAATTTGACAGTATAGTGCTCGTTCGAGCTCCCGAGCTCTTTTCTATGCAAATAATGTTTCATTCCACTTTGCTGTAAGAAGTTGTTCTAAATTTTTCATAAAGATATAATACTTGGCAACAGTCTACAATGCTCTTACAAGCTATTTTATAAGTCTGGTTCACAGAGCTAGGGCTTTCGGCATTTTAAAGAAATTAGATGTTTATCCTGAGTTGATTTTAGGATCTTTGCTAGACAATTATGAATTAAAATTTAAAATTTGTAGTACCAATTAAATAAAACCAAAAAACGAACTACTCTTTTGCTTGCAAAGGGAATATTCATACGTTTGAATATATTATACAATTCTTAAATTGTTATCTATAACTTGAGCAAAATCACTCCCGCACAACTTTTTTCCCTGCAATTATGATCCCATAAGACTTACTTTTAAAGGATGAAAAATATTATGGCCAAGGTTCATACATCGTTGCTACGTAAAAGGACAAACCAACACAATTTCGTAGTATTATCAGTAAATATTGAAATCATAAATAATTGTTTGCAGCAATTAAACGCGCTGAACAAAGGCGAAGAAGAGAACGAGACTATAAGCGTGGCGGAGATGAGGTCTTTAGAAGGGTACGACGACAGTCTGAAGGAGGTCGCGGATTACCAGTTCTACATAGCGTATGACTTCTACGCTAAGAACAACTCGCATTTCCACAGATCGCCGTATTACGGGTATTACCAAGGTAAGAATATTTGATTTAGCTTATCTCGAAGCTTTGATAGATTTTTAGATGAGTTTGTAGTTTGGTAGATGCTCAAATAAAGTTGTCAGACTGTAAAATTGACTTTAATATTTAATAAATCAATGTTAATAACAGTCAAGTTTTTGGATTCGCTGTGCTGTTTTTTTTTGTATAATACAGCGTAATAGTAACTCTTGAACATAATCGTCAATGACTATTTTAACTTATATATCAAACTATTATAAATGATTTAATAAGCCAATGAAAATATCTAATTGATTATAGCATATGTTTTTCAGGATAACAATTTTCATTTTACGACAGTAAATTTATTAATAAGTGAATTGGTTCGGTTGAAATCACTTATGATATTATGTTCTTGAAAGTTTCCATCACATTATAATAAATATCCCTTCACAGTGCCCGAGAAAGCGAATCGATTGTACACACCTCAACTCAACCACATCAGCATGAAGATGCCCACCAGCCCACTCCTCATCACCAGACCCTCTCCAGAAAACTTCTGCAACGCATCTAGCATCGACGAGGCCTGCAAGGAAGGATACTGCGAATGCTCTCACGTATTATCAGTCAAACTAAACGCTGTAGTAGAAGTAATTATCGTAGACGAAGGAGTAACTTTTGACGCTAACCATCCTTTCCACCTACACGGTCATAGCTTTAGAGTTGTAGGACTAAGAAGACTAAACAGAACAACGACTATTGAAGAAATAAAAGCGTTTGATGAAGCAGGGCTGCTAAAACGAAATCTAAAGAACGCTCCCATCAAAGACACAGTAACAGTTCCTGACGGTGGGTATACCGTAATTAGATTCAAAGCTGACAACCCTGGTTACTGGCTGTTCCATTGTCATATAGAATTCCACGTTGAAGTTGGCATGGCTCTTGTTTTTAAAGTAGGCGAGCATAAAGACATGGCCCCGTTGCCCAGGGATTTCCCGACTTGCGGAAATTATATGCCTGATAATATGTTAGAGTTGCAAACTGATACACCAAAAGTGGAAAATCCGGTGATTTCTATAGGACATTGGTGGCCTGTGGTCTATGTGAATAATACTGTATCATCAGCTAAGAGTGCATATGTGTCAGGGTTTCTAATTATTTTCAGCATATGGATTCTAAAATTAAATGTAGACACGTAGTATATTATAGTATTTGCTGCTGTTTTGATGTAACATTTGATATTGATGTAGCTAGGGTTAAAGGAGAATCAAACGAATAATAAAATTCAATTAATATGTATGAAACATAGTCTGTTTATACTAATAAATTCTTTTTTGATAGACTGAATGTAAATAGATTGAAACAGAATTACCCTAAATACAATAAGATATCATTGATAGTGAGTAAAAATTTCTAAAATTTTTGAAACTATTTAATTCACTGTATAAGACTTAGTTTTGTATTAGAACATTTGTTGATGGCATCTGTTTAATTTTGATCATGGGTGTAGCTAGTCATTTTTGAACACGTGTCCCCCGAGAATATTATAAATAAAATGTATATTTACATACATACATAGTATCACGCCCCTATCCCGTAGGGGTAGACAGAGACATTATGTATATTTAAGAAAGGAAAAATATGGTTAATCATTTATCGTGGTCTATTTTTTTTTTCGGTGTTTCTATTGAATAGTCTTTTGTGTGTTCCAATATTCTGGTAAGCATTATGCTACTCTGGGGTCGGTGCTATCCCTTACCTACCCTCTTTCTCTAGCTACACTTATGCCCTTGAGCCCTAGCTATGTTTCCTAAAACAGAACATAACGAATTTGTACTTACCGAATTTATATTTATTCACATTGTATGGTATTCAAGCTGTAGCTTTATTAATTTATTTATGAAGTACTTACGTGTCATTGCTTTGCTTGAAAAAGTACCGTTGCGATTATATTTTTAATCTGTGATCGAATTTTGGTTGGCCAAATATGAAACATTTTTCAAAAAAATGTTGCCTTTAAAATGTCGCTGCTGATATGTGATATTTTAGTTAAGTTATTTATAAGTTAAATGTATAGTAGTGTTAAGTATTTTGTAAAGAAAAATCAAGTACAGTTATCGCAGATTAGCACGTTGTTTCTATTTACCCTTTATGTACTTTAAGCTAATAAAGTCTATATTTAAATGGAAAACAAAATTGCCAAAGAATGGATTAAAATATCCGCAGATAAATCCTCGATATTTTAATTTCCTTTGTTCAATATTCTTTACGTTGTATTATTGTTCACCGTATATTAATCCCTGTAGCGTTACACAATATAGTATGCATTCAATTGACACTAAGTTTAAGTATATTCAATATATTATATATATAGGCTGATATTTCATGAAGGTACTTACTACTTAGACACTAGTAGCCGTAATGTCTTACTAAACTTGAAAAATGTGGCGGTTTTTTTATTACACCACACACAAATACTTTCACGCCTTTTATCAGCGAAGGGGTAGGCAGCGGTGCAACTAATGAGCCCACATTTTGCCGTGCGTATTTCGTCCCATGATGTGATAGGGGGTGAGCGTATCGCCATATCGGGCTCGAGACTCCGGGAATCCAGTGGTACCGACTTACAATTAAAACTTTAAATTTTATTTTTTCTAAATAACAAGATTGCAAAAAAATACATGAAAAGAGGTATCTAATAATCTCATCTAAGGGAACTGAGCCAATTAAGATAACAACGATCTTAAATCAAGTCACAAAGAAGGAGTAATAAATATAGCAGGGATGGGAGCTTTTGGGTAAATGGGAGAAAAATAGGCAGTGTTGCCACTTATCTTGGATCTTTGCTTGCGTATATTACAGTGGGTGGGGACATAGGTCACACCGTTGCTTGTTATATGGATTTCTGTTGGATAAATATGTGATAGAATTAAATTAAACATTGGTTTTTGTATCAAAAGTCTTCAATCAATGTGTGTTACCAGTGACATACGGCACTGAGACGTGGCGTCTGACTATGGGCCGCCTAAGACAGTTCCAGATCACTTAGCGAACTATGCAAAGGGCTATGCTCAGTATTTTTCTACCCGAATCAGAAAAGAGGATATCCGTAAAAGAACGAAAGTCACCGACATAGCCCAGTGGCTTAGCAAGCTGAAATCACCCATATTCAGCTTAATTCGATTATTGTTCCATTATTTTAAGTAAAGTCGTAATTGTAGTATATTATAGGCGAACAATAAAAAAATATTAGAGATTTTATTTCGGTGAACAAAAAATGTTAGTAAACATAAAATGTAGATTTGATGGTTAAAATAACGTGTTCAAATATGTTTGTGATAGCCTATAGCTAGTCTGCGAATTCCTTTGATTGAAGTTTCGTGCTCACGTGTACGAGTTCGGACGGCGATTTCGTACGAAAACATTCAAATACGATCGGACTTGGTTAATATTACAGTTTGGTGTAAAGTCAGACCGCGGCGCACGTTACCTACAGGCCTGGTAAATAGATATTAGCTTTGATAGAATTGAACGATATTGATTTCTTTGAATCACATCTTCTGCGACCTTCCAAACCGCTTTGAATTTAAAGGTTATTTTGGTTTGTCAGCTGCTTGTACACAATAGGTTCCTTTAATATTCTATTACTTCGATGGGTTTTTACAAATCAATGACTTCGGTATATTTTTTTTATTGTATTTTTTTAACACGCATCCGCATAGTAGTACAGTTCACTTTCCTTATTAACATTACAAATAATTGATCCGTCGCAATGAAGCTAACACTGAATTCTCATGCTTGCAATACGAAACACAATCACTATATTACCACAAAACATAATGCCATAATCGCCTGCGTTGTTAATAGAGACTTTGGCATGGTCTTTTATGAAACGCATACAAATAGCCCGATTAATTTCTAAAGCATGACGCTAGGACGTTAGAGCAAACCCATTTGTTACTCTAAAACAACGTTTTGGGCTAATGCGTACGTCACAGTGACTCATACGGGTGTCAAGTTCCCAAACAATTGAGTGTTGGCCGGTTTGGCGCAATTTTGCCGAAATTCGTGGAGTTTTGGCAGCTGTTACACCCGTACAAACAATACTTAAGGATATTTTACTGGTGGTGGTAGGTTTCTCTTATGCGGTGTGGTTAGATGCAATGCAATGGCTATTTCTACCGCTTGTGTGCAAGCATTTGTGTTTTGCTTTGCTTACGAGGCTTTGTGACGAGAGTGAAGTGTCCCACACAGTACTTTGTAACTCAAGGTGCTGGATGGTGTTGCTACTGTTTATGGGTGGTCGTATCCCTTACCATCAGGCGAACGGCATGCTCGTCTTTTAACTGCAAAAAAGGCCGTACAGTGCGCTCAATGCATAGTTTTTTTTAAAAAAAGGCCATCTTCGGCGCATTAGGGACGGCTGCGGGCTTCCTCCGACTCACGTCTAAGTTGTCGTCCGCAACCGCCCCTGACTCAATGCAAAGTGCCGGCAATAAGTTAGGCTAATCAGAAAATTACTTAAAAATTTAATTAAAATCGCTCCAACCGTTATGGATTCCATAGAGAACATATATCATAGATTACAATCAAGTCCTTTAATATATTTAAATAAACAAAGTACAACACTTTATATAGCTTATCTAATTAGTGTGTTTCCCTGGGTTGTCAACGAAACCGTAATTTTCATGTAAAAAATGGTGTAATATAAATTTTCCTCATAAAATCTCTGCAATGAGTAATAAATAATGTCCACCTAATTAATTGTCCTCGTTATGAGTCCGATATTAAGCATAGAAACGCTCAGATTTTAAATAAAGACAGCAATTAATCCTTTGAGATATTGTCAGCGAAATTTTAATGTATTATGAAACACAAGAAGTTTTGCCTACAGATGTGGATTTCATTTAATTATTAAGAAGTGCGAAAAATTATTTCGTCCCATGCTGTGATAGGGCGAGCCTATCGCCATATCGGGCACAAATTCCAGACTCCGGGCTGATACTGAATAGAAAAAGTCAATATCACTTTACCCGACCCGGGAATCGAGCCTGAGACCTCAGCATTGCAGCCGTACCGTAATACAACTACGCCACCGAGGCAGTCCGTCGTTTTATGGACCCTTTTATTTAAATGCCTCGGTAGTGTAGTTGTATTGCGTGCGTGGTACAACTCGGGCTGTGGTCTCGGGTTCGAAAGCCAGGTCGGGTCAAGTGACATTGAGTTTCTCTCGAAGTATCAGCTGAAAATGAGCCCGGTAACGGAAATAGGCCCGTCCCTTATGACATTGGACCTAACATAGCTAGCGGAATATAGGTGTGTTACACCTCTGCCTACCCTTGAAGAGGGATAAAGGCGAAAGTATGTTTTATTAGATTAAAGTAAGCCACGAAAAATTACGTTTCCACGACACCAAAAAGAATGTCTTAATTATTCGTCTCACGAAAATGTTATCCATAAATTCCCTCTGCAAAAGTATGATAGGCCGAGGGTTCATAAAAACACAAAGGATTCTATTGTGTTCATTGTAAGTGCCGGGTCATCTCTTTGTTACTATGAACTTAGAATTCGGCCTCCGACTGCGATGTTTTGGATGAAAAAGATTCCTTTAGGACGCGAGCGAATGGACGTTGACAAAGTGTATTTACTTAGCGGACGATTTAGTTTGAATTTATTGTGAGCTTTTACAGCTACATTAATAGTCAGCCTTGGTGGCGTAGATGTATTGCGTACGACTTCTGCTCGAAGGTCTTGTGTTCGAATTCTGGGTCGGGTAGAGATATTGCGCTTTTATTCTGAGTTACAGCCTGGAGTGAAGTAGGTGCATCATTTGGTTCTACCTTCCCTTTTGAGGATAAAAAGCCGTGAGTGACTGTATGTGTGTATAAATAACTGTAACAAAAAATGTGTTGATGAAATTCCTAGGTATTATTTTACATACATACAGACTTACGCCTTTTATACCCGAAGGGGTAGGCAGAGGTGCGACTAGTGCACCTTTTCGCCGTGCGTATTCCGTCCCATGATGTGATAAGTGGCGAGCCTATCGCCACATCGGGCACAAATTCCAGACTCGGGGCTGATATTGAATAGAAAAATCATCATCACAAAGTTCTTTTTCGATTTGAAGAATCAAGGTATTGGCAATTATAGCACAACCTGGCTTACTATATTTGAGCCTTCAGAATTATTAATCAGTATACCAAACGTGATACAAACAGAACTAAGCCACGTTGCTTTTCCGAAATAAATTTCGTGACATCCGGAAATTCGTCGCTGACAACGCGTTTGCAACGCACGTCTCAACCAGAATCCAACGCCGAGAAATTTCTGACAATCTAATTATTAGGGGAACTTTAATAAGGAGTTTTCTGAAAAGGATAATTATGTGTGCTACTTCGTAACATGCCGAAGTTTGGACTATTTAGTACGTAATTAATGGGTGCACCCAATTAAATGGACGAACTTATTTGAAGTAAAATTATTGTTTTTATTCGTTAATACCTACTAAGTAAGTCTGAAATGGTTTATGTTATTACGTTTATTATAATATTTGTTTTAAAGGGGATTCATGAATCGCTTCTTTTATCGCTTGAAAACTACTGCGTGTTAATACTTATATTGTCTTATAATTCAGTTTTTGGAATTACTGGTAGAATTTTTTAGTAGGTATATATAAAACATTGTTTAAAAAGTGTGAAAGTGCCATTAGGGGCCTAATTACACAAAAAAATGGAGGAGGTTCACAATTCGACGTGCATTTTTTATTTTTGTTACCTCAGAACTCCATCATTTATTGATCGATTTGGAAAATTCTTCTTTCATTACAAAGAATATACTTCCTGATTGTTTCCATAGAATTTTTATCAAAATCGGTATAGTAGTTCAGTTTTAAAACCAAAATTACTTGTAAAAATATGTTGCCTAAGTATACGAAAATGCGAATTTTGCTTTTCTGTGACTTTCGATGCTTAAAAGTTGACCTAGTCTTTAACACTATTTTCTTATTGTATGTAATATTAGAAACATAATAAGTACCATAATATGTTAATTGAGACACGGTCTATCACATCATCAGCTAAATTAACTCCAATGCTAAACATAGCAGATACCTCCCTTAAATATTTCCAGATGGACCTGTCAAAAGCGGTCTGTATCCAGCATGTTCCTGCGACCTTTATCAAGTCATCTGTCCACATCACATGGTCAATAAGAGTAGGCACCTAAGTACCAACTAAATTTTCAAATCCATACATCTAAAATTTTGCGATGCAATCAGCTCTGTATTACATATTTCCCACTGCCGAGCACGAGCCTCCTCTACTACTGAGAGGGTTCAGGCCTTAGTCCACCACGCTGGCCTAGTGCGGGTTGGTAGACTTCACATACCCTCGAAATTGTTATAGAAAATTCTCAAGTATGTAGGTTTCCTTAAGATGTTTTCCTTCACCGTTAAAGCGAACGATAATTGATAAACAATACACATGTAACTTCGAAAAGTCAGAATCTAAAATTTAAATGGCAGTAATTTTATACTTTTATATGAATTTTACTTTGATAGTTGTTATTTTCGTCAATTTGGTAATCTAATTGCACTATGCTCGTAGTAGCTAGCGTATAAACCTTAAATAATATATTTCGCCCCTGAAGCTATGAAACTTCATTTTGCTTTGGACAGTTAAAATGCTGGACAATTTCGTCTAGATTTGTATTTTAGATTTGTATGCGTTTTTTTTGCTTTAGTAATTGAGTATTTCGTTTAGAATATTGCGGGTTAAGACCCATATCAATAAAAAGTGGACTAGAGAATACATTTCACTGCCAAAAAAAAAAGTGGTTATACAAATAGTTAGTAAATAAAATGGCTGAAATATAACAATTAAGGTAGATTTTTCTACAAATTAACCTAAAATAATAATAATAATGATCATTAAACTAAAATCTCAAAAAAAATGTTTGATGGTATTTTTTTACCTGCGATATTATATTATAATTATTTAATATTCTTCTAATATTACAAATGAAAAGTTTATGAAGATCTTCGGATGTTCATAAATTGTTGAGAACATTTGGACGTAAGAACATCTGATACGGCTACTTTAAGCCTTAGTAAAAATAGAACTGTAACCCAGCATAAAAGTTGTTTCTGAGATTTGAAGAAAGTAACAATCAAAGACAAAACTTGAGAGGTGTCAAGGGACACCCGGATGGAACGAAGTTGTTTTCGATTAATTAGTGAAGATATTGTAATAAAATTTTATTTCTTTTAAGTTGTAATAATAATTGTATATTTCATTAAAACGGTACCACATCAATGGAAACATTTACTTCTACCTACACAATAAATATGTCATCGAATCACGATCATCACCTAAGCAAGCATTGACATTAAAATTAACATACAACTAACGAAAAAAAACTACTCTAAAAAGCATTTAAATAAAAAAAGACAATTTAAATCTTAGAGTAAGTATAACTACGTATAGGTACATACTCTAAGATTTAAATTGTCTTTTTTTATTTAAATTTCGTACCAGTTCTTTATTGTTACTGGCTGGTTTCACAGGGCAAGTATAAAAGTGTCGTGACAATTTTTATAAGTGTCGTGACAATTTTTACAAAAGTGTCGTGACAACTTTTCGTAAGAATTTTTTCCGTCTAGCCTCTTTTCACAACGCGCGATAAGGAACTTCGTTTCAAAAACCATACTTTACGCCTTTCCCCTGAAGGGATAGGCACAGGTGCAACCAGGAAACCGCGGTGTCGTACCGCACAATAGTCTACAATACAAACTACGCCACCCATGAAGTCAACACTAGCAAACACAAATCCACATTGGTATTTCTCAAATTAGCTCTATTTTACTATCTAAATTATTATTTCCACTGAGAAGTATTGCTTGTTACTCTAAACGAAGAGTACTCGGCGGTTCTTTCCACGTATAGACAAATAAATTGTCATTTCCATATTTCGAATTTTCTAGAATTTCGTGACATCCAAACAATTTCGTAGCTGAGGCGGTGTTATTTTTAAACACGTGGCTACGTCGCTGTGGCACCCTCGTCCATGAATATTTGATGGATCCAGTGAGAACAAGTCTTGAACTGACTTATGTTTTATTTGTTAGATTCTGCTTGCGCTGTATGTGTTTTTGAAAATGCTTTGATAAATATACCCAGAAATTAAAAAGAAAACATATTATAATTCCGACCACAACCTAAAATCCTAAGTTTTGGGCTGTGAGAACTAGTGGAAACACACACACACACACACACACAGACAAAATAAAATATCTGTAGTTAATTCCTTTGGTACTTTTAATCTTTTTTTTTCACCTATTTATGTAAACGTATTTAATACTATTATCAAGTCGACTGTCCACCTTGCAGGTGGACGGCCAACGCTACGCTCGCCAGTACGTGATCTCCACTCGAGAACGTTTTTTCCCCATCTGCCGTCAGTTCTTCGAACTATGTGACCTGCCCATTGCCATTTCAGCTTGCTAATTTGCTGAGCTATGTCCAGTGACTTTCGTTCTTCTACGGATCTCCTCATTTCTGATTCGATCACAGGAACACGCTGGATGCAGGCCGCTTTTGACAGGTCCGTCTGGAAATCTTTGGGGGAGGCCTATGTTCAGCAGTGGACGTTATGTGGCTGATGATGATGATGAAATAATACTTGCAAAAGTGTCTTTCACGGCCGCTTTATTGAATTAATAATTTGGATTCGATGATGTGTCGAGAATTTTAGCAATTATGGAGTACATACTAGGTACCTACTTTCAATTCGTTTTACACTAATTCTTAAAACATTATGTTTATTCTTCACATGATTAATACTGACAAGTGACGATAAAGAGAGAAGAGATTATCTAGGAATTAGATGGATAAACATATAGAGATACATCAAGTATCGTGTGCCCTCTGGAAATAGCAATTTCACATATTAGGTGATTGCCTTGTTACCTTGGTATTCAATGGTGCAAAAGCCTGATGATAAAAATATATTAAGAGCCCGTATGATCACAAGTTTCAAGTGCCTTTTATTTTATAGTTAACGTATATAGTACTCGTTTTATTACAATTTCTTTGTGGGCATAGATTTGAGTCAGACTTTGTATTTAGTCGGCTTATACGTTTAAGTGATGAGTAGCATTTTTCAGAAACTGGGCCTAATTGTAATACAAATTAATTGATAACTGGCAGGCAGAATTTGAACCTTATGAAATATAAGAATATCTTATAAAATTGAAAATGGACCAAAGATTGTTTGATAGAGTCCCCGGCGACTGCCAATTTGGTTGGACGCAAGTATCTTGGCGCCTCGTCTATCTCCAGTTACTATATTTTGAAATACGAATGTGCATACGGAATACCTAATGCAAGATGAAATAAGGTTGAAAATATACTAACATTTCGTCAGCAAAAATATGTGTGTCTTAACTAATCATTGATCTTTCTGTCTTATGTCAGATAATATAATTATTTGAAAATGTAAATAATTTTTTCTGCCAATCCTGACGGGGGGCAAGGTAAACATGGATAGCACACATTTAACAAAAAAGATTCGCACGTGCAGGGCTGAATGAATATAAGGTCGCTTTTTACACAATAACACAACAAAAATCACAATTTATGTGGAGCACAGCTGAATGTCATTATCGTAGAATGTAATGACAGCGATCGCAAGTCACATAGGTTTTAGTAAAAGTTTATGATCAGTTGCGCATGTATGGCCAACGAAGGGTTCGCCTGGTCATCCCATCTCCTTTGCATTGCTAGATACACAAAGTAAAGGTGCGATGTCTCTTAGCTTTCCACTGTAATGTCTACTCCAACAAACATCGCATCCATACGTTATCACTTAGTACTTTTAATACGATGCGAGGTTCACGTGTTTGCACCACACTGATTTCGAAAACCAAGCACGGACTTAGTACGTGTTTGTTCCACCACAAAATGGTAACATAGTACATCAAGAAATACGATGTCGTATGCATATTGCAGATACTGCTGGCTTTAGAACTGACTCGTGTGCCATTTGAATATTTTCGATGTTTATGGTGTGAATAGATGAAAAAGAAATTGCATTTGTAGATAGTTCTTATTTTAATGTAAAGTTGCAAAGAATATAATCTTAGGTTGGGTTTTACGCTTTACATTTTAACGTGCAATTTTTTTAATGCACTGAATGACGAGACGAGCATGCCGTTCGTCCGATGGTAAGCGATACGACCACCCATAAACAGTAGTAACACCATCTAGAACCATGAGTTATACAGTAGGTATTGTGTGGCATTCCACTGCGCTCGCCACCCTGAGAGATAAGATGTTGTGTCTCATTATGTCTTGTAGTTACACTGGCTACAATGTACTTCAAACCGAAACACAACAATGCATGCACACTGCTGCTTGGCGGTAAAAATAGGCATTGCGGTGGTACCCACCCAGACGGACTCTTACATATAAGAGTCCTAGCAATTGTAATCGTAGTTGTGTTTATAGACATACATTTCATATAATTGGTGTTCCGTCTCTTTTTATAAGCAGTAGAGCATGAGACTCTTGAAAAATGAAGTCCATCCAAAAGTTGTCTGGAAGAAATCGCCGTTTGCGATAATTCCATCATTTGTACTTTTTGTTAAGCCTAGTCTCTATTGTATTTTTAATTCTCCTCTTTGCCTTAGATGTACAGTTAGCCACATAAATATAATTGCTGAACAAATCAAAAATTACAAATCGCTTACAAGTGTTAAGTTTAATTGAAACTTTTTCTTTTTCTACAGTAAACGTCTTTTTTAACCCCCGACAAAAAAGAGAGGTTTTATAGCTTTAGGCTGTGTATCTGTATGTCTGTCTGTGGCATCGTAGCTCTCAAACGAATGCACCGATTTTGACGTGGATTTTTTAAATATTTTTTTTTTATAAAATTAGGAAAAAAAGTTTAGCGACTCGTTTCGGTTACTTCCTGTAAAGAAGTAATGCTGAGTTAGTAATTGTAATAATTGCTAACAGATGTCGCTGGTCATCTCCTTTAAGAGAATTAAATACGGATCCTGAAATTAGCAATCGGAGACAGGGGTCGAGGTAGCTCAGTTGGAAGAGCACCGGCGTGGATTTTTTCGTTTGAAAGCTGATGCGATCGAGATAGTTCTTGGCTATAATTTGTGAAGATTTGTTCGGGTTTTTAAAGATTATCAACTCATTTCCCACTCTCACATCTCCGATTGATTTAAAATTTGGTGTACTGTGACTTCGGAAATACTTTTAAGATATGTTAACCTTGATTATTATAGTAAAGGGAAAAAAAGGTAAGAACGCAAAAGTAGCGATTTTAAGTTTTGAATTTGTTTAGCTATTTCTGTCGCTGACTGTACAACAAAGTTTAAAATAAATAAAACATCTTTCTACAAATACTTCAAATAAATAATTTATCTACGAAATATTCAAAAAGTAAAACTACATAACTTGCAAAGCTTTCTACTGAACAAATATGGAGTTTAGTGGATATCATGCAATGTCTAACACTTTATTTAAATCGTATGTGACGTCGTATGTCGCTTCCATAAAACTGTCCAAGACTTCAATTTTGTTTAACTTTCATGAAAATGTATGAAACGGTGCAAAGAATTCTTCTACTTATATTTCTGTTCGATGTTTCTGTTTTCATGATCAATAAATCTCTTTCTTACATGTGTATATTACCAAAAATACTAAAAATATCTTTTATTTAAATGTTTTGGATTTTTTTTATTAATTTTGTAATAGATGCTGTAGATATAAAATGCCCGGCAGTTAATTTCACATTGGCTTCCGAAAAAGATATTCAGTTATATTCGGCTTTTTTATTTACATTTAAATTGAATTCTTGAGCATCCTTTGAACCAAAGACATTATTCATGATACTCTGCTTAATGTAATTAAAATTACGCAAATCGAAATCATTATTAATTCCACATGTTGTAAATCCTGTTTCTGTAGATTATTATTTATAATAATAACAAGCCTTTATTCAGAAAATTTACATAGTTACACATATAAGTCTATTTAATATTCTATCTCGGGTCCTTTGTCTGTTTGCTTTTCTTTAGCAAAGGCCTCCTCCAGTTGTCTCCACAGGGTTCTGTTGCTCGCTGTCCTCATCCGTGTACTACCTGCAATTGCTCTGATATCGTCCACCCATCGTCTGCACGGTCTGCCTCGTTTTCTTTTCTTGTGGCCTGTGAACCAGTTCATAACTGTTTTGCTCCACTTTTCTGGCCCCCGGACTATGTGACCTGCCCAACTCCATTTGAGTTTTTTAATTATGACTGATACATCTTTAGTTTTTGTATGTTTCTTTATTGTGGCAATTTTTATTCTGTCAGATAGTCTTTTGCCCACCATGCTTCTTTCCATTCCATTTTGGCATGTTTTCAATTTTTTGTTTTGTACTTTAGTCAGGGCCCAGCTCTGGTAGCCATATGTAAGCACTGGTAAAATTCAGGTGTCAAAAAGTTTTCGTTTGATGGCCATGCTTGTGTCTTTAGCTTTCATTATTTCTTTAAAACTCCAAAGCGTTTCCAAGCTTTTCCGATGCGTCTTTCGATTTCTTTCGATTTCAAGTCTTTTGGTGAAATAATCTGGCCTAGATATATATATTCATTATTGAGATTGTTTATTACGGCAAATAAATATACCAGAAAAAATATAAACAAAACACTTCATAAGCGCCAATAAATCTTCAAACACCAAAACGTAAAAGCGCTCTGTGTTCTTCTATTTGCTTTAACGGTGAAGGAAACCTACATACCTAAGAATTCTCCATAAGGATTTCGATGGTATGTGAAGTCTGCCAACCCGCACTAAGCCAGCGTGGTGGACTAAGGCCTAAACCCTCTCAGTAGTAGACGAGGTCCGTGCTCAGCAGTGGGCTGTATATAATACAGGGCTGATTGCATTGCAAGCTCACAGAGCTGTGTGTGTGGCGCGAAACAAAGCAGTCTGTAACAATATGGTTTTGTTCACATTTTAGATGACTTTTAAATATTCCTATTAATCTGTCAAGTCCCGCGACGGACACCGGTGTCCATATATATAGGATTTTTCCATACATCTATATATATAAGCGGGGCTTGACGGGGTAGCTTAATAATGGAATGAGCTTCCTCCCACGGTGTTTCCTCAGCGCTATGACTTATCCTTCTTCAAACAAGGTTTAAAAGTTTTTTACAGTAGGCAGGGGCTTGGCCGTGCCCTTGGCATTGCTGACGTCCATGGGCGACGGTAACCACTTACCATCAGGTGGGCCGTTAGCTCGTCTGCCTTCGTGGTAATAAAAAAAAAATAATGGTTTACTTAATGTCCATGACTTCAATTTCACCCTGTATATTTTTATCCTATTACTACAAATTCACTGCGTCTGATGTAAAGTAACGCCCAAGGAGAATGTCGACCGTCAAGAGACAAAAACATCCACAGTCAGTCGGCACAGTTATGCCAGCCTTCCTAATTTCTTCTTCTCGTTCACTTGAAGGACCCTAAGTAGTATGAAGGAGAAGGAGAAGGGAACACGTACGCCGGCGAACCACATCTTCCTATGTGGTCGTCTATTTCACTCTATATATATTATATATTTATGGCATTGAATGACGAGACGAGCATGATTCGTTCACCTGATGGTAAGTGATACGACTGCCCATGAACAGTAGTAACACTATACAGCACCTTGAGTTACAAAGGACTGTATGGCATTCCACTGCGCTCGTCATCCTGAGTCATAAGATGTTAAGTCTATTTATGTTCAGTAGTTACACTGGCAATAATGTCCTTTAAACCAAAACACAACAGTGCATGCACACTGCTACTGCTTGGCAGTAGAAATAGATATTGCGGTGGTACCCATCCAGACGGACTCTTACATATTAGAGACCTAACAACCTACCTGCAATATTAACTGACGAGTACTGTAGGTTCCTATCTCATTATTAATGACCAAAGATATACCCGTATATGTTAAAACAGACTCCCATGATAGTAAATACATTCCGGATCCCCCAAAATGTTGCATAAAACACACTGACTTATCTACCAACATTAGAACAAAGTTTTAACTTCACCCGAACAAATTATCGTTTGTAACCTACCTTTAATAAATAACGGTTAACATCTAACTTCGGCAATAATTTTATTTGGTGCCCAACGTGGGTTTTGTGTACATATTTCAGGTGGTCCACTAAAAGATTTTGTTGGCAATTTAACAGTGATTGTGGGAAATTATTTTGCCAATTTTATTGCTTTAAATATAACCTTAGAAAGATTTTGGCTATTAAAAATGTTTAAGATAATTTATATTTAAATAAAACTATTTTACGGATTTTATCGCGGTTTTTTAATTTATATTTTCTCCCGACGTTTCGAAGGCTTTTCAGCACTTCGTGGTCACAGGGCGGACTGAGGTGTAGGTGGTCCGAAAAGTTAATGTTACAAATCTACCTTCAATTTATAATTATACAATATTAAGGTGTTAGTACATTGTTTGCGGTCCGGTCTACGCAGTAAAAGCTCACAATATCTTGAGGTCTGGCAGCAGGTCTTTTGGGGCCCGATTTGATTAGATGTATTACCGGGTCCCAGGCTTGTGCAAGTTTCCAACCATCTTCTCTATTGAAATTGAGATGTTTTTTAATTTCAATAGCCTCGCGAATCATCCTAGGCAGGAATCGGTGTTCTTTGGCAAGGATTTGTATTAATTTATGTTTTAGATATTGAGGAATTGACTGCCTCGGTGGCGTAGTTGTATTACGGTACGCCTGCAATGCTGAGGTTCTCGGGTTCGATCCCCGGGTCGGGCAAAGTCATATTGAGTTTTTCTATTCAGTATCAGCTCGGAGTCTGGAATTTGTGCCCGATAGGCTCGCCCCCTATCACATCATGGGACGGAATAATGGCGAAAAGTGGGTGCACTAGTTACGCCTCTGCCTACCCCTTCGGGGACAAAAGTCGTGAGTGTATATGTATGTATGTACCTATGTATATTGAGGAATCTTTGCTGAATGGTTCCTTCTAGGCATGATGAATATAACCGGTATGAAGTGACGCAAGGTATTATTTATATATGCTTACTAGCTTTTGCCCGCGACTTCGCCCGCACGCATTAGTTTTCCCTGGATAAAAGTCTAGCCATACATTTTCCCTGGATAAAAAATTGCTTCTTATCTTCCCTAGGGTCTCAAACTATCTCAATACTGAATTTCATCGAAATACGTTTGGTAGTTTTTTAGTTTATCGCGTACAAACTTTGCAACCCCTTTTTACCCCCCTAGCGGTTGAATTTCGCAAAATCCCATCTTAGTGAGCACTTCCGTCCTAAAAAGAACCCCCATTTAAAATTTGAGACGCTAGCACTTGTAGTTTCTGAGATTTCATGATGAGTGAGAGAGTGCGGGAGTGAGCTTTCACTATTATATATATATATATATATATATATATATATATATATATATATATATATATAGAGATACCTTGACGGTAAATGTTGATCAGACGCGACTTCACGCGAGCACTTTGTTGATCCAAAAATCTATGTTGATCCGCCGCCTTTTGTTGATCCAATATGCATTTCTGGTAACTAATGTGGCTCCAACCGGATCAACATCCGCACACATGGGACTGCTGACAAGAGTTTGCCGAAGTTGATCCGATATACAAATCCACCTTGCGATAGTTACGGAAAATGTTGATCCGATTTAAATGAGCCAATCAGAGCACAGAAAACAGTCAGATTCAGATCAGATTGGCTGAGAGCATCCGTGACGTTTTATACACATCCAATTAATGATATTTTATTCACAGTATCAACATGTTACTAATACGGTGTCACTGAGCCCAATTGGTAATCACACTAATATTATAATGGCGAAAGTTTGTGAGAAAGTGTGTGAGCATGTTAGTTACGTCTTCACGCTCAAACGGCAGGACCAATTTTGATGAAATTTGATATAGCCGTAGTTGACACCCTGAATTATTACATAGACTAACTTTTATTCCGAAAAGTATTCCTGCTGGAATTTAAGCCGCGACTAACACCGCGGAGCGCAACTAGTCAAAGTATAAAAAAGTGATGCTATCTAAAGTGTCGTAGATTGTTTTATAATCCATGTGAAAGAGATAATTTATCTATATTTTTTTACTGTATTTTTTACTCTGTGATACAGGACTCTTACATTCCTTAAAAAGCTATTCAACTTCGTTCTGCTCCAGGGTACAACGCCCAAGGCATGGAACAGGAGTGTGGTGGTATTGTTCTTAAAAAAACGGTGATAACGCCTTTTTTAAGAATTACAGACCCATCTTCTTGAGCCATTTTTACAAGCTGTTCTCAAAAGTCATCACGAATCGTCTCAAGCGCTGGCTAGATGACTTCGAGCCTCCCGAACAAGCCGGATTCCGTAAAGATTATAGTACAATAGGCCACATCCATACGCTGCGGCAAGTTATACAAAAAACTGGGGAGTATAACTTACTACTTTGCTTAGCGTTCATGGACTATGAGAAAGCCTTAGATTCGATCGAGACCTGGGCTGTGCTGCAGTCTCTACAGCGGTGCCACATTGATCATCGGTACATCGAAGTGTTGAAGTGCTTGTATAAAACGCCACCATGTAGGTCCGAGTACAAGAACAGTTCGAAAGCTATTCCACTACACAGAGGCGTGAGACGGAGATGTTATCTCTCCGAAACTGTTCACTGCCGCGTTGGAAGATGCTTACAAGCTCTTGGACTGGAAAGGACTCGGCATCAACATCAATGGCGAATACATCACTCACCTTTGTTTTGCCGATGACATCGGTGTACTGGCAGAATCGCTGGAGGGTCTGACCACAATGCTCAACCGAGTTTCTCAACTGGTGGGTCTCAGGATGAACATGGACAAGACCGAGATCATGTCGAATGTTCATGTTAACCCAACCCCGATTATTGTTGGGAGCTCAATTCTCGAAGTAGTAGACGAGTACGTCTATTTAGGTCAAGTAGTCCAACTCGGTAAGTCCAAATTTGAGAAAGAGATCAATCGACGAATCTAGCTCGGATGGGCAGCGTTCGGGAAACTAAGCAAGGTCTTCTCGTCCAAAATACCTCAGTGCCTGAAGACAAAAGTCTTCAATCAATGTGTGTTACCAGTAATGACATACGGCACTGAGACGTGGCCTCTGACTATGGGCCACCTAAGATGGCTCACGGTCACTCAGCGAGCTATGGAAAGGGCTTTGCTAGGTGTTTCTCTACGCGATCGAATCGGAAATGAGGAGATCGAGATCCGTAGAAGAACGAAAGTCACTGACATAGCCCAATGGATAAGCAAGCTGAAGTGGCAATGGGCAGGGCACATAGTTAGAAGAACTGACGGCAGATGGGACAAAAAAATTTTCGAGTGGAGACCACGTACTGGCAAGCGTAGCTTCAGCCGTCCATCTGCAAGATGGACCGATGACTTGTTAAAGGCCGCAGGAACGCGCTGGATGCAGGCCGCTTTTGATAGGTCCATCTGGAAATCTTCGGGGGAGGCCTATGTTTAGCAGTGGACGCCACACGGCTGATAATGATGATGACGATACCGGATGATAGACCTCGATGATTGTTCTGTGGAAATGGACTCACAAATTTGCTGCATGAGAATGGACGTTTCATTTTTTGTCTGCCACGAAAAGTCGCCCCTTTCTATCACACTAAGTTGTTTTAATACCCATCCGCTTTTTTTTTTTTTTTTGTAAGGCCATCTTCGGCGCATTAGGGACGGCTGCGGGCTTCCTCCGACTCACGTCTAAGTTATCGTCCGCAACCGCCCCTGCGCGTACCGCTGTTGCGGTTCTTCTCCTGTTGTTGCGGGGGCTCAGAAGCCCCCGTACACCGAAGGACGCCCTTGGTGTCCGAGGCAGCGTGAGACACGCTGCCGTCCATCACGGGGGTCACAGAAGTTGGCTAGACTAATAGGTGGGCGGCACCTCCCGCCCACCCGTGACCCCCGGAGGCCCCTATTAGTCGCCTTTTACGACAGGCAGGGGATACCGTGGTGGAATTCTCCAAACGCCCCCAATCCACAGGGCGGACCCATCCGCTTTAGACTTGAAAATGTGTTAAATGCTCATAAAACATTTTTGCAAAACAGAAAACGCTTAATTATAAATGTGTTACCTAGTATTATACTAAACTTTACCTTATAAGAAACTGAAATCTCAATGTTAAGAAGTTCAAAATAGCGACCTCTTTTCTTAAGTCTAATATTAGATTTGTCTTTTACTATCAATGGCATGCCCAAGTCGATCGATTTTGACGTCAATTGTCCTTAAAACAAAGAAATTCAAAATGGCGGCCACTTTTTTCAATTATAACATTGGATCTGCCCTTTGTACCTAAGGCCATGCTCAGATATCGATTTTGAAGTCGATTGTCCTTAAAAATAAGAAATTCAAAATGGCGGCGATTTTTTTTAAATTTAGCATTAAATCTGCCCTTTGTACCTAAAGCCATGCCCAGATATAGATTTTGAGGTCAGTTGGCCTTAAAACAAAGAAATTCACAATGGTGGTAATTTTTTTTAAATCTTACATTAAATCTGCCCTTTATGATAATTCTCCCGTGAGAAAGTTTTGTGTCACACATGCGCGCGCATCGTAAAACTTCACTCTTTTCATAACGCGCTTAAAGAAGTATAACTTCAAAAACAAGAGAAAACAGTAAAACAGATTTTGCCGCTTTGTGTTTCAGTACCTATTCGTCAATTTTGGCTCCGGATCAACTTAGTCAAAGTAAATGTCGCATATAAGTTAAATATATTCTGGATCAAAGTAATCACATTCAGTATCATTTTTTTGACCGTTAATGGATCCACAAATGTTGGTCAAAACGTCGACGAGTATGTTGAAAACCTGTGAGTGCAGATCCACCGACGTCACACGCGCATCAAGCACGGATCAAAGTATATCAGTTTGCGAGACTTGGAGCTGAGTAAACAGGCAAAATAGATGGATCAACAATTGTTCTAACTTCACACTGGAGCAACATTTACCGTAAATCCGTCATTATATATATATATATATATATATATATATATATATATATATATATAGATTACTAGCTTTTGCCCGCGACTCCGGCCACGTTAAAAAGTTTTCCGGCATAAAAGTCCCGCTTTGTATTATCCCGGGATAAAGGGTCAAGCTCTTACAAACTTTGAATGTCATATTTATTTATATCAAATCAACAGCCTTCATAAGTTTCAACATAAGTTTCAAGCTTCTAGCTGTAAAAATGACGATACTTCCGTACAGTTTTCACCCCCTTTATCGACCCTTTATAACCCTTTTTTCGCATTACAAAGTATGTCAGAAATGTTACAAAGTATGCCTATGTCCTTTCTCAGGCTCTATACTATGTGTGTATCAAATTTCATTTAAATCGGTTCAGTAGTTCTAGCATGAAAGCGCGACAGACAGAGTTACTTTCGCATTTATAATATTAGTAAGAATAGACTGTACTTCAAATAACATCTAAGTGCTAAGTACCACAATAAGATAAGGCAGGCCGGCATGATTAGGCCCATCGGTGAAGAAAACTTTGATCTTTTGCAACGTTTTCTGTGAGCTTCACTTAGCACCAGGTTCTGCAGTCAAGTAACTGCTACAATAAAAAACAAGTGTAGTGTTTAATATATTCAATCGTAATTTTGAGAGATTATAATTGCAAACATTTAAATCTAAATCGAAGATAAATTACTTAGGAGTTAAGAATTTTAATAACAAAAACGATTAATGTGCAAATTGACACTTGGACTTGATTGAGATTTTAATAAAACGTTTTTAAAGCGCCTTTGATTTATACTATTGTCGGCGATCTGTAAGGATGACCTCAATAATTTCAAATTATCGAGGTCATTCTTACAGATCACCGACAATCTATAATTGCTTTTATTATAACTTTGCCTTTATTATTATATCTGCCGACACAATGTCCGGAGGTTCAAAACCCAAGGCACACACCTCTGCCTTTTCAAAGTTACGTGTGTATTGTTTATCAATTATCGTTCGCTTTAACGGTGAAGGAAAACATCGTGAGGAAACCTGCATACCTAATTAGTTCTTTATAAGAATTTCGAAGGTATGTGAAGTCTACCAACTCGCACTAGGCCAGCGTGGTGGACTAAGGCCTAAACCCCCTTAGTAGAGGAGGCCCGTGCTCAGCAGTGGGCAGCATAATAACACAGGGCTGGTATTATTATTATTATAACTTTAAGATCGTCAAACCTAATAGCCGGACAGACCAGCCAGTTTGGCCGGACATTTGGCTATAAATTTATTGAAGAACTTTTAATTTGAATATTTTATTTTGGTTTTGAATAATCTTAGTTGACAGTATTCACAAACGCAGTCGGAGGCATAACACGCTCACTTCTCATAATTTAGTTGGTAATATAGGTGAGCAACAAAATTTGACGACATTGCTGTGATATCTACCATCGTATACAACATATCTACCACCAAAACCTCTGAATAATTCATTTCCTTGAATGACCAAACGAATGAAGTGATAAATTGTTGCATTATAAAGCTTAATCGCCAACTCCTGTCGTACAACACTTTCGTATTCGTTTCCAATGCTTAATTTCTGTGGACGACAGTTCTCGGCGGGCAACTATATCTATGTTTTTATTCGTAGCTGGCTGAAAATGTATTCAAACTTTTTATAAAGGCCACTGTTTTTATTTTCAAACTGGTTGTGCCCATTTTGTCTGCGTGGTTTTACATCTATCTCAGCCTATTAAAGAAGTTTGCAACCATCGTACATAAGGTGTAAAGCTTGCCATAGCATGTGTCGAGTTTTGGGATCAGCCTGTATTTATTTCAAACACGCTGGTATTGCTGTGTCGTCTAGCCAGGTATAAACATCTCTCGTTAGTTAACACTCTGTTTGGTCCAGAATCCTCTTACAATCAAATGTAGTGGCGTACCTTGACCATGCTCGTGTATTTAAAAAAAACATGGTTTAGGTTTTAGGTTAGAAAAAAAATGTAACGTGTGTATTTAAAAAAGTGAATACAGAAAAACCCAACACATAAACCCGCTTTTTTCCTGAGTGTAGGCATAAACTATTACTACCACGTATTACGTTGATTCATGAGTCATGACAGATATCTCTTCCGACTCTCACACTAACATCCATATATGCTTTTCCGACAGTAAAAGTATTAAGATTTGTTTATGCTGGCATCAACTTTAGCTCGTTGCTTCTAGGGCGGAGAATTCTGTTTGTGACAAATCTAGATCTTGGGGTTCTTACACTCCACAATTAAAAAAAATATCAAAATCAGTTCGGCTTTTAGCGCTAAAAGCGACACAGAGTAATCATATTAAAAACTTAGAAATTTAAACACAAAAAATAAAGTATTCAAATGTCATTTTTCCGTCGCATCTGAGCATAACAGAGTGATATGACCTTTGTGGAGAGCAGACATGACCTTACAAATGTCTGTAAACAGACCTTTTAATGTGAACACCTTTACGTCTGCTTTGAAATGGGATATATGACTTTCGGGTGCATTATATGGAGGTGACTGTCCTGTGTTGAGATGGAAGGACAATTGTATGCATTTAAATACGAGATTTTCTGTCAGTATAATAATATGAAGCCTGCATTTAATTAAAAATATTCTGTCATTATTTGAAGCCGAGTAAGTGAGTTTAGGAAGTCTATACTAATATTATACAGAGGAAAGATTTGATTTGTTTGTTTGTTTGGATTGAATAGACTCCAAAACTGCTGGATTTGAAAATTCTTTCACTAATATAAAGCTATATTATCAGCGAGTAGCATGGGCTACTTTTTATCCCGGGGAAATATAAAGCGGGACTTTTATCCCGGAAAAACTCAATCACGCGGGCGGTGCCGCAAAACAAAAAACCCGACTGCGTCAATATCTGCCATCTTAAATTATAATTGAAGAACTGAAAAGATAGACACAAGATTTTAATTTGAATATTTTATTTTGGTTTTGAATAATCTTAGTTGACAGTGTTCACTGACGTAGGCTGGTGAGAACGCAACTCACTCACGAGGACCAATGGTGAGTTCTACTCCTCGTGCACGGTGGTCGCAAAATGTAGTTGATCATTATGAGATCATTGGAATTTTCTTAAAATAATTTTATGCCCAAAATTGAAGAGTACCTACTGCGGCAAAGTTAAGCGTTTTTATCTTTATAATGAGGGGAAGGCCTGGATTAACAGATTTTAATCTTAATATTGCTCTTAAAAGACAATTTTAATAGCAAAGTTGAGTAGGCTCGTAAAAAGTGGAAAGGTCTTAAAGTTTGCCGGGGTCAGGTAATTTTTATTCCGAATAATATAATTTGAGATTGATAATGGCACTTTAACAGTTGTTGGTGATTTTTTATTTGACTTCTGGAAAATTGGTGTTTAATCATAAATTATAACTGTAATTTTAAATCCTTATGGATTCTGTAATGAATTATGAATTAAGAGCAATGTTTATTTATTTAAACTTGCTTTAAATAAATCTACTCTTGTTTGTCTTTGGATGATTCAGAGATGAGATATCGTGAGTCTATATTTGAGATGAGTAAATTGCATATTGGTAAATGTTCTGTAGATTCATTTAGTATGATCTATATGTCGGGACAGGAAGGAAGTATAAAAAGGAATTATCATTTTTATTAATCACATTGAGGGTGTCTGAATATATTACGTCGGGTAAGACTAAATAAAAATCATGTTGAATTGTCAGAGCGACAGTTGGGTTTATAAAAGGGGTGCCGATTCATTTGAAGAGACAGTCTTAGTTCAGTCGTCGTTGAGTTCGGTTGTGTTGCAACTAGTACGGTGCAGATCACTAATAAGTGGTAACTATGGTGGTTTCCATATCAGTCAGTGCTTAGTAAAGCGGTTACTATGTTATTTCGAGTTGTTACTAGGTGAGTTGATTATAATCACTTAACCAAACGGTTAAGTAATTGCCTCAATATGCAATGTGTTATAATAACCAAAGTTAATAATGAATCCTGACGTGGTATTGTACTCTGTGAACAGTTTATTACGCAATAATTGACCAACGAACAATAATTAGCGAGTTAAAGAGAATTCATTTGTGACTTTTATTATGTGAACCTACGTGTATCGATATCGGCCGCCACTCTGTCTCCGACATATATATTATACTAGACTTCTGCTCGCGGTTCCGCCCGTGTGAAAAAGTTTTTTCGGGATAAAAGTATTTTCCCGGTATAAAAAGTAGCCTATAGCACTCAGGAGTGAAGTAGCTTCCTATTAGTGAAAGAATTTTCAAAGTTGGTTCAGTAGTTCCTGAGATTAGCGCATTCAAACAAACAAACAAACTCTTCAGCTTTATAATATTAGTATAGATAGGTAACATCTTAAAATTCTATCTTAAAATTTACTCAGTCGCAGTTCGGAGTCAGGAAGTTGGCGGTGTGATACCCCCGTGCCTCGGAAAGCACGTAAAGCCGTTGGTCTTGCGCCTGATCTCTCTCCGGTCATGTCGGATTGCCGTCTCACCGGACTATGAGAGTGAAGGAATAGCGAGTGCACCTGTGTATTGCGCACACACTTGTGCACTATAATATCTCCTGCGTACCTGGCTGATCTCCGTTGAGATTGGCCGCCGTGGCCGAAACGGGCTAGGAGAATTATTATTATAGATAAGTAAATTGTATATTGGTAAATGTTCTGTAGATTCATTTAGTATGATCTATATAATATTATATTTATACTACCATTTTGATATTTTGACTGGTGGTTGATCTCTCATATGTAACGCTTGCCGCACACGTTTGGCTTCCTGATCAGGAATTCAGATTCGGAAACCTGAATGCTCCGCTTACATAGAAAATCTTCAACAACGCGCACACGTTCCTGAATCTGAATTCCTGATCAGGAGATCTAATTAGGAAAATGAACGTGTTGGTACAAAACACCGGACGTTTGCGCTAGTCACTCGGAATTCCGAATCTGAATTCCTCATCAGGAAACCTAATAAGGAAACCGAACGTGCGCGGCAAGCGTAAGAGTCCGTCTGGGTAGGTACCACTGCAATGTCTATTCCTACCGCCAAGCAGCAGTATGCATGCACTGTTGTGTTACGGTTTGAACGACATTGTAGCCAGTTTAACTACTGGACATAATGAGACTTAACATCTTATGTCTCAGGATGACGAGCGCTGTGGAATGCCACACAGTACATTGTAACTCAAGGTGCTGAATGGTGTTGCTACTGTTTATGGGCAGTGGTATCGCTTACCATCAGGCGAACGGCATGCTCGTCTAGTCATTCAATGCAATAAAAAATATATCTTGTTAACTATAAAACAGTGTGCTTAGAATATGGAAAAAAATACGACACGACTTCGTTTCGTTTTATTGTGATTGGTTGAGAGACTACCACGTGACTGGCGTATTGGTCTCTAAATCAATCACAAACATCAAATTTAATAACATCGTCTTACGAGTTGCGTTCTTTTGCCACTATATGAGCCCAACTAGCATATTCTGTAGTTCCATTAAATGTATAAGGTTATTTTGACATTGCAAATTGAAGAAATTCCTACAAAGAATCTACTTAGTGAATTGGAAAAGAGTTGTGAGAGTCATTTCTTAACCAATACTTTCCGTTTGGATACTGGTAGGTTTTGTAGGTTACCATTGATTACCACCCCAGACTGCCTTGGGGATTCCTATAGTTCAGCAAGGAAAAGATTCCTTCATATAGAGAAAAGATTCAAACGAAATCCATCTTTAAAGTCAGATTATGCCAAATTCATAAATTAATATGCAGAATTAGGTCATTTATCAGAATGACAACTGTCAAAGCCAAATGACTCATACCTTCTGTGTCATATCTTTCTTCAATGAAACCACATACTCGTCTTTGCCTCTGTTAACATTATACCAAAAATCAATCATGAATAACGAATATATTCACCAAAAATCTACATTTTACTTTCCTGTTCTTTTTTATCATTTCTTAGTTTAGTGCAAATACGGCGTGTGCGTAAGTGTATTTCTGACTGAAAGTGTAATGATGACGCTGCGACGAATCCTGTGAGAAGCAATAGTCGCATTACCATACTATACCATACCAGCGCTGTATTAAATACTGCCCACTGCTGAGAATGGGCCTTCTCTACAACTGAGAGGTTTTAGGCCTTAGTCCACCACGCTGGCCTAGTGCGGGTTGTTAGACTTCACATACCTTCGAAATTCTTAGGGAGAATTCTCAGGTATGCAGGTTTCCTCACGATGTTTTCCTTCACCGTTAAAGCGGACGATAATTGATAAACAATACACACATAACTTTGAAAAGTCAGAGGTGTGTGCCTTGGGTTTCGAACCTCCGGACATTGTCTCGACAGACCGTTCCATTCCCAACTAGGCTATCGTCCACTTATTGATATTTAATCGTTCGAAACTTACACTTTTTCATTTTACATCTAAAGTAAAAGTAACTTAATGAAAAGTGTAATTTTCAACGAGATAAATATGTGGTTTCATTTATTAAAGCAATGAACCTGTATAAAAATAGCTACAAAATGTATGCCTACTTCTAGTTAGTTCACAATACACCAAACGTTTGTCTAGCTACAAAAAAACTACAGACTGTGGGACAAGGGGTTGCAATTTGCCCTACTAGATACCAACCCTCGTCCCTTTACGAAAGCCCAAAGGTAACGTAATCTCACTAAAGCTAAACCGTGGAGCGACAAGATGTGGGCAGACCTTTATCTCATACTTTTTTTCCGTTTCTATTTTAATAAGTACCTATGCTTACTCTTTATAGTTTTTACTACGTTTCGCTAGGGTCTTCTTCTTTTAAATTATGGCTTCCACAGATTATCTACCGGTGATTTTACTGGTGGTAGGTCTCTCATATGTAAGAGTCCGTCTGGGTGGGTACCACCGTAATGTTTATTTCTACCGCCAAGCAGCAGTATGCATGCACTGTTGTGTTTCGGTTTGAAGGACATTGTAGCCAGTGTAACTAATGTACATAATGAGACTAAAAATCTTATGTCTCAGGACGACGAGCGCAGTAGAATGCCACACAGTACTTTGTAACTCAAGGTGCTGGATGGTGTTGCTACTGTTTATGGGTGGTTGTATTGTTTACCATCACGCGAACAGCATGCTCATCTCGCCATTCAATGCCATAAAAAAATATTTTCCAATGTCAAGTCATAATAGCAGATACAAAACAATAAATACACACACACACTCACGCCTTTCATCGAAGGGATAGGCAGAGAAGCAACTAATGCAATCAATTTTCGCCGTGCGTATTCCATCCCAAGATGTGATAAGGGGCGAGCTTATCGCCATATCGGGCACAAAATCAGACTCCGGGATAGAAAAATCCAATATCACTTTGCCCGACCCGGGGAGCGAACCCTAGATTGCAGTACCGTACCTTAATACAACTACTGAGGCAGGCAGTCTCAATAAATATAAAGAAATAAAAAGTTGGCGCCATGACAAAAAACTTACATGCGATTTCTTCCTTAAGATGAAAGTCTCAAAAAATATATGAGAATGACATATACGATGGATAAGTCTATCGTTAGGGTATATTATTCTCATACATTTTTTTCTTTCCTGTTGGCGTTAACGATTTTAGAAAGACGTATTTTCTACGACTCCTTGTATACAAGTCCAACTGTTTAATTAATATTAACTGTAATTAGTGTGTGATAGTCTAATTGGGAAGGGAATGCACTACAGAACCTATAGACCGCTAGTCAAAAGTCAGACACAGCTGACTTTTCGAAGATTATTGTTAATCGTTCGCTTTAACAGTGAAGGAAAACATCAAGAGGAAACCTACCTATGAATTCTCTTAGACTATTAAACCAATGGAAACATACATACACTCACGCCTGATATCCCCGAGGGGGTAGGCAGAGGCGCAACTAGTGCACCCACTTTTCGCCGTTATTTCGTCCCATGATGTGATAGGGGGCGAGTCTATCGCCATATCGGGCACAAATTCCAGACTCCGAGCTGATACTGAATAGAAAAACTCAATATCACTTTGCCCGACCCGGGAATCGAACCCGAGACCTCAGCATTGTAGTCGTACCTTAATACAACTACGCCACCGAAGCAGTCGATGGCTACGAAACAATGGAAACGATTTGGCAATAATGCGCAAACAACTTTTCTGCCAATCCTGACGGGGGGCGAGGTAGACACGGCTAGCACACATTTAACAAAAAAATCCACACGTGCATGGCTATATAAGGTCGCTTTTTACACAATAACACAACAAAAATCACCATTTCTGTGGAGCACCGGTTAACGTCATTATCTTAGAATGTAAAGACAGCGATCGCAAGTCACATAGGTTTTAATAAAAGTTTATGACCAGCTGCGCATGTATGACCAATGAAGGGTTCGCCTGGTCATCCCATCTCCTTTGCATTGCTAGATACTCAAAGAAGAATCCTACTAATATTATAAAGGCGAAAGTTTGTAAGAATGTATGGATGTTTGGATGTTTGGATGTTTGGATGTATGGATGTTTGTTCCTCTTTCACGCAAAAACTACTGAACAGATTTCGATGAAATTTGGTACACGAGTAGATCATGTTCTGGATTAACACATAGGTTACTTTTTATCCCGGGAAAACATAAAGCGGGACTTTTATCCCGGAAAAACTTTTTAACGCGGGCGGAGCCGCGGGCAAAAGCTAGTTCTTTATAAGAATTTCGATGGTACGTGAATTCTGCCTACCCGCACTAAGCTAGAAAGGTAGACTAAAGCATAAAATCTCTAGTAGAAGGGGCACGTATCCAGCAGCGGGTTAAAGTAAAATATTGGGCGAGAATTTTTATTATACGTACTAGAATTTCCCCTACTAAAACTTCAGACTTGCCTATAGTCTTCAATTAAAATTCTTCACAATATCACACAACACACAACTAAAACTAATCAAGCAACATGAAGTTTCATGCATTAAAGTCTAGAAACTTGGTATTTTACTCACAAGTTCCTAACCTAGGTAGACTGATAAAGGAATTAGGAAACTCATTCCCTAAGGCGATTTTTAATCATCGACTAGAGTTATTAATTCGATTTATCGATTATTGTTATTAATTCGGCCCACAGTAAATTCATCAATCTGTCAAGTATCATTATAATTAATCTCCTTCCATGCTGCCCACCTCTGTTCTATATTTAAAAATGTTTATCCTAAAAAGTTTATGTAAAAAATAGGAAGTATTTCTAATAATTATAGCCATCGAAGTCTTAGTAAGATACAATTAGATAACATACAAATACTCCTCTGCTCTAAAGGGTTAACAATAAAATATACCAAAGTTAACCCTACACTAGCACAAACATCAATGACGATTCATGATCAATACTACCATTTTATTAACCCTCTTCGGTACAATAAATCCTTCGTGCACTACCGCATTGCGGAAGCAGCTTGTCTTTGCCACAATTTGTAAGAATTTAAATGGTATTTGGACGTGCAATTATTTTTGTCGCTGCGCCACTGAATCTAGAGATTGCATTTTGTTGAATGTTTTAAATTTTAAGTGGAAATTGTTTAAATTGTGTGTTAGATTTTAAGAGGCCGTATCTAAAATATCGAGTATTTCATGCAACTTTTCATAGTGATTTTATAAAAAGAATTGCGTTTATCCTGTAGCCGACTTTTATGCCAATCAAGAGTAATTTTAGTTTGTTAGTTTCAAGCACGATTTTGATTGAAAGCGACAAGTTTGAGTTTCTGTACAAAAAAAAATCTGAAACAGACGTTGGAACTTGGTGGATAGATCGAAATTAAAGAAAGATATGAAAAATCTGGCTCGTTTATTCCATTCGTGTTGAAATAGTCTTTCCGATGATGTATTATAAATTAATCAGATCAGTTTATTTAAAAAAAATCGCGATGAAAAGTTGACTGAAATAGTCGAAATTTTAGATACGGCCTCAGTTGGGATGGGTATAGGTATAACTAATAAATTCAATGCTAATAATAAGAATAGGATTTCGTTTATATGTAAGAACTAGCTTTTGCCCGCGGCTCCGCCCGCATGAATGAGATTTTCCGATATAAAAGTCCCGCTTTATATTTTTCCGGGATAAAAAGTAGCCTATGTGTTAATCCAAGACATAATCTACCCGTCTGCCAAATTTCATCGAAATCTGTTCAGTAGTTTTTGCGTGAAAGAGCAACAAACATTCATACATCCATACATTCTTACAAACTTTTGTCGTTTATAATATTAGTATGTAAGAATTATAGCTAATAAACTAATTATAAATAAGCTTTATTACTCCTGCAGAGAACACTTCAATCCATTTCATTGAAATGTTCTTTTTCAAAATGTATTTTTTTTTCATTCCTAACATCTCTAGAGCATCAAAATATTCTCAATATTCTCTTGCTATTTTAATATTCTTCCACGTCACCGTGCCCTACAGGGATCACGTTTCATCATCATCATCAGCCAATGAGGTTCACTGCTGAATAGTCCTCCTCCAAAGATTCCCAGACAGATCTAAAACGTTTATGTACCTATTAATAATGTAAATCCTATTCTACAATTGCAATAAATTGAATTTTATTTCGGTATACGTCGGAGCCAATGGTTTCCTGATAAGTCATCTCCTTCACCCATAAATATTTACAATGTCGAGGAGATTTACAGAGACGTTGAGGTCATTAAAGAAGATTGGGATTTAGGGTGCTTTCAAATTAGCATCGTGGCTGCAGAGCATCGCTGCGGCCGTGGGGAAAGATGATTCCATATAAGACACGCATGACGACCGCGCGGCACTTGGCATCAAATTGAATCTTAACGTCATTTATAAATTACACTGTAATTCCCATGGATTTACAAACGCGCTCTAAGAAGTTATAGGATATATTTGAGTATTTTGGAAAACAATTTAATTCATCAGCAAGTTATATACAAACATCATGAGCGCAATATCAAAATATCACACATTCATTACAACATGAATAGAACTTTCTCGAACAAACATTCCTTATCAGTTCCGGCCGCTTCTTAGGCCCAATGATAGTAAACCGCATCGCGTTACAATCTTGATTAATTCTAATCCATGTCCTGGGATTTACTACGATTACTAACCTTGACTGCCTGTATATTGCGGTACGATGACAATGCTGATGTGATTGTTTCGATCCCCGGGTCGGGCAAAGTGATATTGGATTTTTCTATTCAGTATCAGCCCGGAGTCTGTAATTTGTGTCCGATATGGCGATAGGCTCGCCCCTATCACATCATGGGACGAAATACGCACGGCGAAAAGTGAGTGCACTAGTTGCGCCTCTGCCTACCCCTTCGGGGATAAAAGGCGTGAGTGTGTGTGTACTACTCTTGAGTAACAAGATTCCTTTAAGCCTGTTGTATTGTATCAATGTTGTTGTAGAATGTTTAAATAAATAGGTATTGCTTTGTAAGGCATTAATGTTTTGCAGCTAATCTTGGGTTTTACTTTAGTAACGTTTGTGTAGTGCCAATTCTTATAGATTTTACTTCAGCAGTAACTTTTACTTTCATAGTTTATAAGGAATTTGCTGTCCATTTTTCCCACTACCACACTGCGCCGCGTTGATGGTATAAAATGTAGCGATGGTTGGCGAACATTGTTTCTGAAAATAAATAGGTTCTGATATCTGATGGCATTAATTAAATGGCAACTTTAGGTACTGTATATAAAAAATATTGAAAACGAGCCCGCAATAATTAAATAGTTGTTACGAAAGAGTTGGCTACCGACCGCAAAGTATTAGTTTTAAAATACAAATAATTATTGGACGGAGTTATTAAGAGCGAGTTTCGAATTGCGAACTTTTTAAAATTATTATTCATTGCTTTTATTATTTATTGAGTTTTTAACAGGTCAGACATTGCCCAGGGCGCACATCTGGCGTTTCTTTTTGCGATATACTTTTATGGTAAAAATTGGATGATATTTTTATATGTCTTCAACTAGCAATATTACTTATTACAAGGTTACATATTCTGACGTTTATCACGACGGTCTGGTAAGCTTTATTTATTTATGCACTTTATTTACAATCAATGTACATAGGCGGACTTAATGCCGTAGGCATTCTCTACCAGTCAACCTTAGGGTGGTGTCAGGGACGGTCCCGTGCAGCTATCTTACTGCAACAAGATACCCCGGGGCCGTCTCGTATGCGCCGAAGAAGGCCACCGCGAGTTTTGGTTGGTATGCCGGTGTAGGGTGTACATTCTGTTAGGGACTCGGTCCAATGCTCGCTCGGATGATGCCATACTCCCGAGTGTCGACATTGGGCTGTAAGACTGTGTGAAACCAACATAACCGATCCACTCACCCCCCAGTGGTGGTAGCGATAACGCATTTTTCCCCGCAAAAAAAAAAAAAAAAAAAGTGGTGCAGAGATAAATAAGGTAATAGCTTTAGAGGAGGCCCATGCCCAGCACTGGATTTCCTAAGGCTGATGATGATGATGATGATGATGATATTCTTACTTATTTTAATAATAACGATGTGCGTCGTACCAACGTCGTAATGAGATATTTTGATAAACTTTGCATTCAAATAGTTTAATATTATATTGTTGACAGTGCATGTTGCGACAATCAAATATTTCTTTATAAGTTCATTGTATAAATTACAATAGAGACAGTCGAAAAATGAGTATCGAATATAGAAGTTTAACTTCAATCTCCAAATATTCTTTCGTACTACTAAATTTAGTACGAATAGCTCATAATAAAAGAATCCGTGAATCAAATTAAACTGCATAATCCAACAAAGCTTTATTTAAAATATTTAAACGCGACTTGTAACTCCGGATTGTAACTCGTCGCATAGAACAATGTAAAACCAGAAGCAAAGACGTCGTGAACAAACGTAAGTACAGCAAGAAAGCGTTAATCCTAAACTATTCTCTTGATCCTCTTTAAGAGATTATTCAGAAATGTCACACTCCGTTGAGTAATCCGGTTATGTTAATCTGTAGTCAGACTGCTTTAATTACTAATGCATTTGGTTATTGGATGATTTGAATGGTTACATTTTATACAAGTGAATGAATAGACGAGATGGCAGTTCGTCTGGTTGCGATTTCCCATCAATAATACTATCAAAGCACTTGGTAATAAAGTGCAATGTACTGCGTGGCACTGCTTGGGTACAATCTACTACATATTCATATACATATACACTCACGCTTGTTATCCCCGAAGGGATAGGCAGAGGCGCAACTAGTGCACCCACTTTTCGCCATTATGCCGTCCCATAATGTGATAGGGGGCGAGCCTATCGCCATATCGGGCACAAATTCCAGACTCCGAGCTGATACTGAATAGAAAACTCAATATCACTTTGCCCGATCTGGGGATCGAACCCGAGACCTCAGCTTTGCAGTCGTACTGTAATACAATTACTCCACCGAGGCAGTCTACTACGTAAGACCATAATGCGCATATCATCTGAGAATTAAGATGTTACATCCTATTATACTCTAAGGATATGTCCAAATTTTACAATTCTAATCAAGTTAATTTTGTATGTATTTGGATAGTACTCCCAAAAACCATGCCTTTGCAATAAATCGTATAAAGTCCTCCGATTTTGAGGTTTATGTAATTTTATTTTGCTTAACCACTACACTTAAAGTGAACTATTTAAAAAAAGTTATAACTGGAGGGGTCTAAAATTATTTTTTTAATGGATCCATGATGCATATATTTGTCTCTTTAACGCCCGAATACTCAAACGCTACTTAAATATTTGAGATGGCCTTACGGATTTAAGCATTCGTTATTGGTGAAATTGGTATACTGAAACGTCACTTATCTCTTAACCTTAAATTTAAGGCGACTCAGTTTAAGGTCCGCTTATTGATTCAAACGGTATTCACAAACACTGCTTAAAGTTTGACAGCTATGTAAGGCCTCCAAATATGGCTGTTAATCGAGATCAATTTGAGAGTGCTTCAGACTAGTCTCAAATATTTACGTTCAAATCTTTAATAATTTTATTGCGTAATAACTACTTATTATATTCTCTTTGGATTTAATAAATCGTTTTTTTCTTCATTATCATCATTGTCTGAAGAGGAGTGTGGTGTCAAAGGAAGAAATCGAGGGAAATTAAACGCTTTAGAAGAATACAATAATGATAATTTAATGTTAATGTTTGACAAATAAATATATCATATCTTAACTTATCGTAAAAGAAGATTCCAACTCAGCAAGGAAACAGTTCTTCATTTATGTTCTTTAAAATCGGGATTATATCCAGCCTAACACTAAAAGAAACCAAACAATCCAACCGATAGCCCAAGGTCATCGGGGTTATTTTTCACGGGAAACAACCAACGGTAGTACATCGTATTGTGCGTAGTATGGCAATTGAGTTAGCATATTTTGTAAATGTTTGTAAATATGCCTACTTCTGATGATAAAACTGTAATAAAAATTATAAACATTATTCTTGTTGACTTGTTTTTTTTTTTTCTAAAGCGGCTAATGTCAACCCTGACATACTGCCAAGTGGCAATATAATGCCAATATAAGCTCATCACATGTTAATACATATAATTAATAAACTATTTCTAATAATGAATATGCCATGCCTACATATTAAAAACCTAGGATGGTTTTTAAACGTAGGTACTTACCATTTTCACGATGTAGCATTTGCACATAGTACATAAAATACACACGAAAATTAAATATAATAGACATATTATAACATTGTAAATCATTTTCAAACTGCGCATTGTGTTATTCGATTTATTTATATTTAACATCTTAAAAATTATACTGCGTGAAACGACACATAAATATCAAATTTATTAAAATTGTAATCGAAAACAAACTTTTTATAATCTGTAGCAAAATTACTGCTCCTCAGTTGAGTTTTCCATCAAATCTTTTAAAGTGCGTTTGAGAATGCCATTTAAAATAAAAAGCCGGTTAAAATTATGTAGGCCTCAGATAACTTGGTTGGTTGAGTAGCGTTTGAGTATTCGGGCGTTACACCCATAAAGTTTGAGCTCGGTTTGATTTTGAGGCCCAGCATTCAAATCAAAAGCAGACATCTAATTAACTGATATTGGGTCTCTCGTATAAGAGGGGCAGTCTATCTATTTCTATACTACAGTCTTTGTTTATTTTTTTTATTGCAGCGAATGACGAGACGAGCATGCCGTTCACCTGATGGTAAGCGATACGACCACCTATAAACAGTAGAAATACCACCCAGTACCTTGAGTTACAAAGTACTGTGTGGCATTCCACTGCGCTCGTCATCCTGAGACATAAGATGTTAAGTCTCACTATGTCCTGTAGTTACACTGGCTACAATGCCCTTCAAACCGAAACACAACAGTGCATGCACACTGCTGCTTGGCGGTAGAAATAGACATTGCGGTGGTACCCACCCAGATGGACTCTTACATATGAGAGTCCTACCACCAGTATGCATGCCGTTTTGTTTTCCGGTTTGAAGGACATTGTAGCCAGCGTAATTACTAATTACTGGGAATTGAGCTTTAACATGTTATGTTTTAGAGTTTTGATCGTAGTACCACGCAATATTTTGTAATTTAAAGTTTTGTATGGTGTAGCTATTGTTTATGGGCGGTCGTATCGCTTACCATCAGGCAAGCGACATGCTCGTCTCGTAATTTGACTGAAAAAAAATTACGTATATCAAATCTGCTTTTCCAATATTGATGAGGAAATAGAAGTTCAGATGAAATCCTCTGCAAACATTTAAGCGTTCACAAATCCCTGCATTCGAATTACAGGATCAGTAAACGCGTAACAATTTATCACTATAATAACTTAGGAGATTACCATTTCAGAATAAGTTTTTACGCGTGAGCGAAGCGGGTCCCGACATGGAAATATTGCCGCGGGATAATAGACCTTCAGCGCACTAGCCCGTTTTTTGTCTAAGGTTCTCGCGGGTTCATATTTTATAGTGATTATTAAGATTGAGTAAATTATGTGGCCGGAATCTACTAGGGCTGTAAAATGGGTTTATTAACGTATTTTCGTGTGGATATATAATCTAAATAAACATCACCTACCACTAATTCAGGTATCTACGATATATTTGAATCAGAATGTAATAGTTTTTGCACACTTGGAAGCTAATACAGATAATGTTATTTGTTACTCAGTCGAATTATTGCTTATGAGAAAACTTTGCTACGTTATTTTTCTAACGCTTCTTCTTACTTGTAGTTGTAAGTTGTAAATAAGGTTCTACGGACACATATCTAGGCAAAGTTACAACCTGAAAATTAATGAATCCTGGCATAATGAAAGAACAAACAGACAAATCATGATTAATACCAACAGTAACAATTATTATGAATTAAAGTTGTTTATTACCACCTGATTCATTCGGATTAAACGTTGTTAATCACGCGAGACGTGTCCATAAATTTTACCGGGTTATTATCGATCCAACTGCCTGTTTTGTGAATTATATCCAAATGTATATATATATATGTATATTATATTTTATCTTCCTCGATGACTGCCTTGGTGGATTGTTGTATTACGGTAAGACCACAATGCTGTATCGGTTTCGATCGATAGGTTTACTGGTGGTAGGACCACGAAAGAGGCCGTCTGGGTGGGTAATGTCTATTTCTACCGCCAAGCAGCAGTGTGCACGCACTGTTGTGTTTAAGTTTGAAGGATATTGTAGTCAGTGTAACTACAGGACATAATGAGACTTAACATCTTATGTCGCAGCATGACGAGCTTAGTGAAATGCCACACAATACTTTGTAACTCAATGCTGATGAGCCGGCTTGCTCGTCTCGTCATACAATACCATAAAAAAGATCCCCGGGTCTGATAAGGTATTATTGGATTATGCTATTCTGTATCAGCCCGGAGTCTAGAATTTGTGTTCGATATGACGATGCTTGCTATCCCTATCACATCATGGGACGGAATATGCGCGTCGAAAAGTACGTGCACTTGTTGCACGTCTACTTACCCCTTCGAGGATAAAAGGCGAGAGCGTATATGTATGTATGTATCTTCATCATTAATCAGTCGTTTTATCATCGCCGTACGATGTCCACTGAATATAGTTCTTTCAAAGATTTCCTGATCGATCTATTGGTCCATCCAGCGGCTGCCTTCATCTTTTTTATCATAATTGTTGTAATTTGACAAAAGTAAAAAAAGTTGCTGTTGTCATTAAAAAGTCCCTGATGCCCATTGATGTATTAAAAAACCCTACATCAATGCTGTTGTCATAAAACAAAAATTATACACAGGCCTAGACCATCTCAGTATTTATTGTATACTCTACATAAAAAACCTCTTTAAATAATTGCCTCGTCACCAACAAAGTGAAAAACCCAACAATTGCCTATCTGCCGTAATGGTTATTAGTGATGCAGGCCACGTGGCGGCGCGCTGTCCGAACCCAGCCTTATAATTGCTTGTGGCTGCCTGGCATAATGCCAAACGTTCAGTAAAAACTGTCCGCAGCTTGGTACAGTTTCGCCAACTACCCACAAACGACTTTCTTATTTGGACTTTGAATTATTGTAGATATTATAGAATTAGCTTTATTTGTTAAATTTTGTACTTAGCTTAAAGGTCTCTAGGTTTGTTTCACTAATTGTTTAGGTAAAGGACAAGTCCTAAAATTCTAACTAAGACCATTAATTTATATATTTGGATAGAATTCATAAAAACTAGCCTCTTACAATAAATCGTTTAATTTTAAAGCCCTCCGATTTTAGATTTATGTAATTTTATTTTGCTTAAAAACGACACTTAATATGAACGTTTTTAAAAATTAGTTATAAATGGATGGGTCCAAAAACATTTTTTTTATGGATCCAAGATCGATGACGAGCGCATTGGAATGCCACACAGCACTTTGTAACTCAAGGTGCTATATGGTGTTGCTACTGTTTATAGGTGGTCGTATCGCTTACCATCAGGCGAACGGCATGCTCGTCTCGCCATTCGATGCAATAAAAAAAAACATATTTTGACCCTTTAATATCCCTAAAGCTTGAGCCTGGATTATGATACAAAAAGCAGACATCTTCTTTATCCATCACACCGTTATCATATCGTAGCAGACTGTTACCAGAAATGGTAATGATTTTATTTTTATTTAATTATTAGTAATGTTACAAAAATTCGTATTCGCGACGATTCGCCCGATCTTGATGTTCGTATTCGCGAAAATTATGCGAATATAATTTTCATCGGAAATTGGAAAAAATTGTAAAACTAAAGTCTTATGAATTTGTTTTCGAAGGCGGCAATAGACCAACAAAGTTGCGACAAGCCAATAAATACTATGGAGAAAGATAATCGCGAGTTTTTATTATTCTTAATAAGTCATGGATGCTCTTTGCGTTTTTCTTGTGTTTGTACGGAAAATTAGAATATGATTGAAGTTTAATTAATAAATAGTTATTTAAAAGTATTATATAATCAAGAATACTTTTTTGTGCATCGTGTAAAATATAAGTTTGTCGGCATATTCTCGTAGCGCGATAATACAAAAGCAAATATTCGTATAGGGAACGTGCACGAACTTTATGGGGAGAGCGAGAAAAAGAGCCACATGTGGATAAAAAAGGAACTTTTCAAAGCTATCATTATTTTTATTATGTCAGATCATAAGATATGGGTGTCTACTGAATGTTATTGACACCTACCGTGGCAGGAATAAGTGTTGTTTTAGATGGGAGCTAGTTATTTTGATGTTATTGAAGCAAAATTAAGAGGTTATGTTCCCTTAATTACAGATTTGTTTGTACTGGATATTACGTTCAAAACATCTTTATTTTTATAAATTACGTAATGAGACATTTCTAAATGCTTTTCGAACTCGCAGTTATGTATGTTTTATACAGCTTTTATTATTTTTGTCGATTGTCACATAACCATGGAATGTAAGTACTTAGATACTATTCTTAGGAACATTATAGAACTTCACACCATTTCATTTGTTTGTTTTTTATATTTTGGAGCATCCAGATACCCAGCAATATTACAAGGTAATTAAATGTTACTTTTCATCTTTTTAATATGAATATTCCACGTCAATGCCAAGTATCGATGGGTTGATAAAGAGTTAGATTGCGCTACCAGATGGCAGAGCTTACGACCCTATTCCCTATTCGCGAATACTGGAAATGAATATTCGTATTCGCGAATATAAGATCTTCCTACACTATTACTTAGAGCATATTTGACAATGAATATTTTTTATTTGTCCATCTTTTATTATAAATTACGAGTATGTAGCCAGACTAGCTTTTGGTTGCCGCTCCGCTCACTTGAAAAAGTTTTTCCGGGATAAAAGTTCGGCTTTATATTTTCCCGCGACAAAGGGTAAAACTTTTACAAACTTTGATTATAATATTTATTTATCAACGGCCTAAAAAATATGTTTCAAGCTTATAGCTTCTAAAAATGACGATACTTGCATACAACTTTTCATACCCCCCTATCATCCCATTTTTCGCATTAAAAAGTAGCCTATGTCCTTACTCAGGTTCTAGATTATTTGTGTACCAAATTTTATTTAAATCTGTTCAGCAGTTTGGCCTGAAAGCGCGACAGACAGACAGAGTTGAAATGAAATGAAATGAAATGAATTTATTCGAACCCATAAAATGTTATACATTATTTAGATTCAGTCAATATTAACTCTACCACCAGTTCGGAAAGCAGTTCTCACTAGAGAAGAACGGGCGAGAAACTCTAGTGTTGCTCTTTTCAAAATCAGTTCAAGGTATAAAATACAATTAATAATAAAAAAAAAAATATTACGTGATATAGATATATTTGTTATTTTTGTTTAGAGCAGTTCATTTATATACTCGCAAAAAACGTAATACATTTTAAAATCTTATACGATTGCATAACCCTCTCAGGAATCATGTAATAATTTGGTCTGAAATTCATCAAGATGTCGTATTGATCTAAGTTCAATATATACCCCTAATACTTAGATGTAGTAAGCGAAAAGGGCAGACCAGTCCACACAAGCAGCACCCGTTCACGAGTATGACGCATGTGCCAGCCATCGGCCTCCTCAACCATGTTGCAGGGAAGAGATCGACCCGGCACACGACGCCGCCGCAGGCACAGACAGTTAAGGAGTGTCATGCCGAAGCCGCTTACAAATTAAAACAAAAGAAACTTTGTTGAAACGAAAGACACGATTCCAAAGAAAATCACACAAAAAATATTTAATCCCAGGCCTTTTTATCCTCTATGTATTCTGAAATCTTGTAATAAGCTTTATTACATAACTTTCGCTTAATAACTGTTTGGAATTTACTAATGTTTAAACACTTAATTTCAGTGGGAACTTTATTATAAAAGTGTATACAGTAACCCTTAAAAGATTTGCTGATTTTTTGGAGCCTGGTTTTGTGATTAACAAGGTTATTTTTGCTTCTAGTATTTAAGCCATGGACATCGCAAACTTTCGGAAAGTTCTCTATATTCTTATGTACGTACATTAAATTAGCGAATATAAATTGTGATGCTACTGTCATTATATTTGTTTCTTTGAATTTTTCTCTTAGAGAACATCTAGAGCTTAGAGAGTAGATAGATCTTATAGCTCGCTTTTGAAGAACAAATATAGTATTAATGTCAGCAGCACCACCCCACAGCAAAATCCCATTACTCATCAAACTATGAAAGTAAGCAAAATAGACCAATCTAGCTGTTTCAATGTCAGTCAATTGGCGTATTCTGCTCACAGCAAAAACTGCGGCGCTCAGCTTTTTAGCTAGTACAGATATATGCGGACCCCACTGAAGTTTAGAGTCCAATGTGATACCCAAGAATTTGGTTGTATCCACAAGGCTCAACTCGTCACTAGTTACTTTCGCATTTATAATATTAGTAAGGATATGAAAGGCGTTAATGACGTAAAGCTCAGAGTGATGAGCGTAGTGTGGTGCCACCATGAAGTGCCACCTAAAGCAAGTTTCTGGTTTCGACAGGCCGGCATTATTGTGCCGACTGGGTTATCCCTCGTCAATGAACACTTTATTTGGACCTCCACTTACCATCATGGTAGTGGGGTCTCTTTGCCGTGGCCGTAACAAGCATCCGTATGGAGTTCGTTCTACTTAAGGGCTCGTATTAAGCGACTAACGTAATAATCCATCTGATATAGAAATACTGGCTAAAATAGAAACTAAATTTGAAAATGGAGCTAAAATCAAAATTAGTTAAGTAATTTTAATTTTGAGGCACATCAGAACAAAAAATCTGAATAAGTGTGGTATCGCGTATGAATAAATAGATTATAGAATTTAGTCGACCTGAAATAACACGTCCCGTAAAAATATTTTAAAGCTTAGGGACTGTTTCACAACTGAGTAAATGATATTCGTCATATAAGTCGACCAAAATAATACAAAATTCACTCCAATCTATGCTCCCAAATAACTAGTAATAAAACAAGAACTATCTACATAACCAGTTAAATAAAAATTACTTGAACTTGTGAAACATGCCTTTAATCTTTTTTCGCGTGGTTGAAAAAAGTGTAAAAATAATATGACTGAAAAGTCTGTCTAGTCAGAATGCGAGTCTGAATAAAAGCGTTTTCAAAAGATTTTTAATAATTTAGATTAGAATTACCTTTGAAGTTTGCAGTTTTCGCATTATTTTCACTCCCCGATGGATGCCCGGGGCAATCCACTTCATGCTCGCATAACTGACCCAGAATTTAGTGTTCTAATCGCCGAGTCAATTTAATTTCGTTTGAATACATTTTAGCTTGAATCGCTTATGAAAGTGAAGGAACACAAATGTGTGCGTAATACAAGTGCACTCGCTAAGTGCACTTGTATTACGCACACATTTGTGCACTATATCTCCGGTACTTGGCTTATCTCTGTTTGATTGGCCGCCGTGGTCGGAATCTGCTAGGAAAGGGATTATGATAAGCTTGAATCGTTTGATAAGTCATGTTATAAAGCGGATAGGAAAACTGGGTCATAAAAATCATCTGAGGGCCGTATTAACAAATCAATTTCACTTTTGAGATACATCTCAAGTAGACATTTACGACCTAATTCATAAACAGTTTATAAACCTAGTTTTGTTATATAACGTTTTGTCTTCTTTCTTCAAACGCAATTCAAAATTCGTTCGAAGAAGACAAAACATTCGATAACTAAACACACACACTCACGCCCAATATCCCCGAAAGGATAGGCAGAGGCGCAACTAGTGCACCCAATTTTCGCCGTTATTCCGTCCCATGATGTGATAAGGGGCGAGCCTATCGCCATATCGGGCACGAATTCCATACTCCGGGCTGATATTGAATAGAAAAACCCAACATCACTTTACCCGATACGAGGATCGAACCCAAGACCTCAGCATTGCAGTCGTACCGTAATACAACTACGACACCGAGGCAGTCGATAGCTAAAATAGATTTATAAATAAGACCTTTAATGTATTTAACTATTTAATGAACCAAGCTTAAGCTGTTATTGAGCTTGTTCTCACAGGGCCGCGCCGACCCAAGACAGCGCCTGTGTGCGAAATCTATGAAGCGCCTATAATTTTTGTCGTCCTGTTACCTGTTTCATAAGTTTTAATTTAGAAAATGAGCTTTTGTAAGACGTTTTAAGTAATATATGTAAAACTTGTACATACTGTCTTACCTACTCACCTATAAAGAATATAGTGGTAGTATAACAAATGTAAAATGTCATCCTTATTTCGGCGCCCCTATTGCCTTGACGCCTGTGTGCGCCGCAAACTTCGCACATATGGACGGCGCGGCCCTGTGTTCTCAACTGAATCGGCGAGGCGCGGCCCTGCACCTCTAGACAAATGGCAAACGCTTCTTATCTATTCTATTCTATTAAAAATTAACGTCTTAGCAATATCGTTAATCAGTTGGTAGCCAAATGTACTACGAGATGGCGAACGCTTGTTCTATTCGATCGCTACTAAAAACAATGAAATATTGTTTATGGTTCCGAATTTCATTCAGTTCAATCCGTTCTCAAACGTCATTTTGAGTGTGACATTGTGAAGTGTGGCGCGCAAACTAAAGTGATTTAAAGCAAGTTGAGACAGTCTGTCTTCTATTTTTAAAAATTGGTAAGTAAAATACTAAAATATTATACTAATTATAATTTGAGTTGCAGTATTAGAACAGGTTTTTACTTTTATTCATGTTTTTAAATCAAAAGTTGAACTTGTAATATAAATATCTACTTTTATATTATTGGATGATGGAGGATATTCTTTTTATTGTTTTAGTGATGGAATCGAGAGTGCGAGCTAGCCCAGAGCAATTTTCAATTCTTTTAGATTATATGGAAAGGTACCAATACTTATATTTATTTCAAAATCTCTTTCATTCTAATAAGAAACTACCATACAATAAACAATGACATCACCCAGTCACAAAGCCCTTATCAGTGTTTAACACTTTGGTATAGTTTTTTATTTATGTTACAGGCATGGAGACCTCTCGAGACCGCAGCAAGGTTCTCAAGGACGTATTAAAAGTGAGCGGATGTGGAATGAACTCACTAATACATTAAATTCTCTTGGTGGTGGTGTTAAAAAAACATCAGATAAATGGAAAAAAGTACGTACCTATTTACTTTATAATGGTGTGCTAGGCCTAGTGGACTCACAAGACTAAGGTCGCAGGTTTAAATCCAAGGCATGTACCTCGACTATTAGTACCATGTGCAAATTAAAATAATTATCATATTATGCTTAAAACGGTGAATGAAATACACAGGAAATGATTTTAAATAAGATTTATGGATGCAGTGTGAAGTCTGCCAACCTGCTGTAGGCTATTGTGGTGGACTAAAAGTGTAACACACCCTGCGGTGCGACAGTAGTGGGCTGATACTATAGTTTTACACATCAATTTTTACATTTTTATACTCTCTCTCACTAATTAATATAAAAAAAACATAAGTCATTAATTTAAGTCACTGTATTTATTAGGTTTGGGCTGACTGGAAAACCAAGTCAAAAAAAAAATATTTAACTTTACGGCAACATGCAAGACGCACTGGTGGTGGTCCAAGCAGCAGAATGGTTTTAACTGCTTTAGAAGAAAGGGTGGTGGCGATAATTGGAGTATCTGCTGTGGTGGGTCAAGCTGGCATTGAGGAGCATGGTTTCAATGTTAGTTCATACCTTAATTATTTATAGAGGTTACAGTATTAATTAGTTTTACTTACTTTGATTATATTATTGCTTAAAATGTTCTTCACAGAGAACACATTTTTAATTTTCAATTGTCAGATATTTAAATATTTGTGTAACACTAACAGTTTGGATAGGCAGTTTGAATATATGTTTATGTATATTAATTACCTACTATTAATTATTTTTAAATATCTGCCTGCAGATAACATCAAATGCGCCGGCCTCGGGTTCTAGAGAAGTTGAGGTTGCTATTGTACACAACAGCGCCTTAGAAGATGTCAACCAAAATGTGCATAATATCATGAATTGTAAGTAATGTGGTTGTTGAAAAAACGCAAAACACAAATTAGCAGCCAAAACGAGACACTGATTAACTAATAAAACAAACTTAAATTTGCAGTAGCCACACCAGGGACGTCAGGCATACATAGTCTACACCAGTATGACACTAATGTATCTGCACAAGCTACCACTTCAAGTATACCAATATTTCTACCATCACCGCCCCCACGAACACCTTCACCGCCCCCACTAACACCTCCGCCGCCCCCAAGGACACAAGCACCTCCACGTGCACCAATGCCCCCACGAACACCTCCACCGCGTAACAATCGGCAGCTAGCAGTAGACTCTCCGCGGTCGACAGCTACAACCCCACGTCGGGCCTTATTAAGGGCGCGAAGAAATAGAGGGTTGACTCCCTTTGAGCGAGCGTCGCAGGAATTCGCAGCTATCGAAATGCGCCGCCTTGAACATGAAGAGGCGCGAGACATACGCCTACATGAACGGGAGATGGAGAGACTACGGTTGGAGGCGGAGAGGACAGAGGTAGCCAAACAACACAACCAGTTATTACATCAATTATGCGTTCTTGGTCAACATGTAATTGATGTAATAACACAGCAACGACAATTGGGAAGTTTGCCTTCTACAGACCCTATTTAGTATAATAAAAAAAGAACCGACTTCTTTAATTATTTTTTACTTTTCAGTGTTTTTTTGAAGTCGGTTCTGTTTTTTAAAGTTTGCGTTGTTGTGAATATAGTTTATCTAACACTAATTCTAATGGTTTGATTAATAATTTCAATATCTGCATCGAAACCTTTTCATGATCGGATCAGTATTTCCTGAGATTATCCCCTACAAACAAACAAATTTTACCTGTTTATAATATTAGTGTTATTTTGTATAAGATAAATTTATATTGTTTATCCCATTTTATTGATAATTTTACATTCTAAAATACATTGCTATACTAATATTATAAACAGGTATAGTTTGTTTGTTTGTAGGGGCTAATCTCCGGAAATACTGATCCATCATGAAAAGGTTTCGATTCAGATATTTAAATTATTAATGAAACCATCAGAATTAGTGTTAGATATACTATGTTCACAACAACGCAAACTTTAAAAATAGAACAGACTTCAAAAAAGCACTGAAAAGTAAAAAATAAATTAAAAAGTCGGTTCTTTTTTTAATATATTAAATAGGATCTTTATTGTACTTACACCAAAGGGATAGCAAAAATATGGATCATATTCAGTATTCTCAATATTTTATTGTGTTATTTCATAATTTAGGTATACAAGTGTTATCTAATATTATAAAATTATTTATTTAGCAGAGAGGAAGCGCTTCTTACAATAATATAATTTGTGTACACATAAAGGACTACTATTTGCTTATTTTAAACTTTAATTAATATTTATTATGACATAGAATTTTATATGTAACTATTGTTAACAATTTAAAAATAAAAGTAGGTAAACTTTTAACATATTGTACTTTTTTTTTTAAATTTCATATAGGACATATTTGGTAAAAAATAGTATTAGTTATAGACTAGTATTTTTATTATAATTAAAATATTTTTACATATTAATTAATAAGTATATGAAGAAGGTGTATGGTATGGCAATGAAAGAAAGCAACAAATATTTATAAATTTAATACCATATTCTAAGAAACAATACTTAGGATGTCAGAACATAATCTACAAACTACTTAACTAAAAATTGTACTTATGTATCAGAGGGCACTAGTTATGTCTATAAAAATAAATTTAGTTTATACAAACAGGGTCCGTAATGCTACGTAATTTAAGTTACTACCTAAGAAAGAAATGTGAAATTCAAAATAAATATCTATAAATTTTAAATTCTATTAATTAAACAATCCCGTAGAGTCCTCCCTTGCATCAGCTCTTCTTGGCTACTGGGATTAGCAAGCCTAGCTTGCTGTGCTCCATCATCACCAACATCATGTTCAGTTATGTCTATTGGTGGTGGAAGAGGAAGACCAGCTTTTAAAGCAATATTGTGTAAGACACAACATGCAGACACAATCTTACTGGCAACATGAGGATGGTAATGAAGGGTTCGATGTTTGAGCAAACACCTCCAACGAGCTTTGAGCAATCCAAAACAACGTTCAATACAGTTCCGTGCTTGAATGTGACGGGTTGTGTAAACTTCTTCTCGCGAACCAGGTGCAGCATTTAATACTGGTGTCATTAGCCAGCCTCGTTGAGGGTATCCAGAGTCACCTAAAAATGTTATAAATTATTTAGAAGTCCTTGCTTACAAATAATAAATATTGGAGAAATATACAAATCATTTACCTAATAACCATGTTTGTTCACCATGTTGGTGAAGTTCACGCATGAATCTTTCCACTTGACTGGCTGCCCATATAAAAGAGTCATGTGTTGCCCCTCCATATTTTGAATTTACATTCAAAATTTTTAAATTGTGGTCACAAATCTGCAGACATATTAGGGTATTAGTTAATTTTTATTTTTAATTAAAAATAATTCTAAAGCTTTAAAACTTACCATCTGAACATTTAGAGAATGGTATCCTTTCCTATTAAAAAACAAATGTTCATCATTGTCCGGTTTGACAATGGCTATATGGGTGCAGTCAATACAACCAATAACACCGGGCAGATTGAATTTTCTTTGGAACCTAGAAACAATAGGCAGAAAATATTAAAACTAGGTATGTTATGAAAGTATATGTGTTATATCATTCATCTTGAATGTTACTGACTCTTGTCTAATCCTTGACCTCTCTTGTTGAGATTGAGGAAATTCAATATTTCGTAACATATAGGGACTATTCAGTGCCTCTACGACTTGCCTGATACAGCGACTTGCTGTTCGCTGTGGCAAACATTGACTAACACCCACAATCCTTTGGTATGACCCAGTAGCTAAAAAGCTTAGCGTACACAGCACCTAAAAATGATAACATTACATAGTTTTTAGAACCATACAATCAAAACCATAACAATGCATGTTATAACTTAAAACTTTTAAGATATTAGAATATAAATTTACCTTTACTTCCAGAGGAATCTCTTTGGTTTCTCGCAAGGAAGTATGAGCACGTAGGTCACGACAAAGCTTAACAAAAGTAACTTTATTAAGTCGAAATCTTTCGATGAATAAAACGTCCGGCATTTCATAAACTCTTTCTAAATTACGTCTAGAAACATTTCTTTGATGCTTCCTGAACCACACTGCTTCGTTATGGGCAGCCCATAATAATCTAAGTTTATGCATTATACAAAATATTATATTTTCTTTAAAACAAACAATCACTTGCACTTCCACAATCCACAGCTGTGATCAAATATCCGCCATTTTGTGGCGATAACTTCAAGTGTTTGGCGTTCGTCTATTGTCGAACGCTTTTAGTAGAATTCGATTGTCAAACCGGCCACTTGGCTACGGTTAACGATAAAATGAATGAACTATTCCGACGTTTCGTAAAATCGTATAGATAACTAAACGGTATTGTGACATTTGGCTACCAAATAAAAATTCTATTCGTCGGATCAAATTACATATCGTATGCTTATGTCAATCCCATACATTGATAATTCTATTCTATTCCATTTCAATAGCGTTTATGCCATTTGTCTAGGGGAGCTTAACTGAATCGGCGACGTAATATAAACAAAAATCAGATGTCAAAATCAGTCACATATTGTCATTTAAGTTGTAGCTTGAGCTGCTGTTAATGTGGGTTTATTAAATAACGACTATCTTAAGATGCCGACCTTAATTTGAGAACGTCTCAGCTAATATCGGCCTTCAAAGCTAAATGATGCATCTATTAATGCGGCCCTGAGAGATTTGAATGTTTGTGAAGGAGTTGGGATGCAAGGGCGGATCCAGAGGGATCATTGAGATCATTGCCTGGGTTATTATATCTTTTGTATTTTTTTTGGAGTCTGTCCTGACTAGACCTTGACTATATGACCCTTGTGTATGTTGTCTTGAAAGCTGGGTCTGCCCTTGTTTGGATGTGTTGGAAGTATCGGTATTTCGCATTGGTATTGCGAATGTTTACGGGCGTTTATCTTACTACTATTATTATAAAAGTTTGAATATGTGTTACTTAATCACGCCAAAACAGCTCAACGGATCTAGATGAAGTTTGGCGCAGATATAGATTATAGTCTAGAATAGTACATAGGCTACTTTTATCCCGGGAAAAAATATATCGGGTCTCTTCTCCCGGAAAATCATTTCCACGCGGGCTAAGCAGCGAGCAAAAGGTAGTATTAAATATGCTTATAGAAAAGTAAACGCCAAAACTACTGGACGATTTTAGATGAAATTAGAACACGGATAGATTATAAACTAGATTAACCCATAGGCCATTTCATCCCGGAAAAATCATTGTGCTTAGAGTATCTCCAATAAATGCAACTTGTAAGTCGATGTTTAATTTGTATGTTTGTGATTGACCGAGAGACCAATACGTCAGTCACGTGTAAGTCTCTCAACCAATCCAAATAAAATGAACTAATAAATAAGAATCCCTCTGTAGACTTATTTCATAGCAATAATATCACCGCATAAAAGAATCTGACCCGTAATGTCCTTAATGATTTAAGTTAAGACAAATTTATCATCAATTTAACTTTGTCATGCACCTCTTTAATTTTAACTTTTGCTTGTATTTTGTTTGTATTACAAAATACAAGCAAAGGTTTGGATTCACAAACTTATTTTTAACATAACTTTTTAATTTAAATAATGGTATAACCCATTGACATTGCTATTATCAGATATGTTTAGTTAATTTTACCTCTGTTATCTCGTTAACACTTAATATTAATTCCGGAACACAAATTTTTGGGTTATAATTATGTTAAAAAACTTCAAACATTTCTATATATTATATGTGTCCGATTGTAACCTGTTTTGTGTGTAATAAATAAATAAAATAAAATAAAACGAAACGAAGTCGTGTCGTGTTTTTTTTTTGCTGCGTTCGTAGCAAACTGCCTTATCAAGAGAAACATTCGCCGCTAGGCAAAACAACGTATTAAAAATAAATAAATCAATATAATATGCTGCTTTTGTTTCTATGGGATAGTGTAGTTTGTTACAGCAGAAACGGATTAGGTTAGATTAGGTTAGGATTTAACGCACGGCCTTCGTCTCGGCAGTCCGTTCCATTCCCGACTAGGGTATCCTACATACCTAAGAATTCCTCATAAGAATTTAGAGGTTACGTGAAGTCTCCAACTCGTACTAGACCAGCCTGGTAGACTAAGGTCGAAATCCTCTCAGTAGTAGAAGAGGCCTGTGCTCAGCAGTGGTAATTATACAGGGCTCTGGTATATTATGTTTTTATAATTACAGTTTCGTTTTTTTACTAAATACGCATTGATTATTAACTGTATTTTATACCTTGAACTGATTTTGAAAAGAGCAACACTAGAGCTTCCCGGTGCCCATAACAGAAGTTAATCCTTACCATGGGCACGGGGGGTTACTAATTACTTTGTCCTGTACACAGTTATGCCAATGTGGTCTTTATAGTTTTTTTTTTTTTATACGGCCATCTTCGGCGCATTAGGGACGGCTGCGGGCTTCCTCCGACTCACGTCTAAGTTGTCGTCCGCAACCGCCCCTGCGCGTACCGCTGTTGCGGTCCTTTTCCTGTTGCGGGGGCTCAGAAGCCCCCGAAACACCATACCGTTTCCACCTTTTGGTGTCCGAGGCAGCGTGAGACACGCTGCTGTCCATCACGGGGGTCACAGAAGTTGGCTAGACTAACGGGTGACCCCCGGAGGCCCTATTAGTCGCCTTTTACGACAGGCAGGGGATACCGTGGTGGAATTCTCCAAACGCCCCCAATCCACAGGGCGGGGCGGTCTTTATAGTGCATAAATTAACCTGTATTCTGTTTTTGTGAAAATAAATTTATTCTTATTATTCTTTATTCTTATTCTTGCCCGTTCTTCTCTAGTGAGAACTGCTTTCCGAACTGGTGGTAGATTTAATATTGACTGAATCTAAATAATGTATAACATTTTATGGGTTCGAATAAATTTATTTCATTATTTTATTTCCTTTCATTTCATTACTTTTTATAAAAGAAAACCTTTGTAATACTAGTTAAGATTGGTAACCTATAGAAAATTATAATAGTTTTTAAAAAGCTTGTGAATCCAAAAGCGTAATGTATTCGACCGTAATAAGTATTAATAATTGTGTACATTGCACGTGTATCCATAAACCAATAAACCCTCGCAATTAAGCATAATTACATTCTGCCGATAATTATGGATAATGTATTTTAGGTTGAATAACCGTTATCAAATAACGGTTATTTATCTAATAAACGACTATTTATCTAATAGCCGTTTACGTTGTTAATAAACGATTTATTGAATAGGTTTTCCTCTAAATGTATTTTCATTTATCGTTTGTAGTTTTATTCACGATTGAAAGTTTGGCAAGAATGTCGATTTTTTACTGGTGGGAGGTCTCTCATATGCCGTCTGGATGCGTACCACCGCAATGTCTATTTCTACCGCCAAGCAGCAGTGTGCATACACTGTTGTGTTTCGGTTTGAAGGACATTGTAGCCAGTGTAACTACTGGACATAATAAGACAAGGAAGATTAACGCCTTATGGCTCGAAATGACGAGCGCAGTGGAATGCCTCACAGTACTTTGTAAATCAAGGTCCTGTATGGTGTTGCTCCTGTTTATGGGTGGTCGTATCGCTTACCATCAGGCGAACGGCATGCTCGTCTCGCCATTCGATGCAATCAAAAAAGGAACGATTTTTTCTGTAAAAATGTACATTTATTTGGATTATTAGTCAAGTAAACACTGTTTATCAGTTATTTATATAATTATAGTCGTTTGGATTATTAAATAACGATTCATAAGTTTTTGATTCATAGGAATTTGTGCCCGATAGGGCGATAGGCTCACCCCCTATCACATCATGGGACGGAATACGCACGGCGAAAAGTGGGTGCACTAGTTGCGCCTCTGCCAACCCCATAGGGGATAAAAGGCGTGAGTATGCGGTTTCCATCTAAAACTATTTTAATTAATCAGTAAAACTAGATTCCTAGTTATTATCGAATGATATGTTTAACAAGAATTTCGAGATTTTTTCTACAAAAGATAACATTTAACTGGTTTTTATTTCAAAAATAAGCGTCGCAATGGGTAATGTTAATACGGGAAACTTGAAATTGTACTAGTTGAGAACTTTTATTGTTTCCGTGTTTTCTATTCAAGAAGAGAACATTGTAGTCGTTAGAGTTTAAATGACTTACAAAAGCGGTAAGATATTTTTCTTGGGATGTAAGAGTTTACCAAGATTTAATAGATTGTAAACTAAGAATATCTTCATAAACATTTCCATTAAAGGCCTTATTTAGAAAAACGCGGGGCGTCGCGCGTGGCGTTGGGCGGCGCGTAAAAAAAAAGTACAAAAGTCTGCAAAGGCATATAAATAGGGCCTACGCATACGCATACTCGCCAGTGTAACTACAGGACATAATAAGACTTCATATAACAAACTGGCGGAGGCCTTTACCCGAGAAGGGGTCCCGATCACTGAAAATTGTGTATCTAGCATAAAAAAAAGTAATTGAATATTGGAAATAAAACAGGCTTATTATTATTATTATTATAACATCTTACGTCTCAGGATGACGAGCGCAGTGGAATGCCACACAGTACTTTGTAACTCAAGGTGCTGGATGGTGTTTCTACTGTTTATGGGTGGTCGTATCGCTTACCATCAGGCGAACGGCATGCTCGTCTCAGCATTCGATGCTATAAAAAAATAAAAAATAAATACTCACGCCTTTTATCCCTGAAGGGGTAGGCAGAGGCGCTTCCGTCCCATGATGTAATAGGGGGCGAGCCTATCGCCATATCAGGCATAAATTCCAGACTCCGTCCTGATACTGATTACAAAAACCTAATATCACTGCCTAACCCAGGGATCGAATCTGAGACCTCAGCGTTACACTTGTATCGTAATACAACTACGCCACCAAGGCAGTCCTAATTACAAAGGGCCTAATTTCTCTTAATTCTCGAGGTAATCCATGCCCAGCAGTGGGTCATTATAATACCATTATTGCTGTTATTATTATTTACGTAGTAATCCTTTAATAATACATCTCTACCTACATATCAATATAAATGAACATTACCAGTACATGAGGGTTCAGATTGTCTCTCTCATTTCTCGATCGATCAGGCTTCAAATCTGCCAACTCAATGGATTGTGATAAACGCGCTTTAACACCAATAGACAATATGACGGGATTATCTGACAAACAGTGATGCATGTACCGTACTATTGAAGAGGGATATATGTATTTAGTTTCTTGTATTTTTGGATCACAAAACGTATTTATCGAGCGAATGTGGAGGCTGGAAGAGGACGCCCGAGGAGAACGTTCTCTGACCAAATAAATGATCTTCTCCGAAAAGGGGAGGTCAGGAGTACTCTTAACCGACGAAAATGTATGAAAAGAACTATGAATGTGGAAGAGGCGAAAGAAATTTGTCAAGATCGTAGCATGTGGCGCTCAATAGTCTCTGCCTACTCCTATGGGATAAGGGCGTGAGTGCGTACGTATGTATGTATGTATTTTTACGCATTGGTCTGGAATGGACGTAGTTACCCTCCGATGATAAAAGGACATGTCCATAAACGGGCTTAAAATTCTAACCAAGATACTTTACATATATTTGGATCCTACTTCCAAAAACTAAGCCTTTGCAATAAATCTTATAATTTTAAAGTCCTCCGATTTTGAGATTAATGTAACTTTATTTTACTGAAAAACTACACTTGAAATGAACGTTTTTTTATAAAGTTAGTTATAAATGGAAGGGGCTAAAATTATTTTTTAATGGTTCCAAGATCCATATTTCTGCTCCTTTTAATTTAATTACTATTTATGGATATAATATAGCATCTATTTTTTCCAAGCGGGCAACATTCGATTAACAATTGTTCGTTTGAACATAGGCCTCCCCAAAGATTTCCAGACCAACCTGTTAGAAGCGACCTGCATTCAGAGGGTTCGTGCGACCTTTACGAGGTCGTCTGTGCATCTTTTAGGAGTGTGTGAAATGTGTATGTCGAAACAATAATCCATACGGAGCCGCGAGTATAACTTAGTTATTACTAAAAATGTTATTAAATTTATTCCCGTACACAAATCAAAATTCAAATACGTTATTACCATTCATATTGTATTACATTATTTGATTTTTTTTATAAATTGATGCTTATTTATGCACATCGCGTTGATATCGTTTGATCTTTAAAAATTATTTTTCTGACCTATAAGGGTCCTCCAATCACATTTATCGAACGTGCTTAGATTATTTCAGAAATTATTACTTCATATAAATTTTGTAAAGATATTTAAGAATATTCCAAATTGCATCTTAATTGTTTGAAAAGAAAAATTGTTTTTGGTGTCATCATTATCATAAGTGCAACCATGTTCGCCTACGTGATGAATAAAGTATTTTATTTTATTTTATCACCATCAGCCGTTATCAGTCCACTGCTGGACATAGGCCTCCCCTAATGAGCGCCATAGCGCCCTATCTTCAGCTTGCCGCATCCAGCATCTGCCTGCAGTCTTTCGCAGATCGTCATCCCACCTGGCCGGAGGGCGTCCTACACTACGGCCGGTATTAATAAATTAATAAATTAATACATTATGGCTACTTGAGATGTAACTCAAACTTGAGATTCATTTATTAATACCGTCCTACGTTTGCCCAGTCGCGGTCTCCACTCAAGAACACGATTACCCCAGCGGTTGTCGGTTCTTCGCGAGATATGGCCAGCCCACTACCACTTCAGCTTGCTAATCCTGTGAGCTATGTCGATAACTTTGGTTCTCGGTTTCTGGTGTAGCAGTAGGTATTCTTTGAAGTTTTTAATACATTTACGGGCTGGTTTACCGGAGGTAATATCATCTCAACATAGTTCAAAACAAAGTCGCTTCCCGCTGTCTGTCCCTATGTCCATATATGCTTAGATCTTTAAAACTACGCAACGGATTTTGATGTGGTTTTTTAATAGATAGAGTGATTCAAGAGGAAGGTTTATATGCATAATATAGTAGAGAAATCATTTATATGTTCTATTGTGACTGCGAGTGCCTTTCTAACAAAAGTTGGGGATCTGGATGGAAAGGCGTTATGTACCAGTGTCGCTGACCGACTATATTGCAAGATCTCTCAATGTGTATCAGTTTATTGTCGCCTGGTATTTGCTATTATAACGGATACTGTTAAAAATGTATAGTTTTTGTATATAAGTTACTTTCATACAGGAATAATTCATTATGCGGGTGAAGCTGTGGGAAAAGCTAGTCATCTTATAAATAACTATCATGAAGTATTTTGTGGTAAGATTCAAGTTGATTAAAGAAATTTATAAAAAAAATAGTATGCCTAAATGACGTTTGTTATAAAAAGTATTCTTACACCTCTCCTAATTGGACTTGCGTATCAACTCTACATTTAAGTGGTATGACGTTTTTTTTTACATATTAATGAGTTTAAAATTAATATTCTGTCAACCCTCCATAGATGACACAGTTCTAGGCCAATTATATGAACAAAGTACACAAAATGTTGCCACCTAGGATTTGAACCCAGGTCTTCTCCTTTTATAGCCCCAATACACTGCCACTAGACCAAGAAATAGTAAACTAACGCTAGTAAATAAGTAATTTGGAAAAATTAATGAGAAACAAATGAATGTACAGTCGATTAACTTTGCTAATGTTTTATTACGTCTAATAAATCTGCGATCACAGACGTTAATGGAAAAGAAATAATTTCTACAGATGGTTCTCGACTCCGACACCAAAATGAAATGTTTGCTCATTTGTGAGTGTAATTTTGTAATAAAAATTGTCTTTTATATCATTTTTAAGTAGTTTCGAAATAACGATTAATTTTCAAGCATCTTTAATATAATTAGTAATAATTGGCTTTAGATTGTGTATTACGAGTCAAACATCTCCTGCACTGGGGGAGATAGCATCATTGTTCATAACGCCGTGCTGATTTAAAATGCTTACTTTAGAAATTATTTAAGAACTACATAAAGATTATCTCATGAATTTTTCCTTCATCGCCATGGAAAAATTTTATACTCGTTAATATTCTTATGTACATATTTCACTAGCTATTGGCTCGCTGCTCTACTCGTGGGAAAAAGTATACCAGAATTAAAGTCCCGCTATGCTTTTTTCCGGTATAAAAAATAATCTATATCCTTCCTCATGGTTTGTTCCATACTAAATTAGTATGAAATCGCTGCAGTAGTTGGAAACAGATAGTTATTTTCTCATTTATGACTATGTGTTGCTCGCGGCTTTTCTCGCGTGAAAAGCCTTTCCCGCTACAAAAGTCCCAAAAATACAGTACGAAGCCAGCGCCATCCAATTAAAGAATCAGAAAAAAATTATAATTATTTCCCATGGGAGCAAATAACCGGGATAAAAAGTAGCTTATGTGTAAATGCAGGACATAATCTACCCGTGTGCCAATTTCATCCAAATCTGTTCAGTAGTTTATGCATTTTCTTCTAACAAACATGCGATCACTTAAAACTTTCGCATTTATAATATTAAGTAAGACAAAAATTATTTCTTGTACAAAAATAGGCGAACGAATGGGGCTGGGAAACGGTCCGCAATCTTCTTTCCGAGTATCTGCTTCATTCTCCACTAGACTATAGATAAAACAATGTTACAATGCAGACTTTATTCGACCTTAAAATTCTCCCAGCTCAAGTTGTGCATTGTTTATTTGAAATAATTGATGCGAGACTCAAATATTAGAGGTCAAAAAGTCAGCAATTCTCTGCGCATCTGCGAACTATTGAATAATCAAAATATAATAAATAGAGAGTTGTTTTGTTTGTTGTTTAAATATTGCTTTAGAGGAATATTGAATTACATATTTTAATTGGATAGAATTTTTGTTTTTGATCATATTGTCAGTTGTAAATAGCTTTAACAATGATAAGTACAGTAACTATAGCCAATAATATTTTGTAAAGAAAGAATGTCGGATAGTCATCAGGCTCAGGATGGTGGAAGTCACAGTCTTTTTTTTAACTGGAATTCTACCTGCCTAAGACATGGAAAACAGGCAATGGAGATGGGAATTTTATCCCGCCAACAGTCATACTATTCTTAAGGAACAATACAACAAAAACTCTAGATTTCAGTTACATAACCTTATTAACCCATTAACACTCACAAAAACAGCATTCATTTTTTGTTTCATTAAAAACAACTCAACCCTTTTCAGTCGCGTTGATACACACCGCGCCGGGGCTAAACACGGATTTGCTAAAAAACCTAACACCGTTCCGGGGCGTTAAGCCGGGGCTAGGCCTGAGAGAAGGGTACGTAACACCCCTTATTATCGAGATTTAGCTGACATCGAAACCAGTGTTGGTACACACATGACTTGTGACCATTCTATGTAATGCTGATACATCACTCCTGATTTGATGTTTTAAGTTCAATTTTAATTTGGAATGTGGTTTAAAAACAGCAAGAAAACGAAGGATAAAGGTCGCAGGGATACACTGGATGCAGGTCGCTTTCAACTAGAAATAAACTTGTCAATCTGGAAATTTATAAGGGAGGCCTATGTTCAGCAGTGGCCTCCATGTGGCTGATGATGATGCTGATGGTGAGGTTAGTGCTCGAAGTATTGTGTGTGTCTTTCAAATTGGTATCAGATCGGATGGTGAGTAAATTGAAATACACCTACTAGACACAAGATTCAGAGCAAAACAAAGCAATAAATAAATATATGTATAATGTTATCAGTATCATGAACCAGAAAATGACGTACGGGCACCGAAGACTACCCCATTTTACTATTATCTTTCTCCTTTTTTTTGCCTTTACTTTGAAGTATTTGGAGCTTAGAGCAATCCATTACGTTCGAGCGATGCCGTTGGTCTCAACGTAGAATTGTTTAATAAAACAATGAACACAATAGTATGGTTTAGTAATAATATCAGCCCTATATTGTGTATTGACCCATCGCTGAGTACGGACGTTCTACTATTGAAAGGGTTTAAGGACCTTAGTCCTATGATGGCCTAGATAAACTGGCAGATATCCCATATCTACGAAGTTCTTAGGTATGTCCTCATGATTTTTACTTTCACTACTAAAGCAAGTGGTATGGACAAACAAAATAACAATACCAGCTCGTATTATATAGTCATCGAACACAGAAGATTTAGGCCGCAGTTACCACACTGGGCTAGTGTGGGTTGGCATACTTCATATACTTTCGAGATTGCTTTTGGATGATTCTCAGGTAAGGTTTACATACTACGCAGTATACTACTAATTATAAAAATATTTTCTTAGCGACCTAGGTACAACAACAGAGCATTTAAAGGATTGCATGTGCTCGAAGATCTACGATCCAATATGTGCTTCCAACGATAAATCCTACTACAATCCATGCCAATTTGATTGCGACGTCGGGAAGCTGTCTAACGTCACCATAGTCCATCAGGGGAATTGCATTCCGTTTTAATTAACCATTAAAAATAATTTTACCGAAATATTCAAAATTGTTTACTTCCTGACCATTTAAAGGTCTTTAAACGAAAAATTGGTATACCGTTACATCTTTGAATTTTAAACTCGATCGAGTGTCGGTGTACTAGTTGCAACTTTATCTTTGATTTAGGACATGTGGACGTGAGTTTATTAATGTATATGAGTATAGAAATAATTGATTAATTTGAAGATGAAGACAATGTTTAGTCAAGACTCTTATAGTCTTTCCGTAGATTACTTGATCATAATAGTTCGCAGAACTATCGGCAAATGGGGCAAAAAAGTTCACGAATGGAGATTACGTACTAGCAAGCGCATTGTTAGATGTCCACATGCAAGGTGAACAGAATCGCAGGGGCGGATGCGGACGACAACTTAGACGAACGAAGATGGCCACCGCGGAGTTTTAGTTGGTATGCCATGCGGTGTACATAGGTTAGGGACTCGGCTCGGCGGTCGCCCGACGTTTTCCATCTTTCCGGGCGGCTCAACGTCGGGTCGTAAGGCACGGCGAACCCAACATAACCGCTCAGTCGTTCCCCTTGAACACTGGGCGGTAGTAATAAGTCACTTTCTCCGCGTCAACAAAAAAATAAAATAAAAAGTGAACAGAATACTTAATAAAGGTCGCAAGAACACGCTGGATGCAGGCCGCTTTTGACAGGTCCATCTGGAAATCTTTAGGGGAGGCCTATGTTCAGCAGTGGAAGTCATGTGGCTGATGATGATGATGAATAACAGCCTCTTTTAAATTAACACCACATAAGATGACCCTGATACTGATAATTTAGGAGTCCTGAAAGTCTACATTAAGTAACGCAAAGTTCTAGAAACGATAAACACAAAAATAATGTTAAACACAATATAAATTATTCACAACAAATTGCCCAAGTTGTGGAATAAGAAAGAGTTGAAACGTTAAACTGCCTCGAACTGTTGTCTTAATACACTTATCGTCAAAATTCTGCACATTAACCAAGCTCGAGATGTTTTTAAACTTTCTAAATGTTCATACTTTGTAGTGGCGGAAATCGAGTTTTGAAGTAGAAAAGTTGATCCATTTGCAACCGAGGTCTTCGGAAACGATCTAATGAATTTACAAATAGTTGACTCCTCTGTATAGAAATCTGTTGCAAATTACGTTAAATTGTCTACTAAAATCACATGATTACGGTTATTTATATTTTATAATTGTTTTGCAAATTATGGAATTGCTTGTGGCTTTTTCCGAGTAAAATTGCTTTGCTGAAAATAATGCAATGCAATGCAATCAGCCCTGTATTATATACTGCCCACTGCTGAGCACGGGCCTTATCTACTACTGAGAGGATTTAGGCCTTAGTCCACCAGGCTGGCCTAGTTCGGGTTGCCAGACTTCACATACCTTCGATGAGGTTTCGATATTTCACAAAAAATACACACAATATAACTTTAGAAAAGTCAGAGGTGCGTGCCGTTGGGTTTTGAACCTGCCGACATTCGTCTCAGCAGTCCGTTCCACTCCCAACTAGGTTATCGCCACTTATATTGATTTGCCTGGAGGCAATAAAAAATCACATATATATATTCACCTTTAAAATTGGTGTTATGGTAGCTTTTTTCCCCCTGAGATTCGTCTACGTCAGCCCATGGTCTAAAGCGTATTTTCGATTCTGACTTACAAGAGTTGCAAAGAGGGGAGTGTAGTCAGGATATTTCTAAACGCCGAACGATTGTTCTTGCCGCTAGATTTTATAAGGTTAAGTATAATATTATTGAAATAAAAGCTTTTAGTTTTTTTTGTAATTATTCAAGGTTGTCTGGAAGACGCAGACGGTAGACATAATGTGAAACATATCATTTTATTTTTAAATAGATATTATAGTACATAGCTCAAAGATTTGATAACTAATGGCAGACATTTTTGAAGGTAACCATGTCTCGTGGACGTCCTATCAGGTGGATATATGACATGATAAAGGTCTCATGAAGTCACTGGATGCAGATCCCTTCCAAATATCAGTTTTCAAAGAGGCTTATATTCACTAGTCGACATCTTGCGGCTGATGATGATGATGATGATGAATTACACATACATATGTTACGCCTTACGCCTCTAGGGGGAGGCAAGGTGTAATCAAGGCACTCACTTTTCGCCATATGTGCACCGTCCCATGATACGAGGCGAGCCTATCGCCATATCGGGCGCAAATTCATGACACCGGGCTGATACTGAGCTGAAAAACAAACACCACTTTGCCTGACCCAGGATTCGAACCTGGGACCTCAGAGCGATGTCGTACGTCTTATAAATGAGAATGCCATGAATGAACATCAAATTTCTCATTTCTTGAAAATAATTGTTTTCTGGAACGGAAATATAATTTCAACAATTTTGAGGTATACCCTATCTAATAAAAAAGAATTATTAAAATCGGGCTACTCTGTTAAACAAGTTATCCTTACCATACATTAAACAAAATTGACTTGAGAGCCTCCTCCGCTTTTTTCGTAGGTTAAAAATGCAGTGACGTCAACAATTCAAGAGAAATCTCCTTCGGAAAATTAATTAATTATCGAAGGCAGCCGAGTGAAATCCTCTTTCGTCATAATGATCCCTGCTCTGACTTTGGAGAGATCTCTTAAATTATAACAAGTAACGTGGACTCGCATAAACGTAATGATTAATTAGAAGAATCGCCGCGTTTTCACTTAATAAAACTTGAAGGAAGTTGTGTCGTTAAGAGCAGAACTTTGCAACAACTTTTATGGAGAAACTTTGTTGAATTTTTACTGGCATGAAATGCATTCATGTCTTTGGGAAAATTGAATGATTGATCGTGATGTATAACATATTGAATAATTTTTATATAAACCGTTTAACGAGCAAGTGACCCTCCTGGTAGTTTTTGTATGTGTACAAGTTGTTTCCTTCACGCGGCGATGTGAAGACCCTGTTGTGTCCCTTCAAAAGACTTAGTAGATTTTGTGGTATGATGGGACAAAATCGAATGTTCCAGAGTGACTATCAGTTTAGCACCATGCACATTATGTTTATCTTCAGGTGACTTCTGAGTTGTTCTTTATCTAACTGTACAAGCTAAACTCAGGGACGCTGATTAGGTGGGTGCTAAGGGGCTTCAGGACCCTTAAAATTTCATCCCGATTTATTCAGCGTTTTTCGATTTATTTCTATTGACATCTAAGCATCAAACCATCTACAAAAACTTTCACATCAATATTATACTATCTAGGAAAATACTAAAGGTACAGCTGCAATGCTGAGTTCTCGGGTTCGGTTCCCGGGTCGGAGAAAGTGATATTGGATTTTTCTACGCAGTATCAGCCAGAAGTCCGGGATTGTGCCCGATATGACAATAGGCTCGCCTCCTATCACATCATGGGACGGAATACGCACGGCGGAAAGAGGGTGCACTAGTTGCGTCTCTGCCTACACCTTCGGAGATAAAAAGCGTGAGTGACTGTGTGTTTTCTTGTAGATAATAATATAGTTATATTATGCATTATTAACTATTTAATCTCATCAGTTACATTACGGAGGTTGTAGAATATCAACACATTTAATAAAATAGCTATGAGTGAAAAATACTGCAAAATAAATGAATAACCAGTAATTTTAATCAATTTTATGAAGTGGCCTTTCATTTTATTTTATGCTGAAAAAGAGAAAAGAGAAACATTTATAAAAAAACATTGAAGCAAGTAAAGCGCTATGTAAACCCGGTAAACTTATTATAGGACACACTGTCGTTACGGATAACGAACTTATTTTCAAGTTTTTAGTCAAGTTACTTTGGAATATCCATACGCTTGGCCTCTATTTCATGAGCCCTAACAAATGTAGTGTAATAGGGGTGTCTCTGCTTATCCCTGCAAATGTTGTAATGCTAAATATGTACGCATTTCTTAAGTAACATAATGTTTATGTTTAAGAGCGGTAAATATAACTAGGTATCTTTACCGCTCATAAATACTGAAAGTAACAGATGGAAAGGAAAGGCAATTAGGATGTTTGTCTTTTTTTAAACGGGCATGACAAAGTGACCGCGCTGCACTTGATGATAGGGAGTAGGGTCCTGATAGAGTTTGTCCCTCGCCAGTTGACACAGTTATAGCCTGTTTGAAATTGAATATACACAGGATCTACTTTCGTAGGTCTCTCATATGTAAGAGTCCGTCTGGGTGGGTACTACCGCAATGTCCATTTCTACCGCAAAGCAGCAGTGTGCATGCACTGTTGTGTTTCGGTTTGAAGGACACTGTAGCCAGTGTAACTACTGAACATAATGAGAGTTCACATCTTATGTCTCAGGATGACGAGCGCTGTGGAATGCCACGGTACTTTGTAACTCAAGGTTCTGGATGGTGTTACTGCTGTTTATGGGTGGTCGTATCGCTTACCATCATGCGAACAGCATGCTCGTCTCGTCATTCAATACTATAAAAAAAAGATTTAACACTTACGTGGGCCATTATAGCGGGTTTACGCCTTCTACACTATGGACTTTTTGCACATCATACGGAATGTAACAGCGAGATGTTATTTCTAACAGAGGTAGAGGAAAAGGTTTTCCAACTATGTTTAGTCCCACGTTACTACATCAGTAATGCCAAATAATTCATGCTCTATACAATATCAGTGTATTTATCATCTGTAAAATATTATTAGCTTTTGCACGCGGATCCACCCGCGTAAAAAAGTTTTTCTGGCATAAAAGTCCCGCTTTATATTATACTTATATATACTTTATATTTCCCGGGATAAAAAATTGCCTATGTCTTACTCTAGGATATGATCTACCAGTGTGCCACATTTCATCGAAATCAGTTCAGTAGTTCTTGCGTGAAAGAGTAACAAACATAAATCCATACATACATTCTGACAAACCTTCGCGTTTAGGTATAATATTAGTAGGATATACTAAAAACGAAGCCATCTAAAATTTAAAAAGCATGCACAAGTTCTTAGCCAAATGTACATACAAGTCTAAACAGTAAGTATTTATTAATATAATTATACTTAATACACGCAAACCCAAGGATAGTGCATACGAACGCAACAGAATCCAGTTAAGTTCTTAGCTTCGACTTAACAGTATTAAATAAGAACCGAGCCGGCAGAGTGTGAATAAAACGAGAAACTGGAGCAATGAAGGCTAATTTGTTAAATAAATAATACAACTTGAAATCGGGGACAACATTCAAGTGGATTTCGGGATTCTTAAGAATGTTCCAGAAGTGGTTTTTCAAGGTTTTGAAGAGAACGTGACTGTGTTGACTTGAGGGATAATTTCTCGTCAATCGATACTTAGTCTATCTAATCGTCACATGCAGTGGGGTCCGTGCTTGTATTAAATGCAATTGCAAGTAAATCTTGCTGCGTGTGTAGGAATAGTAGGCAGAGATAATACTCCAAAGTTAATTGAAATTTCCATCGATGTATTAGCAACAAGGGTGGCTCAAGACATCTTAAATATAATAATAGTGGAAGAAGATTTAATTTAGTTAATTAATAGTATATTTGGCATTAAAGCGATTGGTATTACTATCTTTTTGTTTTTTTTATTGGTAGCTTTCGATGTAGGAAGTAAATCTTGAAACAATTAATTTGATTCTGAAAATTAGAAAGCTATACGCCTATGATGTTAAAGTCTTCTTATATTATAAAATATAAAACACTGTTTGTATTTTGTACCCGTTTTCACGAGCCATTGCAACTGAACAAGAATAATATAACTTTTTGTGTAAAGGACCAACTGACAGAATTTTAACAACCGAATTGCCACTTTAAGAAAAGCCAAACTGAATCTCAGTACAGCGTAAACTGAACGAGTACTCGGAAATTACTTTAGATAATGTTGGGAAAAATATTTACTGTGTTGATTCCGGCTTAAGAAAACGTCAGCTCTGTATTTTCTGTATTTTCTAGTGTAAAACAAGGTGCAAGGGATTTTGTAAAATGAAATTATTTGAAGGAAAGCAAGTTCTGTAGAAATAATATTCAATTATGTCTTGGAGGTGCCTGCGGGTATTTCATTGTATAATTGAGGAGCAAGGATTGTAGCTTTCTTGGGTCTTTCATGGACTTTTCACAGCATCTCCGGGTTTCACCACACTGGTGAGATATAAACTCTGTGGGTTTTTGTAACACGATTCACTTTAAAGTAATTCCAGCTCAATAGTAATAATTACTTAGACTCGATGATACTTGTGAGTCCAAAATGTTAACAAGTGGACATTTTTTGGCTTGGCAAAGTGACTTCTGCTTGCTTGTTTTTGAGAAAAACGTAGTCTAAAATTTAACGACTGACTATAGACATTGAATTTCTTGTCAGTTGCCAGAATTATTCGTTCTACTCGAAAAGTAGTGACATAAGTTAAGGATCGTAAAGTCGTATTGATAAGATATAATGGTTGCAATTCGATTATGATAGTTGATTACTGGTACTCTCGTATCTGAGGGGCTGTCTGGATAGGTACCACTGCAATGTGCATGCACTGTTGTACTGCGGTTTGAAGGACATTGTAAACAGCGTAATTACTGAGCATTATGAGACTTAACATCTTATGTATCAGGGTGCCGAGCGTAGTGGAGCACTTTGTAATTCAAAGTTATGTGTAGCGTTGCTACTGTTATGGGCGGTCGTGTCGCTTACTATTAGGCGAATGGCATTCTCGTCTCGCCATTTAACTGCAATAAAAAAACCTTGTAGGAGGACTTCCAACCGTCGTATTACTTTACTAGATTTAGCAAATTGTATTTTTCTGTCCCAATAAACATTATGAATTATAGTCAAAATTAGATGTAAATGTTTCATACTTTTTTTTATTACCATTGAAGGCAGACGAGCTAACGTAAGAGCAAGTCCTAGGGTGACGCGTACAATGAAGTGCCATGCAGTACTTTGTAATTCAAGGCTATATGGAGTCGCTATTATATAGATTTTTATATCGCTTACCATCAGGAATAGCATACTCGTGTCATCATTCAACAGCAACAAAAAATCGATATGATCACAGAGGTCTTTATGTACGTTAATTCATACCAAGGCTATCGTTTTCGGTCTCATTCGTTACTGGCTGGTATTTGACGCGTATTGTACATGCCACAGCAGTGTTGAGTTATTACAGAACAATCGCGCTTGCGGTTGACGATTGTACCCGAAGCCACATTTCTAAAGGATATTGATGGTAATTCAGGTAGCTTGCTATTTTCATTTAAACCAGTGGTTTAAAAATATGGATAGACAATATTTGACGAGTATTTTTTTAAAGATACTGTCGAACAAAACACAAATATAAGAGAAAGAAGCATTATATAGAGCGGCCAATGTGTGTGTGTCTAATAATATTGCTGAATACATTAATGGTAATACAAGACATGGAGTACGTTACAGTGGGTTCAACAAGAACCGTAGTGGTTCTATTACTTTACAACTTTATGTTGGATTATAATATAATATGCTGGACTATCGTCTCTGCTCACTTGTTGTTTCAAAATATTAATAATAACACCAGCCCTGTATTATATACTGTCCCACTGCTGGGCACGGGCTCTACTACTGAGAGAGTTTAGGCTTTAGTCCACTACGCTGGCCTTATGTACTTCAAATACCTTCGAAATTCTAATGTAGAATTTTTAGGTATCCTCATGATGTTTTCCGCCATCATTAAAGTGAAAGATAATTAATAAACCATACACATACAACTGGGGGAGGCCTATGTTCAGCAGTGGACGTCATATGGCTGATGATGATGATAATGACACATATAACTTCAAAAATTCCAAGTGTTTGCCTTGAGTTTTGAATCTGTGGACCAAATTATGATGTAACGCAACCTCACAGGATGATGGAATATCCATGACCAAACCTCACAGAACAAACTCGTAGGATTGTTTACTCTATGGTTTACATTTGCATACATACACATATACATATACACTTGTAGCGGTTGTACGTGATTGTACCGGTGTAGTTTTACCTGTACGTTTAGAATATAAGCATAGGCGCTAGGTTAAGTTGCAGTTTGTACAACCATCTAACGGAACAAACATTAATTATGTGATGTCGTATTTTATTAAATGGTCACCTCCGCTCGCACACTAAAGTGGTGACCCCGACGTGATGTTACGCGACGCGATGTCGGTGCAATGCAATTTCGGGAGTGACACGACAGTGGCCTTTGAACTCTGATATCAAGTGCAAATAATTTGGCAAAATGGCAACCCCTCCGGCATCAGTAAGTTCGGCAATGGATTTGGCAGCTATTACCTTGACGTCCAAAATTCCAGAATTTTGGGTAGAGTCTCCACGCGTGTGGTTTATTCGTGTGCCATGCTGGCACCACAAAAGTTATCGGACGAGGCCAGATACGACATCGTGGTCTCCAAACTGACAAAAGATGCGATTCATCAAGTAACTGACCCTCTAATTAGTCCACCCGATTCGAAGAAATTTGAGTCTCTCAAATTACGACTTCTAGCTATTTAGACATCAGCGAAATGGAGCTGGGGGACCAGAAGCCATCCCAGCTCTTGCGACGAATGAGAGAGTTGGCGAAGCGTAAGATTCCGGACGACACCTTGAGGATTCTGTGGCAAAATCATTTGCCATCGCCGGTTCGCGCTGTTCTAGCTATATCAGAAACCAAGGAGCTCGATAACCTTGCGGCTGTAGCGGATAAAGTTTTCGAGACAACGGATACGGGTCATGTAAACGAGGTATGTCAGCAATCTAGTACTTCTCGAGACACAGAAAAGATAATGGCCGAAATAGCCAAACTTAGTGTGAAGGTGCAAAATTTAGAAAGGTCGAGAGCCACCTCTCGACCATCACAACGGTATAGAAATCGTTCCCGTACAGTATCGCAAAAACGGTCACGTGATCCTTCAGCGCCCCGGCGAAACCCAGAAAGCCCAGATTGGTTGTGTTTTTCCATTACCATTTTCGCGATCGAGCAAAAAAATGTGTAGAACCCTGCGCATGGAAAACAAGTGACTAGTTCATACTGCGACGGAACCGGAAATATATGCTTTTCCACGCAACGTCAGTCCCTGTCACCGCCTTTGAGTTACCGACCGCAACAGTGGATTACGTTTTCTTGTGGATACAGGTGCGAACATTTCGGTACTTCCGGTTCACAAAGTGCTAAAAAACTATCGTAATTCCGAGTGTGAAGACTATTCTTTATACGCTGCAAACGGAACTAAGATAAAGACATATGGTTCTAAAAGTTTAGTGTTAGACTTAGGTCTACGACGTGCGTTTCAATGGACTTTTGTGATAGCAGATGTTCGTCAACCCATCCTGGGTGCAGACTTTTTAGCGAACTTTAAGCTGTTAGTGAATATAAGTGCTCATAGATTAATGGACGAGATCACAAAGTTAAATGTGCCCGCGCATGTAATAAGCAGCACAGACTCGTCAATTCAAACTATAGATATTAATTGTCCATATTACAGTATTTTGGCTGATTTCCCGGATATTACTAAACCTGTTTTTTTTAAGGAGCTGCCAAAACATGCTGTGTATCATTTTATAGAAACTAGCGGTCCGCCGTTGCACGCTCGCGCAAGACCACTTCCTCCGCAACGTTACACTAAGGTAAAAGAGGAATTCCGGATCATGCAACAAATGGGGATTTGCAGGCCATCTAAAAGTGCATGGGCAAGTCCTCTACACATAGTGATGAAAAAGAATGGTCAAATGCGTCCGTGTGGCGATTATCGAGCGCTAAACACAATTACTAAGCCAGATCGGTATCCTATACCGAGGCTGCACGATTTCACATATTTACTAGCTGGTAAGAAAATTTTTTCTCGGTTAGACGTGTGTAGAGCATATCACTTTATTTCAGTTAACCCTTCCGATGTAGAGAAGACTGCTATTATAACACCGTTCGGTTTGTTTGAGTTTCCGCCCATGACGTTTGGCTTGAGAAACGCTGCTCAAACATTCCAACGGTTTATGAATCATACCGTGTTAGAAGGTTTAGACTGTGTGTTCTGTTATATTGATGATATCCTTATTTTTAGCGAAGAGAATAAGCATGAAGAGCATTTGCGAGAAGTATGCAATCGATTAAATAAGTTCGGAATAACTATAAATTTAGATAAATGCGTGTTTGGCAAGTCTAAAATCGATTTTGTAGGATTCGAAGTTTCGCCAGAAGGCATTCGACCACTTCAGGAAAAAATAGAGGCTATTATAAATTTTCCAAAACCAGAAACCATAGAGCAGCTGAGACGTTTTTTGGGCATGGTACATTTTTATAGGCTACATTTACCACATGCTGTAGAATACCAAGATCAGTTAAATCAATATTTGCAACTTTCCAAAAACCGCGATAAAACAAAGATAGAGTGGACGGAAAAAGCCACTGAAGCATTCTTATTGTGTAAAGCTAGTTTACAAAGGGCAGCTACTTTAGCGTATCCGAAATACGATACAGCGCTGGCGCTTATGACTGATGCATCGGACACCAGTGTGGGAGCTGTTTTGCAACAATTTGTTGACAATAATTGGATACCGTTAGCCTATTTTTCCAAGAAAATGTCACCATCACAGACCAAATACAGTACCTACGATAGGGAACTTTTAGGGATATATTTGGCTGTAAAATACTTTAGGAATAAGGTTGAAGGTCGACATCTAATTATTTTTACGGACCACAAACCGTTGACTTTTGCGTTTAAAAAAGTTAATAGTGATAATGAATTGCCAAGACGCGTTAGGCAGTTACTTTATATCAGTGAGTATTCGACCGAGATTCATCATATCGATGGTGCAGCAAACGTGGTAGCGGACGCGCTGTCTCGCGTACACATAGCAACAGTTCAGTTACAGGTCTCACGGTATTAGACTACGCGTCAATTGCTCAGGCGCAAATTTCTGATAGTCAACTTATACAATTACGTAAACAAGCTTGTAATAACAATGAATGTAAGTTGATATTCAAGGATATAGTGTTAACAGAAAATGACAAACCGGCAGTTTGCGAAACGTCCACGAATAAAATTAGGCCATATTTACCGGAGCATTTTAGACGACAAGCTTTTGATTCGGTCCATAGTTTAAGTCATCCAGGAATTCGTACCTCTAGAAAGCTTATGAGGGAAAGATTTTTCTGGGTCAATATGAATAAAGACGTTGGTAAATGGGCGAAAGAATGTGTGAAGTGTCAGCGTGCGAAAGTTCTTAGGCATAATAAATCAGAACTTGGTGTTTTTCCTTCATCTGACCGGTTCACACACATTCATGTGGATATAGTAGGTCCTCTTAATATTTCGGTACAGGACTATAGATACCTAGTTAGTATAATAGACAGGCAAACCGGTTGGCCAGAGGCATATCCAGTTAGAGACATTAGCGCAGAAACAGTAGCTAAGGTCGTGGTTGAAGGCTGGATAGCGCGATTTGGATGCCCTGCTAAGCTGACAAGCGACCAGGGCAGGCAATTCGAAAGTGCCTTGTTTAGAGAACTTATGAAGCAATTTGGAATAGTAAAAATTCGCACCACTCCATATCATCCCCAAGCGAATGGCATGGTAGAGAGGCTACACCGCTCTCTCAAGTCTGCTCTCATGGCGCGGTTAGATTCAACTACTTGGGTAGAAGAGTTGCCGATAGTGTTGCTAGGTCTGCGCACAGCTCCTCGAGCAGATACAGGCGTTAGCACGGCACAGATGACATATGGTACAACATTGCGCCTTCCAGGAGATTTTTACACCGATTCCAACTTTAAGATAGTAGATCATTGCAATTATGTAGAAAAATTACGTGACCTTTGAAACCTCCTTATGACGGTCCATACCGCGTTGTGCAAAGATGGCCCAAGGTTTACGTCATTCAGCTACCAGGAAGAAAAGCTAGTATATCTATAGATCGGCTTAAACCGGCATATGTATTTATTATGCGAAAATAGTTTGCATATTAACAGTATAAAAAGCAATAGTATAGGAATGTCGAGAAACACTTTAAACACGATACCTATTCAGGAATCGTAAATCGAACCCAAGAGCGTACCTAGTAACAGCGTTACTACACGCTCTGGACGTATAGTAAAAACGCCAGTAAGGTTTTTACCATAGGAGCGATAAATTTTACAGAACACAGGTTGTTTATTGTGGTATGAAGTTAGTCCTAACTTAATGTCCATTAAGGTAGCATGACAAAGTATCGCAAGCACTACGACAATGGTTTATATAGGAGTTAGGTTTAACATTAGTGTCAGCAAAAATATTTTATATACACATACTTTTCTTTTACAAGTTTATTATATTGATGTCTGTTAAGCAAATTATACACTCTTATATTTTATTACTATAACATTTTATTTTCTGTATAGTGTAAGCGAATGGTATTATTAATGTAAAATTTCCGAAATTAGATTCTAAATTGTGTACCCTATATGTATTTTTTTTCTCTCAACAATGTATACGTTGTGGCGTAGATTTTTTTTAGTTTTTATGATTTGTGTTCCCCAAAGGGGGGGAGTATTGTAGCGGTTGTACGTGATTGTACCGGTGTAGTTTTACCTGTACGTTTAGAATATAAGCACTGTGGCGCTAGGTTAAGTTGCAGTTTGTACAACCATCTAACGGAACAAACATTAATTATGTGATGTCGTATTTTATTAAATGGTCATCCCCGCTCGCACATTAAACACTCACGCCTGTTATCCCCGAAGGGGTAGGCAGAGGCGCAACTAGTGCACCCACTTTTCGCCGTTATTCCGTCCAATGATGTGATAGGGGGCGAGCCTATCGCCATATCGGGCACAAATTCCAGACTCCGAGCTGATACTAAATAGAAAAACTCAATATCACTTTGCCCCACCCGGGGATCGAACCCGAGACCTCAGCTTTGCAGTCGTACTGTAATACAACTACGCCACCGAGGCAGTTATTACTTATTTACATTTGCATATACAATAAATTTATGTGATGCAGTTTTGACTGCTCTCCGTTATCTCTGCTTTGTGTTGCGTTATTCTAAATGGATTATAGTGTCCCAACGTGATGGCTTACAGCGAGTTAATATTATTTACTGTTTGTTATTTGTTAATATACAAAGGTATTTAGTCCCGCTCAGATGCTGTCAACTGTTGCTCCAGACACATGTTTCTAAAGTAATCAGTTTTGGTCCAGGAAGTGTAAACTAATCGCTAGTTTAAAAAGATGGTTCCTAAAAAAATACTAAGTTCAACAAAATTGGACTTCAAACACGATCATCCAAATTGAATCTATTTTGTCTTATAGTGGCACTACACTTGGGGTATTTGTGAAAATATTTATGCCTTTTGGGCAAAGCAATTTCGACTTTGAAGTTGGAATAGATAAATAAGGCAAATATTCATTCTAACACTCCCAGTGTACAAGCATAACACAAGTGTAGTTTTGTAAATAGCAAACCATTGTATGAATGGCATAACGTTTATGTATTTTTGTTTACTGTTCGAAGTTTTAGGTCATTATTTTTAAACGACTAAGCTTTCTAGTATTCCACAGACGACTAACAATTTTCTTAATTGAGCCGAATACCAAGGGCCCATTTTACAAAACTATCCTTATCATAATTTTGATTGCAAAATCGCATCCAATGCAATATGCTGATTATTGTTATTTGCCCAGGTAGAGTTCTTTTTTTTAAAGGCATTGAATGACGAGACGAGAATGCCGTTCGCCTGATGGTAAGCGATACGATCGCCCATAAACAGTAGCAACACCATACAGCACATCGAGTTACAAAGTACTGTGTGGCATTCCACTGCGCTCGCCATCCTGCGACACAAGATGATAAGTCTCATTATGTCTAGTAGTTTCACTGGCTACAATGTCCTTCAAACCGAAACACAACAGTGCATGCACACTGCTGCTTTGCGGTAGAAATACACATTGCGGTGGTATCCACCCAGACGGACTCTCACATATGAGAGACCTACCGATCAAAAAGGGTATAATGATTAATTGTCGCGTTCCATCATCAGCCTGTGTATATCCGATTTTAAAAGGAGACATAATTAAATCGAATGACGAAGCATAATCATCTCGTAAATCGACACTATCTGAATGCTTCACTTACCATCATGTGCACAGCCACTTTTCCGTTCCAATACAAAAAAAACTTTTTTTTATCGGTCTCACTGTAAAGTCAACAGCATAAGTATTTGAACAAAATAAAAATTTCAAATCGTTTATATACGCGTTAAATCAATCTGAAAAACAATTTCGCCATTTGAAGTAAATTTACTCTCTTTCATTTTATTTTTTTGAAGGGAAAAAAAGATTAGTAAGAACATAAAAGTATGTAGGCAATTTTATGTAAATTATATGAAGCTCAAAATCTTGACCGGCAAGAGATAAATACATTTCGGGACGATCAGCACACTTAGAGCCTTTGGCTTCTTCACGCTCCGATTGAAGGATATGCTGATATACCTGACTTATTAATTAGTTCGTTCGCTGGATTGATCTGATAATGGCCTTTAGAATCGTTTGATTTTGAACTTTAATCGCTTTCGTCTATCTCCTGTGATAGTCAAAAGTTAACAAACTCGGATTTAGTTAATACCTGAGCAGATTCCGTAAGAGGTACTAGTTATTAAATGTGGATTCGGATGGCTTCTTACTGAGAGCTATTATGAGGCTTTGTAATACATTTCAACTTTAATGCATTTAAGGTTGTCGATGTTGAAGATAAAGATATATTTATTTTTCAAATATGGGCAAAACAGATGATCATACATAAAGTTATTTAGAGCAACCTTATTTAACCAGAAGATGGTATGCAAAATTACTTTGAATTAAGTACTTATGTCACAATTACAGAAAATAGTTACTTCTTGATATTAGTAGATGTTTGTTGAAGCAAACGATGATAATTAATCGTTCGACGCTATAATTTTATTAATGATGCCATGGAAACAGTAACATAGGAGTTCGAACAGACCGGTATAATGGTGTCGACAGGCATGTAACCATCTTTTTTTTATAGCATTGAATGACAAGACGAGCATGCCGTTCGCCAGATGGTAAGCGATACGACCACCCATAAACAGTAGAAATACCACCCAGCACCTTGATTTACAAAGTACTGTGTGGCATTCCACTGCGCTCGTCATCCTGAGACATAAGATGTAAGTCTCATTATGTCCTGTAGTTACACTGGCTACAATGCCCTTCAAACCGAAACACAACAGTGCGTGCACACTGCTGCTTGGCGGTAGAAATAAACATTGCGGTGGTACCCACCCAGACGGACTCTTAAATATGAGAGTCCTACCACCAGTCATATGAGAGTCCTACCACCATCTCTCGTCATTCGACTATATCTGGCTCTTCTCCACTTATTAAGTACAGTAGGTCAATTTACCGTGTCCATCAATGTTTTATCTCTTTACAAAGAAAGAGGAATATTTGAGAACTTGAAATTATTCAATTTCTCTCTTAAGAGAAAGAAGAATAGGGAACTTGAAATTGAACAGACGAAGGTAAGGTCGAGATAGCTCAGTGGGCAGAGCACCCGGCACGGTGCGCTGGAGGTCGCGGGTTCAAATCCTGCTTTCGACTGCTCCTTTTTCAATGTTTCCATTAAAAATAAAATCGAATACTTATAAATTTAATTTTCAGGCAGGTTGTAAAATTACCGACGCGCTGTATACTTATAACGTTATTCATAAAAAGTTTAAAAACCTACTTAAGTTATGGAACGTTTTGTCTTCGAAAGAATATTGAATTGATATTAATTTGTCTTCGAACGAATACTGAATTGAGTTTGTATGAAAAAGACAAAAGGTTTATAAACTCTTTATGTATAAGGCCGTAACGTTCCATTCTAGTCAATTCACTAGTAAAAACAAGTATTTTAATGCTTTAGAAAAATATACAAACACCTCGTCTGATAACATAGACGGACTGATTGAATCCCTTGCAGGCGAACTGGCAGTGGTTAATATATGTCTTGTTGTTGGAGGCGCAGACAGGGAAGTACACGTTTGGACACTTTTCGCATGGCATCTTTTCAGTAAGCGGCGGGAGTAGCTTCACATACCCTGGCAGGAATTGGGGTTCGATGCCGGTGACGAACAGTAATAGAAGTATCGTATCTGTAACATAATGGTGGTAGGATATTTTTTTATCGCATTGAATGACGAGACAAGCATACCGTTCGCCTGATGGTAAGCGATACGACCACCCATAAACAATAGAAACACCATCCAATACCCTGAGTTACAAAGTACTGTGTGGTATTCCACTGCGCTCGTCATCCTGAGACATAAAATGTTAAGTCTCATTATGTCAGTTAGTTACACTGGCTGCAATGCCCTTCAAACCGAAACACAACAGTGCATGCACACTGCTGCTTGGCGGTAGAAATAGACATTGCGGTGATGCTCACCCAGACGGACTCTTACATATGAGACATAATAATGCACACACACACTCTCACTCACGCTTATTATCCCCGAAGGGGTAGGCAGAGGCGCAACTAGTGCACCCACTTTTCGCCGTTATTCCGTCCCATGATGTGATACGGGGCGAGCCTATCGCCATGTCGGGCACAAATTCCAGATTCCGAGCTGATATTGAATAGAAAAACTCAATATCACATTGCCCGACCGCGGAATCGAACCCAAGACTTCAGTATTGCAGTCGTACCATAATACAACTACGCCACCGAGGCAGATAATAATAATAAATAACGTGTAATTGTAAAATGTTATTTTGAAGAAGTTAATATGTGGTGTCATTTAGTAATACAATGTCGAAACGACCCTGTATAGATATTATAGCACTGCGTTCAACAAAATAACTAATTAAAATAACTTACTCATTTTCTTTCTTAATTAGAATGTTAGCCTTCACTGAAGCTTAACTTCTGAGGAATGCGCTGTAAATTAATTCACGTGAGGTTTTGCTTAATTAACAATGGGCTATAAAGCCATAATCCTCATAAATAGGCTTCTTGGGACATTCTTTGATCCATTTAAGTGAATGCATTATAGTTAAGGTTGCGTATACACTGGTGATGGACATGGATGGAGATGATGTCGCATGGACACGCTAGATGCAGGCCGATTTCAACAGGTTCGTCTGGAAATCTTTAAGGGAGGCCTGTGCTTAGCAGTGAACACTATGTGGCTGATGATGATGATCTACGTAAACGCTGCATCACGTAGTACCCCATTTAAAAAGTATGGCCAGGTGTTTGACATCTCATTTTGCTTAAAGTTTGCATAACTGGCCGTGTGCATTAAACTTCTCTTGATCTTGGATCTTGGCTCACGCAAACTTTGAAGTAAATCCCTATAGTTTAAATCAATAATGCATATTTATAATACACTAGTTTTTGCCCGCGGCTCCGCCCGCGTAAATGAGTTTTTCCAGTATAAAAGTCCCGGTTTATATTTTCCCGGGATAAAAAGTAGCCTATGTGTTACTCCAGGACATGATCTACCTGTGCGCCAAAATTCATCGAAATTTGATCAGTAGTTTTTGCGTGAAAGAGGAACAAACATCCATTCATCCAGACATCCATACATTCTTACAAACTTTCGCGTTTATCATATTAGTGGGATAGGATACATATACACTCACGCCTTTATCCCCGAAGGGTTAGGCAGAGGCGCAACTAGTGCACCCACTTTTCGCTATTATTCTGTCATCATCGCCATATCGGGCACAAATTCCAGACTCCCAAACTTCAAGACTCCAAAAACTCAATATCATTTTGCCCGACCCGGAGATTGTACCCGAGACCACAGCATTGCAGTCGTACCGTAATACAACTACGCGACCGAGGCAGACTATATTTATAAATGCAAAAGAAATCCGTCTGTTACTTTTTCACAGATCAATCGCTGAAACAATTTTAATAATATGTTGTGGTACTGTTTTTGGTGTAAGGATTTTTAAAAGCCGGAATAAATTTTAAAAGGCACCCGTCTAGCGTGAAGGATAGGAAGGCGGGAAGCTTGGGGAAAGGGGGTATATATAGGATGATGGTTAGGCCATAGGAAAATGCAAGGTATCCAGGAAAGGCTACCTTACATTACTATAACATTATGCATAAACTTGAAGTGAATAAGGCCATTTCTTTTTAATTTTTAATGCGGGCGAAGCCACGGACAAATACTAGTCAACAAAAAAATAAACACCAAATAATTTATTCAATAATCATAAGGCTCAAGAAACTGCAAACATAGCCCCATATATTGAACGCGAATGTAGTCGTACTCATCGCGTTTCTTTATTATATTCATACAATTCATCCAACACACATTGGTGTATGTCTTATTGTCTGTACCACATATAGGTATATAGATCCTGGGGCATTTGTCACAATCGAAGATCTGCTCTAGGGGCGGCAGATCATCTTCAATGCGCTGCATGTAGTAGTTTTGAAACTCCTGCGCAGTGGCATTTCTGTATGCCTCCACTGTCGCGGATGCGACTGGAAAATACAATATTAGTACGTATCTAGTGTTAGGGCAACACCGGACCATAGGGTTATACCGTTGTTTCAAGATTACTGCTAAACAATAACTTACGCAGTGAAAAACAATTGCGTTATATAAAAAATACCACTTCAGGCTGTGTTGTCCATATTAGGTAATGTTTTCAGGTTTTGCAGTCATTATGAGAAAACGGAGTTACCCCGTGATCCGGTATTAACCTAACGCACTCTAATGCAATTTATCTACTGGTGGTAGGTCTCTCGTATGCGAGGAGCCCTCTGATTAGGTACTACTTTTTTTTTATTGTCTCTACTGCCAGTAGCCTGACGCGAGTCGGCTTTCTGGCCACACCGATCTTTAGGGTGAACGCTTAAGGCGCTCGCAACCCTTTATGTTAAGTGACCATGCTGAGGGTAACCAACATTTAGATTACGAGCCGCGACTCAGGACGGTAACTGAAAGAAGATGAGACATCAACAATTAGGGAAAATTGTTGTTTAAGCCTAACCTTATCAATTTATTTTATCATCGGCACGCGGGCCGGACTGGTAGGAGGGTCGGGGGGCGATGGGGAACATGGCGAGGAGGAACTGCGGTCGTATGCACTGTGCGAGTTTTAGAAACTCGTTCTTATTACGGATTACCAGAATGATGTCGTCCTCTGGATCGGTCATTCGCAGGTACTGTTGTGTTTCGTGTTGAGGATATTGTGGCCAGCGTAATTACTGGGCTTTAAGTGACTTAACATCTTATGTCTTAACGAGTGCAGTGGAGTGCCGCGCAGTAATTTGCAGTTCAAAGTTATGTGCGCTGCTACTGTTTGTGGGCGGTCGTATCGCTTACCATCAGGCAAGCGGCATGCTCATCTAGATAAAAAACAAATAATAGTATGGCCAACGTAGATTTTATTTCGTAAACCAAACTGTGTATGACACTTGATAGTCTGGACATTTTAGTTCAAATATAATGATTTTAATATATTTATGCATAGTTTAATTCCCTTAATATATTTATGCATAGTTCTGTAAACACAGTAATAGCTGAACAAAATAAAATTTTAATTAAATCAAAAGTAATTTTAATGAAATATTTTCTGTTTAAAATAGCGTAACTCCGTCTATATATTTATAATACGTTAAAGCAATATTCTAGAATAATATTCTGCAAATTGGTACTTTGCACTTCATCCATATATTTATTGCTCTGAGATTCAATACGTGATATCAATTTCGATTCGATGACACCAAAGAAGCGAAATATTTAAAATTTAACAGAAGTAAAATAGAAAGAAATTGGGAATGAAAGAAAATAATTTACTTACAATTGCTTTTGTTTCTTGTAAATGTATAATTTCGGGAACTACAGAACCGATTTTGTAAATTCTTTCACTAATAGAAAGATAAATTTATGTGTGTATTCTTTGTGAATTATCGCTTGCTTTATCAGTGAAGGAAAACATCGTGAGGATACCTGCATACTTGAGAAGTTCTTCATAAGAATTTCGAAGGTATGTGAAGTCTACCAACCCGCACTAGGCCAGCGTGGTGGACTAAGGCCTAAACCCTCTCAGTAGTAGAGAAAGCCCATGCCCAGCAGTGGGCCAGGATATAATACAGAGCTGGTATTATTTTTATTATGACAAATACAAATACAAAACATTTATTCGCACAACACCATGACACAAACAAATTACAAGAAAACAAATTAAATAAACAAAAGATTAAATAAAAAAGTAACATTAAAAATTAAATCTAGACAAACACCCAGTACATACAACAAAAAAAAAATCATTTACAGTTAAAGAAAAACAAAGAAACGCAGTACTAGTGTATCGTCACGAACGTCATGGTGTGAGTGCGAAACGGGACCCATTCAGCACAAGCCGCGAGCGAGACACGGCGCTGGTCTTCCATGGGCCCGACGCGTTGAGAGCGCGCACAGACGTGTTGCAACAAACAACATTATAATAGAAATAATATACAGGGTCATTTTGACATTGCGTTACTAAATGAAACCACATACTTATCTCTTTGAAAGAAAAACTTTCCATTAAGTTATTTTAACCATAGATGTAAAATAAAAAACGTGTAAGTTTCAGACAAAATAAATATCAATAAAAAGTAACTTTCACTTTACACGCCCTAATGCCATTACTACTACTTTAGAAGGATTCATCGCAGGAGCAACATCACACTTTCAGTCAGAAAAGCACTCGCCTACACGCCATATTCGCACTAAACTACAATATTATAAGAGAACCAGGAAAGTAAAATTTCGATTTTTGGTGAAAATATTCGTTTCTCGTGGATGATTTTTGGCACAATGTTAGTACAAGCAAAGGCGAGTATGTGGTTTAATTTATCAACTCAATGTCAAAATGACCCTGTATACTCCTGGGTGTGTTAGGCTACTTTATATTCCGGGAAAATATTTTCGTCCCGGAAAAACTTTTTTACACGGACGGAGCCGCAGTACTAGTTCAAAACTAGTTCGTGTTGTACATTACGTGAAGTGCTCCTCGCAGTTATTTTCCCATTAAACGAAATGCAATACCAAATCAAACTTGACTACGCTAAACTCCAATAATAATACCATGCTATACTCACACAGTAAAATGAATGTTTTCCCGAAATACATTTTCAAAGCATTTAGAGTCGAAGGAAATGTAAGAAACCAATTTAGACTTGATGTTATGACCGCTTTTCATGCTATGTTTGATTTATATCCATGTCTAGTAACGGGTTATTTCATTTGAAGGTTGATTGCATTTACTATAATGGTAACACGTGGGTTTTCTCATTTTTTAACAGTAAATTTGGCAGATATCCTACTAATATTATAAATGCGAAAGTTTGTAAGAATGTATGGATGTTTGGATGTATGGAAGTTTGTTACTCTTTCACGCAAAAACTACTGAACGGATTTCGATGAAATTTGGCACACGGGTAGATCATGTTCTGGATTAACACATAGGCTACTTTTTATCCCGGGAAAATATAAAGCGGAACTTTTATCCCGGAAAAACTTTTTAAAGCGGGCGGAACCGCGGGCAAAAGCTAGTGTTAAATACTAGTACACCGTCTCGGTTTCGCACGGATAGCACTACTATAGGAAGATGCCGATGATACAAAATTGTTAAAAGCAAACGAAAATTGTTGATTCGATCACTTCAAAATTTCACGAGATCATCTGATGGGCTAGATTTGAAGATTACATTCAAAATTCAGTTGCTTTGTAGTCGGGAATATAGACTCCTTAATATTTTTGGAACTCATCACACAACACTGTAAACTTTTTTTGTTTTAAGTGATCACCCAAACCACCCAAACGAGCTAACGTAACTTAATTAAAAATAATCGCAATACCAGAAACTAGCTTAGTTCACATTCTTCTTTATTGACTATGTTCTATAATACCAACCCTGTATTCCATACTGGGTTTAGGCCTTAGTCCACCACGTTGGCCTAGTACGGGTCGGCAGACTTCACATACCTTCAAAATTCTTGTGGTGAATCCTCAAGTATGTAAGTTTCTTCACGTTTTCCTTAGAAGAAGAACGGTAATCAGTAAACAAGGAGCTGCACCTTGGGTTTTGAACCTGACTATTGTCTCGGTACCTAAACCTTTACATTCTCATATAAGCTATCTTACACCTCTATGAAACAAATAATTAATTTTATTTAACGTCTCATTTAATTAATCAAAAAGTATTAAATTTATTATCATGTCACGAACCTCACACTTTAAGCATTAACCGTATCTCTACATAAATAATTCAATGTAAATGTCAAGTGTCCTTTGTTGAGAATGCTTAGAAAGAAAACATTTCTATAGAATTGTCTACTTTAAATTTTAATGTTAAAGAACAAAGCTTCTCGTTCAGGATGCTCCCATCCTTTGTGAATGTTGAAGACAGATCCTTTGTATAAGTTTAAAACTAAAGCCTATGTTTCTTGAAGGATAAGTACTTAGACTATTTAGAAAGGACGCGCAAATTAATGCAACAAAAATATGTTACACAAAGTAACTACTACATAGAAAGTGCAACATATACCGTTCAGCGTCGTTATGAACGCACACAAATAATTCTTTAACAATTGCCTGCCAAATATAACAGTTTTTATAAACGTGTGCACGAGGATCTGATCTTATTCTTCGGCAGAAAGGAAAGATCAATATCGTATATCCCATTTCAAACAGATCGGCATAATTGCATTGACTGGCGTGGAATAAACATGTCTTGTTAGTGAACATTCTATCTAGACGTTTGGACGCCCCTTTATCGTCAGGTGCAATGGGGTTATCCAGGCCCGTATAAAACAACTGCCTCGGTGGCGTAGTTGTATTACGATACGTCTGTAGTGCTGAGGTCTCGGGTTCCCAGGTCAGGCAGTGATATTGGTTTTTTTTAATCAGTATCAGCCTGGAGTCTGTGTGCCTGGTATATGGTAAAGCGCCCGCCCCCTATTATATGGGATCTAATATAGATCAAGTGGACGATAGCCTAGAAGTGGACGATAGCTTAGTTGGGAATGGAACGGTCTGCCGAGATAATGTCCCGAGGTTCGAAATCCAAGGCACACACCTGTGACTTTTCAAAGTTACGTGTGTATTGATTATCAATTATCGTTTACTTTGACGGCGAAGGAAAACATCGTGAGGAAACCTACGTACCTGAGAATTCTCCATAAGAATTTCGAGGGTGTGTGAAGTCTGCCAACCCGCACTAGGCCAGCGCGGTGGACTAAGGCCTTAAACCCTCTCAGTAGAAGAAGAGGCCCGTGCTCAGCAGTATAAATATAGGGCTGGTATTATTATTATTATCTATACTAATATTATAAAGCTGAAGAGTTTGTTTGTTTAAACGCGCTAATCTCAGGAACTACTGAACCGATTTTGAAAATTCTTTCACTGATAGGAAGCTACATAACTCCTGAGTGCTATAGGCTACTTTTTATCCCGAGAAAATATTTTTGTTCCGGAAAAACTTTTTCACGCGGGCGGAGCTGCGAGCACTACTAGTTTAATGTAGCTGGCGAAATGCGGGTGTAATAAATCTCTGTCTATCGCTGAAAAGGGACAAAAGCATGATGTTATGTATGTATAAAAACACCACTTATATTTATTTAAAGCTTTTTGTATGCTATAATGAATATGAAGTCTAAAATAACATACTTTCGTGCCCAACAGTCATAAGTCAAGCAAACAAATAAAAGATGTAAGAACAAAAAGAATTATGAAGGAACTAACAAGTTTTTATGTATATTGCAGTTCTTTATACCAGTATGGAAGGAGAGTGCATTTCTCTGTATGAACTTGTGTAATGGAATCATAAATTAATGTAGCATGTTTGGGGTTGAATTAAGACTTCTTTTTATTATAAACTAAGAAACGTTCGCGGCTCTGCCGGCATGAATATGTTGGAGCAAAAGTTCCATTATATTTTGTTCATTTAGGATTTTATTGGTATCTTTACAAAAATTTTCGTGTTTTACATAAAGTCATGATTATTTAAGTAAGTAAAGCTTTAAATCTAATACTCGCTTTAATCATTCACTGCTTATTGGTTCAAACTTGGACTTATGCTGCCCTTCAGTACTTATTATTTTGGCTTTAAATATCTCAGTTTTAAAAAATATTCATTTATTGTTGAAAAATAAGATGTAATCCTTACATCCATACGTATTATAAAACGAAATCCCCTGCCGCGTCTGTCTGTCTTAACCCGATAAACTCAAAAACTACCGAACTGACCGATGAAAATTGTTATGGAGATAGTTTGAGACTCTGGGAAGGACCATAGGTTATTCCGGAAAAATATATAGCGGGAATTTTATCCTGGAAAACTCTTTCACACAGGAGAAACTGCAAGAAAAATTGATTTAACAATAAAGATTGAAATATCAGCTAATGTAAAGGATATAAGATTGCATATTCAAAGTTAGGTATCTAAATTACTGATTGTTGAAGTAACTGTCGTAGCGTATACAGATTTCGATGCACCGAAGTTGGAAGCGATTTAGAGAAACAAATTTGTGAATTTACATAATCGAATCTGCCAACTTGTTATTTATCATTTTCACCAATTTAGCAAATGTTGTTATCAAAATTATTAAAAATATTCCTAGGTATTCTATATGTGTATCCACCATACTTGATGTTGCAAAAATTGTCCCATAACACGGAGCCAGCTAGAAATAAAATAGGTACTATCATGAGAGAGTTACTGCTTCTAATCTAATGCGATCTACTTGTATGTCTAGCTTTGCTAATATTACAAGCTTACTTTTCTATACACAAAGAGTCTAAGCTGCACAATTAAAATCCCTCCAACTCAGCTTTTAGAGGGTAAATGATGATCCAATTTTGTATCAGTAGTAAAAGTAACAATTTGACTCAATTGCGCCTCTATTGTTTTCAAAGAGGTATTTTACTAGAACCGCTGGCCTAGAAAATGATGGACGATGATAATTTGTTAGCTCTCAAAGGCATTTTCAAAATAGGTATAAAATAGATAATGCCTTCAATTTGTGTATTAGAGCTGGGTATTGGGTGTAATGTGTTTGGATACAATATAAAATCTAGACTCTTGTTATTTATGTCCCACACAATTAATGTGGTCATAGGGTAGAGGAGGGTGATTTGAAGGCTACCTTGACAACTACGAATAATATGAAGTCAGCGATCATTTTTTTACGCTGTGCTTGCTAACGATACCTTCTTAGTCTAGTAGGAGCTAATCGGGCTGATCGATAACTTTGAGTTTGATTCCCAGGTCAGGCTACAGTTTATGTGAGATTTTCTTATACCATTTTCACTAGATTACATTCCTCACAGGGGTTTGTCTATATCAGGTAACGCTGTCTTTTTTTAAATTTATGACAAATACATTCTGCAACATGTTTGAAAAAGTATGTTGTACTGAACCCATATTGGATTGAGATATAGACAGGAAGAAGAGGAATGCTTGCTTATTATAATATAACATTTGAAACTTACATACAACTTACACTATATGCAACTTAAACACTTCAAATGAACCTGCAACTGAGTTACTCACAAAATGTAATAATCCTACAGATTCACTCAATATTACAAACAGATATTTCTCAACAGTAGGGCAGAACCTGGCTTCCAATATCCTAACCCAGGTCGGGGAAACGGAGGAGAGCCTTGTTGCAATATCTAATGTTCCAAACTCCCTAACTAACTCCTTCTTTCTTTCACCTACCGATATTGAAGAGGTAAGGGACATTATTAATAATCTAAGATTAAATAGTGCCCCGGGTTTAGATGGTATTGACGCCCGCCTCCTAAAGCTATGCTCCAAACATATTTCCGAGCCTCTAGTTCATATTTTTAACTCAAGCATAAGCTCCGGCAAGTTTCCATCTATGTGGAAAGTGGCCTCGGTCACTCCAATTCACAAGTGCGGTGCCAAGGACATACCCAACAACTATCGGCCAATATCCCTACTTAGCATCCCATCTAAAATTCTTGAAAATATTGTTAATAAACGTCTTGTTCAATATATTGAGTCCAATAGTATTTTATCTTCACAACAGTATGGTTTCCGTAGGGGTAAATCAACTGAAAATGCCGTAACTTTATTAACAGACCTTGTCAGTGCAAGCCTCGATAAGGGTGAATGTTGTCTAGGCGTTTTCGTGGATCTAGCAAAAGCTTTTGACACAATTTCTACAAAATTACTCCTTAATAAACTGAAGAAATTCGGAGTTAAGGGTCTGACATTGGATTGGTTTAAGAGCTATCTCTCGGAACGTAATCAACTGGTAAGGGTTGGGGCTCACCAAAGTGAAATACTTCCAATACAATATGGCGTTTCCCAAGGAAGTACACTGGGTCCAACCTCATTCATTATCTATATGAATGATATCCACAGCATCAAAATACCTAATGCTGAGATAATTTGTTATGCTGACGATACGGCCATTTTGTTCACTGAAAAAGACTGGCCTTCCACTTTCCTTGCTGCGGAGCAAGGTATGGAAACCATCAATAAGTGGATGCAACATAATCTTTTGACCCTTAATAAAGAAAAAACAAAATACGTCTGCTTCCACAAAACTGCTGCTTCTCAGCCACCACTGCCAGCCAATCTCCAAATTCATAACTGTAAAAGACTTAACCAAGACTGCAATTGCGACACTATACAACAATCACACACAATAAAATACTTAGGGATAATTATAGATCAAAACTTAAATTTTAAAGACCACATTGAATACATGTCCAAAATAATCAGGAAAACATCTGCAATATTAAAAAAACTTAATAATTCCGCCAGTCACTATATATTAAAAACTATTTACATGGCAATATGCCAATCCATTATAACCTATTGTATCTCCGTATGGGGTAGCGCTCCAAAAACAACTCTTATAACCGCCGAAAGGGCCCAAAGGTCTGTACTTAAAATCATGCTTAGAAAACCATACAGACACCCTACAAGAAATCTATATCAAGAAGCTGGAGTCCTAACCGTACGTCAACTGTTTATTCTCAGAATATGTATTAACACACAAAAACGCCTTTCGTCCTATTATGATTACAAAACACTATTGAAAAAGAGAGTTTTCAGATTACCACTTCCTAGAACAAGAACCCGTTTTGGTCGTAGATTTGGAGAATTCCTCAGAGCACACACATACAACTCGGTACTAAAACACTGCGACCTGAAAGGCCTCTCGGTTCCTGAAGCCAAATCAAAGGTGTCAAAATGGCTCCAGTCATTAGATTATATAGATACCGAAAACATATTAATTTAATACTAGTAATTAATAATTAAGTAAGATTTCATATAACATTGTTAAAATTAACTTCACAATACAGGTCTTTAGTGAATGCTCATTAAGACACAATATATAACTATATTTGTACTTTATATAAAAATAAATATGATTAGAACTACTGAAGTAAAAAGAACTACTATGACTACATAATATAAGTTAGTATAAGTTGGAATATAAGTATTAGATTTGTTAATTAAATTGATAAAAGTGTTATACTTATTAATAAATACACAAAAACCAAACTAAATTAAATCCGTAATATTAAGCTAGATTACAAATATAACCACTCTGGTCTCCAAGATACAGGCTTTGCCTAGTTTGGGGCCCCCTGTTAAATACTGTTTAAAACTTTCTGTGTAAGCACCAACAATTTTATGTCACTCATTGTTTAGAATATTTTTGTTATTTTCATGTTGTGCAAATAAATATTTTTATTATATATTACCAACTAACCAATAAAAAAATATTATGAAAAACCAAGATTTTACCAATTTCTTGTTATTTATTTAAAAGTATAAGAGAAATATACTCCACTTCTTTTGGCGGTTTGAATAGAAGATACATATTGTCGGTTATACTATCTGTGCATCATAAAACCAATGATGTAAAAACAGGAGAAAAATAGGGTTGTCTCGGTATGGAAGCATATTCAGTTGTATAAACACGACAATAACAACACAAAGGTATTCGATAAAGGCTCCATTTGTCCAATCGTTCAGACGATACGGTAGACGGAGATTTGTTACTGTGTTTGTTCCTCTTGGCTAGGCTTGGCATTTGTTTAAGAGGCCTATCTAAACTATTATTTTAAAGCTGAAGAGTGCGTTTGTTTCTTTGGTTAAACGCATTAATCGCAGGAACTACTGAACCGAGTTTGGAAATTCTTTTACTAATAGGAAGCTGCATTACTCCTGAGTGCTATAGGTAAATTTTTATCACGGAAAAACTGTTTCACGCAGGCGAAGCCGCGAGCAATATTAATTCATATATAAATATAATGGTACCCGATTTTTTTTCCTGTTGCATCATGACCATTCGCCACTTAATATCTCCTGGTGAACATAGGCCTCCCTTAAAGATTTGATCTAATTTTGCAAGACGGTACAGTCTATATACATTTTATGATACTTCCAAATTGCCTGTATTATCCGTTTTACGCATAGCAACAAAAATACATGAAGAAATTTAGACAACACGTTGATCTTTGGAATTAAAACACAGACATATTTTTCGTTTAGTAAGGACTAGGTGATTGTCGCTCCGCCAGCGTGAAAAATGTTTTCCGGTATAAAAAGTAGCATATATCACTCAGAAGTAATGTAGCTTCCTATTAGTGAGAGAATTACTAAATTAAGTTCAATAGTTCCTGAGATTAGCGCGTTCAACAAAACAAACTCTTCAACTTTATAATATTAGTATACATAGATTAACAACGAAATTAACATCACATAAACTTTTAATACAAATTAGAATATTATCATTATTGAACAACACACATATTTAGATACTAGCTTTTGCTTGTAGGTTCACCCGTGTAAAAAAGTTTGTCGAGGATAGATTTCTTGCTATATATTACAGTTTCTCGCTATAAAAAGTAACCTATGTCTTTTTCAGGCTATCAAATTATCTCAGTAACAGACAGACAGAGTTATTTCGACATTTATAGAATAAAATCGGATATTGAGATATTTTTAAGAATAATCATCAGGGAAAACTCTACAAGGCCCCAACCGAACCATCTTCACAGTCTTATTCTCTTTCTTATATCTGTGGATATTGATACACGCTAGCCTACATTCACTAATGTACGTCACATTATCGTCTCCACACACTGGAAGATAGACCTTCGGGCACTTATAGCATAGTCCTTCGGCAGCAAACTTGTCCAAGTCTTTCACGTCCACCGTGTAAGGGTTGAAGAAGTCAAAGAAATCCTCGATGGGTAGCATTGAGGATGAAGATAGAAACAGTGCTGTTGGATGAAAGATTTAGTTAGTCAAGAGCCTTTACACAACACGCCTATATCCCACAAGATTGGCAGCGATGCAACCAGAGCATACACTATTCGATAAGTGTTTTATTCCACGATGTGATGGGGGCGAGCCAAATGCCATATCTTGCATAAACTCCACACTCCTAGCTGATACTGAACAGTAAAATCCAATATCACTATGCACGACCCAGGTCTTTAGAGGAGTGTTGTACTGCGCACACAATACAACTATGCTACCGAAGTAGTCAATAGTATTATAAGTATTTTTTGGACATAATCCATCAAATGAGCTAGGTCACTTGGTGTGATGTGATCTTCATCATCAACCACATGATGTTCACTGCTGAACATAGGCATCTCCAAAAATGATCCGCCCATAAACAGAAGAAAAGGTCAAAGTTGCGCTGCTCAAGTTAAAAGAAAGGGAAGAAAGAGTGGGGATGATTTATTTCATAAGTTTGACTAGGAAATATACTTCCGTGGCACGTATTAAGTTATGATCACTATCCATAAAGATCAACAATATCAAAAGACATGGAACATAAATTTTGGTAGTAAAGATAAGACATAAATTAGTCTGGTTCGTATTGATGAGTGGAAGCCATATTATTACCACCTCTGTTTACCCTTTCGGCGATACTTGCCTGATATTATACCTTTTTTACATGGTCAATAACCTTAATTTTATAATCAACTAAATTATTCATGAGTATTGTTGGCTTAAAGCCATTGTAAAGTTCATCTATCAAGTCATAAACTTTATTCAAAATTTTATCTGCCCTGAAATACTCACAGAGTACTATTAATTTCACCAAATTTATTACAGCCATTTTAGCATACACTTCTGAGGTCACAAAATTGGTACATAATAAGGGACATTAAAATTTTAATTGCAAATTTTATGACACCCTCCTAATCACTTGATATATTGGGCTATTAACTTTTATGGGAATTTGAACGAATTTTACGTACTTTTCAAAGTGGATAGTTATGAAAACTTTGTATGGACTATAATTAGAATGGTATTGAATCCCATCAAAAAGATAAATGTAAAATATGGGAGTATAAATGCCAATCTTACTCTTACTAACATAGAATAATAACCTTACTAATAAATTAAATGCAAAAGTTTATGCCAATATTTGGATGTTTGTATGCTTAGATGTTTGTTAGAAGTAAACGCATAAACTACTGAACGGATTTGATTGAAATTTGGAACATGGATAGATCATGTTCTGGATGAACACATAGGCTACCTTTAATCCCGGTAATTTGCTCTCTCCCTCCTTTATTGTGTTTTAGGGACTTAGCGGGAAATGCTTTTCACGCGAGCTAGGCCGCGAGCATCACCTAGTTAGGAATATGTGTTAGCTGTCGACTCCGCCGCCAAGCCTTGTACATAATCCTAATTTATTTTTATAAAAACATACACCATTGTAAAACAAGTTTAAAACAATGTTTTTGTTATTTTTTTTCTGCTAAGCTCATGTTTTGTATTTAAAAATATAACTTAAATTTGAACGGTCGAAATATTTACACAAAGCAGATATTAAATTACTTAAATAAGTACTGCCTCGGTTGCGTAGTTGTATTACAGTACGACTGCAAAGCTGAGGTCTCGGGTTCGATTCCCGGGTCGGGCAAAGTGATATTGAGTTTTTCTATTCAGTATCAGCTCGGAGTCTGGAATTTGTGCCCGATATGGCGATAGGCTCGCCCCCTATCACATCATGGGACGGAATAACGGCGAAAAGTGGGTGCACTAGTTGCGCCTCTGCCTACCCCTTCGGGGATAAAAGGCGTGAGTGTATATGTATGTATGTATGTATTAAATAAGTTTCAGGCACTAGTGCAAGCAAATTATGCTGAGTTTATAATATCAGTCCCAGAATTTGATAGGAAGCGAGCTCTTCGTAACGGGTACAAATTCCTATCCCGTGTAACATTGACGTATTATTTAATATTTTATTGCCTGACGTACGAAATGAGACCAAAGCGACACGTTTCACAAGGTTCACCTTGCAAATAGAACTATCAGGCGGTTGATGTAATGATCTATTAGAATATTGGGTTTTAAGGACATTGTAGCCAGTGTAACTACGGGACATGATGAGACTTTACATCTTATGTTTAGGATGACTAGCGCAGTGGAATGCCACACAGTACTTGGTAACTAAAGGTGCTGGATGGTGTTTCTACTGTTTATGGGTGGTCGTATCGCTTACCATCAAGCAAACGGCATGCTCGTCTCGTCATTTGATGCCATAAAAAAATGCTATCAGGATGCTGACTTCAAAGCAATAATAAACTCAATTTCATCTGATTTTAACTTGAGGTTCTTGGGACCCGTTGATATATGCAATTTTTTTGAAAGTACAGAGACGGGCGAAGCCACGATCAACACTTAGCATTGAAGAGGTTTTAAAATTCATCTATTATGTATTCGGAGCGTGATCAAATGACTATCAATGAGACGCTATGGAAAATAGTTTCACCACCATTTCTATGGACGCGGTTCGGGTCCTTTCGTTTCATGGGTATCATATGCATGGAAAGCTTTCTCATCCCGGATTAAATTACACCGTGTTGTAATAGGAAATCTGAACAATTCTTCCTTGATTAATTGTAAGTTTTTTGATTCCGTAAGTGTTTTGCCTGGTATGAAGAGTTATGATACCTTCAAAATCAAATGACTTCGCCTAGTGTATCGTAAATAGAACCTAAAGTCGTGAAAAGGTACGATATTATAGCCTAACTAGCTTTTGCCCGCGGCGCCGCCCGCGTTAAAAAGTTTTTCCGGGATAAAAGTCCCGCTTTATGTTTTCCCGGGAGAAAAGTAGCCTATGTGTTAATCCAGGACATGATCTACCCGTGTGCCAAATTTCATCGAAATCCGTTCCGTAGTTTTTGCGTGAAAGAGGAACAAACATCCATACATCCAAACATACATACATTCTTACAAACTTTCGCCTTTATAATATTATAGTAGGATTATTACCAGATAAAGTAGTCTTCGGACATCGGTCTTTTTATGGGCATGGCAAAAGGGAGCCCATTGCATCTGATGGGAAGTAGAGTAGGGTCCAAATAGCAAAACTATGCCGGCTTATTTGAAATTGGATGCATAGGGTGATCCCGGAACGCGACTCACGTGAGCGTCTGTGGTTGGTTTAACACTTTTGTACGGAGGTCGTTATCTGAGCGGATACAAATCGCACCTTTAGGATGAAAACGACACAATTCAAAAGACAGGAAATTGAGTTATCGTCAAAAAATTACTTGACACGAAGTTCTCAATACAATAATAGTTCAAACACAGCCATATTCGAGCAGTAAAAGGACAAAGCTGTTATATCGATCCCTTTTTTATTATATTTTTATAAATAAGGGACTATTTTTAGTCATTTAAAAATGACACCTCAATTTTCTTTTTTTTGAATTGTGTCGTTTTCGTGCGAAATATGTAAGTCGTAATTTTCATTACTAACTTTTACGAAGATATCAACTATCTCTTTCTGGTTATAATCTCAATCGAAATGTAGGTTCTTTTTAACTCTGAAGGGCTATCCACCTCTTTTTACCGATGTCGTCGAGGATAGTGCAAAACCGCGTAACTAGCATTGGTAAATACCGAGTAAATGACGAAAAAGGTTTAATTGAAATTGATACTTATGACACTGAACTTATGATTGATAATACTATAATTTTTCTTTCACTTACGCAGTATTTACCAATGGTAGTTACGCGGTATTGCACAATCTCCGACAGTATGTGTTTTTAACCCCCGCCAATTAAATAACCCCCGACACAAAAAATCTCTAAAAAGTAAAATAATAATAGTGTCTTTGTCGTTTAAGTACCTAGTAATATTTTGAGCTAAGCGTCCTCACGTCGGGGGACCGAACTCCGGACCAGGGAGATGAAAATACTTCTTTAGCGGTCCCCCGAAGTGAGGACGCTTGTTATTGAGTCACTATTATGGAGAATCCATTACGAGCGTATCGATTAACGTAATATTGTCGATGAATGTTACAAAAAGAAACTATTTCATGGCCGTGGGGTTTTTATATTTTAATCAAACCCATTGACAACACTGAGGTCAACGCTTGAGGTTCTTTTGAGAAAAATGTTGATACTTATTACTTGACATTACCCAACAGTTTTTATACGTACGTTCGTTTTTTTTTATTGCATTGAATGACGAGACGAGCATGCTGTTCGCTTTATGGTAAGCGATACGACCGCCCATAAACAGTAGCAACACCATTCACCATCTTGAGTAACAAAGTACTGTGTGGCATTCCACTGTGATAGTCATCCTGAGACATAAGATGTTAAGTCTCATTGTGTCCAGTAGTTACAGTGGCTATAATGTCCTTCAAACCGAAACAAAGCAGTGTAAGTATGCACACTGCTGCTTGGCGTTAGAAATAGACATTGCGGTGGTACCCACCCAGACGGAGGCTGGGAGGGGACCTAGACTCTTACATAATATGAGAGACCTACCACCAGTTCTTATTACTTGATATGTTCGTTCAGGCTGAAGTAACTTTGTGGTTGTCAACTTTGGCGTGCAATAGTTGTAATTGAAGGTGTCTGCCATGCATAATTTCAAAAAGCTTCTTCTTTTTGAAGAGATGCATTTATTATCTATAAAATTATTCAATAATATAAATGTATTGTAAGTAAATGTATGATATTTAATTTTCCTATATTAATTGAATAATTGGCTTAAATCTTCAATTAAAAATCGTATTACGCAACGGTGTGAGTGTCGGCCATTAACGGATATTCACACATAATGACGCCGCCTTATGTGAAGAATCCTTTAACCTTTTTTGCCTTTTGACCCTTTTTGACCTTTTGTACGTAGGTCAATCTATACTAATATTATAAAGCTGAAGAGTTTGTTTGTTTGTTTGTTTGTTTGTTTGAACGCGCTAATCTCAGGAACTACTGGTGCGAATTGAAAAATTCTTTTTGTGTTGAATAGACCATTTATCGAGGAAGGCTATAGGCTATATAACATCACGATGCAACTATTAGGAGCGAAGAAATAATGGAAAATGTGAAAAATGCGGGGAAAATTATTCATCCTTGAGGGCTTCCATTGCGTGCGCTGCGAAAACGGTTCAAGATACCAAAAATATATGTATGAAAGAATTATTCCTCTTGAAATGATCTAAAAAAAAGTCCGCGACAGTATGTGTCTATCTTTTAAAATAAACTCTCTAGAACCGTTTTTATGGTAATCAAATCTGGTCGAAATTAATGCATTATTTGTTAAGAGTTGTATCAACGTCGTAATATTAATCTTTATACAAATAAATGTGTTGGATAGAGTGATTCAACGGGAAGGTTTTTATGTATGTACTTTTAGCCCGGAAAAACTTATTAACGCGGGCGAAGCCGTGGGCAAAAGCTAGTGTGTAATACAACGTAACCCGTACGCGACAAAGGTTCAAAATTGAACCCTATCTTATACACGATTGGTATCCGTGAGGTTTTTTTATATATCTTATTATGCCCATTTGGAATCGTATAAATCAAATGAGTGAAATAGGTTTTACGTGCGTAATGCGTAAGTTGCTGATGAGATGATAAAATTATACTTTATCGTTGCAAACAGTTCACTGGTGCTAAAGATTTGTTTTTTATTTATAATTATTTTAAAATTATAACCAGGAACCTTTTAGATAAGCTTTGATAATCTAATATCTCAATATTAATAAAGAAACAAAAGCGAAATGCATTTATACAGGGTCATTTTGCCATTGCATTAATAAATGAAACCACATACTTATCTTGCTGACATTAGCACTTTCCATTAAGTTATTTTAACCATGCGCCTAGGTGGCGTAGTGGTATTGCGTACGCATTACGAGTACGATTTGCGCGCTGAGGTCCTGGGTTCGAATCCCGGGTCGAGCCAAAAAAAATTGTGACAGGGTTTTTCCATCTTAAAATTTACTCAGTCGCAGCTCGGAGTCAGGAAGTTGGCGGTGTGATACCCCCGTGCCTCGGAAAGCACGTAAAGCCGTTGGTCCTGCGCCTGATCTCTCTCCGGTCATGTCGGATTGCCGTCTCACCGGACTATGAGAGTGAATGAATAGCGAGTGCACCTGTGTATTGCGCACACACTTGTGCACTATAATATCTCCTTCGTACCTGGCTGATCTCCGTTGAAATTGGCCGCCGTGGCCGAAACTGGCTAGGAGGAGGATTTAACCATAGACGTAAAATAAAAAAGTGTCAGTTTAGAACAAAATAAATATCAATAAAATGTAACTTTAAGTTTACCCGCCCTAATGCCACTATGACTGCTCTAGGAGAATTCCTCGCAGCAGCAACATTACGGTTTCAGACAGAAATACACTTACGCACACACCATTTTCGCACTTAACTACAAAATGATAAAAAAAATGGAATACTACAACCGGGATTTTTGGCGAAAGTATTCGTTTTATTTATAATTTTTAGCACGATGTTAGCAGAGGTATAGACGAATATGTGGTTTCATTTAGTAACGTAATGTAAAAATGACCCTGTATACTTACACCTATTGCTATCATTCATACATTCAGAAAAAATACATTATCAAACATTTTTAGGGCCGCTCTAAATTGGGACTGAGGGAATTGTCACTAAACTAAAACTGTTGGTCTTTCTGAACTCTGATGGGCCTATTAACTAGTACGAAACTCTTACAAAAGGCTGGATGAACTAGATTTCAAGCTATAGGCTACTGACGATGGTCCAGAAAATGAAGCGCGAGTAAATATTTTGTACAATTTACAGTTCATATTAAAAAGTATAGGTTTAGCTATTACTGGTTTGTTTGCAACTCCGCTTGCGTTGAACGATGTTTTTGTGATAAAAAGTAACCTAAGGCTTATCATCATCAGTGTCATCTATATAATACTGTTAGGATTATAATTAATTTTACTTTAAAAAAATAATCAAAAATGGTTAACAAATACAAAATTGTTAACGAAAACCATAAATTGCACTTGATAGAAATAACTTTCAAAGAGTAGATCACAAAATATTACCAGAACACTAAATTCCCAAGTTGGTGTTCACGCCCGCACGTCTCGCAACAGAATGCTCTGTTAGACAGCTTGCCACTCCTTTTATAGGGATTTGGTCGGTGGGGATTTGGTTACTACCCTCAATAAATAAATTGACAACTAACATTACATTACATTTCCCAATGGACCTGTCAATAGCGGCCTGCATCCAGCGTGTTCAACCAAATAGTAATTAAGGTTAATAAACCTTCTTATTCTTTATCATTATAATCAGCTACAGGATGTCCGCTGTTGATCATGGCCTTCCTCAAATAATTTACAGATCAATGCAGATAAAAATCATGTGAATTCACTGGATGCATCGCTTCCGACAGATTTGTCTGAAGCTTCTTATTAGTGAAAGAATTTTCTGAATTGGAGTAGTATTCAAACAGAAGCAAAATCTAATGTTCTGAATAATATATAATGTTTACCGGATACATGTATTATACATTTACATTAATGTATCATTAGACTTCGTATTCCGTAAGACGACAACGTTGCCAGTATCTCCCCAATCAGGCGGTAAACTTATATTATACCCCACCAAATCTTCATTCCTTTCTTCATCTTTCTTAAGCCTGATGAAGGAAGAATTACTATGCATCCATTCTGCAGGGAAGTTAACGCCATAATCAATTCCACCTCTTCTGTAGTTGATGCAAGGACCGAATCGTTTCAAAGTGGTTTTTTTCAAACAGTTCATAATGCAACCATTCACGTACGTGACATTGTCCTTGCCACACGCCGGCCAGTAGACACGAGGGCAGTAGCAATCGTGAATATGCTCCAGGTCTATTGGAGGTCGTTTCAACGGCAGAACGTAAGGGTCTAGAAGACTGAATAAGTTTTGCAGCTCCTTGTATCGCCCTATCTTTACTGTATCGTTTGCCGTGACATCTGTAAGAGTAAGAAGTTAGGCTTGTTTGGTAAAGTTTCGGTAATTATTAGACACTTCACGCCTTTTATTTATATTTAAGGGATAGGCAGAGGCGTAACTTGTGCATCCACTTTTCAATGTATTCCGTCCCTACCTACCGAATAACACCACGCCATTCTACTCTCATTCCTTTATATCGAAGGTCGCGGGTTGCGCGTCTGCATGCAACCGCAACCCTCGCAGGAGTCGGCTCTTGGGCAGAGCCTCTCGTAGTCCCAGGAACAAGACCTCGGTAACATCATAGGCATGCATGGAATCTGCACGCCAGCCTCTTAGGCAGTATTTGCCTGGCAGCGGGATGCCCGGGCGCCACCCACAGGCTCGTTTAGGGAGGTCGGAGGTCGTTTCTCCGACGTCTGCTGCGAGAGGAGAGTCCAATGGAATGTTCCCTCTCTCTCTCCACCGCCTCTTTTGCGGACATAACTTGTTCGCAAAACAATGCAATAACAAGCCCTACATACTCAGGACATTAGCTATGAAATACCGCGAATCCTTGATTTTTAATGTGTTCCGAAGACTAACTTCAGGAAATCATTTTAGATGTCATAATCACTTAAAGGGAGCGTGGTAAATTAATAAAAACGGTCTGTGTAGAAATAAGTTGGAAAAATTGCTTGAACATCTTTTATTTAATTAAATGGGAAGTAAAAGCAATTTTATATAAAGAAGTCCTACATATTTCTTTTTAGGCTTTGATGTAAAAGTCCTTCCATCTGAACACCCATTAGGGCCTGTTTCACAAGATTAAATTACTCATTCAATTACCATTTATTTGGGAGGATAGATTACAGTGTGATTTTGTATTTGGTCGGCTTATACGTTTATGTGATGAGTAACATTTACTCAGTTGTTAAATAGGTACTTAATTATAGTAAGTCTTAGAATCGTCAGCATCAGGAAGTGCACTGCTGAATATAGATCTCTCCAAAGAGATCCAGATCGACATTTCAGTCAATTTCTGCGATTTTATCTTTTTTCCTTTAGTCTTATATTTACCGTTTATTCTTTAAATAATTGTACTACAGAATTCTGTTGAATATTTAACTATCAAAGTTAACGTAAAACATTTAAAGGAAATGTTATACTGAGTTGACGCTTTAAGTATAATTCAAATATGAGATCAAAGTTAAACACTTGAAACTTGCGTGTTTGCATGAGAACTTGTACTTAGTTTCTACTATTAAATGTGTATTTTTACTCTTCTAGCAAGCTTTATTAAAAACTTGTTTTAGCACACCATTTTCACAAAACTTCTTATAAGATGATAATTTTGCTTCGAACTTTCTGAAAATTTATTTTTAATTAAAAGTCCAGGCATAATCTATTTACCGTTACAACTGGACAAACCAACAGAAACAAATCACTTTTAGGCTGAACCATAGTCTACTTTCTAAAAATTCCAATGATAGTCAAAATTAGTTAAACGATAGCCAAGACGAATAAACAAAAAAGAAACTCCGAAAAATCTAACCGCCTCAGACTATGTGATATATGTTAATAAACCCGGAAGCCAGACGAATGTCCGCTGGTTCAAAACCCAGGGGCACACACCTCTGAATTTTATAAAGTTATGTGTGTATTATCGCTTGCTTTAAACGGTGAAGGAAAACATCGTGAGGAAACCTGCATAACTGAGGAGTTCTGTATAAGAATTTAGAAGGTATGTGAAGTCTGCCGACCCGCACTAGGCCAGCTAAACCCTCTCAGTAGTAAAGGCCTGTGCCCCGCAGTGATTGTATTGTTAACCCCGGATCCTAAAGTTACATCTCTGCCAACCCTTTGGTATCAAATTACTCACGTAAAACAAACATCACGATTACAATGCCGAAACAACGAAATTCTTTAATTAATCCCATGATTGGGTTTCTGTTAACAAAACTGGCGAGTATTTAACTGCGTCACTAATTAAAATCATTTAACCAATGCAAAATGCCATTTGATAATTATGCCTTTAAATTTTATAGTCCAATCAATGATTGATTAACTACAAGGTGGATAGACCTCGTAAAGGTCGTAGAATCCCGCTGGACGCAGGTCACTTCTAACAGAAGGTTCGAAGATCTTTGTCGGAGGCATGTGTTCAGCAATGAATTTTAAAATTCGCCTGTGGAAATGCAAACAAATGGAATCGAGTCACATTCATTCATCTTCTAAACATTAAGTATGATACTATGTCTATTAGAAACACGTCGATGAAATCACCTATTTTCCACAAATTGGCACTAGGAATAAAGCCTAATCGAAAGAGGCCGGTAGAGGTGCCGCCACCACCACCTCAAGGTGTGATACGGGGTGAGATTATTGTCACATCGGACACAAATTCAAAACTCCGAGCTGATATTAAGCAGAACAACACAGTATCACTTTGTCTGACCCTGAACTCGAACCAGACCTCAGTGGTTTACGGCGCACGCAATTCAACTACACTTCCGAGGCAGACCAGAGGCCGTAGCCAAAATGCTTTTCTTCATACAGAAAACAATAAAATGCATGGGAATTATATTGTAGTATATGTCATTCCCATCCTTTTTTGTTTTACAGTTAGCGATTGTAGAAAGGCACCTTAGCTACTGGCTCAGTATTGTTTCCTCTCATGTAGTTTATGGTCGTATGAATCATCAGGGTTCTATAAATAATGTATGTCGACACGAACCATTAGCGGGCTTGTATCGGTCGTACCTACTGACACGACGCTACACAAGCCGCGCATTACCCACTTCTAATTGCTCATTAACGATTTAATAATGCATTTATCATCAGTTTTATGTGATGAGAGTTTGGAAAATACTTTTTGTATAAACCTTCTTTGTACTATAGACAAATTATGTAGTAAGTGATTTTCAACACCCATAATCACTACATAGTATAAAACAAAGTCGCTTCCCGCTGTCTGTCCCTATGTATGCTTAGATCTTTAAAACTACGCAACGGATTTTGATGCGGTTTTTTTTACTAGATGGAGTGATTCAACGGGAAGGTTTTTATGTACTTTTAGCCCGTAAAAACTTATTAATGCGGGTGAAGCCGCGGGCAAAAGGCTAGTACCTAATAAAACTACAAAAGGTTAGGTTTTGCTCGTGGTAAGATATAATTCGTATCCGCCTCAATAACACACACACACACACACACGGCTTTTATCCCCAAAGTAGTAGGCAGAGGCGCAACTAGTGCACCCATTTTTCGCTGTGCGTATTCCATAATGTGATAGGGGGCGAGCCTATCGCCATATCGGGCATAAATTCCAGACTCCGAGCTGATACTGAATAGAAAAACTCAATATGACTTTATCCGACCCGGGGATCGAACCCGAGACCTCAGCATTGCAGGCGTACCGTAATACAACTACGTCAACGAGGCAGTAACCTCGAATAGCAACCACTGTAATGTGTCACAATCCACCATAGTGGTCTACGTAAGTGTGCCGCGTTCCGGAACCATCCTGTGTATCCAGTTCAAGAAGGCTGGATTGATTGGGTTATGTAGGTACTATAAGATGATGTAAAGGTTTTTTTTTCATTCTTTTTATTTCTGTTCTTGTATTGCCATAATTGTACCTATATATGTTGGATAAGTATGTGATACTGGAAGGTTGCTGGTACCTATAGCACAGGGTCTCCTATTTTAGGTATCAGCAGAACACAATTTTGTAAATAGTATGTACTGCTTGGCAATAAAGCCAATTTATTACCTATATATAAGTGGACAATAGCATAGTTGGGAATAGAACGGTCTGCCGAGACAATGTCCGGAGGTTCGAAACCCAAGGCACACACCTCTGACTTTTCAAAGTTACGTGTGTGTTGTTTATCAATTATCGTTCACTTTAACGTTGAAGGAAAACATCGTGAGGAAACCTACATACCTGAGAATTCTCCATAAGAATTTCGAGGGTGCGTGGAGTCTGCCAACCCGGACTAGGCCAGCGTGGTGGACTAAGGCCTTTTTTTTTTTTTTTTTTTTTTTTTTCTTCCTCTTCGGCGCATTAGGGATGGCTGCGGGCTTCCTCTGACTGAAGTGTCTAAGTTGTCGTCCGCAACCGCCCCTGCGCGGTGCCGCTTAATGCAGCCCGACAACTTTATGGGGGGGGGGGGGGGGGGGGGCTCACGAACTATCTCGCGGCGGACAGTACCCGTGCCGACCAACCCGACCCCCCTAGTCCCTATTAGTCGCCTCCTACGACAGGCAGGGGATACCGTGGTGGAATTCTTCAAACGCCCCCAAACCACAGGGCGGGAGACGCCGGTCAGTCGTCCACCCGGCGCCTCCTTCGTCTCCTCTGGCGGCGGGAGGGATCTTCTCGCTCCCGATCCCTCTCGGCACTCTCCTTCTGCGAGAGGACCACCTCACAGAAGTGGGCCACCGCACGCCAGGCCTCCCGACTGCCGACCATGGAAGCGACCACGGCCGACAGCGAGAGGTCTCCTCCGACGACTGCTCTGAGAGCGCTGCGTTCCTCATCCCAGGCTGGGCAAAACTCCAAAGTATGTTGGGCCGTGTCCAGCAGGCAGTTGTCACAATGGTGACACACGGCCGACACCTCCTTCCGTACCACCCGAAACAGGAACTCACCGAAACAGCCATGCCCGGTGAGCACCTGCGTCAGGCGGAACGTTGCCGCTCCGTGGCGCCTGTCCAGCCAATCAGCAAAGACAGGACGCACTGCCTCTACGACCCTGAGCCCCGACGACGGGGCCTCCAGCCTGAGACGCCACTCCTCCACGGCGGCTCGCCGTAGGGAGGCCCTCTTGGCCTCTACCTCCTTCAGGGCCGGACGTTGCCCGCGACTGGACGCCTCCTCCCGCCAATGAAAGGCATCGGCAAGGGATTTGGCGTCCAGGTCCCAGGGCAGAAATCCGGCCAATAAACAAGCCGCCTCGAAAGAGACCGTGCGGTACGCCCTGATCGCCCGCTGCGCCACAACTCTCTGTGGGTTACGCAGGAGAGCGATGCAGCGGTCGCCCAGGGAGACGGCCCAAACAGGACTGCCGTACAAGGCTATAGGTGGTGGACTAAGGCCTAACCCCTCTCGTAGTAGAGGAGGCCCATGCTCAGCAGTGATCAGTATGTAATATAGGACTGGTATTATTATTATTATAGGTAAAAAAAAATGTGTCGACTAGCAAGAGATAATCGTCTCTCCTCAGTCAGCATTCTATCTGGACCCACTCCACTTACCATCTGGTGTAGTTTAGACCCTTAGCAATACCCGTATAAGAAAGGAAAGAAATATTATATAGAAATAAAGCGATGTTAGGTCCTCTAAAGATATCTTTTATTTTTTTTATTCGGGCACGGCAAAGTGACTGCACCTCATCAGATGGCAAGTGCGATGCCGTCCAGATAAAGTATCGAATGGCAGCTGATGGTTATCTCATGCCATTCGACACAATCATGCCGGCTTATTGCTGCTTCTTCACGCTACGGCGGAAGGATCCAGGATTATAGGACGGAGGGAACATTACATAGGTACATGAAATTATACGCTGACACGATTTTTTGTTGTACGACCCTAGTAGTGCTGGCGTCTCACACTATAGACAAGTGTCTATAATCTATAATACGGCTATATTGTTTTAAAAGTCACTAATAAATACATAAATAAAAAAATCATAGCTTTCCGTGTCCGTACATCCAATATTTTTGGTATAAATACTTGAAAGACGCAAGAAATATGATTTGCCTCTGCTCAAATGATTGTTGACATATCACGCAAAACCATAATTGGATTCAATTTTTATATATAATTGCAAAAAAAAATAAAACCGCGTCAAAATCCGTCGATTCCTTTGTGAGCTACGTTGTCACAGACATACATGTAGATACACATCCTGAACTTATAACACCCCTCTTTTTCTGTCGGAGTTAAAAAAATAAGATTTTTTTTTAAATAATAAAAAAATAAGTTTATTTTTTTTAACAAATAGGGTAAGTTGGGGACAAATGGACACACGGGAGAGACGAGACTCGCGTATCACGCGTCCTGGGTAACGGGGAGGTATATTTGGAGCAGTATAGAAGACTATGGTAGATCTATGTCTACACAAATACAGGGCACAGCTCATCTTAAATTTATTTTGAAGTCAAAACCAAATCGCATGAAAATGCTTTCTTAAGCTGTGATTACGCAGAACGCGGCAGTCGGCAGACGGCAACAGGACGTCACCTGCCGAGCGTCATTTGCCGTCGTGTGCGGAATCGGTCACATACAATTTAATACTGCATAGTAGTGCCGTCTGTCGTTGCAGTACATGCCGTTGCCGTCTGCCGCGTCCTGCGGAATCACCGCTTAAAGTTTACGTGTTTTAACGTCATAAGGCGAAGTTTAGTAACATAATTATTTAATAACAGGGGCGGCGTTCATTATAACAGGAACTACAAAGTTGTCAACGGCAATTAACCTTAACTAGTTTAGATTCTCGGATATGCCTGTGTGTCAATAAACTAAATCTTTTCAGTAAAAATACTTATTTGTATATTTAGGATAGCCAGTTACAATGTAAATTTACTAAGTGTGTATGTATAATATGATGTCTGTGAAAACGTAGAAGTAAAGGCATAAACCGCTGAACAGATTTCGATGAAATTTGGTATATTATTATTATTATTTCATAAATACTTAGAACTACTTCCTTCTTTGCAAATTAGAATACAAATATATAAGCTAGTTCTATAAAAACAGTCAGAAAACACTATGCCGGATTTTCTCTGTGCGTTGTTACGACATAACAGAAAAAGACCGCTTTTTCCAGGCTAGTAGGCTTCGATTTATTCCTATCATGGTAGCGAGGGCTTAGGCTTCAATGAGCAAAATATAGGTCAACGATTTCATGCGTAAAGAAGTATTACAAACGTCGATTTTATTGACGAATACATACTGTTAAAGTACATTGGAGTTCGGACGTGTGCCAAAAGATGGCGTTATTATATGTACGAATATTATAAAGAAGGAAGGTTTGCGAGATTGTTGGTTTGTAGGGGCTTATCTCTGAGAATGTTGAACCGATTTTAAAATTTTCACTAATAGGAAGCTACATTACTCCTCAATGATATAGGCTTTTTTTACGTTTACGTTCCACGCGGGCAGACTTAGTGGTCAAAGCTAGTCTATATATATAAAATTCTCGTGTCACAGTTTTCGTTGCCATACTCCTCCGAAACGGCTTGACCGATTTTGATGAAATTTTTTGTGCTTATCCGGTATCTATGAGAATCGGCCAACATCTATTTTTCATCCCCCCAAATGTTAAGGGTGGACCACCCCTAAATTTTTTTTTTTATTTTTCAGACAAAATTTTTTGTTTTAATTTTTTTATGATACAGCATACAAAAATACTTACAACCCTAAATTTTCACCCCTCTACGATCAACCCTTATTTTTTAATAGCCATTTTAGTTACCTTTTTAGGGCAGGACAACGTCTGTCGGGGCCGCTAGTAATATTATAAAGTCATAATTGTAATATAGACAACTATTTAGTATAACATTATTTTAGGTTTTTCTATAATAAAACCAGGGTAATGAACAGAACGTTGCCTGCAATTAACTTGTCCACTACAAACAAATACCAGAATAGGTAATGATGAATGCTTTGGAAGCTTTGAAAAAAGCTCCTCATACAAAATACAATATCAACTTATCGAAGTTTTTAAAGCCTTTTAAATTTTGTATTACATTTCTGCATAAGTCCAATACAAAGAAATAAAAAAATGAAAAGAAAAATAAACATTTGACAAAAGCAAATTTACACAATGAAATTACTTTACAATGACTGCTACACTAAGCTTAGCCTGTCCTATGGGGTCATAAGTAAAGATTTACAGAACATTTTGTTTTAAAATAAACAAAAATAATCGGATTACAGAAACGTACCTTTATAAAAATTTAAAGTAGAAAATATAAACGTTAACAGAATTTTTATGTCTGTGTTTTTGCGAGCATTTGTGTGCTTACAATGTTTTAACACATAAAATGTTTCAATACATATCATTATTCGGTTTCGATCCCCGTGTCGGGCAAAGTAATGATGAGTTTTTTTATTCAGTATCAACTCAGAGTCTGGAATTCGTGCCTGATATGGCGATAGGCTCGCCCTATATCACATCATGGGACGGAATAACGGCGAAAAGTGGGTGCACTAGTTGCGCCTCTGCCTACCCCTTCGGGGATAAAAGGCGCGAGCGTGTGTGTGTGTACATATCATTATTTGGGATTTCGTAATATACAAACTTCTCCATTCAATAAAACTATGTCAACTGAGCATTGAAATTAGTTAGAGCGAAGTCCGAATAAAGCGAAACCTATAAAAAAGTTTTCTCGCCGCTGTTCATAACTCATTCTAAGCCGAGCGGCCAGTAGCACCCTTGAGAGAACTAGACGAACCTTCCAGGGAAATATTGCGGTTAACACCACAGTCATAAGAGACAGCGGGCACGCATTGACTAAAAATAGCTTCGACATAACTGAAGAGCACGAGGAATAGAACTGATATTTTTCAATTATAACAATATTAAAAAAAAAAACAATAAAAGACCTACGCTGAGTTTCTTGGTGCTTCTTATCAGGTCAGTGGGCTTTTCCGAAGCACTGGTAGAATCTTTTAGTTTATAAAAAACATTGTTAAAAATGACGTGTAAAAGTGCCCTTAGGGGACTAATTACTGAAAAAATGATTTGAATTTGAACTCAGTATCAGAGTGGAATTTGTGCCCGATAGGCTCTCCCGTTGTCTCATCATGGAATACGCACAGCAAAAAGTGGGTGCACATGTTGCGCCTCTGCCAAATCCTTCGGGGATAAAAAAAACTTGAGAGGTGTCAAGGGACACCCGGATGAAGCGAAGTTCCTTTCGATTAATTAGTGAAGGAATTGTAATAAAATCTTATTTCTTTTAAGTTTCGATAATATTAAAACTAAACGTAACTAGCCAGATGGCGGGATGACTTGCACAAGAGGGCCGGCAGCAACTGGATGCATAAAGCAGCAGACCGGACTCTGTGGCGTATCTTGGCCTTTGTTCAGCAGTGGACTGCAACGGGTTGATGATGATGATGATGATGATAATAATATTTTTTTTATTATTAATAAACATAATCTATACTTGATATTATACTTGCCCTGTGAAACCAGCCAGTAACAATAAAGAACTGGCCGTAAAAGTGACATTCGAAATTTAAACAAGTAAAAAAAAAGTGTCGTTACAACTTTTTGTCTTAATTTTTTTTCTTCTAGCCCCCTTTCGCAACGCGCGATAAGGAACCTCGTTCCAAAAATTCGTTCCAAAAAGAACGGAAAAACGGAACGGAACGGTCTGCTGAGACGAATGTATGCAGGTTTCAACACTAATGCACACAGTTTTGACTTTGAAGTTACGTGCGCGTTGTTTATCAATTATAGTTCGTTTATCAGCTAAGAAAATGATCGTGACGAAACCTACATACTGAATTATTCATAAAAATTTCGAGGGATCAAGTCTGCCAACCCGCACTAGGTCAGTGTGGTGGACGAAGGCACAAACCATCTCAGTAGTAGAGGATCCGTAAATGAGACGCACTTTGGTTAATTATATACCTAGATAGACAATGAACGTTTCGAACGCGTCGAAATAAATAGACGCGAAAAATTCACCACTAAACGAGTTCGAGTGAATAATTTTTTGTTGTATGTCATGGATATAATTTTCTCCCCGTTTTATAGAAACCATGTAATAACTGGTATCATTCTGCGCGCACACAAAGTTACGCAGAATCGTGCAACGATAGCGTATGACACAACAGTCACGCATACTAGCTTAAAAAAGGTTGGCCTGTTTGTTTTAGTGTCATTGCAGCGCGTCACTAGGTATATGATTAATCAAAGATACACTCACAATATTTATAACAAGGTACAAAAATAAGTAATACGTAAATAATGCGAGCAACGTGCATTTCATGGTAAAGTCGACAAAGGATCTAGTTCAGCATAAAATGCCAGGCAAGGTGTGCCAGCTCTGGACTAGGGAAACATAAGATCAATAAAAAAAGATCTACCGCTATCTCCTCCCACAATGTCCTGTATTATTCGGCATCGCATACATCACAACTGGGTCACCTGCGATGCTTATAAATTACAACAGCCCGAGCAGTGTCAACATTGTCAAATGTAATAATAAGCTTCCTGGTTGGTTACTGGCTGCACGGAAATCTCTGGAACTATGTTGAAATTCACAACATTTTGGCTTCAAATGTTTTTTTAATCTTTTGGTTTTATGCTTGCTATCTTAAGCTTGGTTTGGACTAAGAAATTCAACATTACAATTAGTTATAGACCGGATATCAGGATCAAATTTTTCAGCCAAAAGTTACTACCAATTGATAATAAGTCTTAGCTGAGACGCCGGTGTGACAAGACGTATACTTTTAGTAAAGAAAATAATATTTTGGGAGGAATATGCCAATTTGCGCATTACGCTCATGTCAAAATCTTATTTCTTTTAAGTTTCGATAATATTAAAACTAAACGTAACTAGCCAGATGGCGGGATGACTTGTACAAGAGGGCCGGCAGCAACTGGATGCATAAAGCAGCAGACCGGACTCTGTGGCGTATCTTGGGAGAGGCCTTTGTTCAGCAGTGGACTGCAACGGGTTGATGATGATGATGATGATAATAATATTTTTTTTATTATTAATAAATATAATCTATACTTGATATTATACTTGCCCTGTGAAACCAGCCAGTAACAATAAAGAACTGGCCGTAAAAGTGACATTCGAAATTTAAACAAGTAAAAAAAAAGTGTCGTTACAACTTTTTGTCTTATTTTTTTTTCTTCTAGCCCCCTTTCGCAATGTTCTTATGCATTTAACACAGGTTTTTTGCAATTTCAAGGTAGATTTAGTCGCTCACGAACAGGCAAAAATTTTTGTACGACTATTTTCCTAATGTTCGCTCTATATTATCTTAGAACTCTGGGTTGGGTTTAGTCTACTAGACTATACACCGTACACTCACAGTCTTACTTAAAAACTTGTTTTAGTTAAGAGGTGCTTAAGCATTGCTTAATTAAACAACTGTCAAAATTAAACATCGCCGTGGCCTATTTAAAAGGCAAGATGGCGGATTTTGAATTCCAGGTGATCGAGTAAACACTGTCAAAAGCATTGATACGCAAAAAAAGTTAAGCATTAATTAAAAACTAAGCATAGCTTAGCGATTTTTTTTATAAGTAAGACTGTCAGTGTACCAACACACTTAGTGTGACAAGTAGCAACATCCTTATTCAAACATAGGCAGTCGGTGTAGACTCTAAGTGTATGGTGTAAAGTGTAGTAGTCTAAATCAGGCTTTAGACTAGCAAGTCCTTGCAGTAATATATTGCGCAATAACTTCAAGATGTTTTGACACTAGTAATATTTCAATAATTCCTCTCAAGTCAAGTCTTGCAAGTTTCAAATTCAGGTTGGCGTGCCTGTTTACGCGGTAAAAATCACTTGCATAAGACAACTTCTGCAAGTTTTTTTACTAATCTAAACTCGGCTATATACGAACTAGCTGTGCCACCAACTTCGTTTTCGTGGACTTATCTGAGCCTGAAAAGTTTTAAAGCAAATAGCAAAAGAACCCCTTAACCGTTAGATACATCTGCACAGCTTTGGAACAAAATATCAGATAAACAAAATTGTATTTAAAGTCTATACTAGAACAAATTGATTCAAGAAAAAAAAAACCTATGCAGTATTGAAATGTCGATTATAAATAACAAAATTAGACCTTGGTTTCTAGAAAACCAATTGTAGTTGTAGAATTCTAGAAAATGTATTTCAATGGAACGGTGCCATGGAAAGTCCACTGCTTCAATTCTCGTATTGATTAGAAAATAGTGTACTTCTAGGAAGGCTGTAATATTGTCATTTAGCGGAATTGATTACGTAATTGTTTTATTTACTCGTCGGAGATTTAGATACTTGATAAGATTATTTGTATAGCCGAATCGTCACGAATACGATTGTACAAGTACTAAACTTCTAGCTCCACATGGTAGTTTTTATTTTAGTAGATTGATCAGACTACCATGCCACTCGCCTGATGGTAATCGATACGATCGCTCATAAACAATAATACCATATAAGACTTTGAATCACAATATTGTAATTTGTGACACTTCATGCGTTCGTGACCCTGAGACATTAGATGTTAAGTCTCATAATGCCCAGTAACTACAAGGGCTACAATGTCGTTCAAATCAGAACTCCAAAGTGCATGCACACTGCTTCTTAGGGGTAGAGATAGTGTGGTTGTACCTAGCCTGACGGCGCCTCGCATACGATAGACCTTTTTTTCGCTGGGAAATCGATGTTATCGATACCATCCAGTCCCTGGGAAAAGGCAGACGGTTATGTTGGGCTCACTGGTCTTACGGCCCAACATTAGATTGTCCGGGAATACGACATCCGATCGACCATGACGGTGGACCGAGTCCCTAACACTATCTACACCCTACACCGGCATACCAACTAAAACCCCGCGGTGGCCCTCTCTAGCGCATAAGGGGCGGCTGCGGGCACCTTAGGCAAAGGGCGCCTTCATAACGACCGCAGCCGCATACGAGAGACCTACCACCAGTAAATATGCTGCTTATAGACTTAGGCGATGAAAGTATGAGGGTACTGATAGAGTATATAATGATATATTATTATATACCCAACTAGATAGCGATGAACTTACCTTTAGTGAAAAGCGTGCGTAAACACAAAGGCGTCTAATGAGTCTCGTAGCTTCGTTTTAGTAAAAAAAATAAGCGCTTGAAGTTTTAGCGGGCTCTAGTAAAATGAAACGAGTTTTTATTAAAAATTATTTTAGGAACAAATACTTGAAAGTTAATCTCAAAATTCGATACAAACGTTAAAACTATCAGCTATAATGTAGCTTCCCATTAGTGAAAGAATTTTCAAGATCGGTTCAGTAGTTCCTGAGATTATCGCGTTCAAACAAACAAACAAACTCTTCAGCTTTATAATATTAGTATATATAAATATTCTAGTGTTTTTTCATTATATTTTATCCCACTACATAGATATTTTACTCTCAATGTAAACAAAACTTTGCATATTTCCAACTATAAAACACGTATGTTTATCATAAACATGGAAACTTTGTAAGAATTTGCAGAGCCGACTTTACGTCGAATATAAAAATGTCATGAAAATTTTATTAGTCATGATCGAGTGCACAAAATGGCTAGTAAATTTTTTATTCGGTTATCACTTATTTAGTTTTGACGGCTAGAATTTACTGCTCGCATCTGCGTATAAAAATACGACCGTTCGGTTGGAAATTATTTTTGCGGTGACCAAATTGTTTTCGGATTATCCTTGTATCAGTTCCGTTGTGGCATTTATTTGGGAAAATTTTAAATCTTTTATGGAGATTGATGATCAAAAATCGTGTATATGCCGTAGCGTTTCCTATTCTCTTTGGTTTAGAGCCAAAGGGTAAGTTATCATTAAGTAGAGTGGGTGGACCATAGACTGATGTTACCTCCAATTTTATTTCTATCAGTGTCATTTCTACTCAAAATAATGGCTACAGATTTAAAATTAATGGTTAATGTAGCCACTATTAAGGCATGGCAATAACTGGTGAACCTCATTCTCGTTCGAAAACATCAATGCATACGTTTTGTTTTTCAAGTTTAAATTAGGCATACGGACCCGTGAGTTTTAAAAAGAGTCTCGTTTTTTCTCCTATGAATGAAGATTGACAAGGGTCATAAATTGAATATGCTCTACTCGGCAACAGCTCTCCCCCAATTCAGAAACTGCACCATAAAATCCATTGTTAAAAAAAATAACTGTACTTTTTTTACAATGGATTTGGTCCACAATATCCATCCAAAAATAAATGTCAATATTATGAAAATTAAGACAATAAAACTTTATAGAAGACATTTATGGTGAACGCATTAACGAATGATGGCGACCCTTCGATGTCACATTTTACGAACTCATCAATTATTAAGTTTGGCCGATTTTATATGCGAAATCGGGTAGACGGCCTGGTTTTGAAGAAAATATACCAGATATAAAATATTGTTATTACAAATATGGAGTCCGTAAAAAGAGAGGCCATTAATAAGGTAGTTTCCTATGTTTTATTTAGTAAATTATTTTATACGTAACAGAAAATAATACAAAAAAATCTTATGTGAACTCAGCATCAAAATTGGTTGAAAATTAAAGCAGTTATTCATATTTGAAATATTGTTGTGAGCAAAAGTGGGGACCTATCGTGCTATCTCTATTATGAGCTAGAATCTTTAAATGCACTAACACTATAATAAAGCTTGAGCTCAATGCGATGTTAGTTATTCAAATCATTGCCATGTCATTCCTGAAGATTTGAGTTCTATTTTTAAAATGTCTTTAATTTTTGTTTTATAACCTTTTTCCACTAATGTTTAAAAAGAAAATAGGTTGAGAAATCCTATTGAAAAGATACTCTTGAGTATACGGAACCATTTATTCTCATAAAACCGGTGCAAGACATTAATGCCACTTTAACAAGGTTTATTGTCGAACCGGAGTCGCAAAACCGCGCGTCTGCATCACACTGACGACAACCACTCTCGTTTTCAATAGAAGGCAGCTAAATTTATTTTGGAAAGTTGCTAAAACAAAGATAAATTTGAATCGACTTCCGAAGATTAATATACTAAGTTTAGATGGGCAAGCCTACTGACGAGAACGAATGTCGTGTTAACTTCGAGTATGAGATTAGTTGACGAACTGTTTTTTGGAGGGAATTAATACTTCAACTTCGTTACTGTTAGCGGAATGGAAGGAATTTGCTTGTTCGCGAAAGTTTTCGATGATGTAAAAGTAAGAAATTGGAGAACATAGACGTAATTTTATTTCAGGAAACATACAAAATTTATCTGTAGCCAAATGTCTGCGATTATCTGTTCGTGGTGGTAGGTCTCTTGTATATAAAACTACATCTTTTTCAAGCATATGACAAAAAAGATTTGTAGTAGGTTGGTGGCAGCATTCCTCTGAGACGGTTATTTACAAATTCCTTGTTAAGGGTTTCCGGATGTCCTCCTCTTTCACATCAGGCTCGACTTTAAAAAAAAATATATATAGCACTTTATTATTTTGATTATACATATTTATTTTTACCTTTTAGATAGTATTACATGAAATGTTTTTTTATTTCTTCTTAAAATATTTTAAAATAAGCAATTTACACGGACCCGAGTCAATTGATAAATAATGTATAGTAATCCAACACATAGTCCTGGTGCATGCATAGGTATAGTTTGTTTTATTTTTTTTATAGTTTTTGTTTTTACTTTGTGTTGTATTGTTAGCCGGCGTCCGCATGTCACCCAAGGTGACCACTGAAAACCAGCGTTGTGCTGTGGTTCGCGCTACAGTGCAACATTTTATGCTGAGCGGTCACCTACATGTCACAGCGACGACGCGGCGTGCAAACTACCCCCATCTTTTTTTTTATCTTTATGTTATTATTAGTACGCCGTATATGTTGTAAGCTGTGGCAAATAAATTTGTTTTCTTTCTTTTTTTCTTTGTTTTCTAGTAGTATTAACAACTAATTACCTTTGTCTGATGTTTAAAAAGTTGTTGCTCGACTTGGAAATCGAATCTCCTGGTCCACAGTTAATATTTAAAAAGGGTCAAAAACCCGTACATGATGTTTCCATTACATTCGAGATACCATACTATGTTCCCAATTAATTGATAATTGCTTTGTTTCTAACGGTATGAAGGAATAGGTATTCACAAACAGTCCCACACTCAAAGCATATCTTAGTCCAACTAAACCACAAGTTGATGAACAAATACAACTCAGAATGCATTTGGAGTTACGGCAACTCTAAGTAATCAAGACACGACTTCCATGAATCCTAGTTAGCTGAATACGAAGACGGACGTATGTCGTACGCTAAGATATGATGGAGTTAGAAACGTTTCTAGATATATTTTTTTTTGGGCATTGAATGACGGGACGAGCATGCCGTTTGCCTGATAGTAAGCAATATGACCACCCATAGACAGTAGCAACACCATCCAGCACCTTGAGTTACAAAATACTGTGTGGCATTACACTGCGCTCGTCGTACTGAGACATAAGATGTTAAGTCTCATTATGTGCAGTAGTTACACTGGCTACAATGTCCTTCAAACCGAAACACAACAGTGCATGCACACTGCTTGGCGGTAGAATATAGACATTGTGGTGGTACCCACCCAGACGGTCTCTTACATAGCAGAGACCAACCACCAGTTACCATGAAGAAGTTTATTTTAATTATTGACGTTTTTTGTTTATTTGTTGCTGGAGAGTATCCAGGAGTGTAGTGGTGTGTATTGCTTTATGTGGAATGTGTTTGTAGTTTAAGGATACCGACATTTGGCTCGCGGCTTTAGCCGCGTGAAAAAGCTTTACCGGCATAAAAACTGGCGTATGATCTTCCAAGGATGTCAACTATCTCCATACCAAATTTCATTGAAATCCTTTCAGTAGGCTTTAGAGGTTATCGCGTTCAGCCAGACGTTGGAGGGGCGCAGCGGGGGGGGGGGGGGGGGTGTACTTTGTTTTATATTATTATGTATATTAGGATCACAGTTCTTTAGTATTAGGTGTTTCGTCTACCCACTGTTCCGATTCTCTCTATAGATTATCCCATTACGCATATTAAATAAGTGGGTTTACAGTACAAAATAGTTTGGGGATTAAAAGCAATTTTGTAATATGGCATGTGATAGTCTCAAGTAGTTTTGTACTAGATGCAAGTTTTATGACGTGGATACCAAGAACCTCAAACTTTCAATGGTACAGCCCAGTCTTGGAGCAAATATTTTTGAATTATATAATCATTTTGCCTCAGTGCAGGAATAAAACATGCTGGTCATTTAGAGATCTGAGGTAATGCCTCGTGGTACCCTGGGGCCGCCGCAAATAATAATAAAAAATATAATAATACCAGCCCTGTATTATATACTGCTCACTGCTGAGCACGGGCCGCCTCTACTACTGAGAGGGTTTAAGGCCTTAGTCCACCACGCTGGCCTAGTGCGGGTTGGCAGACTTCACACACCCTCGAAATTCTTATGGAGAATTCTCAGGTATGTAGGTTTCCTCACGATGTTTTCCTTCGCCGTTAAAGTGAACGATAATTGATAAACAATACACACGTAACTTTCATAAGTCAGAGGTGTGTGCCTTGGGCTTCGAACCTCCGGACATTGTCTCGGCAGACCGTTTCATTCCCAACTAGGCTATCGTCCACTTCGGGGCCGCCGCAAATGCGTCGACGAAAGTTACATCGGGGCTTAGGCATAGAACTTGCAGTCTTCAAAAACTTGATTTCACAACTTTCTTATTGGCCGCTGAATCAAAGACAATGAATACTGCTTTTAAGTCTCTTTTTACGCCTATATTTGTAATCTACACAAGCTTAATATTGTTCTAAGCTCACAATGTATATTACAGACAGAGACAATCCAGAGTAATTTCATAGACAATAGCGAGATTACAAAGCGCCATCTATTTAACTCAACACGCAACTTTAATACCAAAATGGCGCTTCAGCTAGATAAATATTTGTACATGATGCATGAGTTTGATCGCCGAATTGATTTATACCGGCCACTAATCTAATTACACGAGATGTATAAGTTGAGCTCATTATATTGGATGTGCTAATTTGTTGTCTTTACCTACTTAATAAGGAAAATCGCTGCTTGGTTTTTAAAAACAGTCTTTTGACTTGCGATTACATTATTATAATACAATGCCTTGATATTACCATAAAAATAATTATATTATTAAATGAACAGACGAGAAAATAGCTTGGCACTTCGAATCAGAGTGAATCGTGCCGGTCCATAAACATATTTCTCTGGGCATTTCTTAAATATTTTTAGGAAATATGGAGGAATTTGCTGCAAATATCATGCCATTAACCGCCTAACTAATATACGTTGTTTACATCTGTGACAGTTATTCAGTATTTTGTCTCGCTATGTTCAATGGCGTTTACCGTCAGAGGAAACGATACGAAACATTGTATAACTATGACAGACGTATACATCGATTATTAGTAAAGCCCTAGGAGTTTAAGGCATGTTTTACAAGATTCAAGTATTTTTTAACGTTATCGTATTAAACAGCTAAATTAAAGAGTACTTCTATTATTACATTTTTTTTTGAGAGTATAGATTTATAGTGTGACTTTTGGTGGTTGAGTTATACATTTATGCGACTAGTAATATTTATTCAGAACTCCTTAAATTTCTATAAGAAAAACGGCATATCCATGAAATCATAGCTCATTGTTCCCCTAGCGGCTTACGCAAACTCTGCAGTATAAAGTTGTCCGCCCCAGGGATTTCATTTAGCAAATTATAGACGCTTCAATTGTGAAGTGGTAGTCTCCGACAATTCCATCAAGTATTCATGTACTCTTGCTCTAATTTCTGCTATGAGACAATTAGATGTTTAGATCCATCTGGAATTAGGTTTGCGTAAGAGGTTTGTGTTCCTTTTAAAGGGTAACTAGTTTTGGTCACAGCTTCGTCATTGTAAATCCCTTTCCTAGTATAATTGTCTGTGCAATTTTCAGAGATAAAAAGTAATCTACGTGTCCATTTGATATATCTGAGTGCCAAATTGTAACATTGACAATTACTCTTCAAATCAGAATAGAACAGTGCATTCGGGTTTGGTAGAATAGACTAGGCCGGATCAGATTCATATAATAATACCAGTCCTGTAGTATACTTCCATTGCTGAACACGGCCTCGTTTACTACTGAGAGAGGTTAGGCCTTATGCCACCACGCTGGCCTAATACGGGCACAATTCACATACCCTCGCAGTTATTGTGTAGAATTCTCAGGTATTTAGGTTTCCTCACGATGTTTTACTTCACCGTGAAGCAAGCGATTATTGATAAACAATGCACACGTAACTTCTAAAGGTCTGAGGCCTTGGGTTTTACATATGCTGACATTAATCTCTGCAGACCGTTTTATTTCCAACTAGGCTATCAAAAAATTATTGATATGAGATTAATACTAACCACAAATTATCCAAAAAACTTTTTTTTTTTTTTTTTTTCATTATTTAAGGTATACCAACAGCATAAATATTGAGACAATTATATAGAAACACTTTTAGGGATAATGTGGCTGATAAATATGCCAATAACAGGTACACTCAGCATTCACCAATTACATACGTAACGTGTTATGTGAACAGTATATTATCTACCAAGAATATGACAAAATTTATTTACGAATATGTTTCGACACTTTACTCATCAATGCATTCATTTTATCATTAAATATATCAAGATGTTTTGCACCCTTGTTCACAAGATTGTATTGATTACATATTCTGACAGTTGGTGAATTTACGCCGACATTAGTATTACAATTAGGAATGTGAAAGGTTCTAAATATGGGAAATCTGGGTATCTTTGGCGGAACATTGAAACTAATTTTATGTAATATATCAATACTGTCAATCTCACCGTGAATTACTTTGTATAAAAACTTTATATCGCTTAATAGCCGCCTATTATGTAATGTATCCATACCAAAATGTTTCAATCTATTTTGATAAGTGGATCTATGCGAAAATCCAGGCGAAAAATATGCTAGATGCCTTGTAAATGAACGCTGTATGCCTTCAATTCTTTGAGAGTGTACACTATATATAGGATTCCATACAACACTCGAATACTCTAAGACACTCCTTACAAGAGCATTATATAGAATAATTTTAGTGCTTGGTTTTCTAAATTGCACTGTATTTCTCCTTATGAAACCTAGCATTTGGGCAGATTTTTTTACCGTTTTATCGATGTGCGTGGTAAATCTCAATTTACTATCAAGTATAACACCCAGGTCGCGTATTTCATTTAATTCAGTGACGACTGCATTGTTAATGTTATATACAGAATGTATAAATTTCTTCCTTCTTGTGAATTTTACATGGAAACATTTGGAACTATTAAGATTCATTTTATTAGCAATACACCACCTAATAATGCTGTCTATGTCTTCCTGAATTAATGACACGTCAGATTGGGTATTGATAGTCTTATAGATTTTAAGGTCGTCAGCAAACAAAGAGTATTTACAGTGCTTAAGTACTGTAGTGATATCATTTATAAATATCTGGAACAATTTAGGCCCAAGAATAGAACCCTGTGGTACACCGGATTGAGAAAAGTAGGTGTTAGACTCATATCCTTTTACAACCACTGTTTGAGGCCTATTGGTTAGATAAGTTTTGAACCAATTAAGTAGTGGGCCAAAAATTCCTATAGTTTTAAGTTTATTTATTAGAATTCTGTGGCTGACCGTATCAAAAGCACTACTGAAATCAGTGTATATGGCATCAACCTGCCGTCGCTTATCCAATTCAGATGACAAGTCCGAAACAAACGAAACTAGGTTACTATGGACCGAACGTCCACACCTAAAGCCATGCTGTGAGTCCGATAGGAAACTATCAGCACAGCGTGTAAGGGTTGGAGATATTAAGGACTCAAAAATCTTTGAGAAACATGAGAGCACTGATATTGGTCTATAATTGGATATTATATTTTCTTCTCCCTTTTTGAATATGGGGACAACTCTAGTGCGCTTCCATTCATCTGGAAAAACACCACAGCGCAACGACTTGTTAAATATAAGCATTAAGGGAAGTGAAAGGGCCTTCGCACAACGCTTGACGAAATACGGTGGTATGCCGTCTGGCCCAGCACCTTTAGTGACGTCTATAGTCTTAAGCTTTTTTAAAATTTCCCGTTCTGAGATTCGTAAATTGCCAACCGCTTGTATGGATTCTGGGAGCGAAGATGATTCGGTAGTGGATAGATCTTCTGAGTATACTGATGAAAAATGCTTCGCATAGAGAACAGCTATATCTTTGCCATTGTCAGCTATATTGTCATTTAAGTACATTACCGATGGAATTGTCAGTTTATTTTCACGTTTGTTTTTGATGAATGACCAAAAGACTTTGGAGTTTAATCCTATTGCTTCCTCAGTTTTGATAAGATAATCTGTATAACATTGGTTAAAAAACACTTTGCAACGTTCTCTTAATACTTCAAACTCCAACTTGTCTCTAGGATTCTTGTATTTAGCATATTTCCTTCTCTTCATATCCTTTTCAGCTAGAAGTTTTACTAGTTTTTTACTAAACCAAGGTGGTGAGTTAGTAATTTTACGACTCCTTTTTGGTGCAAACTTTATTATAATATTTCTAATAATGGAGTAAAATGTAGAAACAAATTCGTTAACATCATTAATATTAGAATCATGATTAAACCAATCGATCTTCATAAGTTCTGTGAGTAGGCCGTTGTAATCAATTTTATAGAAGTTAAGATCTGTTCTAGTTATAGGTTGGAGAGTATTAGCACTACATGTAGGTACATCAATTTCAAAGCTAGGATGCAAAGGGTCAGTTCTGGATAATGGGTTTGAACAAGATTTTACCGATACATTCTGAATGTCAGTGAGAACAAGATCAAGAATCTTACTGTCTGAATTACGTACGTTATTGCACTGATATAGATTGTTGGCTGAAATAAAGTCTACAAAAGCATACCCCAAATTATTGATATGACCCGACGGTTCCAGATTATTACTGGAATTAGATTGGCACCATGTAATAAAGGGCAAATTAAAATCTCCAACCATAAGGACACCGTCAATGTTACGATTGTTAATATTACTGTCAGCAGTAGATAAGAATTTGTTCAGGGAATCCAGTCGAATCGGTGGCGGCAAGTAAGCAGCACATAAAGCGATTTTTTTAACATTATTGTTGATCTTTACATTTATGGTAATCCACTGTAATCAACTTTGAATGTATTAAATATCATTTGGTACTGACATTGTCAGCTAGAGCGTTGGGGACTATTAATCTATCACGCTCTACGATTTGTCTACGTCAAACATCTCTGAATTGTGTTCCTTTAGTTGTTCTTGTGTTTGATTAAATGTTAGTCCTTGATGTCAATTCTAGACTTATTTAGTTGCATAAGGTTCGGGATTCCATTTTCTAGTTTTTTAGCGTAATAGGAGATGTATGGGTACTACATTTCTTTGAAAAAAATCCCATATACCTAAAGCAACTTCATTAAAGGTGGTAAGATATTTGTCGAGTAATCTATTTGGGCTCCGCTCCACTCACCATTCAGATGCAGTTGGAACCTCTGGAATAAAAAAGACGTGTGGCACTCGGAGACTGCCGCGGTAAAGCTATTGCATAGCATTTTTTATCAACTTATGTAATTATAATTATTATTTTTTTCTAGTCCAAATTTCACTCGTGCCCTAACGCGGAAACTCTAAGCAGGCAATTCTAATATTTATAACCTCTTTGAACAGATATAAAATAAAAACTTTTTAAAAATTCAAACTTAGAATCACGTTTGACATTTCGATACGTTTCACTGTCTGAAACAATTTTAGAATACACGGTAATTTCGACCTTTTATCGTTTAACATTCAGCTCATGTCCTCTAATAATATTGTACTCTTACAAGACTGCGATATTAAATTTACTTATGAAATTGTACACTCCACATGGTTGTGATAGAGTTGAATATAGTGAGGGGTTTCAGGTTATTTCGTTACGGAATTTCTGGATTCGGTCTCCACGCTCAAGGCCCGCGATAGAAGCTATGCAATAGCTTAAAAAGAATGCTACTTTCTATTCTGGTAAAAGAGTTTTAAGCAAGCGAAGTCGTGTGAATAAGGAACCCTAAGTATAAAATAAAATGTTTTACAAAATATTGCTACTACTTCAATATTAATGCGTTCGGTGCAATTTCGATGATATTTAAATTTATTCCTGGGGCACTTTTAATATTGGCAAAAATTATGCTTCGTTCTTCGGCAAAGATATATGCTTCCCAATGGGTTTATACGGATTAAAAAAGGTGATTGTTAAGTTAAGCTTTTACTATAGGAAAGACTAATGCATTTAAAATTATTGTAGACTAAGTGTTCCTATCAGCTTCACTTGAAACACCGCGCATTCAAATTAATTGCGACTGGATTCTGCTGCAGCCTTGCTGTGCCTTGTATGAGACTGTGGTGCTGCCCCAGTCGAGCTGAGCCATTCATGCTGTAGACAAATAATTCTACAGGATAGATCTACCACTTCTTAAATTATCATCATCATCATCATCAGCCTTTATCAGTCCACTGCTGGAAATAGGCCTCCCCTAATGAGCGCCATAGCGCCCTGTCTTCAGCTTGCCGCATCCAGCATCTGCCTGCAGTCTTTCGCAGATCGTCATCCCACTTGGCCGGAGGGCGTCCTACGTCTTAAATTATATTCAGTGACAATTGGCCACAATCAAGTTAAGATCTAATATACTTACAACTAAGGTCAATTTATCATTGATACAAAACTCGTTGCAGGAATAATACGTAAGTACTAATTTTTCCGTCACTTTAAAACCTTAAAAGCACTTTAACAAAACAGATATGCTTGTCAACAATTAAAGAGTTAGCAAAGAAATTCTAAATTATGTCCAGATTATTACGTCAAACAATGCACAAAGAGGGATAAAACAAAACCTGAAAAATGCTCGCTCTAAGAGGATATTTTATGTCTTTATAATTGTTTTTCCTTATCTTTTTCTACGCAAAACATTGCAGGGATCGCAGACATTCGCCGCTATGGAGGTATTCATTGTTCCTACTCCCTTATCATTTGAAAAGGAAAATTGCGAATAAAATTTTATACTCCCTTCATAGATTTTGTTTTTTCGGCCGTTTTATGTTAGAAAGTACCCCGGCTGCCAATAACCATGACTATCAAGGAAACGATAGATAAGAAACTACTGTTAAACAGAGATGTATATCCTGGCTGGTAAAGAAAGAAAGAAAAGCATTCATTGGCTACTAGGTGGGTAAGTAGAGCGTTATTTTCTTAAAGAATTATTTTGAATTTGGAATGTTTATAATATATTAGAAAAAAAAATGATATCAGATGTTTAATTTTGTTTCTGATATATATTTGATTTATATTGTCGCTGAATAATAATCCTTGTGAATCTAAATGCAGAGCGTGGGGGTATACTTTTAATCAATTTATATTCTGACAACATTTTGGGTAGATAGATTTTAAGGGCCTAAAACAATATAACATTATTCTCATAAAAGATCAGCAACCAATATGCTTCAATTTATTATCCATACATATAGTTCCCGTATTATAAAATATGATATAATATATCCAGATTCAAATGCAAGAATTTATCAATGCTTACGTTCAAACGAAATATATTGATAAAATCTTTTGAGTAGATTTTAATTTCAGTGTAAGTTTACAGTTGAATATGCTTCAAAATAGAATTTATTTTTACTTTAAACATTGTATTGCCTTCAAAATCCAAACCTACTCCGTTTACAGTTACATTATTGAAATTTTGGTGTAAATATAAATAAGTATTGTTTAAAGTAATACCGGCTTTATTTACGACACAAATGAACATCGTTTTCGGTTTTAATGTATCAAAATTAAAAAATAAGCTTTACCTGCCTGTAAATATAATTCAAAATAACAATCGAGATTATATAGGTACTCAAATCGGTTGAAGCCGCCAATTACATCATTACTATATACCTTTTCCGTGTGAATTGCTTTGTTTCATTAGTGTAGATTACAAATGGGGTATACACGTTTGAGTTACACGCGTAACAATTAGATCTAAATGAATATTATAACGTAACTCTATAATTAGGGGCTGCGCCTACTGGCAAATTGTTGATAAGAAACACTACACTAGGAAAAAGTTGGCTGGCATTATTGTCTCGGTAAGGGATAATCATTTATTTATTTGAACTTCATAAAAAATATGTGAAGGCGGAGTTAATGCCGAAGGCATTCTCTACCAGTCAATACAGAGTGGTGCAGATACAGAAACATACATCGTCTATCGTCAGTCCAAATTCTATCCGAACACCATCCCGTTGACTATCAAGTAACAACGCCGAGAACATAAAAAAACAGACAATTGCTGAAATTGAAAGTTTCAAAGTAGTCTAGTATTTTTTTTTTATATTTTCAAAACCTAGTGCAGTTTGACCACGATCTCACCTGGTGTTAAGCGACGATGCGGTCGACGATGGAGCATGCCTGAAAAAAATTTTATGCTACCAGTTGCCGTCTGCGAGGAGCGTTTAAAATAATAAAAAAATAACTGGATCGTAATCATATCATTTCAAATTGTCCACTAAATATTCTTAGTTTTATTATCAAACGAATTGTTATTACTTTCTTATGATACTTATGCCATATGTTATTGAACTTGCTAAAAACAACAACTGATAGTATACCGGGTCCTGTTTAATCGTTTTTAAAAGTTTTTTTCTGAGTTTCCGCTCTGCAAGTCTCATTACCTTGAAGTGCAATTATTAGATTTGCAGATGAAATTAGCCCATTGGATTAATAAAATGTATTGTAAATTTTAAAGTGGTAGAACCATTTTAGAATTGTCTACAGACTGTATTGTAATTATTAAGTTTAAATACACCTTTTTAGTTCATTATATTGTCTCCCGCTTTGCTATGGAGGGAAGTGGAATATATTTCTAACTCCTCCCTATTCTTCTGTTTGATTCACTTCGTTGCGGGTTAAGACTAATTAGTGCTCCCAAAGACTCGCCGAGCTTCAACGCTTGGTGTCATAAAATGCGTGCCACTGTCGATCCTGGCTTACAGGAGTTTGCAGCGGTGGGTCTGAGGGCAGGATATTCTTGTAAGACTGTATTATAAATAATTATAAGGGCAACTACCTTAAATTCTTCGCAAATCTCTTCATCTTCAAAAATGCTGGACAGTGTCCAAAGACAGTTTTTTCATAGCTAATGCTGTTAGGATAAGTGTCTTTATTCAACTTTCGCGGTCATAATATTTATTAAAGACTAGCTTTTGCCCGCGGCTCCGCCCGCGTGAATGAGTTTTTCCGGGATAAAAGTCCCGTTTTATATTTTCCCGGGATAAAAGATAGCCTATGTGTTAATCCAGGACATGATCTACCCGTGTGCAAAATTTCATCGAAATCCGTTCAGTAGTTTTTGCGTGAAAGAGTAACAAACATCCATACATCCAAACATCCAGACATCCAAACATCCATACATTCTTACAAACTTTCGCCTTTATAATATTAGTAGGAAGTAGGATGAACATACTTATATCAAACATACATTCCAACATTTATATATTATTATAGCTTTTGCCTGCGGCTCCGCCCGCGTTAAAAAGTTTTTTCGGGATAAAAGTCCCGCTTTATAGCCTATGTGTTAATCCAGGACATGATGTACCCGTGTGCCAAATTTCATCGAAATCCCTTCAGTAGTTTTTGCGTGAAATAGGAACAAACATCCATACATCCAAACATCCATACATTCTTACAAACTTTCGCCTTTATAATATTAATAGGATTAATAGACATGTTTGATTTCCAAAGATAAATAAATGTTTTAGCATACCTACTCGATTAGTAGCAATGTAACCACTGACATCATTTTTTTTGCAACGTTTACATAAGGCAAGTTTTCACACCGTCGACGATAATATAGACATGTCGTGTATATTATTATCCACGTAACACCTTATATTAACTTGAATTACATAAACGAAACGTACCTAACATTTTACATTTATACCACTCATCGTCAATCTAATCTCTAAATTACATAACATCATTAAATACGACACTGACACGAAACTCTACGTGCCCTATCGACAATTTGTAATAGATGTCAGAAGATTACTAACGCGCACGCGAATTTGAACTTTATGCAGCGGTAATAAATTACACCATTTTATTTAGAAAACGTTTGTATGGGAAATAGAAAAATGCTGTTTTGAGGATTTTCCCGGCAATTATTTGAATTTTTCCCACCTTTTAAACCTTCCCTAGACCTTCACGAATAATTCAAGACCAAGATAAGATAAATCCGTTCAGCCGTTCTCGAGTTTTAGCGAGACTAACGAACAGCAATTGATTTTTATATATATAGACTAGTAGTAGTGCTCGCGGCTCCGCCCGCGTGAAAAAGTTTTTCCGGGACATTTTCCCGGCATAAAAAGTAAAAAGCCTATAGCACTCAGGAGTTATGTAGCTTCCTATTACTGAAAGAATTTTCAAAATCGGTTCAGTAGTTCCTGAGATTAGCGCGTTCAAACAAACAAACAAACAAACTCTTCAGCTTTATAATATTAGTACAGATATAATATTAATTTGTGCATGTACTATTGTATTCTGATTTGAATGACATTGTAGCCAGCGTAATGAATGACTGAGTATTATGAGACTTAACATCTTGTGTCTCATAGTGACGAGCGCAGTGGAGTACCAACCAGCACTTTACAAAGTTTTGTACAGTGTTGCTGCTGTTGCGAAGTCGTATCGCTTACAGACGAGTTTACTCGTCTCGTCATTCAATTAAATTAAAAAACATATCTAGTCCTGAACTAAATCTGGAAATGTTTAAGCAGTCGGTTTAGGGTACCAGGAACGCATAATGGATTCAGAGGCATGCGCCGCACGTGACACCTCATTAAGTTGCACAGCATTTTGCTAGCGAATGCTTAATTACTATCGGTCTAGCTTACCGTGTGAAAATGTGTTTTATTTGATGGTTTTAAACGCCTAGATATCATTGTGATAAAAATAAATAAAAGTAATATTATCTTACTTTTTACTAATATTATAAATGCGAAAGTTTATAAAAATGTTTGTATATTTGTTAGAAGTAAACACAGAACATAACCGATTTGGATGAAATTTGGCACACGTACTTTTCATCGCAGTAATTTTCTCTCATGGGAAATAATGGGTATTTTAAATGTGATTCTATAAGTAGATGGCGCTGGCATCTTACTGTGTTTTATGGACTTTTGAAGCGGGAACTTTTCACGTGGGTGAAGCCGCTAATAACACCTATGTAATCAGCCCTGTATTATATACCGCCCACTGTTGAGCACGGGCCTCCCCTACTACTGAGAAGGTTAAGGTCTTAGTCCACCACGCTGGCCTAGTGCGGGTAGACTTCACATACCTTCAAAATTCTTGTAACGAATTCTTAGGTATGTAGGTTTCCTCACCGTTAAAGTGAACGATAATTGATAAACAATACACACGTAACTTTGAAACGGCAGAGGTGTGTGCCTTGGGTTTGAACCTCCGGACATTGTCTCGGCTAACCGTTCCTTTCCCAACTAGGCTATCGTCACACCATATACAATATACATACATATACACTTACGCCTTTTATCACCCACTTTTTTGTGCACCCACTTTTGGACATTATTCCATCCCATGATGTGATAGTGGGCGAGCCTATCGCCATATCGGGCACAAATTCCAGACTCCGAGCTGATACCGAATAGAAAAACTCAATAACACTTTGCCCGACCCGGGGATCGAACCCGAGACCTCAGTATTGCAGTCGTACCATAATACAACAACGCCACCGAGCCAGTCACCATATACAACATACCATCTAATAGGATATCGCCATTTAATCACCATATTATTTTTACACTAACCATTCCACCCAATCGAGGGTAGAAACACGCCAGTTGTATCGCATATGTAATACATCTACGTCACAAAGGCAATTTAGCGAGCTCTATGATGAAGAGAAATAATTTATTTATTCAATGATAGTTATTCATCTTGGTAAAACACTATGATAAATAGATGAATAATTATTTGTTTTATGCTCCTCATTTCTTAATTTATGTACGAAAGCCGACGTATCAAAAAATATATATAAAAATCTCAGACATATGGAAAACTTATTGTCTACCTCTTGCTAAAGTAAAATGACACTTTCAGACACTCAAATAAATTCAAGAAAACACGTGCAAGGAGTGTGGGTGGTTATATTCTCCACGTCATAATGTGACGAAGGTGCGCTCCAATATTTACTACTGAAGGCGGACATCGTTGAACCCATTTTCTCTACATTTACGAGCGTTGAGGAAGTTGGGGACGTGTAATAGTGTTACAGATTTTTAAGATACTTGTACAAAAAAATCAAACACTTCACGCCTTTATCCCCGAATGGGTAGACAGAGGTGCGACCAAGGCACTCATTTTTTACTATATTCACCACGTGTGTGTTAAATTCCGACATATGATGTAATAAGAAGAGAACCTATCGCTATATCAAGCCCAAACTCTGGAGTTTGTGCTCGATATAGCGACAGCGATGGCGAACTGTACTCCAGGCTGATACTGCGTCCAATATCAATGCGTCACTTGGAATTCAAACCCGGAAACTTAGAGCAGTCTCGTACAACGCACGCAATATAAATACCCCACTGAGGGAGCCTATTCAATTAAATTTCATTGGCATCGGACGCCAAGTTTTGTTTATTCGATCTATAATTAATTTGTACCAACTAGGGTGGATATGGTTGGAGGTGAATAGGGTTGCCCCTTTAAGAACGATTATATTGAATTAATCAAAGTAAATTTACTCATAATATATTAATTACTCATTCACTTTCCGCTTCACTCTCTAGAGGCTGCCCCTTAAGAGCGACCTTAGTAGTCATGAAATAAATTACGTATTTTATTTAATCTTCCCTTATATTACTTACTAATATGATAGATGCGAAAGTTTGTGATAATGTTTGGATGTTTGTATGTTTGTTCGAAGTAAATGCAGAAACATCTAAACGGATTTGGATGTAATTTGAGACACGGGATAGACGTATAGTAGATAGACGGGATAGTGCGTGCGTGCGTGCGTGCGTGTGGGTGTGTGTGTGTGTTTTTTAATTAATGGTTATTTTTAATAATGTCTAAGTTATTGGTTTTATATAAATTGATTATTTTGTCAATTTTTTTTTGAAAGCCTGAACGTAATAGGGTATTTAAATTAAAAATGAAACTGGACAAGTGCAAATTAGACTCGCGTGCAGAGGGTTCCGTAAAAACTTACGATCTAAGCTTCTAAGTTCATTAGTTCGTCAAAATTAATTAATAAATACCAAATTTAAAAAGTTTGTATTTTCGTTTTTTTTGTTATTAAAGTACATATTTACAGTTTTTAGATTTTTCCTTGACTTGTGCTGTAAAACATCCTTCTTGCCAACTTTAATGACTCTAGGTCAACTGTACCCTATAGGTTTTGATTCCATTCCAAACGTGATAGTTTGTAAATGTATGGATGTCTGGATGTATGGATGTTTGTTCCTCTTTCACGCAAAAACTACTGATCGAATATCGATGAAATTTGGCACACGGGTAGATCATGTCCTGGATTAACACAATATAGGCTACATTTTATCCCGGGAAATATAAAGCGGGACTTTTATCCCGGAAAAACCTTTTAACGCGGGCGGAGCCGCGTGCAGAAGCTAGTTTGATATAAGCTTCAACTTGATATCCTTGATATCTACGCGTTCCTGAGAAAAAGGGTCTTGACAGACAGGCGAAGAAACAAAATGATCCTATATGGGGTACGTTTTTTCATTTTGTGGTCCGGAACTCTAAAAGAATCCAATACCTATAAAAAAACATTAGAAACCATCTTGTGACTATAAAAAAAAAAAAAAATTACTTCTGCATCCTCAAAGTGCCTGTAATACATAAATTGAGGACGAATTTTATAGTAATAATACGATTCTCTCTATTCGTGTTTGACTACGTCCCACGTTACCCTTTTCCTAGGATTTCTTAAAATAGCCAACGCTTTTGACGGCAACTTGACGGTGGACCACTAAAAGCATCGGATTTCTTTACTCTTGTTATGCAAAAGAAAATAGTTCAGTGCTTTGTTTGTTAACATATTATACATAAGTAAAGATTCAATAACAGTGCATCAGTGTAAAAAGAAAGTAACAAAATGGTTGCTGAGTCTCAATTACGACAATACGGAAAAACTAATTCGTACTGTCAAGTAGTTTATAACATACCCACTCTCATACGTTTGTAGTTTGTACTATTTTATCACCATTACATATATGAAATCATGTTCATATCTAAACTGATGTTCAAATAGTGTTTCTTTTTGTTATTGTGTAATTGGAAGGGTGCTGGTACTTATAGCACAGGGTTTCCCTAAAATAAGTACCAGCCGTGTCTTAGCAATATTAGTGTTGTTATTAAATGTTATACTCTTTCTAGCTACAATTAATTTAATTATAGTACCTACTTAAGATTAAGTGTATTGCAACTCTGTACTAAAAATGTGAGAGTAATAAAGTTTATTATTATTATTATTATTATATTATTTTATTACAATTTCAGCGGCGTCATTTAAGTGTAAGAATTTAATTCAGAAAAGAAATTCTGACAGAATTTTTTGTACCATCAATATCAGGTTGATTTGTTTAGTTTAAAATTTGTTTTTGACATATTTCGTATTGTAATAATAGATTGAAGTTCATATTTTCTGAATTACGTATTGTATTTTCTACCATCTATGTTATAATATCATCCCACTTTGGATATTGTCTAAGCATCGCTCAGTCTTGCCTTTTTTCGAATGAAAGTATGCGATGTCACATTTGCTTGTTACAATAATATATTATCTATTTCGGTTATAATGCAATGCAATCAGTCTTGTATTATATACTGGTCTCTCCTGAGCACGGGCCTTTTCTACTACTGAGAGGGGTTAGGCCTTACTCACGCTGCCCTGGTGCGGGTTGACAGACTTCACATACCCTCGAAATTCTTATGGAGAATTCTCAGGGATGTAGGTTTCCCCACGATGGTTTCCTTCATTGGTAAAGCGAATTATATTGATTAACAATACCCACGTAACTTCGAAAAGTCAGTGGTGTTTGCCTTAGGCTTTGAACCTTCGGACATTGTCTCGGCAGACCATCGCGTCGTGTTCCATTGCCAACTAGGCTATTGTCCACTTATAAAGCAAAATAAAAAAACAAGATCTATTCCATAAACAGATTATTGATGCTTATCTAGCAAGCTGTTAACTATGGATGAATTTTGGACATTTCATAATGCGATACACTGATCGAAGTTACACCAAGTTAATAGATTGGTTATTGGATTTCGGACGTGAAATCCCCAGCGGCAGATTATGGAGTATTTAGTCGATTTCATGATATGCATATTTCATGATGTGATACGGTGGTGCCAAGGCTATTGAGACGGCTCATTAACACTTTAGTGAAACAGAATGTATTTGTTTAAAATAAAAAGATCTACAATTTAACAAAAGTATCACTGCCCAACCGAATGGTAGGAGTCAATGATCAATTGCGAATAAAAATATAATAACCACTGAATTATAATATCTAAACAAGCGCTTCTCGAACTATGGATCGCGATCCACCAGTGGGTCGCAAGGGAATATTGGATGGGCCCTGAAAATAGAAAATTATATCAACCGACCCACACAACAGCCTATGGTCAATGATGCTCGAGAAAAGTAACTAAAATTCTCAAAAAAGGTATTAAAAATGATTTGATGACAGCCGAGAGATGAGTCCAGAATTTGGTATTTTTGGTAGATGGGTCGCGGACCATTCGACTTTGGGAACCACTTTAAGGATTAGGAGTAGCATAGTGACTGCGTAATACATCGAACATTGACTGATATGCAAAGCATTTTTATTAGTTTTGAACTGAAGTGAAGTTGTTTGTACACCCTCTGCCCCTCCCACAATATTTGTCATTTAGATAAATTTTTCAAAAATGTAGGTCATGTCACAAATCATCATCAATATCATGATGACACATGATTCCACTGCTGAACATAGTCCTCCTCCAAGGATTTCCAGACGAACCTATGAAAAGCAGCCTACATCCAGCGTGTTCCTTCTACCTTTATAAAGTCATCTGTCCTTACAGGTGGAAAAAGAAACAAAGTAATCACAAAACCTCACAAAAATATTTTCATCTTAACAATAGACAAAATTATCTTCATACACCTCTAACAAATCTAAAAACTAGCTCATACGTACAACGTGTCTTTGAGCCCTTTATCCCACATGCGTAGTATACGCTCGAAACTGGAAACCCACAAAATATATTGTGACCTTTAGTGTGATTCACGGTGGAGTCCGTATTGCGTAACTTCTAAAAACCGTTTAGGTTATGTGTCCTAATTCGGTGTTTATTCTGGAAATGTATTAGGATTAAAAAATATGTGTGCAAATTAGGGTTGTGTAACACTTCTTTTCAAAAGGATTAGGCATTTCCGGACAGATATCTACGACCTGGCGACGTTAGAAAAAGACTGTATTCCCACTTAAAATACCGGCAACACATTTCTATGCCCGCTGGTATAGCAGATGTTCGTGGGCGGCGGTGATCTCTTACTATCAGGTGAACCGTATGCTCGTTTGCCCCCTATATCATAAAAAAGGCAGTAGCACAATCTCTCTGACACTTCCATCGTTTATTATTAGTCTCATGATTTGATGGAAGGCGACCATATCTTTTAATTTCAAGTCTTGTCAATAAATCTTATTCCCTTGCTTTAAAGCAGGCAGTATATCCACGATTCTTCTTTTATTGTAGCTGTTTATTGTCAGAGTTTACTTTTGTTTGACCCACTTCCTTGATTGCCGCGCTATGCTATAAGAAAATTTTAAAACAAGTTGTAATAATAAAAATTTAAATAACCCCCGACACAAAAATCTCTAAAAAGTAAAATAATAATAGTGTCTTTGTCGTTTAAGTACCTAGTAATATTTTGACCCAACCGTCGTCGCGTCGGGGGACCGCTAAAGAAGTATTTTCATCTCCCTGGTCCGGAGTTCGGTCCCCCGACGTGAGGACGCTTGGGTCAAAATATTACTAGGTACTTAAACGACAAAGACACTATTATTATTTTACTTTTTAGAGATTTTTGTGTCGGGGGTTATTTAAATTTTAATTTAATTTTAATTTAAACTTTTTAAATTACTTTATTCTCCATCATGGGGCCTTGATAATCAACTATATATCACCTACTCGTTGAGCCCATCCTTATAAGCCCAAACACATTATATCTGCTATAAGTTGCTAAGGAGTTGGGTATCCCGCAGACTACTTGAGCTGCAACATCAGCTCATGTTTACAAATATATTGAAAGTCACAGTACACCATATTTAAAGTCAATCGGATTTTTTAAGATGGAAATGAGCTGATAATCCTCAAACGTCTGAACAGATCTTCATAAATTATAGCTAAGAACCATTGCAGTCACATTAGCTTTCAAACAAAAAAAACCGCGTCCAAATCGGTCCATTCGTTTGAGAGCTACGATGCCACAGACAGACATACAGATACACAGATACACACCCTAAACTTATAACTCCCCTCTTTTTTGTCGGGGGTTAAAAATACCAGTCCTGTTATAGCCCACTGATGAGCACGGGCCTCCTCTACTACTGAGAGGGTTTAGGCCTTAGTCCACCTCGCTGGCCTAGTGTAGATTGGTAGACTTCACAATATACATTAGAAATTCTTTAAGCATCCTTAAGTATGTATGGTTTCCTCACGATGTTTTCCTTCCGCATCAAAGCTAACGATAATTGATAAACAAGACAAATTACTTCGAAAAGGCCTCTGCCTTTTCTGGTTGTGCCTTGGACATTGAACTTACGGACATCCATCTCGGCTGACAGATACATTCACAACTAGGCTATGCCCTTTATCAAAATATTATCCAGTACCAAAAAGGCGAAACTATAATTTTATCACATCTGCCTATCTAGGTTACCCAAGTTGAGAATAAAAACGTATTTTTGGACGTCATGTTTACTTAATATTATCGCTGGCGATCTCGATTCTTGGCCGTTACATAATAAAATCCTTTATTTATTCAGTAAATGTGTTTCACAAATTATATATACGTTTTAGGTATGTCCTCTGTTTTGGTTAGATACGGTATTACTTTGACTTATATCTAAAATTTCTTAACAAGAATTGTGGTAGATAAAATGTTTAGAAGAGGTTATATTGCTAAAAATATTTTGTTGTTTTCGAACATAATGTACTCAAAGATTATTGAAAATAAAAGCCTTATTGGAACCGGTTCACATATTTTGTAAATACAAGAAAATATCAGTTTTATTTGAAAAAGATTTTAAATACCGCCATTAATGGTTTATACGTCAATCCTCAAAGTATGAGTTTAGGAAGTCTTCTATTTTTATTTATACGGGCAACGCAATGTTACTTCTAGTGGCTGCACTAGTGCCTACCCCTTCGGGGATTAAGGTCGTGAGTGTGTGTGTGTGTGTGTTTGTGTGTGTGTGTGTGTGTGTGCGTGCGTGCGTGCGTGCGTGCGTGTGTGCTTGCGTGCGTGCGTGCGTGCGTGCGTGCGTACGTGCGTGCGTGCGTGCGTGCGTGCGTGCGTGTGTGTGTGTGTGCAAAGCTATCCCACAGCAACTGATAGTAAGTGAAGTAGGGTTTAGATAAAGTGTGGTTTGACGAGTGATGATTACTCCTCGCTATAAATAATTATCCCAGCTATTTTTATTGTTTTTATTTTTTAACGTGGCCCTACGGCCAGTAGTCTGACGTGATTCTGCTCTATGACCACACCGAACTTCCAGGTGAAAGCTTTAGGCTCTCGCAACTCTAGACTCCAGACTGATCCAGGAATAGAACCCGGGAACTAAATAGAACTGTTCCACAATGCAACTAATTTTTCAAAGCATTCAAACTATTGAGAATTCATCGTGATGATCTTCAGTCTTTGGAAGCACTTGCTAAAGCCAGAGCAACCTGAGAGTTATCAGAAAATAAATTTGAGGGTCCGTGCCAGGCGGATAAATAACGATCGGTCCGGGTTAGCGGTCGGTAGTAACTCTGCGATTAATTGCTACCGGCCGAAACTGATTCCAGGTATCTACCCTTCGACAGTTCCGGCTTGTCAACCATTATTAAAGTACTTGATGGTGTAAGTTGTGAGCGGTAGCGATTAACAGAATAATACTGTTGCGCTTAGCGCAAAAGCAGTATGTCAAGGAACGCTAGTTTCGAGAAAATTGAAGTTTTGTATATATTGTTTTCTTTTCCTGCTCTTTAACTGCCTCGGTGGCGTAGTTGTATTACAGTACGACTGCAAAGGTGAGGTCTCGGGTTCGATCCCCGGGTCGGGCAAAGTGATATTGAGTTTTTCTATTCAGTATCAGCCCGGAGTCTGGAATTTGTGCCCGATATGGCGATAGGCTCGCCCCCTATCACATCATGGGACGGAATAACGGCGAAAAGTGGGTGCTCTAGTTGCGCCTCTGCCTACCCCCTCGGGGATAACAGGAGTGAGTGTGTGTGTGTGTGTGTGTGCTTTCTTTTCGCTCTTTGTGATTTGAGGTAAAACTGAGATAGGGGCCCTTTTTCTTAAGTATTTTTTTATATGTTTTATAAAATATACCACTATTTGGCTACTTTGTGCATGATGTGCAGTTCAAGCTATCTGATGCCATAAAAATCAAGTTTACGATATTTTTTGAGATACGGCTTTTGTGCTTAGCACGACAGAAACCAGTTGTGTGCAATTAATAGTCTCAGATTACATCCGCAATCACTACTTCTATCACCAAGCAGCCGTCTGCATACACTGTTGTGTCCTGGTTTGCAGGACATTGTAGTAGGCATTATTGGGCATTATGAGACTTAACAGCATGTCTCAGCGACGAGCGCAGTGGAGTGCCACACAGTACTTTGTTAGTAAAGTTCTGTGTTGCTTCCGTTTATAGGCGGCCGTATCGCTTATTATTAGACGAGTGGCATACCCGTCTCATTGATCAATTGCAATAAAAAACTTGACCACTACTGAGCATGGGCCTCAATCACCGCAATGTCTATTTCGCTAAGCAGCAGTGTCCATACACTGTTGTATTCCGGTTTGAAGGACTTTGTGGCCAGTGTAATTACTTGACATTATGAGACTTAGCATCTTATGTATCAGAGTGACGAGCGCAGTGGAGTACTTTGTAATTCAAAGCTATGTGTAGCGTTGCTACTGTTTATGGGCGGTCGTATCACTTACCATGAGGCGAATGGCATGCTCGTCTTGTTATTTAACTGCAATAAACAAAACCTTGTAGGAGGACAACCAACCGTCGTGTTGCTTTGCTAGATTTAGCTAATTGTATTTTTCTTTCCCAATAAAAATCATGGATTATAGTCAAAATTTGATGTAAATGTTTAATACTTTAATATTTTTTTTATTGATTGCCTTCGAAGGCAGTCGAGCTAACAGCCCACCTGATGTTAAGTGGTTACCGTCGCCCATGGACGTCAGCAGTGCCACGAGCACAAATAAGCCGCTGCCTACGGTAAAAAAAAATTGAACCTCGTTTGAAGCACACCTAAGCCGCTGTCTACCGTAAAAACATTCTTAAACCTCGTTTGAAGAAGGTTAAGTCATAACGATGAGGAAGTTCATTCCAGAGTGAACACGTATGAGGTAAAAAAAAAATAACTTCAGTTTATGACTCAGCCCCCCAACTCGAGCGGCCATTAAGCATAATAGATCAACCCCTTTTAGTAAAAAGTTTACTGAGTCAAACTGTATAGCCTAATTGCCCGAATGACATAGTACATAAATAACAAGAACATAAATCAAAGAATATGTCATGGAAAAAGATTTTTTTGCTGCAAAACTCTGTAAGAGACATATTTCATGTCTAAATTAATATTATACACACACAGTCACGCCCTTTATCCCCGAAGGGGTATGCAGAGGCGCAGATAGTGCAGTCGTATTTCGCCGTGCTTATTCTGTCTCATGATGTGATTGGGAGCAAGCCTATGGCCATATCAGGCACAAATTCTAGACTCCGAGCTGATACTGAATTGAAAAACTTAATATCACTTTGCCCGACCCGGGGATCGAACCCGAGACCTCAGCATTGCAGACGTACCGTAATATAACTACGCCACCGAGGCAGGCACGTAAGTAATATTATAAAGAGGATATATGTTTTATGCTAGATTTGAACTAGCAAGTTCTTGCAGTAATATATTGCGCAATAGCTTCCAGATGCTTTTACTAGCGGCATTCCAATAGTTCCATACTCAAGCAACTACAAGTGATGCAAGCTTCAAAGCAAGCTTCAAAATTTGTAGAAGTCAGCTTCATTTGTTTGCACGGTAAAAATTGCTTGTGGAAGACAACTTCAGCAAGTTTTCTTGGTAAACTAAACCTCGCTTAATGGATTAATTCAAAAACTATTTAATCGCTCTGTAAATTCTTTTATTATTGAGAAGATTTTATTTACGGCATTGAATGACGAGACGAGCATACCGTTCGCCTGATGGTAAGCGATACGACCACCCATAAACAGTAGCAACACCATCCAGTACCTTGACTTACAAAGTACTGTGTGACATTCCACTGCGCTCGTCATCCTGAGACATAAGATGTTAAGTCTCATTATTTCCAGTAGTTACACTGGCTACGATACCCTTCAAACCGAAACACAACATTGCATGCACACTGCTGCTTGGCGGTAGAAACAGACTTTGTGGTGGTACCCACCCAGACGGACTCTTACATATGAGAGACCTACCACCAGTACTACAGCTACATTACTTTTGATCGTTGGAGAGTACTTTGACCTTGAGAATAGATGTTAACGCAGGGGCCGTTAGTATACACTAGTATGATACAAAAATAATGTCTCGGTGGCGTAGTTGTATTGCATGTGTGGTGCGAACTTCGTTCTGAGGTCTCAGGTTCGAATCCCGGATCGGGAAGTGACATAGAATAGGTGAGTAGCATTTACTGCTCAGTATTAGCCCGGAGTTTAGAATTTGTGCCCGATATAGCGATAGACTGGCCCCCATATTATGAGACGGAATATATTTATGGCCAAACGTAAGTGCTCTCATTGCCCATTGCTCATTGAAGAAAGGCGTGTAACCTACGGTAAAAACTTATACCACTTAATTATTTTAATAATTATTAATTAACTATTGTAGCTAAATAGTTGCACCTATCATCTTAAGGAGAAAAGCACGGATACGAGAATATTTTTAACTTGTTATAAAAATCTGATTTTAAAAAAAAAATCGTACAAAGTTATACAATTTTTTCAACTTTATAGTTACGAAAGGATGAAACAGATTGACGTTTTGCGTATCTCGCCCCGGGTCAGTAAACGAACACCCACTCTCCATTCAAAACGAATGCTTTTGACTATTCAAAACTGCGGAATAACAATGTATGCTACTCTATTATTCAAGACAGCGAAATGTTGGTAAAAGAGATTTTTTTATTTTGACACTACGACTTACAAAATTTATGTGTAGCGGTAATTACTTAAAACCTCGTGCTCGAATAAATAAAGATAACTATATGATTAAAATGGACAAAGTTCATCATTTAGTGAGTCATTTTGGAAGGCACCATTAGCGTTACACACACTGATGACTTTTATCTCCGAAAGAGTAGCAATGCAATCCAATCAGCCCTGTACTGCCCACTGCTGAGCACGGGCCTCTTCTACTACTGAGACGGTTTAGGCCTTAGTCCACCACGCTGGCCTAGTGCGGGTCGGCAGACTTCACATACCTTTAATTTAGAGATCCTGCATGATGATTTCCTTCAACATTAAAGCGAGTGGTAGTTCACAAAGAATACACACATAACTTCTTAGAAAAGTCAAAGGTGCGTACCCTTGAGTTTTGAACCTGCGGACATTCGTCGCGGCATTCCGTTCCACTCCCAACTAAGCAATCGTCGCTTCACCGATCTTGATAACTTTCCTAAATTCCCTTTTCAGGGCAATCACGTCATTTCATAAATGTCAAAATTGATAACAACGAGAAAGTGCCCACTTAACTAGTTTGCCAACTTTAGCAATGGGATCTTGAAAGCCTTAACAAGCAACTATACTAACTTGTTGAAGCGCGAACGTTGCAAAATGATTGGAATATCAAAGCGTTTGGAATTATAGCGAAGAAAGAGTTCTAAATTCATAAACATAGCTACAAATCAATTTAGTATTTCTATAAATGCGAAAGTTTGTAAAAATGTGTGTATGTTCGTTAAGAGTAAACGCAGAAAGAACTAAACGGATTTGGATGAAATTTGGAATATGGGTAGATCATATCCTGGATTAACACATGGCTACTTTTTATCCGAGTAATATGCTTTCATGGGAAATAATGAATATTTTTAATCTGATTCAATGAGTAGATGGCGTTGGCGTCGTACTCTGTTTTAGGGACTTTGGTAGCGGGAAAGGCTTTTCATGCGGGCGAAGCCGCGAGTGAAACCTAGTAAACAATATACACAATGCAGAATTTTGAATTCGTATCGCGTATTACTGCGTTGCCCTCTTCGCCCTTATCGTCACTTTGATACTTTAGATTTATGTTCCATAATAGTGCATAGAAATATGTTCAACCTGTTGCAACTTGACGAAAGTGATAAATAGTGCGGATGCGAGGCCAAATATCCGCATGATATACGCGTATCAAACACAGCTTTGCGGGATTCGTAGCAGTAAATCATAAACAAGTGTTTGATTTGTTTAGATAGGAGTAAGATATACTGTGGAGTTGAAGCAGTTTTGGACTGAAAATGTTTGGATATTATTTTGTGTTTGGATTTATGAATAAGTGTTGAAACTCGAGATTATGGAGAAAGGTAAAAACGTGAAAAAGCTTTCCTATACTAAACATACACACACTCACGTCCTATTACCCGAAGGTGTAGGCAGAGACGCAACTAGTGCACCCACCTTTCGCCGTGCGTATTCCGTCCCATGATGTGATAGCGGGGGGGGGGGGGGGTTTGGGGGGGCTATCGCCATATTGGGCACAAATAGACTCCGGGCTGATAGTGAATAGAAAAATCCGATACCACTTTGCCCGACCTCGGCATCGAACCCGAGACCTTAGCATTGCAGTCGTACTGTAATACAACTACGCCACCGATGCCGTTCAACTAAATATTTAAACCGAAATATTCCATTTCATCAGTTTTTGCATTTACTCCTAAAAACAAAGAAAAGTTTTTAAAAGCTGATCATTTTAAAACTACGAACATAAACTGAAAACCGCTTTAGTAACATTATAAACAAATATATAAAAGTCGAATTTGTCTTTTTCTCGCTGGCTTTTGACGCGCCTTTTTAATAATTTTATTCAACACTTAAGTCCGTTTTACATCATAAACTTACCATTTCACTTATAAACTTTATAATGTTCACAATATGAACATAGCTTGAACACTTACTGGACTAGTTACGCCCCTGCCTATTCTTTAAGCGACAAAGACTTGATCTTTCTATCACAGAATATAACAAGATAACACAAAACACCTCAATAACATAATTACCGATCGTATTAATTAACGCCAGTTTTGTAAATAAAAAAAACCGCTCAACGCTAAAATAACCGACGGTAGATGAAAGAAACGAGGTTAAAATAACAAACAAGGGAATTAATTGATCCTTTTGTGTAAAAACTGCTTTTGTTTTTCCTTTTTACGTGATCAAGGGTTTCGGCTATACCGATGAAATTCCATTTCTAATTTTTTTGAATACCCTGCATCTTTGATCCGGTGGAAATTACGCATAGAGTGATAGAGAAATTTATATTAAAAGCGACGTTTGGAATTGAATCGAGAGTAGCTTTGTTTTGTTTATTTGAATCTGATGGTGCTCCTACAAAGCAGTTACATAACGTTATATAACATTATGTAGTACGCATTGATGTATTAAAAATCCCTACATCAGTGGTAGCACGATATCATTTTATAACAGCGTGTAACATTTTGGTACAATATGTTAATATTGTTATATGTTATAGGCGCTTCTACACTGGTTCAACCCGTCATCGTATAACATTCTGTTGGCATCACTATAGGTGTGGTATAGGTCTGCCTTACGAGGAAGCTGGTAGTGCTTCACCACTGCATCGAATGAATTGACGGCCTATGTACGGGACAGAGTAATTACTTCTTTATAGATTTACTAGCTTTTGCCCGCGGCTTCGCCCGCGTTTGTTAGTTTTTCCGGGATAAAAGTACCGTTTTTTTATTTTACCGGGATAAAGTGTAGCCTATGTGTTAATCCAGGTCATGATCTACCCGTGTGTCAAATGTAATCGAAATCCGTTTAGTAGTTTTTGCGTGAAAGAGTTACAAACATCCAGACATCCATACATACTTACAAACTTTCGCGTCTATAATATTAGTAGGATTATTTTCAAAAGTAGGAAAGTCAAAATCATATGATTTCATGTAATAACTATAAGCGAGAAATAACAGTTAAACAGATGAAGACTAGAAGGAATCGTTAAATTACCAACACAATAAGTACCTATTTATCAAGGCAATGATTGAAATAAACATTTTATACTTTGTCTAGTCATTTTATAGCATGAATGGGGTATCCAGGCAAAGCATGAAATAACCATTTTTCCCTTTATCTAGTCATTGTATAGAATGACAGGCATGTCCAGTCAAAGCATGAAACGACCTTTACATACTTTGTCTAGGCGTTGTATATAATGAATGGGGTGTCCAGGCAAAACATGAAATAACCATTTTACACTTTGTCTAGGCATTGTATAGAATGACAGGCATGTCCAGTCAAAGCATGAAACGACCTTTACATACTTTGTCTAGACGTTGTATAGAATAAATGGGGTGTCCAGGCAAAACATGAAATAACCATTTTACACTTTGTCTAGGCATTGTATAGAATGACAGGCATGTCCAGTCAAAGCATGAAACGACCTTTACATACTTTGTCTAGGCATTGTATATAATGAATGGGGTGTCCAGGCAAAACATGAAATAACCATTTTACACTTTGTCTAGGCATTGTATAGAATGACTGGGGTGTCTAGGCAAAACATGAAATAACCATGTCATACTTTGTATAATCATTGTATAGAATGCAAACCTCCTCCCCGCGCCCTTCAACTCACGTCTATGTGTCGATTTGATGATTTTATGCAACAAACGGTATAATTTGTTATATCGTGTTGTAATTAAGTGTATAACATTTTGATAAAGCAGTTGATAAAGCAGCAGCATCACCAACAATTTATATCTTTTGTTAAAAGAAAATAAACAACAAATGTTACGCAACATTCTCTAACGTTATGTAACTGCTGTATGGGAGCACCTTTATGGCCAGTATATATTGTAGATCGTAATATCGACTATCAAGTATTGATTGATGAGCGATGTTTATGATCATATCACTTTAAATAATAATATTATTATGCGTTTAGGGTGTTTATTTTGGACATACTCATGAAAAGAGACCATAATAAATATTTCTAGTTAACGGTCGCTCATATAATTCTTTTTGCCCTCGTACAGGTCAACTGCCAATAAAAACAACTCGGTCAACAATTTCGTAACACAATTTATCCGAACATGTCACGAAACGCCGGTTAGAATTGTAAAAGCTACGGTCCTTTTTCTCTGTAGTTTTTTAAACTGGCTGTGTCAGCGATTTCTTCTTCTTGGGTTTTTATTTATCCCTCTTTCTTTATATTTATTACTTTTATAATCTACTAGTTCTTGCTGGCGACTCCAGTATGAAAGAAATTTCCCAAAAGTCCAAGATATGTGTTTTATTGGCTTAGAAGTAACGCATACTCGCGCTTTTTATCCCCGAAGGGATGGACGCAGAGGCGCAACTAGTGCACCCACTTTTGGCCGTGCGTATTCCCTCCCATGATAGGAGGCGAGCATATCGCCATAAATTCCAGACTCCGAGCTGATACTGATTAGAAATGTCCATCACTGTGCCCGTTCCGGGGATAGAATCCGAGACCTCGGCATTGCAGTCGTACCGTAATTCAACTACGCCACCGAGGCAAGTTAGAAGTAACTTATATGTTAATCCAGGAATTTGTATATTTCTCCAAATCCATACAGTCTATGTGTTTACTTCCAATAACTTTCCAAACACTAAAAAATACCACCTTATCACGATGAAGGGAATAAAATATTCGGTGTAAGTATAAATCCAAAAATATTCGGTGTCATTACACCCACCTGCATGCAACGCTCATTCTCGTAATTGAGTATCAAATTTCAAACATGGCCATAAATTATTAATTTGATGTTTCACATACAGCTTGAAGTACATAAAATACAAACATGTCAGACGCTTGAACAGTATAAAAATCGACCGCTACTTATTTTGGTTTAAACTTGACTATTTCAGCAAATGGATTTGCTTTTACCTGTTATGGATTTGGTAATTTTTCACTCACGCCCTTTATCCCCGAAGGGGTAGGTAGAGTCGCAACAAGTGCACCCACTTTTCGCCGTGCGTATTTCATCCCATTATGTGATAGGGGCCGAGCCTATCGCCATATCGGGTACAAATTCCAGACTCCGGGCTGATACTGAATAGAAAAAATCCAATATCACTTTGCCCGACCTGAGGATCGAACCCGAGACCTGAGCTTTGCAGTCGTACCATGATAAATCTACGCCACCGAGACAGTCAATTGTGATGTAAACAAATTTAATCCATAATTACGTGATAGATCTCATAAGCGAGATTTTTATAATGTCATCTCTGACTTACGAGAAATTATATCACTGACGGAATCAGTTTTAAAGAAATAATGAGATCTTAAAAACGAGATTTTTAAGTATCATCTCTGAGTTTCGAGAAAATTTGTCCAGAGAGAATTAACCTTACAATTTCATATCAATCATTCCTATGATTTCCGGAACCTATTCCACTAACCATCAGTGCAATTGGGCCTCTTAACCCTGCCAGTATAAAAAAAACATACCATTCATTAGTAATCAGCTCTTTTCGACGTATAATTTTAGTTATTTATAACTTACGATCTTGATAATGTCAGTGAGTTATTTACTTGCCAACGGATATTAGGTTACGGCCGTCGATGGCCTCTGAATAATCCCACCCATAAAGATTTTTATCGGATAATTTCTTTGGTGTTTTAAGTGTTGATAAATTATACCGTAAGTATAGTGTTTTGATTCTTTGGCTTACTCGCGATTTATAATTTTTTTTATTTCAGAAATATCCAAGTATGTAGAATGGCATAGGATTCATCAGAATTACTAAAATACTTTTGTATTTACTTGTGTTGAATTATTGCGACTTCCTACGTGATATTTCCGCTATGAGCCTCCCCCCTTTTCTCGCTAAAATTTGAGATTCCCCCACCTGAGTTAAAAGCCGGCTATGCCCATGTTCCAAAGTATAATGATGTATAGGGCTTATATAACCCCTATCTTTTAGAAATTCAGTGTTTTTTTTATGGCATTGAATGACGAGACGAGCATGCCCTTTGCCTGATGGTAAGCAATACGACCATCCATAAACAGTAGCAACACCATCCAGCACCTTGAGTTACAAAGTACTGTGTGGCATTCCACTGCGCTCGTCACCCTGAGACATAAGATGTTAAGTCTCATTATGTCCAGTAGTTACACTGGCTACAATGCCCTTCAAACCGAAACACAACAGTGCATGCACACTGCTGCTTGACGGTAGAATATAGACAATGCGGTGGTACCCACCCAGACGGACTCTTACATGGGAGAGACCTACCACCAGTTGTGTGTATGTGTAACAGCTTTCTGTTATTGTTCGTATGGTAAGATTTTTGAAACCCCAGACATTTCTATTCCTTTCCTTAAATCTCATAGTGAAATAGTGAAAAATGATTGGACCTCTGCCTACCTCAGATAAGGGAAAAAGTGTGATGGTATGTAGATTCTTAAATCACTACACGTGCACACAAGTTTAGCCATATTAAGTTCAAGAAGTGTGCACTCCCTCGAGTCTGGTCGAATTGATGGCTAATTAGTCTTGGAAAAGCAGGAAACGTCGCAAGAAATGTGGAACTGTATAAATACTCGGTCGCTTGCATCTAGCTAGTTCTAAAAGTTTCTGTGTTGTCTTTTCGAGTTACGTTGCCGGGAATTAAACACCTGGTCCTTGTTACTACGTCTTATTTGTCCCACAAGCTAGTAACACGAAATTAAGTAATGTTTGAGATACTTTGATGCATTTTACATACCTCTATCTTAAATTAGTTGTATCTGTGAATCGGACTGTTTTTGTGAATTTTCGGTTTGTAAAATACGATTGAGTTTTTTGTTTTTTTTTTAATTTCTTTGAAAAATAGTCTTAGAATATAGTACTGTGTGTACTGTGTTGTTGTCCCGGAACTTCACATAGCCGTAGTTAAAAGAATATCTAGAACGGAAATCAGAATTCTATGTAGAAAAATACTCGCTAGAGACTTGTGAACAAATGCTGGAGAAATTCTTTATCAAATACATTTTCTCCCTTAGGTATTATTACTAGACTGAATTTCTTTGTGTTTTGACACTAGCTTTTCCTTGTGGCTCCGTTTGAGTGAAATCCCTTCCCAGAGTGTAGAATCCTGGCATTTATCCGAAATAAAAATAGTTTATATGTGATCTAATAATAATATTAATTTCAGCTCAGTATTATACAGAGTGTTTTTTAATTCAGTGTTTTCCCGAAACTTATACACGTAGTCAACGACATGCAATCTAAAATGCAAAATAAGAAAAGGATACTAAATGAAATGGTGCTTTAAAATAAATTTTACATGAAAAAAGCTGACGTCCTTGATTGTTGTTATTTTGATTTCTAAACGCAACAATTTTTTTCTATATAATTTATTGACTAGGTATATTTCGGGAAGGCGGTGAATGTAATTCCACCGTGTATATTGATCCACTGCTGAGCACGGGCCTCTACTACTGATAGGGTTAAGGCCTTAGTCCACCACGCTGGCTTAGTGCGGTTTTGCAGACTTCACAGAGGTACCTTGGAATTTTTTTATGGAAAACGTCTTAAGTGTACAGGTTTCCTCACGATGTTTTCCTTCACCGTTAAAGCAAGTCATAATTCACAAATAATACATACGTATATTTTTTAGAAAAGTGCGTGCCTATGGGTTTTTGAACTTTAGTACCTTCGTCTAGTCTTCGGGAGTCCGTTGCACTCTCAACTGTCGCTGGGCTATTGCCGCTTATATCTGTGGTTTATTTCGTTCAAATGTATTTAATGGTTTCTTTGTTTATCTGTACTAACATTCTAAAGTCAGGAACGATACCGTGCTCCAGCGTGTCAATATGCCCCGAAAAATGATGCAAACCATCCAACAGCGCAAGACAGGATATCTCGGCCACGTGCTTAGGCACGAAAGATATATGCTGCTGCAACTAATAATGATGGGCAAGGTAGAGGGGAAGAGACGCGCTGGGCGAAGGAGAAAATCGTGGCTAAGAAACATCCGGGAGTGGACCGGTATCAACTCCGTTGAAGACCTGTTCCGCCTGGCCAGTGACAGGGACGAGTACGGGAAGCTGACGGCCAACCTTCAACATTGAAGAGGCACTAGAAGAAGAAGAAGAACATTCTAAAGATGAAAGATTTGTATTTTTGTATACTCGTAACGAATAAGCTCAAAAACTACTGCACCGATTTTAAAAATTCATTCCCTATATAAAGCGGGTCTTTTATGCCGGAAAAACTCATTCACTTGGGAGAGAGCAGAAGTCTTGTTGTTCATTTTATTATTTTTAAAATTTTTATTATTTTTAATAAATGACTGCCTCGGCAGCGTAGTTGTATTATGGTACGAGTGTAATGCTGAGATCTCGGGTTCGATCCCCGGGTTGGGCAATATTGAGTTTTTCTATTTAGTATCAGCTCGGAGTGTGGAATTTGCGCCCGATATGGTGATAGGCTCGCCCCCTATCACGTCATGGGACGGAATAGCGGGGAAAAGTGGGTGCACTAGTTGCGCCTCTGCCTACCCCTTCGGGGAGAAAAGGCGTGAGTGAGTGAGTGTGTGAGTGTGTGTGTGTGTGTGTGTGTGTGTGTGTGTGTGTGTGTGTGTGTGTGTTTATGTGGGTGTGTGTGTGTGTACAAATACCTATAGTCAAATCGTAAAAAGTGCGTAACATAACTAAAGTTCCAATTATCTATTGATAAAACTGACGCAAAAGTGAAGGTGTCGGACAAAATCTAATCCAAGGAATAAATATCTTCCGCCCACAAGCTGAACGTATTTTTTGTAGCGAAATGACGGTTACGATCCTAATAATCTCATCTATATGATAATTTCTCCTTTAGTCAGGACATTGGAGTTTATTAAGGACTCCTACCTTTTTAAATAAAGGAAATTTGTAATTTTCAAAATAAATCATGGTACTCCTTGTTTTTATTATAATAAGGTTTGAATCTTCATTTTGCCTCAAGGTTTGCGTAAGTCGGAAGTTACGTTTGTAAGTTTTGCTTATATGTACTCTAACTTACATAACTTAAATCGCGGGAAATGAGAACGTTTGCTTACTCGGCTTACACGGTTGTTTACGTAGATAAATTTTTCGTAAGTAGTTTACATAACTTACTTAGGCAAAACATAATGTTCTTAATGATTTCTTATGTTTACGAAAATGTTAGACATTTAAATAAAACTATTTTACGGATTTTATCGCGGTTTGTTAATTTGTATTATCTCCCGACATTTCGAAGTCTTTGCAGCAGGAATGAGATGAAGGTGGTCCGAAAAGTTAATGTTACAAATCTACCTTCAATTTGCAGTTATACAATTTTAAGATGTTAGTCATTGTTGGCGGTCCGGTCTACGCAGTAAAAGCTTTGGTAAGAGCTCGCAATGTCTTGAGGTCTGGCAGCAGGTCTCTTGGAGCCCGATTTTATTAGATGTATTACGGGGTCCCAGGCTTGTGCAAGTTTCCAACCATCTTCTCTATTGAAATTGGGATATTTTTTTATTTCAATAGCCTCGCGAACCATCCTAGAAACCGGCACCGGAAACCTGAATGCTCCGCTTACATAGAAAATGTTCAACAACGCGCACACGTTTCTGAATCTGAATTCCTGATCAGGAAACCTAATTAGGAAACCGAATGTGTGCGCTTGGCCTTACAGTGGCTGCAACTATTTGCGCCTCTGCCTACCTCTTCGGAGACACAAAACGTCAGTGTGTGTATGTGTGTATTTTTAAATGTTATCTAATGTTTTTTACATCAACATTGTTATTTCTCTTGTTTAAATTGTGCCAGCAATAAATAAACATTTCTTTCTATATTTTTACGCAGATAACATGAAGTGGTAGACAGAATATCAGCTTACTTACAATTTCCTCGTATCATTTTTGTGTTCTATTACTTTTTTACTCGAATATATTTACCATTTCTGTCAAAATTAAAAAAAATAATTCGTGAGAAAATTAAACTCACATTTTGTGTAAAACATTTTCGCGCAAAGGAACGGTGATTAAAAGATAGTAATTAGATATTTTATAACTTCTAAAATAGGCTTACATGTATACAACCTGTGATACCATAATGACCTGGCTATCATAAATTCAGATGATCATTGTTTTGTTTCGGGCTTGAATGCCCGCTGTTTACTGTCTTGCTAAGCTTACGTAATTGCGTCATTGATTTAAACAAGCTGCTCAATGCCAGACCCACGAGCCATAATATGGCCCACGGAGGTACTTAATATGGCCCGTGCAAGCAAGTAAAAAAATCCTTGCAAAATAGCAGCGTGTTGAGTGCCGTGGAAAGAACAAGTCGCGTTGCTACCAAATCATCTTTTTTAATATTGTATTTATTGGACAAGACTTAAAATTAATTAAAAGAGGAGGTTATTTGGCCCGACTGTTAAATGTTGAGCAGCCCTGATCTTCCCCGTGATGGACGGCAGTCCCCGTGATGGACGGCAGCCCCGTGATGGACGGCAGCGTGTCTCACGCTGCCTCGGACGCCAAGGGCGTCCCTCGGTGTACGGGGGCTTCTGAGCCCCTGCAACAACAGGAGAAGGACCGCATCAGCGGTACGCGCAGGGGCAGTTGTGGACGACAACTTAGACGTGAGTCGGAGGAAGCCCGCAGCCGTCCCTAATGCGCTGAAGATGGCCATACAAAAAAAAAAAAAGCCCTGATCTTGAATCTAGAGGGAACGTTATAACTTCGTAGATAGGTCCATATTTGCGTTCGTCTGGGTAGGTACCATCGCAACAGGGGCCGTTGCGGACGACAACTTAGACGTGAGTCGGAGGAAGCCCGCAGCAGTCCCTAATGCGCCGAAGATGGCCACCGCGGAGTTTTGGTTGGTATGCCGTGCGTTGTATATAGGTTAGGGACTTGGCCCGGCGGTCGCCCAAGGTTTTCTATTTCTCCGGGCGGCTCGACGTCGGGTCGTAAGGCACGGTGAACCCAAAATAACCGCTCAGTCGTTCCCCTTGAACGCTGGGCGGTAGTAATAATTCACTTTCTCCGCGTAAAAAAAAAGGTACCACCGCAATATCCATTCCTGCCAAGCAGGAGTGTGCATGCATTATTGTGTTCCGATTAGAATGTTGTTGCCAGTGTATTTTCTGGTCATTATCAGTAATGACGAGCGCAGTGGAATGCCACATCATCATCATCCGCGACATGAAGTCCACTGCTGGACATAGGCCTCTCCTAAAAATGTCCAGACGGAAATAGAAATAAATAGCCAGACTGCTGTAGTGCCTTGTAATAAAAATATATACAAGATAGTTATGCAACGTCCCGAAGCGTCCGTTCTGGGCTGAGACGCTGACTCTGCATTGTCGGTCGCCATTCATAGAATAAACCCACACACTGTCTTGTACTTATTTGCGCCATTTTATTGTGTAACAAAATTAATTAAAATGTAGCCTTTGCATCGGCAACACGTTCGCTTATTATAATTCACCCATATAAAATTTGACTAGATATTGGTAATGAGTAGTTTTGTGGCTTACCATCAAGCGTGCTCGTCTCGTCATGCAATTAGAAATAAAAACATCCTCAAGAATTTACTGCTCAATAATGTAGATAACTTTTTATTTAATCTCAATTTTATGTATTCTCAACAGCCAAACTTAATCGAATTAAGGCAGGATATATACTGACGGCTGACCCTTTAAAAATACGCATTAACCTTCAGAATTTAATATGGCCCGCTCAATAATTAATATCATCAGATTTTAGTGCGTCCAAGCACGGCAGGCGAAGGGATATTAGATACAGCCTTAAGGTTTCATGCCGGACTATGGCGGCAAGTCACGTAGTCGATACGTGGCCTGAAATATTTTTTGTATAATAGCCCAATATCGGAATGAAATTGTAATAGAAGCCTTGAGTTTAACTAGAAAACGTTGTACGAATAGTTTAGGGTATGTTTATATTTTCTCGATTTAATTTTTAATATTTTAAAAAATGTTAGTGCGAGGTATAGTGGCCAGTGTGTTGGCTTTGAAGCAATGGAATTGGGGTCGAATACCAGATTTGGGTAACAAAATCGACATTTGTTTTTCTTTTTTTTTTTACTAAGACCTTATGCGTAGGTTGGAATAACAATTTTCGCTTAATTCACAGGGACTTCATGGCCAAAACTAGCCACAGCGATAGTTGAGAGGGGGGGGGGGGCGATTAGAAACAACCGAAAGATCCAGAATCAAAAGAATGTAACAAAACTCTCCAAAAAAAGTTACAAATAGCAACTAACATGGGCAGGCTCAATCTCCAAACAAGATCACCACAAAACCAAGTCGAAAGTGTGAACAATATTGTAAACGGGCACAAAATTAGCAAATTTATCGCTGTGCGCAATTCGCATGATTCATAATTTATGTTTCTTCTAAGCTATTTGATTTATTATTTAAGTTTCGAAAAATATAACAGTTTATTTGCCATATTTTATCGTTTATTATATATTTTATGTCTTGTATGTGATAAACGAAAATAGACTTTATAGACGCGTCGTGTGTGCAAGTCTTGGTAAAAGTGTTCTTATAATCGCTGGATTGCTCCAACCGAGTTCACTACCGGTAAAAGTTTCACTGTGCTCTTCCGAGGAATAACCTAAAATATTTAGGAGAGATTCTATTTACTTTCCAGTCAAAATCGGCTTAGTAGTTTCTGTTCTATATAAATATATTCACTAACTTATTTGCTGTAGGTCATTTCTTCTATCCAGGTAGTGACACCGACAGACAAGGTGCAAGCAGGGCCATTGGTTTGGTTTTGGTGCAAGCAGGGTTATGGACGCCGGTCGAATCGCTTACCTGATGGTAAGCCTACCACCCATAAACAGTAGCAACACCATCCAACACCTTGAGTTACAAAGTACTGTGCGGTATTCCAATGCGCTCGTCATTTTGAGACGGTGATATACAGGGTGTATCAAAATTCCCTTAAGTCCGTGAATCCATATTTATTTACCGTCATAATCTGCTTTACAGTCCTTTGCTTATTAGTTGATTATTAAGGTAGGTCATTGGTGTTGTAAACATTGCCCCACAGTGTCCCCGGACCGTAGCCCTGGGTGCAGCCCGTCATAGCCCACAGGAGTTGTCCCGGCCTGTGTATATTCGGTTCAAACAGGATTTTGATATTTATTTTGGCTATTTCTGGGAAATAAACTGATTTTAGTGCTATAAATAAGGTGAAGTGTCGATACATAACTGTTAATTGATATAGGTATTTTGTGTTACTTTGATTGCGAGATTTTCACATGGGCGGAGTTGGGAGCAACAGCTTGTAACTATATTAAAGTTGAATATTTTAAAAGCTGTTCTATTCTCATCACTTTATAGTCCCAATTGCATCTGCATTATTTTATAGGAGTACCATATTTTTTCAATAATTTTTTAAAAACATTATTTAACCTGATCATATTATTAATCAAACTTCTTTTTATACAGGTTAAGCAGTTGAAATCCTCCTAGCCAGTTTTCGGCCACGGCGGCCAATCTCAACGGAGATCAGCCAGGTACGCAGGAGATATTATAGTGTACAAGTGTGTGCGCAATACACAAGTGCACTCGCTATTCCTTCACTCTCATAGTCCGGTGAGACGGCAATCCGACATGACCGGAGAGAGATCAGGCGCAGGACCAACGGCTTTACGTGCTTTCCGACGCACGGGGGTATCACACCGCCAACTTCCTGACTCCGAGCTGCGACTGAGTTAATTTTAAGATGGAAAAACCCAGACACAATTTTTTTTGGCTCGACCCGAGATTCGAACCCAGGACCTCAGCGCGCAAATCGTACTAGTAATGCGTACGCAATACCACTACGCCACCGAGGCAGTCAGCTAAGCAGCAGTTAAGCAGTTACCCTCTAAACCTAATGATAAGCGGAGAGGAGTCCAGATAGTGTCGTCTGACGAGCGATGATTAACTCTTCACTCGACATAATGCCGGCCTGTTTGAACCGGGTATACACAGTGATCCCGGAACGCGGCACACGTGGGCCACTATGGCCGGTCTTAACAACTTGTCCACGGTGGTCGTCATGGGCGTAGCTGTAGCTTTCACACGGCAAGAGGGAGGAGGGGGGGACGGTGTCCTACGATATAAACAATTTAGTGGCGTGGGTTCTTGCCTTGAATGACACCGTATTTTAGAAGCTAAGCGGGGGGGGGGGGGGTTGTATCCCCAAAATGTCAGCGGCAGTGGCGTAGCGTGGTTTATTGTAAGCCAAGGGGGTCCGGACTCCCTGAACGCTCCGTTATATACGCCCATGGTGGTCGTTATCCAGATGGATTCAAAATATATCGTACCACCAACAAATACATGTCATTTGCGTTTACAATCGTAATATTCCGCTTATGAACATGAATGATTGAACTGTGAATGATCTAAGAGTAAAACTGTTTTACTGGTGGCAGGACTCGCATATGTAAGAGTCCGTCTGGTACCACCGCAATGTCTATTTCTACCGTTAACAGTGTGCATGTACTGTTGTGTTTTGGTTTGAAAGACATTGTAGCCAATGTAACTACTGGACATAATGAAACTTAGCATCTTATGTCTCAGGATGACGAGCGCAGTGGAATGCCACACAGTACTTTGTAACTCAAGGTGCTGGATGGTGTTGCTACTGTTCACGGGTGGTTGTATCGCTTACCACCAGACTTGCTCGTCTCGTCATTCAGTGCCATAAAAAAAAAAGAAAATCAATCATTGTGGGCGATACAGAATAGAACGGTCACTTTATTGTGATTTCTCGTCTTAGACTATTTAACCAATGGACACTATTTGGCAATAATGCCCAAACATTTTTTCTACCAATCCTGACGGGGGGCAAGGTAGAAACGGGTAGCACACATTTAACTAAAAAAATCCACACGTGCAGGGCTGAATATAAGGTCGCTTTTTACACAATGACACACAATTTCTGTAGAGCACCGCTTAATGTCATTATCGTAGAATGTAATGACAGCGATCGTAAGTTACATAGGTTTTAATAAATGTTTATGACCAGCTGCGCATGTATGACCAACGAATGGTTCGCCTGGTCATCCCGTCTCCTTTGCATTGCTAGATACTCAAAGTTTCTCGTAGATTAATAACAAAACTTACAATCGAAAGAATATTTAGAATAAACACGGTCGAGTTTTATTTGCATTCGTGGTATTCAGCGCTTGATAACTTTCGTGTCACTTCACAATTTTCTATACGTCGTCGATCAAGCACTTCAAGCGATAGTTCGTTGAAAGATATGAACGACCAGCATCGGTAATCACAATATTTTCGAAGCAAAACGGATTGTGGGTCGCTTTCTGGAAATTGCTGAATAGTTTTTAAAGTTGTACTTCTTTAGGCGCGTTATGAAAAATTTATGGGAGTGTAATTTTACGATGCGCAAGCATGTGTGACACAAAAATTCTCACGGTTGTTTTTTTAACTTTATTAATAAACAGTAGATAAAAACCTTTTTTAGACATATATAAATGTTTTTGTCTTTGTCCCTCAAAGTTAATTCAAAATTCATTCGAAGGGGACAACGCATTCTATAACTAAAACATGTTTATAAACTGCTTATGAATAAAGCCATAAATATATACATAACCCTTATATTTACATAGTATAAAAAACCGGTCAAGTGCGAGTCGACTCGCGCACCGACAGTTCTGTAAAATTTATCTATCGAGACATATAAAATAAAAACGCTTTTTATTTCTTGTTATAAAAGTGACAGAAATACATTACAGAGGCATATATCGTCATTTTTCTTAGATTCCACTACGAATTAAGTTTTAATAACATCATTTCGTGCCAGATAAAAACAAGCAAATATTTGAAAATAATTTTCTTGTTTTCATTCTCTGAATATGGTATAATAATAACATAATCCTATTTATAATAATACCTTCATTTAGCCACCTACTCTCTTTTATTTTTATATCACCTTTGTTTGACTGATAGAGTGACCCCTGATTTTACCTTCGTCTCTACATTGCTATTAGGTATATAGAAACTCTATACCTAATAGTTTTTCATGTTTCCTCGAACTGCATCAGTGGCGTAGTTGTATTACGGTATAACTGCAAAGCTGAGGTCTCGGGTTTGATCCCCGGGTCGGGTAAAGTGTTATTGGCTTTTTATGTTCAGTATCAGCTCGCTCTGGAATTTGTGTCCGATATGGTGATAGGCTTGCCCCTTAACACGCTATGGGACGGAATACGCAAGGCGAAAAGTGGGTGCAGCACCGGTTGCGCCTCTGCCTACCCTTTCGGGAATAAAGGGCGTGAGTGTGTGTATATGTATGTTTCCTCGAAGTTCAACAATGGAATACAATTACTTAAATTCGCGGTGAATTTCACGGTATTTGTATTATGTACGGTATTTGAATTTTACTCCAGATGTTCCGACGGTTTTATAGCCTTCACCACTGGGTGGGTGTCCATCACCTCAGTTCTCATACCAAAAATACCCCTAGTAAAATATCTATTACAAAACTTCTAGCAGCGAATTATTCAATTGGAGAATATAATTTTTGTTAATCATTTCTCAGACGAAGATAGCAAAAATAACATAGGCAATTAATATTACGACCTATGATAAATTCGGCATATAATTGAACAGTAAGAACCATAGGACGAATATTTGTGTTATAGAACAACAACAATACTTAGTTTGAGTAATTTTTAGTATGGCAATTTGGATGGCGCATGAGCGTGTTCGGAACTAAAAATCAACATCATGTACATTGAAAATTTGACGCGTAAATTTCGAATACTATATCGTGTAGCAATAGAATGCAATGCAATGTAATCAGCCCTGTATTATATACTGCCCACTGCTGAGCACGGACCTCCTCTACTACCTAGAAGGGTTAGGCCTTAGTCCACCACACTGGCATAGTGCGGATTGGCAGACTTCACAATATACTCTTGAAATTCTTAGGGAAATTTCTCAGGTATGTAGGTTTCCTCACGATGTTTTCCTCCACCGTCAAAGTAAACGATAATTGATAAACAATACACACGTAACTTCAAAAAGTTAGAGGTGAGTGCTTTGGGTTTGAACCTCCAGACATTGTCTTGGCAGACCGTTACATTCCCAACAAGGCTATCGTCCACTTTTTAGCAACAGAATAATAAGTGTAAATTTAAAATGTATCAGCATCGGCAGTATGAATTACTCTCTATCAGACTATGGCGAAGCCAGGAAGGGTAATGATTTTAACACCCTATGTATATATCCATTTTATGTTCCACTCAAGCGTCGTTTTTATTGAACCGATTCTGACAAGCGAGGTGTATATCGATTCGTATTTATTGTGCGATGATTATAGGATACATATTTTTCTATTTCTTTTTGTTTTCCAATAATTACACGTAAAAGAAGAATGATAATTATTTGGATTTAAGCTGCATATTGAAAATGTGATTCAATGGAATCATACACGTTTTATAGAACAATTACAGTAGTATATACTCTTATCTACAGATTTCAGGGGCGGTTGCGGACGACAACTTAGACGTGAGTCGGAGGAAGCCCGCAGCCGTCCCTAATGCGCCGAAGATGGCCATACTAAAAAAAAAAAAAAAAATCTACAGATTTCTCCTTAGCCAAACATTTCTATTTTATTTAATTTAATACTTAAAGAGATTCATGATAACATAATGGTTTGCTAAATCTGAAATATAGGCCTACATAGCAAAAACCAAACGAAAAACATTGCGACTACGGTAATATGTATCTTACTCCATTGTAATAAATTCATTATTAGGTAAAACGAGAGTATTGAAAGAATGGATAAAACTCTACCTTTTACAAAGCACATTATTTTCATCTGTCACGACTGTCAGTGTTACAGTTGTATTATTTTGTAACAATTTACATATTTGCTTATAATTTTTTTCGACATGGCGGCAACTTGTTATTTCTACGAATTTGTATTCATTATTTTGTATCAGCTTTTACTACTTGACATTGGCGAAATCACCGATAGATAATCAGTGGAAGCCAAAATTAAAAAAAAAAGAATAATTGCTTATTACGCTAGCTGAAAAAAAAATCAAGGCCTTAGTCCACCACGCTGGTCTTGTTCGGGTTGGTAGACAACCACTGTAAAAACACTTAAACGTTTACTTGATGACTGCCTCGGTGGCGTAGTTGTATTACGGTACGACTGCAATGCTGAGGTCTTGGGTTCGATCCCCGGGTCGGGCAAAGTGATATTGAGTTTTTCTATTCAGTATCAGTTTGGAGCCTGGAATTTGTGCCCGATATGGAGATAGGCTCGCCCCCTATCACATCATGGGACGGAATAATGGCGAAAAGCGGGTGCACTAGTTGCGCCTCTGCCTACCCCTTCGGGGATAAAAGGCGTGAGTGTATATGTGTATGTGTGTATGTATGTTTACTTGATGCGAAAACTTTGCGTAATTCTTTGTAATTAGTGTTAGAATTACATTCAACAGGTATACGACAAGAACACCGCAACCTCAAATTTATTTTTTCAAGCAATAAAGTAGACTCATTCCGTATTCTATTCGTTGGGAGATGTAAAATCTTCCACTTCATTTGGGCGGCGTAAAACATTAAGACATTGAAGAAACAATTTGGCAGAGGCGGGTTCGATGTGCAAATATAATTTTGCCGTTCGCGAAACGATAGAACCATATCTCTTTTATGGAATGCTTGGGACATCGACAGCATTGAAGATGGTTTAGAAATGTAAAACGGGGCCAATGAGAACTTCAGTTGAAGCGTACGTTTACATATGAGAGTGTTTGACTCAATTGTGCACTAATTCGTTGAAACCTGCTCCTTGTAACCGCTAATGTTGAGTGCGATTAAGTTGAAATTTGTTTACTTTGTTTTCGTGGTTAGATGAATCTTATACGGTGTTTCACTTTATACTGGTGGTTTCAAATGAAATTAATTTATCACGGAGACCAGGATAACAATAATTAAAGTATTGCAAACTACAGACTATTACATTACGAACTATTTTGCATTTGATTGGCTTACAGGTGTATTTAGTTTGCAGGGGTGGCGTGGTAGTTAGTCCGCATAAAAGGAGGTTTTGCCTTCATTGCGGTGGTAAAAATCGACATTTATGATCAGGTGGTCGTTTTGTTAGTCTTTCACTACTAACCAGTTGGTAATTTGGTGTGATCTCATGATGTCCGGCACGTTCTCCATATTTGGGTTCTTTCTCTTACAGTACCGATCGATATTACTGTGACTTATCACCCCAAAGCATAGGGTGCACTGCACAACTCTTACTACGTTTGGCTGGGTCTTTGTTGTTTCAGGTTTCATTTCAGGTTTGTTTTATTTGTCCTGTTTGTGTTGGGTTATTTATTACAGGTCTGCACATTTGTACTAGCTGTGGTTCTTTGAGTGCCAGTGAAGCCTCAAGGGTCGCAAGATTGGGCACCACATCCAGACCAATCCAGTCGAGATTGTGGGTAGTATGAGTTTTATTTGTGCTGTAATTAGTGGGGTTATTATGTTGATCCCATCTCTGTGCCGAAGAGAGATTGCTAGCTATGATAAATCTCATATAATGTTTTAGGGGGCAAGACTATTGCCATTTACTGCGCACATTTCATGACTCCAGTCTAATGCTAAGTAGAAAAGGGAAAGCTTGTTACTATTCAAATATTTCTTTTTGTTTTTTTTCATTCAGTAAATTGCCTTTTATCCAAGACACAGAAACCATGAACATTTCTATGTATTTTCATCGCATAATTTTTTATTAACCCAAAATGCTTTTTTATCGGTTATATCGTGTTCTTTTCCGTTTGTTGCGGTATAATGTTCTACCGTTTCTCAGTCGAATTATGACGATGCAATGGGCGGATGAATTAGGTTACCTTTCTTGTGACACACGGATACTAAGAACATCGGACAAGAATATAGGGAAGTTCATTTCCGCATAGACGTTAAAATAGTCTTTATTATCAGCGATTTAATTGTTTTCCCCTTTTTTTTTTTATGGCCATCTTCGGCGCATTAGGGACGGCTGCGGGCTTCCTCCGACTCACGTCTAAGTTGTCGTCCGCAACCGCCCCTGCGCGTACCGCTGTTGCGGTCCTTCTCCTGTTGTTGCGGGGGCTCAGAAGCCCCCGTACACCGAAGGACGCCCTTGGCGTCCGAGGCAGCGTGAGACACACTGCCGTCCATCACGGGGGTCACAGAAGTTGGCTAGACTAATAGGTGGACGGCAATTCCCGCCCACCGGTGACCCCCGGATTGTTTTCCCCTAAAGATTTGACCAGACCAGACGAACCTGTCAAAAGCGGCCTGCATTCAGCGTGTTCCTGCGTCCTTTACCAAGTCTTCTATCCAGCTTGTATACGTACATGATCTTGACTCGAGTCTTCAATTAGACTTTTTAATGACCACTAAATATGATTAATACGTGAGATTGTAACAATACTAGGAGGTTTTGATGCTTGTAAGTTGTCGAATCAAAAACCGCTGAACGAATTTGGATCAGACTATAAATAGGCCACATTCTCAACTACTAAAACATGGGATATTTTTGGTCCAGTAAAGTATATAATAGAACGTTTGTTTCGAATTAGATTCTGCTACTAGACGTATGATAACTTTAAAGTTTATTTTCTGTAAGGCGCAGTTAAATTAGCAATGGAATTAAAAAAAGTTATGGTGAAAGAGTTAGTCAGTCTTACCGTCTGTGTGTCCTTCACGCAATATTACTTCGATCGTAACAGCTGTCCTATTTCGCCAATCATTCCGTGAGCAATGTTCATTAAAGTGCCATTTTGCATGCTGCGTAAAATTTCAGTATTCAATAAGTATTGTATTGAACGTTTTTGTGGTTTTAGTATAGATTTAACTGCTAGTTTGCGTTGGAAAAAAATTTGAGGGTAAAATACCCTTACGGAAACATATTACCCAGATTTGATTAGTAGTTACGATCAGCCAGACAACGTCAACTTCCTCTAGAAAATTCATTCCCGGGAAATTTAAGTTACTAAAGCTCATCCAAAATGCTGCTCAATCTTAAAAACGAACCCAAGACCTCTCCAAAACGAATATACATTACCAGTAAATCGAGAAAAGGAAACACAACTATGCTCTTTGGGGAAGTATTTCTCTCATAAACCGCCCACGATGATGTAATTAAGTACAAACGCTTTATAAAGGTCCTTTATAATAAAATCTAATTTACCTTGTATTAACTTGATTACTTAATTAAACAAGGAAGTGACATTTATGAGTTCTCCGGAATCAATCCGCGTTGCCCTTTTGCCCTAATTGAATGTACTTATTAATAACTTCATAAGGGCGAATTTTCTGTGTATTTTAATATAATAATCACGATCTAACTGGAGTGGAACTGTATATACATATACACTCACGCCTTTTATCCCCGAAGAGGTAGGCAGAGGCGCAACTAGTGCACCCACTTTTCGCCATTATTCCGTCCCATCATGTGATAGGTGGCGAGCCTATCGCCATATCGGACACAAATTCCAGACTCCGAGCTGATACTGAATAGAAAAACTCAAAATCACTTTGCCCGAACTGAGGATCGAACCCAAGACAGCTTTGCAGTCGAATGTAATACAACTACGCCACCGAGGCAGTCTGGAACTGTAAATGGAGCTAAAAATTCTAGGTATCGGGAAACTTCGGACGTAATTCCGGCTTTTAGAAGTTAATTATAGTTTCTACTAGAAGTCTGTAGTCTTAAAGTAGTTAATGTGTTTTAAAATCTTGTCACAACGATTTTTAGACTCTGGAATTAAAATTAATAAAAAGTAATCAACAGCACAAACACACACCACTCCATTATGAAAGGGCGTAAGTAGAGGTACAACTAAGGCACTCATTTTTAGTCATGCGTACTTTGTCAAATGATATGATAGGGGGCGAGCCTATTTCCATTTCAGGTACATATTCCAGACTCAGAGCTAATACTGAGTAGACACTTCAATACAATTTTGCCCCAGTGAACGAATTCGATTTCTCAGAGCTGTGTCGTTCATGGCACGCAATACAACTACGATGCCGAGGCAGTCACGGCAAGTTATAGTGCTCAATGATTACATTGTTGATGTGTGTCGACTCCATTTAGAAAGAGAATTCTAAAATATCAAGTTATCTATTATTTTGGAGAGTATACGAACCGCCATAGAAAGGCAATCGTTGACCTGGTAACACAAGCTTGAAAAAAAAAATGAAATGAAAATCCTCCTAGCCAGTTTCGGCCACGGCGGCCAATCTCAACGGAGATCAGCCAGGTACGCAGGAGATATTATAGTGCACAAGTGTGTGCGCAATACACAGGTGCGCTCGCTATTCCTTCACTCTCATAGTCCGGTGAGACGGCAATCCGACATGACCGGAGAGAGATCAGGCGCAGGACCAACGGCTTTACGTGCTTTCCAAGGCACGGGGGTATCACACCGCCAACTGAAACTGAAACTGAGTAAATTTTAAGATGGAAAAACCCAGTCACAATGTTTTTGGCTCGACCCGGGATTCGAACCCAGGACCTCAGCGCGCAAATCGTACTCGTAATGCGTACGCAATACCACTACGCCACCGAGGCAGTCATAATAAAGTAAAGACAAGCTTGAAACGAAACTGGTCATAATAAAGTGTGGTTTAAAGGAATGGTACTAAATAATTTTCATTTAATGGTTTATTGTATGCGAGCACTTGATTTGCTGTATGCCGCAATTTTTATTTCGGCTGCCAGGCATAATTATGAAATGATTATGTTTTATGGTATATGTCATTTAATTAATGTTCGCACTTGTTAGCTAGATTAGTTTTTTTTTTTTTCCTTCACTGTAATTATCTTAATTTTGTATAATAATCTTTTTTTTTATGATCCTTAATTTACCGATTAATTGTTATTATCAGAATGTTCGAGGCCTGAGATTAAATACTTCTCATGTATTTCATCAAATACTAAAAAATAATTATGATGCAATAATCTTTACTGAGACATGGTTAAACAGCAGCATATTTGATGCGGAAATATTTGACTGTCGGTATGTTGTGTACAGACGTGACAGGGAAACTTCACCCTTGTTCAGCGCTAAGAAGAGAGGTGGAGGAGTGTTAATTGCTGTAAATAAGTCTTATATCTCACGAAGAGTCTGTGATTGGGAAAGTGACTGTGAGGATATCTGGGTGACATTGAAGCTGAATAACTCTAACAGTGATTACGTTACAATAGGTGCTGTTTATTTGCCTCCCCCTGTGTCTCAACATTCCTTAGATGTATATTTTGATAAATGTAATGTGGCCCTTCAATCTGCTGGTGTGAACACATTTATATTTGGAGATTTTAACTTGAGCGGAATATCCTGGGGTGTTAGTAATGACAACACGCACACTATACCAAATAACTTTAACAATTGTATACTTAAATGTAGTTTAATTGATTTTATGTCACTAAATAATATTGTTCAATTTAACAACGTGACCAATTGTAATGGTAAAATATTAGACTTGGTAATGAGTGATGCAATCAATTCAATTAAAATAAGTCAATGCCCTAATCCAGTAAGAGAAGTCGACATACTTCACCCACCATTAAATGTAATAATTAGTCACACACAACTTATTGATAGAGAAGCCGTAACTTATACGTGTCCTAAACCTAATTTTCGCAAAGCTGACTATGAATCAATAAATCTGGAACTTATGGAAATTAACTGGAATGATAACATATTGCAATGCCATGGTGTTAATGAAATGGTTGATAAATTCTATGAAATTTTAAGAAAAATTATAACTAAATATGTTCCTTTCGTCTCAAGAAACCGAAATAAGAAACATCCCATCTGGTTCACACCATTGCTTAAACGCATGTTAAAACGAAAATTTAAGTATCACCAGAAATTCAAAAAATTTAAGAACCCGTTGGATAAATTAGAATTTGAATATTTGCGTAAGGACTGTGATAGGCTACTGAAAGAAAATTACGACAGTTACATTACATCTATAGAGAGCCAAATAATCAAAAATCCAAAGATTTTTTGGACGCACATCAAAAATTCGCGGAAAAATAGTTCTAACTATCCACCAACCATGTACTTAAATGAATTAAAATCCGATAGTGTGAATGGTGTATGCGATTTGTTTGCGATGCATTTTTCCTCCGTTTACGAAGTCGACTCGTACACTGAATCTGTTGCTGAGGCCGTAATTGGTGAATGTGACCTTCGTATAGACAAGCAAACAATCAAACGCGTCGTTAAGAGGCTTAATATAAATAAAGGTGTAGGCCCAGATAATGTTCCTCCTATATTTATCCAAAAAACTATAGACAATCTTCTAGTTCCGTTACACACAATTTTCAATAAATCATTATCAACTGGAATTTTTCCTAATAAATGGAAAGAAGTAAGAATTGTGCCAATTTTTAAAGCAGGTAAAAAAGACTTAATCTCTAATTACCGACCAATTTCTATTCTCTGTACATTTGCAAAAATTTTTGAATCTTTGGTTTATCCGTATATTTACAACTTAACAAAGAACCTCATATCACTACGACAACATGGATTCATGTTAAAACGATCTACTAATTCTAATCTCTTGGAATATATAAATGATGTAGCTCAGTCTGTAGATAGTGGATATCAAGTAAACGCAATATATACTGACTTTACAAAGGCATTTGATAAAGTAAATCATGCAACACTACTAAAAAAATTGAACAACTTTGGTGTCGATGGTTCTCTACTGTACTGGTGTGGGTCGTATCTTAGAAATAGAACTGCCACCGTCGTAATAGATGGTTTTGCATCTAAGCCTTATGTGGCATCTTCTGGGGTTCCTCAGGGTTCGAATCTCGGTCCACTTTTTTTTAACGTATACATCAACGATATCACGAGTTTATTTCAATATTCCCAATGTTACCTATTTGCTGACGACTTGAAATTAATACGTGTGATAAAAAATGTAAATGACTCTAAACTATTACAATCTGACTTGAATCAGCTTATAGAATGGTGTTCCAAAAATAATATGTATTTGAATCCATCGAAATGCTACCACATTAAATTTACTTTAAAACGAAATCTAACTTACACTAATTATAATATTGCTGGTAGTAAATTAAAGCAAGTACCTTGTGTCCGAGACTTGGGAGTCTATATTGATACCAAATTAAAATTTACTACTCATATCGACGAAATGATTAGTGCGGCTAGTAAGTCACTTGGGTTTGTGCTGCGCAGTAGTAAGGAATTTAAACAGGTTTCAACTACAATTTTACTTTACAATTGCTACGTACGAACTAAATTAGAGTATTGTTGTGCTGTTTGGTCGCCTAGTTATAAAATTCATATAAATAGAGTGGAAAATGTTCAAAAGAAGCTCCTAAAACACTTAGCTTATCGTAGATATACTCCCAGAAACTTAAAAACATATCAAGATAGGTTAAATCACCTGAATATGAAATCTCTTAAAGTTCGGCGAGATACACTTAACATGGTTTCTTTACATAAATTATTAAATAATACATATGACTGCCCCAATTTGTTGTCAAAATTTTGCTTAAGTGTACCCTCACGCCCTCCCCGGCAGCCGCGCCCCATACTACAAGTCCGTCGTTGCCGCACTAATGTGGGAAAACACTCTCCCATACCTCGTCTATCAGCCCTCTACAATCAGCTTTCCTTGAAAATAAAAAACCTAGATATTTACCATGAATCTTTATCTTCATTCAAGCAAACTATTTTAGAAAATATTGATGAAATGCTATAACAAATCATTCTGATAATAACAACACTAATAGATACTTTGTTTATATTAATAAACTTGTACTTATAGAGTTAGATATCATTAGATCTATTTCTTTTTTGGATATTTGAATTTGATTGTTTGAATTTAATCTATGTTATTAATCCTTAAAGCATGTTGTGGTTGCCTGTTATTCAAATTGCAATTAAACCAAAACTGTGTTATTCTCTTTACATTTTGTAATCGCATGTAGTATTGTTAATTTTGTTGGCAATCCTTAACAAATAAAATAAAAATAAAATAAAATAAAGTAAGTATTGCCTTGGTGGCGTAGTTCTATTAAGGTACGACTGTAGTGCTGTAGTCTTGGGTTCTATCCCCGGGTCGGGCAGTCATATTGGGCCTGTCTACTCAGTAACAGCCCAGAGTCTGGAATTTGCGCCCGATAAGTTGATAGGCTCGCCCCCTATTACATCGTAGGACGTGATACGCACGGCGAAAAATGGTTGCACTAGTTGCGCCTCTGCCTCTGCATTCAGGATAAAAAGCGCGCGCGGGCCTATATGTGTGTGTGATGTAATGTTACATATTATAATCAGGCAATTATTTATTAGGATTTATTCGTCTCATAGTTTGATTCTGCATTTCTTTTCGTTTAAATGACGAGACGAGAATGCCGCTCGCCATCAGGCGCCTACCATCAGATAAACAGTAGCAATACCTACGGATTTTTGAATTATGAAGTAAGTACTGCTTGCTTCTCGCTAAGTCATACAATATTATAATACGTTTATTTATTTTTTATTTTATTTCGGAAACAAACAGAATAATATTACATATATAAGCTAGATACAATAGGACAATCACAATCCAAAAAAGTTTCCACAGAAATATAACGCATAAAGAAGACAGCGGATACAAGACAAGGAATTAAAATAAATACTAAACACTAAAATACACTATACCTTAGAGGATGTATAAGTACCTATAGAGCGCAGTGGCGGTCCTTCCATAGAAGCCGAAAAGCCCGGCTTGCCCTAAAATAATTTACCTAAGTACTTAAAACCAAATGTTTAAAAATAACCAACATTTTACGGTCAAAACGCTTCGAAATAATTTTCTTTACAATCTTAAAACTCCCGCGCTACAGTTCGCTGAACCAGTTCGCCTCGAGCGCACCAAATGACACACCGCTATACCCATACACACACACCACCACACCCGCACCGTACACGCATTTAATATTTAATACAAAACAGCTAAGTGCGCACAAAATATACTCATCACTCTCTCTCTCGTTGGGTTTTACCTGGCTTTTCGCCGCTAAATATCTGCCTCATTCACACTTATGGATAGAATACACATCAACTGCTACCACAAATGTATAGCTATAGTAAGTTTCTATAGCAATCAGTACTGGAAATTAAACCAGGCTTAATGCCTCGGGGTGCCAATTGAAAGAATTACCTCTAATATGCTTGCTTTTATTCTGCATTATATTCCTAATGTAAATGCGATTTTTTTTATTACTCATGACTATGTAAGGATTGTAATATTAATATGATTATAATTACATATCTAATTATTATTTTTAAGGTATTGCACTATAATTTTATTTATCAATAAGTTTTCGTCACATTTTCAGCATTAATTTCATGGTAAATTTTGACTCGGACTTGACAACACTAGTTATTTGTTCGGATTGAGCGTGAATGATACATTTTGAAGTATTTGTGTTTATTAAGTGGTTTTTGAGTTATTTTAAGCATTTAAGGCGCAATAAATATGAGTGAAATTATTCCTTGTTATAGTTTCTAGTGTGGGAAAGGTTTGATAGGCAAGAATAAGGTAAATTTACTAAGTTATGATGGAAAACAACAACTTTCAACGAGTTGGCGAAATGTATTTGAAGAAACATAAAAGGTATTTAGATCAGTTTACAAAACTAATTGTTGTCTTATTTGATGCTCTAATATGTAATACGACTATGTATCAAGTAGTATTATTGGTCTTGTATATTTTTTTCGAACGAAACAAGTGTTTGGAATAGGTAGGTACAATCTGGTAAAATTATTTAATTATTGCAGTGTTTTCATTTCTTACATTAGATGATACAGGTAATTTAAGTACTTAGTTTGTCTTTCGACAAAAACTTTTCAGAAATTGTAATGGGTCTAAATAGTTTTTGAATAGAATAAGGTACCTAATTTCTCAAAGGTGACTAATCGCCTCCATGGCAAAGTTAGATTGCGTGCACGGTGTGAATATAGCTCTCGAGGCTCTGGTTCGAATCCCGGCACAGGTTGTGGTTTTTTATTTTATTTTTAGATATTGATTTTCTTTCTTATAGGTGCACATTTTATATGAATCGGAGATGCGATTTTTTTAAAGTCTGCTTGGGCTTGCCCTCATCCAAAACACTAGGCACGCCACTGATAGAGCGCTAATATCGCACCGTGCGCCCACTACCCAGCGTAGGCAGGTGAACTATAGCTACTTATATAGAAATGTTGGCGACTGCTAGGGATGGGCACGCGAGCAGCACCAACGCAACAGTTATCGATAAGTACAGGTCCGGCGGCGCGGTACATATTGTTGTTAAAAAATTGTGGTTCTACAAAATATGGCCTTGTGAGTAATTTTAAGCGTATTGCGTTAGTATAGATAAAAGCTACGCTGCGAATTAGTGTAGTGCCATGTAGAATGATTTATAAACACGGTACCTCAAGAGCAGTTTTTACAAGCAATGAGAACCAAGAATATTAATGGATATCCATTATAGTTGAACCAATGGATATAAACCGAGCATCGCACCATGGATTTCTTAGCTAGTCTCCCCAAGCCTAAAATAGTCACGTCTTGTTTTGAAATATTTATTACCAATGTTAAAAAAAAATGACAAGAAAAATATCTTAATGATTGCTAACTTATACTGTCAAGGCCCGCGATAAAAGCTATGCAATAGCTTAAAAATATCATCGTAATCGGTCAATTTTTAGGAACAGTAATTATTTCTTTCATTTCACAAACAAAAACGCAATTATTAATTGGCTTAAAAATCACACACAGACAAAAACAGTTACCTAAGCTACATTATATTAAGCATCGCCTTCGATAGTAATAAATACGTATGCTATACTATGAAAATATTACATCGATTCTGGTATCGACGCGTAACATCGCTATCGAAAAAGCGGGACGCGGGGCAGTGCGGGGAGTACACGTGTTCTCCTCCCGTGCACCTTTCATACCGCGACGCGTGATATCAATTTTACCTAAAAATATACTGAAATATGGCTTGCCTGTGAAACGTGATATTAAAATTCTGTTTAGTGTGTTTCCGAGTGTCGTTTTTACAACATTCCACAGAACATTTAACCATTTTGCAGTATTAATAATCAAATGTTCGCATAGATCTCACTCACGTGTGCTCACACCGTTACTACTCGAGTGACTACAAGCACCCACTTGCATACACGCGCTCTATAGGTAGTTATACTTACTCTAAGCACTATACACAAAACAATTAATATTATACAAAATTTTATGATAAAGAGAAAAAAAAGCAATATAATCGCTTAAGTACATTATAAATACACAATACAAATCCTAGACATTGATAACATATTATTAACTATAATAGCCTTCTATAATATCTATAATAGTATTCTCGTATAACTACGCACAAACACTTTAAATATATCTCTTATAATACCTTTAATCTCCTATCCTATTAAATATATCTCTTATATTACATTATCTCATTCTTTGAGCTTGTTATATGTAAGAGCGCAAGTCTAAGTATTTTCTTATATTTCGTAAGAAAACAATGTCGATGGAGGATATAAACTTTTTAAGTCGTTCATAACTTGCTCGATTCGTTCCGCCTTTATCGCTGATACGTATGTGTTTCGAGGAATATTCTTAAAGATGGGTGCTATTTGCTTTGTTTGCGAGAAACAGCGTATTTAAGAGGCAATTCATATTCTTTATTATTTCTTGCTTTTTGTATGTCAATTATCGTTCACTTTAACGCGAAAGAAAACATCGTGAGAAAACCTACATACCTGAGTATTCTCCAAAAGAATTCCGAGGGTATGTGAAGTCTACCAACCCGTTCTAGGCCAGCGTGGTGGACTAAGGCCTAACCCCTTTCAGTAGTAGAGGAGGCCTGTGCTCAGCAGTGGGCAGTATATAATACAGGGCTGATGAGCATGCTCGCCTGATAGTATGCAATACGACGGTCCACAAACAGTAGCAACATCATACAGCACTTTAAAGTACAAAATACTGCGTGGCACTCCACTGCGCTCGTCAACCTGCGACAGAAATCAGAAATCAGAAATCAGAAATCCTTTATTGCAGAATGTAGGTAGGTACTTAATATACAGGTGGTTATTAAACAAAATATGTTCCAATACATTCTACCGGGATAGGTACCGGTGTGCAATACTAAAATACATATTACTACTACATGTACATTGTTCTTTTTTTTTCATATGTATAGTTACAGTAATTTTCCTATTCCTTTACACTATTTATGCAGAATAGAAGCTTTCATACATGAAACAATGGATTAAATATATTAATTTATAAGATTAAACTATCATGTTACTTATATTCCAAGAATTCCTTAATGCTATAAAAGCAATTTAATAAATGCCAGTTACTTATTTTGTGTTTAAATGATGACAAGGAATCAGTATCTTTAATGTCGGGTGGTATTTTATTGTAAATTTTTATTGCCATACAATACATGTTGTTGCTAAGCATTACAGACTTGCATTTGGGATAGTATATACGATTCTTATGTCTGGTCTCTCTTTCTAACACTTGCCCATGACTTTTAAAGTAGGTTGGATGCTGTCTTAAAAACATACATATTTCCCTTATGTACAAACAGGGTAGGGGAAGCACTTGGTATTTTTTAAACAATGGTTTGCAACTTTCTAAGAACCACGCTCCACAGACAGCTCGAATACATTTTTTTTGTACTTTAAAAGCCCTGTTTATATCCACTGAATTTCCCCAAAGTGGTAGACCGTATAACAGTACAGAAGATACAAAGCCGTGATAAGCTGTAAGAGCCGCCTTCTGTGATACTATTTTCCTGAGTCTTTTAAGAGCATAAACAAATCTATTTAATTTATTACAAACATGGTCTATATGTGCCTTCCAATTTAAGTGTTGATCAATTTTTATTCCCAAGAAAAGATTTGATTCGACACTTTCTACAGATTTTGTTTGATATTTTATATTCAAGGTTACTGGTGTCATCTTATAATTTCTAAATAGTATCACTTTTGTTTTTTTGATGTTTATATTTAATTTGTTTTTATTCAACCATTTACCTATATAAGAAATTGCCTCATTTATATCTGCTTCAAATCTATTTTTATCAGTACATTTAATTATTAAAGTTGTATCATCTGCAAATAGAAGACATTTATGTTTGGTAGCATTAGGTAGGTTATTAACATAGAAAAGAAAAAGAAGTGGTCCCAAAATGCTTCCCTGTGGAACACCAGTGTTCTTCTCTCGAAATTCCGAACGATAAAGTTTTTTATTGTGTACATTTCGAGACACGCTGACTAAACGAGCTACTTCTGTACATTGTGTTCTTCCCAATAAATAACTCCTTAGCCAATTGTAAGCTACACCTCTGATCCCATATTTTTCTATTTTACTAAGTAGCATCTGGTGGTCAATAAGATCAAAAGCTTTACTCAAGTCTAGCATTACCGCCGCAGCAGGCATTTTGCGGTCTATAGATTCTGTCACTTCTTTTACAAGATTGAAACAAGCTAGAGTTGTTGAACTGCCTTTTCGAAATCCAAATTGGTTAGTGGTTAAAATGTTGTGTTTATTTACAAAATGAAGAAGCCTATTGTACATTGACCTTTCAAATATCTTGGCTAGTATTGGGATAAGTGTGATTGGTCTATAATTATTTAAGTCTTTTTCGTCACCTGCCTTAAAAATAGGTTTCACGATAGATATTTTAAGCCTGTCTGGAAAATTACCCTCAAGAAAAGATAAATTAATCAAATAACTCAAAGGAGTACTAACAAACTCAGCACATAGCTTAATAATTTTTGTACTAAGCCCATCACATCCAAATGAGCGTGAATTCTTTAGGTTTTTTATAATTTGATAAATTTCTCTAGGGTCTGTAGGTGTTAAAAATATTGAATATGAATTGAATATTTCTGAAGCATTAGGGTCTCCAATCCCGCATTCATTACCAGAATTATTAATAGAAACATCTATAAAGAAATCATTGAACAGACCGCAAATTTTATTTGGATCAGCTACTATTTTGTCATTAAATTTTACTTGGTTAATAGTTTTAAGTTTTGTATAACTAGTGTATTTATTAATATTTGAGTTGATTGTGTTCCATGTAGCTTTACAAGTATTTTCACTGTTTAGGATGTATTTTATATTATTTTGTTGTTGCGCTTTATATATAATTTTTTTTAATAGAACTGAGTATCTTTTATATTTGTTTCTGTATACTTGTTTATCCTTCTTAGCAAAAAGATATGACAGAAAAAGCTTTCTTTTAACTAAGCTCGATTTTTTAATGCCTTTTGTTTTCCATTGGGTATTAATAGAATGATTGTTAGATCTTTTAGACTTATAGAGAGGAAAACACAAATCATGAAAAAGGATTACTAAATCATGGAACATATCAAATGCTTTATTTAGTTTAGTCTCGTTATAGACCTCGGAAAAATGAAGAAGAAGATAAATAATTCTGGAATTTTTTTATATTATCTTCATTATAATCTCTACTAAATTCAAACCAATATGGTATGTTGCAGTGATGTTCTAAGATCGGAAAATTTATTAATTGCCCCGTTTCATGGTCGGAGAGAGCCAATTTGCATACTTCACTTTGGACGTTTTTTATATTACTTGCGACATTAGATTTTAAGTCTCACAATGCCCAGAAATTACGCTGGCTGCAATGTCCTTCAAACCCGGTGCATGTAACAGTGCATGCATATTTCTTATTGTTTACTGGTAGAAATAGGCAATTCAGTGGTTTCCAGACGGCCCCGCCCATACGATAGAACTGTCACCAGTAAATTTCTTTTTAAATAAGGTGTGTCTTCCATTAACAGGTCTTATGTAATAAGATTCCGTTTTGGTATAGAACAGGGAATACTAAGGGCCTTTGTACACACGTTGTAGTCGTATCGTAAGCGTCTTGTATTTTGAACGCTGTACAAGAGTGTTACGAGATATATTTGTACACATATAAGGTAGCGACCACCCTACACAAGGTGTAAAACCCGCCGTTGTGGCTCACGTTGGTGTGTCGCGTTCCGGGATCAGACTGAGTATCCAGTTTCAAACAGAGAAATTGTATCTACTTAGGGATAATCATCTCTTGTCAGTCAACATATTTTGACCACAACTCACTATCAGGTACAAAGGTTCAATTTGCCGAAACTGTATAAAAAACATTTCGTTTTAGAATTATTTTGTCGTGCGATTCGATTACGATACGATTGCGTTACTTGTACCAAGGAAGTAACAGTGCCCTTCACCCTATTATCCATAATTCTATAGATGTTCAGAGTTACCAAATTATTAATAATTACCTCACCGCGACTTAAATTAAAATATTTAACGATGGACCAATTTCGGGAACCAAATTTTCATATTAAATTGGTGGTTTATTTTGTCAATATTTAAGTCGATGTAATTACGTGTTTCAGTCGGGGGTGATGTATGAAATATTATTCATTTTATTTTTTGCCTGTAACGTCTGCAGGTTCAAAATCTAAGGCACCCAACTCTGTTTTCGAAGTTACGTGTATATTGTTTATCAATTATCGTTCGCTTTAACGGCGAAGGAAAACACCGTGAGGAAATCTATCTGAGAATTGTCCATAAGAATTTCGAAGGTATGTGAAGCCTGCCAACCCGCACTAGGGCAGCGTGTTGGACTAAGGCCTAACCCCTCTCAGTAGTGGAGGCCCGTGCTCAGCAGTGGGCAGTATATAATATTGGGCTGTTTACATTGCATTGTATTGGATTTATGCACTCGTATAGGATTTTAAAATTTATTACCTTTTTTGCGAGTATATAAATGAACTGCTCTAAACCAAAATAAAAAATATATTTATATCCTATAATTTTTTTAAATTATTAATTGTATTTTTTACCTTGAACTGATTTTGAAAAGAGCAACACTAGAGTTTCTTGCCCGTTCTTCTCTAGTGAGAACTGCTTTCCGAACTGGTGGTAGAGTTAATATTGACTGAATCTAAATAATGTTTAACATTTTATGGGTTTGAATAAATTTATTTCATTTCATATTTCATTGCAGCTATAAAATCCCTGGCTATTTTAAAATTATCTAGGTAAAATATGTAGGTAATGTACAATAATATTCATCGTATTTTGTACTAGCTTTTGCCCACGGCTCCGCCACGTTGAAAAGTTTTTTCGGGATAAAAGTACATACAAACCTTCCACTTGAATCACTCTATCTGTTAAAAAAAACCGCATCAATATCAGTTGCGCAGTTTTAAAGATCTAAGCATACACAGGGACAGACAGCGGGAAGCGACTTTGTTTTATACTATGTAGTGATGATTGCCATTGCCTGGAAACTACAGTTATTCTATACATTGCCTCGGTATTATATAAATTCCCTGAATAATAGACATTGCTGATGACACATACACTCACGCAGATTATTCCCGAAGAAGTCTCAATTATTGCACTCACTTTTTGCCATGCTTATGTCGTCGTAATAGGAGTCGAACCTATCGCCATATCAGGCACATGTAGCCTCCGGGATACTGCATAGAAAAACCTATATCACGTTATCCGATACGGGAATCAAAAACAAGACCAAATCTTCAGCCCGAAAGTGATTTCGCAATACAATGACGCCACCAGTCACGAGTAACACTGTGCCTTCACTATTTTTAACTTCCAAACCATAGGTTCTAAGTACCTTCCAATTTACATACACTCAACTGAATTAATTTAACTAATGGGTACAATTAGTTCAAACCCTGATTATTAATTATTAAAATCGTTCACCCATTACTAATACGATCAAACAGGACCTTCCGCATATACGGTTCCAAATGAAATCAATTAATATCAAAGAAGATTTGTATGGATGCTAAGCCATGCGTTCATCTCTTTCAAGACCGTTGGCTGCGATTAGGCATGTTCAATCTGAGGATGTATACGATTTAATGTTTTAAATTTAGAACAGTGGAGCTAAAATTTCAATGTATCGCTTGAACACACACGTCTTTCATCTCCGAAGGGGTGGGCAGAGGCGCAACTAGTCATCATCTTCCTGCCCTGGTCCCAAATTACTTGGGGTCGGCGCAACATGTTTTTCTCTTCCATTCTCTTCTGTCTTTCGTCATCAAGTCATTCACGCCCTTTTCTTTCATATCATCTCTTACACAATCCGTCCACCTCTTCCTTGGTCGTCCTCGTCCTCGCCATCCATCAACACTCAAATTCATCACTCGTTGGGTTACATGTCTTTCATCCCTTCTCCTCACATGTCCATACCAAGACAGACGATTTCCTTTCAACTTTTCTATCACTGGTGCCACTTTCAAACTCCCTCTAATATACTCATTCCTCACTTTATCCATTTTCGTCACTCCACACATCCATCTCAACATTCTCATCTCTGCTGCGTGTAATCTTCTTTCATCCGTCTTCTTTAGGGCCCAGCATTCTGATCCATACAGGACGACAGGTCTTATCACGGATTTGTATATTTTGCCTTTAAGCTTTAGAGGCATCCGTGGATCGCAAATTGTGCCTGTGACCTGCCGCCACTTCATCCAACCCGCGTTGATCCGGTGCCCAACGTCGCGGTCTATTTCACCGTTCCCCTGGACGAGTGACCCAAGGTACCGGAAGTCGGAGCAGGCCGGTAAAGATATTCCTGCAAGGTTAATGGCTACTGGACTAGAGAGACCGCCAAAGTCGCAAAACAGATATTCTGTTTTACTTCGACTTAACTTTAGGCCAACATTCTCCAGTCTTTGCCTCCATGTCTCCAGTCTGCTCTGGACCTCTGGGCCAGTCTCGGCAACCAGCACAATGTCGTCAGCGAACAACATACACCAAGGGGCCTCTTCCTGAATGTCCGATTTAAGAGCATCCATTATCATCAGGAAGAGGTAAGGGCTAAGAGCCGATCCTTGGTGCAGGCCCACTGCCACACTGAAGCTGTTGGTAGTACCAGCTGTAGACCGGACTTGGGTACTGCACCTGCTGTACATCACTCGGATCAACCTCACATACTTCCCAGGTATACCTTTCTCCTTCAGGGCCCACCATAAAATCTCACGAGGAACCCGGTCATATGCCTTTTCGAGGTCAACGAACACCATATGCAAGTTTCTATGTGCAGCTCGGTACTTTTTGATTTGTTTGGATGTTTGTCGTCGTGTCGCCTTTTAGTGTCCGAGGCAGCGTGTCTCACGCTGCCTCGGACACTAAAAGGCGGACACGGTACGGTGTTTCGGGGGCTTCTGAGCCCCCGCAACAGGAAAAGGACCGCAACAGCGGTACGTGCAGGGGCGGTTGCGGACGACAACTTAGACGTGAGTCAGAGGAAGCCCGCAGCCGTCCCTAATGCGCCGAAGATGGCCTTTTTAAAAAAAAAAAAAAAAAAAGCTCGGTACTTTTTGCACAGCTGTCGCAACGCGAAAATGGCATCCATTGTTCCCCGACCAGGCATAAAACCGAATTGATTTGGTGAGATTTCACACTCATCTCTCAATCTCCGTTCAATAATTCTCTCCCATATCTTCATACTATGTGACATTAGCTTTATCCCCCTATAGTTGTTGCACTCCAGCACATCACCTTTATTTTTGTAAATGGGTATTAGTAAACTATTACACCATTCGTCAGGTATGGCTTCTTCCCGCAACAACTTATTGAAGAATAAAGCTAACCATGTCCATCCATCCATTCGCAATAACTTCCATACTTCAACTGGTATTCCGTCAGGTCCTAGTGCCTTTCCATTCTTCATTCCATTCACTACACTTCTCACTTCGTCTACGCTAACATTTCTCACTAATCCCTCATTCATTGGATTATTCTCAAGCACTCTATTCCAATTATTACAGAGGCGCAACTAGTGCACCCAATTTTTGTCATTATTCCGTCTCGTGTGAGAGGGGGCAAGCCTATCGCCATATCAGGGACAAAATCCAGACTCAGGGATCGAACCCGAGACCTCAGCATTGCAGACGTACCGTAATACAACGTCACTAAGACAGTTACAACAGCAGAGCTGAGCAGCGAGTAGTAAAGTTCGCAATTAGATATTTAGCTCGTTTCTGTCACATCAAGGGAAGGCAAGCACAAGATTAAAAGTGGGTGCACTAGTTGCGCCTCTGCTTTCATCAGGGATAAAAGGCATGATGTGTGTGTTTTTTTTGGAATTTCTTCATTACCATAAGCCTTCACAAGGCACAAAACTCAAGCTACTGAAATTTTCGTGTACAGACTCTCGCTACACAAACTGCCTTTATAAATACTTTGGGGGATAAATACCTCATTTTCCCAGCTCCAGCCCTCCACACTGGCCCTCAAAAGAAGATAAATCAGCTTCAAAATCTAGGTCGAGTACTCGAAATTTTTGTAACTCCCGCTGCAGTTCTAATTGTTAAAACTTATTGCCATTGATGAGTGTACAAACTTGGTTATTATTTATTTTATTATAATGTATATGTGTAAGTTATCTTAATGCCGGAACGAATCTATACTTTTATTTGGCAATCCACCACAGTAAGTTTCTGCCGACATTTTTTACCACGTATTACAAAACTATGGAACCAATTGCTGCTAGCAGCATTTCCGGAGAGATACGACCTAGCGACCTTAAAAAAGGAGCGAATTCCCACCTAAAAGGCCGGCAATGCATGTTCCCCTGGGAATCCTGTCCAAACCTGGGAAGTACATAGGCTACTTTTATCCCGAGAAAATATATGCTTCTTTACGCGGGCGCAACCGCGAGCAATGATAATGCTAAGGTTTGTACTAAGCTATTGTTTGGTTGAAAAACTAAATATCTCCTCCACGTTGGCGTTGTTTTATGAAAAAGAAAACACTTCCCTAGATATAATAAATATAAGAAAAAGAAACGTAATACGAAATAACGTTACTACGAAATAAATCACTTTAAACATCAATTGCGTTAATAGTTTACAGGCCACGAATAATAGATGGCGCTGTATATAAATCACGGTGTAGGTATATTTATATTGTGGTATAGGTACTGGATCCAGCCGGTACCTATTGTTATATTTTCAACTTGTAGTTTCGTTAGATCGAGGGACGATAAACTTACATTACTAGATACGCTTCGCCTTAGTTCGATTTAGCGCAATATATTTTGTCATTATATTCATAATTGCTCATAGGTTAACAAATACAGTATACTCGGATGAATAATATTTATTATTTACTATCAGCTAGATTGGTAGTACAAAAACTTTACATCTTCCTAAGTAGCATCTACGGAAATCAGAACGGTAACTGAAAATATGATAAATCCTTGAGTAGGATGCCATGGTTTTGCTTAAAAGTAATCGAAAACACGAAAAAATTATATGGGTTAACTACGTACTTAAATAAAAATCTATTGTCGCATTTTAATTGTATGTAAGAGTATAATTTGAGCATGGTTTGTTCGATTTGGCCGATCCCTTTTTCGTTGTGTTCGTAATTAACAAAAAGGTTTGTAAGAATACAAGAATGATTTTAGAAAACTGACAAAAAATCTGAAGGAAATTTAAAATTTTGAAGATGTTTTGTATGATTTTTTTCGTATACACTTCAAAACCACTTAACCGATTTTAATAAAATTTTCTGGCTGTATATGATTAGTTCCAGCTTTTAATAATGGTGCTGTTGTCGAAATCTAAAAGATAAAAGGTAGTTTACATAAAATGCCACACTTAGAAGCCTACATATAGAAGTCGGTTTGTATCAGAATAACGTCTGTCAGGCGCACAGCAATTTAAAGAACTGAATACTACCAGTGCAAAACTAGAAGCCGAAAAATACAGTAATTAATAGTACCAATGCAAAACTGAAAGCTGAAAAATAAAGAAATTAATACTACCAATGCAAAACTGAAAGCCGAAAAATAAAGAAATTAATACTCCCAATGCAAAACTGAAAGATGAAAAAAAAAGAAATTAATACTACCAATGCAAAACTGAAAGCCGAAAAATAAAGAAATTAATACTATCAATACAAAACTGGAAGCCGAAAAAAATATTTGTGCATGAAAAAAAAACTAAGTGGGTATTTATAACATAAAAAGTATCTAGACGCTATCGCTAATACCAAGTCACTTTTAGAAAATTTATAAAGAAAATGTATTTGATAACTATGAAAGCGGCACCTGGTACGAACACAATTACCTACTCTGTATTACCTAATGCTGACCTTGGAATAGTAATCTAAATAGAGCTCTCTGAAGTGTTTCATCGTAATATTGGAGAATAATATATTAATGTATTTATTATAAATTCTTTATCTATGATAAAAAAGCGAAAGGTCATTCACCCACTCACTCATCACGAAATCTGAGAAATTACGAGTCTCAAATTTAGCATGGGCGTTCTTTTTACGACGTAGGTGCTCACTAAGACGGGATTTTACAAAATTCAATCCATAAGGAGGTAAAAAGAGGGGGCAAAGTTTGTATGGTATAAAATAAAGTGGCCCTTCGCGTACCGAATGGTTTTCGATGAAATTTGGTATGGAGATACTTCAAGACCCTGGGATTCCTGGGAAGGCTAGTTTTATCGCGGGAAAATGTAAAGCGGGACTTTTATCCAGGAAAAACTCTTTCGTGCGGGTGAAGTCGCGGACAAAAGCTAGTCCTACTAATATTATAAAGGCGAAAGTTTGTAAGAATGTATGGATGTTTGGATGTTTACATGTTTGGATGTTTGGATGTATGGATGTTTGTTCCTCTTTCACGCAAAAACTACTGAACGGATTTCGATGAAATTTGGTACACGGGTAGATCATGTTCTGGATTAACACATAGGCTACTTTTTATCCCGGGAAAACATAAAGCTGGATTTTTATCCCGGAAAAACTTTTTAACGCGGGCGGAGCCGCGGGCAAAATCTAGTAATTTATAATTATGCAGTTCACAGTATGATGTGATTTGCCTTGTTAATCGGACACTACAAGAAACTTTACGATTTCCTGCAAACAATTTAGTATAGCATCCCACTTTTAATGAAAAAAAATCGACATTTGGAAAGAAAGCAGGCTATATATATAAACATATTATATCAAAGCGTAATTTGTAACATTCCTTAAGAAATTGACAATTTTATAACCCACAGGCATATTTACAAAGAACATTTCAAGCTCAGTTGGTTTAACGTCACAAAAAGCCAAGCAATTTTCTGAGTCTTTTCATAGATTATTTACATCACTTTTCATACAAAGGCCCAAAACGTGCTACAATTACGAATGTTTCCAAGTCTTTAAGGCGAAAAGCCGCAAACTTAACTTAAAGACTTAAACGTCGGCGCCCATTTTGGGCTAAGCCGCAGTGTTACATAATTACTAGGGTGGCTAGGAATCGACAAAACTTTTCCCTCGTTGACCTTAGAACCGTCGTGATAACAGGTATGACTAGAGAGTTTTAAGTACAAAAGGTAGATTTGTACTCCAATAGTTTTCTAACTACATAATGTTTTATTTTATTTTATTTATTAGGGCACATCAACAATGTGAACACAAACATAATATAAATTAACTATACAATGACATCTTTTTAAGTAGTGCTTACATTTTTGACAGATGTGCACAAATTTTTTAATAAACTAAAGTAATAACTAAGTTTTTCTCCTTACCAATCCCTTTCGCTCTCTCCTATTCAAATTCAAATATATAATACGACTCAGAGAGAAGTTTAAATCACAAGAGAGAAAGAAAAGAATAAGAAGAAAAACAAACAAAAACAGAGAAAGAAAACAAATTCAACATGAATGGGAAGATTATTTCCTATCTAGATCACACTGCTAAGATTTTTTTTCTAAATGACGTGGTCTGGTCATGAAAAATATCAAGATCAAGCAGTTTGTGCCAACTATTATATGTGGTAGTAAACCTGTGTGAAGTTGGCAAGTGAGTTTGAAATATCCGGTTTTAACTATTTCCATAGGATTGTACTAGGTTTGTACCGGATTGTACCGTTCTTTAATTTGTTTGTACCTCATGGGGGCAAGAGATATGGTATAATTAAAGTTTGGTCAATCAGCGCCTTGGGTGCACTTACATGAAATCGCGACATATTAAAACCTACCATCATTTTGATGATTTTATGACCGCATACGATATAAAAATATGTTCCGCAGAAGTATAATCCCAACCCATCATTGTACTAGCCGAAATCAACGAGTACAAATGACGGAAATGCACGAAATTCGTACAAATTGATAAATTTTTCAAAAAGTACGGCCATTTTCAAACAAATCATCACTGTGATGATTTCATGGCTGGATTTAATTTATAAACATGTTCCTCAGAGGTACAATCCCTCTCCATTATAAAGCAATCCGAAACCTGGGAGTACAAACAATGGAAATGTACGAGATTCGTCGAAATTTATTAATTTTCCAAGAAGTACAGCCATTTTAAAACTGATCATTATTGTGATGATTTTATGGCTGAATCCAATGAAGGCATATGTGCTTCAGAGGTACAATCCCTCCAGATGATAGTACAATCCGAAACCAGGGAGTACAAACGATGGAAATGCACGAAATTCGTAGAAATTTATTGTTTTTCGATAAAGCGCAGCTTTTCTCAAACGAGTTATTAAAGTAATCATTTTATTTCTGAATATGATAGAGCAATATGTCCCTCAGAGGTACAATCCCTTCACATCATGGTACAATCCGAAACCAGGGAGTACAAACGATCGAAATGTACGAAATTTGCAAGAATTTATTAATTTTCCAAGAAGTACAGCCATTTTGAAACTGATCATCATTGTGATGATTTTATGGCTGCATCTAATGTAGAAATGTGTCCCTCAGAGGTACAATCCCTCTCTATCATAGTGCAATCCGTAACCAGGGAGTACAAACGACGGATGTGAAGGAAAATCGATATCAATAATATTATATTTCGATAATGTCAATTTTTTTTTAAAACGAGTATTATAGTAATGATTTTATTTCTGAATATGATAGAGCAACATGTCCTTCAGAGGCACAATCCCTCCAGATGATAGTACAATCCGAAACCAGGGAGTACAAACGATGGAAATGCACGAAATCCGTAGAAATTTATTGTTTTTCGATAAAGCGCAGCTTTTCTCAAACGAGTGATTAAAGTAATCATTTTATTTCTGAATATGATAGAGCAACATGTCCCTCAGAGGTACAATCCCTCCACATCATGGTACAATCCGAAACCAGGGAGTACAAACGATCGAAATGTACGAAATCCGTAGAAATTTATTGTTTTTCGATAAAGCGCAGCTTTTCTCAAACGAGTGATTAAAGTAATCATTTTATTTCTGAATATGATAGAGCAACATGTCCCTCAGAGGTACAATCCCTCCACATCATGGTACAATCCGAAACCGGGGAGTACAAACGATCGATATGTACGAAATTTGCAAGAATTTATTAATTTTCCAAGAAGTACAGCCATTTTGAAACTGATCATCATTGTGATGATTTTATGGCTGCATCTAATGTAGAAATATGTCCCTCAGAGGTACAATCCCTCTCGATCATAGTGCGATCCGTAACCAGGGAGTACAAACGACGGATGTGAAGGAAAATCGATCTCAATAATATTATATTTCGATAATGTCAATTTTTTTTTAAAACGAGTATTATAGTAATGATTTTATTTCTGGATATGATAGAGCAACATGTCCCTCAGAGGTACAATCCCTCCAGATGATAGTACAATCCGAAACCAGGGAGTACAAACGATGGAAATGCACGAAATGCGTAGAAATAAATTTCTACGAATTTCCATCGTTTGTACTCCCTGGTTTCGGATTGTTCTATCATTTGTAGGGATTGTACCTCTGAGGGACATGTTGCTCTATCATATTCAGAAATAAAATGATTACTTTAATCACGCGTTTGAGAAAAGCTGCGCTTTATCGAAAAACAATAAATTTCTACGGATTTCATGCATTTCCATCGTTTGTACTCACTGGTTTCGGATTAAACCATGATGTGGAGGGATCGTACCTCTGAGGGACATGTTGCTCTATCATATTCAGAAATAAAATGATTACTTTTATCACTCGTTTGAGAAAAGCTGCGCTTTATCGAAAAACAATAAATTTCTACGGATTTCGTACATTTCGATCGTTTGTACTCCCTGGTTTCGGATTGTACCATGATGTGGAGGGATTGTACCTCTGAGGGACATGTTGCTCTATCATATTCAGAAATAAAATCATTACTATAACACTAGTTTTAAAAAAAAATTTACATTATCGAAATATAATATTATTGAGATCGATTTTCCTTCACATCCGTCGTTTGTACTCCCTGGTTACGGATTACACTATGATAGAGAGGGATTGTACCTCTGAGGAACACATTTCTACATTGGATTCAGCCATAAAATCATCACAATGATGATCAGTTTCAAAATGGCTGTACTTCTTGGAAAATTAATAAATTCTTGCAAATTTCGTACATTTCGATCGTTTGTACTCCCTGTTTTCGGATTGTACCATGATGCGGAGGGATTGTACCTCTGAGGGACATGTTGCTCTATCATATTCAGAAATAAAATGATTACTTTTATCACTCGTTTGAGAAAAGCTGCGTTTTATCGAAAAACAATAAATTTCTACGGATTTCGTGCATTTCCATCGTTTGTACTCACTGGTTTCGGATTGTTCCATGATGTGGAGGGATTGTACCTCTGAGGGACATGTTGCTCTATCATATTCAGAAATAAAATGATTACTTTAATCACTCGTTTGAGAAAAGCTGCGCTTTATCGAAAAACAATAAATTTCTACGGATTTCGTGCATTTCCATCGTTTGTACTCCCTGGTTTCAGATTGTACTATCATCTGGAGGGATTGTACCTCTGAGGGACATGTTGCTCTATTGTATTCAGAAATAAAATCATTACTATAACACTGGATTAAAAAAAAAATTGACTTTATCGAAATATAATATTATTGAGATCGATTTTCCTTCACATCCGTCGTTTGTACTCACTGGTTACGGATCGCACTATGATAGAGAGGGATTGTGCCTCTGAGGGACATATTTCTACATTAGATTCAGCCATAAAATCATCACAATGATGATCAGTTTCAAAATGGCTGTACTTCTTGGAAAATTAATAAATTCTTGTAAATTTCGTACATTTCGATCGTTTGTACTCCCTGGTTTCGGATTGTACCATGATGTGGAGGGATTGTACCTCTGAGGGACATGTTGTTCTATCATATTCAGAAATAAAATGATTACTTTTATCACTCGTTTGAGAAAAGCTGCGCTTTATCGAAAAACAATAAATTTCTACGGATTTCGTGCATTTCCATCGTTTGTACTCCCTGGTTTCGGATTGTACTATCATCTGGAGGGATTGTACCTCTGAGGGACATGTTGCTCTATTGTATTCAGAAATAAAATCATTACTATAACACTGGATTAAAAAAAAAATTGACTTTATCGAAATATAATATTATTGAGATCGATTTTCCTTCACATCCGTCGTTTGTACTCACTGGTTACGGATCGCACTATGATAGAGAGGGATTGTGCCTCTGAGGGACATATTTCTACATTAGATTCAGCCATAAAATCATCACAATGATGATCAGTTTCAAAATGGCTGTACTTCTTGGAAAATTAATAAATTCTTGTAAATTTCGTACATTTCGATCGTTTGTACTCCCTGGTTTCGGATTGTACCATGATGTGGAGGGATTGTACCTCTGAGGGACATGTTGTTCTATCATATTCAGAAATAAAATGATTACTTTTATCACTCGTTTGAGAAAAGCTGCGCTTTATCGAAAAACAATAAATTTCTACGGATTTCGTGCATTTCCATCGTTTGTACTCCCTGGTTTCGGATTGTACTATCATCTGGAGGGATTGTACCTCTGAGGGACATGTTGCTCTATTGTATTCAGAAATAAAATCATTACTATAACACTCGTTTTAAAAAAAAAATGACTTTATCGAAATATTATATTATTGAGATCGATTTTCCTTCACATCCGTCGTTTGTACTCACTGGTTACGGATCGCACTATGATAGAGAGGGATTGTACCTCTGAGGGACATATTTCTACATTAGATGCAGCCATAAAATCATCACAATGATGATCAGTTTCAAAATGGCTGTACTTCTTGGAAAATTAATAAATTCTTGCAAATTTCGTACATTTCGATCGTTTGTACTCCCTGGTTTCGGATTGTACCATGATGTGGAGGGATTGTACCTCTGAGGGACATGTTGCTCTATCATATTCAGAAATAAAATGATTACTTTAATCACTCGTTTGAGAAAAGCTGCGCTTTATCGAAAAACAATAAATTTCTACGAATTTCGTGCATTTCCATCGTTTGTACTCCCTGGTTTCGGATTGTACTATCATCTGGAGGGATTGTACGTCTGAGGGACATGTTGCTCTATTGTATTCAGAAATAAAATCATTACTATAACACTCGTTTTAAAAAAAAATTGACTTTATCGAAATATAATATTATTGAGATCGATTTTCCTTCACATCCGTCGTTTGTACTCACTGGTTACGGATCGCACTATGATAGAGAGGGATTGTACCTCTGAGGGACATATTTCTACATTAGATGCAGCCATAAAATCATCACAATGATGATCAGTTTCAAAATGGCTGTACTTCTTGGAAAATTAATAAATTCTTGCAAATTTCGTACATTTCGATCGTTTGTACTCCCTGGTTTCGGATTGTACCATGATGTGGAGGGATTGTACCTCTGAGGGACATGTTGCTCTATCATATTCAGCAATAAAATGATTACTTTAATCACTCGTTTGAGAAAAGCTGCGCTTTATCGAAAAACAATAAATTTCTACGAATTTCGTGCATTTCCATCGTTTGTACTCCCTGGTTTCGGATTGTACTATCATCTGGAGGGATTGTACCTCTGAAGCACATATGCCTACATTGGATTCAGCCATAAAATCATCACAATAATGATCAGTTTTAAAATGGCTGTACTTCTTGGAAAATTAATAAATTTCTACGAATCTCGTACATTTCCATTATTTGTACTCCCAGGTTTCGGATTGCTTTATAATGGAGAGGGATTGTACCTCTGAGGAACATGTTTATAAATTAAATCCAGCCATGAAATCATCACAGTGATGATTTGTTTGAAAATGGCCGTACTTTTTGAAAAAAATTTCAATTTGTACGAATTTCGTGCATTTCCGTCATTTGTACTCGTTGATTTCGGCTAGTACAATGATGGGTTGGGATTATACTTCTGCGAAACATATTTTTATATCGTATGCGGTCATAAAATCATCAAAATGATGGTAGGTTTTAATATGTCGCGATTTCATGTAAGTGCACCCAAGGCGCTGATTGACCAAACTTTAATTATACCATATCTCTTGCCCCCATGAGGTACAAACAAATTAAAGAACGGTACAATCCGGTACAAACCTAGTACAATCCTATGGAAATAGTTAAAACCGGATATTTCAAACTCACTTGCCAACTTCACACAGGTTGGTAGTAAGCCTCGCTAAAGGAGAATTTCGTCCGAGATTTGTTTCGTAATTGGGTACTTTGAAAAACGTTTTATATTTCACACGTGAATTCATTTTAAGCACACAGAGGTCAATGCGTTCCAAAAACTCTTGACAATTTATGGAACTGTTGAGTGTTGTTGTGATTTTGTTCATACTAAGGAGCAAACCTGTTTAGTTCACCCAAATGTACTCTTAAGAAGCGATCTTGTTTAGTATTGAATAAAAATGACAAGTTACAGAATCGTAAACTTTCAAACTATGTCCCAAATATTGCTAAAGTCATACAGCATTTTGGCTATGTAGTAATTTGAAATGGCGTAGCGTCCAACACTCTGAAGCTTGGTACCAGAAATAGGCAGAGCGACGAGACCTATGTAGACGAAGGATCCTATAGAAGAAATTCTATAGAATATAGATTCCTCGCTTAATATTGGTGCTATGTTAGCATGTTGATAACTGACAACCATATTTTGAAAGAAACTACTATGGTAAACGCACTAAATAGCCAAAATACAAAAGTAAAATTAATAAACTTGTCAACAAATACTGCAGAAATTCAAAAGTTATACCGGCCGTTATTGTCAATGAGCAACTGATCATTCAAACGGACCGGCATAATTGTGTTGACTGGCGAGAGATAACCATTACTCCTCAGTCGTCATTATCTGGACACCACTCTGCTTAATCAGGTGGGTGACAGCTGCTCCCGTATAAAAATGTTTACGTATAACTTCACTTTAATGCATGGGCGTATATGCGGGGGGGGGGGGGGGTCAGAGGGTCCAGACGAAATACCCAGCCGTAAATCTGTAAATACTTGTATATTGACACCCTAAAGGTTGTCTCAAAACGTACATATGGTAGGGTGTACGCAACTATTAAATTTCAAGGTCAAAGGTCTCAAAATCGTTTTTTTGCGCTTTTTAGGTAAATATCTCATTTCCTATGGTTTTTTTGCTATTTGTATTTATTATCAATATTGTAGAATACAAAATTCTCTACAAATTTTGTTTAAAAATTTTTTTTCATACGGTGAATCGTTTTGGAGATAGAGGGCGGAGAGCGCGCGGTCACAGCATCACTTTAGGTCAACCGGTGCCTCCGGTCGAAAACGCGCCATATATAGTTGATATACAGAGGGAGTGGAACTCAAACCTTATTGGCAGTCTATAATGCTCCGAAATCTGTGAAAAGTCTCGATCATCTTCGTTATATGCATTATGTCAAGTCTACAAAACTTAATAAACCTGTGCAGCTTTTAAATATTCCACCAACAAGTGCAGCTGCTCATCAACATTGCAAACGTGTATATTATCAAGTTCAAACTTGGTTAGGGCATGATTTGGAACCCCAGGTATGGGGTTGAGCAATGCGAAACGATTTTCTGGAGCCTAGAGTTGCGTTCACCCTACCATATGTAGGTTTTGAGACAACTTTTAGTGTGTATTACAGACTTACAAGTCGACGGTCCCATAGAACAAAGTCGTATATGCAAAATGTTAGCTTTTCAGTAGAGCGCTTTGAAAGTCGTTAGTTTGTATTCATGTGCGAATTAGTGCTACTTTCACACATTAAGTTCAAAGTTGTTACTGAACCCAATAGAATATAATGTTTCGTTCATGTATAACTTGTGATTTTCACAATTAACTTAGACTTTCAAAGCGCTCTACTGAAAAGTTTCATTTTGCATATACGACTTTGTTCTATGGGACCGTCGAAGTATTTACAGACTTACAGCTGGGTATCTCGAATTCCGAGATTCTTACCTAATTTAAGTTTAAATGACTGGACTACAAGTGAAAGCTATTGCTACGCCCATGCTTCAATGTACAGTCAGTAGCATAAATATAAGTACAAAATCAAAATTTCAAATCGCCTATATACGCGTTAAGTTAAACTGAAAAAAAAATCTTCGTATGAAATAAAGCGAATCTCTTTTGTTTTGTTTTTGTGAAGAGAAAAAAAAGATTAGTAAGAACACAAAAGTATGTAGGCAATTTGAAATTTTGAATTTGTTTGGCTACTTATACTGGTGACTGTACATGTTCAAAGTCTTTTTGTATCATCTGTACCTTGACAACGAAATGTTTTTAACTTTCTGTAGAATTAGTCTGGTATATTAATATTCTAGAAAGGTCCTTACGACAATTAAGCTGTCTGAGCGAGTTTCTTTTGGATTTCCCTTATTTGCAAAGCAAAAGAGAGAAATGAACAGTATAAATTATGCGAGGAGATTGTATTCAACTGTAGTGCAGAATAATCTACTATTATGGTTAGTTCGTTGTTTATTTTCCGTATTAATGCTTTAATATTCATGAAATATATCTACAGAAATAACTCAATATGGAGTAATTCTTAGCTTATTTCTAAATTTAGAAAGGGATAACTGAATTATCTGTAAGTAAAGCGATCCTAACATACTAATAACATAGTAATTTATGTAATATATCATCGTTAAAGTATGAAGATGAAGATTATCATTGTACTAACGTTTGCTTTGTTAGAACATTGAAGTGCTGAGTTTGATCTTCAAGTCGGATAATAGATTTCTCGATTTGCAAATATAAAAAGTTCTCTGAGTTCGGATACATAATATAATCTTTTCGCCTACCTCTCTAGAGTATGTAAAGGCGTGATAGTATTTGAATACATAGAACATAATATTCTATATACCGGGTGGAAGGGAAACGCTCTCGGAAACGAATACAGGTGATAGTATTGGTGATTCCTGACGTAATGGCACTAAAAAAATCGCGATTGCATTGTTACAATTTTAGTAGGATTTTCTCAAATTTCTGTACAGCTTCACATATGGATAGATAAATCAAATTATTATTCTGAAAAACATAGTAAAAAAGGTCAATATTTAAAAAAAAGCGTAATGAAACACGAACATCAGCTAACGGGTTAACTACCGCGGGCCGGTGCCGAAGCAGCGCGGCGGCCGTCCAGTTTTTTGTACGCTTTACATTGCGCGCGCATGATTTACGGAAATACTAAAATCGTAAGTATTATCGCTTAGCTTTGCAAATGAATATAGTTTTTCGTTAATGTTATGGTTCTTCTCTCTTACCGTTCCGGTATAGAGAGCGTTTCCCTTCCACCCGGTATATATAGGCTCGCCCCCTATCACATCATGGGACGGAATAATGGCGAAAAGTGGGTGCACCAGTTGCGACTCTGCCTACCCCTTCGGGAATAAAGGCGTGAGTGTATGTATGTATGTAATATAGACATACGATGCCTCTAATGGCGTGGACTGAGCCGCGTAAATCGAATTTTGGCAGAGCATTACTAACGAAGTGTGGAGCCATGTACTTAATTACGACTGGTGAAATTTTGCTAATAAATTATCACTGATGTAGTACATGAATTTGCGGCACTGGTAGTAGGTCTTTCGTATGCGAGAGGCTGTCTGGGTACATACCACCGTAATGTCTATTTCTACAGCCAAACACCAGTGTTTTCTTCTTTATTTCAGTTAAATGACGAGACAAGCATACGGTTCGCCGGATGGTAAGCGATCCGACCGCCCATAAACAGTAGCAACGCCGCACATAACTTTGAATTACAAAGCACTGCATGGCAATCCACTGCGCTCGTATAACAAGCAATCACTCCGCAGTTATTTTAGCATTTATTATATACTAGCTATTGCTCGCGGCTCCACCCGCGTGAAAAAGTTTTTCCGGGATAAAAGTCCCGCTTTATGTTTTCCCAGGACAAAAAGTCTATATCCTTTCTAAGGTCTCAAACTATCTCCATACTAAATTTCATCGAAATCAGTTCAGCAGTTTCGGAGATGTGCAGTATCAAACAAACAGAAAACAGACAATAAATCAATGGACAATAAATTGCTGATTTATTGTCCATTATTCTTCTCTAGTCTCCCGCTTTCTATTTTATTACATTTCTTTAAATGAACAGACACGACGGTTCTACTGCTTTGTTATATGTATGGATTTGCCGTAGCACGACTATCTAAATTCTTTTTTAACTAACATACCGGGTGGAAGGGAAACGCTCTCTAAACCGGAACGGTAAGAGAGAAGAACCATAACATTAACAAAAAACTATATTCATTTGCAAAGCTAAGCGATAATACTTACGATTTTAGTATTTCCGTAATTCATGCGCGCGCAATGTAAAGCGTACAAAAAACTGGGTAGGGTACAAACTCCAAAGCAAACGCCGACAAGGCGGCGGCCGCCGCGCTGCGCCGGCACCGCGGTCGTTGACCCGTCAGCTGATGTACGTGTTTCATTACGATTTTTTTGAAATATTGACCTCTTTTACTATGTTTTTCAGGATAATAGTTTGATTTATCTATCCATACGTGAAGCTGTACAGAAATTTGAGAAAATCCTACTATAAATTTTAACAATGCGATCGCGATTTTTTTAGTGCCATCACGTCAGGAATCACCAATACTATCACCTGTATTCGTTTCCGAGAGCGTTTCCCTTCCACCCGGTATGCATAAGAAAATGGAGTGAACCATCCATGAAATGCCTTATGGAATAAAATAACCATAAAACTTTAGTACCATATTGCTTTGGAACAAAATATTCATCTTGAGCACTCACATTCAAATATGAATAGTGCAGTTTTATCCAAAGCTTGGCAGATTTCGTGACGTCACAGATAATCTAAGAGCAAATCCGGTCACGTTTCACAACGTTCGATATAACCAAATTTTTATGAACAGTGAAATTGAAATGTCATGTCTTGGTTGCTGCTTGGTTTCTGAAACGAGAATTCAACATATTTTTACCGTTTTTTTTTGCATTGATTGACGAGACGACCATGCCGTTCACCTGATGGTAAGCGATACAACCACCCATAAACAGTAGCAACACCATCCAGCACCTTGAGTTACAAAGTACTGTGTGGCATTACACTGCGCTCGTCATCCTGAGACATAAGATGTTAAGTCTCATTATGGTCTGTAGTTACACTGGTTACAATGTCCTTCAAAACGAAACACAACAGTGCATGTCCATTGCTGCTTGGCGGTAGAAATAGACATTGCGGTGGTACCCACCCAGACGGACTCTTACATATTCAACATCATCAGCCTTTATCAGTCCACTGCTGGACATAGGCCTCCCCTAATGAGCGCCATAGCGCCCTGTCTTCAGCTTGCCGCATCCAGCATCTGCCTGCAGTCTTGCGCAGATTGTCATCCCACTTGGTTGGAGGGCGTCCTACACTACGTTTGCCCAGTCGAGATCTCCACTCAAGAACACGTTTACCCCAGCGGTTGTCAGTTCTTCGTGAGATATGGCCAGCCACTTCAGCTTGCTAATCCTTTGAGCTATGTCGATAACTTTGGTTCTCTATCGGATGTATTCGTTGCGAATCCTATCCTTCAGAGAAACTCCGAGCATAGCTCTCTCCATAGCCCGCTGAGTGACTTTAAACTGCAGGACCAACCCTACCGTGAGTGTCCATGTCTCGGCTCCGTAGGTCATGACGGGTAGGACGCACTGATTGAAAACTTTCGTTTTCAAACATAGCGGTAGGGATGACGAGAAGACTCGACGTAGTTTTCCGACTTACATATTATGAGAGTCCTACCACCAGTGTTTGGATTAACTTGGATTGTAACATACCTCGGTGATGTAGTAGGGTAGTTCCTATGTTTTATTATGTATATTATACGATATGTATCAGAAAACAATTCGAAGAAGAAATTTTTCTGTGAAATCAGAATCAAAATTGGTTGAAAATAAAGCAGTTGTATTTGTAAAATTGTTGTGAGCAAAACTGGGAGCATGGTGAAGTTACCAGGCTATCTCATTCTTACGCACGCAGCGTTATGCCTGGTTACACTGTGTGACGTCACAATTTCACACGGCGAAAAGTAGGTGCACTAGTTGCGCCTCTGCCTACCCATTCAGGGATAATAGGCGTGAGTGTGTATGTATATGTATATATTTTTGAAAAGTTTATTTAAAAAAATGTGATCCTATAAAGGTTTTTTTTTTCGTTTTGCGGTCCGGGATCCTAAAAAGTAGTCAACTTCTCTGTTGTGGTATAACTAGATTGCCGAAGTCTAGGGTTTTTACTTCTCAGTGTCAGCCTGGTTTGGTAGTGCCCAAAGTAAATACATAAGGCGAAAATTGGATGTACTAGTTGCGCCTCTGTCTACCTCTTCGGGGATTAAAAGTATGGGTGTGTGATGATAAAAATAAAAAAATAAAAATATTTATAAATTTGTAATTTGTAAATAACAACGTTCATTAACTAATAATCACTGGTGGTAGGATTCTTATATGTAAGAGTCCGTCTGGGTTGGTACCACCGCAATATCTATTTCCACCGCCAAGCAGCAGTGTGCATGCACTGTTGTATTTTGGTTTGAAGCTCATTGTAGCCAGTGATACTAAAGGACATAATAAGACTTAACATCTTATATCTCAGGATGACGAGCGCAGTGAAATGCCACAAAATACTTTGTAACTCTTGAGTTACACCTAGCACCTTGGTGCTGGATAGTGTTGCTACTGTTTATGGGTGGTCGTATCGCTTACCATCAGGCGAACGGCATGCTCGTCTCAACATTTGATGCAATAAAAAAAGAACTAAAGGCTTTAATGATACATCGTACTTTTATAATATTATTGAATAGCATTTATGGTATAAAATAAAATATTGTAATACAAAGATCGCCACTCTTCAAATACATGGCTAAAAGGCAAGTTTCTTACGCCAAAACAAATAATCAAATCTTGTAAGGGAATCCATCAAACCCTGCGAAAAGTAGGGCTGCAAATTAAATAAGGAAGGGATGTAACCTCCCAAGGCGGTTAATCTTATAGACAGAGGCCTTTATTCATGTAAAAGTAGATATGGAAATCAAACTGTTTTGCGCATTTTATCGAGGTTTTTTAATTTATATTTTCTCCCGACGTTTCGAAAATTTTACAGCCTTCGTGCTCAATGTCTAACATTCGCGTAAATACAGGGTCATTTTTACATTGTGTTACTAAATGAAGCCACATATTCGTCTATACCTCTGCTGGTCATCGTGCTAAAAATTATCAATGAATAACGAATACTTTCGCCAGAAATCCCCGGTTGTAGTATTTAATTTTCTTAATAATTTTGTAGTTTAGTGCGAATATGGTGTGTGCGTAAGTGTATTTCTGACTGAAAGTGTAATGTTGCTGCGGCGACGAATTCTCCTAGAGCAGTCATAATGGCATTAGGGCGTGTAAACTTAAAGTTACATTTTATTGATACTAATTTTGTTTGAATCTTACACCTTTTTTATTTTACATCTATGGTTAAAACATCTTAATGGAAAGTGTTATTTTCAAGGAGATAAGTATGTGATTTCATTTATTAACGCAATATCAAAATGACCCTGTATAAGAAATCATTAAAGTAGATATTGCATAAAGTTTTCTTGTGGAGACCACATACCGGCAAGTATAGCGATGGCCGTCCACCTGCTAGGGTCCTGTCAACGTATATATTTTATTTGGTGTAGATTGTATACCCTAAAATAGACTTTATCAAACGAGGGTCCTGCCACTAAAAAAATTACATTTTAGTTTCCTAAGTTCATGTGTATATAGTTTTAATCTTTGATTAACTATATACCTAGACACTGAATGTTTCAAACGCGTCGAAGAAAGTAGAGGCGAGCTGTTCCCCACTAAATGAGTTCGAGTGAATAAATTGTTGTTTATCATGGATATAATTTTCTTCCCGTTTTAATAGAAACCATGTAATAACTGGTATCATTATCCGAGCACACAAAGTTACGCCGAAAGATGCAGCGATAGCGTATGACTCAGCTGTCACGCATACTAGCTTAAGTAAAGTTGGCCTGTTTGTTTTAGTTTCATTGCAGCGCGTCACTCTATCTAGGTATATAATTAATCAAAGGTTTTAATCACTAAAACAGTGAATAAATATACACACATTTCTTTACCTTAATTTCATCAATAAAGTTTCGGTTTAGGCAATAAATCAACAGGATATTATTTATGAGGGTAACCTTACTCGACCTCTAAATTAAATTATCCCAGCATAATGTACGAAAAACAATTTGTATGATAAATTGTTACGTTACTACTTGGAAAACACGAAATTTATATAGTTAAACTATTTTGATAGTTTGTATATAAATTTTACGGTGTAAATTTCTCCTGTGTCTTATACCGGGTGGAAGGGAAACGCTCTCTATACCGGGACGGTAAGAGAGAAGAACCATAACATTAACGAAAAACTATATTCATTTGCAAAGCTAAGCGGTAATAATTACGATTTTAGTATTTCCGTAATTTATGCACGCGCAATGTAAAGCGTACAAAAAACTGGGTAGGGTACAAACTCCAAAGCAAACGCCGACAAGGCGGCGGCCGCCGCGGTGCGCCGGCCACGCGGTCGTTAACCCGTCAGCTGATGTACGTATTTCATTACGATTTTTTTGAAATATTGACCTTTTTTACTATTTTTTTCAGAATAATAGTTTGATTTATCTATCCATACGTGAAGCTGTACAGAAATTTGAGAAAATCCTACTAAAATTGTAACAATGCGATCGCGATTTTTTTAGTGCCATCACGTCAGGAATCACCAATACTATCACCTGTATTCGTTTCCGAGAGCGTTTCCCTTCCACCCGGTATATAACTAGACTTTTATTATACTCTTAAGTTTCACTTAACAATCCTCCAGTCATCTGTCAACATTTCCCGCCATCCAACAATCCTCTCCATAGACTATATATAATATTAAAGTAATGCATATTACAGATTACATCACAAGTTCTTTTTTATGGCATTGAATGATGAGACGTACATGCCGTTTGCCTGATGGTAAGCAATACGACCACCCATAAACAGTAGCAACACCATCCAGCACCTTGAGTTACAAAGTACTGTGTGGCATTACACTGCGCTCGTCATCCTGAGACATAAGATGTTCAGTTTCGCTATGTCCTGTAGTTAGGTATGCAGACTTTGTAACTCAATGTTGTGTTGTTGCTTTTGGTCTCGTAATTGGCGAGGCGAGCAACTTACTCGTCGTGAGCAATCAGCTAATATCATTCTTTAGTCTAAGTAGTTAATTATTATGATCTATAGTGTTTATGAAGTTGTTGAGTTTAATAGCTAGTTTAACCGCTAGCCTGACATTTTAATTCTCTAAAGGATCGACCTCAATGAAACCCCATTATCCCTGACATTGGATTCAAAGTATGGGCTAATATTACGATACGCCATTGTATTGCAACTTCAAGAAGAAAATAGTTTTTTTTTTCAAAGTTAAATGAAACCGGGGCCCTACAGCTAGTTGTAAGATATTATTGTGAAGGCTTAAAATTATTTATAAGACTCAAGGGAGCAGTTGTTACGTAGACTGATTAATATGTATACATTGAAATACACAAGTCTATTCTCGAAGGAGTAAGGCAGAGACTCAAGTAGTGCACTCACACTTGGCCTATTTTGTAATTAGCTAGGTGTTGCTTCGCCCGCATGAAAAGCCTTTCTCGCTTCAAAAATCCCTAATTCACTGTAGCAATTCATAGCACCATCTAAACGACGCCACGAAAATTGATGTTTGTTAGAAGTAAGCCAATAAATCACCTGTAATCATTAGTACGCTATTTTCATCTTTACATCAAATAATTCAGTCAAAGAGGCAGGATATTGGCTTTAATCGATTGATCTTTTGCTGATCTACTAGAAGATCTACTGCAGTGTCTATTTCTACCGCCAAGCAGCAGTGTGCATGCACTGTTGTGTTTTGGTTTGAAGGACATTGTAGCCAGTGTAACTGCAGGACATAATTAAACTTAACATCTAATGTTACAGGATGACAAGCACAGTGGAGTGCCACACAGTACTTTGTAACTCAAGGTGCTGGATGGTGTTGCTACTGTTTATGGGTGGTCGTATCGCTTACCATCAGGCGAACGGCTTGCTCGTCTCGTCATTCAATGCCATAAAAATAGATCAATCAGCTAAAACCAATCCAATACCTAGATCTAGACCATCATCATCATTAGCCACAAGCAGTCTAAGCGCAAGACATTAAAATTATATAGCCGACTTGTCCAAAGCAGCCTGCCTATAACGAGTTTATAATTTACTAGCTATTGCCCGCGGCTCCGCCCGCATTAAAAAGTTTTTCCGGGATAAAAGTCCCGGTTTATATTTTCTCGGGATAAAAAGTAGCCTATGTGTTTTTTTTTTTTTTTTTTTTATATATGGCCATCTTCGGCTCATTAGGGACGGCTGCGGGCTTCCTCCGACTCACGTCTAAGTTGTCGTCCGCAACCGCCCCTGCGCGTACCGCTTTTTTGCGGTCCTTTTCCTGTTGCGGGGGCTCAGAAGCCCCCGAAAGCCTATGTGTTAATCCAGGACATGATGTACCCGTGTGCCAAATTTCATCGAAATCCGTTCAGTAGTTTTTGCGTGAAAGAGGAACAAACATCCATACATCCAAACATCCATACATTCTTACAAACTTTCGCCTTTATAATATTAGTAGGATAGGATAAAATCTAAATTTTCGATTATATAGAGAAACATAAGGTGATTGGAATTAAAAGCACATAGAGTTATAATTATCAATAATTATATGGAATCAAAATAATAATAATATCAGTCCTGTATTATATACTGCCCACTCTAGAGCACGGGCCTTCTCTACTACTGAGAGGGTTTAGGCCTTAGTACACCACGCTGGCCTAGGGCGGGTTGGCAGACTTCACATACCTTCGAGATTATTTGTGGAAAAATCTCAGTTATGTTTCCTGATGTTTGCCTTCACAATAAAGCGCATGATAATTGATAGTCAAAACAAGTCCAAAATTGCAAATTGTCCTAGCTTGCACTTTATAGCAACAAGCTTGGCAGTAAAAAAGTGGCAATATATTTATGTAGGTATTTTGTCTGAGCGCTAACCGCAGCGTGAACGGCGAGTAAAACTTTAATTATTGCAATTCAATTTCGCGGTAATTGATGGAGCGACCCAACTATATTATGTTAATACAACTTACATGCAATATAAAATAACGATTCTTTTGTATCATGAGATTTTGTAAAGGAAAATGTGAATTTTGACATAAAATTGCTTTAACGAGCTGTCAACCCCAAGGGGTAGGCAGAGGCGCAACTAGTACAACTACTTTTCCCCGTGCGTATTCCGTCCCATGATGTAATTAGATGCGAGCCTATCGCCATATCAGGCACAAATTCCAGTCTCCGGGCCGATATTCAGTAGAAAAACATTGTATCACTTTACCCAACCCGGGGTTCGAAGACAAGACCTCTGCACCGCAGTTGTACCGTAATATATGCCACCAATCAACAGTCGGATTGACAGTTGAATTGATCAGTGCCGTTATTTAAGTTAACCGACTTAAAAATAAAGGAGGCAATTTTCAACTTGTGTCTTTGTATTTTTTATGTGTGTGCACTGATTTCTTTGAAAATTGTGATCCTATTTCCATGATTCCTTTTTATTCCGGCACAGAAAACGCTTCAAAATAAAATTGATTAATTTTCTGCCAGCTATTTTAATTTTTCTGACTAATTTTATTTACTTTAATATCGTACTGGAGACGAAACAAAGTCGAAATTCGTCAGGAAAAACTAATGAAATAACGTCTAGCAGCATAATATAATCGTATCCTGTATTCTGTGATAAAAGGAGTACCTACCCAATATAATTACCACGACAATATAGTTTTTAAACCAAATCTATACAATGTTATAATTAAATATTAACAACCCGATCAGGTAAACTATACATATTGAAGAAAAACTAACATGGATGGTCTTTATTAGGGCAACGAAAGCAATTTTTTTTACTAATTTTTGTCTGTATGATTAAATACGCATCACCCATAATTTACTGCATGGAATTTAATGCAGTTTTCACTAATGTATTGCTAGAGGTCTAACTTAAAATATAGGCCCCATTTTATCCCATGAAATCTTTTGCACATGGGCGGTACCGCGAGCAAAAGCTAATTATAAACAAAAACAGTTGCTTATTCGTTCGTAGTATTATATACAGTCAGCACCAAAAGTAGCCGACCAATTCAATACATTAAATCGTTTTTACGCACTTTAAAAATATCTATAAGTATAATATGTGCATAAAAAAAGGAAAATTACTAACCGACTGCTCGATTAACGCACAGCCGAAGCCGCTGGATTTAGAAACGTGAAAGTTCCATAAATAACGTAAGTAAGCATTGAGAAGCGATGTTTGTTAAGTCAGCCCCTAAAGGATTAAATCTATACATATAAAATGATTTTACATGAATGACTGACTGACGGATCAACGAATAGTCTAAACTGCTGATCGTAGAGACCTGAAACCTGGAGGGTGTGTTCTTTGTATGACGTAGGCAGCCTATAAGAAAGTGTGTTCTGAAATTCTATCCATAAGGGGGTGAAAAAGGGGACCAAAGTTTGTATGAAACAACTTGATTCCTTGGTCCAATCGACTCCAAATTGAGCGCAAACCTTTTTTAACAAAATTAATCAAAGACGTGTTTCGTATTTTATTGAAATTCATCTCCTAAGGGGTTAAAAAGGGATGGCGAAGTTTGTACTCGATAAACTCAAAAATTACCGAATGGATTTCGATGAAATTTGGCATAGAGATAATTCAAGACCCTGGGAACTTTTAGGCTAGTTTTTATCCCGGGAAAATGTATAGCGGGAGTTTTATCCAGGAAAAACTCTTTCATGGGGGCGAGGCCGTGGGCAAAAGCTAGATAGGGTATAAAACTGTATGAAGCTCAAAAACTACGACAATTCTTTCACTAATAGTAAGCTCTGTTATACCTGAGTGTTATATAATATACTAGCTTTCGCCCGCGGCTCCGGTTAAAAGTTTTTCCGGTATAAAAGTCCCGGTTTATATTTTCCCGGGATAAAAACTAGCCTATATGCTAATCCAGGACATGACCTATCCATGTGCCAAATTTCATTGAAATCCGATCAGTAGTTTTTGCGTGAAAGAGGAACAAACATCCATACATTCTTACAAACTTTCGCGTTTATAATAATTTAGTAGGATTAATCCGGGGGATGGGCGTTAATGCCGCAGAGCTGCAAGCAATAAATAGTTTTTAGATAAATAAATACGATTTTAATTATTTAATTTGTTCAGCAATTTTTGCTGTTCATTATACCTCTGGTGTCAATTACGTTTTAGTTTCGATTCCCCGGGTAATACTTTGTTTATATTAATGAAAATGCTGGCGCCATATTAATATTGAATTCACTCTGTGTATGTTTGTCGTTTAATTAATCGAAAAAATACTTTTGCCACAATTGCATTATTTATAGGATTAATAACTTTAATGACAGTTGTAAAATGACTAAGGCTTTTGAACTTGTTGATTTGGTAAATATTATATTTATAAGCTTTCTACTTACAATACATCTCTCAACTAAATCTTATGATATTATAAATGTGAACGTTTGTAAAAATGTTTGAATGTTTGTTATAAATAAACGTAGAAAGAACTAATCAGTTTTGGATGAAATTTGTCAGACAAGTAGGTCATATCCTGGATTAGCACATAGGGTACTTTTATCACAGTTATTTGCTACCATGGGAAATATTGGGTATTTTTAATCTGATTTTATAACTAAACTAGGTGGCACATATTGTTTAAGGGACTTTTGTAGCGAGAAAGGCTATATATGGATATAAAGATATAAAGGAAATATATGTTATGACAAGTGTTATGAGACATTGGGTCCATAAACGGTGAAATGTGGGTGTGATACACTTCTGTCGACCCCTGAAAAGGGAAAAAGGCACGATGTGTTACTTTAATTTTGGTAGTAAATAATACAATGCAGTCCTAAAGTTTAACAAAGGAGAACTTTACGTCATTCGTGCTCTAACAAAAATATATTGGCAATATGTCTGGGAATGAATTTTTGCTCAATATAACATTTAATTTGTTCGTTAAAAGTTAGATTAGTGGCATACTGGTTAGATTAGTTCAACTACAGGACATAATGATATTAACAACTTATGTCCCAGAATGACGAGCGCAGTGGAATGCCTCACAGAACTTTGTAACTCAAGGTGCTGGATGGTATTTCTACTGTTTATGGATGGTCGTATCGGTTACCATCAGGCGAACGGCATGCTCGTCTCGTCATTCCATGCCATAAAAAAAATACTGATAGTCACGTTCTCTACACACCCTTACGATTCTAACGAGAGAATAATACTATCGTTACAAGTCAATATTCCCTAAGCCCATTATACGATACTTATTCCCGGGTAAAGCTATTATCTCCAGGTCACAGAACTTGATTCACTTCGGTATCTAAGACATTATTCTTGTACATAATTTACTAACTCAAAAAAATGCCCTAATCTTAAACATTTTTCATTTCCAAGCAAGATACGGCAAAAAAGTCGTTCAAACCAAACGTCGTAGTATAGATTCTCTTGAAAAAGCCAGCAAGCCAATTTTGTAAGACCTCCTTCGGGTCCAACAGAATTTATCCCCGATACTTGATTACGTTGGAAGGAAGAGGTGTGGAAGGCCATGCTGTTCTGGTTATGGATAATAACGATCAGGTCTTGTCAAGAATCTGAATATAATGGACGAAGTTAGACAAACTTGCACCATCAATAACTCATGGAAGTTCGATGTTTTAATGGCGTTATTCTGTTCCCATGAAATATCATTACGAAGACTTTCTTTTTTAATATTAAAGGTCTCGCGTACTTTGTGTGTCCGAATTTTTAGACGGAAATGTTGATTAGACTGAATTTTAGTTTCAATTCCAATTTCACAAATAGCCATAGCAATAAAATTACTTAAATTTTCTGTTACATTTTACCCTAGCTAACATAATTCATGAAGCGGCAATATCCTTCTTCGGAGTGGAACGGATAGCCGAGATGAATGACCGCAGGTTCTAAACTTAAGGGCACGCACCTCTAACATTTCTAAAAAGTTATGTGTAGATCCTTTGTGAATTATCACTCGCTTTAACGATGAAGGAAAACATCGTGAGGAAACCTACATACCTGAGAAGTTCTTTATAAGAATTTCAAAGGAATGTGATGTCTTAAAATCCGCATTAGGCCAGCGTGGTGGACTAAGGCCAAACCCTCTCAGTAGTAGAGGAGGCCTGTGCCCAGCAGTGGGACAATATACAGGGCTGGTATTATTAACGTAATTCATAGGAAGAAATCTTCGCGCTATTTTACCGCTTAAAAATTCTAGACAAACCACTTCCATTTAAGTCTACGAGCTCAATGTTATATATATAGTCGCTCAGCTTGTATTCGTTGACCTTTCAAAGCGCCTCACTCAGGTAAACCGAAACGGCACAGGATTGTCGAGTATCGACGTATCTTGTATCTCATGATGAAGAGGTTTTGCTTACTGGTTTGATACACAACTCAATAACAAGACGAATAGTTCATCCACTGTGTATCTTCAAGTGGCAAAACCAGATTTTATTTATAAAAACATTTTCAGTGCATTCGATTAATATTGACATTGTGATGGATTTGACGTTATCATTATGCCCGGTATATATTGTGTATGTCCTTTGCAGATGTATTTTTGAAATCGGTTTTATATATTGTTATAGGTCATGAGTGTTCATTTTTATTAGTTATGAGCATTTTAGTACTTCCATGAACTTTTAAGATCCTTCTAATATTATAAACGCGAATGTTTGTGAGTAATGGATCTATGGATGGATGTTTGTTACTCTTTCACGCTAAAACTACTGAACGGATTTCGTTGAAATTTGGCACACGGGTAGATCATGTCCTGGATTAACACATAGGCTACTTTTTATCCCGGGAAAATATCAAGCGGGACTTTTATCCCGGAAAACTTTTTAACGCGGGCGGAACCCCGGGCATTAGCTAATATGCTATAAATTTAAAAAATCACGGAAACAGTCAACCTAATAAACTCTTTATTTATTCAAACATAATTTACTGTTTTTGATGGAAAAATCCGTAATGGACTCTGAGAATATCTATTAGACGTTATTAGAAAATTACTGTTGAATTAAAATGGTTTCTCAGAAAATAACTATCCACATCATTGAAGAAAAAACAAAGCACCCAAGTCCGAGAGGTAAAGTTTCTACTTGCAAAGTAGTTAGTCCCTTGAGACATTCTTTCTTGAGCCATTAATTGCTGTCGTTATAGTCATTATGTCGCTCTCTTGGTTTAGTGGCAACTTATGATGGCTATACTATTGGGCTCGATTGTCTTTTTGGGTAATTTTTTTTTTCTATACTGTTTTTTGTATGGCATTGAATGACTAAACGAGCATACTGTTCGCCTGATGGTAAGCGATACGACCGCCCATAAACAGTAGCAACACCATCCAGCACTTTGAGTTACAGAGTACTGTGTGGGATTCCACTGCGCTCGTCATCCTGAGACATAAGATGTTAAGTCTCATTATGTACAGTAGTTATACTGGCTACAATGTCCTTCACACCGAAACACAACAGTACATGCACACTGCTACTTGGCGGTAGAAATAGAGATTGCGCTGTTACCCACCCAGACGGACACTTACATATGAGAGTCCTACCACCAGTGTACCATCAGTGTGCGAGTTGGGTAAAATGTTGATTTTGTGTTTATCTGTACTACAGTTAATTTTCTTATATGTTGGAGTGAGGTCTAAATAGAGTGACGAGTGATGATCACTTCTCGCTAATCAACGCATTGTGCCGCCCGTTCGAGACCGGAAATACACAAGCTGATCCTGGACCGCGACTCACGTGGGCAACTATGGCAAGCTTACGGTTTATAATACAGTCAGCCCCATAAATAGCTGAACAATTTCAAAATTTCAAATCGCCTCGCCATTTTCAATTTATTACCAATTTTTATTTTCTATTCACAAAAATCAGAGATTTTTAAGCTATTGTGCATAGCTTCTATCGCGAGCCTTGAGCGTGGAGACCGAATCCAGAAATTCCGTAATGAAAATAACCTAACACCCCTCACTCCGACCGGCACAGCGGTGATATTTTATTTTCAACTCTATCACAACCATGTAGAGTGTAAAATTCCATAAGTAAATTTATTATCGCAGTTTGTAAGATCACAATATGTAAGAGGATATGAGCTGAATGTTAAACGATAAAAGGTCGAAATTACCGTGTATTTAAAAATTGTTCCAGTCAGTGAAACGTATCGAAATGTCAAACTCGCGCAGTTGATGAGAATTTGCCCGTGGCGGGATGACGTGATTCTAAGTTTGAATTTAAAAAAAAAATATTTTATATCTGTTCAAAGAGGTTATAAATATTAGACTTGCCTGCTTAGAGTTTCGGGGTTAAGGCACGAGTGAAATTTGGACAATAGAAAAAAAAAAAAAATAATTATAATTACATAAGTTGGTGAAAAATGCTATGGAATAGCTTTACCGCGGCAGTCTCCGAGTGCCACACGTCTTTTTTTTGCAGGTTCAAAATCCAAGGCACACACCTCTGACTTTTCGAAATTATGTGTGTATTGTTCATCAATTATCGTTCGCTTTAACGGTGAAGGAAAACATCATGAGGAAACCTATATACCTGAGAATTCCTCATAAGAACTTCAAGGGTATGTGAAGTCTGCCAATCCGCACTTAGCCAGCGTGGTAGACTTAGGTCTAAAACCCTCTCAGTAATAGAGGGGGCCCGTGCTCAGTAGTGGGCAGTATATCATATAGGGTTGGTATTATTTTTATTATTATTATTCACAAAAATAATATAGATTTACTATGCTTCCCACAAAGGAAAACAAATGTTTCAATTAAACTTAACGCATATGCGATTTGAAATTTTGAATATTTTCAACTATTTATGTGGCTGACTGTACCTAGGTGTTGCTCTCTGAGCAACCACAAAAATCTTTTTTTTTTTTTTATCGCGGGGAAAAAACGCGTTATCGCTACCACCACTGGGGGGTGAGTGGAACGGTTATGTTGGTTTCACACAGTCTTACGGCCCAATGTCGACACTCGGGAGTATAGCTTCATCCGAGCGAGCATTGGACCGAGTAGCCACAAACATCCTACCACCAGCTATCCAATCAAACTTGACTGCTTCGATGGCGTAGTTGTATTTCGTATGCGTTAAGAGTACGATTTGCGCGCTGAGGTCCTAGGTTCGAATCCCGGGTCGAGCTAAAGACATTGTGACTGGGTTTTTCCATCTTAAAAATTACTGTCACAATTCAAAGTCGAGAAGTTAGCGGTGTGAATTCCCGTGCCTCGGAAAGCACGTAAAGTCGTTGGTCCTGCATCCTTGTCGTCTCACCTGACTATGAGAGTGAAGGAATAGCGAGTGCACCTGTGTATTGCGCAAACACTTGTGCACTATAATATCTTCTGCTTAACTGGGTGATCTCTGTTGAGATTGGCTGCCAGATAACCAAAACCTCAATTCACAATAGATATAAGTCCAAAAACAGAAATCTTATTAATCAGTAGCACTAAAGACGCAATGTCTTCCAACTCCCAACTTCACAAATAACAGACTTTATGACTTGCACGCGAAAGTTTTTTCATTATCTACTTGTTGGGAGTTGTTCATGATATAATGATTCATAGTGATTGGTTTTTATTATCTATACAAGCAAAGCGGCGCCCTGAACCATATAGTTTATACATAAATTGGTGGGCCTTATTTGAACTGCTGAAGAGTCTTGCAATGTGCTTGAATGTGTTATTAAAGTGCATCGATTTTGTTACAAAATAACTTGATAACTATTTTGTGTTAAACAGTAATAGATATTGTTGGCGACGCGCCGGCTCCCATTAGCCGCGTGCCGACCCCTCAGAACAATAGTGTGTGATATTATTATTAAGTGATTAAGTGTTGTGCCTACCCCTTAGAGACTATAGGAACATTATATGAACGATACGGACGTTATATGTGAAAGTGACATTATGTAGTAAATAAGTGCAATGTGTTTTTTGGTCAGTATTTTGTTAATAACTTTTGATAGTATTAATGTGTAGTGTTACTTATTGTTTTGTTTTATAGAGCTAGTTAAGAGCTACAATTTGGTATATAACTTGTGTATGTGTGTTTCATGGTTTCTTAATAAATCGCCGAAATTGTCGTTTGCCATAATAAAAATCTTATTAGAAATTGGGTCAAATAGGACATGGGTCTCTGCACGGTATAGCCGGCGAGTACTTAAGCTCGCGCACTATGCCGTATCGTCGGGGTTCTACCGAAGAAAGAAAAACGGAATCAAGACTGCAAGAGCGAGAAGGAAAACTGCAAGAACAAGTGAGACAGAAGACTGCAAGAGCGAGAAGGAAGATTGCAAGAGCGAAAAGGAAGGTTGGAAGAGCGAGACGGAAGACTCGCAGTATCGAAGGCCCACGACGTACGGTGGCTTCGATACGGTACCCGGGGGTGCTTAGGGACGTAGGGTTAGGTGGTTGGCAAACGACAACGTTAACAAGTATCGGCAACGTTAACAAGTTATACTGTTTCTTATTTTTGCCATCCCCTACACTTCACCCTTACACACTTCGTACTTGTCGCTGTTGCAAGTACGTCGTACACACCCACAGTACAGACAACATTGCAATCACACTCGCTTCCCTCAGAAGCTTGTAACATCTTGATAGTGCGGGGATCATTACGGGCTGGGTACCGGCGACTGAATTTATCAATTCAGATTCACGCCCAGCACGTCTGTGAGTGCCGAACGGTCTCACAGGCACCCCAACAGATATTATGTCACAGATATTAGGATTTATAATTCAACTAGCTTTTGCCCGCGGCTCCGCCCTCGTGAATGAGTTTTTCCGGGATAAAAAGTAGCCTATGTGTTCATCCAGGACATGATCTACCCGTGTGCCAAATTTCATCGAAATACATTCAGTAGTTTTTGCGTGAAAGAGTAACAAACATCCATACATCCAGACATTCTTACAAACTTTCGCCTTTATAATATTAATTAGTATAATTCAATATCAATACATTGGTGGAGGGGTAAATTTTGGTTTATTTACCCTATTTGAAAGAACATAGCATGCCTGAGCGACAAATGCCTGGCCATCCTCATAAACAGTGGACTAGAAGGAACTCAGAAAGAAGTAATATTCACTTAGATGATTCAGTTCAAGATTCTTTAAAATACCTTCCATGCAGAAATTTCCAGGGCACCGATAAAATTGAATACCCAAGTAACATTTGATATCAGAAATGTCTTCATACCGATCCTTATGAAATTCCTTATAGTTCCCTTGGAATAAGGAAAAGTGCTCGTTTTTATCGCAAGCTAAGGCTCAAATATGTCGAGAGTGGTGTTATTAGGGCAAAAGGGTTGGCACATCGTAACCTATTTGTTGCCATTAAATAACACATAGGGTATCCTATCTCCATATTTAAAGGAACATCTGCAAAAACTATCGAATTGTGGAAATTGAAGTTTTGCAAACGTGTTGGGTCGATTTGGAGGGATAATGTTGCAATTTTAGAACTATTTATATGTGAGACTCGTAGTCTTCCGCCCTCAAGCGGTCGAAGACTGGGATGGTAATATATTTTCGGGAAAACATGTTGGCTAGCATCCCAGAACTTGCATAAAACTTGTGTAATGTGTTTTGTGCATGAAGGAAAACTTAAATCATTGGTCGCACATACACACACTCACGCCTTGAATCCCCAAAGGGCTAGGCAGAGGCGCAACTAGTTGCACCCACTTTTCGCCGTATATATTCCGTCCCATGATGCGATAGAGGGAGAGCCTATCGCCATATCGGGCGCAAATTCCAGACTCCGGGCTGATACTGAATACAAAAACCCAATACCACTTTGCGCGACACGGGGATTGGACCCAAGACCTCAACAATGCAGTCACACCATAATACAACTACGCCTCCGAGGCAGTCACTTAGAAATTTATCAAGAATTTCCAATTCCTGTACTTTGTGTGTTCATGAGAACACGACAGTGCAGCTTTGTGGCAAAAATACGAGGCTTCCTACTCACTCTTGAGCAACCAGATAAAAATGTCAAAAAAATTATGAACTAAATATTACAATAACCGACTAACTCCAGAAATATCGCACCCCAGAGAAATCAGGAGACATTTTCTTTACAAAGTAATCAGGAGTCAATCAGAGGGTCCGGATCGCGCGATTGTTTAAAACAATTTCCGTAAAGTTGCAGAACTTGCGAACAATGGAAGGAATTATGGTTAGCTGTTATTTGTAAATTGTTACCGATTTTACGTTGGCTTCCTTGCTATTGTAAAATGATTGTTAGCACGTCCGTTGAACGGTGATTGTTTTGAATGGTCCATTGAGAATGTCTACTACTAAGATTTATCTCCAGGTACAAGCGCAGCATTCAGCGTCAACCTGCAAGATGGACATAATATACGTGATGAAGGTTGCAGAAACCTTCTAGATGCTAGTCGCTTTTGACAGATCTGTCTGGAAATGTTTAGAGGAGGCCTATGTTCAGCAGAGGACTCATGTGGATTATGATGAAGTCTCATTAGCGAAGGGTCTAAATAGCGCGGAAATAGCAACATTGATTTAGCACATGAGGGCTAGTGGTTCAATACAAAACGAAACACGCATCACGCTTTTATCCCTAAAGAGGTAGGCAGAAGCAATTAGGGCACCCACTTTTCGACGTGTGTGCTCTGTCTCTTGATAGAGGGTGAGTCTATCACCATAACTGCGCAAATTCCAATATCCGAGCTGATAATGAGCAGATACACTCAATATCACTGCTTGATCCGAGATTCAAACGCTTAATACTGTCTAACACCGAGGCTAGTCGTGAGATTTATGATAAATTTGTCATTGTGTTTGAGCCATAACACAATTCCTACTGTATTATCTTTGCATACGGATCTTGTGGCACTAATTTTCGGAGTTTATCGCGGTTTTTGGAACGAAGTTCCTTATTGCGCGTTGTGAAAGGGAGCTAGACGGAAAAAATTCTCACGACATTTGAACGACACTTTTTCAAAAGTGACATTCGAAATTTAAATAAAAAAAGACAATTTAAATGCTTTTTAGAGTAGTTTTGGAACAAAATATTTGGAATAAAATATGTATGAAAATTAAATTACTTTTAATGTCAATGCTTGCTTAGGTGATGATCGTGATTCGATGACATATCTATTGTGTAGGTAGAAGCAATGTCTTCATTGATGTGGTAACGTTTTAATGAAATATACAATTATTATTATAACCTAAAACAAATAAAATTTTATTACAATATCTTCACTAATTAATCGAAAACAACTTCGTTCCATCCGGGTGTCCCTTGACACCTCTCAAGTTTTTTTTTAATTTTATGTTCTTTTTTCGATGTCTAACATTCGCGTAAACATAAGAAGTTATTATGGTCTCTTTGCGTTGAATTACTGGTAAAAATGATTAACATTGAGTAGTACCTTACCTTAATACTACTGATACCTGATACAACTAAGCCTAAAAACTAAGCTAGATAAGTATAGAAACTTGCCATTTACTTAGATATAACCTACATTCAATAAAAATAACCCTTACCATAGTACACTGTCATAAGTTACAGAAATCAAGGATTCGGCTTGACCTCACATTATGCGGTACCATACACAAGGGATTTCCCGTGCTACCGGGACCTCGGGTCGAACCCGGGTAAAGCTCGTGAATAACTTTGTATTCCACGATAATATGCTTAGGTATTGTTTGCAATAAACAATTGAGAGAAAAAAAATGGCGCCCGTTACAAACAAAATTATTAAGCCAAGACCCGTTTCGTTTTTTTATGTAAATGAATATTGAGATGATCTAAGCTTTAGACTGATAGTAAGTTTTATGACCGCCCATAAGCAATAGCAACACGGTGGCGATTTTAAAAGGTGAAGTTAACATCGCCAGCCACAGAGCTCCACTACATTACAGTCCTCCATAACGTTAGAGTAAAACTCAATTTTTTCCTCCACTTATTACTGCAAAATGCTCCAAATTTGGTTTCAGAGTTCCACATAGTCCGACAGCTTGCAAGAGACTGGCTAAAGAGTATTTTTTTGTAACCTGACCTAACAACCAGAGTAGCCTGACGCAAGTCGGCTTTTCTGGCCACACCGGACTTTCGGGTACACCTCGCATTTTTTTTATGGCATCGAATGACGAGACGTGCATGCCGTTCACCTGATAGTAAGCGATACGACCACCCATAAACAGTATAAACACCATCCAGCACCTTGAGTTACAAAGCACTATATGGCATTCCACTGCGCTCGTCATCCTGAGACATAAGATGTTAAGTCTCATTATGTCCTGTAGTTACACTGGCTACAATGCCCTTCAAACCGAAACACAACAGTACATGCACACTGCTGCTTTGCGGTAGAAATAAACATTGCGGTGGTACCCACCCAGACGGACTCTTACTGCTGAGCGCAACCCACTCACGGGTTACGAGCCTCGGCTCAGGACGGCCTCTGGGAGAGGATGAGACATCAGCGATTAGAGAATGATTATGGGGCTAATCTTAGCGTTGCTTACGTCGGTAAAAAACTATGACAAATCAATCTAGTATCCACAATCCACATGGATCTAAAAATAGCTAATGAAAAGAATATTTTCTTGGACATATAAAATACGTTTCATACCTCAATAAGGTCCAAATATAATTAACTGTGTATAAACCATTGGTAATGAAAACATTTTTTTTGTTGTAAATGAAACATTGAAGTAAGTTAATTGGCAAATAAGTTTTTATCAAACAACCAAACTTCATCAAGACCACCACACTTATTTTTCGCTTGCTCAGCGATTTAGATAGTGTAAGTAGTACATTCAATTTAAAGTAGGCTAGCAAAAACACGCAATACTTTTCATATCACCGACCAGGCAATTAGACGAATTTCGATATTTCAAAATGAAATAATAAAACGACTTAATGAATCTGTCAAGCAATTTTAGATTCCATTACTTTTCATCTACCTTCGGAACATTAGATTTGATGTAACTGGTTTAAACTTGGACTATTTAACCAATGGACACAATATAGCAATAATGCGCAAACATTTTTTTTCTGCCAATCCTGACGGTTGGCGAGGTAGACATGGATAGCACACATTTAACAAAAAAAAAATCCACACGTGCAGGGCTGAATATAAGGTGGCTTTTTACACAACAACACAACAAAAATCACAATTTCTGTGGAGCACCGCTTAATCACATTAACGTAAGAATGTAATGACAGCGATTGCAAGTCACATTGGTTTTAATAAAAGTTTATCACCAGCTGCGCATGTATGACCAACAAAGGGTTCGCTTGGTCATCCCATCTCCTTTGCAATGCTGGATACTCAAACGGTTTAAACTATTGAAAGTCGTCAAAACGCATCAATACAACTAAAAATCGATGCTTTAATACGTGTGCGTCACCAAAACACAGGCGACAAAGCAATCGACGACAATTGTTCTCCAAACTGTTTCGTGCAAAATCGATACAAGACGTTTAATCTAATTGCAGTGTTTTCAACGAATCTATTAGTAGCCAGACCATTATCGACAAATGGTATTAACAATGGAATCAATACTAGTTGAGTTTAAAGTGTTGGGTTCTGTATGTGAGCTGGGATTTATTCAGGTGTAATCAAGGTTCTTTATTTCATTTGAATGAAGAAACATCTGAGTGTAATCAATACGACTGCCCATGAAGTTACACCTTACAGAACTTTGAATTACACAGTACTGCGTGGCACTCTTCTTCGCTCATCACTCGAGACAAGATATGAAGTCTCACAATTCCTTTTTTTATTGCGCTGGAGACAATGGCCTTCAAACCAAAATACAACAGCGCGTGCACTCTGCTGCTTGATAGTTGAAATAAATATTGCAGTGGTACGTGCCCAGACGGGGAACACATGAACTGCGAATATATACCGATGGCTCAAAGACCAGGACAGGATCGGGCGCAGGAGTGTTCTCACTGGATATCAACATTAATTTATCAATGGCCTTAGGCGAGCATAGCTCCATATATCAATGCGAATGTATCGCCATCACACAGGCTGCCAATGCAGTGGACAAGCGGGGTCTAACAGACCATAAGATACGCATAGTGTCAGACAGCGCTGCGGTGCTACGAGCCCTTGACAGTGGAACTATCCAATCTGGGCTCATACTAGAGTGTCACCTGGCATTGGAGGGTATAAGTAAAACTAACTCCGTTACCCTACAATGGATCAAAGGGCACAGTGGCTCTCTAGGTAACGACGCGGCAGATGAGCTGGCAAAAAGGGGGTCAAATCAGGTGGTATTCGGGCCCGTTCCAATAATACCACTACCTTTCTACCAGCTTAGATCATGGCTGCGCCGCAGAACACAAGAACAACACGCGGATCAATGGGCAAGTACTAGTGCATGTAGACAGTCCCGGGAAATAGTGCCACACCCGGACCGACGTCTGACGAGACGCCTCATGTCCCTGGACAGGGCCTCTCTACGCACAATGGTGGGTACGATCACCGGACACTGCTCATTAAACAAACATTTATATGTTTTAGGTATCACCGACAGCCCCCTCTGCAGGGGATGCCTGTTGGCTGACGAAACAGCCTCCCACGTTACCCTGGAATGCGAAGGAGTAGCTGCACAACGGGCTGAAATCCTCGGCACACCGGGGTCACTCCGAGAAGCCTGTGAAGGAACCAGGAAGATCCTGCGCTTCTGGAAGGAGTTGGGCTGGCTCGACTTCTAGCTGGCACATCACGCACAACGGCCCGACTTTTTACGGGCTAAGTGCGGAAAAAGGAGCCCTACAACATGAACATGAACATGAACGTGCCCAGACGGCCTCTCCCATACGAGAGCCTTATCATCTACCATCGAGGTAATACTACTGTCTCCCTAAAAACAAACGTAGTCACAACTTATGTAGCATTTAGTATGTATGATATATATTTCCAATGGCCCAAACATTCTCTTCCTCTATTCCCTTTGTTTATCGCCGGTAGGCCATCCATGATTCATCTACTATTATGGTTGTTTAAGGACGGTAAACAATATCAAGTGACCCATTTCTTTGCGACCTTATACTATAATCACAAAATTACGTTTCTATTTTCCTAAAATAGTAAAAGACATCGTTTGTCACCGATATAAATAAAAAACATAACTTGGCCAATTGGGCAATGTTTAAATCATTTTAAGAATGAAATAAGAAGATTTTACGTATTATTTATGCAGGAAGCCATGAATCAAAAATGATTCTTGGCGTCCTGCATAAATAATACGTAAAAGGGAACAAATGAAGTGTCAGATTTGTTACTCCAGATTTGTCCGAAATATAAAGGTGCTGTAATATTCGTACATTAATTATTCAACCGCAACGCGAAATTAAAATACAATTTGGAGTAAGCGCAGCCTTTTCAACGATACGTTTTACTTTCCATTCATCCATTTTAGCTTTTACAATATAGAAATGAAAGTAGAAAATAGCTGAGCACGTTGGGAATACGCTTTTAATGTTAGCAGGAAAGTAGCTATATTGTAGCAGATACGTATAGAGGTGCCTATAATCTGAATTCCTGTGTTTCGCTTTTGCGATGGCTATTCCCACCGCCAAACAGCAGTGTGCATGTTGTGTTCCGGTTAGGACTGTAAGTATTTTTATTTTAAAGCATTGAATGACGAGACGAGCATGTCGTTCGCCTGATGGTAAGTGATACGACCACCCATAAACAGCAGCAACACCATCCAGCACCTTGAGTTACAAAGTACTGTGTGGCATTCCACTGCGTTCGTCATCCTGAGACATAACATGTTTAGTCTTATTATGTCCAGTAGTTAGTTACACTCTCTCGAGGAGTGCCCAGCCTGGGATCTACAACGCAGCGCTCTTAGAGCAGTCGTCGGCGGGGATCTCTCGCTGCCGGCCGTGGTATCTGCCATGGTTGGCGGCTTGAGGTCTTGGCGAGCGATGGCCTCCTTCTGCGAGTACGTCATCTCGCGGAAGGAGAGCGCCGGGCGGGATCGGGAGCAGAACGATCCCGCCCGCAGTCAGAGGAGACGTAGGAGGCGTCGGGTGGACGACTGACCGGCGCCTCGTGCCCAGTGGTTTGGGGGCATTTAGAGAGTTCCGCCACGGTATCCTCTGCCTGTCGTAAGAGGCGACTAAATGGGGCATCAATAGAGTCGTGGGGCGAGCAGCGGGGGGCTGCTCAGTCCAATTTCAGCGACTCTGAGGTGGACGACAATGCGGGTGGTCGGTCTCCCGTTGTCGTAGACGCCAAAGGCGTCCTTTAGAGTGTGGGGGCATCTTAGCCCCCTGGTATAGAGAAGGGCCGCAACGGCATCGCGCAGGGACGGTCCCGTGCAGCTATCTTAGTGCAACAAGATACCCCGGGGCCGTCTCGTATGCGCCGAAGAAGGCCACCGCGGGTTTTGGTTGGTATGCCAGTGAAGGGGGTACATAGTGTTAGGGACTCGGCCCAATGCTCGCTCGGATGATGCTATACTCCCGAGTGTCGACATTGGGCCGTAAGACTGTGCGAAACCAACATAACCGTTCCACTTACCCCCCCAGTGGTGGTAGCGATAAAGCGTTTTTTCCCCGCGAAAAAAAAAAAAAAAAAAGAAAGTAGTTAGTTACACTGGCTACAATGTCCATCAAACCGAAACACAGCAGTGCATGCACACTGCTGCTTGGCGGTAGGAATACACATTGCGGTGGTACCCACCCAGATGGACTCTTACATATGAGAGATCTACCACCAGTATTAGTAGTAGTATAAATTTGTATGTGGCGCCTTCTGTTATTTCGTATCTCGATACGTTGTTGTCTCTTTTACTCGTGGCGTTGTGAGCCCTGGCTCTGTACTACGATTGCTTTTGCGGTTCACCATTGTATTTTTTTTCATTTACTTTATTATAATTAATAATTGACACAGTTTACTCCATAAATACTCGTTTTATTTTACAAAGGACATTGTAGCCAGCGTAATTTCTAAACATTATGAAACTTAACATCTCATGTCTTAGGATGAGTTCAGTGTATAGACACACCACACAGACCACTGCGTGGCTATACGCTGTAAACTCTCTGTAAACCATTACAGTGCAAAATTCTACATGATGTTAGTACTGTTTATGGGTAGTCATGACACTTACTATCAGGTGAGCGATTTATTCTTTTCTTATTAAAAAACACAGACGGAAATTGTAATTAACGTCGATATTTGCTTTTTGCTCTTTCCTTCCGTAAATATGTTACGGATTATAAAAATATTAATAATAATTTATAAAAACTGTTATTACGTTAAAAATATTCAGCTTTCAATGTAATAACAAAAAGGTTTTATTTTTGCGCATCTGGCACAGATCTTTAAAAATTAGGCCTAAAAGAAACGAAATTTTATTAGGTGGAAGTAGGTCTATATGCCCCAGATAATTCACAAACGCATAATAAATCTTAATAGAAATAAATTAAATCTGAAGTCTAAAATCTCATTTCATATCCAAATTAATTGAAATTTGACTGCCTCGGTGGCGTAGTGGTATTGCGTACGCATTACGAGTACGATTTGCGCGCTGAGGTCCTGGGTTCGAATCCCGGGTCGAGCCAAAAAAATTGTGACTGGGTTTTTCCATCTTAAAATTTACTCAGTCGCAGCTCGGAGTCAGGAAGTTGGCGGTGTGATACCCCCGTGCCTCGGAAAGCACGTAAAGCCGTTGGTCCTGCGCCTGACCTCTCTCCGGTCATGTCGGATTGCCGTCTCACCGGACTATGAGATAGGAATAGCGAGTGCACCTGTGTATTGCGCACACACTTGTGCACTATAATATCTCCTGCGTACCTGGCTGATCTCCGTTGAGATTGGCCGCCGTGGCCGAAACTGGCTAGGAGGATTTCAATTGAAATTATTTATTTGAATTTAGATTACAAATTCTGAAGAAATATTATCATGATTAATTATATTTTTTGCGCGCTTTCATTTTCAAAGAGCGACTTTCATATTCGTACTTACGTCGAAAAGTGTTGAAAGCATTTATATCTTTCGTATGTCATAATTTTGTGACAACTGTTTCAATATATAAAGCAAATGTATTAAAGATAAAAAAAAAGATAAACCCAAATTAACCGACAAATTACGTTAAAAAAGGATAAGTATTGCACATAACTGCAGTTGTCATAGAAATGCAGCAAGTGATAACTAAAAAAAAAATAACTCATAAGATATGTTTGTTTCATTTGTAGAATTTGAAATAATTTCCCGTGCTCAGGTCACCTCATTTCACCAACTTTTTGTTCTGTTCTCCCTCGGTCCTCTATCGAGAATCCTACTAATATTATAAAGGCGAAAGTTTGTAAGAATGTATGGATGTTTGGACGTATGGATGTTTGTTACTCTTCCACGCAAAAACTACTGAACGGATTTCGATGAAATTTGGCACACGGGTAGATCAAAACAAAATACCAATGACTTTCTATCTTTGGGTACGTAAGCATATCAGCCTACAGATCTTGGAGTATTGAGCATTGGGAACCTTTTCCATGTTTAGAAAAACACGTCTATTTACATTCAACTTACATACATTCCCCAGTAATATCACATGCGGGAAGCGACGATAGCCTAGTTGGGAATGGAATGGTCTACCGAGACAATGTCCGGAGGTTCAAACCCAAAGCACACACCTCTCACTTTTCGAAGTTATGTGTGTATTGTTTATCAATTATCGTTCGCTTTAACGGTGAAGGAAAACATCGTGAGGAAACCTGCATACCTGAGAATTCTCTATAAGAATTTCGAGGGTATGTGAAGTCTGCCAACCTCTCAATAGTAGAGGAGGCCCGTGCTCAGCAGTGGGCAATCCTACTAATGTTATAAAGGCGAAAGTTTGTAAGAATGTCTGGATGTATGGATGTTTGTTGCTCTTACGCGCAAAAACTACTGAACGGATCTCGATGAAATTTGGCACACGGGTAGATCATATCCTGGATTAACACATAGGCTACTTTTTATCCCGGGAAAGTATAAACCGGGACTATTATCCCGGAAGAACTTATTAATGCGGGCGGAGCCGCGGGCAAAAGCTAGTATATAGTACAGAGCTGGTTGCATCACAATATGGTATCACCAAGGAGGTTAATAATTTCACACCTTAAATTATTACCAAAAAGGATTTACGCTTATAAAAACTAAAAATATCCAGTAGAACTTGCAGAGCAGGAGATAATCTCTCCCATTGCAGTATACGATTACTTTAATGGCACCAGGATGATTAGGACGAACGGTTTCCGCCCGATTTAACTTGAATGGCATCCTGGGTTATATTTTTGAAATATATCTTCCACGTGATTCTCTAAGCAAAGTTGAGGCATAGTCAATTTAGGGTTCATTTAACAATCATTTGGTAAATGTTTTTATTTACTGCCTCGGTAGTTGTATTACGGTTATTTTAGAGCTGTGTTGACCCCAAAATTCTTAAGCTTCATCTTCCCATATAGAGTTGTTATCCTTGCGATATTTAGGCGGGCGAACTCGTGAACAAAAATTTTCAAACAAAATGTAGTGCACTTTGAAAACCATAAACAAAGCTGTTTTTATATTGGTTCTTATATCTCAAGTTATGTTGGCGGCATAGCGTGTTAACATTCAGTTAAGTTTGCGTGAACATACATGCAAGCGAATCCAAGTAAAACAATTCAATGGAACTATAGTATCTACATTTCTTAGAAAATAGGAAATTCTCAAGTTTTTTTAACACGCTTTTTTTTATTTTGCAGTTGGGTTGGAGACAGTTATAGTTTTTATTAATAGATAAATTTTAATGCCTTTAAAATTAATGGTAAATTAGTTACTTATTACTAAATAACGAACTTTCGGTACAAGGAAATATAAAAAATATATAAAATAGGGTATTTGCCTACGTTTGATTTTGTACATTATTTTATATGTAACAAAAACACTACGGAAAAGAAATTCTTCTGTGAAATCAGCATCAAAATCCATTGAAAATAAAGCACTTAATCAATTTTGAAATATTCTTGTGAGCAAAAGTGAGGGCGTGGCGGGGACATCGCGTTATCTCTTTCGCACGCACGCAGCGTTATGGCTGTCGGCGCTTGGTGACGTCACAGCCTAGTATTACTGTTATTTGATAGCTACCGCTTCTATCAAATTTCAAAGCTTTGTAACTTACTTACTGTTCAAAGTTGTGGCGCCACTATTGAAAATTCTTTTTCCATTAGATTTTGTATGGCATACATTTTTCACAATTCTATGTAAACAAAAATAGTCAACTACCCTAATGCAGCCCATATCAATTTGCCAAAAATAGTCTTATTCCCCATACCGTACGGCAGTTTAAAAAATACATCAATTCGAATAAAAGTGGGATTGAATTTCACGGAACTATGCTATTGGCTTACGTCGAATCCCACATTTATGGAGAAAGTTTTTAATAGAAAATCTTTATTGATTGTCACGAAATGTTCTTGTCGCGTATTGTAAGATTCATTTCATTCTCATTTCGTCCATTTAAGAACATATCTGTAGAAGACTTTAAAAGAGATGTAGGCGCTATACCGTGGAATTCAATTTGCGAATCAGAGGACGTTAACGATATGGTACACTCTTTTAATTCTTATGTTATACGTCTTTTTGATGCGCACGCACCGTTGAAAACGAAATCGTTCAAGACTCAACCAACACCTTGGATAACGGACAATATAAAATTAATGTTTAAACTTAGAAATGACGCTCGCAATCGCTATCATCACACCAGCCTTGATACACATAAGCAGTACTACTTAGATCTGAAACATTTAGCTATAGTAAGTTTACTCAACGAAAAAAAAGCGTTCTTCAATAAGTATATTAATGAGAACATACACAATTCAAGGACACTATGGTCGAATCTAAAAAAACATGTCCTTCCCGAGTGTTCGAATGATAAACAAATTTATGACCATTTTAATGACCCAGACGGTTTAAACTCTGCATTTCTTGACGTCCCAGGCGATCCCAATGTCACGCTATCCCACTTAACTTACTTTGAATTTAATCGATATGGTAATGAATCTTTTTCTCTTAAACCGACAGATTCTGATACAATTCTAAAAATTATACGTAATATTGCTACCAACGCACAAGGAATCGATGGAATCTCGAAAGAAATGCTGAACCTTACCTTACCACAATCCTTATCAGCTATAACAGAAATAATAAATAGATCCATCTCGTCGTGTAAATTTCCAGATCTGTGGCGGGAAGCTATAGTACGACCGCTTCCAAAAAATAAAAATCCGCAAACTTATAAGGATCTTCACCCGATAAGCATATTGCCCTGTTTGTCCAAGGTGTTGGAAAGAGTTGTATATTTACAGGTTACAGACTTTCTCGAAACGAACGGGATTCTACCAGATTTACAGTCAGGTTTTAGAAAGGGTCGCGGGACAACAACGGCATTAGCCGATGTTGTAGGTAACATCCTCGAGGCGCGAGATCGGGGGGAGGGGACGATATTGACACTACTTGATTTCTCAAGAGCTTTTGACACAATCAACATCAACCTACTCTTGTCTAAATTATCATACTACGGTTTTGATAACCAAACCCTAAAATGGTTTCAAAGTTATTTAACAGGTAGGTCACAACGTGTTCAGATCCGCAAAAATGATGGTTCAATACTTTCCTCCTCCCCACGATATATATCTAGAGGAGTTCCACAGGGGTTGCTTTTGGGTCCAATTTTGTTCATATTATATAGTGCAGACATAACCAGTAATATTAAAAATTGTCAGTATCATGTCTATGCGGATGACACTCAACTTTATGTCTCCTTTAATGCAACACGGACGTCATCTGCCGTTTCTATATTAAATGAAGAACTGAACAGAATTGCCACATGGTCTCTGAGTAATTCACTAGTGCTAAACCCCTTAAAATCTAAATTTATGGTTTTGGGGAGTCAAAAACAAATTAATTCAATTATATCGTTGAACCCTGATGTTAAAATCATGGGACAAAGTATAGATCGCGTGGAGACTGCTCGTAACTTGGGTCTTGTCATGGACCCGGGACTGCGGTTTGAGGATCACATCAATGGCGTTGTTAAAAATTGTTTTTACAGATTGAAAGTTTTGTATAGGATAAGAGATTTTCTTAGTGTTACCATGAGAAAGAGATTGGTAGATTGCTTGATTCTATCAAAATTTAATTATTGCGACACTGTTTACAGCCCGTGCCTCTTATCTCGTACAGAACGCTTAATCCAGCGTGTCCAGAACGCATGCGCACGATTCTGTTTTAGTGTAAACCGTAGAAACCATATCACGCCATACTTAAATCAAAATAATGTACTAAAAATGGCTGCTCGTCGTAAACTACATTTTGCGAGCTTATTATTTGGTCTGATAAAGACACGCAAACCGGCATACCTGTACAATAAGTTAAGTTGGAGATATGACACTTATAGCTACTCTGCTCGTTCGACATCTTATCAGCTCTCGACGCCTCAACATAAAACTGCTGCCTTTAGGGGATGCTTCAAGTTCGCGGCCAGTCACTGCTGGAATGTTTTATTGCCTCCAAATATTAGATCCCTAAAAACAATAGAAACGTTCAAATTAAATTACAAGAAACATTTATTAATCGAACAAAAAAAAAAATGAAGACAAGTTTTACAAGTAAATTTAAACAGGACTTACACATGTTTTACGACCTATGGGTAAGGCTAATTTAAATCTTCCAAGCAGCTGGCAGCGAATATTTACTAGGTATTCCATGTCATGACATTATCTATATCCTGCGTTGCGTAGTTTTCCACTTACATATTTGTTTACGTTTATTTTCTTTAAGTTTCACGATGCCGCATAATTTAATGTTATATATAAGTGGATAGTAATTACTTATTACTGCCAATATTATTATGCCTGCGACACACAGCTCTGATTTGGGCCGCTGCACTGAATACTGAACAGCGTGCGCCTGCGACGGCTTGCGCGACGCAACTGACTGAGTACCTAAAGTACTATATACTAATTATCTACACAGTTGTGTACGCGTGGTCGACAGGTCCGTTTTTATATTTTGTTTTATTTATTTTGTTGTTTATTTTTTATTGTCAGTTATCCGGTTTGACGCCCGTACGTCACTTAAGGTGACCACTGAAAATCAGCGTTGTGTTGTGGTTTGCACCACATCACAACATTATGCTGAGTGGTCACCTACCCGTCACAGCCACGACTAGCCACTGTTATTATTAATTGTTATTTTTTTTATTTCAACTGTATGTTTGCGTCGCGACTGTGACTAATAAATGGTTTTTCTTTCTTTCTTTCTTTTCTTTAAGATTGTGGACCGGTTGTTTCACGTCTATATTACGAACTATACCCATCACATACTGGGACAATGACACGGCGAAAAGTGAGTGTATAATTTGCGCCTCTGCCTAACCCCTTGTGGATAAAATGCGTGTGTAACTTACAACCTAGGTACCTATTACTCAGCTTATCGCGTTTAAGACATATGGTTCATTTTACATGTCTACCTTTTTGATCATTTATTAGTCCTCGAAGGTTACTTGAAGTACGGTATGGAGAATTGAAGAGGGTTAAAGGGCCCTCTACTAATAACGTCATTTTACAAAGAGTTGGGGATGTCCTTAATGTCGTTGAGTAACATTTAATGTAGTTAATTTCTCAGTCATTGAGTAATTTTTTTTTGTAAATAGATGCGAAGGTCAAAAATAGCTACAATTAATGTTGCTAATCGACTTTCGCAAAGGGGATTCTAAGGTGCCTAATAAAATTAGTCGTATGTTTCAGGTCTATTAAATCTATATATATAAAAGAAAGTGGTGTTAGTTACACCACTTATAACTCTAGAACGGCTGAGCGGATTTAGCTGAAAATTGGTGGAGAGGTAGCTTAGAACCAGGAGACGGACATAGGATACTTTTTATCCCGGGATAATATGAACCGGGACTTTTATCCTGGATAATCGTTTTCTGCCAGTGGAACAGCAAGAAAACAAGTATAGAGATATTTCGAGATCCAGTTGAGGACATAACTACTCTTATCCCGGAAAAAGATATACCGGGAATTATATCCCGGATTTTAATTTCTCGCGAGTGGAGCCGCCACGACTAAATCACTGAACCGATAGCGATGCTATTTGGCAGGGAGATAGTTTTAAACCCTGGGAAGAATCTAGGCTACTTCCTATCCCGGGAAAATATAAACCGGGACCTTAATCTCGGAAAATCGTTTTCTGCCAGTGCAACCGTATTAAAATAAGTATGGAGATAGTTTGTGATCCAAAGGAGAACATAGGCTACTATTATCCCGGAAAACAGACACCGGGAATTTTATTGCGGATTTTTTTCTCGCGGTTTATTTTTTATTTTTAGGGATATGACCCTACATCTCTATCCTACTATCCTACTCCTACTAATATTATAAAGGCGAAAGTTTGAAAGTATGTATGGATGTCTGGATGTATGGATGTTTGTTCTTCTTTCACGCGAAAACTACTGAACGGATTTCGATAAAATTTGGCACACGGGTAGATCATGTCCTGAATTAACACATAGGCTACTTCTTATCCCGGAAAAAATTAAACCGGGACTTTTATCCCGGAAAAACTTTTTAAAGCGGGCGGAGCCGCGGGCAAAAGCTATTTATTATAAAACAAAGTCCCCTATCGCATCTGTCTGTCTCTTGAACGCGATAAACTCAAACACTGCTTAACGGATTTTAATAAGTTTTTCATCAATGGATGTTGTGATTCAAGAGGAATAATTCATAAATATTTTGTACGACAGAAAAATAAATGTAGGTATACAGTATTATGCTTTGCTACCTGTGCTAAGCCAGGGCGGGCCGCTAGTAAAATAATAAATCCCAAACCAAAATATGTTGTTATGGGACCATTTTGAGACCCTACTTAACTAAATAAAAAAATAATCACGGCAATAGGCTTAGAATTTTCAGAGAAATCAGTGTAAATACATAAGAAATAGAAACACGATTTGAGAACCTCCACCTTTTCTGGAAGTCGGTTAAAAATAAACTATTTTTTTACATTTATATTTTCATGTTATAATTTATAAATTCATTGAATAATCAGATTTTAGTCGTTCATTATTATAAAATATATTATAATTTTCTTAAGATACCGTATCATAAGATGCCGTTACGCTTACCTGCTCAGAAATATTGACAGAGGTGAATAGTAGCACTGCCTCAGTGGCGTAGTTGTATTACGGTACAACTGCAAAGCTGGGGTTTTTTCCCTTCAGCGCATTAGGGACGGGTGCGGGCTTCCTCTGACGGAAAAGCCTAGGTTGTCCTCCGCAACCGCCCCTGCGCGGTGCCGCTTAATGCAGCCAGTCTCCTATTGTGGAGGGGCATCTAACGGCGGACAGGTTCCTGCCGGGCACCCGCAACCCCCCTATAGTCCTTATTAGTCGCCTCCTACGACAGGCAGGGATACCGTGGTGGAATTCTCCAAACGCCCCCAAACCACAGGCCGGATGCTCGGGTTCGATTCCCGAGTTGGGCAAAGTGATATTGACTTTTCTAATCAGTATCAGCCCGGAGTCTGAAATTTATGCCCGATATGGCGATAGGCTCGCCCCTTATCACATCATGGGACAGAATACGACCAAATAAAATGTACATGTCGGAGCGGCGGGTATTTTGAAATAATAATCGTGCAAAAACCAGTCGAGATGTCAAATCGTTGGTATAAATAGGGCGCCTCGCATTTGAAGTGGTCACACACATTCCGTTCTGAGCAGCCGACTCGAGCGGACCTTTTGTTTGTCGCAGTACCTGCTGCGACATTCCATTGTTCCGTCCGAGTACCTGCTCGGTGCGTTCCGTAGCGACCTCGCTACAGCCAAGGTTACACAGGTAGCAAAGGGGCAACCCTTTGCTATTTGTTAGCCTATTTCGGGCCAAGCCGCGTCCTTTTCAGGACAGGGTTTAGCCCAATTTGTTTCTTATCGACGTTTGGCCCCTTCAGGGTATTGGCTCGGCGGAAACCTAACGGTGCTAACAAGCCGAGTCGCGTCACCGGCAACGCGCTGCGCCCCTTCAGGGCAAGGCAAAGCCGACGGGTACGGATCCGGAGGCTGCGGAGGCACACCGCAGTCTCTCCCGTGCATCACCTTCCCAACCCTACCCTTTCCTTAATATCCATCCCGTGTATCGGTTGAGCGTGCGGCCTCCGGCCAATACCGTTTACGGTACACGGACTGTTAGGAACCCTGTTGCACAATAAGACTGGCAAAAGGGATACAAGCTTAGGGCACACCTAATTTTAAGTACACCCCCCCTCGCCTATACCCGGCGGGGAGGGACACGCACTCACTCACCCCCGGGCGTTCCTACCCGGGGACTTAGTTCATCGCGTCCCACACCGCGTCGCGATCCGCGCTCGTTTCGTTTTGTGTGAACCCGCCTGGTTTCTTCTGTGTGTTCTTTACAGGCGGTGCACACCCGGGGTTAGTGAACACACACGCGGCCCCCAAATCATTTTCTACCATAGGCTCGGACTCAGCCGCCAATATGGCTGATTCCGGGCCGATGGATTTGGCTCCCGAGCGGCCTGTCGTCGCCGCTCAAAACGCGCCCATATTGGTCAGCACCCCCCTCGCCGCGCCCATTATTTCCAGGGAGGAAATAATGAGAGTGGTGAGGGAGATGTTCCGGTCGGACAACGTGGTCCGGCAAGAAATACTATCAATGGCTAGGGATGCCAGGGAACCGTCTGCGTCCTCAGACACCTCGGAGTCGTCCGAGGCTACGACCTCAACGGAGACCACCGAAACCTCGGGCGGCTCCGCGGAGTCTGAAGAGGAAATGGACACGTCCCCCAGCCAACCCGAAGCCTCCAACAACCCTAAGAAACGGCCAATATCTGCTTCTTCCTCCGCCTGCGAATCCGGGGAGGAGTCGTCCTCGTCGGAACGCGACGAGGACGGCTTCACTACGGTGAAGAACAGCCGGAGGAAGAAGCAGAGAAGTGTCGCTGCTCCCGCACCAACCTCCCCATCCGCGCCTTCTGCGCCTACCGCGCCTTCAGCGCCAACCGCGTCCGCGTCTGCGTCGACGCCGCCACCGCCGCCGACTCAACCAAAGGGGCCTAAAAAACCCCCGAGGTTGAATTTACAACTCCCCTCAAATATGTCCATTCGGGACATATTTGAAGAACTGCGCAAACAGCGCATTAGCATCGCGTCTAACTCGTGGAATAAGATCCACAAACTTCTGGCATTACAGCCCTCTTCAATCGCGGACCACAGAGCCCTAACCAAATTTTTAGATGCCAAGAAATGGCACTATTTCACTTACTCTTTGCCTGACGAGCGGCGCTTCCGCTACGTCATTCGCGGTATCCCAGTCCAAATGTCGACTCTCGAGGTCAAAGAAGGCCTCGAAGAGAAAGGCATAGTCGCCCTAGAAGTGCACAGGATGCACAGACAGTCCCGCGCCTCCCGGCCGGGAATTCAATATGAAATGGTCCTTGCCATTCTTCAGTCCCCTTCCGACGTCAAACGTCTGTTTGAGATTAAAGATATCTCGGGGCTAGGCGGCTTCACCGTCGAAGCCCCACACAAATCGACCCAGATAGGGCAGTGTCACAACTGCCAGAAATACGGCCACAATTCTCGTGGCTGTCGCCTCCCCGCCAGGTGCGTCAAGTGCCTCGGCGAACACGGCACATCCGAGTGCCCCCGTCCCAAGGACCGCTCTCAGTGCACGGAGCCGCCTTCGTGCACCAACTGCCGGCAAACCGGCCATCCAGCGAATTATCGCGGATGCCCTCGCGCCCCCAAAAGAGTTGCCAAAGCTCCTAAAGCTGCGGCTCCCTCGGCCCCTCAGGCCACCACATTCAAACTGGCACCTGCGCCAGTGCGCAACCCGTGGTTTCCTCCCACGGCGCGCGCTGAACCCATTTCTCAGGCCCCCAGCGGAGTCACTCCCGCTGCCCCGGCCTCTACTCGACCCTCTCCTCCCCCAGCCGTGGCTCCTTCTTCAAAGGCAGCCCAGCCCAAACCCAAACCCAAACCCACCACCCCTCCCACCCCTTCTCAGTCGGCGACGGTGGCGGCGAAGGCAAGCGACGCCTCTTCCTCAGTCGCCTCACTATTAGGCTCCCCGGAGATAATGATTCTCCACGGGAAACTTTTCGAGCGTTCCCGTCTACTCACCCGTACGGGAGTAGAAGACCCCCTTTTAATCGCTGAGATCGCTCTGATCCAGCAACAAATCTTCGAGGCTACAGTTAACGCTGTGCGTCTCCCCTCTTTAATTTCATAAATGGCTACCAACGCCAGACAACTCCCCCAGCGGACAAAACCTCGCTCCCTCAGAGTGGGGTTTTTCAATTGTAACGGCATTCGGGACCAAAAAGCCGAAATTTCTTCTTTTGTCCGCGACAACAAAATTGACGTTTTCCTCATCCAGGAAACGTTCCTTAAGCCCTCTCACCGCGATCCCAACATCCCAAACTTCAAACTGGTGCGAAATGATCGTACCAGTGGCCGTTTAGGAGGCACTCTCATTTATTACAAAAGGTCCCTTCATTGTATTCCATTAGAATCACCGATAAGCTTGAGCAACATTGAGGCTTCGGTCTGCAGGCTAGCTATGACCGGACACCCGCCGATCACCATCATATCGGCCTATCTCTCGCCCACTAAGGAGCTTCACTCCAACGAACTCGAAACCCTATTTGATCTGGGGGATTCCGTCATTTTGGCGGGAGACCTCAATGCCAAGAACACTCTCTGGAACTGCAACTCGACTAACGAGCGAGGTGCAGTCCTAGAGAGTTGTCTTGACACAATCAATCTAAGCCTATTGGTTCCTTCAGAACCTACCCACTATAGTTACAACGACGACCACCGACCGGACATACTCGACGTGGCACTTGTACGGAACGTAAGCCTTAGCTTGCGTTCCATGCAAGTGTTACAAGAGTTAGACTCTGACCACAGACCTGTGATCCTCGATCTAGTCCCCGAAAACAGTCCAACAGACACAGGTCCTAATATCCCGATGAAGGTGAAAACGAATTGGCGTCTTTTAGGCACCAAGCTCGCGGACACCTCATCCACTGATCTCTCCGCGATCCCGACCAACATCGTGACTCCTGAGGAAACGACCAGCGCGATACGCGTCTTCACCGACCACCTTCAGAACGTCTTGAGCGAAAGCTCCGAGAGGGTGCCAGAGACTGTTCACAGTCACTGGCAACTTCCCGAAGACGTTCGGTGGTGGGTGAGGTTGCGTAACGCTACGCTCAAAGCCTGCGCGACGAGACCCGTCCCGGAACGACGACATCTTGCGCGCTACCTCCAACGTGAGGTTAAGCGTCGCATAAAAGAGGTCGTCGATTCGAGGTGGAACACTCGCCTTGCCGATATCGATCCGACACATACCGCCTTTTGGCAACTGGTTCGTTCCTTCAGGAGAAACGATGTGGCCTCCATGCCTCCGCTCAATCGTCCGAATCAACGCCCGGCGTTTGATGACGACGAGAAAGCGGAACTACTGGCCGGCAGCCTGGAGTCTCAATGCTCGCTCTCCTCTGTACCCGTAGATGACGACATTCTTGTTGCGGTTGACACCTTCGTCGAAGATAGGAACGCGGTCCGGCCACCGCCAGTCTCTATACCGCGACCGCTATACGACAACGTCGACCCGGACGTCGACCCGCCGCCCGATCCCCTTGCGCCGGTGACGATCGAAGAAGTCACCACTCTGATCAAGGCACTCAAACGTAGGAAAGCCCCCGGGGGCGATCTAATCCCTACTCGTATGATTAAGATGCTCCCGGAGCATCTAGTTCAAATTCTTACCTCTATCTATGACGCCGCGTTTCGTAACTGCATCTTCCCAGAGGTCTGGAAAGAGGCAGTTGTGATAGGAATCCACAAGCCGGGGAAACCCGCTTTCGAACCCTCCTCTTATAGGCCCATCAGTCTGCTCAGTACTCTGGGCAAAATCTACGAGCGGATCGTCCTCGACCGCCTTAAAATAGTAGCTTTTAATCAAAATTTGATCCCTCCAGAACAGTTCGGCTTCCGCCCTAGACACAGTTGTGTCAATCAGGTGCTCCGCATCACGGAGTACGTCCACGAACAATTCCGTAAAGGAATGCCTACCGGTGCTATTTTCTTCGATATCGAAAAAGCATTCGACAGGGTGTGGCACAACGGCTTGCTTTTCAAGCTGTACACTCTCAACGTGCCCACACAACTCGTGCACATCATACGAGATTTCCTGTCGAATCGCGGTTTCAGATATCGCGTGGAGGGAACTCTCTCTTCCCGACACACCATCACGGCCGGAGTCCCGCAAGGCTCCGCCCTGTCCCCTTTTCTATTCTCGCTGTACACAAGCGACATCCCTAGACCACAAAACGCCCATCTGGCACTATTCGCGGATGATACCGCAATATACGCTTCACGTATAGACCCCGACAAAGTGGTGCGCACTTTGCAAACCGCCGCCGACGAACTCGGTGAGTGGTTCCGCAAATGGCGAATCACCGTCAATCCCACCAAAAGTCAGGCCATCCTTTTCACTCGGAAAAGGAAAGTCCATGTCCCTCACTTTTCAGTCCGCATGTCCGACCAGGTTATTCCCTGGAAGGGCCAAGCCAAATATTTAGGAGTAACCCTTGATCAGAGGTTGACCTTCATCCCACACGTAAATGCGGTACGCGCGCGAGCCGCATTCGCGATGAGCCAGCTTCACTGGCTCCTAAACAAAAATAGTAAGATGTCAATCCGCAACAAGATTAGGATCTTTAAAACATGCATCCGTCCGATAATGACATACGCGTCGCCCGTATTCGCTCATTTACCGCCCGGTCGCCTTCAGCGAATGCAGGTGCTTCAAAATCGATTCTTACGACATGCACTTGGTGCCCCGTGGTACGTTCGCAATCGCAACCTCCACGTGGACACCAATATGCCGACCATCAGGCACTTTATGCAGTGCGCCAGCAGACGCTATTTCGACAGGGCGGTAAACCACCCGAACACGCTTATCCGTAAAGCGTCTATATATACTCCATTTGACCGCGCCAAATGGAGACGACCGCGATCAGTCCTGACCGATCCAGAGGACGAAATCACTCTAGCTTTACGCGAAAAGAACGAGCATTTAAAGCTCATACACTCCACAAGACCGCTGTACCGTCCTCGCCGTCGAGGACCTCGTCGCGTTCCCCACAACCCTGCCCTCTCGTAGCAGTTCCGGCCCGCGTGCCGATGACTACAATCAACACGATAAATAGGATTAGGTTAATAACCATATTCCCCAAACGTTGATGTCTTATCCTCTCAGTGGCCGCCCTGAGCCGAGGTCGTGACCCATTAGTGGGCCGCCCTCAGCGTGGTCGCTTAAATTTAAGGGTTGCGAGCGCCTTCTGCGCTCACCCACAAGACCGGTGTTCTTGTATAAGCCGACCCTCGTCAGGCTAACAAGAGTTTAGTCAGGGACAAAAACAAAAAAAAAAAAAAAAAAAAAAAAAAATTGAAGTTGTCAGTCTCTTGTGAGCCTTTCAACTGTGCGGAGCTCCGGAAATAAGTTTGGAGCATTCAGAAATAAAAGATGAAGGACACGTTGGAGTTTTACTCTCACATCATGGATGATGATGATGAGGTGGAACCCTGTGATGTCGGCAGAGCTGACGTCACCTCTTTTTAAAGAGTTCTAGATCTCCTCTGTCATACACAATAACTCAACCTAGACTAGTAACAGAACTTCACTCTCAACCGAATTATTATTAAACTATCACGATCTATAATAACGCGCCAATTTCTACGAAATTTCCAGCTTAAATACTATAGCAAAACTCGTCATTATAGGGAAACTTGAATTTTTATATAAAATTAAAATTAATGCAAAATTTTCGTATAGTTCCTTCAAGTAGAATATTAAGAGCAAGTGTTCTCAAAACACGTAAATAAAATACTCGCCTTGGTAAAGATAATATGACCTAAAAATTAAAGATGAATGAAGGTACTAAATTAAAGCGACCCATCCTGTGCAAATTTCCACGAAACCAGCTAAAATATCAGAACAAACTCGCCATTAAACATTACGGAAATTTTGAATTTTTCCTCAAAATATACTATGAAATCTGGGCCGTTTGGGAGCCCAATAATCTCTTCGAGACGCGCTAGGCCGGACAAATTGCACACGATTGGGTACAAATCCAGCGTCCGGAAGTATTGGAATCCAAGATAGAAAAAGAATTTCAAAAGGAATCCTGCCCGTCGCTACGATTGGAATCAGGATTTTAACTTTACAAGTTTCGAAATACTGGAATTTAAGGTTTATTTTTGTAGTGATTATAATAATGCTGTTACGTTTTTTGGTGACTACTACTATAACACTTTTAGTGCAGTACAAATGTTTTAATACGCACTGGACTGCCTTTTCGTTTGTTTTATTTTTTAATTTCGTATTCATCATGTGTATTGCTTATTCCTACCTACCACCACCACGATGAGTCAACGACGACGTCAATAATCGTATATTGACGGTCGGTTATTATTGTCGTATCGTAATCATATCGCGATATTTTTTTTTATTTTTCCGCCCCGTGATCATGAAGGCTGTAAAGTCTTCGAGACATTAGGAGTAAAAATCACGAAAAAATCCGCAAAGTAGTTTTATTTCAATGTCGAAGATTCGGGTAATTATAAGAAATAATTATTATTAAAACTTACGCGAGACGTATCACATTACCAGCTTACAAAAACACTCGCTTAACAGACTTACTTAAGAGGCGATTCTGACCAATAATACGTGAGTAAAACCGTTTTTGTAAGCTAGAAGAATCATTTCGCATTTCTAATAACTACATTTTACACGTACCATACTCTTACATAAAATTTAATGCACGATTTACTAAAATTCTAAATGAAACAGTCTAAAATACGCTGGGAAAGTCAACATTCGTAAATAAAAGAGACAATGTAGACAGTGTTTGAAATTTTTATGAGGATCCTTCCCAAGTCTATTTGATATACGCTCAATATGCGACCAACATTCGCGTACGCATTTTAATTATTCTGTTCCGAAATACAGTCTACATAAGCTATGTATGCCCGAATCGTTGCTATTAAATATTTATAAATGACTAGATGTAGCTCACGGCTTCACTCGCGTGAAAAGCCTGTGTTGCTGCAAAAAAAACAACGACGCTAGCGATCTAACCAAAAAATCTGATTCAAATGTTCCATTATTTCTTATGAGAGCAAACAGGATTAAAGGTAGCCTATGTGTTTATCCAGGACATTGTCTACTCGTGTGCCAGTTTTATACAAATCCTTTGTTGTTTCTACGTTCACTCCTAACAAACATCCAAACGCCGACGTCACCCGCTTGAGTCTCAAGTATCAAGATGTGATAGGGGACGAGACTATTGCCATATCGAGTACAATTTCCAGACTCCGGGGTACTGAGATATTGATACCGAGTAGAAAAACCCAATATCACTTTTCCCGATCCGGGGATTGAACCCGAGATTTCAGCACTGCAATCTTATCTTAATACTTACGACTACTCCATCGAGGCCGTCATAATCATCATAACTTATATTGAAAATAATAACATAACATCATTGATCACTATGAAAAATGTCATTCATGATAAAAGTAGAAAGAACTAAGTGAATAACCATCACACATCAACAGCACTTAAACAATATAAAAAGAAAATCATAATAATACCTGAAGCTGATTATCAGAATTTCCTGCTAAGAGACGCAATTTAATTAGCTAATTACTTTGTCTTAAAACATTATTTAACAAGACCATTTTAACGCACGAAGCAAATTAAGAAAGAATTCAAAATGGAAACAACGAAACAAAAATACTACGGAATGAAGCGCTCTTCAAAGAAATTCACGGCGTGGCGGGGTCACTGCGAAAAACACTTGACACGATCACTCTGAAACTTGAAGGTTTTTGTCAAAATTTCTTTTGTAACACGGTTTTTTGTTAAGAAACTTGTAAGGTCTGTTAGGCTTTGTTATTTTTGGGTATATTGTAGCCTAGTACTTGTGAACTATCCTAATAATGGAAAAGGTTTTCTTGAAATACAACTATTTTTAAAGATTTTGTCGCGTTTTTTTTATTTTCTCCTGACGTCTCCTGAGTGGTTTTCGAGATAGTTTTTCGGATCGGACAGTGACACTGGGTTTTTCTACTCAGTATAACATTGGAGTTTTTGCCTGATATGGCGATAGGCTCGCACCCTATCACATCATGGGACGGAACACACTTGGCAAAAAATAGGTGTCCTGTTTTCACTTCTGCGTATACTTTCAGGGATAAAAACTTGATGTGCATTTTATTTGATTTTCATGTTTGAGGGATGCTTTTAGATCAAACCGCCAAGATCATAATAGTTCGTAGACTTACCAATCTTATAGAATCCTTAAGTACCAATCTATTTTCATATCTAAAGATTTTTGCTTTATTTGATACTAGACTTACGCTCCACCCGCGTGAATGAGTTTTTCCAGGATAAATGACCCGCTTTATATTTCCCCGGGATAAAAAGTAGCCTATGATACTCACTGATAATGTAGCTTTATATTGGTGAAAGATTTTTTCAAATCGATCCAGTAGTTTCGGAGCGTATTCAATGCAAACAAACAATCAAATCTTTCCTCATTATAATAATAGTGTAGACTAAGTATTGTATGAAAAGATATTACCGCTACGAAAGTCCCTAAAATACAACGCCACCAACATTTTTTTTTTAAATCAAAGAATACAATGCCGTTATTTCCAATGAGAGTAAATTACCTGAATAAGACGTAGCCTACGTGTTAATCCTGAACATCGAGTGCCCGTGTGCCAAATTTCATCCAAATCTATTCAGTTGTTTCTGGGTTTACTTCTAACAAGTATCCGAATATTTTCTCAAACTTTTGCATTTATGATATTAATCCTACTAATCCTACTAATATTATAAAGGCGAAAGTTTGTAAGAATGTATGGATGTTTGTTACTCTTTCACGCAAAAATTACTGAACGGATTTCGATGAAATTTAGCACACGGGTAGATCATGTTCTGGATTAACATATAGGCTACTTTTTATCCCGGGACAATATAAAGCGGGACTTTTATCCCGGGAAAACTCATTCACGGGGCGGAGCCGCGTGCAAAAGCTAGTTTGATTATAATTTTAGTAAGATAAGGCATCATTGGTAAGAAGTAAGATACTTACATGTTCCCCTAACACATTCACTCACGCCCGTTATCTTCGAAAGGGTAGGCAGAGGCGTAACTAGAGCACCCACTTTTCGCCCCCCGTAATGCATCCCATGATATGATAGAAGCTGAGCATATGTCCATATCAGGCACAGATATCAGATATCAGACTCCAGGCTGATACCGAATAGAAAAACCGAATATCTGATGACTGGTGGTAGGACTCTCATACGTAAGAGTCCGTCTGGGTGGGTACCACCGCAATATCTATTTCTACCGCCAAGCAGCAGTATGTATGCACTGTTGTGTTTCGGTTTCAAGGGCATTGTAGCCAGTGTAACTACTGGACATAATGAGACTTAACATCTTATGTCTCAGTATGACAGGAATGCCACACAGTACTTTGTAACTCAAGGTGCTGGATAGTGTTTCTACTGTTTATGAGTGGTCGTATCGCTTACCATTAGGCGAACGGCATGCTCGTCTCGTCATTCGATGACATAAAAAAAAACATTTTGCTGAATCCGGGGATCGAACCCGAGACCTCAGCATTGTACATACATATACATATACACTCACGCCTATTACCCCCGAAGGGGTAGGCAGAGGCGCAACTAGTGCACCCACTTTTCGCCGACATTCCGTCGCATGATGTGATAGGGGGCGAGCCTATCGCCATATCGGGCACAAATTCCAGACTCCGGACTGATACTGAACAGAAAAACTCAATATCACTTTGCCCGACCCGGGGATCGAACCCTAGACCTCAGCTTTTGCAGTCGTACTGTAATGCAACTACGCCACCGAGGCAGTCGATATTGTCTCTAAATGTTATTTTATTTTCGAGTATTTTCTCGATGAACTCAATTCTACGTTCAATTTGGAATTCCAATTCAGAGGAATTATAAAAAAGCTATCAATATGTTCATATATAAATAATAATAATACCAGCCCAGTATTATATACCGCTCTCTGCTAAGCACGGGCCTCCTCCACTACTGTGAGGGTTTAAGGCCTTATAGTCTACCACGCTGGCCTAGTGCGGGTTGGTAAACTTCACACACCCTCGAAATTCTTATGGAGAATTCTTAGGTATGCAGGTTTCGTCACGATGTTTTCGTTAAAGTGAACGATAATTGATAAACAATACACACGTAACTTTGAAAAGTCAGAGGTGTGTGCCTTGGGTTTGAACCTCCGGACATTGTCTCGGCAGACCGTTTTATTCCCAACTAGGCTATCGTCCACTATTATAATAAAAAAAAAGACGTGTGGCACTCGGAGACTGCCGCGGTAAAGCTATTGCATAAATTCTAATATCCATAACCTCTTTGAACAGATATAAAATAAAAACTTTTTAAAAATTCAAACTTAGAATCACGTCATCCCGCCGCGTTTGACATTTCGATACGTTTCACTGACTGGATAAATTTTTAAATACATGGTGATTTCGACCTTTTATCACTTAACATTCAGCTCATATCCTCTTACATATTGTATTCTTACAATACTGCGATATTAAATTTACTTGTGGAATTTTACACTCTATAGGGTTGTGATAGAGTTGAAAATAAAATATCACCGTCGTGCCGGTCGGAGTCAGGAATTTCTGGATTCGGTCTCCACGCTCAAGGCCCGCGATAGAAGCTATGCAATAGCTTAATAATATAATATGTTCATACTTCGAAATAATTAAACATAAAATGTTCTACTCGAGAGTCAATTTTTGATATGACTAAGTTTGTGTCATACGAAATGAAGTACGTATGTCCCTGTCTACCCTTTAACAATCCTGAAGAAACCGTATTTTATATCCCCGTTATCTTGGTGACGAATGAAGATAGGTGTTGGGTTACAAACGATGCTGGATAACGTCTGAAAGCCCTCGGTACTGAATCCGAGCTGTCACATTACACGCAAATGCTTTTAGACTGTAATCACCTTTATTCTTCCAATTTATATGAAATTTTAACTTAAATCCTACTAATATTATAAACGCGAAAGTTTGTAAGTATGTATGGATGTCTGGATGTATGGATGTTTGTTACTATTTCAAGCAAAAACTACTGAACTGATTTCGATGAAATTTGGCACACGGGTAGACCATGTCCTGGATTAACACATGGCTACTTTTTATCCCGGTAATTTGCTACCATTGGAAAAAATAGATATTTTTAATCTGATTCATTAAATAGATGGCCCTAGCGTCGTATTGTGTTTTAGGAACTTTTTAGCGAGAAAGGCTTTTCACCCGGTCGGAGCCGCGAGCAACACGTTGTAGTTGTTGGTGCTATAATTTATTTATTTTATTTAAGGACCTCCAACGAAGGAACACGACATATAATTAAAACAATGATGTAGCATTTTTACAATTTACAGTGTGACGTGCTTCTTCAATTATAAGAGACAACAACATGACATCCAATCTATCCTTCTATGGAATTCACTCCCTCTCGAAATCAGGACGTCTAACACACGGCTAGCGTTCAAAGTGAGAGTTCGGCAATTACTACTAAATGAAGCGGAAGAGTCACCACTTTAATTATAATATATTATATGGTATGTATTTTTTTTTTATATATATTCTTAGGATATACGTTTTTTTAATGGTATTTGTAACGGTATTTGTGACGTGCTGAAAAGTTGTAGAAACCAGTCGAGACATGAAAGTAATGGTGGGAGTGCCAGTTGGGTGTATAAAAATGGTGCCGTGTCGCTATTTGCATTCATTCGTGCTCAGACGCTCATTGGAGCTCGGTCTCATCGTCGATATCAGTCGAGTAAGTTGAACATTGATTTTATATTTTTGTAAAAGTATTTCTGTTACATGTTCTTATGTAAAATCAGTGATATATTGTTTTTATTTTAATCAAACTCACTTCTGATTTCTAACATCAGAAGTGGGATCGTAATCTATGCCCATACAAGTGGATTGTGTGCATTACATAGGTACCTACGCTATGTGCTACTACTGTGTAGATATTTAGTGCCCGTATATAACGCGGAGAAAGTGGATTGTGTTCAGTACATATGTACGCTATGCGGAATCCATACATGGTACGATCGAGATATTTGACTACCCGCAATTTACGTGAAGAAAAAGAAATTGCGCTGAGTAATATCGGGATAAGAATTAGACTTGCAATGTGAATAAAAGTAGTCGTGTGCTCTACAAGTTTGTGATGACGTCATGTGTATACGACTTCGAATGAACAAGTGTGTCCATGTACCACGATTGAACTGTTCGTGCTCAAGCATTGTTTTTGGCGTTGAAACGTTCCTGTTGATGTGCAAACGTTCCTGTTGGTGTGCAAGTGTTCCGGTAGATGTGCCGCTTATGGTGTCAGTTGGTGTCCTGGGCAAAATGACTGCGCGGGTGGTAACTGGCGGTTGAAGCAAACTGCTCCAGCACAGAGAATGTTCATCGGTGACTGTAAAGGAAGTTTGGTATCGTATGACCCATAATCCTTATTTGAAGGTTATGGTTTCCTTATTATTTCTGGTGATCTCTAAAAATATTGGGGATTTTGTTTACTAGTCATGTACCTAGATTTCGGACGTAATAATCAATTTGTGGATGTAAGTCAAGTACCGTATAGTGTAAAAAGGAAAGTATAGCCATCTTCATGTGTAATTCGCATAGTGGATGTGTGTTTGTGGCAATGAGAATGCTAACCAGATAGAATGGCAGTGATATTTGACTTTTGAGTTGAATACTTATGGGGTTCAAATATTTTCCGTTAAATGGCAGTTTAACTAAAAAAATATTGTACATGGGCCAATGGATAAAACTTTTAATTTTAATGGATGATACTAAGTAGTTTCAACTACTTAGCACGAAGATTCCTTAAAGGGAAGTCCTACCTTAGTTTAACTTATGTGATTTCTTTTATTTCTTGGTAACTTGTACAAATATTGAGATCTTGTTTAACAAGGCATGTGCAGACATGGATTAACGAGCAATTCGTGGTTATTGTTGACACAGAGCCGTCCTTAAACTTAAGGACATATACCTACTGTAGTAAACAATGACTGTACATGGCCTTAGTTGACAAGTGACCTAGGTGTATAGTGTTTGGTCTGAAAGATTGTTGGCCTTCCTTGGTCAAGGTTTCGAATCGTAGCACTACACTGTTTAAAATTTTGGGATTAAGAGCAATACATCGATAATTTTGACGCTGTCTTCATGTTAAGATGACTACTGAATTTCCTAATCAAAGTTTGATGCGACGTTTGATTAAAAGCCAAGGTACAGTGAACGGTTTGATACTGTTGTGCTATTTTTGATTGTAGGGACTGAAGATCCTTGTAGTGAATACTGATTCAATGTCTTCAGCATTAGAAGACTCCGTAAAGCGTGACTCCTGAAGAGCCTCTGTGGGATCCTTGGTGGATCTGACGTTTGCTGCAATTATGGAGGAAGTGTGGTATCGTATGACTTATAACCCTTGCTATGGTTTTCTTTATATCGACTGCCTCAGTGGCGTAGTTGTATTGCGTACGCATTACGAGTACGATTTGCGCTGAGATCCTGGGTTCGAATCCCGGATCGAGCCAAAAAACATTGTGACTGGGTTTTTCCATCTTAAAATTTACTCAGTCGCAGCTCGGAGTCAGGAAGTTGGCGGTGTGATACACCCATGCCTCGGAAAGCACGTAAAGCCGTTGGTCCTGTGCCTGATCTCTCTCCAGTCATGTCGGATTGCCGTCTCACCGGACTATGAGAGTGAAGGAATAGCGAGTGCACCTGTGTATTGTGCACACACTTGTGTACTATAATATCTCCTGCGTACCTGGCTGATCTCCGTTGAGATTGGCCGCCGTGGCCGAAACTGGCTAGGAGAAATCATTCATTAATTTCTTTATATTTCCGCGATACCCGCAAATGTTAGAATCTCATTTCTCCATGTGGTGGCTACTGGAGGTGATGTCCAGGCCACTTCGCGAATGGAGATATTTTTTGTTGTAGCGATGAACATTAATGGCTACTCGGAGAGTTTGAAACGAATCTTAATTAAAGGTCAGAATAGGCCGAACGGTGTATTACTGTTTTTGTTTTTCTGTGCTTACAGGAACTGGAGATCCGTTTGGTGTATGCCCGATGCGAGGTAGCGCACTAGGCTGTGTAGATACGTGCTGTTCAGACTGCGGATAGACGCGGTCCAGGACGTGCAGTGGCGCGCTCCACGATGTGTGATGGCATGCTACAGGTGGCACGTAACTACGCTCTATGCGCCACGGAACAGTGCACTCCATGCGCTGCGGAACTATGCGCTTTTGCGCTGCGGAATCGTATGCGATTTTGCGCTATGGAACGGTGCGCTTTTGGCGCTACGGAATGGCGCTCTCCAGTTGGAGTAGCTTGTCATAGCCCCGGCATTGTGGCTATGTCGTGCCCCGACATTGTGGCACTCTGTCACGACATTGTGGTTTGTGGCAGTATGATTTTTGATAGCCCCGGCATTGTGGCTATGTCGTGCCCCGACATTGTGGCACTCTGTCACGACATTGTGGTTTGTGGCAGTACGATTTTTCATAGCCCCGACATTGTGGCACTCTGAAGTTTATGTTAGTACGATTTTTTATAGCCCCGACATTATGGCTATCTTGTGCCCCGAACGTGGCACTGCTGCTGTACTCTGGAACCCTGATAGAGATTGCCAGACGTCCTTGTTTCAGAAATGATTGTGTTCTATAACTCAACCATTACTGATACGAAATTGCTTGATTGTGTTACAATGGGAAACTAAAGTTAAAATGTTTTAGATGATGACTCAACCCGCCCCCGAAGGAACTCTTCTGGGCGCTGCAGTCCTTATTTTCTGCTGCCGTCACGAGGCTCTGAGAGCTTTATACGGTGCGTGCTGCGCCGTGCAATGCAAGTACTTGAAGATATCTGCATCACTCGTCTCAGTTTATTGAGAATGGTTTGCATTGTACTAATTTTAGTAACTATTTGACACAGCTGTGTCTGAAATGTTTATTACCATCACTTCTTCTCTGGTCATAGCACTAGGAGGTGATGGCGGAAGGGCATTTTGGGATGCGGAATATTCTGTGAAACTAAAGTTTTCATGGAATAGTTTTTAAAATTCTTAAGGAATGAACACGTTTAAAGAAAGTTTTATCTTACGGTCGGTATAGCCTTTGTCTTATGTCAGACATGCTTTTCTGATCGACGAATACACTTCAAGTGTAGTTTGGTTTCATATTATTGGATGCCGCTCTGGACTGCGCTCGGGTATGCGATGCGAGTATACGAGACGGAATTTGTGTGGTTGTGTGCTCGGACCCTGTCAAGGTTTGCTTAGACATGTGGTCCTGGATCTTTGATACACGCAGGGTCATGTCATGAGCGGGCTTCTGACGTGTGATGTGTTTGGCATACATCGCTTGCCTTATACTTAGAGGTTTGATTGAAACATGTTATGTGGACCGATTCACAACGCAAAGCTATATCTCACTAAGTACGCGTAGACCTCTAACGGGTCATGATAGGCGCTCCCCGACGGGACCTGCCTCGGGTGATTGGTACAGATATCAAAATGTTTCATGTGCGTTATGTAAATGAGTTTGAAGAGCTTGCACTGCACCATCCAGTGTCAGAGCGAGAGGAAAATTTCGGCGACTTCATCACTAGTTCTGAAGACTGATCTTCGGAGCTAGAAAATGGAGCCCGAGGACGGACTCCTGTCAGGAGAGGCCGTCTTAGGATATACGTTTTTTAATGGTATTTGTAACGGTATTTGTGACGTGATGAAAAGTTGTAGAAACCAGTCGAGACATGAAAGTAACGGTGGGAGTGCCAGTTGGGTGTATAAAAATGGTGCCGTGTCGCTATTTGCATTCATTCGTGCTCAGACGCTCATTGGAGCTCGGTCTCATCGTCGATATCAGTCGAGTAAGTTGAACATTGATTTTATATTTTTGTAAAAGTATTTCTGTTACATGTTCTTATGTAAAATCAGTGATATATTGTTTTTATTTTAATCAAACTCACTTCTGATTTCTAACAATATATTTATTATATTATATACTTATTTGTTTTTATTTCTTATAAGTGTACCTATATTAATTATACTCATTATGTATTATTGATTGTGTATTTGTCGTGTTTTTATGTTTATGTATGCTATCTATGAACTTGATTACTTTTTAATATATACCTTGATTGCACCTAACATGATTATCTCTGCACCACCTTAAGGTTGACTGGTAGAGAATGCCTACGGCATTAAGTCCGCCTGTACATTAGTGTATAAAGTGCAAATAAATAAATAAAACATGCTTTGAGTACTTGTACATCGGCAAAACATGGATATTTGTTGTAAATATTATTTAGACTTTTAGAATTTATGAAGGTTACCACAAAATACAATACAAATTTTGGAAGGAACTTAAAACAAACAAAAAAGAATATATCATAATAAGATATTATTAATATATAATTGCAATTTTAAAATTTATTTTTCTTTAATAGTATAAGATGTGTTTTTGTTTCCTGTATGCAATATTGTTCCAATAATAAACTTCTGTATTTCTAGTATATATGATTTTCATACCCTCGCGTTATATATCCCTGGAAGGGTACATAGAGAAGCAACTGGTATAACCTTCCGCGACGCTTGTTCCGATCCATGACGTGATAGAGGGCGAATCTACCATATCAGGCACGAAATCAATTCATTGTATAGGTCTAGAAAATATAATATTATTTTCATATTAATCTTGTCATACAAATATATTGCTTTTATAATTTTATTTTCGTCTGTCTGTGACAACTCTTTAGTAAACATACAAATGTGAATGTATTTTTATTCAAAATGAAATATACTATTTAAATATGGGTTAATTTAAGATATATTAAATAAAATCATTGTATTTTTATCTGTCATATATAAGTGTCGTTTTTGGATTAAATAAATATATTTGTTCACCCAAGGGTCGTCTAAGGTAGATAGCTTAAGATCCAATAAACATACTGGTACCATTGCTAACCTACTGGGAAAACTCATTGTACTAGTATTTTAGTCCCCTTAAATGTCAGCGAGACTCCTTTACATCACTATTTCTCCTAAAGTGAAGGTCTGACCATAGCCATCGACCAATTAGCACAACGCAAACTCAATTACGAACCGCACCCATTATAAATTTAATGTCTCTCGAACTTTCATTTGTCTTTGTCAAGACAGCACGTTTTGATGGAATTTGCTGGTTAATTTCATTTTTAATATGAAATTACTACACACACACGCACACGCACATAGTATACGATGTTAGGATTTAAGCTAAGCATTATTATCTTTTTTTTTGTTTAGCTCTATGTTAGGGACAAACTTCAAAGCTCATGTCTGTAATATCCCTGTACGTACATTAGCACATTGCTAAACATACACTCATTCCATGATGTATCAATATTTATTTCTTTTTTTCTATATAACAAGGGAGAACATCTTATCAAAAAATATGATCGATAATATTACACACACATACACACATACACTCACGCCTGTTATCCCCGAAGGGGTAGGCAGAGGTGCAACTAGTGCACCCACTTATCGCCGGTATTCCGACCCATGATGTGATAGGGGGCGAGCCTATCGCCATATCGGGCACAAATTCCAGACTCCGGGCTGATACTGGATAGAAAAACCTCAATATCCCTTTGCCCGACCCGGGGATCGAACCCGAGACCTCAGCTTTGCAGTCGTACTGTAATACAACTACGCCACCGAGGCAGTCGATAATATTATTATGTTTATTATTGTTTTTGTTTATTATCGTGATAATTTTGATAATAAAGGAATAATACTCTTAGAGCCTACATTCATAATGTTTTTTAAATGATCTGGTAACGCGCTTTCTATGTGAAATCAGCGTGCATCTTTCTGTGTTAAAATACACTGATCCCGACTAGATCAAGTTTTCTCCCATTTCCTTTCGTACCTTTAAATTATTATCTTACAAAATGTCGTAATAAATATTCAATAAAAATTATAAGTTTAAATTAATAAGTTACTTCTCTGAAGTAATATTCTGTCAAACGATACTTGGTGTCTTTGAGCGTGTCGCAGATCAATTCCAAATGAAATTGAATCATCGGCTCATTCGAAAACGGCTGGCAAAGACAACATTGACCTCAATGTAAAGGTCTCTCTGTAATGAATTCGAGGCCTGACGCTTGGCAATAAAATTTGTTAAACCGTTCACTAGAGATATTATTATGACTATATTACTTTTCCAAAAATAGGAATATATGAACAATGAAGTTTGTAATACTAAGCATATTAAATGTGACTAGATTTATAAGCAAAAAAGCGGCGTTAGCTTAGGTGCGAGAGTCCGTAGTTTCAAAACCCAAGAGCACGCACCTCTGCCTTTTCTAAAAAGTTATGTGTATTCTTCGTGAATTGTCGGTCACTACAACGATGAAAGAAATCGTCGTGAGGAAACCTGTATATCTGAGAAGTTCTCTACAAGAATATCGAAGGTATGTGAAGTCTGCCAACCTGCACTAGGCCAACGTGGATTAAAGCCTAAAACTATTTCAGTAGTAGAGGAGGCCCGTGCTCAGCAGTGGGCAGTATATAATACAAAGCTGGTTCGATGGTGGTGTGGTGATTCATAAAGATGCAGTTGATTAGCAACCACACACATCACACACACATACACTCATGCCTATTATCCCCGAAGGGGTAGGCAGAGGCGCAACTAGTGCACCCACTTTTCGCCGTTATTCCGTCCCATGATGTGATAGGGGGCGAGCCTATCGCCATATCGGGCACAAATTCCAGACTCCGAGCTGATACTGAATAGAAAAACTCAATATCACTTTGCCCGACCCGAGGATCGAACCCGAGACCTCAGCTTTGCAGTCGTACTGTAATACAACTACGCCACCGAGGCAGTCCATAGCAACCAATAATCAGATATAGTGTATTAGGTTTAAAATCTTTATGTGTATAAGCCCTTACTCTCACTATTTGAATGTTTGTATTTTTTTATCGCTCATTAGTGTTCTTGTCATTATAAAAGTTTTTAACAGAAAATAAAAAAAAAACATCGTTTACTTCCATAGCTACATAATTTAAACAGCAGAAGGCGAGTGAAGCTACGGGATTTTAAAACTTGTGAAATGCAAAGTCGGCATCAAACTTTTAGTTGTAAGTGCCCCTTACAGAAAGTTTTGGCAATTAGAGTTCAAATTAAATCCATCCATTGAACAGGAGTTTGCCTTGTACTAATCGGAACTCATATTTGATCCTTGGATGAAGCATTTTGTGAGGATTTTTCTTCTGTGCCCACAACCTCGATTGTGTCGACTTATCTATCTCAGCCTCTCTCATACCCCTCCCGATAAACTTCTACGGTAATAGAACATGCGTGACGCGTTAGGCCCGTCTCCCCTGTATGACCATTTGTCTTAGGCTTACCCTATAATGTTAGTTATATATACATACAATCACCTTACTGGTGGTAGGTCTCTCATATGTGACAGTCCGTCTGGGTGGGTACCACCACAATGTCTATTTCTATCGCCCAGCAGCAGAGTGCATGCACTGTTGTGTTTTATTGAAGGACATTATAGCCAGCATAACTACTGGATATAATGATACTTAACACACAGACAATTTGAGACAATCAGCACTTTGTAACTCAAGGTACTGGATGATGTTGCTGCTGTTTATGGGTGGTCGTATCGCTTACCATCAAGCAAACGGCATGCTCGTCACGTCATTTAATGCAATAAAATAAGACAGATGACCTATTAGTTCGTTTATAAAGAAATCTGCTGCCTCGGTAGCGTGGTCGTATTGGTACGACTGCACTGCTGAGGTCCCGGGTTCGATCCCCGGGTCGGGCAAAGTGATATTGAGTTTTTCTATTGAGTGTCAGCTCGGAGTCTGGAATTTGTGCCCGATATGGCGATAGGCTCGCCCCCTATCACATTGTGGCGGCATAATTAACAACACTGCCACCTATCAACATTGGCTGGGAACTAACTAAATAAGTTGTCAACAAGATGACCCGACACTCATACATCGGACATCGACAAGTGGTATCGACGATCAAGAAATAACGCACAGTAATACTACTAGATGGCAACACACGATCCTGAATCGCACTTGCAATATTTGAGAGATGCAAAGTATATATACAACCTCCGAGTAAGAACCATCGGAGGGGCCGCGGCCGGTCAGGCGCAACATCTGCCTGACTGGAAATTTCCCTTCCATAGAGGAATGCATCCATCTGTTCCTCTACTGCGGCGACCATCCTTTCGCCGCCAAAACATCATGGGACGGAATAATAGCGAAAAATGGTTGCACTAGTTGCGCCTCTGCCTACCCCTTCGTGGATAAAAGGCGTGAGTGTATATGTATATGTATGTACAAAGAAATCTGCTATAAAAAACTGATTAATAACTGCGCTATGTGTAATTTTAGACCTCACAGAATTTTCATTAAAACAAAAGGGTAAGAGGCGTCTGAAATTTTATCAACACATAAACAAACTGTTCAAGCGACTCCACTTAGACTGGATAGGTCTAAAATTACATGTCGAGTACTATAAATGACATGAATTTCATTGTGTTTTATAATATACTAGACTTTTGATCGCGGCTACGCCCGCGTGAATAAGTTTTTCGGAGCTAAAAGTCGCTTTATATTTTCCCAAGAAATAAGGTCTATGTTACTCTCCACTAATGTAGCTTTATACTTGTGAAAGAACTTTTAAATTCAGTCTAGTAGTTTCTGAGTTTATTCGTTGTATACAAAAATAAAAATCTTTCCTCTTTATAATATTAAATATAGACTAGATTTTGCGAAGCGTCAGTTTTCATTTACTATTATACTAGCATTTACGAGCGACATCGTGGCGTGGAAATATCTTGGAAAGTCTTAAAGGTAGGTAATGTAAATTTAGCAGGACTAGGAGGTAGTTTATTCTAAGAACACTAGTCAGTGAAAATAGTTACTTCCTACTGGAATCTAGACAGATACGTAGTGACTGATATTTACTCTAATGTTAGACATTGAAATAAAACTATTTTTCGGATTTTATCGCGGTTTTTTTTTATTATATTTTCTCCCGACGTTTCAAATGCTTTGCAGCAATTTCTGGTCACGTGGCGGACGTACGTAGTTTACAACGTACGTAGTTTACGTACAATGCTTGTCGCTGTACCATACATACACAGCCTCACACCTTTTTCTCTTATCAGTGGTCAGCAGATACCCAAATTTCACCAGCAAAAGGTCCTATGTAATAGAGGTTGGCTTATTGCCATTTACTCGGCAAATTTCCAGACACTGAGCTGATACTGAGTAAGACTCAATATCTTTGCCCGACCTGATTCGAACCCGAGACCTCAGTACAACATTCGTACCGCGCATGCAATACAACTACGTCATCGTTACACTAGTCATCATAATATCATTTCACTTACAATAAATCGATTTTGTACGTCCATTGTGGTTAAATGGTGTCAGGTATAAAAAAAATATCATCAATCTATGTCAACCACTTAATAATACCCCTTATATGTATAGCACAAGGTTAGAAGTACATTGTGTTATCCATTTAGTTCTTTCACTAGTAAACTTTATTTGTAAAGTGTGTTTACAATACCATAATACTTAAAGACGACACGCCATTTCCTTTTAAAGGTAAGCAGAAGTTATATTAGTTATTAGTTATGTTATTTAGTTCATCGCACTTATATTTCACTGGCTATATTAGATCATCGGTGGACTTCATCATTTTCTTTGCGCGAGCGTATAGACATATGAATGATGACATGATCATCATCTTCAGTTGTTGAAAGACCACTGCTGAATATAGGCCTCTCGTAAACTTTTTCACTCCTAACTATTAGAAGCTGCCTGCATTCAGCGAGTTTCTCCGACCTTCACCAGCTCGTCTGCCCACCAGGTTTAAACATTATTGGATGTGCTTCAAGAATCCTTGTTAATACTGATCACCAAAAACCTATTTATCTGGGCTTAGAACCTGATACGGCAGTAGCGTGCCCAAAACGCCATCAGCGCAATACAGACATAAAAAAGAAAATCCAAAATAAATGCAACAATACGTTTAATTTTACAGCCTCATTTCATTTTTATCATCCATAACACGGTTAATTTGAAGTGAAATTCGAGTGAGATGTCTTGTATAAAAAGCTTCAGGTAAGCCTGAAAAAGGGACTTTCCGTATCAGTGAAAACGAATTGTCAATAAAACTGGCTTTACGACTTTCAGGAGACGACCTATTGTGTAAACTCGAAAGCTTATCACTCGACAGGTATTGTGCTATTAGCGAGATAATGCAGCCTTAGGGGATATTTGAAATTTACAGTTTCGTCGTGTAATCTGTTTCAGTCTAAATTATTGCGGTATTGAGTACTCGTGTCTGAATTTGTTGTTTTACCATTGAATCTTTAAGTAAATGATCATAAGGTTAAATTTTGTTGTATTTATTGTTGAATGAAAAAGTTTAATTCTCGTTCTTTATTCCATTTTAATGCGGAGTTAACACAACATACATTTTTGATACATGTGGTGAGATTTCCCTTAGCTTTGACAACCCCCTACTTTGTTTAGTAACAGACTCAAGAGTTCTAAATATTGCTTTTTAATCCAAACAGATTAATTTAGGCCAGCGTGGTAGACTAAGGCCTGAACCCTCTCCGTAGTAGAGGAGGTCCGTGCTCAGCAGTGGGCAATATATAGTACAGGGCTGATTGCATTGCAGATTAATGAGTCATAAATTAATGTCATCTATGTATGAATATGTAATGTATATTTCAAAAATATCATGACTCACAATATTTCCATAGTTTGTAACAATAGTAAGGGCTCTGAGCACTTCTTTCTCCAAACATTGTGGATCAGATCGAAACTAGGTCCGCAGCGGTTATTGTAACAGTAAATATTTATATTGGTTCCTTTGTTCAACTGTTTTGCAGAGATAACCAAAAAATACGGTATTTTGACTCGTCATATATATACTCGCGTCAATTGCAGTTCGAAGATGAACCGAACTTACAGCCGTTGTCACAATTGTAGCTCTACGAAAGTGGAAGTTACTGAGCCACATATGCCGCAAGAATAATAGCAGATGGTGCAAATCTGTACAAAAATGGAGAGCAAGAACTGGTCAGGCCTGTGACGAGATGGACCGACGACTTCTTTCATATGGTAGGAAGAAGCTGGATGAGAACTGCCCTGGACAGAACAACATGGCGTGCAATGCAAGAGGCCTACACTCAACATTGACATATAGCTGAAGAAGAGAAGAGGGAATTGCAGATCGTAATAACTATGAAACTGCTTCTGTGAAACTGCGAAATATTGTTCAAATAGACAGAATACAGTAATACGAATCGAGCTGATTACAATTCTTACATTAGAAAGATCTTGATTGTGATTTATAACCAGTTAGTCTACTTCCTACTAGTTTGTGAAGAATTTATGCCCAAAACTTTGCATGTATTTGGATGATATTCGACGGAATAACCATCTCATGATACAAGGACACGTCTCCATCTTGAGAAAATGTATGCTTCTAGAACTGAACTGCAAGCAAAATATTCTAAATTAAAAAAAAAGTATAAATAACACAATTTTAGTTTTTAGTATAAAAATCCCTATTGCTTCGCAAATATTATAAGCCTCATTCCTTGTACAGGGCACTTTCCATCCAAAATGACTTCTTTTGTAGTCGCCAACAATGCATGATTTATTGTTGGCTAACGTCATGCAGACCTGACCCCCAACCTATATTAAAGAGAGCGAACATTTTCGATAAAGTGTTCCAGATAGGCATAGTCGCTGATTTTTTTTAGATAATGCCTATTTTCATTCTTATGCCTAATCAATAAAATCTTGCTGGAGCCATCTCATTAAATGAGAGATCGGAGTAGCATACGCCTTTCAAGCATTGCAGAATAGATTTAGCCTATTTTTATGGTTGGTAATCTGCCTGACTAAAGCTTTTTGGGGAATGCAGCCCTGATGAACAAAGCCGATTTGTATGACCCGACCTGGGCCGTTAATCCAGGGTCTCCCAATCTATAGCCGAGGTAAGTACTAAATTATGGAGGCGATATTATGCCTTATCAATGGTATAAAGAAGGTGCAAAAAATCTTTGCTTTATAAAAAAAATATTAACGTTTAAAACTAAAGATTTTGTCATCTTCTTTGAACTCGAAAATCTCTGGGTCTCTTGATGCAATTCTGATTATTTCAAAGCTCTTATTCAAAGAATAAAAAAAAAACACTTTACAGCTTCATACAAAACGAAATAAAACCTGACGAATTTAAAACTCAATATCGAACTAACACGGTTAAGCAAAATAAACAGACCGAGACATTAATTCGCACGGACGTGGAAAAACCAGAAGGGCAAAAGGTTTAAAGGATTACACGTGCTTATGTTAAAGAAGGACGTTGATGCGATAAACTTATAATATGATCCATTTGGATATTTAACGTTCGTGCGGAATTTGGGATCGTGTGTTTAAATTTAGAACACTTTCTAAATTTTGTTTTTAATTTGAAAATGGGGGGTAGAATACAGCCACCGTCAACAAGGTTTAAAACCAGCTATAGCGGCCCACGTAAGCGTGTTTGGTTCAGGGATCTGCCCGTGTATATCCGTTTCGAACATGCCGGCATAATTGTAACGACTAGCGAGAGTTATTCATCTTTCGTAAATCATTTCGTCATCAGATGCAATAGTCACTTTGAGTGCCAGTAAATATTGGATTTATTCTGAATGTGGTAAAGGTCTAAATCGAGTTAAGACAAGTCTGGATGAGGTTTAAAATTGAGTTTATCCAAGGATTTTAGAACTAGATTAAGTTAAGTCAGGCATGATGGGTATCTGAGTGCTTCTAATTTTAGTTACTAATTATATTATAGTGCTACATATTTACTAACAAATTGCTTAAAAATACATTTTTAATCACACGCTAAATTTAAATAAAATAATCCTTAAACTTTTTACATCTCTGTCAGTAAATTGTCTAATATACCTAAAAGAGCTACAATTATCCCCCTTCGGTTATGATGATTCACTTTATCATCATTTACGATCACGCTTGATCACAAAATAACCACCGTACAAAATGTAGGTAGTATTAATTTTTGCTATTTGACAAGCACAGAAAAAGAACAATACTAACACTACAGTCATTAAAATAAAGCACATTATTGCGTGTAAAAATATTTCCTGATAGAACTAGGAGTTATTAAGTCTCGGGCGCCTTGGAAAATATATTGACTGCAATAAAACGAGAAACACTGCTTTTTGCTTGCATTTTAGTGCGTTTGCTATGTTCCTTACGCCACTTGAGAAAATAGAAATGCAGTGACCTCGTGTTTTGATTGGCTGCTCTCCACGCTCTCTTCAATAAGTGTACAAATATTGGTTTTAGTTTGATTAAATGTGAAACATATTTTTGATATTGTGTGTAGTGTGACATATTTAAATGTTTACTATAATTATGTTGCGCATCATGTTATATAAAATAGATGTAAGTCTCAAATATAGTGAGTTACCAATCTGCAGTCGTTGAGTTCTTATTTACCTTTGAAACCGAACCCCGCACCGTACATGGCGACCCTGCCAGAGGCGTCAGCCTAGGCGCCGCGAAGTCGACACCTTAACCATATAAGGCTGCATAGGGAATATTCCACACAATGGACCAAGCAGTACTGATCTATTGTTTTCGTCGATTACTAGTGTGTATTCATCAAGATAAAAAATGGGAAAACAACAATCAAAAGAGGAGACGCTGATAATCCAAAATTCGGCTGGCGGTAATAACAACGCCACAACAGAAGAAATAAAATTTCACCTCAGTACGACCAATATTTTCCTCGCTACTATACTGGCGATTATACTGTTTGGCATATTGATCTTCATGTATCGGCTCTATAGAAAATGCCTTACAAAATGGATAAATAACGAAATAAATCGCTCAACCATAAGAAGGTCACTTTTTCGACGGCAAATGCAGACTGAGGAGCCGAGCAACTCGCATAATATGTATGCAGATAAAGTGTGAAGTGAAGTGTAGTGAAAGAAAAATATATAAATAAAGTATAAAATATATAAATAGTGAAGTACATAATCATGTTTATCGGTATATTTTTTAATGGGCGTCATGTAGAGTCGTGTTAATAATCATTATATAAATATTATATTATTAAATTTCCGCCGTGTGTGATACTGGACTTTATTTTTTTTTTCTTCGGAAGTAATGCTTAAATCAACATATCAATTACGGAAGGAGCGCAGATTGACTTATGGACATTAAAATATATTCTTTTGCTAGGCGTACAAAAAGGCGTACAAATGTTAACGGAATGATTATAATTGTATTTGTGTCATTATGAATAATTGTATAAGATGTCTTCTTGAAATTTGTGTAGTTAACACTGCATTATGGTGGTATGGTAAGTTATGGATATTATTTTAACTTTGTATGATGAATTAAAGAAAATTAGAGAGTATCTAATAAAAATTGGACCAAAAAGACGAAGTGAAAAAATATTACAAAGTAAATTAATTGATGCTAATGCGATATACGACCAATATGAGGTTTGGTTGATTGATTTTAAACATAAGGTCCAGGAAAAATATTACAGTTCTGAGGATATTTTATTAATAGAAAGCTATTGTCGTAAATTTTTAGATTTGCATGAAAATATTTTGTACTTGTGTAACGAAAGTAAATTGAAAAAGAATACAATTATGGAATCTTTTAGCCTAAAAACTGCATTAAATCTTTTACCTGTTATGACAAATGAGGAGTCAAATATTAAACAATTAATTAATAATATTCGATATTACAATTCTCTATTAAAAGAAAATGTTTGTAAACAAAATTTGATTAAATTTGTGTTAGAAAGTAGATTGTCTGAGGAAGCTAAGCTACGGTTAAAGTCAGAATATTCAACGGTAGATGAGTTAATTGATGACATGAAAAATGTGTTGCTGAGTAAAAAGGCCGCATCAGCAATCCAGAGTAGGTTACAACGTATTAAGCAGAATGAGAAATCAATTAATGATTACGGAGACGAAATCTCGAAACTGTTTGTAGATCTTACAATTTCGCAAGCCGATGGTAATGACCAATGTTATAATATTTTAAAACCAATTAATGAGAAAATGGCAGTCAAACAATTCGCTGATGGCCTGCGAAATCGTAGGTTGAGCACTATTATTTCTGCTAGGAATTATAGCTCACTCAAGGATGCTGTTCAAGCTGCTCAGGACGAAGAAACTTCGACTACGGCTGGCAATGAAATTTTGGGTATGTACAGAAAACCGTATAATACTTTTTATAGCAGGAGCCGTTCAAGCAACTATAGGAATCATCGAGGAGGCAGAAATTTGAGAACGTTCAGAGAGCCAACACAAATGCGTGGACGTCAGAATTTTTTCCGAGGTCAGTGGACCCCAGGACGAGGACATAACTACAGACAGCGCGGATCTCAAGGTAATTTTACAAATTATTACCGTGGAAATCAAAGGATACGGAATGCACGTAATATAAATGTGATTACGCAAGCAAAGGATTTCGTAGGATCGGAAGGAACATCAAATCAGTTTTTTCGGGACTAATGCTGAAAACTTTATTTTTTCTAGTGATAGTAATTGTTATATTTCATTATTTTCGTCCACTTATCAAAATTCAAAACAATATTTCTTATTAGACACCGGAGCATCGTTGTCGGCTTACAAACATAAACATGCTCTCAAATATAATATTCCAATCCATATAGAGAACATAACAATAAACGGATTAGGAGGCAAAGTCCAAGCAATAGGATACATTTATTTACCTTTGACTTTAGGAGATCTAACTATTCAGCACAAGTTTTATGTTTTTGATGCATTACCAATTAAGTCTAATGGAATTTTAGGTCGTGATTTTCTTAGTAAATATAAAGCGCAATTAGATTTTGATAAAAATAATTTAACTTTGCAAACAACAACAAACATAATTTGTTTGCCAATAACGAATGATTGTGGTGTTAGTTTTCACTTACCTGCCCGTAGTGAATCTATACACTATATACAAACAAGTTTTAATGAAGACTGTGTAGTATGCTCGAAAGAAATAAAAGAAGGAGTATTTTTAGCAAGTTCTCTAGCTACTCCTAAAGAGGGATTAATACCGATTAAAATATTAAATGTGAACGAAAATGATTTATCCCTAACTGACATAAATTTTGAAATTGAAAAACTTTCTAACTTTGATATTTGCGCATTTGATAAAATAAATCAGAATGCAGATAGAGTAAAAAGGTTATTGCGATTACTACAGTTAGAACATTTGAATAATGAGGAACAAAAAACAATAGAAAATATATGCGCTAAGTATGCAGATATTTTTTTCTTAGCTGGGGACAAGTTGACCACTACAGATATATATACTCATACTATTACTATAAAACCAAACACTAGGCCCATATTTTCTAAACAATACCGATTACCTGTTTCGCAAAAAGATGAGATTAATTTGCAAATAGACCAATTATTGCAAGAAGGTATTATTGAACCTAGTAAAAGTGAATGGTCGAGCCCTATATTATTGGTACCTAAAAAATCTAATTTACAAGGACCTAAAAAATGGAGATTAGTAGTGGACTATAGGAAATTAAATGATTGTATAGAGAACGATAAGTTTCCTTTACCGGACATAACCGAAATATTAGAGTCACTGACAGGAAGCATTTATTTCACTCATTTAGATTTACACCAAGGTTATTACAATGTTAGTTTAGACGAAAGCAGTAAAAAATATACCGCCTTTTATTCAGGACAATATCAAATGACTCGAATGCCGATGGGACTAAAAACTAGCCCAAGTTCTTTTTCGAGAATGATTACAATGGCAATGACAGGTCTTAATTATGAAAAATGTTTAATTTATTTGGATGATTTAATTGTATTTGGTCGAAATCTAGATTCGCACAACAAAAACTTGCAGGATGTTTTAGAACGATTACGCACAGTTAATTTGAAATTAAATCCATCAAAGTGTGATTTTCTTAGAAAACAGATTCTTTATTTAGGACATGTTATTTCAAGTAACGGGATATTGCCTGACCCTGAAAAGATTAATACTGTCAAAAATTATCCTTGCCCAAAAAATAAAGAAGAAGTAAAACGATTCGTAGCCTTTACAAACTATTACAGGAAATTTATTCCAAAATTCTCAGAAATTGCATATCCTTTAAATCAACTTAATAAAAAGAATGTACCTTTTCAATGGAATCATATATGTCAACAAGCTTTTGAAACTTTAAAACAATGTTTAATATCTTCACCTGTTTTAGACTACCCCGATTTTTCCGAAAACAATAAATTTATTGTTCAAACCGATGCGTCAAATAACGCATTAGGAGCTATTTTGTCAAATCAAAATGGAAAACCTGTAGCTTTTGCTAGCAGAACTCTAAATAAAGGCGAAAGTAATTATCCAGTAATTGAAAAAGAGTTGCTTGCAATAGTTTGGGCTGTCAAATATTTTCGACCTTATCTATTTGGGAGACCTTTTAAAATTGTTACGGACCACAAACCACTAGTATATTTATTCAACATGAAAGATCCTTCAAGTAGGCTCATGAAGTTTAGGCTAGCTTTAGAAGAATATGATTTTGAAGTAGCATATGTCAAGGGTTCAAACAATGCAGCTGCAGATGCGTTGTCAAGAATCACTTCTGACGATTTAAAAGAGATGCATAAAAATGTAGTGAATGTAGTAACCAGAGCGCAAGCGAAAAGAAATATTTACCCTGATCCTTCGGTAGATAGAGTGTTAACTGACTTAAGGCCTGATCAACCAAAAGTCGTGAGCGCTGACTGTAGACCGAAAGACTCAGTAGAATTGAAATTTATTAATTATGATGAATTGAAAAAATTAAAAAGGATGAAACTGGTTAGTCATGAAAATAGAATGCTATGCTATGTTAAAAACAAAAGGACTATTTATGTAAAATTTCTAAACTCTCAATCTCAAATGACGCGAAGCGAATTTGTGAGGGAGCTAGATAAATTTTGCAATTTTTTAAAATTAGAAGAAATATGCATATTAAAAAATAAGAATAACGATATATTTATAGAGAAGTTATTAGCTGAAATTAAGAGTATGAGAAATAGGTCCGGACCGCGTATAATTATTTTGAATGATGTAAAAGTAATTGACAGTAAAGATGATCGAAGAGTTATTCTTAATGACTTCCACCTCTTACCTAGTAGTGGCCATGCTGGTATGAGACGGATGTCAAATAATATAAAGAAATATTACTTTTGGCCTGGTATTGACCATGATGTTCAAGAATTTGTGAAACGCTGCGATAAATGCCAGCGACAAAAACATTCATTACCAATAAAAGAACCAATGATTATTACAAGTACAGCGTGCACTGCGTTTGAAAAGATTTATTTAGACCTTGTAGGACCTTTAGACATTGATGATGAAAATTTTTCATATATTTTAACATTACAATGTGATTTAACAAAATATGTGGAGGCATATCCGTTGGTTTCCAAAAAATCGGAAGAAGTAGCTATAAGTTTAGTAAATAACTTTATTCTTAGATATGGAGTGCCCAAAGAGATAGCAACGGACAGGGGGAAGGAGTTTCTGTCAGAAGTATTTAAAGAGGTATGTAAGTTACTAAATATTAAACAGCTTAATTCTACTGCATACCATCACCAATCAATTGGAGCTTTAGAAGTCACCCATAAAAATTTGAATGCTTTTTTACGCATTCAGACGAATAATCATCCTGATATGTGGAGTAAGTGGCTTCCATTCTGGTCTTTTGGTTATAATACTACTGTACATTCGGAAACTCGGTACACTCCATACGAGTTAGTATTTGGCAAGAAATGCACTCTCCCTAGTAACCTAACAAGTAATTTAGATCCACTGTATAATTTTGAATGCTATCCTCATGAGTTAAAGTACCGTTTGCAACTTTCACAAAAAGAAGCAAGAGATAATCTTTTGAAAAGTAAATCAAATCGAAAAATCAGATATGATCAATCTCTGAATTCTATAACATATAAGGAGAATGATTTAATCTTAGTAAAAAATGAAGCGCCTAATAATAAGTTTGATAATGTTTACATGGGTCCTTATAAAGTTATTAAAGAAATACCACCAAATGTAGAGGTAATTTATAATAATGGTAAGAAAGATATTATACATAAGAATCGTACGAAACCGTACCATATCTAAAAATGTTTATGAGGCATAAATATTGAGGTTTTATGTAACAATATAATAATTATAATTAAAAAAAAAAAAAAATCATGTATTCAAAAAAAAAAAAAAAAAAAAAAAAAAATCATGTATTCAAAAAAAAAAAAAAAAAAAAATCATGTATTCATTTCTTTTTTTTTTCATTAAGTGCGGTGATGTAGTGTGACATATTTAAATGTTTACTATAATTATGTTGCGCATCATGTTATATAAAATAGATGTAAGTCTCAAATATAGTGAGTTACCAATCTGCAGTCGTTGAGTTCTTATTTACCTTTGAAACCGAACCCCGCACCGTACATGTGGATGATTATAGGCGTTGGAGGCATAGTAGCTCATTTCAACTATCCTTACTGTAATAATATTATAAAACTGAAGAGTTTGTTTGATTGATTGCTTGTTTGTTGAGTTGAACGTGCTACATCAGGAGCTACTGAACTGAGTTTTAAATTATTTCACTAATAGGAAACATTGCTGCTGAGTACTATAGGCTACTTTTTATCCCGGAGAAATATTTTAATCCCGGAAAAACTATTTCACGCGGGCGAAACCGCGAGCAGAAGTCTAGTACAATACCGGGTGGAAGGGAAACGCTCTCGGAAACGAATACAGGTGATAGTATTGGTGATTCCTGACGTGATGGCACTAAAAAAATCGCGATCGCATTGTTACAATTTTAGTAGGATTTTCTCAAATTTCTGTACAGCTTCTCGTATGGATAGATAAATCAAATTATTATTCTGAAAAACATAGTAAAAAAGGTCATTATTTCAAAAAAAATCGTAATGAAACACGAACTTCAGCTGACGGGTTAACGACCGCGGGCCGGTGCCGGAACAGCGCGGCGGCCGTCCAGTTTTTTGTACGCTTTACATTGCGCGCGCATGAATTACGGAAATACTAAAATCGTAAGTATTATCGCTTAGCTTTGCAAATGAATATAGTTTTTCATTAATGTTATAGTTCTTCTCTCTTACCGTTCCGGTATAGAGAGCGTTTCCCTTCCACCCGGTATAAAAGAGAAACTATATTTACATTGAAAAAAAAAAAAGTTTTATGAAACATTATCTTCAGCCAATCAATGAATACTTATTTGAAGTCTGATGAACGTAATATGACATGTTATTATTATTTATTACAAAAAAAAAATGATCAGTAAAACTATGTTTTGAAATCACCCAATGTCTGTTAACTTGTCCATTGTAATTATGAAAAAATATTGGTATAATTTTTATATATTTTTTAACTAGTTATTGCTCACATCTCCGCCCGCGTGAATAAATTTTCCCGGATAAAAAGTAGCCTCTATTAATCGGTAAGAATGTAGCATTCTAATGGTGAAATCATTTTTGAAATCGGTTCCGACGATTTTGATTTTATTCGTTAAAAAACATACAAAATACAAATTTGTCCTCTTTATAATATTAGTTGTTTTTAGACTGCCTCGGTGGCGAAGTTGTACATTACGGAACGACTGTAATCTTGAGGTCTCAGGTTCGATCTCCGGAACGTGCATAGTGATATTGGATTTTTCTAATCAGTATCCACCCGGTATCTGAAATTTGTGCCCGATATGGCGATAGCCTCGCCCCTAGAACATCTTGGGACGGAATACGCGCGGCGACGGGTGGGTGCACTTAGTTGCGCCGCTGCCTACCCCTTCGGGGATAAGCGGCGCAAATGTGTGTGTATTAGTAGTGCAGAATATTCGTGAACGTACCTTGTACAATATAACTGGATATTCGATAACGTGCCTCCGAAAACGATAGGGTAGTTGACTACTTCCTTTTAAATACAATTATGAAAAATGTATGCTGTCTAAAATCTAATTAAAAAAGAATTTTAAAAATTGACGCAATAGCAAGTAAGTTATAAAGCTTTGAAATTTGCTGGAAGGGGTAGCTGTCAAAATATAACAGCAATACTGTGACGTCACCAAGCGCCGTCGGCCATTACGCTGCGTGCATGCGAAAGAGATAGCGCGATATCCCCGCCACGCCCCCACTTTTGCTCACAAGAATATTTCAAAATTGAATAACTGCTTTATTTTTCAATCGATTTGACGCTGATTTCACAGAACAATTTCTTGTTCGTATTATTTTCTGTTATATCTAAAATAATATACAAAATCAAACATAAGAAACTATCCTATATACCGTTTCACAGTGTTCATATTGTAGCTCCCGAATTAGTGCAAATGACCTGTCGTAGTCCTAGTTAGTGAGGTGAAACTGAACATTTAGTCTAGTCGGCTAATCACACCATTTATAACCGTTAAAAAGAAAAATCTTAAATTGCGTAAACCAATAACGTTTTAATGAATACTAATGCTTTAGTGCTATACTTTCTACTGTGATGTTATCTTTGTTTAATGATTATGGATGTGTTTCCAGTAGCAGTTGACTTGCTTCAAATAACTGAAGTTTTAGTTTCATAATATATGCAGCTAGTTTGATCTATTATATAATTAGTGTCTAGTGCTACAAGTAGATAGCGCATACGCGACTAACTTTTAGCAGTCGACTTAGGTAAAAAAGAATTAAGTTGAATAATAAAATACTTTGAAATCTTATCGATCTTTCGACTGCTTCGTAGTTGTATTACGGTACGACTGCAATGTTACGGTCTCGGGTTCGGACCCCGGATCGGGCAAAGTGACATTATTTTTCTATTCAGTATCAGCCCGGAGTTTGGAATTTGTAACCGATATGGAGATAATCTCGCTCCCTATCACGCCATTGAACGGAATACACACACAAAAGTGGGTGCACTAGTTACGCTTCTGCCTACCACTTCGATAAAGGACGTGAGTGTGTGTTTCAAATTTTAGAATAACTTCCGCATATCCCATTAACGGATTATCCTATCTGATATTTCATAATCACTCTGAGGTACTGCCCCGTCACTAACTATTGTCCACACGACAATAAAGTTTAAGGTGTTAAGCGTTTGTTCTATATCAATATTAATTTATCGCGATCAGGTAAAAATTACCCCTATCTCGATAGTAATAAATTAACTTGAGGCTGACCTACTTGTTAGTATTATTAAAAATGGAAATTGAAATTAATAGTGATGGAAGAGACAATTTAATATTCTTTGGTATCATCTACGTATTAAAGATGGACAGACAGTTTTTATGTATTTCTGCCTATCAGTATAAATCTAATATCATTATTTTTTTATAATACGTATTTCCCTCAATTGTTATCGTCTTCATTTTTATTGTGTAATATGACCTTCATTGAAATGTTTTCCGTTGTTTGTAGTATTTTTTATATTGTGAAGAGACAAGAAAGATGAATCATCGGTCTATTGAAGGCGTTTAAAGGCACTAAACTGTCATCTTCACCTAATATGGCTAAATTAAACAAAAGAGATTGACCGCCGTGGCCGAAACTGTCTAGGAGGATTACGTTACATTAGTCAATAGTTGCTTCAACAAAATAGATTAGCCAATTTCGTCTCATGTAACAAATCTGACATTTTCTTCTTTTTCAGCCTTTAAAAGTCCTCTGCTGAACATAGGCCTCCCCCAAAGAGTTCCAGGCCAGCCTGCTAGAAGCGGCATGCATCCTGCATCATCCAAATATGACATAGACTGCCTCGGTGGCGTAGTTGTATTGCGTACGGTTTATGAGTACGATTTGCGCGCTGAGGTTCTGGGTTCGATTCCCGGGTCGAGCCAAAAAATATTGTGACTGGGTTTTTCCATCTTAAAAATTACTCAGTCGCAGCTCGGAGTCAGGAAGTTGGCGGTGTGATACCCCCGTGCCTCGGAAAGCACGTAAAGCCGTTGGTCCTGCGCCTGATCTCTCTCCGGTCATGTCGGATTACCGTCTCACCGAATTATGAGAGTGAAGGAATAGCGAGAGCACCTGTGTATTGCGCACACACTTGTGCACTATAATATCTCCTGCGTACCTGGCTGATCTCCGTTGAGATTGGCCGCCGTGGCCGAAAACTGGCTAGGAGGAATATTATTATGACATAGTCTTCTACTAACTTAGCATCTTATGTAGCCTGGTCATCGTCTGGTACAACATCTGCTAACTTCAAACATAATACCACTAAAATATACTACCAGCTGACACCTAACCATCTAGTTTGCTAATATCTGAGCAGTCTTTATATACGATGATAACGGTAAATACGAATGGTGTTTTACTGAGGCCACCTGAGGTCGCATCGTTTGCTCCTACAAACAAGGGTCGAAACCTCAGAGGAAATAACAAACATGTAAATTCATGCCGTCATAATTAATGCACAGTTAACTGGCAACCCTTGTGCCTGACACCGTTTGATAATTGAAACACATAAAATAGGCATGCAGGTTATAAGTTCTATCTATACTTAGGGCCTGTTTTACAAGTTTCAAGAAAAGGACATGTCCGAAAGCGGACCTAAAATAATGAATTGGACATTTCAAAAACCTCTTCACATTTTTCCAAGATGCTTTTTTTTACTGAAAATGGTTCTTTAAATGGAGATGCGTATTCCAGAATAAAAACCACGTAAATCGATACATTCCTTCCTCGTCAAATAATGCCGTGTGAAATTGAAAAAAAAAAGATCATCATCAGCCACACGACGTCCACTGCTGAACATAGGCCTCCCCCAAAGATTTTCAGATGGACCTGTCAAAAGCGGCTCGCATCCAGCGCATTCCTGCGGCCTTTACTAAATCATCGGTCCACCTTGCAGGTGGAAGGCCGACGCTGCGCTTGCCAGTACGTGGTCTCCACCCGAAAAAAAAGATGATTTAAAGCATTTTAGGATAGTAGTTTGGAAGAGCGTATGCCATTTACATCAACATTTTCGCTGGTCAACAATGTTTTTGAAATGATGTTTTTGAAATTACCAATTCAATTCTAACCAAGATAGTTTATATATATTTGGACAGTACTCCCAAAACTAGGCCTGGCAATAAATCGTATAATTTTAGAGTCCCCCGATTTTGAGATGTACCTATGTAAATTTATTTTGCTTGAAATCCTCCTAGCCAGTTTCGGCCACGGCGGCCAATCTCAACGGAGATCAGCAGGAGATATTATATAGTGCACAAGTGTATGCGCACTACACAGGTGCACTCGCTATTCTTTTCTCTCATAGTCCGGGGAGACGGCAATCCGACATGACCGGAGAGAGATCCGGCGCAGGACCAACGGCTTTACGTGCTTTCCGAGGCACGGGGGTATCACACCGCCAACTTCCTGACGACGAGCTGCGACTGAGTAATTTTTTTTTAGATGGAAAAACCCAGTCACGAAGTTTTTTTTGGCCCGACCCGGGATTTGAACCCAGGACCTCAGCGCGCAAATCGTACTCGTAACGCGTACGCAATACAACTACGCCACCGAGGCAGTCGAATATTTTGCTTAAAACTACACTGAAATGATAGTTTTTGAAAAAAAGTTTGTTATAAATGGAGGGGTGTAAAAATAGGTTTTTAATGATTCCAAGATCCATATTTTTCTTTCATTTCAGTATCGTATCAGCTAATGTAGATTTTGTTCATTTTATTACTGTTAATTTCGGAGCATAGATTTTTTAGACTTTTGTATTTGGTCGGCTCATAAATTTAATCAAAACTTGTGAAAGGGTTGGCAGGTCGGGATATTTGATTTCTTTTCCTCAATTCTAGGATTTTCCTTTTCTTTATTTACTCCATTAATTTTAGAACAGGTTTGGAATTCGTGTTTTTTTTTACATATACACTCACGCCTTTTATCCCCGAAGGGGTAGGCAGGGGCACAACTAGTGCACCCACTTTTCGCTATTATTCCGTCCCATGATGTGATTAGGGGGCGAGCCTTTCGCCATATCGGGCACAAATTCCAGACTCCGAGCTAATACTGAATAGAAAAACTCAATATCACTTAGCCCGACCCGGGGATCGAACCCGAGACCTCAGCATTGCAGTCGTACCATAATACCACTACGCCACCGAGGCAGTGGCAGTGTTTTTTTTTTTAATTTTTATTTTATTGATTTTGTAGCTGTAGTCACAGCGTTCTTAGATACTGTGACCACAGGCTTGAACAAACCATTTAAAAATAAGGAGAGAGTAAAACTGAGGGGCTCTGGACTCGATATCCAGGTCGGCCAAGTAAATTTTGTGAGATTTTGATTCCAAAAAATACGTCTAAATAGGTATAGAAATTATGTTCGATGTGGTGGTAAACGTCTTTTCAATCACGCCATGGGATAGATAAAACATTAGCAAAATATGGAAACAGTGTTTCTAACCCTTAATCCATTTAAAACCTTTTAAACCGATTTCTCTAGACAAACATAAAAGTATATTGAGTTTTTCTATTCAGTATCAGCTCGGAGTATCATATCATGGGACGGAATAACGTAAAAAAGTGGGTGCACTAGTTGCGTCTCTGCCTACCCCTTCGGGGATAAAAGGCGTGAGTGTGTGTGTATGTGTACAAACAACAAATCTACAAAAACGAAAAATAAATATAAAAGCACACAATTAACAATATACAATGGAGTTGTCGCAGCGTGTGTGGTATGTTGCGTATTTTCCTTTGTCTTTCCCTTCAAAACACTGCGTGTGTGTGAAGTATACGCATGACAAACGACCAAAAAGTCATGAAAGTAATAAAAAAAAGGAACCCTTATAAGATCACTTTGTTATCCGTCTATCTACTTATCCGTCTGCCTGTCCGTCTGTCTCTCAAGACACTTATTCTCAGGAACGCCTAAAGGTATCAAGTAACATTTAGTACAATTTATATCCACTTTATATTTACTTGGGCTTACGGTTGCTTTTAGCTGTGAAATAATCAAACTTGTAAGTCAACGCGATCAAAGATCGTTTATGTCGCACATTTTGCGATTTTGCAAGGAAATCAAAACCTTACAATCATAAAATTTGGCAAGAAGCAAGTTCTTACATCACCTGTAAAGATAAAACTGTAAATATGTACTTGAAAAACAAAATAAGCGAATTGTAAATTATAAACTTCATAAAATTTGATTAATTTTGGTTAACTATTGAACTTATCTATATATATAAAATTCTCGTGTCACAGTTTTCGTTGCCATACTCCTCCGAAACGGCTTGACCGATTTTGATGAAATTTTTTGTGCTTATCCGGTATCTATGAGAATCGGCCAACATCTATTTTTCATCCCCCCAAATGTTAAGGGTGGACCACCCCTAAATTTTTTTTTTTATTTTTCAGACAAAATTTTTTGTTTTAATTTTTTTATGATACAGCATACAAAAATACCTACAACCCTAAATTTTCACCCCTCTTCGATCAACCCTTATTTTTTAATAGCTAGAAATTGCTAGGAAATTATTTATATGGCAAAACAACGTTTGCCGGGTCAGCTAGTATATATATAACATATAGTGGACGATAGCTTAGTTGGCAATGAAACGGTCTGCCGAGACAATGTCCGGAGGTTCAAAACCCAAAGCACACACCTCTGACTTTTCAAAGTTACGTGTGTATTGTTTATCAATTATCGTTTGCTTTGACGGTGAAGGAAAACATCGTGAGGAAACCTGCATACCTAAGAAGTTCTTTATAAGAATTTCGAAAGTATCTGAAGTCTACCAACCCGCACTAGGCCAGCGTAGTGGACTAAAGCCTAAACCCTCTGAATAGTAGAGGAGGCCCGTGCCCAGCAGTGGGACAGTATATAATACAGGGCTGGTATAAGGTATTATTGTTATTATATTGAACTTATAGCCTCACAGTTGTAGAGGAGGCCCGTGCTCAGCAGTGGGCAGTATATAATACAGGTATGGTATGGTATTGAACTTATATACTTAGATGGCTTACCTACAAGTTTGTACGGAATCCTCGGTACGCGAGTCCAACTCGCACTTATCCGGTTTTTGGTTTTTATCTTGATTTCAATAACATTTCAGATCGTTCCATTTATGAATTTGTCGTAACGTCTAAAAGCTTTTAATAATATTCAATGTGACAAAATGAAGCATCTTTGATACATTGTTTATGATATCTTCTCAGTTCTCGGCACTTTCCGCTTTCGTTTAATGATACAACTGGTACTGTTCATAGTAATGGACTATTCAAACCTGTTACAGTCATGTCCATGAAACAAAAGTTTGACAGAGTATCGACAGCGCAAACATTTGTTAATTTTTCGGCAATGTTTGTTGAAATTTGAACTAGATTTCACTATTGTTTACTAGTACTATTGATTTTTTTAGTTGCTATTGTAGTTAGTATGGAACTAGTCTGTACTGCGTTTATGATTAATGATGTGACAATAGAGTATATATTTGTGTTGTTTGTATATCGGGTGGAAGGGAAACGCTCTCGGCAACGAATACAGGTGATAGTATTAGTGATTCCTGGCGTGATGGCACTAAAAAAATCGCGATCGCATTGTTACAATTTTAGTAGGATTTTCTCAAATTTCTGTACAGCTTCACGTATGGATAGATAAATCAAACTATTATTTTGAAAAACATAGTAAAAAAGGTCAATATTTCAAAAAAATCGTATTGAAACACGTATATCAGCTGACGGGTTAACGACCGCGGGCCGGTGCCAGAGCAGCGCGGCGGCCGCCGCCTTGTCGGCGTTTGCTTTGTAGTTTGTACGCTAACTAGTTTTTTGTACGCTTTACATTGCGCGCGCATGAATTACGGAAATACTAAAATCGTAAGTATTATCGCTTAGCTTTACAAATGAATATAGTTTTTCGTTAATGTTATGGTTCTTCTCTATTACCGTTCCGGTATAGAGAGCGTTTCTCTTCCACCCGGTATATTTGTATAGTTTGTATATGTTTGTATACATTTGTATAGTTTGTATATATTTGTATAGTTTGTATACATTTGTATCGTTTGTATATATTTGTATAAATCATGGCGTTGTGCTTTGGTGGGAAAAAAGTATGACAGTCCTCATTGTAACTCCATGTTCTTTTCCTCAGACTTTGGAAGTCTTCTGCTAAGCATAGACCTCACTGTTCGACATCTTTTCTACCATTCAATGTATTTTCTACTTAGTCAAGAAGAAAATTAAGCATTGGGCTTATAATGTTCCAAAAAACACGATACGACTACGTTTCGTTTTATCTTGATTGGTTGAGAGACTAACACGTGACTGACGTATTGGTGTCTCGACCAATCACAAACATCACAATTAAACGACATTTTCTTACGAGTTGAGTTTTTGCCTCATTCTAAGCCCACAGCAGCTTTTTTAAATCACGTTCTAAATTTGAAAATACAACTTCAAACCACTGAAGCTTAGATTAATATTACCCAATGGACACGATATAGTAATAATGCGCAATCATTTTTTTCTGCCAATCCTGAAGGGGGGCAAGGTAGACACGGATAGCACACATTTAACAAGCAGCACCAGGGCTGAATATAAGGTCGCTTTTTACACAATAACACACAATTTCTGTGAAACACCGTTTAATGTTGAATGTAATGACAGCGATTGCAAGTCATATAGGTTTTAATAAAAGTTATGACCAGCTGCGCATGTATAGCCAACCGAGGGGTTCCCCCAGTTATCACATCTCCATTGGTAGATACTCAAAGCATTGAAGCATAGCATGATCAACTCGTAAACATTCCGCCACTCGATCTCAATTAAGTCCCGAAGTAACACATAATCTGTCTTTAAACAAAATAAAACCATCTTTCCACCACAATAGATCCACTTTACGACACCTAAGGGCACTTAAATTAAATGAAGCTAACCGACCAAGTTCTTCGAGTTAAATCGTCTTTTTATGGTTTCGTAATAAAAATCCCCTCATGGCGATTAAGTAGTAAAAAGTTCGCTGCACACTCATAAAACTCGATGGTTCACCAACAACACGTAACATATACAACGTATCTGTTATCATTCGTGAGATCTCAGCCAATCCTACTAATTCAGATTTTTTACAGCAAATAAAGCATAATGGACGATAGCTTAGTTGGGAATGGAACGGTCTGCCATGAAAATGTCCGGAGGTTCAAAACCCAAGGCACCTCTGACTTTTCGAAATTACGTGGTTATTGTTTGATAAATTCATTTGATTGATTATCGTTTGCTTTAACGGTGAAGGAAAACGTCGTGAGGAAAGCTACATACCTGAGAATTCTCCATAAGAAATTCGAGGGTATGTAAAGTCTGCCAACCCGCACTAGGCTAGCGTGGACTAAGGCCTAAACCCTCTCAACATTGGGCAGTATAAAATGGTCAGTATCTAATATTTAAATCCATGTCGTAACGACCGTAACTTTCTTTAGTATACCTTCCAAAGATACAGTATTGTCTTAGATACATGGCTAGAATTAACAGATACTAAATATTTTATGGTTGATGGATGGATGGATATTTGGCGCTCCCTTGGGAAGGCCTACGTTCAACAGTGGCAGGCGATAGGTTGATTGAAATATTTATATGAAATGATGATAGATGTATGTCTTTTATTTATGCTTAAGGAACTGGCAGGTAAATTGTTATTATCCTATAATGTTTGAATGTCGTATCCGAGAAAAAATTGCATCTGAAAGTAGCCGACTCATGAAAAATATAAGCAAACTAGCTAAAAGCTTTCCCAGGTTAGAATTGCACTTTCTTATTTGTCCGGCAAAAAAGTATGACCTTTCCAGGATCATAAACTATCCCTATACCAAATTTCATCGAAATTGGTTCAGTAGTCCCAAGAAATCTTACAACAAACAAACTTACAAACTAAACCTCTATAACATCAGTATTAGTGAAGATTGAAAGAAAGTTGTGTAAACCTCGGCTCTCCATAATATATTTCAGGAGCAATAAAATAAGTTACTGATTGTTCTGACAGTTGGGCGAACGGAAGTAGCTTTTATGTTTTTACAGCTGTTAAACTTTATCGAACACTTATGCTTTGTAACTTCAGTGGGGTGTGGAGGCGCGAGTATTTATAGGTCTTTTAATGACAGAAAAGCGGCGGCAGTCGGAGAACATACTATAGTGATGAAGGTCGGTTCATATTCCAAAATAAACAATTCTAACTTTTCAAATTACTCATTGCTAATTATAATTGCTTTGAAAATTGGAAAGAGTTTTATGGCATTGAATGACGAGACGAGCATGCCGTTCGGCTGATGGTAAGCGATACGACCACCTATAAACAGTAGCAACGCCATACATCACCTTGAGTTTCAAAGTACTGTGTGGTATTCTACTGCGCTCGTCATCTTGAGACATAAGATGTTAAGTCTCATTATGTCCTGTAGTTACACTGGCTACAATTTCCTACAAAACAACGGTGCATTCACACTGCTGCTTGGGACTTGAAATAGACGTTGTGGTGGTACCCACCCAGACGGACTCTTACATATGAGAGACCTTCCACCAGTAAATGGGAAACTCTTGAAGTTTTACACCCCGTGGTAGGCCAGAGTGACGGATAAAGTCCTAAACCCTCACAATAGTAAATATGTTGCTGCCATATTAACTGCTAGTTTTCCATGTTGTAAATACAACAAAATACGTAATACGGCTAGATTTCAATATGCTCTAAAAATATGTCCAAGTAGTCTTTTATCGTATGCTCATATCTTCGTTCTTTGTATACCAATGATACACCCAAAAATATAAGGAGCCTTATATACTAGTGAAGGGATTTGGGTATAGAAATTCCATCTTCAAAGCGGTCAACGTAAATATAATAGAGATTGAAGAAAATAATCCTCCTGTGAGACGCAAAGCGGATAAGAAAACCTGGTAGTGACAAAATCCATTTGGGAAGTTATTTTTCAAGGCTGATGGATGTGGAAACAAAATAGTTTTGATTATTTACTGAAATATGTTATTAAATTTTAATTATCTTATGAGAATATAGGTAATTTGGTTCTTGTGAAACCAACAAATTCATACATAAGGAAAGACCTTATGTATTTCTTTTATGTGCATCAGATAAACCAATTTACTGGACGGAAAATCTTTCACACTCCTCGTGTTATCCGAGTTAACCCCCAGAAGATACAAGCAAAATCGAAAATCATTTTGATATGAAATAAGTCTGAAAACTCAGGTCGCAGGAACACGCTGGACGCAGGTCGCTTTTGACAAGTCCGTCTGGAAATCTTTATGGGCGGCTCATGTTCTGTATAAGAATTTCGAAGGTATGTGAAGTCTGTCAACCCGCACTAGGGCAGCATGGTGGACTATGCCTAAACCCTCTCAGTAGAGAAGGTCCGTGCTCAGCAGTGACCAATATACAGAACAGGGCTGGTTATTATAAGTCAGATCGCTGAGATCCAATTCTTGAGACTTGAGTATCAACCACGACTCGAGAGGAATGTTAAAAACTTCTAGATAATGATTTTGGTATGATATTTGTATCCTCTCGGATAGTGACCACCGTACCAGGTGTAAAGCATGCCATAGTGGCCCACGTGAAGCGTTCCAGCAGCAGCCTGTATCTGGTAGCGAATGACCGGCATGATTGTGTCGGCGAGGGACAATTATTTCTCGTCAGTCGATACTTTCTCCTACTGTGCTTACCACCAGTTGCAACGAACTATTGTCTGTAAAAATGCTACTATAAATATTCTATGACTGTCTCTGTGCCGTAGTTGTATTACATTACGACTGCAATGCTGAGGCCTCGTTCGATCCCCGGGTCGGGCAAAGTGATATTGGGTTTTTCTACTCAATATCAGCCCGGAATCTGGAAGTTGTACGCGATATGCCGATACGCTAACCATCGGGCCGTGCATATCCATGGGACGGAATATGCACGGCCAAAAGTGGGTGCACTAGTTCTGCCTGCCCCTTTGAGGATAAAGGGCGTGAGTGTTGTGTGTGTGTGTGTGTGTGTGTGTGTGTGTGTGTGTGTGTGTGTGTGTGTGTGTGTGCGTGCGTGTGCGTGGGCGTGTGCTTGTGCGTGTGCGTGTAAATATTCTGAAGTGGGGTCGAATCATCGGACCTTCCATATTATATGTACCACTTCCACCAAAGTTGTATATTATACTATTAAAATTGGACCCGGTGGTCAAGTAATTGATTTAACTCAATGCTATTGTTGAGAGTGTATTAAAATGTATGGTTATTTGTGAACATACTGCGTGCGGTCGCGCCGAGCGCTGTACGCCGATAATCACCTATTATGCACCAGCTATTAAGCTTTACTCTACTGTTATTAAATTAAGTACACGAGAAATGTGTTTACAATTGTACATGAACTGGCGATTGTTCTTAAATTAGGCTTTTTAATTCGTTTTTGATCTATAGTAGGTACCGGCACTCTATGATGGCCAATTTGACGTTTGCCCGCTCATCAAGTTTCGTATTCATTCGTAACTACGTTGAAGTATCTAGTTGCTGTACATTATTGTCAATAGTGACGTGCAGTAAAATTTATTGAAATATATAATTTTACGACAAAACTGCATTTGTTTTTCGTAATTCGAAATTAATAGGATCACTGGCTAGTATATTATATTTCAATAATGAATTGTGATTTCAAGTCACTATTGTAATCTGTCAAAACGGCCATCAGAGTGTGCAAGTACCATAGAGTTACCGCCTTACTAATAGATGTTGTAAACCCGCTCGTATCATTTCTGGTGCATCACTTGTGGTAGAGGTATAATAATAATATAATACCGGCCCTGTATTATATACTGCTCACTGCATAACACGATGAACCATAAGCCGAGATATATTGAAATGGAACCATTTCCAGACCCTAATTTACTAAGTAAAGAAGGAATCGAGCAAATAGGCTCGCAAATTTTCCACAATGTCGAGACATATTGGTCATTATAAATATAATGTATCATTGTAAGACGTACAAGTCTTTGACAGATATCCAAAAAAGAAAATTGATATTAATTATTGCGTACAGCTATTTCTGGCAATGATTCGTTTAAACCAAGCTTTACTCTTATAATGCACAGTAATGGCCACATTATTCTTAAACCAGGAAACTAACAATCATCAAATAAATTCGGTCATAATCCATCCAAAAGTACGGACTTAAAATACGATACAAAGGAAAATGTAATTAAATACGTTTCACGACAGGTATGTTTTAAAAACGGTGTGAAGTTAAACGTCGGCTAGGCGCGGTTTTGGTTACCATTATTTTTCTGCTTTACGAAGACGTAGTTATGAAAATGAACAAGTGCGAACAGATAAGTCCAATGTGGGTTCCTTACTATATTAGAAAGAGTAAGACGATCTTAACGGATAAGCAAGCTGAAGTGGCAATGGGCAGGGCACATAGTTCGAAGAACTGACGGCAGATGGGGCAAAAAAGTGCTCGAGTGGAGACCACGTACTGGCAAGTGCAGCGTCGGTCGTCCACCTGCAAGGTGGACCGATGACTTAGTAAAGGCCGCGGGAACGCGCTGGATGCGGGCCACTTTTAACAGGTCCATCTGGAAATTTTTGGAGGAGGCCTATGTTCAGCAGTGGACTTCATATGGCTGATGATGATGTGATGGTGACGATGAGGAAGACGATCTTGTAGACGTAGAGTCATTCGGGGCAACAGCACGCATTGCCAGTGCCACTCCCAGCGTGCGAACGCTTACCCAGTATGCGACCTATTAACCGCACCTCTGCGTTGTTTTACCCACATGATGGGATAACATTACGAATTTCTCCCGATGCACTTAAATATGTATTGCAAAAAACGATGAAGCCATGTTTAAAAACTCACTAAATAATGAAAGTGGAATGAATGTGCTTTAAATAGAGTGTTAAAACGTTTTTCAGGACACTATATTTTTGAGTGTGTAGACGATACAAAAAACGTGCGTACTTTTGAGCGAATGACCCTAGTTGTAATTGTAAGGTAAGTGATATTGGGCTTTCATGCTCAATAAAAGCCCAAATTCTGATATCATGTTAGGTAAATGGTCTTAGTCGTGCCTATATTATCATGATACCTTACATACTAGTGTGATAATACCTGTCTCTCCTTGAAAAATGCAGGGTTGGTTCTTCGCCTACGTCTTTGTTCCAAAGGAATTTAGTTAATCAATATTAATTCAGCAATTTGAACACACCAAACTCACATACTTTAATATTCATACCAAACCTCTATTGTATTTTGTCCCTCTGCTTAGCACGGGCCTCCTCTACCACTCAGATAGTTTTAAGCATTAGTCCACCTCGCTGGCCTATCGAGGGTAAAAATTCGTATAAAGAACTTCTTAGATACATACCTCACATTTTTTTCGTAATTCTTTATAACGTAGACCATAAAAATCTTCCCTTTTTTATGTAGAGCTCCAAAATCATACACTTTTGTGGGTACGAGTACATTGTAACATACCCTTAGGTTACTTAGAATACACGAAAACGACATTATACGAGGAAGGTCTTCATATACTTAAACGACTTTTCTACGCCTAAGGGTTAAAACATTGTGCAAAAAGTAACCTCATAACTTAACAATTATAGCTTTTCTTTGTTTAACATAGAAGCTATGTTATCAAGATTATTATTAGAAACATGTCGGTCGCATACATTCTCCAAATCTTGGCAAACTTACAGTTCATTTAATCTATACTTATATCTATACTAATATTATAAAGCTGAAGAGTTTGTTTGTTTGAACACGCTAATCTCAGGAACTACTGGTTCGAATCTATTCAACACAAAAATTCTTTTTGTGTTGAATAGACCATTTATCGAGGAAGGCTTTAGGCTATATAACATCACGATGCAACTATTAGGAGCGAATAAATAATGGAAAATGTGAAAAAAACGGGGAAAATTATTTATCCTTGAGGGCTTCCATTGCGTGCGCTGCGAAAACGGTTCAAGATACCAAAAGTATATGTATGAAAGAATTATTCCTCTTGAAATGATCTAAAAAAATGTCTGCGATAGTATATGTCTATCTTTTAAGATTAACTCACTAGAACCGTTTTTAAGGTAATCAAATTTGGGCGAAATTAATGCATTATTTGTTAAGAGTTGTATCACCGTCATAATATTAATCTTTATCCAAATAAATGTGTTGGATAGAGTGATTCAACGGGAAGGTTTTTATGTACTTTTAGCCCGGAAAAACTTATTAACGCGGGCGAAGCCGTGGGCAGAAGCTAGTAATGTTATAAAGCTGAAGAATTTGTTTGTTTGAACGCGCTAATCACAGGAACTACTAAACCGATTTTGAAAATTCTTTCACTAATAGGAAGCTACATAACTCCTGAGTGCTATAGGCTACTTTTTGTTCCGGGAAAATATTTTTGTCCCAGAAAAACTTTTTCACGCGTCGGAGCCGCGAGCACTACTAGTGATATTATAAAAGACGTAGCGACTGTTTAATGTGGAGCAAACAAGCAAAAATAACACAGGTACTAGACTTTTTCTTGCGGATCAGCCCGCGTGAATCGGTTTTCCCGGGATAAAAGTCCCGTTTTATATTTTCCCGGGATAAAAAGTATCCTGTGTTACTCGCTGACAATGTAGCTTTATATCAGTGAAAGAATCTTTAAAATCAGTGAAGTGGTTTTTGAGTTTATTTGTTACGTATAAAATAACAAATATTTCCTACTTATAATATTAGTATAGATGATTAGCGCCTTTACAAATAAAGCCTCGTTTAGATAGAGCAATTTTAGTTGCACATGCGATTTTTTAAAAGATAAGAAAGTTGCCCCAACTGTACATGCGCAATGTTGAGTACATTCTCGCCAGCGTTACCAGGCAACAATCGCTTGTCCTAAACAATAATAATATACGAGTATGATACAAAAATTACTAAAAACCTAAAAATAATTTAACATCAACTATACCTATACTGATTAGCAATTTTGGAGTCTGTGACTAATTAAAATAGCTAAGCCAGATAAATACATGAGCAAATATAGAAAACAATTTAATTTTAATTAGACACCGATTTCAAAGTTCTTAACCATTGTTACTTTTTTGTTGGTATACTTGTAGGTAAATTTAAATATTTTTTCGGTTTGCAGTAGTTAATGAAGACGTTTAAATTTTTTGTTAAAAAGTTTTTAATCTTGCTTAATGGTGTTAGTAAAAAAGAAAACATAAAACACATTATGCACCCATATGAAAATTGGGGGTTGTCCTTGATTTTTATGGAATTCCGTCACCAAATCCTGACTTGGTGCCAATGAGACCATATGGGAAGTATACCCTTTTAAAGAAATAAAATAGAATTACTCAAATCGGTCCAGGCATCTTCGAATAATCGGGGAACATACCTTAAAAAGGTTTCCGATTAATTGAGAACCTGCTCCTTTTTTTAAAGTCTGTTAAAAATGTGTGATCTTTCCAGGTTAGAGAAAAATGTCATCGTGATAACAGTTATAGCACATCATAGTGGGCGAGAAAGAATCCCGAGCGATTCTTGAATGACGATAGTTGTTTGCGTCTGTACAGCATTGAGTATGGTGCAATAATTTCCTGACTATTATTGCATGCAATAATTCATCCGTCTAAATAGCGCTTAAATTTATGATAATCAAACGAGTACATTAGACGTTCAATTAGTAGCGTATAACATGTAGTTGGAAATTGTGAATCAGACCGTTGATTTATTTACCTAAGTGCGATTACATCGAAGAAAGACAGTACGTATTTGTAAAATACAAAATAATATGTAATGGAATGTCCGCAATCAAATTTAAAAGTTTACGAGTATAATTGTAGTCTTTTCGAATTAATAAAAAAAAAGAAATTTTATGGAAATAGTATTTAATTGGTAAGATCCAAAAATGACCGTGCAAGCATAACTTCTTATTTATCTTCGAAATAGATTACAAAAAAAAACAACGAAACGATTTCACTTGTTTTCGTTTATATTCGACATTCAAATCAAAAAACTTAACGAACTTTTCGCGGCTATTATTTGTACTTACGACATTTCAAAGGCTGTGAAGCCCCCATGGTAATGGGGCGGAATGCCTTAGGTATAAAAGATAAAAGCCGTTAAGTAGTTTTATTTCAACAGAATACAAAATACAAAATTCCATCCGGTTTTCATTCCACAGAACCCCAAAACCGTTTCATTTGTTGGGTTGATTGTGTTTTATAACCGTAATGACCCAGGTGCTGTCTCCGGGGACTTTTAGCGACCCCAAACAAACCTCGCTGTCAAACGCAGCCGCTGCCGAGTGGCCAGTATAAAATGATCTCTCAAAAAATACTTTCCGCTTTTAAAATTGTTTGTGCTTATATTTTTGATGTTGATGAAAATGGGGTTAATGCTTGAACAATGTTGTGATATATAGAGTAATTTTGACATTGCATTAATAAATGAAACCACATACTCGTCTTTACCTCTACTAAACAATGTAGAAAAAAACATTCATGGCTCAGTGCCGTGCCTAGTGTTTTGGATGAGGTCAAGTCAAAGCAGACCTAAAAAAAATCGCATCTCCGATTCAAATAAAATTTATATAAAAAGATAAACTAAGTACTTACATTATACCTGTATCATCGAATGTAAGAAGAAGTAAAAACACTACAATAAATTAAATCAGTTTACCAACCAGCTTGGTTACTCCCAACTCCAATACTAATCGATTGGATATTGTCCAATTGGATTTGGCACTCTTGAAAATCATACCAGCGCCACATAAACAGATGACAGTAGTTGAGAAACTGGTAAAGGTCGCAGGAACGCGCTGAATGGAGGCCGCTTCTAACACGTTATACAGCGTGGAATTCCAAAGGCTTCGCTTTCGCCACCGCTCCCACTCACTCTCGCACCCGCTCCCGCTGTTGCTTCCGCTACAGCTCCCGCTCTCGTTCCCGCTCCTGCTCCCCGTTCTCGCTCACGCTCCCGCTCCTGCTATCGCGCCCACTCCCACTCCCACTCCCACTCCCGCTCCAGCTACCGCTCTCACTCCCGCTCCCGCTCCCACTCCCGCTCCCGTTCCCGCTCTCACTTGCTCCCGCTCGCGCTCTCGATCCCGCTCCTATCCCGCTTCCGCTCCTATCCCGCTTCCGCTCCTATCCCGCTTCCGCTCCCGCTCCCGCTCCCGCTTCCACTCCCGCTCCCGCTCCTGCTCCCTTTCCCGCTCCTACTCTCGCTTCCGCTATCGCGCCCGCTCCCACGATCGCTCCCGCTCCCGCTCTTGCTCCTGCTATCGTCTCCGCTTCACCTTTCGCTCCCGCTATCGCGCTCGCTTCCGCTCTCGCTCCCGCTTCCGCGCCCGCTTCCGCTCTCGCTCGCTGCCCCCACTGCCTCTTGCTCCTTCTCCTTCTCCTTACCCTACTCCTACTCCTTCTCCTTCTCCTTCTCCTTCTCCTTCTCCTTCTCCTTCTCCTTCTCCTTCTCCTTCTCCTTCTCCTTCTCCTTCTCCTTCTCCTTCTCCTTCTTCTTCTCCTTCTCCTTCTCCTTCTCCTTCTCCTTCTCCTTCTCCTTCTCCTTCTCCTTCTCCTTCTCCTTCTCCTTCTCCTTCTCGTTACCGCACGTGGAGTACTGCTCGCATCTCTGGGCAAGGGTCCCCAAACACATGCTAAACCCACTTGACTCCTAAGCAACGACGGGCACTTCGCATCGTCGATGATCCCAATCTCACGAACAGAGTGGAGACGCTGGGTATGCGGAAACACATGTCTCTGAGAAACTGTTTAATCTATATTAATTGCCTGTCTTGCCTTTGTACCATCGCATCGATTGCATAGCATCAAGCCTTCCCCCTTTTCAAGCGTAGGCAAAGATATCCTCCTAGCCAGTTTCGGCCACGGCGACATTGGCCGCAGATCAATGGAGATCAGCCAGGTACGCAGGAGATATTATAGTACACAAGTGTGTGCGCAATACACACGTGCATTCACTGTTCCTTCACTCGCATAGTCCGGTGAGACGGCAATCCGACATGACCGGAGAGAGATCAGGCGCAGAACCAACGGCTTTACGCGCTTTCCGCGGCACGGGGGTATCACACCGCCAACTTCCTGACTGCTGCGACTGAGTAATTTTTAAGATGGAAAAACCCAGTCACAAAGTTTTTTTTGGCCCGACCCGGCATTCTAACCCAGGACCTCAGCGTGCAAATTGTACTCGTAACGCGTACGCAATACAACTACGCCACTGAGGCAGTCGAGGCAGAGATATCATCACATCATCAAATCACCAGCCATGTTACATTAGACTATACATAACGGTAAATTCAAAGTATTATTGAGAGTATTATACATACACACACGCCTTTATCCCCCAAGGGGTAGGCAGAGGCACAACTAGTGTACCCACTTTTCGCCATGCGTATTCCGTCCCATTATGTGATAGGGGGCGAGCCTATCGCCATATCGGGTACAAATTCCAGTCTCCGGGCTGATACTGATTAGAAAAACCTAATATCATTCTGGCCGACCCCGAGATCGAACCCGAGACTTCAGCATGGCAGTCGTACCGTAATATAACTACGCCACCGAAGCAGTCCGAGTGAGAGTATACCTAGAAAATATGATGAATTTGCAATTAATATTTCCTAAAATATTCAGTACTAACGCGATAATGCTTTAAACCGTTATCCATGTTGAGAATCATTTATAATCTATACTAATATTATAAAGCTGAAGAGTTTGTTTGTTTGTTTGTTTGTTTGTTTGTTTGTTTGTTTGTTTGTTTGTTTGTTTGTTTGTTTGTTTGTTTGTTTGTTTGTTTGTTTGTTTGAACGCGCTAATCTCAGGAACTACTGGTGCGAATTGAAAAATTCTTTTTGTGTTGAATAGACTATTTATCGAGGAAGGCTATAGGCTATATAACATCACGATGCAACTATTAGGAGCGAAGAAATAATGGAAAATGTGAAAAATGCGGGGAAAATTATTCATCCTTGAGGGCTTCCATTGTGTGCGCTGCGAAAACGGTTCAAGATACCAAAAATTTATGTATGAAAGAATTATTCCTCTTGAAATGATCTAAAAAAAAGTCCGCGACAGTACATATCTATCTTTTAAAATAAACTCTCTAGAACCGTTTTTATGGTAATCAAATTTGGTCGAAATAATGCATTATTTGTTAAGAGTTGTATCAACGTCATAATATTAATCTTTATACAAATAAATGTGTTGGATAGAGTGATTCAACGGGAAGGTTTTTATGTATGTACTTTTAGCCCGGAAAAACTTATTAACGCGGGCGAAGCCGTGGGCAAAAGCTAGTGTGTAATAAAGTTTGAAAGATTCAAATGAGTTAATTAGGGAGATTATCGTAATTAATATTCAGTTATTTCTTTAGATTTTGAACATACAATGAATTACTTTATTAATTAAGGCTCCACGCAGACGGTGAAACTTATTGCTTAGAAAAAAAAAACGAAAGAAAGACAATTTCTTTCTTTTATTCCTCTACTGGCAGTTGTTTTAGGAAATACAGTGACTTCGCCAACCATATGGTTAGTGGACAGCGTTCAGGAGGGTTTCTTCTAATTAAAAACTTTTTTAGGACTATGGTAAAAGTGTAAGAGGGATTTTAGGGCACCTGATGTTAAGTAATTCTTAATCAAAAACAGTTTTTTTAGTTTCCTTACTGATCATAAACTCTTCATTCTACCTATTAAATCGACAGCCAAAATATATACTGGTGGTAAGTCTCTCATATGTAAGAGTCCGTCTGGGTGGGTACCACCGCAACGTCTATTATCGCCAAGCAGCAGTGTGCATGTACTGTTGTGTTTCGGTTTGAAGGACATTGTAGCCAGTGTAACTACTGGACATAACGAGACTTAAAATCTTATGTCTCAGGATGACGAGCGCAGTGGAATGCCACACAGTACTTTGTAACTCAAGGTGCTGGATGGTGTTGCTACTGTTTATGGGTGGTCGTATCGCTTACCATCACGCGAACGGCATGCTCGTCTTGTCATTCAGGGCAATAAAAAAAACTTTTTTGATGAAACCTAATCACAGTAAATAAGTAAATGTAGATTGATAATCTGAATCATCAGTGTGGCCAAAGTTTAAGTAATGGATAATAAAATCAACATAAATTTTATATACGTCCAATATATAAAATTAGTCGATATGCCCTCAAAGTAACTTTAATGTATCTAAATATATTATTATAACCTTAGTCGCTTCGGGCCCATTCCGATAAATATGTTTAAACATCTTGTGGGGGCGTCAGACTCACCGAACAGCTCTGACTCTGGAGTGAAGAAAGATTTACACCATATTTTGACAGAGTGTGTACGGAGTGGACCTCATATTTTAGTTCATAACATAAAGGATTTTAATAGTATGTTGTCGGCTCCTACGTCAGAGTGGGCTAAGGTTTTGGTTAAACAATATTTTTAGTGTAGTCTGTTGACATATATTTAAGTGGACGTATGGAGCGACTTAATCGTAACATACGGCAAAGCTCCTTAAAATAGGAATTAAAAAAATAACCTTAATATTCTGTCAAAGTGTACACTTAGGTCAAACCATATTCACAACTGACAATTTAAATGGAATATTGTTTTCATATATTTGTTCGTGTATTTGCTTAGCTTAGCTGGCAATTCAAATCAGGCACCGACTCCAAATATACGTATATCTTAGTTAATGAGGTTAAAAATTACTCAGTCGCAGCTCGGAGTCAGGAAGTTGGCGGTGTGATACCCCCGTGCCTCGGAAAATACGTAAAGCCGTTGGTCCTGCGCCTGGTCTCTCTTCGGTTATGTAGGATTCCCGTCTCATCGGACTATGAGAGTGAAGGTATAGCGAGTGCACCTGTGTATTGCGCACACGCTTGTGCACTATAATATCTCCTGCGTACCTGCCTGATCTCCGTTGAGATTGGCCGCCGTGGCTGAAACTGGCTAGGAGGATTTCAAATATTTATTATTTTTTGCTTTTCAGTGTTTTCGGCGGTTTAATTTTTTTGTTAAAAAGTTTTAATTTTATATATTTGTGGATATAAACTACATGAACTTAAGGACAGCGTTGGTGGCGTAGTTGTATTACGGTACGACGGCAAAGCTGAGGTTTCGGGTTCAATCGCCGGGTCGGGCAAAGTGATATTGGATTTTTCTACTTAATATCAGCCCGGAGTCTGGAATTTGTGCCCGATATGGCGATAAATGGCGTGTGTGTGTGTCTGTTTATAATCTAGATGCTTATTAATACACATCTCAGCATTAAAATCCCCCCTTTTTTCCCACCCTTAGGGTAGCTTTTTTTTCAAATTTACGTGGGAACAATGTCCAGGTATACTCTATCCAATAAAAAAAAATTATAATCGGGCTACTCTGTAAAAAGTTATGCGTGGTCGTACATAAAAAAATATACACGTCGACTTGAGAACCTCCTCCGTTTTTTTCGTCCGTTAAAAATTAAAATAGCGCAGATAAAGCTTTTGAATTTTAATACCTTTTAATTTTGCCGAGTTAGTTCCTTTGTTGTAGATTTTCCCCTTGAGCAATCAAAACGTAGTACAGCTAATCGCGGTTTCAAAAGAAAAACTAAACCGAGCTATGATTGTTCCCGTTTCTACGAGCTATGCAAAGCGAAATCCAAAATAAACGGATGTCCATTAATTGTTACCAGTGTATAAATACGCCGGGGATCAAGTTACGCTGGTCCATCCTAACGACTCTGATTACAGATGACACGAGGTAATTAGCTGACATCTCGTTAAGTGCAATCGAATACGTGCCTTTGAGCGTCTGATGCTCGATGTACATAACATAACATAAGGGGCATTCCACGTGAAGCGGGCACAAAAAAATTATAATATTTCCGATTCTAGTAATATTTGACTATGTTATACCTGTATGTTTCCTCGATCCAGATACAAAATATTTTTAAATTATAAGGTCTGGTTTACGAGTTAAAGGACTTTGAAGTTTTGACTGGCCGGCTGGCATGCGGCAATTCGAATCCCATTTTCAAGTTTTTCAAAGTTACAATAAAATAAACAAAGTAGTGAAATGTATACTTCATTTAATGAGCTTTTTAATTGCATATTTGGAAATCGATTTTTTTTAGATGATAAGCATATTTTAATATTTCAGACTTGAATTTCACAAAGTTAGCCTATTTAGATTTTTTTTATTTTTCTTTTATAAATAGCTACTATTGTGTAGATAATCCTTGCCAAGTTTCATAATGGGCTCGGAAGTCGTTTAGGAGCTAGACCGCATACAGTGCCTATGCGCGAAAAATTTCAATCAAACACAATATTTAAGTCAGTATTTTCTATCATTTTTTGCATTGCTCCAAGGTCTCAATTACATCTGAATACATACATTCATATACAGCATCACGCCTTTTCCACCTCAAGGACAGGCAGATGTGTAACACACCTACTTTTCATAAACTTGATTACGAAACGTCTTTGATTGACGTGTAATGTAAATTCACAGAATTATTTTTAAATTATATCATCTTTATTTTAAATGGTCCTTTTTTGTAAATTTGTATATATATAAAAACATAAATACATATAAATAAGTGAAATACCCTGCGATGGCGAGGCTCACAACCCAAGCCACCGGTGGTCAGGGATTCAAATTGAGGAATCTCCTCACAATGCGTGCTGTGTCCAGAAGTACTGCTTTCTGCATCTGGCTCTTGACCCAACGACCAATTGAGAGCCTCTCTCTATACTTTAAAAATATTTTGTATCTGGATCGAGGACACATACAGGTAAATAGTCAAATATTACTAAAATCGGAAACATTGACATTTTTTTCGTGCCCGCTTCACGTGGAATGCCCCATAAGTTATGTTTATGTTTATTTATGAACACCTTTGATTACCTTCATTTTAGAGAAAAATTATTGAATTTCTGCAGTCCTCTTACATAATTAAATAAAGTTTACAATAGAAGTTCAATTTACTTTTATTTTCCTTTCGCTGTGGCATGTAATTTTATACAACAGAAGCCTATACCTCTAATGGGAATATATATTGACCTGTGATAGAATGTTTTTTAATGATTATATTAATATTCCTAATGCGTTACAAAGTCTAAAATAGCTTAGAGTAATGATAACTGAGTGACGTCACGGACGTTGAGCCGGTCTAACACGCTCCGTGTATAAGTATCTGAATAAATAAAAGTCTTAGTCTAATTCGTCATCATATATTACCTAATTATGTATACAAGTGTCATACACGGACAAAATTATTATACAAGTGTTTTAATAAGTGAATAATTAAAATAACTTACAATCAAAATTGGTATACTATGCAAAACTGTTACATCTACCCTTAACTGAATTAATATTAGTGAAAAAAGAAAAAGGAAAGGTGAAGAAACATTTAAAATCAGTGACTACAATCTTACTTGTGTGAACGTCCATCCTACAGTGAAGTGCAGCGATTAATGGTGCTTGGATCCCATAGCGTGTGACTTACTGATAAAACGCATTTATTATTACATTTTAATAACAGCGCCACCTATTGGTAAGAACCCAGCGCCATCTATTGATTTACGTGTGCACTAAGTGGTACACCGATCGATACTCAAAATGCCAGGGATACGTTGCGGAAGTTGCAGCAAGTTTATGTCGCCCGGAGATGGCGCTAAATGCGAAAAATGCAACACTTTATTCCATCGTGCGTGTGTTGCCCTGTCGCAAAAAGGAACTATTGCTTCCTCGTGGCGCTGTTGCCAATGCAAGAAGCTGGTGACAAAGGGCGCCATGACAACTGCAGCAACCTCACCAGATGCTACTGCTTCAACTCCTGCTATCGCAGAAGCAATATTTGGTGATTTTGAGTCGGAGCTGCATCGCATAAGGGACGAGCTGCGGACAGTCCGGGATGAATTTCGGGCGTTTAGGGATGAAATGGCGGAAATCAGAGCCCTGAATGGTCGCATTGACTCCATTGAGAAAAGGCTCAATGCCCTGGAGCAGACTAATAGCGACCATAGACAAATCAGTCTGAAAGTTGAGGATGTAGTATCTCGGCTTAAGCAGGACCTAAATAATCGGGATCAAGAACTTCTTGCTAATGATATCGAAATCACTAATCTGCCAGAGACCAGTGGCGAGAACTTAACACACACTGTCATACTCGTCACCGCTAAGCTCGGTATTACTCTGGAAGATCGTGACATAGTCAGCGCGGAGCGGGCTGGTGGTCGTCATCTTAACGTAACGAGCTCGTCTGGGCCCACGGAGTCTCGGCCACGACCAATAGTTGTCCGTTTAGCACGCCGCGACTTGCGTGACGCTTTGGTGAAAGGCGCGCGAACCCGACGAGGCGCTGACACAACTGGCTTAGGGTTATCTGGCCAACCAAGGCGCTTTTACGTTAACGAGCGTCTGACAAGGATTAATAGGGTGCTTTTTCGTAAAACCCGCGACGCCGGAAATGAAAATGGTTGGAGATATGTGTGGACCAGCAAAGGTCGGATATTTGCTCGTCAAAGGGATGGTGAAGCTGCTTGCCGCATCAGCTCTGAGGAAGACATTCATCGCATATTCCGTACTACAGATAAGAACGTTTAGTCTAATAATTATAACTGTATCTATTCTCGCTCCGTTTACACATCAAAATTCTAAACGACATAATATGTCATATATTTTTGTTATGAAGCGGCTTATCGTTCTATACATTATTGGAATGTGGTCCCCTGTTATTGCACAGTATTTTACTCAACATTATCATTTTACATTAAAATACATTATATTTCACTATTTATATACTTCAATGGTATACATTACATTAGTCATAATTCATTACACGTTACAATTATATTGGTGCCTAATTAATATATTATATAAACTAATTTTGTTTTTTACCAATACTATTTTCCTCATTAAATTACTGAATACTATCTCATTTTCTCATCGCGACATCCAATCTAATCTGTTGATTCAGATTAGACTTTTTACTCAAACCAATATAATTATATTTTATTTTTTTTTGTTTTTTAATACATAACCAATGGCTAAACACAAACTAATAAAGTTCGGATTATTTAATGCAGGCTCACTTTCCACCGGTCACGATGAGTTTCTACTTGCCGTGAGCAATAATGAAGTAGATATCTTGGCAATTAATGAAACATGGTTACGGCCGGGTGAGGAGGGAAGAGCACCTACCATCCCAGGTTACTACTTAAGGCATACTCCTCGACCGGTATCTGTGCGTGGCGGTCGTGGGGGGGGGAGTGGGCTTCTACATCAAGTCGGACGTTAGGGTGCGAGTTAGGTCACATCCTTTACAAGCGGAGGTCGAACAACTCTGGGTTAGCCTCAACATTAACAAAAAAGACCTCCTCGTTGGTACAGCTTATCGCCCTCCATGGCTAGACTTGACTGTGTTTCTAGACTCATTAACACAAAGTATTAGTGCACTTGCCCCCTTTGACCACGTGATCTTGCTTGGCGACTTTAATGTGAACATGCTTGATGCGGAAAGTATTCAATCAAAACGTCTTACAGAGTTCCTCTATTACAGTGGGCTCAACCAAATCGTGAAAGTGCCGACTCACTTTGTGAATGACAGCTCATCACTTATAGACGTGATCTGTACCGACGCTAAATATAGGGATGCGTCTGTTCATCATATAAGTGAGTTGGGGCATCATGCACTTGTTACATGCCACCTAGTGCTAACAAAAGATAGGCCGGCTGTGAAGCATATTATATATCGGCCTTTAAAAAATATATTATATGATTTATTTTTAATGGATTTGGAATTGATTCCTTGGGAGTCAATATGCACGATGCAGAATGTTGACGTTATGGTCTCCACATTTAATTATTATATCACTTATTTATTTGATGTTCACGCCCCTATTACCCGGAAAAAATTTAAAGGCCAGCCTACACCGTGGATTACACCCACTATAAAATTTATGTGTAAACTCCGTGATGAAGCTAGGGTTAAGTACCGGCACACCAAGCTGCAAACCCACAAAGACTATTACCTCCAACTTAAAAGTCAAGTGACGCAATCACTGCACAATGAAAAAAGAGCATATTTTACTCAACACGTTAACGAAAATGTAAATAATCCTAAAATCCTATGGAAAAACCTTAAATCTCATGTATATTCACCTAATACATGTAGTTTGATTCCGGACCATCTACTTGACCCTGATGGAATAAACGATGCGTTTTTGAATGTCCCGGGAAACCGCCATGTCATTGTGTCAGAACTCAATTTTTTTAATAAGAACAGGTGGGGACCAACAACTTTCTCTCTTGAACCGGTGGGAGAGAACGCAGTTCACAGTATACTAAAAAGTATCACGACAAATGCACAGGGAATTGACGGCATATCCAGGGAAATGCTTTGGCTCACACTTCCACAGACTTTGCCTGCAATTACGTCAATTATTAATAGATCTATTTATTCCAACGTTTTTCCCGACCTTTGGCGTCGTGCAATTGTCAGGCCAATCCCTAAAAATAATAATCCCTTGGAGTATAAAGATTTGCGTCCCATTAGTATACTTCCTTGCTTGTCCAAGATACTGGAAAGGGTTGTGTTTGGGCAAGTATCTAAGTATCTTGAAGACAATCATATTCTCCCAGACCGGCAATCAGGTTTTAGAAAAGGACTCGGAACTGCTACTGCTTTGTTGGACGTAGTTAGCAACATCTTGGAAGCGCGCGATCGGGGGGAAGGAACTATCCTTACTCTGCTGGACTACTCGCGAGCTTTTGATACCATCAATACTGATTTAATGTTAGCTAAACTTTGTTATTATGGGTTCCAACCAGACACTATAAACTGGTTTCACAGTTACCTAAGTAACCGGTCGCAATTAGTTGAAATTCGGGGAGAGGACGGGTCGTCTTTATCTTCTTCCCCTCGACCGGTGACCTGCGGAGTTCCACAGGGGTCGATATTGGGCCCGTTACTTTATATTTTATACAGTGCAGATATTACTAGTTGTTTCCAAGATTGTTGCTACCACATGTACGCGGATGATACCCAGGTATATTTGTCTTTTAGAGCAGAGGAAACTCCAATAGCAGTTGACAAAATTAATAAAGAATTGTGTAAGGTAGTCTCCTGGTCGAAGAGCAACTGTTTGGCCCTAAATCCTACCAAATCCAAATTCATGGTCCTAGGCAGTAAAGCGCAAGTTCGCGCTATCCTTTCTGCTAGGCCGGAAATAAAGATTAAAGGGGTCGATATTGAAAGGGTGGACACAGCTCGTAACCTCGGCTTACTATTCGATCCTGACCTTCGATTTGAAGCGCACATAGGCACTGTCGTCAGAAATTGCTTTTATAGACTAAAACTTTTATATCGTTTTAGAAAATATTTTAGTGTTCCTCTGCGAAAGAGACTAGTGGACAGTCTGGTTCTATCGAGACTTAATTATAGTGATACTGTTTATGGCCCTTGTTTACTATCGCGTACAGATCACCTCATTCAACGAGTACAAAATGCATGCGCTAGGTTTTGTTTTCATATTCCGCGCCGTAACCATGTCACTTCATATTTAAATGACGGCAATATTTTAAAAATGGCAGCCCGGCGCGAATTACACTTATCCACGTTATTATTTGGTATTTTTAGTACAACAAGGCCCAAATATCTTTATAATAAATTAACGTGGAGACATGACCACCTTGCATATGGCACACGTTCTGTGACGAATCCTCTGTCAATTCCGCGACACAGAACCACTGCATTCAGGGGATCTTTCAAATATGCCGCCACTCACTGCTGGAACAACATTCCACCGCCGTGTCGATCTAAAAAAAGTAAATTTAGTTTTAAATCCAATTATAAGGCATATTTATTACTGATTCAGAAGCAACAGCATATTCATTAAATTTATATCAACTTACCTTCGAGTTTTAGATCATACAGTGAGATCAGCTTCAAGATGGAAGGAAGGTCACTCACGGCGTAGTGGCGGCACGTCAGAATGTGGATAATATATAATTATTGTTGTGTATCCCCATTGCCGTGTTTTTTACCTAATCACGCTGGCATTCGCATTGTGTCAGTGGTTGACCACTATTATCACTCCATTGTGTTCCTTTACTGTAGTGTACCATAGTTAGTATTTTAGTATTTTGTTTGGTTGTTAGTATTTTATTTTAGTTCTACTTGTTTATTATTAATTACCGCCCGGCGCGCTACGCACTTCGCGCGCTCATGGCCGCGACAGTAGTGGCGACTGGCGAGTGTTCTGACGTGTGTGTTGTTTGTACTTAGCTTTAGTTATATTTGTGTTTTTTAGTTTTGTCGTTTCTAGCTTTAGTGGAATTTGTATACATACCGACTTAGTGTCCGTACGTCACCTGGGTCCCCATTGAAAATCAGCGCTGCAGTAACAGTCAGTCTGATGCTGCAGCAAGAAGCTGAATGGGGGTTCCCATTGTTGGCACAATACATATAACTATGTTGTATTTGTTAGTATTTAGTTTTTTTTTTCTTCTTTTCTATATATGTTATACTGTTATTGTACCAATAATAAATATATTTTCTTTCTTCTTTCTTTCTTTCAACTCAGTATCGTAAAAGATAAAAAAACAGATTAATATAGCTGGCAAAATACGACGTGTTTTTTTTCTTTTACGGAGAATAAAACAATGCTTAATTAGCAAGTTCCTTTCCGTTTTTTAAATCGAAGCTTGTTAAAAGAAGATATAAAAATCTTCTCTGCACCACCCAAAGGTTGACTGGCATTAAGTCCGCCTTTATACTCGTTGTATATCAAGCAAAGTATGTATGTAAATAAAAAACCAGATAAGTGCGAGTTGGACTCGCGTACCGAGGGTTTCGTACAAACTTGTAGGTAATGTATCTTAGTATATAAGTTCAATAGTTTGCCAAAAATAATTAATTAACTAATCAAATTTAAAAACGTTTGTAATTTCGCTTTTTTTTGTAAAGTAAATATTTACAGTTTTCAGATTTTTTTGTTTATATATTGTGCTGTAAGACCTTACTTCTTGGCAAATTTCATGATTCTAGATCACCGGGAAGTACCCTAGAGGTTTTGATTCCCTTGCGAAACCGCAAAATATGCGAAAATATGGTCGTATCTTTTGATCGCGTTGACTTACAAGTTTTATTTTTCCACAGCTGAAAAGGACTTTAAACCCACATATTTGATATAAATTTCTAAGGTGCATAATTTGACTTATATTAAAACAAAATTATGCAATATGATCTGATTTTATAGTCATTTATGAATTATTAATATATTTACCAAATATATTTATAGGTAATCACGCTTGTTGAATTTTTGCCATTCTGAAAGTAATTTGAATTCCTCAATAAATATATAGCAATCGCTAGCTGAATTTTTGACATTTTGAAAGTCACGCGATCATTTGAATTCCTTAATAAATATATTATTTAATAACTAACTTCTGGCAGACTTTTAATAATGCTAATAAATAAAGTTATGAGCAATTCGCTTTAATTCTTTAATGATGTCCACGAACTGAGCCTGAAATGGGCATTGCTTTTTCAGTTTCAACGCTTCTGATAGATGGACAGACAGCTTCGTGACATGGTTTCGTTTGAACATTTTCTATACAAATAATTTCAATTTGGATGTCTTTGACCGATGACAAAGAGACATCTTTTTGACGTGGTTCATTTGAACCTTTCCATCAAAATCTAAATATATATTTGTAATCATACTATAAGAAACATGAATGATTAAACTCTTCACTGACTTTGAAGTTCTTTGAGGTTATTTTCATATGAAGAAATATTTCCTCACAACGAAAATTTCTGGATTCGGTTACTTAACCATAAATCTTACTTCCTGTTAAGATACTTCGTACAATATATTAAGAACACTTTGATCCTAAATGCCTTGTTTATTTTGAACAAGAACATATTATTTCCAGACTGTTGGATTTTGAGACCTTCGAGAAGCAATTCTTACCTTAAGACTTGTCTCATCGATGATTCAATTGTTGTTTAACTTTGGGCGACGATCACTAAGCATCGTTTGATCAATTGGCGTGTTTACTTCTTACCAAACAACAAAAATTGACGGTGACACATTTAGCCTGTCTTGAATCACCCGTGGCATCAAGTAAAACGTCTTATTACACTGGACGAGCGCACAGTGCCTCCGCCTCGCTGTGAATTCGCTTGCTTGCTTCGATAAGAGCGTTAACTTCACCTGATTACGGATGAAAGAACCCGGCCTACCTAGGTAATCGGACCAATTTCCATCGATATTGGCAACTGTTATCAATATAGGTATTCCTCCCAGCTTCGCCTGCGTGAGAAGCCTTTCCTGCTACAAAACTTCTACTTTTTTTTCCTGCTTTTAGTGGTGGTAGGACTCTCATATGTAAGAGTCCGTCTGGGTGGGTACCACCGCAATGCCTATTTCTACCGTCAAGCAGCAGTGTGCATGCACTGTTGTGTTTCGGTTTGTAAGACATTGTAGCCAGTGTAACTACTGGACATAATGGTACTTAACATCTTATGTTTCAGGATGACGAGCGCAGTGGAATGCCACACAGTACTTTGTAACTCAATGGGCTGAATGGCGTTGTTACTGTTTATGGGTGGTCGTATCGCTTACCATCAGGCGAACGGAATGCTCCTCTCATCATTCAATGCATTAAAAAATCCACAGAAACGCCAGCGTCATATACTAAAAAATTCAGATGAAAAGTTTCCATTTTTTCCATAGAGTTAAATTACCAGGATAAAAAGAAGCCAATGCGTTAATCCAGGCCATTTTCTACCCGTGTGCCAATATTCATACAAATCGGTTCAACTGTTTCTGTGTTTGCTTCTAAGAAACGTAAAAACATTCAAACATGTTCACAAACTTTTGTATTTATAATATTAGTAAGAGTAAAAGTACCTAATATCCTTATGTGATAAAGTAAATTTTAAGGAATTACCAATGTAATTTTAGCCCATATTTTAATTTAATGCTAGCTTGCACAACAGCTCACTAAATAATATGATTAAATATATTTTAATCATAGTGCTGCATTTTTAAACTCCTTATGGATGACAGTGACAACATGACGTTTTAAAATTGTTTGGCGTTAATCATATTTCGCTGCTTTGCATGAATAACCACAAAATCCAAAATTTTTAAATTTCTTTTTTTTAACACCATGCAATCCATAATAGTCTATATTTTATGTTAAATAAAACTCACAGTCATATCGGCAAAAACGGTGCAGTGGCATGACAAATCGAGACACGCGGCAGCGTGTCAAGCCAAGCAAAAAAAACAAAACAGTCGAAGCTGCCTAGTGTAGTTTCACCCGAACCATTTGGAGCGACTTTTGACGCCTCTATAACTAAAAATCTATTTAACGTAAATACATGAGATTTGGTTTATGTATTAAACCTCCTCAAGTTAACTAGAATCCCAAATTTCATAAATATAGCTCAAACGGTCATTGAGATACTATCATCTAAAAATCGTCATTTTTATCACTGACTGACATATAGATCAAAAACCTAACCCACTTCCAGATGACCTAGAAAGTTGAAATTTGGTGTCCAGATAGGTAATTGTATGTATACAAAGGAAAAAATCTGAAAACAATACATTTTTAAGATTTGAAACATTTTCCAAGCAATCGGAAAATCTGCATACTATCTATAAATTATCTTTAGAATAATGGACGTTTAGGCGTACACGTCCATTAATGCTTTATTTTAATTTAAATACTATTTACCTTGATCAATTAATTACGTTCCCTCCGTATTAGGGCACCATTTGTGCTTGAATTTTTCTATAAATTTTCCGACTTGAGACAGAGCTGTTGTGGGATACAGCGGAAGGTTCCTATGGATACGTTATTGGCATCAGCAACTCGTGCCCACTGTACAGTCTTTTATATTATATATTTACTTCTGTTTCGAGCTCAAATTAAAAATTAATGATTTCTACAATGTTTATTTACATCTTAAGACGTTTATTATTTTGACATGAGATGACATTGGACGTTCCATCATAATAGTTGCGAATCATAGAGTTTAAGTAATTATTAACATAGAGATTTTTATACCCAGAGGACTTCATCACGTGCACATAGTAGAACGATGAAGCGGTTTTCGGATTTTAATACATTGTTTATTTTCTTTCTAAAATAAGTAACTTCATAAATATTGATCAAAGGTAACTTATTACGTAATTGTTTTAATTACTTAACTCAATATTTTATTAAATAATATCTTTACAAAAAGTAATGATATCCCATCAAAAACATAAATGTGAAATGTGGAACCCAAGTCTAATATTAAGAATATGCGTGCTGGTCGACTTCACCGACAAAAGAATTGAAATCTTAATGGTTGCCAAGCTCTGTAGATAATCCTGAAAATTATTTATAAGAACACACTCCATTCTAAAATAAATTTAAACTAATATTTCTTTGTTTTTCTGCTACGACAATGTATGATATTTAAAAATATAATTTCTTAAATTTGAATAGTCGAATTATTTACACAAAGCAGATAACCTAGTATACATTTAAGCTCAAGATTTGTCTTGGCAAGTTTTATCAGAAAACAATATTCTTCGAAGAGTAGGATATGTTGACTTCACAATATAAAAACAGTAACATAAAGATAAGTTTATTAGCAAAATATAAGAAAAAAATTATGTGAAGACTAGCCAATTCAAATCTTGAGCTTAAATTTATACTAAGTTATCTGCTTTGTGTAAATAATTCGACTATTCAAATTTAAGAAATTATATTTTTAAATATCATACATGGTCGTAGCAGAAAAACAAAGAAATATTAGTTAAAATTTATTTTAGAATGGAGTGTGTTCTTATAAATAATTTTCAGGATTATCTACAGAGCTTGGCAACCATTAAGATTTCAATTCTTTTGTCGGTGAAGTCGACCAGCACGCATATTCTTAATATTAGACTTGGCTTCCACATTTCACATTTATGTTTTTGATGGGATTTTCTTTACATCATTGGTTGATTTTCGGTTATTAATCAATTATGGTATTAAAAGCTGAGCACATAACAATCAGGATTTCAGCAAAACATTGATGAATGCCCTTTTGATTAATACATTCTTTGATCTTTGTTTAGTTCTTCAATCAGAACAAAGTTACAACAAAAATCTTTTTTAAAATTTTCAAATGGCTGTCCCGTAAAATTTGTTTTATTGGGATTGTGTGGTTATTCATGGAAAGCAACGATTTAGAGAATCGGTTTAAGCCAACCTTAGTGTTTGCTTTATCGATTTGAAAATACAAGTCAGCTATTTTAGAATATCTTAGCCAAGTATTTGGAACTATCACTCCCATTAATATAAAAAATAGTAATTAACGAAATTATGTAACTACCAAAGAATAATATGATTTTTTTATAAAAACTTACGACGCGCTCGCCTAGTTTCGTCACTGTAATACTGTAACTAACTAACCTAATTTGCTAAAGTGACGTGTATTTGTAAACTATATAGCACTACTATAAACCTCAGTGGTTTTTTTAGGTTATTTATACCTAATTATTGTAGTTACAAAAGAAAGAAACAAAAGAAAGAAATCCATTGGTACAATAGCAATATCGTTTCGGTTCTAACCTAAAAAAGAAACCCTCCAAAAACACAGCATTGTAATGTTTTTCTGATTAAATACAATGCGTCTTTTGAATCCCACGTTAATCCGGGTTCCGCGTAAGTATACAGTGGCGACCTGCCCTAATTAAACCCTTTCACAAATTCATTGTTCAAGGTAAACTTGTTTTGCTAACTGTACTTGCTTTCACTTTAATTATAGAAACGAGAGGCCTTATGGGAACAGAGTATATTTACATTGTACATAGTAGTTGTAATGTAGGTATATATATGACTTTGTAACACAAAGTTTTTGTTGTGCTTCAATAGATGGCGCTAGCAGAGAATTAGATCGCGCTATGGTTTACAAGCAAGCGAAACTATATAAGGTCGCACATATTGGCATAAGGGTTGCGAGCGCCTTCTGCACTCACCCAAAAGACCGGTGTTCTTTCATAAGCCGACCCTCGTCAGGCTAGAAAGAGTAATGTCAGGGACAAAAAAAAAAAAAAGGCATTTGTAGGGGCGGTTGCGTAAGCCGGGAGAAGCCCGCAGCTGTCCCTAATGCGCCGAAGATGGCCACCGCGGAGTTTTGGTTGGTATGCCGTGCGTTTGTACATAGGTTAGGGACTCGGCCCGGCGGTCGCCCGACGTTTTCTATCTCTCGTTCCCCTTGAACAATGGGCGGTAGTAATAAGTCACTTTCTCCGCGTAAACAAAAAAAAAACATATTGGCATTTGGCCTAGAATACAATATTGCGAATTAACAATTGTATTCGTTTGTGTGGATCCCTCTGGGTCTTCTATATTATTATTAGGGAATCCTTACTTTAAGCAGTATAATTTCGTCTCAGCTCTTGTACCGTGACGTTGTAAACAGAAACCTCTTCTCATAACAATATAGTACATGATAACCTGTCGTTATTATTTCCTGAAGACCTCCTCACCCCAGCGACAACTTGAAATATTTATGAATTATATTTTTTTTAGTCTACAACCACGAGAAACCACAGTAAAACGAGATTTTACTAGTCAATTATTTGTACTTATACATTTCCGGCACAAAATAATGGCACATACTTTAATCTCCTTGTATAATAAAAAAAACTTCGAATATCACTAAGAATATTCTCTAGAGATGACATTTAATTGAACTAAATCCCATACTCAGTATAACAATAAATTTCATCTCACAACATACATGAATGGACGCGAAGACAAAAGCTTCGGGAGGCATTCAAACTGTCTCGAACAGACCCACTTGAATAGAAAGAGACTTCGTCCGTCAATCAACGCTAATTAACATGCTTTTAGAAACTTGAGTTTTATTTGCGAAGGTATATGCAACTGGGTTGGATATAATTAGCACAAAACATACCTGTTATCTATAGAATAAAATGGTTTTATATATCATACATAGATAGGCAAAAGAAAAAAAGGTCGTCCAAGGATCAGATGGATCGACGATATAATAGCGACAGCAGGAAAAGAATGGAGAAAGAAAGCAATAAATAGAGAAACATGGAGTAAGCTGGAGGAGGCCTATACCCAGTGTGGGGTTCCAATAACAAATGAAATTTATATTATGTAATTAAAAAAAAAATGTTAATTATGGTTGTTGGAAATAAATAAAGGTTTAATAATAATAATAATATGTCATACATTAAGGGCCTGTTTCCCAACTTTTGGGTAAATTACATAAATATGACGACCAAATACAAAATCACAAATCTGTACTCCCAAATAATTGATAATAAAATAGTACTATCTCCATTACTGTTTCATAAGATGACTGACAAATATATGAAACTTGTTAAACAAGCCCTTAATTTGTTTGCAATAACTGCGAGATTGTACTTACAATTCCTTATATTATTCTGTCGCCTTATATAAATTATACGCCTTATTATCCAGGACGCATGCGCGGAAAGAAGAACGAAGATGCGCGCACTCAGTGAGAGGAACGATATAGTGAAATTGTGTGTTATCAATAGTGACGTTACCACACCCCCGCGAGCCCGGTATGGACAAATCGCCGTTCAACCGAGCATAATAGTGTAGGTTATAGTTTTGCCTACCCCGCTGCAGCAGTGGGATTAACATGTGTATAGATTTAGCGTAGTTATTAATAGAATTGACACCTATGTGCACCGTTTGTGAGTAAATTTAGCGTAAGTAATTAAGATAACCTTTTTCGTATCGCACATAGGATTGTTATATATTGTTTAGTATATTGAGTCACCTAATGCCTATATACCAAGGTGTTAATAGTTTAGGAATATAGTCTAACTTTGCCGTGACGAGTGAATATGTCCGCGTCTCATAGTACAAGTTGCCCTCCGAGGAGGGCCGGACCTCCGGGGCTCTCCCTACGGTATTGCTCTGGAGTACCTAAGCGAGTGCGGATTTTGGACAATTCGAGCCAGTAAATACCAGCAAGAAGGAAGAATAGCAAGAAAGAAAATTCCTGGGTGACCGAGAGGAGCATATGCGGTTGCTCTCTCATCTTTCTGCTGCGTGCCACAAAGATTCAGTGCAGCTTCCAGCTACGACGCGAAGCTGCGACGCTGCGGGGCTACGGCGTAGTCACGAGTCGCTACACATCGATAACCGTGTTGAAGAAACATTGTAACTGTACATAAACTGTATGTGTGAATGAATATACGTTTATTTCTCGACTTCGGTGTTTTGAACCTTGTCACTCGGTATCGCCATTCCCCTCACGCAATCCAGCACTGTAGAAAATAGGTGTCGGTCTAAGGTAAGGTGGTTCACCCCAACATATATAATGAAGCTATATACTTTCGGCTTCTTACGTACTTCTAGTGTCTTATACTCTTCTTCAGCACCTTATATACTTCAGGCACCGTATATGCTTCATACGCTTTATATTGTTAATAAAAATAAACCATTTCTTTGGTGGGTTCTTCCTAGGCGGAGAAGTATAATTTCGAGAATAGCATAGAGCTATGTTAAAATTCAAAGCTTTTGATGTTGCCGTTGTTAATAGGAAACCTGTATATTAAAAAAGAGCAAGTTTATAGTATTTAAAAAAAACACTGTTATTGACCACCTGATGACACTTAAAGCGAGAGGCTTCCTCATCTCATCATTAAGTATTGACCAAAAAATACTTTCCGTTATGCATCTCTCTCGTTATTCGTTTAAACCATCCCAATTTACATCTTCGTATTTGAAGTTGGTTAAACATAACAAAAACGCCAACAATTTTTTATGCGGACTAAGTACACACACACATACATACACATTCACTCACGCCTGTTATCCCCGAAGGGGTGGGCAGAGGTGCAACTAGTGCACCCACTTTTCGCCGGTATTCCGTCCCATGATGTGATAGGGGGCGAGCCTATCGCCATATCGGGCACAAATTCCAGACTCCGGGCTGATACTGAATAGAAAAATTCAATATCACTTTGCCCGACCCGGGGATCGAACCCGAGACCTCAGCTTTGCAGTCGTACTGTAATACAACTACGCCACCGAGGCAGACTAAGTAAGGGCAAAATAATCCAATAACTACATTTATTTGTACTTTGCCAGTCTCTCACACTTCGTTACATCTCTTGTAGTGACGCAAAGGAATTATACGACATACTGCCTACAACAAAGAAATGTGAGGCACGAAGTGATTTTAAGAAAATCCAACAATCTATTTCTTTGGCCATGAGTGTACGCAAGTGAATCCAATTTTTGTTGTACTGAAAAAGTAAAGACGTCTTTTTGGATATAATTATTTAACATCAACTTTGTATACTATTTTCATAATGACTTATATTTTAATTGAAGTATAAGTACTTTAAGACGCCGGGTAGACTGTGAATTTGTTACTTGAATAGGCTTATTGATCTGTAGCAACTACTAGTTTATGAAATTAACATCTTGTTGTCTATGTTGTGTTTGATGAGAGTTGCCAGGAGCACTTTATCTGATAATTGTTATTATAGTCTATAGGTACCTATTATTTTGACGCGTGCTGCTTGCGTGGACTGGTCTACTCTGTTTGAGGGTTGACTTTATTGTTTACTTAAAATTAAACATGTAGGTGGTTGTTTGACTTGGTACTCTCCGTCAATTTTCGCATTTAATATCCATCTTTGAAATTGAAGTTATATTTTTACTTGCTATCAGTAAAATACATGTATTTAAAAAAAAGATGACAATAAAATACCTACGCAAAGTTTCTTGGTGCTTCTTCTCAGGTCAGTGGGCTTTTCCGAAGCACTGATAGAATCTTTTAGTTTATAAAAAAAAAACATTGTTAAAAATGACGTGTAAAAGTGACCTTAGGGGCCTAATTACTGAATAAAATATTTGAATTTGATATTCAAAATATCCTCGACTTTAAAAATTCAAGAAAGTTATTTATTAATTAGCTTTCATTCCCGAATAATTGACATAGTAAAAAAAATATGAATGTAAATTATAATGTGTGCTAAAATTTTAATCTACATACATCTTAATACTCGTATTTAAAACAAAATGAACGAATAAAACAATATAGCTTGGCACGTTAAATTCAAAATTGATATTTATTCTTAATTTAAAATTAAATGTAATTACATAATCTCTTAAATTAATATTATATTTCACATATTTTATATACAATTAACATTATTGTACTCGGTTGGTATACTTTTCATTAACTGTTATAAATGACAATTCTCGTAAAATATAAAATATGGAGGCGGATAAATTGCATTTGTATAGATTTTGTATATAGCGCCGGATACGGGAGATTCATTCGTGCGTAATTTCATGTACGGATGTTTAAATCAAGATAGGTAACCACTCTACACCGTCATTTATTTAAAATTGTATACTGATTACGCGGACGATAGCTTAGTTGGGAATGGAACGGTCTGCCGAGACAATGTCCGGAGGTTCAAAACCCAATACACACACCTCTGACTTTCCGAAGTTACGTGTGTATTGTTTATCATTTATAGGCTTTAACGGCGAAGGAAAACATCGTGAGGACCTGATAATTCTCCATAAGAATTTCGAGGGTATGCGAAGTCTGCCAACCCGCACTAGGTCAGCGTGGTGTGCTAAGGCCTAACCCCTCTCAGTAGTAGAGGAAGTCCGTGCTCAGCAGTGGGCAGCATATAATACAGGTCTGATTGTACTCAGTTAAATGCCTTAACAATTAAAGATGAAAAAAATACAAAGGAGATGTCAGCTTTTTGTATGAGTGCTGGGCCTCAAAATGTTACCAGGATCAAATTTTAGGGACATTAAAGGGTCAAAATATGGATCTTGGAACTTTTAAAACAAATTTTTAGAGCCCACCATTTATAACTATTTTTTTTAAAAACGTTCACATTAAGTGTATTTTTTGAGCAAAATAAAATTACATAAATATCATAATCGGAGGTCTAAAATTAAAGGATTTATTGTAAAACGCTAGTTTTTAGGAGTTCTGTACAAATGTAGATAAACTGTCTTGGTTAGAATTTTAAGACCGTCTTTGGACATGTCCTTTGTCACGTCAAACCATAATAACACGTAGTTGAACACTAAGGAGTTTCAATCAATTAAAATTGTAATAATTTTTTGAGTAAAAATAACGCTTGAAAAAGGTTTTTTATACGGTCATGGCAAAATGACTCATCTACATCTGATGACACGTGGACATTGGTCTCGGACGATAAATTGTGAAATTGGTATATTTGGGTCAAAAACCTACGCATAAAAACAAGCAATATTTAATAAAATCTCTTTATTTTAAACTCTAGCGATTATTATTCCGCCAAAAGAAGCTTATTTCAACAAACGAAAGTATCCTCCCCCCTGTCATAAAAGTATTTTTTTTACAATTTGTACCGCCCCTTGAAAAGTACTGAACCCGTCTGCACCAAACACTAACATTTTTAACCAAGGAATCGTAAAATATAAAAGAAAAGGGCATATTAACTTCCAATTGCTGAAAATTTCTAGCTTTCTAAAAACCGTAGAAAAATCATGTCATTTCGGTAGGACAGACCCAATATCGGTACAAATACCGAAAAATCGGTAGGTTCCAAACCACTGCACGTTGTGTGGAGTCCAGAAGCCGCAGCCAAGATGCATACCATACACAGGCTGATCTTGGACATTAAGTCATCTATTTTTTGTTACATTATCGTTTCATCGCGTTGCCTATGAAAAACCTTTCCAGAAAAAAAAATGGCCCACATTCTATTCAGGACTTGATTCCTTTTAACCCTAAATGAATATAAACATACATACATATACACACACGCCCTTTATCCCCAAAGGGATAGGCAGAGGCGCACCTAGTGCACCCACTTTTGGCGGTGCATATTCTGTCCCATGATGTGATAGGGGGCGAGCCTATTGCCATATCGAGCACAAATTCGACTCCGAGCTGATACAGAATAAAAAAACTCAATATCACTTTGCCCGACCCGGGGATCTAACCCAAGACCTCATTGCAGTCGTACCATAATACAACTACACCATACAGGCATGAATATAATCACTGACTGCTATTACAAAGATGATCACTCGGATGATTGCTTCCATCTTGTGACATCCTGCTGACACGTGCCTAACGACTCTTTATGTCCCTAGCTATTAAAATAAACGAGCCGTAGCTCGTTCCAGGGATTACTCGGGATTAAATCACTTATTAACTTTAACGGCGAAAGAAAACGGAGTGGAAAACTACATAAGAATTCTGCCTAAGAATTTCGATGGTATGTGAAATCTGCCAACCTGTATTTAGGCAGCGTGGTGGAATAAGGTCTTATTCCTTGCAGTAGTAGAAGACCCGTGCCCAGCTGTGGGATAGTGTATAATACGGTGCTGGTATTATTTATACACACACACTCGCCCCTTAGGGGTAGGTAGAAATGCAATTAAGTGCACTTTTCGCCGTGCGTATTCCATCCCATGATATGATAGGAGGCGAGTCTATCGCCATATCGGGCACAAATTCCAGATTCTGGGCGGATACTGAATAGAAAAATCCAATATCACTTTGGCCGACCCGGGATCGAACCAGAGTCCTCAGGATTGCAGTCGTACCGTAATACAACTACACCACCGAGGCAGTCATGGCTATTAGTTATTAGGCTGGTAGTATTTATATTTTTACAAGTCATGAAACTATACAAAATAAAACAGAAGTAATAAAGTATTTGTTTACATTTGGAATAATGAATGCACCATGACATTCTCGACACAGTATGAAAAATCCAGAAACAAAGCCGAGCTTGGCCTATTTTTACCTCCTAGAGACTTCATACACAGTCATACATAAGGCAATTTAATCTGTTAGCCTTAAAAAGGCCTAACTGCATTTTTTGTAGAACTTTTCCACGCTAAAAAAACGAGATAAAACATTTATAATTTAATTTAAGCATGAAATTAAATGTATCCTCAGTAATGACACCTATAATGATTTTTGTTCATGTTAATTTAAATTCAACCCTAACACCGAGTAATACAAATACAATTCCTCCGCCTGCGAAAACACATTTTAAAACGACAATATACACAGCAAATGTACAGTAGTAAAACGTTATCCGAAGTCACGATGGTTTTGTATGAGAATTAAAGATATTGTTACAAGAGTATAATATATTGTGAGTATTTCCATTTCTAACTTAGACGCTGCGGAGTTGTTTCCGTGCTGCATTGCTGCCGGAGTCTCACCTGTGGACAAAATAATTATCTATGAGAATTGTAGGTGGCATAGCTGTATTACGGTACAACTGCAGAGCTGGTCGGGTTGCAATCCCGGGTCGGGTAAAGTGACATTGGATTTTTCTGCCCAATATCAGCTCTGAGTCTGGGAAGTGTAGAAAATTCAACAATGGCGACTGTCTCATAATGTGCTAGGCTCGCTGCCTAGCACATTATGAGATACACATGGCGAAAAGTACCTAAGTGCTCTGGTTGAAACTCTGGCTACCCCTTCGGAGATAATGCGTGATGAGTGTTTGTTCTTTTTTATAAAATATTTTTTAAGCTATTGCATAGCTTCTATCGCGGGTCTTGAGCGTGGAGACCGAATCCAGAAATTCCGTAACGAAAATAACCTAACACTCCCCACTCCGACCGGTACAGCGGTGATATTTTATTTAAATTTCGAATGTCACTTTTACGGCCAGTTCTTTATTGTTACTGGCTGGTTTCACAGGGCAAGTATAGAAAAAAAGACAAGTGGCACTTGGAGACTGCCGCGGTAAAGCTATTGCATTGCATTTTTTATCAACTTATGTAACTGATGAGCTAGTATAACATACATTCATGCCATACTAGATTTTGCCCGCGGATCCGCCCGCGTTAAAAAGTTTTTCCGGGATAAAAGTCCCGATTTTTATTTTCCCGGGATAAAATGTAGCCTATGTGTTAATCCAGAACAATATCTACTCGTGTGCCAAATTTCATCGAAATCCGTTTAGTAGTTTTTGCGTGAAAGAGTAACAAACATCCATACATACAAACTTTCGCCTTTATAATATTAGTAGGAAGTAGGATTATCAACCAAAAGGTTAGACAAAAGTAAAACTAGACTATCCATTTTTAAATATAAAAGTAATAAAAAATCATAATACAATCAAAAATAAAAGCACAGCTCAACACAAATATTTAATCTTAAGTTAAACAACAAAGCCAGTCATTAATTTAACTTTCAGAAAACTCACTTAAGACAACTGCGTTCCACGCAACAAAAGATTTATTTATCATGTCAAAGTAATGAGTAAATGTAATAACGGAACGAAAGTTGATCCAACCTTAGATAATTATCTTGGTAACATCAAGTAGAGTCCTTTTTGTCTCATTAAAACTGGTTTGTAATTTTCCGTTACGACACAGCTTTGGGAACAATTGTACTAGATCAGAGTAGGTCCCGAAATGCTAGCATTATGAACCCTTTGTCGGCTTTAGTGTCCGTTGAAGTAAATTCGGTGCTTTGAGGGTTGAAAATCCTATTTCGGTTTTATGCAGATTTTGGAGAATATTTTATCTATGGAAACCATTGATGTTTTACATCAAAGATGGAAACGCTGTTATTTTGCATATTATTTATAGAGAGGATAGATTTTGATGCACGTTTCACTGATGTTAAAGAATGTTAAGGAAACAATAACTAAAATTGACTTAATTAATATTGTTGTAGATGTGATTATTGCAAATAGAAGATAGTAGGTGTAATTAATGAGAATTTATAGGTTAGTCATTAGTGTAATAATAAAAATAAAGGACATACAAACGAAGGTTTTGAATTCGATGGTATATGTATTGATGTTTCGAGGAAGAAAAATTCTACGAATACCAATAGTGGTGGGAAATGTTTTGTTCCGTACAAAAATAATAATTTAGGAATTTAAATTGGTTTGATTTACTAATAAAAACCTTTGAATGAGACAAAAATCTGAAATTAGAAACATTAAACTTAATCTTCATAATATTTCGTATATTAAATGACGATGATAAAAAAACTATTTGAATAGTTACACACATTTTTATAATTCCATACCCCGATAAAATAATTGTCTCGTGGTTATTAAGAAGAACCTACACTAATCAACATCTTCAAGTCAGAAACATAGACGAATAATTCCCTTTTTTCAATGTTTTTTTTTTCAAAACCCATTTTTTCTTCTCCCAATTTGTCGATTCGGTTAATTAGGCGAGCAACTTATACAAAAACAAATAAACATGGGAATGAAAACATAATATTTCAGGGTAAACCTGGAAAAATACACGTTACAAAGGGATATGATTCCCGCAAAGCGCTACGCAAAACAAATAATAATCTCAGGTATTACTCACTTTGAACAACGTGTACCGTTACCGAAGCAGCTTTCGCGTTGGCGGGTACACACGTGTAATTTCCAGCATGGCGGGGCTCGGCTTTACCAATCACTAGCTCGCTTGTCTGCCGCCCGTTGTGCACGCTCACTCCATCTAGGAAAGAAGCAAAATATGCAATTTGAAATTGGAATGATTATAATTAGAAAGATGACCGCTTTTTGCCCATGCAAAAAGCGGTCATCTTTCTAAACTTTATTGACAAAAAAATTTTAACCGTTTATTAAAATTGATGTTCCTTTTTTTGTATTTTTTAAGCAAAATAACATTGCATAAATCTGAAAATCAAAGGCCTAGTCTTTGGGAGTACCATCCAAATAAAGGTATCTTGGTTAGAATTTTAAACCTGTTTTTGGACACGTACTTTAAGTAAATCGAAATACAAATTATTAGACGAAAAATAGATGAAGTAGAATACAAAAAGCCTATCCGTATACCGTGTATTGCGACGTAGGTTTTTTATCGTGTGACAGTCATTTTAAAAGCGGCGTGTTTTTATCCAAAATATGGAGAGGTCTAATTATATTATTATTTTCACGATTCGCCTAAATAATTTCTATACCGATGTTATGATATCTTGAGAGCCTGCCGCCTTAATACAACTTTTTATTTTCATTGATAATGAAAACTAATGTAATGTTCCTCTTAGGATTCAAACTCGAGATCTCGCAATTTCTACAGCCGAATAAGTTGCTGCTGACCTACTGCTAACGTCCTTTTACTGATTATACATATTGTCAGATAATACGCGTCAGTAATTGAAGATCGTATTCACTTGAAATTCAATGTAATTCAACGAAGCCAGCCAATTATTGATTAAAGAGAGTTTTTGTATCAACCACAAAGGAAATTGTATGATTGGCGTCTGATTTTGATTGATGCCACGCAACTGACCCAAATACCTTCGATTTTAGTTCAACCCAATTGTAGAACCTTCTTTGATTTTGCGGTGTGAATAGCCGCACGCCCCAATTGCATAGTAACAAACGATCTTTTTTTAACCCCCGACAGAAAAAGAGGGGAGTTTAGGGTGTGTATCTTTGTATCTGTATGTGTCTGTGGCATTATAGCTCTCAAACGAATTGACCGATTTTGATGCGTTTTTTGTTTGAAAGCATCAGCTTTAAAACTGAATAATAGCTAACAACCACCTCGATTACATCAGTAATCGAGGTGGTTGTTAGCATAATAGCTAACAACCACCTCGATTACATCAGTAATCGAGGTGGTTGTTAGCTATTATTCATGAAAATCTGTTCAGGCGTTTGGAGATTATCAGCTCATTTTCAACTGCAGCTGCTGCATCAAGTATTTTGCGGGATATTCAACAGTTTAGCAACTTATGGCAGATATAGCGTGTGTGGACTTATAAGAATGGTCTCAATGAGTAGGTCTTAGATAAATTATTACTGGGGCCTGATAGTGCAGAAAAATATAAATTATACAGCCCCTCAGTATAAAAAAAGACGCTTAAAATAAAAAATATGTTTGGGCCGTTCATTATGGTTGAAAGTGGAACTGTAACTTCAATAAAAATAGCATATAATAACTGTTCTATTGTTGAATAATAACATCGACGAATGTGGTGTACTATTGTTTTCAGCACAAAGGATTTTCCACTGCCAGCTCCTCCTGTTACGAATAATTTTAAGGGAACACTTGTGTCCGAGTCATTTATCACTTCACGTCGACACCGTTTTATCATTTCATGAAATATCTTTCTTTGTTTAATATTCATATTACTGACCATGGCATAAAATCCTACCTCTTCGACCTCGAAATTAACATCAGCCATTCTCGGATCGTATCCATCAACGATTGCCGCTATTTCTTGGTTTCCTCTATTTACTTCTTGCTCATTGGCAGTATTACATTGTGTAGATTTGGCTAGTGCTAACGCTTGTTCAATAATTTGATGGAGCTCCTGTTTCATGTCTTGAAACTGCTTAACAGAATCGCCGTGAAATAGACGCAATTGATCTCGTTGCGCCATAAAAGCTTTTTCACAGGTTTTATAGCCCAGTAGCAAATTGCTTTCATCTCTAAACAGTACATCGGCAACAAGATAAAAATAGTCTTATCTATCTCCCATTTGCGTGTAGTAGCGAGATCTTAGAATAGCAGGCTTTCTCCGGTTTTTTATAATATTACCGTTTATCAGTCTGATACTAATTTGTCCAGTTTCAGAGTCCTCTTCTTGTTTCCACATCACCGTCTTCTTCATCACCAACAAACCGAGTTGTTTATAATTTATAGCAAATTCTGCCAAGCTGAGGTGTTTTAAAATAAATATTTAATTCCGCGGTGGCCATCTTCGGCGCATTAGGGACGGCTGCGGGCTTCCTCCGACTCACGTCTAAGTTGTCGTCCGCAACCGCCCCTGCACGTACCGCTATTGCGGTCCTTTTCCTGTTGCGGGGGCTCAGAAGCCCCCGAAACACCGTACCGTGTCCGCCTTTTGGTGTCCGAGGCAGCGTGAGACACGCTGCCTCGGACACGTCCATCACGGGGGTCACAGAAGTTGCCTAGACTAATGGGTGGGCGGCACGTCCCGCCCACCCGTGACCCCCGGAGGCCCCTATTAGTCGCCTTTTACGACAGGCAGGGGATACCGTGGTGGAATTCTCCAAACGCCCCCAATCCACAGGGCGGGAGACGTCGGTCAGTCGTCCACCCGACGCCTCCTACGTCTCGTCTGGCGGCGGGAGGGATCACCACTGCGCTGGCGATCCCTCTCGGCACTCTCCTTCCGCGAGAGGACCGCCTCGCAGAAGTGGGCCACCGCCTGCCAGGCCTCTCGGCCGCCGACCATGGAAGCGACCACGGCCGGCAGCGAGAGGTCTTCTCCGACGACTGTTCTGAGAGCGCTGCGCTCCTCATCCCAGGCTGGACAACACTCCAACGTATGTTGGGCCGTGTCCATTGGGCAGTTGTCACAATAGTGACACACGGCCGACTCCTCTATACCTACCACCCGAAACAGGAACTCACCGAAGCAGCCATGCCCGGTGAGCACCTGCGTCAGGCGGTATGTTGCCGCTCCGTGGCGCCTGTCCAGCCATTCGGCAAAGACAGGACGCACTGCCTCCACGACCCGGTGCCCCCACGACGGGGCCTCCAGCCTGAGACGCCACTCCTCCACGGCGGCTCGCCGTAAGGCGGCCCTCTTGGCCTCCACCTCCTTCAGGGCCGGACGCTCCCCGCGACTGAACGCCTCCTCCCGCCAATGGAATACATCGGCAAGGGATTTGGCGTCCAGGTCCCAGGGCAGAAATCCGGCCAATAGGCAAGCCGCCTCGAAAGAGACCGTGCGGTACGCCCTGACCGCCCGCTGCGCTAAAGCTCTCTGCGGGGCGCGCAGAAGGGCGACGCAGGGGCGGCCCAGGGAGTCAGCCCAAACGGGGCTGCCATAAAGGGCTATGGACCGCACGACTCCGTGATACAGCCTCCGGCAAGGGAAGCCAGGACCTTCCAGGTTGGGCAGTAGGCGGGAAAGAGCGCCCGCTGCCCGGGACAATTTCGTCCTCAACTCCTTAAAGTGGGTGCGGAATCGCCATCGGCTATCTAGGACTAAACCTAGATACCTCATGCTAGAGCCGATGGGGATCCGCACCCCCCCAACGACGATGCCGGCACCGGCCGGTGGCCCTCTCCGAGGTCCGTGAAAACACACGGCCTCGGTTTTCTCGAGGGCCACCTTTAACCCTAAACGTTGGATTCTACCAACCACTTGGCCGGTGCCCGCCGCCGCCAGAGTTGCGGCGTCCCGGAAGGTCCCAGCAGTCGCTGTGACTAGCGTATCGTCGGCGTAACAAGTCACGCCGACGCCCCGGAGATTGGAACCACGGAGCACCCAGTCGTACCCGATGTTCCACAGGAGAGGGCCCAAAACCGAGCCCTGTGGAACACCGCACGACATCGCTCTTCGGTGCCACCCATCGGCGCCCGGATACACCACGTGCCTGTCAGACAGGTACGCGTGCACCAGACGCCGGAGATAGGGCGGCACCACGTGGTACCGCAGTGCCTCGTGGATGCAGGGCCAGGGCAGCGAGTTGAATGCGTTAGAAATATCTAACGATACTGCTATCACTACACTGCCTCTGGCCACTGCATCCTCCGCCTGTGCCTTCACCCGCAGAATCGCGTGGACAGTGGAACGTCCCCTCCTAAATCCAAACTGCTCGTCGGCCAGATTTGGTCCGACCCCTTCAAGGTGCTCGACGAGGCGGGTATGAATGATGCGCTCGAAGAGCTTTGCCACCTCGTCGAGAAACACGATGGGCCGGTAGGCCGACGGCGACTCTGCGGGTCGTCCTCCCTTCTTCAGCAGGACGAGCTTCCCGGTTTTCCAGCGCACCGGGAAGACGCCCTGCTCCAGGCAGGCGGTGAATAAGCCGCGGAGCCTCGGGCCCAGGTACTCGAGGGCTAGCACCCAGGCTTTCCCGGGGATGCCATCGAGCCCTGGGGCCGTGTTTTTGCTCCGCAGCCGAAGCACTGCCGCCCGCATTTCAGCGGGCGAAACCTCCGGGATATCCCTTGCCGGATTCTCACTCGACGATGACGCCACATCCGGTGGCGCCATCGGTGGAGGAGTGAACTCCTCGGTGGCCGGGAACAAGGCCGCGACTACGTTGGCCAGTAATTCTGGCCGGAGACTCTGCGACAGCGGGGGCGCCGCTGGGCGAAGCTTCTTCATCACCACTTTTAAAATAGTTGGCTTTTGAACATACCCGTCAAATAAATTTTGACACATTTGACCCTGATCACTGTCATACCGTAGAATCCTATATCATTCATAAGGTTGACATGTGTTGATAAAGACTACTTACCGAGAACTTTCTCTCAATTTAAAGTGGCACAATCTGTATGCACATTCACATGCCGATACTCTTCGATGGTTCAAAATAGTCACAGACACGGCAAACAATTGCCTAACGATATCCTCATAACAAGCACACACTCTGCTAACAGCATCTCTCAGCGTTTGACTAACATCCTGGGGCTCATGCTTGGAAGTTTATTTAGCGAAGTAATATGACATAGCTGTCAAATTACCATACGGTTGAAGTAGCCCGTATTAGCTTTCCACAGTTTCAGTATCTGTGGATTGTAATTATTTACATATTGTTCTTCAGAGTTTCTTCTCAAAACACAGAATCGACCATTATAACGCAAAGTTTCTACAGGTCCTAGCAAATTTGTTTAATCATTTACTTGTCTTGGAAAATTAAATCGACAATATTGATGATTTCTGTTCTTATAGCACGTTGTTGAATAATAGTGTATTTGAACCCGTTTAACTATTTCGTTTAATCCTATATTATGATTTTTATACATGTTAATGGCCATGTAGTGCCTGGATAATGATTTTATATTTTTATGGGAATATTCAAAAAGAAAAACCGAAAGTAGGATTTAAACCCACGACCTCCAGCGTATCGTGCCGGTGCTCTGCCAATTGAGCAGTTAAACAATCTCATTGATCAAAGTTCTGCCTTCAAGAGACTAAAAGTTTGGTGCGTTTTCTATCCGGCATAACATATGTAAGTGTACACTGACACGATTTTGAAATTCAATCCTCTACCAGTAATTTGTAAGCTTTCTTCCAAAAACTTCATCATTGTTCTTTATGAATGTCATAAAAGCATTAAATCGTATCATAAATTGACGACTCAGTGTCACAGGATGATCGTTTACTAGTTTTTGTCTTTCATTAAAATTTTAATTACTAGAAATCTCATTAGGTCTTTTTGCAGCAACAAAAAGTGCTTTTAGTATATCGTCTCAATTCAAATGATTGCAGCTCAAGGTAAAGAGCCACGTAGGAGACTCCAGATTCTTAACCGTGGCAACAAGGTTCGAAAATGCACTTTGCCAGTATTTATTTGAGCCTCGCACATTCCTCATGTTCAATTGAATATTTTCATCAAAATTTTCTGGATGATTTAGAAAGAAAAGAAAGAAAGAAAGAAAGAAAACAAATTTTATTGTCACATCTAGTGCATGCAATACATTACGCATGTGAACATAATTAGATTTTTTTTTTTATTATTTGTACAGCTTTACACGCTTGCGATGTGACAATAGGTGGCCAGCTCAGCATATTGCTGTGTTGCGATGTGGACCACAACACAGCGCTGGTTTTCAGTGGCCACCTAAAGTGACGCAATCGTCCAATTTAGACGTCTTCTTCCTTGACGCATTCTTAAAACTAAACCTGCTTTTTGCTAAGCTCTAAAGAACTCCAGAACTGACAACGCAAAAAAAGATAGTTATGTCTTTGAAAACGTATATCAACTCCCATTATCCTGGCTTGACAGTAATCTAAAGGTGTAATTGGATGAGACTGATTTTCTTGTAATCCATTTCTACCCTTCGGAAACAAGTAAAACCATGCTAGTTCTTCTGCTATTTTTTTCCCTCGACATTTGTAAGGGTGGCTCAGTTTTTCTAAGCAGTTGATGAACTGCGAACTGTACACAATTGTCGCTGTCAATAACAGTGTTTAATTCAGGAATAGGTTCATCTATAACACGTGAAACCGATGAGGTAATAACAATATTATAATTGTTTAAGCCATGGGATGATTCTGTTAATGGATTGGTAGTTATAATATTTTCACTACCCTTTTCTGCTTCATTTAAATTTTGATGTAATAAATGTACAACGAGAGCCATTTTTGTAATGCTGTATTGCTCATTATCAGTCTGTTTTGCTGTGATTTTGGTACATTTGATTTTAAAACTATCCACACCGATGTAGCATCGGGGAAAGCTATTAGAAAAGCTGCACCATTCCGCTCTATACCTTTTGGTCCTCTTGAATCAGAGTCGAACAAGTAATACATGTTACGACCTATCCATATTACCACTGATATGCCATTACACGTGACGATAGCGTCTTGATCGACACCATAATCGTGAAAAACTCCACTAAACCATTATTTAAATATGCGCAACCGGCATCTTGATTATTTATGCTGAAATGCCCACAAATCGAGGATGATTTATGGTACACTTTTATTAAACATGAATGATTTAAAATTTCAAAAGCTCGTAAATATTTTATATTATTATTAATAAAAATAATTCTTTATTTCAGATATCAAAGACCCGTAGTGATAGTAAAAGAATATTTACTTAAAAACTAATGTTAGTATCAACAGTTACAAATATATTTCTATATTTATGAAATTTGGTTACAATATTACAATGTGTAGAGAATGAGAGAGTAGAACGTATGTTTAATTTAGCATCCTCCACACACAATGCCTTAGGATAGGTGACATGATAGTCTCCGCCACTCTTATTAGAATGCTGTTGTGACTGGCCCGTATTCGGCTTACGAGATATATAGTTTGCTTGCGAAGAACAGCTTGGAAACTATCAGTCCTGTTCTTCGCAAACATCTCTGAAGCACTACAATAACGAGGCAGTTCCAAAATATTCTAAATAGATTATTATATTGTACACGCAGTACCTCTAGTGCTCTTTTAGCGTAGTAGACCCATAGATTTTCCGTGTAAAAATTATGACAATACGCCTTAAAAAGCGTAATTATTACTTGGTCAGTACTTTTTTTTTTTTTTTTTTTTTTTTTTTTTTTTTTTTTTTTTTTTTTTCGCGGAGAAAGTGTGCTACCACTACCGCCCGGCCTTCGTGGGGGGCGACCGAGCGGTTATGTTGGGGTCACCGTGCCTTACGACCCGGCGTTATGCCGCCCGGAGAGATGGAAGACATCGGGCGACCGCCGGGCCGAGTCCCTAACCTATGTACACCGCACGGCTTACCAACTAAAACTCCGCGGTGGCCTTCTTCGGCGCATTAGGGACGGTTGCGGGTTTCCCAGGACGAAAAGTGTCTAAGTTATCGTCCGCAACCGCCCCTGCGCAGTGCCGCCTGGTGCGGCCCGTCTCCTGTTATGGGGGGCTCAGACGCCCCCGCGCACCGAAGGACGCTCTCAGCGTCTACGGCAGCGTGAGGCCAACCAGCCACGCTGCCGTCCATCACGGGGGTCACAACAATGTGTAATGACGGACAGCCCCCTGCCGCCCGCCCGTGACCCCCGGTGGCCCCTATTAGTCGCCTTTTACGACAGGCAGGGGATACCGTGGTGGAATTCTCCAAACGCCTCCAATCCACAGGGCGGACTTGGTCAGTACTGCATTAACTTCCGCCGAATTTGGAACTATTCGAGATTGTATACTTTTTGAGTAGAAATGATCACCGGAGATTGCAATTGAATTTATGATATCGGAAGACTATGTTTCAGTTTGTTTATTTTTTGTTACTGCAACAGCTGCAGCTGCATTTGCAGTACACTGCTTACCACGAGAGTAATCAAGAAATCAGCAGTGACCTTGATGAAATGAGCCTGATAGTCTACTGATTCTAACTGTTCACAAACAATCACTCGACCAGCACTACTAATTCGTAGCGGAAGCTCCTCAGCTATTTCTTCAACATCCTGGCTAAAAAGTACGGCTTGACCAAATCGACAGCTTAGTTTGACCATTTTTATAAATGTTATTCTATTCAATAAACGTATTTCCATATCGGATAATACCTCAATTTCTGGAGGTATTTCGTCTTATGACATTTCAGTAAGCGTATGTGGATGTCCTTCCTCTACGAAGTATTACAGCTCATTTGTTACAGGTCGTGATTACATTATATTGAGTTATTAGCTCATTTGGCAGTATATCTCCTCATACATCGCCTATAGTAACCGAACAAACCTGTTTATGATAGCAAAGTTTCTTATATATTAAACACACTGTATCAGCGAATTTCAGTATAGAATTTTTATGTCTGCTCTAAGCTTAGCTCTGCACTGAGCCATAGATTCTGCGTTTCTAGCACGCCTCATAGCACGTTGCTCGGAAGTTTCATTTAATATAGATTGAGCTGTACCTTCTGCATATCTGGCACGCCTGCAAGTGCGTTGATCTGGAGTCTCGTTTAAATGAGATGTAACGGTACATAACGCATTTCTAGCATACATTGTAGAACGTTGCTAAAGAGTCTCGTTCAATATAGATTGAGCTGTACCTTCTGCATCTCTGGCACACCTGCAAATCCGTTGATCCGGAGCCTCCTTCAAAGAAATGTAGCCGTAAATTGCGCATTTCTAGAATGCCTTGTAGAACATTGGTCAAGAGTTTCGTTCAATATATATTGAGCTGTATCTTCTGCATCTCTGGCTCGCTTGCAGGTCCGTTGATCTGGAGTCTCGCTTAAATAACATGTAGCCGACCATTCCGCATTTCTAACAAGCCTTGTAGAACGTTGCTCAAGATTCTAGTTCAATATAGATTGAACAGTACAGTCACCAGCATAAGTAGCTGAACAAATTCAAAATTTCAAATTGCCTTGATACTTTTGCGATCTACTTATCTTTTTTATCTCTTTACACAAACAAAATAAAAGAGATTTGCTTTACTTATACGAAAAAAAAATATTTTTTTCAGTTTAACTTAACGCGTATATAGGCGATTTGAAATTTTTGATTTTGTACAGATATTTATGCTGCTGATTGTATTTCTGCATCTCTGGCACGCTTGCAAGTCCGTTGATCTGGAGCCTCGTTTAAACGAAATGCAGCCGTACATTCTGCATTTTTAGCATGCTTTATAGAACGCTGCTCAAGAGTCTCGTTCAATATAGATTGAGCTATACTTTCTGAATCTCTGGCACGCCTGAAAGTCCGTTCATCTGGATCCTCGTTTAAACAAAATGTTGCCGTACATTCCTCTTTTCTAGCATGCTTTATAGAACGTTGCTCAAGAGTCTCGTTCAATATAGATTGAGCTGTACCTTCTGCATCTCTGGCACGCTTGCGAGTTCGTTGATTTGGAGTCTCGTTTAAACGAAATATAGCTGTACAATCCGCATTTCTAGTATGTCTTGAAGAATATTGCTCAAATCTCGTTCAATATAGATTGAGCTGTACCTTCTGCATCTCTGACATGCCTGCAAGAACGTTGATTTGGAGCCTCGATTAAACGAATAGTAAAAATTCCGCATTTCTAGCATGCCTTGTAGAACGTTGCTCAATAATCTCGTTCAATATAGATTGAGCTGTCCCTTCTGCATCTCCGGCAAGCCTGCAAGTGATTTGATCTGAAGTCTTGCTTAAACGAGATGTAGCCGTGCATTCCGCATTTCTGTCACGCCTTATAGAATGATGCTCAAGAGTCTCGTTCAATATAAATAGAGCTGTACCTTTTGCATCTCTGGCACACCCGCAAGAGAGTTGCTCTGCAGTTTCACTACATCGCAAAACACTGCTATACCTAGCATTTATTGTATGAAGTAAACTACGCTCTACATTGCTTGCTTTTGATCGCTGCAAAGTCCTAGTCGCCGTATCTCTGTCTAAACGACGCCGTCTGTCTTTTGGACTCTTGACTGCGTAGTTCAGCCGTTCGAATAGCTTGATATAGCAAAAACTGGCATCTTTCAGGAATGTCCTTCTTAGGCTGCGTCAATTTGCGCCTTTTAGCTTCAATTCGAGCTTTCATAGTTTTTCTCCCAAGTCCCATATTGAAACAAATCTTAACACAGAAAACACATAGGTACCTATATAGTTTAGATATACATTCAATACATAAATAACGCTAAATCTGTTATCACTTCAATAGTTAACTAACTTTATGAAATGATGAGGTTTAAGATTTGTGCAATTTTATTTTGCTTAAAAACGACACTTAAATGTAATAATTACGAACATTTAAAAAAAAACGTTTTAAATGGTGGACGGGTCTATAAATATGTTAAGTGTATCCAAGATCCTTATGTTGCCCCTTTAATATCCCTAAAGTTTCAACCTGGGTTAGATTTTGTGACTCAGCACATAAAAAAACTAATGAAGAGGAAAAAAATAAAAGTTTCATTGTCGTTTAAGTTACCTAGTAATATTTTGACCCAAGCGCCACCGCGTCTGGGGACCGCGAAAGAAGTATTTTCATCTCCCTGGCCCAAAGTTCGGTCCTCCGACGCGAGGGCGTTTGAGTCAAAATATTAATTACTAGGTAACTTAAACGACAATGACACTTTTATTTTTTTACTTTTTATAGGTTTTTTATGTCAGGGGTTTTTAAATTTTAATATTTTTTTTAATATAATTTCATTTTCAAATCTTGTCCGTTAGATTTTTATTTCTTAATTGCTTATCACTGAGTTATTCCATTTTTCAAAATGTAACTTATAAGCATCACAGTATTTTTCCGTATAAATCCAATTAACCAACTCTAACAAATATTGATTACTACAAACGCTGTTAGCATTGATTTGTTTGTTCGCGTAATTCCCCAGCCACTTCTTCTGGATTGAACAATAAGAATAAGTGAACGGTCCGCTCGGATGTATGCGATTCAGAATGTTATTCCCAACAGAAAATATTACACACTAGACTAGATTCTGCCCGCGGCTCCGCCCGCGTTAAAAAGTTTTTCCGGGATAAGAGTCCCGCTTTTTATTTTCCCGAGATAACATGTAGCCTATGTGTTAATCCAGAACATCATCTACCCGTGTACCAAATTTCATCGAAATCCGTTCAGTAGTTTTTGCGTAAAAGAGTAACAAACATCCATACATACTTACAAAATTTCGCCTTTATAATATTAGTAGGATTATTATAATCCTATATTATGATTTTTTATACATGTAAATGGCCATGTAGTGCCTGGATAATGATTTTATATTTTTATGGAAACTTGAAAAAGAACAGTCGAAGGTGGGACTCGAACCCACGACCTCCGGCGTACCGTGCCGGTGCTCTTCCAATTCAGCACCTCGACTCCTACCTTGGCTGTTCAATTTCAAGATCCCTATTTTTAAATCTCTTAAAGGAGATGACAGCGACATCTGATAGCAATTATTACAAATTACTAACTCAGCGTTACTCCTTTACAGGAGTAAGATCACCGAAACGAGTCGCATAACTTTTTTATAATCCTATATTATGATTTTTTATACATGTTAATGGCCTTGTAGTGCCTGGATAATGATTTTATATTTTTATGGAAACTTGAAAAAGAACAGTCGAAGGTGTGACTCGAACCCACGACCTCCGGCGTACCGTGCACGTGCTCTTCCAATTGAGCAACCTCGACTCCTACCTTGGCTGTTCAATTTCAAGATCCCTATTTAGGAGTCGAGGTGCTCAATTAGAAGAGCACCGGCACGGCACGGCGGAGGTCGTGGGTTCGAGTCCCACCTTCGACTATTCTTTTTCAGGTTTCCATAAAAATATAAAATTAGGATTATTATAGTAGGATTAGGCTCAGGAAAATTTACAATATTGGATAGGTTCGGCATTGAATATCATACATTAGCTTTAGAAATATAATCGGAACTATTCTTTTTAATGCGTCGCTTTATGCTAGGTTTCGTCTTTATCTATATCTCTATCTTGTAGATATTATTTTAAGCGTAGAGTTTGGTTATACATTAAAGTATGTTGTATGTATGGGGATATCACCAAAATGATCTACTACTTCAAAAACGCATTTCATTTCGACATTACTAACAAAAGAATTATAAATATGACATTGTATTTCTAAGAGCAATATAAAATTTTAAGAACTCAATAAAAACTACTATTTCAATACCTATCATAGTTTGCAACGATTACATTTCATATCAAAAGCAACGTATATCTCACTATCAAAATTGTCAAATATCTTCGAGACTCTTGAAAAACATTCTGCGTTCTGTTCAAGCATATCGAGCAACTTGGAGATTTCTTTTAAAATTAGGTCACTAGTTTCCATCTGTGTTACCTTGTTTTTATGATTGTAAAGAATTTCAAACTGTGTCGAGTAAGTCTCCAGTATTGTATAATAAGCCAGAATCGTTACTTTTTATCGATGTTGTATTTCCTGAAAATTTCCCCACAAACATAGCACCAGGGGAAACATTTCCACTGTTAAAGCCATTGGAACATCCATAATATTTTATTTACAACGAAAATTAAATTCCACGAACGCGATACCTTTGTAACTGATGGATGTTTTTTAATACTTTTTGGCAAATGAACTGAAGTTTGGATGTTTCTCGTTAGTTTTCTAGTAGTTCGTTCTGATAGTGAATTGTTTTAAAATCTATGAATCGAGATTAAAGAGATGTCTGGTTCAATTATAGAATATTAGTTTCTTTCTCATGTCCTAGTCTTCACATAAGGATAACATTAATTTATTTTGTATTAAAAATGTTGTCTTTGTTTACTTCTTTATAATTCATTATCAAGCCTTTCGTATTCAGAGATAGGCGGAGGCGTTACACGTACATTTCATTAGTTACGTCAAATGTAATAGGGATTGAAGCTATTGCAAATTAACTGGCATTATTTCGATCTCCAGCTTTATTAACTAATTCACAATTACACAATTTTTCTTAAATTATATCTAAGTGATTATAAATAATAAAAATACTAGCCCTATAAAAGTTAAGGGTTAGCCTTGGGGTTGGATTCTGCGGAAATTGGTCTTGGATGTTCCAACTATTTCAAGTCATTACTGAATTATTTAATTCATCACCAAGGTATACTTTCGTTTATAAACATGTTTATTTTAATTACTTACTTAAATCATAGTTGATCATTCTGTTCTCGAAGTACCAGAACACGTAGGACGGTGGCTCTGTAGACCGCTTGACCACACACACCAACCGGAGCATCGAACCTTCGTGTATTATCTTCTCTGATTCACCCACTATCTCAGCGTAAGCGGCTATTGAAAGGAGAAAAAATCAATTTTTAATATTAATACATACATAGCATTACACCTTTTCTTTTTAGGTGTAAGTTATTACCACAGCCAAATTTCGACAGCTATGTTAGGTCCCATGAAATAAGGGGAAGGTAATGGGCATATAGAAGACGCAATGCTAGAATCCGGGTTGATACTGAGCAAAAAGTGTCATCATTTTAATGGAAACTGAGACAGAACCCTCTACTTACCCAATACAACTACGTCACCGAATCAATATAAGTATAGTAGGAAGTGGGTATATTGCTTAATCCTTACACCCACGAAAATAAACTCTTTGCTCTTTATATTATGTTTACATCTTGAATATTGAGTGAATCATCATCATGAATAGCCTCGTATCATGAAGTTGTTTCACAATGGTGTTTCTTTGGCGTTATGATATGTTCTTCTCCAAACAAGTTTTATAATAAGGTTTTTTTTTGGTTGGCGGCTTGACTGTGCCTCCGGCATTGCCGACGTCCACGGGCCATGGTAACCACCTACAGGTGTATCGTCAGCTTATTTACCTTAAGAGGCATTCAAAATATGCATATGGTTTGTAAGCGATACGACCGCCCATATACATTAGAAATACCACCCAGCACCTTAAGTTACAAAGCACTGTGTGGCATTCCACTGCGCTCGTCATCCTGAGACAAGATGTTAAGTCTCATTATGTTCTGTAGTTACACTGGGTACAATGCCCTTCAAACCGAAACACAACAGCGCATACATACTGCTGCTTGGCGGTAGAAATAGACATTGCGGTGGTAGTCACCCAGACAGACTCTTACATATGAGAGTCCTACCGCTAGTAGTCTCAGGGTTACAAGCTCAATGTAATATCATGCAAAACTAACTGATGCTGCTACTATTCATGGGCTATTTTGTATGTTATTTCACTTACGTATTTTATCCCCAAAGCGGTAAGCGCAACTAGTTCACCCACTTTTTGCCTTGTGTATTCAGTCCCGTGATGTGGTAGGGAGCGAACATATCGCCAAATCGTGCACAAAATCCAGATTCCGGACTGATACTGAGTCGAATAACCCAATATCACTTTGCCCGACCCGGGGGTCGAACCCTAGACCTCAGCATTGTGGTCTTATTGTAACACAACTACGCCACCGAAGTAGTCATTCATAGTTAGTCGAGATTCATAATGTTCTGAACACATACCTACTAATACAAGCTTGAAGAAAATACTTGTAGGTGGATGAGTCGGGACCTGACACTCGTAGTATCCACCGTCAGCTGACGTTGCAAAGCGTATGTGCAACGCCCAATCCTGTAACAAGACTTTTGTTATTTTTGTCCGTACATCATAAGGGTTTTCGATGTTAGGAATTTTCGTTTGAGTACCAGGTACGCCTATGAATAATATTATGGAGTCACGTCATTAATTAAGTTGATGAGCTGGGAATTATGTGAGGATCAAAGTCTAAGTACTCTGCATTAGACTAATGAGGCGACTGTTTGATTTATTCATCCTTATTTATTACCATAGGGTTCTTTACCTCAATGATAATAATATTATTAATCACGGCAATTCTAAATTCAGATCGACCTTATTAAATTCCTTTGTTTTTTTAATTTCATACTTGGAAACCAGTACGCACAAATATTTATCTACCGTAAACAAAATTCGTGAAACAATTTGAATTTGGAACCACAGCCAGTCAACCGTGTGTTAATTTGCAAATTAAACAAAACAAGGCAAGTTTTATCGGAGTCTCTGGGGAGCGGGACGTTGAAAGCGATTCCAATGTTGACAATAAACGGTGGTTATCAAACTGTCTAGCGCTCTCCAAATGGATTTCCGTGTTTAACTTTCATTTATAAACTGGATATTCCGAGTGATGTGGTAATTTATTGCTTTTCGTCAGTACAGCTGTTTATTAGATTCATTTCGGCTTCAATATTAATAAATATTTTACTAAAATTTTCTTGATCAAAATAAACATTAATTAATTATTTATTAATTTAGGTATGCCGATTTTTTTAAATACTGGCACGGCAACTAGATCCTACTGCACCTGATAGTGGGCGAAGTGGGAATCAGGATAGAGTTACGACGATCGAGAAGTGATTATCTCTTGCCAGTTGACACAATTTTGCCGGCTTGTTTGAACCGTAGATGTGCGGTGGTCGCTATAGAGGTACAAGATAAATCCCACCACCAGCAAGATTCCAAATTTTAAATTTCCATAAACGTCTTTGATATCAAATCGACAAAGATACGCCTTTTCCCTTTCAGGAGAAGGCAGAGGAAACCCATTCACATTTTGCCGTCTAAACTAAACTGACAATGTATTTTTTGAAGTCATTAAATATTCCAACACAGCCCATTTATGGCAATGCACACCGTGTACAATTAAACCAAACCGCCAGTCAAAAACCTGACTTTAATCAATAATGCTACTCAGCATTGGCCGTTATCCAAACAACTGTCATTGCCAATAACTGAATTGGTTGGTGGATATAATCCTGTTCGGTTCTGTTTAGTGCCCGGATTACATTTCAACTGCATTTAGAATAATATGTACTGTTGACCTGTAGTGGCCAATTGGGAACGCGTTAACACTCCTAAATTTGGCAAAGGGTTCAATTGATCGTATTATAAATTCGAGTTAGTGAGTGTGTGTTGTGGTCGAGCTGATGATTTGATACAAGTAAAATTTGGAATTTTGGTGGACCAAGTCCTGGTTAACCATATATTCTACGTTTAATCCCAGAAAATGTACATTGTAAAAATTGTTCTGAACACAAAGAATTATAATTAAAAAGTATAAATAAGCTCTAAAAATCAAGGGAAGAAAGTGTTTCGTATGCAAACATATTAGGTTTTAACATTGAAGTGTCATGTGAAAGAGTTGACGCACTGACCACTAAACAGATATCGATGAAATTTGGTATTTTTTATTATACAATTCACAAAACTGATGTTCGATCATAAATGCTACAAGTAAAAGGTATGAAACAGTACATCATTTTGTAGCCATCTACTAGATGTGAATCAGACATGCACTAGGCACTTTAGTGAGACACTTAAATAATAATGATATGAAAAAAAAAAACAGTTTGAGACAATGGGAAGGACTTAGGCTTTTTATCACAAAAAATATAAAACGAATTTTTATCTCGAAAAAACTTTTTCACATGGGCTGAATTGTCAATAAAAACTATTAATTAATATGTACCTATCATTTTCCGACAAGGCACTTTCACGAATAATAAGCTAAGACAAATCCTAGTTATTAATAAATTTCGCTTGTATAATATTTCAACCTCAAATGAAGCTAATAACCTTAAAAAAATACCCGCATATTACAAAATATTACGTAAAAGCGTTTGAAGTCTTGGATATCAATTAACATAGAGTAAACTCATTACGCATATTTTTTGAAATTTCGTTTTATAAATAAAGAAATTAATTTGGGACGGTGTGAGATGTCCTTTGTGCTGTGTATTTTTTTTTTATCCAGATTAACCAAGACCATACTTACAAATGTTTGAATAAAATTATGTTGCTACATTCAGATACTCTGTTTTCTCAAAAGAATAGTTCTAGTATCTAGTGGAAAAAATTGCTGATTAGTTGTTTCCACACATGTATTAGTAGGATTTTTGAATTGTAAGAAACATCGACACAATAAAGGTATAAATGCGATAAAATCAGTGGGTGTTAGTAACCTGGATAGCTAAATAAAAGACACAGCCCAATTTTCTTCCATTTGACATAAGAATTCAACGCGGTCGACCCCGCGGGCATAAGCAATATTTTCATAAAAGTATCCATTACATTACATCTGGGACGAACCTCTGGTCCCTCTGACGCAGCTGCGAATCCAAATACTTTAATTAAAACATAATGTTTGAAACATTTTACGCAAAAAACAATTCTCAGTTCATATTGTTAGTAAAATAAAAGTTTGTTTTCAATTTTAATTTTAATCATAGTTCAGAGTTCTACTCTTTTCGTGCCGCTTTTTGGAGCTACCTCGACTAGTGCTTTTATTTCATACAGGCTTTATGCTTTATCTTTTTCAGCATACTAATTGATGTCACGTGTATATTAGAATAATTATTTAGTTTAACGGAGCTACCTATTCAACCATACCTAACTATATTGTGCATAATTATGTTATCGTTAATGAGATATTGTTTAATAACTAAGTTGATATTATGAAGATTGTGGTCTTAATCCATAGCCGTAACATATCCACCTGTTATCAAAACATGATTCTATTTTGATCCAAAAGAAAAATAATACCATACATGTATGTTTTCTTAGTTATAATTCTAAATATCCCAAATATTATACTTGATTATCATGAACCGAGATTTAATTAAGTTGTTTCTTTATATATATAATCTTATAAGACCAGCAAAAGCCATTAGGTCACTTGATGGTGCCTATCTAAACTACTATCTAATACGGATAATACTAGATACTAGAAGACATATGATATGAAAGGTAAGGATTTTTGAGAAATCCAAAAAAGCAGAGCCTGAGCAATATCTCTGAATAATACACAACAACTAAGCTGTTACTTTCTGTTAGTTTATTGTTCGTATACAAAATTGAACACAGGTCAAATAGAAGAAAATGTGTGTCGCTAATTTAGCTAGTTTTAATCAAATTTATGTTTCCATCCATTTTGAAGGCTTTCATTTACCTGAAACTACCTCTATCAACTCCAATATTAATACGCTTGTTAAATTTAGTAAAGTTTGCTTGGTTGTTGCGGTAGACGGTAATGAACAAAACAATTTATTAGCAGAATGTTATAAATAATTTCTCATTCCAGTCGTCTATTGACGTACTGTGAGTTACAAATAATGATATTTTGCTTCTTATAAGTCTTGTAACGATATTCTGCGATCTATTTAGATCCATGAAGATGGAATTAAATACAGGAAAGTTAACCCCAAGCAAATGACAGTTATCATTTTCGTGTTTTTGGTGTTGATATTGATTTTGTATTAATGACATTGATATTTTTATAGACAGTAATGATACTCAGCACTATCAATTTGCCATCTATTTAATTTTGTCATCCATCATTCTCCACATTATAGTAATTATGAATAATGGTAATTATATGAAACTCACCTTAACGTGTCTCCCATGCGCTGAGAAAAATCGATTGTCAGCGCTGTAGGTTACTAGACCAACTGACAGTAGGGAATAATCCTTTTTTCTTATCCAAGTTACCTGAAAATATAGTTTATATGAATTTCGTTTTAAAAGTAAAGCAAAATGAATAGAATAATTTTCATTAAATAATAAAGTTCATTTTAAAATGTTCTCGTAGTTCTATTATGAACTTCTAGTAAATTGTTTAAATGAGATAACAAGCAACTACAACTCTGTTCAAACAATGCTTTTGCATTTAATTTCTCTATATAGATACTCGCTTTTGCCCGTGGTTCTGTCTGCGTTAGTATTCCCAGAATTAAATAAACATTTTCTCCACTTTTTACTGATTGATCACTTATTACTACGCTTCCAAGCTTGGTAATAATCTTTTTATTCCGGTAAAATACTTTCAAACAGGTGAAACTATCACAAAAAGCTATTTAAACACATACGTAATAATGATCAGCATGCAATGCAATCAGCACTGTACTATATACCGACCACGGCTGAGCACGGGACTCCTATTACTGAGAGGGGTTAGGCCTTAGTCCACCACGCTGGTCCAGTGCTGGTTGGCAGACTTCAAATACCCCCAAAATTTTTATGGAGAATTCTCAGGTATGTAGGTTTCCTCACGATGTTTTCGTCACCGATAAAGCGAACGATAATTGATAAACAATACACACATACTTTCGAAAAACCGGTATGTGCCTTAGGTTTTGGACCTCCGAACATTGTCTCGGCAGACCTTTCTATTAAGTTCTGTTCACTAGGCTATCGTTCCCTTCAGATCAGCATAAATCATGCCAAATAGCCACAAATTGGATATTGGCTAGTTGAAATTGTCTTTCCCTAAATCTATTTGCTGACTTTTTTGAAGAGGCGGCCAGGTACCCTAACTCATATTTCCGTTGACCGATATCAGTCACCGATATTGCTAGGGTCGTAGTAATTTATTCAAGAAATAAACTTCAAAATGGCGGGCTTATTTTTATTAGACAATTTACTTATCGAAAAACCGATAAAGTTTTAATCAAGGCTCTTATTTTCTAAATGACCTTTACACGTAGGCTTCAAGGCAGATTTAAAATCGATCATTCGTATTATGATGATATGTTTTTACTATTACTGTTCATGAAATCTAGATAAAGAAATGTAATGGAATATCTATCTGTGATTTAGAAATACTTTTATTCCCAACCACAGAATATTATTGGACCTTGAGCGAAACGTAACCGTGCAGTGGGGCTAGGTTGTGAAAAAAAGACACGATGCGTCTCCGCTTTGTTTTATTGTGATTGGTTGAGTGACTGACATATTATCGGTATTTTGATGTTTGTGATTGATCGAGAGACCGATACGTCAGTCTCTCAACCAATCACAATAAAACGAAGCGGAGACGCATCGTGTCTTCTTTTCACAACTTAGCCTCACTGATTGATCTGTCGGCATATTTGAATCGCGTAATCCGTAATATTCCTGAATCAGTTATGATGAGAATTTATAAAATAGATTTTTTTTAATAATAATGTCAGTGATAATATTTTGGGCCAGTTGTACAGGTTTCTGATAAATCTCCCCATAACTATTTGACATATTATAACGCTATCTAAAAATAAATCTGTCACGTTACGTTTGGGTGGGAACCATCGCAATGTCTATTTCTACCGCCAAGCAGCTTTGAATTACATTGTAGCCAGTGTAACTACTGGACATAATGAGACTTAACATCTTCTGTCTCAGTATGACGAGCGCAGTGAAATGCCGAACTCAAGATGCTGGATGGTGTTGCTACTGCTTATGGATGGTCGTATCGCTTGCCATCAGGCGAAAAGCATGCTCGTCTCGTCATTCAAGGCCATAAAAGAAATTAGAAGCAACTTCCTCAGCCAGATATTTCTTTTCGAGACCTGTAACACTAAAATTTTTAGTTTGTATGGCCTATAAGTTACAATAGGCTACTAAGGACTTGTATCAGCATGTGGTAGAATCAGCTCATAATCTGCTTACTTTATTGCTAGCAATCGTTAGTTACAGAATACGTGAACATTTGAATTTACAATCTTAATGCTTCATCAGCTTTTGAAACACAAACATCGTTTGAATTTTGTGACGTTGGCTCAACTAGATAAGCCTTTGAGGATCAATGTTCCAGTAGCATTCCTATGCGATACATGATCTAGGATATATGTACCCAGCAAAGGATTAACCAACACATATTGACTTTAGAATACTCAAATATTCTATATCGGAAATTATAGAGCTTTTCTAGAAATCACGTAATAAACATTACATATTCCAGCCGAACAAACAAGTAAATTGTGTATGAAGGATAAAATCAAACATACTTGGGTAAATAATAATAGGCTTCCAATATTTGATGGTAATGGATCGGGCCTCATTCTTGCGAGGTAAATTACATTCTGTAATGAACCAGTTTGTTGACAGAGTAATTTTTGGATTATTAAAGAACGGATAATAATTTGTAGGAGCTGTCTTGTCATTTGTAAAGCCTCTATACAAATTATTGATATTCCATCCTTATATATTAAAATCCCCCACCGCGTTTGTCTGTCTGAATGCGATAAACTCAAAAAACAAATTTCCATGAAATTTCATAGCGTAGTGGACTAAAGTCTAACCCCGCTCACAAGTAGAGGAGGTCCGTGCTCAGTAGTGGGCACTATATAAAACAGGGCTGACTGCATTGCATTGATTGCAAATAACTATAGGGATAAAATTGAAAATATTTGTACAGAAATACCAAGATTAAGTTTAACTTACCGTATTTTCTGTAATATCACTAACTTCACAATGTAGTATCGCAGTCGTGCCTATTTGGGCTATAACCGTAGTACAGTTTTCAGTCAAAAATATGCCGCTTTTACCAATTTTACCACTTAATTTATTCACAGCCGAAGCTGTTGAATCTCTGTACATTTTCTTCACTTTATTCAACGATTTTGATAAGGACGTTTCGTCTAATTCCTCGGCAAGTTCTTTACTAGTTATTCTATTTTTATTATGCCTTCTGTTTAGCTCATTTACTTGTTCTTCTATAATGTTATCTATATTATTTACATTGTCATTATAATCGTTATCTAATGTGGAGGATGACAGGCGTAGAGGTTTTGGTAGTTTGGGATATGTTGGCTGTGCACTCAGTACGTATTCAGTAGTTGTTGGTATTTCCGTGGATGCATAGTATTCAAATGTTGTGTAAATCATTGTTGTTGATGTAGATGTTGTTGTTGTTCTTCTTCTGTGACCTGCAAACATATTTTATGTTGGACTTGTTTATATTAAAAATATTTTATTTTATTTAGGACAACAAACAGTTACACAATACATCTTATAGGTAAAATACAAATTGAATACATACATATACATATACACTCACGCCTGTTATCCCCGAAGGGGTAGGTAGAGGCACAACTAGTGCACCCACTTTTCGCCATTATTCCGTCCCATGATGTGATAGGGGGCGAGCCTATCGCCATATCGGGCACAAATTCCAGACTCCGAGCTGATACTGAATAGAAAACTCAATATCACTTTGCCCGACCCGGGGATCGAACCCGAGACCTCAGCCTTGCAGTCGTACTATAATACAACTACGCCACCGAGGCAGTCTCATGTATATTCAATAACAAATTGAATAGTCTAACTTATTATCTAACCAACACCGTTGTCCCCAGATTAACTATTATGTTAATAATTATACATAAAAAGTATAGAGTGAAATAAATCATTACAATTCTGTTGATATTTCTAATATATTTTTTTTTACACGTGAGGTTTTAATGCAAACACATCTATATCAAAAAAATATTCATTGTATGACTTCATAAGACGTCGTAAAGGTGTACGCTCACCAGCATTAGTCCGACAGTATTTAGTATAGAAGACATCATTAGAATGGTTGTTACATAAACGGGGAATGTGTGGGAGAACCGATAATGAGATCTCGTCGTTAATGTTAATACAGTCAAATTTATTATGGCAAATACAATATAGCAACATTTGATCTAGATAAAGCCTTCTGACCTTCAATGATGTAAGTGAGAACTTTCCTAACAAATCTACATACGAGGACCTAACACGGAAATATTTATATTAAATTGTCCGCAAAAACTTACGTTAAACCATCTCAATTTGGTTTACATAATATATATCATAATGGGGATTCCATATAGCAGTTACAGTACTCAAGTTGTGATCTTACTAAAGATTTGAAAAATAACAAATAGCTTTCCGGTCGTTTAAACTCGTCACAAGATCTCATAATGAATCCGTAAAGTTGAAACGCTTTATTAGTTATATTATCTATGTGATTATTTAAGTGTAATTTCGAGTCTAAGAATATACCCAGGTCTCTAATAGTCAAAACATTACTTAAAGGAGAATTGTATAAATGATAAGTGTGTTTGGTAAGAAATTTCCTTTTTGTTAAAGATATTGAACAGCTTAAATATTAGAGAAATAATTGAAACATTAGTTTCAAAATAAAATTAATGGATTTTTTTAATTTGTACTTTGACGCTAAAAATAAATCGAGTGTGACCAACACGAACATTAAGAAATACGGTGAAGTAGAAAATACAAAATATACAGTTTTGTAAATTTCAAAAACATAAATATGGAAAGGTTGTCCGTTACATCGAATCAAAAGACGTTACACTTAATTATAAATCAGATAGATATTATAATTTTTTTTTCAAACCTACATCTTTTGTTATAACGGACCCAATTTTCTCTTCGAGAAGATTTGTATTTAATCTTCTTAAATATTTATAGTATTTTATATACTTCATCAAATTCCAATAATACTTTTAGCTTCATAATCTTTTTTCGTAATTGAATTTAAAAGCATCTCTATGATTTCAGCTGGGCGACGTTTCAATTAATTTAATTACGATATGTTTTGGGTATACTTATAACTTTTCAAATTATCACTCAAGTTATTATACTTTTGCCAATAATTATTTATTAGTAAATAATGCTATGACTGACTCGATGGCGTAGTTGTATTACGGTGCGACTGCAATGCAAACGTCTTGGGTTCCACCCCCGGGTCGGGCAAAGTGATACTCAGCTTTTCTAATCAATATCAGCCCGGAGTCTGGTGTTTCTGCCCCATATGGCGATAGGCTCGCCTCTATCACATCATGTGACGGAATACGCACGGCGTGAAGTGGCTATGCTAGTTACGCCTCTGCCTTCTTAACAGCGTATGCGTTAACAGGACATTGTGCTGTTTCAAAATTTTATAATAGTAATAATACCAGCCCTGTATTATATACTGTCCCACTGCTGGGCACGGGCCTCCTCTACTACTAAGAGGGTGTAGGCCTTAGTCCACCACGCTGGCCTAGTGCGGGTTGGTAGACTTCACATACATTCGAAATTCTTATAAAGAACTTCTTAGGTATGCAGGTTTCCTCACGATGTTTTCCTTCACTGTTAAAGCGAATGATAATTGATAAACAATACACACGTAACTTTGAAAGGTCAGAGGTGTGTGCCTTGGGTTTCGAACCTCCGGACATTGTCTCGGCAGACCGTTCCATTTCCAACTAGTCTATCGTCCACTCTAAATTTTAAAATTTTATTTAGTAAAAAATTTCCTCTTGGAACTCTTTGGAGTCAACGCTTACTTAGAATGATTGGAATTAGAATTAATTTTAGATACAGCGTAGTCAGAATCAGAGTAACTTACTCGCATTGAATATAGGTGCAAACATAGGATAATATTATAATTTATAAGTTCTGATACATTTTGTCAAATACAAAAACAAAGCTTTGTAAATTTATCACATAAATCGATTTACATAAATCAATAATTTCTTATAACAATGAAAATATAATTTCTGTTAGCAAAAACTTAATATGTCTATATTTTGCAGAAGTGTGCAAACCATGCTCATTACGTCATATTAATACCGGTTGACCCCGGAATGCGATAAGAATCAGATTCAAACAATATTGTGGTTATTTTACTATTAAAGTTGCTATTTCGTCAAATAAAAAAAATCTTATATGAATTAATTTAAAGACCTAAAGCCGCAGCCCGCATTTGCGTACTGTCAGAATTTCGTGATACTTTATGTTTAGAGCAAAATAACTTAGCTTTAAGACCGATAGTTAGTTTCAGATAAGATTTACGACTACTCTTAACTATCATTGTCGTTACACTAACTTTAAACGTGCTTAAAGGCGTAAACACTTTTAGTGCCTATTAAACGTATCTGCAAGAATTTACGAATTAACACTTGAGTTAGTGCTTAAACTATTTAAGTAAAGTGAAATAGGTACTACGCGTTAATACTTGACTACTTAGGTGACAATCTCAGTATTGAGGTTGAAGTGATTAATTTACTTAAAAAAAAAACGATTTTTAAATACAAATCGATTAAAATAAAAATTCCGATCGAAGGTATTGAAACTTCGTGGATGACACACACACACACACACACACACACACACACACACACACACACACACACACACACACACACACACTCACACACACTCACGCCTGTTATCCCCGAAGGGGTTGGCAGAGGCACAACTAGTGCACCCACTTTTCGCCGTTATTCCGTCCCATGATGTGATAGGCGGCGAGCCTAACGCCATATCGGGCACAAATTCCAGACTCCGGGCTGATGCTGAATAGAAAATCTCAATATCACTTTGCCCGACCCGGGGATCGAACCCGAGACCTCAGCATTGCAGTCGTACTGTAATACATCTACGCCACCGAGGCAGTCTTGGATCTGTTCGTGGATGATTGCTTTAATATAAGTGATATAATACAACTCCATGAGTATTGATTCCCTCTTAGCGGAGAGTTCATCAATCGTCAGTCATAGAATGTAATTGACTTATTTGCTGCTGTTGGATGGCATTATAGCCATATTACCAGGCGTATTATTTGTTCGTCTCAACAATAATATTAATAATACCAGCCCTGTCTTGGCACAGACCTCTAATAGTAAAGATAGTTGTACTTGATATTGAAACCTTACCTTTCTTGTGATGCCTTGTGAAATTCCCAAAAACACTACCCAGCCTCTGCTGATTCCTCGTGGTGCACAATTCTAATGATTTTAAATCGTCAGCATTCTGCGCGACCAGTATGGATGACTTCTTGGACTCCATTGCACTGCTCAGCAATTCAATTTTGAGCAAAAGAACAAGAGTGACATAAATTAGTTTCAGTTCTCTACAGCAATACATTGTTTTTGACACTTGCAACTGTCACATGTGCAAATCACTTAAATTTATAGTCATTTTTATACTGTTATCTGGTGATGCTTCTATGTTCTGTTGTGATTTGATGGTGCATTCTGTAAAGATAAAAAGATTCATGTTAGCATCATTAAAATCTACATTGCCAGTATGTAATGAAGGTATGTAAGTCTGTCAGCCCGTACTAGGCCAGCGCGATGGACTAAGGTCTCACCCCTCTCAGTTGTAGAGGAGGCCCGTGCTCAGCAGTAGCCAGTATATAATACAGGGCTGGTATGGTATAGTATGGAGTTTATCAGAGATTGCATCTAATGGCTAGTGATAGTATATTTATATCCTTCCTATAATCCTGGGTCTTTCCGCGGTAGCGTGAAGAAGCAGCTCAGTAGGCCGGCATGATTGTGTCGAATGGCATGAGATAACCATCTGCTGCCATTTGATACTCTATCTGGACTGCATCGCGCTTACCATCAGGTGAGGTGCAGTCACTTTGCCGTGCCAGAATAAAAAAAAAAAAAACTAAAAAAAATTCACGGATAGCGACCGCAATACACGAGGTGTAAAACCTACCATAAGTACCAATGTAACTGTATGGCGTTGCGGTATCATCCTGAATATCTCAATTTGAAACCGGTCGGGATAATCGTATCAACTGGCGAGGGATAATTATCTCTTCTCCTTAACTCATCTCTATTTCTATTGTAATTTCATTAATATTAGGTACAGTGGAGTCATTTTACCATGCGTTTATAAAACAACCTACCCTTGCGAAGATGCTAGAAAATTTTCTACTTAATTTCCATCATTTGTTCATCGTGTCGAACAAAGCGGAATCGGACTGCATCTGCAGTGACCGCATGCATGCCCACTCAAACGAAATTACGAAATTTTCATTCTCTTTATGCTCTTGGACTTAGCTACTAGATTTTTTGCATTTAATTTACTTTTGATGCTTAAGTATACATCTTTACTTCCTTATCGTGTATGAGTGTTTAAATTCCGTTTCATTGTTACCTGAACTCAATTTTTCTTTGTTTTTTTTTCTACTTTATACCACCACTGTATCGTATATGAATGACTCAAAAATGAATTAAGTTTTATTACGTCCTAAACTTATTTTATTCCCCATTTTTTTACCTTCTCGTTGTGCGAGGTGGTTAATTATATTATTTTAGCACAGATTATATCTCGATTATACGTCATATGGTATTCATTAATCACCAAACAACTGTCATTATTACTCGTAGTAGAACTTTCTAGAATCCAGTTCAAAGCACATGTAAGCCCGCTTGACCAAAGAGGCAATTACTGCACCAATGGTTATAGCATCCAGCTAAATTAGTTTCAATTGCCATTTACATCCACTAGAGAATAATGTAGTTCCGCTTAATCGTCATAAACCTCATGGCCAATTCATTTAGTGGTGTTTCTTGCTAGTAGTATCTTCTCGTAGTATATTAACTGCAAATTGTGATTCCTATCCTCGAATGAAACTCGGGTAAATCATTGTGAATTTGGATTTAAAGATTTGTCGGGATTAAAATATTTAAGAGGACTAATTAATAGGTATGCTGAACAATAATATTTTATGAAATCTAAATCTTGTATGGAAGAATAATCGCTACTAATTCTATGAAAAGCAGCTCTGCAGCAGCTTGAAGAATATGGTGGTTATACCGAAATTGGATATGAAATTTGAGTACGTACAACTTATGTAGTACTATCTAATCACTTGATTAGAAGAGTAATTATGCTTCCTACTATACTCCGAATGCAAATTCATACAGGTAGCGAAACATGCAAACAGGTAGCGAAAAGAAGTTCACTTTTAATTTGTTGTAAGTAGATGTAATTATAGCATCAAAAAGTCCTAGGACAATAATATTATTATATTTTGGGTGCATAATTGCTCTGAGACTTTATATTGTTAGTAAATATAAAATTATTATTACTGTCGATGTACTGAAACTATTTACAATATACAATACAATACCACCCCTGTATTATATACTGCTCACTGCTGAGCACGGGCCTCCTCTACAACTGAGAGGGGTTAGGCCTTAGTCCATCACGCTGGCCTAGTGCGGGTTGGCAGACTTCACACACCTCAAAATTCTTATGGAGAATTCTCAGGTATGTAGGTTTCGTCACGAAGTTTTCCTTCACCGTTAAGTGAACGATGATTGATAAACAATACCACGTAACTTTTGAAAAGTCACAGGTGTGTGCCTTGGGTTTCGAACCTCCGGACATTGTCTCGGCAGACCGTTCCATTCCCAACTAGGCTACCGTCCACTTGGAACTATTTACCCTTATTTTATATTATGATTTTTTTTTTATACATGTCATGGCCATGTAGTGCCTGGTTAATGATTTTTATATTTTTTTTATAGAATCCTGAAAAAGAAACAGTCGAAAGCGGGATTTGAAATCCCGTTCAAATCCCGCTTTCGACTGTTTCTTTTTCAGGATTCTATAAAAAAATATAAAAATTATTTACCCTTATTTAATTTTTTACATAGTTACTTAACCATCTACATACATATATATACCCTCAGGCCTGTTATCCCCGAAGGGGTAGGCAGAGACGCAACTAGTGCACCCACTTTTCGACATTATTCCGTCACATAGGATATAGGTCAAATGTGATAGGGGGCAAGCCTATCGCTATATTGGGCACAAATTTCAGATTCCGAGCTGATACTGAATAGAAAAACTTTATCACTTTACCCGACCCGGGGATCGAACCCGAAACCTGAGCATTGCAATCGTACCATAATACAATTGCGACACCGAGGCAGTCCATCCACCATTATATGAAACTAAATTAATTCAAACGTGTTCTATTCCTGTTAAAATCGATACAAGCCATGAAACAATCTCGTATTTAGGTATTCAGGCCAATCTATTCGCTGAGGAGAGTTGATTACATTTTCTGTAATAAACTCTAGAGCATCATTCAAGTTGGTTTTGCGGTTTTCTTTCTTGGCTCACAAGGTTTGCTTTGAAAAAGTTTGTTTCTGTCTTAAATCTACGTTTCTTCGCTTTGAACGACGAGACGAGCATGCCCTTCGCCTGGTGGTAAGCAATTCGACCACCCATAAACAGTAGCAACATCATCCAGCACCTTGAGTTACAAAGTACTGTATGGCATTCCACTGCGCTCGTTATCCTGAGACATAAGATGTTAAGTCTCATTATGACCAGTAGTTTCACTGGCTTCAATGTCCTTCCATAGCATGCACACTGCTGCTTGAAGGTAGAAATAGACATTACGGTGGTACCCACCCAGACGGACTCTTACATATGAGAGACCTACCACCAGTAAAACCACCACCAGTAGTACCAGCGGTTTATTGCAGAAAAATATTTCCAAGCGACCGTGGCCGTAATAAAATCTAGTTAATTAATAAATGAATGAAAAGTGAAGTTCAAGATTCAAATACATTGAAATGATTTGTTTTGCATACACTACGTTTTATTAAAGAGCTCTTTAGACGAGATCAAAGAAAATTGTTAATGAAATGAATGTTGGAGACTTTTACCGTGGCTTTCATGATCCTTACGAAATAAATTCGTTAACGGAATTTCCTTAAATTTGAACAACTGGTTTGGGATTCAATTTGACTTAATTAAATGGTATTGCATCAGTAAATTACTGTGAAGGAAAAATATCGTGAGGAAACCTGTATACCTGAGAAGTTCTCAATTAAAATTTCGAAGGTATGTGAAGTCCGCCAACCTGCCCTAATCAAGCGTGGTGGACTAAGGCCTGACCCCTCTCAGTAGTAGGGGAGACCCGTGATCAGCAGTGAGCAGTATATATTAATCCACCAAAAACACAAAAAATCTAAAAAAGGAGAGCCAAGTTCAATACAAAAATTATGCATGGCTGTGGGCTTCGCCGTAAAAAGAATGGAGATCTAAATGAGCGCCAAGTTCCATGCAAAATCCAAATATGTATTTATAGGAACAAAATAACATTATGGACAAGTATTAAACTCTATTTCTTTGCTTTATTGGATACCTATAACAATCGCTGTTATTTAAAAAGAGATCTTAAAGTAGGTTAGATTTGACTTGGCCAGTTTTAATCAGAATTAAAATATATAGATTAAAGGTTAAAGAGGTTTTGAGTTATAGAAGGGTCAAAAGTGGCACCAAGTGGTTCGTGTAATATTACACTGGCCGCTGGCTAGCCGGTTACTTTGCTTGAACTTAGCTTGACACGTTGCCGCGTGTTTAGGTACAGGGCTGGTATTGCTTATATTGCTTGTATTGCTTATTGGTATTGCTTCAGTACATTATTGTAGGTATTGTTTCGTCCGCCGCGAATTATTAAGTTCGATTCCCGGGTTGGGTAATGTGGTGATAAGTATTTGCCTATTCAAAAAATATTTCTATTATAGGACATGCTAGGTTTAACTTTTACGTTTGATGGCAAAGTACTTACGACTTTTTATTTGCTGAATTTGAACGTCGTGGGTTAGTAGATGGAGTGTAAACTCGATATAAATGAACTCGAGTACCGCAAGAAACTTTTCACATTGTCTAAGCAGTCTTTGAAACAAATGCCCGTTGGAACCTGAATTTATATTCGATTGGGTAACGCGTAGTACTTGTAAAAGAAAAATCAGGTAAAAGCTGTTTCTCGCTGGTAAGATTTTCTGGACAGGGCCTGTAGCTATGATGCTTTTCTACAAGCCTTTACGCCAATATAATAGAAACGAATGTATGGGAATGTCGTATCCTTGCAATAGACTCGTCGATATTTCATTCCGATACATTATTTTCTATTCTATTAGCGTTCACGCTTGTAGAAAAAACCTTGGCTATGAGCTCAGGTACGCCCACTCTTTCTATTATTGCGCCTAAACAAAAGTATGCAAATAAGATTATCGTGTTAAGGTAAATAGTACGAGTATTTTCTAATAATTTTAGACTATTTTGGACTTGCTTTAGTTCATAGGCGGCAGATGCTGTTTACCATCAGGCGGACTGCTTGCTCTTTTGCCTTTCTTTTTCATCTTCGGCGCATTAGGGACGGCTGCGGGCTTCCTCTGACTAAAGTGTCAAAGTCGTCGTCCGCAACCGCCCCTGAGCGGTGCCGCTCATGCAGCCCGTCTCCTCTTGTGGGGGGGGGGGGGGGCACACACATTATCTTGCAGCAGACAGCACCCGTGCCGACCGATCCGACCCCGCCTGGCACGACTGCTATAACAGGTAGGGTATACCGTGGTGGAATTCTCCAAACGCCAAACCACAGGGCGGTTGCTCCTTTGTCTACTAAGACAATAAAAAAAAAACTATTACATGAAACAAAGAAATACATCACGCTTTTATCCTGAAAGGGGTAGCAGAGGCAACCAAGGCACTCACTTTTGACCATTTGTCTTCCGTGTTAGGATTTAATTAGCCTATCGACATGCAATGCTATGCATCAGCCCTGTATTATAACTGCCCAATGCTAAGCACGGGTCTCCTCTACTACTGAGAGGATTTTAGGCCTTAGTCTACTACGCTGGCCTAGTGCGAGTTGGTAGACTTCACATATCTTCGAGATTGTTATGGAGAATCCTCAGGTATGTAGGTTTCCTCACGATGTTTTCCTTTATCGTTAAAGCGAACGATAGATGTACAATATTACACGCGTAACTTCGAAAAGTCTGAGTGTCTTGGGTTTTGAACCTCCGGACATTGTCTTGGCAGACCGTTCCAATCCCAACTAGGATATTGTCCACTTCACGTATCGCCATATCGGGTACAAAGTCCAGTATCCGGACTGACCAGGGACTCGAATCTAAAACTGCAGACCGGTGTCGTACGGTCCACGCATTACAACTACGACATAAAGCATTCCTAAACAATTACATTTATCGAACAGAATGCTTTGTAATTCGAAGTTTCGGATATTACTGTATTCAGCTGTGAACCCTTACTCATCAGGTAAGTGAATTTGAATCCCAATGGGTTCTGAGAGTCATTCAATTAAATATTCTACTGACCACGGAATAGTGTCTCGAATTGCTTGCAATGCAATGCCTAGGGACTGTGGATTATAACTTAAGGCGGACTCGGTAAATGGGGCATAACGAATCCCAGTGGGAGAACTATATAGGTACCTTCGGAAAGATTTATCGGTAAATCCTATGTTACATCTCATCATTTAGTTTTGTGTCCTAGCTCAGCTTGACTGCCTCGGTGGCGTAGTTGTATTGCGTACTCGTTACGAGTACGACTTGCGCGGTGAGGTTCTGGGTTCGAATCCCGGGTCGTGCAAAGTGAGACTTCTGCTTAGTACAATCTCGGAGTCTGGAAATGTGCCCAGTAAATGATGGTAAGCCCGCTTCCTATGAAATGGGACGTGACATAGCTGGCGAAATGGTTGTATTAGTTGGCTTCCCCCTCAAAACAGAAAAAGGTGTGATACTACTATGTTATGTAATTTTTAAGACATTTGGTAAGAAAGCTTGAAACATAATATAGGCTACGTTTTTAAACGCAACCGAAGCTGCGAGCAAACGCTAGTAAATGTTAATTTAATGTCACCACACATAGTCAAATTACGATATGTTACGCACGTGTAACATGATTAATTATCACTGTGAACTGATTCAAGCATATTGTTGTGTAAAATGCAATTACAGTTCGATGTTCTCTGAATTTCGAAGGTATATGTAGTCTGCCAGCCCGTACTAGGCCAGCGCGGTGGACTTAGGCCTTAATCCTCTCAATTGCCGAAAGGGAACCCGACACAAAATGTAGGTAATGATATGCATAAGTATTGTCTGCAAATCGTTCTAATGATAATTAGATTTTAGCCTATTACACTATGAAAATATAGAAGCCAACGCATGACGAAGGTGGTTTTGTATAAGTACTCAAATCATTATAACAGCTGCTAGGATAAGTGATTAACACCTAAACAAGAAATAAAACAAATCACTTCATATTTCATAGGTACCTAACTATCGATTATTCGTCTAAAATACTCCGCGTTAGCATAAATAATTTTCGTATTACGGCAGAAAAAATCTATTAAAACAGGTAGACATTCGATACATAATTATCGCTTATAATAACTAGGCACTATTCCCTTGCTTTATAACTAAGTTAGTGCATGCAAAAAAAAATATAGATTTTATCACTCTTGAAACTTTGAAAACACAGTTTTCATAAGAAATGATCCGTCAGGCAGTAGTTGACGTACCTTATAATAATCAATGTATATTGTATAATGTGAAACAACACTTCACAATTTATTAGAAAGAAAGAAAGAAATTAAATTTATTTGCAACAAATACCAAATACACACAAACATTAAAACATCAATAAGTTTTTTCTAGGCCTAGGTTCTTGGTCCCGCCTTCAACTGTTGGAACGAAGTTCCTTATCGCGCGTTGTGAAAGGGGGCTAGACGAAAAAAAGACATATCTATTGTGTGGGTAGAAGTAAATCTTTTCATTGATGTGGTAACGTTTTAATGAAATATACAATTATTGTTATAACTTAAAAGAAATAAAATTTTATTACAATATCTTCACTAATTAATTGAAAACAACTTCGTTCCATCCGGATGTCCCTTGACACCTCTCAAGTTTTTATTTCTTTTTCAAGTTTCCATAAAAATATAAAATCATTCTCCTCTCCAGCTAGGTGCTAAATTTGTGTGGCCATGCTGCAGATCGGAAGATCCTGAAATTTATGCGGAAGTTTCTAAAACACGTTGCCTGAAACGGGTTCCCCTAGAGATGGGTTATCATTGACGTCACGCCGTTATTTTTTTTTATTGGCTCGGCAAAGCACTCCCTGTACCTGATGGCAAGTAAAGTGGGATCCAGACAGAATGCCAACTGGTGAGAGATGATTATTCCTCGCCAGTCGACTCAATTATGCCGGCCTGTATAAACTATCTCAGTACATTCTGTAATATGAAATCCGTCAATCTCATATCGGTGTAAGATAAAGTAACAAGTACAAGTGGACTAAAAAGAGTTGGACAAACTATAATCATTGAGATTCTGTAAAAACGGGATATTGACACCTGTGACGGCAAAGTACTCGCCATTTTGTGTTAACTTCACCAGCTGCCAGTATCTGCGCATTGTCTTACATCCAATGATAGTGAAAAACTTACATTCGTAATCACAAAGATTACTATGAGGACGGACAGTCAGAAGCATAAGCACCTGAACAAAATAAAAAAATATATTTTTTTATTGCATTACATGACTGCCTCGGTGGCGTAGTGGTATTACAGTACGACTGCAAAGCTGAGGTCTCGGGTTCGATCCCCGGGTCGGGCAAAGTGATATTGAGTTTTTCTATTCAGTATTAGCCCGGAGTCTGGAATTTGTGCCCGATATGGCGATAGGCTCGCCCCCTATCACATCATGGGAGGGAATGTTGGCGAAAAGTGGGTGCACTAGTTGCGCCTCTGCCTACCCCTTCGGGGATAACAGGCGTGAGTGTATATATATATATATATATATATATATATATATATGTATGTATGTATATTAAATGACGAGACGAGCATGCCGTTCGCCTGATGGTAAGTGATAAATAGTAGCAACAACATCCAGCACCTTGAGTTACAAAGTACCATGTGGCATTCCACTGCGCTCGCCATCCTGAGACTTAACGTGATCAGATCATGATCATGATCATCATCTTGTAGCCAGTGGGCTACAATGCCCTTCAAACCGAAACACAACAGTGCATGCACACTGTTGCTTTGCGGTAGAAATAGACATTGCGGTGGTACCCACCCAGACGGACTCTTACATATGAGAGTCCTACCACCAGTTTATTAAGTATTCTCCCACGACTTTTGAATTCCTCAAAACCAAGTGATAAACTAAAACTAACATTTATAAAATCACACATAAAGAACAAGGGTCTTCCATCAAGATAACTTAAACAAGGAAATGACAATCCCCTATCGCAACACATCTTATACGTGATATTATATGTCGGATGAAGGTACTGAATATATGTCCCTGGCGAATAAAGACACGCGTGTCATACATACAAACAAAACAATCCAGATATGTATCAGCCTTGTAAAAAAATTGTCGGCTGAAGCGAATTCCTTCATGTTTTATTCATGTAGAAAGAAGCAAGATGGGGAAATGAGAGAATATTCGTTTGCCTTGCTTCGTTTAGTGAGGGAATTAATTCGAGGATTTTCCTTTTGAGTGATTGGTATGGAGATTTTTTTTTATTATTGGGCTTGGTACATTTCATTTCGCAAATCGTCTTCTTTTTAGACTATTTTTTTGGATTCCTATCGTCCTTTTAGTTTTTTGTAAATAGTGCCATCTATAATAATAATAAGGACTTGCATAACCGCGAGATATGCAATCTCAGGGATTATTTCCTCCACAGCGAAGTGGGCATGCATAAGGTTGTAGTCATGGTGGATAAAGGATTTACCCCGCTTTCCTTGGCAAATGAGAACTGGCGAAAACCTATGGCGATGGGCATTAAGGAACGCGAAGAGATATGGAAGAGCAAAGAATTACATGGTCGGTTCTATCGGGCCCTTCACGGGCCTGATGTGGACCAGCTTGCATCCGTATCTTGGCTACGTTTTGGTAACCTTTTTGGGGAAACTGAGGGTTTTGTCTTTGCAATTATGGACGAAGTTATGAAGACGAACAATTATAGGAAATACATCATGAAGGACGGTACGGTCGACATCTGTCGGGCATGCCACCGTCCTGGTGAGTCAATCAGGCATGTGATTTCCGGTTGTTCGTATCTTGCTAACGGCGAGTACTTGCATAGACATAACCTAGTAGCCAAGATCATACACCAGCAAGTTGCTCTTCGGTATGGTCTTGTGACTCCTGAAGTGCCATATTACCAGTATATGCCTCAACCTGTTCTCGAAAATGATCATGCAACGCTGTACTGGGATCGATCTATTATCACGGACAGGACTATTGTTGCCAATAAGCCTGATATTGTAATAGTAGATCGATTGGCGCGCCGCGCAATACTTGTTGACGTCACCATTCCACATGACGATAACCTTGTTAAGGCTGAAAAGGACAAAATGTCTAAATATTTAAATTTGGCACATGAAATTACTGACATGTGGGATGTGGACTCCACAATTATTGTTCCGATTGTCGTTTCTGCTCATGGGTTGATACCGAAGAGTCTCGACCAACACCTCCAGAGGCTCTCAATTGGTCGTTGGGTCAAGAGCCAGATGCAGAAAGCAGTACTTCTGGACACGGCACGCATTGTGAGGAGATTCCTCACTTTGAATCCCTGACCACCGGTGGCTTGGGTCTTGAGCCTCGCCATCGATGGGTGATTCACTTTTTTTATATTTTTATATGTATAAATGTTTTTTTTATGTATAAAAATGTAAAAAAAAAGAAAAATTAGAAATAAAGAGAAATAATAATACTATCAGCCCTGTATTGTATACTGTCCCACTGCTGGGCACGGACCTCCTATACTACTAAAAGGGTTTAGGCCTTAGTCCACCACGCTGGCCTAGTGCGGGTTGGTAGACTTTACATATCTTCTAAATTCTTATAAGGAACTTTTTGGGTATGCAGGTTTCCTCACAATGTTTTCCTTCACCGTTAAAGCGAACGATAATTGATAAACAATACACACATAACTTCCGGAGGTGTGTGCCTTGGGTTTTGAACCACCGGACATTATCTCGGCGCCATCTACTGGGTTCAAAACTATCGTTGAAAAAAATAGCACTAATGATTAATAAAATAAAACCTAGTACTTTGCATTGCATCTGCATTCTACACTGAGAATCGTGCGGTGGATGTAACAGATACTGAAAATAATAAATCAAACGGACAAACATTTAGTTTACTAAAAATCGGATCAGTAGTTTTAAAAAAATCGCGGCAATACAAACTTACATACATACAAACATACGAGTCGAATACAGAACCTCCTTTTTTGGAATTCGTTTAAAAATATTATTATTGTTGTCGATGTTTTGGTACTCTCTACTTACCCTTTCAAACAAGAAGGCATGGTGATTCTATATTATTTATATTTGTACATAGCATTCATTCATTAACATATGGGATTGAGGGTCATCTGGTGAGGGCTTTGAAGTCTCTCTATGAGAACTCCAAGGCCTGTATCAGGGTAAATGGAGCGCATTCGGAATGGTTTAACATCTCAAAAGGTGTTAGACAGGGATGTGTTGCGTCTCCATGGCTCTTCAATCTCTATATGGACAGCTGTGTGTCAGCTCTGAAAGAGATAATGTGGATTAAGAATGGATGAGTGGCGTGTCAAGTGTCTCCTTTATGCCGATGATCAAGTTTTACTTGCACCGTCGGCGAGGGAGCTGCAAGACATGCTAAATTTAGTGAATGGTGTGTTTAAGGACAAGGGGATGAAAATTAATGCGAGCAAGACGAGAGTGATGGTGATAGAAAGGGAGGAAAATGCTACTGAATGTAGCATTAGTATAGATGGTGAGCAAGTGGAACAAGTGAATGAGTTTGTGTACCTGGGAAGTATGATTACAAGAGATGGAAAGTATGACATGGATATTGAAAGAAGAGTTATAGCAGGAAACAAAGTAAATGGCGCCTTGCGTGCAATAGTGAGTAGCCAGGCGGTGTCTGAAAAGGCAAGAATGGCTATTCACAATGGTGTGCTGGTGCCGACGCTTATGTATGGAAGTGAATGTTGGGTTTGGCAAAAGAAGCATGAAAGCCGAATAAATGCGGTGGAAATGCGTTCCTTACGGAGTATATGTGGAGTCACCATTGCTGATCGCATGAGGAATAGTAGGATAAGAGATCGATGTATGTTAAAGGATGATGTGGTGACTAAGATTGAAAGAAGTATGCTGAGGTGGTTTGGGCACGTGGAGAGGATGGATGAAAGACGGATCACAAAAGGTATTTATCGAGCGAATGTGGATGGTACGGCTGGAAGGGGACGCCCGAGGAGAACATTCTCTGACCAAATAAATGATCTCCTCAGAAAAGGGCAGGTCAGGAGTACCCTTAACAGACGAAAGTGTATGAAAAGAACTATGAATGTGGAAGAGGCGAAAGAGGTTTGTCAAGATCGTAGCATGTGGCGCTCAGTAGTCTCTGCCTACCCCTATGGGATAAGGGCGTGAGTGTGTATGTATGTATGTATGTACATAGCATCCGTCCGCGTGAAAAGTTATTCCGAGATAATAATCACGCTATACATTTTCCCAACATAAAAAAGTAGTCTGTGCGCGAATCCAGTCTATAATCTATCTTTATGAAAAAAAAAACAATAAAATTAAATCAGTTCAGCCGTTCTGACATGATTAGGTAACATTTATGACTGCCTCGGTGGCGTAGTTGTACTACAGTACGACTGCAAAGCTTGAGGTCTCGGGTTCGATCCCTGGGTCGGGCAAAGTGATATTGGGTTTTTCTATTCAGTATCAGCCCGGAGTCTGGAATTTGTGCCCGATATGGCGATAGGCTCGCCCCCCTATCACATCATGGGACGGAATAACGGCGAAAAGTGGGTGCACTAGTTACGCCTCTGCCTACCCCTTCGGGGATAACAGGCGTGAGTGAATATGTATATATGTAATATTATAATAGTAGTAAGATATATTTTGTTTTTCTACATGGCGACAACTGTGTATTTCTAAGAATTTTTATTTATGGTTTTGTATCAGCTATTATTACTTGGCATTGGCGAAATTACCTATAGAGAATCTGTGGAAGCCATAAATTAAAAGAAGAAGAAGTAGTAAGATAAATATTCCCATTTCAATATAATGTTAACCTCATAACTTTATATGAACAGCACAAAGCTAATAAACAAAACATTATAGAAACATATTCTAATTATTCGAAATATGCCTCATTTGCATTCTCTTTGCATGCAAATGATGGTTAAATACGAGCGTTTTACTTTAGCAGCATTATATCTATCAACTAGCATGTGTGTTCCCTGAGGTGTAATGTTAGAGAAAATACTGGTCTTATATTCGTTCACTCGAATAATGAAGTGGTGCCTTGAAGACAGATAATAAAAAATAACATAGGTACTTCTTTTTTCTTCTTTGTGGCTTCGCAGTTAATAACATACTTATATTTTACTTATAATTATGAATACGGCTTTTTTTTTTAATGCCGTCCCCGCACACGCGATGATTCTGCCAATGTCGATGAATACGGCTTATTGACTTCTTTTTGAATACCTTTCCACTATAATTTTATAATTCTACCACACATGTCAATATTTATTTTCTAATTTTAAATTTGATAATATTTATAACTACGAATAATAAATATAGATGTCCCATTGATTATATGTAAATAATGACCATAGAAGACGGCGCCGTGACGAACCAAAGACGATTTTCGTGTGACGATTTTTTCACATAGATTTCACCAATATATCGATAAAGAAGTTTCACTTCAAAAATATCATCAATTTATCCACGAGTTAATCCATCTGTACACAATACATCCAAAACTTTATGTGGATTGAATAATAGAATAGATTTAAGTCAGAAATGTGGTTCAGATACAAATCTTTTGTTAACTGAAAATGTTCACTCCAACAAACGTAACGTGTAGAAACATTTAATCCAAATCCCGTATCCTAAAGACATCGACGAATCAATGCGAGTTCTCGCGAATGATATATGACTGCCCGAAGAGTATATTTCACTGTCACTCAGGGCTTATCTCTTGAATAGATGTGGTGTTTTGAATAATGCATTGTGTTCATCTAATCTTTCGGTCCAGAGGCATGATTCTCTATGACATTGTCAACTCGTAACGCGGCCGCGTCACGTTCACTTCGTGTAACGTGCGTAAAATGGTATTCTGTATGCCAATTTCCATAGTAATAAACGCGATGAGTTACGTTACGCGCTTGTTACGAGCGGTGAAACTAACGCGTGTCATAGAGAATAAGGGGGCTGATTTGTTTGGTGTCATCTGTTTTGGCAAGTTTCATTTGTGATTGGACTTTAAAGCTGACTTGTACTACGACTATGTTTAACGCTAAACACATTCAAAACCTCGTGCTGAACTATCATCCATTACGAGTTGACATAGAGAGTATAGTACTCACTCACGCTTTTATCCCAGGAGGGGTAGGCAGAGGCACAACCAGTGCACCCAGTTTTCGCCATGTATACTCTTTCCCATGATGTGGTAAGGGCGAATCGGTATTTCAGGCACAAATTGCAGACTCCAAGCTGATACTGATTTGAAAAATCCAATATCATTGTGCCCGACCCGGGGATTGAACCCGAGACCTCGGCATTGCATTCGTGCCGTAATACAACTACACCACCGAGGTAGTCACTGCAGAGCATTATAATTAAAATATTATTAGCGGTAATCATACATGATTTGGTGAGTCGTTGTGGAAGCCAGCCTACGAGTTAAATCAATGTTTTCTAACCTGGGATCCGCGGATGTATCCTAGGTCTGCAGACAAATCAAAAATGAAAATTATGAAGCTAGAAACAAAGTCGGTTTTTATTTTCGGTGTTTTATTTTAGGGATTGCCTCGGTGGCGTAGATGTATGACGGTACGATTGCAATGCTGAGGTCTCGGGTTCGATACCCGGGTCGGGCATTGATATTGACTGGAGTCTGGAATTTGTGTCCGATATGGCAATAAGCTCGCCCCCTATCACATCATGAGACGGAATACGCACGGGTGGATGGCACAAGTGGGTGCACTAGTTACGCCTCTGCCTACCCCATCGGGAATAAAAGGCGTGAGTATGTGTGTTTATTTTAGGCGTCCGCGAGGTATGGTTAGGTATTACTAGGTGTCCGTCCTAGGAAGAAAATTGGGAAACCCTAAGTTAAATAACTGTTATCTTTGCCTAAGTTTAAATTTTTTTGGTGTGGCAACTTATGGCTAAAGATTTCACTTATACAAATCATGATTTTTTATACGGGCATAACAAACTGACTCGCTGCATTTGAAAGTAGGTGAAGTACTGACTAAATAGAGTGTCCTCTGACGAGAGATGTCTATCCCTAAGTCGTCACAATTATGTCGGCCTGTGTGAAACCGGATACACACATTACTGGTGGTAGGTCTCATATGTAAGAGTCCGTCTAGGTGGGTAGCACCGCAATATCTGTTTCTACCGCCAAGCAGCAGTGGGCACTGTGCATGCAATGTTGTGTTTCGGTTTGGAAGACATTGTAGCCAGTGTAACTAGTGGACATAATGAGGCTTAACAACTTATGTCTCAGGATGACGAGCGCAGTGGAATGCCACGCAGTACTTTGTAACTAAAGGTGCTGGATGTTGTTGCTACTGTTTATGGGTGGTCGTATCGCTTAGTATCAAGCGAACGGCATGCTCGTCTCGTCATTCAATGCAATCAAAAAACACAAGCTCATTCTGGAACGTCACACATTTACGTGAGCATTATAACGGATTTCACACGATATGCCTTGTGTACAGAACGCTATGTTGATACTGTACTGGATTGGATTAGCTAATTGCCTGAAATTAAATGACGTTTCTGGTCTATTAAGCTTGATTGATTAATATGTATCGGGAGATATATTTGGAAATCAATTTAGATCATTTAGGTTGTAGCATAAGTTGTCTTACGGTTTTGGAAAAAAATATTATTGAAGTATTAAATAAAATAAAATTATGAACTCAAAACAAATATGTATTGAAACTGTACCATTTTGTGAACTTGCTTTATTAAATAAAAAAAAATCACGAAAATCCGTTCACAAATATTGCAATAATAAGTATAAGTACATTAAAAAAGATACAAATATGAATAGAGAAAATCCTCTGTCTTGAAGTCGGTAAAAATTAAAAAAAAAATGTATCAAGTAATTATTTTAAAGACCTGAGTTTAATTATTTTATTGTTACGAAACAACTGCATAAATTATTTACAATTTAAAATATTTTAGCGAAATATATTTCTTAAGAATTGCCACTTCCAGCACAGGTTCAAATTACAAGAAATATCTTTCAAACATGTAAAAAATAATTTAAAATCCCATTCAGGAATTTTAGAACTTTTAACTTTATATTTTACAACGCAACCTCCTTACGTTGCGAAATAAAATTACTAAACCGAAGATTTAAAAATACCATTAGAGACCAAATATAAAACTTGCAACTTTTGTTGAAGAATTAGGTAAAAGTCAACTATCGCCCTTTCATTCAGCGGAGCTTATTTCAGTTCCAAAAATTGTTCCAAATTATACCATAAAGAATTTCAAATTCGACTTGAAATGTGGATATTTGGACTACAAATCTAATACCTTACAACAGTTCAACCTAGTAATCAAAATTAGGACCTTACTATCAGTCCAAGGACCCTACGTGATCACGATAAACCCATTCAGAATCAAATAAAAATGGCTACGATAGTACGACGAAAGCCGACACAAGTCATTTGGCTGATGATGTGGCGTGGAGCGGCTATTAGGTGTAGTTTATGTGTCTGGAATTAAGCTCATATCCAAGCCGCTTCGCTCATACGGCTAATTGACAGACCCGTATCGTGCCAAGCCCTGAATTATAGAGCTGATGATATAAATAGCACTGGTAACTTCAGAATCTTATACATCTATGTGGGAATGGAACGTTAGTGTGATGCATAAAATGAAACACGCAGTACGTGAGCGAGTGTACGAAATTTAAAATTGGCTCGTAGCAGACAAAAGAAGAAAGATAGAAAAAAATATTAAAAGAAGCAATTACTTGGAAGCTGTTTTATTTTTAACAAATCCTACAGTTATAGCATCATGCCTGTTCTATGTTAAATCCCACATAAAAAGGCTATTGTCATTTGCCGGGAACAATTCCAGACTACAGGCTGATACTGCAAAACTCAATATCACGTTACCCAACTCGGTGATTGAACTTGAGACCTCAGCATGGCAGTCGATGCCACCGAGGCAGTTCAGGCACCAAGTTTTTATACGAAATAAAAAATAAACAAACAAATCTAAGATCAGCCGTGAATCATTTTGATTGTTTTCGCAACTCGTAAAGATACGCACTGCCTATACACTAAAACAAAATATAAGCAGTAAAGCTTTATTATCTTGTTCATTGAATGTTTATTGCTCAATAATATTGAAACAGCAAAACTTATCCTGAACTCGTATTTTCGTTAGACACGAGGATGTATTCTGTTCTGGATTACGGTAAGCAGTAATATTATTTTTGCGCAGCCTTGCTTTGTATTTGTGGTTGAGAATTGTTATTTTGGAGAGGAAATAATAAGTGAACTTGTTATGCATAATACATGAGCGTGCACGTATAAAGGTCGCCCATTTTTTCAAAAGAAACCTTACTTTCAAATCGAGCGTAGTAGTTTTGATGTGAAATAATTAACATCTGATGATGTTGACTTGGATTTTAATCTGTTTTCGGATGTAAAAATTGATGTAGCCCAAATTAATTTATGTACGGAGCAAGATTAAGGCCTAAACCCTCTTAGTTGTTGAGGAGGCCCCTGCTCAGCAGTGGGCAGTATATACCACCGGGCTGGTATGGTATTGTGCAGGAACGTGCTGGATACGAATTGCATTTAACAGATTCGTCTGAAAGTCTATGCAGGATGCATACATTTAGTAATGAACTTCATTTGGCTGATGATGGTGATGTGTGAATTATGATGCCATGAAATACTTTATGAAACTATTATTAAAACAAGTAAAAATAAAACACTTATACATAGTAAGTGTAAATTCAATTTAATCCAAAGAAACAGTACTAACAGAAGAAAAAGAATTTAAAAGCAAACATAATTCATCTTGAAAGAACATCTAAAAAATACGAAAGAAATAACGCAAACTCATTAATTCTTTTCCGATAAGATACACGGGCAACAACCAAAAAAGCTAACTTAATCCGGCAAGGAACGGAGATAGAGGCCGATATAAATTTCACGGTAGACTAACATTTGTCGGCTTGCAGATTTTACTGCATTGATCTTACGCGTCCACATTGTAGATGATTCTTTTTTATGCCGGCACGGCACAGTGATGATAAACGGAGAGGGGTCCAGCAAGTGTCAAATGACAAGCGCTTATCCCTCGTCAGACGATACAATAGGGTAAGTGACTACTTTTTAAAAAATACAATTCTGAAAAATCTATGCTATACAAAATGTAATGAAAAAAGATTTTTCAAAATTGGCGCAATAGTAATAATAGGGTAGCTGTCAAATAACAGCGATACTAGGCTGTGACGTCACCAAGCGCCGTCGGCCATAACGCTGAATGCGTGCGAACGAGATAGAGCGATATCCCCGCCACGCCCCCACTTTTGCTCACACGAATATTTCAAAATTGAATATCCGCTTTATTTTTCAATCAATTTTGATGCTAATTTCACAGAAGAATTTATTTTTCGTATTATTTTATGTTACATTTAAAATAATGTACAGAATCAAATGTAGGCAAATACTCTATTATGACGTACTGTTTGAACCGCATATACACAGGCTGAACCCGGAACGTGGTACCTACTCTTAAGTGGGCCGCTATGACGGGTATAATACTTTATGCAAGTACGGTGGGTGATATACTTTTATTTTTATTTATTTGCGGGGAAATTGATCCACCACTCTCCATCAGACTCATGCGGGGTGGCTGGACGGTTATGTCTGGTTCGCCATATGCACAGCAATCCCAACTGAAAACTTCGCAGTGGCCATCTTCGGCGCATTTGAGACAGCTGCGGGCTTCCTCTGACGGAAACGGTGATCGCTATCCGGGCGCAAATAGATTATATTTTACTACCAACAAATTCTTTTATGTATTTCTCTTATGGAAAAGTAACACACACTCACGCCTTGTATCTACAAAGGAGTAGGCGGAGGCGTATATACGTACGTGTATTCCATCCCATGATGTGATAGGCGAGTCTACCGCCATTTCGGACTCAACTTCCAGACTCCGGGCTGATTCTGGATAGAAAAACCCAATATCACTTTTCCCGACCCGGGGTCAAACCCGAAACCTTAGCAATGCAGTCGTACCGTAATACAACTACGCCACTGAGATAGTAAACTAAAAGTAACTTCACAGTACCTTATCGTAAAGATATGTTTCTAGTCACTGTATTAGTTTCTTGACTGATATACCTGTACAGGCTGGCCTCAGTAATATTATTATCAAATCCAAATGAATTAGTATAAGAGCTATAGAACATGCGAATTAAATGTTTGCTAATATTATGCGTACAAATTAGCTATACGCTTAATAGATGAATCCTTAGTTATAATCTTTGTTCTTTGATCATTCTTCGCTATTGTATGGTATGAATGTACTGATGGGTTTTCGTTTCCGTATTTTGTAGCATAATAGTCTTTAGAATTGAAGCATCAATTTTATTTATCGATGAAATTGTATTTTGATGTTCTCCATCAATGTCGGATTAGGTTTTATTATGGACTGGATGATGTATTACGAAATGAGGTTTAGTATTTTATTCATAAACTCGTATTCAATAAAGAGTCTTTTGAAATTTTGCCTACTCGTCTGTCTTTCTGTCATGTACGTCTACCTGTGGGATGGAACAATATGATATTTAACCGACTCTAAAAGGAAGGAAGTCTTCAATTTAACGCGCGTGTGTTTTATTTTGTATTTACATAATTTACTCTGATATATACAAGGCGGTTTTTATGTTTGTAATTTTATTCAATAGAAATAGCTTTCGCAGTGGTCGCTCACAAATTAGAAAGCAATGATTGATCTTGAAGTTAAGTGATCGACAAATTACTATTAATTCAATGCGCTGTCGCTTTTATAGCAGATTGCCCGCGGCTCTGCCCGCGTTAAAAAGTTTTTCCGGGATAAAATCGCGCTTTTTATTTTCCAGGGATAAAATGTAGTCTATGTGTTAATCCAGGACATGATCTACCCGTGTGCCAAATTTCATCGAAATCGGTTCAGTAGTTTTTGCGTGAAAGAGTAACAAACATCCATACATCCAGACTTCCATTCGCGTTTATAATATTACTAGGATACGCTTAATTCTATAAACTTAGTAATTCAAAATTACCGTGAAATTCTACTGAATACTGATTCTACTACGTACTAATATTATATCAAGAAGAATTCCCAGAAACTGTTATAATATGAAAACCTTAGCGTATAGTTGAATCGATGCTGATTCGCCATTATTCGAGGGAAAATGGATGAAACCACAGATCAATGCTCAGTACTTTGCATAAAACATGGCGGTTTATTAACTGAGCTGTAAACCGCGAATATTTGACCACAATTACTGAAACATATGTGATTACTAGCTTTGAGGTTTGTTGATATATTTTGTTTTAATTATTTTTTGGATGTAAACTGTTTAATTGCTCTGATTTAATTAACTTAAACGTGTATATTTTGACTGCTGCAACGGTGTAGGTATATAGCGTGCGCGACACCGTTTTAAGGTGCCAGATTCGAATTCCGAGTTGGGAAAGGTGATATTAGGTTTTCTGTTCAATAACAGCGGATTGGGGAATTTCGGGCCACAGAGGTCCACTTTGTACAGAGTACAGTGGAGTATAATACTGTAAACTAAATGTACTCTTAACCCTACTACTGAGTCTAGAAAACTATTCCTATCTTGTCAACAATAAAGGTCAATATTGTTTAAACTATACCATGTTATCTTTAAATTTGCAGAACATGTTTGTTGTTCGCTTAGCGAATCTCGGTCAGCCATACGCTTTCTTTTATTAATTACTTGTATTGATTTTCTTGGCAAGACCCACAAGAGAGTCAAGTTTCTCAACTTATAACTTGAAAGTACTTATTGCTCTGGAATAATTACGTCCGAATGCGAAAAGATGAAAATGTGACTTAGATTATGAAAAACTTATAATACATATTTTTAGCTTATGGTTCGAGAACTTAGGTGCTCCGCAGACGTTGTCAATTTGTTGCCGATAAACACTTCCACCATAACCATACCATATCAGCCTTGTATTATATAATGTCCACTGCCGAGCACGGGCCTCCTCTACAACTAAGAGGGTTTACGCGTTAACCACGCTGACCTAGTGTGGTTTGGCAGACTTCACATACCTTCGAAATTATTTTAGAGTACTTTTCAGGTATGCAGGTTTCCTCACGATGTATTCCTTCACCGTTAAACGAGCGATAATTCACAAAGAATACATACACAACTTTTTCGAAAAGTCAGAGATGCATATTGGGTTTTAAACCAGCGGACATTATGTATCCTTCTGCATAATAGGCACAGGAATGCATTTATTTTAAACTGGCTTTTGCTCGCGGCTCCGCCCGCGTGAAAAAGTTTTTCCAGGATAAAAGACCCGCTTTATATTTTCTCGGGATAAAAGGTAGCCTATGTTTTTTCTCACGCTCTAGACTATATCTTTAGCTTTGGCGTGAAAACACGAGAGACAGTCAGACAGATCTACTTTCGCATTTATAATATTAGTAAGGATTACATTGAATTAAAAGAAAATGAAATATGCGAGACGTGCCCTTTTCGAAATTACATATTCAAAGTCGTATTTCAGATACTAAATCTTTGACTTGCTAATGCAATTTGTATCAGTTAATCTAGACACGCGGCAGCGTGTCAAGCCAAGTTCAAAGAAAGGAACTGGCTAGCCAGCGCCGAGTGTAATATTACACGAACCACTTGGTGCCACTTTTCAACCTTCTATAACTCTAAACCTATTTAACGTAAACACATAAAACTTCGTGTGTTTAATTATATCCATAAGGACATCTAGAAGCCCAAATTTCATGAAGCTAGCTCAAACGGTTATAAAGATATGACGGTCAAAAAGTCGTAAATTTAAAGACTGATTGACATATAGTACCTAAACCTAACATACTTCCAGATGACCTAGAAGGATGAACTTTGGAATCCAGCTCGGTAATTGCGTGTAAGCGTAGGAAAAAATCTAAAAATAAAAAAAAGTAAAAAAATAGGGGGGTCCTCATTAAAAAAATAAAAAAAAAATTGTAGCGTTGGAACCGTTACACAAGCAAATATTTGAAACTATCCCAATATATGTATTATTATATTTGCTATATAACAGAAATACAAAAATAAAGTTAAGTCAAAAAAATTGTGGTGACCCCATAAAAAAAAATAACCCCATAAATAAATCAACCGGGCAACTGTGTGTCGTCGGCGGCGCGCGGCAACACAACTCAATACCTGCCTAGTTTTCTTTACAATAAGTAATGATATCCCACCAAAAACATAAATGTAAAAAAGGGGAGCCAAGTTCAATACAAAAATTATGCTTGGCTGTGGGCTTCACCGCGAAAAGAATGGAGATCTAAATGAGTGCCAAGTTTTATGCAAAATCCAAATATGTATTTATAGGAACAAAATAACATTATGACCAAGTATTAAACTATATTTCTTTGCTTTATTGGATACGTATAACAGTTGCTGTTATTTAAAAATGAGCGGGGGGGGACTTCAAAGTTACCTCTCTGCAGCTAATGGTAAATGGAAAGTCATTCAGTTAGTTTTCATTTTCCTAACGATCTTACTTCCTCAGTCTAGATAACATTTAGACTACATACCCATTATATGATAGGAGAAAAACAAGTTTCTTTACCTTTTATTCCCTATTTTTATCACCTCACAGTACTCAAGGTAAAGAAAACTCATTTATCTTGCACGAACAAAATGGAACATAAATATTACCTGCCTGCCGCGGCACCGAATTTTGAACTTCAATTACTTAACCAGGTAAATAGTTTCGTTCGCTCGAGCTGTCTATATTTTATTTAGTTTCAAAACCAGCGAGGTGATGTACGCAATATCTAATCAGGAGAATACTTAACAAAATTTACAATAAACTTCAGCTCCGACGGGGTAGGCGGAGACACAACTAGTACACCAACTTTCTATCCCATGATGTGATATGTGCGAGCTTATTATCACAGCAGACAGAAATTCTAAGCTCCGGGCTGATACTTAGTAGAAAAACCCAATATTTTTTCCCGACTTAGGATTCGAGCGCGCTACCTGAGAGCGGAAGTCGTAGGTACGCAATACAACTACGCCACCGAGGCAGTCTCCAAAACAGACAACAAATTTGTATCTAGAAAGTACAAATAAAGTAGATGCCCACTTTTTGTATGGATGCTGGAGCCCAAAATCTAACTAGGCTCAAACTTTGCTGTCATTAAGGGACAAAATATGGAACTTGGATACATTAAAATTTATTTTTAGACCCTTCCATTCAAAACTTTTTTATTAACGTTCATATTAATGTAGTTTTTAAGCAAAATAAAATTACATAAATCTCAAAATCGGAGGTCTATAAAATTAAACGTTTATTGTAAAAGGCTATTTATTAGGACTGCCTCGGTGGCGTAGTTCCACGCATATTGGATTTGGAATAGAGTTTTTTTATTCGGGCCCCACAATCGTCCCATTGCACCTGAAGGCAACCGAAGTAGGTTCCAAATAGAATGTCGTTTGACAAGAGATGATTCCCTCGTCAGTTGACATAAATATGCCGGCCTATGTGAACCGGATACACAGGCTGATACCGGTACACGACACACTTGGGCCACTATCAACTGCTTTCTTGACGTAAACTACAAAACCGTGACAAACCTTGTTAAAAAAAAACCACCAAAGTACAGTCCGACATCGGATTTAACCACTACTTCATAGCCAATTATGTTAACTGTTTGTTGCCAGAAATACACAATGCAGACCTACCCAGATGGACTACGAGAGACATACCGGGTGGAAGGGAAACGCTCTCTATACCGGAACGGTAAGAGAGAAGAACCATAACCTTAACGAAAAACTATATTCATTTGCAAAGCTAAGCGATAATACATACGATTTCAGTATTTCCGTAATTCATGCGCGCGCAATGTAAAGCGTATAAAAAACTGGGTAGACAAACTACAAAGCTAACGCCGACAAAGCGGCGGCCGCCGGCCTCGCGGTCGTTAACCCGTCAGCTGATGTACGTGTTTCATTACGATTTTTTTTTAATATTGACCTTTTTTCTATGTTTTTCAGAATAATAGTTTGATTTATCTATCCATACGTGAAGCTGTACAGAAATTTGAGAAAATCCTACTAAAATTGTAACAATGCGATCGCGATTTTTTTAGTGCCATCACGTTAGGAATCACCAATACTATCACCTGTATTCGTTTCCGAGAGCGTTTCCCTTCCACCCGGTATAACCTACTAACATACTTAACAGTCTCAACATCATAATGTAAAATTCATGAGGCAAGCAGAACTCTGGATGAAACTTATTCCATGAACAATTCAGAATTTTCTGGAAATAGAAAATCACCCGTGGAAAACAATCCTTACCGAATTCAGTAACAACACTATTAACATATAATTAATTGTTGTGATTCATACATACATACATACATATACACTCACGCCTGTTATCCCCGAAGGGGTAGGCAGAGGCGCAACTAGTGCACCCACTTTTCGCCGTTATTCCGTCCCATGATGTGATAGGGGGCGAGCCTATCGCCATATCGGGCACAAATTCCAAACTCCGAGCTGATACTGAATAGAAAAACTCAATACCACTTTGCCCGACTCGGGGATCGAACCCGAGACCTCAGCTTTGCAGTCGTACTGTAATACAACTACGCCACCGAGGCAGTCAATTGTATTATTGTGATTCGTTTAATTTCATATTGAGACTAGCTTTTGCCCGCGGCTCCGCTCTCGTTAAAAAGTTTTTCCGGGATAAAAGTCCCGGTTTATATTTCCCCGGGATAAAAAGTAGCCTATGTGTTAATCCAGGACGTGATCTACCCATGTGCCAAATTACATCAAAATCCGTTCAATAGTTTTTGCATGAAAGAGGAACAAACATCCATACATCCAGACATTCTTACAAACTTTCGCCTGTATAATATTAGTAGGATTAGTTATAGTTATAGTTTTGATAATTAACAGTATTAATTAATAAAAGTTTTATATAATTAAAAAATTAAGAATTACGTACGTTGCTTATAAAAAAATTAAACCAAATTGTAGCTCACTGATTTTATTCATGTTGGCCATTGATGTATTAAAAAACCCTTTTATACATCAATGATGTTGGGGTAGATTTACTGCGTGCGTAAAGTACCATCGTGCTGAAGTCTCAGGTTTGGTTTGTTGGTCGGTTCAAGAAATATTTAATTAAATTTGGTTGACCGTTCAATACCAGCCCGGAATCTAAATATCAGGTAAAAGGTATTTCAAAAGCTGCTAATCGACCGACCTAGAATTCGAAGCCGGTACCTCCCAGACAAAGACTTCATTAAATCAACAAAGTAATAAAATACTTTATTATGGAAAAGTATATGCCAAAATATTGAAATAATTTTCAAGGCTTTTGCGAAAATTATTAGTATAGGTACCGTTAGGAATATTCTTTGATGGAAATTCGTTTGATTTTTACTGACAGGCGGCCTTCCATCATCGCTTGTGTGACCTGGCGCTATATCGTAAATGAACAGCTAATGCTTGGCCCAAATGATAGGAGACAGAGAGATTACATTAAAATATGATGATTTTTTTACTGTATTTTGCTCGCGATTCGATAGACCTTTGTTGGAATATATGTGTGATATACACTTTTAGGCGATAAAAGTAGATTATGTGTTAATCCAGGGCTTGGTTTAAATATGTGAACAATTTCATACACAGGCTGAGTTTTTAAGGCGAGACAGTAAGGCCAACTACATTAACCCCCTGTGGCTACAAGAAAACTTTCTTCGGAGACTGTTAATAATTTTTGAAGACTTTAATATCTGTGTTCACAGATTGTGAAAAAAAAAATTACAGTCAGCTCGAAAATGGGTAATACCTTTTCTTGATCCCAATTAAGGATCAATTATAAGGATCAAAAGACCCTACAGGAACATTACAGGTTCAGTATTTTTAAGGTTAGAAATTGGTGTTACCTTTACCTGACGGCAGAGGAAACAAAATATCCTTAAGCAAAACAGCGCTCTATAAAATGTTAGTTAACCAATAAACTCTGTTAGGCGGCGATAGCCTAGTTGGGAGTAGAAAGGACTGCTGAGACGAATGTACGCAGGTTCAAAACCTAAGCGCGCACACCTGTGACTTTTCTAATAAAATATGTGTGTGTTTTTTGTGAATTATCGCTCGCTTTAACAGTGAAGGAAAACATCGTGAGTACACCTGCATACCTGAGAAGTTTTCTGAATATCGAAGGTATGTGAAGTCTGCCAACCCGCACTAGGTCAGCGTGGTGGACTATGGCCTTAACTCTGTCAGTTGTAAAGAAGGGTCGTGCTCAGCAGTGGGCAGTATATAATACAGGGCTGGTATGGTATGGTAAGCTTCGTTTGTAAATAAATACTGATCTTTTATTAAATAAACAATAATATTAACGTTAAAGCCCATGACTTGTACTACAAACTACTTTTCACTTAACGGCAGGTCCGTCCACATCAAACACTCCAAAACCCTGGGGGAAAATATATTTCGGAGATTGGGCTACCGGCACCGTGTTACATCAATGTGCTTTAGTTATTCAATAATAGTTATGGCAGGGGCAATCCTTATTATATGGGACTTAATGAGAAGTGTGGGTGTATCTCTACCTGCCTTTGAAAAGAAAAATGAGCCCTATTTGTGCTGCTTGTTGTGGACAGAAAATAATGACGACTTAGGTGAAATTGGGGCTCAATCGTCATCAGAATTATGCCGACCTGTCTTAACCCCAGAAGCCCGCTCGGTTAGATTGGCCCGGTACGTCATGCGAAAATCGACCTTATAGGCACCCACATCGACCTTATGCGGGTGCGTATAAGGTCGATTTTCGCTTGTTGACAGATGACGTACCGAGCCTATGTAACCGATCCGGGCTTGATGAGTTAATGGATGTACAGTCAGCAGCATAAATATCTGTACAAAATCAAAATTTCAAATCGCCTATATACGCGTTAAGTTAAACTGTAAAAAAAATTCTTCGTATGAAGTAAAGCAAATCTCTTTAATTTTATTTTTACATACATATACGCTCACGCCTGTTATCCCCAAAGGGGTAGGCAGAGGCGCAACTAGTGCACCCACTTTTCGCCATTATTCTGTCCCATGATGTGATAGGGAGCGAGCCTATCGCCATATCGAGGACAAATTCCAGACTCCGGGCTGATACTGAATAGAAAAACTCAATATCACTTTTATCAAAATTTTATTTTTGTGAAGAGAAAAAATAGATTAGTAAGAACACAAAAGTATGTAGGCAATTTGAAATTTTGAATTTGTTCAGCTACTCGCTGGTGCATGTACTGTGGCCACACAATAATGACACATTCAAAATTGACTGCCTCGGAGGCGTAGTTGTGCTACGCTACGACAGCAGTGCTGAGGTCTCGGGTTACATCCCCGGGTCGGGCAAAGTGATATTGGGTTTTTCTCCTCGTACCCGCCCGGCGCCTAAAATACTAACATAGTTGGTGAAATGTGGGAGTGCTACCTCTGCCTACCTTTAGTATATTCAAACAGACTGGTCTCCAAATACCACTTATGGAATCGAGAATCAGGCGGCAGTTTAATCTCTTACAAAAGTGTAGATATCGTTTCTTCTTCTAGACCTCTGTCTTGGAAACTTGACGTCATACAGCTGGTCATAGAAGCATTACATAAAATCATGGCATTTCGTTTTTTCAGGGGTAGGCAGAGGTCTAACACACCCACAGTTTACCAGTCATGTCAGGTCTCATGTAATCGCGGGGAGCTATTGTCATTTACTGAGCACCAGACTCCGGTCTAATTCTCAATAGAAAAATAAAAAAAAACACGGACCCAACCCGCGAATCGAACCCAAGACCTTGGCGACAGTCGTACCACACACGCCACCGAGGCAGTTCTGTCCTATCCACATGCACCTACAGATAGCTATGCGTATCTGGCTGAAGCCTAAATTGAGAAGAGTTAAGTCAGCACTTCAACCTCCACAAGTCTTCACGACTCATTTGCTCTTTATAGTACATGGGGAAGAGAATACATGACCCGGAAAACTATTCTACGGCCATTTCAATCGCTCCCGTAACCATGACATACAGATTTGAGTAAAAGTAACAGTTACAATAATACGTTTACTGGTGGTAGAGTGTTCTTCGCTCGGATAGCGACCACCGTAAACTCGTAAAACGCCTTAGTATGTGTCGAGTTCCGGGATCATGGTACATTCGGTTTCAAACAGGCCGGCATAGTTATGTCGACTAGCGGGGGATAAACATCTCTAGATAGTCGATACTATTTGGACCCCACCCGCTCACCATCAGGTGCACCGTGCAATTACTGTGCCCATATTCAAAAAATAAAGTAAAGCCAGGAGTTGTCCCAATACAAACGTCGTAATTTACGCAGAAATTACTTTGACCTTTACTGACAATGAAGTAACTGATCGTATGAATTACTAAACGTCGTCCGTAAAAGTAACAAAATATTTATGTAATATGCTTGAAAAGAGTAGTGCGTCGACCCCACATTCATAAGAGCCGGTAAAATACTGCGAATTTATAAGTGATTTAAGTATTTACTGTAAATTTACCTGAATGGAAATGACACAAATAGTTCATTATTATACACATATCAATTTCATTAATTTGAGATGTATGGGCAATCCCTATATACTCGGACGCCGATGTCCGTAGCGAAATAAAGCGTAGTCCAATAAAATAATACCCTACAAAGCAACATCAATGAACTGGTAAATAGTTTGAAATTCAACCTTATAACAATACCCAATTAAATCCTATATAGAATTTCATCGGAAACAGTTAATTCGAAAATAACAAACCGCCTGAATTAATAGCGGTATCCCTTCAGGAAACAAAGGGAAAACCTATCTCAATTCTCAACTTTATATTAATGAGTACACGAGATTGCGAGCAACTATATAAATTGCTAATACAAGACGCCATCACTTGCGGTGTGAAGGAATTGGAAAGTTCGATTGGAAATTGTTAAACTTTGTGATAAAATAACAGCATCACGACTTTTTCCCTCTCATGGGTAAGCAGAGGTGTAACACACACATTTCACTAGCTATGTTAGGTTTTATTTCCCCGAAAATATATTTCTTTTGCTGGCCAACTCCTGGTAGCCTGACGGGACTTGGATTTTTTAGCAACATTGAGCTGCGAGTGAACGCTTTGGGCGCTTTAACCTCTAAAATTAAGCAAATAATAGAATGTCTGAAATAATCTACTGGTGGTAGACCTCTCATATGTATGAGTCCATCTGGGTGAGTTCCACCTCAATGTCTATTTCTACCGCCAAGCAGCAGTGTGCATGCACTGTTGAGTTTCGGTTTGAAGGACATTATAGCCAGTGTAACAACTGTACATAATGAAATATAACATCTTATGTCTCAGGATGACGACCGCCGTGGAATGCCAAACAGTACTTATATTTTTACTATTTATACACTTATAGTATCTGTTTGCTTCCTTATTCCACTATGTTATTTATTCTTATTCATCTTAACCAAATCATCCGTGAGTCACTAAATGAGGGTTCCAGTTGAAAACCAGCGCCTGGTACACCTTGCCTGGCATTTTGTACTGAACTGGTTCCTTTTCGCCACTACCATGGGATGCACGTTCTTTGTATCCTTTATGTAATATTAATTCTTTTTGTTAATTGTTAGTGTGCGTCCAAGTATATTGTGCGAATAAATGTTTTCTTTCTTTAGTTTGTAACTCAAGGTGCTGGATGGTGTTTCTACTGTTTATGGGTGGTCGTATCGCTTAACGTCAGGCGAACGGCATGCTCGTCTCGTCATTCAATTCAAGAAAAAATGTATTTATTATATTTGTTTGTATCTATGTGTCTGATTTACTTGTGTCTTTTTGGGTTTGTATATTAACTCAAATATTTTGATTTATTATTAATTAATCAATGCAGTTACTGTGACCCCAAATAAATACAAACTAATTTCTAAATGTCCTAAGAGACGAAAAAACACGAGCGTATAATTATCATTTACCCAACCAATTACAAGAGAAAAATACAACCGCAATCAAAGACTTCTCGTAAAATGAAGACGGAATTCTCGAAATTAATATGGGTGGAGCATGAAGGCGTAAGAAAACATTTTTTCTTCAGATAAGGGCGAATGGTATGCGATGGGAACAAAGGCACATGGAATGTATGGGATTGATTAACAAAGGGATGAGATATTCACTCCATGATACATATTCAAACGCAACGGACTATGTTTGTTTTCAGATGGTTATTTATCTTAATAGAAAACGGTGTGGTTTTAATGAAAAACGTTGTTTAATTTTCATTCGTTGACTTTCAAACGTTCATTAACAGTTTTAGACCCGATCTACTCATAAAACTTTTGAAAGACTATAATTCTTCTATTGATATTTGCGATACTACTACGCTGAGGTCTCAGATTCGATAACCAAGTCGAACGTTGTGATATAGGGTTTTTTTTACTCAGTGTCAGTCTGTCAGTCTGGGGTATAGAATTGTGCTCGATATAGAAGTATCTCTGGGGTATGGCAATAGGCTTGACTTTTTTTTATTGCATCGAATGACGAGACGAGCATGCCGTTCACCTGATGGTCGCTGACCATCAAGTGAACGACATGCTCGTCTCGTACGACCACACATAAACAGTAGAACACACATCTAGCACCTTGAGTTACAAAGTACTATGTGGCATTCCACTGCGCTCACCATCCTGAGACATAAGGTGTTAAGTCTCATTATATCCTGTAGTTACACTTGCTACAATGTCCTTCAAACCGAAACACAACAGTGCATTCACACTGCTGCTTGGCGGTAGAAATAGACATTGCGGTGGTACCCACCCAGACAGACTCTTACATATGAAAGTCCTACCACCAGTAGTGTCTTCTACCTCATGGACCTAACAAAGCTGGCGAAAAATACGTGTGTCACAACTTTGCCCATCTCCGCACAGCTATTGAAACATACTGTGTTACAATACTGCCTACCCTACTAATATGCCCCAGCGCTCTTTTTATTAAAATAATTGCTGAATCATAAATAACATTTACGTCAAAGGCCACCGAATAAAGAGCAATATTTAAAAGTAATGCTATTTATTCATTGAAATAAAATTGTGAAACAACGGAGCCGTGGCAGCTGATGTGAAGCGTACAGCTTTCCAACATAATGTAAAGTCTCAAATTATTAAATTTAATGAAAATGTCGTTTGTAGGTTTACCTCAATGATAATGGAAAGATCCGGACAAATTAATTTTATGTTTTATTGTTGGTATTTCTAAGGTTTCGTCACAATATTCTTTTAAAATAAAACAATTAAAATGGTAATGGCTCGCGGAGATTGAAATTACTGGTAGGATTTTCATATGCGAGGGCCTGGCAGTATATATGCCAACGCAATGTCTATTTCTACCGCCAAACAGCAGTGTCTTTGTACTTTTGTCTTCCGATTTGAATTACATGGTAGCTTAATATAATGAAACATAAAAAGAATAAATAAACATCAGACGAGCGGCATGCTCGTCTCATTATCTAAGTGCAATAAAAATACAGATATATTTTGACGTTGATAAAATCACTTTTAAATGTGGAAGACATAATCATACTTCTGACTAATTAAATGTAGATATTTCTGAAAATGCTTGGATGTTTATTTGTTCAAAGTAAATGCAGTAACCGCTGAACACATTTGAATGAAATCTGGCACACGGATAGACCATTTTCGGAATTTAACATACATAACGTAGGTACATACTGGTAAGTACTGGATTTAGGGATTTTTATAGAGGGAAAGATTTCATGGGGGTGAAGCCGCAAGCACCACCTCATATTATATAAAAAAAGGAGAAGGAGAATTACTTTAACATAAATTGTCGCTTTTTACCCTACTAATATTATAAACGCGAAAGTTTGTAAGAATGTACGTATGTTTGTCACTCTTTAACGCAAAAACTACCGTAGAGATTTTACAATACAATACAAATAAAATGATTTTAATGAAATTTGACACACGGGTAGATCATGTCCTGGATTAACACATAGGCTACTTTTATCCCGGGAAACATAAAACGGGACTTTTATCATGAAAACTTTTTAACGCGGGCGGAGCCGCGCGCAATAGCTAGTTTGTAAATAAAACCGTGAAATCACGTCCAAAAACGATGCGTAATGAATTTGAAGTTTATTGCAAAATTGGTCGTTTTGTCAACGACTGGAATACAATGAGCGTTCGGCTTCATCGCTTCTTTAATCCAAGTCCCCGCGGAACTGCCAAGGTCGTCTTTTGTTACAAATCAACACTGTATCAATAGGAGGTAAAATGCGTGCACACAGAATATTAATGCGTCTAATACCACGGGTCTAATACGCAGGGTCATTTTTACATTGCGTTACTAAATGAAACCACATAGTGAAAAAAATATTTGGTTTTTCCATATTTATGTAGTTACTAACTTAAAAAAATTTTGATTAAGCATCTATTTTGTGGAAAAAAGCATGCGATTAAAATCGTTGCCGGTGATTTTTGAATTAATTTTTTATATAGTAAAATTATGTTTGGTGATCGATTTGGATAGATGAATTCCTACACGAGTGTATTAAAATCTGTACTAATATCATAAAGCTTAAGAGTTTGTTTGCTTTTGTTTACGTGCTTCTAAGGAACTGCTGAACCGATTTTGAAAATTCTTTGACTGATACGAAGCTACATTACTCCTGCTATAGACTATTTCGCCCAAGAAAATATTTTTATTCCGGAAAAGCTTTTTTACGCGAGCGGAGCGGTGAGCAATACTAGTAATGAATATAGGGTTAATTTTTAAGGTTATAAAGAATTTAGTTCGGTTTCATCAGTGGCATAAGTGTAGTACATGCGTAATACGACAACCGCTATGTCACAGGTTCGAATTCCGAGTTGGGTAGAGTGAAACTAGGTTCTTCTGTCCAGTAATAGCCCGGAGACTAACATTTGTACCCGATGTGGTGATAGGTTCGCCGCCTATCACATCATGGGACTGAACACAAATTATGAAATATGGGTGCTCTAGTTGCACTTCTGCCTACCCCTTTGGAGATAAATCCATGTTATGTGAGTGGAATTAATTATACATTTCATTATAAAAGTCCAACCAAAATATTCCGCGTGGGAACCCTACAAGTGTCAGCGTTCGTGATTATCACAGCATTCATAGCGAAAACTGACGTTATTCTTGTGACAATTTAATATTAGAATTTACTATCTCGTTGACAATATTTGTTGAGTGTTGTCAATGCGTTTGTTTTTATTATAGAACTGAGCTGATGATAGCAATCCCACACTTGCCATCTGATTAATTCACACATATAACAACTAATAGGTTAATTTTTTCTTGCCGTGGCGGCGTCATTGTAGTGTGTATGTAGTACACAGCTCCGAGGTCTCGAGTTCAAACCCCGGGTCGTGCAAAGTGGTATTAGCCCGGAATCTGAAATTTGTACCCGATACGTTGCCGTCCACTTGCAAGGTAGACAAACGACTAGATAAAGGTCGCAGGAACGCGCTGGATGCGGACCGTTTTTGACAGGTTCATCTGGAAATCTTTGGGGGAGGCCTATGTTCAGCAGTGGACGTCATGTGGCTGACGATGATGATGACGATACGTTTATAAATTATCGTTTACTTTACGGTGACATCCCTGAGAATTCTCTAAAAAGAACTTTGAAGGTATGCGAAGACTGCCAACCCACACCAGGCCAGCCTAGTTGACTGAGGCCTTAACCCTATCAGTTGAATAGCAGTACACAGCAAGGGGCAATAATTATATGCCGATACGTTCCCTATCACATCATGGTCGGAACTGTTACGGGGTGAGTCAGGTGTAACTATAAAAAAAAAAAATTATAGATTTAACACTATTTAATTTTAGAAGGAAAATTACAAGAGAGACACGACCCGATGAAAGTCCGATCCGAATAACTGGTCAATAATGAATAACGCGATTATTTATACTTAGATTTGGAAATCAGTTTCTCATTGTATTGATGATAATGCAATGTGAAACTCAGAATTTATGTTTTATATTCACGGCTACGTAAGTAGAGGTGTAACAGAACACACTCGGTGCAAAGTTCGTGCGCTGGTTGCCCACTGCGTGTGTCGCGTTCTAGTATTAGCTTGTGTAAACATAATTTTGAAGAGACCAGCATAATTAACTGACAAGAGATATTTATCTCTCGTCATTATCTCTTCGCTTTATCTAAGCCCCACGCCGCTTTCTATCAGGCACAGTGAAGTAACGTGCCCTAAAAAAATTAAAGATGCCGAATGATTTCTTATGTTTACGCGAATATTAGACATTGAAATGAAACTATTTAACGGATTTTATCGCGTTTTTTTATTTGTATCGGACCGTCAGTCACTACATAGTATATCACAACGTCGCTTACCGCTGTCTGTTTGTCTTTCCCTATGTATGTATTTTTAGAATACGCAACGGATTTTAATGCGGTTTTTTTAATAGATAATGATTCAAGAAGAAGATTTACAAGTACTTTTATCCCGGAAAATCTTGTGAATGCGGAAAACAACTAATAAAAAAAAAATGTGTAATTAAAAAATGAAGGTAGTTGTAACATTAACTTTTCGGACAACCAATACACCAGTCCGCCCCGTGACCATAACGGCTGTAAGGTCTTCAAAACGGCGGTAGAAAATATAAATTGAAAATCCGCGATAAAACCCTTAAATTGTTTTATTTTAATGTCTAAAAAACGCCTCAAATTTTATTTCAGTATACGATCGAATTTTCACATTGAACTCAGGCGAAAAGAGATATACTCCGCGTATCCGTAATTCCGCCCCCATTTACGTTATATTTTACTGAAATCATTTCCAAAGCGGAGATTTAGCTGAGAACGTGATTCGTCTCCAAGATTTAGATTTATATTGATAACTGGATTCGGGTTTGATCATTGCTTTAGGCAGGGATGGTGAACATTTATTTGTTATTGTTAACGTGTGATTATTATAAACCGACAAACAAAAAAAATAGTTTAACTTTATATTCGCTTAGTATATATTACGTATATTTGGAGTCGATGCCTAATCGCGATGCGCCTCTGCCTACCCCTTCGGGGATAAAAGACATGAGTATGCGTATACACTCATACGTGAGCACAACATCAATATATGAATTCAAATACGTTCGACAGTCAATAACTGCAGAAACTCGACATTTTGAATCACATGCCACGTTCACAGATCGTTAAATTGAAGTTGGCAGACAACATTGTAACTCATTGAAAAATAAAAGTTGAAGCTACGTTCATATTGACATGTTTGTAATTTTACTACTTTTAACGCGGCTATGATTAAGTTTTGAACAATATTTTGTAGGTTGAAATTGTTCTGTCACTCCCTAGCTTTAATATCAACCCTGTATTATATACTGTCCTCTAAGCACGGGCCTCCTCTACTACTGAGAGGGTTTAGGCTTTAGTCGACCACGCTGGCCTAGTGCTAGTTGGCAGACTTCACATCCCTTCGTAATTCTTATGGAGATTTCTCAGATATGTATTTTTCTGACAATGTTTTACTTCACGGTTAATCATTCACAAAGACCATACATGAAACTTACAAAAGCCATGGTTTGCCTTAAGATCAAGGTTAAAATCCTACTAATATTATAAACGCGAAAGTTTGTAAGTATGTATGGATGTTTGGTACTCTTTCACGCAAAAACTACTGAACGGATTTCGATGAAATTTGGCACACGGGTAGATCGAGTTCTGGATTAACACACAGGCTACTTTTTATCTCGAGAAAATATAAAGTGGGACTTATATCCCAGAAAAAATATATAACGCGGGTGAAGCCTCTGGCAAAATCTAGTACATAAGTAAGTTAAAAAATCTTCAATAAAATCAATACAATAACAACACAAGCAATATAGTTAATCACACATAATCCTTTTAGAATCTAGAATGTTCTATCGCCCGTCAAAAAACGTAAACGCATTACCTGTAATCTCTTAATAACATTAGCCAGCCTTTATTTACATACGCAATACCGAGGTACAATTTATTAGGGCTCGTTACTAATGTACGTAAGTAATGTTTACGACTTGGAAGTACTTGGTGTTGCTTGCTGTTTTAGAATAAATGACCTTACATTTAGACCAAAAACGATACAATTCAAGGAAATTGAAAATTGAGTTTTCGTCATAGAAAAACTTAAAACGAAGTTTGCAATACAACAATAGTTCCAAGCCATATTCAAGCGGGATTTTTTTTATCATATCTACGAAAAGGGACCAGGTTTAAATGATAACTCAATATGCGATTTTTTTGGATTGTGTTCCTTTCGTTCTAAAGGTGCGAAAAGTCCTGATTTTATCTGGATAGAAAGAAACGTATATGTTTGTGCAGCATAGAAAATAATGTTTGATTTTTATTATAGTTTATTGTGTTTGTTAACATTTTTTATAGTTATAGGCCATAGTTTATAGTATTGTACATATAGTATATAAGATTTTTACATAATAAAGAGTACATAAGGGTTTTGTCACTGGATAGGGATCTCCCTCGGGTATAGCCGCGGCTTACCTCAGGACACACCCAAACAGGGGCTCTCCTGCGGGTATAGCCGCGGTCCACCTCAGGGCACAGAAATTGAATAGCGCGTTCTCTTTCGCACACCTTCCGTCCCGCTCCCGCTCTGACAGAGAGGTCCGATGCGTGAGAGCGGGACGGAGGTCAAAACAGTATATAAAGAGCGCCGATTAGCCCGATCGGCGCGGCAGTTCCACTACGGTTCCCATACAAGTAACAAGAAGTGACAAGATCCTGAACAGTTGAAAAATAGTAAAGAAGATTTTTATTTTGCAAGATCCCACAGTACCGCATAGTACACAATCCTGTTTCACTATTGTTTCTTTCCCAGCGTTTCTGTCGAAACGTTGGATCGACAAAAGGTGCACGGGTTGTTTCTTTCGAAACGGTCCACACATTTGGTACGTCCGGTACATTTTGGTCCTATCGAGCGCCGGATAACAGAAGATGCCGATTACAAGATCTCGTCACGAATACGGACCGAGTCGCCGTTCCGACAGCGCTTCTGCAACCGCCTCAGCCGCCGAAAACACAGAACAGTCGACGACTACGGGCACCACAGAACACACAGGCACAAGCGCCACCGAAACGACGACGACGGCAACCACGACGACAACAACTACAGAATCGGAACCAGTAGTAACAGCAGAAACCGCCGTGCAAACAGAAATGGCCACGCCGAATCCTACGTCAACGGAACGAAAGCGGGCCCACACAGTATACAGCAAGTCGCACCGCAGCAAGAAAGAACGCAATACGAGGCTGGCGCAAGCTAAAGAAGAACTCCTTCGCCTACAGATAGAGCTCGCAAACGCCCGTATAGCAACGATAGAAGCGGAATCCGACACAGACAGTGAAGACTCGAGTGTCACAGGACAGGAAACGGCACAACGAGTCAACGAGTGGCTGAACGACAGCAGGCAACAGACCCTAACCCGCGAAGCTCGGCCACGACCACGCAGCATAGGACGAGAAGAAGCTCCGCCCCCTCGTCCCGCAGTTACACAGCAAGAGGAGGTGCCCCCCCCTCACCCCGCAGGCGCAGAAAAGGAAACTGAAGAAAAGTTTACCTGCAGCGCACAACAGACACAGCACAGCAAGACGTCTCCGCGAGCCGAGACATCAATAAATCTCAGCGAGCTCGCTAACGCCATCGCCGCCGCCGCGAAGACTCCGCACCACAGACATTTCCACGAGCTTCCACAATTCACAGGCGCACACCAAGAGTGGTTACTCTTCAAAGCATCATTTAAGGACTCCAAAGTGAATTACACAGAATCTGAAAACATCGCGCGCCTTCGACGCAGCCTCAAAGGAATCGCCAAAGAAGCCGTCGAGAGCCTACTCATCTATGGTGCACATACCGAAGAGATAATGAAAACGTTGGAAACTCGATTTGGAAGACCAGATGCGATCGCGATAGCAGAACTCGAAAGATTGCGAACGTTACCACGCCTCACAGATTCACCCCGCGACCTCTGCACGTTCGCCACACGCATCTCGAACATCGTGGCCACACTGCGGATGTTAAAGAAGAATTACTACCTCTGCAATCCGGAGGTGACGAAAGCGGTCGTCGACAAATTAACGCCCGCTCTCCGCTACAGGTGGTACGACTTCGCAGCAACAGCAACAGAAGATGAAGCTGATCTCATCAAGCTCTCACGCTTCGCAGACAACGAAGCACAGAAGTGCGGCCCATACGCACAACCAGAACAGAACGTCAGCACCGCGGACTCCGACAACAAGAAATCCAGACCGCTGCGAAAACAGAAGACGTACACAACGTCGAACAAAACAGAAGAAACCGCATGCCCGATCTGCAACAATACCAGACACAATGCGGAACAGTGCGAAAAGTTTACAGCGCTCGACAGCGATGGAAGATGGCAACTGGCAAAAGAGAAAACACTTTATTTCGCATGCCTCAAACAGCGAACACAGGGACACCGATGCCGAACAAAGAAATGTGGAATCGACGGATGTCAACGGACACATCACGAAGCATTACACTTCCTTCGACAGAAGACAGAAGAGCCCAAGAACGAAGTAGTAACGAGCACATGGTCCACCGTCAACTCGCTGTCCTATCTGAAGATATTACCAGTACAGGTGTCCGGTCCCAAAGGAAGAGTGAACACATACGCACTACTAGACGACGGGTCAACAGTAACACTCGTCGACGCCGAGATAGCCCGACGTGCCGGAACAAAAGGACGAAGCGAACCACTACGGATAGAAGCGATCGGCAACGCAGAAGTTGAAGCCAAAGACTCAAGACGTGTCTCATTGAAGCTTCAAGGCACAGAAGAAGAACACAGCATACAGGCTCACACCATATCCAAGTTGCGTGTGGCACCACAGAAAATCTCGATCTCCGACTTACAAGGCTGCGCTCATCTGGCTGACATCGCGCACCATCTCAAGTATGAAGAAGGAACTCCCGGGATACTCATAGGCCAAGACAACTGGCATTTATTATTGGCATCTGAAACGCGAAGAGGGAACAGAAATCAACCCGTCGCGTCTCTCACCCCCCTCGGGTGGGTACTCCACGGCTCCGCAACAAGAACACTCGGTCATCGGCTGCAACGAGTCAACCATCTCAGAACCGTCGATGAAGACATGGACGAACAGCTGAGACGTTACCTCGCGATCGAATCCCTGACAATCGAACCCAAGAAGCCGAAGACAGATCCTGAGGAGCAAGCACTCAACATGCTCCGCGAGTACACACACCGGCGGGAGGACGGTCGTTACGAAACCACGCTACTATGGAAGAACCCGGAGCTCCCGATGCCACGCAATAGAGACAACGCACTCAAGAGGCTTCTGAGCACGGAACAGCGGATAGACAAAGATCCGAAACTACAGAAAAAATACAACCAACAGATGGAAGCACTCATCACAAAGGGGTACGCCGAGGTAGCACCGAAAACCACAGAACAGGACAAGACATGGTACCTACCTCACTTTCCAGTCATCAACCCGATGAAGCCAGACAAGATCAGAATCGTGCACGACGCGGCAGCTAAGACTCGCGGCGTCTCCCTCAACGACCATCTCCTCGCCGGGCCGGACCTGATTCAATCTCTACCTGGCGTGATCATGAGGTTCCGACAGCACCCGATAGCAGTAACCGCAGACATCGCCGAAATGTTCATGCAGGTGAAGATTCGCGAACCAGACAGAAACTCGCTCCGGTACCTGTGGAGAGGAGAGGCAAGAGGCAACACAGAACCAACAGAATACAGAATGACGTCACTCATATTCGGAGCAAAGTCATCCCCAGCTACAGCGATCTATGTGAAAAACATGAACGCAGAAAAATACAGACAAGAAAACCCGGCGGCCTACAGCGCAATCGTCAAGAACCACTACGTGGATGACTACTTGCAGAGCTTCCCCACAGTAAAAGAAGCAGTCGCCACAGCTAAAGATGTCAGAAGAATTCACAGCGAAGCCCGGTACGAGTTACGTCAGTGGGCCTCCAACTCGCCGGAAGTATGCCAAGCACTTGAAGCAGCAACAGACAAGCCGTGCACGCGCCTACACGATGGCACGGCGACCGAAAGAGTGCTCGGGCTCGTATGGAACTGCGCCGACGACAGTCTCGCCTTCAACCTCAACCTGGCGAGATTACCCAAGGGCGCTATAGAAAACGATTCACCCACCAAGAGAGAAGTCCTCAAGATCCTGATGTCGCTATTCGACCCCCTCGGTTTGGCCGCTCCGATCACATCACGAGCAAGACAAATTTTACAAGAAATTTGGAGAAGAGGCACCGACTGGGATCAACGCATCGATGAAGACGTCCGGGTCCAGTGGAGAGAGTGGCTGAATCACCTTAGAAAACTCGAAGATATCCGAATCCCGAGATGTTATCTGCACTACAGCAACGCCGTCCGCTTGGAGCTACACACGTTCGTGGACGCCAGCGAAGCAGCCTACACAGCCGCGCTGTACTGGCGGGCTACCCTGCCAGATGGAACCGTCGCGACAACACTCATCGTCGCGAAATCCAGGGTGGCACCGCTCAAACTGGTGTCCATCCCGCGTCTGGAGCTGCAGGCGGCGGTGATGGGAAGTCGGATGGCAGTAGCAGTAATAGAAGAGCACGACCGAAAACCGGACGCCAAGACCTACTGGACAGACAGCAAAACGGTACTCGCTTGGCTACGAAACGGGGCACGCTCTTATCGGCCATACGTCGCTCACCGTGTGGCATCAATAGAAGAGAACAGCACAGTCGCAGAGTGGCGATGGGTCCCGACCAAAGCGAACGTCGCGGACGACGCCACCAGAAACACCCCAGAAGACATCAGCAGCACGCACAGGTGGTTCCAGGGCCCAGACTTCCTGAGGGACGACCCAGCAACATGGCCAACCGAAACACTCACTCATCCAGTCAAGACGGGAGAAGAGAGAACGCTCGTCATAAAGAAGATCACAACAGAGTCCCTCACCGAAGCCCTACCACGCATCGAACGCTTTTCAAAATGGGAAAAGCTCGTACGCGCCACTGCACGCGTACTACAGTTTATAGATGCCTGCAGACCCAAAACTGCGTCTGTAAGCTACCGCAGACACAAACGCCGCGCTGAAAAAGATGCAACGTGGACAAAACTACCAGAAAAGCAAGCCCCTCGTCCGCAGAAAACCAAGACGACGGGACGCAACGCCGACCGCACATATCGCCCAGTCGACGGTACACTCCAGCGCCGAGCCGAAGAGTTACTAATAAGAAAATGCCAACAAGACAGCTTCACAGAAGAGATAACGGCAATCAACAACGGAAGGCCCTTATCTTCACAGAGTCGACTGCGCAGCCTGGCAATGGAGGTACACAATGGCATCCTGGTAATCAAGTCCCGAATATTGGCCGCAGAAGAAGTCCCGGAACACACGAAGAGGCCCCCGATCCTCGACGGCAAGCATCTCGTCACACGCCTCTACGTGGACTACGTGCATCGACTTCTGCATCACGCCGGCGTCGAAACAACCCTGAATGAATGCAAACAGCGTTATTGGATAGTACAGCCACGAATAACAGTGAAGGCAGTCATATACAACTGTCTGTTCTGCCGCATCAGAAAAGCGTGCCCTCCGACTCCAGCTACGGGCGACCACCCAGCGTGCCGACTTGCTCATCATCGACGTCCCTTCACATACACGGGCGTCGACTACTTCGGGCCGCTGACAGTAACAGTAGGAAGATCGACACAGAAGCGATATGTGGCCCTATTCACATGTCTGACAACGCGCGCAGTACATCTGGAAATAGCGGGGTCCCTCACCACGGACTCCGCCATCATGGCACTGCGGCGCTTCATCGCTCGACGTGGCCTGCCAACAGAAATCTGGTCGGACAACGGCACCAATCTACAGGGCGCCGATAAAGAGTTGCGCCGCTCCATCGACGACGCGACCAGCGAAGACGCCAACCGTCGCGCCATCAACTGGCGCTACATCCCTCCCAGTGCGCCCTTCATGGGTGGCGCCTGGGAACGACTCGTCCGCAGCGTGAAAGTCTCCCTCACAGCGGTGTTGTTCGAACGCCACCCCAATGAAGAAACCTTGGCAACCCTACTGGCCGAGGTTGAGAACGTCATCAACAGTCGGCCACTCACCCACGTCTCCGTGGATCCTAACGATCCGGAGGCACTCACCCCCAACCACTTCTTGCTCGGTGGGCCCGCTAACTTAGCGGCGCCGGGCGAGTTCCACGACGGTGACGCCGCGAGCCGCAGTCACTGGCGCGCCTCTCAGCGCCTAGCCGACCTCTTCTGGTCCCGCTGGGTGCGGGAGTACCTGCCGGAGTTACAATACCGGCGGGAGCCCAACAGCCGAGGCGAACAGCTGCGGCTCGGGAGCGTCGTGCTAGTCGCCGACGGGACACTGCCACGCAACATCTGGCCCCGAGGCGTGGTGGTACGAGTGTTTCCTGGACCGGATGGCGTGGTGAGGACAGCGGACGTGCGCACGAGGAACAGTATCCTGAGACGACCTGCAAAGAAGCTGGTGATCCTGCCTGTGGACGTCGAGCGTCGGAGCTGCACGGGAGACAGTTCTGCGCCGTACCAGCGAGACGACGGGACGACGCACGGCGGGAGTAATGTGCAGCATAGAAAATAATGTTTGATTTTTATTATAGTTTATTGTGTTTGTTAACATTTTTTATAGTTATAGGCCATAGTTTATAGTATTGTACATAAAGTATATAAGATTTTTACATAATAAAGAGTACATAAGGGTTTTGTCACTGGATAGGGATCTCCCTCGGGTATAGCCGCGGCTTACCTCAGGACACACCCAAACAGGGGCTCTCCTGCGGGTATAGCCGCGGTCCACCTCAGGGCACAGAAATTGAATAGCGCGTTCTCTTTCGCACACCTTCCGTCCCGCTCCCGCTCTGACAGAGAGGTCCGATGCGTGAGAGCGGGACGGAGGTCAAAACAGTATATAAAGAGCGCCGATTAGCCCGATCGGCGCGGCAGTTCCACTACGGTTCCCATACAAGTAACAAGAAGTGACAAGATCCTGAACAGTTGAAAAATAGTAAAGAAGATTTTTATTTTGCAAGATCCCACAGTACCGCATAGTACACAATCCTGTTTCACTATTGTTTCTTTCCCAGCGTTTCTGTCGAAACGTTGGATCGCCAAAAGGTGCACGGGTTGTTTCTTTCGAAACGGTCCACACATTTGGTACGTCCGGTACAATGTTAATCTAGGAGTGTCTAGTACTTGTGAGAGGATATTTTTTAACACCCGGATAACGACCACCACAAGGCGTTAAATTTTTTTTTATTACATTGAATGACGAGACCAGTATGGAGTTCGCCTGATGGTAAGCGCTACGACCACCCATAAACAGTAGCAACATCATCCAGCACCTTGAGTTACACAGTACTGTGTGGCATTCCAATGCCCTCGTCATCCTGAGACATAATATGTAAGTCTCATTATGTCCAGTAGTTACATTGACTACAATGTCCTTCAAATACAAAACAGTGCATGCACACTGCTGCTTGGCGGTAGTAATAGACATTGCGGTGGTACCCACCCAGACGAACTCTTACATACGAGAGAACTACCACCAGTAAAACTCTTCATAAATTAATAAGCTGCAGTACTTTGTCCAGCGTAGGATTATTTACACGAACACGTAAGGAAAATAAAATACGCAGTCTAAATAAAACAAGTCTCAGTGAAAGACTTTCATCAATGGCCTCCTAACTGAAAATTCTTACAGCGCAGGATTTTTCATAATTACTTGCAATTTTTTCTACACTTCAGTATCAAACTTCATAAAATATTCGTCAAGAATTTTGCAGCGAACTCTTTCAGAATCTGAAAAGGTAGTATAAAATCAAAAAATGAAAGGATAAATGTAATATTCTTATTATGAGATGACTTAATTAATATGGTCTACATAGTTATCTATGCTTATAATCAAACGGTGTGTCTGTACACTGAAAAAAAAGGCAATGAAAAAGAAAAGAGTGACTTTAGAAGAGTATCAAACACAAATCAGGGAATTTCTTTTTTTTTCTGTCTGTTTTAATTTTAAATCATGGTGCCAGCATGATTGATGATATTATTACCGAAACTAACAGATGTTCATATTGTTTTTACAGGTGGATAGAGTATAATAGTCGGCATAATGATTTCATTTGGGATATCAGAAATAAAAAATATATTACAATACTTTGGAAAAAGGGCGGTTGCAGACGACAACTTAGACGTGAGTCGGAGGAAGCCCGCAGCCGTCCCTAATGCGCCGAAGATGGCCACCGCGGAGTTTTGGTTGGTATGCCGTGCGGTGTACATAGGTTAGGGACTCGGCCCGGCGGTCGCCCGACGTTTTCTATCTCTTCGGACGGCTCAACGTCGGGTCGTAAGGCACGGTGAACCCAACATAACCGCTCAGTAGTTCCCATTGAACGCAGGGCGGTAGTAATAAGTCACTTTCTCCGCGTAAAAAAAAATACTTTGGACAGATATGTATTTAGTCCATGAATACGAATTGGCAGGCACAGCTAGTTTTACTTTAATCTATTATAATTATATATTACATAGGTATAAAATTAGGTGACTCCCTCGTACTAATACACCACGTAGTTGTATTACGGTACGACTGCAATCCTGAGGTCTCAGGTTCAATTTTTGGATCGGGCACAGTGATGTTGTATTTTTCTGGAATTCAACATCCACCCGGAGTCTGGAAGTTGTGCCCGATATGGCGTTGGACTCGTGCGCTATGACATCGTGGGACGGAATATGCACAGCGAAAAGTGGGTTCACTTAGTTGCGCCTCTACCTACCCCGTCGGGGATACAAAGGCGTGAGTGTGTGTGTGTTTACAAAATTTAGAATTTCTACCCATAAATTTAAAACCAGTTATTTTTAACGGACTATGGCGAAGCCAGGAAGGGTAATGATTTTAACACCCTGTGTATGTATCCTTTTTATGTTCCACTCTAGCGTCGCTCCTATTGAACCGATTTTGTCAAACGAGGTGTCTACCGATTCATATTAATTTTGCGTTGGTTATAGGCTATATATTTTTCCAATTTTATTTTGTTACAATTTTCAATACCATTTCCGTTGTTCTTCTATACGCCAAAAGCCGATCAAAGTGGCATATTAAATTGGATAAATCTAAATAACCTATAACTTTTTATTGGTAGAATAAATTTCATTTCTTATAAAATTGGCTTTGATACGGCACAACAGAAGTCCCGGAATGTCGTCCAATACACGTGCGTAATCCGGACTCGGCGCGCCCGGGATTCTTTGGATCACAACATATTGCTCTCTTCCTGCGTGAGAGAATTTCTACGGCTTATGATCTACTGGATTCGTTTTTTAAATATTAAATTTCGAACGTGAAGTGTATACTAAGCTTTTTCAATTGTTTTTAATTTCAAATGAAATTATCACCAGCATTATTTAATTTATATTATTGTGCCCATAAAGTGGTTTGTGTGGACATAAATCTACCACAGCATTACCCTCTCTCTAAGGGAGTAATCCTTGTCGGTGAAACCAATCCATTTGTCATGATTGTCCTGATACACCTCCTCGTAACACAGAGCACGTGCGTGTGGTTTGTCTCTCTCGTGTCCTCGAATTACCTTATAATATATTTTACATTTAAATGGGCGGCTGTAGCGTGATACGCTAAGAACAAACAAAAGAAAAATCAAGGTGCTGTATTACACACACACACACACTCACGCCTGTTATCCCCGAGGGGGTAGGTAGAGGTGCAACTAGTGCACCCACTTTTCGCCGTTTTTCCGTCCCATGATGTAATAGGGGGGAGCCTATCGCCATATCGGGCACAAATTCCAGACTCCGGGCTGATACTGAATATAAAAACTCAATATCACTTTGCCAGACGCGGGGATCGAGCCCGAGACCTCAGCTTTGCAGTCGTACTGTAATACAACTACGCCATCGAGGCGATCTGCTGTATTACATTCATTTACTTATCCATTGCTTGTTCCAGTTGCTTCATTTAAAAAGTATGTAATGTGCAGACATGGAAAATCTGCTAAAATATACCGTTGTATGTTTGTAATGTGTACTTTAAAAATAATTTTAATTTATAAGTTTTATTGTAGACTTTTGGAGTGGTTTACTTTTAAGTTAGCTTCCAATTTGTCAAACGTCTTACTAAATAAACATAGAGCTAATCACACTGAAAACCTCTTGCTGTCACTGCCATCCATTAAAAGTTGACAAAGACAGCACTATGATTAGAATATATTTGGCGCAAATCATTAGTGAGTCGTTATGCAAGCCAGCCTATAATTTTATCATATTGTTTCTGGATGCTTGATAATTTTTTTTCTTCTTGATATTATAATGTTTTCCTCTTATCTTTCACCATACCATAATTTACCAGCCCTGTATTATATACTGCCCACTAATGTGTACGGGCCTCTACTACTAAAAGGGTTTAAGGCCTATTTATCAGTCAGTTAAAATGAATATGATACTTTCTTGTATATTATATTTATGTGTCACACCAAAGTGGCTTTTAACGCTTGAAAAATCTTTTCCAAACCTCAAACAGTCGTCACGCTGTCTCCTTTTGTAAAATGTGAATTCTAGAATCCCAGTCATTTATTCATGAAAACACAGCTTTGAAGATGTTTTGTCAGGATTAAATTTAAAATACTCTGTTAGTTTTAATGTTCTACGATTGTCAACATTACTTGGAAGTATAATTTAAGCCTTACCATTTTAATTTAAATGGTTAATAAGAATAATAACATCTTTTGATGTTTCATTAAGGCCAAATTACTTTCTGCCTTGGTGGCGTAGTTGTATTACGGTACGAATGCAATGCTGACGTCTCGGGATCGATCCCCGGGTCGGGCAAAGTGATATTAGATTCTTCTATTCCGTATAAGCCCGAAGTCTGGAATTTGTGTCCGATATGGCGATAGGCTCGCCTCCTATCACATCATGCGATGAAATACGCACGGCGAAAAGTGGGTGCACTAATTGCGCCTCTGCCTACCCTTTTGGGGATAAAAGGCGTGAGTATCCGTATGCGAAAATTACTTATACGTATTCACAAGAGAGTTGTACACTCGTATGGGAATTTAAAATTTATAACCTAATTTGCGAGTATATAAATGAACTGCTCTATACAAAATAAACAAACACTTAATTGTATTTTTTTCCTATACCATGCATTGTAACCACTTTATATCTTGAACTGATTTGGAAAGAGCAACACTAGAGTTTCTTGTCCGTTCTTCTCTGGTGAGAACCGCTTTCTGAACTGGTGGTAGAGTAAAAATTGACTGAATCTAAATAATAAACGTTTTATGGGTTCGAATAAAAGTATTTCTTTTTACTGCGGCTCCGCCCGCATGAATGAGTTTTTCCGGGATAAAAGTCCCGTTTTATAATTTCCCGGGATAAAAAGTAGCCTTTGTGTTAATCCAGGACATGATTTACCCGTGCGCCAAATTTCATCGAAATCCGTTCAGTAGTTTTTGCGTGAAAGAGGAACAAACATCCATACATCCAAACATCCATACATTCTAACAAACTTTCGCCTTTATAATATTCGTAGGATTTCCTTTCACAAATAATACTATGACGATTTAGGCTTCATTTACAGAGACGCGGGGTGACGAGCATTGCGTTGAGCGTGGCGGCGCGCACTTAATTCAATCATAATATGGCGATATACTTGTGCGTTTACGGAGAAGCGATTTTATACGCGTTTGCTTGAAATGCAGCAATGTTTGTAGCAAAGCCCCTAGATGGCAAAGATGCATTGCACACGGCGTTTATCGCAGCGGCAATTCTCCGGTCTAGTGACACCCGCGGCGTATATTACCATATCGTCCATGTCAAACCAATAAAATTTACACATGGATTATTATATTAGCGCTCATAGTTCCCCAAGTAACTATTAGAATCACACAACTTTTATATATCAAAGTTTGGGGGGCCAAACTATTATTCAAAATGATGAAAGCTCATTATAGTGCACATAGCAGATATTGGTTTGATAACGACGATATGTTGAGTGTACGCGTGCGATGACGCGGACCGCCGCACGCGCCGCCTCTCTCTAAACGGTAAAATCGCCCGACGCACCGCGAGATATCACACTGTGACCACACGCGAGGACCCACGTGACCGTAAACGAGGCCGCACAGTGCGCCTGAACGCATAGTGTTAGCAATTTCATTGTTTGCTTTGGGTTTGTTCAGCTTTGTTTGTCGGACAGCCAACTGAAGTAAAGTTTTATTTCAATATTATCCAGTGGCAGCGCCTCTACGTCTACGCACTGTGAAATCTGTCATGCGGAATGGACTGACAATAGACTTATTATCTTAGCATTGGGCTGAAGCACTACCAGCTTCCTCGAAAGGTAGACACAAACTGACAGTTACAGAATATTATTCGATGCTATACTAATTTGAACTGCAGAATTGAACTAGTGTGGGAGCGCTTATAACATATGAAATTCTTAACGTTCTTAACACATTACAAAGGTGGTAGGTTTTTTTTTTTTTAACAAGTCTCTCATATGTAAGAGTCCGTCAGGGTGGGTACCACCACAATGTCTATATCTTCCGCCAAGCAGCAGTGTGTATGCACTGGTGTTTCGGTTTGAAGGACATTGTAGCCAATGTACATATTGCAAATATAATGTCAATTGTAACTACTGGACAAAATGAGACTTAACATTTTAAGTCTTAGGATGACGAGCGCAGTGGAACTCCACACAGTATTTTTTAACTTGTGGTGCTGGATAGTATTGCTACTGTTTATGGGTGGTCTCATCGCTTACCATCAGGCGAACGGCATGCTCGTCTCTTCATTCGTCAATAAGAAGTAAGATATACTTATAGACTGCCTCGGTGGCGTAGTTGTATTATGGTACGACTGCAATGCTGAGGTCTCGGGTTCGATTCCCGGGTCGGGCAAAGTGATATTGAGTTTTTCTATTCAGTATCAGCTTTGAGTCTGGAATCTGTGCCCGATATGGCGATAGGCTCGCCCCCTATTACATCATGGGACGGAATAACGGCGAAAAGTGGGTGCACTAGTTGCGCCTCTGCCTACTCCTTCGGGGATAACAGGCGTGAGTGTATATGTATGTAAGTAAGATATATTGTAGCAAAATATTACACACTGTTATAAAGTATTATCGTGCTATACAATGTTTTATCTATACTAATATTATAAAGCTGAAGAGTTTGTTTGTTTGTTTGTATGTTTGTTTGTTTGTTTGTTTGAACGCGCTAATCTCAGGAACTACTGGTTCGAATTGAAAAATTCTTTTTGTGTTGAATAGACCATTTATCGAGGAAGGCTATAGGCTATATAACATCACGATGCAACAATTAGGAGCTAAGAAATAATGGAAAATGTGAAAGAAAACGGGTAAAATTATTCATCCTTGAGGGCTTCCATTGCGTGCACTGCGAAAACGGTTCAAGATACCAAAAATATATGTATGAAAGAATTATTCCTCTTGAAATGATCTAAAAAATTGTCCGCGACATTATGTGTCTATCTTTTAAGATTAACTCACTAGAACCGTTTTTATGGTAATCAAATTTGGTCGAAATTAATGCATTATTTGTTAAGAGTTGTATCAACGTCATAGTCATAGAGTGATTCAACGGGAAGGTTTTTACGTACTTTTAGCCCGGAAAAACTTAATAACGCGGGCGAAGCCGTGGGCAAAAGCTAGTTACGTTATATAACTGCTGTCTGGGAGCACCATTTCCCAACAAAACTTACCGTTGCTACATGTAGGTGGATTCAAATTATCTCGTCTCAGATATCCCTTTCATGTACGTTATAAGCCGGCAGGTGGTACATTTTGTTCGACGGCTTCACAAGAATTTCTAAACGACCGTACGTGCAGATTTCCTCGCTCAATAGAATACTTGTATAAGAAATATCTTCAATATATACGTGACTTCGTAAACATTGGAATGCGAACGTTTAATATTCGTTCGGATTAACTTTGTCAATAGGGGTTAATATTCTGTAATTTTCTTCTTCTTCTTTTAGGTTATGGCTCCACAGTTGCAGCGGTGATTTTTTTTTGTTTACGCGGAGAAAGTGAATTATTACTACTGCCCAGTGTTCAAGGGGAACGACTGAGCGGTTATGTTGGGTTCACCGTGCCGTACGACCCGACGTTGAGCCGCCTGGAGAGATGGAAAACGTCGGGCGACCGCCGGGCCGAGTCCCTAACCTATGTACACCGCACGGCATACCAACCAAAATTCCGCGGTGGCCATCTTCGGCGCATTAGGGACGGCTGCGGGCTTCCTCCGACTCACGTCTAAGTTGTCGTCCGCAACCGCCCCGCAGCGGTGATTTTTCCAATGTCTTTATGAAAAAAGATGTAAATATGTTACACGGAAGTCAAAAAGCATAACTTTTTGACTATTTGACTATTTCCTAACAGGATCAATAACAAGTTCCGGCCTGAAGTGCCATACGGAAAGTTGATACTCAAAGTGACCAAAGTTTAAAAATTAATGATATTTTTAGATCAAAAAATAAATAAAAATAAAGCATGATATTTAAAGCTTAAGCATGATTTAATAATAGCGAATAGAGACGAGAAATTCAATGCAAGACGAAAAGTTAAGAATACAAGTGAGACTTAAAAAAAAAACAATTTAAAGGTATCATAAATTATTGACGCTCTTTTGGATAGGATGTTTCTATTTTATTTTCTTCGAATGGCGTAATTTGAAGGTAAATGATGTTGACCAAAATAGTGCTTCTGGTAGGCATGGGTTAAAGCCCACTCGGTTACATTGGCCCGGTACGTCATCTGTCAACAAGCGAAAATCGACCTTATACGCAGCCACATACGTACTACCAAAAAATTGACAATGACAGCTGTCAAACTATTCGGGCTTGACGGATTAAAGTAGATGTCCGCTTTTTTTATGGGTGCTGGGCCTCAAAATCTAACCAGGCTCAAACTTTTAGACTATTAAAGGGGCAAAATATGGATATATATTATACTAGCTTTTGGCCGCGGCTCCGCCCGCTTTAAAAAGTTTTTCCGAGATAAAAGTCCCGGTTTATATTTTCCCGGGATAAAAAGTAACCTATGCCACGCTTACGACGCGTGCACTGAGCAGCGTGCACCTGCGACGGCTTGCGCGACGCAACTGCATACTTTTTAGTATGATCTTTTAATTTAACAGCTATCTTTTTACGCAGTTGTGTCCGTGTAGTGATCGCCACTTTTATATTATTATTTTATTTGATATTTTATTAGTGTAACTGGGTAGCCGGACTGACTTGGCGTCCGTACGTCACTTAGGGTGACCACTGAAAACCAGCGTTGTGTTTTGGGTGTCCACCAAATCACAACATTATGCTGAGTGGTCACCCACCTGTCACAGCCACGACCAGCTGGGGATACATTTAATATGTTTATATTTATTATTAGTTTTATTCTGTTATTTATTTTCTTCGTACTTTTTAGTTTTGATTTGTTTTTTATTATTCTTTGTTATGTCATTTCATGTTAATTGTTTTGTTGTGTTGTGAGTTGTGACAAATAAATCGTTTTTCTTTCTTTTCTTTCTTTCTATGTGTTAATCCAGGACATGATCTACCCGTGTGCCAAATTTCATCGAAATCCGTTCAGTAGTTTTTGCGTGAAAGAGTAACAAACATCCATACATCCAAACATCCAAACATCCATACATTCTTACAAACTTTCGCCTTTATAATATTAGTAGGATTAAAAAAATATTTTAGACCCCTCCATTTGTGAGTAACTGTTAAAAAAACGTTCATATTAAGTGTAGTTTTTAATCAAGATAAAATTAAGTACATTAATCTCGAAGTATGAGGCCTTTAAAATTAAACGATTTATTGTAAAAGGCTAGTTTTGAGGTCTTCTATCCAAATATATACAAACAAAAGTCCCTAAATAACTTTTAAGAACTGACATTTTCGGGGATGTGTTTGAAGCAATGTTCAACATTGTTAAAACCTTTTTCTAGCTAAACCTGAATACTATAATGAAGAACTGGCTGAAGGATTGCAGGATAGTTGCAGGTCGTAAGCGAGGTCATTACTTCCCAGAATTTGACCCTTATCAGAAACACTATCGTTGTTTTTTTGGCAAAATCAATGGGTTATATTCCTGGTTGTTGTTTGTTAAACTCATTGGATTAAAAAAAATCTTTACGTATATTTGTGCACGTATATGTGTTTTAACTTGAAATTTAAATTAGTCACCGACTCCAAATCAGGTAATCATTAGGTAAATAAAGATAATAATACCAGCCCCGTATTAAATACTGTCCCACTGCTGGGCACGGGCCTCCTCTACTACTGAGAGGGTTTAGGCCTTAGTCCACTACGCTGGTCTAGTGAGGGTTGGTACACTTCACATACCCTCGAAATTCTTACAAAGAGCTTCTTAAGTACGCAGGTTTCCTCGCGATGTTTTCCTTCACCGTTAAAGCGAACGTTAATTGATAAACAATACACACGTAACTTTGAAATGTCAGAGGTGTGTGCCTTGGGTTTTGAACCTCCGAACATTGTCTCGGCAGACCGTTCCATTCCCAACTAGGCTATCGTCCACATTAGGTAAAGGTAATGTTAAATTATTTTTAGGTTTTTTATGTTTTTTGAAGGTGGTTTAATTATTTGTTAAAACGTTTTAATATCATAGAAGATAATAGCGTTCGGAGCCAATAGAAAATGTTAAAAACGTCTGCTGTTCTTTTATGAAAATTATAAAGCTTTATTTTTTACCTGTCTACTAATCTCTGAGCTTTGCTCCAAAGCTTTTAAAAAAATATTTATTGAAAAAAAAAAACGTTTTAGACGAGCCCTTTGTAAATTAGCCTTAAGACTGCCTCGGTGGTGTAGTTGTATTACAGTACGACTGCAAAGCTGAGGTCTCGGGTTCGATCCCCGGGTCGGGAAAAGTGATATTGAGTTTTTCTATTCAGTATTAGCTCGGAGTCTGGAATTTGTGCCTGATATGTCGATAGGCTTGCCCCCTATCACATCAATATTAAAATCGGAATTGTAGTATTATTACATTTTAACATTTTCTTATACCTTATATTAGTATTAAGTTATAACCATTTAAAAAATATATATAAATTTCATAAACTGAATTAGGTATACTTACGGGTAGGCAGAGTCGCAACCAGTGCACCTATTTTTCGCCGTGCATATTCTGCCCATGATGTGATAGGGGTCCAGCCTGTCATCATATCGAGCACAAATTCCATACCCCGGGCTGATACTGAATAATAAAATCCAATACGACCCGGTCCGGCGATCGAACCCAACCACAGTATTGCAGTCCGACCGTAACACAACTACGCCACCGCGGCAGGCATGAAGCTATGCCTGGTATAAAATCTCCCGAGAAACACACGTGTTATTTAATTCCTAATCCAGTCGCACTTAAGTCCTTATGGGATTATAACAAATTCGCTTTTACCCATAACCAGATAAAGTACACTTTTACTCGACACTTATTAACATATAACACGTCCTACAAGCATAAACTAAAACGATTACGAATGTACAAAATTTATGAGGGTATCTCGTACCCTAAAAACTTCGTAGCAGTAAAGGGTTAAGTCAGGCGTAAAATACTTGATGAAATGTTCGATCCCAGTACTAACCCGTTTACAGCGGCGAGCGTCCAATTTCTCGCGCCTTGGTTAAAGGAAGGAATATCGTGAATATTTAAAAATTTCACCACCAAGCAAATAAATGGCTGTAAAAGCGTTCGGCTTACGGGCTTAGCCTTGAGGTACTTCAAATAAATTTTAATTATACGAAGTTGCTTGTTTGATTGTCAATTTTAATATTCACGTAGTTTTGGTTATTAATTTTGTTTCTAATAATTTATGAGTTACTTAAAATGAGTTTGGACTTTGATCAAAGAAGTAAACGTATCAAATTATTTCCTCTTTAATATGAAATTGTATTTCATTAGTTGTGAACGATTTTTCACCGTCCATGAATGTTCAACAAAAGCTTACCTGTTTCAAATAGTTACCGCCAATTAGCATAATAGACGTATTAGACACTGTAGTTGATAGTGATAGCATAATAGAAGTAAGTACTTGACACTGTAGTTTAAAGTGATTTTTTTTAATAGGTGCAAAGGACAGGTTGTATATTTTCTCTTGTTAATGGTACTGAGTTAATAACTCCCTCTTTTTCTGTCGGTATTTTTTATTCCGTTAAATGACGAGACGAGCATGCCATTGGCCTGATAGTAAGCGATACGACCACCCATAAACAGTGCAACATCATTCAGCCCCTTAAGTTACAAAGTACTGTGTGGTATTCCACTACGCTCGTCATTCTGAGACATTGTTAAGTCTCATTATATCCAGTAGTTAGACTAGCTTCAATGTCCTTCAAACCGAAACACAACAGTGCATGTACACTGCTGCTTGGCGGTAGAAATAGACATTGCGGTGGCACCCACCCAGACGTACTCCTACATATGAGAGACCTGTCACTCGTGAAAGGTTTAAAAAAGGAATTCAGTATTATTACATTTCTACTAACATTATAACGAGGAAAGTTTCGAAGTTTATAAGAGGTAATCTGTAGAACTACTGAACCGATTTTTTAAATTCTTTCACTAATAGTAAACTCACTCTTTTATTAATACTTCTCAGTGTTATAGGCTACTATTTGACGCAGGGAAACGCAGCAACGATAGCCTAGTTGGGAATGGAACGGTCTACCGAGACGATGTCCGGAGGTTCAATCCCAAGGTACACACCTCTGACTTTTCGAAGTTACTCAAATTCAAAAAATATGTTGGGCGGAGAACGAGCATAATTTCAAACGATTTTGACCCTATTCCTAATGTTGAAAAGGCGCATTTTTTTTCTTGATCGATGTAGATGGCCCTTTAGGGTCCAAAAACTAAAACTCGTCTGGCTAAAGTTACCAAAGCTAATGTTACCAAAGCTTATACGCAAGCCAAACGCTCATGGCGTGGTGTTAACTATTTGCAGTGCAGGTGAAGTACATAATCGAATTATGTACGACTCGCAAATTAACGTATTTCCATGCATTAAAAATTACTTACAGAATCGTGACCCGTAAGTGGTCGCAACCGCAATTTTTTACGCTTCAATCGCGTCCGCACAGGGTCGGAACAAGTGAAAAAAATTGATACATGGTGTAATGAAAAAGGAATAATCTACGGGCATTCGGTCGGACATTCGTGTATTGAACCGTTATGCGATCGAGTCACGCATCGCTGCGTTTACCTTTTTTCCAATTTATGTTCCAATTTTGCTATTATATTTTCTGGATTCTGAGATGCGTTTGTCGTTGTTTTTTTTTAGGAATTAAAAACGTATTTGAGTATTTATGATTGGTGGTAACGGTGCTGAGACTGAAATGTGGCAAGTTGAATTTAGTTCTTGGAATAAAACCGAGCGCTGTTCCCAAAGTTATTGAACTTTAACCGCATATTTCAACATTTTGGACAGCTATTTATAGAAACTAATTTTCTCATAATGATCAAAGGGTGTTGACTTATTTCATGCTATGTAGAATAGAAAATTGGTTTTATAATTGCTTAAGGCGCTCCTATACCCGATATAAATTCTGACCACAAAAATTATTACGCCAATTGCTTAAGTCTGTAAGGAAGATGTTAAGGGGAACTGATTTTGATCAATAAATAAGTAACTAAAAGGTCCCATATTTATTACACAAAAAAAAGATATTAAGCCTAATGCCACCACAAATGGAGCAATTTCCTCGCCTCGCACATAAAAATGTTGCCTCGCCATCGCGCTTATATAAAGCGCGATGGCGAGACGATTCTCGCCCGCGTTGGAACGCGTAACTCGTATTGCATGAGCCATAATCGTATATGAATTTTTTGACATTTATTCAAAAGAATTTCTCCGACGCTCGTTAGTTTGGGAAAAAAATTTATCGTATAAATAGCCGTCGTGGGCGAGAAAGTTGTTCGAACGATTCTTGTATAATCGCTTGCGAGTTTTTAATTCTCGCCTGTGACTAAACATTATGATCCGGTAATCTCTTGGCGATTATTGCTAGCAATATTTGCGTACAATTCTCGCTTCCAAACGGGTAAGACATTTCCTTCGTTAAGAAAGAGCTCCACTAATCTACAAATCGAGGAGAAGATTTCTAAAGTGTTCGCAGAATCGGAAAATTCATTGACATTAAATTAGAAACTTCGAATTCGTATAGCTCCTGAAACTCTATTCTAGGTACGGGCGAAAAACAACGCGCTTTGCATAATAAACCCCCTCGTCTGGGAAGTTTCGAGTGACGTGACATTGAGAATAATTTCGACAAACCTTTGAGCCTTGGAAGTTTCACGCCTTTTTGAAACTAGCTTTTGCATAGAAAAGTTCTTTGTAAAGGAATTTAATAAAAGAATACGTTTTTGTTAAAGGAAAGAAACTAATGCTATATTCTTCGCCGACAATAATGTTTGCCTTAAAAAAGTTCAGAGGGATGTTAGAAACAAAAAATATATCTGTGAGTGTAGTCGACAATTGATACCGTGGCATCGTGGTTAAAATTTTTTTTTTATAAATATGAGTTGATAGTTGCAAACAGGACGCACGCATATACATACGCATTTAGTGAATTTACGTAACATTTTTTGTGTAGATTAATTATTCGTAAAACGGTTGTATTGTTCTGCTACACGCACATTGCTACGTGTGAGAGCATAGAGTGCTACGACGCTACGCTGGAACTACGCACTTGGTGTAACGTACTACGCCAGTCGCTACACTTTCCGCTGGGCTGCGTATCTACAATCTATGAACATTATAATAATATAGTAATAATACCAGCCCTGTATACTTCCCACTGCTGAGCACGGGCCTCCTCTACCAATGATAGGGTTTTAGGCCTTAGTCTACCACACTGGCCTAGTGCGGATTGGCAGACTTCACATACCCTTGAAATTCTTATGGAAAATTCTCAGGTATGTAGGTTTCCTCACGATGTTTTCCTTCACCGTTAAAGCGATAGATAATTGATAAACAATACACATAACTTCGAAAAGACAGAGGTGTGTGCCTTGGGTTTTGAACCTCCAGACATTGTCTCTGCAGATCGTTCCATTCCCAAGTAGGCTATCGTCCACTTCATCTATGAACATTATTCTCCGTAAATTATAATTATTCTACCCAGTGCCCAAATATCTATTTCACTACATTTTGCGATATATTACTTTAAACTAGCAAATATATAGTTATGATGCGAATGTTAAAACATATTTCAATACATTTAGAACCTAATACTAAATTAACAAGATCTATAATTAAAAGCTAGTTGTGAAATATATACCGTACCCGCATTGTGTGTTCAGTTGAAAGTAATGACATGTGCTTTGATAACTTCCGATGCTGTGCAATACAGTGTGAAGCGGTCGTTCTACCGTCACGAATCGTATAAACGCATTAGAAACGTTGCATCACTAATGTATTTCCATTTATAATGTATTTTATTCATAGTCGTGTCGTTTGTATTCATGAATATGTATTTTGAAGAGTACACACACTCACAGACACACACACACACACGTTTTGCCGTTCGTATTCTGCCCCATGATGTTATAGGGAGCGAGCCTTTTGCAATACCGGGCACAAATTCCAGACTCCGAGCTGATACCTACTGATTATATCAAAACGTTAACATTCGCATACTTTGTTTTTACAAATATTACTTATGTTACCGCGAATGTTAGACATTAAAATAAAATTAACTTGTGAATTTGATGGCGGTTCCTTATATTTTTCTTCTGGCTTTTTTTTTGTTTTCACAATGTTTCTTAGTGGTCTATCGCTTAAAGAATACAGACGTCTAAATAAAGCAGGATTAACAGAAACCTCTAGATTGAAACTGAAACAAGTCCGACTTACCGTTAAAAATGTAAAGAGATATTGAGAAACGACATAACAAATACAGCTCTTAAGGATCTCATAGTTTTGTTAGTATAAAACTGTAAGACTATGCATTAAGTAACGCCATGCCATAAGTTAAGTAAATGTATAATTATATTAAACTTATTACGCCAAAGGTACAGTAAAGAAAGAAGAACGAACCTTTTATATCCCATGAGGTAGGAAAATGCAAGAAATAGCTAGCTATAATAAAATAACAAGGGAAAAAAGTAAATAATGATTACATTACTAAAGAAGACTGTAAAGGCAAAAATGTATATATTACTGAGAGAGCCTCGAGTTTGACTAAATGCAATTTAAATCACAATTGAAGTGATTTCTTTTCTGATAATAACAGCACGTATTACGGTGTTAACAGGCAGGATCTTATAAATGAATAGAATGACCACAATGCATTCCGAATGAAATAAAAACTTATTTTATTCTACATCTCTTAGAAAGTAATCTATACTAATATTATAAAGCTGAAGAGTTTGTTTGTTTGTTTGTTTGAACGCGCTAATCTCAGGAACTACTGGTTCGATTTGAAAAATTCTTTTTGTGTTGAATAGACCATTTATCGAGGAAGGCTTTAGGCTATATATCATCACGATGCAACTATTAGGAGCGAAGAAATAATGGAAAATGTAAAAAAATTATTCATCCTTGAGGGCTTCCATTGCGTGCGCTGCGAAAACGGTTCAAGATACCAAAAATATATGTACGAAAGAATTATTCCTCGTGAAATGATCTAAAAAAATGTCTGCGACAGTATATGTCTATCTTTTAAGATTAACTCACTAGAACCGTTTTTATGGTAATCAAATTTGGTCGAAATTAATGCATTATTTGTTAAGAGTTGTATCAACGTCATAGTCATAGAGTGATTCAACGGGAAGGTTTTTATGTACTTTTAGCCCGGAAAAACTTATTAACGCGGGCGAAGCCGTGGGCAAAAGCTAGTGTATTATATAAAGTTTGCTTGGTATTTAATTATCATAAATTGCTTTTTGAATTTGCTTCCATCTTTGCCCCCGTAACAGACTTTTCCAGGATAAAATTTAATATAAGATAAAAGTCAACCCATTTATTGCAAAAATAAATAGAGCACATTCCGACTCTACATTCGTAGCAAAGAAACTTTACTATCGTATTTTAAAAGTTAGTAATTAATATACTTTTAAAATAAACCTTGCAATGCTTTGCTTTTGCGATGCTCATTAGCTCTGTATTTTAAGTTGAAAAAATTATGCATTTTTAACCGACTTCAAAAAACGGAGAGCTTCTTAATTCATGTGTTAGTATTATTTTATACCTACAGATTTAAATTAATAATCACCCTGTTTTTATATAGCTTAATTAACCCTGATTAACATCTCTCGATTTTACATAAGTAGACGTTTCCCTAACACGCTCCGCAGGGAGTTAATGCAGACTCACCCGCTAACGACTTACACGTCCATTACCCACTGTTTTTACGCTTTCATGGCCAGTCGGACTTCGGAACCGGAGTCTTTGAAAAAGTAGTGACGAAGCATTATTCAGACGTAGGTTTTGTTTTCAGCCCATTTCACGTTGAAATTTCTTCAGAATAAACGTAATTCAATTTTCCGGGATTAAAATAACATATGGTTATCAAGTTTTTTTTATGGTTTTGTAACTCAAAAAGTAAACCTTAGACGATGCCTTTGTTGACCGTCTGTCAAGGTCATTTTCCTTAGTAAGGTATCAAGTTAAAATTGCATCTTTATTTCAGCTGTGAAAAAATCAAGTCAACGCGATCAAAAGATATGACCGTTTATGTCGTATATTGTGCCATTTCTTAAGGAAATAAAAACATATAGGGTACTTCCCGGTGAATTAGAATCATGAAATGTTGGCAAAAGCAATGTCTTACAGCACATGTTAAGGAAAAAGTCTTAAAACCTTAAGTATGTACTTAAATAACAAAAAAAAGCTAATTAGTACGGAACCGTCGACGTTGGAGTCCATTTCGCACTTGTCCCGTTTTTCAATATATTATGTGTCACATTTCAGTTCGCAATTAATGCATTTACTTGAAACAAACGTAAAAACTTTTACATACATAATATTCATAGAAGGTGTAATTAACACCTATAATCTCTATAAAATTCCGTGGTACAATCTTAAAAAAGCATCAAAACTATTCTGTGGAGCTAGAATATGAAAAGAAAACACGATGCGTCTCCGCTTCGTTTTATTGTGATTGGTTGAGAGACTGACGTATCGGTATTTTGATGTTTGTGATTGATCGAGAGACCGACACGTCAGTCTCTCAACCAGTCACAATTAAACGAAGCGGAAACGCATCGTGTTTTTTTTTCACATCCTAGCCCCACAGATCGAAACATTCCTCCAAAATCGACAATTAATATTATCTATTATCTTCCTAGTTACATTTTGGTTTAATTCCAATTGGAAGGGGAGTTGTGGTGTCACGGCTGAATATTGGTTGTTAAATTAAATCGTCTTACTGGAATTGAATATCAGTTCATAAATATTAAAATTTTAATCGCTTCTACGAAGAGGTATGAATTAATAAGCTTTAGTTATTGACTAGATATTGCTAAATTAATATTTTACTTTCTTGACTTTTACTAATATTATAAATGCAATTTCTGAAGACTGCCTCGGTGGCGTAATTGTATTATGGTACGACTGCAATGCTGAGGTCTCGGGTTCAATTCCCGGGTCGGGCAAAGTGATATTGAGTTTTTCTATTCAGTATCAGCTCGGAGGTGTGTGTGTGCGTGCGTGCGTGCGTGCGCGTGTGTGTGCGTGCGCGCGTGTGTGTGCGTGCGTGCGTGCGTGCGTGCGTGCGTGCGCGTGTTTGTGCGTGCGCGCGTGTGTGTGTGTGTGTGTGTGTGTGTGTGTGTGTGTGTGTGTGTGTGTGAACCCGTAAGCAAGAACTAGTCCAATATAAAATATTATAACTCTAGTATAGTTTACTAACACATTTTCTTACTTGAAACATTCACCGCTGATTTATTATATTCACAAACGGCAACATTTACCTACTTTTTGTCGAGTCTCGTTTACCCAGAAAAGGATATATGCTGTTTTTTACCTCGCCAGTTTGGAATGGGATAAAAAGTAATATACATTACCGTCAGCATCCAAGAAATGTGAGAGTGGAATAGGTGGTACTCAGGTGTAAGGATATTTTAAGTCTTGGTTATTGGTTCTGTTATTTCGTTTAGGTGGCAAACGCGCGGCTTTTTGGAAACGTCTCGTAACTCAGAATTTTTCTGCCCTTATTCAATTATTTTTACACGGGATCAAGCTACATAGTTTAGTGAACACCTCTGCTTACCCCTGAAAGGTATGAATATACGTAAATACTAGGAAGATACAATATAAGTTACGTGTACAACGTAATACAAGTATTCGCGTTTTTATGTTACTAAGTCGTACGCAATTGAACCGTGCCAAAAAGCATCAGAAATGTAGTAATATACACATTTCCAGCAAATTAATATTAAACAGCTCTATGAATAGAGCTAAAGTTATTCAGATAGGTACCCCATTAGAATATTTTACCCCATTAATGAAAGATTCTGTATAATAAATGAGTTAACGCCAGCGCTGTGGAAATGGCAACAGCAAATATCCAAACAATATCATAATTGATGCAAATGCGATACCGAATGAGAGAATCACGTGCCGTGTTTGTAAGCTTCAGTGAATATTGATGAGTTCACCCCAATTTACACTTTACCCCAATCTAGTAGTTTACCCCTTAATTAACTCGACAGAAGTTTTTACTACGTCTGCTTTGAACTTCAAAATTGAAAGTTTAGAACTTATTTTCTAATTGTTGTAATTAACGTTTCGATTAAAAGTTAATGTTCTGGAGTTTCACAGAACTGTTAATTAAAGAAGCAAAGGTAGAGTTATGAAATGCTAGTGTGACATGTGGAACGTCGCCTTGCGTATTGGTAATCCAAGTCTCTAATGAAAGAGTTATTGAATCTTGATGAGATTTCGCAGAATCATAAAACATTTTCATTCCCAGTGACTATGGTATTGATGATGAAAATCTGAAATAACTATAGTGAGATAGTAGTATAGCTTGTGTATTGGTAATAAAAATGGACGTAGTTTTTTTCGCACTTTAAATGGTAAAGTCAAAAATTTAAATATTAAGATTTTTGTTTAATTTCGACCACTAAGCGAATACTTGTATTTGTATTAACACGCTCAGTCAGATTATTTATGAATACGTGTAATGTGCCGTCAAAAAAAAAACATGCCGTTGGATACGTAGAAGCATTAAAATTGATAACGCGATATAATATAAATAAATTTCGTAAACCAAAGCTTACATCTAAATATTGGTTTTAGTTCACAAATAAATTCAAAAGAGTGAAATATTTGTTTTTTTTTTTATGTTAGCATTTTTTTAGTTTTATCTGTAAACATAGTTTTTTTAGACTACAATTAATATTGTTCATACGCAAAATTGAAATACGTTTACTCATTTCATTTTAGACAGTATTATTTTGTAACGTGTTAAATTCTTTTAAAAATATTTGTTCTAACTGTTTTATTTATGACCACCTTGGTCGTCACTCTGCATGATTTATTTTCTTGGAAATTTTCAATAAAACGGCTTATCAGATACAAAAGTACCCTGCTAGTAGGAGAATTACGTGCGATGCTTGTCCCTTCGAGAATTAATGTCGTAAGTAACTTTATTTATATTGGTACAGCAGTATACCCTTCACACATAGACACCAATTCTGACGCCTTTTACCCCCGAAGGAGTAGGCAGAGACGTAACTAGTGCACCCACGTTTCGCCGCGTGTATCCGTCCCATACTATGATAAGCGAGCCTATCGCCATATCGGACACAAATTCCTCACGCCGGGCTGATTTTGAGTAGAAAAACCCAATATCACTTTGACCGACCCAGTGATCGAACCGGAGACATCAACACTGCAGTTGTACCGTAATACACCTACGCCACCGGGGCAGTCAAATATATACCGTGACTTATATCCCGGAGTTTTTATTGCAAAAGATAGCACCAATATATTCGAAACCAGAGCGAAGTCTGTCATTGGTTTCATTTGAATCAAGAATTTATGTTAATCGCAAACGTTCATCACATTTATGGTCGTTGCGGGATTAATTATAACCATAGTTTTCAACATATGACATGGGGAATTTAATTGTAATCTAACTTATGACATACAATTTAATTAGAAGACTGCCTCGGTGGCGTAGTTGTATTATGGTACGATTTTAAAGCGGGTTCGATCACCGGATCGGGCAAAATGATTTTTTATAATCAGTATAAGCCCGGAGTCTGGAATTTGTGCCCGATATGGCGATAGGCTCGCCCCCTATCACATCATGGGACAGAATACGCAAGGCGAAATTGGGTGCACTAGTTGCGCGTCTGCCTGTCCCTTCGGGGATAAAAGGCGTGAGTCTGCGTATGCGTATTCGTAATTTAATTAATGCCTTCATTTTGACAAATACGACAATTAAGCTTTAACAAGTAGTATTTATATGAAGCTGATATTGTTTTGAGTATACTGTATAACAATTACACGTAAAGAGATAAGAAATTGAATGAGAAAATATTTTTAATATGAAGTATTTATAAAATAATATAACTCTACGAGTGGTTAATAGGGCTTTTAATTGCGGTTCTTTTCAATCTACAGTTGAAGAAATCAAATAACTTTTTCAGTTTATAAAATATTTGACCTTTGCTCGCGGCTCCGCCCGCGTGATTAAGTTTTTCCGGGATAAAAGTCCCGCTTTATATTTCCCCGGGATAAAAATTTGCCTATTTCGATAATGTACCTTTATAACGAGAAGATGTTAGGTATTGTCGATGACAGCAAACACAGTCTCGGGGTTCCAAGCTATTTATTTTATATTTACAGTGAGTTAACTTTCCCGACTCAGGTAATGTTTCGCCGGAGAATCTTGATATCGCGATGCACGATCCGCAAAAGCGCCATCTCTTGGCGAATGTGATGAACTTATTTTTATATGATGTGTTACAGCTTTATATTGGTGAAAGATCTTTAAAATCGATCCAGCAGTTTTTGAGTTTATTCGCTACAAACATACAGATACAAATCTATCTTTATAATATTAGTATAGATTGCATCAGCTACCTGCCAATAAAAGCCCCGTCAAAATCGGTCCAGCCATTTCAGAGATTAGCCGGAACAAACAGACAGACAACATTTTCAAAAAATGTTATTTTGGTGTATGTACCGTATATATATATTCATATACATCTAGTAAAAAATTAATATTTCAATATTACAAACAGACACTCCAATTTTATTTATATGTAGTATGTATGTATGTATAGATTAGTGTAGATTAGAGTAGATACCTGAATAACTTACTCATACCAATTGATAAGCTAGTCCCAACATATTTTCAACACAATTAACTTCACCTAATGTTGTTTGCAGTATTTGCAACCTAGGAATAGGCGTGAACAGTAAAATACTAGAATCAAGAAACTAGACCATATTAACCAAAGGCTATGTTTTCACGTCCGAAACTATGTATTTCGTTGTTTCAAGCACATTTGGTGTCACGCGAACTGTAACGTTAATTTTACCATTGACATAAATTTAATTAAATTACTTAGTGATATGTCAAGGTAAGATTTCCCGTTGTTATAAATAAAAGGATCGAGACACGCGGCAGCGTGTCAAGCCAAGAAAAAAAAAAGTCGAAGCTGCCTAGTGTAGTTTCACCCGAACCATTTGGAGCGACTTTTGACGCCTCTATAACTCAAAATCTATTTAACGTAACTACATGAGATTTGGTTTATATATTAAACCCCCTCAAGTTAACCAGAATCCCAAATTTCATAAAAATAGCTCAAACGGTAATTGAGATACTAACATCTAAAAATCGGCATTTTTATCACTGACTGACATATAGATCAAAAACCTAACCCACTTCCAGATGACCTAGAAAGTTGAAATTTGGTGTCCAGATAGGTAATTGTATGTATTCAAAGGAAAGAATCTGAAAACAATGCATTTTTAAGATTTGAAACATTTTCCAAGCAATCGGAAAATCTGCATACTATCTATAAATTATCTTTAGAATAATGAACGTTTAGGCGTACACATCCATTGATGCTTTATTTTACTTTAAATACTATTTACCTTGATCCATTAATTACGTTCCCTCCGTATTAGGGCACCACTTTTACTTGAATTTTCTATAAATTATCCGACTTTAGACAGAGCTGTTGTGGGACACGGCGGTAGGTTCCTATAGATACGTTATAGGCATCAGCAACTCGTGCCCACTCTTAAGTCTTTTATATTATATATTTACTTCTGTTTCGAGCTCAAATTAAAAAATTCTGATTTCTATACATCTTAGACGTTTATTATTTTGACATGAGATGACATTCGACGTTATATCATAATACTTGCGAATCATAGAGTTTAAGTAATTATTAAATAGAGATTTTTATACCAAGAGGACTTCATCGCGTGCATATAGCAGAACGATGCAGCGGTTTACGGATTTTAATACATTGTTATTTTCTTTCTTAAATAAGTAACTTCATAAATATTGATCAAAGGTAACTTCTAATGTAATTGTTTTAATTACTTAACTCAAAATTTTAATACATAATATCTTTACAAAAAGTAATGATATCCCATCAAAAACATAAATGTGAAATGTGGAAGCCAAGTCTAATATTAAGAATAAGCGTGTTGGTCGACTTCACCGACAAAAGAATTGAAATCTTAATGGTTGCCAAGCCCTGTAGATAATCCTGAAAATTATTTATAAGAACACAATCCATTCTAAAATAAATTTAAACTAATATTTCTTAATGTATGATATTTAAATGTATAATTTCTTAAATTTGAATAGTCGAATTATTTACACAAAGCAGATAACTTAGTATAAATTTAAGCTCAAGATTTGTCTTGGCTAGTTTTACCAGAAAATATTGTTTTTCGAAGAGTAGGATATGTTGACTTTACAATATAAAAACAGTAACACAAAGTTAAGTTTATTAGCCAAATATAAGAAAAACTAACTTTTGCCCACGGCTTCGCCCGCGTTAATAAGTTTTTCCGGGCTAAAAGTACGTACATAAAAACCTTCCCGTCGAATCACTCTATCCAACACATTTATTTGGATAAAGATTAATATTATGACGTTGATACAACTCTTAACAAATAATGCATTAATTTCGACCAAATTTGATTGCCATAAAAACGGTTCTAGAGAGTTAATCTTAAAAGATAGACATATACTGTCGCAGACATTTTTTTAGATCATTTCAAGAGGAATAATTCTTTCATACATATATTTTTGGTATCTTGAACCGTTTTTGTAGCGCACACATTGGAAGCCCTCAAGGATGAATAACTTTCCCCGTTTTTTTTCACATTTTTCATAATTTCTTCGCTCCTAATAGTTGCACCGTGATGTTATATAGCCTAAAGCCTTCCTCGATAAATGGTCTATTCAACACAAAAAGAATTTTTCAATTCGAACCAGTAGTTCCTGAGATTAGCGCGTTCAAACAAACAAACTCTTTCGCTTTATAATATTAGTATAGATTATATGTGAAGACTAGCCAAGTCAAATCTTGAGCTTAAATTTGTACTAAGTTATCTGCTTTGTGTAAATAATTCCACTATTCAAATTTAAGAAATTATACATTTAAATATCATACATTGTCGTAGCAGAAAATCAAAGAAATATTAGTTTAAATTTATTTTAGAATGGATTGTGTTCTTATAAATAATTTTCAGGATTATCTACAGGGCTTGGCAACCATTAAGATTTCAATTCTTTTGTCGGTGAAGTCGACCAACACGCTTATTCTTAATATTAGACTTGGCTTCCACATTTCACATTTATGTTTTTGATGGGATTAATTATACAAGATGTTTTTAAATAAGGTTTTCAAAAATAATCGTAAGCGTCTCAGTAATAACTTATAGAAGGCTAAAAATGCGTAAATGTAATAGCTTTTCATTAATTTAATTTCTAAAAATATTTTTTTTGCAATTAGTTTATAATGACAAAGTACTTTTGCTGTAAACTACTTAGATAATATAACGTTAATACAAGTATTTCTATACATTGTAATATATTTTTTTAATAAGAATATCCTCTTTAAAAGTTTAAAATTGCAAGTGCGAAATTAAAATAAAATTTGGTAAACAAATATCATTTTATTTCAAGTTATATTGAAACCCTTTTTAGAACACTCTGTATTACACCTTCAACCTAACCTGAATCAAGAAATTTAATTTATGCCCGCGTTTTTAATTATTCATGGAACAACTAAATTAACTGCTGTGAGGTGTACCTTCAAGAGTATGAAACTGGGAATTAATTTCATAATCTTATCGGCTGCGTCTTTGATATCTTTTTATAGGCTGAAGACAGTGCCGGATTAAGACTACTTGATGCCCTCAGCAACCCTCCCCCCGTCTTTTATTATTTTCATTTTCGGAAAAGAATATTTACTTGGCTAGCAAACATATTTTTTTTGTGCTGTTTCTGGTGCCCCCCAAGGCGTGATGCCCTAAGCAATTGCTTAATTTGCTTATAGACTAATCCGGTACTGGCTGAAGAGAGGTATCTATATCATTACGCTTCACTCCTTAAGGTGTTTGGCAGTAGCTTAACTATTGTACGATCAGCCATTAGAAGCTGAACAAATAAAAAACTTTAAAAATCTATACTTTTGCCACTAACACTTGCATGTTTTTCTTCAAAAAAATAAAATACTATATGCCATTTACTTTACTTCACATAAAGAAAAAAAAATGTTTCAATTAAACTTAACGTATATAGATTTGAAGTTTTGAATTTGATTAGCCACTTTTGTGGCTGACTGTACACATTTCGGCAATTAAGCGATCACGAGTCTGATAATAGTATTAGCCCTGTATTATGTACTGTCCCACTGGCCTGGGCGTCATTTACTACCCGTAGGATATACGCCTTCGTCCACCACTCTAACCTAGGGCGGGTAGACTAGATTTCCAAAATACTTATAGAGAATTCTACGAATTAACACGACATTGGTGGTAGTTCTCTTGTACGCATCGGTTCGTTTGTATAGGTACCAACGCAATTTATATTTCTACCGCCAAGCTGTGTGCATGCACGGTTATATTCCGGTTTGAAAGACTTTAAAATAAAATAAAATAATTTGTAATCAAGTAGGCTTATAAAAAGCCATTATGACAAGTCATGACAAGGTAGAGACAATAACAAATTTACAAAGGTACATATACCAATTAAATAACTTAAAGTACCTACATTAAACAACAAATAACCAGCACGGGCTGATAGGTACAGAGGAGACGGACATTGGAGACGGGAATAGGCCTAGTAAATGAAGTGGAGCTGATATAAAAGAAAGGGAAGGAGTATGTTAACATTACGAGGAAAGGAAACTGGGCTTTATGAGACTTAACATCTAATGTCTCAGAGTGACGATCGCATTGGAGTGTCGCGCAGCACTTTGTACTTAAAAGTACTGCATAGTGTTAATACTGATTATGAGCGGTCGTATCGCTTAACATTAAGCGAGTAGCTTTATCGGCTCGTCATTCAGTAGCATTTACGTAGCAGGCGAAGCGACGGGTAAAAACTTACTAGTTAGTTTTTATAAAACATTATCATTATTATTACTAGTTAGCTTAGTTTCGTTCTACTAGTTAGTTAACTAATAGAACGAAACTCAGTTCATACGTGATGTAGAATAATTACATTTAGTCCATCCCTGCGGGTTACAGGCGTGTTTATAAATTGATTAATATTTCACAGATTCGTCGGAATTAACTTTTTATCGTCGAATTAATTTCTCATTATAATGAAATGTTTACTTGTAGGATGTCCCTTAATATACCAAAGCTCGAGGGACCTCTAAAGCTTCTGTGTTCCCTAATTTAGGCCATAACCTCATAAAACTTTCTTTATGTTATGAGTGATTCTAAATTTTATATTACTAATATTATAAACGTGAATGTTTGTGAAAATGCTTAAAAGTAAGTGCAATAACCGCTGAACGGATTTGGATGAAATTTGGCACACGGATAGTCCATGTTCCGGAATAAGATATTGGTAGGCTAACTTTTATCCCAATACAACAATTAAAAACATGCATACACTCACGCTCGTTACCTTCGAAGGAGTAGGCAGAGGCATTCATACATACAGTCTTACAAACTTTCGCGTTTATAATATTAGTAGGATAATATAGATACATTGTAACATTTATGAAAGCTACAGCCCAAAAACTTCATTAGACAGACGAAACCATGGCAATAACGATTCAAGTCCATTCGTACAACTTCCAAGGTGAAATAACAGACGATTCAAAACTCGGAAACTTATACAAAGACCGTCATGAATTCTTAAATGAATTTCCTCGTCTGTTTTCAAATACTCTGTTTGAAGTATATGCCCTGTCATGGCTAAAAGCGGTTGATAGTGACTCGTTTAATCGTTTATTCATTAAATGAATATTCAAATCAATATTGACGGTCTACGGACTGCCCCGGTAGCGTAATTGTATTACGGTACGACTGCAAAGCTGATGTCTCGGGTTCGATCCCTGGGTCGGGTAAAGTGATATTAAGTTTTCTACTCGGTATCAGCCCGTAGGTTGGAATTTGCGCCCGTCATGGCGATGGGCCCGTCCCCTATCACATCATGGGACGGAATGCGCACGGCGAAGAGTAGGTGCACTAGTAGCGCCTCTGCCTACCCCTTCGGGGATAATAGGCGTGTGTGTATATTGACGGTCTATTATAATAATAATATAATAATAACAGCTTTGTATTATTATACTGCCCACTGCTGAGCACGGGCATCCTCTACTGAGGGGGTTTAGGCCTTAGTCCATCACGCTGGCCTAGTGCGGGTTGGTAGACTTCACATACCTTCGAAATTGTTATAAGGAACTTCTTAGGTATGCAGGTTTCCTCACGATATTTTCCTTCACCGTTAAAGCGAATGATAATTGATAATCAATACACACGTAACTTCGAAAAGTCAGAGGTGTGTGCCTTGGGTTTTCAAACCTCCGGATATTGTCTCGGTAGACCGTTCCATTCCCAACTAGGCTATCGTCCCAACTAGATTATCGTGACGGTCTATAAATGATACTAAAATAGAGTAGTTTAATGTGATGCGAGTAACATTTCGCAAATGCTGTCAACTTGTCGAGAAAAATTACAAAAAGAAACGAATAGTTGCTTAAGTTTGAAGTAAGTTGAAACTGTCTTGAGAGATTTATAGTAATAATATAATAAATATTGGTATCTTTTTTTATCGTAAAATGTAAATATAATTTTAAAATTATATTATTTATATGTTTATTTTTGTCAAGTAGGTATTTTAACTATACTAATTTTAGTACTTAGAAACTTTGTATGTCTTTGAAATGATAAATGGTATTAAAGTAAATGTCATTAGGAACTAATGACGGCCATCTATCTAAGTACTGATCACATTCAAGATTGCCCGAAAGATGCAATCGCAGTGCTTTAAATAAATCGTTAATCTTAAACCACATCAGAGTCCATTTTCGTCGATTTACGTGTGGACATCTTAAACGTGATTAGTTTTAGACTTCAAAAAACGTAAGAGAGTAGGTAATTTTGCCTGCAATAGTTATACGCAATATCGCTTGCAATAATCTTGTCTTGCATATCTGTCAAAAGACAAGTGTACGTCAAAGCGGGTGAGAATTAACTCGCCATTACGCATTCAAACGGGAGTAACTTTTTAACCAATAGTTGCGTACGATTATTGCTAGCAATAATTGATACGTCTAAATGAGGCTGAAGCTTAGATGTTTGGAACTATTAATAATTAATTCAACAAATTACATGACTTTAGTTATCTACGCATATATGTTTTTTGTAAACTTCTTTCTTAAGCTTTATTTTTTTATATTATGTGGCGTCGTCTTATTTTGTTAGTACCTTCCCGCTGTTTTATTTATGGTACTTGCTGTTTGCATGTGATTATACAAAATGTTTTTTTACCCGTTCAAAACTCTTCTATAAATGAAAGTTTACAAACACCCATAAATTCTAAGGTTGGAAAGTAATGCGTTAAAAAATAATATCACGATCCCAAAGAAGTATGTACGTCTCTTTGCACGACGGTCATTATCCAAAAAGTTTCCAAAGATATCGACCTTAAAAACCCATTATAATAATTTTCAAAACGACTAATACATTTCAAAATAAATTACAAATACAAAAATGTAACACGCACAATAATTATACTCCAATTTAAAAACCCTACTAATATTATAAACGCGAAAGTGTGTAAGAATGTATGTTCCTCTTTCACGCAAAAACTACTAATCAGATTTCGATGAAATTTGGCACACGGGTAGATCATGTCCTGGATTAATACATAGGTTACTTTTATCCGAGGAAAATATAAAGCGGAACTTTTATCCCGGAAAAACTTTTTAACGCGGGCGGAGCCGCGGGAAAAAGCTAGTATTAAATACTTTTATTATTATTACCCACAATATTTTAGAAATGTGCATTGTTACAAGTAATAATATCTCTGCCAGCTACGTAACCATCTACGCATAAAGTTACTATAATTCATAATGTTCCACAAACCAATCTATCAATTCAGAAATGAAAAAGTTGGGTAATTATCACATTGAAAATCGAATAGGTACTACCTGCGCTCAAAAATCAAAAAGGACTTGTATCATTATATTCAGAATTTTATATCGGCCTGAATTCTCCCAAGACATTACGAAATCCTTATTCCAACCTAAAATTATAAGGAGATCGTAAAAGCGAAATCTGTTTTAGTTTCTTCGAAAAAAATACGACCGGCATTAAAAACGTTATTACCTGAGAATTGTTAACATCATCTTGATTTATTGCGCTTCGACAAAGCTTCGTATAGACAGAACGATTAATGCTAGCAATAATTGTACGCAATTATTTTTAGCAATAAGCGTTTTTTGAATACCTATCAATAGATTTGTATACTTCAACGCAGGCGAGATTGTCTCGCCATGGTTCATGTTCAGACGAGGTAACTTTTTTTAACCAATAATTGCGTAAGTTTATTGATTGAGGCCCGAAATGTTGGGAGTCAAAATAAGAGTACACACACCATCTGAATTAATTGCATAATTCTTGGGTATGTAGGTTTTTATATTTTCCTTCACCGTTAAAGCAAGCTATAGGCAATGACTCTATAATCTGGAAAAGTTGGAGAAACAAGCCTTAAGGTTTGAACCTGTGACCTTCGTCTCGACAGTTCATTCGACATCCATTTCTGAAAATACTTTCATGAACTTCACCAACAGTTTTAAATAACGATAATAAACTCAACAATATTTTGTACAACCAAAATATTCCTACGAAAACTATTTCCAAGTTTCCGGTAACTAATAATTGTTTCATAATAAAGTGTGTTAGTTTGGAAATACTTTTCCTATAAATAACCACCAATAACTTGGAAATTACTATTTCTTATCGCCGTTTTATTTTTATTATATTTATTTAAGAAACCAACAAACAGTTAACATTGGGCATTACAAATGAATATTTCTTACAGTTATACAAATGAGCAACTCACAGCATACCCAATTCGAACCGGCGGGACTATCACAAAATAACATAAATATACAACTTTAATAAAATAAATTATATAACATAAATTCAACTAAGTATAACAAATGACAACAACATTTATTTATATTAATGATGTCCGAACTAATCCCGTGTTGTAAGACTAGATGAGTGCGCAGGGCCTTCGTCTCGCTGTGAATGTGCTTGTAGTGTTGGGTAGGACATTCAAGAGGCGGTACATTTGTCCCGTACATGACTTCAAAATGTAAGAGCGGCTCAACATTTTTTACTGTACTACTTAAAATTTCACGTCAGGTAGTCGCAAAGTCGCGTTACTCGCTATCTCAGTAAAACTATAAGACGGGGATAGAGAGGAAGCGAGAGGCATGCAAAAAATTACAATAGTACGTCATTCTTCAATGAAAATATGTCACATTTGTACTCGTTACTTCAAAAGTATCGCCGAGCTTCATTACGCTTCGCCTCATTTGAAGTGGGACATTGTACTGGCTAAGTGAAACAAAGAGGCTACTCTTACAAACTCTTTTTTTATGTCGTGTCCTACCCAACACTATGTGCTTGCGATTCGCCGGTGTGATAAGAGCCTTAACTTTACGTGACCGTGGATGAACCTAAGTTTCGTCCCATTCTGGTATTTTAGACCGATTGCATATCGCCTTCATAATACATATGATCGAACTCTACGTAAGTTGTGTTATAATCTTACCTTTATAAAGTCTCCTTTCCACCTACTTCAGATATTCGCGTGAGCATAATATACACTGTAGATATGTTTTTTATACCTGCCTGCAAGCCATACCGATGTATCATTAAAGAAAGGCTCGATGACACGCTTTCAAACTGAAAGTTGAATACTTGTTGACTTATTTATGGAATATGGCTTGCCTAACGTACGAGTACGTAACTGCTGTATCCCTGAATTTCTCGAAAATTAAATACATAAATAAGTTTACAAAAAATTCGGATGGATAATTAATCTTTTTAAGATACTATGGAAATTACGTTTTTAGCGTCGCTGATTCTCTCGTTTTCATGGCTTTTAAGCGGAATAAAAATAGCATTAATATGAATCTATGACATGGTATATCTTTGTGCCAAATTTAATCCAAATCGGTGCTATGACCATGTGTTTTTTATACTGTCACGGAAATGTTTCTCCGCAACGGCAAAAAAGGGGCGATAGCCTAGTTGGGAGTGGAACGGATTGCCGAGACGAATGCCCGCAGGTTCAAAACCCAAGGGCGCGCACCTCTGACCTTTCTTAAAACTTATGTGTGACTTACCGCTCGCTTTAACGGTGAAGGAAAACATCGTGAAGAACCCTGCATATCTGCGTATTTCGAACGTATGTGAAGTCTGCCAACCCGCATTAGGCCATCGTGGTGGACTAAGGCCTTAACCCTCTCAGTTGCAGAGGAGGCCCGTGCTCAGCAGTGGGCGGTATATAATACAGGGCTGGTATAGTATACACAAGCTGATATATAAAAAGAGGAAAAACAAAATCTAATTCCTGCTTATTCTATTTGATTAAATTCGTTGCGGATAAATACTCCCAGAGAATCGGCGAGCTTCACCGCTCGGTGTCGTATAATACGTGCCACTGCCGATCCTTAGTTTCAGTGGTGGGCGTTAGGGCGAGATGGTCTGGCTGATCCTTGAACGTGGCATTACATGGGCTACCATGGCGGATTTATACCCTGTATAGTATTCGCTATCTAAGCGGTTACGAAGTTCCATTAACGCAACTTTATCCTGTTGAGATATCCTTGACGATAGGCTCGCCCCCTATCACATCATGGGACGGAATAACCGGCGAAAAGCTGGTGAACTAGTTGCGCCTCTGCCTACCCCTTCGGGGATAAAAGGTGTGAGTGTATCCTCCATGTATCCTGTTGAGTCAGTCAAGAATTCTGAGAACTATCAGTATGTAGAGTCACCTCCTTAACTCATTATATATCGTATTTATTCTATATATTTATGAGTTTTAATTATGTCTTCATTTAATATATTCATAATTAATTAATATGTATATTTATAGTATAATATTTATGTCCATTATTGGATATGTTTACTGCTTCCGATAACTTTAATGCACCTTGCATATCTCTGCACCACCCTAAGGTTGACTGGTGGAGAATGCCTACGGCATTAAGTCCGCCTATGTACATTGATTGTATGTATGTACATAAATAAATTAATAAATAAAAAATGATGCTTTTCAAAATTCAGAACACGAAAAGAGTAAAATATCAGATTTCATTAAAAAGTGGGGTAAGAAGGACTTAGTTTGATAACGAGCGCTCACCGCCGCCCAAAAACATACGCAGTACTAGCAAAATTATCAATGCGACCCCAATTTTTTGCCCCAATGCGAAAAGTGGGGTGTTATAAGTTTACCACGTGTATCCGTATGTCTGTGGCGTCGTAGCTTCCAAATGAATGACCCGATTTTAATGCGAATTTTAAAGCAAGAAAATTCTTTAAGGACCCAAGTCTACATCTAATATTGTTACATTAAACTTTTTATTTTAAGTATTTATTTGCATTTTTTTCGACAATACAAGTTACATAATTCGGTTACATCCTCAGAATTAAACATGTTAAGCAAAGCAGTCAATGTCAATATCTCAGATATCTCAAGTACCTAAGGATAATTTAGAAATTATTAAACTAAATGTCCCACATACTAAATATTTAGATAAAGATAAATATAATATTATGTGCTGGTTTAAGTAATGCTATTCCGTTTTGAATCCATTGCATGTTTTACATTAAACCGAATCGAATCAAATTACGCAAAGTATGTTAAAAAATCTGAGAATATCGTGCGAATTTAAACTGTTATCCGCATCTTGGTTGGATTAAAAAGTGCCTACTCCAATTGTCCCGCGAAAACGATTACTTCTAAATTTAAAAATAACTCCATAGTATAATTAAAATGTTTAGTACCGCAAAAAATAACATTTTGTAAATATTAAAATAAGTAACACGACTTAATATTATTCCTCTCAACGGAATTTTCATTACCTAAAATATTAAATATAAGAAACCCATTTCATAGAAACAAATCCTTTCGTTGAAGATTTTATCGCACTCCAAAATATGATAATTGTTTCTCACAAAGTAAAAAACAAAATCCCTAAAACTCACTTCAGGTACAATAAAAAAATTAAAACGTACCTCCAAAAATCACCACCAATTTCCCACACAAATGTCACTAAAGTTCACAAAAAATCATAACCACTAAACACAATTTCAAATCACATCACTTTAAACATCGTCAATAAAACTAACTCGTTTGACGAACGACACGTCCGTAAAGCAAGGCGTACGAAAACGCACTGAGTCTTCGCGGTCCGACGTGCGAGCGAGACAACACTAGAGGGGTTGAAATCTATATGGAGCTTATAACTGGCCACGAAAATTCTACGGAAATCTTAGGCCTTTCAATTTGGACATCAATAGGTAGGTATTCCATTTATGTGTTTCGACTTATGAGAGATGTCCGCTTTTGTATGGATGCTGGGTCTCAAAATTTAACCAGGTTCTAACTTTATGGATATTAAAGGGGCAAATATATGGACTTGGATCCATAAAAAAATATTTTAAGACCGCTACACTTATAACGTTCATTATGAGTGTAGTTTTTAAGCGAAATACAATTACATAAATCTCAAAATCGGAGGACTTTAAGATTATACGATTTATTGTAAATGGCTTGTTTTTCGCAGTTCTATCAAAATTTTACATTATTATATTTTATTATATTTATCATATTTGACTGACTCGGTGGCGTAGTCGTATTGCGTACGGTTTTCGAGTACGATTTGTGCGCTGAGGTCTTGGGTTCGATTCCTGGGTCGAGCCAAAAAGTACTGTGACTGGGTTTTTCCATCTTAAAAATGACTCAGTCGCAGCTCGGAGTCAGGAAGTTGGCGGTGTGATACCCCCATGCCTCGGAAAGCACGTAAAGCCGTTGGTCCTGAGCCTGATCTCTCTCCGGTCATATCGGATTGCCGTCTCACCGGACTATGAGAGTGAAGGAATAGCGAGTGCACCTGTGTATTGCGCACACACTTGTGCACTATAATATCTCCTGCGTACCTGGCTGATCTCCGTCGAGATCGGCCGCCGTGGCCGAAAACTGGCTAGGAGGAATATATCAAAATTTTAACATAAATTATCCTGGTTAAAATTTTAGGCCCTTTTTTATAATTATGTCCATTACCTAGAGTTTTATTCGTGGCCGAGTTCACACATAAACTTTTTGATGCGAGCGAAAAATCTTTTTGTAAATACATTTATGACTTTGTGCTGAAAATTAAAATGCTGAGGTAAGTTAATGTTCTACGGTCAGTTTTCTATACGTGTTAAAACATTCTCGGTATTTTCTATTATAGCAGGTTCAGTTACTATTTTTTTATCAATTATTATGATTACCAGCCTCGGTAGAATTATTTTTGCTCATGGGCTATACTGTCCGGGGGTCACGGGTGGCCGGGAGGGGCCGTCGACCTATTAGTCTAGCCAATTTCTGTGACCCCGTGATGGACAGCAGCGTGTCTCACGCTGCCTCGGACGCCAAGGGCGTCCTTCGGTGTACGGGGGCTTCTGAGCCCCCGCAACAACAGGAGAAGGACCGCAACAGCGGTACGCGCAGGGGCGGTTGCGGACGGTAACGTATGCCGTGCGGTGTACATAGGTTAGGGACTCGGCCCGGCGGTCGCCCGACGTTTTCCATCTCTCCGGGCGGCTCAACGTCGGGTCGTAAGGCACGGTGAACCCAAAATAATCGCTCAGTCGTTCCCCTTGAACACTGGGCGGTAGTAATAAGTCACTTTCTCCGCGTCAACAAAAAAAAAAATGGGCTATATTGAACATGTATGTAACATATAATGCATACATACATACAAACACTCGCGCCTTTTATCCCCGAAGGGGTAGGCAGAGACGCAACTAGTGCACCCACTTTTCGCCACTATTCCGTCCCATGATGTGATGGGGGGTGAGCCTATCGCCATAGTGGGCACAAATTCCAGACTCCGGGCTAATAGTGTGTATAAAAACTCAAAATCTATTTCGGTTTTATTTATTAGGGCTGTCTCGCATATGCAGCGTCGAACTCTATAAGGCAGTAACTAGCCGAAATGAGCGAGATCAAGTGATCTCAAAAGGGTTTCTAAGTAACCCGAGCAATGCATACCTTACATAGATTATTAGCAAGTTTGACTGAACTAGAGTAGGGTTGCCATAACTCTATAATTAAATTTTATACTTTCGCCGAGATTATTTACCCCTGCTTATTTGTTTTATTATCATTGGGTTTGTTGGTCTTTATTTTTATTATTGTTTACTTTTTTTCTTTATATTTTTTTTAACTGTGTTTATAACCAATAAATATTTTTTTCGTTCTATATATATTAGCGCTCTTAACGGAGTGTATGGCTGGATGGGGACGCCAAAGAAGAACGTTCTCTGATCAAATAAATTATCTCCAAAAAGCCGGCAAAAGTATGAAAATCCTCCTAGCCAGTTTCGGCCACGGCGGCCAATATCAACGGAGATCAGCCAGGTACGCAGGAGATATTGTAGTGCACAAGTGTATGCGCAATACACAGGTGAACTCGCTATTCCTTCACTCTCATAGTCCGGTGAGACGGCAATCCGACATGACCGGAGAGAGATCAGGCGCAGGACCAACGGCTTTACGAGCTTTCCGAGGCACGGGGGTATCACACCGCATAATAATGCAAAAGTATGAGAAGACCTATGAATGTGGAAGAGGAGAATGAGGTGTGTTAAAATCGCAGCATGTGACGCTCAATAGTCTCTGCCTACCCCTATGGGGCGCGTGAGTTTGCATGTATGTATGTATTAGCAGTCCCGTCAATTCGAAAATAATCTGTAGTTATAAGTATAATGCACCAAAGTAATAATTATGTTTATATTCTGAAACCGGGACAAATGACTAATTGGTGGGGATACAACCCTACAAATAACAAACACCCTACAAATCGTGTGGCAGCCCTAGTGTAGAGTGTCTTTCCGAGTTGACGAAAGGTAAATGCAATATAAATGGAAAACTCAGCTGTCCATTTGTTTAATATTATAATCTGTTGACCCGATGTCAAGAACTTCAGACCGATATACAACAGGTAACAACAGACTGCCTCGGTAGCGTAGTTGTATTACAGTACGACTGCAAAGCTGAGGTCTCGGGTTCGATCCACGGGTCAGGCAGAGTGATAATGAGTTTTTCTATTCAGTATCAGCTCGGAGTCTGGAATTTGTGCCCGATATGGCGATAAGCTCGCCCCCTATCACATCATGGGACGGAATAATGGCGAAAAGTGGGTGCACTAGTTGCGCCTCTGCCTACCCCTTCGGGGATAACAGGCGTGAGTGTATATGTATATGTATATGTATATTACAACAGAAGTTATTTGCTAAGATGGCAACCTGCCCATCTTTGAATAATAATAATACCAGCCCTGTATTATATACTACTCACTGCTGAGCATGGGCTTCCTCTACTACTGAGAGGGGTTAGGCCTTAGTCCACCATGCTGGCCTAGTGCGGGTTGGCAGACTTCACACACCCTCGAAATTCTTATGGAGAATTCTCAGGTATGTAGGTTTCCTCACGATGTTTTCCTTCACCCTTAAAGTGAACGATAATTGATAAACAATACACACGTAACTTTGAAAAGTCAGAGGTGTGTGTATTGGGTTTTGAACCTCCGGACATTGTCTTGGCAGACCGTTCCATTCCCAACTATGCTATCGTCCACCCACCATCTTTGAATACAAGTATCAAATACATTGTTTATCAGTCCAAATATTGGCAACAGTATCCTCCACCCGCACTCTGTCCACGTCAAAACATTGCTCCTAATAAAAATACATTTTGCGGTAAAAAGCACCCTACATCTTATTATACACGGGTCAAATTGCATCAAAATCAGATTTATGCGTCAAATATTCAATCATCTACCACTAGGTTCATGTATAATATTAGTAGAGTTCATGAACTTTCTTGTTTAGCAGGATTTTAAACAATAAACACACATCAAGCCATCATCCCCAAAGGAATAGGCAGAGGTGCAAATAGGGCACTCCCTTTTCGCCATATATTCCGTCCCATGATGTGATAGAGACGAACCTATCGCCATTCTCCATCAACTGATATCAGTTTTATATAATACAAAAACTCAATACCACTTTTCCTGACCCGGGATTCGAAACCGAGACCTCAAACGCACCCCAATTAAACAATGTCACAGAGATAGTAGTATTTAATCACCTTTACCTTATTCAAGTAATATCCATCAATACTACTAGAAAAGAGGCGCCTCATTTCAGTAATACTAACAAACTGATGAGAGACAGAGAAATGTTCCTAAATCTAATAAAGTCGAAAATCTTTGTTAACAAACCTTTGGGTTCGGCTTCCCTGATTCTTTGATAGAATTGACTTGTTCCTGCTTTACTAAGTTTTGCTTGCGGCTTTTTTTTTGGTTTCTCAGAATTGTGATTATATTTTCATGGGAAAATGTAGCATATGTTATGTTGAAGGGTTGGCATATCTAAGTTAAATTTGGTATTTATATTAAATGATACCATAGAGTCTACAAGAAATTAGTCTCGGACTTTGGTGTCATTGTAATTTCAGCTCTGTCAGTCAAGCGATCTGGTTATCTTGCTGTGTACTAATTAGTACTCGCGGCGTTGTCCAAAAATGTCAAAATCTGTGAAAATTAATCCCTAACAAACCTAGTATTTCTAGGACAAAATAGAGAGATTCATGAAAAAAATCATCCCGTTCCCTACATCTAAAGCACCAACAAGTCCACTCGCATTTTTAAGTTAAAATTACTTTAGCCAGCGTACTTCGCAACTAATTACCCATCCGTGACTAATTAGTACGAAAGATATCAAGCAAGTGCAACATTTCTTTAGAATCGAATTAGCATAAGTGGCGATTCATGAACTAAAACCAAGCCCTCGCTTCCTCTATTCATTCGTACACGTCGTTCAATTAAGCCCCGGCATAAATTATCTTTTTTCTTTTGTTTTTTGTGATGTAACTTCTTGAATCGAAGTTGGAATCAATTTTAATTTCAAATTTCGAACTCTAGTTGTAAACTTACTGAGTTTGTGTTTTATGGGTTCAAGTTTGTGTATAAATCATTCGTTGAGTTTGATACGTGTGTTTATTAACTTATAGACTTATAAATATATATATTTTATAATATAGAACAGTTACAGAAATGGTTAAAAGTGATTAGATATGTATCAACAGTTTTGGAACGGACTGACAGAATATACTTTATAATATTATATCCTACTAATATTATAAAGGCGAAAGTTTGTAAGAATGTATGGATGTTTGGATGTATGGATGTATGGATGTATGGATGTAAGGATGTTTGTTCCTCTTTCACGCAAAAACTACTGAACGGATTTCGATGAAATTTGGCACACAGATAGATCATGTCCTGGATTAACACATATGCTACTTTTTATCCCGGGAAAATATAAACCGGGACTTTTATCCCGGAAAAACTTTTTAATGCGGGCTGAGCCGCGGGCAAAAGCTAGTTAAGAAATATAAACAACTACTTGAAAATTTGTGACACCTTGTAATTTAACCGATATTATTAAATTATATTAGTCATAAAACTAAAATATGTCCTTAATTATTCCCGGTCTACCATTTGTTACTCCAATTTATCGTCTGTTATTGAGGTTAAATTTCTTTATCGACGTACGGAAGAAATCTATGTTAAAAAAAGACATCACCCGAAAATCGTTATTCGTATCTCTCGTATCGTACTTATGTAAAAAATGTTACCAAATTATCAATTCGATGTTAATAAACATAAAAAATATAGGTAATTTAAAAAAAATGCCTTTGCTGCACGAATCCTAAAACTGCCTAATTTGCGCGATTTGATTTTTTATGACTGAAAGACTGAGAAAATATTGCTGGGAATTGAATCGAAAACCTCACAAGTATGCTACGACAAAACCAATGACACGATAATCCTATAGTAACAATTTATTATGCCAGGATATCAAAATCGCGGCAGATTGTACCCCACATGTATCCGAATTAATTCCCCTGCGGTACTCCGCAAAAGCGTATCATATTAGCTACGTTTTGTTTAATAAAAATCAATATAATGTTTACGTTTCCTTGTATACAGTCTTACTTTTATCTTACTTGTTACTCAATACTTAATTGTAATATTACTATAAATGAAAATGTTTGGATGTTTCTTAGATGTAAACTCAGAAACGAGTGAACGGATTTGGATGAAATTTGGCACACACATAGACCGTGCCCTAGATAAACGCTCACAGAATATTATATTAAGATACTACCCAGCTAGACTTTCGTATACGTGATACAACCAAGTACTTAAAAACTAGTTTTCTCTATTCTGCCACGAAAAACAAAAACAGTTTCGGTATTCATATTATCAACGGTTTCCGTCCTATTACATTCAGAGCGTCATCGCTTTTGCAACCAATGGGCGAGATCTGGTTGTTCCATTTTTAAAATTCGAATTCGCATTGTTTGCGTTTTCGAGGTGTTTTTGGATATTTTTTTCGTTCGGGTTATGATGGGTTACCATCGAGGAATTAGTTTGCCTTTGCCAGCAGTTATATTAAAATTTACCATACCATAACCAGCCCTGTATTATATCTATACTGCCCACTGCTGAGCAGGGGCCTGCTCTACAGCTGAGAGGGTTTTAGGCCTTAGTCCACCACGCTGGCCTAGTAGGGGTTGGCAGCCTTCACATACCTTTTAAATTCTTATAAAGAACTTCTCAGATATGCAAATTTCCTCACGATGTTTTCCTTCACCGTTAAAACGAGTGATAATTCACAAAGAATACACACGTAATTTTTAAGAGAAGTTAGAGGTGCGTGCCCTTGGGTTTTGAACCTGCGGACATTCGTCTCGGCGGTCCGTTCCGCTCCCAACTAGGCTATCGGCGCTATATTAAAGTATAACACGTTAATATATTTTATGTATAGAAAGAAAATACACAACAAAGATATGATAATGATACCACCTAGTATATTACCAAGTTGTTTTACGAAACAAAATAAACTTCACAAATAACTTGGGAAAATGAGCTAGGAGATTATTTACATGGCTGCTCTGAGCATATTATGATTTATGTTTTTGTACTCGAGACAGTATGAACATGTTAATATCGATTCGACATTTATCCGACTAAGGCAGGAAGGAAGTGTTATGAAACTCACTGGTCCGTTAAGATAATTTGTCACATAAAATGGGTCAAATTGAACAGTTTTCAAAAAATAATGTGACCTTTTTGGTCCTTAGTAGTAATAGTTACTTAGTCCTTATAGTGCTATCTGTTTAAAAAGAGAGCTTAATAATGAAATTAATTCCTACGGGAACAAATGAAGGGGATAAAAAAGAGTCTATATTATGTTAGTCCAGGTCATGATCTAACCGTATGCCAAATTTAATCAAAATCGGTCCAGCATTTTTTGCGTTTACTTCTAACGAAAATCCAAATATTTTCAGAAACATTCTGATTTGAATAATAAGAGTAGTAAGCTACATTTCCAAGTTAGCAGATCGATACACCAAACAATACGAAAGTGACGACTTCCCAAACTTCTCACTGTTACCATTCTGAAAGTCGACTTCGTATCAACGCAGCGGATGTGCCAAAGCGTATACATATTTAAACAGCTTGTGATTAGTTTCCGGGAGTTTAAGATGATTCCGCGGTTTCTTGCCGCTTTTATATGCTCGCTGAGCTTTGTAGAAGAGTCATTTTGAATGTAAGCGTTTGGAAATTTTAGTTTTAAGCTATTGCATAGCTTCTATCGTAGGCTTTGTGCGTGGAAACCGAATCCAGAAATTCCGTAACAAAAAAATAACCTAACACCCCCCACTCCAACCGGCACAGCGGTGATATTTTATTTCAACTCTATCACAATCATGTACAGTGTAAAATTCCATAAGTAAATTTAATATCGCAGTCTTGCAATTTATTTTCAACTCTATCACAACCACGTAGAGTGTAAAATTCCATAAGTAAATTTAATATCGCAGTCTTGTAATTTATTTTCAACTCTATCGCAACCACGTAGAGTGTAAAATTCCATAAGTAAATTTAATATCGCAGTCTTGTAATTTATTCTCAACTCTATCACAACCACGTAGAGTGTAAAATTCCATAAGTAAATTTAATATCACAGTCATGTAAGAATACAATATGTAAGAGGATATGAGCTGAATGTTAAACGATAAAAGGTCGAAATTACCGTGTATTTAAAAATTGTCCCAGTCAGTGAAACGTATCGAAATGTCAAACGCGTGCAGTTGATGAGAATGTCCCCGTGGCGGGATGACGTGGTTCTAAGTTTGAATTTTTAAAAAGTTTTTATTTTATATCTGTTCAAAGAAGTTATAAATATTAGAATTGCCTGCTTAGAGTTTCGGCATTAGGGCACGAATGAAATTTGGACAATAGAAAAAAAAAAATAAATAAATAAATAAGTTGATAAAAAATTCTATGCAATAGCTTTGCCGCGGCAGTCTCCGAGTGCCACACGTCTTTTTTTTTTTTTTTATGTTTTTCGTGGCTTCCCCCGCGTGAAAAGTTTTGCCACTAGGGCTCTAAAACACAGTATGCTTGCCGCTACAAATTTCCCTAAAACAGTACGACGTCAGCGCTACCTACTTTAAGAATCAGAATAAAAATATATGCCTACCTCGGTGGCGTAGTTGTATTAAGGTACGACTGTAATTAAATGAATCCTCCTAGCCAGTTTCGGCCACGGCGGCCAATCTCAACGGAGATCAGCCAGGTACGCAGGAGATATTATAGTGCATAAGTGTGTGCCCAATACACAGGTGCACTCACTATTTCTTCACTCTCATAGTCCGGTGAGACGGCAATCCGACATGACCGGAGAGAGATCAGGCGCAGGACCAACGGCTTTACGTGCTTTCCGAGGCACGGGGGTATCACACCGCCAACTTCCTGACTCCGAGCTGCGACTGAGTAATTTTTTTTTTTTTTTGTTTTAATAACGACTGTAATACTGAGGTGTCGGATCCCCGGCTCGGGCAGTGATATTGGGTTTTCTACTCAGTACCAGCACGAAGTCTGGCTCAAAGTTTTTTTTTTATTGCCTTCGTAGGCAAACAAGCAAGCGGTCCGTTTTTGCTGGCCAATTTGGTTTTGTCCTCCAAATGACGATAGGCTCGCCCCCTGTTACATCATAGGACGGAATACGCGCGGCGAAGAGTGGATGCACTAGTTGCGCCTCTGCCTAACCTTTCGGGGGTAAAGGGCATGAGTGTGTGTGTATTAAAAATATTCATTATTTTCCATGGACGCAAATAAGAAGTAGCCTATGTGTTAAACTGGACATGATCTACTTGTGTGCCTTTCATCCAAATTAGTTTTGTTGTTTCTCCATTTACTTCTAACAAACATACATACATTTAAACATCCAACTTTCACATTTATAATATTAGTAAGAGACGAGCAAGTTACTCGTCTGATGGTAAGAGACACGGCCAATTAGAAAACATTGCATGGGGCTGTACCTTCACAATATTTTTTTTGTACAGATAAATGGTTTAAAATTTTAAATTCAAAGAAAGCGAACGGAAATCAATAATTAATTTCCCCATAGACACATCATAGTAAACAAAATTAACACTTTATAATGAGACGAAGAGGATTAAAGTGCTTGAAATTTTAATGAAGTCCGCCTGCGTATTCGTCGTGGGCGAGTGTATAAATACACCCTAATTGACAACTAAATACCCTGTCAGACCAGGCGTAGCGTTTGCGATTATACTAGCTTGCTTAGCAGAGCAGTGATTTATATTATATAGCAATAGCATTATTGATATTGTTACCTATAATACTTTGTACTCTACTGGATATCAACAATGTACGATCGATCTCGAAAAGCGATCCTTAACCCTAACGGCAAATTAACGCCGCGTCTGTCTGTCCGTCTGTCTTTTTGAGCGCGTTAAACTCAAAATGTACCGATTAGTATAGTGTAACTACTGGACGTAATGAGACTTAACATCTTGTGTCTCAGGATGATGAGCGCAGTGGAATGCCACACAGTACTTTGTAACTCAAGGTGCTGGATGGTGTTGCTACTGTTTACGGGTGGTCGTATCGCTTTCAGGCGAACGGCATGCTCGTCTCGTCATTTATTTATTTATTTACACTTTATACACGGAGTAAAGGTGGACTTAATGCCATAGGCATTCTCTACCAGTCAACCTAAAGTGGTGCAGAGATACAAGAAGGCAGGTGCGTAAATAAGGGAGAATTAAGTAAAGAATAATATGTCTTCAAAGTATATATGCTACTGAATAAACCTATGAATAATAATGAAAAATACTAATAAAATAATACAACAAAATACTAATAAATATACGTATTAATAGATAATAAATAACATATTAATAAACATTATACAATATATATTAAATAATATTAAATAAGTGATGATAATCACGCCATTTAATGCCATAAACAAGAATATTTATATGTTTCCATGAAATTGCCTGCCTTAACTGCCTTGGTGGCGTAGTTGTATTACAGTAAGACTGCAAAGCTGAGGTCTCGGGTTCAATCCCCGGGTCGGGCAAAGTGATATTGAGTTTTTCTATTCAGTATTAGCCCGGAGTCTGGAATTTGTGCCCTAAATGGCGATAGGCTCGCCCCCTATCACATCATGGGACGGAATAATGGCGAAAAGTGGGTGCATTAGTTGCGCCTCTGCCTACCCCTTCGAGGATAACAGGCGTGAGTGTGTGATCATTCACGCGGAAGCAGTCGCGAGTACAAGCTGGTTAATATTCGAAACCCTTGCCAAATTAACATTCAACCAAAAAAAGCAATAAATTCACAATCAATATCAGAAAATATTTTCCCGTAAATAATTTTGTCATAATCAACCTCATTACAACGTTCTCGAGCAAGTGTGAAGGGAAAATTTTTGTGTGAGCTGCATTCGTAATTGAGGCTTTTCCGTGAAAATACGGAGAAAGAATACTAATTTAGCCCAAGGCTTGACGCCCCAATTCTTGCATAGAGAAGCGTATACCTGTAAGGTATTATTAAATGTATGACTAGGCAGTATAATTTGAGCTTTATAATGCGTACCAAATAAGGCAAAAGCGTTCATTGCCTGACTACCCATACATCGCAATTCGTAATACTTATCGCTAATTCATTAATATTTGTCGCAAACCAATGTCGCTACGCATTGTGGTAAAGGGGAATTTAAATAAAATCTATCCGAAAAGTTCGCGGTACGACGTTACGTTAGAGTAATGAAAGAGATAGAAATAGTAACTATTTTCATTAATTTCGGTAATAAATTCGCGAGATTATATCGTCTTCTAGTGTATTAGTAGCGAGGGGTGAATGCACTCTTTGGCCATGTTTTTTGGACGCACTATAGCATCCAAACTTCGTTCTAGAAGTCGTTCTACATTGAAAGAAAACATTGTAGGGTTAATCTGCACACATACGGATTTACAAATCTGCCGTGTTGCTAGGCCGGCGTGGGTAACGCCTTAACTCTCTCAATATAGCCCGTGCCCAGCTGTGGGTCAATAAAATAGGGCTGGTGTTACTGCCAAATACGCAAGTCAGACAATTGACGTTCTTCATCTAAATGAAACATTGCAAGAGTTTAGTATATATATGTTTTAAACACAATAAGTAGATAGAATAGGTAGACATAATTAAATTGCCCTGTTTATCTTTAATTATAGAGATAAATGTGAGTCTGTATGTCCCCTTATAGAATTCAAAATGCCTGGAGCTATTTTTATGATTTTTTTAGGTAATCTTCAAGTTTGCCCAGCGGGTGATATTATGAAGCTTGGTAGTGATCGGACCATTAGAAGTAATTTGGCTATAGAATATAATGAGTGCTCACAGTGCGAACCAGGGCAGGTCGTTATCTTCTATACATATAAATAAAATTGGTGTGTCTGCTTGTAATATTGAAATAAGCGTTTTTTACATGTATATGCGGTAAATACATCAAAATAACTTTTTTACAATTTTTATCGGTCTATCTGTCTGTTTGTTCCGGCTAATCTCTGAAATGGCTGGACCGATTTTGACGGGACATTTATTGGCAGGTAGCTGATGTACTAAGGAGTAACTTAGGCTACGTTTTATCCCGGGAAAGTATAAAGCGGGACTTTTATCCCGGAAATCTTTTTAACGCGAATGATTTAAATTACCCGCCCTTGCAATGGAATGTAGAAAAGTAGGCGAGTCTTCAGAAGTGTCTACTAGGCCTATAAGAAAAAGATCCTTAGTAAATCAATAGTAGGTTTGAGTTAAATCTTAAGTAGGAATTTAATGTATTGAACTATTTAATAAACCAAGCTCAAGCTGTCACTTAAGAGCTTGTTCTCAGCTGAGTACGCGCTGTTACATAAACAAAACTTAGCTGATAAAATCCGTGATGTATTGTTACTTAAGATGTCATTTAAGCTGATGTAAGAGGTTTTTACTGGTGGTAGGACTCTCATATGTAAGAGCCCGTCTGGGTGGGTACCACTACAGTGTCTCTTTCTACCGCCAAGCAGCAGTATGCATGCATTGTTGTGTTTCGGTTTGAAGGACATTGTAGCTAGTGTAGCTACAGGACATAATGAGACAACATCTTATGTCTCAGGATGACAAGCGCAGTGGAATGCCACCCAGTACTTCGTAACTTAATGTGCTGGATGGTGTTTCTACTGTTTATCGCTTACCATCAGGCGAACGGCATGCTCGTCTTGTTATTCGATGCAATAAAAAAAATGTTAATATGGATTCATTAAGTAGCGGTTATCTTAAGATGCTGACCTTAATTTGACAGCGTCACAGTTGATATCGCACTAAAGAGCGATATTAAGCTGAATCTGTTAATACAGCCTTTAGGTAAATATCTTACGCAGCATTAGCTACTAACGATTATGTGACTCCTAATTAATCTTTATTCCCTAGTACATAGTACTGCTCTTAAATAAAACGACTCCATAAAAGTGACAAAATGGTCATGAAATTATCAGATGTGTCACTGTTTTTACCGTAAAAGTACGTTCACTAGGTTGCTCGTTTATTAGATCACTGATGGATGATTCCTTCAGTTGCGTGTTTGTATTACGGTACGACTAAGTCCTGAAGTCTCGGGTTCGATCCCCGGGTCGGGCAAACTGATATTGTTTTTTTTCTATCCAATATAAGCATGGAGTCTAGTACATGTGTCCGATATGGCGATCGATAGGCTCGCCCCCTATCACATCATAGGACGGAATACATACGGCGAAAAGTGGGTACACTAGTTGCGCCTCTGCCTACCCCTTTGGGGATAAAGGGCGTGAGTGGTATGTATGTGTATGAGAGACAACGCTAGAATTGCTATTTTTGCCTCTAAGCAACATTGTGACAACACTGGCTCTCGGTTTAAAGGAGCTTGTGGCTAGTGTAAAACTATACATTGTAAAACTTAACACCAAATGAGTTCATGATACCCTAGTTGTGAATGACCTAGACTGCCTCGGTGGCGTAGTTGTATTGCGTACGCGTTACGAATACGATTTGCGCGCTGAGGTCCTGGGTTCGAATCCCGGGTCGAGCCAAAAAACTTTGTGACTGGGATTTTCCATCTTAAAAAAATTACTCAGTCGCAGCTCGGAGTCAGGAAGTTGGCGGTGTGACACCCCCGTGCCTCGGAGAGCACGTAAAGCCGTTGGTCCGGACTATGATAGTGAAGGAATAGCGAGTGCACCTGTGTATTGCGCACACACTTGTGCACTATAATATCTCCTGCGTACCTGGCTGATCTCCGTTGAGATTGGCCGCCGTGGCCGAAACTGGCTAGGAGGATTTCAGTTGGGAATGAGACGATCTACCGAAAAGGATGTCCGCAAGTTCAAAACCCAAGGCACCTCTGACTTTTGGATGTTATGTGTGTACTGTTTATCATTTATTGTTCACTTTAACGATGAAGGTGGACATCGTAACGAAATCTGCATATTTGAAAATTTCTCGAAAATAAATTTTATGGTATATAAAATGTGCCCACTTGCACTAGTCCAGTGTGGTGGATTAAGGCCTCACCCCTCTCAGTAATCGTTGCTATGTTTATAAGGAGTGGCGCTTATCATCAGGCGAGGAGTGTGCTAGTCATTTATTTATGTAAAAATACAGTTATCGGCGGAGATGGTTTTGTACCATCAAATTCACCACTCAGTGTCATAAAAAGTCATCGATAAGAATTGCAGTAGACGTAGCGCAGGGTATTCTCAGAATTTTGCATATAAAAACATTAAAATACTGTTAGGATATACGTTTTTTTAATGGTATTTGTAACGGTATTTGTGACGTGCTGAAAAGTTGTAGAAACCAGTCGAGACATGAAAGTAATGGTGGGAGTGCCAGTTGGGTGTATAAAAATGGTGCCGTGTCGCTATTTGCATTCATTCGTGCTCAGACGCTCAATGGAGCTCGGTCTCATCGTCGATGTCAGTCGAGTAAGTTGAACATTGATTTTATATTTTTGTAAAAGTATTTCTGTTACATGTTCTTATGTAAAATCAGTGATGTATTGTTTTTATTTTAATCAAGCTCACTTCTGATTTCTAATATCAGAAGTGGGATCGTAATCTATGCCCATACAAGTGGATTGTGTGCATTACATAGGTACCTACGCTATGTGCTACTACTGTGTAGATATTTAGTGCCCGTATATAACGCGGAGAAAGTGGATTGTGTTCAGTACATATGTACGCTAAGTGGAATCCGTACATGGTATGATCGAGATATTTGACTACCAGCAATTTACGTGAAGAAAAAGAAATTGCGCTGAGTAATATCGGGATAAGAATTAGACTGCAATGTGAATAAAAATAGTCGTGTGCTGTACAAGTTTGTGATGACGTCATGTGTATACGACTTCGAATGAACAAGTGTGTCCGTGTACCACGATTGAACTGTTCGTGCTTAAGCATTGTTTTTGGTGTTGATACGTTCCTGTTGGTGTGCAAACGTTCCTTTTGGTGTGCAAGTGTTCCGGTAGATGTGCCGCTTATGGTGTCAGTTGGTGTCCTGGGCAAAGTGACTGCGCGGGTGGCAACTGGCGGTTGAAGCAAACTGCTTCAGCACTGAGAATGTTCATCGGTGACTGTAAAGGAAGTTTGGTATCGTATGACCCATAATCCTTATTTGAAGGTTATGGTTTCCTTTATTATTTCTGGTGATCTCTAAAAATATTGGGGATTTTGTTTACTAGTCATGTACCTAGATTTTGGACGTAATAATCAATTTGTGGATGTAAGTCAAGTACCGTATAGTGTAAAAAGAAAAGTATAGCCATTTTCATGTGTAATTCGCATAGTGGATGTGTGTTTGTGGCAATGAGAATGTTGACCAGATATAATGGCAGAGATATTTGACTTTTGAGTTGAATACTTATGGGGTTCAAATATTTTCCGTTAAATGGCAGTTTAACTAAAAAATATTGTACATGGGCCAATGGATAAAACTTTTAGTTTTAATGGATGATACTAAGTAGTTTCAACTACTTAGCACAAAGATACCTTAAAGGGAAGTCCTACCTTAGTGTAACTTATGTGATTTCTTTTATTTCTTGGTAACTTGTACAAATATTGAGATCTTGTTTAACAAGGCATGTGCAAACATGGATTAACGAGCAATTCGTGTTTATTGTTAGCACAGAGCCGTCGTTAAACTTAATGACATATACCTACTGTAGTAAACAATGACTATACATGGCCTTGGTTGACAAGTGACCTAGGTGCATGCATAGTGTTTGGTCTGAAAGATTGTTGGCCTTCCTTGGTCAAGGTTTCGAATGGTAGCACTACACTGTTTAAAATTTTGGGATTAAGAGCAAGACATCGATAATTTTGACGCTGTCTTCATGTTAAGATGACTACTGAATTTCCTAATCAAAGTTTGATGCAACATTTGATTAAAAGCCAAGGTACAGTGAACGGTTTGATACTGTTGTGCTATTTTTGATTGCAGGGACTGAAGATCCTTGTAGTGAATACTGACTCAATGTCTTCAGCATTAGAAGACTCCGTAAAGCGTGACTCCTGAAGAGCCTCTGTGGGATCCTTGGTGGATCTGACGTTTGCTGCAATTATGAAAGAAGTGTGGTATCGTATGACTTATAACCCTTGCTTGATAGCTATGGTTTTCTTTATATCTCCACGATACCCGCAAATATTAGGATCTCGTTTCTCCATGTAGTTAGTGGCTACTGGAGGTGGTGCCCAGGCCACTTCGCGAATGGTGATATTTTTTGTTGTAGCGATGAACATTAATGGCTACTCGGAGAGTTTGAAACGAATCATAATTAAAGGTCAGAATAGGCCGAACGGTGTATTACTGTTTTTGTTTTTATGTGCTTACAGGAGATCCGTTTGGTGTATGCCCGGTGCGAAGTAGCGCACTAGGCTGTGTAGATACGTGCTGTTCAGACTGCGGATAGACGCGGTCCAGGACGTGCAGTGGCGCGCGCTCCACGATGTGTGATGGCATACTATAGGTGGCACGTAGCTACGCTCTATGCGCCACTGAACAGTGCACTCCATGCGCTGCGGAACCATGCGCTTTTGCGCAGCGAAATCGTATGCGCTCTTGCGCTGTGGAATCGTATGCAATTTTGCGCTACGGAATGGCGCTCTCCAGTTGGAGTAGCTTGTCATAGCCCCGGCATTGTGGCTATGTCGTGCCCCGGCATTGTGGCACTCTGTCACGACATTGTGGTTTGTGGCAGTATGATTTTTGATAGCCCCGGCATTGTGGCTATGTCGTGCCCCGACATTGTGGCACTCTGTCACGACATTGTGGTTTGTGGCAGTACGATTTTTCATAGCCCCGACATTGTGGCACTCTGAAGTTTATGGTAGTACGATTTTTTATAGCCCCGACATTATGGCTATCTCGTGCCCCGAACGTGGCACTGCTGCTGTACTCTGGAACCCTGATAGAGATTGCCAGACGTTCTTGTTTCAGAAATGATTGTGTTCTATAACTCAACCATTACTGATACGAAATTGCTTGATTGTGTTACAATGGGAAACTAGAGTTAAAATGTTTTAGATGATGACTCAACCCGCCCCCGAAGGAACTCTTTTGGGCGCTGCAGTCCTTATTTTCTGCCGCCGTCACGAGGCTCTGAGAGCTTTATACGGTGTGTGCTGCGCCGTGCAATGCAAGTACTTGAAGATACCTGCATCACTCGTCTCAGTTTATTGAGAATGGTTTGCATTGTACTCATTTTAGTAACTATTTTACACAGCTGTGTCTGAAATGTTTATTACCATCACTTTTTCTCTGGTCATAGCACTAGGAGGTGATGGCGGAAGGGCATTTTGGGATGCTGAATATTCTGTGAAACTAAAGTTTTCATGGAATAGTTTTTAAAATTTTTAAGGGATGAACACGTTTAAAGAAAGTTTTATCTTGCGGTCGGTATAGCCTTTGTCTTATGTCAGACATGCTATTCTGATCGACGAATACACTTCAAGTGTAGTTTGGTTTCATATTATTGGATGCCGCTCTGGACTGTGCTCGGGTATGCGATCCGAGTATACGAGACGGAATTTGTGTGGTTGTGTGCTCGGACCCTGTCAAGGTTTGCTTAGACATGTGGTTCTGGATCCTTGATACACGCAAGATCATGTCATGAGCGGGCTTCTGACATGTGATGTGTTTGGCATACATCATTTGCCTTATACTTAGAGGTTTGATTGAAACATGTTATGTGGACCGATTCACAAGGCAAAGCTATATCTAACTAAGTACGCGTAGACCTCTAACGGGTCATGATAGGCGCTCCCCCGACGGGACCTGCCTCGGATGATTGGTACAGATATCAAAATGTTTCATATGCGTTATGCAAATGAGTTTGAAAAGCTTGCACTGCACCATCCAGTGTCAGGGTGAGAGGAAAATTTCGGCGACTTCATTACTAGTTCTGAAGACTGATCTTCGGAGCTAGAAAATGGAGCCTGAGGACGGACTCCTGTCAGGAGAGGCCGTGTTAGGATATACGTTTTTTTAATGGTATTTGTGACGTGCTGAAAAGTTGTAGAAACCAGTCGAGACATGAAAGTAATGGTGGGAGTGCCAGTTGGGTGTATAAAAATGGTGCCGTGTCGCTATTTGCATTCATTCGTGCTCAGACGCTCAATGGAGCTCGGTCTCATCGTCGATGTCAGTCGAGTAAGTTGAACATTGATTTTATATTTTTGTAAAAGTATTTCTGTTACATGTTCTTATGTAAAATCAGTGATGTATTGTTTTTATTTTAATCAAGCTCACTTCTGATTTCTAATAATACCCTATTGTTTTTCCGTGCGATAAACGCACCGTTTTGTGGTTATTATGACAAATACCCAGTACGGTGACACTCGTTATTCTTCATAATGACCGCCCATCAATCGTCCGCGCGGTTTTAGAGAGATTTTTTTTAGAATCCGTGAAATATCTTGTGGACGCTTTTGTTTTATGACGGTGAGCTTATGTGGTTATTTTATAGCGTTAATAGTGTCGCATACATCAAGAGGATCAGCGAGGTCCTCATTTATTTCAATAAAGCAATGGTCTATCATTTTTTCTCGTTTATGAAAAGGTATATTTGTTTAAGTATTATGTCAAGTTGATTTTTAACAAACATCCAAACATTTTGGCAACATAGTAAAAGTATGATAAGAAGTAAGATTTTAGATCATATGAAAGTTTATAAATCTATATACATATGCAAAAATCGAAAAATCTCTCTCTCACTCATCACGAAATCTCAGAAATTACAAGTACTAAGTGCCCCAAATTTTGTATGGGAGTTCCTTTTAGGACGTATGTGCTCACTAAGACGGGATTTTACAAAATTCAACCCTTAAGGGGGTAAAAAGGAGTGGCAAAGTTTATACGCAATAAACTCCAAAACTACCAAACGGATTTCGATGAAATTTAGTATGGAGAGTTTGAGACTTTAGGAAGGTTTTAAGCTACTTTTTATCTCGGGAAAATGTATAGCAAGTACTTGATGAAAAACTCGTGCGGGCGAAGCCGCAGGAAAACCTATTTACTAATATATCTGGCAAGAACACTTCAGAAATGTGATGCTTTCACGCCTCTGCCAAGCGGCAAGAGTAAACAAAGTAATAGTCTCCTCGCATACAAGCAAACCAGTAAATATGGCATAAATGAGTACGTCATTGAAACTTCCGAAGTAACATTACCTTCATATGATTCTCCTATTTGCATAACTTAGTTTAAGAAGCTTATTAGCCTTGCATTCGGCTGCCAAAGAGGCTAGGGTGGTAGTTGCGACATAAATTTGTACTTAAAGTCCTATTGTTGCTAGTTAACTGTCGATTCGGTATAAATTCTATCAGTTTCTGATATAATTGGATTAGTAGTACTTAAAGATTATTAACGTGTTAGACATATACCTCTGGCAATATCGATCATTCCAAACGATACACATACACTCACGCCTTTTGTCCCCGAAGGGGTAGGCAGAAGCGCAACTAGAGCACACAGTTTTCGCCGTGCGTATTCCGTCTCATGGGGGTGTGCCTATCGCCATATCGGGCATAAATTCCAGACTCGAACTCGAATGAACCCGAGAGCTTAGCATTGCAATCGTACCATAATACAGCTACGCCACTGAGGCAGTCATTCAGTCAGTCAAAAGTAATTAAGTAATATTACCAAAAGTTTCCGCAAACGAACCTGAATGAAACTGAAGATTTCACTACCTTTCAGCATTTCCTGAATCGATACTAATCTACTCTTTATTTCCGTCCACTCTTTGTACATGGGTCGTTAGTATTGCTTCGTATTCAGACCTTTCACGATTTCTTTTCATTTGGAGAATTCGATCCTTTGTGCAATTTTCTAGAACGTGCCGATCATTTTTTTTATTGCATTGAATAACGAGACGAGCATGCCGTTTACCTGATGGTAAGCGTCACGACCACCCATAAACAATAGCAACACTATCCATGACTTTGAAAATGGTGTTTTAGCTTGGACATAGTTTGGAACCAAAGTTCGTAGTGGTTTGCAGCATTAAGGTTTTGTTAGTTATGATGTTTCTATGTTTGTTTTGGGTTGAACGTTGTAGATATTTTTTATGGCATTGAATGACGAGACGAGCATGCCGTTCGCCTGATGGTAAGCGATACGACCACCCATAAACAGTACCAACACCATCCAGCACCTTGCGTTACAAAGTACTGTGTGGCATTCCACTGCGATCATTGTTCTGAGACGTAAGATGTTAAGTCTCATTACGTCCTGTAGTTACACTGGCTACAATGTTCTTCAAACCGAAACACAACAGTACATGTACACTGCTGCTTGGCGGTAGAAATAGACATTGCGGTGGTACCCACTCAGACAGACTCTTACATATAAGAGTCCTACCACCAGGAAATCTGTCACAATCGAAGGAAAGAATTTCGTGGTGGAGATTTGATAGCCCGGAGTCTGTAATTTGTGCTCGATATGTCGATGGGCTTGCCTCCATATCATGGGGCGGGTCTGTCCCCTGGTTGCACCTCTGCCTACCCCTTTAGGAATAAAGGCGTAAAATATGTGTGCGAGATTGTAGGTATAGTAGATATCAAAAAATGACATAATTGGTATAAAATGCAACGGCTTTACATTGTTCTTTTGTAAGACTGGTACCATACCAGCCCTGTATTATATACTGCCCACTGCTGAGCACGGAACTCCTCTACAACTAGAGAGTTAAGACCTTAGTCCACCACGCTGGCCTAGTGCGGATTGGCAGACTTCACATACCTTCGAAATTCAGAGAACTTCTCAGGTATGCAGGTTTCCTCACGATGTTTTCCATCACCGTTAAAGCGAGCGATAATACACACACAATTTTTTAGGAAAGTCAGATGTGCCCTTGGGTTTTGAACATGGTGACATTCGTCTCGACAGTCCGTTTCACTCCCAACTAGGCTATCTCCGCTTCCAGACCGCTTGTAAGACTATCTACTGTAAATGGTCCATTCATAAGAATACTAATAGTATAGCTCCACTATTAGAAGTACCAAGTCGTCGCACAACTTGTACAGTCAGCCACATAAGTAATTCAACAAATTCAAAACTTCTAGTCGCCGACATTGTGTTCTTACCAAATATTTTCTCTTCACAAAAATAAAAATTGCCTTTACTTTACTTCATACAAAAAAAATCAATTAAACTTAAATTGTTGATTTGAATTTCAATTTATTGATCTGCTTATTATTTTATTTTTATTTATTTATTTATTCCACATACTTACTACTAATTACATGTTATACCCAATTCAGTAGTGTAGGACACGTTCAAAATTATATTGAATAAAACCAACAATTTCTTACATTAAATTAAGTACAACTAACTAAGATACAAGCGGCCTCTGTGAACTCCGTCAGTGAGCACGAAAATATGTCAACCCGGCTGGACACCGCATTGAGCACACGCTTATGTAGCTGAATGTACATCCTTAGAGTCCCCACACTACCCACTAAGAAAGTGCCTGTCAGATTTCAGTCGTAATTTACATTGTGAATCTCTCAATACTTCTACAGTAATAAATTACACCGCACCACTTTCGGTTTACGTTTGCAAAAGATTTTTACGACAAACGTCAATGTGAAAGACGGGCATTGTAATAAATCGAGTCGATTAATCCAGTATACATCAATTTTCGGTCGAAATGAAAAAACATTTTAACTCCACTCCCGTATAGGATTATTCAAATCAACTTCATTATGTTGGAGACGAATAGAATGGTGTTGTGGGAGTCAACGCTATATCGAATGAGATTTCGGACACATGTGCCATAAAACAAGTACTTATTGAATTTAATTTTTACACACACACAGTCACGCCTGTTATCCCCGAAGGGGTAGGCAGAGGCACAACTAGTGCACCCACTTTTCCCCGTTATTCCGTCCCATGATGTGATAGGGGGCGAGCCTATCGCCATATCGGGCACAAATTCCAGACCCCGGGCTGATACTGAATAGAAACACTCAATATCACTTTGCCCGACCCGGGGATCGAACCCGAGACCCCAGCTTTGCAGTCGTACTGTAATACAACTACGCCACCGAGGCAGTCACGGGTTAATTTTTATAGTTCCACGATTTGAGTCGTGGGTACTTTTACTATGAAATGTGTTGAGTGGATCGGATTTCGTACCGGAAGCAATTTGGGTGAATATAATTCTTTATTTTTTTTTATTTATTTATAATACTTTATTGTACACGTACAATAGAAAAATACAGTATATCCACTAGAAATAAAGTACAATGGGCGGTCTTATCACTCGAGGCAATTTCTTACAGACAACCATAGCATGAAGATAAGGAAAGGAAAAGAAAGGGCAGTTGAGGTGTACAAGACAGAGTATATATATTGTGACAAAATACATAAATATAATTACAAATAGATAACAAATACACAAATACACACACATATATATTATACTATATTACTCTTTATGTTATTTATTAAGAATTCGCCTAAAATCAGGGAAATTATAGATGACATATATATATACATTATATTATTTATTGAATTCTTGAGACATTGTGATATTAATATAATATTTTGATATATGATCCTTGGAATCTATGAGGAATACATTTACTTTTTAAATTTTCTCAGGCTCAAAAGCATTCGCATTCGTATCCAGTAAGCCAATTTTCTTGTCTATCAATCGCACCTGCTCCCGGCATTCTTAAAATAACAGTAACGGCACAAAAAGCATTTATCCAATATACTTTTTTCGGAAGTCGCAGTCGCGGCATAAGCCGTCATATGACTCCCGAGAATCCAGATTTAAAGTACCTACAAGCCGGTTACATGAAAGTCACGTGCGTTATTCGCGTGATCGTCTGAATCCATTCTAGCAGCTCAACTGGCAAACAATTGAATTTATGCCCATATTTAGAATTAGCATTTTCGTATTGTGGTCTGCCTTACATGTATGGCTACTTATTTTAATATTTTGTTTTATATCTATTGCCATGATTGTCTGATTGGTCTAATAATTTGTAAATTGTAAGTCGCATGTTCAATGCCAGTTCGGGTAAGTAAAGTTTGTGGATATTTAGACTCGAAAAATGTCACCTCTGTTGGTCTAAATTGGAATTTGCTGCAAGGCAATAGGCTCGCCGGCTAACACATCATGGAGCAGTTAGAGGCTTGGGCGTTCGAGTTGCGTACTGTTATACAGGACTTTGTAAATGGGTTTTTAAAAAATAAAAACACGAAATAATTTTAAAAGACAGCCGTCTAGCGTGAAGGATGGGAAGAGACTGGCGGGGACCAAGGGGGACCGGTATATATGATGTATGGGAGAGCTGAGTGGACAATAGGAAAGTGCAGGATAGGCAGGAAAGGGTGCATTATATAACTATAACACCTCCCTGGGGTGGACTAAACATCGGGGTTGAATTTCGATGTTTAGGGGATGAAGGATGTGGAAGTTATATTTTGGTTCTGATGCTAGGAGATGGGAGATTTTGATCATCAGAACGGGGTTTAAAGGTCTCCATGGGTATGATGCTTGGTTCGGGATCTGGTGTTGGATCTGTGGGTGGATTAACAGGGATAGGTAGGGAAAATGTTGGTGTAAGTTGGGATAGGCGGCTGTTCGATTTAATAAATTTAATGAACTTAAAACTAACAAATACAGAAATGATAATAACTAATATAATTGTTATAACGGAGTAATGAGTCCCGTATTTGATAATATTGGGTTGGTCCACAACCCTATCTGCGTCGTCAGATAGTGATTTTAATTTTAATTTAGTATCTGCGGTAAATATGTCGAAATCAATATTTTTTAATATCAAAGGGGGCTCATTACTTATTAATTTTTTAATCTTAGCTAAATTACAACATGAATCTTTTAGTATGTTGAAATCTGATCTGACTACAGTGACATTGATTTTTATGCTATTAAATTTTGGCAATAATTGCGTATTTCTACAATGTGCTACACAATTGTTTGGGACAGTCAATATCCCTGTACCGACAATATTGATATTGGTTATCCCTTGATTGGGACATTCTATGAATAGTTTGTTGTCCTGGGATTGCACATACAACCAATTATTATTAGATAGTGGTGTCCATAGATCTATATTTCCGTGGATGAAGTCAGTTTTACATTGCACTGGTAACGCACTTATTACGCTTGATATGATTTCACTCTCACAGCACGGATTTGCACTGGACGGGAACACTGTTGTCACGTCGCAGATGTATTCACGTGGATTTGTAGTTATGCATTCCCTCAGTGAGTCTAGAGTGCAGTACTCGGATCTGTCTTTGGTCATTGCTATGTATTTAGTGCTAGGGATTATAAAACTAAAAGAGTTTGGGTTTACATTATCATGAGGGGTAGGTAAAGCTATACTATGAAATAGGTCATACTCTCTAGGAGATACTAATGGTATCCTTAAAATAAAAACAATCTTGTTGCTTAGGCTATAACACATTACATTAGAAATATTTGATAGGCTATGAATATTGCCTAACGTTAAGCTGACAGGTAACTTAAGGTCTACAGGTAAGTATCTATAGTTATCAACAATTTCTTGGTATAACTGCACGGGTGGTAAAACCGCCGGGTGCAGGATGTTATGACTACATGATAGGATTGCATTTGTTATGTCTGCCAACTGGAAAGATAACGCAAGTAACGATGCTTCTAAAATGTTTAAGATTGAATTAATGTTAGACTTAATTAATAATTCATTAGATATTATTGTAATATTTTTTAATCTTAATACGAAATTGTCGATAGCTTGATTGAGGCTGGCTTCATTAAGTTTTATTTTATGCAAAGTATCATTAAATTTTGATAGAACTGAACTTGTTACTAAGATATTTTCTTTCATTAATGAACCCAGTCTTTTTTCATTATTTTGAATATCTTGAATGGCGTTATCATACTTGATAGCGTCATCCTCGTCTAGAGTACCGAATATAATTTTAGACAAAGTACCAATACCACCTATAAGAGCGCTTCGTTTGGATCTTTTAGTTACTAGGTGAGAGATAGCAGAGTATTCGGAAACGATATCGTTATATCTTATAGTCAGTGGTTCTAAAACATTATTACATTCTAAATCAATGGATGCTTTTATCTCGATTTGATTACAAGAGAAACGTATTGTGCCTAGCACAGAGTTAATATTTTGGATATGAGGTTCTATATGCGAAATATCGAAAGGAGTCACTACGTCTAGGTAACTTGCACGAATTTTGAGTTCGCCAATCGGATCGAAATATATGCCGGAGCTCGTGTTGATTTGTTGAACGAACTCTGGGTGACCATGGGCCAGTATGCTGCAAATAAAATATCATATATCTAATAAGTTATACTTGGATAAACGCGCTATGGCCTTATTTATTATACTTAACGAGAAGAAAAAAAAAATTATTAATTATTATAAGGGACATAATAGAAAAGAGATTAAATGAACTAATATAAATCCATAGTTTCCGCTTACCCCTTTGGGATAGAGGCGTGATGTATGGATGCAATAAAATATTATTAGAATCTAAACTAAGTTGCGGCAGGCGCGTCTCGGGCCTCCACATGTTTGACTTCGTCAAAATGATGTTTCACATGTCTCCTATTTATGAGTAGCGATAACGTGTGGTTACCGTGAATTTTGACGACCTTGTATGGACCTTTCCACACAGGCGATAAGGCCTTTCTTAGTCGAGGATGATTTTTTAACATAACATAATCGCCGACTCGGTATGTTACGGGGCGAGTATGTGAATCATAATAAGTTTTTGAATTCGACTTTGATTTTTCAATGTATTCTATGGCTTTATCGTGAGCGTGTTTCATACGATGTTGTAACATTTTTACATACTCAGGGTAAGTTGTATTGGATGCTTCATAGACGGAATCTGGTATGTGTGGCTTGTGCCCGAACAATAACTCGAAAGGTGAGTAATGTGTTGTTGAGTGTACAGTGGTGTTATATGCTAACATAGCTGTATATACATATCGAGGCCAATTATCTTGGTTCTCGTTTACGTAGGGCTTTAGATATTCTTTAAGCGTGGAATGTGATCTTTCCAAAGCACCCTGTGTTTGTGGGTGATACGGAGTTGACCACAGCTGCTTGATCTTTAAGAACTCACAGGTTTTCTTAAAAAGGTCAGCTGTGAAGTTTGTACCCTGGTCTGTAAGGATGTGTTTAGGAATCCCGAATAGGGATATGAAATGTAAAAGGCATTCACATGACTCTTCAGCTGTATTATTGCGAAGAGGATAAGCTAATGAGAATTTTGTGAGATCGTCTTGCATGGTAAGGATGTACCTGAGTTTGGCTGTGCCGGATTCGGGTAAAGGACCTACTATATCTATGGATAATCTCTGGAATGGAGACGTCGATGTAGAGGTTATCACCATAGGTGCTCTATTAACTTTACGTAAAGCTTTGTTTAATTGGCATGATTGGCATTTTTTTATGTAGTTATCTATGTTGCTACGCATATTTTTCCAATAATATTTTTCTTTAATGCGATTCAGCATTCTAATGGAGCCAAGATGTCCCGCAATGGGCAGGTCGTGGTTATCTTTCAGAATTTTTGGAATTTCGCTCAATGAGGGATATATAATGTTGTCATGATAGATATGTACTTTAATGTTAGTGCCGTCGAACAGATAACAAAACATGTTGTATATTTTTATAAAGGAATGTCTATCGAATGGATTTTTGAAATCGGATGTACTTATCTCATTTGTTGTAGGATAAGACATAATTATTTCATCTCGCGTATACTTTAGGGATTTGAATATATCCGGATATGGGCAATCATCGAAATGATGTACTTTTGTGAAGAGAAACAGGTAAGTCTTATCTAAAATTTTCAGTGGTAAAAATGTGTGTAATGTTCTTTCTGATTTCAGGAATTCTTCCCGATCGGACTCCGGACAGTTTGCAAGGATTTCCTGGACATAGGGCATAGACTCATCCGTGTCTATTGAGGTAGGTATGATAATTAATTTCTGTGTTCCTTTAAGCAGGTTTTCATTGTGTTCTACAATGCAGGTGTCATATTGCTTTGTGGATGACTTGAGGAATTTGGTATAGGTTTCATCGTGTAAAGGTAAGTTTTCAGGTATTGGACAAGGCGTTTCCGGGCGAGATGAACTGGGTAAGGTTTCAGGATTTTGCCAACTGGTGGAAGGCTGAGGTTCCGGTTCGGATTCATGGAGAGGTAAGTTACGAATTTTATTTTCATTTTCAGGGACATTGGAGGAAGAAGTGTGATTGGCTTTCGGTGACGAAAGAATATCATTCAAGGTTATTAAATCTGACGGGCTTAAAGCTGATAGTTCGTTGGGGTCAAAAGATGGTGAGATTAATGAATCTATAAGATCTCCATCTAGGTCGTGGTTTGGATTTTCCGCTAGGACATTAGATGGCGGAGATAAGGATGGAAAAGGATTTTGCAAAGATTGACTTGGATCATTATTTTCAGGGAAAATAGGATTCACTGGATGTCTGGAGAGAGCGTCGGCGGCGGAATTCAATTTTCCTTTGCGATAAACTATTTCGTAATCGTATTCCTCTAGTTTCAGCCTCCATCTTTGGAGTTTGCTACTGGGGTCTTTGTGGTTGAACAACCATTTTAAGGGCCTATGGTCGGTGACTATAACAAACTTGCGCCCATAGAGATAGGGGCGAAAAGTTTTGCAACCGTATAATATTGCTAATAGCTCCTTTTCGGTTGTGCTATAATTGGATTCACTTTTGTTAAGTGTTCGAGAAGCGAAAGCTACTGGTTGATCTTTTCCAATAGATCCTTGTGAAAGGACCGCGCCGACGGCATAATTTGAAGCATCACAGGTGAGGATAAATGGTTGGGAAAAATTTGGATAAATAAGTAATGGTGCAGATGTTAGCCTGTTTTTTAACGTTTCGAAAGCAAGTTGTTGTTGGTTTTCCCAATTAAACGATATATCCTTTTTCAGGAGATTGGTGAGGGGTTTCGCGACTTTGGAGAAGTCGGGAATAAAACGACGATAGTAAGAGACAAGGCCTAAAAAGGATTTTATATCCTTGGGGGTTTTTGGAATTGGAAATGCGGTAACGGCCTTGATTTTTTCGGGATTTGGTTTAACACCTTGTTCGGTAATTATATGTCCGAGATAACACACTTCGTGTCTGAGGAATTCGCACTTGTCTGGCTGGAGTTTGAGATTAAAATCTCGAATTCTTTGAAAAATTGCTTCTAGATTAGAAATGCTGGATTTAAGGTCATAGCCATAACACACTACATCGTCCAGATAGACGAAGCAGCGAATGCCTTGAAGACCAGACAAGACAGAGTTCATGAGTCTCTGGAATGTTGAGGGGGCATTTTTGAGCCCGAACGGCATTCTTAGAAATTGGTAATGTCCTTCAGGAACGGTGAAAGCTGTTTTAGGTTTATCGGCTTCGTTTAATTCAATTTGATGGAATCCCGATGCTAAGTCTAAGGTGGAGAAATATTTACTATTCCCGAGTTGGTCTAAGATTTCAGTAATCTGAGGGATAGGGTAAGTGTCGCCGATTGTTATATCGTTCAGCTTCCGATAATCGATCACCACTCGCCACTTTTGTACATTGGAAGCGTCAAGTTTCTTAGGGACAACCCATATGGGTGATGACCAAGGGGAATCGGAGGGTTCAATTATGTTTTGCTCTAGCATTTTATCTATTTGCTTGCGAACTTCGGTTTTATGGACTTCTGGGAATCTATATGATTTGGTATGTATCGGAATTTCTGTTGTAGTTTTAATTTCATGTTTGAGGGCGTTTGTGTGAGTAAGGCTTTCTCCTGGAAGATGGAAAATATCGGAAAAATCAGAACATAATTGTAATAGAACATCTCTTTCTTCATCATTGAGGTGCGAGGTGCGAAGTTGTCGCAATACTTCTTCAGTGCGTTTAAAACTGTTTGTTGAATTGCTTATATGATTTATAGTACCGGAAGGGTAGTTTTTAAATTGTACAGACTCGATAGGATCAAGCTTCAGATTTAAGTTTGATTTTAAATTCATAGCTTTTTCTGAAGTGTTAAGAACGGAAATATTAATTCTGTTATTCTCCTTAACTCGCACGAGACAATTCGCGATTAATAGATGTTCGGACAAATTTTGGTCTAGAATTAACCCTTCTTTAATTTCGGGGTTGGACACAGAACATTCTATTACAGTTTCTGTTCTAGCGGGGATTATATAAGCAGGATCATGAAAATGTAGTTTTAAGGATGATTTCCCGATATAAAGTAAATCGTTAGTATAATTTATACTACACCCTAAGGCGTTGAGCATATCGGAGCCTATAATTCCATCATAGGGTAGGTGTACGATGTCAATGACATGGAATTTGTGTGATATTGTGGATTTCGGAATATGTAATTTAAGTTGGAAATGGCCGCGGGTACAAATAGGTTCTTCTGTTGAATCAATACCTTTTAATTGGATAAATTCTTTTATAAGTTTGGGATGTTTCTCTATACATGAGTATTTTAATAGGCTGACAGAAGACCCTGAGTCTACTAATAAGGACAATGGGATATCGGATATAGAGGATTGAATAAGAACATGAGGCAACAATGTTTTTGCAGGATTACTCGTTATTTCATAAACGTTTGGATTTGAAGGATTTTGCAGACCAACCTTGTTATGCTGCTGCTTGGATACAATTGGATCACTATGAATTTGGGGCTGGTTACCCTGTTTGTTAGTGATTTTGGATTTAGAGATAAGACCACTATAGATTTGGGGCTGGTTACCCTGTTTGTTAGTGGATTTGGATGCAGAGAGAGAATCACTATGAGTTTGGGGCTGGTTACCCTGTTTGTTAGTGATTCTGGATATAGGATTAGGGACACTATAAGTTTGGGGCTGGTTACCCTGTTTGTTAGTGTACCTGGATTTAGAGATAGGACCACTATAAGTTTGGGGCTGGTTACCCTGTTTGTTAGTGGATTTGGATACAGAGAGAGAATCACTATGAGTTTGGGGCTGGTTACCCTGTTTGTTAGTGATTCCGGATATAGGATTAGGGACACTATAAGTTTGGGGCTGGTTACCCTGTTTGTTAGTGTACCTGGATTTTGAAATAGGACCACTATAGGTTTGGGGCTGGTTACCCTGTTTGTTAGTGGACCTGGATACAGTGGATTTTGGAACATAGTTTGAAATGCCGATTTTTGGCGCATGAAGTCCCGCACGGCATTGGGACGAGACGTTTATTCGTTTTTTGAATCTGCGTCAACAGTGTCGTAACCTTCGGCGATGTCCATTGGATACTCGTTACCATCAGGTGTCGTAGTATCGCCAGCAATAAAATGGACGCGTTGAGGCATCCTTGATTGACCTTGGTTGAAATTCTTAAAACGATTGTTATTCAACTCTCTTCTTCGACACTGTTCTAGGCTATGGCCTGGAAGTTTGCAATATCTACAAACTACTAAGGAATTATTAGACTCGTAAGGTCGACTTGGATTAATATTCGAGCGACTTGGATTTGGATTAAAATTGGGATAAGAGTTGCGTCGCATAGGTTGAGTATTTTGTTTTGGAATATTTGGCCTGTATAATTGTCGTGGATGTTGCACGCTAGACGGTCCCTGATTCTGTTTAGATAGGGATATTTGAATTTTTTCTTCGGAGATTGCCATATTAATGGCTTCATTTAATGTTTTAGAGGATTTGCACCTAACGATATTAGAAATGCGGGGCATCAACCCCATTTGGAAGTGATGGAGGGCTAGTTCCTCCATGGCTGCTGTACGACCAATCATTTCTCGATTTTTATTGCCATGTGTGATAGATATTTCGGTTAATAGCTGTGAGAGACAAGTTTCTATTCGCAATGCATATTGGCTCACAGTCTCGTTAATTTGTTGTTTGCACTCTTGTAATTCTGTGATCAAATGAGCATAGTGTTTCCTTTCGCTGAACTGTGTTTTAAGAAAATCTTTCAGCTGTTGCCAGTTATAAAATTCTTTAATAGAGCAAGCGGTTTCAGCTTTGCCTTCTAACCGGCAAATAATGTATTTAAAAATGATGTCTTTTTGAAGATCAGATGCCAATTCATAAGCATTGTTACAATTAACGAGAAATGAATTTAATTTTTCTCTGGACCCATCGTAGGGTTTTATAAATTTTAAAAGGGTTGATAGATCTATTTCAGGTTTTTGTGGCACAATTTTCTTTTTAGAATTCGACCTCGTAGTGGGTCCTTGAGGAGGAGGACAGTAAACTTCCTCTTCTGTATTAATTACCGCGATTTCGGGGGTTTCAAATTTTGGGCTCTGTGATCTCTCAGCCATTGTGGAATTATAATACTATCAATAATTTGTACAATTGGACAATACACAGTGTAGAAATTGTAAACACAAGAAACAATTATAGTATAGCAATGACCAAAATCCGAATTTAAAAATTACTCACTGGAATGCTGAGAGGATGATTGCGATGAACATAATTCTTCCTTGGAGTCTCTCTGGATTTACTTGCTAGCGCGCAAGGAGTCGTCTAATCAGGAACACAGGATCGCAGGAGATTGGCTGCTGGCTGGTTTTTGTACAGCACGAACAGTCGCAGTGATGGCTTCCTTGCAGGTTACACAATAATTCGGAGTGGGCCGGCTCGAACTTGGTACACTTTTTCACTGCACTTTTGTCCGAATGGTTACTGCCGCAGTTATTGTTGAAGACGTCCGGGGATTATTTTAAGAAATCCCTTTACGCTGCCACCAAATGTTATACAGGACTTTGTAAATGGGTTTTTAAAAAATAAAAACACGAAATAATTTTAAAAGACAGCCGTCTAGCGTGAAGGATGGGAAGAGACTGGCGGGGACCAAGGGGGACCGGTATATATGATGTATGGGAGAGCTGAGTGGACAATAGGAAAGTGCAGGATAGGCAGGAAAGGGTGCATTATATAACTATAACAGTACCTGCCTAACCCTTTATGAGTGAAGCGCTAGTGTATGTACGTATTTTTTAGAGTGTTTTCTCCATCAAAGATTTTTAATGGGGTTCGCTGCATAGCCGAAGCTTACTTTCGAGTTTACGTCTTACGACTTTAATTCATTGAGCATTGTACCAGCACGAAGGCTGGACAAGATGTTCAGCTGAAGTTTTCAGCTACCCAACATTCAAACACAGTGTGGGCTCTAGAGAAAACTTATCGACTACCACTTACCGATGCTTTCCGGCTGAACCAGCACTTGCAAGTCGCGCAGCTTCAAGAGCAACACTCTTGCACACAATTGAACGTCTAAGACACTATATTTATTTATTAACAATTTATAGATCGAGAATAAAGGCGGACTTAATGCCGAAGGCATTTTCTACCAGTCAACCTATGGTGGTTCAGAAACAAAACAAGGTAGGTGTACACAACGTGAGTAGGTAATGAAAGTAGTAATGTAATGGTTAAATGCTACTAGTCCACAGCAGAGGACTCACCAACGGTTTATTGTCGTACGATCGAAATAACAGTGTCGCAACGGCTTTTTCCAAAAGACTGTCGCGGCGCATCGCATTGGTAGGAGTCCTTCGGCTTAGCCGATGGTAGCTGATTGCGGAGCTCGAGATTAGTTGCGCCCTCTGGCGACGGTTCGTCATAGACAGAAACGGACCCATCAACGGAATCCCTATGCAGCACACATTAAATTTAAAATGGTTGATTATGACGATACCAACACAGAAAATTGCAACAGCCAACACGTTTCCTTGTCCTGGGAAGAAATCTAAATACGGAGGGAATTCTTACCCGTTTCCCCGTAAAACAGAAAGCAGCTAACGGTTTGCAGTTATACATACATTGATATGCTAGATTTCGTCTGTGTTTGACGTGAGGGTTAACAATGGACAAAATCCCTGTTTGAATTGTACATTATTTTATGTGTAATAGAGTATAAGTTAAAAAAGCCTTTTATGAGAACAGCGTTAAAGTTTATTCTAAAATAAGGTAACACATCTTATTTAAAATTTGTACAGAGAGTGCAGTCGGAGGGTAGTATGATTATCTTGTTATCTCTGTCTTACGCTAGCATACAATTCCCGGTGACGTCATAACTACAAAATAGTTATCGCATCTATTTTGTGATAGTCTTCCATACCATTTCAGACGTTAATAGTTTATTTATTTTCGAGCGGATTTTGTAAAATCTTTCGGTAACATTTCTTGGTAGACCCAAAATCTTTAATGGACGAAATTTGTGAACATGTTTGGTTGTTTGTTAAAAGTAAAAGTAGAATCTTCTGGACAGATTTCAATGAATTTGGCATATAGGTACATGTCCTAAATTTCCTGATTGACATGTCCTTTAGTCCTCCGAATACATAGACTACACTATATCCTAGTATCCCGGAAAGTATACAATGACATCCCGGAAAATCTTTCAAGCAAATACGCGAGCTCCAAATAGTATACCAACAAGAAAATTTGAGATATCAAGAACCTCAATTACGGAACATACGTTCGCGTCAAGCATTTCCGAAAAATCTCTGGTAGCAAGGGATTACGGATGACACTAGGTCGACAAGGGTGTGCGTCAGCTAATCCCACCTTGACACAGGTTCCATTCAACATAACCTCAAAAGCAAGTGCTAAGTACTTAGATTACTTCGATGGGAAAACATTTCATGTTACATTCCTATGTGTTGAAATCACGTCAGGATCACCAATATTAGGGTATAATGGGGTAAGTCTATATATCACTGGTTTTGGGCATGTCATACGAAATGAAAGCTCTCTAGAACGATTACTGGTACTGGAAAGAGTGGAAGGTCGACGTCCTCGCGGCCGAATACCCACAAGATGGACAGACGTCATAAAAACGTCTATGGACTGTTCCCTTACTGAATGTACACGTAGGGCCATAAATAGAGAGAGATGAAGAAGTCTCGCTAGAGCCGCAACCAATATTAGAGTCGATCCATAACCACGACCACTCCGCCAGGAGTGTACGACTGAGAAGAAGAATATATCTCTGGTAAGCCTATGTCGCAACCTACCACCTAACTACTTTACTCCATTAAAAACTTATATTGTCCAAGACACACTTACAGGGACGGTTGCGGACGACAACTTAGACGAGAGTCGGAGGAAGCCCGCAGCCGTCCCTAATGCGCCGAAGATGGTCACCGCGGAGTTTTAGTTGGTATGCCGTGCGGTGTACATAGGTTAGGGACTCGGCCCGGCGGTCGCCCGACGTTTTCCATCTCTCCGGGCGGCTCAACGTCGGGTCATTAGGCACGGTGAACCCAACATAACCGCTCAGTCGCTCCCCTTGAACATTGGGCGGTAGTAATAAGTCACTTTCTCCGCGTCAACAAAAAAAAAAAAAAAAAAAAGACACACTTACAATTAATTATAATTTACACGGGTTACAACTATGAAGGGACGGAGGCGACTGTGGAGCCGAGCGCTAGGAGACGCAATCGAAACTTCAATTTTGCTGCGTTGCTCTTTCTGAGCCCCAACACTACTATGGTGACTTTCAATTTATAGGGGCTAGGACGTGAAAAAAAAACACGATGCATCTCCGATCGATCTCTCGATCAATCTTCTTCTTCTTTTAGGTCAAATTTTGCCAATGTCTACATGCAAAATAGAGTTACTCAAAAGTCGAAAAGCATAACTTCAGATTTGACAATTTACTATCAGGATCAATAACAAAATCCGGCCTGAAGTATCATATGAAAAGTTGAAACTCAAAATGATTAATATATACATATACATACATATACACTCACGCCTTTTATCCCCGAAGGGGTAGGCAGAGGCGCAACTAGTGCACCCACTTTTCGCCATTATTCCGTCCCATGATGTGATAGGGGGCGAGCCTATCGCCATATCGGGCACAAATTCCAGACTCCGAGCTGATCCTACTAATATTATAAAGGCGAAAGTTTGTAAGAATGTATGGATGTTTGGATGTCTGGATGTTTGGATGTTTGGATGTATGGATGTTTGTTCCTCTTTCACGCAAAAACTACTGAACGGATTTCGATGAAATTTAGCACACGGGTAGATCATGTCCTGGATTAACACATAGGCTACTTTTTATCCCGGGGAAATATAAAGTGGGACTTTTATCCCGGAAAAACTTTTTCAAGCGGGCGGGAGCCGCGGGCAAAAGCTATACTGAATAGAAAAACTCAATATCACTTTGCCCGACCCGGGGATCGAACCCGAGACCTCAGCATTGCAGTCGTACCGTAATACCACTACGCCACCGAGGCAGTCAATATATAAACTATGAAAATTAATGACGTATATATAAATATAATTAGTTTTTTTTTCTTTAAACCAAAAATAAAAATAAAGGAAACAAAAATTATTGATGCTCTTTTGGATAGGATGTTTTTAACTACGGAGACTATAACGGTCATAAACAATAAAGTAATTCTAATCTACCGGAACCGGATTTAGTGGAGAATGGTTAATGTTAAATGACGTCATTAGTGTACCCAATGTTTCCGTAGTATTATAATGTTCTTTGACCCAATGCATATAAATACTCTTTGTATGGAATTGTTGGATAAGAGTAAAAAGAACAATGACAAAAGTATTAAATTTATATTTTCCACCCACATCAGAACATATAAGTACTTGTAAGTAAATCTGAAATGGAAATATTAAGAATTGAACGGGACCTATTGTGGGAAAGCTAGATGAATTAACACAGCGTACAACATACACCATTTTGTATACAACGTTTTGTATACTCATTTTGTATACTCTGGTTTCCCTTCAAAACGTATAAATCTTCCTCGATCAATCACAAACATCAAAATACCGATACGTCAGTCACTCAGCCAATCACAATAAAACGAAGCGGAGACACATCGCTTTTTTTTTCACGTCCTAGCCCCACTGTGGGGTTATGTAATTTAAACGATTAGCAAAGCTTTCATCATATTCTGAACAATAAACTACGCCAAACAATTGAAAAGCAAACAAGGTATTAATAAAAACCGGTACAAATCTTATACCCTAATGATGAATTACATAAACGTCTTTACAATTTCTGCTTACTCACTACGCCTAACGATCTAACTTTGAATGTGAATAAGGTTTTTTACACGAAAAAATGCTAATATCTGGTGGGAAGGCTTGTTGGAATTAACACCTTGTTTTCGGGATGGTGCTATAAATTTGTGTGAACTTTTTACATTATTTTCGTGTTTAGCTTTTATTGCAACGCTCAGGGGTCCGACAGATTTTGGCTTGAATGTGTTACATTTGTTTTGATTATTTTTATTACGTTTATGGATTTTTAGCAAGTAATTGAAACACAGTGTTATGTGATAATAGAATGGAATGTCTAACATGTCGCACCTTTAGGATGAAAACGACACAATTCGAAAAGATAGAAAATTGAGTTATCGTCATAAAATTACTTAAAACGAAGTTCTCAATACAATAATAGTTCAAACACACCCATATTCAAGCAGAAAAAGGACAAAACTGTTACATCAGTCCCTTTTTTATTATATTTTTATAAATAAAAGAGGAGATTTTAGTCATTTAAATATGACAACTCTATTACTAACTATTTTTTTAATTGTGTCGTTTTCGTTTTAAAGGTGCGATGTATTCGACTGCATAATGTATATATGTAATAGGCAGTGAAGGGCAGCTGCTCCCCTAGAGATACAAAAATGTCGTGGAGCTTTACACATTAGACTTTGTACCATTCATATTATTATAATCACCGCGTCGTAAAGACAGGACTCGCTCTATAAACGTAAAGCTTCATGTGCTCGACTGTATATATAATTCATGCTTCGCCCATCATCTTACTATAATTTCATATTTATTTCTATAAGACAGAAGTACTACCTCGGTTTAGTACGCACATTTAGACAAATTTGCTGCTGGTATTTGTATTTGTATGGATAACGACCATCGTATACAAGATGTAAAAGTCGCCATATAGCTATACTTTGCCATAGTCGAGTTATGAAGACTTGCGAGGGGGCAATCATCGCTCGTCAGTTGAAACTATATTTAAACAATACTCGGTGTAGTAACATCACTACAAAGTCCATATTAAACAAATATGTGTACAGCATGGGTCTTCTACTCCACCGTATAGAAAACTGTTTTAAAATAACACTCTTTTGACAGCCTCATACGTATGTTAGTATGTATGTAACAGAAACTTTGAACATGATTTTGACCACCTTAAAAACGTCGGATTATCTCAAAATTTGGCATACTTATCAAGGATCGATGATAATTCAATATTTTAAACTAAAAAATAAGTAATAGTTTTTTTTTCTTGTTTACACCATTCTTAATTTATATTTATTAAAAAAATATATTCCTGATTGACGTTTTCTGTAATAACCGTCCTATATTATATACTATCTCATTGCTAAAACCGGGCTACTACTGCTGATAGGGATTAGACCTTTGTCCAACACGTTAATCTAGTACTTTGACAGACTTTTTATATCTTCATTTCTATTTTCTTAATTTTGAACGTAGCAGCATCTTAAGACGATTCAACCAGTACAAGTTACAATCGTTCAAAATGCTTTATTCATCCAAATTCTGATTTGATCTGTTCATAAATGTGTAGAACGTTGAAATTCTGATTTCCCTGGCGTCTTAATTTCTTCTGACAATGGACGAACGAACAAAAGGCGACGGTGTGAAATATCGACTAGGCCTATTGTCCATTCGGTGATATATCGAATCTAGTAGAATAGCTGTTCAAACGACAGTTTCCCTGGCAGTGCGACATATCGATTTTTAAACGTGGAAAGGTTGACCGTATTCATGCCGTAAATAGATAAAATTGTGAATAAGTGAATTATGAATTTATTTACGCATACTCGCGCCTTTTATTTCCCGGGGGGGTAGGCATGGGTGCTGCTAGTGCACCCACTTCTCGCCGTGCGTATTCCGTCCTATAATGTGATACGGGGCAAGCCTATCGGGCACAACTCCAGACTCCGAGCTGATACTAAAAAAATCCAATATCAGGCACCACCGAGGCAGTGAATTTATTTAGTGCTTAAATATTTATCTTATATATTTTTAAATAGGGATCTTGAAATTGGACAATCGAGGGTAGGGTCGAGGTAGCTCAATTGGAAGATCACCGGCACGGTACGCCGTAGGTCGTGGGTTCGAGTCCCGCCTTCGACTGTTTCTTTTTCAAGTTTCCATAAAAATATAAAATCATTATCCAGGCCCTACATGGCCATTAACATGTATAAAAAACCATAATATAGGATTAAATATTTTTCATCATTTGAAGTTTTATGCTAAATTCAATTTTGACGTTATTTTTAAGGATACAATTATGTTATTCTAGAACTTGCTTTGTTTTCATAATTGAAGTTACATACTGTTTATATCTTTGCATTCAGCTTTTACAATAGTTATCTTAAAATGTGTTCCTTTTGTCAAAGTACTAATGTTCCTACATATAAATATTTTTTGAATTTGAAAACTATGCATAAATTCGGACCTCAGGGTGTTTATTGCGTACACTATAATCCTATGTGTATGATTTAATATATAACGAACACATAAAAACCGAGGTAAACTTGAATAATGACATACTTTCTCAATTACATGATTATTCAAAAACTAAATTAAAACAATAAATGTTCCAGAAACATAATATTACTTACCGAAATAAACAGTTTTAAGGCAAAAACAGCGAAACTACATGTAATTTCTAGAACATCTTGTAGACCCTTGTCTGCTATTTTAATACCCAATGCTCCACTTTAAGTACATTTAAAGAAGATAATGCCCTTACTATATTCTGGGTCACGTACTGTTTTTCCTAAATTCTTAAATAAATAAAACTTGCTTTCGTTTGTCTGCGTTACCCTTACTAACTTGTCTCGAATGTATAAAGTAAGAAACTGTTGGTAGGGCATTCGTACATGCGAGGCATCGTCTGGGTAGATACTAACAGCAGCAATGTGTATGCACTGTTGTGTTTCAGTTTGAAGGACATTGTATCCATCGTACTGGGCATTATGAGACTTAACATCTTATCTCAGGGAGACGAGCGCAGTGGAGTGCCATGCATACAATTTTGTATTTAGATCTTGGGACGAAATTGCAGTGTTCATGCAACGGCCAGTCCATCAAGTGAATACAAGCACACAGCAAAATAGGACATAGCAACTACATATACACATCAATAAAGCCACCAAAGGATCTCAACCGAAGAAATATGTCATTCGGGAAACGAGACTGCCATTACCGTATCAATCATAGAATAACTCAACAACTCTAATCGACATAGTAATATGAAAAAAAAATCCATCATAGTAGAACACAAATGACTTAGGGCCTGTTTCATAAGTTTTATATAACAGATCATATTGAACACCTAATACTAGTATTCTGACTGCCTCGGTGGCGTTGTTGCATTGTGGTACGACTGCAACGTTGAGGTCTCGGGTTGGAATCCTGGGTCGGGCATAGTGATATTGAGTTTTTCTATCCAGTATCTGCTCGGAATTTGTGCCCGATATGGCGATAGGCTCATCCCCTATCACATCATGGGACGGAATAGCGGCGAAAAATGGGTGCACTAGTTGCGCCTCTGCCTACCTCTTCGGGGATAAAAGGCGTGAGTGTGTGTGTGTGTGTGTACTAGTATTCATTTTATTCACATTTATTTACTTGCATACTTGCAAAGTGACTTTTGTATTTGATCGGTTTATAAGTTGAAGCTTTAAGACCCTTAATCGACGATTTATTTTATGACAGATGGCGTTGAAATTTGCACAATGGCTGACAAATGGTGGTATATGGAAATCAGACCATCTTTGTTCAGAGCCGTACTGTTACTTGCTTGATAAATGGCGATAGCAGTTAATTCGTGTCAGATACCAGCGGATATTGAGAAATTTATGGCAAAATGTCCCCCATCCTTGCGTTCGTTCGACAATTTACTTTATTGATGGCCGAGATCTTATAAGAAACTGTAATTTTTGTTTCAAAGTAAGTATGACCGGAAGAAATAGTATTCAACATCGTTTAAAGATTATAATGATACGATTTCTTTTTGCTTGCAGCTTTAGCGCCTTCAAAAGTCTCGTATATATCCTAATGTGTACTTTTGTGAGTTAAATAATAGGTAGCCGATATTATTGCAATTCATAAGTTTATGTTTGCCATATGTCATTTAAAACCGATCAACGGTATGAACGACTTCTAGTCAGCATTCATACTAACGTCTTCACAAAGATTCCTATGTCATTAAGGGCATATTTCACAATGTCTCAGTAAACGCCAATCGTCGAGTATAACATTAGGAACTAACTACATTTATTCAGCTCCATCCGCATTTGGCTGGATGATTTTGGTTACAATTTACAGTGTCGCTACTATCAGCCGCGTACAGCATCGTAAGATTGTGGAAGACCATCATGTCGTGCCATCTCCGTTGAAACGGTTCTATCTGGCACGTACAGCGCTAGAAACAGTGCTTTACGCGGCAGTACCGTGCTGAGCACTGGCGTTAGCATACGCACAGCGACTAGGTTATATAGTCGCTGCATACGCATGATAAAAAACACACACTTGTCTTCCTTTTATGCTTGTTTGCCGTGGAAGCTAAATAGACGCGGAGAGCTGAACGGATGCGTAGGAGTCTCCATACGAGCCTAGTGTTTTCTATAGACAAAAGCTGAATTAAGCTTAATAAGTGTAGTTAGTCCCTTAAGGACTTATATTACGTAAAACTCGATTTTATGCCCACTTTGAAATTTTTAAACAAAATATCCAGACCATTTTTCACAAATACATTCAGGAAATAAGTAGTATACGCTTTGGTCTTGCGATTTCTCCTACTATTTTTTTTGTTAAATACAATACCGTGCGTACAATCTTATAGTTAATATCAGTCAAAATCCTCCAAAAACATGTATTTTATATCGCTCACATTACGATCTCTGTGTTACTTGTTTGATTTTACTATACTACGACTTAATAGTTACTCTATTTTTACGAGATTTGTTGTTCTCTTTTTTTAAATACCGTTATATACATATAACAAAATATTTAATCATTTCTCAAAACACCTACTTAAACAGTTCATAGTAATAGGAACATTTGTTCCAACGCGTAGCCGTTTTCACACAATATCGACGTCAATTATTATCTAGAATTTGTATATTATGTACTAATAAACATAAAAGATTCTAAAATGTTATGTAGATTTTATAACAAATGAAAATTTAAAATTAAAATACGAAGAAATTACCCTGTCAGAAGGAGAAGGAAGGAAGGTAGGTTTGGGTTAGGTTTAGGGTAGGTTTAGGTTAGGTTTAGGTTAGGTTTAGGTTAAGTTTAGGTTAGGTTTAGGTTAGGTTTAGGTTAGGTTTAGCTTAGGTTTAGGTTAGGATTAGGTTAGGTTTAGATTAGGTTTAGTTACGGTATATGGTCGCCATTCAGACGTACGTCAAACGAATGACAACAAATTAATTAGCCAATAAGGAATCAAACCCTTTTTGATTGGTAGTTAAAACTCACCGTAAACCATAGACAGTTTCAACGTTACATGCAACGTTACACTCAGTAATTACACTGGCTACAATTTCCGTCAAACCGGAACACAACAGTATATGCACACTGGTGCTTGGCGTTACAAATACATATTGCAGTGGTACCTACCCAAACGGTCCCTTGCATATGAGAAACCGACCACCAGCAAGGTTTTCAGGTCGGTGAACATTAACTTATCAAAAAATATAAAGACGCATTAAAATGACTCCTCGAGCAGTTTCTCTGGTGGTAATCTGATTGACTAAGTCCTAATTACTGATCAGTAGCAAGACTACCACTGGGGGACGAGTGGATGGTTATGTTGGTTTCACTGATCTTACGGCCCAATGTCGACACTCGGGAGTATAGCATCATCCGAGCACTCAGAACTTAGAAATTACAAATCATTGAATGGCAATTCTTTATGCTTGTTATTCTAAGCTTAAAGCCTATTACAATATTCCATAACTTTTTCGTCCCACTTTCAGAACAAACAGCTTTAACAACTGCCAAGAAACATAAAAAAATATTTAGTTCCTCGTTTCATATTACTTCACATTATTAAATCTTTGTCAGCAATTTAAGCTGGAGTTTGATTTCTACTCCTTAATGTACAGTCAGTTACATAAGTAACTTTCAAAATTTCAAATGATCTATACCAGTTACGTTTGATAGAAACATTTGTTTATTTGTGTGATTAAAATAAATTATATTTTTTAACAGAAAAATAAGATCGGTAAAAACACAAAAATGTATAGGCAATATGAAGTTATGACTTCGTTCAGCTACTTATACTGGCTTAATGTACATCTACAATTATCGGTTCTATAATTTTTTTTTTTTTTTTCAAAAATCTTTTTATCACTAGTTCCGGATCCCCTTTGGGTATTTTCTCTATTATTTTTAAGTTGAGTTACAGCAAGCATAGTTTAAAGGAGACAGCCACTTTTTGTATGGTAGCTAGGCCTAAATCTAACCAGTCTCAAATTTCATGCAAAATAAAAAGGGCCAAAATGGATCTTGGATCCATTAAAAATATTATTAGACCATTCCATTAATAACTAACTTTGTTAAAAACATTCATATTATGTGAGTTTTTAAGCAAAATCAAATTACATAACTCTCGAAATTGGAGGTCTTTAAAATTAAACGATTTATTGTAAAAGGCTAGTTTTAGGAGTTCTATCCAAATATATATAAACTGTCTTAGTTAGAATTTTAGGCCAGTTTTTGGACATGTCCTTTGTCCCGAAGATTATACTAAAATTGAGTCATTACTCGATATGGCCATAACGATATGGAGTATAACATCGCAGTATAATTTCGCAAGCATCAGTTAAACAATTTATGGCATCTTGATGCAGTAAATGAGACTATCAAGGACCTTGATAGTGATTGGGGTTCCGTGAGAAAAAAATGAGTGAACTGACGTAGCAGATAATAAAGCTCATTTTACGAATATGTCGTAATTTTTGTACCATTTCAGATTTATTTATTTTATTTTATTATATACGTGAACTTGGCCAACGCAGTGGACCAAGGTATCACCCCTCTCAGTAGTAGAAGAGGCCCATGCTCAGCAGTGGGCAGTATATATTACAAGGCTGATTGCATTGTAAACTTGATGAGATACAGATACAGAAGATGAGGTTGAGGAAAATAGGATTATATATTTATCGATCTATTTATGGCTTCATTGACTTTGTTAATTTGTCGAGCTAATTCAAAATAGCCGTACTATTTTTGCTGATACTTTGAAACATCTAGATCAAAATAGGTTAAACTTTTCAGACAGTAATCTATACATCGCACTATTATTATAACAATGACCGAATCTAAAATCGTTGACTTGTGGGAATCGTCACAAAAACTAACTGTATACGACATCTTTTTAAGTTGGGCGGGGATCGAACATAAATTCAAACGATTTTGGCCCTATTTTCAATGTTGAAAAGACGCATTATTTTCTTAATCGATGCAGCTTGCCTTTAAGGTCCATATTTTGTTAAAACTCATTTGCCAAAATTTTGGATTAGGTCAATGTTTTAATGAGTGCGATATAAAAGTCGGTAAGTGCGGTCGTCGGCAGCGTATTCGCCTTGATGATATTTGTTCTTCTTGGTGTGATATATCTGTCGGTGTTCCTCAGGGTGGCGTTTTATCTCCTTTACTCTTGTCGTTATTCATTAACTCTATCACGGACTGTCTTATTTCTTCCTACCATCTTTACGCAGACGATCTACAAATATATTACTCCGCGCCAGCAGATCATCTGGTTGAAGCTATTGCTTCAATAAATAAAGATCTTTCTAGAATTGGTGAATGGGCTGCGAAATTTGGTCTTACAGTGAATCCTGTTAAAACCCAGGTCATTGTTGTTGGCAGCTCCAGGATGGTTTCCAAAGTTGACTTCAGTACACTTCCTCAAGTTCTCTTTGATGGCTGTACTATCCCTTATAGTGACCAGGTCAAGAACTTAGGTATTCTTCTTGACAAAAACTTATCCTGGGCACCCCAATTGCGGGAACTGAGTCGCAAAATATTTTCTGCCGCCGGGTCTTTGCGTCGTCTACGTAACTTCCTTCCTATTCCCACTAAAATTGCTCTTGTGCAGTCTCTTCTTTTTCCTCTCCTTGACTATGCTGACGCCAGCTATCTCGATCTTTCCGAAGCCCAATTCGATAAACTTGAGCGCCTTCAGAATTTTTGCATTCGCTTCATATTCGGGCTACGTAAGTTTGACCACATATCTGATTTTCGTACTAAACTCAAGTGGCTACCCATACGCCTTCGCTGGAATACTCGGATTTTATCGTTATTATATAGTGTTCTATTCCTTCCCTCTTCACCTTCTTACCTTAAAAATCGTTTTCACTTCTTGTGTAGCATCCATGATAGTTGTTTACGATCATCTGAGAGTCTGGAACTAGAGATTCCCAAGCATGCAACTAATTTCCTCGACAAGTCATTTACTGTTCAGGCTGCACGCTTGTGGAACGAGTTACCTGTGTCGGTAAGAAGAGCTAAATCTCTTCCGATTTTTAAAAGGCTTGTCAAGCATCACTACTTATCACTGTGATATTGTTTTCCTCCTTTATTTTTCGGTATATTGCTGGATTTTGTGTATTTATCGTTTTTTTTTTCTGTATAATTTATGTATTATAATATGTAGTTATTTTTTATTTTATATGTAGTTATTTTTTATTTTATATATTGATTAGTTATTTTTATGCTATATATACTATATTATATATTTGAATACTTATGTACATCAGATTTCCATCCCCTTTTAACTCATGTTAATGACCGCCCTCTCCCCTTTTCCTAGTTAACTAAATCCATCCAAGGGTTGTCTGGAAGAAATCGCCGATTGCGATAAGACCGCCATTTGTACTTCTTGTTTTAATGTTGTCTCTATTGTACCTATATATATACTTTATGCTTTGATGTACAATAAAGAGTTTAAATAAAATAAATAAATAATAAAATGCTTTGTCCTGAATGACTGACTGACGGATCAACGCACAGCTTAAACCGCTGATCGTAGAGACGTGATACTTGAAGGGGGTATTCTTTGTCTGTAGTAGGCATCCTATATGAAAAGGTTTTCCGAAATTTTACCCCTAAAGAGGTAAAAAGGGGGCCAAAGTATTTACAGGACAACGTGATTCTTAGGTCCAATCTATTTAAAATTTTGCACAAACCTAAGGTAGGCAGGGGCTTGTCCGTGTCCCCGGCATTGCATAGTCCATGAGCAGCGGTGGCCACTTACCGCTAGCTTGTCTGCCTATACCGTTAATAAAAAAACCTTTTTTAACTGAAATGTTAAAAGACGTGTTCCGTATTTTCTTGAAATTCATCCCCCAATGGGGTGGCAAAGTTTGTTCGCGATAACCTCAAAAACCGCCAAACGGATATCAATGAAATTTGGTATAGAGATAGTTCAAGACTCTGGGAAGGTTTTAGCCTTCTTTATTGTCTCAGGAAAATGTATAGCGCGATTTTTATCTAGAAAAGAATATTTCGTGCAGGCGAAGCCGCGGGGAAAAGCAAGTTTAAATATATTTGTGCAAATGCGGAAATTATTTTGTTTATTCAATATTTACACCAACGGTTTACTAATATAACAATACAATTTAAAAAATAAAAGGAGTTCGCGTTACGGAACCCTATATTTTATTCAGTGCCGCGCTTAGTATATTTTTATTAGCAGTCAGACCAACCGCATTGCACGTCCGCGAAGATAAAGTAGACCACCCATAAATCGTAATGGTTCCCCGTCCCATTTATCAGCAGATCGTTATTGAATCCCACTGTTATGTGGCAGACGAGCGTTTATTTTGACTTAATTATACCAATCATCTTGATGGTAAAATGTAAATTTCATCTATATTAAATGGGGTACTTGGAATAAAAATTGACAATAATTAAAATCTTGCTTAAATTAAATGCTTAATCTTCAGAAATTTGTTATATAATACGTTTTGAAACTGAATTATATGAAGGCCTTGTGGCATGCATGATGTTCACGACATAAAAAGTCTACCACACAAGATTAACTAAAATATTCCTTACAATAATTGTAGATTTTTACACAAATTCACTGTCCGTGAACTAATCGCAGTCTCAAGCGGCAAAAAAACCGCACGTCTGCCCCACCCCAAATAATCCGCATCGAGCAGTCTCGCTTGGGGTGCTACTGACGGCTGTTAGAAATCCGATACAAGTGGTTATTTATCTTGATATACTGCGGCAAGTCGTGTGCACGCGCCTTGTCACAATTATGTGACGTCACTGTCATTTCCTATTTGTATCGTTTACATCTGTGGTTTACATTTATGCAAGGACGCCGCCAAGGGGGTGCAGGGAGGGGCAGCTCCCCCCCCCCCCTCTTTATAGATTCTAAAGACGTTGCCAAATGCCAATATATACTAATATTATAAAGCTGAAGAGTTTGTTTGTTTGAACGCGCTAATCTCAGAAACTACTGAACCGATTTTGAAAATTCTTTCAATAGGAAGCTACATAACTCCTGAGTGCTATAGGCTACTTTTTATCTCGGGAAAATATTTTTGTCCCGGAAAAACTTTTTCACGCGGGCGGAGCCGCGAGCACTACTAGTTATTTATAAGTTTTATTTATTGCACAGTCAAGAACTCGTAAAGCTTTACACGTTAGACTTTGTATCGTTATTATTACAACGCTGTAGATGTAAGGCTTGTACTGCAAGTGAAAAGCTTCATGTGCTCTCGACTTAACCTACAATTCATAATTTTCTCATTCTCCATAATATCAACTTGCTCCCCCCTGGGCCATCGGCTGGCGACGCCCTATATGTATAGTGACATACTTAATGAAGTACTAGTTTTATGCTTCTAAAGAATAGATATAGTACACTCAGCCACAAATTAGCTGAACAAATTCAAAATTTCAAACCATCCTTTGTGTCCTTATCATCAATAGTTTTTTCTTCACTAAAATAAACTTCAAGTGGTTTACTTCAATTTACAAAAAAAGAATATCTATCAAAATTAATGTGTAGAACCGTTTTGAAGTTTTTAATTTATTCAGCTACTTATATAGCTGACTGTACATGAAGTATGAAAAATAATAATTCGAAAATTAATTTATAATAAAATGTGGGTATTTAATTCACCTAGGCTAGAAACATAGTTCATAGAATAGAAAACTGATAGAGCAGTAAGTTGCCGAATGAAGACTACATACCGACAAGCGCAACGTTGGACGCCCACCTGTTAGGTGCACACACGTCTTCATGAACTACCTAGTCGTCCATACTTACGGGTAGGTCTCTCATATGTAAGAGTTATATGTTATATTTATTATGTTGTTTGTACCTGCCTCCGTCCCTCTCTATACCACCCTAAGGTTGACTGGGAGAGAATGCCTATGGCATTAAGTCATCAAGACCTGTAGACCATGTATATAATACCAGTCCTGTATTATATACTGCTCACTGCTGAGCACGGGCCTCCTCTACTGCTGTGAGGGTGTAGGCCTTAGTTCACCACGCTGGCCTAGTGGGGGTTGGCAGACTTCACATACCCTCGAATTTCTTAGGTATGTAGGTTTCCTTACGATGTTTTCCTTCACCATTAAAGCGAACGATAATTGATAAACAATACACACTTAACTTCGAAAAGTCAGAGGTGCGCCTTGGGTTTGAGCCTCCGGACATTGTCTCGGCAGACCGTTCCATTCCCAACTAGGCTATCGTCCACTCTACCATGACCATGTATACAAAGTGTAAATAAATTTCCCACAAATTAATCACAAAAACCTTTTTTCTTTACATGTAAAGCAATTTAAAACATTGCCATTTTAACGTCGAAATGCGAAATATACCTACAATGGCAAATGAGAATTTATTTTTCAATGTTACCCAATGGGCCGCGACGATAAATTACTGCACAAAACTTTGTTTTCCAATAATAATTTCGCCAATTTCATTCGAGCTATAAATACAAATATTGCTCAATGCTGTCGTAACCTCTATCAACAGTTTTTTTTAATAAAAATATAATAATATAATCCTTCAAGCGGAGCGTGAAGAAGCAGTTAAGCAGGCCGGCATAACTGTGCCGATCGACCAGGGATGTTTATGTCTTGCCGGTCATCATTATTTTTTCGGCTTCACTTCATTTACCATCAGATGCAGTGAAGCCACTTTGTCGAGTCATCGATAAAAAAAATACTCTTAAAAATGAGATATAAACTATATTTATGCTCTACTTATACATGCATAACCCATATTTTTTTTAATGATTTTTAATAATTATAATTCATGTATATTTTGACTAGCTATGGCTCGCGGTGCCACTCACGTGAAATAGATTTTCGAGATAAAAATCCCGCTATTTGCTTTTACGGGATAAGAAATAGTTTATGACTCTCATTATAGTTTAAAACTCAGCATTAAATACCAACAAAATTGGTTCGGATTCAGTTCACACGTGAAACAGTAACAGACAGTTAATTTCGCAGTTATGAGTATGGATTATCATAATATTATTATTCGAAATTTACTAAGTCATATAATGGCAAAATACAAGATTGTTGAATTAATAAATAAAAAATTTTAAATTATTGGCAACCCTAACTTATAAAAATAATTACTATGTACTAATTTTTGACACTTCCTCTTCCCTCTCTGGTTCCGTCGATATTTTTGTGCTCAGACGTATCTTATCTTGTAATTACTTGTAATAATTCCAAATACAGTTTATTAAACTGACTGCCTCGGTGGCGTAGTTGTATTACAGTACGACTGCAAAGCTGAGGTCTCGGGTTCGATCCCCGGGTCGGGCAAAGTGATATTGAGTTTTTCTATTCAGTATCAGCCCGGAGTCTGGAATTTGAGCCCGATATGTCGATAGGCTCGCCCCCTATCACATCATGGGACGGAATGTCGGCGAAAAGTGGGTGCACTAGTTGCGCCTCTGCCTACCTCTTCGGGGATAACAGGCGTGAGTGTATATGTATATGTATGTACAGTTTATTAAAGGCGATTTATCAAATATTCATATATTTTGATTCCACTGCTCTAAATAAACCTCAACAAAGATATATCATATAGGTTCTTCTTCATCTATGGCTTTTGAAAGTCCCTTGCTGAACATAGGCCTCCCCCAAAGATTTCTAGACCAACTGTATTCATTACTATATTCATGTGATTAAAATAGCGAAAAAATTTACAAATATTGATAGGCTTAAATAGAAAATAGAAAGCAATCAAAACATTGTTTTAAATTTGATTACTAACCGCGCAATTGCGGTAAAATATTAATTATAATGTTTCATTTGATATTCAACCATTTAAATGTAATGTTAATTCATCTCGTTGATTTTGCACAAACGTAGTGTAGCTTAAAATTTTGTACTAGAGTTCTATAATTTATGAGAACATTAAGAAATGATTGACTGCACGATAGCTTAGTTGCAAATGGAACGGTTTGCTTAGATGAAAGTACGTAGGTTCAAAGTCTAACAAACCTCGAATTTATTGAATTTACGTGTGTATAGCTTAGGTATTGTTCGCTTTAACGGTGAAGGAAAACATCGTGAGGAAACCTACATATCCGATAATTCTCCATATAAATTTCGAGGGTTTGTAAAATCTGCCAACCCGCACTAGGTCAGCGTAGTGGACTAAGGCCTAACCCCTCTCAGGAGTAGAGAAGGCCCGTGCTCAGCAGTGGGCAGTATAATATAATACAAAGTTAGTATTATTATGTCCCTCAAACGAGAAACACTACACTACTATGACAACTTAACAAATTATTATAGTGTTCCAGATCATTCGGAGTCCATCCATTAAGGCAGGCCAGTACAATTCTAGTGAAAGATGAGATACACTACTATTATAAAAGGCTGGTTTTAGGAGCACTATCCAAATATTTATTTTGTTATAATATAATACTATTATTAAACATAAATATCACCACTTACCCATTTTATTCTTGCAGTAAATTAACTTGAATACTACATAAGGGAGCATACCTAGTATTCTCGTACACGAAGTATACATTTCCATAAAATACTCAAACAGATTTTAGATTTAGAAATAGGATAATCTGTTATAATATTTTGTGATAATATTTTCTGTAGGAAAATTCCTACAGAAAATATTATCACATTTTCTATTTTCTATTTGAATAAAATAATAGTTTCTCCATCTCAAAATCTCCAACCCTGGGATACACGTAAACGAATTCACGAAAAATCTACATTGGTGATTTTTACTTATTTCGATAAGTAATATAATATTCACCGTATCTTAGAAGGGTTGGTTGTCCATATTAAGAAGATCTCTGGTATCCTCTATACCATTTGCGACAACGTGTCTAAGTATAATAGCGTGAGGGCCAACACAATATGCGATGTAACATCCCATAGGAGTATGATCGACTTGCCAACCCTAGATGTCATTTTGTGTTAGTTCACCCCTTATATGGGGTGTATGGGGCGTAAAAGTCGCCTTTATTGCTCAGCGGCCGCGGGTTACTGAATAAATCTCTACAAGCTGACGCTTAATGATTTAGTAACCGTATTGTGTTGGCGTCGGATTTCCTTTTGATTACTTTGGGTTTTTTTTTTCTGTGGCACAGCAAAGTGGCCTGACTCTTCGCCCAAAAACATATTTATTAATAAAATTTTAATGCAATACATAAGCCGAGTGCACGATACCTTTGTTGAATGTAACGGCCTGCCGAGATGAAGGTTCAAAACTCATAGGGTTATTTGCGGTAACAGTACGCAGTGGATAAAACTTTGCATGGCCCATATCTCGGAACCCATTGACGGGGGTCAGACACTTTTTCATCTAGAACATGCGCTCGTATTGCAAAACAATTGATGAAGCAATTAACATATTAAATATGAAAGTAGAATAAATTGACTTTAATTGGAGTGATAAACGCTTTTCAGGACACTATATATTTGAATGTGTAGACGACAGAAAACAATGTGCGTACTTTTGAGCCAAATTACATCTTTGATTTTTTGAAGTTATGTGTGTATTCTTTATCAATTGTTATTCGTTTTAACGTCATGATTATTTACTTGACCTTGTTTTTTGAAAGTACGTAGCCAGTGTATTACTAGTACTTACAAGACATACAATAGTGTATCTCATGATTACGAACGCATTTGAAAGTATGATAGAATAGTTTTTCCCTGCGGCTCCGCCCGCGTGATAGAGTTTTTCCGGGATAAAAAGTAGCCTACGTGTTAATCCAGGACATGATCTACCCGTGTGCCAAATTTCATTGAAATCCGTTCAGCAGTTTTTGCGTGAAAGAGTAACAAACATCCATACATTAATTCATTCTTACAAACTTTCGCGTTTATAATATTAGTAGGATATTGCAAGTGTCACGACTATTTGAGGGCAGTACTTACTATCAGGCAAAGGACCTGCTCGTCTCGTCCTTCAAATCACTAAAAATGTCTGTAACTATGGCCGAAAGAAGATCTATGAGAAATCAAATGCGCGAATTTTCAAATGGTTCAGATGAAGAAAATGTTAATTATTTATTATGTATTTATTTATAACTCTTCCTTATGGGAGTTGTTTAAAAACAATTCATAACTGTAAATAATAGAAAAAAAGCAATGAGTTTAGCAACTTATGAATTAAAAAAATAAACATATTAAGAAAAAATTTCGACTCCATTAAAAATGGAACAGGGTCAACTGTATTATTAGACTAAAATAAAATTTGGTTGTAATGCATCGTTATTATTATGAAAATCGACAACTAAATTTTGCCGTATGCAATGTGATCGCTGCGTAAAATTTTTAATCAAATTAAATTAAAATCACAAATTTCTCCTTATATTTAGCCATATAAACAACAAAATCAAATTAATAAACCCTTTTACTTACTGGAAGTACGATATTCCATCGTTTTTTTAAGGTTCTAGAGGTGATATTTTTGCATTTATTGAATTAACATTTTGGCATTTTTCACGACCGTGCAGTAACACGAGCGACGCGATACTAATTGCAATATGGGCGCGTTTTGTAAATTGCGCGTATTAGCCTCCTGACGTTTTTGAGACGCTAACTGTGCATCTTGGGTTTTTTAATACATCAATGTTAGGAAAACAATTTCTCACCAAGATAAATTACATGAAATATGGAATTTCTAACTATTATACGTTTATTTTTCGCATTATTAAATAACAATATTTTAAATGTTGCAGCATAGTAAACCAGATCACAATCTAATCTGAAGAGTTCACAAAACGCATAAGTAAACGTTAAACCCTCAAACAAATCTCTTCAAAAACACAACGCAAACGAATTTCATGCAAACATCAAATCCCAAGCCAAATTAAACGCAGTTGTCACAAGTATCAAACAATACAAATCTGTGTATACAAATAGTGCCACACAATCTACGATCAAGACGGATAGCTTTGCACTAAATCTAGATTAAGCGCTAAGACAAAGACTGTTTCATTATGAAGACTATTGTTATTCTCTTGGTATTATTTTTGAACGGTGCTTTGTAAGACACGCAAATTAATTGTTGATTAAGTTGTACATTGTGTATTTATTAGGTAACTAGCTTTTGTCCGCGGCTTTGCCCGCGTTAAAAAGTTTTTCCGGGCTAAAAGTACATAAAATTCCCGTTGAATCACTCTATCGATTAAAAAAACCGCATCAAAATCCGTTGCATACATAGAGATAGACAGCGGGAAGCGACTTTGTTTTATACAATGTAGTGATGTAAATTATAGTTTGACTGCGTCGGCGCAGTTGTACTGCACAGTACGACTATCGCTCTACCCTCGTAATTCTAAATGCAGTACTTGCAAAATAGCGGTTTCGAGAAAAACGCGATTAAATGTTTTTTTAAGCCTCTACTCATTTACAAATCAAATCTATTCACATCTCTAACAATTTTTTTTTATTTTTTTTAAATACGTGCCTTATGATGCCGTTTTGACAAAAAAAAGAAAATGCAAAAAAAATCGATGATTGCATTCTTTATTACGACGGCAGCGCTGAGGTCTCGTGTTTGAGTGCTGGTTCGGGCAGTGATGTTAGGTATGTTTACTATCAGCCTGGAGTCTGGAATTAGTTTTCGATATGATATAGGTTCGCCATCTATCACATCAGAGAACGGAAACCACAGGCTGAAAAGTGGGTGCACTAGTTGTATCTGTGCCTATCCCTTAACCGATAAAGACGTGAGATCTGCACGTTTTGTTTTTAATAGTCGTTTTTTATATCATTTCGTCATCTATTTGTGTGCCAAATTTTATTTAAATCCGTTAATCAATTTCAACGTCGCGTCAAAACGATGTCATCCTGAACAAACCTCCACACAGCGTCCCAAACTTTTTGGCGCAAGTTAATGTAAATTCTGTATTACAATGGAACTCTATATCCTAGATAGCTAGGTTTTAATAACCCTGCTCAGTACTCAAAACCAAACCGGTTTCAAAAGCCCAGATAGGCCTCTTGTATGTGAGGGCCCTACTGGGTAGGTAAGACTGTAACGTTTATATATACCGCCAAGCAGCATTGTGGATGCATTGATGTGCACCGGTTTGAAGGACATTATAGCCAGCGTAATAATAAACATTATGAGACAACATCTAATGTCTCAGGATGACGAACGCAGTGGAGTGCTGCGCAGTATTCAAACTTCTGTGTGGTGTTACTGTTAATGGGCTGTCGTTTACCACCAGGCGAGCGTCATACTCGTCTCGTCATTCAATTGAATTAAATAAAAAGGCGGCACCTGAACCAATGCTACGATATTACAATAAATAAACTCATTTGCAAAAAAAACGGGCACCTAAGCAATGAACCATTTCAAATGTTACTATTGGTTTGTTTGATAATTATAGGTAGTTTTACTTTCACAATTTTGTAAATTAATAAGCAAATAATCGTTTTCGTCAGTATTATCATAAAATTTTGATAAAATTTATGGGTTTTAATGCTAAAGTTCACTAGTAGTGTATGCTCGCTAGTAGTGCATATGCTCGTGAAGTAAAAGTTAACAAAGATTTTTGTTTGTTTTTTCTTTAATAAAGTAAAAGCAGGTAAATGTTTAGTATCGAGTGTGACCCCCTCTAGCTGAAATCACAGCTTGAATTCGTCTGGGTATGCTAGCGAGGATATCCCGGATACTTGCTTGCGGAATACGTTCCCACTCCGCGGTAATCACATTCTTCAGCTCTCTGATGGTTTGCGGAGCCGGTTGTACTGATCTCACGCGTCGTTTCAGAACGTCCCAGACATGCTCTATAGGATTGAGGTCGGGACTTCGAGCTGGCCAATCCAAACGACGAATGCCGACCTCTTGCACATACGCTTCCACATCGCCAGACCGGTGGGCGCGAGCGTTGTCGTCCATAAAAATTGAGTCTTCGCCTAAAGCGGCCAATGCGGGTTGTGCATGAGGAATAAGAACTTCCGTTATGTATCGATGTCCAGTCAGTGAGCCGTTTTCAATGAAGACTAACTCTGTACGATCCATTGAATTTATTCCTGCCCAAAACATAACAGAGCCCCCACCATAAGGTGTGATTTCTTCAAAACAAGCCTCTGCAAAGCGTTCTCCTCGTCTTCGTAGCACTCGCCGACGTCGATCTTCACCGAACAGAGATATCCTGGCTTCATCGGAGAACAATACCCTATTCCAGTCTTCTTGAGTCCATGACTCACAATTTCGAGCAAACCTAAGCCTGGCAACTCTGTGCTCACGGAGTAACTTAGGGCCGCGGGCCGGGCGATGACTGCGTATATTGGCCGCGAGCAGCCTCCTCCTGACCGTCCATAGACTAATATGCACATTTCTTACTTCTTCGAGGTTGTTCTTAAGGTCCACATACGAAGACTTGCGATTTCTCAATGCGCGACTCACAAGAAAACGATCATCCCGTGGTTGGGTACATGGTTTTCTTCCAGAACCAGGCCTTCTCTCGACGGAACCGGTGTCTTGATACCGCTGCCAGGTCCTTTGAACCGTCGAGCGACTCACACTTAGCCTCTGAGCCACGAAGCATTGGCTGCAGCCCTCTTCGAGCAGCGCAATATTTTTTGTAGCTTTTACCACTTTCTCTAACATTATTGAGACAGCTAAACAGCAATAATTGAAGCTTTGACAATTAAGAATATGAAATAAATTCATAAAAATTGACTAAAAGTTATGAAAACCGATATTATCTTTTGGAACTTCGCACCAAAAATGTAAGATAAAAAGTGGTTTTCTGTAAAAACGAGCATCAAACGAAAATTTTAATTTAGAACGTACTGTTTTAAACACCACGGCATTTTTAAAACCGGCCAGTAACATGTACAAGTGATTGAAATCATTTTGGTACCGTATTTTTTTAAAAAAGAATTCAAATCCAAACCGCCCGTTTTTTTTGCAAATGAGTGTATATACATATATACATATACATACATATACACTCACGCCTTTTATCCCCGAAGGGGTAGGCAGAGGCGCAACTAGTGCACCCACTTTACGCCGTTATTCCGACCCATGATGTGATAGGGGGCGAGCCTATCGCTATATCGGGCACAAATTCCAGACTCCGAGCTGATACTGAATAGAAAAAACTCAATATCACTTTGCCCGACCCGGGAATTGAACCCGAGACCTCAGCATTGCAGTCGTACCATAATACAACTACGCCACCGAGGTAGTCTTACATTTTATGTTACAATTAATATAATATGAAAATCTCTTTAACAAAGATAGAAGCAAAATATCGGATAACATAAAGTTGAGTTTTATTAAGCGTTGTGTGCGATAAATTTATACACAATTTCAATGGAATTATTTTTATTTAGACTTGTAACGCAATTTTATTAATGTTGGTTGAAATTCCAATTCCAAGGGAAGACCAGCGGGCTGTACTGCCAGCATATTTGCTGAGTTGAAGCCTTTTTGTAACAAATATAGTTTAAGTGTTTTATGGCTGTTTTATTGTATTGTGTACCTATTTTGTTACAAATAAATTTTATTTCTTTCTTTCAATTGTAGAGTCTTTTAAAATTATTTTGATTCATATTATGTTTAATATTTGTTATTTTTGCCCGCGTTTAAAAATTTTTCCACCATAAAAGTTCGGCTTCATATTTTCCCGGGATAAAAAGTAGCCCATGTGTTAATCCAGGAGAAGATCTACCCGTGTGCCAAATGTCATCGAAATACGTTCAGTAGTTTTTGCGTCAAAGAGCCACAAGCATCCATATTGACAGACTTTCGCGTTTATAGTATTAATAGGATATACCTATATAATATCATGGCTTTATCGACTGCCTCGGTGGCGTAGTTGTATTACGGTACGACTGCAATGCTGAGGTCTCGGGTTCGATCTACGGGTCGGAAAAAGTGATATATAGGTTTCTTCCACTCAGTATCGCCCAGAGTTTAGAGTTGGTGCCCAATATAGAATCGCCACCTATCATATCATGTGATGGATTACGCACGGCGAAAAGTGGGTGTAGTTGCACCTCTGTCTACTCCTTCAGGGATAAAAGGCGTGAAGGTATGTGTGTATCTATCATTAGAGCCGGTAGAGCCTATGGATTCCCACTTTGTACCATTCTAGCACAGAAAGGCAATAGATTCCCACTTTGTACCATTCTAGCACAGAGCTTTTAGTCAATTCAATCTCGTCATCAATATTTGCAAATTATGTTACAAATTGCATTTTATATATAAATAGAATGATATTATACGTCATGTAACTAGAATATGCCCCAGATTTTCACATGATGGAAAGAAATTAAATTTACTTTACGCCATTTTCATAACTGTCAAAAAATATTATGTACACTCATATAAGAACTTATTACTAACTTATAAACAAAATAAACGGTAAAACTGCGTAAACAAACACAATTAATCATATCCCCTAATTAAGAGAGAAAGTAAAATAACACGAGGGGAAATTACAATTTGTTTTATTAAGGAAATTACCATAAACGCCTTGTAATTCCGTTAGTAATTACAGGCTAGTGACGTGTTTACGGGTATTAAGTCTGACGCACTGTTTGTAATGACATGGTACAACACTAGCAATTTTGATACCCTAACAGTGTTTTGAGGAGACGATTCGGCGTTATTCGTTTAATTATAGTATCGTAGTTCAAAGGATTTTAGATTGTAAGCATATAATTATGTGGATTGTACTTGCTTGGCGGAATTTAATTTTAGGCCCCGCGCTGATGTTGTCACCTTGATGCCGAGAAACATTACACTCATGAAAGTTATAGTTTTTCGGCAACAAACTACGTTAGTTATACTATTTCCTACTCGTTTGCACATATCACAATATATGTTTCCAACCTAACCCTTAATTAATCAAGTAGGCCTACCTGAAGGCCATAAGTTTTGCACGGTTTTCATAGTTCAGATTAATTTATTAAAAAGTATTCCAGTTTCCACCATTGCGTTGTATCCTGTGATGCATTTTCGTGTGAAGAATAAGCATATTCTATTGGTAATTTGTAATACCAACATTCAATAAAATTATAATCACTAAAATCAACAATTTCAAAAATCGAATCAAATCTCTAAAGTCAATACCGGGAAATGTAACCGCCATTCTTCTACGTCATTTACGAACAGTTGTGTCGTATGCATGGACTCGAGTCACGCCATGTTTTGCATTATTAGATTCACACATGTCGATTTGGGGTTGGAAATTATTAAGTTATATCAATTTATTCGAGAAACGTCGTGACAAATGATTTGGCCGTATTGTTAATTTGGGTTTTTGTTTGAAAACGAATTGGTCATTCTAAACTATCAAAAAATCTATATTTCGTAAAAATGCCTCCAAACTATGCTACAAAAAATATTTTAGTGCCACTATAAGAAGTTGAATCTAGACTCTAACGGTTCGTAGTCCAAGTTGGTAATCTAAGAAGACTAATGAAGTATAATAATATTCAGATCAAACCTAAAAACCATTTGATTTTTATCACTTTGTTTATACATCATTCCTCATACACGAAAAAAGTGGAAAGACTTCGAGATTATTTAGTATGATACTCATCGCACCTTTACGGATGAAAACGACACAATTCAAAAAGATAGAAAATTGGGTTATCGTCATAAAACTACTTAAAACGAAGTACTCAATGTAACAATAGTTCAAACACAGCCATATTCAAGCAGGAAAAGGACAAAACTGTTATATCAGTCCCTTTTTTATTATATTTTTATAAATAAGGGAGTAGTTTTTAGTCATTTAAAAATGTCAACTCAATTTTCTAATTTTTGAATTGTGTCGTTTTCGTCCTAAAGGTACGTAATAATCATATTACTAGATTTTAAATTCCTAGGCTGTCGACCAAGCACTTATGACTGATAGCCTCAGCTTGAATAACTTAACGCACTATAACAGTATAAAGTGTTTAATAAAACACACTACGTATTGTTCGCGGCTTCCCATGCGCGAAATATCTTTCTCAGTAAATACGTCGTATTGATTTCTTATGTTTATGCGAATGTTACACATTTAAATAAAACTATTTTACGGATTTTATTGCGGTTTTTTTATTTATATTTTCTCCGGACGTTTCGAAATCTGGTAAAGAAAATTGTTCTCTATGGAAGCCTAGCACTACATATAAACCATAGATACCCAGCCTCGTGTTTGTCTGAACAAGATAAACAAAAACTCATAAGCGGATTTTCATAAGGCTTTCACCAAAGGACGAGATGATTGACGTGGAAGATTAATGTGTATAATTAATTAAAAAAACTTCACAGATCGAACGCCACGTGAGCGAAGCCGTGAACAAAGGCTAGCAATCAGGCTTCAAGGACATGATTTGTATGTTAAATCTATCCAAATCCGTTCAGCTGTTTCTGTGTTTTCTAACATTCATCAAAACTTTTTGACAAAAGTAAGATGTAAGATTATTTATTATCCGACTTCAAAAAAGGAGGTTCTGTATTCGACCCGTATGAATGTATGTTTGTATGGCCGCAATTTTCTCAAAAACTACTGGTCCGATTTGGTTGGTATTTTCGGTATTCAAATGTATATTTTTCAAGGAACTCCTCGGAAAGGACTATCTCGGTGGCGTAGTTGTATTACGTTACGAATGCAATGCTGAAGTCTCGGGTTCGATCCTCGGGTCGGGCAGCGAAGAGTTGGTGCATTAGTTGTGCCTCTGCCTACCCCTCCGGGGATAAAAAGCGTAAGTGTTTATGTATTTATTTTTCAAGGAAGGTTTTAGTATATAATTTACTAGTAGTGCTCGCGGCTCCGCCCGCGTGAGAAAGTTTCTCCGGGATAAAAACATTTTCCCGGGATAAAAAGTAGCCTATAGCACTCAGGAGTAAAGTAGCTTCCTATTAGTGAAAGAATATTCAAAATCGGTTCAGTAGTTCCTGAGATTAGCGCGTTCAAACAAACAAACAAACAAACAAACAAACTCTTCAGCTTTATAATATTACTAGCTTTTGCCCACGGCTTCGCCCGCGTTAATAAGATTTTCCGGGCTAAAAGTACATAAAAACCTTCTCGTTGAATCACTCTATCCAACACATTTATTTGAATAAAGATTAATATTATGACGTTGATACAACTCTTAACAAATAATGCATTAATTTCGTCCAAATTTGATTACCATAAAAACTGTTCTAGTGAGTTAGTCTTAAAAGATAGACATATACTGTCGCGGACATTTTTTTAGATCATTTCAAGAGGAATAATTCTTTCATACATATATTTTTGGTATCTTGAACCGTTTTCGCAGCGCACGCAATGGAAGCCCTCAAGGATAAATAATTTTCCCCGTTTTTTCACATTTTCCATTATTTCTTAGCTCCTAATAGTTGCATCGTGATGTTATATAGCCTAAAGCCTTCCTCGATAAATGGTCTATTCAACACAAAAAGAATTTTTCAATTCGAACCAGTAGTTCCTGAGATTAGCGCGTTCAAACAATCAAACAAACAAACAAACTCTTCAGCTTTATAATATTAGTATAGATAGTATAGACTAGGACCTGATGAAGATCTTCGGAGATAGACAATGGATCTTCAATAACTAACAGCAGATGACCCGCGAATGCTGCAATAGTATATCTATGATTTATTGTTTACACCGTTCCATAATTAACTAACAAAAAACTAAATAAAAACTTTTTACCAAAATAAAACCGAATTTAAAACCACTACAAACCTAAGAACAATTTTACTTTTGTTAGCGACTATTATTTACATAAACACACGGCTTCTAGCTAGCCATATGAAAAAGTTTGTTACTTATTTTCCCTATATTAGATCATCAATCATAATGATTGATTGGGCTGTAACGATGGAGTTTTGAATTTTAATTCACAATAAATTTCTTCATGTGGTTGGATCTTCTTTGGTTGAAAATAGTTAACCATTATAATGATTTACTTAAAAAAAACTTTCATTTAAGTATCCAAATAAATTATAAAAAATGGGTCCAAATTGTATTAGTCTTATAATGCACATAGTTTTTAGTATGTATTTAAAAAGGTTTTGTCAAATAAAAAAAATAAGTAAGTCCTGAGATATTTGCTTTCATGAACAAATAAAAGCTTTTATTCTATTAGTTTTCTTTATTAATTGTAAATGGAATTCTTGGATATTTTGTCGAAAAAAATATTAGTCAATATTCATTTCTTAGTCAATAATTTTTTACATAATATTTTACATTTAATTCGCTCTGTTCGCACAACTTATTCCGATTTTGTGGAAGTGGTAAAACGAAATATTATTACGATGATAGGTGTTTTTTAATCATTTTTGAACACACAAGGAAATTAAAAAGATATTTCATATTATAGTTGTTGCATTGTATCACACGCATGATTTATAAGTTTGCTTAAAATCTAGAATGAAAAACTTGTTAGTGGTTACCGAGAGTTTCTAATACAAAAAATGCTTTTCACTTTCTCTTCCAGATCTCAGGTGTAAAAATAACACCAAATTGAACAACAGAAACATTGAAAATCAAATAACAATACCCTTCTAAAGGGACAGCTGTGACAATTTACTAAAATGGTGAGAGATTTTCATATTCATTTTATTTACAAGTCAATTTCTTTGAATGTGTTGTTCTCTGAAAATTATTTTGATTTCAAATGGGGTGTTTAACCGTTCGAACAATGGTTTCTGTATTCGACTCGTGATATTAACAATGTCTTTTAAGTCACTAGTAGTAATATATATACCTACTGTGGTAGCACATAGTACAAAAACATAATATTTTTTAATTAGGCAATGCGTCCTTTTTACTTAGGCAATGTAAAAAGGACGCATTTTGTATGATCTTTACTTTCTGTAAAAGTATAAAATGCTCATGCACACATAAATTGTTATATTCGGCAGTTTAGTGTACGTAAAACGGCCAAGTGTTCAAAATTTATTTATGTGTGCGTTCATTAAGACAAAAAATGGAATAAGTATGTGTTGCATTTTTTATGTAGTACTTACATTCAAAGTGACAGATATTACGGCAATAACCACATGGCGCCATGGCGGGTCCTTTCTAGATATTCTAAGTATTTTTGTATTGTTTTAGTAGCTGCGATACTGAGTATCAACTGGAAGGACTTTTTTTTTTTAGTATGGCCATCTTCGGCGCATTAGAGACGGCTGCGGGCTTCCTCCGACTCACGTGTAAGTTGTCGTCCGCAACCGCCCCTGCGCGTACCGCAACTGGAAGGACAGCCGACACAAATATCGCAGATTCCAAATACGCCTCAATACACGAGACAATCTTTGTACAAACGGCCCCCTATAATTAGACACCCATAGGGGGCCGATGTGTGTCTGTGAGCTCTCGCCGATAGGTTCACAGATGTTCCGGCCGGCGTAGAAACTAGTTTGCACCGGATCAGTTGCGGTATTAGTTTTTACATGGGCACAAAGCTCGCATCTTTGACTTTTTTATGGCATTGAATGACGAGACGAGCATGCCGTTCTCCTGGTGGTTACGATCACCTTTAAACAGTAGAAACACCATCCAGCACCTTGAGTTACAAAGTACTGTTTGGCATTTCACTGCGTTCGTCATCCTGAGACATAAGATGTTAAGGTTCACTATGTCCTGTGGTTACACTGGCTACAATGTCCTTCAAACCGAAACACAACAGTGCAAGCACACTGCTGCTTGGCGGTAGAAATAGACATTGCGCTGGTTCCCAACCAGACGGACTCTTACATATAAGAGTCCTACCACTAGTTAATTGTACAGAAAACAAAAATAGTATATCCATTTGAAGCGATTTTTCATATCTTAATTTTTAAATTGTAACATAGTTAGAAGGACGCAATTAGCCGGCCCTAAACAAACAAACAAGTAACAAGTTATTTTCATGAGGGATAGTAAATATTTACATAGGACCACAACCATCGGCACTTCACATTTGAAACTATCAAATAATGCTAATTTATTTTACAGCTTCGACTTTGTCGTGTTGATTTCGTTTTACGTTTTACCAGCGGCTCCGACGTTTTTCGGGATAAAAGTCCCGGTTTATATTTTCCCGGCATAAAAAGTAGCCTATGTGTTAATCCAGGATATGATCTACCCGTGTGCCAAATTTCATCGAAATCCGTTCAGTAGATTTTGCGCGAAAGAGTAACAAACATCCATACATCCAGACATTCTTACAAACTTTCGCCTTTATAATATTAGTAGGATTTGTCAATTGTGTTTATGGAGTGTTTATTTAATAGAGATGAGGTGTTGTTAACGGCTTTGTACGCGTGAAAAGCATCGTTTTTTTCATATTATCACAAACATTTACGAACCTTCCTTTTTGTATGACTGTACCGCTTTAAGTTGACTGGTAGAGAATGCCAATGGCATTAAGTCCAGCTACTGTGGGGACAGAATGTATGAAATGCACGTCATCTATTTGTAAAGTATAAATATAAGTTCGTTTAATTAATAAACACAGTTGTCAGTTGAGACTCGCTGGTTTCGTTTCTCCCTCAAGCACACACATACATATATACAACATTATCACGTCGGGGTCACCAATCCTACTAATATTATAAAGGCGAAAGTTTGTAAGAATGTATGGAATTTTAGATGTATGGATGTTTGTTACTCTTTCACGCAAAAACTACTGAATGGATTTCGATGAAATTTGGCACACGGGTAAATCATGTCCTGGATTAACACATAGGCTACTTTTTATCCCGGGTAAATATAAAGCGGGACTTTTATCCCGGAAAAACTTTTTAAAGCGGGCGGAGCCGCGGGCAAGAGCTAGTGTTGTTTATATTATGTATGTATGTGTGTCATCATGCCATCATCATCAACCACATGATGTCCATTGACGAACATAAGCCTCTCCTAAAGATAAATGTCACAGGAAGACGCTGGATGCAGGCCGGTTTTGAAAGATCCGTCTGATACAACATATATTATATGTAAATAAGAAAATTTAATTTTCTACACTCCTTTATAATATGAACAGGCATCTTGCTCAATATTACTTCCGAGAACGTGTATACACAAGTGTATTGGGGCCAATTAGCAAATAATGAACTTTGACTGTACAACACCATTTTGTGTATAAATAAAAAATAAAAAAAGGTTATACTCCTTCGTGCGTGTACAAGTAATATATGGTTTTTGATATCATAGGACATTATTCCTACCCTATTGGTAGTAGATTTTATCGTGTTTAAAACATTATTAACACAAAAGTTAACTCGAATAACCACAGAAACAAGCATCTCGATCGATCCCTTTGGACATAACCGTAAGGTTATTTTTTATCATGATATTTTCTTAAAAGATAAGTTGCCTTATGAATACAATGTACTTCAGAAAACATATTTCAGTTCTAGATTAACTCTTTAGTTCTAGTCTAAGAATGTACCCGATAATTCTGTATTCCTTGAAATCTAAACACATGACTATTATCTGGGATTCGGGCCATGTGGATCGAGACCCTTTCCAACAATATTATAGGATTCCTTTGCTAGGTCACATAAGCTGATTATGCTTAAACTTGGGTTAAATAGGCCTTGTTTGGTTTATCTTTAACAACTTATGTATGCAAATATAACTTCTGAATACTCTGAATATGGGTTTGCTGTCTTGGATTTGTAAAATAAACATCTTTTAGTAAGCTGAATGTAATTAACTTACATAGATACATGTTAGAGAATTCTAATGAATTTCGAAATGTAAAGTCCCATGTAAAAAGGAGCAGATGCTATTCACCGGTCATGAATCCAGATTTTGGTCTAAAAAAATGAATCGGAATAAAAATTACTTATAATCCAGGATTTTATTATTTACTAGCTTTTGCTTGTGAAAGTGTTTTGTAGGTTAAAAAGTAGCCTATGCTCTTTCCAGTATCTCAAACTACCTCCATGCAAAATTTTACAGAAATCCGTTTCGGAGTTTCGGAGATGTGCGCTAACAAACACACAGAAAAGCAGACAGACAGAAAATAATTCTAAAATCAGTGACTTGTGTTCTATTACTCTTCTTTAATCCTCCCCTTACTTTATTATTGTTTTTCTTTTGACTTAGACGCACCGGGTTTTACTGCTTTATTATATGTATAAATGTTTATGTGTGCGAAATTACATCCTTTACTTCACTGATAGATAGGTTTCTCTTAAACGAGGTACCTGTCCGGGTAGGTACCATCGCGATATCCCTTTCTACCGCCAATCAGCAGTGTGAATGCATTGTTCTGATTTGAAGGACATTGTAGCTAGCGTTAAATTACTGAGTATTATGAGCCTTAACATCTTGTCAGGGTGCCGAGTGCAGTGGAGTGCTACGCAGTACTTTTTGAACCAAAGTGTGTGCGGCGTTACTACTGTTTATGGGCGGTCGTATCGTTTACCATCAGGCGAATGGCTGCTCGTCTCAGCTATCAAGTGCAATAAAAAAACTTTAAGCACATTTGTATTTATATCTGTATAATATAATGCTCATTCTCTACTTTGCACAGTAAAATACATTCAATTATTATTTCAATATATTCGTTACTTAAAGCCCATTTTTCTTAGTCACTGCACAGAAATCACTCATTGAAAGAATTTCTAAGCTAACGAACCGTACAATTCATCAATTTAGAGAAGTGACGGCGCGTACCGGATAGAAATATATTCCGGATGATTCAGCGCGCCCGGTGCAATAACCCCGCGCCCATTAATCATCACATTGTCAAGAACCCCAGGAAAGGTATAACTTTAACTTTGCCGTTGACATGAGCTGAAAATTAAACATTTTTTCCGTAATTAATGTGAACGGTTTTCAAAGCAATAATAGATTGACGTGATAGTACGTACGCTACAACGTATAGACGCGGTAGTACGTTTGGTGTAATTTATAAACGTCACTATACGTTTGTGTAGTTGCAATTAAAAATCACCGTTTGATGACCTGTATTTGAAATATGATTTTGGAAACTAAGTATTATTCGAGGAGCAGGGGTTCAGAAGTGGCTGAAAATCAACGCCGCCTGGGTTTTATTCATTAGACAGCAGATAAGGTGCGACTCTTCCTTTTGCCATATTTATCTGTTTTCTCAATTTCTTTGCGCTTATTTCTAATTTAGTAATCTGCATTTTGAAAATAAACGTTGTTAATATATTACCGCTCGGTGCTTTCCAAACACAATATTTTGAGAAATGTTGTCTAAATAGCGACTAAAACAAGTCATGTTAAATTACATACCCCAAACTATTAAACCTTAAAATTCCATTTCCATTTTTATTTCTTTTGATAATATTTAATGCCATTACGATATCTTCAAATAACATTATACATATTTCTAATAAACCATTAATCGGTTTATTGATCTCTCGAAACTTCAATTTTACTAGACTTGTAGCAACAAAGCAATTCTGAATCGTTAATATTTGCAATCATTTACTTTCGCAAATCTGTAACTTTCTTTACTCGTATGTAAATTAAACGAAAATCCACACATAATATTACTACTATTATAAATGCGTATGTTTGTATGTAAATTTGTTACTCACTTCGGCGTGGGAAGCGACCGAACAGATCTGGATGAAATTTGGCACAGAAATAGATTAAAGTCTGGAATAGCACAGGCGGACGGAGCAGCGACTAAAAGTTATTTCGATAAGTGCCTCGCCAACCTTCGAAAATACCTTCTCTAGCTCGTATGTTTCTCGTCAACGACCCGTCTGGTAAGGTACTACCGGTATTTCTATTTTTACCACCAAGCAGCATTGTATAAATTATAGCGTTCCAGTTTGTAGGAAATTGCAGCCATTATAATTGCTCAGTATATCGCCTTACATTAGACTATATCTAATGTAAGGTGTTAGTGCATTGTCGTGTTTTTTATACAATGCTTTCTTATTCAAAGGTCTTAATACTACTTTCAAAAACAGAACATTAAAAAATCTTGCAGATATTTATTGAGATATACGATTTCCCCAAGCGATTATCTTTATGCTAGAGGATATATCTTTACAACGACGTAAAACAGCGGTTAAACACAACGAAGAAAACCACTTGGCAAAAGTTATAGCGTTCGGTTTTGGACGCACGCCAAAGTTGCTTCGGATATGTTTATTATTAATTTTTGCTATATATCATGTCGGATTTGAACTGTAATATCAAAATGAAAGTAATAAAATGTTAACATTTGGAATGCCGAAAATATTTGGAGATGCTTAGTCGTTCAGATATCGCTTTTGCAGATTATTTGTACAAAAAAACCTTAATAATAGAAGAACGTAAAAGGTTTAATTTTTGTTCTGAAGTACGAAGAAACATTTACAGGAAGACTGCCTAGCTGGCGTAGTTGTATTACGGTACGACTGCAATGCTGAGGTCTCGGGTTCGATCCCCGGGTCAGGCAAACTGATATTGGGTTTTTCTATTTAGTATCAGCCCGGAGCTTGGAATTGGTGCCCGATATGGCGATAGCCTCGCCCCCTATCACATCATGGGACGGAATATGCACGGTGAAAAGTGGCAGCACTAGTTGCGCCTCTGCCTACCCCTTCGGAGATAGAGAGCGTGAGTGTGTCTGTGTGTGTTCAAGAACATACATCACGCTTTTATCCTTGAAGAGGTGAACAGAGGTGTAAAAAAGGTACCCTAGTTATGCCATGTGAATTCCATCCCATAATGCTATAGGGCGCAAGCCTTTCGCCATGTCAAACATATTATTAATATTAATTATTATTTTCCTCTACATTTTTCTATTTGATTTCACTACAATTTGTTTTATAGTTTGTTCCATCACGTTGCTCCAATTCGTGTAATTTAAATTGTTCTTTATGACTAAACTCTTAATGCCGTATTTCAATGTCACAAACGGGATACATTCAGTTTAACACTCATATAATTTAATATGAGCTACATTTGAAGCTCTAAATAATTATTTTATTACACTTGTCATAGCTTTCGTCGTTTAAGTCGTATATTTACGACCTTTTTACATTGAATTATAATGATAATGTATCGTTTGTTTGAATTTTGATAATATCGTAATATCGTTATGTATTTCAAAATTTCATATACTATTAACTAGTAGTGCTCGCGGCTCCGCCCGCGTGAAAAATGTTTCCGGGACAAAAATATTTACCCGGCATAAAAAGCCTATAGCACTCAGGAGTTATGTAGCTTCCTATTAGTGAAAGAATTTTCAAAATCGGTTCAGTAGTTCCTGAGATTAGCGCGTTCAAACAAACAAACTCTTCAGCTTTATAATATTAGTATAGATAATAGCTGAACTAATTCAAAATTTCAAATTTCCTACAATCATAGTTTTGTGTTCTGACTATTTTTTTTCTCTTCACCAAAATAAAATAAAAGAGATTTGTTTTAAATTATATGAAAATTTTTTCTTCAGTTTATCTTAACGCGTATATAGGCGATTTGAAATTTTGATTTTGTACAGATATTTATGGCGCTGACTGTACATGATTTTTTTTTTAATGGCGTCCCCGCACACGTGATGATTCTGCCAATGTCGAATTTGTTAGTTATAAATAAACGCAAAAACATCTTGGAATGTCAGGCACACTTAAACCTACTGCAAAAAACAAAAGGGGAAAAGAGAACACTCACCCCAAAACTAAATTCTACTCCACAAAGCCCGATAAAATCTACCCCATTTAAAAATACATGCATGCCATATCTACTGTCTAGATAACTAATTCCTTAGTCTATAGCAGCTGTCGCAACATCTTGTGCCACGAGATAATGTATATCGATTTGTACCATTGAATCAACTATATGGGGTGACATAACATGTCCACTATAAATTGATCTGTCAATAGAATTATGACTTAAGCACGTTGAGGTGATACGTGAGATCATGATAAATTGGATAGTGGTTGTTTTGGTAAACCACAAGTACATGCAGGATCTTGTTATGAACGTGTTTATTGTTATTGAAACAAAAATAATTATAAAAATAATAATGAGTTATTTACGACGGTTACAATGAATTTGATTTGATTTTTTTTTTTTTTTTTTTTATTTATTTATTACTATTATCAAAACAATTAACAATTCATTTTACAAGAGATATAGCATAAACTAGATTAAGTTTTTGTGTACATCTACATCATCCGTCATCTGTAATTATTACTAAATAGAACATGGTTAATATACAGTTAATTAAAGCCTAAATACATATACCCTTCAAGAATTTGATATGCACATTAATACAATATTAACAAAAATACAATATTTTTATCAAACTACATCGGCCGACTTTAGACGGTAGTTTGTATTTCCAATAAGTAATATTAAACACCAAATGCAGGTAGCCGCACCTATTCGTCCATCGTTAAACAGGATCATTGAATTGTATAATACATCATGTTTTTTTTTTTTTATTACTTTTTATTTATTTAATGTTATGTTTTTTATCTTATTTAAAAAATATTTTTTGAGTGTAATTTTTCTGTTCGCGGAATCAATTTTATTTTTTATGTCACTGGGTAATTGATTCAATAAGTAGGGTACCATGTATTTTAACGTACGACGTCCGTAAAGGTTGTTATAGTGAGGTAAGTTGTAATGTAATTTTAAAGCTAATCGTGTTCTTTTATTGTGCTGCTTTGTTTTTGGAATGTCACTGTTATGTGCATGTTCTACAATTATAGAATAATTGACTTTCTCACGAACTGGTAAAGTTTTACAAAAGTGAAATAGGCCATAGTAATTGTCATCACTGTATTGCTCTTTTATCTTCTGTGGAACAATTGTTTTAAGAATACGTAGTTGAAGGTGTTGTATATTATCCAAATGTGTAGGAAATGTCCGCCCATAGCTGCTTAATCCATAAGCAATAATGGATTCGCCTAGTGCGTGATATATGTACAACAGTGTTTGATAGGGTATTTTGTATTTTATCAGATTAAATTTAGCAAGTATACTTCTTAATTTATCACAAATGTAATTAATATGTGCTTTCCAGTTCATGCGACTATCAATTATAAGTCCAACGTACTTATGTTCTTCAACTATTTCTATTTGAGAGCAATTACAGTTTTGGAGCTGATATAAATTAAGGTGCAGGCAATCATGCTCATGTGCAATCAGTTGTAGGTTCTGCCCGGACCGATTTTGGGCTGAACTAATATACATTGCCTTAGTTTTGTCAGCATTCAATACTAATCCTACGTCATGAGACCATTTTATCAGTTCCGTGAAATCAGATTGTAGTCTTTGCAATGCCTCAGTTATATTTTTACTAGAAGCAATGAGGCATGTGTCGTCCGCAAATTGATATATCTCACATTTCTTAATAACATTCGTTAAGTTATTAACATAGCTAATGTAGTGTAGTGGACCTATGACTGACCCCTGTGCCGTACCTTGGTCCATATCTGTTTTTAAGCTTAAGTTACCATCTATTTTGACATGGAATGATCGGTCTTTTAGGTACTCTTTACACCATTCATGAACCTGCCCTCTTATACCACAGTCTTCAACGTGTTGCAGTAACAAATCGTGTCTTAATGTATCAAATGCTTTGCTGTAGTCTATAAACAATACCATCACATGTTCTCTATCATTTAGGTGCTTAAGTACAGAGTCTGTAAAAGCAGACAGTAGCTGTGTAGTACTTTTACCTGGTTGGAATCCATACTGATTTTTATTAATGATGTTATTTTCAGAATAGAATTGGCTAATTTGTTTGCAAATGTATTTTTCGGCAATTTTGTTTATTGTCGGGAGAATAGTGATGGGTCTATAATTTTCATAGTTAGATCTACTTCCTTTTTTATAAATAGGTCGGACTATACCAGTTTTTAATTCCGGAGGATATTTAGCTGTAGATATACTAGCGTTAATAAGTTTTGCAATAACTGCACTGATTTTATTTGCACTGATTGCCAATATAATTTATAGAAATTCGACGATAATTGGAAAACACTGAGGCTTTACATTCAAAGCCAATAACAAATGAAAATGTATGTCTGGGTATATTTCAAAATGCTTTCAATAGCTACTATGATTACATGTGGTTGCTATTCAAGCGACTATCGCCCTACGATGCAGCAGATGTATGAAATTTTGCCATTATAGACACCCCAGGACCATCAACGATAACGATGATAAAACAAGCGCCTACAAATTTGCAATTTATAATTAACCCCGATATTAATGCTGAAAAATTAATGATAAGTCAAGCCAAACATTCGGCTATGTTCGTACTCTTGTACCAAGGGGAAACGCATATTAATATATTAATAAGGGCATATACATTCCCCTAACACAATGTCGCAATCGTGGGGTGTGGACGTCGGCTTATTTTAATTTTAAATCAACGTTAAGTTATGCAAATATTCTGAGCGTGCGTCATCGGCAAAGTGGCGTAAGTTGAAAAAAATATTTAATTGTAAATTGTGATAATAGTTTAATGCTTTCCGTATAAAAGTTTATAAGCACCGTGAAAGCTTTTTAGTATAATGTAAGTTTATGGTATATCTAAGGGTGTTGGATTAAATTTATAATGCGGCACGTAAGCAGCGGAGAACGGACGTATCACGTTATCTTAAGAATATTTCCGTACCATAAGATGCATCATAAAATTTAACACAGGTCCATTTTCCCCGTTTTATGTTCCACGATTAAATTATTTATAATTTATCACCAGTGCTTTAAATAGCAGTGTAAAAGCACGCTTTCCTCACGATTCTCTGAACATGAATGACCTACATCAACAGATGGTCTTACAAAGTCCATGATGCTTTTTTGTATTGTATGTGATTAACAAGAGTCCTCAAGGACTTAATTTATTTCTTAACACTTAATAAGTCTTTTCCCATAAGACGTGTCAATCTCAAAATTCCTCTGTGCATTTGCTTCTCCATAGCTATAAAATTGATTTCCGACTTACACCTCTTCGAAACAAAACCACCGCCCCCTCGTAACGGTAGGCACAGTTGGAAGTGTTTCGTCACACGACAGACTTCCTACTAAATTTGCTGAATACAACGCTAATCACTGCGTTGTTTACCTGACTAGACAACTTGAAAATTCAGCATTAATTACATTTATAAACTAAGTTTAAATTTGAACGTTTCGTTTGTGTCTCATTTTGGACTTGACAAATTTTCGTCTTGCTTTCTTAATATAATTATAGAGATTTACGTTGCCGTTATTAGTGGAATTGCCGTAATTAGTTTATTAATACTTGTTTTAATCATTGGTATTTTTTCTTTGAGCTAAAATTAAGTCTTTCATTACCAAATTTAATAAATAATAGTGTGGAGTAAGCCACCTCAGTGTTATCATGTAAAATTAAAGGAAATTCGTAAAAAAAGAGCACTTGAAGGTCAATTTTGACAAACACTGTAAGTCGTTGGGGACGGTACTTTTTTAACCGATTTCAAAAAAATAAGGAGGTTCTCAATTCGTGTGTTTGTATGTTTTTTTTTTGCGTTTTGTTTTATCTTTCTTAATCTGTATATGTTATTTTGATCATAGTTTTCTCCAAATAAATGTTTATATTTAATTTCCAACAAATTTATAGTACAATAATGAATGCTACAATTATAAAAATTTAGATACACACACACACACACACACACTCACGCCAATTATCCCCGAAGGGGTAGGCAGAGGCGCAACTAGTGCACCCACTTTTCGCCGTTATTCCGTCCCATGATGTGATAGGGGGCGAGCCTATCGCACTGTGGGGCACAAATTCCAGACCCCGAGCTGATATTGAATACAAAAACTCAAAATCACTTTGCCCGACCCGGGATTCGAACCCGAGACCTCAGAGCATTGCAGTCGTACCGTACTACAACTACGCCACCGAGGCAGTCAAATTTAGATACATAAATACAATTCACTGTCACCCCAATCTGTTCAACATTTTTACACAAACTACCCCTTGTTGCACGTAACCACCCTTCTATGGCGAACAATGCCACGCCAATAATCGCATAATAGCCGGTATTAGTGTTTTAACATGTGTCCATTGGTTGATAGTGGAATTAATTTGTGTTAATCCGAATTGTCCTGTACCGGTATTGTCCGCATGACGTGTGGTAAAATATGTTTGATACTGGTGGTAGGACTTTCATCCGTCTGGGTGGGTACCACCGCAATTTGTATTTCTACCGCCAAGCAGCAGTGTGCATGCACTGTTGTGTTTCGGTTTGAAGGACATTGTAGCCAGTGTAAGTACTGGACATAATGAGACTTAACATCTTATATCTCAGGATGACGAGCGCAGTGGAATGCCACACAGTACTTTGTAACTCAAGGTGCTGGATGGTGTTGCTACTGTTTATGGGTGGTCGTAGCATTCACCATCAGGCGAACAGCAAGCTCGTCTCGTCATTCTATACCATAAAAAATATACTTTATTGGTGGTATCTTTATGTATTTATGTGATGACTGCCTCGGTACGAATGCAGTGTTGACGACTTGTGTTCAATGGCCTAGGTCGGGCAGTGATACTGGGTTTTTCTACTTTGTATCAGCTCGGAGTCTGGAATTTGTGCCCGATGGCAATAGGCTCACCCCCTGTCACATCATGGGACGGAATATGCCTAGCGAAAAATGGGTGCACTAGTTGTGCCTCTGCCTACCCCTTCAGGAATAAAAGGCGTGAGTGCATATATGTATGTAGACTACATTAATATCCTATGGTCAATCAGGTAGTGGACACAGAAAAGGGAGAATAGTTTGGCACATAAAAGTATGTCATATCTATAGGATAAACATGTGGTGCCCCCTATCACATCATGGGACGGAATAACGGCGAAACGTGGGTGCACTAGTTGCACCTCTGCCTACCCCTTCGGGGATAATAGGCGTGAGTTTTTAAACATGTGGTTAAGTAGTGGATATCGTAAAAAGGGTTAATTAGGATGACAGACACCCCATGTGCCTCGAATCTAAGATAAATGCTCTCGCGCGGTAGCTGTCTGCTTGATGTGTAAGAAAAAAATAAAAGTTGCTTTTGAATGAATAAAAATAACAAAGTTTTAATTGACTGTTGTTTCAAGTATATGTATAGGCAACAAGTTGAGACCATGTGCGCGGCGCCTTATATTATTTACTGATATTTACGAAAACGTCTGGGGTGCGTAAAGATATTACATTGAAGTCGTAAATGTATCTCCCGTTGGGCAGTGGTAGGGAAGTAGCCAATATTTTAAGCACCTTCCAACTTTGCATCTTAAAGTCTATTTTTGGTGCTATGTCTGATAAAAATAATATACTGTATTAACTTAAATTCTATACTATTGGCATTGATATAAGGGTATTTTTACATCAATGATTATTGGTTTAAAAAATTTGTCCCTCCCAGCTATAGGTAAATAAAATGGCAATAATATTATGCTCGTCTCCTATTACAAGGGATCTAGTTTTACACACGGTGGGCGTGTTACCATACTTTGTATTACAAAAACCGAATCTTGACCTCTACTTGCCAGATTCAGAGGTCGTCAAACTAAAAGCTTATTTTTTCCACATTGATTTATAAAAAGAACCTTATAAATCAATGTGCTTACATCATTGATGTATTAAATTTAATACATCAATGGCTAACATCGATTATACACATTTCAAACCGATTTCAGAATTACGCACGGCAAACAAAAGCGCTTTTAGCGCTAACACAACATTGCACTTCTAACAATGGCGATTTAAAACGATTTGTGCTGGATTTACGCGGCACATGAACACGCCATGCGAATGTGGACAATGCGAATTGTCTTGTATTAAAATTATTGTATAGATGTATTGTAGAGATTATGTTTCTGTCTCGCATTGTAGTCTCCTGTCTAGCTCGTTTGTTGACATATACAAAATATTATGGTTCAGTCTCATGCCTGGAGCCCCAATTTTGATAGAATAATTTTTGTCGGAGTTACCTCTTGACTTGACTGGTTGAAGATCAAATTGGATTAGAATAATGACAAACGAAGTAGTTTCCAACAAATTCAACGTTCAAGTCAGTGTTTTTATGGCTCAAAAATACTAGAGTTTCACAAAGCTTTTGCCGTAATATTTGTTGCTCAACACAGAACATGTTTAGCAACCACACGGAACATACCAAGCGTCATATGCTACGCAACAACTGCCTATAAATACAATACTATAAACTTTACCACACCAGACACAAAGAGAAAGATAAAATAAAAATCTTCAATACATTTCTACCTCAAAATACATTACAAGCACTATTGCTTCACTACACAGATTTTATCCACTACAAAAAGCCTTTATACCTTATTTTCTTTGCGAAATTGTCGCTCGGGAGGTGTGTGATAAGGAAAAATGAGCTTCCCGCAACCTAGCTGCCACAAATGACCTCTAACATTGCATTCTTAATACTCCACCAAACAATGGCTTTTGTATCTAGTTTTATAAGTAGTTATCCTATGTAACTTATTTATCTCTGTACAATATAATATGATTTTAATCTTCGATCCGTTCTAGAGATTAAACCAATCAAAGTAAGTTGTTTGTAATCATGTCGAATTGATCCATTTTCGGCGTGGATCGAAAAAAATTAAATCGTTTATTGAAAACATGGGTTGTAGATGGCTTCGTTGATCTCTATGAGGATGGAAAACGAGAAAGTAGGTAATTATTGTAAGACAACTTATACTACTGGTAATTTCGACAGAATTAAGACTTTTTACATACACACTTACGATTTTTACCATGAAGGGTAGGTATAGGCGCAATTACCCACTTTTTGCCGTGCGTATTCCGTCCCATGATGTGATAGGATGCGAGCCTATTGCCATATTGGGCACAAATTCCAGCCTCCGGGCTGATACTGAATAGAAAATCCCAATATAACTACCCGACCCGGGGATCGAACCCGTGACCTCAGCATTGCAGTCGTACCGTAGTCGCAGTCTTTGTATACGTAAAAAAGAGTTTTGTTTTTAATTGAATAACGTAAGAAGCAAGTCGCTCTTCTGATGGTAAATGTCACGACTGCACTGTTTTAATAGGACACTGCAAATTGTCCTCAATTCACCTGGTAAACGAAGTGGGCTCCAGATGGTGTCGACGGATAAGAGATAATCATCACTCTCCAATGGATATAATTATGCGGGTGTATAGAAATGACGTCGCTCACTGAATAACAAATCACTGTATAGCACTCCTTTCGCTCCGTCAAATACAAAAAAAAATCCGGTACCCTACCAGCAAATAACAACAACAAAAAGTTCGAGATGATTACACAATACATGCATTTAATAGCATCAGCTTTAATGTTCATAATTGGTCGGTGAAACCGTGCAATATTTACGATTATCTGCGATGGTAACCGTGACGAAATGATGCCATAAATCGAACGGGTATATCGTATCGATTTTTTTTGGGAAGTAAAAATCTGTGGGGAATTTTGAGTAGTGGGTTTTTTTCATATTAGGGCGCGTTCAGAATTCGTCGATTTGTAAATGCATAAGAATTGCCTCATAAGACAGGCATAAGAGCGCCTTCAATTTGCCGTTGAGTGTCGCGCATCTAACGCTTAATGATAAAAGCATCTTTATTATAAAGGCAAACTAAATATAGCTTTTTTACGGCATTAAATGACGAGATGAACATGCCGTTCGCTCGATGGTAAGCGATACGACCCCCATAAACAGTAGCAACACCATCCAGCACCTTGAGTTACAAAGTACTGTGTGGCATTCCACTACGCTCGTCATCCTGAGACATAAGATGTTAAGTTTCATTATCTCCAGTAGTTACACTGGCTACAATGTCCTTCAAACCGAAACACAACAGTGCATGCACACTGCTGCTTGCCGCTAGAAATCACGGTTGCTTGGTAGTGAGTTACCATGACCATATTATACCTTGTGTGGTCAAGTTTCTTTTGTAGAAAATTAATTGTATCTAATTTATAGAAGAGAAATGAATTAAGGGGCATCGGTCGGACGTCTTGCAATTAGTATTAACTACATACGTAATTTATCTTATTTTTCCTGAGGTAATATAAATGGTGGGTATCACAAACAACAAGAAACTTCGTAGTAGACATAAACCAAACATATTTGAATGTTTGTTGACTACACAGAATAATTTATCTGATTACAAGTTATTCTTGCGGCTTCACTTGCGTGACATTCTTTTCGTGGTATAAAAAGTAGCGTAGGTTCCCAGGTTCTCAAACTATCTCTTTACCAAATTTAATTGAAATTGATGCAGCCTTCAAAGCGTAAGAGACAATAACTTTCACATTTATAATATAAGTATGGAATGGTATAGATGGACGACTGGATATTGAAATTCACCTCATGACACAGCCGACCAAGTCTAACGCAAATCAAAATTTTGTTAAGAGTAGGAGTAAAATTATTATCTTACGCCGTTATATATATACTATTCTCTAGGTATGAATCGTCGGTCCATTCTATTTGAAAACACGGCCTCACAGAATAATACTTGACCAAGTAAATAGAAATTTTTAGAATGCCAAATACCCGTCCCCTAATGACTCCCCCACCATTGAGTAATCCTTATTTAAATTTATCAATCAATGCTCATCGCCGTCCACTTTTAAACGTGGGCCTCCCCAAGTGAGCGCCAAGCAGTCTTAAGCAACCCTCATCAACCCCCTACTCGGCCTTTATTTCAAGTCATCAGTCGATATTACAGCTGAAGGTCATACTACGTCTACCGATTCGCGGTCTCCATCAACCGTCCAGGCGTCTGCAGACATGGCCGGCGACTTCCACTTCAGGGTGCGAATTTTGCGAGTGATGTTAGTTAATCTGGTTCTCTGACAGATAATTTCATTCTTGACTAAATCCTGTAATTACAGCAGAACGATTTTTGTCATTTTAAGTTTTTGAGCATTTTATCATGCTCTTTTTTCGACGTCTTCCATAATGAGTAATATTATACTTTATCTTGCCATTGTAATATTGCAATTAATATTTTTTACTTTACGTCTCTATTTTCCCTTTACGTTAACTTACTTTTGTTTAGCCATCGTATTTTTAAACGACGCAAGAGTGTCAAGTGCACTTGATGGTAACTAGAGTGCACTTCACTTAATGCCAGGACTTGAGCGTCTGTACCACACTTATTGTCCTTTGTTGCTTCACACTTCGTTTAAAGTATATTATAAGAGAAAAGGGGAAATTTCGATAAAAAATATATGGTTGAGGAGTTTAAAATAATAAACAGCATATTGTGTCGCGTTCTTGACTCCCTTTGTGTATATCCAGTTATCCAGGCCGGCATAATTGTGGCGACTGTCGAGGGCTCATCTCTCGCCAGTTGATACTCTGTCTGGACTTCGCTCCGCTTGCCATCAGCTATAAAAAGTCAGAAGACAGCAAAATACGAGTTAAAAAATACTCGAACAATATCACGCACAAACATTATCATTTATCTAATATTACAAACTTACTCCAGTACGAATAATATATCAGAAAGTTCTCCAGATTTCGTCTCCATCGTTCAGAAACAGCTACAAAAGAAGTACGTATTTCTAATCAGTGTTCAATCTTACGACACGGCTGACGCCGGGCAAAATCGTTTACCACGAGTTTCGCGCTAGTTCTACAAAAACTGTAGTCGATGTACAGACTTACTGGAATTGGCTTCGATTTGCATGAATATGTTGCATCTCATGGTAGTGAAGTATAAATGCCTGTTTCACGACTTCTGTCAAAGTTTTCATCAAATATCATCATCAGCTACATGAAGTTCACTATTGAACTTAGGTCTCCCCTAAAAATTTGGACCTGTTAAAAACGAACTACTTCCTCTACGATCTGCCATACATATTGGATTCTCTAATCAATCTCCCTTCAATCTCCTAATCTCTTTCAAATATTATGGGGTCTCACTCCATCTTTATCACATATGATGAATCAAAAATGATTAGATTTAGTTTTATGACACCTCAATCTTCCCTGTGGATCTTACGCAAGTAGGAAACCAGCATCTCTGAGTCCACAGACAATGGCCAGTAAAAAAGAAGCATTGACTCCAAACAACAAATTGGAAGATGAAAATAAAACAAAATCAAATCCCCAATACGTTAATCGACAAATGTCGCTGACCAATCAAAAGTTAATTGTTGTTTGTAGAGGGTTTTGGCTCGTAATCAAAATGAAACGTTATAGAATTGCTAATTCAAATTGTAGAATAACAAATATCTGGGCTCAAGTGCTGTGTATTTGGGAAGCCAACATTATAACGGATTAAAATAAATAGATATTCTTTTTGTAAATTAAACGAACAATATTTTTTTATTGATCAAGCTAAATCTTGTACTACCACGCCGCTTGAAAATAATATTTTATGAAAAATGTATTTAGTAACCGTGAGTTTTACAAGCTTCCAATCCTGGGTGCAAACTTTTACGCCAGGTGTATGGATTTGGACAAAATCTGGCACACAGATATAAATTTACCACTGGTAGGTGCAAGCAGCAGTGTGTATGCACTATTGTGTTTTGGTTTGAAGGACATTGTAGCCAGTGTAACTACTGGACATAATGAGACTTAACATTTTATGTCTTAGGATGACGAGCGCAGTAGAATACCAAACAGTACTTTGTAACTCAAGGTGCTGGATGGTTTTGCTACTGTTTGTGGGTGGTCGTATCGCTTACCATCAGGCGAACGGCATGCTCGTCTCGTCATTCAATGCAATAACAAAAAAAATATATTTCCTAACACAAAACCCAGATTTTTTTTATTTGTCTTTTATTCTGTAAGACTACTAGCAAAGCAGAACTGCAACCAAAATCTATCAAATAGAAATAGACCTTTCCAAAAATCATAAAATATCGTCCGAGAATTTCTTATCGAACATTTCAAATATATATGAATAAGCTATACATCGGGAAGCACCTGCGTCCCATGGGACTCCACAATCATAAGGCAACCGCATTCGCAAAATAACTTGAAATAGAGTTACTTAGACGTTAAAGTGCACTCAAGTGTTAGATGGAATTTCATATTTCGGTTGTATTTCAAATGGAGCTTACGTAAGATTATTTCGTAAAACGTAATAAAAGCCTTGGGAATTTACAGTTTGTATAAATAATATCTGGCCTGTTATATATACTGCCTACTTCTGAACACGGGCCTCCATTACCACTGAGAGGCTTTAGGCTTAGTCCACCATGCTGGCCTAGTGTGGATTGACCGATTTCACATCTTTGAAATTCTTAGGTGTGTAGGTTTCATCACGATGTTTTCTTTCTCCTTTGTGGCGAATTACAATTGATAAACAATACACATATAACTTAAAAATGTCAATGATTTTGAACCGGCGAACTTTGTCTTCAAACCATAACACAACAATGCATGCACTCTGCTGCTTGGTGGTAAAAGCACACTGCCAGAAATAGGCATTCCAGTGGTACTTACCCAGACGGCTACTCGCATACGAGAGACCTACCAGTAAAACTAGAAGACTGCTTATTGAGTTCTGCTTGGCGCCAGAAATAAACATTGCAGCAGTGCCTGTCTAGCCGGTTTCTAGTATACTATACCATGCAAAAAAAAATGATATACAATCATCACATGGACAAACTGATCCTCTTTCATATAATGAAAAGTCGATATCGAGTGCCGGCGAACGTCACGCTTTATTCATAAAATCCTGTACATGATGTAATCATCGAAATCTGTATTCCAATACGATTGGAACACAATGATTTTTAAACGATCGCGTCTCTGGGTTTAATTTAATTTGTTCATAATAAAAAGCCTTTGTACACGAGCCTGCGTTATCTGGTTAATGCAGCCTTATTACGAATTTATTCATACTACTGAGCATACAATTTACAAGCCAGTCGTAGTACTAAAAGTAAGGCTATCTATAATAATATTATAAAGCTGAAGAGTTTGTTTGTTTGAACGCGCTAATCTCAGGAACTACTGAACCGATTTTGAAAATTCTTTCAATATGAAGCTACATTACTCCTGAGTGCTAGCTTTGCTTTTTATAAAGGAAGATATTTTTATCCCAGAAAAACTCTTTCACGTGGACGGAGCCGTGAGAATCACTAAGTGTAATATAAAATTCCTAGGCAGCTGAGTTGTTACCGGATGTCCTTTTTCCAAGAAAAAGATTCTTGTTTTAACGTCATATGTATTTATATTTATGTATATACTGTTTTTTAGTATTCTTTTAATTCAATTGTAAATGTCCATATCTCTTCCAGTGAGTATGTGTCTTCGAAACCACATATCACAGAACCCCTAGGTATTCCCGGTTCATAAATTATGAATCTCGCGATGCGATACAATCTGGACCGATGGGAATATTATGCCGCGATCGTATCGAGTCGCATGAATGTTTTTCAAATTCTCGCTTATAATAACATTTTTTTGTATTAACTATTTCGGCTTTACCGAATCTTGATTATTGATAACGTTTTACAGAAATTGTATGTGAGTAATGTGATTTTTTTGCTCGGGGCTATGCCCCTCATGGAAGAGGTTTTTGGAATAAAATTCCCGCTATATATTTTCCCGAGATAAAAAGCATATCTGCTATTCCAGACTATAAACTATCTGTGGGCCAAATTTCATCCAGATACGTGCAGCCGTTCTGGCGTGATTGAGTAACCAACATCCATCCAAACTTTTACTATACACATCATGTACACTCAGAAAAGTGTGTGCTTGCCCACCTCAAGTTCCTAAATAAGTCGCTTGCGCGTCATCTTTCAACTACATGTAACTTACAACTAAAGCAGACAATAAGATGTATCAGCTGATACCTTTATACAGCTCTGAAACGGTCACACCTGTTTGGTATAATATGGAAAATATGCGTCTTACCTTGACAAATTGTATTAGCACCGACTTAGGTGATTATACTTCCCTCCGTTTTGCTTAAGACATTAGTAGTTAATGTTGCCCGAATAAACAGACCAATTGTACCATTATACCCCACAATTCACAGCCACAATCAGACTTCCAAAATAGTAAAAAAGATAGATTACCATACAGCTAATGGCACGTTCCAGTTTTCGTGTTTGGAGCCAAGCCGTTGAAATTAACCCCATTTGTAATATTGAGTAATGCGGTCGTAAAACAAATGACATCGTCCATTAACCACGACGAAGCTTGCCAATTGTGAAGATTCTCAGGGTTTCTTAGATAAAAATGGGTGAAATTCTGTGGAATTAATTATAAACGTGCTGATGACGAATTTTTTATATATTTCAATTATAATTCTACGTTGAAAATTAAAGACAACGACAGCTCCGACAAGACAACTGTCTCCTTGGTTGTATTTCTCCCATAAATGCAGATAGAGATAATACCTGCATGGTGTGCATATCCCAACTGTATTAAAGTATCTTTAAGGGGCCTCTACGTGTTGGATCTGTATCCCCACGCAAACCTTCCAAAAGGATCGGCCTTCGTGCCGTGATTTTCCACATAATAATAATGTTCTAATTTAGGCTGTGCGTTGTTGGGCCGTCAATCAGAATTTTATTCGGATATTTATACATTATGTATAATTTCACTAATGTTAACTGATGGATGGTGGCGTGTTACTTTGTACAGTCATCCACATAAGTATCTGAACAAATTCAAAACTTCACATCGCCTCTACACTTGTGTGTTGTTACCAATTTTCGTCTTCTCTTCACAAAAATAAAATTAAAAGGATTGACTTTACTTTAGACAAGGAAACAATAATGTTTTAATTGAACTGAACGTCTATAGGCGATTTGAAATTTTGATTTTTTTCAGATACTTATGTGGCTGACTGTACATACTTTTATGTTCTTCCTAATATTTTTTCTCTTCACATAAATAAAATAAAAGAGATTTATTTTGTTTCAAACCAGACTTTCACTCGCGGCTCCTCCTGCATTAAATGGTTTTCCCGGGATAAAAAGTAGCCTATAGCACTCAGGAGTAATATAGCTTCCTACAAGTGAAATAATTTTCAAAATCATTCCAGTAGTTTTTGAGTTTATCCATTACAAACATAGAAACAAGCCATCAAATCCTATTATCCTATTAATATTATAAAGGCGAAAGTTTGTAAGAATGTATGGATGTTTAGATGTTTGGATGTTTGGATGTTTGGATGTTTGGATGTTTGGATGTTTGGATGTTTGGATGTTTGGATGTTTGGATGTTTGGATGTTTGAATATTTGGATGTATGGATGTTTGTTCCTCTTTCACGCAAAAACTACTGAATGGATTTCGATGAAATTTGGCACACGGGTAGATCATGTCCTGGATTAACATATAGGCTACTTTTTATCCCGAGGAAATATTAACCGGGACTTTTATCCCGGAAAAACTTTTTAATGCGGGCGGAGCCGCGGGCAAAAGCTAGTCCTATTAATATTATAAAGGCGAAAGTTTGTAAGAATGTATGGATGTTTGGATGTTTAGATGTTTGGATGTTTGGATGTAAGGATGTTTGGATGTATGGATGTTTGTTCCTCTTTCACGCAAAAACTACTGAACGGATTTCGATGAAATTTGGCACACGGGTAGATCATGTCCTGGATTAACACATAGGCTACTTTTTATCCCGGGAAAATATAAAGCGGGACTTTTATCCCGGAAAAACTTTTTAATGCGGGCGGAGCCGCGGGCAAAAGCTAGTCTTTCATATTTTTATTATAAGTATAGACGAAGAAAAAAAGGTTTTGGTTTAACTTTACGCGTACACAGGCGATTTGAAGTTTTGATTTTGTTCAACTCCTTATGCTGCTGACTGTGCATATAAATAAGATAATAATACCAGCCCTGTATTATATACTGTCCCACTGCTGGGCACGAGCCTCCTCTACTACTGATAGGGTTCAGGCCTTAGTCCACCACGCTGGCCTAGTGCGGGTTGGTAGACTTAACATACCTTCGAAATTCTTACAAAGAACTTCTTAGGTATGCAGGTTTCCTCACGATGTTTTCCTTCACCGTTAAAGCGAACGACAATTGATAAACAATACACACGTAACTTCGCAAACTCAGAGGTGTGTGCCTTGGGTTTTGAACCTCCGGACATTGTCTCGGTTGACCGTTCCATTCCCAACTAGGCTATCGGCCACAGGCTATCAGTTTTTTTTTTACTAATATTATGTTAAATTTCATTGATTTAAAATATTATGAGCAAGCACATAATAATCTTCGTGATAAATAAATTGCACCGTATTAAAAAAGTTTTAAGAGACCGTTTTTGTTTTCACAAAATCTCTTCATAGTTTACATTCTAGACAAATTACAAAAGTTTGGTAAAGTATTCGAACTACATCATTATACAAAGAAAATAAACTTAATCTTCAATACATTAGTAGTCATAACAACTGCAGCTTGAAATGTTCTGAATATAAATAACAGGCTTCGAAATGTTATAGTTTTAAAATGTTATTGTGATTATCCCCGCTGGGGTAGGCAGAGGCGAAATTAATGAACCCACTTTTAGCCGTGCGTACTCCGTCCCATGATGTGATAGGGGACGAGCCTATCGCCATATCGGGCGCAAATTCCAGACTCCGGGCTAATAGGCACTGATTAGAAAAACTCAATATCATTTGGCCCGACCCGGGGATCGAACCCGAGACCTCAGCATTGCAGTTGTACTATAATACAACTATGCCAAGGCAGTCAGATTTTGGAGTAATTAGCATTTTTTTAACTCTTAAATACAAAGCGCTTTATTTGTTAACTCAAACGAGCATAAAAGTCTATGCGAAAGCTTTATTATTTAAATAATTTCGATTGTAGAACATAAAAGCTCTACAAAATGCTACAAGAATTACAAACAATAAAAACAATTTCCAAAGTTAAATACGCAAGAACAAACTGTAGTTACTAATACTTAAGATATCAATTTAACAAAGCTTTCAACGTTTGTAAATGACGTTTTTGAAAGGCACTCGAGAATTAAATGAGGCATTTAGTTTCGAAAGAACATGCTGAGACGAATTGTGGAATATCTCTTCAAAACATGAGGGCTTAAATTTGACATTAGGTATGCAAATCTACCAGAATATTTTGAGTAATACTCGACTTGCATTACTAGTTTAACATTTATTTATATTTTCAGACTTAACTAACTTATAAAACATATGACAATTGATGAATGAATGACAGTGTGCATGCACTATTGTGTTTCGTTTTGAAGGGCATTTTACCCAGCGTAATTACTGGACATTATGAGACTTAACATCTAATGTCTCAGGATGACGAGCGCAGAGCAGTGCGACGCAGTACTTTGTAATTCAATGTTACGTGCGGCGTTGTTACTGTTTATGGGTGGTCGTATCGCTTACCATCAGGCGAACGGCATGCTTATCTCATTTAACTGCAAAAAAGTGAATTGCCATCATACACATCTTTCAGACTCCAAGCTGATAGGACCAGAAAACCAAACATTACTTTTCCCGACCCGGGGATCAAACCTCTACCTCTGCACCGCAGTCTTACTGCAATACAACTAAGCCAACCAGGCCGCAATGCTTTTCAAAATATTTTTTTAATTTTCATCAACGGGCAACTCGAAAACGTCATCCGAAAATTAAGTATGACATCAAAAATATGAACTGACATTACAAATCTGGCTTCAATCAGGAACCAAAAGCCAGTGAAAGGATCATGTTAACGTGAATTAACGAGATATAATTAATCAAGGCCCGATGAAAGCGATGTTTCAATTCATTGTGATTTATGACAACTGCAGATTAATGAAGTTCGTCCGTACATTTTCCTGTTACATTACACCGTCACAAATTGCCTTGCTCATCTTTCATGGTTATTTTGCTTCAATTATGAACGTAATTAACTGATTAAGGTAAACTTGATAGGAAGACAAATTGGATTGGTAATCTATGCTTAATATTAGACTGCGTCGGTGGTGTAGTTGTATTATGGTATGACTGCACTGCTGAGGTGCCAGTTTCGACCCCTGAGGCGGACAAAACACTATTGGAATTTTTCCTCAGTATCAGTCCGAAGTATGATATTTGTTCCTAATATGCAGATAGGCTCGTTTTCTATGACATCATGGGACGGAATATATAGGGTGAAAAGTGGGTGCACTAGTTGCATCTTTGCCTACCCCTTTGGGGATAAAAGACGTGAGTCTATGTTCAATATCAAATTGTGGGTTTTTAAATCTGTCTGGAATCGATTGGCCTAACTGTTGGTGGATTTACAGCGTTAAATTCCCTAAATAAATCTACAGCATTCAGGGAAAACTTAACTTCCTATTACGAAATAATTTCATAATCACAGCTGCTAGTTCCAGAGATCAGCGCATTTATAGGAACAAAAAAATCCATGTTAGATGTTATAAATGCATTCAAGTCGCATAAGGTAACACTAACTATTTAAATAATCCAAGTTTCATAAACTTTTATTCAAAAACTGGTAGTAGGATATATCTAGGTATTCCAGGAGCAGCCTGTGTATATCCTATCTCAATCAGGCCGGCATAATTGTGTCGACTGGCAATCATCTCTCGTCAGTCGACATAGTATTTAGACCCGACTCCACTTACCACCAGATGCAGTGGGGGTTACCTTCCCGTATCCACATAGAATAAATAAATCGTAGATTCGTAGGTATATCGTTCTTTATCCTTACATTATGACAATCAGCCCTGTTGTATATGCTGCATACTGCTAAGCACGGGCCTCTACTATTGAATGGGGTTAGGCCTTAGTCCACCACGCCGCCCTAGTGCGGATTGGCAGACTTCACATACCCTCGACACTCTTATGGAGAATTCTCAGGTACGTAGTTTCCTCACGATGTTTTCCTTCACCCTTAAAGCGAACGATAATTTATAAACAATACACACGTAGCTTCGAAAAGTCACAGGTGTGTACCTTGGGTTTTGAAACTCCTTACGATGTCTCGGCAGACCGTAACATTCCCAACTAGGCTATCCTCTTTGTACATTACATTATTACATAGCATAAAACAAAGACTCCTGCCGCCTGAATACGCGATAAACTCAAATCTACCGAACAAATTTCGGTGAAATTTGGTATAGAGATAGTTTGAGACCCTGAGAAGGATTTAGGCTCTATCAAGTATTTTAATTACCATTGAACTCGGCTTCATAGGCCTTGGTCTCATCAATACTTGAGAGTCACTCACGACTCCTTTTGTGATCAGGTACTTTAAGAAATAGATTTCCACAACACTGAGCTAGTATAGATCGATACTTAAGTTGTTGGCGCTAGATATTTAATATTTAACTATGTGTTTTATAATAGGGTCGTTGACTACTTTTTTTTAAATACACTTATCAAATATTTGTGACTTCTAAAATCTAGAGGAAAAAGAATTTTTAAAATACAAGCAATATTAAATGAGTTATAAAGCTTTGAAGTTTTGTGAAAGGGACATCTGTCAGATAACGGAACCAGCAGAATGTGACGTCACTGAGTGTCGCCAGCCATAGCGCTACGTGCGTGCGAAACAAATGACGCGATATTCCCACTACGTCCCCACTTTTGCTCACAACAATATTTCAAATATGAATAACTGCTTTAGTTGTCAACCAATTTTGATTCAGAATATTTAATTTTACAGAAGAATTTGTTTTTCGTATTATTTTCTGTTACATATAAAATCATGTACCAAATCAAACATAGGAAACTACCCTATTCTTCTCATAAGTTAGGCTACAGTAAGAAGCTGAATGAGAGTTCCTATTATTGGTACAATAGGTATATTGTTAATGTTACATTTATTTTTATTTAAATTTTAAAATGGTCCAAACAAATAAATATTCTTTCCTTCTTTCTTTTTTCCGGGTGTAACGGTAGTTTATTCAAACTTTGAACTTCGCGATTCAGGTCCTCTCCCAGGATGACAGACAAACATTACGTTCTGTTTCAATTGAAAAAACACTAATTATCCGAGGTTGGAGTATACAAACCTTAATAATAGTATCAATTTATTATATTTATTTATCAAATGTGGCTATTTGCTTCAGCGTTACCCTTTGGGGTTAAATGTGTGAGTAACTAAAATGTGAGTGTTACACGTATGCCTACTCCTGAAAAGAGAGTAATTCGTGATGCTATATATGTAGAATATACAAGCTGAAAACAACAGGACTCGCATATTTCCGAATGTTAGCAGAAATAGAAAATACAAACATATTCTAATACTAAAGACCTACCACATAGTGAAAGTTACTTTTATAAATAGCACATCGTAAATACCATCAAAATCACATCCTAAGGAAGTTGCTAACAAGTTCAGGATGATCAAAGCGTCACTTAATAAAATAACTGCTCGGATCCATCGGAAACTCCGACTTCATAACAAAATAAGGCGGACAGCGTCCCATATTAATATACCACATCAAAGCAAACTAAAAAAAAACTAAAAACACTTCTGTAAAATATAAAACAACTGTAAACACTTACACTAATGGTCTGAATGATACTTTAAATAACTTAAGTACGAAACAATTTTTCGAACCATAAAATACACTAATACGACAATGTTTTTTTGTGCATTTGAAATCTACGTTCGGAAATCACTTATATCATGCCGGAATAAGGACTAAAATCCAACAAAATGGTTCATACGTCTTTTTGTCAATGTTTTCGTTGCAGACGGGTGACTTTAAAACGTTTGAAATGATTAAAGGCGACGTTTTTTATGTGCTTCCATACTTCTTGCATTGCTAACAGGTTTCAGATTTGTGGTATTATTGAATGGTATTCAGAAAATATTTTTCCCTTTAAAATATATGTAGCGCTGGAAATGTGTAAAGTTTGTTGGTAATTTAATATTTTTTAACATGTTTGTTATGAAGGAATAAAATTAATTAAAATATTTACTCAAACATCTTTACTTTAAAAAGTGTTAACTGTTTATTTGTAGAAAATTTAATAAAAAAATACGTATTATAAAATATTTTAATAGAAAAAATAACAAAAAAAACTATACCATAATTATATTTGCAAAACAATGGAATGCATCACACACGTGCGACAAAAAAACGCATACAAATCGCAGCAGTTGTCCATCTGTAACACCCATTAAATTCCCGTTTTACTTCTCGATAATTCAAACGAAACTACGTTTTTGGAGTTTAAACATTTAGTTTCCAAAACATTTAATTTGGAATTCATGGGCTTTTATAAATAAACTTAGTTTTTTAGTTCGTTTGTGTTAACGACGCGTTTTTGGAGATAATCAATCCAGAGACGGGCCCGTAAATGTGAACGTCTCTATTTTAAAACTAGTTAGACTGATGATTTACTATTGACTATTGATACCGCATTAGATTAGTGGCAGCTTATGCGTGTGTAGATTTGTAGCCCTGGGTTCGAGATATACAATCTTACTAATATTATAAATGCGAAAGTTTGTAAAAATGTTTGGATGTTTGTTAGAAGTAAGCGCAGACAGAACTAAACGGATTAGGATGAAAGGAGATGTCCGCTTTTTGTGTGGGTGCTCGGCCTCAAAATCTAAACAGGCTCAAACTTTAGGGATATTAAAGGGGCAACATATGGAACTTAGATCCATTAGACCCCTCCATTCATAACCAACTTTTTTGAAAACATTTATATTAAGTGTAGTTTCTAGCCAAATAAAATCACATGTATCTCAAAATCGGAGGGTTAGTTTTCAGGAGTCCTATCCAAATATACATAAACTGTCTTGTTTAGATTTTCAGGCCCATTTGGGCATGTCCTTGGAACACGTGTAGATCAAGTCCTGAATTAACACAGATACATTTTATCCCGGTAATCTGGTCACATGGGAGATAATGGATATTTAAAATCTGATTCTTCAAGTAGCTGGCGTCGTAGTATATTTTAGGGACTTTTTTAGTGGGAAGCTACTCATGGGGTCGAAGACGCGACCAATAAATACCTAGTATATTATAAATACTGTGCAGGACGCATATTCTCCAAGAGAGAAGAACGTAAAGTGCATACCGCGCATTCGCGATTACGTAATAAAACTCTGAACTCTTAGTGACGTCATAGACTGTAGTGAATGAACTTAGTGAAAAAATCGTGTTATCACAAGGGTGATTGAACGCTTATAACACACCCGGTATGGACTGTTTAGTGTTTCATGCGGTGTCATAGTGTAGGTTAGAACTTTGCCTACCCCGCTGCGGTAGCGGGATGAACGTGTGTTTAAAGTTCGAGTAGTTATTTTTAGAAATGTTGCTCGTGTGCATCGTTTGTGTTAAACTTAGCGTAAGTAAATCACAATAACTTTTTTCGTAATGCACATAAGGTTGTTTTATAATGTTTAGTATATAGAGTCACTTAGTGTCTATGTGCGAAGACACTAATAGTTTAGGTATATAGACCTAACTTAGGCGCGAAACGAAAATAAGTGTAATTTCGAAAGTGAAAAAGAGGTCCTAGAAAGAGGGAAAGCCCTCTTAGAGCTCTCTACGGTATAGCCGCGGACTACTTAAGTAAACTAGTTTTTTTGGAAAGTCGAGTCACGGTTTAGGAGTTTTTAATTCATATAAATAGAAACATCAAGAAAGAAAACAGCAAGTAGTCGGCAAGAAAGAAGAAGTCTGCAAATTTGAAGAGGAAAATAGGCGCTTATGCAGAGTGGACCACCCTTCCTCATCAGCTGTGGCACTGTGTTACGAGGACGACTTCTGGCTACGTCGCATAGCTACGGCGTAGCAACGAAAGACTACGCGCCAAATATTAACGCCGGGAGAATTTGGCTACCGTTGTGGCTGAACATTGTAACTTTTGGTTCAGTGTGTGAAATAAACGCTTTTTCCCGACTTTGGCATTTTTTACTTTGTCATTGGTATCGCCCTATTCTCACTCACGCAATCCAGCCCACAAACACACCACAGTGCGGGGTGTTGGCCCAGTCTGAGCCCCGCACAAATACTAAAGTAACTGTATGTTACGTTTTCACGACAAAACCTCTGAACCGATTTTATTGAAATTAGTGCGGAATAAAAGGAAGAGCATAGAATATTTTTTATCTCGAAAAAGTATTTAGTAGGAATGTTATCACGGAGCACGTTAAGGCGGGCTAAGCCGCGAGCAAAATATAGTAATAAAATAAGAAGTCAGTTACATATGAAAAAATAACAATATAAAATACGAAAGAAAGAGTTTGTCGTGCAATTTCAAAATCGATATCGATCTAACTTCGTCTCACGGTGTGCTAAATTTCCTCCAACTATATTTCACACATTCTACGTGCAAAAATCTTGACAAACTTTCACTTAAAATATTAATCGGAAGACAATACTTCAAACAAATATCAATCACATCACAACATCCGAATATATTTATAAATTACATTAATGATAATAGTGTAGGAAGTGGGACTATACTCCGTCCAACCATTTATTTAACTTTTGACATATGCACGCCTGTGAAATTTTATAATTATTGAGAAGAAATCGAAAACAATATAATTGACGACTTTATAGACGCCATTTTTTGTTATCCATAATGAAGCGACTTGTTCTTCAGCTCCGATATTAATTATCGATCGATATTCGTATACTCACTGATTGTGTAACAAAGATTATACATAAAATAAACACATTTAAACGCTTAAGCATAAAACAATACAAAATGTTGAGCAAAAATAACATTTCAATGTGTTTAATCGATCAAAACTTCTTCACAAATTAAATCGATTGTTACTAGAAATCGAATTGGTAACGCATTAGTACATCCCCAATGGATTAGAAACCGAACTGTCAAAAGTTAAATAAATGTTTGGACGAAGTATAAAAAGTTTTTAAAGGAAACGTTCCAAACCCAATGAATCAAACAACTAACAGCAGTAAATAACATCAAATCGGCAAGCACGAGTCTTCATTCCGCTAATTACGTCTAAAAGCATAACTTCGGCTATTTATCAAAGTCAACGGGCAACATGTTTGTTTTTTTCCGCCACCTTGCTTTCGAACGACAGTGTTATGTTTCAAACTTCCATAATCATGATTTTGAGATATTTTGTACCATGATTTATTACGTTTGCGCGAATGTTAGACATTAAAATTAAACTACTACTACGGAAAACCGCGATAGAATCCAAACAGTAATTTAATTTCAATATTTTGTATCGTTACTTTTATTAAAATACGTCTTTTCCTTTCTTTCATACGCCACTCCACTGTGGGGTCGGCGCAACATATCAAACAAGCCTTAGAAATGATTTCGCTTAGTTTTTATGACATGCGATCCGAGATTTGCTCACGTAATAAATTGAACCTTGGCGTTCCTTAGTGTAATGTTAGGTATAAGTTTTACTAAAAACCAAAATATACGTTTGACTACTCTTTATTTTCAATATAAAATACTTAGGTATTTAATTGACTCGAAGCTGCCTTAGACTTACACATAGAGAAGGTAATAAGTAGTAATAACTAAAGCATTTCTAATGTTCGTTATTTCTCGTTAAAAGTAAAGGATAAAAAATGGTTATTGTGGGTTATTCCTAAGAGATAGACATATATCATCACCGACTTTTTTGTAGACCTTTTTAAGGTGTACAATAGTGTGGTACATTATTTTGATCTATCTCGTAGGGTTTAGCCAGCGTCTGTAATGTAAGCGCAAAAAAATGTGTTTATTTACGACATTACATTAGAAACCTCTAAAATTATCAATGTTTCTCTACTATATTATGAATGTATTATACATATAAACCTTCCTCTCAAATCACTCTATCTATTAAAAGAAACCGCATCAAAATCCGTTGCGTATTTTTTAAGATTTAAGCATACATAGAGACATGAGGACATAGGGACAGACAGCGGGAAGCGACTTTGTTTTATACTATGTATTGATAGTCATAGCTATGTCTAAAACGTGTTTTGTACAAACATATTATGTGATCTGATTAAGCTTGTTTATGATTTGTTTTTTATATTTACATTTTGCTCCGATGAAGATATCTACATCTGTGAAGTTATTGTTATAAATTATACTGATTCGCTGTAGGGGTGCACGTTCACCAGCGTTCATACGGCACGAGGCCGTCGCGAACGCATAATCGGATAATCGCACTGCTCACGGCGGTGATTAATTCGAGGAACTATAAAAACCATTTTGTTGGTTAGGTTCATACAATCCAAATTATTGTAACATAAGTCGTATCATCTGAAGAAGCATTCTTCTTTTATCTAAAGGAAATAAATGATATTCGGTCGAAAGTTGCGCATGCGTCATGTACGCACGATGATATCTAAATTGCAGGACACGGAGGAATTTACGCTGGACTCTCTCCAGGGCCAACTTGTACTGATCGTAGAAGGAGTCCTGAATCAGGCAGGCGTATTCTCATTGAGAAAGAACAACGATTGGTATAAAGACATATGTAGAAGCACGAGAAAAGTCTACTGTGGTCGGAGTAACGAAAATGGCTTATTTACGAAGAGATTTTATGCAATATAGCATTAATCCTTATCCAATTAAGTATCATTAATACATTGTGTATTTAATATAGATCAATATGGCCCTTTGCAACATGTAATTTAAATAAATATTTTCGAAGATATTACAGATTTAAAACCCAGGGACATAGCGGTTGCGGCGGTACCGGCCGGGGGCCGGCGGCACGTGTCTATAAATTAGAAAAAGTATGGAGATAGTTTGAGATACAAAGGAGGACATAGGCTATTTTTATCCCGGAAGAACATAACCCGGGAATTTTATACCGGTTTTGATTCCTCGCGAGTGGGGCCGTCACGGCCTTACCACTGAACCGATTTCGATGAAATTTGGTAGGGAGATAGTTTAAGACCCTGGGACGGACCTAGGCTAATTCTTATCTCGGAAAAACATAACCCGGGACTTTTGTCCCGGTAAATATTTTTTTATGAGTGGAACTACGAGAGACTGATAGTTGAGACCCAGGGAAGGACAGACTATTTTTTATGTTTTTATTTTTAAGGATATGTCCTTATAATATCATTACATATTATAAAACAAAGTCCCCCTATCGCATCTGATTGTCTGAACACGATAAACTCAAAAACTACGCAACCCATTTTCATACCTATGTCTTTCACCAATGGATGGAGTGATTTAAGAGGAAGGTTTATGTGTATATTACATAAATATTTTGTATGACAAAAAAACAAATTTCAGCATGTAATATTATGCTTTGCTACCTGTGCGAAGCCAGGGCGGGCCGCTAGTTAAGTATATATTATTGTATTTATAATTTTCTTTACATAATATGTGGAAAATGCTGTGGTTGTTACTTTAGCTAATTTTATTTATATTATGTTATACTGTTAAGTTATATTTTATTGTAACAACGTTATTTCTCCCAAATAAATAAAATAAAACTTCTCACACAATCGCAGACTTCAGAAAATCCCACATCTACCCATCCTGGAAATCAAATTTAGTAATGAATACTGCCCCAAACCGCTACACCAAAAAGATCATTTGCCACTCAAAAATATACTCTCAGATGAGCGATGTAATAGTCTTTTTACACGCACGGAATCCGTGCAAAGATTCCACGAAGCGGCGACATCTGTTCGCATTAATAAACGTCACAGGACTGCGGTTACATGGAGCCATTGTTATTAAATTTATTCACAACTAGCGTCTGCCCACAAAATTCGTTGCGAGGTTTCAATTATTAAATGGATCTGTGTTAAAATTGTTGGTGATTTAGTATTATTTATTTGTGTTTTATCTGAACTTGTGTGTACTTTAATATAACTACACAAATCTCACGATTTTTTTTGCGAGGGGAAAAAACGCGTTATCGCTCCCACCACTGGAGTCAGTGACAGCCAAATTCTTATTATTATCTAAAAATTATAATAAATAATGCATTCCCTGAACAAATTAATTATTATCATTTATTATTATGCACATTAAAAAAATTGCATGTAATAAATTTGACAAAAGCTGACTGAACAGAAACAACTACTTAAGACCTGCATTGTACCAACTTTCTCGCAAATAAAGGATTTATTATTTCATTTATTCATTTAGTGGAACGGTAATATTGGTTTCACCGGTCTTAAGGCCCAATGTCATACTCGGGAGTATCATCCTAACGAGCATCGTGCCGAGTCTATAACCCCATGGACACACCGGCATGCCAACTAAAGCCCACGGTGGTCTTCTTCGGCGCCTAAGAGACGAGAGAAAATTCTGAATTTCTTTACATTACCTCCATCATCCCTTGATCGCTGGTTTACAAGTTCATTTTAATGTCTTGTAATAATAAAGCATCTAAAAATGATGGATCATAACTTCCATAATTTCTGCTCGATATGGCGATAGGCTCGCTCCCTATCACATCATGGAATGGAATATGCACGGCGAGAAGTGGTTGCACTAGTTGCGTTTTAAATTGGAATACAAAAGTGCAAGCACAAAGTTTCTTTACATCAAAAATATACAAAGTGGTAGTTTCACTCAGACGTGCATACAAATAACGTACCACTTAATAAATATACTCAAAATGAAAATCATTTTAACTTTTTCGCGAACAGAAATAAAAAATAATTGAAACATTTCATGCCTATTGAAGTATCATTCATACCACAAGGCCGCTCTTGTTACTTGTAAATCAAAAAATAAATGTTAATCGATTCCATAGTTTTCCGCAATTATTTCTGTCACGCCAATTCAAACTTTATATGACTACTTTAAAGTCCATTTCAGTTAGTCTCTTTTGATGTTAAATCGTTACGGCTGAACAGAATTCAAATGGGCAGCATCACTAACCAGAAATGTGTGGTTAGTCATTTTGTATCTTCAAATTTATTTACGTACAAGAGCTCAGCACCATTAACTTATAAAAAGTTACAAACAAAAATGATCACCGATGGCATATCTAAAATTAATCGTCATTTTAAACAACACGACATTCTCGAGTAGCATCAATTCTATTTGTTTGAAAGACGTCATATACTATGTTTAACTATTCGAAAATGTTTTTTCTGCTACTGATATTACGTCTGATATTACTTTGAGCTTAGAATCATCATCAGCCATACGACACCACTGCTGAACATAGGCCTCCACCAAAAATTTCCAGACGGACTTGTCAAAAACGGCCCGGATCCAGCGCGTTCCTGAGACCTTCATCAAGTTGTCTGTCTACCTTACAAGTGGACGGCCAACAATGCGCTTGCCAGTACTTGGCCTCCACTAGAGAACATTTTTGCCCCAAAGAGGTTAGAATACACGTTACATCTTCTTGATCGTTTTCTTCATCACTGAAGGTCGTGTCCGTCCTGAAATATTTTCATGGAGTCGATGACGAGCCGTCTCCATGCCCCCCTATCTTCGGCTTTCCTCAGGGCAGTGGCAATAGGCAGTCCTGTTATGGCCCTTATTTGGTCAGACCAGCGGGCAGGTGATCGTCCAGGTGGTCTTTCACCTTCTACTTTCCCTACAACCAGCAGTTTGTCCAAGTTATCTGGCTGTCTTCGGCCAATGTGGCCAAAATAGCTTAGCACTCGGTGGTAGCATATTGTAACACGTTACATACTAGCATAGAAGTATACAACTTCACTTATTAAAGCTTGAGTGGTTAAAAGGCATGCCAAAATTGACAGCCTCTACATGGATTTTGGACTATGTGTACATCTATCACTTTACGGTGTTTACTTCTCTGTCCACAACAATTGCATCATAATCATTGATATGCTCAGGCTAGTTAACCAATGATATGTAAAAAAAAACCCTTATCCATCGATGATCATAATATTATAAATATATTAATATTATTGGAATAATTAGAAGGGATAGCTAGTCCCACTAGATATTTCTTTACGTACATGTAATTCTAACGTGGACTGCCTCTGTAGCGTAGTTTTGGAACGAATAAAATATGTATGAAATTTAAATAAAAAAATACAATTTAAATGCTTTTTAGAGTAGTTTTTTTTCGTTAGTTGTATGTTAATTTTAATGTCATGCTTGCTTAGGTGATGATCGTGATTCGATGACATATCTATTGTGTAGGTAGAAGTAAATGTTTTCATTGATGTCGTTACCACATTTTTTTTAATGAAATATACAATTATTATTATAACTTAAAAGAAATGAAATTTTATTACAATATCTTCACTAATTAATCGAAAAGAACTTCGTTCCATCCGGGTGTCCCTTGACACCTCTCAAGTTTTTGTTTACAATCTCTTCAATCACTTGCCCAAGTTAATGTGAATCCCCTTATTTCCTAAGGGATTAATGTTTATTGAAACCCTTTGCTCCAATATTTGGTCAAACATTACAGACTAACCGAATCACGATCGATGAATTTGGGCACTGAAAACGTGTCCAAAGTTGGATCAAATAAGCCCAATCCACGGAAGGTTTTAATTAATGATTTGGTTTGGGTGAAACGGGGGCAATCAATTTCTATGTTTGGGTTTTAGCTGAACAAGCGTTTTGGTACAGAGATATAATTAGTAAGCTGGATGTAGGTTTTGTGGCATTTGATAATGAATATTGGTTATTTACTGACTGCCTCGGTGGCGTAGTTGTATTATTGTACGACTGCGATGCTGAGGTCTCGGGTTAGATCCCCGGGTCTGGCAAAGTGATATTGAGTGTTTGTATTCAGTATCAGCTCGGAGTCTGGAATTTGTGCCCGATATGGCGATAGGCTCGCTCCCTGTCACATCATGGGACGGAATAATGGCGATAAGTGGGTGCACTAGCTGCGCCTCTGCCTACCCCTTCGGGGATAAAAGGCGTGAGTGTATATGTTGGTTATTCAGCTGTGTTTTTAATGAACCATTCTCACCATTATACGGTCAAAACATTTTTATGAAGAAACAGTTGCACGCCTGATATACCACCACGATACCCATATATACGCAACACTATGAATTTTTATTTTATGCTGTCAAATCGACGAGATAAAAAGCTTTCAGGTCACAATTCCAGAAGCTTCGTGAATGCACTATCAGCCATTAAAAGAATAGAGGTTACGGAAGGTCATTTTGGAATGAAAGAGTTATTTCGGCTTCTTGAAATTACACGAAAAAAGCTAATACAGGATGCTTATCGCCGAAAGAGTAAGAAGAGGCGCAACCACTTTTTGACATGTGAATTCCGCCCCATGATATGATGGGGCCGAGCCTATCGCCATATCAGACACCAGACGCCGGTCGGATACTGATAAAAAAAAAAAAAAAAACAAAACAAAAAAAATTTCCGGGGCCTCAGAACGGTGTGGAGCCGCGCACGGAAATCAACTACGGTCAGACGAAGTCTCACCCTTCAACAACAGCAATCTATCACGACAGTTCTATAAGACTATATTGGCCGAAGACTTGTGGATAACGATAACACTACATTGCCGCAAACCAAAAATAGCTTACAAACTGAATCTGTGTACCGTTTATATATGTAATCAGACAAATACCGGCAATACGTTATTGGCTCAACTGGCTGCCTTTTCTAGTCATCTCTCCGATATTGTGCTGAGTAGACCACGCGATAAATTTATTTTGGTTGGGGATTTTAATATGCCGAATTTGACTTGGAGAAGGTCAGATGAAGGTGACTTTTATGTTGAAAATAATATCCAAGGTCAATATCAATTAGATTTTTTCGATAATTTAAACGTATGTAATCTGTCTCAATACAAATTTACTCATAATATTAACAATAGAATTCTCGATCTAGTTTTTAGCAACAGTGAAGTCACTGTTACCTCATGTCTCAGTCCCTTAATACCTGAAGATTTGCATCACCCATCTCTCTGTATATCCACTGATTTTATGAAACTACACTCGCTTCGCCCACAGCCATACACTAAATACTTATATCATCGGGGTGACTACGTTGCAATTATTACTCAAATCAACATTATTGATTGGCAACACGAACTCACAGTTAGACCTTTTGAAAATGCTGTTTCCTTCTTTTATGAGGTTCTGAACAGTTTACGTAGTACGTACATACCCACAAAACTAACAGTCCCCTCACAAAAATACCCTCCCTGGTATACGAAACCATTAATTAAGATGATAAAGGAAAAAAGTAAATTTCACTCTAAATTAAAAAATTACAGCAATGAATCCTACCGGCAATCATTTGTTATGCTCAGATATCGAATAAAAACACTGGAGCAGCAATTATTCAAAGACTACATCAATACCATTGAAAAAAACATATCATCAAATCCTAAAGCCTTCTGGTCTTACATCAAGTCAAATAGTCAGAATAAATCGTACCCGGCTGTATTCCGGTTCGGACAACGTACATCGGATGATGGAGAAGGGATCTGTGAAATGTTTAGCAAATATTTCCATTCTACATTTCTTAATACCGATCATATAAGCATGACATCAGACATTGCCGGTTCCAATGGCCTAACGGTTTCGGATATTGGGCAGATAGACGTTGTACCTCAGGAAGTCTGTAAACTGCTGAAGTCTCTTGACTTAAATAAATCAGCAGGCCCTGATAGTATACCAGCGATATTTATAGTCAAATGCGCGAAAAGCCTTACGTTACCTCTTGTTACATTGTTCAGGCGCTCGCTGTCAGAAGGTGTGGTACCTTTAATATGGAAAGCCGCATACATATCGCCTATTCACAAAAAAGGACCCAAGGATATAGTAGAAAACTACAGGCCAATCTCTAAGTTATGCCTCTTTGCCAAAATACTAGAAAAAATCGTATACAGACAGCTATATGATAGCCTAAAACATACTTTAAGTGCACATCAACATGGCTTTTGCAAAGGAAAATCTACCGTATCTAACCTTATATTATGTGGCGATTATCTATCTGAACACATGTCTAAGCTGTCCCAAGTTGATGTCATATACACTGATTTTAGTAAATGCTTCGATAGAATAGACCATGATTTACTTTTACATAAATTGCAATCAGTGGCTGGTATAAAGGGAAATTTATTTCGTTGGTTTACTTCTTACGTTCGGAATAGGTGTCAAACCGTTGTACTAAATGGTTACGCTTCTACGCCTGTTACAGTTCCATCTGGCGTCCCACAGGGTTCACTTCTGGGTCCACTTCTATTTAATATATTCGTCAATGACATTTCATCATGTTTCCACCATTCCAAAGTACTTTTATATGCTGACGACTTAAAAATTTTGTGTCCAATTAAGTCTTTGATCGACACTCAACAACTACAAGATGATTTAAACAGATTTGAAGTATATTGCACAGAAAACAAATTAGATCTTAATGTATCAAAATGCTACGTATGTTCATTTTCTCGAAAACCTGAATTGATACCATATGATTACACACTAAAAAATTTTACATTACACAGAGTCAAGTCGATCCGTGACTTAGGGGTCGTTTTTGACTCTAAATTACTCTTCAACGACCACATAAACCAAATAATAAGTAAAGCCTCTAAATCTTTAGGCTTTGTCCTACGCATGTCAACCAATTTTACTTCTATCAAAACATTTAAAATTCTTTATTGTTCATTTGTCAGACCTCACCTTGAATATGCGTCACAAGTCTGGAACCCAGCATATAATATTTATGTCTCGCGTATTGAATGTATCCAAAAACGCTTCCTACGGTATTTGCAATTTAGGACAAAATCTTATGTGCCGACCTATATAAAGCGTTGTCAAAAATTTCACATCTTACCACTGTATGAAAGAAGACATATAGCTGACCAAGTGTACTTAATGAACATTGCAAGTGGTTTGATAGACTGTCCCGAGTTGCTAGAGCGTATTGGTCTACGTGTGCCGTACGCCTCCCTTAGAACACCTTGCACATTATACGTGCCAGCAGCAAGAACAAATTATAGAGAAAACTCCTACCTATTGCGAGCGAGCAGGTCTTTCAACAACGTTATGTCACTCCTGGATATAGATTTATTTAATACATCCTCGATAAAAATGAAGCAACTATTTGCAGATTATTTTTTCAAAAACTAATAATCTTAGGTACTACTTCTATTCAATTGCTTATCGACCGCAGTATTTTTCATTTCACATTGTGTAATTTAGTAGTGGAAACTTGTAATTGGCCCTCTTTGAGTGTATCCTTTACTATGAATTGTACTAGCTGTAAGTTTCCCAATAATAATTAAAATAAAATAAAATAAAATAAGACTATCGGTCACTAGGAGCCGTATAAGTATTGCGTTAGCACTAAAGGGGGGTGGTGGTCTATGCTTTCCTTTTTTACAGTGACATGGGATTGGGGAGGGATGGGTTGAACAGTTATTACGTCACCAATATAATTATATTCAATGTTTATCACACAGACACACACACACACACACACACGATCACGTCTGTTATCCCCGAAGGGGTAGGCAGAGGCGCAACTAGTGCACCCACTTTTAGCCGTTATTCCGTCACATGCTGTGATAGGGGGCAAGTCTATCGCTATATCGGGCACAAATTCCAGACTCCGGGCTAATACTGAATAGATAAAACTCAATATCACTTTGCCCGACCCGGGGGTCCAACCCGAGACCTCAGCTTTGCAGTTGTACTGTAATACAACTACGCCACCGAGGCGGTCATTCAATGTTTATATTTTTTTCGATAAATAAATTTGATCAGATTTTGTAATGTGGGGAGGCGTGGGCAAGAGCGTTGTTAACTTTTACTTACAATGGGGACAGAGGGTTACTAACATTCTGCGTACATAATACTTGAACGAGCCCGGGTCGAACCCATCCATGCGGTACAAAAGTCTTTATAAATTATTTTTTTACTTCTTCAAGCAATGAAGGTTACATTTAAATTTCCATTATAGTCAATAGAAGTAGAAGTCACCGCGAGTAATTCACGGGTCAATAAATAAATTCAATCACGTCTACGGCAGTGCAACTTTATGGAAATATTAAGTGGTAATATCCACAAGACAGTGTAAGTACGGTTAGCAGAAAAATGATTTTTCATCAAATCTTTGTGTTGAAAGTATTTTTTGAGCTTTAAACCTTAGGGTTAAGGGAGTTTTTTTATTTTTTTATTATTACAATTTTTATTTTTAACACAATTCAACACATGTCCTTTTCTAAATAATTTTTGATTGTTAGCGATAATTATTATAAGAGTCTCTTGAGATTCAAAGATGTTTTTATTAACATAAATATTGCGTTATAATGTTTCAAATTATATTTAGTGTATTTGGTTCAGCTGTTCAAATTTTTTGCCTTATATTATAATTATACGCAAAAAATTCCGGAATTTAGACTGGGAAAACAAAGGCGTCAAAATAGATGGTGAATACTTAAGTCATCTTCGGTTCGCTGATGATATTGTCCTGTTTTCCGAAGACCCCAGACAAATAGATGATATGCTACAAAAATTAACATGCGAAAGTAAAAAGGTAGGCTTGGTACTGAATTCATCAAAGACTAAATTTCTAACAAATGGCCAAAAATATGACATAATTTCCGATGGACAACCTATAGAGTACGTAACAGAATATACCTACCTAGGGCAGTTAATTTCATTTGAGAACCTGACAGAAAAAGAAATTAGCAGAAGAATAGCTATAGCCTGGAAAAAATATTGGAGCTACAAGGAAATAATGAAAAACAAAGAGATAAATATAAATCTGAAGGTTAAGCTTTTCGAAGTAGTAATTCTCCCTTGTCTGACATATGGTTGTCAAACATGGGCACTTAGGCAAGAAGACGAAAACAGACTGAGTATACAACAGAGGAAGATGGAGAGGAGTATGCTGGGCATAAAATTATCACACAGAATTCGAAATGAAGAGATCAGGAGGAGGACAAAAATGGTAGACCTAATAAAAAGGATTAGAAGTTTGAAGTGGAAATGGGCAGGTCATTTATGTGGAATGGACAATGATAGGTGGACAAAGAAAGTCACCGAATGGATACCCCGAGACTGCAAAAGGAAGAAGGGCAGGCCAAGACTTCGTTGGGAGGACATATTTAGGAAGAGATGTGGGTCACACTGGATGAGACTGGCAAGATGCAGAGAAGAATGGAGGAGAATGGGGGAGGCCTACGCCGAAGAGGCGACTTCCATAAATAGTACTAATGAAACGACTGCCTCGGTGGCGTAGTGGTATTGCGTACGCATTACGAGTACGATTTGCGCGCTGAGGTCCTGGGTTCGATTCCCGGGTCGAGCCAAAAAAATTGTGACTGGGTTTTGCCATCTTAAAATTTACTCAGTCGCAGCTCGGAGTCAGGAAGTTGGCGGTGTGATACCCCCGTGCCTCGGAAAGCACGTAAAGCCGTTGGTCCTGCGCCTGATCTCTCTCCGGTCATGTCGGATTGCCGTCTCACCGGACTATGAGAGTGAAGGAATAGCGAGTGCACCTGTGTATTGCGCGCACACTTGTGCACTATAATATCTCCTGCGTACCTGGCTGATCTCCGTTGAGATTGGCCGCCGTGGCCGAAACTGGCTAGGAGGATTTCATTTCATACTAATGAAATGGAAAATAAAGTAGTAATAAATCTTTAATTCTAATAAACTTAAGTTACACAAAAAAAAAGTTAAATAAACTCAAATAAATAATAATAATAATTTATAGTACTTTAGTAACATATTGAAAGTCATAAATGAAATGTAATGAATATCCTATAATATTTATGGTAGAATAAAGGCTTATTTTATTTTTTTATTTTTATTATAATTATAGTGTCCATTGCTGAGCACTGGCTTCCTCTACTACTGAGAGGGGCTAGGCCTCAGTCAACTAGGCTGGCCTAGTGCGGGTTGGCAGACTTCACATACTCTTAAAATTCTTTTGGAGAATTCTCAGGTATGTAGGTTTCCTCATGACATTTTTCTTCACCGTTATAGCGAACGATAAATTGATAAACAACACACACGTAACTTCAAAATGTTAGATGTGTGTGTGTATGTTTTAAACTTCTGGACATTGTCTGGGCAGACCGTTTCATTACCATCTAGACTATCGTCCACCTTTCTACCACCACCATTTTCTTTTTTTATTAATTAGTAAAGCATTACATTAGTACATTGTAAATTTTGAATACATAGATAGATACATATGAATTGCTTGCTTCAAGGCCCTTCCAGAGTATATGTTAATCAAATTAAATAAAATAGCCTACGTCACATATGGACGCTTTAATTTTAAACTAGTAAAATCATTTTTTTTAAATCTATTTAGTATTCACAAACCCTTTCTATACATATATAAAAGCAAAACTTTCATGCGAACAGTACTAAAAATTATCAATTTCTTTGCTATCTGTACTCAGTACAATCGATTTCCGCTATGGTTATTGCCGTCGCGCTGAGATGGAGGTACATGAAGTATATTGGGCTTGTCTGATGTTCATTCTGCTTCACTTCATCATAGTGGAGATGTTATCGGTACGTGCAATGTGTGTATCGCACGTAATGTATCGAAATTCCGATTTTATGCATTCGGATATTTGACTGTCTCGGTGGCGTAGTTGTGTGTATGCATATTTTATATTGTTATTTGCATATTTTTTCCATTCACCAGTTTTTGCATATAAGTGTTTAAATCATGGGAAGGTGCATATTTTCACTATATTTGATGATTTTATACCTAAGGACCTTTAACTTAGGTCGCCATTAAGTTAATATATGTTGCTCATTAAGTTAATTTATTTTGAAGTTTCCATGCACATTCCGGGCTTTTTAAGTTGCATATAATCCGGTAGTGGACGATAGCCTAGTTGGGAATGGAACGGTCTGCCGAGACAATGTCCGGAGGTTCGAATCCCAAGGCACACACCTCTGACTTTTCGAAGTTACGTGTGTATTGTTTATCAATTATCATTCGCTTTAACGGTGAAGGGAAACATCGTGAGGAAACCTGCATACCTAAGAAGATCCTTATAAGAATTTCGAAGGTATGTGAAGTCTACCAACCCGCACTAAGCCAGCGTGGTGGACTAAGGCCTAAACCCCCTCAGTAGAGGAGGCCCGTGCTCAGCAGTGGGCAGTATAATAATACAGGGCTGGTATTATTATATATTATATAATCCGGTATCTACTCGTAAATTATAAGTATTAAAATTCTATGTTTGTACTTTGTTTCGATTTTAATTGTCTTTTACACACACACTCAAGCCTTTTATCCCAGAAGGAGTAGGCAGACCCGCAACTACTGCAACCACTATTCGCCTCATGTGTTTCATCCCATGAAGTATCACTTCATGGGATGAAAGGGGGCGAGCCTATCACCATAGGGCACAAATTCCTGACTCTTGACGGATAATACTGAGTAGAAAAAACCTAATATCACTTTGCTCGATCCGGGCATTGAACCCGAGACCTCTACTTTGCATTCGTACTGCAATACAACTACAGCACCGAGTCAAAGTAAATAGGGTAATTATTAAAAACAATACGTTTACTATACGATTTTCCAGTACATAGATTTTTTATTTTAATTTCGTAGAAGTCGGTTTGATACTATATGTGAAGGAATATTTTCGTTATTTTTCATAGAAGAAGTCACGTAAAGAGCGCACCAATAAAATTGCCAGTCTTTATTATAATACATTACAAATACAAATATTCTTTATCGTTACCATTTTTAAGCAAAAAATAACAAAATATAAGGATACAGTTTCCTTAAGTCTATGGTGTACAATGGGCGATTAATCGCTACAAGCGATATCTTCCAGGCAACCTTTGTATGGAAAGAAACTGTGTGCAATATTAATAAACCCTAATAGTAGAAAACTCCCGTTCCTCCCGGATAGTTGTACCCAGGCGTAGATTCCGCCATAATGACCCAAGTGTATCTCCCGGATTAGTCGTTGTATACCCAGTTTCAAACAGGCCGGCATAATTGTGACGACTGGCATGTATTTATCGTCAGTTGGCACTCTCTCGTCCAATTAAGTTAGATTGCATCCTAATGGTATAAATGCATTGTATTTACCTTGAAAAGGTCTTGCAAATAGAATTCCTCCAGCCTTTTAGGATTCCGTAGCTCACAAAGAAACCCTTATAAGATCAATTTGTCGTCCGTCTATCCGTCAAGAAACTTTTTCTTAGGGACAGTTAGAGGTATCCAGTTAAATATATCATATACGCAGATTTATGGTCTATTTCAGCTCTAAAAAATCAAACTTGGAAGTCAACGCGATTAAAAGATATGACCGTTTATGTCGCATTTTGTGCGATTTCTCAAGGGAATCAAAGCCTATAGGGTTCATACGTTGGCCTAGAATCAGGAAATTTGACAAGAAGCAAGGTCTTACAGCATACGTTAAAGAAGAAGTCTGTAAGCCGTATATATGTACTGTAATAACAAAAAGCTAATTTAATATAAAAACATTTTAAATTTGATTAATTAATTTACTAAAGACTGCCTCAGTGGCGTAGTTGTATTACAGTACGACTGCAAAGCTGAGGTCTCGGTTTCGATCCCCGGGTCGGGCAAAGTGATATTGAGTTTTTCTATTCAATATCAGCTCGGAGTCTGGAATTTGTGCCCGATATGGCGATAGGCTCGCCCCCTATCACATCATGGGACGGAATGACGGCGATAACAGGCGTGACTGTATGTGTATGGACATATCACTCTTAAACTTTAATACTTAGACACTTTGCCTACAAGTATGTACGGAACCCTCGCGCGAGTTCAACTTGCACATGTCCGGTTCTCTTAGATCAAAGCATGAATCTGCAGACCGAACACTCGACCTACATCCCAGTGGGGAAATATTTTTCATTCTAAAGAAAACGTAGCTACAAACAGTTTATCTTTGAGAGTTGTTTGAGAACATAATAAAAAAACTCTTAACTTCAGTAAGCTGGAATTTTGGAGCTCTGGAATTTTATTATTGTTGAATTTCTTCGGATATTCTGAATTTTTATGTAACACAATTTAATAAGTATTGCTGTCATAATTTTTTTCTACCATTTTTGTAGATGAAATATAACCAGAAATTTGCCGATAATCAATTCGTATTTAAGATCAATAAAATGTGCATGCGTCGATTCCTTTAGAATCTATCTAAAATTACTAAGGGCGAGTTGTTTCTTCCGTGGATAAGTAAAGTTAAGGCTCTTATCATACTGGCGAATTGCAAGCAAATTCACTTTTTTTTTATTGCACCGAATGACAATACGAGCATGTCGTTCGCCCGAAGTTGTTCGAACTATAAGCGATACGACCGCCCATAAATAGTAGAAACACCATCCAGCACCTTGAGTTACAAAGTACTGTGTGGCATTCCACTGCGCTCGTCATCCTGAGACATAAGATGTTAAGTATCATTATGCCCTGTGGTTACACTGGCTACAATACCCTTCAAACCGAAACACAACAGTGCATGCACACTGCTGTTTGGCGGTAGAAACGTCGAGGCGAATGCTCTCCACGCCCGTTCAGTATAATAAGAACGTTAACTTTACTTGACTACGGATGAAATAATGATACACAAAATATTTTCCCTACACAAGTGCAACAGTGATAGCTTCGAGTTTTTCTAATCGATTTAAAAAGAGAACGTTATTCAGCTCATCGTAATTTTTTTAGCTTATTTCATGGAAGTATTCGTTATGTTTGACGAGTTTAACGCACGAAAATAGTCAGTTTATGTGCAACCACAAAAACAAAAATGAGTTAATGGCCAGTTTTTTATTTCATTTTTGAATTTAGAATTTAGAATCTGGCTGTATACCACAACTTAAGAAATAATATTGTATTAATAATTGATGTGTGAACGAACCTAAACACTGTTCTTATTACATCAGCCAGTTACTTAATAATGAATTAATTACCATGATTAATTATAATATTATTTCCTAAGCCCGGAAACAGATAACACAGCTGAATCTTAAATTAGTAACGTAAGTGATACACACATAAATATAGCATCATGCCTTCTTCCCTTTTCAAGGGTAGGCAGGACTTTCACACCAACATTTCACCGCCACTTATTGTATGTAATGTACAGTTACCAGCATAAGTAGTAGAACAAATTCAAAATTTCAAATTGCCTACATACTTTTGTGTTCTTACTAATCTTTTTTTTCTCTTCACAAAAATAAAATAATAGAGATTTACTTCACTTCTAGCTTAATAATAACTGGTTTAATAATTGCCTGTCGCTGCCAGGCAACAACACCGATCCACTTACCTATACAAGTACTATTTACTAAGCCCGTGTTTCCTCAGTGGTCAAGTACAGTTAACGGTTATTACATTGGACGCCTGGACGAGCGCCTCGCTGTCTATTCGCTTGAAATTTGCCAGTATAAGAGCCTTTACCTAACCATGAACGAAACAACCCGCCCTAAGACTGGAGCTTGCACTACTCAAACCTTAGAGCATTAATTTAACAAGGAGATGGGATGACCAGGCGATCCCTTCGTTGGTCATACATGCGCAGCTGGTTATAAACTTCTATTAAAACCTATGTGACTTACGATTACTATCATTACATTCTACGAAAATGACATTAAGCGGTGCTCCACAGAAATTGTGATTTTTGCTGTGTTATTGTGTAAAAAGCGACCTTATATTCAGCCCTGCACGTGTGGAATTTTTTTGTTAAATGTGTGCTATTCGTGTCCACCTCGCCCCCCGTCAGGACTGACAGAAATATTGTTTGCGCATCATTGCCATATTGTGTCCATTGGTTAAATAGTCGACTCAAACCCGTGAGGTACTAGGCAAACAGAAATGACGCTATATTTTCCGTGAGTACTAAAAACATATAACACGGAATGCGCTCAGCGTGCAAAACTTTTATAGCACATAAATGATCATTATTTTCGCTTCCCGCTTACGTCAAAACTTCTTTTGCTTTCATTTACTTTTCGAGTTGGTTTATACTAAACACCTTCTGACACAGCTGTATAAAATCATCGTTGGAAAAGTCAAAAAGTCATAGAATATTTTTTAATAGCGCGGCAAAGCCCTGCAAATTATGGTTACTTCCAACTTACTTAAGGTCGCAGGAACACGCTGGATGCAGGCCGCTTTTGACCGGTACGTCTCGAAAACTTTAGTGGGGCCTGTGTTTAGCAGTGGACGTCATGTGGCTGATGATGATGATGATGAATCTAAGGCTGTGATTCCGCAGAACGTGGCAGACGGCAACGGTAGGACGTCACTTGCCGCGCGTCATTTGCCGTCGTTTGCGGAATCTGTCTCATACAATTTAATACTGCATAGTAGTGTCCTCTGCCGTCGCGACACATGCCGTCTCCCGTCTGCCGTTGCCGTCTGCTGTCTGCCGCGTCCTGCAGAATCTCAGCTTTACTAATATTATAACCTTTGTCTCCCATCCTCAGGATTATTATTAAGTGTGAATGTCTTCTTCTGCCAAGATATTTGGCACGTTCTATAGTAACTTTGCGACATTAAACACGACAGTCATCCAAGACAATTGCATTGTTATTATATCGCTTGGAACAGTTTACATTGCGGCTTTCGATGCTCAATCACTTGACCTGATTAATATAGCTTAATAGCTTGAGCTTGCAAGTGATAAACTTCAATTATATTCGTATGATGATACTAGGAAATATGTTAAAAAAGATATGTACAACTTCTTTGACTATCGACTTTAATAATACCATACTTACTATGAAAATGTTAATCTATACTTATCTTATATCTATATTAACATTATAAAGCTGAAGAGTTTGTTTGGTTGAACGCGCTAATCTCAGGAACTACTGAACCGATTTTGAAAGTTCTTTCACTAATAGGACGCTACATTACTCCTGAGTATTGTAGGCTACTTTTTGTCCCGAGAAAATATTTTTATCCTGGGAAAAACATTTTACGCGGGCGGAGCTGCGAGCATCATATAAGCATGAATATATGTTGAGGACTGAAGTTTTACCCAATAATAAAACTGCTCCGAAGAAGTTAGGTCAGTGCACATAGTTACATTTAAACCATCGAAAACAGTGATATTTATATAAATTAAAAAATAACTGAAACTGACTTTAAAACCACTACAAATTAAAAAATAACAACTTAATATATGCTTATATTAAGTTTATATTTGAAGTAGGTGCCTATTTACAATTTTTGAATAAAATCACACGAAAATGTTAGATTGATCTAGGAGCATAGATTAGATTAAACTTTGATATTTGGCCGGATCATACATTTATGTGAAGAATAGCGTTTATCAGCAAGCGGTAAAGTCATCCCAAGAAACATAGAACTTATTTATCTACTTTAATCGGCGATAGCCTATTTGGGAGTGGAACGGACTGCTGAGACGAATACCCGCAGGTTCAAAACCCAAGGGCACACACCTGACTTTTCTAAAGTTATGTGTGAATTCTTTGTGAATTGTCGCTTGATTTAACGGTGAAGGAAAACATCGTGAAGAAACCTGCATACCTGAGAAGTTCTTTACAAGAATTTTGAAGGTATGTGAAGCCCACCCGCACTAGGCCAGCATAAGTCCACACTTAGGCCTAAATGGTCTCAGTAGTAGAGGAGGCCCGTGTCCAGCAGTGGAACAGTATATAATACAGGCCTGGCATTATTAATCTATATCGCCTAATGGCTGTGTTTTAGACCACAAAACAGACAAATCTCTTGAGCATCTGCCATTGTACATTTAATCTAATTGCGTTGGTTCAGTAAAGGTATGATTAAAGGTGTGCCACGGGGAGTACGTTTGCTATCATTAAGACGTACGTGGCTTAATGAACAAATAAATAAATGAATGCGAATGTAGTTCTCTTTGTATGCTACTATCGAGAGGTATCGCGCCTTGCTCACCACGATGGCCTTCTTTTTTTATACCTCAGGAAAAATCCGTCTTATGGATACTTACCCTAAGCATGGGGAGGGGAAGAATAGTTATGTCGGACTCACCGGCCTTTCGACCCAGATGCCACCTAAATGACCCCTGGAACGGGTCCCTCAAATTATGCCGGCATACCGACTAAAACCCGTCGTGGTCTTCTTCTGTGCATTTGGGACCGATCACGTCAATGCATCCGAATTCGCCGGACCCGTCTTCGCGCAATACCGCTTCGCGGCTCGCTTCTTTGGGCTCTGGTTCTTTAATGGCAGCACTATGATTCCGTACTACCGTCGACTTGAGACAGCGCATTCCCCGCTGCGCAGCCGCAACTCCCAATAGCTCCCTTATAGTCGCCTCTTACGACAGGCAGGGAATACCATGGCAGAATTCTTTAAATACCCACATACCATAGGGCGGCCATTACGATGGCCTAGTCAGACTTAACATACGAAAATTCTTATTTTATGGTTCCGTACCTCAAAAGGAAATAAGGAGCCCTTTTAGGATTACTTTGTTGTCCGTGTGTCTATCTGTTTGTCTGTCAACACCCTTTTTCTCAGGAAAGCGTTGAAATATCAAGTTAAAATGTATGTCAAATACTCAGGTCTATCCTATTGAGGTTACCTTTTTGTCGGGGTGCTATTACATAATAAGATAAGCTTAATAAGACCCTGACAAAAAGATAACTACAGTTGAAAAAACGGGACTTAAGTAATAAACTACTTCTCTGCGCATCTGCATTAATTATTCCCTAAATCAGTTCATCGCGTGTATGCAGTACCGCACACCGAAGTTTTCATGTGAGATGCCATCATTATCGAATTTGTACTCGCCGTCCACAAAGCTTGTGCGGGACTTTTGGGGCACAAAGTTCCCAAATAGATGAATAAGCTGTGGTGACCCTATTTTTGGCTAGGGTCAAACATCGGCACAAGTGTATCAAGACACCATTCTTGAGAAGGTAGTTAAGCCCCTTAACAATACGATGTTCAATAACCAAGTATGGTCCTTCCAGCAAGACTCGGCACCGGGTCATAAAGCTCGGTCCACACAGTCTTGTTTTTTTTTTTATATGACCATCTTCGGCGCATTAGGGACGGCTGCGGGCTTCCTCCGACTCACGTCTAAGTTGTCGTCCGCAAGTCTTGGTTGGAAGCGACGTTTCGGACTTCATCAGAGCTGAAGACTGGCCGTCGTCTAGTCCCGATCTTAATCCGCTGAATTATGATTTATGCTCAGTTTTAAAGAGTACGGCTTGGTCTAAACGCCATGATAATGTGGAGTCCCTAAAATAATTCATACGATTGGCAGTGAGGAAGTTTCCCATGGAAAGAGTGCGTGCTTCTATTGATAACTGGCCTCAACGTTTAAAGAACTGTATTGCAGCCATTGGAGACTACTTCGACTAAGCTTTTTATATTTTAAATTGTTTTATATTTATGTACTTAAACTAACACACTGTACAAGTAATAAATGTTATTTGCAATTAATTTTTTTTTCTTTGTTACAATATTTATGGCAAGACTAGGTATACATAGCAGTGGTAGTTGGTATCTACCTAGACGGCTCATCTCATACGAGAGACCTAATACTACCAGTGACACTTACTTGAACTTCACTAATTGAGGTACTAGGAATATATAACTACTCGCCAAAATATGAAATACGGCATACAACGTCACATACACTGGTGAATAATTGAAAAAGGCCAAATTGCGAAATCATGTTACATCCTGATACCTTTTAGGTGGGATCCATGTTCAATTTAAGTGGTCCCAGACTGGGCGAACCTTGGGAAGGCGTTTAATTAGAGATAGGGCCTGACCTTTGATACACACGGATGGTGGGAATGGATAACTTTTATATTATTATCTTATACAATGTTTGTACATCCGTTGGCTCTTTATCAGTTAAATCAGGATGGTGTATGTAATGTATGTGGTTACTTATAGCTAATTATATTGCGTTTATGTAGGTTACTTGCGAAATTAGGTTAGCAACACCACCGCCATATTTAATAATAAATCAGTCCATTCTATTCCGCGTTTCATTGTGCATCTCACATTTGAAATCCTCCTAGCCAGTTTCGGCCACGGCGGCCAATCTCAACATAGATCAGCCAGGTACGCAGGAGATATTATAGTGCACAAGTGTGTGCGCAATACACAGGTGCACTCGCTATTCCTTCACTCTCATAGTCCGGTGAGACGGCAATCCGACATGACCAGAGAGAAATCAGGCGCAGGACCAACGGCTTTACGTGCTTTCCGAGGCACGGGGGTATCACACCGCCAACTTCCTGACTCCGAGCTGCGACTGAGTAAATTTTAAGATGGAAAAACCCAGTCACAATTTTTTTTGGCTCGACCCGGGATTCGAACCCAGGACCTCAGCGCGCAAATCGTACTCGTAATGCGTACGCAATACCACTACGCCACCGAGGCAGTCATATTTACAGTGTATAGGTAGGTATATTATAGCTTTCTAGAGCAGGTTGTCCAAGGTAGTCCTAGAAGACGCTGACGTTAGCAAAGGACCCGCTGTAAATAAAACGAAATCCCATCATAAGGTCCAGTCAAAAAAGTCGTAATTTATTCAATTTCGCAATAAAATTTAGCAATTCAAGTTATACTTTTACGCCTAAAAAGGTAGAAGTGTAGGTATCTCACACCACACGTGGTAGGGTTTAATCCCACATTGCGATAAAGGACAGCCTTATAATGGCCGACTACTAAAATCTATGAACAAGTTTATAGACTTGAATAGCATACATTTCGCTACTAAACTTGAGTGCTAGACCTAAAACCAACCAGTGTGCTTAGAATGCAAAAAAACACGAGACGGCTTCGTTTCATTTCATTGTGATTGGTTGAGAGACTAACACAAGATTCACGTATTGGTCTCTCGGTCAATCACAAACATCAATATAAAACGAAAATGACTTACATTGTAAGTACACAGTACGCTGTAAACATGCTAAACAAACTAAAATAAATTTCTACTACGAATAAAGCAATTACACCTTCCCTTTACATTCAGGCAGCGAAATTAAAATTACCAGACACAAAGGAGGTAGCCCTCAAGTGCCGGTAAAATACACGTGGAAAGAATAGGGAACCGGTTTAAGCGACACTTGCCTAACAATCAAGCTCTCAGACGCATATGCCGTCGGAGAGCTCTTTGAATTATAATGTACATTTAAATAATATGGAATAACTGAATTACCAGATTTTTGTGCATTTTATCTTATACTAGTTTTGCCCAAGGCTTCGCTCGCATTAAAGGGTTTTTCATGTATAAAAGTCACTTTATATACAAACTGCACATATTTTTAACAGAATTCGTTATCATTGCAAGTACCAGGCGACAATAAACTGATACAGAGCGAGAAATCTTGCAATATGGTCGGTCGGCGACACTTTGGTACAAAATGCCTTTCCGTCCAGTATATGTAAATCCCCGACTTTTGTCAGAAAGGCACTCGCAGTCACAGTAGAATACATAAATTATTTCTCTACTATATTATGCATGTATTATACACATAAACCATCCTCTTGAATTAGTCTTATAAAAAAAAAACCGCGTCAAAATCCGTTGCATAGTTTAAAAGATCTAAGCATACATAGTAGGAACATAGGGACAGACAGCGGGAAGCGACTTTGTTTTATACTCTGTTAAGACGTGGATGAATATAATATATAAGTATATGCTTCTCATTATAGCCCCATATATGATAATGAGCCTCCTCTATTATAGAGAGGTTTAGGCCTTTGTCAATCACGCTACGCTAACCTAATGCGGATTGGCAGACTTCATAAACTTTCAAAATTCCTATAGAGAATTCTTAGGTATATATACATAGGTTACCTCACCGTGTTTTCTTTGCCTCGCACATTCTTGACGATTTATCATGATATTACATTAGTTCCACCGACAAGGATTACTCTATAGATATGCCAAATTAGACTAGCTTGGCAAACTAGCTTACTCGAGGTGATTGACCCTGAAGATACTAGAGATTGACCTATGTCACCCGTGTTTTTTCCTATAATCTGTATTTACTTCTTATCTTCTGCCTAACATCCTGACTTAGTTCCAAGATCCTTATTACATCGCTTACGGTTCCACTTCGGCTGGTCTTGCACATTCTCCTCAGTGAAACTATTATCTGTCGTTTTTTCTTGCTTCAGAATAATAAGACGAGCATGCCGCTTGCCTGACGGTATGCAATACGACCGCGTCGACCGCCCATAATTAATAACAGCATCAGACAGAACTTACAATTACAAGGTACTGCGTGGCAGTCCACTACGCTCGTCAACCTAAAGGTGCTCCCAGACAGCAGTTATATAACGTTATAAAACATTGTGAAGCACGATAACATTTTAAAACAGTGTGTAACATTGTATTACAATATGTTAAGAAGAATATTATAAGCGCTCCCACACTGGTTTAACTCGTTGTTTAACATGGTATAACATTCTTTGTCATCACTAACATTTTACAATTTTAGTTACAATTTGTCAAAAAAGTTATATTAAATGTTACGCAACATTCTCTAACGTTATATAACTGCTGTGTGGGAGGTCTTTAAGACATTAGACAATAAGTATTATAATGCCTAGTAATCACGCTGGCTATATTGTCCTTCAAATCCGAACGTAGCAATGCATAGACACTGCTACTTGGCGTTAGAAATAGACGGCTGTGATACCTACCCAGACGGCCTACATACGATAGACCTACCACCAGTATTTGATCCGAATTCATTCTATTTGACCGTGTTTCACGTTACAATGTCAAGTCTACGCTTTTATTTGTAACATTTCTTCATCTAGTGAAAATATTGCAGGTGGTAACTACAAATTAAACCGCACAAATTAGTTTTGTGAAGAAAAATAATTGAAAAAGTTGTTTCTCGATGGATTATTTATTATGGAATCGCAATTTGAGTGGAATTATTTCTGAAATCAGTGTTTGTCTTAATTACTTTTGTTAATTTAAATAATTATGGAAAAATCTATACATATAATAAAGCGGTAAACCGTCTGTCTGTCTGTATATTTAAAGAAATGTGATAAAGAAGAAATGGGGAACTAAAGAGGAGTAATGCACAGCAAATTAGCGATCTTTTATAATTCTTTTCTGTCTCTCTGTTTGTTTGTTATTACATATCTGCTAAGCTACTGTACGCACAACTTGGCAGACGGGTAGATCATGTCCTAGATCAACACAAAGGCTACTTATCCCGGTAAATATAAAGCAGGACGTATATCCTGGAAACTTTACCACGCGGGCGGAGCCACGAGCAAAAGCTAGTACCTTAATAATCGATCTAATAGCAATAAGTTAACGATATGAAACCAGGGAACTGTGCTCTCCAGACGGTGCAATCCATATTTTTAAGAATTTTCTAAGAACGCATAGCACGCTTGCCTGATAAAGAATTGGTACTCAATAGGCCATAGGCAAGTGGACGATAGCCTAGTTGGGAATCGAACGGTCTACCGAGACAATATCCGGGGGTTCAAAACCCAAGGCACACACAATTCAGACTTTTCGAAGTTACGTGTGTATTGTTTATCAATTATGGTTTACTTTAACGGTGAAGGAAAACATCGTAAGGAATACTACATACCTGATAATTCTCCATAAGAATTTCGAGGATATGTGAAGTCTGCCACACTAGGTCAGCATGGTGGACTAAGGTGTAACCCCTCCCAGTAGTAGAGGAGGCCCGTGCTTAGCAGTGGACACTATACAAGGCTGGTTGCATTGCATGACGATAGGAGGATGGAGGATATGTCGCTATTAGTACCTACGCACACTTGCAAGGCTGTGTAAGTATATGTACGTAGTTATGGGAGAACACTGTTACACCATGCCTCACATATAAAAGCGATGTACGCCTTCAGTAATTCAGTACGTCGACTAATTTGGTACTATTACTATCCAAGTACCCATCTGTATAGTACAAAACAGGAGAAGGACTGCAACAGCGGTACGTGCAGGGGCGGTTGCGGACGACAAGTTAGACGTGAGTCGGAGGAAGCCCGCAGCCGTCCCTAATGCGCCGAAGATGGCCACCGCGGAGTTTTAGTTGGTATGCCGTGCGGTGTACATAGGTTAGGGACTCGGCCCGGCGGTCGCCCGACGTTTTCCATCTCTCCGGGCGGCTCAACGTCGGGTCGTAAGGCACGGTGAACCCAACATAACCGCTCAGTCGTTCCCCTTGAACACTGGGCGGTAGTAATAAGTCACTTTCTCCGCGTCAACAAAAAAAAAATCTGTATAGTACAAGCTCATGAATCTTCCATATACAAAGTTATTGTCAACTTCGGAGTGTAATTTAATATCAAGAAATCTCAAGCTACATCTCTGACTCCCATAGCAACAACACTCACTCACGCCCGTTATCCCCGAAGGGGTAGGCAGAGGTGCAACTAGTTCACCCACTTTTCGCCGTGCGTATTTCGTCCCATGATGTGATGGGGGCGAGCCTACCGCCATATCGGGCAAAAATTCCAGACTTCGAGCTAATACAGAGTAGAAATACCCTATATCACTTTGTCTGACCCGGGGATCAAACCCGAGACAGTCCTAGCAGTCTCCAGTCATATCAACAACATAAGTTCTATACGCATACTCTGTCATATCAAGAGATGAATCAAAGAATAGAGTATAAATGCGCCAAAACGGAGATCATTTTTCACTTCGAAGGTTTCAGTAAATCTTAGGTTTTAACCCAGTGACTCGGTAAATGTCAACTATAAACACATACTGCGTGGTAAAAATAATGTCATTGTAATCCTCAGGTGGGTTAGGTTAGGTTGGAACTTTGACTTGTCGTAAGACTCTCACATGTAAGGGTCCGTCTGGGTGGGTACCTCCATAATGTCTATTTATACCGCCAAGAAGCAGTGTGCATGCACTGTTGTGTTTCGGTTTGAAGGGCATTGTAGCCAGTGTAACTAAAGGACATAATGAGACTTAACATCTTATGTCTCATGATGACGAGCGCAGTGGAATGCCACTCAGTACTTTGTAACTCAAGGTGCTGGATGGTGTTGGTACTGTTTATGGGTGGTCGTATCGCTTACCATCAGGTGAACGGCATGCTCGTCTCGTCATTCGATGCAATAAAAAAAACTGCGAACACAGAAATGCAAAATATATTAATTACTACGAAGCAAAAGCAGCCAATATTATTTTACCCATTTCTTTATTTCAAAATACGCACTCTTGTCTTGCATCGTTTATTAGTGATATCTTATTTCTTAAAATCCTAACGTCTCATCTCAAACTCAGAAAAACAAGTCATAAAACTCAGCTTGCGTATTCCACGGGCGCCCACGTGCGACGCGTGTTCGCATTTCATATGGGATACGTTTTATTCTGTTATATTACACATCTGCTCGAGTTTTGGGTTATTTATTGTTCCTGTGGTTATTTATAACAAAATGTTGGTATATTAGACTTTTTAAGTACGAATGACGGGCATGGGCGTAGCTAGCCATGGGCTCAGGGTGGAGCAGCAGAGACTATCCCGCCCTCACACCCGCCACTGCAACTCCTGTAAGCCAGGATCAGCAGTGGCACGCATTTTATGACACCGAGCGGTGAAGCTCGGCGAGTCTCAGGGAACACTAATAAATATGTCTGTAACCCGCAACGAAATTAATCAAAAAGAAAGATAGGGAGGAGTTGTAAATATTAATTGTCCACTTCCCTCCATAGCAAAGCGGCAGACAAAAATAATGAACTAAGGAGGTATTCTAACCTCAAGTTTAGAGACGTTTACAACTAGAAAAGCCAGTTGTAAAGCACCACGGACAAAATTCAATGAAAGGGTCCTATCATATGAGCTGTCAAATTTGATTCCAATAATAGGTATGGCAAAAACGCCGGAAAGCACGGAAATTCCGTCTAGTCTCCACAAGGTCCATGTAGTATACAACCCCAGATGTTACTTGCATACTATCCAGCATAATGTTGCGCTCATCATGCCAAAGACTACACTCCCAAAGTACGTGATGTGCAGACTGTTCATACACGTAACCAGGTGTAGAGCATGGGCACACAGGAGAGTCAACCAACCTAAATGAAAATAGTTTGCCCTTAAAATTACCGTGGCCGGTAAGAAATTGCGATACACAATGATCAATTTCTAGCCAAGTTTTATTTAGGCGATCGCGAACGCATGGAAAGTATTTATATAAATGACGCCCTTTCGAGGATACGAGGGTGGAGCAGCAGTATAAAATAATATGTAACTAGCTAACTATACCCAAAGTCTTATCCCAGTTAATTTTTCCATAATTTTTTTCCATTTTTCACAATGTCGTTCAAACCGGAATACCACACTGTCATATGTCTATGCTGCTTGGCGGTGAAAATGGACATTACTAATGGACCAGCCCTGCATTATACACTACGCAGTGCTGAGTACGGGCCTCTTCTACTACTGAGAGGGGTTAGGCCGTAGTCCTCTACGCTGGCATAGTGCGGGTTGGCAGACTTCACATACCTTCGAAATTAGATTAAATTTTATTAAAAAAGATTTTACAGTAGTACCTGTCTGTTCTCGCAACTCACTTAATAACTGTCAAATTACGTGAAATACGAAAACCCCATCCAAATTAGTAGTTTTTGAGAAAATGTGGTCATACAAACTTACATGCATACATGCACATACATACGGGTCGAATACAGAACCTCCTTGTTTCAATGCGGTTAAAAATACACGAAACTACACGGCTGAAAAAACAATTCAACGCGACACAAATTCGTAAATAGTTATTTGTTGGAAAAACCGGACAAATGTGAGTTGGACTTGCATACCGACGGTTCCGTACACACCATAGAGGTAAGGTATACCTTTCCCACCTTTTTTTTTCGCGGGGAAAAATGCGTTATCGCTACCACCACCGGGGGGTGAGTGGGGCGGTTATGTTGGATTCGCACAGTCTTACAGCCCAATGTCGGCACTCGGGAGTATGGCATCATCCGAGCGAGCATCAGACCGAGTCCCTAACACTATGTACACCCTACACCGGCATACCAACCAAAACCCGCGGTGGCCTTCTTCGCCGCCTACGGGACGGTCCCGGGGTATCTTGTTGCACTAAGATAGCTGCACGGGACCGTCCCTACTTAGATAAGTATATTATAAGTTCAAAGTACGCCAAAATTAATTGATAAGAACTATGTTTTTAATTTTTTAGTTGGATTTTCTACAAAGCTTGTTTTTGATTTTTTTAAACTATCATTTATTTTTCATTTTTTTAGTTCTATTCTATTATTGTCCAACAGAAGTCACTAAAAAACAAGTAGGAATTTTTTACACACAAGAGTAGCCAGTTTAGTTATAATTTTACTATGGTCCAATAGAAGTCACTAAAAATAAATAGATTTATATTCATTTTTTACTTGAATTTTCTATAAAAGCGTGTTTTTAACCGACTTCAAGAAGGAGGTTCTATATTCGATCCGTATGTATGTATGTATGTAAATTTGTATGGCCGCGAGTTTCTCAAAAACTACTGATTCAATTTGGATGTGGTTTTCGATATTCAAATGTATATTTTTCAGGGAAGGTTTTAGTATATAATATTTAGTTTAAAATATTGAATTGCCATCAGTCCTTAATAAGTATGCCAAATTTCGATGTAATCCGACGTTCCGAAGGGGATCAAAATCATATTCAAAGCGTCAGTTTCATACATACATACATGCATACATACATACGTCTGAAAAAATCATGCAAAAACGTGTTAATAATCAAATTTAAAAAAGTTTGTATATTAGCTTTTTTTTACTAAAGTAGTACATTTATAGTTTTCAGATGTTTCTAGTTTCATTTTTCACAGCTGAAAGAGACCATAGACCCGATGTATTTGATATATATTTCAATTTGATATTTTTTCGCTTCCTGAGAAAATGGGTCTTGACAGACATACAGACAGAGAGACGGACAACATAGGATACTATGAGAGTCCGTTTTTCCTTTTTGAGATCCGGATCCCTAAAAAACATTTGTCGGAATTGGGGAGTGCACGAAATATAATATATCACGAGTATGTAATATCGTGGTAACACTTTGTACGCGATGATATATGAACGAGATACGCTTTTAGTTTTATTTTGAGTCGAATTACATAGTTACAGCGCTCGTCACAATGACACATTAGAATCCGTCCAATTTACACTGACTACACTGTCCTTGAATGAACACAATACTGGTGGATCTATCGTATGCGAAGGTCGGTCTGGGAAGGTACCACCGTGATGTCTATTTCTACCGCCAGCAGTATGAATGCACTGTTGTGTGAAGGACATTGTAGCCAACGTAATTACTGAGCATTATGAGAAACATCTCATGTCCCAGGTTGACGAAAGTGGACCTACACGCAGTACTTTGTAAATTAGTTGTGTGCGGCGTTGCTACTGTTTATGGGCGGTCGTATCGCGTACCATCATTCGAGCAGCGTGCTCGTCTCGTCATTTAACAGCAATCAAAAAAATCTTTAGTGCTTGGACAATGTTGATTGGCGATAAAAATAGAAATTGCTGTAGTACTCACTTACAGTAAGAGTCCTTCCTAGTGAATTATAAAGTAATCTCTTGGGCAAGAATATTCGCACTCACTCCTACTGCAACTTTGGTAAGGATCGCCAATTTTGCGACTTACAATGAAGGTCATCGACTATCTGGCAACATTACATACATAAGTACACGCCTTTTAAACTTTTCTGGGGTAAATGTTTAAAGTGTGTGTTCCAGTAGTTAATAATTAGTTTTTCTTTTTTCTTTATTTACCTTATTTATTGACTGCCTCGGTGGCGTAGTTGTATTACAGTACGACTGTAAAGCTGAGGTCTCGGATTCGATCCCCGGGTCGGGCAAAGTGATATTGAGTTTTTCAATTCAGTATCAGCCCGGAGTCTGGAATTTGTGCCCGATATGGCGATAGGCTCGCCCCCTATCACATCATGGGACGGAATAACGGCGAAAAGTGGGTGCACTAGTTGCGCCTCTGCCTACCCCTTCGGGGATAACAGGCGTGTGTGTGTGTGTTTATTTACCTATGTGATAACAGAATTTGAGCCTTAATTAATACAAAAGACAGGTTATTAAAATATATTTTAAGCCCGGGATTTCAAACATTATAATTGTGAGAGACCACGAGTTATACACATATCTACATTTCATAAAAAAATAAACAAGGACATTAAAACCCATAAAAAGGGAGCAGGGTAAACGCTCATAAAAGATCCACATGTTTTGCCGACTTAAATATTTTACCCACCATTTTTAAACAGTTGTACGGCCGTATAAACTTAATATTCATGTAAATCCATCCCTTTCGGCTGTCACGCGGCGAGCGAGACGGACTGACAACAGTGCCTTCATAAATCCCATAATGTCGGTAACAGGTGCGTTTACCCGACATTGACAAAGGATTACGTTATCTCTTCGTGGCTTGTTAAGAGATTTTATGTATCAAATTATTTTATGAGGTGTCACGGGACTAATGTTTTGACATATTATTCATGTTTTAAAAGGGTGTTATGATGAAATATGTTGTTAAATGTTATTTTTAGCATCGGACTAAAGTTTGAATGTATCGAAAAATCGTACACAAATCACACACCGGTGGTAGGTATTTCATATATAAGAGTCCACCCGGGTGGGTACCACCGCAAGCAGCAGTGCGCATGCACTGTTGTGTTTCGTTTTAAAGGACATTGGAGCCAGTTTAACTGTTGGACATAATGAGACTTAACACATTATGCCTCAAGAAGACGAACGCAGTGGAATGCCAGACAGTACGTTGTAAGTTAAGGTGCTGAATGGTGTTGCTACTGTTTATGGGCGGTCGTATCGCTTACCATCAGGCGAACGGCATACTCGTCTCGTCATTCGATGCAATAAAAAACCCTGACCTATGAGATAGGCCAAACAAGTGTCTAGCAAAAGGGCAATCCACACGTTAGAAGCCCTTTTACGATTATTTTTAGATTCACTCTGTCATTTATCTTTGCGTATATTTTTAGTTACAAACAAGCATGAAGTGCTGTGTGTTTAAATACGTCGCTCTAATAAATAATGTTAGCTTGAATAGAGTACTTGACCTTTGAATGTCACCCTTAAAACCAATGTAAAGACTAATGGAACTTGGTCTGATGGTCTAACGAAGTTTAGTTACTCTCTTCCATCAACAGTTTGGCGCTACCAAATTTTATTACCGCAAGTCTCAGTTACTTTTGTATCTGAAATTAGTTTATCATCAGCCAATAATCACATTGGGTTAAATAATGGTTGCTTCATTTGGTGCTTTTTAAGATATCATCTGAATGATAATCCTTCTATTCATATTATCTGTCAATAAAATATTTATAACTTTTGACACCATGCACCCCAAGCTTTTTTTTAAATAAAATACATGTTTTTCTTATTTACACTATTCTCAGTTCAAATTTATACAAAGTTATTTTCTATATTTTAGTCAGATTTTTTATAAAGCGTGTTTTTTTAGTTTTTATAAACTTTTATTTCTTTTTCATTTTTTAGTTCACTAAAAAACAAGAAGGATTTTAAAAAATGCGAACTTATAAAATTTCGCTTGCCTGTAAACCATAGCGTGATCTAATTCTATGCTGGGGCCATCTATTGAAGCACAAGGAAAACTTAAGTATTGTGCAGGACGCATATTCACGAAGAAAGAAAAATGAAATGCATACCGCGCATGTGCGGTCACGTGACAATACCCTCAGTGACGTTATACACTGTAGTGAAAAAATTCGGTGCGATTTTGTATTATCGAGAGAACATTTTAACTTACATAACACACCCGGTACGGATTGATCAGTGTGTTATTCGGTGTCATAGTGTAGGTTAGAACGTTGCCGAATATTTTATCAGAGGTATCCGGGGAGAAACCCATATTTCGCCCAAATGTCCTCGATTTTTGCCATGTATATCCGGCATCGGCAATTTAAGTGATGGCAGCCCTAATTGTGGTAAACTTAGCGTAAGTAAATCGAAATATCTTTTCTCGTAATGCACATAAGGTTGTTTTATAATGTTTAGTATATAGAGGCACTTAGTGTCTATATGCGAAGACACTATTAGTTATAGACCTAACTTAAGCGCGAAACGTAAATGAGTGCGTAATCGATAGTGAAAAAAGCCATCCGAGGAGGACCGGCTCACCGGGGCACTCCGTACGGTATCGCCTAGGAGTAGGTACTTAAGTAAATTAGTTTTTTTGGAAATATCGAGTCAAGTTAGGAGTCTAGTCTAGTCAACTTATAGTAGTTCGGAACATCAAGAAAGAAAACAGCAAGTAGTCAGCAAGAAAGAAGAAGTCTGTAAGTTTGGAAACTCCTGGATGGAAGATAGGCGCTTGTGCAGTTTGGACCCTCCTTCCTCCTCAGCTGTGTGCTACGGTGCTACGAGGATGACTTCTGGCTACGAGGCATAGCTACGGCGTAGCAAGGGAACCCTACGCGCCAAAATAGCCGTCTGGAGAAACTGTCTATCGTTTCGACAGAACTTTGTCATTTTTAGTTTAGTGGGTGTAAATAAACGTTATTTCCCGATTTTGGTGTTTTAACCTTGTCACCTGGTATAGCCATTTCTAACTCACGCAATCCAGTACACAAAATACACAAGTACGGGGTGTTGGCCCAGACTGAGCCCCGCACAAGTATTATTTATTTAGTTGAATTGCTATAAAAACGTATTTTTTTGTTTAAAATATTGTATTGCCATCGGTCCTTGATAAGCATGCCAAATTTCGATTTAATCCGACGTTTTGAAGTGGGTCAAAATCATGTTCAAAGTTTAAGTTACATAAATACAGACATACATACATACGTCTGAAGCTAATAAAAGCGTGTTAAAGAGGAAAGGTGAAAACCGCATAGATATAGATTATAGAACACAAAACGAGCTTATAGAAAACTATTCTTTTATTACCAAAATCCTACATGTATGTGTGTCACAAATATATTAAACTCGACGGTCGAATTTCGACCTAAAAGAAATGGCACAATAACAAAACATTGATAAATGGGTAAAAGTAAAATAAATTATAAATTAATACTTTTATCAGTCCGAAATTTCATCTCGAAATGTTTGTACTACCCGTTGGATATTTAAGCAGAGGGTCACAACATCCATAAAACGGTTCACGTCTTAGCGTCATGAAATATTTAAATTCAGCCTACATTCGTCGCCCATATAAAGTATTGTCTTTATACGTCTGTATACATATCAAATGGGCACAATTTGGTCTATATACGGTGCACGTTAGTTGCTTATGTGAGTGAAAATGACCTTTGAAAGAAGACTGTTGGTAGGACCTCATATGTAATAGTGCGTCTGAGTGAACCACTACAATGACTATTTCCACCGCCAATCAGCAGTGTGCATGCGCTGTTGTGTTTCGGTTTGAAGGCTATTGTAGCCAGTGTAACTAATGGACATAATGAAACTTGACATCTTATGTCTCAGGATGACGAGCGCAATGGAATACAATACTTAGTAAGTCAAGGTGCTATTGTTTATGTGTAGTCGTATCGTTTACCATACGGCAACAGGCGAACGGCATGCTCGTCTCGTCATTCAAAGCAATAAAAACACAACAGTGCATACACTACTGCTGGGCGGTAGAAATAGACACTGCTGTAGTCCTAGTAAACTTAGTAAAAGTAAACTCTGTCTAAAACACAATACCGCGTCAATATTTGGCTTCCATCTTTCTCGTTGTCCTTTTATCCGCTCGAACGTGGAGTGGCTGTCTCCTGATTGAGGACATACTTTAGAATACTTACGTAAAACTTTTCGCCTTCAAACTTCGCAAGCGATTCTCAACATGGGTGTCTGCTACCAAAAACGATATTCGATATATCGCGACTTTTGTCGTGTCGAAGCCTACTCTCAGTTACATCGTTTTTACTATCTAAACGATCAACGAACGAACGAAACATATTTGCCAATGTCGTCTGTAAGCCTACTCTAAATGGCTGTCAGTGACGAACATTTGATTTTGACATCGACTCAAAAATACTTACTATTACCCGTCGTTTAAATATATTATAATTTCAAGAAACATTGAAATATACACGCTGTCTCCAACATAGTTTTTATATTCTCTTTGGCGCTGTCTGCCAACTAATTTAGTGTTGGGTAGGACATACAAGAGGCAGTACATTTGTCCCGTACATGACGCCAAAATGTAAGAGCGGCTCAACATTTTTTATTGTACTACTTCAAATTTCATGTCGCGGTAGTCGCGAATTCGTGGTACGCACTATCTATCTCAGAAAAACTATAAGACGGGGACAGAGAGGGGGCGAAAGGCATGCTACAAATTACAATAGTACGTTATTTTTCAATGAAAATATGTCATATTTGTACTCGTTACTTCAAATGTATCACCGAGCTTCATTACGCGTCGCCTCATTTGAAGTGGGACATTGTACTGGCTAAGGAAAAGAGGCTAGTCTTACAAACTCTTTTTTTTGTGCCGTGTCCTACCCAACTATGAGTATGTGGTATGCCTCTCTGTGTGTGTGTGTTTTTTTTTTAATAATTTTCCATTGTAGGGAAGGCAAAGGGTTCAAGCCCCTACAGTCTCGTCTTAAGTGATATTTTTCGTTAGCTTTTTTTTTTCCTACGTACTATGTCGTAGTAAAGCAGTGACTAACCAAGACTTTATCATGAAGTTTTGGCGGCAACGAGAAAGCACTTGATTGGCACAGTTATTTCAATTCACTTCATTTGAGCACTATATTGGATAATATACCACTACAATTATGCAATATAACACCAAATATCACCAAAATAATGAATTGAAAGTAGAGCACCTCATGACGCTTCCACGTTCCCGCCAAAACTCCGCCTATCTGTGACTATAACAAGTTTGTCATTTTTTATTATTTATTTAAATATTACGGCTCTGGATACTAGTCCATTGAGCCCGTCTTTCATAAATTTTTATCCTTAGTCCTAACTCTTAAGTCCTAACTACTATGTCGAAGTAAAGCAGTGGCTACCTTACCAAGACATTATCGAAGAGTTTTGGAAGCGACAAAAATAAACACTTGATTATCACAGTCATTTCAACTCACTTCATTTGAACCCTTTAATAGAACTATATTGGATAATATACCACCATAATTATGCAATATAACACTAAGTATTACCAAAATAATGAATTAAAACAAGAGCATCTCATGACACTTCCAAGTTCCCGCCAAAACTTCCAAGTTTGTCATAACTCCAGTGCTGCCAGATGTATGATGGTTGAAGTCGCCGAAAATTCATCGTGAAGTAGCCTAAAGTCGCCGCATTGCATATGGAGAGGTAAAGGAGCAAAAAAAAGTCCTTAATTCCAGATGAATGCTGGTAAATGGTATCCCCTGCCTGTCGTAAAAGGCGACTAATAGGGGCCTCCGGGGGTCACGGGTGGGCGGGACGTGCCGTGTCTCACGTGCAATCAATATAACATCTCATACAACAAGAGTCAATCGCCTTCGTTTGTCTTCTCCCACCAACCAAAGTCTCCAATGTAAAAACATTCAACAAACTTTGCAATCTGCAACAACAACAACAACGTGATATTGGCGGAATAGCTTCATAATCATGCATGTCGCCAGTAACCAAAGAAGGAGAAAAAGAACAGTTACGGTACGTTTCATATATTTAACATTAGGAAATTGCAAATTTTCCTACAATTTATTATAGCATGATGGGATTTTTTTCTAATACATATTTTATGTTTTTAGTATGTGTCTCAATAATGCAGTACCAACCAATTATATGTCTTATTCAATTTCCTTCACGAGCATAAAGACATAACAAAAGGTATACTTTGGATAATTGACGGGAATGCTCAAGCACAGTGGTTGTGGGAGGAAGTTGGTTAGCTTTTGAACTGTTTGGATGGCAGAATAAAGTTGAGGCTAAAGGTAATTAATGTTTTAATGATACATTACTTTTATTTCCATGTTGTGCAAATTAAATTAAATTCGAATGTAGACTGACAAGAAATATCTTGCAATATAATTAGCTGTCCGCAAAGACCATATAGAATATAATGGTGGTTTGAATCACATAGAGGACAACTGGGTATTCTAAACCCTTAAAGATGCCTGGCCTGGTGTTACAACAATGAAACACATGAGAGTGTAGTCAAATAAATTGAAGATAATTTTACATATTATATTGTCTCTCATATATACATATTTTAATTACAATACTGAATTATGTTGTTTAGGTCCTACCCGGAGCTTAATGGGACTGCGGCCAACTCAAGTTCAAAGAAGCACTGTCCAAGAACAATTATTCCACGTGTAAAGTGAAATAAACAGTTTGCATAGAATTATGTGATATTTATGAGAATCTGGAAATCTATAATACTAAATTAATAAAAGTTGGTTTTGGGTCTGTTAAATTTATAATTATGTATATTAGTACTTGTGTTCTTAATTTATATAAATTTTGTATTATAGTTTAAAATTGTCAATATATGTGATATATTTTTTCTACATTTCAATGCATACTGTGGCATTTATAGGTTAAGCATTTAACATATTATTGTAAATTTTTTGTACTATAATATAGATAGATAAGTTTTAATGTAATTACTACTGGTTGTCCCAAAACAATAAGTGAATTGTAATAAATCTAATACAGCTTTTTTCATCCCTTAGAGGGAACAATAAATGTTATTTATTTAACTTTTATTTTTACTTATTTAGCTAATAATACAAAAAATATAAACAGTTAATTATATTCTTGTTTTATTTTTTTCTATTTTTATTCTTGCTTTATTACAAAGTATTATACCTTATAGAAAATTTAATCATTTTAATTAATACACATCCTCAGCAAACGTAACTAACATTTGAAACAATAAAATTGCTGATATGAACTTATTTGCTGCTTTCTTCTTTGATGGAAGGCTACATTTTCTCCCCTGAGAACTTTAAAGAAAATCTTATGATTGTTCCAAAGCAAATAGCATCAATTGTGATAATTATTGTTGCTGCAGGGTATATGATCTGAGATTGTTTTATTGTACACTAAATTTCGAGAGAATTTACTCAAAATCACACATATAACACGTAACGATAATGCTGACGACGTCCTAAGAGGTCTCGTTGCGATTATCGCAAAAATTACGTTTGAGTCGATGTCAAAATCAAATGTTCGTCACTGACGGTTACCATTTAGAGTAGCTTTAGAGACGACATTGGCAAATAATGATTCGTTCATTCGTTGATCGTTTAGATATTGGTAGTATACGATAAACGATAAAGGATCCGAACAATTGTTAGAGTAGGGTATTTGCGATACTTTCGGAGCAGTATCGCATCGTTTCCGATATATCGTTGTCGATTATTAGAGTTGACATCATGGTTCCAACCGATCGCAAAGAATTATGATTTGTTTTAGTGTGTATCGGATTTTCTTTTGTATTACCATTACATTATTATCAATTTTATACAAATTTAATGCACGTAAACGTAACTGATTCGAAATATTCTGTACTATATAAATAAAAATGTGGATGTCATTAAGGTAGTTGAAAAAAGTACAAGAAAAACCATACGTTATGCTTTACAAAATGGAAACATTATTTCTTCATGATTTAAAACAGACTGGCGATATTCGCCTTTTAATTAGAACAATGTATCATTTAATTATACTTGACGATGGAAATAGCCTCCGCGGTAATACTCGTCCGCCGGGCTCTCGCATGAGAAATAGTTCTTATTGATGACTACAGATTTGATATAAGTCTAGTACAAACCATCGCAATATTGCGTCCTTGCTATAATTAAACTAACTAATCTAAGTAGTGTAGTTGATGATAGCTAGTTGGGAATGGAACGGTCTGCCGAGACAATGTCTGGAGGTTCAAAATCCACGGCACACACCTCTGACTTTTCGAAGTTATGTGTGTATCGTTTATCAATTATCGTTCGCTTTAACGGTGAAGGAAAACATCGTGAGGAAACCTACATACCTGAGAATTCTCCATAAGAATTTCGAGAGTATGTGAAGTCTGCCAACCCGCACAAGCCCAACGTGGTAGACTAAGGCCTAAAACCGTCTCAGTAGTAGAAGAGGCCCGTGCGCAGCTGTGGGACAGTATATAATACAGGGCTGGTATTATTATTATTTATTATTTAATCTACCTCATATTTTACTAAACTGATCAGAATATGTACACTTGTATACCATACCAGCCCTGTATTATATACTGCCCACTACGGAGCACGGATCTCCTCTACAACTAAGAGAGTTAAGGCCTTAGTCCACCACGCTGGCCTAGTGCGGGTTGGTGGACTTCAAATACCTTCGAAATTCACAGAACTTCTCAGGTATGCAGGTTTCTTCACGATGTTTTCCTTCACCGTTAAAGCAAGCGATAATTTACAAAGAATACACACATTTTTTTTAAATTCAGAGGTATGTGGTTTGAACATGCGATCATTCGTACTTATACTTATATAGCACATAATATAAACCTCAGTGGTTTTAATGCTTATATTAATTTTAATTATTCATCATCATCATCATCAGCCACATGACGTCCTTTGCTGACCAGAGGCCTTCCCTAAAAATTTCCAGACAGACCTGTTAAAACCGACATTTAAATTTTCTTTATTGCATTTACAAAAATAAATATACAGGGTCATTTTGACATTGCGTTAATAAATGAAACCACATACTCTTCTTCACTTTTGCTAACACCGTGCCAAAAATCATCCATGAGAAACGAATATTTTCACCAAAAATCAAAATTTTACTATCGTGATATTTTTATAATTTTGTAGTTTAGTGCGAATATAGCGTGTGGGTGAATGTTTTTCTGACTGAAAGTGTGATATTACTCCTGCGACGTATCCTTCTAGAATAGTAGTAGTGGCATTAGGGCGTGGAAACTTAAAATTACTTTTTATTGATATTTATTTGGTTCGGACTGCCTCGATGGCGTAGTTGTATTACAGTACGACTGCAATGCTGAGGTCTCGGGTTCGATCCCCGGGTCGGGCAAAGTGATATTGAGTTTTTCTATTCAGTATCAGCCCGGAGTCTGGAATTTGTGTCCGATATGGCGATAGGCTCGCCCCCTATCACATCATGGGACGGAATAGCGGCGAAAAGTGGGTGCACTAGTTGCGAATCTGCCTACCCCTTCGGGGATAACAGGCGTGAGTGTGTGTGTGTTATTTGGTTCGAAACTTACACTTTTTTATTTTACACCTATGGTTAAAATAACTTAATGGAAACTTTTACTTTCAATGAGATAAGTATGTGGTTTCATTTAGTAACGCAATGTCAAATTGACCCGTATAAATATGGCACTAAACATTACTATCTAACTAATGCATTGTTTATTTACGAACTTAAAAATTAATTCATGCCCTTAATCCCGTATTCTTCCGACAGACAAACGCAAAATTTCCATGTATTTCGACAGAAGGAAGGAGTTCATTTCACTTACTAAATATTCTTTTGAGAGAGCATCTCGTTTGCCGTAGCTAAAGCGTGTTCGAGGCATTTCGCGCGAGTTAAATAGACGCGAATAAATGAAAGAGTTTGGTTATAAAAGAGTTGTGGATACTTTAACGCAGGTAAAAGTGCTTTATCTTGTATTGCGAGTTTTTTAGGCCGGTACGAGGAGTTTTGATTTCGGTCTTAATTCAAATGTATTATTTTAAAACATAACACAGAAGAATAAATTTGTTCAGGATTGGTAGCACAGAGGTTGTAATGGAAACATTTTAATTGCGAAAATTAATTACCGTATATAAATATTGTATTTACATTAATAATATATTAATAATTATTAATATATTAATATGTATATTGAGGAAATATTGGATGGACCAATGGGTTGACTAAACACATCAAATTTATACGATCCATATTGCTAAGCCATAGCTTGATGTTGAGAAAACAGCCATACAATAAAAATATTTTAATAACAATAAAAATAATTTAAACATTTATAGCACACAATACACACACACAAAAAAAATACAATTACAAATGGAAATAAATGACAATAAAAAAGGACCATTAAAAAACTATTATATAACAAACACTAGATGATGAACACTCTTATAAACTAGCGACTTAAATCATACAAAAACAAGCAAAACGATGCACACACCCGCCATAGCTATAAGATGCTCCGACTCGCTTCCTCCGACACTAAATGCCGCCAGACATAGCGAGACGGAGCACGGCCCAACCGCTAAATAAGTGTGCAATGTTCATAAAATAAAATTCATTTTCGTTACATTTTAATGCAAAACTTAATATACAGATATTTTAAATCGGATGAATAGCATTAATACATCGACATTTTGCATCTCATGAAATATTCAAAAGTATGACTTCATTCATAATCCAGTCGGGGTTAAACTCTGTACAATTTATAAATCACGCCAGCAAAAACATTTTTTCTTCATTCCCACAATCCCATTCAATTTTGCCACATAATGGGTGCTCTTGCGTACCTTTTTAAGTCTTCTTTATGTCAAAATGGAAACCAAATGAAAACCCTGTGTATTCGTAACATTTTAACGAATTCGTGTAAATTGGATTCGGCGTATTTTTCTGAACGCGCTGGATGCAGGCCATTTTTGACAGGTCCGCCTGGAAATCTTCAGGAGAGGCCTATGTTCAGCAGTGTACGTCATGTGGCTGATGATGATGATCATGATGTATTTTTCTGTCGTTTCTTTTTCTGTGTTACGAGTAACTACTGCAGAGACTGTGTACAACTGATTAGAACGTTGTGTATAGCAACTCCCATATAGTTTAGACACAGTGTAAATCTCGTGTCGTCTTGTCTCGGCATCACCCAAAGGTTGGCTGTTAGAGAATGCCTAAAGCATTAATTGCACCTTTATACATTTACGACTTTATTCGTAAACAATTTATAAACCTACGAGCTTTTGCCCGCGGCTCCGCCCACGTTAAAATTTTTTTCCGGAATAAAAGTCCCGGCTTATAATTTCCCGGGATAAGAAGTAGCCTGGGTTTTTCCAGAGTCTTAAACTATCTCTTTACTAAATTTCATTGAAATACAACGGCGAGATTAAAATTTCAGGGATACATTCTCGGTGTATGTTTTTCCGGGATAAAAGTAGCCTATGTCCTTCTCTGGATCTCAAAACTATATCCATACTTATTTTCTTGCGGTTCCACTCGGAGAAGACGATTTTCCCGGATTAAAATCCCGGGTTATATTTTCCCTGGCTAAAAAGTTGCCTAGATCCTTCCTAGAGTCTTAAACTATCTCCCTACCAAATTGCATCGCAATCGGTTCAGTGGTTTGGCTGTGACGGCTCCAGTCGCGAGAAAATTAAGTCCGGGATAAAATTCCCGGGTATTGTTTTTTCGGGATAAAAGTAGCCTATGTCCTCTTCTGGATCGCGAACTATCTCTATACTTGTTTTGTTACGGTTCCACTCGCAGAAACCTATTTTCCGGGATAAAAGTCTCGGTTTATATTTTCCTGGGATAAAAAGTACCGTAGGTCCTTTCCAGGGTCTTAAACTCCAAAGGGTCTCCCTACCAAATTTCATTGAAATCGGTCAGTGATTTAGCCGTAACGACTAGTGAGAAAAAAAATCCGGGATAAATCCCATTTTATATTTTTTCAGGATAAAAGTAGCCTATGTATTATTCCAAGATATGATCTAACCGTGTGCCAAATTTTATCGAAATCCGTTCAGTAGTTTAGTGAAAGAGTAACAAACATTCATACATCCATATATCCATACTTACAAACTTTAGCGTTTATAATATCAGTAGGATTTTAGTTATATGTTTTGTCTTTTTCCTTCAAACTCAAGTCAACAATCGTTCCGAGAAGACAAATCATGCGATAACTAAGCTTTATAAACTGTTTCTGAGTAAGGTCATTACTGTATATAAAGTTTGAAGAAATAAAACCAGCAATAGTGGTTCCTGTTGATCCAGATCACGGCTTGCTATTCAAAATCTGTCTTAAAAAATAATTTTGGTAATCTGCATATTCAAGTATTCTATACCGAGCAAGCCTTTGACTTGGTGGTAAGCCAAGTGCCTAGTAAATACCTTGATGGCAGAAATAGAGGGTATCAACTCAGTCGGACTGTCACTCACGAAAAAGCTACTACTTACTTAGTAAACGTGGATCCTAGTTAATCCTCTTTGCTTACGTAAAAAAGAAATATCAATATTTCCACAATTCAACTTATTAATAAGCTAGCTTGGACGATAGCTTAGTTGGGAATGAAACGGTCTGCCGAAGCAATGTCCAGAGGTTCAAAACCCAAGGCACACATCTCTGACTTTTCAAAGCTATGTGTGTATTGCTTATCGTTCACTTTAACGGTGAAGGAAAACATCCTGGGGAAACCTAAATACCTGAGAATTCTCCATTAGAATGTCGAGGGTGTGGGAAGTCTGCCAACCGGCACCAGGCCAGCGTGGTAGACTAAGGCCTAACCCCTCTCAGTAGTAGACGAGGCCCGTGCTCAGCAGGGGGCAGTATATGATACATGGCAATAAGCTAAATATTTGACTCCTTACGTTGTTAATATCTGCACCACCATAAGGTAGACTGGTAGTGAATACCTACGGCATTCAGTCCGCCTACATACATTTGTATTATGAAGTGCATAAATTGCTTATCGTGTAACATCAGACCAAAAATGTTGAATCCAACAATTCAATGCCACTATAACCTTATCCTGAATATTTCTAATCCCAAGATTAATTTTTCGAGAAGTAAATTTATTAGATAAAGACAAAATTTCCCAAGAGAAATCATTCCCGACTATGATTGTCTAGTCACTATGCGAAACAAATAGACAACGTAAAATCAATAGGTACGCGTAGGTTGTTCAACGTCGCCGATAAAATGCTGGTTGGATATTGAGTTTCTTATGATACGAAATGCTGTTTGATTCTGTGTGACGTAACGCAGAGGTTAACCGAGAAGCCTCATGCTAGAACTGCATTTATTAAATTTGGTGGTTTTAGTAGTCGTTTGTGACGAGGCTATATGGTCACTAGTGACCATGGGCGTATATAAGGGGGAATTCAGGAGTCCGGACCGCCCTTAGCTTACAATAACCCACGCTACGCCACTGACCGCTGACATTTTGGGGATCTGACCCCCCAACCCCCCCTTAGCTTCTAAAATACGGTGTCATGCAACGCAAGAACCCACGTCACTAACATTTTTATATCGTAGGACCCCCTCCCACATGTGAAAGCTATAGCTAGGTACTCCCATGCTGGTGACATCTAATATTTGGCATTGAAATGATTATGTAGTTAGATACTGATATCAATGAATGAATATACTAATATATACTAATATTATAAAGCTGAAGAGTTTGTTTGAACGCGCTAATCTCGGGAACTACTGCACCGATTTTGACAATTCTTTCACTAATAGGAAGCTACACTCCAACTCCTGAGTGCTATTTGCTACTTTTTATCCCGGGAAAATATTTTTGTCCCGGAACAAGTTTTTCACGCGGGCGGAGCCGCGAGCACTACTATCAGTCATAAGAGCGCAATATTATCCAAGTTATTATAAAGCTGACTGCCTCGGTGGCGTAGTTGTATTACGGTACGACTACAGTGTTGTGTCCTAGGGTTCGATCCCCGGATCGGACAAAGTGATATTGAGTTTTTCTATTCAGTATCAGCCCGGAGTCTACAATTTATGCCTGATATGGCGATAGACTCGCCTCTATCACAGCATGGGACGGAATACGCACGGCACACTAGTTGTGCCTCTGCCTACCCCTTCGAGGATAAAAGATATGAGTATGTGTGAATTTTATAAAATAAAAAATTCGGGATGTTCACCTATTGGAATAAAGCGAACACTGATTCGACTTGCTTCTAAAGAAAATAATGCCTTTAGACTTTGCAAGAAAATGTACAGTTTATCGAAGATACGGCGCGTATCAAGTGCTATCCCAGAGGACGATAAAATATGGATATCCGAACAAAAACACCACATGAATATTACAATGGACTCCGAGTGTGTTTAATAATTTTTTTTATTGCATCGAATGACGAGACGAGCATGCCGTTCACCTGATGGTAAGCGATACGACCGCTCATGAACAGTAGAAATACCATCCAGCACCTTGAGTTACAAAGTACTGTGTGGCATTCCACTGCGCTCGTCATCCTGAGACATACGATGTTAAGTCTCATTATGTCCTGTAGTTACACTGGCTACAATGCCCTTCAAACCGAAACACAACAGTACATGCACACTGCTGCTTGGCGGTAGAAATAGACATTGCGATGGTACCCACCCAGATGGACTCTTACATATGAGAGTCCTACCACCAGTAAATTCAATTGAGTCAACTTAATCAAATTTACCTATTTGATTTTTTATCTAAAATATACGAGGATGCGGACAGTGTACTCAGGCCTGTCTTCACAAATGTTACTTAAATACTGAGTAATTTTGTGAAATAAAATAAATGAATGATAAGTCTGGTGCTCTGTACTTACCGCATGATAGCTTCCTCAGTGCATAAGTATGGTGTGTTTGACCTACTGACATACAACTTTACCATGGCCATCAGATGAATAAAGCTCAACCTCAGAGTAAGTAACCTATAGAGCGCTAATATCGCACCGTGCGCCCACTACCCAGCGTAGGCAGGTGAACTATAGCTACTTATATAGAAATGTTGGCGACTGCTAGGGATGGGCACGCGAGCAGCACCAACGCAACAGTTATCAATAAGTACAGGTCCGGCGGCGCGGTACATATTGTTGTAAAAAAATTGTGGTTCTACAAAATATGGCCTTGTGAGTAATTTTAAGCGTATTGCGTTAATATAGATAAAAGCTATGCTGCGAATTGGTGTAGTACCATGTGAAATGATTTATAAACACGGTACCTCAAGAGCAGTTTTTACAAGCAAAGAGAACCTGTGGAGGTATATGCTGACAGATGTAGTTGAAGAGAAGCGTAGAGGTGAAGTGTAGAGTGAAGCGAAGCACAGCGATGTATAGCGAGATGATAGTGTGTTGAAGAAGGCACAGTAAAGGTAGAAGACTTAGAATGAAAAATAGCGATAGATATGAAGTATATAATATAAACTTTATGTACAGAAATCGTTACAACGTACAAAGACCGAGAAAACGCGCACAATAATAGTTAGTTGCCGATTGTCCGGTCAGCTTTTTTTTTTTTTTTTTTTTTTTTTTTTTAACACGGACCTATCGGCCAGTAGCCTGACGCGAGTCGGCTTTTCTGGCCACACCGGACTTTCGGGTGAACGCAGAAGGCGCTCGTAACCCTTGGAATTTAGGCGACCACGCTGAGGGCGACCCACTAACGGGTCACGAACTTCGGCTCAGGGCGGCCACTGAGAGAGGACAAGACATCATCGTTTGGGGAGATTGGTTTTGATCCCTAATCCTATTTGTCGTGTTGATCGTAGTCATCGGCACGCGGGCCGGAACTGCTACGAGAGGTCAGGGTGACGGGGGGCGCGGCGAGGTCCTCGGCGGCGAGGACGGAACTGCGGTCTTGTAGAGTGTATGAGTTTTAGGAACTCGTGCTTACGGCGGATGGCCAGAGTTATATCGTCCTCTGGGTCGGTCAGAAAAGAGCGCGGCCGTCTCCATTTAGCGCGGTCGAATGGAGTGTATATCGACGCTTTACGGATAAGCGTATTTGGGTGTTTTTCCGCTCGCTCGAAGTAGCGTTTGCTGGCCTTTTGCATGAAATGCCTGATGGTCGGCATATTGGTGTCCACGTGGAGGTTGCGATTGCGAACGTACCACGGGGCACCAAGAGCGTGTCGTAGAAACTTATTTTGCAGGACCTGCATACGCTTAAGTCGAGCAGGCGGTATGTGGGCGAATACGGGTGATGCGTACGTCATAATCGGCCTAATGCATGTCGTATATATCCTAATCTTGTTGCGGACGGACATTTTACTTTTTCTATTTATGAGCCAGTGCAACTGGCTCACCGCGAATGCGGCTCGCGCGCGTACCGCGTTTACGTGTGGGACGAAGGTCAACCTCTGATCAAGGGTTACTCCTAAATATTTGGCTTTCTCCGTCCAGGGAATAACCTGGTTGGACATGCGGACTTGGTAATTGGGTATATGAATTCTCCTCTTCAAAGTGAACAGGATTGCCTGACTTTTAGTGGGGTTGACGGTGATTCGCCATTTGCGGAACCACGCACCGAGTTCGTCGGCGGCGGCTTGCAAAGTGCGCACCACATCGTCGGGGTCTCTACGTGAAGCGTAGATTGCGGTATCGTCCGCGAAGAGGGCCAGATGGGCATTTTTAGGTCTTGGGATATCGCTAGTGTACAGCGAGAAAAGAAATGGGGAAAGCGCGGAGCCTTGCGGGACTCCGGCCGTGATCGTGTGCCGCGAAGAGAGGGTTCCCTCCACTCGATATTTGAATCCGCGATTCGACAGAAAGTCTCGTATGATGTGCACGAGCTGTGTGGGCACGTTGAGAGTGTACAGCTTGAAAAGCAAGCCGTTGTGCCACACTCTGTCGAAAGCTTTTTCAATATCGAAGAAGAGGGCGCCAGTAGGCATTCCTTTAAAGAATTGTTCGTGAATGTGCTCCGTGATGCGGAGCACCTGATTTACGCAATTGTGTTTGGGACGGAAACCAAACTGCTCCGGAGGGATCAGATGGTTGTTGAGAGCGACTATTTGGAGGCGGTCGAGGACGATCCGCTCATACATTTTGCCTAGCGTGCTAAGCAGACTGATTGGCCTATAGGAGGACGGTTCGGATGCGGGTTTACCCGGTTTGTGAATGCCTATCACCACCGCCTCCTTCCAGATCTCTGGGAAGAGGCAGTTTTGAAAGGCGGCATTGAAAATCGCGGTGAGCTTGATAACTAGATGCTCCGGGAGCATCTTAATCATACGAGTGGGGATCCTGTCGCCCCCGGGGGCTTTCCTACGTTTGAGTGCCTTGATCAGAGCGATGACTTCTTCGATCGTCACCGGCGCAAGGGGATCGGGCGGCGGGTCGACGTCCGGGTCGAGGTTTATAATATCGTCGTTTTGGTCGCGAGAGATCGGCGGTGGCCGGACCGCGTTCCTACTTTCGACAAATGAATTAACCGCAACAAGATCGTCGGGGTCTACGGGTACGGATGAGAGGGAACATTGAGACTCCAGGCTGTCTGCCAGAAGCTCCGCTTTCTCGTCGTCATCAAACGCCGGGCGTTGATTCGGACGATTGAGCGGAGGCATGGAGGCCACATCGTTTCTCCTGAAGGAACGACACAGGTGCCAGAAGGCCTGATGTGTCGGTTCGATCTCGGCTAAGCGGGTTTCCCATCTCGAATCGACGACATCCTTTATGCGACGCTTGACCTCGCGTTGGAGGTAGCGCGCAAGATGTCGTCGCTCCGGAATGGGATTCGTCGCGCAGGCTCTGAGCGTTGCGTTACGCAACCTCACCCACCACCGAACGTCGTCGGGAATTTGCCAGTGACTGTGAACAGTCTCTGGCACCTTCTCGGAGCTTTCGCTCAAGACGTTCTGGAGGTGGTTCGTGAAGGAGCGTATCGCGCCTGTCGTCTCTTCAGGAGTCACGATGTTGGTCGGGATCGCGGAGAGATCTGGGGATGAGGTGTCCGCGAGTTTGGTGCCAAGGAGGCGCCAATTCGTTTTCACCTTCATCGGAACATTAGGACCTGTGTCTGTTGGGCCGTGTTGGGGGGCTAAGTCTAGGATCACAGGTCTGTGGTCAGAGTCTAACTCTTGTAGCACCTGCATGGAACGTACGCGTAGGCTTACGTTCCTTACGAGTGCTATGTCGAGTATGTCAGGTCGGTAGTTGTCGTTTGTACTATAGTGGGTTGGTTCAGAAGGAACCAGAATGCTCATGTCTATGGTTTCAAGACAACTCTCTAGCGCGGTGCCTCTAGCGTTGGTGTAGAGACAGCCCCAGAGAGTGTTCTTGGCGTTGAGGTCTCCCGCCACAATGACGGAGTCCCCCATCGCAAATAGGGTATCTAGTTCATGGGAGTGAAGCTCCTTAGTGGGCGAGAGGTAGGCCGATATGATGGTGATCGGCGGATGTCCTGTCATGGCTAGCCTACAGACTGAAGCCTCAATGTTCCTCAAGTTAGCAGGTGGGTCAAGGGGTATGCAGTGCAGGGACCTTTTGAAATAAATGAGAGTGCCTCCAAGAGGGCCACTGGTACGATCATTACGTACCAGATTGAAATTGGGGATGTTGGGATTGCGGTGAGATGGTTTGAGGAACGTTTCCTGGAGGAGGAAAACGTCTAATTTGTTTTCGCGGACAAAATCAGAAATTTCGGCTCGTTGGCCATGAATACCGTCAATGTTGAAAAACCCCACTCTGAGGGAGCGGGGTTTGGTCCGCTTAGAGGGATTAAGAATTGTTGGTTGCGCCATTTATGATGACGAAAAAAGGACGCCTACGGTGATCTGGTACCTCCGCGTCTGGATGCGGAGGATTTCGTTGACCAGATCAACGTCGGGGCGATCGAGGGATTCACTACGGGCCACAAGGTCGGCCATCTGAGCTGTGAGAGTCATCAGCTCAGACGAGTTCAGAAGGAACTCGACTTTTGCGTTATGCGCAGAGGATGATGTAGGGGGGGCGGGTGAGGTCGTCGCCACCGGTTTTTTCGGCTTGGCCACCTGCGGGGCAGGAGCCGTGGAGGCCGAAGGGATGGGTTTGGGAGCGGGAGTGGGTTTGGTTGTGGTTGCGGCCGGGGTGGCGGGAATGACTCCGCCACGGGCCTGGAGACGTGGGTCGTTGCGGGGCGTGGTAGGGAACCATGTCCGGTCAGCTGTTCGATACCGTTATATATTCCATCAGCTGGAGGGCCGACGTAACATGAATGAACGGCAGTGGGGCAGCGACGACCAATGACGGCGCAGCTCCGGGCAAGCGGCGCGACGATAGGCTGAGACGTCGACTGCTCCGCATACCGGCGAATCCCGATGCGATCTTGACTGACGGAAACTGCCGAATATCGCCGAAGTGCGATGACGTAGCTGGAGCGTTGGCGAATCACGCTGCGTCCTTGGGTGAAGGCCGTTGCCAGCCATTGACCCGTCCGCGCACCGACTCGTGCGCTGTGACGTTAGCCGTCAGTCGTCGGCGGAGAGTGCCGAACGATGCCGAAGTGTAAAGACGCGAACCAATCGCGTGTCGGCATGGAGCGCTGGCCAATCAGCGTGCAGCATCCGCAGACTTCAGCGCCGTCTGCAGGTGGGAGCTTGAATCAGCGCGCGTCACGTGACCCGCGCATGCGTAGCTCGGGGTGCGGCTAACTTCAGGTGGCGTTGGACCGCCACATATTCCCCCCCGCCAGACCGTAACTACGGTCGAAAGTAATCGGGGAAATGGACGCGGCGACCACTTCGGGTGACTTTCAATGGTGCTGGTGGTGTAGCGGCTGCTGGGGAGCTCGCCTCGCGCACCACGTAAGCCGGTTTAAGCCTGTCAATAGAAATTGTATTTAGTTTACCTTTGATTTCTATGGTAAAGAATTTTGGTTGTCGCCTTATAACTTTGAAAGGGCCAGCGTAAGGTGGCTCTAGTGAACTACGCACATGGTCTTGCCTAAGGAACACATGTGACGTAGTCTGTAGATCAGCAGGTACATAGAATGGCGATGAAGTAGTGTGCCAAGCAGTTTGTTTAGGGGTAAGCTGGTTCATGAACGACTTCAACCGTGTTGAATACTCGGTTATATCCGCCGTACTAGGAGTGTCCTTAGGGGACAGAAACTGGCCAGGCAAACGGAGTGGTTCTCCGTAAACAAGCTCGGCAGGAGTACTCTGTATGTCCTCTTTCCAGGAACTGCGTATGCCGAGAAGAATCAGTGGAAGTACTTCGGTCCACCGAGAAGTGGCGTGGCACATGATGGCTGATTTGAGCTGTCGATGAAACCGCTCAATGATGCCATTGGCAGCTGGATGGTACGCAGTGGTGCGGAAGTGATGAGCGCCAATCAAAGCGGTAATCGCCTTGAATAGGTGACACTCGAACTGGCGACCTCGATCTGTTGTCACGCGTGTAGGACAACCGTATCTAGCCACCCAGCCAGATACAAGAGCAGCGGCACAGGATTCCGCTGAGATGTCTTGAAGCGGGAACGCCTCAGGCCATCGCGTAAATCTGTCAATGACAGTGAGGCAGTACCTGAAATTAGATGAAGGGGTTAGCGGCCCTACAATGTCGAGATGTATGTGAGAGAATCTCGACGAAGGAACATGGAAAGTGGAAAGGGGGGAAATAGTATGACGAGTAACTTTGCATTTTTGGCATTGTAAGCATTGCCTAGTCCACTCTCTACAATCTTTGCGTATCCCAGGCCACACGAATCTATCGGTGACGAGTCGCACTGTAGCTGATCTTCCAGGATGATGAAGATTGTGCAACATATCAAAAACTTGCTTTCTAAATCCCGGAGTGACGTATGGACGAGGTGGTTGCACAGAGACGTCGCAGTAGATCGGTACATGACTGTGAAGAGTCTCAATTTTTCTTAATTTGAGTGACGAGCCGCGTTGGAGAATGTCTTGCAGCTCTGGATCGTTCGCCTGAGATTGTGCAAGATCTTCATAGTCAACGGCAATAGTGATCTCTTCAATTCGGGAGAGCGCGTCAGCGACTTCGTTCTTTTCCCCCGGTATATACCTGAGATCCGTGGTAAATTGGGAAATGTAGTCGAGATATCGGAACTGTCTCGGTGTAAATGATTCCCTGTTTCGTGAAAAAGCATATATGAGTGGCTTGTGATCGGTGCATATACAAAAATTTCGGGCTTCGATCATGTGTCGGAAGTATTTTATTGCTTCGTAAATGGCAAGTAACTCTCGGTCATATGGACTGTACTTGCGTTGTGATGTGCTCAATTTGTGCGAATAAAATGCGAGTGGTTGCCATTCGTTATCCTTCCGCTGTTGCAATACTGCTCCGATAGCCGAGTCGGAGGCATCCGTCACAATAGACAGCTCTGCAGCGGGGTCTGGGTGCGCTAACAGAGTTGCTTGCGCCAGTGATGTTTTACAATCCTCGAAAGCTTGCAACAAATCCGGTGTCATCTCGATGGGATGCGAACTTTTAACATTTGTACCTTTCAGCACGTCGTTCAGCGGCGCTTGAAGTTGAGCAGCGTGTGGTATGAATCGGCGGTAAAAGTTTATCATACCCAGGAATCTTCGAAGCTCCTTCGCCGTTTTCGGTACTGGAAACTCTTTGAGCGCGGTGACCTTCGTGTCCAGGGGCCTCGTTCCAGCAGCTGAAATCAGGTAACCGAGAAATGTTACTTCAGCTTGTCCCAAGACGCATTTAGCAGGATTTATTACTATGCCATAATGCTTGAGGCGATCAAAAACTTGGCGTAAATGGATGCGATGTTGCTCCGGCGATTCCGAAAAAATTAAGATGTCGTCAATGTATCCAAAACAGAAATCCAAACCAAGCAAAACTTCGTCGATAAACCTTTGGAAAGTCTGTGCGGCATTTCTTAAGCCAAATGTCATATGCCGGAATTCAAATAAACCAAACGGAGTCGAAATAGCGGTTTTCGGTATATCTTCCGGATTCATTGGGATTTGGTTATACGCCTTTACTAGGTCTATGACAGAAAATACTGAACATCCTGAGAGTTGGTGAGAAAAATCGTGAATATGGCGAATGGGATATCGATCAGGAATTGTTCTCGCATTTAGCGCTCTGTAATCGCCGCACGGTCTCCATCCACAATCTTTTTTCTTCACGAGATGAAGTGCGGACGACCAAGGACTTTCCGAACGTCGGGCCATACCTGAATTTAACATGTCCTCAAATTCCTTCTTGGCTGCTTGCAGGCGCGCCGGATCCAACCGTCGAGTTTTGGCGGAAACGGGAGGACCTGGTGTGGTCCGTATGTAGTGCATCGTGGAGTGCTTCGGTTCTGACAATATACCTGCGGGTCTGGTAATCTCGGGGAATTCAAGCAAGACATCTTGATACCCAGACTCGCCAATTGCGACTTTAACGGAGGCGATATCGTCTGCCAATCCAGTGTTGATAGCGGCTACGGAAACTGTGGTTGTTCCATCGACTAACCGCTGCTTTCTGCAATCAATAAGTAAATTGTAGTAACGTAAGAAGTCGACTCCGATTATCGGTTTAGAAACATCGGCGATGGTAAAGCTCCACGTAAATGCGCGCCTTAGTCCCAAATTCAGATTTAGTTGCAGTGGCCCGTAAGTATGTATCGTTGTATTATTGGCGGCTACAAGGTCATAATTAGTTCGGGCGCAGGGTGTCCTAACTGCCGACCGTGGGAAAACACACAGGTCGGAACCAGTGTCCACCAGGAACTGCATTTTCCATGCACGGTCCATAACAAATAGACGGCCTGTGGATGAAGGGCAGTCGTTGGCCGCTACTTGCGACCGCCCTGCGAGTTTACCGACTCGTCGTTGTAAGAGCAGGGCTGCCTACATCTAAATGCCTTAGACCCGTACTTATAATGATAGAAACAGTGCGGGTGATCGGGTGGTGGCTGCCGTGATTTCGAACGGCTACGCGACCGTTGGTACCTTCTCAACCTTGAACGTGCATCGGTGCGTCCCCTATTTCCTTGCTGAGCTGTGAGTAGAGCAACTTGCCGGGTGAGTTCGCTTATCTGTCTCGCCATGTCATCGTAGCTCGATGTTTCTGTTGAGGATGTACTGGCTACCTGAGGAGTTGAAGGTGCAATTTCATAAACCTTATCGGCTAGCTCGGCAAGTTTTTCCAAAGGCAACTCCATATGCGGAGCAATGACGGATTGTACGTTGTGTGGCAAACGGCTAGACCACAATGTATTCAAAAAATCTCTTGGACACGAAGGACCGGCTAAACTCATTAAATGGCGCAAAAACTGGGATGGCTTACGATCGCCAAGCTCCTCATGCATCAGTAATTGTTTCAGGCGATTCTCTTGAGATATAGAGAGACGTTTAATTAATTCGGCCTTGAGTTTATCGTATTTCCCCGTTTCAGGAGGATTAGATACAATGTCCTTGATCTCGAACGCATATCGAGGTTCTAGTTGGGCCAGAATGTGATAATATTTGGTCTCATCAGTAGTGACCTTGGAAAGTGCAAACTGGGCTTCCATTTGCGCGAACCATAAAGCGGGTTCCTCCGGCCAAAATGGGAGTACTCGAATCCCAACTCGATATAATTCCTCCTTGGAATCGACAGCGGATATTGGCTGACTCATCTTGAAAATTTAAAAAAAAAATATAACGGCTCACCTCGAGATTGGCCTTACGGTTATAGCCTTGTTATATACCAATGATGTTATAGTTGATGATGTCAGCGTTTTTCCGAAGTTCTGGATGCTCTTGATCACGTCGGGGTCACCAATTTGTGGAGGTATATGCTGACAGATGTAGTTGAAGAGAAGCGTAGAGGTGAAGTGTAGAGTGAAGCGAAGCACAGCGATGTATAGCGAGATGATAGTGTGTTGAAGAAGGCACAGTAAAGGTAGAAGACTTAGAATGAAAAATAGCGATAGATATGAAGTATATAATATAAACTTTATGTACAGAAATCGTTACAACGTACAAAGACCGAGAAAACGCGCACAATAATAGTTAGTTGCCGATTGTCCGGTCAGCTGTTCGATACCGTTATATATTCCATCAGCTGGAGGGCCGACGTAACATGAATGAACGGCAGTGGGGCAGCGACGACCAATGACGGCGCAGCTCCGGGCAAGCGGCGCGACGATAGGCTGAGACGTCGACTGCTCCGCATACCGGCGAATCCCGATGCGATCTTGACTGACGGAAACTGCCGAATATCGCCGAAGTGCGATGACGTAGCTGGAGCGTTGGCGAATCACGCTGCGTCCTTGGATGAAGGCCGTTGCCAGCCATTGACCCGTCCGCGCACCGACTCGTGCGCTGTGACGTTAGCCGTCAGTCGTCGGCGGAGAGTGCCGAACGATGCCGAAGTGTAAAGACGCGAACCAATCGCGTGTCGGCATGGAGCGCTGGCCAATCAGCGTGCAGCATCCGCAGACTTCAGCGCCGTCTGCAGGTGGGAGCTTGAATCAGCGCGCGTCACGTGACCCGCGCATGCGTAGCTCGGGGTGCGGCTAACTTCAGGTGGCGTTGGACCGCCACAAACCAATAATATTAATGGATATCCATTATGATTGAACCAATGGATAAAAACCGAGCATCGCACCATGGATTTCTTAGCTAGTCTCCCCAAGCCTAAAATAGTCACGTCTAGTTTTTGAAATATTTATTACCAATGTTAAAAAAATGACAAAAAAATATATCTATAATATATGATTGCTAACTTATACTGTCAAGGCCCGCGATAGAAGCTATGCAATAGCTTAAAAATATCATCGTAATCGGTAAATTTTTAGGAACAGTAATTATTTCTTTCATTTCATAAACAAAAACGCAATTATTAATTGGCTTAAAAATCACACACAGACAAAAACAGTTACCTGAGCTACATTATATTAAGCATCGCCTTCGATAGTAATAAATACGTATGCATATGAAAATATTACATCGATTCTGGTATCGACGCATAACATCACTATCGAAAAAGCGGGATGCGGGGCAGTGCGGGGGGTACAAGCGTTCGCCTCCCGTGCGTCTTTCATACCGCGACGCGTGATTTCAATTTTACCTAAAAATGTATTGAAATATGGCTTGCCTGTGAAACGTGATATTAGAATTCTGTTTAGTGTGTTTCCGAGTGTCGTTTTTACAACATTCCACATACCATTTAACCATTTTGCAGTATTAATAATCAAATATTCGCATAGATCTCACTCGCGTGTGCTCACACCGTTCCTACTCGAGTGACTACAAGCACTTGCGGCCGGCGCAGGACGATGTTCCCACCCGTGCCTATTGTTCCCACTTGCATACACGTGCTCTATAGTAGTTATACTTACTCTGAGAGCTCAACAAACCCAAAGTAAACAGTGCAATTGTCACATTTATGCATTCAGTTGCGCTGTCACATCATAGTATTGTTTTTGAATACGGTTGTAAGTAGTTTCTTCTTCTTGTCTTTTTTACTTCTTACTTGAGCGCTATGCTTGTTTCATTCTAATGCAATAAAACAAAATAATGAGCGCAGTCATGCCGAATTAGAATAAAAAAATCTATGACTGCGTATAAACCTTGTATAATTCAATTTACTATTGATGTTGTTTTGCAAATCGCATTTTACGCGGACTGTGAAATGCTTTGTAATGGAATAAAGCAATTCGAATACAAAATCTTATTTCTAAACACAATTAAGACGTTTGCCACAATCTATTGTTTTGTAAAATTAGTTTCGCGAAGGTTTATTGCTCGAACTAATTCCGTTTGATCTGATTACGGCAAAGGAGTTATGTTTTGATGTTTATTTTTATTATTGTGTGCATTTTAAAAACATATAACACAAAAATTGATGGACAGATTTTACTAAATGCGATAATCTACACTAATATTATAAAGCTGAAGAGTTTGTTTGTTTGAACGCGCTAATCTCAGGAACTACTGAACCGATTTTGAAAATTCTTTCACTAATAGGAAGCTACATAACTCCTGATTGCTATAGGCTACTTTTTGTTCCGGGAAAATATTTTTGTCCTGGAAAATTTTTTTCACGCGGGCAGAGCCGCGAGCACTACTAGTATGTGATAAAAACAAGATTGTTATAAATGCCATAATTTATAGGTAAAACTGTTTCTTAGAAGTATACGCGGAAACCGCTGAACGGAATTCGATGAATTTTGGCATACATATAAACCAGGACCGCTATTTTGTATTTAAGATATTTATCATCCCAAAAAGTACGCAAGAGAAAATTTTATCGTACTAAAATTGAAATCTAAAATAAATATTATCGCGAACGTCATGAAAAATACCCATTTCTTATTCGAATGTACAAAAACAAGGTCTGCTGCGGACATGAGACAGTTTTTGTCCCTTGAGGTTCGCGGTCCATTGACTCGCAAGAAATTTTGTTTATGTTCCTCAGTTCCTTTGGTTAAATTCTTAGACTGCCCTTGTGTATCTTTAGATATTTCAGGGCTACTCAAACAAAGTGTATTCAAAATGTATCTACTATGTAGATTTGATAAGAGCGTATCACGGGCGTAGCTACATTACATAGAGGGGGTCCGAGGATACCAAAGCCACGTGTACAGTATAGCGTAAGTATATGTACAAATTCAAAATTTCAATTTGCATACATAATTTTATGTTCTTACTAATCTTCTTTTTGTCTTCACAAAAATAAAATAAAAGAGATTTACTTTACTTCAAACGAAAAAATTTTTCAGTTTAACCTAACGTGTATAGGCGATTTGAAATTTTGTTCAACTTCTCGGAAAGCCGCTAAGCTTAAGTGGAACTGGGCTGGCCACATCAGTCGTATGCCTGATGAACTTTGGGTCCGGGTTACCACTTTGTGGAGCCCTGACACTGCTCGTAGGCGTAGAGGTAGACCAAAGAAGAGATGGCGGGATGAACTGGATTCATTTAACAGTAATTGGTTCACTTTAGCGCAGCATCGCGATTCATGGAAGGATCTTGGGGAGGCCTTTGCCTGACATTGGGACATTATAGGCTAATACAACAATACAATACTTATGCTGCTGACTGTAACCCCCCCCCCCCCCCATCGTCACGAAGGAGGATTCGGACCCCCTCTTAAATACACCCATAGAGCGTATTATGATTCTAATCGTAATTTATTGAAATAAAGAATTGGAGATAATTTTTGATTGAGATTTATACACAAAATAATGATTATTCAAATATTCATGCTACTACAGAAGGCATTATTCAAAACATACGTAGAAAGTCAGAAAGTTTGTGATAGATTAATATTTTTATTAATCGAAGTTGTTTGGCTAATATCCCGCGCAACTTTGGTGAAATACCTCAGAAATTGTACAAGTTCAAAAACTTTAATTCATAATTTTTATTATTCGTAAACAATGACAGATAAATCTGGCTTCATAGTGAGTGTTCAGTATATTTATTTAAATGACGAGACGAGCATGCCGCTCGTCTGATGGTAAGCGATAAGACCACCCATAAACAGTAGCATCACCATCCAGCACATTGAGTTACAAAGTACTCTGTGGCATTCCACTGCGCTCGACATCCTAAGATGTTAAGTCCCATTATGTCCAGTAGTTACACTGGCTACAATATCCTTCAAACCGAAACACAGCAATGCTTGCACACTGCTGCTTGGCGGTAGAAACAGACATTGCGGTGGTACCCACCCAGACGGACTCGTACATATGAGAAACCTACCACCAGTAGTCTACTTTCAAAGACTAAAAAAATGGACATATATTTAAACAGGGCCACCGAATCTTACTTTACAAAGAAATTTATAATTTAATACTAAACTTTTCCCTATTAATTGCAGTGCAGCGGCGGGCAACAGCTGTTTTTGAACTGTATTCACTCGTTAATCAACATCACCTTTTGATTAAAGAAAACCATTTGCTATACCGCTTAGCTTGGTAATAAATTACATTGAGGTGCATGGCAGAGAAACCGTCACTTGTTATCGAGCTAGTTTTTGGACGTCCTGTGTACATTCTTGGAGAAAAATACTCTATAAAGTTCTACGATTATAATGTTTTTTTAAATTTGCTTAAGTTAATTATAGTTCGTCATTTTATAAAATATACATGTATATGCATACACTATATCCCACAATGGTAGGGACTAGGGAGTTCCATTTTATGTGGTGTTGATATGTTACTTTCACTTTCTCTGCTTTCTTTATTCATGCATTTTCTGACATTTCCTTGAAGGTTTCACACTCATAGTCCGATTCCTGCTTCCTTTTCCATCCACACTCACCTTTTGTATATGTTTTGTAAGTTTATAAACCATCCTTTAAATTTTCTTACTCAACCACCAGACATTAAAATTTTAATTCATGTTTAATTTTCTGCCTCGGTACCGTAATTGTATAACGGTACGACTGCAATGCAGAGGTCTCGGATTTGATTCCCGGATCATGCAAAGTGATATCGGATTTTTCAATTCAGTATCAGTTCGGAGTCTGGAATTTGTGCCCGATATGGCGATAGGCTCGCCGCCTATCACATTATAGGGTGGAAATACGCGCGGTGAAAAGTGGGTGCATTAGGTGCGCCTCTGCCTACCCCTTCGGGGATAAAAGGCGTCAGTGTATGTTCGTAAATTTAATGTTACGACTATAGGAAGTTCTTCAAATCAATATACATTTCGCACATGCTGAAAGTAATGAAACTCAAATGCGAAATGAATGAATCTTTCTAAATTGCTAATACGTCTTACGAATCTATCAAAAAGGAATCGCTCAAAAGAAAATTCTAATAAAAAAATTTGAAATTCCAATCGCGTTCGTTATAATTTTCTCGTTAATATTACCATCCTTGTGGCGGATGCTTGCTGAATATTTTTGGATTCAATACATTTTGTTATTTTGTGTATTGGGTACATAATGTCCTTCATGGAATAGGTTAAGGGCTCGTTTCGTTTATGTATTTAGTTCAAACTCATTGATGAGTCAATTGCCATATTAAAAATAGAGCAATTTATCTTCAATAGTAAGAAGAAAGTAGAGTTGGCCTACGCCGTTGACATACATTACAAAAAAGTATTTTACAATTATCCCAATATGTTTATATGATTACCTCCCGCTAGTTGAAATAATTATGCCAGCCTGTTTGCACCGGATAACCACAGCTTGATCCCAGAACGCTACATACTTACGTGAATACTCGGGTTATACTTTGTGTATGGTGGTTGCTATCCAAGGGGATAAATCACCCTTCCACCGGCCTGTAGATCTGGGGGCACGGCTGTGCCCCGCAAGACGAGCCAAGTGAAACGTAACATGGACGTAAGATGATAAAATGTATTCACTGACCATTATTTTTACATTATACAATAGTTCCTGCAGTAACGAAACGACAGACACATATTATTTTGGCTAAGGTGTAGAGTGTGTGAAGTTATACTTCGATTACTTTACGAAGAGCTCTGACAGGTGACAATTCAAAAATTAATAGACATGGTAAATTATAATCGATCGCAAATTTAAAATGAACACACTGTATTAATATGGTATCTTCATATTCAAAACGATTAATCGTAAGTGTTAGTGCATAAAAATGATCCAGCTCTAAGGCATTTGCGTTCCGTTCTCATATCACTCATAGTTTTTCAATATATTTAAGAATATTATTTCAATAGTCTAAACCAAAATGGATTTTATAATTTTAAATGTACAGAGTGTTGTAATTAACAAAGATGATTACTATTGTTTTTTTAAGTTGGTTGCCTCATAGAATAATTTATGCATACTGATGAATAAAACAGTTTCTGCGAAGAATGGTTTGTTTTGCAGCTGTCAGAGCTCTTCGTAAGATAACCGAACTATAGGGCGTATAGAGTTCGAAGCTTGCCTCTGCATGAGATCTGATATCTGTTTGACAGTGCGAGCCATACAATCTCGTCTTGGTAACATTTTACGTGAAAATGTTATGGGGGGATGCTTTTTACTCATATATGTGATATGTTAACACATAAAATACAACATCATCTATATTGAAACCGCCATAATGGTGATAACAGATTCGAAGTTTCTTTTGGTAACGGAAATGATTTCGAGTCGATAGGTATCTTGGGACAGATTTGTGTTTTCTCAAAAAGCTTTTGACGACTGTGTTCATTACAACTGGGTCAATAACAGAAACAGGGAAACAGTCCACTCGGGGCTGGAAATGTAAAATAAATAAGAGCAGTTACTGCGGTTCGAGTCTTCAAAACTTAAACGTTCCAGAATAAATTATTCTTCTGAACTTTTTGTTTACCAAGTGTAGCTAGCGGCTTCACCCGCGTGAAAAGCATTTTCTAATGCTAAAGTATGGTAAGAACGATACCGCTAACCACAACAAATTGGAATTGGAATTGGATGCTAAAGTACCTACTTAGTCACTGTAGCGATCGATAGCGGCATGTTTACGACGCCAGCACCTATTTAAAATTTCATTAAAAAGTCAATTATTTTCTTAGGTTCAAATAACCGGGATAAAAGTACCCTATGCTAATCCAGGATTAGGTGTATCCGTATGCCCAATTTCATCCAAATCCGTTCAACTGTTTTTTTTTTTTTCTAACATCCAAACGTCATACATTTCCGCCCTGTGGATTGGGGGCGTTTGGAGAATTCCACCACGGTATCCCCTGCCTGTCGTAAAAGGCGACTAATAGGGGCCTCCGGGGGTCACGGGTGGGCGGGACGTGCCGCCCACCCATTAGTCTAGCCAACTTCTGTGGCCCCCGTGATGGACATGTCCGAGGCAGCGTGTCTCACGCTGCCTCGGACAGCAAAAGGCGGACACGGTACGGTGTTTCGGGGGCTTCTGAGCCCCCGCAACAGGAAAAAGGACCGCAAAAACGCGGTACGCGCAGGGGCGGTTGCGGACGACAACTTAGACGTGAGTCGGAGGAAGCCCGCAGCCGTCCCTAATGAGCCGAAGATGGCCATATTAAAAAAAAAAAAAAAAAAAAAAAAACGTCATACATTTACAAAAACATTTCGCTTTTGTAATATCACGAAACCATCCTACCCTCACTACAACTCGTCTAAGCTAGGATCGGCAGTGACACGCATTATGACACCGAGCGCTGAAGCTCGGCGAGTCTCAGGGAATTATAATTAGTCATAACTCGGAACGAAATTAATCAAAAAAAAGAATTTGTATATTTGCGGCTAGATTGAAGTCATGAGAAGTGGCCTGAAGGAGACCTACCCAGCAGCTGAACCCACAGGCTGTGGATGATGGTGAAGATCCGACATCTTATACATTTAAGTTTGTTTTAACAAGCCAAAGAACTATAGACCAAATTTGAGCTTATGTCTAAGAAACAAACCTGGTTTCCCTCATTTTACATCTCATTTACTTCTTCCTAATCGTATTCTCCATCACTGAAGGTCCTGACCGTCTTGTAACGCTTTGATTGAGTCGACAATGAGCGTTTTCCATACCTCCATGTCTTCAGTATTTTAATCTACAAAATAAACAATGAAAACGCACCTTAAACAACGTAAAACGAATTCAAAATGTTCCGTGTATCAATTTGACAGCAAAGTATTAGCATTTCGCTGTCGCGGCGTTTCACATGAAATTCAAATTATGTCACTTCGGTGAAACAATTACGCATGCATTAAATCTTTCGCGATTTGGTTATTATGTAAGTTGATTCTAAAATAGTAAGAAAGAAAGATGTTTACCACACACACAAACACCTGCGCGTGCACACACACACACACACACACAGAGAGAGAGAGAGAGAGAGAGAGAGAGAGAGAGGAGAGAGAGAGAGAGAGAGAGAGAGAGAGAGAGAGAGAGAGAGAGAGAGAGAGAGAGAGAGAGAGAGAGATGAGAGAGAGAGAGAGAGAGAGAGAGAGAGAGAGAGAGAGAGAGAGAGAGAGAGAGAGAGAGAGAGAGAGAGAGAGAGAGAGAGAGAGAGAGAGAGAGAGAGAGACACATACAGACACACACACACACGTGAGTGAATACTCACGCCTTTTATCCCAGAAGGGGTAGCCAGAGGCGCAACTAGTGCAGCCACTTTTCGCCGTGCGTATTCCGTCCCATGATGTGATAGGGGGCCAGCCTATCACCATATCGGACACAAGTGCCAGCCTCCGGGGTGATAGAGAATGGTTATGGTTGATCATGCCGCATTGGTCATGGCTGTATTATGTGTATAATACAGCCATGAACTGCCTCCTGGGTTCAAATCCCGGGTCGAGCCAAAAAAATTGTGACTAGGTTTTTCCATCTTAAAATTTACTCAGTCGCAGCTCGGAGTCAGGAAGTTGGCGGTGTGATACCCCCGTGCCTTGGAAAGCACGTAAAGCCGTTGGTCCTGCGCCTGATCTCTCTCCGGTCATGTCGGATTGCCGTCTCACCGGACTATGAGAGTGAAGGAATAGCGAGTGCACCTGTGTATTGCGCACACACTTGTGCACTATAATATCTCCTGCGTACCTGGCTGATCTCCGTTGAGATTGGCCGCCGTGGCCGAAACTGGCTAGGAGGATTTTCATTTTTTTTAATTTTTCATGTGTATAATACTAGCTAGCTAGCCTGCCTAAAGTGTTTCTTGGATCAAAGTCCCACCTTATATTTTCCCAGGATAAAAACTAGCCTAAAGCCTTCCCAGGTTCTCGTACTATCTTCATACCAAATCGCATCGAAATCCGTTCGGTACGCGGCGGGCGATTTTATTTTATACTATAGAAACTTCGCCACTCCTTTTTACCCCCTTAGGGGTTTAATTTCACAAATTCATGTCTTAAGCACCTACGTCTTAAAAGGAACGCCCATGCAAAATTTGAGACTCCTAGCACTTATAGTTTATAAGATTTCGTGATGAGTGAATGAGTGAGTGACCTTTCGTTTATATATATATATATATATTGTCATTATCTGACAACATAAGATAATAATGTACAAGAAAAAATCTAGGGTAATAAGTAATGTTTTATTTATTAATGTAATGATCAGAGTTGTATAACATATTATTGTTACCAAAGATTTCTAAGAGTATATAATACTGTTCAATTATGTCTTTGTTACATATATTATTACTGCTCTGCGTGTGTGTAATTTGTATTATGTGAATTGACATTATATCTTGTGTCTGGGTATATGTATGCGACTTAATGTAATATATTACCACTAGCTTTTGCCCGCGGCTCCGCCCGCGGTTAAAAGTTTTTCCGGGATAAAAGTCTCGCTTTATATTTCCTGGGACAAAAAGTAACCTATGTGCTAATCCAGGATATGATCTACCCATGTGCCAAATTTCATCGAAATCCGTTCAGTGGTTTTTGCGTGAAAGAGTAACAAACATCCATACATCCAAACATCCATACATTCTTACAAACTTTCGCGTTTATAATATTAGTAGGAAGTAGTGATGTTAGGACATATCCTTAAATATAAAAAGATACAAAACCGCGAGAGAAAAAAATCCGGGGTAAAATTCCCCGTGTACGTTTTTCCGGGATAAAAGTAGCCTATGTCCTTCTTTGGATCTCTGAAACTATCTCCATACTTATTTTCTTGCGGTTCCACTCGCAGAAAACGATTTTCCGGGATTCAAGTCTCGGTTTTAATTTTCCGGGGATAAAAAGTATTTTAGATCCTTCCCGGGGTCTTATACTACCTCCCTACCAAAATGCATCGCAATCGGTTCTGTGGTTTGACTGTGACAGCTCCACTCGCGAGAAAATGAAATCCGGGATAAAAGTCCCGCTTTATATTTTCCTGGGACAAAAAGTAGCCTATGTGTTAATCCAGGATATGATCTACCGTGTGCCAAATTTCATCGAAATCCGATCAGTGATTTTTGCGTGAAAGAGTAACAAACATCCATACATCCAAACATCCATACATTCTTACAAACTTTCGCGTTTATAATATTAGTAGGATTTGATCTTTTATCTCAGAATAACTATTTGACATGGGTGAAGACACGGGTAAACCCATGAGAAAAAGCTAGTTCTTTATAAAAAATAATTTTGTTAATTCGTTCTTTCCCGCCAAGAAAACATGTTAATAATTAATTTAAATTTGGCTTTATTCGTCACTTACTTAGTATTTACTATTGCTAATTACTTGTACTATCTCAGACGTTATGTGCTTAGAGCAAACAAAAACTAATTCCACCACGCAGACTCATCAAAACTAAGCCACTTAAATGATTGGTGTTCTCTAACGAAATGAACAAAACCAGACTTTAAATCAACAAATTGGAATTGTATAAATTCGAATAGTGTTTATACGAAAAGGCAAAGCGTGGAGATCTGGTGGTGTTCGGGGTATTAAACCTTTGGTACACGATAAAATTATTCTGAAAATATCACAATGGAGAAGTACACTATTAATTTTAAATACAATTATGAAAAATGTATGCTATCCAAAATCCAATGCAAAAAAAATAATTCAAAATTGGTACAATGGTAAGCAAGTTATAAAGCTTTGAAATGTGGTGCAAGGGGTAGCCGTCAAATAACAGGAATACTAGGTTGTGACGTCACCAAGCGCCGTCGGCCATAACGATGAGTGCATGCGAAAGAGATAGCGCGATATCCCCGTCACACCCCCACTTTTGCTCACAAGAATATTTCCAGAATGAATAATTGCTTTCTTTTTAAATCAATTTCGATGCTGATTTCACATAAGAATTTCTTTTTCGTATTAATTTCTGTTACATCTAAAATAATAAACAAAATCAAACATGGAAAACTACCCTATTCGTAGGCACAATGATAGACTTATTGATAGACGATGATGATATTATGATAGACGATTTAGATGCAAAATTAGCTAAGTATACAAACAGAGATTCGTCTTAACGTTAGCTGTCTTCCAGACTCCGCTTTTTTCGATACCTTATTTCTAAACCGATTTACTACTTTATCGGTCTCCTTTCATCGGTTTCTTTTAAGAAATATATAGTTATGTGCCCGACGCTATTGAAAGGGTAGTAGTAATAGTTACGAAAGGTTCTTCGAGAATTTTCTTTAATAAATACCTACTATAAAGTGAAATTTTATTAAAAATAAAAACAAAATACGGAAGAAATCTGTACTAATATTATAAAGCTGAAGAGTTTGTTTGTTTGAACGCGCTAATCTCAGGAACTGCTGATCCGATTTTGAAAATTCTTTCACTAATAGGAATCTACTTTACTCCTGAGTGCTATAGGCTACTTTTTATCCCGGGAAAATATTTTTATCCCGGAAAAACTTTTTCACGCGGACGGAGCCTCGAGCATTGCTAGTACTTAGATAAAAAGGTTTGTATCCCCTGTACCGTATTCTTTATTTCTTATTAGAAGTATAAGGTTTGAAATGAAAAGATAATAAAAAGTTAATTCATCTTTGGATGGGTAGTACTAGAACTAAAAAAACTAAAAAATATACTTAAAATAAATAGTCCTCTAGTACTTTACGTCAATGTGTTTCTTATGACTCCCATAGGACAGGCTTAACCTAATTTGGGACTCGTAAAATAATTACTGCCTCAGTGGCGTAGTTGTATTACAGTACGACTGCAAAGCTGAGGTCTCGGGTTCGATCCACGAGTCGGGCAAAGTGATATTGAGTTTTTCTGTTCAATTTCAGCTCGGAGTCTGGAATTTGTGCCTGACATGGCGATAGGCTCGCCCCCTATCACATCATGGGACGGAATAACGACGAAAAGTGGGTGCTAGTGTTGTGCCTCTGCCTACCCCTTCGGGGATAATAGGCGTGAGTGAGTGTATGTTTTCACTCCGGTTTTACAGCCGTATTATATGTACAGATTTTATGTATCACTGCATTGAGAAATATTATCAAACTACCAATTGATTACAAAGTACACAATGTTAACTTAAAACATAACATTCAGTATCTATTTCAAGACTGAGTCCTGTCAAGTTTCTCGCTCCGTTGGACCGAGGAATTACCGCCCGCTGTCCTTGTCATTTCGTATTTTATTTATTCGCAAGACGCTTGGAATGGGCGAACAAGCCTGATTAATTATTTTGTAAACAGTCACAAAGAAGGCTTTTTGTACTGGAGGTCTTGCTGGAATTTCAATACGGTATGTATTTTTAGTTAAGGGGCCTATTTAAACACACTACCGTTCATGTATGAAGTGGCTGACAAATTCAAAATTTCAATTCGCCTCTACGCGTTAAGTTTAATTTAATTTATTTTTCTTTGTGTGAAGTAAAGTTAATACGTTTGATTTTATTTTCGTGAAGAGAAAACTAAAATTGATGAGATCACAAAAGTGTACAGGCGATTTTTAGTTTTGAATTTGATCAGCTACTTATGGGGCTGCCTGTACTTATTCAACTAATCGGTTCGGTGGCGAAGTTGTATTGCGTACGCGTTACGAGCACGATTTGCGAACTGAAGTCCTGGATTCGAATCCCGGGTCGAGCCAAAAACATTGTGACTGGGTTTTTCCAACTTAAAAATTACTCAGTATAGGACTCGGAGTAAGGAAGTTGGGGGTGTGATACCCCCGTGCCTCGGTAAGCACTTAAAGCCGTTGGTCCGGCGCCTGATCTCTCTCCGGTCATGTCGGATTGCCGTCTCACCGGACTATGAAAGTGAAGGAATAGCGAGTGCACCTGTGTATTGCGCACACACTTGTGCACTATAATATCCCCGGCCTACCTGGCTGTTCTCAGTTGAGATTGGGCGTCATGGCTTTAATCGGCTAGGAGGATTTTATTTTATTCAGTTATTAATAACTGAAAATACACGCAAAAAACGTGATAAATGACAGAGACCTCGTAAAATCGTAATAAGGCTCCAAACGCGTGGGTACCTGTGTGGTAGCTACCTCTTTTTCGACCTATTTTAGCGATCATTACGTTTGAATATAATCTATAAGTATGATCCGTTTTTCCTTCATACTTCAAACCTGGTTTGAAGGCAAAAATAACTATTTGATAAAATTCCCGCAAAAAATAAGGTCATGGTATGTAGTTACTTATATATTTATTTGTTATAATGAACTAGCCTTTGCCCGCGGCTCCGCCCGCGTTAAAAAGTTATTCCAGGATAAATTACAAATAAACCTTCCTCTTGAATCTATACTAACTAATATTATAAAGCTGAAGAGTTTGTTTGTTTGAACGCGCTAATCTCAGGAACTACTGAACCGATTTTCAAAATTCTTTCTCTAATAGGAAGCTACATAACTCCTGAGTGCTATAGGTACTTTTTATCCTGGGAAAATATTTTTGGCCCGGAAAAACTTTTTCACATGGGCGGAGCCGCAAGCACTACTAGTCACTCTAAAAAAAAAACGCATCAAAATCCGTTGTGTTAAAGACCTAAGTATACATAGGGGCAGATAGAAGGGCACCGACTTTATTTTATACTATGTATTGATATTATCTTACTTTTTACTATTAATTATAAATGCAAAAGTTCGCAAAAATGTTCGCATATTTGTTAGAATTAAACACAGAAACTACTTACTTTACCGTTAAGCCTTAACGGATTTTCTTTTCCCCATTGTAATACAATCTAACATTTTTAAATGGAAGACATACAAATAGAAAAAGGATATTGAAACATGTTTCATAAGTGTACGGTCAAGCCCAATTTCGCCCGTCTCCTTTGGCACACTGGTAGATCATGCTCTGGATAACATATAGGCTTCTTTATATCCGAGTAATTTGGTCCCATAGAAAATAAAAGATATTTTAATCTAATTCTTAAAATGGATGGCACTGACGTTGTACTTTGTTTTAGAGACTTTGTAGCGGGAAAGGCTTTCCAGGCGGGCGAAACCGCAGGGAACACCTAGTAGAACATAACATGCCTTTATCTCCGAATGGGTAAGGTGCAATCAAAACAAGCACCTTTCCGTCCCATGATGTGATAGAGGGTGAGCTCATCATAAGGAACACAAATTGCATGCGCGGATATTGAGCAGACAAATATTACCTTACCTTTGCCTGACCCGGAATTCTGAACTCGGACTTTAGAGCGGTTTCCAATAAGACCATGTTGTATCCAAGAATAAACGGTACCTTTATCGAATCCATTAGTGTTCATAAATTATTCTTCAGAATATAGGCTTAAATTAAACCTTAATTATAATCCATTCGTCCCGTAGTTATTTTAAAAATAGTTTGAATAATTTATAAACTTTAACGAGCTGTTAAGATATTCTGGATTAAAACCGTAGCAATTCTGCTACGGTTGTATTACAAAATAATGTACAGTTAACCACACAAACGGCTTAACAAATTCAACCTCGATCGCATTCACTTTTGAGGCCTTACTAAATTCTTTCCCCTCAAATACAACAAAAGGCGTTTACTTTATTTTGGTCACAGAATTAATGTTTCATCGAAGGCAACGTTTACTACATACAAACCCGTCAAGCCAGAATAGTTTGACAGCTGTCATTGTCAATTTTTTGGTAGTATGTATGTGGGTGCGTATAAGGTCGATTTTCGCTTGTTGACAGATGACGTACCGGGCCAATGTAACCGAGCGGGCTTGAAGGGATATATTACGACATATTTATTTTCTTTGTGTTAAAATTTTTATTTATTCTCTTACTGTAAGTACCAGCAATACATCTTTGTATTTTTGTAGCTGACAGTACAATACAAAAGACATTTCAATTGAAAAATTCCTGGATTTAAATCGTTTCCTTTGAGGTCATCTGGAAAGTGTACGATATTCTTTTAAAGGAAACCTCAATATAATTTCTTTATAAGCTATAGGCTGTAGTTTTGAATCTTCTTAACTTAAACTTAAAACAATCCATAAGGCCGGAATCCGGGAGATTTCACGTTAGTTTGACTTTTTATTGAAGCAACTGTAATTTGACACCAAGGCAGGGTTTCACAACGTTGACTAAGACCGGGTTTTTTAACTGTATTTTTTTCAGGTTCTTATTAAGACATGATACTTAACATCTTATGTCTCAGTATGACGAGCGCAGTGGACTGCCACACAGTACTTTGTAACTCAAGGTGCTGTATGGTGTTGCCACTGTTTATGGGTGGTCGTATCGCTTACCATCAGGCGAACGGCATGCTCGTCTCGTCATTTTATGCCATAAAAAATAGCTTCACTTTGACTGCCTCGGTGGCGTGGTTGTATAACGGTACGATCGCAATGCTGAGATATCGGGTTCGATCCCCGGGTCGGACAAAGTGTTATATTATTTTTATAATCAGTATCAGCCCGGAGTCTGGAATTTATGGCCGATATGGCGAGAGGCTCAGCACCTATCACATCATGGGACGGAATGCGCATAGCGAAAAGTGGATGCATTAGTTGCGCCTCTGCCTACCCCTTCGGGAATAAAAGGCATGAGTGTGTGTGTAAAAACTTCGTTCGACGTTTATAGAGCTATTACAACCAATTTATCATCACGATTGAAACATGAAAACCTACTAAACCATCGCTTCACCTAACCAAAACATTCGATTACGCCAATTATTCTTTCATTCGCGAATTGGCGAACGGCAGAGGCGAATGCAGGAAAAACCAATTGCAACTTGGACAATAAATTACATTCGCACCGCTCGGCCTTTCTAATCGGGACTTTTGTTTATTCGTTTCTGATACCGTTTGTTCGTGTTACAAGCTGATAGCGATTTAATTATAAGATCGTCATATGACGATCTAATCCCATGCAAAATGGATCGAACAAGGCACTTGACAATTTTTAGGTCCAACATTTTTCACATCAAATAATTATCTATTTACACCATTTTCTTGCAAGACACTGACAAGCTATGTTTAAACGGACATTAAACTTCATATATTATAGTCTTCTGACATTGTAAGTTGCCCAATTTTATATATATATATTTTATATATATATCGGCAATACAATGGCTTTACACATCACTCATGTTTCACTTTCAAACTGAAATTGAACTTCAATCCTTGTTTTATCCTTTTCTATAAAGACTTATGACAGATTTTATTAGAACTAAGAAATTGTGCTCTTTTATCTACGTGGCTATCAATACTATTCGTCGATTAGAAAGAACGTAATTGCAAAAAGACGGATTCACCCCGTAGACGGAATAGGGCACCCTGACCTTATAAATAAAAGTTTAACACTAACAATAAAGAAATACCTATACAAGTACTATAGTAAACTACAGCTTGACCAGGAAAATAAAAAAATCTGCTTTAGGGGTGGCACTTTTGCTTTTTCTTTTAAAATTATCGTTGTCAGTACAATAAATTAGTTCTATTTTTCATCACAACATGGCGAAGTTTTTTATATCGCTGGTCAGGTTTTACAAAACGTATTAACAATAATTGCTAATGCGTTATTTATTATTACACTGATAGGTAAACAACATTACCTATTCGTTACAGAAGTCGCATCTAAATATACCTTCCTCATATGCAGTACAGTCTTCATGAAACCATAATCTACATGCTATGCATTGGATCCATTCCTCCGTGGCTGGCTCCACAAATTTCTCCGTACAAATTGGACAAAAATATAATGCTTCTTTATCTTTCTTTTTGCTATTCTGTTTACGTTTTTTGGTTATTCCTGATGGTTCAGGTTTAGGATCAAAATTTATTTGCATAGGAACCCTCTTTTTAAGTTTTTTGAGTTTCTTATCTTCTTCTAACTCCAGTTTTTCTTATAACTGTGCCTTATAAGGCCTAGAAGTCACAATCATAGATTTCAAACTTTGTCTTGTTCTTTTCTTCTGTTATTTTGGGAAGTGGGCTTAATTGAACAACAGTCACAGCAGGAATACAGTTAGAAACAGAAGGGTTCACTATGTCTTGCGTCACTAGAACAGTGTTTTCCTCTATGATCTCAGCGTTATTTCGCGTATCAGCTCTGTTAAGAACATTCGTTTCTTCATCGCTTTCCATGTTGGTTATATCTGAATCGATCGTTTGCATAATTTCTTCAATTTGAGAAATGTTTTCTTCTAATAATATAGAAGGACTTAAACGCGGTGAAGCTGAATTATCTACTGTATGTGCATTTTTATGTACGTTCTTTTGACGAACTTCAAAATTTGGGATAAGAATTTCGTTCAGTGGACACCGTTCCCGTACCTCTTCAGGCTCATCTGAAATGGCAAGTTGATTCACAGTCTGGTCCGTCACTGATGATGGTGCAAAGTCTATCTCATCAAATAAGTCGTTTGCAAATGGGTATAATATTCCAGTTGCTTTAAATCCTGACTCCGCATTGAACAAAGTGGCAACATGTTTAAAGGCTGCATTGAATAGACTAGCTATTTGAAAGTGCATTATACCTCTGCCAGGATGTTTTGACATCCACTTTTCGCATTCGACGGCATATTTAGCTTTTAATGGGCTATGTATGGAAACACCTTGCGGCTGGAGTTTATGACTTCCATGCGGTGGGAGAGTGAGAATCACTATGTGATGTTCCCGCGCGTACTTTAATCCTTATAAGATAATATGAGATGAATGGTTATCTAAAATTAGAAGAACTGGATCGAGTTCTGATGGATGGGTAAAATCCTTAAAACGATGTAGCCAGTCAATAAATAGTGTTGTGTTTATAAACCCACTATCCGATACCACACACACAGACTGCGTTGGACCGCCATCCAACAACTCTGAACGCGCTTTTTTGCGAGGATAGATGAATGCTGGTGGCACGAAATGACCCGTTACGTTCATGCACATTACATCAGTAACAGTGACACCTCTCTCAGCGGATACAATTTTTCTGATAACCTTTTTGCCTTTTACAGAAACTACTTTGGGGATTTTTAGGGACAGTACTTATTCCCGTTTCATCCATGTTGTACATTCTATTGGGCCGAAAATTATATTATTCAATTACTTGTTTGAGATTCTTGTAAAAAATATCAACTTGAGCTTTGTCAAAGCCAATTGCCCTAGCTAAACTTAAGGCTTCTGACTGTCGTACACCTAAATGAGGATGTCGTTGAATAAAACCTGTCACCCAATCTCGACCAGCCATTCTCAATGAATTATCAAATCGGTTTGGTATATTATTAACTGATGCGAACTCATACGCACATCGACGTAAGTCGTTAATTGATATACCATAAAACATTTCATCCATTTTCTGACAGTGTATTGCAAATTCTTCTTCTTGTTGTTTGGTGAATGTGGGCTTAAAGCGACCTAATGATGTGGGTACATGACTAGACTTGAGCCTCTTTCTCTAAGCACCTTCATTTATACCTATTAGCTCTGCAGAGCGTATTTGACTGTTTGCCTTTTGGCATAAAAGCTTTCGCTTTACTTATTTGTTCCTCTGTAATAAGTAATCTATTTGGTTTTTTTTCTTATATATTTTCGAGGCATTTTTCAATATTCTGTAACAAAAATAATTGTTATAAATGATCAAAATCAAATTTTTGCGATATAACTCGACGTTAACTAAGTAGAGTGCAAAATATAATCGAAATAATCACAAATAAAAAAATGAAAAAACGTTGTGACCGTCACAACGTGAGTATAAAAGTACGCATGCTTATTTTACCCCAGTACTCCTACCCAACCAGACAAGATTTCAAATAATCACAGATTACTGAGACGCGATATATTACGTGACAAAATAAATACTACAATAACCATGTTAACATAATACAATCAACTTACTTTTGTGTACTGATGTACCACGGAACCACAAACTTTTCCACAGAACAATGTTTTTACACATATATTAACAATATTACGTTGAGCGTCATATTTCGTCAAACAAGTCAGACTTAACTAAATGGCGCGTGGCTCTCGTACCGTCGCTCGCGCGCCACTGTCCTGGCTGAACAAGTGGCCTCCCCCTATACCCCGCTACGAGTTATAAGCATCGCGAAATTTCACCCACTGCGTCCCCTTCCCCCGAATGATCCTACCAATTAAATAATTAAAGTACCTTTTTTACTGGTGGTTGTTTATTACTGTGCCCGTGCTGGTTGTTCGTTACATTAAATAACGAACAACCAGCACGGGCTGATAGGTACAGAAGACACGGACATTGGTAACGGGAATAGGGCTAGAGAAGAAGAAATGGAGCTGATATAAAAGAAAGGGAAGGAGTATCTTTATATTACGAGGAAAGGAAACGTCACAGGCCTCGCTGGCGAGGATAAAAAGGTCCTAGCCTAACATAGCTACCTGTGAAACCTATTTGCAAAAGGTCGCTGGCAGAAACTAGATGCGACACGTCGAAGACCGGGTAAAATGGCGCGTATTGAAGGACGGCTATGTCCAGCAGTGGACTAAATTATATAATGATGATGATGAATCATTCATACAACGCGGAAGCGATACTTAGTATATTACATTTTGTGCAACATCAAAATATGTTTGCGACACCTCTACGTGGTAAGGGTAGAAAATTTATCACATTATACAAATGTCGATAGAGAAGAGATAACCCATGGTAGTAACTCGGTCCCTAGTCCTGGAGTCGATAAAATGTATGAATATACACCAATAAAGAGGTAGATATACTTACCAACCATCGTGGGTTAAGCTACGATATATTAAAGCATTATTTAGATTGCTTATATCCACCAAATATTGCCGTGGTAAAAAGCCGATCGCTTGTAACTTAAACTGCAACATTAGGTCGATTCAGTTTCTTATCTCCGTTGAGCTGGGATTCAAGAGAAACCCTTTAGAGGCGTCCAAGGTATCTGATATATGTACCGACCGGGAGAAATACATTGCCTTACAATCGAATTGTTTTAAATTCAAATTGTTTTCATTAAAGTCAATTAACCATGCCGATGAGAAAGTGTTAATTCAAAAAGCAGTCTTATATCAAGCACATGATGATTTATTAATGTTTGAACTGCCTCTATGGCGTAATTGTATTGTGTACGTAGTACGACTACCTTACTAGGATCTTGGGTTCGATGCGCAGGTCGGGCAAACAGATTTTCTACTTTTTCCTATTTACAAAATCTTTAAGCGCAGCGCAGGCTGTCAATTTGTTTCAACAGACATTTGGCACAAAATGGCAACAGAGGATGCCTTAAATTTCTACTAAAGCAGCTCATACAGTAACAATAACATTTTACCTATAAGCAGCATTTATTTATATTTCGATTCCATCCTTACAACAAAAACGTTGAGCGTAAAAAAATAAATATAGCAAATTTTCGAGGACGGCTCAAGTGAATTTTCTTTAATTTGTCGCCTCTGCAATACTCGGAACATCCTTTGAATGGATTCGTTAATGTTTATTAGGTGTCCTTTGTTTTGAATACAAAAGAGAAACTGGATTTTCCACAAAAAGAAGCGACTATTTTTTACCGCACTGAAGCAAATTACGGTGCTGCATTGTGTATGCTTAACATTTCATTAAATTGCTTCAGGCTTGAAATACGGTGGACTTTTTTGATTCCCAGTATGTTATTATCTTTTAATTGGTTTAGTTTATACATTAAAAAAGGCTTATTGATCCGAACCTTTTGTTTCACATGGATTTTTTAGGCTTTTTTCTAGTTATATCTTAAAGGATGTTAAGTGGTAATCACGTATGTCATCTCTTTCAAAATTCATTTCTTTGTTTGATGAACGGCTTACATTTTATTTAATTTTTATATTAACTGGAAAAAATAACGTAGTTACAATAAAATATAACTAAATAGAATAAATACTCAACCTCCTCAAGTTCTTCGGACATATAAGCCGAAACGAGGACTTCATGGAACGTTTAGTGGTTCAAGGAAAAGTAGAGGGCAAAAGAGCTCGTGGACGCGCTCCTAAACGTTAGACAGACCTAATTAAAACAATGACTTACTCCTCTATAGACAAATGCTTCTACTCCCCCAAACACTGGGGGTAGGACTCTCATATGTAAGAGTCCGTCTGGGTGGGTACTACCGCAATGTCTATTTGTACCGTCAAGCAGTAGTGTGCATGCACTGTTCTGTTTCAGTTTGAAGGGCATTGTAGCCAGTGTAACTAGAGCGCATAATGAGTCTTAACATCTTATGTCTCAGGATGTCGAGCGCAGTGGAATGCCACACAGTACTTTGTAACTCAAGGGGCTGAATGGTGTTGGTAGTCGTATCGCTTAGCATCAGGCGAACGGCATGCCCATCTCGTCATTCGATGCAATAAAAAAAAATATCGAGACATATGGCGGCGCATTGTGAACGGCAGTTCATCCATCAGCCCAAACATGACCACGACCACTCTGTCAAGAGTGCACGACTAAGAAGAATAATATAAATAAAATTAGCAAATGTAACAACCACAGCATTTCCATTGTTGAGGTGTCCTTTTACTTCGGAATCTTTGTTTAGCAATTTGATGGATGTTTCTAGTTTTTGACCATTGAAAAAGTTAAAACCCAAAATGAATAAATTCTGAATGACAAAACGTGCTAGGTGTTTATCTGATGCATCATTTTGCCTATGAACAGGACAGAACACTCACACTTTGAATTACAGAGCTATTTACTAGCAAGTTTAAGCCCGCCATAGTTGCCTCAGTGTTTCTGGATCAGACTGTTCGAATTCAAAATGGCGGCATAATTCTGTCAATTGGCTTGGGATAGTCGTGTCGTCAGTCGATACACTATCTTTACAATTATGATCAGCATCAGTGGAATTTCATCGCCAGGCCCGTACAAAATTTTTTTTTTCCTGGCCTAAGTTATTGTTGACCAAAATCTTTTAGTTAATCTATACTAATAGTATAAAGAGGAACAATTTGTGAGCGTTTTTAGAGGCTTATATCTGAAGCTACTAAACCGATATTGAAAATTCTTTCACTAATACGAAGTTGCATTACTCCAAAATCTATTATATAAAAATGAATCCCTATTTTCCTTGGTCGCGGCAGCACGCGTGAACGGCTGGACTGATTTCGTTATTTATTTTTTTGATGTGTTTATTATTGTCAGGAGAAGGTTCTTATGAAATAAAAAATTAAGAAAATTGCGCGGAAAAACGGCTGGACCGATTTTATGAAATTTTTTTGTGTGTCTCCAAGAGGATTCCAGAATGGTTTAGACTCGGGTTCTAGGATTTTATTTCCTTTTTAGGGCAGGACAACGTCTGTCGGGGCAGCTAGTGCTATATATAAGTGGACGAAAGCCTAGTTGGGAATAGAACGGTCTGCAGAGACAATGTCCGGAGTTTCAAACCCAAGGCACACATCTCTGACTTTTCAAAGTTACGTGTGTATTGTTTATCAATTATCGTTCGCTTTAACGGTGAAGGAAAACATCGTGAGGAAACCTGCATACCTAAGAAGTTCTTTATAAGAATTTCGAAGTTATGTGAAGTCTACCAACCCGCACTAGGCCAGTGTGGTGGACTAAGGCCTAAACCCTCTCAGTTGTAGATAAGGCCCGTGCCCAGCAGTGGGACAGTATATAATACAGGGCTGGTATTGTTATTATATTATTAAAATGCTATAGGCTATCTTATTCCGGGAAAATATTATTTATCTCGGAAAAACTTTTTGACGCGGTCGGAGCCGCGGGCACAAGCTAGTTATTAATATGGACAATCATACCAGAATATAAACCAAGTAAACAACATAATCTAAAGTAAACTCAAAAATAACTTCTTAAATAATTGTTCCCAACACGAAGACTTCACTGTCTTAGAGCGTCCAAGTTTCGAGGACTGGGCAAAGTTGAACAGTAATTTGGCAAGTTTCAACAAAGGTTAGCCAGCTCACCTTGCATTTGCATTTATATGAGCGGTAATTATGGCTTCCCTTGAAATTTGCGACATTACCAGGTAACTCGCGAAACATTTGGAATCTAGTTCCAAGTCCGTTTTGAATTAAATGAGTTTGCGAAGTGGTTTAATGTTGACATATTAAAATTAAGTTTTGTTTTTATTCCTTTAATTAATTAATAATAGCCTTTTCCACAGAATGTTTTACTGATAAAAAGCTTCTGTTCCTCGAAAAGATAAGCTTTTTAGTATACAATTTGTTACCTTCAGAGATTGCTCAAAACAAACTTATTAAATAAAAGTCGTAACCACTGAAATATGAAATATCAAAACAAAAATGTAAATGCAAAATAAATATGCACTACAAATGCAAATCAAGTTCTGCATAGTTTTTTACTACACGTCTTTCTTCATTTTTAAAGCGGCGTCCTAAATCTTTCCGCATTCTCAAGTCTGCAGTACCCTTCTCTCTGACGTCTAAAAAATATGAACACGAAAATAAGTAAGATTTAAATATTTGACTGCCTCGGTGATTGTACAACTGCAATGATGAGGTCTGGGGTTCGATCCCCGGGTCGGACAAAATGATATTGGATTTTTATATTCAGTATCAGCCCGGATTCTGGAGTTTGTGCCCGATATGGTAATAGCCTCGCCCCCTATCACATCCTGGGATCGAATACGCTCGGCAAAAAGTGGGTACATTAGTTGCGCCTCTGCCTACCCCTTCGGGGATAAAAGGCGTGAGTGTGTGTGTGTGTGTGTGTGTTAACATGAATATACACATTACTCTTCTTTCGCTGACTTTATGATAGTAATCGTTCTTATATTAAGACGTTGTAGTTTCTTTATTCTCTAATAAGTGTTACTTGCGAATTCGCCCGCGTGAACAGCCTTTTCCGCTACAAAAATTCCCAAAACACAGTACAACGTCAACGACATCTAGTTAAAGAATCACATTAAAGATCCACTTTTTCCTATGGGAGTGAACTACCGAGATAAAAAAAAACAACCTATGTGCATCCAGGACATGATCTACTCATATGCCAAATTTCATCCAAATCTGTTTAGTTGTTTCTGCGTTTACTTCTAACAAACATCCCAACATTGTCACAAATTTCGCATTGATAACATTTTAGTAACAGAAAATTGGTAATTCCCTTAAAACTTCTATAATAAAGCTTAAAATGGCTTGAACAGGAATACTAGTGTTATATTCTGGATAATAATATACTTTAAACCTTTAGTGAAGAACGAAAACATCTCAGGAAATCCTTCATACATGGGGCCGTTGCCAAGTTGCCTTTCTACAAACATTGACGCCAACTGAAAACAGAAGAATGTATTCGAATGACATTTATCTTATCGATAAGTTGGTCGGTAGAGTGTGTTATTCCCATACATACATAGTATTATGCTATATCCCTTTCCAGGGGTAGGCAGAGGTAACACACCCACATGTCATAACATGCGTGCCACTGCTGAACCTGGCTTACATGAGTTGCATGAGGGCGGGATAGTCTCTGGAAACTAACTCTCTCCTTGTCACGGGTCTCTAATACTGAGAGGGTTAGGATTATAGTCCAGTACTCTGACCTAGTAAGAGTTGATGTTCACACACCTTCGAAACTCCGTTATCGTACACACATAACTTTATCGCCGAAGGGGCACGCAAAAGCACAACTTTTGTAGCCAGTTTTTGGCATGTGTATTGCGTCTCTTGCTGTGATATGGCGTGAGCCCATCGCCCTAAAGGCGCTAATACCAGACTCCGTTGATACTTCCTTTATAGTATTATTAGGTATCTTCACGATATTTCTCCACAGATCCTCAGAAGCAATACCATAAAAACAAATAGTCCACAAACTCGACAATTTGGAAGATTTGTATCTAGTTATACCAAATTCAGATGTAATGGTCTCTAGTATAAGTACTATCTAGTATTTACATGTACAATCTACACACAATAGTTTGTGCTTGAAATGGAGTTTTGGATTCCGTATTTAAGAGCTCGAAATTAGGTTTGGTATTTCGAACTAATTTGCTACTTCGTTAAATATTATTGAGATTTGTCGACACATTATGAGATTTTGCGATTGAAAAAATAGATTTAAGAAAGGAATACAGCAATCAAAATTTAATATAATATGTCTAGTACTCGGTAGAATATTACCCTTAGAGCTAAGAGGCAAAATCAGAGAGAAATGTAGCAAAGTATGAAATTACACGTGTCCCTGAAGAGATGAATAGAAAGGCAAGTAGTACACCTACAAACGTAAGAGGCTTATCGCTGTATACTATAAAAATATACTATTTTTCTCAAATTGTAACATGACTGCCTTGGTAGCGTAGTTGTATTACGATACGACTGCAATGCTGAGGTCTCGGGTTCGATCCCAGGATTGGACAAAGTGATATTGAATTTTTCTATTCAGTATCAGCCCGGAGTCTGCAATATGTGCCCGATATGGCGATCGGCTCGCCCCCTATCACATCATGAGACGGAATACGCACGGCAAAAAGTGGGTGCATTAGTTGCGCCTCTGCCTACCCCTTGGGGGATAAAAGGCGTGAGTGTGTGTGGTTAACATATAATAAAGTGCCGCGCATACGTCAATTTGTTGGACCAGAATGACTGTACCAGCTATCAATTTTCGTTTTCATGTATGCTACTAATATTGTAAACACGAAAGTTTGTATGTATAGATGTATGTTTGTTACTCTTTCATACAAAAACTACTGAACGGATTTCTATAACATTTTACATGCGGATAGGTCATGTCCTGGATTAACATGTAGAGGCTACTTTTTATTCCGGGAAATATAAAGCGGGACTTTTATCACGGAAAACTCATTCACGCGGGCGGATCCGCGGACAAAAGCTAGTCCACTAGCTAAAAGTTGCTTTAAGGAAATGCTTAATGACGATATTCTATTCAATAGTTGAGACAACTGTTTCAAGTTTCAACTAAACTGACTATGGTGCAGCAATTTGACAGCGTTTGCGCGATGCCTAATTGCCCTAAAGACCAAAACCAGTGGGGCTAGGATGTGAAAAAAAAACACGATGCGTCTCCGCTTCGTTTTATTGTGTCTGGTCGAGAGACTGACGTATCGGTCTCTCGATCAATCACAAACATCCAAATACCGATACGTCAGTCACTCAAGCAATCACAATAAAACGAAGCGGAGACGCATCGTGTGTTGTTTTCACATCCTAGCCCCACAGGGCCTTAAACTAAATACGTTGCATCTAGACCAATTAATTGGAATTTATCGGTAATAAAATATAGCCTGAGGATAACAAATGTTTAATGTTTCGACAGAATCCTGGAGCTACAGATATCGAAGTTGTGGGCAAATTGTGTAATAAGTTATTTTAAAAAAACGCTCGTCGTTTACAAGTGCTTGTATCAAGATGAAGGATAATTAGGTAAGGCGTAAGCAGTATTTTTTTTTTTGAGAATATTGCCTTGTATAGTCTAATTTGTCTCTCGTAATGATAATAGTTGTATAAACAACGCCGAACACGATGAAAAAGTGCTAGTAAAAGTTATGAACACCAAAATAAACGCCAGTGCACTCAGGAGAACAAACTAGACATTTTATAAAAAGATGAATTATATAACTTTATGACCACGGCATGGTCATATTGTCAGCCAATTAACAGTAATTGTTTGTCTTTTAACATATCTTTAATTTATCGGTAATTCCGTACGCAAATGTACCATTAAACATGAATCGTAATTATCCAATATATCAAAATAATTTTACCTTTTAATATATTTATTGCACGATGCCTTATATAACGTTTAGTAAAAACCGTTTCGTATATCCAGACTCAAACATTTAAAGCCTAGATAACCATATATCAGAGGTTTCCAAGATTCCGGCAAGAATTCTCGCACAATAGAATTAGATAAGGTTCTCGTATCTCCCTAGCTTTCCCGTATTTACTGTGTACAAGCTGTAGGAACAGTTTCTCTCATTACCAAGTAATTAAGGCTGCACCCGTGAATATGTTCGGATTAGTATTAGCGGTACGGTCGTGTTCGTCACACACTGCTGTGCGGGATGGCAAGCTTTGAACTGAAAATGCGATAATAATTGCAAAACGCTGGGAGACGATTAAATGAAATAGATGGGAGCGAAAATTTTGCAAAGTACAAATAATATAAATTATCTTGCAACGAGTAGACAAATAAAAAATAAAAAACAAATATTACGTACTCTTTTTTTTATTTTCCACAGTACACTCAATTAAGGCACATAATTAAGCAACTCAATCTAGATTATAATTAGTAAAATGTCTATGAATTATTTGTGTTCGATTGAATTCTGTGTTACTTATGCCTTTTATATGCAAAAAAATATATATTAGAAAAAATTAGCTGATGCTAAGTACTATTATTGATAAACACTGATAGCTAAAGGAAGTCGGCAAACATCGCCGAACTTTAGGAAGATATTGAGAAGGCACTAGTGGTGGGACAGATTCTGTATCCACCCGAGCAGCACCCACTGTACACTCAACAGCATAAGTATCTGTACAAAATTAAAATTCCAAATTGCCTATACTATACGCGTTAAGTTAACTGAAACATTTTTTTCTTCTGAAGTAATGAGTAATGAAGCAAAAGTTGAAGATGTAGGCACACGTATCGCCAAGCTGAAGTGGAGATGGGCGGGTCACTTGGCTAGACGGGACGACGACAGGTGGACCAAGGCATTCACCGAGTGTTACCCGAGGAACGGCCACAGAGAGAGAGGCAGACCACCAGCCCGATGGTCAGATGACATCGCAAGGTGTGCCGGAAAGCAGTGGATGAGGCGCGCACAAAACCGGAAAGAGTGGCGCGATAGAGAGGAGGCCTATACCCAGCAGTGAGTGGAGAAGGGCTGATGTGATTTGTGAAGGGATTTTTTTGTGAACTGACGAGGGATGTTCATCGCTCGTCGACATTCTATCTGGACCCCTGTCCGCTTACCATCAAGTGCAGTGGAGTCACTTTGTCGTTACTGTATAGTAAAAATTAAGTTAAAAAGCTAAAACCCGACCACGGAAAGAATAACCGAAAAGTATTAAACAAGAAAATATTCCTATTTGAAATCAAAGTCTAAAACAAGTATGGTGATGTCTAGGATATAACTAAATCGTAGTCGCATGCCGCTGTATTTGCCAGCTACAGTTAAGTACATAATGGAGCTATACCACCCGCGATTTCGCATAATGTTGATAGAATCATTTGGTAACAAAGGCATTAAACAGTATTAGTTACTCATCGGATATCACGACAAAATTTTTCATGCAAGTTATTTCCAATTGGTAATAAGTTTTTGTCTTATCTGACAAGTCCACGTGACGGTATGCTTAAATTTGGTAAACAATATTTTGTAACGAAATATACCAATTTGCCCTTTACTGGTGGTAGGTCTCTCATATGTAAGAGTCCGTCTGGGTGGGTACCACCGCAATGTCTATTTCTACCGCCAAGTAGCAGTGTGCATGCACTGTTGTTTCGGTATGAAGGACACTGTAGCCAAAATACGCTTACATATTTATAGCTACAGGGTAAAAAAATACAGGGTCTTTTACATGATCTTGCTCTTGGACAATATTTAATTATACGCGTTTTATTTCAGACTGTTTTTTGCTACGCTGCGTCAGCTTGTACATTAATATACCTAAATAATATTTTTGATACTCATTGACCTTAATAAAAAAATCACGTACTAAATAAACTACAAAGTTTTAAATTAAAAGCAATAAAATGTGAAAAAACCTTTGATATTAAATCTCTAAACATACGCCCGTTCGTAACCCGTTAGTGGGTTGCCCTCAGCATGGTCATTTAATTCTGCGTTCACCCTAAAGACCGGTGTGGCCAGAAAAGCCGACTCGCACCAGGCTACCGGCAGTAGGGCCATTAACAAAAAAATCTCTAAACATATTCTGTCTAAATTAATCAAAATATAAATAATTATGAAGTCAAATGAATTAAAACCTTGAACTAAATAAAAACACGACGCTATTTTTTTGATTATAGTTTAAAAATATAGGTCTTCTTAGCAAATGCCAATTGCGTATTTTGATTATGTAATATTTTTTTTATTGCATTGAATGACGAGACGAGCATTTTTTTTTTTTTTTTTGTTGACGCGGAGAAAGTAACTTATTACTACCGCCCAGTGTTCAAGGGGAACGACTGAGCGGTTATGTTGGGTTCACCGTGCCTTACGACCCGACGTTGAGCCGCCCGGAAAGATGGAAAACGTCGGGCGACCGCCGCGCCGAGTCCCTAACCTATGTACACCGCACGGCATACCAACTAAAACTCCGCGGTGGCCATCTTCGGCGCATTAGGGACGGCTGCGGGCTTCCTCCGACTCACGTCTAAGTTGTCGTCCGCAACCGCCCCTGCGCGTACCGCTGTTGCGGTCCTTCTCCTGTTGTTGCGGGGGCTCAGAAGCCCCCGTACACCGAAGGACGCCCTTGGCGTCCGAGGCAGCGTGAGACACGTTGCCGTCCGTCACGGGGGACACAGAAGTTGGCTAGACTAAAAGGTGGACGGCCCCTCCCGCCCACCCGTGACCTCCGGAGGCCCCTATTAGTCGCCTTTTACGACAGGCAGGGGATACCGTGGTGGAATTCTCCAAACGCCCCCAATCCACAGGGCGGGAGACGTCGGTCAGTCGTCCACCCGACGCCTCCTACGACGAGACAAGCATGCCGTTCGCCTGATGGTAAGCGATACGACCACCCATAAACAGTACCAACACCATCCAGCACCTTGAGTTACAAAGTACGTGTGGCTTTCCACTGCGCTCGTCATCTAAGATGTTAAGTCTCGTTATGTCCAGTAGTTACACTGGCTACAATGTCCTTCAAACCGAAACACAACAGTGTATGCACACTGCTGCTTGGCGGTAGAAATAGACATTTCGGTGGTACCTACCCAGACAGACTCTTACATATGAGAGATCTACCCCCAGTTAGTATTTGTTATTTCTACTACCGCGAAGAATATTTTTAAATTTTGAATAAAAATGTTTCTTTAACACAAATTCAATGTCACTTTTTACCCCTATTCATTATAATTAATAGTCATCCCGCTCGCCGTCCTAACTTGTCTTGTGTGACTATGTACCGTTGCCAAAACTCTAATGTCTGCTGAGCGTCTACACAAGGCAACATAATTTTCAATCTTTTATAAGATTTTCACTTCCCAAGTCTCAGACCATAAAAATGTAAGTAGCTTACGTTTTGTTGCTCTTGAGTGTTTTTAAAGCTTTTATTTTAAATTCATTGTGTTATACATGGATTTTATACATTTATACGCATTTGAATTAAATATTGCAAATACAAGGTAGTTTTAAATATTGGTAACCTATGCGAAACGAAAAATTTATAGGAGCACTTTTTTGTCCGTTTGTTTTTCAAGACCCTTTTTCTCAAGAACGCATTAAGGTATCTAGTTGAAATTTATATCAAATACTCCTGCTTTCAGTCTTCTTCAGCTGTAAAAAAATCAAATTCGCAAGTCAATGCGATCAAAAGATTTGAGATATGTCGCAAAATTTCGCATATTTTGCGATTTTATAGGATAGGTACTTCCCGTTGACCTAGAATCGTGAAATTTAGCAGGAAGCAAGGTCTTACAGCACAGGTATAGGAATAAATCTGAAACAGTAAATATGTGAGTAATTAAATAACAAAAAAAGCGTATTTACTATTTTTTGGCAAACTATTGAACTTACATATTCAGATTACTTATTTACAAGTTTTACCCTCGGTATGCGAGTCCAACTCGCATTTGCTCAGTTTTTTTCTCTCGTACTGGACTTATGTCAATATTACCGCGCTCTTTAAAAGTACTTGAAAAGCTGTACCGATCATCTCTCCGTATGTCTCTATAATCTGCATTCGACCTTGCATATAATAATGTGCAGGTTGCTTCAATGCAGGAAAATGAGCTCATCGTGGCTTAATGAACTAGAGATGCGTGTAGCGTGTTTACTACTGATTACTATGTTAATACACTTATTCATATGTTATGGTTTTTCGGATTTGCATACTGATATTATTTTACTTTACTGTGTTGCGACGCTAAAAAGCCGGCGTCGAGTTGAAATCGAAGCGTACTGAATGCATTTAAAGACATCATAGAGGGTATGGATGCTTTCCAGTGATCGTTGGCTTGCACATCTTATATGATTATGACAGTTTAAAATTGTACAAAATCTGGATCATATCGATCGATTTTTATTAACCCCTGACAAAAAATAGGGGAGTTATAAGTTTAGGGTATGTATCTGTATGTCTGTCTGTGGCATCGTAGCTCTCAAACGAATGGACCGATTGGGACGCGGTTTTTTTTTTGTTTGAAAGCTGATGTGACTTCGATGGTTCTTAGCTATAATTTATGAAGATCTGTTCAGGCGTTTGAAGATTATCAGCTCATTTCCAACTTAAAAAATCCGATTGACTTTAAATTTGGTGTACTGTGACATTCAATATATTTGTAAACATGAGCTGATGCTGCGGCATCAAGTAGTCAACTCCTTAGCAACTTATAGCAGATATAGTGTGTTTGGGCTCATAAGGATAGGCTCAACGAGTGGGTGATATATAGTTGATTATCAAGGCCCCATGATGGAGAATAAAGTAATTTAAAAAGTTTGAAATTAATATTAAATTAAAATTAAAATAACCCCCGACACAAAAAATCTCTAAAAAGTAAAATAATAATAGTGTCTTTGTCGTTTAAGTACCTAGTAATATTTTGACACAAGCGTCCTCACGTCATGGGACCGAACTCCGGACCAGGGAGATGAAAATACTTCTTTAGCGGTCCCTCGACGCGACGACGGTTGGGTCAAAATATTACTAGGTACTTAAACGACAAAGACACTATTATTATTTTACTTTTTAGAGATTTTTTGTGTCGGGGGTTATTTAAATTTTAATGTCATCCTACTAATATTATAAAGGTGAAAGTTTGTAAGAATGTATGGATGTTTGGATGTTTGGATGTATGGATGTTTGTTCCTCTTTCACGCAAAAACTACTGAACGTATTTCGATGAAATTTGGCACACGGGTACATCATGTCCTGGATTAACACATAGGCTACTTTTTATCCCGGGAAAACATAAAGCGGGACTTTTATCCCGGAAAATCTTTTTAACGCGGGCGGAGCCGCAGGCAAAAGCTAGTCTGTCATATACTATAAAAAAACATGAGACCGCCCGGCCGTTCTATTCAACCAATTTGCTTGATTATTTTTAATTAAAAGTATTACATACATACATACATATGCACTCACGCCTATTATCCCCGAAGGGGTAGACAGAGGCGCAACTAGTGCACCCACTTTTCGACATTATTCCGTCCCATGATGTGATAGGGGGCGAGCCTATCGCCATATCGGGCACAAATTCCAGACTCCGAGCTGATACTGAATAGAAAAACTCAATATCACTTAATTAAAAGTATTGTTAAACATATAAATTGTCATTAAGCATAAGTCATCTTACACCCTTTTCAAGTTAAACTCAAACGCGATTCCCCTTGCATATCCTACTAATATTATAAAGGCGAAAGTTTGTAAGAATGTATGGATGTTTGGATGTATGAATGTTTGTTCCGCTTTCACGCAAAAACTACTGAACGGATTTCGATGAAATTTGGCACACGGGTAGATCATATCCTGGATTAACACATAGGCTACTTTTTATCCCGGGAAAATGTAAAGCGGGACTTTTATCCCGGAAAAACTTTTTAAAGCGGGCGGAGCCGCGGGCAATAGCTAGTAATGTATAAATATAGAAGTCCTGATTCACTAATTATTTAACTTTTCAACGCCCACCCCTGACCCCAATAAAGATTTCTCACAGAAATTTCCTATAAGCTGTAAACGAGGAATAAGGAGTCATATATCGAAATTCGTCGTTTTTGATTTGTTTAACTACATATTTTTTTTATTGCCTACCTAGGCAAAGGATGGTTAAGCTAATCGAAACAATAATGCCTACTTATTCGGATTTTTTTTAAATTATTTATTTATAAGATAAAGGGAGGAGCATGCCGCTCACCTGATTGTAATCGATACGACCGCCCATAAATAGTAGCGACACCATACAGTAACTTGAATTACAATGTACTGCATGGCACTCCACTGCACTGGTCATCCTGAGAAATTAGATGTTAAGTCGCATAATGCCCAGTGATACCCTGGCTACAATGTCCTTCAAATCGGAAAACAACAGCTGCTTGGCGATAGAAACGTACATCGCGGTGGTAACTACCCAGTCGGCCACTAATACACAAGAAATCACCAGTTTAGACATTCAATTTCAATCCTTAAATACAAACTCGTATGTGTGACATAGCGCATAGTCTTCGCGGTCATGTAAGCCCTGAACTTCCTTGAACGCCTCACGAACATGATAGCGTGTTAATTAAAAGCCAGCTGTTGCAAGGCGCAACGAAATCCCAATATGGACGTTAACGAGTTTACTTTGCATAGGCTCATTATTATGCGACGTTAGGCCAATTACACGGCTTCGAGCTACGAAATTAGCTGCCATGCCTCGAATAATGAGGACACACGGACAACTACGATGAACAATATTGTATTTATGCAGAATTAAATGCAGTGATGGGTTTAAGACTTTGATTTGGTTGAGGCTTGATTCAGTATAGGATCTAAAAAAACAGGCTGAAATATTATCTTTTAAATAATTATAAACTTTATCTCTATAGAATACTAAGTTTAGGAGGAACAAAGCTTTCTTTAATTAGAAACATTTTAGTAAATTCTTAAACTAAAGTTCATTATAAAATTAAAATTCCTAGGAAAACTTTAATTTATTTCGTTGAAATACTTTACGCAAATTCAGATGGCATTGTTAATCGCCCACAAATAAAATGGTTTTCAAATGCATTAGACAAATTAAAAGCAACAAAAGAATTACAACAAAGAAAATACACAACTTGAGAAAACTTTACAAACATTTTCAACGATCCATCATAGTGTAAGGTGTGGAGTGAACGCAAAGAGAAGTTCAATAACCCGTGGAATAATAGTAGATTCAAGATAGATGTCTCGTATGTGTTTGGTTGAAGTGAGGTACCACGCATTGTCTATTTCTGCCACCTAACAGTATTTTGCGAACACTGTTGTTTCGATTCAAATAACATTGAAGCCAGTTCGATTTCTGTACATATGGGACTTACATCTGTTTTCAACATTCACAAACAGTACTATGAGGACAAACAATAATATAATATTGACTGCCATGGTGGCGTAGTTGTATTGCGAACGCCTTACGAGTACGATTTGCGCGCTGAGGTCCTAGTTTCGAATCCCGGGTTGAGTCAAAAACATTGTGACTGGGTTTTTCCATCTTAAAAATTCCTCAGTTGCAGCTCGGAGTCAGGAAGTTGGCGATGTAATACCCCTGTGCCTCGGAAAGTATGTAAAGCCGTTGGTCCTGCTTCTGATTCTCGGTCATGTCGGATTGCCGTCTCACCGAACTATGAAAGTAAAGGAATAGCGAGTGCATCTGTGTATTGCCCACACACTTGTGCACTATAATATCTCCTGCGTACCTGGCTGATCTCCGCCGACATTGGCCGCCGTGGCCAAAACTGGCTAGGAGGATTAAGTTTTTTAACGTTACTTTTATTTTACGTACTGGCAAGCGCATCGTCGGCCGTCCACATGTAAGGTGGACAGAGAACTTGATAAAGGTCGCAGGAACACGCTGAATGCAGGCCACTTTTGACAGGTCCGTCTGGAAATATTTGGGGAAGGCCTGTGTTTAGCATTGGACGTCATATAGCTGATGATGATGATGCAATAGATTTCAGAATGAATACTATGTTTATAACAAAAAAGAGCACCGATTTCATAGCCATTACAAACCAAAAAATAATTTAACATTATATTCGCTTAGTACCTATAATAAGTATAATATTTGGAGTCGGAGCCTAATTTCAATTGAAAATCGTTTTCGTACATTTGTTGTTGTATTTGCTTAGCTTAGCTGGCAATTTAAATTAGGCTTCGACTCCAAATATACGTAAATGCTAAGCGAATATAAAGTTATTTTATTTTTTTGGTTTGTAGTGGTTTTGAAATTGGTTTTGTTTTTTGTTAAAAAAATATATTTATTGCTTTTTGTTAGGTTGTTATGAAATTGTATAAACAATAAATCATCAACATTTCATTTGCATTCACGGTTCATTTGCTGTTGGTTATTGAAGAGTACCATAGTCTATCGCCAAAGATCTTCATAAGATCCTAGTAAATTATGTACTAAAACCTTCCTTGAAGAATATACATTTGAACAACGAAAACACCATATAAATCGGATCAGTAGTTTTTGAGAAACTCGCGGCCATACAAACTTACATACATACGGGTCGAATACAGAACCTCCATTTTGAAGTCGGTCAAGAAGCATTGCCATAGTACATAGGAATGTAGCATAAAATTATTCACCGTATCTCATAATTTGTACTTAAAATTGACAAAAAAAATCCATGAGTTGTAAAACGCCATGATGTGTTTAGGCCTTACTGGCAATGTGTAACCGAATGTGCACTAAAAAAGTAATTATCACGTCAAGTACAAACAAAACTCAATTTTCATATTGGATAGGAGGCCACGCAGCTTATTATTTAGCCAGAGCGCTAAAACGTTTTATACCCCACCTGCATTTTGCGGGTTAGACTGTAGTTGAAGTTTTGTGAAATTAAAGGGTTAAATCCACTGAAATAAACGAAGATTTGGGTAGAAGAGGTCACAAGATTCAAATTATGTTTGATTAATGCAGTTAAGGTCGTAAGTTATTTGATGATTAGGGTGGCTCTGTTGGGTTATCGATTAGTCTGTCATCGTCCACTGAACGTACGCCTCCCCAAGGGAGCGCCAACCATCCCGGTCTTGAGCACTTGGTCCAGGTCTCTACTCGAATATTTCGAAATCAAAACATATTATAAACTAATTCTCTTGAAAAGTTTCTCTTTACCGGTGGTAGATCTCTTATATGTAAGACTTTGTAACTCAAGGTGCTGTATGGTGTTACTACTGTTTATGGGTGGTCGTATCGCTTACCATCAGGCGAACGGCATGCTCGTCTTATCATTCAATGCCATTAAAAAAACAATTGTCGGAAATTAAACTTATAAGATATAGTTCATGAAAAACTATCCAGGTAATTCAAATTTAAGTATATGATAAGGAAAAAATATTATGTGCTAGCTTTTGCCCGCTTTATTAAAAAAAAAATCCGGGATAAAAGTCCCGCTTTTTATTTTTCCGGGATAACATGTAGCCTATGTGTTAATCCAGGACATGATCTACCCGTGTGCCAAATATCATCGAAATCAATTCAGCAGTTTTTGCGTGAAAGAGTAACAAACATCCATACACCCAGACATCCATGCATACATACTTACAAACTTTCGCTTTTATAATATTAGTAGGATTATTTAATATAAAATAACCTTACTATTGACATTAACACATCAAAACGCATTCAGATACAGCGAAATCACAAGCATTTTAAATTAACATAACGTTATTTTGTGAATACCAGCATAGCAATGAAGTACCTACTTAAGCACTGAAAGGCAGTTTTCATACATATTAAATAAAAAAATCGCTTTTTAAAGTAATATTAAAATCTCACCGCTTTTCGCACACCACTTTGAATGAAAAGTAAATTATTTGTGCGAAACATTACAAAGCCGGCACATTAAATTGTGTAATTTATGTTTTTTTCTAAAAATCTAATGGCATAAGTTCATATTGAAGAGGTGTCAAGAGGGCAACTAATATTTAAAATTCATGATGTACACAACTAGCGGTTTGCTACTTTATTCCATAAAATATAAAGTATAACTTTGTTGGTCTCGATGACTTTATTTCTAAATTTTATGAGAAAGCAACAACGTTAGGTAAAAAAATTATGATAATAGTATATGAATGTTGTAGAAAGGAATTTAAACCGACATTCATAGTTCACGCATGATAACGTCTTTTGAACAATAAAAAAGGTCATTTAACATTACTCACATCACACTGCATTTTGAGAAACAAAAGAAGTTTTAAAAATAAATGGCGCATGTCTAAATCAAGAAGTTTATAATATATCTACAATTAATGTTAATATTTTCTCGAAAATTTTAGAGGTTTATACTTTTTTAACATTTTTTTAGTGGAAAGAAACCCCTTATAGATTGATCATAATTAAGCCCACCATCTGAGAATGTATTTAGGTCTTGCCGGTCGTTATTTTTTTGGGCTTCACTTCACTTTACTTCAGGTGCAGTGAAGCATGCCGTGTCTGAGATACAAAAAAGTGTTTGTAACTTGTGTTAAAGGCAGGCTAGCCCTTTCATTTATCAGCCAGTACAAACAGAGAGACCGACAGCTGATTTTTGAGTAGGTTTAGACGTGGTTCAAATAAACAAAGCCGTTATTTTATGATTATAAAGAAACTGTTTAATATTATTTCATGTGTTTTAATAAATTATGAAACGCATTTGCAAATAAAATTCATGAAGCGAACAGCATCGCAGTATTTAAAAATTCATTCAAAGAAAATGTAAATTCTCGAGGGCAGATTGTAATGGCAAAAAGCTCCTTGGTACTAGTTACCAAGGAGCTCTTTTAAAAAACTTCTATAAAGTTGTTCAGAGTTCACTAGAGTGTTGCTTTATTTAATAGGAGCAATAAAGCTGCTTCACTGCTTACTCCATAACGGTATGTTATGCTATGTGTGTACGTATGTTTGTGAGAATATAGATAACATATTAAAAAAACGCTTGAGATTACTTAAAATACAAGACGTATGGTGGAGAATTCCAATATTAGAAGGGAAACTAAGCTCAGATTCCGCTGGGCTTAGTGTACCTGACGCTGCCGTCAAATAAACCAAATTGTAATAACAATGGAACTGATTTGACTGCCTTGGTGGCGTAGTTATATTACGGTACGACTGCAACGCTGAGGTCTCGGATTTGATCCCCGGATCGGGCAAAGTGATATTGCGTTTTTCTATTCAGTATCAGCTCGGAGTATGGAATTTGTGCCCGATATGGCGATAGGTTCGCCCCTTATCATATCTTGGACGGAATATGCACGGCGAAAATGGGCGCACTAGTTGCGCATCTGCCTACCCCTTCGGAGATATAAGGCGTGAGTGTATGTGTGTGTATAGATTCACATTCCGCTCTGAGCAGCCGTCTCGGACGGACCTATTGTTTGTTGTAGCGCTCGCTACAACTTTCATTGTTCCGCCCGAGTACCTGCTCGGTGCGTTCGGCAGCGACCTCGCTGCAGTCAAGGCCAAACAGGTAGCAAAGGGGCAACCTTTTGCTATTTTGTTAGCCTATTTCGGGCCAAGCCGCGTCCTTTTCAGGACAGGGTTTCGCCCAATTTGTTTCTTATCGACGTTTGGCCCCTTCAGGGCGTTGGCTCGGCGGAAACCTAACGGTGCTAACAAGCCGAGTCGCGTCACCGGCAACGCGCTGCGCCCCTTCAGGGCAAGGCAAAGCCGACGGGTACGGATCCGGAGGCTGCGGAGGCACACCGCAGTCTCTCCCGTACATCACCTTCCCAACCCTACCCTTTCCTTAAAATCCATCCCGTGTATCGGTTGAGCGTGCGGCCTCCGGCCAATACCGTTTACGGTACACGGACTGTTAGGAACCCTTTTGCACAATAAGACTGGCAAAAGGGATACAAGCTTAGGGCACACCTAATTTTAAGTACACCCCCCCTCGCCTATACCCGGCGGGGAGGGACACGCACTCACTCACCCCCGGGCGTTCCTACCCGGGGACTTAGTTCATCGCGTCCCATACCGCGTCGCGATCCGCGCTCGTTCGTTTTGTGTGAACCCGCCTGGTTTCTTGGTGTGTTCTTTACAGGCGGTGCACACCCGGGGTTAGTGAACACACACGCGGCCCCCAAATCATTTCTACCATAGGCTCGGATTCAGCCGCCAATATGGCTGATTCTGGGCCGATGGATTTGGCTCCCGAGCGGCCTGTCGTCGCCGCTCAAACCATTAGCGCTCCCCTCACCGTGCCCATTATCTCCAAGGAGGAGATAATGAACATGGTAAGGGAGATGTTCCGGTCGGACAACGCGGTCCGACAAGAAATTATTTCTATGGCTAGGGAAGCCAGGGAACCGTCTGCGTCCTCAGACACCTCGGAGTCGTCCGAGGCTACGACCTCGACAGAGACCACCGAAACCTCGGGCGGCTCCGCGGAGTCTGAAGAGGAAATGGACACGTCCCCCAGCCAACCCGAAGCCACTAACAACCCGAAAAAACGGCCGATCTCGGCCTCTTCCTCCGCCTGTGAATCCGGGGAGGAGTCGTCCTCGTCGGAACGCGACGAGGACGGCTTCACCACGGTGAAAAACAGCCGGAGGAAGAAGCAGAGAAGCGTCGCTGCTCCCGCACCAGCCTCCCCATCCGCGCCTTCTGCGCCTTCCGCGCCTTCAGCGCCAACCGCGTCCGCGTCTGCGTCGACGCCGCCACCGCCGCCGACTCAACCAAAGGGGCCTAAAAAACCCCCGAGGTTGAACCTCCAAATCCCCTCAAATATGTCCATTCGGGACATATTTGAAGAACTGCGCAAACAGCGCATTAGCATCGCGTCTAACTCGTGGAATAAGATCCACAAACTTCTGGCATTACAGCCCTCTTCAATCGCGGACCACAGAGCCCTCACCAAATTTTTAGATGCCAAGAAATGGCACTACTTCACTTATTCTTTGCCTGACGAGCGGCGCTTCCGCTACGTCATTCGCGGTATCCCAGTCCAAATGTCGACTCTCGAGGTCAAAGAAGGCCTCGAAGAGAAAGGCATAGTCGCCCTAGAAGTGCACAGGATGCACAGACAGTCCCGCGCCTCCCGGCCGGGAATTCGATATGAAATGGTCCTTGCCATTCTTCAGTCCCCTTCCGACGTCAAACGTCTATTTGAGATTAAGGATATCTCGGGGCTAGGCGGCTTCACCGTCGAAGCCCCACACAAATCAACCCAGATAGGGCAGTGTCACAACTGCCAGAAATACGGCCACAATTCTCGTGGCTGTCGCCTCCCCGCCAGGTGCGTCAAGTGCCTCGGCGAACACGGCACATCCGAGTGCCCCCGTCCCAAGGACCGCTCTCAGTGCACGGAGCCGCCTTCGTGCACCAACTGCCGGCAAACCGGCCATCCAGCGAATTATCGCGGATGCCCTCGCGCCCCCAAAAGAGTTGCCAAAGCTCCTAAAGCTGCGGCTCCCTCGGCCCCTCAGGCCACCACATTCAAACTGGCACCTGCGCCAGTGCGCAACCCGTGGTTTCCTCCCACGGCGCGCGCTGAACCCGTTTCACAGGCCCCCAGCGGAGTCACTCCCGCTGCCCCGGCCTCTACTCGACCCTCTCCTCCCCCAGCTGTGGCTCCTTCTTCAAAGGCAGCCCAGCCCAAACCCAAACCCAAACCCACCACCCCTCCCACCCCTTCTCAGTCGGCGACGGTGGCGGCGAAGGCAAGCGACGCCTCTTCCTCAGTCGCCTCATTATTAGGCTCCCCGGAGATAATGATTCTCCACGGGAAACTTTTCGAACGTTCCCGTCTACTCACCCGTACGGGAGTAGAAGACCCCCTTCTAATAGCTGAGATCGCTCTGATCCAGCAACAAATCTTCGAGGCTACAGTTAACGCTGTGCGTCTCCCCTCTTTAATTTTATAAATGGCTACCAACGCCAGACAACTCCCCCAGCGGACAAAACCTCGCTCCCTCAGAGTGGGGTTTTTCAATTGTAACGGCATTCGGGACCAAAAAGCCGAAATTTCTTCTTTTGTCCGCGACAACCAAATTGACGTTTTCCTCATCCAGGAAACGTTCCTTAAGCCCTCTCACCGCGATCCCAACATCCCAAACTTCAAACTGGTGCGAAATGATCGTACCAGTGGCCGTTTAGGAGGCACTCTCATTTATTACAAAAGGTCCCTTCATTGTATTCCTTTAGAATCACCGATAAGCTTGAGCAACATTGAGGCTTCGGTCTGCAGGCTAGCCATGACCGGACACCCGCCGATCACCATCATATCGGCCTATCTCTCGCCCACTAAGGAGCTTCACTCCAACGAACTAGAAACATTATTTGATCTGGGGGATTCCGTCATTTTGGCGGGAGACCTCAATGCCAAGAACACTCTCTGGAACTGCAACTCGACCAACGAGCGAGGTGCAGTCCTAGAGAGTTGTCTTGACACAATCAATCTAAGCCTATTGGTTCCTTCAGAACCTACCCACTATAGTTACAACGACGACCACCGACCGGACATACTCGACGTGGCACTTGTACGGAACGTAAGCCTTAGCGTGCGTTCCATGCAAGTGTTACAAGAGTTAGACTCTGACCACAGACCTGTGATCCTCGATCTAGTCCCCGAAAACAGTCCAACAGACACAGGTCCTAATATCCCGATGAAGGTGAAAACGAATTGGCGTCTTTTAGGCACCAAGCTCGCGGACACCTCATCCACTGATCTCTCCGCGATCCCGACCAACATCGTGACTCCTGAGGAAACGACCAGCGCGATACGCGTCTTCACCGACCACCTTCAGAACGTCTTGAGCGAAAGCTCCGAGAGGGTGCCAGAGACTGTTCACAGTCACTGGCAACTTCCCGAAGACGTTCGGTGGTGGGTGAGGTTGCGTAACGCTACGCTCAAATCCTGCGCGACGAGACCCGTCCCGGAACGACGACATCTTGCGCGCTACCTCCAACGTGAGGTTAAGCGTCGCATAAAAGAGGTCGTCGATTCGAGGTGGAACACTCGCCTTGCCGACATCGATCCAACACATACGGCCTTTTGGCAACTGGTTCGTTCCTTCAGGAGAAACGATGTGGCCTCCATGCCTCCGCTCAATCGTCCGAATCAACGCCCGGCGTTTGATGACGACGAGAAAGCGGAACTACTGGCCGGCAGCCTGGAGTCTCAATGCTCGCTCTCCTCTGTACCCGTAGATGACGACATTCTTGTTGCGGTTGACACCTTCGTCGATGATAGGAACGCGGTCCGGCCACCGCCAGTCTCTATACCGCGACCGCTATACGACAACGTCGACCCGGACGTCGACCCGCCGCCCGATCCCCTTGCGCCGGTGACGATCGAAGAAGTCACCACTCTGATCAAGGCACTCAAACGTAGGAAAGCCCCCGGGGGCGATCTAATCCCTACTCGCATGATTAAGATGCTCCCGGAGCATCTAGTTCAAATCCTAACATCCATTTATGACGCCGCGTTTCGTAACTGCATCTTCCCAGAGGTCTGGAAAGAGGCAGTTGTGATAGGAATCCACAAGCCGGGGAAACCCGCTTTCGAACCCTCCTCTTATAGGCCCATCAGTCTGCTCAGTACTCTGGGCAAAATCTACGAGCGGATCGTCCTCGACCGCCTAAAAATAGTAGCTTTCAACCAAAATTTGATCCCCCCAGAACAGTTTGGCTTTCGCCCTAGACACAGTTGTGTCAATCAGGTGCTCCGCATCACGGAGTACGTTCACGATCAATTTCGTAAAGGAATGCCTACCGGTGCTATTTTCTTCGATATCGAAAAAGCATTCGACAGGGTGTGGCACAACGGCTTGCTTTTCAAGCTGTACACTCTCAACGTGCCCACACAACTCGTGCACATCATACGAGATTTCCTGTCGAATCGCGGTTTCAGATATCGCGTGGAGGGAACTCTCTCTTCCCGACACACCATCACGGCCGGAGTCCCGCAAGGCTCCGCCCTGTCCCCCTTTCTATTCTCGCTGTACACAAGCGACATCCCTAGACCACAAAACGCCCATCTGGCACTATTCGCGGATGATACCGCAATATACGCTTCACGTATAGACCCCGACAAAGTGGTGCGCACTTTGCAAACCGCCGCCGACGAACTCGGTGAGTGGTTCCGCAAATGGCGAATCACCGTCAATCCCACCAAAAGTCAGGCCATCCTTTTCACTCGGAAAAGGAAAGTCCATGTCCCTCACTCTTCAGTCCGCATGTCCGACCAGGTTATTCCCTGGAAGGGCCAAGCCAAATATTTAGGAGTAACCCTTGATCAGAGGTTGACCTTCATCCCACACGTAAATGCGGTACGCGCGCGAGCCGCATTCGCGATGAGCCAGCTTCACTGGCTCCTAAACAAAAATAGTAAGATGTCAATCCGCAACAAGATTAGGATCTTTAAAACATGCATCCGTCCGATAATGACATACGCGTCGCCCGTATTCGCTCATTTACCGCCCGGTCGCCTTCAGCGAATGCAGGTGCTTCAAAATCGATTCTTACGACATGCACTTGGTGCCCCGTGGTACGTTCGCAATCGCAACCTCCACGTGGACACCAATATGCCGACCATCAGGCACTTTATGCAGTGCGCCAGCAGACGCTATTTCGACAGGGCGGTAAACCACCCGAACACGCTTATCCGTAAAGCGTCTATATATACTCCATTTGACCGCGCCAAATGGAGACGACCGCGATCAGTCCTGACCGATCCAGAGGACGAAATCACTCTCGCTTTACGCGAAAAGAACGAGCACTTAAAGCTCATACACTCCACAAGACCGCTGTACCGTCCTCGCCGTCGAGGACCTCGTCGCGTTCCCCATAACCCTGCCCTCTCGTAGCAGTTCCGGCCCGCGTGCCGAAGACTACAATCAACACGTAAAATAGGATTAGGTTAAAAACCATCTTCCCCAAACGCTGATGTCTTATCCTCTCAGTGGCCGCCCTGAGCCGAGGTCGTGACCCATTAGTGGGTCGCCCTCAGCGTGGTCACTTAAATTAAGGGTTGCGAGCGCCTTCTGCGCTCACCCACAAGACCGGTGTTCTTGTATAAGCCGACCCTCGTCAGGCTAACAAGAGTTTAGTCAGGGACAAAAAAAAAAAAAAAAAAAAAAAAAAGTGTGTGTATAATAACAATAGAACTTTTTAAGTACAAAGTACTGCGTGGCACTCCACTGCGCTCGTCATCCTGAGACATAAAATGTTATCTAATAATTGTGCAGCGTAAAATGTTAAAGACATTATGTTTTATTGTAAAGTGTTAAAATAGTTAAAATGTGTAAATAGTGTTTAATGAGACCGCCGACAGTCTTTCTCCCTCTCTCAGTTTTTATAGCTCCGTTCCGCTCAACCACGCTACCTGAAACAGCACTAGTGTGGGAGCGGGACGGAGCTCTCGCGACTATATAAGGAGGTGTTTTTACCTCATTCGGTCATTCATTACACGAGCAGCCGTCTCGGACGGACCTATTGTTTGTTGTAGCGCTCGCTACAACTTTCATTGTTCCGCCCGAGTACCTGCTCGGTGCGTTCCGTAGCGACCTCGCTACAGCCAAGGCCAAACAGGTAGCAAAGGGGCAACCCTTTGCTATTTTGTTAGCCTATTTCGGGCCAAGCCGCGTCCTTTTCAGGACAGGGTTTAGCCCAATTTGTTTCTATCGACGTTTGGCCCCTTCAGGGTATTGGCTCGGCGGAAACCTAACGGTGCTAACAAGCCGAGTCGCGGCCCCGGCCACGCGCTGCGCCCCCTCAGGGCAAGGCAAAGCCGACGGGTACGGATCCGGAGGCTGCGGAGGCACACCGCAGTCTCCCCCGTATATCACCTTCCCAACCCTACCCTTTCCTTAAAATCCATCACGTGTATCGGTTGAGCGTGCGGCCTCCGGCCAATACCGCTTACGGTACACGGACTGTTAGGAACCCTTTTGCACAATAAGACTGGCAAAAGGGATACAAGCTTAGGGCACACCTATTTTTAAGTACACCCCCCCTCGCCTATACCCGGCGAGGAGGGACACGCACTCACTCACCCCCGGGCGTTCCTACCCGGGGACTTAGTTCAACGCGTCCCATACCGCGTCGCGATCCGCGCTCGTTTCGTTTTGTGTGAACCCGCCTGGTTTCTTTGTGTGTTCTTTACAGGCGGTGCACACCCGGAGTTAGTGAACACACACGCGGCCCCTAAATCATTTTTACCGTAGGCTCGGACTCAGCCGCCAATATGGCTGATTCTGGGCCTATGGATTTGGCTCCCGAGCGGCCTGTCGTCGCCGCTCAACCAAACGTAGTTAGCACCCCCTTCGCCGCTCCCATTATTTCCAAGGAGGAAATAATGAGAGTAGTGAGGGAGATGTTCCGGTCGGACAACGCGGTCCGGCAAGAAATTATATCTATGGCTAGGGAAGCCAGGGAACCGTCTGCGTCCTCAGACACCTCGGAGTCGTCCGAGGCTACGACCTCAACAGAGACCACCGAAACCTCGGGCGGCTCCGCGGAATCGGATGAGGACATGGACACGTCCCCCAGCACTCCCGCAGCCTCCAATAACCCTAAGAAACGGCCGATCTCGGCCTCTTCCTCCGCCTGTGAATCCGGGGAGGAGTCGTCCTCGTCGGAACGCGACGAGGACGGCTTCACCACGGTGAAGAACAGCCGGAGGAAGAAGCAGAGAAGCGTCGCTGCTCCCGCACCAGCCTCCCCATCCGCGCCTTCTGCGCCTTCCGCGCCTTCAGCGCCAACCGCGTCCGCGTCTGCGTCGACGCCGCCACCGCCGCCGACTCAACCAAAGGGGCCTAAAAAACCCCCAAGGTTGAATTTACAACTTCCCTCAAATATGTCCATGCGGGACATATTTGAAGAATTGCGCAAACAGCGCATATCTATCGCTTCCAACTCGTGGAATAAAATCCACAAACTTCTTGCCCTGCAGCCCGCCTCAATCGCGGACCACAGGGCGCTGACTAAATTCTTAGACGCCAAACATTGGCACTATTTTACGTATTCTCTTCCGGACGAGCGGCGCTTCCGCTACGTCATTCGCGGTAACCCCGTCCAAATGTCGACTCTCGAGGTCAAAGAAGGCCTCGAAGAGAAAGGCATAGTCGCCCTAGAAGTGCACAGGATGCACAGACAGTCCCGCGCCTCCCGGCCGGGAATTCAATATGAAATGGTCCTTGCCATTCTTCAGTCCCCTTCCGACGTCAAACGTCTGTTTGAGATTAAAGATATCTCGGGGCTAGGCGGCTTCACCGTCGAAGCCCCACACAAATCGACCCAGATAGGGCAGTGTCACAACTGCCAGAAATACGGCCACAATTCTCGTGGCTGTCGCCTCCCCGCCAGGTGCGTCAAGTGCCTCGGCGAACACGGCACATCCGAGTGCCCCCGTCCCAAGGACCGCTCTCAGTGCACGGAGCCGCCTTCGTGCACCAACTGCCGGCAAACCAGCCATCCAGCGAATTATCGCGGATGCCCTCGCGCCCCCAAAAGAGTTGCCAAAGCTCCTAAAGCTGCGGCTCCCTCGGCCCCTCAGGCCACCACATTCAAAATGGCACCTGCGCCAGTGCGCAACCCGTGGTTTCCTCCCACGGCGCGCGCTGATCCCATTTCACAGGCCCCCAGCGGAGTCACTCCCGCTGCCCCGGCCTCTACTCGACCCTCTCCTCCCCCAGCTGTGGCTCCTTCTTCAAAGGCAGCCCAGCCCAAACCCAAACCCAAACCCACCACCCCTCCCACCCCTTCTCAGTCGGCGACGGTGGCGGCGAAGGCAAGCGACGCCTCTTCCTCAGTCGCCTCATTGTTAGGCTCCCCAGAGATAATGATTCTCCATGGGAAACTTTTTGAGCGTTCCCGTCTGCTCACCCGTACGGGAGTAGAAGACCCCCTTTTAATCGCTGAGATCGCTCTGATCCAGCAGCAAATCTTCGAGGCTACAGTTAACGCTGTGCGTCTCCCCTCCTTAATTTCATAAATGGCTACCAACGCCAGACAACTCCCCCAGCGGACAAAACCTCGCTCCCTCAGAGTGGGGTTTTTCAATTGTAACGGCATTCGGGACCAAAAAGCCGAAATTTCTTCTTTTGTCCGCGACAACAAAATTGACGTTTTCCTCATCCAGGAAACGTTCCTCAAGCCCTCTCACCGCGATCCCAACATCCCAAACTTCAAACTGGTGCGAAATGATCGTACCAGTGGCCGTTTAGGAGGCACTCTCATTTATTACAAAAGGTCCCTTCATTGCATACCTTTAGAATCACCGATAAGCTTGAGCAACATTGAGGCTTCGGTCTGCAGGCTAGCCATGACCGGACACCCGCCGATCACCATCATATCGGCCTATCTCTCGCCCACTAAGGAGCTTCACTCCAACGAACTAGAAACATTATTTGATCTGGGGGATTCCGTCATTTTGGCGGGAGACCTCAATGCCAAGAACACCCTCTGAAACTGCAACTCGACCAACGAGCGAGGTGCAGTCCTAGAGAGTTGTCTTGACACAATCAATTTAAGCCTATTGGTTCCTTCAGAACCAACCCATTATAGTTACAACGACGACCACCGACCGGACATACTCGACGTGGCACTTGTACGGAACGTAAGCCTTAGCGTGCGTTCCATGCAAGTGTTACAAGAGTTAGACTCTGACCACAGACCTGTGATCCTCGATCTAGTCCCCGAAAACAGTCCAACAGACACAGGTCCTAATATCCCGATGAAGGTGAAAACGAATTGGCGTCTTTTAGGCACCAAGCTCGCGGACACCTCATCTACTGATTTTTTCGCGATCCCGACCAACATCGTGACTCCTGAGGAAACGACCAGCGCGATACGCGTCTTCACCGACCACCTTCAGAACGTTTTGAGCGAAAGCTCCGAGAGGGTGCCAGAGACTGTTCACAGTCACTGGCAACTTCCCGAAGACGTTCGGTGGTGGGTGAGGTTGCGTAACGCTACGCTCAAAGCCTGCGCGACGAGACCCGTCCCGGAACGACGGCATCTTGCGCGCTACCTCCAACGTGAGGTTAAGCGTCGCGTAAAAGAGGTCGTCGATTCGAGGTGGGACACTCGTCTTGCCGATATCGATCCGACTCATACCGCCTTTTGGCAACTGGTTCGTTCCTTCAGGAGGAACGATGTGGCCTCCATGCCTCCGCTCAATCGTCCGAATCAACGCCCGGCGTTTGATGACGACGAGAAAGCGGAACTACTGGCCGGCAGCCTGGAGTCTCAATGCTCGCTCACCTCTGTACCTGTAGATGACGACATTCTTGTTGCGGTTGACACCTTCGTCGAAGATAGGAACGCGGTCCGGCCACCGCCAATCTCTATACCGCGACCGTTATACGACAACGTCGACCCGGACGTCGACCCGCCGCCCGATCCCCTTGCGCCGGTGACGATCGAAGAAGTCACCACTCTGATCAAGGCACTCAAACGTAGGAAAGCCCCCGGGGGCGATCTAATCCCTAACCGTATGATCAAGATGCTCCCGGAGCATCTAGTACAAATTTTAACTTCCATTTACGACGCCGCGTTTCCTAACTGCCTCTTCCCAGAGGTCTGGAAAGAGGCAGTTGTGATAGGAATCCACAAGCCGGGGAAACCCGCTTTCGAACCCTCCTCTTATAGGCCCATCAGTCTGCTCAGTACTCTGGGCAAAATCTACGAGCGGATCGTCCTCGACCGCCTTAAAATAGTAGCTTTCAATCAAAATTTGATCCCTCCAGAACAGTTTGGCTTTCGCGCTAGACACAGTTGTGTCAATCAGGTGCTCCGCATCACGGAGTACGTCCACGAACAATTTCGTAAAGGAATGCCTACCGGTGCTATTTTCTTCGATATCGAAAAAGCATTCGACAGGGTGTGGCACAACGGCTTGCTTTTCAAGCTGTACATTCTCAACGTGCCCACACAACTCGTGCACATCATACGAGATTTCCTGTCGAATCGCGGTTTCAGATATCGCGTGGAGGGAACTCTCTCTTCCCGACACACCATCACGGCCGGAGTCCCGCAAGGCTCCGCCCTGTCCCCTTTTCTATTCTCGCTGTACACAAGCGACATCCCTAGACCACAAAACGCCCATCTGGCACTATTCGCGGATGATACCGCAATCTACGCTTCACGTATAGACCCCGAAAAAGTGGTGCGCACTTTGCAAACCGCCGCCGACGAACTCGGTGAGTGGTTCCGCAAATGGCGAATCACCGTCAATCCCACCAAAAGCCAGGCCATCCTTTTCACTCGGAAAAGGAAAGTCCATATCCCTCACTTTTCAGTCCGCATGTCCGACCAGGTTATCCCCTGGAAGGGCCAAGCCAAGTATTTAGGAGTAACCCTTGATCAGAGTTTGACCTTCATCCCACACGTAAATGCGGTACGCGCGCGAGCCGCATTCGCGATGAGCCAGCTTCACTGGCTCCTAAACAAAAATAGTAAGATGTCAATCCGCAACAAGATTAGGATCTTTAAAACATGCATCCGTCTGATAATGACATACGCGTCGCCCGTATTCGCTCATTTACCGCCCCGTCGCCTTCAGCGAATGCAGGTGCTTCAAAACCAATTCTTACGACATGCACTTGGTGCTCCGTGGTACGTTCGCAATCGCAACCTCCACGTGGACACCAATATGCCGACCATCAGGCACTTTATGCAGTGCGCCAGCAGACGCTATTTCGACAGGGCGGTAAACCACCCGAACACGCTTATCCGTAAAGCGTCTATATATACTCCATTTGACCGCGCCAAATGGAGACGACCGCGATCAGTCCTGACCGCTCCAGAGGACGAAATCACTCTAGCTTTACGCGAAAAGAACGAGCATTTAAAGCTCATACACTCCACAAGACCGCTGTACCGTCCTCGCCGTCGAGGACCTCGTCGCGTTCCCCATAACCCTGCCCTCTCGTAGCAGTTCCGGCCCGCGTGCCGAAGACTACAATCAACACGTTAAATAGGATTAGGTTAAAAACCATATTCCCCAAACGTTGATGTCTTATCCTCTCAGTGGCCGTCCTGAGCCGAGGTTCGTGACCCGTTAGTGGGTCGCCCTCAGCGTGGTCGCTTAATTTAATGGGTTGCGAGCGCCTTCTGCGCTCACCCACAAGACCGGTGTGCTTGTATAAGCCGACTCTCGTCAGGCTAACAAGAGTATAGTCAGGGACAAAAGAAAAACCTCATTCGGTACGGCGGAGCTCTACTGTACACTGGTAAGACTGTCGGCGGTTGAGTTGCTCTTTTCTGATTTTATTGTTTGTTTCTCTTTTGTATTATTATTGTGTCATGTCATGTTTATAAATAAATACTGTTTCTTTCATTGTTTCTTTAATATTGTTTCTTAATCGTTTCTTTCGAAACGAGCCCCAACCGTTTCTCTCGAAACGATCGCCTGTTGTTTCTTTCGAAACAAATAGCAGGAGCCACATACACACTCACATCACATACACTTACAGTACATACAGATACAATCAACTAGCACAGTCTCCAGTACAGACCCGCATATCAGAGCGGTCCTGTACATTTTGGTCCATTCGAAGCACCGGATCACTGAAGCAAGAAGAAATATCATAGCAAGATGCCGATTACAAGATCTCGTCACGAATACGGAGCAAGTCGTCGTTCTTACAGCACTTCTGCAACCACCGAAAACACGGGCCAAACAACGACCACAGGCAATACAGAATCGACGGGCACAAGCGCTACCGTGACAGAGATAACCCGAACGACGGAACAAACCGGAACAACAGAAGCAACAGTGAACGAAACCGCTGTCCAAACAGAAGCCGCTACGACAGCTGTGAACCCCGCCGTCCAAACAGAAGTTGCCATGACGGCCACGAACCCCGCCGTCACGGATACGAATCAACCACGAACAGAACGAAGCAAATCACGACGCGGGAAAAAGTCCGAACGCACGTCGAGATTGGCTCGAGCAAGGGAAGAACTTCTCCGACTACAGATTGAGCTCACAAGTGCTCGCATCGCAGCAATAGAGGCCGAATCCGAATCCGACAGCGACGACTCGATCGTGCCTGAACAACGTACGGCGAATCGAGTCACCGAATGGTTGAATAACAGTCAACAACGGACTCCGGCGGTTGAAGAACAGAAACAGGAAGAAGTCTCGCACCCGGCACCCCTACAGAAAACAGAAAACGCGATCACACCGCGTCAAGAAATCGCGCCCACAACAATCAACCTGAGCGAACTCGCATCCGCAATCGCTCTCGCCGCAAAAACACCGCACCCTATGAACCGACATTTCCACGAACTTCCACAGTTTACCGGAGCGCACCAAGAATGGCTATTGTTCAAAGCAGCGTTTACGGACTCGAAGAGCGCCTATACAGAATCAGAAAATATCGCGCGCCTGCGACGCAGCCTCAAGGGACTAGCCAAGGAAGCGGTGGAAAGCCTGTTGATATTCGGCGCGCATACACAAGAAATAATGAACACATTAGAAACTCGTTTCGGACGCCCAGACGCAATCGCCATCGCGGAACTGGAACGGCTGCGCACATTGCCGCGACTCACGGACACGCCACGGGACATCTGCGCCTTTGCAACCCGCGTATCAAACATCGTGGCAACACTGAAGATGCTCAAGAAAAACTATTATCTATTCAACCCGGAAGTGACGAAAACAGTAGTGGACAAGTTTACGCCAGCCCTCCGATACAGATGGTTCGATTTCGCCGCAGCTACTACAGAAGACGAAGCGGACCTGGTGAAGCTGTCGCGCTTCGCCAACGAAGAGGCAGAAAAATGCGGTCCATACGCGCAACCGGAAACTACAACGAGCATCGCGGACCCCGAGTCGAAAAGAGCCAAGATGGCACGCAGACAGAAAACTTATACAGTAACAAAGGACGACAGTGAACAGGTCTGCGCCGCCTGCGACAAGTCTGGACATGACACGCATAAATGTCACAAATACAACGAGTTAGACAACAATGGAAGATGGTGCATGGCAAAGAACAAGTATCTGTGTTTTTCGTGTCTACAAAAAAGAAGCAGAGGACACAAATGCCAACCAACGAAATGCGGAGTAGATGGTTGCCAAAAAACACATCACGCCACCTTACACTTCGACAGTCGTCCAACAAAAGAACTCAAGACGGAAATGGTCACCAGCACGTGGTCTACAAGCAAGTCTCAATCATATCTCAAGATATTACCCGTTTGTGTGTCCGGCCCTGACGGCGTGGTGAACACGTACGCCCTTTTGGACGACAGCTCAACGGTGACTCTGGTCGACGCGGACATAGCCTAGCGAACGGGATCCAAAGGATGCAGCGAGCCACTGCACATCGAAGCGATCGGAAACGCAAAACTGCAAGCCTCAAACTCGAAACGTGTCTCGCTCACCTTGCGGGGAACAGGCAAGGAATACACAGTACAAGCGCACACAATACAAGGTTTGAACGTCACACCACAGAAGATATCCGATGCGGACTTGGCAAACTGCACACACCTAGCGGACATCGAGGCGCAACTGAAGTACGAAACAGGCACACCCGGAGTCCTCATCGGCCAAGACAATTGGCACCTATTACTCGCTACAGAAACGCGTCGCGGACACAAAGATCGACCCGTCGCATCACTTACACCGCTCGGATGGGTGCTTCACGGAGCAAGAACGCGCTCGTTGGGACAACACATACGGTACGTGAACCACCTGCAATGTACCGAAGACGACATGGACGAACAGCTGCGACACTACTTGGCGATAGAATCACTCACCATAGAACCAAGAAAACCGAGAAGTGATCCCGAACAACGCGCCCTCAATATCCTACGTGAGAACACACACCGGCGGGAGGACGGCCACTACGAAACAGCCTTACTGTGGGATGACTCAAGCTTACCCATGCCCCACAACAGAACGAACGCCCTCAAGAGACTTCTCAACACAGAAAAAAGAATAGATCGGGACCCGAAACTCCGCGCAAAATACAACGAACAGATGTCTGCACTCAGAACAAAAGGATACGCCGAAGAAGCCCCGACGAACACACAAAAACACAACACTTGGTACTTACCACACTTCCCCGTTATCAACCCCATGAAGCCCGAAAAAGTGAGAGTCGTACACGACGCCGCAGCAAGAACCCAGGGCGTCTCACTCAACGACCGACTACTCACCGGACCTGATTTGATCCAGTCGTTACCTGGGGTGATAATGCGCTTCCGTCAACACGCCGTTGGAGTCACAGCGGATATATCTGAAATGTTTATGCAAGTGAAAATCCGCCAAGAAGATAGAGAAGCGCTCCGATACCTATGGAGAGGCGACGCGCGAGGCGACGCCACAGTCAAGGAATACAGAATGACCTCGCTAATATTCGGAGCGCGATCATCACCAGCGACGGCGATTTTCGTGAAAAACATCAACGCCGAAAACCACAGAAACAGCAATCCGGCGGCATGCGACGCAATAATAAGAAACCATTACGTCGACGATTACTTACAGAGCTTCCCGACGACAGAAGAAGCCATCAAAACAGCAATCGAGGTACGAGACATACACAGAGAAGCCCATTATGAACTACGACAGTGGGCCTCCAACTCACCAGAAGTTCGTCGCGCACTCGCCACATCTGAAGACAAACAAGAAACACAGTTACGCGACGGCACGACAACCGAGTGGGTTCTCGGCCTCGTCTGGCGGTGCACCGAGGACGAACTCACCTTCAACCTCGATCTGGCAAGATTACCGAACAACGCCATCACCAACGACGCACCGACGAAAAGAGAAGTCTTACGAATACTGATGTCTCTCTTCGACCCGCTCGGATTCGCCGCACCAGTCACGTCAAAAGCAAAACAACTACTACAAGAGATATGGCGACGAGGCACGGGATGGGACGAGCCCATCAACGAAGACCTGCGACCACGATGGCAAGATTAGATCGATCAGCTGCAACGCCTTGTCAACATAAAGATACCCCGCTGTTACACACATTATACACAAGCAACTCGCCTCGAATTACACACATTCGTGGATGCAAGCGAAGTCGCGTACGCAGCAACCCTGTACTGGCGAGCAACACATCCGAACGGCAGTGTCGAAACTTCACTCATCATGGCAAAGTCCCGCGTCGCTCCACTCAAGCTGATGTCCATCCCGAGGCTCGAACTACAAGCCGCAGTCATGGGAAGTCGAATGGCAGCCGCCGTCATAGAAGAACACGATCGCAAACCGGAAGCAAAATTCTTCTGGACGGACAGCAAGACGGTCCTCACATGGCTGCGGAACGGAGCTCGCTGCTATCGTCCATACGTCGCACATCGCGTGGCAGCCATAGAAGAAAACACCAAGATAACAGAATGGCGTTGGGTGCCCACGAAGATGAACGTAGCGGACGACGCCACACGAGACACACCCAGCGACCTGAGCAGCGTGCACAGATGGTACACCGGACCCAGCTTCATAAAAAACGATCCGACCACGTGGCCGACAGAGACAGTAACTCACCCTACACAGACAGTAACTCACCCTACACTAACAGTAACACACCCGACTGAAACAACAGGCGATCCACTGGGCTCCATGTTAACAACTCAACCGCTAGGGACAGTAACATTCCTTCCAGGTACAGTAGATCGCCCAACCGGCACCGGCGAAGAGAGAGTGTTCGCTGCGAAAAGCCAACCGGACCGGCCACTCGCGGCGGCTCTCCCAAACGCCGAACGTTTTTCCAAATGGGAAAACCTCCTCCGAGCTACTGCACGCGTACTCCAATTCATAGACGTGTGTCGGCGTGCGACCGCATCAGTGAACCACAAGCGAAACAGACGCGTCAAAGAAACAGACACGAAGTGGTCGCGGACATCGCGCGCCCAGGCGCCGCAAGCACGCCCGCGACAGAATCAAGACACCGTTGAAACATACCTGCCACTGGACAACGCCCTCCTGAGCCGAGCCGAGATGTTGTTGGTGCGCATGAGCCAACAGGATAGCTTTGCTGAAGAAATCAAGGCCATGAACGGCGGCGGAGTCCCATCAACGCAGAGTCGCCTACGGAACTTATCACTCGAAATGATCAACGGAGTCTTAACAATCAAGTCACGCATCCTGGCAGCCGAAGACATCCCCGAATACACGAAGAGGCCTGCGGTGCTCGACGGACGTCACCCCGTCGCCCGACTGTACGTCGACAGCGTGCACCGCCTCCTCCATCACGCTGGTGTCAAAGCAACCCTCAACGAATGTAGACAACGATATTGGCTGATACGACCGCGACCAACCGTGAAGGCAGTGCTGCACAGTTGCCTCCGCTGTCGTCTGAAGAAAGCATCGCCTCCAATACCGGCCACCGGCGACCATCCGGCCTGCAGGGTGGCTCACCACCAGCGCCCATTCACGTATACGGGACTTGACTACTTTGGCCCCCTCACTGTGACCGTAGGACGGTCCACACAGAAAAGGTACGTAGCTCTATTTACTTGCCTAACCACCCGTGCTGTTCACTTGGAAGTTACAGGTTCACTCACCATTGACTCTGCCGTCATGGCTTTGCGGCGCTTTATCGCCCGGCGCGGAGCTCCGACCGAGGTGTGGTCGGACAACGGCGCCAACCTGCAGGGCGCCGATCGGGAGCTGCGGCGCTCCATGGACGCGGCTGCATCCAAGGATGCGAGCCGTCGCGCCATCAGCTGGCGCTATATCCCGCCCAGTGCGCCCTTCATGGGTGGCGCCTGGGAACGCCTAGTCAGAAGTGTCAAGACATCGCTCGCAGCGGTGTTGCACGAGCGCCATCCCTCAGAAGAAACCTTGGCGACGCTCATCGCCGAGGTCGAAAGCGTGGTCAATAGTCGGCCACTCACCCACGTCTCCGTCGATCCTAATGATCCGGAGGCGTTGACACCGAACCATTTCTTGCTCGGTGGGCCCGCCAACCTGGCGGCCCCGGGCGAGTTCGACGACGCCGACATGGTGAGCCGGAGCCACTGGCGGGCTTCTCAGCGCCTGGCAGACCTATTCTGGTCTCGCTGGGTGCGAGAGTACCTGCCGGAGCTCCAGCACCGGCGGGAGCCTCACAGTAGAGGCGCACAGCTGAGCGTCGGGCAACTCGTCCTCATCGCCGACGGCACGCTGCCACGGAACGTATGGCCACGGGGGATCGTCGTAAAGACGTTCCCGGGGCCAGACGGCGTGGTGCGGACAGCTGACGTGCGCACCAAATGCGGCGTCCTGAGAAGGCCGACGAAGAAACTGGTGATCCTGCCTGTGGAGTCCAGAGCTGCACCGAGCGAGGTTCTGCCTCATCGCGACAGCGGCAGCGACGACGCACGGCGGGAGAAATGTGCAGCGTAAAATGTTATGTTTTATTGTAAAGTGTTAAAATAGTTAAAATGTGAAAATAGTGTTTAATGAGACCGCCGACAGTCTTTCTCCCTCTCTCAGTTTTTATAGCTCCGTTCCGCTCAACCACGCTACCTGAAACAGCACTAGTGTGGGAGCGGGACGGAGCTCTCGCGACTATATAAGGAGGTGTTTTTACCTCATTCGGTACGGCGGAGCTCTACTGTACACTGGTAAGACTGTCGGCGGTTGAGTTGCTCTTTTCTGATTTTATTGTTTGTTTCTCTTTTGTATTATTATTGTGTCATGTCATGTTTATAAATAAATACTGTTTCTTTCATTGTTTCTTTAATATTGTTTCTTAATCAATTCTTTCGAAACGAGCCCCAACCGTTTCTCTCGAAACGATCGCCTGTTGTTTCTTTCGAAACAAATAGCAGGAGCCACATACACACTCACATCACATACACTTACAGTACATACAGATACAATCCACTAGCACAGTCTCCAGTACAGACCCGCATATCAGAGCGGTCCTGTACAATAATAATAATAATACCAGCCCTGTATTATATACTGCCCACTGCTGAGCACGGGCCTCCTCTACTACTGAGAGGGTTTTAGGCCTTAGTCTACCCCGCTGGCCTAGTGCAGATTGGCAGACTTCCCATACCCTCGAAATTCTTATGAAGAATTCTCGGGTATGTAGGTTTCCTCACGATGTTTTCCTTCACATAAGCGAGGCTTGACGGGTTATAGCGAACGATAATTGATAAACAATACATACATAACTTCGAAAAGTCAGAGGTGTGTGCCTTGGGTTTGAACCTCCGGACATTGTCTCGGCAGACCGTTCCATTCCCAACTAGGCTGTCGTCCACTCACCAGCAGTAAAATAAGGGTATATTATAGTGGTTCATATACACGCATTTTTCCTTGGCTCCGAGCCATTGAAACCACGCCCTTTAAAACTTTTTGTCGGTAATCGAAATGCCTGGATTATGGATTTAAAAAATACATTCGCAGGCAAAGGGATTCCGATGCGGAAGTCTGGAATTTTTCTCCAAATGTTTAAAGCTTTTAAAAATATTGTATCAACGTTGAAACTGGCCGGAATACATTTTCGTATTTGTTTTTATGAACGAGATTTATTCGCAACTATGTCTTTTTAAAATCCTTTTGAAATAGAGGTCCCTCTGTACTTGCTGGAGTATTAGCCTGTATGTTATTCAGAATTTGGTTTATCTGTAAGCCTTTCATCCATCTATTGATCTGTGGGCTTAGAATGTGGTAAACCAACGCAACTCGTGCCGTTGTCGTTTAATATTGATGTTTGTGATTGATCGAGAGACCAACATGTCAGTCACGTGTTAGTCTCTCAACCAATCTCAATAAAACGTATATTTTACATCTAACAAACATGAAATCTTTACGAACCTTCGGATTTATTGCAAAAGAATTATCGGCACTAGTAACCATGTCTACGGAATTTTATATAATTTTATCAAAAAAATACAATACGACCGAACCGCTCGCCTGATGGTAAGCGCCTGACACCGGGGGTCACGGGTGGGCGGAAGGGGCCGTCCACCCATTATTCTAGCCAACTTTTGTGACCCCCGTGATGGACGGCAGCGTGGCGGTTAGGCCTCACGCTGCCGTTGACGCCGAGGGCGTCCTTCGGTGCGCGGGGGCTTCTGAGCCCCCCCCCCCACCCTCCGAACAGGAGACGGACCGCAATAGCGGTACGCGCAGGGGCGGTTGCGGACGACAACTTAGACGTGAGTCGGAGGAAGCCCGCAGCCATCCCTAATGCGCCGAAGATGGCCACTGCGGAGTTTTGGTTGGTATGCCGTGCGGTGTACATAGGTTAGGGACTCGGCCCGGCGGTCGCCCGACGTTTTCCAGCTATCCGGGCGGCTCAACGTCGGGTCGTAAAGCACTGTGAACCCAACATAACCGCTCAGTCGTTCCCCTTGAACACTGGGTGGTAGTAATAATTCACTATCTCCACGTAAAAAAAAAGCGCCTGATCAATAATACTTTAAATAATTACACCAACCCGTATCCACCCACTACTAGGTAACATAGGCTTACTCTGTCTCGCCACTTTTTCTTTTACTGGTGGTAGGTCTCTCATATATAAAAGTCTTTCTGGGTGGGTACCACCGCAATTTCTATTTCTACCGCCAAGCAGCAGTGCGCATGCACTGTTGTATTTCGGTTTGAAGGACATTGTAGCCAGTGTAACTACTGGACATAATGAGACTTAACTTTTTATGTCTCAGGACGACGAGCGCAGTGGAATGCCACACGGTACTTTGTAATTCGAGGTTCTGGATGGTGTTCTACTGTATATGGTTGGTCGTATTGCTTATTATCCACTGAAGGGTATGCTCGTCTCGTCATTGAATGCCATAAAAAAAAACTTTTCGATCGAAGGCGAGCCTCATCCCTTTCAGCATACCTCGCGCTGTGATCTGACCATTGGGCTGGCGGTCTGCCTCATCTCTGTGACCGTTTCTCGGGTACCATTAATGCTTAGTTCAATGTTTTGTCTCCTGCTTTGCTATGGAGACAATTAATGTTTCCAACTCCTCCCTATCTTAATATTTGATTATCAATGATCATTCGCTTTCGGTGAAAGAAAACATCGTGAGGAACCCACTTGAGAATTCTCCATAAGAATTTCGAGGGTATTTGAAGTCTGTCCGCAATAGGCGAGCGTGATGGACTTAGGCTTAATATCTCTACCTTAAACACTGAGGAGTAGAGGATGTCCGTACCCAACAGTGGGACAGTGTATAGTACAGGGCTGGTATTATTATTGTAAACATTTATGCTTCGCTTGCGTGAAAAAGTTTTTCCCGTATAAAAGTCGTGCTTTATATTTGCCCGGGATAAAAATTAGCCTATGTCCTGTCGAGGGTCTCAAACTATCTCCATACCAAATTTCGTCGAAAGCCGTTGAGTAGTTTCGGAGATGTGTAGTGACAAACAGAAAAACAGACAGACAGACAGAAAAGAATTATAAAAATCGCTCATTTTCCAATCCTCTTTTTTGGTTACCCACTTTATTTTAATCACATTTCTTTCAATATACAGACACCGGGATCTTCTGTTGTATTGTAGTATAGATAGATATCTCTCAGCTATGCAAGCTAACCTAAATTTCCTAAGCTCAATTCTTGGTTTGAAACCGGCATTAAGCAAAAGAGAGCTAAAGTAGCGGAGAACGAAAGAAATACATAAAAATTACGTGACATAGTTTGGTTACCTGAAATTAAAACCACACGAGGAAAAACAGAACGCAAAGCTACATTAAAATAGTTTCATTCATTTTAAATCATATAATGCTGTGTGTTCCTTACATTATTCAGATGCTACATTAAAGAGTTAATTTGTTTTTTCTGTGAGAAACTGCATTTATGTTTTTTATACGACATTGCCAAGTTAATTTGATTATTCTGTAAACCCTGATTTACTTGCTTAGGAGACGAATAGTCACGAATGCGAGTGAGTAAACAAATTATACGGGTATTTTCGTTAAATGTTTATTCGCCAAGTTTTTTAAAGAATTATTCACCAATAGTCTAAATGAGGGATAAAACGTTACAAAAACCTGTACACGATTAAATTTATCATATAATTCCGTAAGGCTAAAAAGTTTATGAAAAGTAAAGGGCATACTGTAGATACATAAAGAAAAATATGCAAATAACCACTAATTTGTCGTTCGGGTTTTACTAAGCTTGAAAAATCAAACACACATCACGATGTTATCCACGAAGAGGTAAGCAGAGGTTCGACTAGAGCACTCACTTTTCGCCTATGTGTTCCATCTTATAATGTGGTAGGGGCCTATAGCCATATTAGGCACGAATTCCAGACTCCGAACTGAAAAGCACATTATGAATTTACTAAACGTGAATGCTTCAATATAATCACAAAGAGAAAGCTTGGCTTTCGAGACTGTAGTAACAAATATAATATTATCTCCAGTTAGACGCGTTGATTAGCTATATCTTAGTCGTAAGTCGTAAGCTAAACAATGTCAAACGGCAGAAAGTATGAAAACATAATAATCGGTGCTAGCAATTATCGTAGGCAATTATTAAATGCCATCTGAACATGCACAATCGCGAGACAATTCTCACCCGCGTTGACGTATGTACGAGGCTTTGACCCCCGACAGAAAAAGAGGGGAGTTATAAGTTTAGGGTGTGTATCTGTGTGTCTGTATGTCTGTCTGTGGCATCGTAGCTCTCAAACGAATGGACTGATTTTGGCGTGGTCTTTTTTTGTTGGAAAGCTAATGTGATCGAGATGGTTCTTAGCTATAATTTATGAAGATCTGTTCAGGCGTTTGAAGATTATCAGCTTATCTCCAACTTTACATTTACGATTGATATAAAATTTAGTGTATTGTGACTTCGACCATATTTTTAAGACATGTTAAACTTGAACTAATGCTGCAGCGTTAAGTAGTCTGCAAGATACCCAATTCTTAACCAACTTATAGCAGATCTGTTTGTTCATAAGAATGGTCTCAACGAGCAGGGGTTAGTGTATTATCAAGGCCCCATGATGTAGAATACAGGAATTAAAATTAATTAAAAATTAAATAACCCCCGACACAAAAAAGGCTAAAAAGTAAAAAAAAATGTCTTTGTCGCTTAAGTACCTAGTAATAATATTTTGACCCAAACGTTCTCACGTCGGAGACCGAACTCCAGAACAGTGAGATGAAAATACTTCTTTGGCGGTCTCCCAATGCGACGCTTGCGATAAAATATTACATTTTTTTTATTGGATCGAATGATGAGACGACCATGTCATTCGCCTGAAGGTAAGCCACCCATAAACAGTAGCAACACCATCTAGTACCTTGAGTTACAAAGTACTGAGTGGAATTCCACTGCGCTCGTCATCCTGAGACATAGGATGTTAAGTCTTATTATGTCCTGTAGTTACACTGGCTGCAATTCCCTTAAAACCGAAACACAACAGTGCATACACACTGCTGCTTGGCGGTAGAAATAGACATTGCGGTGGTACCCACCCAGACAGACCCTTATATATGAGAGTCCTACCACCATTAGGTACTTAAACGAGAAAGACACTTTTTTATTACTTTATAGAGGTTTTTTGCGTCGAGGGTTACTTAATTTTAAATTTAATTTTTTTGACCAACGCTATTGACAGAAATATTTAAATACCGATGATATTGGTAGCAATCAATCCGTAAGATAATTTCTAGGAAACCATCCAAAGAGCATTATAATACTACGGAAAAAAACATCTTAATGAAGCCTTACCTTAAAAAAAAATCATGAACACGTTATGAATTAATAGTATGCACACATTACCGTAACTCACAGGAATTCCGCCCAACGCAAATTCGAATACACGTCACGTTAAAATTCAAGCAAAGAGAAACTCAAAATTACTTTCGTCGTGCCTTTATTTTTACCGCAACCTGTTGTTCAAATTTATGGTTTAATAAGGTCTTGTTTTGTTTGCGCGACGTTTTTAGCAAAAAAAAACATTTGCGAGTAAGACATTGTGTTTTTAACATCGCGTCGGGATTGTTCGTTTAATATCCGGAGTTTTAACTCAAGTAATTTTATTGGATCCTAGGCTTTCCATCTCGCAAATTGACATCGGACAAAGGTTTGAAATTTTGTATAAAACTGTTAGTCTGTCAAAATTTTTGGTCAAAGTAATTCACATATTACTAAAATTTACTTTATGACATTAATTAGAATAAATTGGATTTACTGGAAATATTAAATACGTTATTTCTCGGCTTAGGAAATTCTCTTCAGACACTTGAAAAACAAGGACGAATCCAAAGAAAAACCAATCTTTTGGTTACCCTGGTTGTAAGTCGTAGCCTCTTCGTCTTCTTACGTCATAGAGCTTTATGACCTAAATAGGACATTCCGAAAACGTACTGATGTTTATATACCTACATAATATCACGTCTTTATTAACAGGCACATAGAGTTCAAGTACCTTCATCAATTCTTCGCTTACGTTAGATCCGAAAAATCTAGAAACTACCTTCAGTCTGACACGAGAAGCGAACTGAGAAAATATGATATTATCATTTTAAATTTAGCTTTACATTTTTACATAAGGTGTAGTAAATTAATAATTAATAAAACGAATGCCTTAGTAGCGGAGTTTTATTACTCGATACGATACCGCTCCGTGGTTCCGGATTCGAATCCTGGGTCGGACAAAGTGATATTGGGTTTTTATTTATTTTTATTTATTTAACTTTATATACAAAAATATACATAAGCGGACTTAATGCCTTAGGCATTATCTACCAGTCTACCTTTGGGTGATGTGGAGATGAAATGAAGTAGGTGTATATAAAAAAAATAAAATAAAAATGAAAAAGATATAAATATTTATTATAAGAGGTAACAAAAAAAACTGGTTTATGGGTGGTCGTATCGCTTACCATCAGGCGAACGGCTTCCTCGTCTTGTCACTCAATGCCACAAAAAAAATTTATAGGCTCGCCCCCTATTACATCATGGGACGGAACCTCTGCATACCCCTTCGCGGATAAAAGCGTGACGAATGTTTGTTTTTGTTTCATTTGTAATAAAGAGGCAAGTTTAGACCTCAAAGCTGTTATTGCAGATTGTTTTTTAATCTAGATGTATAATAGGTTTCGTGTTTAATTAAAGACTCTTCGTCCAATATAATCCCTGGATGACAAGGATTAATTGCCTACTGAATATTTCATTCAAAACCTAAAACGTAATTAGACCTTGCATATGTAAACAGAGAGAAATCCTATACATATTCTACAAAAATACCAATATCAGTTTTTGGCTCAAGAAATCGGATTTCTTACTACATAAACGACAATATTACGAAACAGTAACAAAAACTATCTCTGAGCTAGACTTAGCTATAACGGAGATATCAACGAAATCCGGGAATAGCGAAAAAACTATAATCTTTTAGCTAACGTGATCCATACATTGGGGATAAAGCTTTGATTTTCCCGGATTTCGCAGACAAAGCCACGGAAAAATCAACTGGCATATAAACTTGTTATCGCATACGGGATACAACGCTTCTCTGATTGTAGTTTGCGCTGTTAGAAATAGAAAAACGTCTATACAATTCGTAACGAGGACTCGACTGCGGATTCGAGGAACTATTTGTTCTCGAAGTTTCGACTTTTATGCGACATTAAATGTTTGTATTCATTTTGCCATGTGTTAATGCAATTAAATCGCGTTTCATCAGTGATTTCTAAGAATTATTTTTAACCAGAAAAAGAGGAGTGATAAAGTTTAGGGTGTGTATCTTCATGTCGGTGTATCTGTGTATTTGTATGTCTGTCTGCGGTATCGTAGCTCTGAGATTAATTTCAAGTTACCAGGGAGAGTTACTCTGAAGAACTGTTTGAACTTATCCCTGCTGCTGATTTCCATCACCGTGCAACGCGTCAAAACTCTAAATTCCATCCACATCACCTCGGAGGTTGGCAATCCACCACAGTACGTTTCTACCGACATTTTTACCACTTACCACAAAACTATGGAACGAATTGCCGTCAGCAGCATTTCCGGACAGATACGACCTGGCGACTTTCAAAGAAAGTGCGTATTCCCACCTAAAAGGCCGGCCACGCATCTGAATGCCCCCTGGCATTGCAGATGTTCATGGGCGGCGGTGATTACTTACCATCAGGTGAACCGTATGCTCGTTTGCCCTCTACAGCATAAAAAAAGAATGGACTGATTTTGACACGGTATTTTCTGCTTTTCTGTTCGTTATGGCACATCTCCTAAACTACCACTCGGGTTATTATAGATTTTCCGCAGATGGGGAGAGTATGATTAGAAGCAGAATATAGCAGAATCTTTCATAAAAATATATATACATACACACACACTCACGCCTGTTATCCCCGAAGGGGTAGGCAGAGGCGCAACTAGTGCACCCACTTTTCGCCGTTATTCCGTCCCATGATGTGATAGGGGGCGAGCTAATCGCTATATCGGGCACAAGTTCCAGACTCCGGGCTGATACTGAATAGAAAAACTCAATATCACTTTGCCTGACCCGGGGATCGAGCCCGAGACCTCAGCTTTGCAGTCGTACTGTAATACAACTACGCCACCGACGCAGTATATAAAAATATATATCGGATATAAAACAATAGTAATTTTTATATATTTGCAATATTGTTTAAAACTATTCTAACTCAAATATATCGTAGTGCACACAGACGAAGCAGTAGGCACAGCTAGTATTATTAATAAGGTAATTGAAATGTTTCTGATTCAAGGACATAAACAGGCAAACACTGTTATGGATGTCGTCCCTTGATATAAAGTAATGAGCTATGGGAGACCGGCGTCATCCATCAATTTACAACCAAATAATGTCTATCCTTATTAAATCGCTGTATGTCTTGGTTATAGAATACTAGGTGATGCTGGCGGTTTGGCCTGCATGAAAAGAGTTTCTCGCTAAAGAATCACCAAAACACAGTACGACGCAAGTGCCATCTACTTAGAAAATCTGTTTAAAAATAACCATTATTTCCCATGGAAGCAAATTACAGGGATAAAAATTAATATCCTATGTGTTAATCCGGGACATGAGCTACCCGTGTACCAAAAACTTAGCTTTCAAAATTCGACACATATTGTAACTTAAGATATCATTTGAGTTGATGTTAATATGAGTTTATTAAATAGCGACTATCTTAAGACGCTGGCCTTAATTTGACAGCGTCTCAGCTGATATTGTACTTCAGAGTGTAGCTGAGTTGCATCTATTAGTGCGGCCCATCGACCTGAACAATCGTGCACCGAGACCCAAAAATATATTATTGTTTTTTTTATCATTCTGCGACCAATCGTAGGGGTCGTAACAACTGTGGATTTCACTCCCGACCTGTGCCATCAAAACAGCAAACTGTCGTTGCGACCGGCAAAGCGAAACGTTGGAAAATTCTGGACGTTTTTAAATCTCCACCACGTTTGATAGTTACTCTCTCAATATTAGCAAATTGCTGCCGCAGACTTCAGTGGGTTTTGTTTGGTCTATACGTACAGGAGTAAAAAATACTAATAATGCCAGCCCTGCATTATATGCTGCCCCACTGCTGGGCACGGGCCTCCTCTACAACTGAGAGGATTAATGCCTTAGTCCACCACGCTGGCGTACTGCTGGTTAGCAGAACTCACGTACCTTTGAAGTTCTTATGGAGAATTCTCAGGTTTCAAAAGCGAGAGGTTGTGCCTGGGGTTTTGAACCTGCGGACATCATCTCGGCAGACCGTTCCTTTCTCATCTAGGCTATCGTACGTAAAAATATATCTGGGTGGAAATTATTAATGGATAAACCAACTATAAAAACCCGCCATAGCGGCTCACGTATGTCGCATTCCGGACCTGTGTATATCCGAATCAACCAGGCTGACATAATTCTGTCGACTGGCAACGGATGATCATCATTCGTCAGTAAATACTCTATTTGGATTCCACTCCGCTTACCATCAGCTGCAGTGGGGTTATATTTTCGTGCCCATATAAGAAACTGTGTAGTTGAAGCCTCTGTGAAGGAGATTTCAACTTTTCCAGGAACACTACAAAGTTTCAGTTACTTTAGCAACTGTCAGTTTCATATAAATGTAGTGTTTCTTGGCAACCAGTTGAGTCTCTGCTCGGGCTTAAATTATCATTCTCATTAATAGAGCATTTATTTTTATGTAAATTATATATAGCTAAGTTTAGAAAATAATATTTCATCTTATTTTCGTTACTTTTTGTCTTCTTTAAGCCCTATCCATTCCGTTTTACGGTATATATATATATTTTTCCATGTACCTCGAAATCTAAAGATCATCATGCTTGAAAAACGTTACAAGCGAACTACAAAGTCCTCTTGAAACTTAGTCTTTCAAACGCGTCAATCTTCGACCGAATTCCGAAACGTAGCTATTTGCAATTCTTTAGTTTATCCGGGCCAACACATCGGCACTCGAGCCCCACGGAACACGGCCAGAGGAGCGCAAAATCAGTTCGCGCGTGATTTATGCGCAACCCAAGTCAGTTTTGAGGTCTATCTTGATGGGCCTTCCAACTTCTACTTATATATCTTGCACTATTCCAGCTATTATTAATAGCTGTAGTTTGGGTGGGAATGTGTGAGTGTATTATTAAAATATAGATATAATTAGTATGCAAGCTCATTGGTGTCGTAGGTGTTTGCTTGTAAAGTTGGGAAATTTTGGACTCGACGATTGAAAGTAGTAAGTTTAAATCTACCTTCTTGTGCATGCTGTGTTTACGTATAAGTTGGTTTGTCACTTTAAGATTAAGTAACTATGTATTATGATGATGTAATACTGTGGAAACCGGTTGGTAAACCTAATAAAAAGAAATCAATAAGCATTTAATGAAAAGTTGCATCTGTGCCTAATCCTCTCTCTCTCTCTCTCTCTCTCTCTCTCTCTCTCTCTCTCTCTCTCTGTGTGTGTGTGTGTGTGTGTGTGTGTGTTAATCACCTTACCATGTTAACACCCGAAATATAATTTAAATCTAAACAAGTTTCACAGTGGACTTTAATCTCGACGGAGTCTATTAGAAAAGTAACGAAATCCTTTACTACTATTCAAGATTAACTTGAGCGTCGCCATTTGATGAAAGTGGTTCGCCAAGTAATAACATTAATCCATTTATGTTGCCCACGTACAATGAAAGTTCTATAAACTAAATACAGTGCTGTTAATACTAAGTTTTGCTTGGATATTCTTACTAACATTCGTAAGCTGTTCGTTCCAAACTTCGTTAAAATCAGTTTAGCTTTAAAAGCATAACATACAGCTACTTCGCACCTAAAGTATTATGGATACGGTAGAATGATAAAAGAATACTGGTGGTAGATCACCAAGGTGAGAAGCCACATTGTCGAGCCTACGATAAAAAAAAAAAAAAAGATCTTTCGTATGGGAAGGACCGTCTAGGTACCTACCTCCGCAAGTCCATTTCTATGTAACTACAGGACATAATGAGACTTAACATCTTATGTCTCAAGATGACGAGCGCAGTGGAACGCTATACTTTGTAACTCAAGATGCTGGGTGGTGTTCTACTGTTTATGGGTGGTCGTATCGCTTACCATCAGTCGAACGGCATACTCGTCTCGTCATTCGATGCCATAAAAAAAATTAAAAAAAACCGCCAAGCAGCACAGTGTGCAAGCACTATTGTGTTTTGAAGAACTTTGTAGCCAGCGTAGTTACTGGTCATTATGAGACTTTCTGATGTCTCAGAGTGACGACCGCGCAGTACTTTGAGGCTTGAGCTTAAAGTTTTTCATGGAGTTGCTACTGTTAATGGGCGGTCGTATCGCTTACCATCAGGCGAGCAGCATGCCCGTCTCGTCATTCAGTAGCAAAAAAGGATAAAGTATATAGTATGGAGAAACGTAAATAAGAATATGAAGTAAATTGAAAGATTCGCATAAAAACTGTACATGTCATAAGAAGCGACGCACCGTTTTGTAGCACGAGACACGTAGGAAGTTGTAGCAGCTATATTGTAAACTAGCTTTTGCCCACGGCTTCGCCCGCGTTAATAAGTTTTCCCGGGCTAAAAGTACATACATAAAAACCTTCCCGTTGAATCACTCTATCCAACACATTTATTTGGATAAAGATTAATATTATGACGTTGATACAACTCTTGACAAATAATGCATTAATTTCGACCAAATTTGATTACCATAAAAACGGTTCTAGAGAGTTAATCTTAAAAGATAGACATATACTGTCGCGGACTTTTTTTTAGATTATTTCAAGAGGAATAATTCCTTCATACATATATTTTTAGTATCTTGAACCGTTTTCGCAGCGCACGCAATGGAAGCCCTCAAGGATGAATAATTTTCCCCGCTTGTTTCACATTTTCCATTATTTCTTCGCTCCTAATAGTTGCATCGTGATATTATATAGCCTATAGCCTTCCTCGATAAATGGTCTATTCAACACAAAAAGAATTTTTCAATTCGAACCAGTAGTTCCTGAGATTAGCGCGTTCAAACAAACAAACAAACAAACAAACAAACAAACAAACAAACAAACAAACTCTTCAGCTTTATAATATTAGTATAGATTTAGAACAAGAAGTTGATAGCAACTGAACTGCCAACACAACATTGTTAACGACCCGAAAAATCACTCACATCAACTTTACTAATGCATAAAATACCCGTCAAAAGTTATACCACTGATATAATAATCAGTCATGTAAAACAATAAACAAAAGGTGAACGATTCATCATCATTATTCGCTACATTATTATAAATAGCTCTGACAAAACTTTTGATTCGATTCCGTAAACAAAGGAAGATCCTTCCATGGTAGGAAATTTGGTGGGTGTAAAGGTCTATTTTTGCCGGTGATGAAATGTGCAAACTGTCAAATAAACATTGGAATTAATATTATCCTCGTGGAAAGGTAATGACGTATATGTGGGAATAATTAGTTTAGACGTGGAATTTTTTATTCAGTTTGTTGCTGGTTAGTTTTAGTTGATTTATTTATCTTAAAATGTGAAAATGGAATGTGTAAGAAAAAGGGTTCTGACCTAAGACGTTGCTAAGAAGAATTATTGTGCCACGAACAATAAAAGATTTAAAAGAAGTAATCTGCTATTTATCAATTTTAAATATCCCACATATATATCACTAGCTTTTGCCTGCGGCTCCGCCCGCGTGAATGAGTTTTTCCGGAATAAAAGTCCTGCTTTATATTTTCCCGGGACAAAAAGTAGCCTATGTGTTAATCCAGGATATGATCTACCCGTGTGCCCAATTTAATCGAAATCCGATCAGTAGTTATTGCGTGAAAGAGGAACAAACATCCATACATCCAGACATTCTTACAAACTTTCGCGTTTATAATATTAGTAGGATACTGTAATGTGAAGTCATAAAAAGGTTTTGATAGAAAATTATTGCATTTTGTTGACCAATTTGTGGTAGAAGTTTGAGATTCTTTTTTAATGTACTAAAGGAAATGTCCACTTTTTGTATGGGTGCGGGGCTTCAAAATCTAACCAGGCTCAAACTTTAGCCATATTAAACGAGCAAAAATAAGGATCTTGGATCCATTAAAAAATCATTTTTAGACCCTCCATTTGTAAGTAACATTTTAAAAACGTTTATTAACTCCCGACAGAAAAAAGGGGTTATAAGTTTAGGGTGTCTGTCTGTGGCATCGTAGCTCTCAAACGAATAGACCGATTTCGATGTTTTTTTAAAGCTGATGTCATCGCGGTGGTTCTTAGCTATAATTTATGAAGATCTATTCAGGCGTTTGAAGATTATCAGCTCATTTCCAACTTTCACAAGTCAGATTAATTTTAAATTTGGTGTACTGCGATGTAACGTTGCAAAAAACGTTAACACTCGCCGTAAACTGTCTGTGGTTAACGGTTAGTTTAACTACCAATATACAAATATAGATACAAATATATTATATAAAATATCTTGGTTAGAGAATTTTAAGCCCGGTTTTGGAAATTCCTTTTGAATTTTTAACAATACATACATACATACATATACACTCACGCCTGTTATCCCCGAAGGGGTAGGTAGAGGCACAACTAGTGCGCCCACTTTTCGCCATTATTCCGTCCCATGATGTGATAGGGGGCGAGCCTATCGCAATTTTTAGCAAATACTGTGATAAAACATAATCAAAAAAATAAAACCGTATTTTACTCCATGAAATGGTCTATCTGAGTGCTAAATATCACCTATTATTCAACGATGTCTACTTCTAACGATATCCAAACATCTTCACAAATTTTCGCATTTATATTAGTGAGATTAAAGGCCCGCTTGGTCCATTGCGACCATGAAAGCTCCTGTCATAAAAGCGAAAATCGTCTTTCCTACCTACGCAATAAGGTTTTAGTATAAAAATTAAAAAAAAAAACAAATGTCAGCTGTCAAACTCGCGGTACTAAATAGGTTAAGCCATATATAGAGGCATCAAATATTGCTAGAAATATTTGTACGCAATTATTGGCAGAACAGATCAGAACTAGTCTATTAAGCTGAAATATTAGTCTTTTTTCGCGAACGTGGGAGTATCAAATTTTCTTAAATTTTTTTCAGTTAAATGAGGAGTCAAGCTTGCCGCTTGCCTGATGGTAAGCGATACGACCAACCATACACAGTAACAACGCCGCACAAAACTGAATTACAAAGTACTGCGTGACACTCCACTGCGCTTGTCACACCGAGATATAAGATGTTAAGTCTCATAATACCCAGTAATTACGCTGGCTACAATGTCCTTCAAACCAAAACACAACAGTGCTTACACACTGCTGCTCGGTAGAAATAAACATTGCGGTGATACTTACACAGACAAGCCCTCGCAAACGACAGACCTGCCACCCGTTTAAGTTTTGGGTAGTTTACTCCTCAAAAACTCATATTCCATGATTGCTTAAGATAGGCGATTACTACCTGCCTACACGGAGAGAATCGCCTCACCATTTAAATTGCTAGCAATAGTTGTATACGATTATTGCTAGCAATAATTGCTCCGTCTAAAAGATATTCTACTCAGAACTAAGATTTTTCCAAACTCAGATACTTCAATACATACCGAATATACATAACAGACAGTAACATCTTTATCTCAGTAGAAGTCCTTAGCAAACTTCAACACAATAAATATTATTTCAAAATAACTGTGGTCTTGGTAACTTCGCCTGGCGGACTTTTGAACAAAGCCCGGAACTTACCTTAACACTCAACACTTTCCAACTTGGACTGAATCCGGCGTATTGTGTCAAATTTTGAAGGGTTTGCGTTAAGTTTTGGGTAGTTTACTATTGCAAAAATGAGATTGTTCATTTATAAAGAAAATAGTCGGATTTTTCGGAAATTCCTGTAATACAAAGATAATGAACATGCAGTGGTGTAATTTAATTGTTCATTGCGTATAAAGATAATTATGTAAAGAACAATTAACACAAAAACTATATTCATAAACAGCCGTCTACGAGCCTACGTAGCACTCGTAGCCTATTAGCTAGTGCTACGAGTTTTCGTAGCAGATTTTCATCTCAATAATCATTGATATATAAAAACCCATATAATATTATGATATCTTCATAAAATTCATCCCCGTGGCTAAAGGAAAATACGATTATTAGAATACGTAGCGTGTAGCGTTAAATTTTTCGTGGCTACAATAAATGTTTGTAGCCATTTCCCGACGCTACACATGGGACGGAATCTTTTAAATATCTGTTTTAGAACTTTTTATATTGTACAATTAGCTGGAAAGTTATGTCATTTCATCGTAACTTTACCCGAAAGACCAATAGGGAAAACGTAGCGCGACCTTTTGGGAGCTCATGTTATGTTTATACAAAATGTATTATGGTTGACTCACTTGCTGGTACTTCTTAACAACTTATGGTAAAATAGCTTAGATCTCTCTCAGTCTGAAAAGTTTGGGTTTAATTGCAAATACCTTAAACTGATGATAACTATATTCCGATTTCTAATTTCAATGAAATAAAGTTTATATTCTGCTTCTAATTTTATTCTCTGTCCACCAGTGAAAACTACATGGAAATTCTAACAGACAAACAGAAAATGGGACAGAGAAAAGAATTAAAAAAAATGTTGATTTCTCTTCTTTATTTACCTGGTGGTCTATTTCTTTCGCTGGTGGTAGGTCTCTCATATGTAAGAGTCCGTCTGGGTGGGTACCACCGCTATATCTATTTCTACTGTCAAGCAGCAGTGTGCATGCACTGTTGTGTTTCGGTTTGAAGGACATTGTAGCCAGTGTAACTACGGGACATAATGAGACTTAACATCTTATGTCTCAGCACCTGAATATCACCAAGCGCAGTGGAATACCGAACAGTACTTTGTAACTCAAGGTGCTGAATGGTGTTGCTACTGTTTATGGGTGGTCGCTTACCATCAGGTAAAGGCTTGCTCGTCTCATCATTCAACGCCAAAAAAACCCTTTTTACTGCTTTTTTTCTATGTACAGACCCGCGGGGTTCTACTATTATATTATACATGCATGCATATCATTTTACATTGTATACCGGTACCCATCTCGGTAGACTGTATTGGAGTATATTTATATTTATAACTACCTGTTAAGCTGAAGTGGCAGTGGGCTAGCCGTATCTCGCGTAGAACCGACAACCGCTGGAGTAAAGGTGTTCTTGAGTGGAGTTCGCGACTGGGAAAACGTAGTGTGGGACGCCCTCCGGCCAGGTGGGATGACGATCTGCGAAAGACTGCAGGCAGATGCTGGATGCGGCAAGCTGAAGACAGGGCGCTATGGCGCTCATTAGGGGAGGCCTATGTCTAGCAGTGGACTGATAAAGGTTGATGATGATGATGATAATGAACCACCTGTTTATCAAGTACCTACATTTTGCCACAAAAGATGTCTATTCTATTACCTCATCGTTATTATCGTTTAAGTTTGGACTATCCAAAAAATATACGATTTTTATATAGAATCTCGTCTATTCCAATCCAATATTGCTTGAAAGCTGAGCTATCTTTTCGCAATCTATAAACGATTCGCAGTAAACCTTTAAAAAACTTTATTAAATCCCAATAAGTTTTTCTGTCACATTTTTATTCGAGCTTCGTAGAAGACGTGAGTAACCTTATTAAAGTTGCAAACTCTTAAATCAACCATTTCTTCGCATTACAGTAGAAACTTTACATATTTTGTGCGACGGCTCGTTATTTATTCAAAACTAGTGGTCTGCTGCGACTTTATTCGGTTTCAATGATTCATAATGAAACGTGTTTAAAAATATATATTGGCAACTTTAAAATAGCCAAATTTGTTAATGCTACCTGACATCAATCAGGACTAATTAGCAAATTAACTGTATATAAATAAATAACAATAGACAATTAATCAGTTCTTGTCGTAACCTCATTAATTACCTTATTATTAGATTAGTGAAGAGAGTGATAAAACATTAATTATAATTGATTTAATGGAACAATTCAATTACATATTTTCAATAAACTATATTTCAAACAACAATACTTTGGCAAAAAAATATTTTCTCAATTGGAAATTTTCCACAAAGCACACTCTGCGAGACCCGAAAGTTTGCGGAAAAACTCGGCATGAAAGAGGCATCATTATTCAAATAAAAGTTTCATAGTCAATTGTGCTTCCGTGACTACAAATTTTTAGTTATCTCTCAGTTTGCGATAAAAGGAACCTGATTGACGTAGTGTGGGATGTTCCCATCTTGTTTGAGGTTAAAATCTTTTTTATTTGTCGATCAATATTCATGTATGACGCCGCAAGTGGAAATGGATTGGCAACACCCTCCGATCATATACCTAAACAGGCAATGAGTTGGAATGCTCAAGGAAAGCGAAAACGTGGACGTCCCAAACAAACCTGGCGACGCACTGTGATCGACGAAGCGAAAAGTATTGGGAAGACTTGGAGCGAAATCAAACGCGAAGCTCAAGACCGATCGAAATGGATACTGCCTCCAGTAGATGAGACCAGTATATGTTTGATAGAACAAGTTGTTTACCTAACCGCTACAATTAGCTCGCGATGTTGCGGTCTGAGTTTGCGAACACTACATTTCATCAAATTTAGTGTTGTTGTTCAATCTTGTTTAGGCTGGGTGCACATGCTTCTATTTATCTATTTCCTTTTCTTTACATTTTTCTTCAGAAGTGGCCTAAAGATGTAGTGAAACCGATTGTTAAATTCTTACTTTGTATACTAAACTGATAATCTCAATTAAGTACCGTAGTTATTATCTGTTACGATGTTATGTACAGGGCATCCCATGGCTATGCCACATGAACGGAAATTATCCTAAATATAATAGAGAGAAAATATTGTTAATGATAATGAATTTAAGAACAATTTAATTGCATTCAAAGATTTTTTAATAGTCGCCTGTATGAAACGGGAATCGAACCCACTAAATGGTAAATAAAAACACGTGTCATTTTATAATACCTATCGAAAGCCTCGAATATAAGATTATTTTCCTCCATTTTTAATAAAAGGAAGACCATGAAACTTTACATTTAAATAATTAAGTGAAACTAATTTCAATTATTCTTCATTTAATATCCAGTGATTTCAAATATCAAGCCAAACTGACTTGTCGATTAAATTCATTCTACCATATTGTATTTTTCAAATCCCAAATATAATTTCATCCTCTCGTGTACCCTCACCTCAATCACACTCGAACCTCTCAACGCTGTTATCGGAGTTCACACTCTGCGGACGACAAAGTGTGTCACTGTAACTTACTAGCGTCGCGCTTGCTTCGCGACACACATTCGCTGGTGTATTCACAGCTTAAAATGTAAAATTTGCATTAATTTTGCTAGTGTATTCAGGGCCTAAAATATGAAATTTGCATTACATTTGCTAGTGTATTCACAGCCTAAAATATAAAATTTGCATTACATTTACTAGTGTATTCACGGCGTAAAATATAAAATTTGCGATATAAATTCGCTCGTGTATTTTCGGCCTACAATTAGATTTGCTACTGTGATCGTGGCTTAAAAATTATATTATTTGTCATCGTTCTGTCCTTGCCAAACTCCTAATCCCACGTGGGGTCGACGCAACACGTGTATATACAAGGAGTCACACGATCAGCAGACCAACCGAAGCAGATCGATAAAATATTTCAATATGCATCGATTTATCCCATGCTTAGAGCATTTAACAAGGAGACGGGATGACCAGGCGAACCCTTCGTTGGTTATAAATGCGCAGCTGGTCATAAACTTTTATTAAAACCTATGTGACTTGCGATCGCTGTCATTACATTCTACGATAATGACATTAAGCGGTGCTCCACAGAAATTGTGATTTTTGCTGTGTTATTGTGTAAAAAGCGACCTTATATTCAGCCCTGCACGTGTGGATTTTTTTTTTGTTAAATGTGTGCTATCCTTGTCTAACTCGCCCCCCGTCAGGATAGACAGAAAAAATTGTTTGCACATTATTGCCATATGGTTTCCACTGGTTAAATAGTCGAAGATTCCATGTATGTTGCCCGATAATGCACTATAATAGTTAAGATTCCTATGAAATTTCGCCGAAAGTCGACTGTACCACTAAACTTGTTAATTACAGCTGAATTATTAGGTCTACCGTCATTATTTACTATAAACAAGATTAATAATTATCCTTTTAAATGACCAAATCATTCATTATAATAAGATGGTAAATTTTGAAATAAAAATGATTGATTCGATGTAAATTTAAACATTAATAACACAGAAGTTAATAAAAATTGTAATTTACTCATCTCTAAATACGATTTCGGAGACTTGCCCTTTATTACTCGCAAGTCCATAAACGCATAGATCGTAAACATTTGACGACACCATAAAATGACATCAGATGTATTATGTACTGTAAAAAATGTTTTTTATTTCGTTTTCGTGGGTCATAAAAATATGGCAGCCAGTGTTATTAAATTAAAATTCGTTCTAATTTCATTTTACTAAATGTAGGCAGTTTTGTGTAGGCCGTCTTGTACTATGAAAGGAGATGTCCGCTTCTTGTATGGGTGCTTGGCCTCAAAATCTTACCAGGGTCAAAGTTTATGAATATTAAAGGGGCAAAAATATGGATCTTGGATCCATTAAAAATATTTTAGACCCCTGCATTTAGAACTAACTTTTCAAAAACGTTAATTTTAAGTGTAGTTTTTAATCACAATAGAATTAAATAAATCTCAAAATCGGAGTACTTTAAAATTATATCATTCATGCCGACTGCATCGGTGGCGTAGTTGTATTACAGTTCAACTGAAATGTCGAGGTCTCGGGTTTGATCCCCGAGTCGGGCAAAGTGATATTGAATTTTTCTATTCAGTATCAGCCTGGAGTCTGGGGTTCGTGGCCGATATGGCGACAGCCTCGCCCTTTATCACTTCATGGGACGGAATACGCATTGCGAAAATTGGATGCACTAGTTGCGCCTCTGCCTACCCCTTCGGGGATAAAAGGCGTGAATATGCGCGTATATCATTCATTGCAAAGATCTAGTTTTTGGGAGTACTATCCAAATACCTATAAAGTATCTTGGTTATAATTTTTGGACAGGTCCTTTGGCACATATAGAATACTAGCTTTTGCCCACGGCTTCGCCCGCGTTAATAAGTTTTTCCGGGCTAAAAGTACATACATAAAAACCTTCCCGTTGAATCACTCTATCCAACACATTTATTTGTATAAAGATTAATATTATGACGTTGATACAACTCTTAACAAATAATGCATTAATTTCGACCAAATTTGATTACCATAAAAACGGTTCTAGAAAGTTAATTTTAAAAGATAGACATATACTGTCGCGGACTTTTTTTTAGATCATTTCAAGAGGAATAAATCTTTCATACATATATTTTTGGTATCTTGAACCGTTTTCGCAGCGCACGCAATGGAAGCCCTCAAGGATGAATAATTTTCCCCGCATTTTTCACATATTCCATTATTTCTTCGCTCCTAATAGTTGCATCGTGATGTTATATAGCCTATAGCCTTCCTCGATAAATGGTCTATTCAACACAAAAAGAATTTTTCAATTCGCACCAGTAGTTCCTGAGATTAGCGCGTTCAAACAAACAAACAAACAAACAAACTCTTCAGCTTTATAATATTATTAGTAATTAGTAATTAGTATTAGTATAGATTAGTATAGATTCATTATGTTATGCACTCGAATTAGATTTTAAAATTTATTACCTATTTTGCGAGTACATAAATGAACTGCTCTAAACAAAAATATAACACTTAAATGCATTTTTTTTATACCATGCATTGTATTTTATATCTTGAACTGGTTTTGCAAAGAGCAACACTAGAGTTTCTTGCACATTCTTCTCTAGTGAGAACTGCTTTCCGAACTGGTGGTAGAGTTAATATTGACGGAATCTAAACAATGTATAACATTTTATGGGTTCGAAATTCGTCTCATTTCATACAGAAAATGATATTTCAACGAAGCACATTGTTTCTGTATGACGAAAGCCGTCACATTGCATCACATGCTCGAGCAGCGGCCTACACCGGCGGCTTGACAAGGTAAAGTCGCATACACGAATTCGTATTATGACGTATTTTGTGAAATGCACAAAGCTTCAGTGCACTAACAGGCCGGCATAATAGGGTGGTTGGCTATTTTTAATACATTTAATAAAAATGAACGTCATCCAAAATGTAACGGAAAAATCATTATCAAAATTGGTGTAATAATTATAATAAGTAAGTTATTAAGCTTTGAAATTTGGTTAAAGGGTAGTTGTCAAAAAACATTAACATCAGATTGTGACGTCACTCAGTGCTACCGGCCCTAACGCTGTGAGCGTGCGAAAGAGATTTATTTTATTTATTTATTTATTTATTTTTAGGAAGGCTTACAGACTAATAACATTAAGTAGGTCACATAAATGTATATTCAAATTGCTAATAACAAGCCTCCACATTTGAGTTATATAGCTATCGATAAAAAAAAAAAAAAGTAACAGTATTTATTACACTAGTGCATGAAACACTATAACATTGGATTGGTTTCAGTGTCACGCTCGAGCGTCGGCGCTGACGGCCAACATGTATGTTGCTATGAAGGCGTTTTAGAATAACACCGACCGTTCAGCATGACTCTAAAATCAATCTTACAAATATTGATTAATTCTAGTAAGAGTTATTCTCAAAATATAATTTCGTCAAGAGCCGTCTTGCTGTGCTAGTTTTAGTACAGAACAGGTCAATGTCCGATACTCGCGAAAGCATATTAAAATTGGATGCGCTGCGCAGAAGAAACGAATTACGCCTGTAATTGGTTGTTGCAAAAGGTACGTGTAGTAGCTGACGTTGACGAAGTCCAATCTGATTAGTTCGTATAGTTAATTTTGACAATAGTTCAGGACAGTCAATGGAACTATTTGCTATGTTCATTAATAAACAAATGTCATTAATACAACGTCTTTGGTCCAACGGCAAAAAATGGTACCTTTTGCAACGATGGCTGTAATCATCAGACCATTGCTTAGCCTTAAAATAACGTAAAAATTTCATTTGGACGCCCTCAATACGAGACTTATATATCTCGTATTGAGGGTTCCAGACTTGAGATGCATACTCCAAATGGCGCGATATCTCCGCCTCGCCCCCACTTTTGCTCACAAGATTCTAAATATGAATAGCTGTTATTTTTCAACCAATTTTGATGCTGATTTCACATGATATAATACTTTTCATATTATTTTCAATTACATATACTACCCTATTCTTTTGACTGGCTAGGGGTACACATCTCTCGTCATTCGATACTCCTTAACCCCACTTTATTTACCATGGACAGTGGTGTCACCTTGTCGTGCACGTTCAAAGTCATGTACTTTTCGTGTTGATCGAGTGTTTTAGGTGCTTCGTGCGTATCTGCCCGCGAAGATCGTTCCCGGAATCAAATTCGCACTTTAGCGGGTTCAAAATAATATTGTAATGCAGAACATGGTTTGTCTGTGTACCAAAATTCATCCAAATCCGGTCAGCAGTTTCTACAGAAACCTATAACAAACATTTAAACCTGTGCGCATTTTTTTTACTTTCGTATTTATACTAATTGTAAAAGGCAGGTTGGTAGTTGCCAATAACAATCTAAACTTTGCAAATTAAGTTTGTTTTTACGTTAAAATAATTAATACGAACTATGAACGCACCTCACATTAAAAATCTCTGAATTTAAATAAATAAAATTGGTGTCGGACTGCCTCGGTGGCGTAGTTGTATTACGGTACGACTGCAATGCTGAGGTCTCGGATTCGATCCCAGGGTCGGGCACAGTGGTATTGGATTTTTCTATTCAGTCTGCCTGGAGTCTGGAATTTGTGCCCGAAATAGCGATAGGCTCACCCCCTATCACATCATGGGACGGAATACGCACTGCGAAAAGTGGTTGCACTAGTTGCGCCTCTGCCCACCCCTTCGGGGAAACAAGGCGCGCGTGAGTGTGTGTGTGTGTAAAATAGATCTCGTGTAGAGTCCCAGTGGTATCTCGAAACTGACCTTCGTTTCTCTCGGTATATCATAAAGGGTCACCAGTAGTGTTGTTACTATTCGGTTTCACGATGCGTAATTATTTATTACGTAATTAGGTATACTAGATTATTATCATAAATCTCAGTAATTATACGCTGCAGATACGTTTTTACCCCCATATTTTTATAATTTAACACATTTTTTTTACTTTCATTAATAAGGCGTATAATTTAGATACCTTCCCAAAAACTGCGGTGAAATTTACTTTTAAAATAGCTAAAAATGAAATACATTCTTCGAAGTCTTTAATACAAGAAAACCATACGTTAATTTTTTTCCAATATGATTTACAACTGATATAAGCACAAAAGTAAATCCGAAAAATCGCATTCCCGTTCCCGACGCGAAGCATCCATAATGCCTAAAATCACATCACTAGCAACATGTTGCTGTGCTAGCTATGTCGGAAGGCTTAAAGCCAAGATTACTGAATAGATTGTTTAAATTGTCCGTTGACATGCCTCAGTATATTATGATTCTGGAATTTCGCAAGTTGTGCTAAATTGCTAGCTTGAACTTCGTTAAATGTTTATTAAGCACAGGACTAATTATAAGTAAGCTAAGACTAATTTTAATCAACTTTATTAAATTACATACACGCACACACTCACGCCTATTATCCCCGTAGGGGTAGGCAGAGGCGCAACTAGTGCACCCACTTTTCGCCGTTATTCCATCCCATGATGTGACAAGGGACGAGCCTATCGCCATGTCGGGCGCAAATTCCAGACTCCGAGCTGATATTGAATAGAAAACTCAATATGACTGTGCCCGACCTGGGAATCGAACCCGAGACCTCAGCATTGCAGTCGTACCATAATACAACTACGCCACCGAGTATTAAATTACATCTTGTTAATAATGTTTTTTAAACAATATTTACACACAAAATTGGTGGTGGGGTATTTTTATTCAAGCCCTCACATGGTGTGAAACCCGCTATGATAACCAGTAACTACAAGTGACCCACGTAAGTGTCGCGTTCCGGGAGCAGCCTGTGTACATGTGGTTTCAAAAAAATTTTGTAAAAATAATTTCGCTTTTTTGTTATTAAAGTACAGTATTTAAGATTTCAAATTTTATCCGTAAAGGAAAACGCATAAAAATCTTGGTCGTTACTACTAAACGACCAAGATTGTCAATACTACAATAATACAGAAGTCATTATTTTTTTTAACTAAGAAAATAGGCTTCTCATTGGAAAATTACTGTAGCTACGCCAATGATTCCCATCATTTCGAATATCTACAACAGTTTCTTCCCTCGCCAGTTACGTTCTAAATTTAACTTGTTAATTTATTGGACAAGCAATAGGATTTGCATAATTCAATTGATTGTGTCAATAGCTTTGAGTCTAGGCTTTCCTCTGTTTAAGGTTAGACAATTCAGTGCTTTTATGTCGACTTAGATATTGAAATAGATACTGAATGCTATGTTTTAAGTTAACATTGTGTACTTTATAATCAACTAGCTTTTGCCCGCGTCTCCGCCCGCTTTAAAAAGTTTTTCCGGGATAACAGTCCCGCTTTATATTTTCCCGGAATAAAAATTAGTCTATGTGTTAATCCAGGACATGATCTACTCGTATGTCAAATTTCATCAAAATCCGTCCAGTAGTTTACGTAAGACATACATACATCCATACTTACAAACGTTCGCGTTAATAGTATTAGTAGGATGGAAAACCTTAATGTAAACCAAACCACAATTTATGAGCTAAACTGGCCAAGTAAGGCAAACAGGATGTCAAGAAAATATTTATTGAAATAAATGGGTCGGCGTCATAGACTAAATAATTGCCAAATGTGTCGACCACAGAGTAGTAATGCAGATGAGACAGTTGCATTAACCACAAAATAAATTAAAACATTGTTTTTTTTTTCTGGCAAATTGCTGGTCTGTAAAATTTTGTATTTTTAACCATTGTCCAGTCCAAGATTTTTACTCAAACTAGACTTCATTCCTTTACTCAACTTGTTTTAATTATTGTAGTGTAACGAGTGCAGTGTAATGCAGGTATCTGTATATCATTTTATATTGATATATCAAATTATATACGGACAAAATAATAACTAACAGCCAATTTCAATAAAGAACGATGCAATCCATAACCCCAGATCAACAGTAAGAATAAACCAATAAAAATAAGTGATTTACAAGCATCTCAAATAACTTTAATCTCATTGATCCATTTTCGCTATAAATCCAAAGGTAAAACTAGGTTTGTTCTTTTTTTGTTTTGAATCAAGTTAATCAGTCCACAATAAAAGAAGTCTCATGCTGTCTCTAAACCGTTCTCTCAAACAACTGTCGGCTCTATATGTTTATGACCCATACTCTATGGACCTTGGGGAAGCGAGTTCGTATCCAGTTTCCTGCGGGAGGAAATGAGCTGTGCTTTGACGTCCACGCTCGTCGCTTGAGGCACAACTGCGAATCGAAACGGATCGCTGGCCTTACCAGTTATTGCCTTGTGTTGTTTACGATTACAATTCGAATTTTGAATTTAATATCTTTTGAAAAAGGATTTTATTGTAATGTTCGAATTTTGAAATCGATGTTTGAAAGAGGATGATTATTGTTAAAGGCTTCGGAATTTAAAATTGCATTTAAAGGAGAATTTATCTCGTATTTCTTCGTATAATTCGTTAAAGAACGAGCCGTTTTAACAAATAATTACTGTATATTGATTTTTTACGCCATGTATAAAAAGCAAATTTCAAAAATGTCAACCTGGCTGCATCTACTCACTTTCTATTGAAGATTATTAAACCGTATATCAATTACGTTGATCTGATATAGGTTTCTGATTTGCTATCTCATCTGCTGCTTAACGAATACCCCATGCCGTGGCTTAAAGTGGCTAGTCAAGGTGGCTTAAGGTCCAAAATACGACTATAATACTAACGAAAAAGTTATCTTTTCAGGTATTATGCAAAACGCTAATAATTAATTTGCTGCCCCCAGCCCTTGTCACAATAACTTCAGAAACACTGACACGGCACAAACTACACTCCGTTTTACGTTAGAATTATTTCCTAAGGAATTTCGAACTTTGCAACAGTTAACTTTGTTGCAGGACTCGCGTCTTAAGACTTTGTGTGTATGTAAAGAATATAGATACGTCGTTAATTTGTAAGAATTAGCTCTATTATTTCTATATAAGTCGACGGATATCTAGTTTATTTAATAATACATTTTAGGAACGATATATTATGTGATTGACGGCTTTTCTTATATTTATTTATTTATTTATTATAAGCACATCCACATCGTGTATATTAACAATATCTTGTAAACTAACTTACATATGGGAAAAAGATCTAATATACACGACACTTATGGATCGCATAACATTTGCAAGATAAGTAGCATGTATATAAATTAAGTATTACAGACTTATATTAATAATAACAAAACAAAAAGAGATAACATCTAAAACTAAGTAATTAAGCACTAAAACAAATCGATGAAACAATTAAAAAATATAATAATGAGTAATTAAAACCTCTATTAGTTCCATTTGTACTTATTTAATTTTTGTTTGAAAATATGTCAATTTCTGAATCGTGGCATTGGACTGAATTGTACTGATCGAGGAGCCAGTGCAAAGGTGATTGGAGACCTAAATTAGTTTTGGTGAAAGGAGTACGAAAAATGTTCTTGATTTTGTGCCTAGGGCTCACTCTTAAGTGAGGTACGGATAGCGACACTTTTTCTAGAAGATGACTGTTTCGTACTTGACTATTTATTAGTTTATATATTAGCGAAATGCTAACGATTTTGTAGTAAGACGGTGCGCACACGCAGAGTGTTCGCTGCGAACTCTTGGCGGGCACGCTGTCGATTGCTGACCATTTACCAACTTACTTGACTAACCTACTTATCTGACTGTACCTACTGTATGAATAACAGAAACCTTCATTCAACTCCTTCCTGCCGCACTACCCTTTTTCCTCTTCGGGCTTCCTCTGACTGAAGTGTCTAAGTTGTCATTCGCAACCGCCCCTGCGTTGCAGCCCGTCCCTCTTGGAGGGGGGGAGCACATATCTTGCGCCGGACAACACCCGTGTCGAACGACCCGACCCCCCCTGGCCCCTATTAGTCGCCTCCTACGACAGGCAGGGGATACCGTGGTGGAATTCTCCAAACGCCAAACGCCCCCAAACCACAGGGCTGTGCCATACTAGCCTGCTGAATGACGTTATCGCTACGTAATTGTTTGCAAATGCACTTAACGCATCGTGTCCGAGTTAATTTAATGCAGTCTCGGGAGTCATGATTAATTGCTGCTGAAGCAACAAATTTATTTACAGGCGGTTTCTCGAACAGAAGCAAAACAAAAAACCACAGCTCGGATTTTTCCCTGAGATAGTGCAAAATGTCGGTGAAGGTGGAAATTTTTGAATTTTCTGTAAAATGTTTATAACTTGAGAATTGAGGGACTGCCTCGGTGGCGTAGTTGTAATACAGTACGACTGCAAAGCTGAGGTCTCGGGTTCGATCCCCGGGTCGGGCAAAGTGATATTGAGTTTTTTTATTTCTGCTGATACTGATATCAGCTCGGAGTCTGGAATTTGTGCCCGATATGGCGATAGGCTCGCCCCCTATCACATCATGGGACGGAATAACGGCGAAAAGTGGGTGCACTAGTTGCGCCTCTGCCTATGCCTTCGGGGATAAAAGGCGTGAGTGTGTGTGTATTGTTCATCCAATAATTTTACAATTTACCCGTTGGTGTATAACACTTTAAGATTTCAAGCCGAAAAATTATGTGAATTACGATATAAAGTTATGGGTACACTAAAAACTTATCTATGCGTTTAAAGCGTGTTTACGACTCAACCGAGTAAAGCAACGATTAAAAGAGGATCAAAACTTTAATAAGATAGCCTTATGGACCGTAAAAATATGACTTTAATTTACACCTCAATTTAGAGGAAACGGCAGTAAATTTTCGAGTTAAAAGTATTCTTAATTCTAAACGCCATGTACTCAGAACAAGACTAAAGCATAGAAGGAGTTTAAATCACACTCATATATTTATCCCATTTTTTTAATTAGGCCAATAACATTGAGACAAATATTATGTTGTTCAGGATGGTGTGGGTTTTGCGAACACTATACAAACGTCAAGGTGGATACCTTGGCTATCTTTACGATGCTGAATTAAAAAGCGAGCTAATGCCAAATGAATGAATTTGCCAACGCGCCCACACAATTTGGTTAAGTTATACTTCCGGGCAGGCTTGTCAAATTTGTTTGCCTGTTTTATAATTTCTGTCACAAGGGATTACAGCACAACTAAATGTCTTGATGTCTTCATAGAGTGTACGCTTAAATGTCATAGCATTACTTCTATGCTTAGTCCTTATTCTGAGGCCATGTAGGTGTAAATGAGAGGGCTTTACGAAGCTAACTGTGGACTTAGAATGAGGCAAAAAAAACGACACGGCTTCGTTTGGTTTTATTGGGATTGGTTGAGAGACGAACACGTGACTGACGTATTCGTCTCTCGACCAATGACGAACATCGAAATTAAACGATATCGACTTACGAGATGTGTTTCTTTTTTCTAAAATGTGTCATTCACTGCCGCGCATTATAATTTTGTAGATTATAATTCACTGCCAAGTATTGCAATGATTTTTTCTATTTTATTTCAGTGGTGAGACGTCCTGGAATAATTAATCGTATAATTACCTGGTGGTCGTAAAAGGCAAGTTAATGATGCAATAAAACGGCATGCATTTTGGATACTAATAACCATTTTTTTATCGCGGGGAAAAACGCATTATCGCTACCACCACGGGGGGGTGAGTGGAACGGTTATGTTGGTTTCACACAGTCTTACGGTCCAATGTCGACGCTCGGGAGTATAGCTTTATCCGAGCGAGCATTGGACCGAGTCCCTAACACTATGTACACCCTACACCGGCATACCAACCAAAACCCGCGGTGGCCTTCTTCGGCGCCTACGGGGCGGCCCCGGGGTATCTTGTTGCACAGAGATAGCTGCACGGAACCGTCCCTGAGGATACTGATAACCAGGCCTATGATAAATCGTCTTAGCCAATTTAGGCCACGGCGGCCAATGTCAACGGTGATCACAGTTACATAGAAATAATAGTAAGGGAGGAATAAATGCCCTTTTTTATGTCAGTTACAGGGCGGGGTATTTATTAATACCAACCTATGTCGAGATGTACAAAAGTCACATGTAAGATAGTATGGTTCAGGTACAAAATCTATCGCCTCTTTCCTGCCAGCCCGAGCTTGGCTTCTTCATTTATTTTTCATTGATTTTGCTCCCTATAAAAATTAAGTGACTATTTGTAATAATAATTATTATTAATTAAATGTATCTTGACTTCTCATAAGTACAACTATACTATTTTATTTTTAAAATATCCTTCCAATACAAAAATATATTCCACATAACAAAAGCTCCATGCAAGATTAGACTTCCATTAGCAATAATAACCAAGCTTATTATTATACGCCAAACTAAATGTTATTCGCTGTATTTGCCACTTAAGTAGAGTAGCGTCTATGTACTGCGAAAACAAAGGAAAATTATGTAACGTACACTCGCGGAGAAAAGATACAAACAATAGTATTCATATAATTCAATTCAATAATTCCAACCGAAATAATAACTATAAGCAATATATGAATAAGTGTCAATAGCCTATAGACTGCCTCGGTGGCGTAGTTGTATTACGGTACGACTGCGATGCTGAGGTCTCGGGATCGATCCCCGGTCGGGCAAAGTGATATTGAGTTTTTCTATTCAGTATCAGCCCGGAGTCTGGAATTTGTGCCCGATATGGCGATAGGCTCGCCCCCTATCACATCATGGGACGGAATTACGGCGAAAAGTGTCGCCATTATTCCGTCCCGACCGTTGCCCGACCCGGGGATCGAACCCGAGACCTCAGCTTTGCAGTCGTACTGTAATACAACTACGCCACCGAGGCAGTCGGTACGTTAGTTATTTATTATAATATTAAACGTTTTGTAATATTAAGTACTAGCTTTTGCCCGCGGCTCCGCCTGCTTTAAAAAGTTTTTCCGGGATAAAAGTCCCGCTTTATATTTTTCCGAGACAAAAAGTAGCCTATGTGTTAATCCAGGACATGATCTACCCGTGTGCCAAATTTCATCGAAATCCGTTCTGTAGTTTTTGCGTGAAAGAATAACAAACATCCATACATCTAAACATCCAAACATCCATACATTCTTACAAACTTTCGCCTTTATAATATTAGTAGGATTAGTAGGATAAATCTCAAAGACGGAGGACTTTAGAATTATACGACTTATTGCAAAGACCTAGGTTTTGGGAGTACTATCCTAATATACAAAGTATCTTAGTTAGAATTTTAGCCCGTTTTCGGACATATGCTTTCCTTTTCCTTGCACTGTTGTGTTTCAGTTTGAAGGACATTGTAGCCAGTGCAACTACTGGACATAATGATACTTAAATCTTATATCTCAGGATGACGAGCGCAGTGGAATGCCACACATTACTTTGTAACTCAAGGTGTTGAATAGTGTTTCTACTGTTTATGGGTGGTCGTATCGCTTACCATCAGCCGAACGGCATGTCCGTCTCGTCATTAAATGCTGTAAACAAAATCAAAATTAGTAGGTAGTAGTACACCTACAGTTTTATTTTTATGAACAGGTTATTTTACTGAAACGAAATCAAGGGCAAAATAAGTAGAGTAAAAAAAAAGTACACAGTTATAACTGTATACTTTTTATAAATACTTGTACACTTTTAAATTATTTAAATTACAATTCCATTACCTCCTTAAAGATACGTTCACCTCCACTAAATTTCATAATTAAATTGAAACTATCAAACGCTTTTATGTTTTCAAGATTAAAAAAAACTTTGCTGTTTTTTTTTTTCATTTTAATTGGTATTAGCATAACTGAATAGTTCGTGTAACTTGCGAATGGATTGATGTAAAGATAATCTATACTTAATATTATAAAGCTGAAGAGTTTGTTTGTTTGTTTGAACGCGCTAATCTCAGGAACTACTGGTGCGAATTGAAAAATTCTTTTTGTGTTGAATAGACCATTTATCGAGGAAGGCTATAGGCTATATAACATCACGATGCACCTATTAGGAGCGAAGAAATGATGGAAAATGTGAAAAATGTGGGGAAAATTATTCATCCTTGAGGGCTTCCATTGCGTGCGCTGCGAAAACGGTTCAAGATACCAAAAATATATGTATGAAAGAATTATTCCTCTTGAAATGATCTAAAAAAAAAGTCCGCGACAGTATATATCTATCTTTTAAGATTAACTCTCTAGAACCGTTTTTATGGTAATCAAATTTGGTCGAAATTAATGCATTATTTGTTAAGAGTTGTATCAACGTCATAATATTAATCTTTATACAAATAAATGTGTTGGATAGAGTGATTCAACGGGAAGGTTTTTATGTATGTACTTTTAGCCCGGAAAAACTTATTAACGCGAGCGAAGCCGTGGGCAAAAGCTAGTATTCAATATTAGGATAGATTTTATTTGCTAAGTGTTTAATTTAATAAAATCTACTTTACTTTAGACATTTGTTGAAATGTATAATGAAATTAATTAATTTAAAGCAAAAGCACACTGCATCATTTGACGGACATTTTAGCTAAAATATTCGAAATATGTATCTCAATATTTACATACATATAGCATCACGCCATTTTCCCTTTTCAGGGGTAGGCAGAGGTATCACATCCACATTTCGCCAGCTATGTTGGTTCCCATGTAATGGGGATAGGGGGGGGGGGGCTACCGGGCACATTTCCAGACTTCAGGCTGATACTGATTAGAAACACCCAATATCACGTTGCCCGACCCGGGAATTGAACACGAGACCTCACTGCGGTTGTACCATAATACAACTGCGCCACCGAGGCAGTCAATCTCAATATTTTTAATGAGTAATATATTGGTAATCATTAGTAGTGCACGATAGCTTAGTTCGCAATGGAACGGTCTGCAAGACAAATATCCACCGATTCAGAACCCAAGGCACTTTTCAAAAATTGAGCCCAAAATATGGACCTGGTTCTCTCGTCCTACTTCTTTACATTGAATAAAAGAAAAGGAACCTATCATTTTAAATATCCAAAAATAAAAAGTCAAAAATGAACCGTTGCGCTTGATTGTACTAACTGTTATCCGACGAAATGAGCGTGCATACTTGGAGGATGCTGCCGTCACGTGACGAAATGAAATGGGATTTCGCATTCTCAGCCCTTAGGCTTGCGAGTGCAACGGACTTGCACAAATCTGACTGAAGGGATGTCTAGCCAAACAAAAACAAACAGAAATAATTCCGCTCTTAACACTGATAGGTTAGACAACTCAAACGTTTGTTAATTTGGTCCAAACTTTGATCCGATCTCTAACTATTTTGCATACTGTATGATAGAACGTCATTGTCTATTTTATCTATTTAGAAATACTAGCTTTTGCCCGCGGCTCCGCCCGCTTTAAAAAGTTTTTCCGGGATAAAAGTCCCGCTTTATATTTTCTCGGGATTAAAAGTAGCCTATGTGTTAATCCAGGACATGATCTACCCGTGTGCCGAATTTCATCGAAGTCCGTTCAGTAGTTTTTGCGTGAAAGAGTAACAAACATCCATACATTCTTACAAACTTTCGCCTTTATAATATTAGTAGGATTTGATACGTACTCTGCTTCGTAGGGCATAGTCAAATCTTATACTAAGTGTACGAGTACAACAATGTCTGTGCAACACCTTAAATAATAATACCAGCCCTGTATTATATACTGTCCCACTGCTGGGCACGGGTCTCCTCTACTACTGAGACGGTTTAGGCCTTAGTCCACCACGCTGGCCTAGTGCGGGTTGGGAAGCTACACATACCCTAGAAATTCTAACTATGTATTGCCAGGTATATTTATATTTAGGTATCCTCACGATGTTTTCTTTCACTGCCAAGCAAACGATAATTGATAAACACAATTCTCTGAAATCAGAAGAATGCCTTGGTTTTTGAACCTGCGGACATTTGTCTCTGCAAACCATTTCCAACTAAGCACTTTAAATAGTAAATACATATAAAAAAGTAAACAGTAGGCACGTATCATTTCCCAACTAACAATACAAACTTCCGCCTCCACAATGTTGGATAAAAGTCCTGAAGCACTCAAAAAACCTCCGCAAAATTGTATTCGCAACTGCAACCTGTGCAAAGTGGATTTAAATTTTAAATTTATTGTGATTCCCCCGCGTGAGGAACGAAACTTTGTAATTTGAAGCTGAGCATCCGCTTACATTGATAATTGACTAAAAAGTTGCGAAGCTTCACTAGTTCAGTTTAGTTTAAATTCAGGTTAAAATCAGGAAGTTGGCGGTGTGATACCCCCGTGCCTCGGAAAGCACGTAAAGCCGTTGGTCCTGCGCCTGATCTCTCTCCGGTCATGTCGGATTGCCGTCTCACCGGACTATGAGAGTGAAGGAATAGCAAGTGCACCTGTGTATTGCGCACACACTTGTGCACTATAATATCTCCTGCGTACCTGGCTGATCTCCGTTGAGATTGGCCGCCGTGGCCGAAACTGGCTAGGAGGATTTTAGTTTAAATTTGACAGGGGCGGTAGTTGCAGCTTTAGTTAGCGTTCGTAACTCTAGCCGTGATTAGATTCAACTCAGTTACGCACTAAAGTGCGTGTCAATTGATATCCTGTTAAAGTCAGCATCTTAAAACCATCATCATCTATATTTCAGTCCACTGTTGGACATGGGCCTTCCAACAATGCACGTGGTCTTAAAATCGTTGGTGATAAATAAACTCATCAATAACGTTGTTTGAAACTGTTAGCGGTTACGCCGAATTTACGATTTTGAGAGCTGAGTTTCATTTATTAAACAGCGCCGTCTCAGCTGACAATAAGTGTTCAAGGAGCTCCAGTATTGCTTAAATCGTTTATCTTAAATGTTTACTTAAGATTCAACTCAAAGGTGAGATTCGTGTGGGATTTCAACGGCGCTATCAATTGGGTTTAAATTTAGACAGTTCATTTCAGTATACTCGCATTGCTATGACTTTACGATCGTTAACTTATCGAGACTGCTAGCCAGCTGTATCAGTATTATTGCATTCATAGCTTAGTTGTATTTGCCGACAAAGAAGCAACAGTTACACAGAATTAGTTTTAGTCAATACAAAAATAAAGTCTTGATTTGGTAATTAATTGAGGAAATTGTCAACTCTCAATCTTAAGGGGTAAATGGAGAGTAGAAATAATCAGGCGGGCGAGGCAGCGAGCAAAAGCTATAGCTATAAATGTCCGATATAACTATTTGCTCTTCATAATAATGTAGCATCATAAATTTAGTAAAAACACCGTAGAAAAACTCACAATATATTTTTTTAATAATTCCTTTATAATAACTCAATTAAGGCTTACTTGTAAAACAAACAAAATAATTAAAGCACTCATAATACTCATCATCACATACGAAAACATAGGCTTGCTAACCCACGAACATTACATTTTGTACAATACAATACATACAATTTGTACTCTTTGATAGAAGACTTTAAGTTCATTTTCCCGTTATCTATCTATCGACCTTCGACCGTACACAGATAAAATCAAAACAATCACTTTAATTAAGCTTTAAGAATTAATTAATGAAATAAATCGTCTCTAAGTAGCTTATCTCAGATTCACGACCTAAAATGTAGTGTTTTGTAACATCTTAAGGTCTTTCAGAGCCTTGTATCTCATTTATTTCTAAAATTAACAATTTATTTCAATAAAATTGAGGTGGTCTTTGGCCGACCGCGCTTCTTTCTAAGTAGAAAGATTTTCACTAAATGCAATTTACTACACTAATGTTATTTAAAAATCAAGAATTTATAACTTTTCTTTTAGTTTACCCACTTGAATCAGGTTTTGGCACATTTTATAGGCATGTTAAAAATACTTATAATATGTACTATACAGTTTATTAGGAGTTGATTAGGACCCACTACTTTTTTAAGACTTTAACGGATATCCAATTTGGATCCATCAGAATTAATATATTCAATCTGTGAATGAAACCTAGGAGTTTTAGTATCATATTAAAATAAAAACAAACAATAACTAATATACATCATACATAGCATCACGGCTCTTTCCCTTTTCAGGGGTAGGCAGAGGTATATTTATTTATTTATTTATTTATTTATTTATGCACTTTATATACAATCAATGTACATAGGCGGACTTAATGCCGTAGGCATTCTCTACCAGTCAACCTTAGGGTGGTGCAGAGATAAGTAAGGTAGGTGCATCAAAGTTATCGTAACCGGTAAACATATTTAATAATAGACATAAATATTATACGATAGATATACATATTAATTAATTATAAATATATTATTAAATGAAGACATTACTAATAAAATAATAAATATATAGAACACATACGATATATAAAAATATATAATGAGTTAAGGAGGTGACTCTTCCAATCCATTCAGCAATAGTTGTCGTACCCTAGTTTTGAAGGTAAACCGAGTCGTAGACGCTCTGATTTCGATATATCACACCCACATTTCGCCAGCTATGTTAGGTCCCATGTAAGAGGGGGCGGCGGGCCTAGTAGAAAAACTCACTATCACTGCCCGAGACTTACGCACTGCAGCCGCACCATAATAGAACTACGCCACCGAGGCTGTACTGATCTACGACCACTGCAAATATTCAATCGAAAAACCAATACCATAAACACATCGTAGCGTTTAAAAATCGAATATACAGCAGGAAATCCGGAAAAATGGCGTCGTTATATATTAAACTCACGAGAATACACGATAGGGGTTTATTTTATTTCGCCGCATAATATTTTCGACGTGGAACGTTAGAAAAAATGGCCGACGGGTCGGGATTGCGTGGCAACATTTATCAAAGCGAATATCCGAGAGATTTTTATGTAATGGCGGTGCAATGGACAAGATATTTTTAATTTTTCGTTTAGATAAGAGAGTGTTTTAGACGTTTAAGATAATTTAACAACACTCTAATTAATTACCAAAGGCATTAAACAGTATATAGTCAGTTATAGATCCGACATCAGGAGCGTCTCGGTAAGCGCAAATTTTGTAAAGAAAGTGATATTTTGGAAGGCTATATGCCAATTTGCGCATTACGATCAAGTTAAAGTATGTTCTAATGCTGATAATAATTACTGGTGGTAGACCTACCACTACCTACTCATATGTAAGAGTCCGTCTGGGTGGGTACCACCACAATGTTTATTTCTACCGCCAAGCAGCAGTGTGCATGCACTGTTGTGTTTCGGTTTGAAGAACATTGTGGCCAGTGTATCTACTGGACATAACGAGACTAACCATCTAATGTCTCGAGATGACGAGCACAGTGGAATGTCACATAATACTTTGTAACTCAAGGTACTCGATGGTGTTGCTACTGTTTATGGGTGGTCGTATCGCTTACCACCAGGCGAACGGCATGCTCGTCTCGTCATTCAATGCAATAAAAAATATATGATGCATAGGTATTTTGCTATTTCACGGTACCTATATTGAATTACTGATGAACAAGATCAGAATTTTTTAATGAAAATTTTCCCAATTTTCGCTCTATACTATAATCTTAGAACTCTTTGTAAATTTACAAATGTAAGATGGCGGTTCATCTACACATGATACAATAAGAATAATAATACCAGCCATCATCGTCACCATCATCATCATCCGCCTTTATTAGTCCACTGCTGGACATAGGCCTCCCTTAATGAGCGCCATAGCGCCCTGTCTTCAGCTTGCCGCATCCAGCATCCACCTGCAGTCTTTCGCAGATCTTCATCCCACCTGGCCGGAGGGCGTCCTACACTATGTTTACCCAGTCGTGGTCTCCACTCAAGAACACGTTTACCCCAGCGGTTGTCGGTTCTTCGCGAGATATGGCCAGCCCAATACCACTTCAGCTTGCTAATCCTTTGAGCTATGTCGATAACCAGCCATATATAATAATTATTATATTGCCCAATAATGAAAGAAGGGTCGTGTTAAGAAACACGGACCTTGTTCCATTCAATTTAGACTAGCTTTTGCCCGCGGCTCTGCCCGCATTAAAAAGTTTTTCCGGGATAAAAGTCCCGGTTTATATTTTCCCGGGATAAAAAGTAGCCTATGTGTTAATTCAGGACATGATCTACCCGTGTGCCAAATTTCATCAAAATCCGTTTAGTAATTTTTGCGTGAAAGAGGAACAAACATCCTTACATCCATACATCCAAACATCCATACATTCTTACAAACTTTCGCCGTTATAATATTAGTAGGATTATAGATCAACTTATTATGCAGTCGTACTGTAATACTACAGTACGACTGCAGTGTCTGGTTCAATCCCCGGGTCGGGTAAAGTGATATTGAGTTTTTCTATTCAGTATCAGCCCGGAGCCTGAAATTTGTGCCCGATATGGCGATAGGCGCGCCCCCAATCACATCATGGGACGGAATAACGGCGAAAAGTGGGTGCACTAGTCGCACATCTGCCTACCCTTCGAGGAAAACAGACGTGTGTGTTTAACTCCGCTAATAGTGCTGATATAGTAATTTCTCTGAAATACCGTTTTTATGTTGTAACTCGTTCTCATCGTCGGTATTTAATAAAAGAAATTTGTAACATTCTAAAACAGAACCATGATATACGTAAAAAGGGTCCTACACATCCAAATCCGAGGAATCCCGTCATAAAACCACATTAAGTAGTGGATATAAACCAAAAAAACATTGTAGGGACAACGAACCGTGAGAATGGCTGGCGGTCATCAAATATGTAAAGTGTCCTAAATATTCTACCTTTGTGGACACCGCATTGCGCTCAACAAACAGGAAGAGACGAAAATGTGACGCAAATTCTCTTATTTATTTGTTTTGTAAGTTATTCCTTGACATTTATAAAGATTAATGTTTTTATTGGCTATTAGTATAGATGAATGTTGGTAGGACTCTCATAATTATGTAAGAGTCCCTCTGGGTGGGTACCACCGCAATGCCTATTTCTACCGCTAAGCAGCAGTATATGCACTGTTGTGCCAGTGTATCTACAGGACATAATGAGACTTAACATCTTATGTCTCAGGATGACGAGCGCAGTGGAACGCCACACAGTATTTTGTAACTCAGGGTGCTGGATGGTGTTGCTACTGTTTATGGGTGGTCGTATCGCTTACCATCAGGCGAACGGCATACTCGTCTCGCCATTCGTTGCCATAAAAAAAACAAATATAAAGTCATACATATATACATATACACTCACGCCTATTATCCCCGAAGGGGTAGGCAGAGGCGCAACTAGTGCACCCACTTTTCGCCGACATTCCGTCCCATGATGTGATAGGGGGCGAGCCTATCGCCATATCGGGCACAAATTCCAGACTCCGGACTGATACTGAATAGAAAAACTCAATATCACTTTGCCCGACCCGGGGATCGAACCCGAGACCTCAGCTTGGCAGTCGTACTGTAATACAACTACGCCACCGAGGCAGTCTTATATATAGTCAAACCTTGTTTATTGTTAAACTAGCTTTTTATGTTTTACGGGGTGTTTTATGTTTTTATGTTTAACGGGATAAAAGTCGCGTTTTATGTTTTCCTGGGATAAAAAGTAGCCTATGAGTTAATCCAGGACATGACCTACCCGTGTGCCAAATTTCATCGAAATCCGTTCAGTAGTTTTTGCGTGAAAGAGGAACAAACATCCATACATCTAAACATCCATACATTCTTACAAACTTTCGCCTTTATAATATTAGTAGGATATGGACCTAGTTAGGAATGGAACGGTCTGCCGAGAAAATGTCCGCAGGGTCAAAACCCAAAGCAATGCAATCAGCCCTGTATTATGATATTGCCCACTGCTGAGCGTGGGCCTCCTCTACCACTAAAAGGGGTTAGACCTTATTCCACCACGCTGGCTTAGTGCGGATTGGCAGACTTCACATACCCTCAAAATTCTATAGACTCTGAAGTATGCAGGTTTCCTCACAATGTTTTCCTTCAACGTTAAAGCAAGCGATAATTCACAAAGAATACGCTGTCTGTCTGTCAAGACCCTTTTTCTCACAAACGCGTAGAGGGACAAAGTTGAAAATTATATCAAATACTCGAATCTACCGTCTCTTTCAGCTGTGAAAAATTCACAGTTTTAAGTTAACGCGATCAAAAGATATTTCCATATTTTGGGATTTTGAAAGGGAATCAAAGCCTATAGGGTACTTCCCGTTGACCTAGAATCATAAAATTTGCAAAGAAGCAGGGTCTTAAAACATTTGTAAAGGAACAAATCTGAAAACTATAAATATGTGCTTTTGTAACAAACAATTGCGAATTTACTATATTATTTGCCGTTGTTCAGTAACCGTGTCTAGGGATCTAAAGGCAAACTTAAGTGTGTCTTTTAACCTAGTTTGTATTTTTTCTTAATGTACCAACTTATGAAGCTTGTTTGGAACCCTCGGTGCGCGGGTCCTACTCAGACTTGTCCTGGTTTTTTTATCGTTCGTTTTATTAGAACCTAATTCGCAATAAACTTGAATACAGTCCATGACAGGCAGTGGCATTGCCTCTGATATTCGTTCACTATACGATCCTATGCATATTCAACGGTTATCGAGTTGGTTTTAATGGATGTTTTGCATTCTCGATTTTTTACGAGGTGATATGTATAAATATAACGCTTGATGATATTCTTTTTTATGTAGCTATACATTTTTTTATAACCACGCGTACAATTGTCGTAAACCTAAAAACGATTTCAAATATCTTTCAAGGGTTACTTACCGCTAAAGTAAATTTAAATTTTTAAGGCCCTTTTGGTTTTGAATTTTGATGCTTATGTTATCCTTATTTAGGATAATTTTGTAAGAATAGTAATTTTTAACCGACTTCAAAAAAAGGAGGTTCGGTATTGGATGTTAGGTTTATTAGGAATGGAACGGTCTGCCGAGACAATGTCCGGAGGTTCAAAACTTAAGGCACCTCTGACTTTTTGATGTTACGAGTGTATCAATTGTATATCAATTATCGTTCGCTTTAACGGTGAAGGAAAACATCTTGGATAAACCTAAATACCTGAGAATTCTCCATAAGAATTACGAGGGTATGTGAAGTCTACAAACCCGCACTAGGCCAGCGTGGTGGACTAAGGCCTCAACCCTCCTAGTAGTAGAGAAGGCCCGTGCTCAGCAGTGGGCAGTATATAATTGATTGCAAATTAAAAATAGAAAGTGTACTTCCTTCCGGCCACTACTTCCTGTTCCTGTCATGGTAGCGTCTGTTTGTGTAAAAACTAATAATGTAACGTACATAACTCTGCTAAGTCTCAAACTTGTGTCTCTTTATCGCCAGCGCATAAAAGTTGCAATAATTATAATCAATTTTAGTAAAATGTAACTAAGTACCTATGCTATTTCAGCATTTGGACCATTCTATTTTTTAATGCATCGAATGACGAGACGAGCATGGCCTTCGCCTGATGGTAAGCGATACGACCACCCATAAACAGTAGCAACTCCATCCAGCACCTTGAGTTACAAAGTACGGGGTGGTATTCCATTGCGCTCGTCATCCTGAAGCATAAGATGTTAAGTCTCATTATGTCCTGTAGTTACACTGGCTACAATGCACTTCAAACCGAAACATAACAGTGTATGCACACTGCTGCTTGACAGTAAAAATAGACATTTCGGTGGGACCCACCCAGACGGACTCTTACATATGCGAGTCCTACCACCAGTATTTATGTTCTTGCCAGTGAAATGTTTTAATCTCTGGCGTAAGGTTAATTTTTTTATTTAGATGGTAGGTACATACATACATATACACTCACACCCTTTATCCCCTAAGGGTAGGCAGGGGCGCAACTAGTGCACTAATTTATCGCCGTGCGCATTCCGTCCCATGATGTGATAGGGGGCGAGCCTATCGCCATATGGGACACAAATTTTAGATTTGGAATTGATTAAAAAACCCAATATCACTTTGCCTGTCTCGAGGGTCCAACCCGAGACCTTAGCACTCTAGTCGTAGCATAATACAATGACGCCACCAGGACAGTTGCATGGCAGTTAGATGGAATGGGTTAACCTGCAATATTGTACTTGTATTACTATAACAGATGTTTAAAACGTTGATTAAGCCGGCTAGTCTAAATAAACTAAATTTAAATCCAAAGAGAATATAAACACTACGTTAAGAGACTATCCTGGCCTCACACCCACCACTGCAACTCCTGTAAGCCAGGATCGACAGTGGCACGTATTTTATGACACCGAGTGGTGAAGCTCGGTGACTCTCAGGGAACACTAATCAGTCTTAACCCGCGACGAAGTTAATCAAACAGAAGAATAGGGAGGAATTAGAAACATATTTTCCACTTCACACTACGTTAGAATACATCGTCCAAGCCACTCAACTAGAAACGACTTATGAAATATATTTTAGGGATCCAGATACCCGCACTTTTTAAACGTATGCCACTACGTCACACTTCCACGCAATGTCAGCAGCAGCAGTAAAAATTTTAGACACAAATGGATGAACTCTACGGAATCGGATGGAAAGAGGGCAAATACATAAGATTTTATGTATAGGATGTTGCAGAACAGGAGTATTAATAAACACTATTTAATCAAATCAAATCAAATCAAATCAAATCAAATCAAATCATTTATTTGTAAATGTAGGTACATTTTTGCAATAGATCGTATGATTAATTAAGTCCGCTACATTTTACTTATTTAAAAAGTATACAAATTTAGGGTTTTAAATTAAATTAAACAAAATATTATAAAACTATTACTAATTAATGTTGGTGTAATAAGTTAATAATTAACTGCTAAACCGAATATTTTCAATTACCAGTGCAAAAATGAAACAGAGAAAGAGCGCAATAAAGTGGGAATAAAAACCTTACGACATTTGACAAATTTTAATTCTAAACAATTACGGATAATTAATACTGAGTGACGTTTACATGATGAAAGTAAGATAAAAGTCCTGTTTCACATTTGTCAGTCAATGTTACTCATCACATTGTAGACAGAGTAAAAAATATAGACTACTGTACTGCTCCTATTCAGTACTACAGAAAGGGATGGTACTACAGATGTATTGCTTAGGAAAGAAAGGGATAGAATCGTTTTATTACCGTCCGGTAGTGCGTGCAGATTTTTTCAAGGTCGGAATTTAAATTCCACACTTTGCCTCTGTCGTAAAGTGGTTGTGCTTAGTTGCGGCGTTTGGCCGCAGATAGGTAGAAAAGAGAAAGAAAGAAAGAAAGAAAGAACTCAGGGTTTAGGTTCGTGGTACGAGCTTTATTTTCACACCTCCGCGTACACTCGATACGTTTGCTGATGGTATGCAAACGAGTCACTGGCCTGCCGGGTCTCCGACTCAGGCGAACGGCACGACGCTGATGCACGTGGCTGGCTCCGGCGACAGCTCGCCGGGCAGATGGTATGGCCACGTGGTCGGCGCTGCGGTGGTCAGGTGGTGGTCGGGGCTAGCGCGCCCGACTGCGATGATGGAGATGAGCACGTGGCGGGCAGCTCCCGCGACGTTGCCGGTGCCCACGTGGTCGGGGTCAGCACCCACGACGTTGATGGTGAGCACGTGGTCGGGGCCAGCACCCGCGACGTTGATGGTGCGCGTTGCGGAGCAGCTTCCGCTACGCCGGTGAAGAGCACGGAGTCAGCACCCCGTGCAAGAGTAAGGCGGTGTCAACGCCGTACCGTAGAGGTGAACCCTGAAATCAGACACCCAGCGGTTCGGAATGCAAGCTAGGCTTGCATTCCGCGCCAGCGACTCGTGACAGCTCACGAGCCCAGGTACACAGAATACACAGGTAGCGGTTAGTACGGATTGATTGGCAACTCACCCAGCGGGAACAACGGTATGCGCGGTAGCACGCAGTTATATAAGGCGTGGTGCCACGGCGAAGAAGATTGTGCAAGAAGGGCCGCATGACAGTGCACGCTTATTTATACGGTCGCCATTCCGACGTACGTCAAACGAATGACAACTAAATAACGACCAATCGGCACCCACGAGGGCTTCGATTGGTGGTTGTAGCCATAGACAGTTTACGAAAGAGTGTAAACGTTCCATGCAACGCTACATAGTATTGGGTGTTTTAGAGTGTTATAAAACTATTAAAAGTATTAATAGATTTACTAAATCCATTCCAAATACTGTAGTGTAGATTTACTCAATTCACTTGTCAAATTCTTTGTCCCATGTGGCCACGGCATGTATTCCTCTATTGTTTCCTTCCTTTAAGCATCACATACACGTATAAACCTACCAAATACAAAAGTCACACTAATCTATGCTCCCAAATAAATGGTAATGAAATGAGCACTATCTACATTATCGGTTTATAATACGATAACTTTCAAATAGAATTTACTTGATACTTGAGAAACAGTTCATCCAAATCTATCAATGTCTAAAATTCATCAACTAAGGCCAATAAAGACAAATACGATCACAAATCACTGTTACGTATTGTCATTATTTTAATTGCAGCAAGTCCCGGACGTACAGCGTTGTAATCGTGCATCTGGCCTACTAGATGCATTCCATTGTTCGTTCGGTAATAATACCCACGATATATCTCTTGCACCTCGCTATGTTCGAGAACGTGCGTTGAGTGCAGCGCGTTCGCTACTAAAAAGTAGATTGGGTGATATTCGAAATTTAATTTTTTTGGAGAGGTTATGTTTGAGGTAGCTGGGTAATGATTAATTAATGTCAGTGGGGCTTGGACGTGAAACGAAAAACACGATGTGTCTCCGCTTCGTTTTTAACCCCCGACAAAAAAGAGGGGTGTTATAAGTTTAGGGTGTGTATCTGTGTATCTGTATGTCTGTCTGTGGCATCGTAGCTCTCAAACGAATGGACCGATTTGGACGCGGTTTTTTTTGTTTAAAAGCTGATGTGACTGCGATGGTTCTTAGCTATAATTTATGAAGATCTGTTCAGGCATTTGAGGATTATCAGCTCATTTCCAACTTAAAAAATCCGATTGACTTTAAATTTGGTGTACTGTGACATTCAATATATTTGTAAACATGAGCTGATGCTGCGGCATCAAGTAGTCTGCGGGATACCCAACTCTTTAGCAACTTATAGCAGATATAGTGTGTTTGGGCTCATAAGGATGGGCTCAACGAGTAGGTGATAGATAGTTAATTATCGAGGCCCCATGATGGAGAATAAAGTAATTTAAAAAGTTTAAAATAAAAATTAAATTAAAATTTAAATAACCCCCGACACAAAAAATATCTAAAAAGTAAAATAGTAATAGTGTCTTTGTCGTTTAAGTACCTAGTAATATTTTGACCCAAGCGTCCTCACGTCGGGGGACCGAACTCCGGACCAGGGAGATGAAAATACTTCTTTAGCGGTCCCTCGACGCGACGACGGTTGGGTCAAAATATTACTAGGTACTTAAACGACAAAGACACTATTATTATTTTACTTTTTATAGCTTTTTGTGTCGGGGGTTATTTAAATTTTAATTTAATATTGTGATTGGTTGAGTGACTGACGTATGGGTATATTGATGTTTGTGATTGATTGAGAGACCGATACGTCAGTCACTCAACCAATCACAATAAAACGAAACGGAGATGCATCGTGTTTTTTTTCACGTCTGAGCCCCACAGTGTTTCGTAATAATTTCTTTTGTTTACGTGAAAATTCGAGATTGAAATAATGACTGCCTCGGTGGCGTAGTTGTATTATGGTATGACTAAAGTGCTGGGGTCTCGGATTCGATCCACGGGTAGGGCAGTGATATTTGGTTTTTTAACTCAGTATCAGCCTGTCTGGAATTGTGTCCAATATAGCGATAGGCTCGCCTCCTATCACATCATGGGACGGTATACGTACGGCGAGAATTGTGTGCACTCGAACCTCTTCAAGGATAAAAGGCATGAGTGTATATGTGTGTATAAAAGCAAGTCATTTTTAGTAAAATTACCTTTTTTATTCTTATAAATACCGAAGGGTCCAGATAGACTGTCGAGTGACCAGAGATGATTACTCTTCGCCTGTAAATTTTAACTGGATATCCAAAATGTGTACCTTTGTGTGCTCTAAATATTTTTTTTTAATTTTAAACAGTGTTTCTCAGTAAGCGAATTATGTATGCAATTCCTTGTGGCACATAAAGTTGTTCTTAAACCTTAAAATACAATAATTGCCTAGTATCTAATACGCAATACATACATGTAATAGCCCCCGATGCGGTCGCTCGGCGCAATATTTCCGCGCGCACTCGCAGATTGCATTTCATGACATTTCATATATCATTTTCGTCTCACTGACGTTACTATTTGTAATTTGTTGTCAAAAACGGCTGCTACGGGTATGATATTAGGACCTACGTTAGGAGATATTACGTTGCACTGCAATATATCTTTTGGGCTTCATTCGAATCTCATATTGAGAAGTAAAGGCACGGTTTTTATAAAATTGAATACTAACTATCATTCGCTTTAGCGGTCTGCCTCGGTGGCGTAGTTATATTACGGTTCGACTGTAATGCTGAAATCTCGCGTTCGATCCCCGGATCAGGCAGTGATATTGTGTTTTTCTATTCAGTATTAGCCCGGACTCTGGAAATTATGCCCGATATGGCGATAGGTTCGGCCCCTATCACATCATGGGACAGAATATGCATGGGGTAAAACGGGTACACTAGTTGCACCTCTGCCTACCCTTTCAGAGATAAAGGGCGTGAGTGTGTATGCCCCTATGTATATGTATTTAACGGTGGAGGAAATGTTAAGTCTCTCATTGCATTCAATGCCATAGAAAAATGGCGCTCGATTATTGCTAGCAATTGTAATAGATAAAACAATTGTAATCATGACTGCCTCGGTGGCGTAGTTGTATTACAGTACGACTGCAAAGCTGAGGTCTAGGGTTCGATCCCCGGGTCGGGCAAAGTGATATTGAGTTTTTCTATTCAGTATCAGCCCGGAGTCTGGAATTTGTGCCCGATATGGCGATAGGCTCGCCCCCTATCACATCATGGGACGGAATAACGGCGAAAAGTGGGTGCACTAGTTGCGCCTCTGCCTACCCCTTCGGGGATAACAGGCGTGAGTGTATATGTATGTATGTATGTTGTAATTGATACGTCCATGGCTAAACTAAACGACCAACTCAATTTGTATCTATCTTTACATACAAACAGACGTGCTTCACGACATTTGATTAGTTAACTGTATTATTACTATATGTGTAACATATAATTACGGAAGGATGTGACCTACATCATGCTCACTGCTCTGTTCAAGATATAGTGTTAATTTACACCCAGAGTGACGTAGGGGAGGCCGGGGCCACAATTAACAAAAAAAGGATTTTTAGTTGTAGATTAGTGATTATTCAATAGCCATATTTGATTATTATGTTATACGATGATTTAATTATTCAGGTATCGTATAATTATCTAAAATTAAACAAAACAGAAACGATGACGTAAATAGAACTCTTTTTTACAAAAGAGTCAGTTGTTAATTCTTACCTCACGTTCGGGGCTAGAATTAACAGGTCGAGGGTAAGTATTAACAGAAGGGGTAACAATTAACATAATGATATGCTGACTCATGTAGAGGAAAACAAATATATTTATGACACATTTCTTTATTAGGTAATTAATACAGACTTGTATGGGTTATGCTTTCTTATAAACTGACAACAAAAATCACAATTTACAAAAATATGTAATCATGAACGATACCAATTTTTTTTTCTAATTAGCTATATTCAACGGTTTATAGTATATTTATTCTGTTATATATTACATATTAATCAGTCTCTGTTATATATTATTCAGTCTTGCATTATTCATCATTTTTATGGTATTAAATAACCAAAACAAACGACTTATACAGCATTATAAGATCCGGTACAAAACGGCTTAACAAATAGTCGGCTATGGTTGTTTTTTGTTTACGCGGAGAAAGTGAATTATTACTACCGCCCAGTGTTCAAGGGGAACGACTGAGCGGTTATGTTGGGTTCACCGTGCCTTACGACCCGACGTTGAGCCGCCCGGAGAGATGGAAAACGTGTCCCTAACCCGGGCCGAGTCCCTAACCTATGTACACCGCACGGCATACCAACCAAAACTCCGCGGTGGCCATCTTCGGCGCATTAGGGACGGCTGCGGGCGTCCTCCGACTCACGTCTAAGTTGTTGTCCGCAACCGCCCCTGCGGCTATGGTTGCCTCTTGTTCGGCAATGAAACCTAACCGGGTTTTTTGTAACCCATTTCTCAGTAGAAATGGGTTACAAAAAGCGGGTGCACACTGGTGCACCCGCTTACTTTTTTTTCCACGAAATTGAAGAGTGAAACGTAGCAGAGCTCAAATTCTTTTGCTACATTTCTGTTCTTCTCCAACACTTCTAGCGCAGCCAACTCGTAGACCTCTTGGGATGTAGTGCCCCGCGTAGTTTTTCGTTTATACGTTCTCATAATGTCATAAAACAAGACATTTTAAAATAACTATACACAAACATTCAGATACCCTGTTAATAATAGCCCTCACATCCGGGGCAGCTATTACACGTTAAAACAAACCCCGCAAATTTGTTAATTGTAGCCCCAAAGGTTCATTTAAAGAATTAAATAACATACTAAAATATTGATCAATAATTTTGTCAATTAAGCAAAGTAGAATTATTAAGTATTAAATATGCTGCCGGAGAATAATGAATATTATCATAGCACTGTATAATTTTTGTAGAAATCAAAAAATTGTAAACTTTAAAATGTTCTTTACCTGCGTAAAAATGTCACCCGGCATACAACTCACTTGTACGGCGAGTAGGCCGCAACTGACCGATCCTGTGACCACTCTGGCCTAGTTCGTCAACAATTTCGATTGCTCCAATTTCGGCGCGCACAATCCGCGAATTAACCCGCGGATTAAATTAATACCTACCGCGAATTGTTCCGCGGATTTAATTAATACCTACCGCGAATTTTTCCGCGGATTTATACCTACCGCGAATTTTTCCGCGGATTTATACCTACCGCGATTTTTTCCGCGGATTCCATTTAATATCACCCGCGAGATAGATATAAACCGCGAATTGGAGTTGCATGGTTTACGGTCCTCTCAAGCTTGTACCTTTTCCCTTTGTTTCGTTGTGCTTTTGTATTTCTACTTTCTAACAGCGACCCTTTTTTACTTTTTATTTGAAGAATACAAATGTCTTTGTTCCATATTCCTATGGACTCGTGTTTCTAGTTAAAAACCGTTTACAATTACCCATTACTCACCCTTTATGCATTACGGGCAGTGTTTATAATACATAAATCAATCGTTACAATACACCATACGTTTCTCAAATTCTAAGTAAAACCCTTCGGGTCTTCTCATTGTCAATGATTAATTGCCTGTCCATTATTTTTAACAACAGTTACGGATCCTATTATTCCCATTTCCTGATGTTACGTATTCAATGGAACGTTCAAAGTGAAAGTTGAACATGTTGGATCCTGTCTGCAAGGAAACAATACTCGCTCTCCATATAAAAGCCAAACTCAAAATCACATGATATCGTATTCCACTCTGTGCTCTCTTCGAAGTGTGATCTCCAGTTGTTGGTAATAGTGAAGTGATAGTAAAACAGTGTAATAGTAAATACTGAAGCTGATATAAAATGAATGTAAGTACCTTCTTATACTTTGATCTAAAATTGTTATAACCAGATGTTTTATTAATTGTATTTGTTATGTGTTGTTCACTGGGTTAATGCATTTTAGTTGTATTTGATCTCTTATTTAATTTATCAAAGTTACTGTAGTGCATTTTATTTCACATACCTATAAGTGTTTATCATACAATACTTCCTTAACCAATTTGTTTTATTTACAGTTTTATTTTCGTTACATTTGATCTCTTATTAAATTATCAATGTTACTTTAGTGTACATTTATACTTCACATACCTATAAGTATTTATCATATAATACTTCCTTAACCGATTTGTTTTATTAACAGTTTTATTTCATTTTATTACAGTTTTCGGAAAATACTTTCAAAAATTACTATTATGCTGAAGATATAGATGAACCTAGTGATGAAGAAGGTACACTCGCGTTTAAAGTAAAAAAAGCGATAATAGCAAACAAAAGATCCATGGAATGCAACAACATTGACGAATTTTTCGAAAAACCTAAGAAAAGGAAGACAATGACAAAAAAATCATCTAGTGTTGGTCGAGCGACGAGTGGTGGTGTTTCATACATAAAAACAAACAGCGATGACAGCAGTTCTGCATCACACCTCATAAAAATTGAGGTGTATGATGTTAATAAAATAAAAAACATCGCACCGACGGAACAATGGAAACATGCTGATGTGCGGGTTAAATATTACGCGGAAAACGAGAGTGACAAAAACTTGCAATCTATCAAGGACACGGTATACAATATAACCAAACACTTAGCGAGTAAGGACGATTGTGTTAAATATTTTATAGACAACGAGAAATGAACAAAGTGCCAGTGCGTATCAGTGTTTTAAAATCATAATTTTAGTCATATACTTTATTCTAAGAAACTATTATTGTAATAACTATACCTATTTTAATTTAATTTATATTGTATTGTATTTTAACTTTGTACTATTTTAAGTTACATGCTTAACAGATTACTTCGTTTTTGATTCTAGAACTCTTTGTGTTGTTGCTAAGTATTAATGTAAATAGTAATAAGTCTTTTTAGTGTTTTTCATGCTCATGCTTACGATTGTAAAGTTATTACGAACATTCATTAATTGTTTGGATAGTTTAAAGTTAAATTGCATTGTTTAGGGTAGTGTTTATTAAAGTAAGAAGGTACTACGAAGACATTGCTCACGATGGATGCAATATCAAGCTGTGATTTACACAACATGGAACTCGTCGCACTTCTCGAGAACATTGAATCTATGGACCTGATGTCATCACAATACGACAAAGAACTTTACGAGCTCTGTGATAAAATGGAACAAAGACAAGTTGAAACGTAAGTATAACATTTTTTATTATGTTAAGACTTGTTGCAACATGTTTTGGGAATCCACGAAGAGGGGATACAATTCAAGTATTTATAATGGTTGGGACATCTTTGCACGATCATTCCACTTGTTTCTCCCGTTTATATTTTTAACATTAGTGTGCAACCGAAATGTACCACTCGTTTGATATTTCTAGTTTATCGCAGAGTGAGATTGCTAGTTTCGATAAAAATATTATTCTAAATAAATATCATCGTTTCATACGGTTTTGGTATATACAAAATGTTTTGCCAGTGTCAATGTTGGGAGATCCTGATATTTCTCCTTATTTTACACCATGTAGTGGTCATAGAACCTTACAGCAAACTCGTACCGATGAGGATGATATTGATGGTGTATTATCAATGAAAGCATATTGTTTTCAGTGTAAATAACAAAACATGTTAGTATCTATTTAAAGAATAGAAATATAGTAAGAAGCTTATTACGTGAGATCACAATTTTTAACAGTTTTCTTATTCATCAGATCTATGCAGAATGGAGAAGGTAGCAGAAAAAGGAAAAGATTAGCGACAACTGAGTTGTTTGAAGAGGATCCGTTAAATAGAAGAAAAAATATTCGTCTTGAAGCTCCTTCAACATCTACATCATCGCTGGGTACCGTTGTAAATGTAAGTACAGAACAGCATAATGATAAAATTGAATGTCCTGAGTGTCACATACATGTGTCAAAAAAATATATGACCAGTCACTATAAGAGCAATAAACATAAAAATAATTTAATTAGAAGAGATAATAATCTACCTAATGTTCAATTCATTGTTACTGCTTTTGGTAATAGAATTATTACATATCGAGTGAAATCTAATTTAGTTTCTGATACGCAGTTTGAATCACCTGAATTATTTTTACAAAATATTAAAAATATAATATACACATTACTAGAGCGATCTATTTTAGAATATTCTGTTGTAAAAGTTAATTTTATTCTCAATGCGGATTTCACACAAGAAACTAAAAATCTACAAAATATTTTTGATTTTCAAATTTCAAACTATCTTGTTTGTCAAGGTGATGATAAAGATATTATTTTCTCATCTATAATTACCGAAATCACAAACAAAATGACAAATTTTCAAAAAAAAGGTAGTGGATGGAGTTTAGTTAAAATAAATCACTTGGATATGAATATCAACAAATTTAACCCATTGCGTGGATCTTCATACATAGACCTACCGTTAGACATAAAACACAAGAAAGCTATAATCAATGTTCAAAATAACGATCACGAATGCTTTCGTTGGGCAGTTTTGTCAGGATTATTTCCAGTCACTCATAGTTCCAATAGGGTATCATCTTATATAATACACAAAAATAAGTTAAAATTTGATAACCTATCGTTTCCTATAAAAATTAACGACATCCATAAGTTTGAAAAATTGAACAGTATGAGTATTAATGTTTTTGGATTACAATATGATTCAATAAGCAAATCAAATAAAGTTGTAGGTCCATTACACTTTACGAAACGCCGAAAAACTACTCACTTGAACTTATTGTATATATCTCAAGGTTCTAAAGGTCATTACTGTTTTATTAAAAACCTCTCGAGATTATTATCTAAACAGTTATCGACTTCTGAACATGCAGTTCATATTTGTGATGGGTGTTTATTAAGTTTTCCATCATTACATAATTTAAAACGACACCAAGAAAACGACTGTTTCAATGTGTGCACAAATTTACCATCGGAAAGCGATAGCAAAAGAAACTGGTTTAATGAATTAATACCATCAAACCAAATTTCATTTAATAACTATGAACGTAAATTAAGAGTTCCATTCGTTGTGTATGCTGACTTTGAAGCATTTTTAAATCCAATAGAGAGTTGTTCTAACAATCCAAATCAATCTTCAACTGTTAATATTCAAAAACATGAAACGTATAGTTTTGGGTATTATGTTAAATGTTCGTATGATGATAATCTTTCAGTATATAGGTCTTATACAGGACAAGATTGCGCACTAAAATTTATGCAATTCATTAACACAGATTTAGAAAATATCTGTAAAAAAAATTCTTTTGTAAAATCACCTTTACCGTTAACTGAAGAAAATGAAATAAATATCAGTCAAAGTGATTCGTGTTACATTTGTGCTACTAAATTAAACAATGATAGCACAGTATCTTACAATTGGCATACTGGAATATATAAAGGTGTAGCTCATAGAGTATGCTCTCAGAAATACAAAGCTCCTAATTTTGTACCAGTGTTTTTACATAATTTAAGTAATTATGACGCTCATTTCATAGTGCATGGTCTTGATTTCGAGAAAGGTGACATTGAACTTATTCCTGAGAACAAGGAAAAATACATTTCTTTTTCTAAAGTTTTACAAATCAACAACAGAGTTGTAAAATTACGATTTCTTGATTCTTTTAAATTTATGTCAAGTAGCCTTAACAAATTAGCTCAGAACTTACTACCCGAACAATTTCGTGAACTCAAGTTAAAATATCCATGTGAAGAAGATTTTAAACGTTTAATAAGAAAAGGTGTATATCCATACGAATACATGACAACATTTGATTCTTTAAAAATAACTTCTCTTCCCACTCGCAATCAGTTTTATAGTTCTTTAAATGATAGTCACATTACAGAAAGTGAATACCATCATGCCCAAGACGTGTGGAAACATTTTAATTGTAAGAATATGGGTGAATATTCAGACCTGTATTTAAAAACAGATGTATTGTTGTTAGCAGATATATTTGAAAATTTTAGGGATGTCTGTCTTAATACATACGGTTTAGATCCTGCCCACTATTATACAGCACCTGGTTTAAGTTGGGATGCTATGTTAAATTTTACCAAGATAAATTTGGAACTCTTAACAGATATCGACAAGGTTACGTTTATAGCAAATAATATTCGGGGTGGTATATCACAATGCAGCAATAGACATGCAGTGGCAAATAACATATTTATGTCGGAATACAATTCAAATAAACCATCTTCATTTTTGATGTACTTAGACGCAAATAACCTTTATGGTTGGGCTATGTCCCAATGTCTCCCGACAGGCAAATTTGAATGGGTCGACATAGATACAGATTTTAATATAGCCGATGATGCAAAAAATGGGTTTATATTGGAAGTAGATTTAGAATATTCAAAAACTTTACATGATTTTCATTCAGATTTTCCATTTTGTCCAGAAAACGTATGTTTAGGAAGCAGCAAAGACAAGAAACTGATTCCAAGTTTAAAAGATAAAAAAAATTACGTCATTCATTATAGAAACCTCAAACAATGTTTAAAAAATGGTCTCAGATTAGTTAAAATTCATAGAATTTTAAAATTTGAACAATCTGCATGGTTGAAAAGTTACATAGACTTAAACACTCATATGCGATCATTAGCTACTTCAGATTTTGAGAAAGATTTTTTTAAACTTATGAATAATTCTGTTTTTGGTAAAACAATGGAAAATGTAAGAAAGCGAGTTCATGTCAAATTAATAAATCATTGGTTAAATCGTGGCAAAACTCAAGGTGCTCAATCTTTGATAGCAAGACCAGAATTCCATAGTTTATCTATATTCTCAGAGAGCTTAGTTGCAATACAATTACACAAAACTAACGTTTTATATAATAAACCAATTTACCTCGGTTTTTGTATTTTAGATATATCGAAAACATTACTATACGATTTCCATTACGATTATATGAAATTGAAATATCAAGATAATATTAAATTACTATATACTGATACCGATAGTTTAATATATCAAATATTTACGCAAAATTATTATGCTGATATAAAACTTGATTTAGCCAACTACTTTGATACGTCAGACTATCCACCAAATAATGAATCTGGTTTACCATTATTGAATAAAAAACGGTTAGGATTTTTTAAAGACGAAAATAACGGAAAAATTCTTAAAGAGTTTGTAGGTCTTCGCTCTAAAATGTATGCAATGGATGTGCAAAATAAATGTATATGTAAAGCAAAAGGGATTAATAAAAGTGTCACAAAAAAATTTTGTCTCAGCGATTATAAATCATGTTTATATGAAAAGAAAACGCAATACAGTGAAATGATAAGATTCAAATCAATTAAACATGCTATATTTACACAAAAAATCAATAAGATATCTTTATCACACAATGACACAAAACGTTATTTAATAGAGAATTCAACAGATACTCTTGCATGGGGTCATTATAAAATAAAGGACATTTGATTTTATCAATGAATTCTGTACAACGAAAATATGTATGTTAATGTGTGTGTGTGTGTATGTTTGTTATTTTAATGTTCTGTCTTTATTATGTACTTTCTTTTTTTTTTATTGTGATACTATGACAACTATTTTGTGTATCATGAAAAATAAGATGCAAATTTGAATGTCTGTAGGAAGTTTATTCTTATATCTGATTTAACTTTAATTTATATTAATTTTATTACAGTAATATTTTTGAAAACATCTTTGAATTGTATGTGATCATTTTTCAAACTATTTGAATATTATGTAATCTTTGTATGTAAACCAAAAAAGTTCAATATAATACATTCAATCGTATCTTCTTGTTTTATTCAATCCGAAGCGCTTTTCGAGTTCACACGTGCATTTAAAAATGTTTCACTTTTATCATCCTTTTACTGCCATAGTTGCAGGTCCAAGTGGGTGTGGAAAGTCTAATTTTGTAACAAACTTTATTAAATACATTAATGATATGTGTAACACCACTTTTCATCAAATTACTTGGTGTTTTGATGAGATGCAACCCTTATATGATGTACCAAATGTAAACTATTATCAGGGTATACCAGATATGAATATGTTTGATGGAAAGGAAGCTAACCTTATCATTATCGATGATCTTATGAGGGAATCTGATGGTCGCATTGTCGACATATTTACTAAAGGTAGTCATCATAGGAACTTGAGTGTATTTTACATTACTCAAAATTTATTTCATCAAGGTAAAGGACAAAGAGACATTTCTTTGAATTCAAACTACATCATTTATTTCAAAAACCCACGTGATAAAACTCAAATACGTTACTTAGCGCGACAAGTATCACCAGAAAATAGCAAATTCATAGAAGATTCATACAGAGATGCTACAAAAGAAGCACATGGCTATTTGATGATAGATCTAAAACAAGATACTTTTGATATGTGTCGAATTAAATCAAAGATCTTTCCTTCTGATGGTCATCCTACAGTGTACATTCCCACAAAAGAGTTTAAATATGTCAAAAACCAACAAATACCCGTCATTTGCAAATGATGGATCGACGCTTAAAGACGCATGAACACTTATTAAATGCTCTTTATAAGCTTAAACCTAAACATCAACAAGCTCTTTTAAAAGTGTGTAACGAAAACGAAATTAATTTTATTTGTGAATGTATTCATAATGTTTTACAAGGAAATATAAATCTTGAAGAAAAATCGAAGAATAAACTAAAAAAATACAAAAACTTATTACGAAAATTAGTACGTAAAAGTACAAATAAAATAAGAAAGAATATAATAGTTCAAAAAGGTGGTGCATTTCTTCCGATCATATTGGGTTCTATTTTGAGTGGATTGATAAGTGGACTGGTTTAAAATGGAACACGCCAAAAAAATGCTGTTAGTTGACCCAAGTTTAATAGATAAGTTAAATCAAAAAAGAAATGAAAATCCTACCTCTCGTTTAGATAGCGAAATGGAAAAAATACTCAGCAGTAATATGGATGATCGAAAAAAGTGTAAATTATACTTACAAATTTTACAAAGATATCTCCACTTTATGGAAGAAGATCGTCGTCCCATTGAACTCCCTATAATAACTTCAAATGACGATAACAATAAACCCTCATCTGAAAGCTGGAAAAATTTTAATATAAATAATGATATCAAGAATAAAGATGTAGTTGTCAGTCAGACACTGAGTGATGAACAGAAGCAACAAGAACATTTTACACTCGAAAAAAAACCTTTCTATTCAACAGAACAAATTTTAAATTTAATACCAAAAACATATGTAAAAAAAGGTGAGTTATTATTGAATTCGGTGTCGCTAAATAAAAACAAAATTTATTGGAATGATGCTGGCACAGTGATTGTGGATAATGAAGTAATTCCTAACAGTAACATTATCGATTTAATAAGCGATACACTGCGACCATTGAAAAACAACGACCCACCCGGTTGGGAAAAATTTGCTAAAGCGTTAAAAGATTTGAAAATACCTTTAACATATATTGGCAACCCAAAAAGACGTGAGTACATAGCTCAACTTCAAAAAGACATCGAAGAACAACCGCCACAAAACACAGAGGTATATTTGACACCAACTAGTGAAATTAAACACGCAAATAAAATTAAGAAAAAGATTGATTGGGAAAAATGGACCCCTTATTAGAAATAAATCAAATTTATTATGATGTATCACACCCCGCTGGATATAGTAATATCGACAAATTATCAAAAGCTATAAAAGGTAAAATGAAAAAGGAAGAAGTTAAAAACTGGTTGCAATCTCAATCTACGTATACACTCCATAAACCAGTACATAGAAGATTCGCTCGAAACAAATACGTTCTCTCTAATCTCAATGAACTTTGGCAAGCCGATTTAAGTGACATGCGAACTTATTCTAAAGATAATAAAGGTTTCAATTACATTCTTTGTGTTATTGATGTTTTTAGCAAATATGCATATGCCAGACCCTTGCAAAAGAAAAATTCTGAAACCGTAAAAAAGTGTTTCGATAGTATATTTAATGAAGCTAGTACCACACCTACACACATTCAATCTGATAAAGGCACTGAATTCGTATCAAAAGATGTTCAAAGATATTTAAAAAAAAAAAACATTAATTACTATACTACAAATAATCCAGACATCAAAGCAAGTATTGTAGAAAGATTTCAAAGAACGCTAAAAATGAAGATGTGGCGCTATTTTACACACAAGAATACACATAAATATATTGATATTTTGCAGAATTTGATACACTCTTACAATCACAGTTTTCATTCTAGTATTAAAATGTGTCCTTCAGATGTTAATTCTAATAATATAATGACAGTTTGGAGTAATTTATATGAAAAATCTGGAAAATCATCAAAAAATATACTACCTATGTTTCATCTCGGTGATCATGTTAGAATAACCAAATATAAACATGTATTCCAAAAAGGTTATGAATCTAATTGGAGCGATGAAATATTTGTGATTTCTTCTATAATAGAACGTACTCCGTGGCCTGTTTATACTATTAAAGATTTAGATGGTGAAGAGATAGTAGGAACGTTTTATGAACGAGAATTACAAAAGGTCATTTATGACCCCACCATTGAACACAAGATCGATAAAATAATTCGTTCTCGTTACTCTGGCAGCAGACAACAAGTGTTAGTTAAGTGGAAAGGTTATCCGAACAAATTTAATAGTTGGATTTTAGCTTCCAGTTTGAACAAAATATGATTAAGGATTTTTATTTAACTTTACTTAGCAATAGTTCAATGGAATACTTTCCTGAGAATAAAACATCAATTTTTTCAACAAAATTACCCAAACCCATAATATTGGAAGGAGAATGGTGTGTAGGAATCGTTGAATTCCAATATCCATGCACCATGTTTACTGTTCAAGATCATGAGAATGTTATTTACATAACAAAAATCATGAAAATGCCCCATGAAGACAAACTATCCACAGTATATTATAAGACTCATATACCTGCCACAAACTATGATAATATTAACCATATTTTATCAGCATTAAATAATATAAGGGAAAAAATCAAATTCCGCTACGATAATATATCCAAATTTGTGTCTGTTTCTGTATTAGACGAAACAATTAAATCTGTGACATTATCTCCTAAACTAGGCTTACAGTTGGGATTTGAACCAAACAGAAATCTCGTTGAAAAGAATTTAGCAAAATGTCCAGCTAATTTACATTTAGGGTTACCATCTCAACTATTCGTTTACTGCGATATAGTTGAACCTCAAATTGTAGGTGATGTAATGACACCTCTTCTAAGAGTTATACCATTAGATCCCTCAAAATACATCTATGGTGCGAATAAAATGCATGTATTTTCACCTCCACATTACTTATCAGTAATGCGAAGAGAATTCGATACCATCGAAATAGATATAAGGTCGAGCACCGGACAAAAGATACCATTTCAGTTTGGAACGGTGTGTGTTAAACTACATTTTAAAAAATTATAATGCATTTTGAACGCTCCGACATATCATGCCCTTATCAACGGTATTATTCTCATCAGGCTGGTTCAGGTATAGGGGTGGTATATAAAGGGGCGCCTTATCAAAAAGGACATGGAATCGGTAGTTTTCTTGGGGGACTGTTTAGGTCAGTTTTACCATTACTATCTAGCGGTGTTCGAGCTGTTGGTAAAGAGGCATTAAGTGCTGGTGTTGGGCTATTGACAGATATGGTTAGTGCGCGACCTATGGAAGATTCAATAAAAGCACGTCTTAAAGAAGTTGGTACCAACTTGAAACGCAAGGCCGATGAAAAAATAAATAAAATCAATATGTCTGGATCAGGATATATAACAAAACGAAAACGTCTACCTGGAGTCATTCCGTCGTTGACCGCGAAAGTGAAAGCTCTAAAAAAATCAAAAATTACTTCAAAACAAATTAAAGACATTTTTTCTAACAATTAATTAAAATGTCTTTTTTACATAGTCATTCCTGTGAATGTATTAAGTCCGAATTGGATTTGTTTGCATTGCCATCGACTCAAACTAGCATTGAAAGTGGAAATTGGATCCATTATAAACCAATTTCATCTCTTGCCGATGATGGTCCTATAGAATTTCAAATTCCTGGGGCAGGAGATGACTACATAGATTTATCTCATACGTTAATTCACTTGAAAGCGAAAATAGTAAATCAAGATAACACCAAACTCACCGCATCTACGGTCGTTGCTCCCGTGAACAATTGGTTGCACTCACTCTTCAGTCAACTTGATGTGTACTTAAATCAAAAACTTGTATCACCACCCAATAACACATATGCTTATCGTGCGTACATAGAAAACTTATTGAACTATGCTCCTGCGGCAAAAAATTCTCACCTCACCTGTGGCTTATGGTATGAAGATACAGCTGGAAAAATGGATTCCACCGATGATACTAATAAAGGATTTACTAAGAGACAAGAACTAGCCAGTGAAAGCAAAGAATTGGAAATGATTGGTCACTTGCATGGCGATTTATTCAATCAAGAAAAATTTTTAATCAATGGTGTTGATATTTGTGTTAAGTTAGTTCGTTCTAGAGAAAATTTCAATCTAATGGCCTCTACAGGTGACTTTAAATTAAAGGTATCTATTACGGATGCATCTTTGATAATTCGTAGAGCACGAATCAATCCCAGCGTGTTACTTGCTCATCAAAAGGTCTTAGCTTCTACCACAGCCAAATACCCCATTACTCGAGCTGAAGTTAAAGTTTTAACAATTCCATCAGGTGTTCAAGGAAAAACTCTAGATAACATTTTCTTAGGGCAATTACCTAAAAGGTGTATAGTAGGATTTGTAAATAACGCTGCTTTCAAGGGAAACCTCACTAAGAACCCATTTAACTTTCAAAATTATGACATTAATACTTTTAGTTTATATATAGACGGCCAACAAATACCATCAAAGGCTTTACAACCCTCATTTGAGAACAATATTTTTACTTCAGTATATCATACATTGTTTTCGGGAACAGGTATACACTTTCTAAATGAAGGTAATGGGATATCCCGAGAACAATACGCTCAAGGGTATTGTATGTTGGCATTTGATTTGACACCTGATTTATCAGCAAACTTTTCAAGTCATTGGAATCTTGTAAAGCATGGTAGTGTGAGATTAGAAGTGCGTTTTGAAACAGCTTTGTCACAAACTATTAATTGTATTGTTTATGCGGAGTTTGATAATGTTATTGAAATAGATAAAAACCGCAACATTTCAGTAGATGATAGTAGTTAAGAAAACAAAATTAACTGTTTAAGATTAGATTAAGTATGAATAATTTAATTCAGATTTTCTGTTAGATGTAAGTTACGAATAAAATGAATTAAAAAATATTAAGTTTTTTGTTTTATCATAATCCTTGCAACCCCACAAAAAATAGAAAACTTACCACATAAGTACCATAATAGTGTCTTCTTAACCTTATATACGGCATTACCACTTTATCATTCGACTTGATAAGATTCTGCAGCGATTCGATAAATAAAAATGAATACAATAGAAATACAGAATTACTTAAAGAAAATTGATCCATGTATTGAATATAATGTATATGCAGCCAATCGCCTACCAATACATGTAGTAACTCCTACATATGTAGTTAGCAACTTAGACTCTGATAACAAACCAGGTTCTCACTGGGTTGCCATACACATAGATCAGAATGGTTTTGGACAGTACTTTGATTCATACGGTCGACCACCTCAAGGATACCACCGAATGTTTTTAGCGAGGAATTCTAGAATGTGGAATTACAATACAAACCGAATTCAAAATGACTTTACTATAGTTTGTGGAGAGTACTGTTTAATGTATCTGTACTATAAATATTATGGTCAGAGTCTTAAAGATTTTCAAGTATTATTTAGTGATAATACAATAGGCAATGATGTGTTTTTAACTGGTTTATTTAAATCATGTTTTGAGGAGAATAAATGAAATATGATAATGAATGAATGATTTTTCTTTATTGAGAATTAATAACCCCATACAAACGTATAATTCTTCCAAACAATTAATGAATGTTCGTAATAACTTTACAATCGTAAGCATGAGCATGAAAAACACTAAAAAGACTTATTACTATTTACATTAATACTTAGCAACAACACAAAGAGTTCTAGAATCAAAAACGAAGTAATCTGTTAAGCATGTAACTTAAAATAGTACAAAGTTAAAATACAATACAATGTAAATTAAATTAAAATAGGTATAGTTATTACAATAATAGTTTCTTAGCATAAAGTATATGACTAAAATTATGATTTTAAAACACTGATACGCACTGGCACTTTGTTCATTTCTCGTTGTCTATAAAATATTTAACACAATCGTCCTTACTCGCTAAGTGTTTGGTTATATTGTATACCGTGTCCTTGATAGATTGCAAGTTTTTGTCACTCTCGTTTTCCGCGTAATATTTAACCCGCACATCAGCATGTTTCCATTGTTCCGTCGGTGCGATGTTTTTTATTTTATTAACATCATACACCTCAATTTTTATGAGGTGTGATGCAGAACTGCTGTCATCGCTGTTTGTTTTTATGTATGAAACACCACCACTCGTCGCTCGACCAACACTAGATGATTTTTTTGTCATTGTCTTCCTTTTCTTAGGTTTTTCGAAAAATTCGTCAATGTTGTTGCATTCCATGGATCTTTTGTTTGCTATTATCGCTTTTTTTACTTTAAACGCGAGTGTACCTTCTTCATCACTAGGTTCATCTATATCTTCAGCATAATAGTAATTTTTGAAAGTATTTTCCGAAAACTGTAATAAAATGAAATAAAACTGTTAATAAAACAAATCGGTTAAGGAAGTATTATATGATAAATACTTATAGGTATGTGAAGTATAAATGTACACTAAAGTAACATTGATAATTTAATAAGAGATCAAATGTAACGAAAATAAAACTGTAAATAAAACAAATTGGTTAAGGAAGTATTGTATGATAAACACTTATAGGTATGTGAAATAAAATGCACTACAGTAACTTTGATAAATTAAATAAGAGATCAAATACAACTAAAATGCATTAACCCAGTGAACAACACATAACAAATACAATTAATAAAACATCTGGTTATAACAATTTTAGATCAAAGTATAAGAAGGTACTTACATTCATTTTATATCAGCTTCAGTATTTACTATTACACTGTTTTACTATCACTTCACTATTACCAACAACTGGAGATCACACTTCGAAGAGAGCACAGAGTGGAATACGATATCATGTGATTTTGAGTTTGGCTTTTATATGGAGAGCGAGTATTGTTTCCTTGCAGACAGGATCCAACATGTTCAACTTTCACTTTGAACGTTCCATTGAATACGTAACATCAGGAAATGGGAATAATAGGATCCGTAACTGTTGTTAAAAATAATGGACAGGCAATTAATCATTGACAATGAGAAGACCCGAAGGGTTTTACTTAGAATTTGAGAAACGTATGGTGTATTGTAACGATTGATTTATGTATTATAAACACTGCCCGTAATGCATAAAGGGTGAGTAATGGGTAATTGTAAACGGTTTTTAACTAGAAACACGAGTCCATAGGAATATGGAACAAAGACATTTGTATTCTTCAAATAAAAAGTAAAAAAGGGTCGCTGTTAGAAAGTAGAAATACAAAAGCACAACGAAACAAAGGGAAAAGGTACAAGCTTGAGAGGATCGTAAACCATGCAACTCCAATTCGCGGTTTATATCTATCTCGCGGGTGATATTAAATGGAATCCGCGGAAAAAATCGCGGTAGGTATAAATCCGCGGAAAAATTCGCGGTAGGTATAAATCCGCGGAAAAATTCGCGGTAGGTATTAATTAAATCCGCGGAACAATTCGCGGTAGGTATTAATTTAATCCGCGGGTTAATTCGCGGATTGTGCGCGCCGAAATTGGAGCAATCGAAATTATCGACGAACTAGGCCAGAGTGGCGCCAGCCGGCCCCCGAACGTGCTCCAGAACCGTCGAATCCCTTACTACTTACTTACCTCCGTTAATTGTAGCCCCGTCCTCCCCTATGCCTTAATTTGGCTAAATGATGCGAAGAATTCGGAAGATAAAATTTGTTACAATTGCTTTTGCTCTTTGGGTTTTGCCAAATTTTTGACGAGCTACTAACGGTTCGTACTTAAATTACTTTTAAGACTTGTCCAATAAAAATCCAATGTTAAAAAGGGGAGACGATTTGGTGACACTGAGACTCGTTCTTTTCCCAACACTTTTTCAACTTTGGAGGGATTTCTCAACTTGCTTGCACGGGCCACATTAAAATTCCTCCGCCACTTTATGGTCCACGGGCCTTGGTTGAGTAGTATTGGTCTGAGGATTAAAACCGTTAAGTCAGTTTTTTTTTTTTTTTAATTAATTTTGCCAATAAATCGAAGAGGAGCAGAGATGTCACGGTCTACTTCTTTACGATTTGGCCCATCCAGCTTTCTATAAGGCGTCGCGTCGGCACTGTTGTTCTTACACAAATGTCAAACAATTGTCTTGTTGTAACTATCTTCATAGAAGTAGTTCACAGCTCGAATTGCTAAAACACAAGATGGGCTACCTACAAACATTTCTCGGTAATTTTGGACATCGCAATACAAATGCAACACGAGCCAAGACACCAATTATTGTACAATCAAAACAATCTTTCAAATTGAACAGAATAATTAAGTTCAAGCTGGAATTATTGCTGTAATAAATGTCTTTAAATTACCCATGAAGCAATTACTTTGTTTTCATATTGCCGGTGTTTTTACTTTTGAAATGTTGAAGATATTTTTCATCGGTGAGTAGGCAAAAGGCATTTCTCTTTTAAAAGAAAATGGTAGGTTAGTTCTGTGTAAAACAACAGAAAATTAATTCTTATTCAAGTTACATATTTATACGTAAAGAAAAACATGAAAGTCAATGGTCTCACAGTACAAAAATATTTTAAGCAGAAAGGCGGACAATGTAGCTAAAAAATGTTAACGAAACCATTCACGAATTTTTCATTAATATTTAAAGCCATTTTATAGTATTATAGCTACATTTTTATTGCCGTTAAATGACAAGACGAGCATACCTCTCACCTACATTTGACACTAGACTTCTGCTCGCGGTTCCGCCCGCGTGAATGAGTTTTTATGGGATAAAAGTCCCGCTTTATATTTCCCCGGGATAAAAAGTAGCCTATGTTACTCGCTGATAATATAGCTTGATATTGGCGAGAGAGTCGTTCCAATCGGTCCAGTAATTTCGGAGCCTATTCAATGCAAACAATCAAATCTTTCCTCTTTATAATAAGAGTATAGATAAGATTTTAAGAACCTGTTTCACAAGTTTAAATGTAATTCTATTTGACAGCTATCCTATTAAGTAGTGATGGTACTCATTTATGATCATTTATTTGGAAGCATAGATTACAAAGTGACTTTTCATTTGGCTTATATCTTTATGTGACGAGTAGCATTCACTCAGAAACTTTGAAACAGGCCCTAAATCTCACAATGCCCAGTAAATACGCTAGCTACAAAGTTCTTCAAACCGTAACAGCTGGGCGGTAGAAATACATATTACCGCGTACCCTGACGGACCCTCGCATACAACCTTCAACTTCTTCAATTACAGCGATATCTTCCACGCTCGTGGCATCATGGCTGACGATCGATGACCTTCCGATCCTGGGCGAAGTAGGGTGTCACCACTGCGAACGAGTTTACGCACCAGTCTGCGCCTCCGACAATAGAACTTACACGAATGAATGCAGAATGAACTGTCACAACAAATATCGGCATGACTACGAAAGAGTTCGCATTAAAAGGTTAATTTATTTTCACTGCCTCGGTGGCGTAGTTGTATTACGGTACGACTGTAATGCTGTAGTATGTTCGATCCCCGGGTCAGGCAAAGTGATATTGGATTTTTCTATTCAGTATCAGCCCCGTGTCTGGAATTTGTGCCTGGTATGGCGATATGCTCGAATCTATCACATCATGGGACGGAATACGCACGGCGAAAAGTGGATGCACTAGTTGCGCCTCTTCCTACAATGCAATGCAATGTAATCAGCCCTGTATTATATATTGCCCACTGCTGGGCACGGGCCTCCTCTACTACAGAGAGGGGTTGGGCTTAGTCCACCACGCTGGCCTAGTGCGGGTTGGCAGACTTCACATACCCTCGAAATTCTTAGGGAAAATACAGGTATGTAGGTTTCCTCACCATGTTTTCCGTCACATTTAAAGTGGAAGATAATTGATAAACAATACACACGTAACTTCAAAAAGTCAGAGGTGTGTGCCTTGGGTTTTTGAACCTCCGAACATTGTCTCAGCGACCGTTCCATTCCCAACAAGGCTATCGTCCTTTTCCTACCCCTTCGGATAAAAAGTGTGTGTGTGTGTGTGTGTGTGTTTTATTAAATAACTGACTACAAAAAGGAGGATATGCTTTGGGTACGCGTTTGAAATTATAATCTAATTATAATTTGTATAAATATTATGTACATCGCGATGGCAATGATTAAAATTATATTAACCTACTATCAAAAATATAGGTAATGTAGGTAAATAGATTTAAACCCACTGTTCAAATAAGTAATTCCTTTTTGCAAGCGAATGCTTCAGAAAGTAATGTTATATCTATATCTAAATAACTATTAATAAATTCTAATATTCCCTTTACAGATATGGACGTTGCATTTTGGGAATGAGAAGAAATGGTGTAGAAACACAAAATATTACCTTACTGAGAGATCGAGCACTAAGCTTAATATATGCTTGGAAAAAAAATTCCACAAGGAATTTACTAAATGTGTGTGTTTCGGGGGCGTGTTGATTACACGTATTATATTATAAAACCCCTTTTTATACTTGGAAAAATAAAAGAAAACGCAGAGCTTGTTACTACAACGGTATTAAATTTTAATGTCAAAGTGAAAAAAATGGCCGCCGCTGCACGTAGACCATATTGATTTAACAGCTTCCGGTAGATGGCAGTAAATGTTGTTTTTTTTTATTTATTTATTTACAATACATTGAATTACTTAATCATAACGCTGTAACATGGCCCCGGCCTTGGATGCCGCAGGCTCCAATGTAGATTGTCTTCTTAATTATGTACTCGATGTGGCTGCCTCACTGCGATGTGATAGGCAGCGGACAAATCTTGGAGAAAGCCCGTCGAATAACGCCTGATGAAGTCCGGAGATCTGCGACCCTTGACACGCCGTCCTTCCCTGGGTAAACCTTTATAACTCGAGCCAGCTTCCACACCAATGGAGGGACGTTATCTTCTTTGACTAGTACTATTGTACCAACTTCTAACTGGCTAATGTTGGACTTCCATTTTGACCGATTTTGGAGCTCTGAGACATATTCCTTTGCCCATCTCTGCCAAAAATGCTGTCTTATTTGTTCTATACGGTCGTAACGCAGCAGGGTGTGACTCGGAGTGTATGTGAGGTCGCTCTGTGTGGGCGCAGTCAGAGAACGGCCGACCAGGAAGTGAGCTGGTGTAAGAGGAAGCGCGTCTTCAGGATCTGAGGATAAAACGGATATAGGACGGGAATTCAGGACAGCTTCAACTTGTGCTAAAACCGTGCTGAATTCCTCGTAAGTTAAGTTAGAATTGCCCACAACACGTCTCAAGTGGTATTTGCAAGATTTGACTCCTGCTTCCCACAAACCACCGAAATGAGGAGAATAAGGGGGAATAAAGCTAAATTTTATCCCATTGCCCGCAGTATAATCAACTATGCCTTCTAAATTTTCTGTTAAAGATGTTTGGAATTGCCTTTCGGCGCCTACAAAATTCTTGCCATTGTCAGAAAATATCTCTGCGGGCTTACCACGTCGAGATATAAATCTCTTTAACGCGAGTATGTAATCATTTGTTGATAAACCAGTGACTAGTTCTAAATGTATGGCGCGTGTACAGAAACAAATAAATAAACAGATATAACCTTTCATTAACTTAGCTCCTCTGCCCTTTCGAGTTAAGATCATAACCGGACCAGCATAATCCACGCCACAATATTTAAATGGAAAACCCTCTTCAAGACGTTTAGCCGGCAAATCACCCATAATAGGTTTTAAAGTAACGCTCTTCAAGCGAGAACACATAACACATTGATGTACCGTTTTTCTTGCCAAATTTCTACCCCCCAACGGCCACCAACACTCACGAATGTTAGATAAAAGAAGCTGAGGTCCCGCGTGTAATAATCGCTTATGTTCCGAATTAAACAACAACATCGTGAATCTATGTTTACCACACAACAACACAGGATGTTTTTTATCGTAATCAAAACTTGAATTATTCAGTCTACCACCAACTCTCAAAATATTGTTACTGTCTACAAAGACGTTGAGTCCTGACAATTTACCCGAACGAAGTTTTATTAATGTATCGTAATTATAACCAAATGACTGCACCTGAGCGAGCCGCGTTAAAAAACGTTCCGATTGGCACAATTCATCTGCCGATAAGAAACCGGTTCTACGGAGGTGTCCACTAGTCACTCGCACATTATAGATAAATCGCAATATGTATGCGGCAGTACGCTTCATTCGGTTAAATGAAGAAAATCTATTAAAATCAAATAGTTCACTACTAAAATTATTACTTATTGTATTTGTAACAATATGAGACTGAGATTTAATTTCAGGTAATAGAGTATCGTTCAAATTTACGTTAGTAGTATAATTTAAATTAACGTCCCGTAAAAATTCTGGTCCGTTCCACCAAGTGTTGCATTTACGTAACTCTTCCAGATATAAACCTCTAGAAACATAATCCGCCGGGTTATCCTTGCTACTAACATGGCACCATAGTGCATCGCCTGTTAATTCATTAATTTGTATGACACGATTTTGTACGAACGTTTTGAGTAGACGAGGTGACATCCTGATCCAGCCTAACACTATTGTTGAGTCCGTCCAAAAGTACGTCTCATTAAATTTGAACTTGAGTGAAGTTATAATCTTTTTATATAACTTGGCGCCTAAAAGAGCCGCACACAACTCAAGTCGCGGTATTGTAATAATTTTAACTGGGGCAACTTTACCTTTGGAACACAATAATTTGACAGTGACGCGTGAAGATTCCCCATACGTCTTTATATAAGCACAGGCGCCGTATGCGTCCTGCGAAGCGTCTGCAAAAATATGAAGTTCACAACGCTGCGTTCCTTCACTCATGACATAACGCGGAATTTGAAATGACTTTAATGTCTCTGAAATAGAATGAATAAAACGATTCCACATGATCAATATATCGTCAGGAACAGAATCATCCCAATTAATTTTTTGTAACCATAACTTTTGTAGGATGATCTTGGCAATAATTATACTTGGAGACAGAAGACCTAAGGGATCATAGATCTGGGAAGTAACCGACAGAACAATTCGTTTAGTTACTGTAGCCGAATATTCCAGTTCTGTTGTGAAATGAAATTCGTCAGTGATATTCGACCAACCCAGTCCGAGTGTTTTACTTTGACAATGTTCATCTATTGCCAGCGTTTTTAGTACGTGTGTGCTCGAGTCATGATTGAAAGTCCATTTACGTAATGGGAAGCATCCCGAATTTAAAATTTGAGAAGTTCTTTCACAAATATCTAATAAAGACTCGAAACTGTCATGACCTGTGATTAAGTCATCCACGTAAAAGTCGTCTTTGATTACGCCAGCAATGATCTTATCATCAGCTTCTTCAGCTAATTGACGAATACAACGCATACTTAGATATGGAGCAGACGCAGTACCATATGTAACGGTATTTAGTTGATAAATGTCAAGTGAATCCGACGAGTTTTCTCTCCAAAATATAAGCTGTAGATTTCTCTGGTCATTTTGTATTAATATCTGCCTGAACATTTTCTCTACGTCGGCACACGCTACGTATCTATACTGCCTAAATCGCAACAGAATAGAAAAGATATCGTTTTGCAACGCGGGACCGACTAGCTGTATGTCATTTAATGACTTGTTTGACGTCGTAACAGCGCTAGCGTCAAACACCACGCGTAATTTTGTAGTGGTACTACTATCTCTCCACACTCCGTGATGCGGAAGAAAATAGTACGTTGAATCTTGCTTATGTATACGTTTCATGTGACCTAACTTGATATATTCTCGCATAAATTCGCAGTACATTTGTTTGAAATGTGGCATGCGATTTAGTTTTCGTTCTAAGGCTAAGAACCGACTTTTAGCCATTTCAATTGAATCACCAAGCGCCTCTGGGGATTCTTTTAATGGTATTCGAACCGAAAACCTACCATGAACGTCGCGTTTGGTAGTGCGTATAAAATTATCCTCACACTGACGCTCATCTTCAGTGAGATCGTCATTGTTAAATCGTATTTCTTCCAGCTCCCAAAATTTCCTTAATTGATCGTCTAATGTCTGAGAAATATTACAAACAACCTGATTACTTCGTAAAAATTTTGCATCAATAGCGCCGGATAGCAACCAGCCCAATTTGGAATTTTGTAAATGCGGACCACATGGCAGTTTAAAACGACCTTCATCCAGTAAATCCCAGAACCTATCCGCTCCGATCAAAATATCGATTTTTGATGATACGTGGAAAGAGGGATCTGCAAGCACTATATTTTTTGGTATAATAATCGAATTGCAATTAACATGATTTTGCGGAATACTACCCGTTATTTCCGGCAAAACAATACAACGAATATTTGTATTAAAATCGTTAATTTTAGAGCGTATATTTATGTCGCATGACTGACTCGAATGTGTAACCGAATGTCCTACACCCGAGACTCGAATAGCGGACTGTATAACTGAAACGTTTAAATATTTTAATAAACTTTCGGAAATAAAACAATGTTGACTCCCATTATCGAGCAAGGCACGAACGGTATGAAACATGTTATTATTATCCGCGACTTCTACTAAAGCGGTGGCCAACATAACTTGATTTAATGTTAGAACCCCGGACTTATCGTAAAACTCACTGTCACTCGTATATGACTGCGACGTAGAATGCATAGCGGACGCGCTTGCAGAGACCGGTTTGTTATTTCGCTGCGGCAATGATGTGCTATACACTTGCGTATTTATAGGTATACATGACATGTTTACACTATCGCCTTTAAAATGAATTAGAGTGTTATGTTTTTCCTGACACTGTTTGCAAGGTCCGTATATACAGTTAACAACTGTATGACCTGCACGTAAACAGTTTGGGCAAAGACTCTTATCTTCAACGAATTTAATCCTATCTTCGACTGATAAATTAAGGAAACTTACACAAGTATACAATGCATGATTACCATTGCACATTAGACATGTTCGTTTAGGTTTTTCAAACTTGTATGTTTTATTGTTGCGTGTAGAAACAAAGCTATGAACTTGATGTGTGTGTATTGATTGTTTCTTGTGTTCGGATGTATTTTTATTGTAATGAGAATGTTTTATATTAATATTACTGTAATGAATTGTTTCAAGAGTATCTGCCTTGTTTCTTAGAAAATCAAGTAAATCTTCTAGTTTAACTTGCTCACACTGTGTATCTATGTTGGAAATCAATTTCAATGACCCTTTGTAATCCTCCCACTCTCGCTTGGTGGTTTGATCGAGCTTCGACCTAATCAAGTATATAATTAACGTGTCCCACTGGTCTGTAGGCTCCTCCAAAGTCTTAAGAGACCGCAAATTTCGTAAAACAATGTCTATAAGGTTTCTAATTTGTTCAGGACATTGTTTGGTAAGAGATTGAGCAGTAAACAAGGATTTCACGTGGTTATGTACTAGTAAGCGACTATTATGAAATCTCTTTACTAGCAATTCCCATGCGTGTGAGTAGTTAGAAGCTGTAAACTCTAACGAACTTATTACTCGAAGGGCTGAACCACTGAGTGAGGATTTAAGATATTGAAACTTATCAATTGCATCTAGGTCATCGCGAGTATGAATCATTGTTATATATGAATTTTTATATTCCAACCACTTATCATAACTGCCGTCGAAGTCTGGCAGTTTAATATCTGGCAATTTTGAACGTTTGTGTTTAATTTTTTCAGAACGCTGACAATTAGAATAGTCACTAATACTATCACCAACTAAACACTTCGCAGAAGCCATCACAGAAAAATACTGATCTTCAAATGATTCTCTATATTCAGAATTTGAAACTATTTCATTTTCATCGACTAACAATTGATCTATTTTACTCTGAACATCGTAGAAACTATCCAATAACTCTTCAGCAGAATTAATGCGTAAATTTAGCTCTGTTTTTTGAGCATTTGATAAGGAAAGATTCGTTAATTTGTTAATATACTTTTCAAACGAGGTTAAGCGGCCCTTAAGTGTACCCCTACTTTTTTTTAGATCACCCGCATTCGTCGGAGTGTTTCGATCCCTTTGGGATGATTTAGGAACTGACAAATGCTTTGCTGATTCGGTTCTATTTTCTTCCTCACTCATTTCGGTGGTGTGATAGAAAGCAAGGACTTACTGTTAACACCTGAGACGTGATGACCGATGATCCGGGGCGGCTCACAACGACAATCCTAGAATCACGAAATTTACACGATATTAGCACTTGAATCAGTAAGGATAGGGTTAGAAAAGGATGGATCTGACCATCTTCTGGATACTTTGCGATTCCGTGTTGATCCAGGGGCAGACTCGTAGTTCCAACGCCGATGCCACGAGTCACGATGTGATTGCGATGTGATAATGATGATTATGCCGATTCAACGAATATATACGGCAACGAAGGACCAATGTTTCGGGGGCGTGTTGATTACACGTATTATATTATAAAACCCCTTTTTATACTTGGAAAAATAAAAGAAAACGCAGAGCTTGTTACTACAACGGTATTAAATTTTAATGTCAAAGTGAAAAAAATGGCCGCCGCTGCACGTAGACCATATTGATTTAACAGCTTCCGGTAGATGGCAGTAAATGTTGTTTTTTTTTATTTATTTATTTACAATACATTGAATTACTTAATCATAACGCTGTAACAGTGTGAATACGAAAAAATTAAATTTGATAATTCGATAATATTACTTGCTGATCAACGCTATTCGTCACATAAATATAAGCCGACCAAACAAAAATGTCACAACTCTAATTTAGAAACATCGATTACAATCTGAAGCAGTGAATCGGCCCTTACTAAACAAAATATGTTTTAAAAAACAAATTTGACATTCAAAAATTTTCATATTTTTTATTGCTTGGACATTCACCCTGAAAATCCACATTTCTAAGTAACAACTAATGTCCCAAAAACATGATTTATATATAACAAACAAAAAAGTACAACCTAGTCCTACGCATCTCATTTAAAAGTCAACGCGATAAACACCCTAGAGAGTGTTCTAAATGCAAACTCTCAAATAACTAAATGGCTTTTATCTTTCACATTTAAACAAAAAGGCCGTCCCGCTTTCTGTTTACGCCATTTGAACAAAATTAAAACATGACTTCTGGACTTCCTCAAACTCGGGGAAAATTGTAAAAACACTTTGAGACGTTGCACCTTCGACGGTCTTTTATAAAATTCTAGATTCCTTCCGAGTTCTGAGAGTATTTCAAATATTTATTGCACGAGCTACACCGCGTTATTTTACGAAATGTTCAGAATCAGTAACATCTTCGTAACATTGGTCAAAAAGAACGTGTTCTATTTTCAAATATCACAAAATTCTATTACCTGTTACGAGCATCACACACGGCAGTTATAATGTAACGTACATTATCTTATTAGTTTTACTAATATTATGCAGTATTTTTTTAAAGAATGATTATGGGGAAGACTCAAACCATAAAAATACAGGGAAACTGTCTTAGGAACCATTGGTTCTTTTTGTAAACAATTTTGGCGTAGTAACTTTTTAAATAAGTGGACGATAGCTTAGTTGGGAATGAAACGGTCTGCCGAGGCAGTGCCCGGTGGTTCGAAACCCAAGGCACACACTTCTGACTTTTCGTGTTTATCAATTATCATTCACTTAAACGGTGAAGGAAAACATCGTGAGGAAACCTATGTAGGATTAGGTTTTAGGATGAGAATTCTCCATAACAATTTCGAGGGTGTGTGAAGTCTGCCAACCCGCACTAGGCCAGCGTGGTGGACCAAGGCTTAGGCCTTGAGAGGGGTTAGCCCCTCTCAGTAGTAGAGGAGGCCCGTGCTCAGCAGTGGGCAGTATTTAATGCAGGGCTGACTGCATTGCATTGCGTTCTAGTAATTTTTTGGTCAAGCGTGAGTTATCCATAAAAAATAATTGATCAAATATTTTTTTGATGTAAATCGACTCAGTTTTGTGTAAGGAACATTTCCTTGTAACGGAAGAGAAAAATCAATCAAATAAAAAGCAATAAATACTATATTAAACCCTAATTACTAACCGTCAATCAGCCTTACCCACATTTCTTTATATAAAGTTTAAAATCGAAATGCCAAAACAACATATTGTAATTACTCGAAGTAAATTAAAAGCAACTGGGAAAATAACATGCAATATAAAACGTTATAAAAGGCGCCTTACGGGTATTGATAGGGTTGCCATTCGTTTTGGTATTCCAGGATTAAAAATTATTACTAACTATTTAATCCGAATGTTTTACACACACACACACACACACACACACACACACACACACACACACAAACACAAACACACGCCTTTTATCCCCGAAGGGGTAGGCAGAGACGCAACAAATACACCCACTTTTCGCCGTGCGTATTCTGTCCCATGATGTGATAGGGGGCGAGCCTATCGCCACATCAATGATACTGAATAGAAAAACCCAATATCACTTTGTCCGACCCGGCGATCGAACCGGAGATTTCAGCAATGCAGTCGTACCGTAATAGAACTACGCCACCGAGGCAGTCGAGAATTCGACGGTTTCTAGATTTATGCTGAGCTGTTTTACCGGGTGTTAAAACAGGTGTCTGCCTCACCACTTCTGAATAAATACTAATACCAAAACACACTCTATATCTGCCCCCTGCAAGGTGTCTTGATAAAGGTCACAGGAACACTCTGGATGCAAGCCGCTTTTGCCAGGTCCGCCTGGAATTTTTTAGGGGATGCCTATGCATGGACGTATGTAGGGAGGGCACCCCCCTTAGCCTACAACAAAAATAATCCGGGCCACAAAAGATGTACACTTCTAACAAACACCCAAATATTTACACAAACTTTCGCATTTCTAATAAGATGAAATAGACCCAACAAAACCCAACGCAAAAACATCACTGAATTTGGTGACGGGAAGGGGGGGGGGGTGAAAGTTGTAGCTACACCCGTGCGCCTATATTCAGCAGTGGGCATCAGGTGGCTGATGATGATGATGCTCCCAAGTAAATGATTATCAAATCAGTACTATCTACATTAGCTGTTTTATTCGATACTTGAAATTTGGGGAACAGGCCCTAAGACTTAATACTAACTGGTCAATTTTAAATTGTCGTACCATATGCCTTAAGATAGATTTATTTTCTTATCATCTGGATGGTGTTCCTAAACGGTAAGATTTGTTAGGAAGTTTCTTAATAAATAAATTCAAAGCCACAATTTTACATCTTAAGATCATTAAGTGGCAGCCCTGCACAACAATGTAAAGACACTCGCATAAGTACTAGGGACCAATAAAATGACACACAAAACACTCTGAGCAAACTTACGAGCGCACTCCAAATAAGTTTTCTTTATGTTCGAATTCAATAAAATCTCAACTAACTCTTAGTATGTGAGTGCGAGTACTAACAATGGTTTGTATTTCGCGTGACTCTTCGAAAAAATATTAAATGGGTTCCGTATATGAGACTACTTACCACCAAGCGAAGCAGCATTCATCTGCAAGGTGCACAGACGACTTGATAAAGGTTGCAGGAACACGCTGGTTGCAGGCCGCTTCTGACAGGTCCGTCTGGAAATCTTTAGGGGAGACCTATATTCAGCAGTGGTCTTCATGTACCAGATCATGACAATGAAGCAGAAAAGGAATTGTAATTACCGATCATTTATCTATCCCAAATTATGAGAAGGAGCTATCATCCTAGGACTAATTCCAGTTTTAGAAGTACTTTTGGATTGTACTCCACAGTATTTTTTTGCAGTTGAATGACTAGACGGACATGCCGCTCGCCTAATGGTAAACGATACGACCATAAACTGTAACAACACCATACAGACCTTTGAATTACAAAGTACTGCGTGGCACTCCCTGTGATACAAGATATTACGTCTTAAATGGGTCTCAATTATTATATTCTTCAAAACGAAACACAACAGTTCACGCACACTGTTGCTTGGCGACCTGTCAATAGTGGCTTGCATTCAGTGTCTCTCTCTCCCTTTCTCTCTCTCTTTTATGTGAGTGTGTGTGTGCTGTTAAAATAAAAAAAAACAATATTTCAATATAAAAATTACCAAAGCGATTTATCTAGAAATTTCTGTTCCATTGTTGCTACCTATTCTATCAACGTGTCTCAAGTGTGCCAATGCGAGATTAAGTTTATCCTGTGGCCTGGACGAACACAGTCCGACTGCATTTTCTCGAAGCTTCTACAATTGAAAAGAAACAACGATATATCTCAATTCAAAGTATTAATGAGATTTTGTGTAAACCAGTGGAGAGAAATGTACTACACACTCTAGATTTGCAAGGAGATTGCGTTTTACAAATTGAATCGTGTAGACGTTTTAATTGACTGTGTTTTACTATATCAAAGTGTAGGTAAGCGCAGATGGATTACAACTTTAGTCATTACCGACACCCTTGAAGCCATAGACACTTTACTGGATATATTAGATATTAGGAAGCCGTTTCACATACAATTTATTCAACTGTTATCGTATTGAACAGCTAAACTAGATAGTAGCATAGCTTAGAGTACGACTTTTGTATTTTTTTTTATTGCATTGAATGACAATACGAGCTTGCCGTTCTCCTGATGGTAAGCGATACGACCACGCATAAACAGTAGCAACACCATCCAGCACCTTGAGTTACAAAGTACTGTGTGTCATTTCACTGCGCTCGTCATATTAAAATTTCTTTTCAATATTTTTTTTAATGTTTTTCTATCTTAAAATCACCCAGTCACAGCTCGGAGTCAGGAAGTTGGCGGTGTGATACCCCCGTGCCTCGCAAAGCACGTAAATCCGTTGGTCCTGCGCCTTATCTCTCCCGGTCATGTCAGATTGCCGTCACACCGGTCTATTAGAGTAAAGGAAAAGCGAATGCACTTGTCTATTGCGCTATTTATGCACTATAATACCTCCTGGGTACCTGATCTCCGTTGAAATTGGCTGCCGTGGCCAAAATGGGCTAGGAGGATTTATTTATTTATTACTGTTCAGTAATAACAACAGTACTTCTAAACTTTCTTAGTACCCACTTCCATTTTCTTTTTTCCATATCCATTTTCCTACGGTATCCTAAAAGAATTTTCCGTCACAGCAACAGTACGGAAATATGACTTCAATTTTTTAAGCTTATTAGTTAGCTCCAGTTTGACGTATATTTGGCTCGATGCCTTTCAGTTCTGTATTTCAAATCAATTCCACATTTGAATATTGCCCGTTGGAAATGTTCGCCATTTTTAGAGCACTACCGGTAATAACGCTCGTAGTTCTACTATTATGAGATCGTGCCGGGCTTGTACATTAAAAATGTTTTTGAAAACTGGCTATTAGACTTTTGGAGATTTATTTTTATTGGGTAATTTTAATCTTTCTTTCTTTATTTGTATTTCTCTTGCATAATGCTGCCGGTTTATGTATTACTAGCTTTTGCCCACGGCTTCCCCCGCGTTAATAAGTTTTTCCAGGCTAAAAGTACATAAAAACCTTCCCGTTGAATCACTCTATCCAACACATTTATTTGGATAAAGATTAATATTATGACGTTGATACAACTCTTAACAAATAATGCATTAATTTCGACCAAATTTGATTACCATAAAAACGGTTCTAGTGAGTTAATCTTAAAAGATAGACATATACTGTCGCAAACATTTTTTTAGATCATTTTAAGAGGAACAATTCTTTCATACATATATTTTTGGTATCTTGAACCGTTTTCGCAGCGCACGCAATGGAAGTCCTCAAGGATGAATAATTTTCCCCGTTTTTTTCACATTTTCCATTATTTCTTCGCTCCTAATAGTTGCATCGTGATGTTATATAGCCTTAAGTCTTCCTCAATAAATGTTCTATTTAACACAAAAAGATTTTTTCAATTCGGACCAGTAGTTCCTGAGATTAGCGCGTTCAAACAAACAAACTCTTCAGCTTTATAATATTAGTATAGATTTTGTTTTTCACCATATCTATATTAACATTGTAAAGCTGAAGAGTTTGTTTTATTTGGTTGAACGCGCTAATCTCAGGAACTACTGAACTGATTTTGAAAATTCTTTCACTACTAGGAAACTACATTACTTCTGCGTGCTATAGGTTTTATATCCCGGGTAAATAGTTTTATCCCGGACAAAATTTTGGAAGCGGGAGAAGCCGCGAACAATACTAGAAATGCATAATTGTGAAGGTATAATATCTAATTAGATATTATATAATTACTAGCTTTTGCCCGCGGCTCCGCCCGCTTTAAAAAGTTTTCCGGGATAAAAGTCCCGCTTTATATTTTCCCGGGATAAAAAGTAGCCTATGTGTTAATCCAGGACATGATCTACCCGTGTGCCAAATTTTATCGAAATCCGTTCAGTAGTTTTTGCGTGAAAGAGGAACAAACATCCTTACATCCAAACATACAAACATCCAAACATCCAAACATCCATACATTCTTACAAACTTTCGCCTTTATAATATTAGTAGGATATACAGTAGTCACTTGAGTTTGGGTAATAACGACACAATTTGTACATAACAGTATTTTAGAAAAAAAAAAGAAACTACCAACGTCTTTGTTTTTGAAAGTAAGAGACAGGCTCTACATATTTTACATAAAAAATAAATACACTGTCATTCGGTTCGCTGAGTGCATGCACTATAGATGTTAATAGATAGATCAAAAATGGACAAATAAATTTTACTTATCCCAAGAAAACCACCTTGTTTTCGTATCTATATCTACAATGATTGGTTAAACAATTAACCAATTTTCACGCACACGCACACGCACACACACACGTACGCACGCACGCACGCACGCACGCCCTCACGCACGCACGCACGCACGCACGCACGCACGCACACACACACACTTTCGTACCCGCTTTTCACCGTGTACATCACGTCCTATGATGTGATAGGGGAGATCTTATCAAGCACACTTTTCTGACACGAGGCTGATACTAACAAAAAAAATATAACTTTGCCCATCCCTTGATTCAAACCTAAAGGCTCATATTTGTGAAACAAAATATAACGGCTGCTTCGGTGGCGTAGTTGTATTATGGCATGACTGCAATGCTGAGGTCTCGGGTTCGATCTCCGGGTAGAGCAAAGTGATATTGAGTTTTTCTATTCAGTACCAGCTTGAAGTCTGGAATTTGTGCCCGATATGGCGATAGGCTCGCCCCGTATCACATAATGGGACGGAATAATGGCGAAGACTGGGTGCACTAGTTGCGCCTCTGCCTAGCCCTTCGGGGATAAAAGGCGTTTATGTGGGTGTGTAAATATAACAAAAAGAATACATACTAGGAAAACATAAATTGAGTGTACGTATGGCCGGTATTAGCACACCGCCCTCACAAGTTAACTGGCGAGGACCAATTTTCCGCAGATTTTGAGATGGGACTCTGTTAATACCCTACCCAAGGCAACTTTTCTGTTCCTTATTGCAGTATGTTACACGGAAATGTATGGGACGACAGGTTATATTGTTTACTATGGGACAAACAATTTAATCAAAGGCAGAAAACATTGTAAGGATTTTAATGAAATAGCACACGAGTAGGCCAGGACCCGCATTCACACGTTTTATGCCAAAAAAGTGCCCAATAAGTGGACGACAGCCCAGTTGGGAATGGAACGGTCTGCCGAGACAATGTCCGGAGGTTCAAAACCCACGGCACACACAACTGACTTTTCGAAGTTATATGTGTATTGTTTATCAATTATCGATCGCTTTAACGGTGAAGGAAAACATCGTGAGGAAACCTACATACCTGAGAATTCTCCATAAGAATTTCAAGGGTATGTGAAGTCTGCCAACCCGCACTAGGCCAGCGTGGTAGACTAAGGCCTAACCCCTCTCAGTAGTAGAGGAGGCCCGTGCACAGTAGTGGGCAGTATATAATACAGGGCTGGTATGATATGATAACATGATGCCCAAAAAGTACATTGCTACTTTTATTCCATGCAACACCTAGTAAAATATAGAATTATACATATACATACATATACACTCACGCCTGTTATCCCCGAAGGGGTAGGCAGAGGCGCAACTAGTGCACCCACTTTTCGCCATTATTCCGTCCCATGATGTGATAGGGGGCGAGCCTATCGACATATCGGGCACAAATTCCAGACTCCGAGCTGATACTGAATAGAAAAACTCAATATCACTTTGCCCGACCCGGGGATCGAACCCGAGACCTCAGCTTTGCAGTCGTACTGTAATACAACTACGCCACCGAGGCAGTCGAAGGCGTAGAATTATGATTTGTAAAATAGAATAATAACTATATCACAGAGGTTAATGTAGAGCATAACACTGAAAATTATGAAAATGAAAAAAAAAATGTTTGTACAAATACATTAAAGGTACATGACTACCAAACATTTGAAATGTAAAATATTTTTATGTCGAAATGAAAGGCTTAGCCACATTAATTTAAAATACATACGCAGCTGTTACATGCTTAATTAAATGTAAATAAAGTGTAAATTTGAAAAAAACAAACATTAAACCGTTTTCACTCTCCAAATCCACGGTCGATTATCCAAAGGGTAGGGATAAATAATTTCACAGTGCGAAATGCCCTAATCACCTTTTAATTATGATTTAAAGTTAACTTCAAAACCATAGCTTACATCGTTAACAGGTTAAAGATTAATCAAAAGTTGTTAAAATTACCAACGCTCGTTCATTGTTAATGAACAAGAATTTTAACGGGGAAAGAATTGAAATAACAGTTTTTGGAAGGCAATCAAAGTTTTACATTAGACATCGTGCCTGGTACTAATTTTGATCTAATTATTTTTTTAATCTAGATCAAATTACCGTTACAACTTTTTAATGACAAAATAAATATTTTCTTATTAAAATCTCGGTTTAATTGATGCTTATTTTTTCTAGTCATGCTCCACGTTTGATGAGTCTAATGGCGTAATTAAGCTCGTAGAAAAATACTATGACGTGTCTCGAACAACAAACGATTATGTTGTTATTAATATTATAAAGGCGAAAGTTTGTAGGAATGTATGGATGTATGGATGTGTGGATGTTTGTTCCTCTTTCACGCAAAAAGTACTGAACGGATTTCGATGAAATTTAGCACACAGGTAGATCATGTCCTGGATTAACACATATGCTACTTCTTATCCCGGGAAAATATTAACCGGGATTTTTATCCCGGAAAAACTTTTTAATGTGGGCGGAGCCGCGGGCAAAATCTAGTGTTGTAATATTTTCATTACCTTTTTTTTATATGGTTACGGAAAATTAACCCTTCTGCTAACTTCTGCATCTCATGGTAAGCAGAGTGGGGTCTAGATAGAGTGTCGATTGACAAGAGATGATCCCTCCGAAGTCGACATAATAGGATAGTTTCCTATATTTGATCTTGTAAATTATTTTATGTGTAACAGAAAATAATACGAAAAAGAATATCTTCTGTGAAATCAGCATCAAAATTGGTTGAAAAATAAAGCAGTTACTTATATTTGAAATATTGGTGTAATCAAAAGTGGGGACGTGGAGGGGATATCGCGCTTTCTCTTTCGCACGCACGCAGCGTTATGACCGGCGACTCTCGGTGACGTCACAGTTTTTTTTATGGGATCGAATGACCTGACATTATGTCCTGTAGTAATAATAATACCAATCCTACTATAATATCCTACTAATATTCTAAAGGCAAAAGTTTGTAAGAATGTATGGATGGTACTCTTTCACGCAAAAACTACTGAACGGATTTCGATAAAATTTGGCACACGCATAGATCATGTACTGGATTCACACATAGGCTATTTTTTATCCCGGGATAATATAAAGCGGGACTTTTATACCGGGTTTTTTAACGCAGGCGGAGCCGTGGGCAAAAGCTAGTTTATAATAACTTATCAGGTTTGTGTATATAATTTGACTGTTTCTAATTTAAAAATTAATTAATCTATATATATAAAAGAAAGTGGTGTTAGTTACACCACTTATAACTCAAGAATGGCTGAGCGGATTTACCTGAAAATTGGTGGAGAGGTAGCTTAGAACCAGGAGACGGACATAGGATACTTTTTATCCCGGGATAATATGAACCGGGACTTTATCCTGGATAATCGTTTTCTGCCAGTGGAACAGCAAGAAAACAAGTATAGAGATATTTCTAGATCCAGTTGAGGACATAATTACTCTTATCCCGGAAAAAGATAAACCGGAATTATATCCCGGATTTTAATTTCTCGCGAGTGGAGCCGCCACGACTAAGCCACTGAACCGATAGCGATGCAATTTGGCAGGGAGATAGTTTTAAACCCTGGGAAGAATCTAGGCTACTTCATATCCCGGGAAAATATAAACCGGGACCTTAATCTCGGAAAATCGTTTTCTGCCAGTGCAACCGTATTAAAATAAGTATGGAGATAGTTTGTGATCCAAAGGAGGACACAGGCTACTATTATCCCGGAAAACAGACACCGGGAATTTTATTGCGGATTTTTTTCTCGCGGTTTATTTTTTATTTTTAGGGATATGACCCTACATCTCTATCCTACTATCCTACTCCTACTAATATTATAAAGGCGAAAGTTTGAAAGTATGTATGGATGTCTGGATGTATATGTATGGATGTTTGTTCTTCTTTCACGCGAAAACTACTGAACGGATTTCGATAAAATTTGGCACACGGGTAGATCATGTCCTGAATTAACACATAGGCTACTTCTTATCCCGGAAAAATATAAACCGGGACTTTTATCCCGGAAAATCTTTTTAAAGCGGGCGGAGCCGCGGGCAAAAGCTATTTATTATAAAACAAAGTCCCCTATCGCATCTGTCTGTCTCTTGAACGCGATAAACTCAAACACTGCTTAACGGATTTTAATAAGTTTTTCATCAATGGATGTTGTGATTCAAGAGGAATAATTCATAAATATTTTGTACGACAGAAAAATAAATGTAGGTATACAGTATTATGCTTTGCTACCTGTGCTAAGCCAGGGCGGGCCGCTAGTATTTTTATATATTGTACCACAAAAAACTGCCTCAGTGGTGTAGTTATATTACGGTACGAATGCAGTGCTGAGGTCTCGGGTTCGATCCCCGGGTCGGGCAAAGAGATATTGAGTTTTTCTATTCAGTATCAGCCCGCAGTCTGACATTTGTGCCCGATATGGCGATAGGCTCGTCCCCTATCACATCATGGGACGGAATAACGGCGAAAAGTGGGTGCACTAGATGCGCCTCTGCCTACCCCTTCGGGGATAATAGGCGTGAGTGTGTGTGTGTGTGTGTGTGTGTGTATGTGTGACTTTTGAAGCAGGAAAGGTTTTTCAGGCGGGCGACGCCGCGCGAAGCACTTAGTACTAAATATAGAGAGTAGTTAAACCGCAGCGCAGCTGCAGTTAAAAACATGCCGGATGAATTTTGCATGAAAAAATTTTGCAACGTAAAAATTCGTTTGACAGTCAATCGATGGACCGCACTGATTTTTGTACTGGAGATTTATGGCTTTGACATACAAACAGCTTAGATTGTGGTTAGTTTGCTGTTGTATTTCACTGTTTGTAAATACAAAAACAGATATATAACCAGGTTTTTTTTATTGCATTGAATGACGAGACGAACATGCCGTTCGCCTGATGGTAAGCGATACGACCACCCATAAACAGTAGCAAAACCATCCAGCGCCTTGAGTTACAAAGTACTGGCATTCCACTACGCTCGTCATCCTGAGACATAAGATGTTAAGTCTCATTATATCCACTAGTAACACTACACTAATTTAATCAAAGAAGTTGCTTAAAACATAATATACACAACATAAACAATCTAAAAATGTATCTGGAATTCCTATCGTTCGTAAAAAGTAATATAAGTAGCACAATACCCTTAAGGGTTAATATGCCTCACTTGAAGAAAATATAGAGATTAAGAGCTCAAAGGGAGTCTTCGTTACGCCCTATCAACTCATATCCGAATACAAAGATGAAATAAGATGTTACAATGGATAAAGGACTACTCCGCAGATAAAAGATAATACTGCCCTAACGAGGATAGTTCGTAGGAAAAAATGACAGGTTTTACCCATAATGGAGCCGGAGCATTATCTTCATTAAGATTGAGATGCGACCATTTTTTTGGCTCGCAGTGTGTTTAAGTTTGTTTCTAGTCACTTGTTGTTTTGGAAAGTTGAGATGAGGTCTATAGACCAGCTTTCGTTAGTAGATGCGCGCCTAAAAGTGTTTGCCGGTCTACAAGTGACTATAACGTGTAAGCGAATAGTTATATATACAAAATTAATTGTCTGTGTCGCTTTCCCAATTTGATTTAATATAAGTACGAAATAAACTTTAACTGCAAGACATTAAGGCCTCTTTTAATATTTTAATCACGCCTACCCACGTATAAATCTGTTTAGACATTACTTATTAAAAGTACTCGTTGGTAATTACAGTCATCAAATATATCCTTTGCCTGTCAAAATTAAAACCAAACTTTTTTTTTAATAGCTTTTGCTCGAGACTCCGTCCGCGTTAAAAAAAACACCGGGACAGTATAATTCGTACCTTTAGAACGAAAACGACACAATTAAAAAATTTAAAATTGTGTTGTCATTTTTAAATGACTAAAAACTTCTACCTTATTTGTAAAAATATTATTAAAAAGAGACCGATATAAAAGCTTCATCCTATTCCTGCTTGAATATGGTTGTGTTTGAGCTATTGTTGTATGGAGTTATTCGTTTTAAGTAATTTTATGAAGATAACCCAATTTTCTATCTTTTTGAATTGTGTCGTCTTCATCCTAAAGGTGCGATATGTCCTTCACAAGATCTTAAACTATCTTTGTACCAAGTTTCATCGAAATCGATTCAGTAGCTCTAGAGATCCTACTATTAGTGTAGATGAATTACGATTGTTTTACAACTAGAATATTATTTAAGCTAGAGCAATTTCGAAAATAAAATTTATTCGTGCATCTCGTGTTTGCTAGAAGGCGTCACAAAATTGAACTGTCAGTAGCACGGTGTGGTCGGACGAGGTCCGGCCGCCGAGTGCCGATTGCATATTCACTTCTAAGACTTATCTATTGATTGCCCGTGACTCCGCCCGCGTGAGAAAGATTTACCGGACTAAAAAGCCTATAGCACTCAGGAGGAGTAGCTTCTTATTAGTGACAGAATTTTCAAAATAGGTTCAGTAGTACCAAATATTAGCCCCTACAAACTCATAAACTTTTCCTTTTTGCAATATTAGTATAGATACTAATACTTACTGGTGGTAGGTCTCTCATATGTAAGAGCCCGTCTGGGTGGGTACCACCACAATGTCTATTTCTACCGCAAAGCGCAGTGTGCATGTACTGTTGTGTTTCGGTTTGAAGGACAATGTAGCTAGCGTAACTACTGGATATAAGGAGACTTAAAATCTTATGTCTCAGAATGACGAGCGCAGCGGAATGTTACATAGTATTTTGTAGCTCAAGGTGCTTGATGGTGTTGCTACTGTTCATGGGTGGTCGTATCGCTTACCATCAGGCGAACGGTATGCTCGTCTCGTCAGTCAATGCAATAAAAAAAAAGATAACGGCATTTGGCAACGATTTGGCATTAAGTCCGCCAATATACAATTGTATACAAAGTGCAAATAAATAAATAAATAAATAACGTACAGTGTAATATATTTTAATTATAAACTAACGCGTACGAAGTGTTTACAGCTGGGATAAGTAGAACTAAGTAAGTAGTAAGCGTTTAAAGCCTTAGTCCACGACGCTGGCCTAATGAGGGTTACCAGACTTCACATATTATCTTCGAAATTCTGATAGAGAACTTCTCAGGTATGCAGGTTTCCTCACGATGTTTTCCTTTACTGCTAAAGCATTCCATAATTCACAAAGAATACATACAAAACTTTAGTAAAGTCAGAGGTGCGTGCCCTTGGGTTTTGAACCTGCGGCACTTTGCATCGACAGTCCATTCCACTCCCAACTAAAGTATTGACACACACACATACACACACACTCACGCCTTTTATCCCCGAAGGAGTAGGCAGAAGCGCAACTAGTGCCCCCACTTTTCGCCGTTATTCGGTCCCATGATGTGATAGGGGGCGAGCCTATCGCCATATCTAGCACAAATTCCAGATTTCGAGCTGATACTGAATAGAAAAACTCAATATCACTTTGCCCGACCCGGGGATCGAACCCGAGACCTCAGCATCGCAGTCGTACCATAATACAACTACGCCACCGAGGCAGTCTATAGGCTATTGGCACTTATTCATATATTGCTTATAGTTATTATTTCGGTTGGATTTTTTTTTCAATCAACCAACGATAGCTCTAATGCAGAAATTTATTTTGCCCTGGAAAATACTGAAGGTTTTAAAATGTAAAACGTTAAGGAGAAGGTGACGAAAATAACAAAAATATTACCTTTTGTGGTTGATGACCTTGATGGCAAAAAACAATAACGTTAATCCGACCACGGGCTTAAATTATCGCTGATTAACCATAAATTTAAATCGGACCTTGGAGTAAAAAAATGTCGCTGAACAAACATAAAAAAGTTTTATGTGAAAAAGAAAAACATTTTATCATACTAATATTACCCAACAAATAAGGAGACCAGCCCCCTTATTCTCTATGACGCACGTTATTCTCCCCGCTCGTAACAAGCGCGTAACGTAACCCATCGCGTTTATCACAAGGAAATTGGCATACAGAATACCATTTCGTCGGGGATAGTACAATACCGCGTAAGTGATAAAAAAAGTCCAATTGAGATTGATCCTTACTGCACTAAACTTAGCATTGATAATGCAAAACTTTTTTTTAATCACTTTCGCGGTATTGCACTGTAGCGACACACTTATTGAGAACTGCATAGTTGCACTAAATAGAACTCTTAGCACTATCCCCGACGATTTAACGTTCATTACACGAAATTAACGTGACGCGGCCGTTACGAGCTAACACTGGCATAGAGAATAGGGGGGCAGGTCATTGTCCAACAAACATTTTAACAAGATCAATCAATTAGCCATGTTATAATTTATGTCAAACATTTCAACTGAATTCGTTTTCATAGGATTAAAATTATAATTTGATAAATAAATGTATTCTAAGTATAAATTAAGAAACTTAGGTATTACTTAAGTAACTTAACTTCGTCATTTAGCTGTCAACAAATGAATCAAAATTTTTAATAACTGTTGAATGTCAGTACTGAGTTACGATAAATAAGTACAATAACTTTTGTTGAAATTAAACTTTTAAATAAATTCAATAACAATTTACCAAATTAATTTATAAAGAATATTTATTAGTAAATGAAAGATATGAATGCAATGTTTGAAGTAAGAAATCCATAGTCTGACATTTAAATTCTCTTTGATCTTCGTTTTGATTTTGAGACTTTACTAGACGCCGATGGCGAAACAAATTGCCAAAAAGCAAAATAATTTGTTGGTCCGATCGCAACAAAACTTCTCAGGATCACTCGCTGTACTAATCTGAAGATTACCTAAAGATGTCATTAACATCGCTCTAACCGTTTTAAAATAGCTCCAACCGTTTTGAAATCTAGGGGAACATACAAACATGTTTTTGTATACATACATACATATACACTCACGCCTTTTATCCCCGAAGGGGTAGGCAGAGGCGCAACTAGTGCACCCACTTTTCGCCATTATTCCGTCCCATGATGTGATAGGGGGCGAGCCTATCGCCATATCGGGCACAAATTCCAGACTCCGAGCTGATACTGAATAGAAAAACTCAATATCACTTTGCCCGACCCGGGAATCGAACCCGAGACCTCAGGATTGCAGTCGTACCACAATACAACTACGCCACCGAGGCAGTCATACAAAAACATGTATATCACTGATATACATATTTTTGTATATCAGTGATATTTTAGTCTATACATATAATAAAGCAGTAAACCCGGCGTGTCTGTACATTAAAAGATGTGATAAAAAGAAAGGGGTCAGAGAGTAATAGAACATAATTCAGTGATTTTATAATTCTTTTCTGTCTGTATGTTTGTTACTGCAAATCTCCGAAACTATAAAACGGATTTCGATAAAATTTGGTATGGAGATAGTTTTAGACCCTGAAAAGGACATAAGCTACTTTGTATCCCGAGAAAATATAAAGCCGGACTTTAATCCCGCCGCGAGCAAAAGCTAGTAGATTAATAATTCCGCACCCAAGTATCAGTATGCAAGCACATGGCCCAGATTTTTCAAGAAAGAGTTCCCGCCCTCACCCCTGCCTCTGCAACTCCTGTAAGCCAGGATCGTCAACATGCATTTTATGTTACGAGCGGTGAAGCTCAGCGAGTCTCTGGAAACACTAATCCTCCTTAACCCGCAACGAATTTGATCAAATAGAAAGATAGGGAGAGTTAGAAATATATTTCTTCCACTACTATGTTACGGCTTTAAAGATTTTGTAGCCGATGTACTGGGCATTATGAGACTTCTGAATGTTGTTTTTAGAGCCGTTGTGTCGCTTACCATCAAGCGAGAGGATTGCTCGTCTCATCAGTAAAAAAATAGATTTTCTTGTACTATAAAATCCGGCCTGACTCCGCTATATGACTAGCTCGGTGGCGTAGTTGCAATAAGGTATGACTGCAATGCTCTGCAATTTTATTTTTATTATTATAGTTGACTGCCTCGGTGGCGTAGTTGTATTACAGTACGACTGCAAAGCTGAGGTCTCGGGTTCGATCCCCGGGTCGGGTAAAGTGATATTGAGTTTTCTATTCAGTATCAGCTCGGAGTCTGGAATTTGTGCCCGATATGGCGATAGGCTCGCCCCCTATCACATCATGGGACGGAATAACGGCGAAAAGTGGGTGCACTAGTTGCGCCTCTGCCTACCCCTTCGGGGATAACAGGCGTGAGTGTGTGTGTGTGTGTGTGTGTGTGTGTGTATTATAGTTCCAAGACCCTGGGAAGGTTTTAGGCAACTATTTATCCCAGGAAATTGTATAGCCACAGGAAAAAGCTAGTATGTTACATTTATAGACTACCTCAAAAAGTTATAACTTGATTACCAAACCTTTGTACGTAAGTAGTACGAGGCTGAACCGCTTTTGTTCCCTAACATTTATTACCCCCAAAGCAATTTATAAATAAGGACTGAACAAAACTGACCTTATCCCCAACGTTTAATAAGTAGAAGCGATATTATCTTAAAACAGCAATCTGTGCTCAATATCCGTCTTGTATTTTACTTACGACGTAAAAGTGACTTTGTGTTACGTCAAACAGAATTGATTTTTATGCTTTGTCTGTCTATTTCTACTGCAATATTGTAGGTACTATCAGTAGTCAATTATAAATTTATTCCGGTGAATTTGAATCAGATACCTTTTGTTGTGTTAATAGTTGTATCCTACTAATATTATAAAGGCGTAAGTTTGTAAGAATGTATGGATGTTTGGATGTTTGTTACTCTTTCACGCAAAAACTACTGAACGGATTTCGATGAAATTTGGCACACGGGTAGATCATGTCCTGGATTAACAGATAGGCTACTTTTTATCCCGGGAAAATATAAAGCGGGACTTTTATCCCAGAAAAACTTTTTAAAGCGGGCGGAGCCGCGGGCAAAAGCTAGTATTCTATAATGTTCTCAGTGTCTATTGCTGCCGCCAAACAACATTCTACTATATGTTTTTTAACTAAGACACGGCATAGTGGCTTCTCAGATCTAATTTTAAATAAAGTGATATAAGAAAAATTACAACCGTAGAATAAATAATTTATTTGTAAATTTCCAGGTAGAAGAATTTCAACAAGAACTTTTTTTTATATTCAATAATACTATCAAAAGTAAAAATAAGTTATACACAAAGTTAGAATTTACATAAACCCTAAAGTAGTACTTGGCAATAAATCCCATGCCATTCCCTTCACTACGCTATAATATAAACAACAAATGAAACAATATGACTTTGGAAATTCCGTTACTTACGTTTAAAATTAACTCTGTTTTAATAGAACAAGCATTTGTAGCAATGTTACAATTTTTCTCCTGTACCAAGTATACCAAACCATTTCATAAGTCTTTAAATATCTGAGCAAGAAAAAATGAGAGAAACCGGCTTCCGAGAGCTCTACGTAATAATTTTAAAAGAATGTTTCTACTATTGATGTCACTATTCCTATTCGCATTCGCAAATAATAATCTTACTTACGTAAATGCGAAAGTTTGGATGGATGTTTGTTACTCAATCATGTCAAAACGGCTGATCGGATCTAGATGAAATTTGGTGCAGAAATATATTATTATTATCTCGAGAAAATATATAACGGGACTTTCATATCGAGAAACTTTTTTACGCAGGCCGAGCAGCGGTTATAAGCTAGTATAATGTATTAATATCTACCCTGTATTATACACAGTGTAACAAGATTCATGGATCAACTGAAACATGTCGAAAGATTACCTCAATATTCATCGATTTAAACCTCTTGTATATTGCCCAAAACTTAGTTAAACAGCTTTTTTTATTTGTGGATATTTTAATAAATGATAAATTGGAATAAAAATAATTGTTCGCAGAAGTGAAGACAGATATGGCAAGAACTGCTCGAGTGGAGACGTGCCGGCAAGCGCAGCAATGGAGGTCCACCTGCAAGGTGGACAGACGACTTGATAGAGAACGCAGGAATACGCTGGGTTCAGGCCATTTTTGACAGGTCCGTCTGAATTTTTTTACGGAAGGCTTATGTTTAGCAGTGTACTTCATGTGGCTGATGATGATGAAGTACTCTTCACTATTACTAAAGTTGGCATTTGGAATCACCATTTTATCCATATAAGAATATGAAAATAAGGAGTTCTCGTAACCGACGAGCATGTATGAAGAGACTGATGATTCTTCCACAGTCAAGAGGTATCCTTGGATCGTAGCACTTGGCGCTCCATAGTCTCTGCCTACCCCAATGGGAGAAAGGCGTGAGTTTATGTATGTATGTAAGAATATGAAACCAAGAGCAATCTCCGTGGCATGGTCTTTGACGGAAAACCCACTGCCCGTTATTAGATTGCCAATTTGCTTCTATCTACTAGTTTCTATTTTTGTTTTAGAGATATTTTAGATTCAAAGTGCAATTAATAATTTCGGATTTTCCTCTGCTAGTTTCTACGAACAGCGTCTTTACTAGTTCAATCTACTCACATGCAAGCTTGTGTCGTAGTTGTATTTCGTGCGCAGTACGACCACTGAGCTTTTTTTATGGCATTGAATGACGAGACGAGCATGCTGTTCGCCTGATGGTAAACGATACGGCCACCCATAAACAGTAGAAACACCATCCAGCACCTTGAGTTACAAAGTACTGTGTGGCATTCCACTGCGCTCGTCGTCATCCTGAGACATACGATGTTAAGTCTCATTGCGTCCTGTAGTTACACTGGCCACAATGCCCTTCAAACTGAAACACAACAGTGCATGCACACTGCTGCTTGGCGGTAGAAATAGACATTTCGGCGGTACCCACCCAGAAGGACTCTTACATATTTATTTATTTATTTATGGTACACCAGCATATGAAAGTCCTACCACCAGTCTCGAGCAGCAGAGGTCTCGAATTTGAATTCCAGATCGAGAAAAGTGATATTGGGTGTTTCTGTTCAATATTAGCCCGGAGTTTGGAATTATTGTCCAATATGGTGATGGGCTCATCCCCTAACACATCATGGAATGGAAGAAATTTGGTTAAGAGTGGGTTGCCCTGGTTGCATCTGCCTTCTCCTTCGAGGATAAAAGCGTGATGTTTCTTCTTAATCTTTTTTATCTACTTACAAAATATTATGTAGATAAAGAAAATCAATACGATCAGTATTTGTATTGCGAAGTCACAAGTTAGTTTGACAACGAAACTAGTATTTAAAAAGCGCTCGTAAAGCAAATAAAGTTAAATACATTTTGCATTATCATTTTGAGAATAAAATCCTGTAAAATTTCTCTCTCAAAAAGCGAGTATAAAATGGCAAGTAGGAATGCAGCGTTTGGTGCCTCTTGAGACGTCACTAAAGAACCCTCGACATGGCTTTGACCGTCTTTTAATTTTAAACTGCTTTGTGTAAAAGTGATGAAAACTTTTCATTTACTTCCTGCGATATTATATTTCAATTAATTATTAATTATCTGGTGCACTGTTATTTATACTATTATCATATTCATATTCACTCACGCCTATTATCCCCGAAGGGGTAGGCAGAGGCGCAACTAGTGCACCCACTTTTCGCCCTTATTCCGTCCCATGATGTGATAGGGAGCGAGCCTGTCGCCATATCGGGCACAAATTTCAGACTCCGATACTGAATAGAAAAACTCAATATCACTTTGCCCGACTCGGGGATCCAACCCGAGACCTCAGCATTGCAGTCGTACCATAATACAACTACGCCACCGAGGCAGTTATACTATTAATGCGTGATTTTTTCGCGTTAAGGTGCTCCCAGATAGCAGTTATACAACGTTATAAAACATTGTGTAGCAGGAAAATATTTTATAACAGTTTGTTTTTTATACAATATGTTAAGAATTATAAGCGCTCCTATAATGGTTCAACTCCATGTATAACATCGTATAGCATTCTTTGTATAACATTTTGTTAAATTAAGTTATATAACATCACTGACAATTTATAACTTTGTTACAATTTGTTAAAAATAGTTATACAACAAATGTGACTTAACATTATATAACTGCTGTGTGGGAGCACCTTTAGAAATATTTATTTCAATCACTCAAATGTGGGGTTAGCACAACATGTTTTCACGCTAAAAACGACTAGTTACACGCGACGTCTATTTCTCAGGGGGAACTAATCCTGAAAAAATATGTTTTCCCATATTTCCGGCATGGGAATCGAACCACACGCCCGTTATCATAATATATCGTACAGTGACCTCAATGTATGAAAATAATATACCACAATTAATTCTCTGCATATTAACATTTCACTGTCTCAGTGGTGTAGTTGTATTACGGTATGAATGTAATGCTGAGGTCTTGGGTTCGATTCCCGGGTCGGGCAAATTGATATTAGGTTGAATTGGGATCAGCCCGGAGTCTGGAATTTGTGCCCGATATGGCGATAGGCTCGCCCCCTATCACATCATAGGACGGAATACGCACGGCGAAAAGTGGGTGCACTAGTTGCGCGTCTGCCAACCCCTTCGGTGATAAAAGGCGTGAATGTGTGTGTGATTAACATTTCACAATAGCGAACAATACAAAAAATAAAACGCACAACAGAAATATTTTAATAAAGCATATTCTAATAAAAGACAGATAAATAAGCAGCAATTTTTCCGCCGCAGCGCCGAAGTCAAAGTTCAGGCTAAATCTAAGGGCGAGGTCAGCTAACACAAATAAATTGTTGTACGTGAGAAAAATACGCCCTAATCTTGAATGATCACTTCATAAAGTATCCCTTTCAAATTACTAATGTGGGTGGGCTAAGTGGTGAAACAGGGCGATTTCGGCAAGAAATACTTTCGTAATTTGATATATAAATTAAGATTGTAAACGTTTGTACGATTTTAGATTCGAGGTTGGGTATTTTGAGTATGCATTAAATTGCCTGAGCTGAATCTGTGACAGTGGTATGACAACAAGCTGGTAGTAAATTATTAAAATTACCCGAAATTCGTTTTGTAATGTGGGTAAATAAATTTATTTTATTTTGAAATGAAAATAAAATATATTATAATGCATTATGCAATCTGCATTCACGTCAACAACCATAGGGAACGTGCAGGAACTACAGGAGGCAGCACAAAATCGATACAAGAGCCACACGTGAATGAAAAAATAAACGATAACTAGAACAATAATCCTACTAATATTATAAAGGCGAAAGTTTGTAAGAATGTATGGAGGTTTAGATGTTTGGATGTAAGGATGTTTTTTCCTCTTTCACGCAAAAACTACTGAACGGATTTCGATGAAATTTGGCACACGCGTAGATCATGTCCTGGATTAACACATAGGCTACTTTTTATCCCGGGGAAATATAAACCGGGACTTTTATCCCGGAAAAACTTTTTAATGCGGGCGGAGCCGCGGGCAAAAGCTAGTTTGTTTATATATTCGTTTAATATGACAAAAATGATAAAATGTGTGTTCCGGCTGAAGGTTATTGATACCCAGCGTGTCCAGAATATCTTTTTTTAGATGGGAGCTAGATATTTAAGCTAAATTAGGAGGTTATGTTCCCTTAATTACAAATTTTTTTGTAGTGAATATTATGTTCAAAACATCTTTATTTTTATAAATTACGTAATGAGACATTTCTAAATACTATATGTTTTAAACAGCTTTTATTATTTTTGTCGATTTTCACATAACCATGAAATGTAAGTACTTAGGTATTATTCTTGGGTACATAATACAATTTCACACCATTTGGTTTGTTTATTTTTATGTTTTGGAGCATTTAGATACACAACAATACATTATCAACACATTAAATGTTATTTTTCATACTTATAATGAATATTTTACGTCAATGCCAAGAATCGATGGGCTGAAACATAGTCAGATTGCATTACCAGATGGCAGTGCTTACGACGTGCACGTTCCCTATAATTTGGCAGAATAGAGTAGCGCTTTTGTCAATCGTTCAATTTTCAAACACAACATAAACTTACTATTCGTTCCATATCCCGCTTGCCGGCTCATGTTTGGTTTGTGATTTTGAATTCCGAACGCGTTCAAGCTACTAATGACACTAGCCATTAGCTGCCGCCATTCTTACATTTATCTCATTATTTTTACGCGTTGAGTTGAGTAATTAGTGAAACAAGTTGCAAAACGCAACTTTTTACGTTAAGTTAAGCCTGTTTGTAAGAAGTTATCAAAGTTTTTTGGTTTTTCTTTAATGAATTAAGCATTACTGGAGGTTCTATCGAAGGGAATGCACCTTTTACTGGTCTGAAAGTGTGGGTTACTTTATTTTACACACACCTACACTTTTTATCCCTGAAGTGGTAATTAAGCAATCGTATACACCCACTTTTCACCGAGGTTATTTTATGATCGATCATGTTAAGCGAACAAGGCCACTCATGTAGGTATGTTTGTAAAACATAAATATCTACAAAAACTATTTTCCAGACCGAGGAATCAAACTGGCTTGATTGAGTAACAAAAATCCATCCAAACTCTCGCATTTAATAGAGATGAATCAACCGCATTTAGTAACTGAAAATTTCTTGAACATGACCTTAGAAAATTAACACGAAATTTAGAACATTTAACTCGATTTATGCTTGAATTAAGTCTTTAGAGACGAAATGGCATTTTGACTGTTCGTAGTGAATTTATTAGAGAATTACATTTAGAATTTATGGTCTGTTCACACCTCTCAGTATTAGGAACGTATCAGGGGTATATTCTGTTAAAAATAACCTTCGTACTATAATATTCATACTTTTATAATGTATGTATGTGCCTCGGTGGCTTAGTTCTATTACGCTACGACTGCAATGTTGAAGTGAAAAGTGAGTGCACTAGTTGCGCCTTTGCCTACCCCTTCGGGGATAAAAGGCGTGCGTGTGTATGTGTGTATGTGTGGGTGTGCGTTTGTTTACACACTATAATATATGAATATTGGAATTAGTTCGCGAAATTATTCCAAATATCTGGAATCAAAAATCTGGAATTCTGGAAATGAAATAAAATATCTATTCGAACCCATAAAATGATACAATATTTAGATTCCGTCAATATTAACTCTACCCCCAGTTCCGAAACCAGTTCTCACTAGAGAAGAACGGGCAAAAAACTCTAGTGTTGCTCTTTTCAAAATCAGTTCAAGGTATAAAATACAATGCATGATATAGAAAAAAAATACAATTAAGTATTTTTTTTATGCTAGAAGAAACAATCCCGCTCCACACCCATCACTGCACCTCCTGCAAGCCAAAATCAGCCATTGGAACACTAATTAGTCTTAACCCCCAACGAAATTAATCAAATAGAAGAACAGGTAGGAGTTAGAAATATATTTTTCCACTTTGGACATCTCCATTCCAGAAATAAAATATGTTACCATTTAGAGATAACTGAACTGCGCTCGTCGCTCTGAGATATATTTCAATATCAAGCAAATAAACCAGTATGCTTAGAGTGAAGCAAAAAAGCACGACACGACTCCGTTTCACTTGATTGTGATTGGTTGAGAGGCTAACACGTGACTGACGTGTTGGTCTGTCGATCAATCACAAACATCAAAATTAAACTACGTCGAGTTACGAGTCTTCTTGCCACATCCTAAGCCCACCGCTGTAATGTTAAATGTGAAAGCCCGGTGTCTGCACGGCCACCGCTCTGCCACGTCACGTTCGTCACGGTATTACAGTTATACAGTGTCGCTATTTTTCTTTTTAATTAGTACCGTATAATTGTTAATTTGCCTATTTTAATGTAATAAGGAAATGAGACCACGCAGCCACCAAATTATACCTCAGCATTTTCCTGTTGTAAAACCGGGGCTTAAGGGTGCGTTTTCACTTAAACAAATAAAATTTATTATAGACCTCACATTTATAATTGTCTGGTAATGTATTGAATATTTTCTACCAACGCTCTACCTTGTTTTAGCGGACAGACATCTTTAACATTGTACACATCAATCTTGTCATTCTTATCTATCTCATGCTGATACCAGTGGAATGGTATAAGATTTATTTTTGGACACCAATAGATAGTTCTGTACATTCTCTAGGAGCTTCTATAGGAGCATGTATCGAGAAACTCACTTTCGAAACCCACAGGTGAACGTCTAGTATTGTATTGCATTCACAATTCTGTACCTATCAAGAGATACAACCTTTCTCATTTGTCGACTGTAAGATCTACTCTACTGTAATTTCGTAATGCTACGATACAATTTATAAAACTATATTCATATTTCCTACATATGACTATACCGTAAGTTAATTTGAACGACGGACGTATTGAAGGAGGTGAATCTGCAGTCGATTCTCATTCCAAATATGTAATAAAAATGGTACCTTAATTTTTGACCAATATTATGAAACAAATCCACAAAAATACGAAAGCGTTGCTACGCGCCATCTGATTACGTGGCGATCCTGCTGCCCGCCTCTTTGATAATGCCGACAGGAGTCAGTCATCAGTACTACCCCTTCCCCGCACTCGCCCGCCGATCGTCCTCGCTCGGCCACCCGCGTCCCGCTGCCTAATTAGTCTATGCGTGAGCGCCGACATTTTCGCATCGATTTATTTCCGGGTTGCACTCGTGACAAAAATTACGCCGCGATTTTTGCGTACTTATTTTCTTCGTTTCGCGTTAAGTTTACAGTACCGAAGTGATAATGTCTTATCAATATTCCAACGAAGAATACTGGGATATGGTGTGTACCTACGTATTAGCCAATGATAATGTGAGAGCCGCAATAAGATTGTATCGAGAATTGGTCCCTAATCGCCAAATTCCATCATACAGTTTGATGTTAGGTGTCAACCAACGACTACGCACATACGAACAGTTCACTGTGCCGTTGTATGCCCAAGGAAGACAGCCAGTCGCGGTTCCAAATTTGGATAAAAACATTTTGTTCACCGACGAAGCAACATTTACAAAAATGGGAATTTTTAATGTGCACAATGAACATTGGTGGAGTTTCGAAAATCCCCATGTCACGTGACAGGACGCTTTTCAACATAGATTTAGTGTGAATGTGTGGGCTGGCATACTGAACAATTGTTTGTTAGGCCCGTATTTTATTGAAGGAACACTGGATGGTTCATCATACCTAAACATTTTGAATAGTGTGGTAGAGGATATGTTGAACGATGTGCCGTTGAGTGATCTCACGAACGTATTTTACCAGCACGATGGAGCGCCCGCGCATTATCAGCTGCGAGTACGTGAGTATCTAAATACTCATTTTAGTGATAGGTGGATAGGTCGCGGAGGGCCAGTGCCATGGCCAGCGCGCTCCCCAGATCTCACTCCTCTGGACTTTTATTTGTGGGGTGAAGGGAAAAGACTAGTGTACGCTACAGAGTACTCAAATAGAGAAGAACTAAAAGTGCGTATAACAACCGCTTTTGATAAAATTAGGAGTGATGGTTTTGTTTTAAGCCGCGTAAAAAATAATATGCAAAAGCGTGCAGAATTATGTATTTTGCGTGATGATGCTCATTTTGAACAATATTTCAGGTTAGTTTAGGTAAGTAGTATGGATTATGTGTAGATAGCTAAATTAATGTAAATGTGAAATTATTATAAATAGGTATGATTCCATTTTTTAAATACACCAGGGTGTCCATATGTTGGGATTTATTTCATAACAAATTTGTCAGGGCTTTCTCGGCGATGCGTGATTATTTTTCAAATTAAATTTTTTTTAGGTACCTGAAATCACGTTTTATCATACGATGAAACACGTCCGTCGTTCAAAATACCACACTGTATATATGACTGCCTCTGTGGCGTAGTTGTATTACAGTACGACTGCAAAGCTGAGGTCTCGGGTTCGATTCCTGGGTCGGGCAAAGTGATATTGAGTTTTTCTATTCAGTATCAGCCCGGAGTCTGGAATTTGTGCCCGATATGGCGATAGGCTCGCCCCCTATCACATCATGGGACGGATAACGGCGAAAAGTGGGTGCACCTCAGTGGGTGGGTGCAGTAGTTGCACCTCTGCCTACCCCTTCGGGGATAACAGGCGTGAGTGTGTGTGTGTGTATGTGTGTGTGTGTGTGTGTGTGTGTGTGTGTGTGTTTATTCCTACAAACAGTATTCGTAACATGAGATCGTAGACCGACGTAGCACTGTTCCGTAAACGTCGTAGCGCGTAGCACATGTGCTTATCATAGCCGCGCGCCGCACTCGGTCGTGCGGGCTTTAGCCAAGTATTTCGTTACGACTAGCTAAAATGGTAGTGAAGTAGACTAGCTAAAATGGTATTATATTATAGTATTTCCACACAACATTTTCGCTGAAAATATTATTACGTATGGAATAAATATTTTTGTAATTAATGTAAGTAGGAAATAATAGGCTGATAAAATTATTGCGGTATGTTTCATAATATGAAGATATCTTCTTTCATAAAATATATTTCTAAACATCGAAATATAAAATTTGGTTAAAAACATGAGAATTAACCAACTTAGGCTTTTTTTTATTGCCTTTGAATGGCGACACCAGTATGCCGCCCGCTTACGATTAGGGACATACCTATGTTAAATGCTATGCTAAATGCCCAGTATTCGTGTCAAAGTAAAAACATGTATAGTATTGACATGTCATATTCTAGGGGTAGAGTTCCACCGTTTTCAATAAATGATCCTAATAACTTTTTCAATCCGTCTCAAAAATAGACCAATAACAAAGTTTTTTCTTTCATATGTTTTTTGACATTTACAGTGTTATTACAAAAAAGTTAAACGCGCGATGAATACGTAACTAAAAATTCTTCTATTACAAATCATGTTTAAGCATCGGTTAGAGCTAGACATGGTTTAGACATTGTTTATATAACACAAGCCGATGGTGGTCTAACGCATGTTTAATCTTAAAAACTCGGATCGTCTCGGATACTATTACACATTACTACTATACAGTTATTTAAACAACAATTTACGAATGAATACTCGCAATCCCCACGTAGCTTATACAATCTTAGACGCACACTGACAGGCATGACAGGCACATAGACGGAAAATAGAGTAATTTGATAGCTGGAAGTCAAATATGTTGCAGTGTTGGTTCAGTATTTTTATTTTGTTCGTTTAACGGTTGTTTAGATAAACAATGTTTAAACACGGTTTTGTAATGCAAAGAGACAAGACATTAGACGGGGTGTTTAGAATTAGACACTGTTTTCTTAAACACATGTTTAAACTGCATTTAAAGTGTTTTTTGTAATAACACTGACAATGTTTTGATTGTTTTAATCTCGGGACCAGGCCAAAGATTACGATTGAGATCGTCTTTTAAAAACGGCCAAGCCGTTAGAATATATCGTTACCATACATATTTTTGCTATTAGCGTTAAAAAATTAAGAAAGGAATATCTTCGGCCCCAGATCAAAATCACATTTCATATGAAAATAGTGTAATGAAAGATAGATTTATTTAGGTTGTTTGCTCACTAACAGTTATTTATGTGCCATTATAACGTAATCACATTAGCATGTCTAATATGGCACACACTGGCAACATGGATAATGAACTAGTGGCTGAGAGCTTTTCTACTGAATAATGATTACGCATTGTTTCGCGTCTGTAATTACTACAGAAGCGGTAATTTGGACTAGTATGAATGTTGATAGAGTTGAAAATCAATGCAAATATATTAATTTCAGAAGTAAGATTGTATTGGAAAATTTTTGTAGGATTTAGAACTAGGGATTGTAAACATTTACAGGAAATAAGATCCATTATTAACAGTAACAGTGAAATAAAAGTACCGAACGGTTTTTTCCATGTCAAAATTCTTGTAAATAATATAATAAATATGTGATAAAGAATGTAATAAAAATGTAATGTAGTCAATATTATGACAACTTTTACAGCTTTTACTTAAGCGACGCTTGTGTCAACTCTCATAGCTTTTACTATAGCTGTGACCTTTACAGACCCTCAAGAAAATACTGCCGTGGTTAATGCACAATCGGTATGTCAAGAGACGCCAGTTTCGAGAAAATTTAAGATTTTAAATATAGTTTTCTTTTCACTCTTTGTGATTTGAGGTGCAAGAAAGAAAGAATAATTTACTGTTGCGGTACACGTGACACATAAAAAGAAAAAACATAAACAAAAAACATTTTATTCACCGCGACAACTAGGTGGCCATCTCAACATAAGCTGTGCTATCACAAAACCAAAACAGAGCTCTATTTTCATTGGCCACCTAATGTACTGCGTAACATACGGGCGCCAAATCAGGCAAAAAATATTCATATAACATTACAATACTCGAAAAATGAGACAGGGAACCTTTTCTTAAGTTTTTTTAGATGTTTAAAAAAAATACCGCTATTTGCATATATTATTCATTAGATGTGCATTTTTTAAGCTATCTGATGCCATAGGAATCAAGTTTACAATATTTTTTCAGATACGGCTTTGTTACTTAGCCTGGCAGAATAGCTGTATACTTGATGGATTCAGAAACAGTATTCCCAATACTCGGGTAACAGAGATTCCTTGAGTCACACAGACATGAATAAAACATTTATCCACAGTCGAAAGGCAAAGCGCGGTGCACGTTCTTACTAAATAATTACACATTTGCAAAGAAATCTCATGTGTGTTTCAGCGGTCGGGGCGTAAACCGTTTTGGTAATGTCATGTTTTGAATTGACAATATTCTATTTGGGTCGCTTGTAATAAATTCTGATTAGGCCGCATTCAAACGATCATGTTTTTATAAAGTTGGTTGAGGTTGTCTTTATTTCTTTATAATAAGCTGGAATCGCGTTATTATTCTTCCCGTAGCTAAGACCGTGTGGATATAAAAATGTAACTAGTTTTTTAAGTGAATTGGATTAAAATGACGAAACCTGTACCGATATTCTATTTAAATGAAACAACGCGTATATTTTGCTCAGAACTACTCAATTCACCTGTAAATATTACATGAAAATCCGTTCAGTAGTTTCTGAAATGTGCTCTAACAAACAGAAAATAGACAGAAAAGAATTCGAGACCTAATAGGATGAAATGTGATTGTGTTACACCTCCTACTTCTAAAAATAGCGTGATTCTATATGCCACTCCATATTCCCAGGAGCTGTCAGCTGTCAGTACCTTTATCGGATCATCTATCATATGCTCATTGTGCCTTTTCTGATGCGTAAACATTTTTTTGCCGAACAGTGCTCACAGAATCCATTCACAGTTATAAATAAAGATGGCTGCCGACGTAGTTGGTTAACGTCAATTTTTTGTAGGAAACTATTAGTTATAGATTTCATAGCAATTATGAGTCCATAATCTATACACTTGTGTAAACGTAGTCATGGACCTGTTTAAGAAAATGTTGAGTGTTCGTTTCTCATTTCAACTTTATGTATACAGGGTAATTTTTACATTGCGTTACTAAATAAAACCACATATTTCTCTATATCTCTGCTAACATCGTGCTAAAAATCATCAATGAATACTTTCGCCAAAAATCCCGGTTGCAGTATTCCAATTTTTTTTCATTTTGTCGTTTAGTGTGAATATGGTGTGTGCGTAAGTGTATTTCAGACTGAAAGTGTAGTGTTGCTGCTGCGACGAATTCTCCTAGAGCAGTCATAGTGGCATTAGGGCGTGTAAACTTAAAGTAACTTTTTGTTGATATTTATTTTGTTTGAAACTTACACTTTTTTATTTTACACTAGCTTTTGCCCGAGGCTCCGCCCGCATTAAAAAGTTTTTCCGGGATAAAAGTCCCGGTTTATATTTTCCCGGGATAAAAAGTAGCCTATGTGTTAATCCAGGACATGATCTACCCGTGTGCCAAATTTCATCGAAATCCGTTCAGTAGTTTTTGCGTGAAAGAGCAACAAACATCCATACCATCCAGACATTCTTACAAACTTTCGCCTTTATAATATTAGTAGGAAGTAGGATAGTAGGATCTATGGTTAAAATAACTTAATGGAAAGTGTTATTTTAAAGGAGATAAGTATGTGGTTTCATTTATTAACGCCAACTCAAAATGACCCTGTATAAAATATATGACCGTACTAGGTGTAACCGTTAATGTTATTTAAATATACCAGGAATGAACTTGCACACTGCTTGTTACAAAAAATAGGCAATGCGATACTACTACAAATCAATCTAGAAGTACTTTCGAGACTGCTATTATGTTTGAGCTTTTGCAATAAACGCCATCAGATTTTTTCTGACATCAGCTAATGAGCTTCTGATTATTAGACTTCACTCTAAAGATTCATAATCATCATATTTTTCACCTGCCCTTATTCCAAAGTGGGGTCGACACAACATTCTTTAACAAATATAATATTTAGTCCTCATCTCTCATAACAAAAATGTAATCCACATTTCATTACTGTTAATTTTAAAACATGAACTAAAATTCTCATTTTAAAACGTTTATAATATGTAACGGAAAAAAAAATACTCGCATTACTTTTTTGAGAGTGCTCTATGCTTGTGTGTGAAGCACTTTATTTTTATCCTGTTTTGCGTCTAATTAAGTTAACAAATAAATTGAGGGCATAAAACTTTTATACAAGTTTTTTTAAATTTAATGGCGAGTCGTGGCCTTATGATTAAGGAACGTGTTATTGTCTTTTACAGTACAGTCGGTCACATAAGTAGCTGAACAAATTGTAAACTTCAAATCGCCTTATATTTTTTTATTATCATTTTTTTATTCTTCTTTTATAGGCGACTAGCTTTTGCCCACGGCTTCGCCCGCGTTAATAATTTTTTCCGGGCTAAAAGTACATAAAAACCTTCCCGTTGAATCATTATCACTATCCAACACATTTATTTGGATAAAGATGAATATTATGACATTGCTACAACTCTTAACAAATAATGCATTAATTTCGATCAAATTTCATTACCATAAAAACGGTTCTAGTGAGTTAATCTTAAAAGATAGACAAATACTGTCCAGGACATTTTTTCGCGTTCAAACAAACAAACAAACAAACAAACAAACTCTTCAGCTTTATAATATTAGTATAGAATATTGGCGAGTGACATAGGCTACTTTTTATTCCGAGAAAATATAAAACTGAACTTTTACCTTAGAAAAACTAAGCAAAATTATTTATAACCAGATGCCGACGATGAAATGAAATTACAAAAACTTCAAAAAAGAAATTGTTTTTCAGATCGCCACCAAACTTCACAGGAGATTAATCTAAAGATTACCTAAAGATATCATTAAAATCGCTGGCGAAAGATCCCTTGCCAGTGGATAATGCCGGTATGTTTGAACCAGATATATATGATCCCGGAACGTAAGAATAAAGTGGATCAACTATGGAGGGTTTTAACTTGTGTGACGTATACATATACCTTACCACCAGCAGCATGGGATAAGCCGTCACGTACCATACTTGTTAACTTACATCTCTGTCAATCTGATAATCTAACAAAAATCCACTTAATATGATATCCTATATAGCCCACCTTTACCTACCAACATAATCCAACCAAATTCTGTAAATAATGCAATGCAATAAAATTATAAACACATGTTCCCAGGATTACGACCGACTTAAAACGTTACTCGTAAACTCGTAACTGCTCATAAAGATGTATCACCTTGGATTCTTTTATTTATGGTGCCCGTAAAAGTAACGATTTGCGCTGATTTTATCATTCGTTGAAGATAGGTAGCAATAGGTGTTTGAGAAGTAAGCTCGAGTATACATATGCGGCAATAGCGTAGTTAGGAGTGGAATGGTCTGCCAAGATGAACGTCTGTCCGTGCCTTACTTCATAATATATAATAACAATACAAGCCCCGTATTTACTGTCCACTGACCACGGGCCTCTTCTACTACTGAAAGGGTTTATGCCTTAGTGCAGCAGGTTAGCCTAGTTCGGGCTGTCTTCACATATCCTCGAAATTCTTATGGAGAATATTTTCTCACAGTGGTTTCCTTCATCATTAAAGCAACGATAATTCACAAAGAGAACACACTTAACTTGGGAACAGTCAGAAGTGTGTGTCTTGGGTTTTGAACCTCTGGAAATGCGTCTCGCCAGTCCGTTCAATTCCCAACTAGGCCATAATCCACTTGAGGCATTAAGCATCGCTAAAGAAATCTATTAAAGTACAGCAATTTGTTTCAACATCTCTAAGCAACTTAATCTACATTATCCGTCGATGCGCCGTTGGCAGGCGTTTCTTACCTCATTTGCCAGTTGAGCTGAAACTCAAAGCTTTAGTTGTTACGAAGGAAGTTTTCTGCAGCTCGCAGCCATTTTAATTTACTTGGTTTTGCTTTTCAAATTAATTTTAAAATGCAATTAATGTCTGAAGTTAATTAAATTAATTAGTCTCGCTCTAATATATTTTATGGTATGTATTAAATTATAATTTGTGCATAAAATAAAGCTCCAAGAGCTTCCAACTTACAAAAACTGCTTTACTAATATATTTCAAAGCTTTAGTTAGTTGCTTATTATTTGGATTCGATCCTGAGTCGGGCAATGATATTGTGCAGGACGCATATTCTCGAAGAGAGAACAACGTAAAGTGCATACCGCGCATGCGCGATTACGTAATGGAACTCGGACCTCTTAGTGACGTCATAGACTTTAGTGAATGAACTGAGTGAAAAAATCGTGTTATCTCTAGGGTCATTGAACGCTTATAACTCACTCGGTATGGACTGTTTAGTGTTTCATTCGGTGTCATAGTGTAGGTTAGAACTTTGCCTACCTCGCTGCGGTAGCGGGATGAACGTGTGTATAAAGTCCAAATAGTTATTTTTAGAAATGTTACTTGTGTGCATCGTTTGTGTTAAACTTAGAGTAAGTAAATCACGATAACTTTCTTTGTAATGCACATGAGGTTGTTTTATGATGTTTAGTATATAGAGCCACTTAGTGTCTATGTACCAAGACACTTATAGTTTAGGCATATAGGCTTAACTTAGGCGCGAATTGAAAATAAGTGTAATCTTGAAAGTGAAAAAGAGGTCCTAGAAAGAGGGAAGGCCCTCTTAGAGCTCCGTACGGTATAGCCGCGGAGTACTTAAGCTAATTTGTTTTTTTGTATTATTGAGTCACATTGTTAGGAGTTTTAATTTGTAAAATAGTTCGGTACATCAAGAAAGAAAACAGCAAGTAGTCGGCAAGAAAGAAGAAGTCTGCAAGTTTGAAGAGGAAAAAGGCGCTTATGCAGAGTGGACCATCCTTCCTCATCAGCTGTGGCACGGTGCTACGAGGACGACTTCCAGCTACGTCGCATAGCTACGGCGTAGCAACGAGAGACTACGCGCCGAATATTAACGCCGGGAGAATTTGGCTACCGTTGTGGCTGAACTTTGTAACTTTCGATTCAGTGTGTGAAATAAACGCTATTTCCCGATTTTTCGCATTTGTTACTTTGTCACTGGTATCGCCATATTCCCACTCACGCAATCCAGCACACACACAACACATTGCGGGGTGTTGGCCCAGTCTGAGCCCCGCACAGATATCTCTACTCAGTATCACGCGGAGACGTGACATTTGAGTTGTGACGTCATATTTGATACAAAGAAACACTGTATAGTCATTGGGTATAGTACTTATTATTTGGGTACAAGCTAAAGATACCTTGTGTTATAAATTCGATATATTTCATTTATTATTGTTTGTAATTTTATTGTAGTGTACACACACACACACACACACACTCACGCCTGTTATCCCCGAAGGGGTAGGCAGAGGCGCAACTAGTGCACCCACTTTTCGCCATTATTCCGTCCCATGATGTGATAGGGGGCGAGCCTATCGCCATATCAGGCACAAATTCCAGACTCCGAGCTGATACTGAATAGAAAAACTCAATATCACTTTGCCCGACCCGGGGATTGAACCCGAGACCTCAGATTTGCAGTCGTACTGTAATACAACTACGCCACCGAGGCAGTCGTTATTGTAGTGTAATATCTGTCAAATAGCCTATTGATTGGTGTCACTACAGTTTCTAAGCAGTAGCACTAACTTTAGCGCATGGCTACTTTCATTAAGTTATAACTCATAACCTTTCACTTTGCCGTAGGGTAAGTACGACCAATTTCTCCACAAAACCAAAACTACGCAGTTGGTAGTATTTACTCATTACGCGGTGGTTTATTTCGGAATAATAAAGTTGGCGACAGGAACTGAGTTTCGCGCTCGGTTTCGTGCAGTCTGCTATGTTTGTGATACATATTTACATAATATGTGAAAATGGAGCTCATTTGCTAGTTTTCTCGTTGCGAGAGTAGATACTACGGACTACAATTTCTGCCTATAATGTTCACACATTCACGCCTTTTACCCCTGGTGTGGTAGGCAAAAACGAAACTATAAACCCTATGTTCGCCGTGTCGTCCAGTGGTGTTACAGGGGCGACTTTCCGTCGTGTTATAATAGTCTTTTGGGGCGGCCCTTTCGCCATATTTTAAGTCAATATCGTAATAAAAAAAAGGATAAATGCTCAATGACAATAATATGGAAAGGTGAATAAACTATCGACTTCTTTGCTAAACTTAAATCTATGAACAAGTTCCAACTCACGACAACTGGTTGTCAAATGACAATGTACCATGCATAAAATTTTCAGGCATTTTATTTAATCTTACATTTCCTAATAGTATTATAATGCTCTTTGATCTTACACTGTGATTTTATTCTTTATCATTTTCAGTAATGTTATTACTATAACAACAAAAATAAGAAATTGAATTGCACTATAAAGGAAACTGACTGACGTTGACTGCCTCGGTGGCGTAGTTGTATTATGGTACGACTGCAATGCTGAGGTCTCGGTTTCGATCCCCGAGTCGGGCAAAGTGATATTGAGTTTTTCTATTCAGTATCTCCTCGGAGTCTGGAATTTGTGCCTGATATGGCGATAGACTCGCTCCCTATCACATAATGGGACGGAATAATGGCGAAAAGTGGGTGCACTAGTTGCGCCTCTGTCTACCCCTTGGGGGATAAAAGGCGTGAGTGTATATGTATATGTATAAAGGAAACTCAAAATCAAACTATAAGCACTAACAAAGAGATAATAATCATATACAGTAAATAAACTACTGTTACAAATGTATGGTGCGGATAACGTATCTATAATAATTATCATAATAATAGGAGTAACACTACTATGTCATTTTCTTCGGCCGAAACAATCTGATATAAATGAATGATTGTATGGTATATCGTGTATCTGATGTATGTTTATAAATACAAATAGTCATTGTCTGTCAAGTGGTCGAAATTCCGTTGAATTTAATATTGTGCCTACAAATTGCGTCATTTATTATGAATCATCGAAATCAATATCATACGCACTCCCTTTTTAACCCCCGACAAAAAAGAGGGAAGTTATAAGTTTATGGTGTGTATCTGTGTATCTGTATGTTTGTCTGTGGCATCGTAGCTCTCAAACGAATGGACCGATTTGGACGCGGTTTTTTTTTTGTTTGAAAGCTGATGTGACTGCGATGGTTCTTAGCTATAATTTATGAAGAGCTGTTCAGGCATTTTAAGGTTATCAGCTCATTTCCAACGTAAAATATCCGATTGACTTTAAATTTGGTGTACTGTGACTTTCAATATATTTGTAAACATGAACTGATGCTGCGGCATCAAGTAGTCTGCGGGATACCCAACTCCTTAGCACCTTATAGCAGATATAGTGTGTTTGGGCTCATAAGGATGGGCTCAACGAGTAGGTGATAGCAGTTGATTATCAAGGCCCCATGATGGAGAATAAAGTTATTTAAAAAATTTGAAATAAAAATTAAATTTAAATTTAAATAACCCCCGACACAAAAATCTCTAAAAAGTAAAATAATAATAGTGTCTTTGTCGTTTAAGTACCTAGTAATATTTTGACCCAAGCGTCCTCACGTCGGGGGACTGAACTCCGGACCAGGGAGATGAAAATACTTCTTTAGCGGTCCCCCGACGCAATGACGGTTGGGTCAAAATATTACTAGGTACTTAAACGACAAAGACACTATTATTATTTTACTTTTTAGAGATTTTTGTGTCGGGGGTTATTTAAATTTTAATTTTATTTTTTTGACAATGTTAAATATCCGTTGCTTATTATATAGAGTTAGTTGCTCTCCATACTCCTACTGTAACGAACGAATCCTATGCAAAACGTATTACAATATATTAATATACTCTGCCTCTTTCTTCTACCACTAACAATAGACAAAATATATTTTTAACACATATACATACATTTATAATAAGGAATTAGCGGCAATAGCCTAGTTGGGAGCGGAAAGGACTGGCGAGATGAATCTCCGCAGGTTCAAAACCTAATGGCACTCACCTCTGACTTTTTTAAAAAGTTGTGTGTGTATTCTTTGTGAATTATCGCTCGCTATAACGGTGAAGGAAAACATCGTGTGGAAACCTGCATACCTGAGAAGTTCTCTATAAGAATTTCGAAGGTATATTAAGTCTGCCAACCCGGCCTAAAACCCTCTCAGTTGTAGAGGAGGCTCGTGCTCAGCAGTGGGCAGTATATAATACAAGGCTGGTATGGTATACATACATTTATTTTTTCTTACAATCGCAAATTACTGCGTGACACACCACTGCTCTCGTCATTCAGATGGATATGTGCGACTTTCCCGGGTAGTCCTAAGAGTATATTTGTTAACATACTACCTTACTCATTTGATATACCCCTTTGTTGCATCTCTTTTCTGTTGGTTAGCCACAATCTGAGTAGTCACGCTCGCTTTAATGTCTGTGCTTGCGGCGGCGTCGTGTGCCGGGTCGGTCACTTCCCTGTAACATGGTTGAGGAGGCCGATGGCTGGCACATGCGTCATACTCGTGAACGGGTGCTGCTTGTGTGGACTGGTCTGCTCTGTTTGATGTTTGACTTAATTTTTTTTTTACTTAAAATTAAACATGTAGGTGGTTGTTTCACTTAGGTACTTTCCGTTAATTTTCGCACTTAATATCCATCTTTAAAATTGAAGTAATATTGTGATTTGTAAATTGTAAAATATATATTTAAAAAAAAAATGACAAAAGACCTACGCTGAGTTTCTTGGTGCTTCTTCTCAGGTCAGTGGGCTTTTCCGAAGCACTGGTAGAATCTTTAAGTAAAACATTGTGAAAAATGACGTGTAAAAGTGCCCTTAGGGGCCTAATTACTGAATAAATGATTTGAATTTGAATTTTGAACTTGAATTCTGAGAAATTAGATGTTAAGTCTCATAATGCCCAAGAACTATGCTGGCCACAATGACCTTCAAACCCTTTGAGTATCTAGCAATGCAAATAGTCAAGTTCAAACGGTAACACAACAGTGCATTCACACTGCTGTTTGGCGGTAGAAATAGACACTGGTACCTACCCAGACGGCCCCCCTCATACGAGATACCTACCTCCAGTGAATCTATGTAAAGACGCAAGGACGTTTTTTAATTTTTTTTTTTTTTTAAGTTTCTTAAAATTTCACCTAATTGATCTGCAATTACTCGGAATCCTGGACGTTAGCGTTTAATGTTCACCTTACACACAAATTAAGTAATTTGGGTCGAGTTCAGGAACTCATTGGCTAGCTGTGTTTAATAAAGTCACGTTCGGAAATGATTGTGCATGCCAACGGATAACCTCGTATTTACTCAGAGTCCCCTTGTTAGCTTTAAATTACGGTATTTCTACTATCTTTACGAGTACTTAACTGGATTTTGTGTTATGCTGTGATTCCGTAGAACGCGGCAGACGGCAGACGGCAATGTATAAGAGTATCAAGTCTCAACTCTCAAATACCTGGATATTTATTCGATTAACACTTAAATGCTAAAATTTGACTTAAAAAATTTTATATCATAAAATGTTCTTTGAATTCATAATTTAAAACCCTATACAATTTTTGAATAATGCAAAATATACTCTCATTTAAATTTAAACGAGACAAAAGTAATTTATACAGGACCTGAAAATTTCTGTGCCTAAAACAATAGTCCCAATGGCTCGGTAAACATCAGCTTTCTATATTTCTTTTATCCTGCCATTCCCATTGTGAATGAATGAGTGAATGACAAAACCTTGTCCATTTACAATGGAAAACATAATATAATGCAACGCACATTGAGATACGAAAACGGTACGCATTGTTTTTATTTCCATCACAATAACCAGTATAAGTTGACCTCCGTGGTATTTTGACAATAGGGTAGTTTCCTATGTTTGACTTTGTACATTATTTTAGACCTAACAGAAAATAATACGAAAAATAATTTTTTCTGTGAAATCAGCATCAAAATCGATCGAAAAATAAAACAGGTATTTAATTTTTAAATATTCTTGTGAACAAAAGTGAGGGCGTAACGGCGATATCGCGCTATCTCTTTCGCATACACGCAGCGTTATGGCCGACGGCACTTGGTGACGTCACAGCCTAGTATTGCTGTTATTTGACGGCAACCCCTTCCACCAAATTTCAAAGCTTTATAACTTACTATTGCGGCAATTTTGAAAATTCTATTTCTATTAGATATTGGCACAAATCCTACTATCCTACTAATATTATAAAGGCGAAAGTTTGTAAGAATGTATGGATGTTTGGATGTATGGATGTAAGGATGTTTGTTTCTCTTTCACGCAAAAACTACTGAACGGATTTCGATGAAATTTGGCACACGGGTAGATCATATCCTGGATTAACATATAGGCTACTTTTTATCCCGGGAAAATATAAACCAGGACTTTTATCCCGGAAAAACTTTTTAATGCGGGCGGAGCCGCGGGCAAAAGCTAGTATTTCATAATTGTATTGAAAAAAAGTAGACAACTACCCTATTTACATTGAATTAGTGTTCCTGTGCTGTTCTATAGTGACATAGTCTAAGACATAGCAGGAATGTTTTCCAATCCCACTTCACATTGCACATAGACCAACCATTACATTAATGAGAATCGGCAACAACCTTCCAATATACGTTACTCCATAACACTGGAATAGAGAGTTTCTGTTTTATTCTGACTGCCTCGGTGGCGTAGTTGTATTATGTTACGACTGCAATGCTGAGGTCTTGGGTTCGATTCCCGGTTCGGGCAAAGTGATATTGAGTTTTTCTATTCAATTTCAGCTCGGAGTCTGGAATTTGTGCCCGACATGGCGATAGGCTCGCCCCCTATCACATTATGGGACGGAATAACGGCGAAAAGTGGGTGCACTAGTTGCGCCTCTGCCTACCCCTTCGGGGATAATAGGCGTGAGTGAATGTGTGTGTGTGTTTTATTTTGTAGTTCTGTAACAGAAAACGATACGAAATAAAAATTCTTTGGATATAGACTCTTTGAGTAAAAACATCCAAACTTTCACATTTATATTAGTATAGATAAATGCCATGGTTGTATTATATATTCCCACTGCTGGGCACGAGCTTCTGCTACTGAAAGGGTTTAGGCCTTTGTTCACTACGACTAAAGTCTGTTGGCACACTCTTCTGAACTTTTCATCATACGGAATAGTGGATATAAAAATACTGTATTTGCTAACATCGTTGGTTTAGTGGCTGTATATGTATAGAGCTGTAAATATGGGTCTAGATTCAATTTCCGGGACAAAAACAATCAATAAGGATTTCGAAATCGAATATCAAAGACTTTTTTTATTTCATAGAATGACGAGACGAGCATGCCGTTCGCCTGATGGTAAGCGATTCGAACCACCCATAAACAGTAGTAACAGTATCCACCTTGAGTAATAAAGTACTGTGTGGCATTCCACTGTCCATCCTGAGACATAAGATATAACTCTCAACAAATTAGACCGACTTCTCAATAACTGCATTCGATTCGTCTTTAACCTTCGTAAATATGATCATGTCTCTGCTTGTCGCTCTGATCTCAAATGGTTACCCATTCGCGAGCGGCGTAACTTGCGTGCTCTTACTACTCTCTATTCTTTACTTATGTCTTCCACTACGCCTTCCTACTTAACCGCATACTTTCAATACCTGAACTCAAATCATGAGAGAAATCTACGTTCTTCAAATAATCTTTTACTACTTTGTCCTTCTCACACCTCTGATTTCGTTCATTCTTCTTTTCCGGTCCAAAGTGTCCTACTCTGGAATGCACTCCCCCTAGAAATGAGAACATCTACAAATCGCTATGTGTTCAAAAAGAAGGTCCGAGAACTATTTTCGGCAAAATTGGCGTGATTATCATCACTTATTTAATATTATTTAATATATATTGTATAATATTTATTAATATGTTATTTATTATCTATTAATACGTATATTTATTAGTATTTTGTTGTATTGTTTTATTAGTATTTTTCATTATTATTCATAGGGTTATTCAGTAGCATATATACTTGGAAGACATATTATTCTTTACTTAATTCTCCCTTATTTACGCACCTGCCTTCTTGTATCTCTGCACCGCTTTAGGTTGACTGGTAGAGAATGCCTATGGCATTAAGTCCGCCTTTACTCCATGTATAAAGTGTAAATAAATAAATAAATAAATAACTACCCAGATGGAATCTTACATATAAGAGACCTACCACCAGTAATAAGCTTTTGTGCTTGATATATTTTTTTATATAAATCACTCATTGCTAGTACAGTGGACGATAGTCTAGTTGGGATTGGAACGGTCTGCCAAGACAATGTCCCTCTTACTGTACCTCTGACTTTTTGATCTTAAGTGTGTATTATTTATTAATTATCGTTCACTTTAACGGTGAAGCAAAGCATCGTGAGGAAACCTACATATCTGAGAATTCTCCATAAGCATTTCGAGGGTATATGAAGTCTGCCAACCTGCACTAGGCCAGAGTGGTTGATTAAGGCCTAGACCCTCTCAGTAGTAGAGGAGGCCCCTGCTTAGCAGTGGGCAGTATATAATACAGGCCTAATTGCATTGCATTACAAAGCTTTATTTACGAATCGTACTCAAACAAAACCGTTAACAAACTCGACGTTTTTATGAAATAAATCCGCTATATTATTCATCTCTATTTTATCACTATAAATAATGTTTATGCAAAATCAAATTCGTCACATAATAAAATGGCGATAATAAAACGCACAGAAAACTAAATAGCTGTAATATATTGCAATTTTAATAGTCACTAAAATTTATACTCTTCATAAAATCGTTCATACTGTAGATATATTTCATGTACACTGAACATAAATTTTATGCATTAAAACATATTTAAAAATAAGGTCATACATTTTTTATTTATAGTCAAGACGTTCTTACCAAGCTACGTGTAAGCTCTGAAATGAACTACCTGTGTCGGTGTTCCCTGAGCGCTATGACCTGTCCTTCTTCAAACGAGGCTTAAAAAGAGTATTGTCCCTACGGTAGGCAGCGGCTTGTCTGTGTCCCTGGCATTGCCGAGTCCATGAGCAGCGGTGGCCGCTTACCGTCAGGCGGGTCGCTAGCTCGTCTGCCTATACGGGCAATAAAAAAAAATACCATAAAGAGCCACGTAAAATTCATGGTAAAATGGCGTACAACCAAGCTACGTAATCGCTAGCCGTAGTACCAACTACGAGACTTGTGCTACGAGCTACGCGCTAAGGATGACGAGCTCCTATCTACGACCCTCTTAACGTAATGTTCATTTAGTTTAAACATAATGCGTTATTTTTCTATTTGTAAGTCCTTCTTTAAATCTTTCAATCAAAACATAAAACCAATTCGATAACCTATTTTTGATCACTCATTTTCATGATCGTTGATAATTATAGAAGGCTTGAATAATTCACGCAAAGACGGGCTCAATCACTAGTCTGGCGGTGGTATTGTGGTGAAGGCACTCATCGTCTTACGGCTGAGACGATTCAGCTAAATTTCACCCGATTCTGGAATGCTGAGTCGAGATTGAGTCGTAAACAATGGAGCATCGAATTCTGTGTTATACACGTACAAGGAATTTTTAATTTATTTGAACAAAAGCTTAAGGAGCTTTTGTTATACTTATAGTGGTCTGTAACTGTAATATTCTACGTTTAATAAGAGTAATTAAAGGATTTTTGCCGCTTAATGGGACAAAAGATATTTGCAAAAAAATATTAAACCAAAAACATTATTTATATCAACTTAATACCTAATTATAATTAGATAATTAGTCTATATGCGTAGAAGTAACTAATTTCTATTATTATTATAAAATGCACAATCCTGCTTAGCGGCAGAAATTGACAACGCTACCTAGCAGACAAAATCACATTCTCATCCGTACTTTTATTAAAAAGGCGGATCAATATAGCCAAGCGAAGATACAAGAATCCAATTTAAATCTCATTTGCCTGAGTAAACATTTTTTCTTTCAATAAATCAACTCTATTTGAAACAGATGTTGGGGATAACTCAATTCGACTTATTTCTTTAAGTGAAGCTATAAAATACTTTAAGTCTAGATCCAAAGACAGTTTCTAGCTACCGGATTTATGCCCCATTACAAGGAAATCTACTATTATACGAATTTTATAGTATTTGCTAGACGTACCTATTTGTAAAGCCCCTATTGGGCTCAAAATCAATTTTTAAACAAAATATAAACAACGGATTATTCTTGTAACCATTAAGAGATGAGTTTTGAGGGTTTAGAGACTTCGTAGACTGAATGAAATCCTCCTACCCAGTTTCTGCCGCTGCGGCCAATCTCAACGGAAATCAGCCAGGTACGCAGGAGATATTATAGTGCACAAGTGTGTGCGCAATACACAGATGCACTCGCTATTCCTTCACTCTCATAGTCCGGTGAGATGGCAATCCGGCCGAGAGATCAGGCGCAGGACCAATGGCTTTACGTGCTTTCCAGGCACGGGGGTATCACAATGCCAACTTCCTGACAGAGCTGCGACTGACTCATTTTTAAGATGAAAAAACAACTTGTAGACTATAACACAGTCATCATGACATCCTGTGGTAATACTTTGCTCCGAACTCAAAGTAACTTATAAATAAATAAAGTAAATATCACTTTGCCTGACTCTGGAATCGAACCCATCACAGTCGTACTGTAATACAACTAAGCCACCGAGGCAGTCAACAGAAACTTACAAATATAAATACGGTACATCACAATACTCTAACACCTGAAAAACGTAATCCAACCCCATAAATAAATAGATTATTGTCAACACAGTACAAATTAATCTCAAAATTAATAGGCACAGTGTTGACAGCGAAAGCAATTTCAAGTAAACAATAATTCCGCTATCTCAATTTAACTACACAATACAGCGAGCAAATAACCCTGTGTTTGGACTGAATTAGATTCCAGGACATGCTGTGATGCAAATCGACTTACTACTCTTTGGACAAGCTGAGTAATCGGTTGGTGTATTTGGGTTTATATTTTTAATATTGTATTTATATGTGAAAAATACAAAAACACGAATTGAGAACCTCCTCCTTTTTTGGAAGTCGGTTAAAAACGGCGATAGCTTAGTTGGATGTGGAACGGTCTGCCGGGAAGACGCATGAATTTTCTAAAGCTATGTGTGTATTTTCTAAGCGATTCTTTATGAATTAACGCTTGCTTTAACGGTTAAGGAAAACATCGTGAGGAAATTGCATACCAGAGTCCGTACCCGCCTATTATTATAACATTATTATTGTAATAAAGTCTTTTTTGGTTCTTTTTCTGTTAAATGACGAGAAGAGAATGCCATTCGCCTGATGTTAAGGGGTACGACCGCCCAGTAGCAACTCCATTCAGAACTATGAATTACAAATTACTGCGTAGCACTCTACTGCGCTAGTCATCCTGAGACATAAGATGTTTTGCAAACTCACGCCTTTTATCCCCGAAGAGATAGACAGAGACGCAACTAGTGCACCCACTTTTCGCCGTTATTCCGTCCCATGATGTGATAGTGGGCGAGCCTATCGCCATATCAGACACAAATTCCAGACTCCGGGCTGATATTGAATAAAAAAAAACAATATCACTTGCCCGACCTGGGTATCGAACCCAAGACCTCAACATTGCAATCGTATCACAATACAGCTACGCCACCAAGGCAGTCAAATAATTAACCACTAATCCAAATTTAACCAATATTCAATGAATACTCAATTATACTCAATCAAAACTAAATCAAGCAATCGATTGGCAGCGATAGGAGGCTCATCAAGACGTCTGACCTCCCCTAATCTCTGATATTGGAAAAGGATAATCGTTGTGTACATATCGGCTCGTTTTCACTTAGCATTCACGGCACGTAACGCAGAGGAAGTTACGCAAACTAGTTACTGCGGATTACTATATTAAACATAGCTCACTCATAAAAGACGCCATTTTGATATTATATATTGATATAGACTGCCTTGGTGGCGTAGTTGTATACGACTGCAGTGTGTGGTCGTGGGTTCGATTCGATTCGGGGTTTTTCTATTGTTGTTTTTCTATTCAGCATCAGCACGGATTCTGGGAATATGCCCGGTAAATGGAAATAGGTCTGCTCCCCATTACATGGGAACTAACATAGCTGGCTAAATGTGGTTATGACACACCTCTGCCTACCCCTTAAAAAGGAAAAAGGCATGATGCTATATATGTATTTGGGACATGAAGGACTTTGGAGATTTACTTTGAAATTATTCTTACGATTACATTGCAACGTCACGCCTTTTATCTCCCGATTATATTATTTAATCCTCACGCCTTTTATCCATAAAATAGGCAGAGACGCAACTAGTGCACCCATTTATCGGCTTGTGTATTCCGTCTTAGGTGAGCCCATCGCTATATCGGGCACAAATTGCAAACAACGGACTTATTCTACAAAGAAAAGCCAATAGCACATTGGCCAACCAGGGAGTTGATCGCGAGACCGAGTAGACAATCGACTACCCCGCCGTGGCGGAATCACCGGCCTTACGAACCCAAAACAGCCACGGGATGTAAAAAAGGGAGTCGCGAGCCGCATGCGGCTCCCGGGCCATGGCCTGCTGACCGCTGATTTAGACAGATATTTTAATATATTTATTACACATTCTTTTTTTTTGAGGAACCAAAATATATTATGTTAATTCAGGACTTCGTGTACAAACAAGACTTGCCTCGATAATTCCCTGGTATTATGGATGTTTCTGGTCAGTTACCATCAAGCGAGTTGTCGATCTGCCTTCTCTACTGCAAAACAATCTGGATTAAAACTAAGTAATCAAAGAAAGTCGGTTAATTAACAAGATGCTGATCACGCCTAAACTATTCTATTTTCAAATTTAGAAATCGAAATCGAAAAACATTTAAAACTACATGTCATATTAATTGTGCTTGCACATTTATAATGGACTACGCCGTAGCACTATGGGCTACGAGAACGTAGCTAGTTATCACGAGCTATAATTGATAACTTGTTTGCCGCGACGGTTTCCCGTGCAAGTTGCCAAGTGCTACGAGCGATTATCGACTAGCTATGGAGTGCTCCAAGCTTAACTCGGCTGCGACATGCTACGCTATTAACGTGTGAACACAGCATTTATCTATTCAGTGTTGCGCATTTCCGTAGATCGTTCTATATTATTCCGTTCGTATAATGGAATAATACAGCAGATTCTACTGTATATTTTCGTGATTAAACACAATAATATGCGAATGAATCATAATATATTAAGTTCTTTTAATACTTTAAAGGCTTATCGTAAAATTACCTATCAACTAACGGACAAGATTTTGGCAATCGACCAAACCACATGAACACATTTCGGGAAGGTCTTTCCACAGCAAATGAACATTTGTGGGTTTGCAAATAATATGGGATAAATTAAACTAATATTTTTGGGATTTTGTGCCCCAAATTAAGAGTTTGCACGTTGCCTAAAATCTTTTTGTGGTAACATCCTGGAAAAATAATATATCACACAAACAAAGTATTTTAGAAAGCGTAGGTTCTAAGATTACTTTCAACTACCAGTAATATTTATTACAGTAAATTTTTCTACGTGAGAAGGGTATACACCGACATTATTTTTCGTGACAACGTATTTTTCTTACGGGACTATCGTAATATCTAAGGATTTGAATGGAAATAATACTAGATTTAGGATTGTCTCAGTGGTTTATTTTTTTTTGTCTTTCGTGCCCGATTGTACCACCGCTCTCAGGTACCGGGCTCCTATCTCGGGTAAGGCAAAGTAATATTGTTTTTTTTATTCCGTATCAGCACGGAGTCAAAGTTTTGTGCCCAGTATGGCGAAAGACTTGCCCCTATCACGTCATGGGACGGAAGACACGTGGTGGAAAGTGGGTACCGTGGTTGCAACTTCGTCGCTTCGGGAATAAAATGCGTGTTGTATATTTTTGGTTGGTTTTCTATGTTTTTTTTTTGTCTCGAATGACGCGGCAAGCATGCCGTTCGCCTGATGGTAAGCAATACGACCATCCATAAACAGTAGTAACACCATACAGCACCTTGAGTTACAAAGTACTGTGTGGCATTCCACTGCGCTCGTCATCCTGAGACATAAGGTGTTAAGTCTCATTATGTCCAGTAGTTACACTGGCTACAATGTCCTTCAAACCGAAACACAACAGTGCATGCACACTGCTACTTGGCGGTAGAAATAGACATTACGGTGGTACCCACCCAGGCGGACTCTTACATATAAGAGACCTACCACCAGTGAAAAAAGTTCAATGACGACATGCTCATTCCATCAAAATGAGCGTAACATTATGTTTGATAGTATGCAAATAACATCTGGAGTTGTATACTACATGGACCTTGTGAAGACTAGGCAGAATTTCCGTGCTTTCCGGCGTTTTTGCCATACCTACTATTGGAATCAAGTTTAACAGCTCAAGTAGGACCCCTTTAATTTTATCCGTGGTGCTTTACATCTGGCTTTTCCAGTTGTGAAAGTCTAAATAATTAAGGTTAAAATACCTTTTTTAGTTCATTATTTTGTCTCCCGCTTTGCTATGGAGGGAAGTGAAAAATATATTTCTAACTCCTCCCTATTCTTATGTTTGATTAACTTCGTTGCGGGTTAAGACTAATTAGTGTTCCCTGAGACTCGCCGAGCTTCACCTCTCGGTGTCATAAAATGCGTGCCACTGCCGATCCTGGCTTACAAGAGTTGCAGTGGTGGGTGTGAGGGCGGGATAGTCTCGTGAAATGCTCATTCCATTTAAACTCATAACCACGTTTACCAATCTAAACGCATCCTTACAAATCTACCAATACTGTAAACCATAAAATAGCCACTAATAACAATTCTAGACACATACCATCTATACATATAGAATGCTTTGTCTCTGAATGACTGACTGAGGAATCAACCTAAACCACTCCTGAAACCTGAAGGATGTATTCTTTGTACTACGTAGACATCCGATAAGGAATGATTTTCCGAAATTCTCCGCTAAGGGGGGTGAAAAAGGGGGGCAAAGTTGGTGGAAACTTGTTTTGGCATTGATGTGCTTCGAAATTGATGTCATGTCTCCTTAGTGCTTTTGATTTCAAACACATTAAAAAAAAACCTGCTGAATGGTTATGCGAGCGTGTTATCCCAGCACCAAAAAACAAGCAAGTCATAAATACTTTTGAAATCATCCGAAGGGGTCGAATATCAATATAAATCTATCGACTCAGTGATAAACACCGATGATGCCATTCATCATCCGGTCGAGTTCCTGAATACACTGAAGCCGGTCTCCCAACTCACATATTAAAAATGATAGTTAGCGCGCCAATTATCTCGCTGCTTAATATAAATCCACCAATATTATGCAAAGGCACCAGATTGCAAGTGAAAACATTGCATCGTAATGTGATCGAGGCAACTATACTGACCGGTTGTTCTCGAGGAGAGTCTGTATTTATTACTAAGATTCCCCTAATCCCATCAAATTACCCCCTCGAATTCAAGAGAGTGCAGTTACCCATTAAAGTCTACTTCGCAACAAATATAAACAAAGCTCAAGGTAGAACTCTTAAGAATAGATTTCAGTGAAAACTGCTTCTCTCATGCTCTGTTGGATATGGCATGCTCCAGAGTAAGGGCACAGAGTAGCCTGGTGATTCTAGCTCCTGAAGGAAAAACAAAAAATATTGTTTACAAAGAAATACTGCGGTAAGTGTGTAGTATTTCGATTTCGTTGTAAACAGATAATTCCCCCGTGTAACTTTCAGCAGATCAAAGGCCGAGATTCGTGTTTACAAAATATAACAAAATTTTATTTTATTTTCATGTTTATTCATCCTTTACGTCCCTACACTAAAATAAATATTGTTATACTTTACAAGCATTAAAATGTTTGAACATAACAATTGATATATACACACACACACACACAAACACACTCACTCCTTTTATCTCCAAAATGGTAGGTAGATGCGCAGTTAATGGACCGACTTTTCGCCGTGCGTATTCCGTCCCATGATGTGATAGGGGGCGAGCCTATCGCCATATCGGGCACAAATTTCAGACTCTGGGATGATACTGAATAGAATAATCCAATATCACTTTGCCCGACCCAGGTACCAAACCCGAGACTTCAGCATTGCAGTCGTACCGTAATACAACTACGCCACCGAACAGTAAAAAAAATAAAATTCGTTTTCGACTTCTACGCGGACGAAGTCGGGGGCAAAAGCTAGTAAATAAAAAAAAATATCTCGTTCGAAATCTTATAGGTAACTCATAACGAAAGCATCATAAAAAAATCCCACCACGGAAACCTCTGCTGTAATGACGTCACTGTAAATCATCCGTCCTATCCGGTGGCCGGTTATCCGCCTCGTCCGGATGAACGCCGCCACTGACTGATGCCTTCCGGCGCGGTGATACTTAATTGTGAACCGTTTCGAATTTGTCTATTTGTATCAGATTTTGGAGTAGAAAATTTTCCATCATATGGTCTAGATATTTCTACACCATATGATGGAAAAATATATTTCCAATTACTCTTTATCTCCATCATCATCATCTCTCTAATAAGTGTTTCCAAGACTCGCCGAGCTTCACCGCTTGTGTCATAAAATGCACTGTCTATCCTGGCTTACAGGAGTTGCAATTATGGGCAGGATAGTCTACACCATATGGGCCTGTGCATAAGGTGTTTTGAGGTGCATATGTGAAGTTATAGTACTTACGCGTGTAAACAAAAGTTCCCGATTGTATCGTGTCTATTACTTGTTTCAGTTGCGTTTATATCATGTCAACTCGTTTGTTAAACGTAGTGAACACTGGCTCTAAGATTACATTATACAAATTCATATTTAGAACACAAGTTGCTATTATACACTGGTAGGTTTCTCATATGTAAGAGTCCGCCTGGGTGGATACCACCGCAATGACTATTCCGCCAAGCAGCAGTGTGCATGCACTGTTGTGTTCGATTTGAAGGGCATTGTAGCCAGTGTAACTACTGGGCATAATGAGACGTAACATCGTATGTCTCAGGATGACGAGCTCAGTGGAATGCCACGCAGTACTTTGTAACTCAAGGTGCTGGATGGTATTCTAGTGTTTAGAAGTATCTTATTTAGAATTTTAACCCTGTGTTTGGACAAATCCTCTGATAAAGTTTAAGTTTAATACTAATAATTTGTAAATAAGATAAAGTGATCAGCAATGATCACTTACAATCAAGTGACATAGTTGTTTGCGGCCTCATTGTCTTTTTTCCGTGGCTCAAAGTTTAGGAACCGGTGTTCATGGAGGCGGTGACGGTCTGTTGCTATGCGTAAATGGATACCGAACACTAAACACGCTCAGTCATGCGGAAAATCAACTTTCCGATAGTAATACAGTTCAAAATCCATTACCATTGAAGATAAAAAGTCGCTTTAATCAAAATATTATATGTATTGTTTTTATGGCTGCCTCGGTGGCGTAGTTGTATTACAGTACGACTGCAAAGCTGAGGTCTCGGGTTCGATCCCCGGGTCGGGCAAAGTGATATTGAGTTTTTCTATTCAGTAGCAGCCTGGAGTCTGAAATTTGTGCCCGATATGGCGATAGGCTCGCCCCCTATCACATCATGGGACGGAATGACGGCGGAAAGTGGGTGCACTAGTTGCACCTCTGCCTACCCCTTCGGGGATAACAGGCGTGAGTGTATATGTATATGTATGTTGTTTTTATGATAAAACATGTGATAGATACTTCCAGAATTTCCTTTTTACTTTCTTTTTTGTACAGTCAGCGCCATAAATATCTGTACAAAATCAACATTTCAAATGGCCTATATACGCGTTAACTAAAAGTGAAACATTTTTTTCTTCGTTTGAAACAATGTAAATCTATTTTGTTTTATTTTTGAGAAGAGAAAAAAAACATTAGTAAGAACACAAAAGTATGCAGGCAATTTGAAATTTTGAATTTGTTCAGCTACTCGCCGGTGACTGTACTGTAATATGTTGGTATGTTTTTGGAGAGCCTGAAAATCTTTAGGGGCGGCCACGTCCACTATTTTAATTTATATGGCTGATGCTGATGAACGTGCTGGGTAGAAAATGGTACCAATGCTCCAGAAAACGACGTTGAATTAAAAAAAAACGTGATTTAGTAGCCTTGCTTACATTTCGTGCAATCGTTAGATTACATCATCCAAAATCCCGTAATAGATTTACGTGAACAATATGAATCACTTTCCACTGTCACCCGTTTTTTGGCCTATTTAACTCCAAAAAACCACCAACTTTTTCAACTCTTATTTCATAATAATTAATCTTTTGCAACTACTGGTTGTTTGGAAGAGATCGCTTTTTAGTGATAACACCGCATTTATACACGTATATTATAAATATATTTGTATTCATTTTTAACCCATGACGCAAAAGAGGTGTATTATAATAAGGTACCTGTGTATATGAATGCCGGTCTGTGGCATCGTAGCTCCAAAACTAATGGATCGATTTTGATATACGTTTTTTAAAGCTTATGTGATACTGTATGTGGTGTACAATAAAGAGTTATCATTCCTTCGTTCATATGTATGGCACACATGGCCAAAATTGAGTGCAATAGTGACCCCTGTGCTTACCCCGGGTATAAAAACCGTGAATGCGTTAACAACAAAATTTAAACACAAAATCAAAACACTCTATCCAAATCAGTAGTTTTTGAAAAAATCAAAACCATTTAGGTCGCATACAGAACCTCTTTCTTAAGACGGTTAAAATGCAATTTTCAATGCTAAACAATCGTACACCAATATTCTATTCGAATTGCAATTACATTACCCATGGTTTCGTTCATTAGGCACGGCCCGTACTAAAATATCGCTCTGGCGGCTGACCAAATGGTTGCAAACGTCCGCAAACCGATGCCTGTCAAACAGTAATACAAATTCAGAGCTTTGCTGAGTTGCGATGATACTAATTAATTTCCATGATGTACTGTACGAATTCTGGTATGTTTTTATTATGTTTGGTACGATTTCGTTATTGCCTATAGCGTAACTTGGAAGGAGGGATGTTTGTTACTCACCCCAGAATAGCTGAACAGATCTGGATAAAATTTCGCACATATATAGATTATGATCTTGATTAGCACTTGGGCTACTTTTTGCCCCGAAAACTTTTTCTCGCTTGGGGGAAACCGCTAGTATAAGTTAGTGTCACATAAAATTCAAAACGAGTTAATTGAATTAATTATAAAATAGACGGCGTGGTAGCCGATTTCTAGCAATAAAAATCCAAGCGACGCCACAGGCCGTCACTAGTTTAAAATACGTTTTGTTATTTCCACTCCCGTAAATACGTATAGGTTTATTTATAAAAATCGAACATATCAAGGTTACTAACAAAATACCACATTATAAGATAAAGAAAATCTATTATAATAGTTCTATTTATTATTTGAACTTCAATACATTTTTATTAATTGTCTCAATATTCCTTTTCAAACTTAAATACCAAAAATTACTTTTCGATTCTTAAGTTATTTTCAATTCAGTCATTATAAGCAACACTAATGACCATCTCAATTTCTACAATCCCAAAAGATGGCAGTACTTATCTATCGTTCCATCCAATAACCTTGGGACATCAGCAAAAAATAACAAAAGGACATTCGGGCCGAACGAATCAACGCACCGATTGGAAACGCTGAATAAAATTACAATCGTTGGGTAAACGATCTGTCTAATTCAATCCATTTATATAAGTGATTCTACGTCCTCGAATGGTAAAGACTTCGTTTCTAAGACATTCGCTTAGTCATGTTATAACATTTATTGGATATATGGGCTCGATTTAGTGTTTCTTGCGACAAAAAATGCATGGAAAACACAGGAATGTAACGATCTGCCCAGACTAAAAATTTAAGGAACGCGTCTTACTTTTCGATGTAATGTGTATTATTTACGAATTTTCCTTCGCTTTAATGGTGAAGGATAATACCGTGGGCCAATCAGCACGCCTACGTTAGAATTTGGAAGATATGAGTCTGTCAGCCCGCACTAGGCTAGCGTAGTGAACTAAGGCCTAAACGTTCTCAGTAGTAGAGGAAGCCCGGTTGCGGACGACAACTTAGACGTGAGTCGGAGGAAGCCCGCAGCCGTCCCTAATGCGCCGAAGATGGCCACCGCGGAGTTTTAGTTGGTATGCCGTGCGGCGTACATAGGTTAGGGACTCGGGCCGGCGGTCGCCCGACATTTTCCATCTCTCCAGGCGGCTCAACGTCGGGTCGTAAGGCAGGGTGAACCCAACATAACCGCTCAGTCGTTCCCCTTGAACACTGGGCAGTAGTAATAATTCACTTTCTACGCGTAAAAAAAAAAGTAGAGGAAGCCCGTGCCCAACAATGTGACAATATATAATACAGATTACAGAGCTAGCATTATTACTAAGCGTTTTACGTCTGTATGTCTATGAATGTGACCTCGATTTTATATTGTGTAACACTGAACAGTGAACAATATTCTATCAGCATTTAACCGTAATGTCAACACTTTTGAAAATGGAATTCCGTCGGCGTCATTTCTGCCGTTCCACCAATTATCTTCTGCACAAGTGGGGCTGAATCGCCAGCCTGTGACTGTGGAGAAGCAAACCAAACCGTCCAGCATATCGTGGAGGAATGTCCCATAAGGAGCTTCGAAGGGGGCTTGCAGGGCCTACACCAGGTGACACCGGAGGCCAAGGACTGGTTAAAAATTGATATTGAATCTTAACTCTGGTTCTTAACTTATACCATAATGTGATGCCATATGATGATGATGATTTTCGCCATAGTGTCGTTACACTGAGTGCGAAACGTAAGGTATTAGACTCTGAACTTTTTAAATATTAGATATCCTGTTAGAGGATACCCTAATAAATATATATTTTAATCCACACTTGTATGAATAACCAGGTTCTAAGTTTTTCCTAATATTAATAAGTATTTTGTATCATGAATTATTTATAACTGTGTAATTAAATTTCAACTCAATGGTCTTCATAATGCCATAAACGAACGGACTTATAAACTTTAAAATTATTCCTTTTTGATTTACAGGATCCTGAAAAAGGCATATGGTTCACGTTAACGGGAATCCATCCGGCATTCGTATTGCGTATAAAAACGTCACAAATGAATCCGAGGGCGCCCTGCAGGATGACAAACGACATTCAATATTCCGCAAATTCGATATTGATCGCGCGACGTGACCTCACGAAAAACGACAATGGGAAATTAATTCTAATACAGCTTTTTGCGGTCATGAATATCTACACAATTTTTGCTAAATCTGGAAACGGTTTCACAGGGTTTGATTACCGTAATGTACTTTCAGTTTTCGTTAATTCTATTTTAAAGAGTAACTAGCTTTTAATCGCGTGAAAAAGATTTTCCGGATAAAAGTACCGGTATAAAAAGTAGCCTATGCCCTTCCCAGGCTCTCAAACTTGGTATCTCCATACAAAACTTCATTTAAATCCGTTCTGTTATGATTCTATCGCGTTCAGACAAACAGACACGGCATGGGACTTTGTTTTATAATATGTAAGGAAGCATTGACAACTCATGGAATTATTTAGAAGGAGTTAAATAACATATGTAAATCGAGCCTAATCAAGAAGATCACACACACACACACACACACACACACACACACTCACACGCTCACACACGCACACACGCACACACGCACACACGCACACACACACACACACGCACACACGCGCACACACACACACACGCACACTCGCACACACACACACACACACACACACACACACACCACACAGACACACAAACGCCTTTATGTACGTGTACAGTATTAATTTCAAAGCCTATTATAATTTATCACAAAACGTCGATATTATCGTAGACCAGGAGATCAGCAGACTCAATTCTCCAGATTAACCTCAGTTTATTGCCGGATTACCGTCTTTCCTCCATTAGTTTGATTGATAAAGCTATTTGAATTTTGCTAAGTATATTTGATGAATATCAGCTATTTTAGTTTTGAGCGATTGGCTGATTCTGGTTTTCAAGATAATTCATTACTTTGACTGCGTCGTTGGCTTAGTTGTATTACAGCACGGCCGCAGTGCTGAGATCTCGGGTTCGATCCCCGGGTCGGGCGAAGTGATATTGGGTTTTTCTACTGGGTATCAGCTTGTATTCTGGAATGTCTACCTATGGTGATATTCTCGTCCCCTATCACGACCTGCGATAAAATACATTTGGCGAAAAGTGGGTGCCCTGGTTGCATCTCTGCCTATCCCTGAGGATATAGACTTGATGTATGTGAAGTTTGAATTACACTGCGTGGCACTGCGCTCGTCTCTATAATATTTGTGAACACTCTAGAATTAAAACACAAAGCTCCATAAATTTCGTGTTCCATGAAGTGAATAAAAATGAAAATAAATTAAATTATATTTCTCAGAGACAATCAAATCAAACCCGAAAAGTTTGAAATCCTTACTCACGTCAATGTAACCGCAATCGACCTGTTTAAGACGTATTAATCAAGGTTCTGATAAAGCCCTTAAGATTTAACATTGGATCTAAGATATAATAAACCCATCTATACTAAAATTCTAGACAGCAAAGCCATACAGATAGACCATGGAAAGACTAACATATAGGTTACTTTTTAACCTGAAAAACTACACAATTAGATTTGTATGCTGAGAAAAGCCTAACTTTATTTACTTTGAAGTTAAACACCTAGTAAATTAATAAAATGACGAACACGTTTCAATACATACACGCGCCCCGCCAATTTTTGAGCGGACATTTCGCGGGGAATGGGTCTTTGATTATTCACTGTAGTATACATGTGCAAATTATCTTAACTTACTAATATTATAAATGCAAAAGTTTGAGAAAATGTTTGTATGTTTGTTAGTAGTAAATGCAGAAACACCTAAACGGATATGGATGAAATTTAGCAAACGGGTAGGTCATGTCCTGGAATAACACACAGTATACTTTTCATCCAAGTAATTTACTCTCATGGAAAATAATTGATATCTATACTAATATTATAAAGCTGAAGAGTTTGTTTGTTTGTTTGAACGCGCTAATCTCAGGAACTACTGAACCGATTTTGAAAATTCTTTCACTAATAGGAAGCTACATAACTCTTGAGTGCTGTAAGCTACTTTTTATCCCGGGAAAATATTTTTGTCCGAGAAAAACTTTTTCACGCGGGCGGAGCCGCGAGGGCTACTAGTTTTTAATATGATTCTTTAATTAGATGGCTCATGGCCCTGGCTCGTACTGTGTTTTAAGGACTTTTGTAGCCGTAAAGGCTTTACACGTGGGCGAAGCGACGAGCAAAAGTCTAATAGGTAATAAGTACATGTTTATAGAACAAATACATGCGGATTACACATGTTTTATTGCCTTCGAAGGCAGACGAGCTAACGGCCCACCTGATGGTAAATGGTTACCATCGCCCATGGACGTCAGCAGTGCCAAGGGCACAGCTAAGCCGCTGCCTACCGTAAAAAACGTTTTTTAAAACTCGTTTGAAGAAGGATAAGTCATAGAACTGAGGAGACACCGTGGGAGGAAGTTCATTCAAACTTGACTTATTAGCGATTAGGGTAATTAATGGGACGTCTTCGTGGACAATACTAGCAAGTTACGTTTGCCAACCACTGCACCTAACTATGACTGGAAAGCATCGAAGCCGCCTACATTACCGAGCATAAACAAACTTTCTCATACAAGTTATATCACGTTTTCGTACGAATCCTGACTAAGACGAATCTGCGAGTCGCTGTAATCTCGCATTTATTCCATTGTACACAGTTACATGCTTAATCCTCATTAAAACTTTGTATATTCCACATATTGTTTTAATTTCGTATGTTTTATGGTGAATGCTTTATAATTTTACTTCTTAGCTTATGAACTGCTTCATTGAAATTACTGACTTTCAATTTTGATTTCTGACTAATGCATGCAGTATATTTTAATTGTAATTTATGTTGGTTATTGGCATACAATGACAGACAATGGAGCCTGTTAAAACAAATGAATTATTGCAGACGTAAATAACATTCATAGCGTCACGCGTGAAACAAACTGAACCTACAATGAAATAACTAATAATAACTTCAGAAATTTCCTCATCAGTTAATTTTATAGTGTCAACAATAATAGCGTTTACGTGGTGCCTTAGTTATCTCAAAGGTCTTTTCTAGACCTGTCAAAACTTCCATTATCAAGGACAATAAATCATGACCATCTTGATACTAGCTCGGCATAGTGACACCACTGGACCTGGTGGTAAGCGGCATGGGGTCCAGATAGTGTCGCATGTCGAGAGATGATTAATTATCCCTCGTCAGTCGAATCAATTACTCTGGCTTGACGCACTGGTCAAAAACTAAGGTTTTTAACCAGTGCGTCCTACCTGTAATGACTTACGCAGCCGAGACGTGGACACTGACCAGTGGCCTGATCCACAAGTTTTAAAGTCACTCAGCGTGCTATGGAACGAGCGATGCTCGGGGTCTCTTTGGTAGATAAAATCAGAAATGAAGTTATCCCCCAGAGAACCAGAGTAACCGACGTCGCCCGCAAAATCAGCACGCTGAAGTGGAAGTGGGCCGGACATGTCTGCAGACGGACAGACGGTCGCTGGAGCAGAGAAGTGCTAGAGTGGAGACCGCGTTTAGGTAAACGAAGTGTAGGACGCCCTGCTGCACGATGGACCGACGACTTGAAAAAGGCGGCGGGTAGCGGATGGATGCAGGCTGCTCAAGACCGGGATGGTTGGCGCTCACTTGGGGAGGCCTACGTTCAGCAGTGGACGGCGACAGGCTGATTGATTGATTGAGTCGAATCAATTATGCCGGCCTAGTTGAACCGGATACACGTACTACTGGTGGTAGGTCTCTCATATGTAAGGGTCCGTCTGGGTGGATACCACCGCAATATCTATTTCTAAGGGCAACAGCAGTATGCATGCACTGTTGTGTTTCGGTTTGAAGGACATTGTAGCCAGTGTAACTACTGGACGTAATGAGACATAACATCTTATGTCTCAGGATGACGAGTGCAGTGGAATGCCATACAGTACTTTGTAACTCAAAGTGCTGGGTGGTGTTGCTGCTGTTTATGGGTGGTCGTATCGCTTACCATCAGGCGAACGGCATGCTCGTCTCGTCATTCAAAGCTATAAAAAAACAAGGTGATCCCAAAAAGCGACACATTATGGCGGGTTTTAACGCCCAGTGTGCAATGGTTGCTATCCAGGCGGACACAGAATATATTTTTCATCAGCAAACAAAGACCATATCATTATCACCAAAGCCTTCAATTAATATCAATCCCTCTCTAAAATCTACATCGCAAATTCTATAAAAAATTTAACAACTTTCAGAAACACTAAAACGACGTCTCAAAAGGCATGTATAGAGCCAAGGGTATTTACAAATTCTCAACTGCCTTGTAAACAAACCATTACTTGAATACTCTAGCAGAGCGTTAGAAATAATAAAGAGTGATCACCTATTAATTTAAAAGGTTCTGTACAGGATTTTTCGGATGTATTGGATTATCCGGATTTGATATTATATTTATGAACGTCCAGACATCAAAAACATTTCCATAAACTTGTTATTGTCTTTCGCTTCTCTTCTTTGTCTGGTCTTTTTTATTGCATTGCATGTATTTACGGCTTATAGCCACACTAGGCCACCTTCCAACCAGCTCTAGGCCAGTAGAGAAATCCTGCATACCTGAGAAGTTAATAATTTTGAAGGTATGTGATATCTGCCAACCCACACTAATCCAGTGTGTTGGACTAAGGCTTAAACTCTCTCAGTAGTACAGATGGCCTGTGCCCAGCAGTGGGACAGTATATAATACAGGGCTGGTATTATTATTTGTTATTATTATAAGCCTTATGGACACTTATGGTCGATGGAGATCACTTAAGAACAGGTGACCCATCTGTTAGTGTGTAGTTTGTATCGAGTCACTTATCAGCAGACGAGCGGCTTACTCGTCTCGTCATTCATAAAAAAATGATCTTCGTTTAAAGCCAAAATATTTCAATAACACAACTCCTACTGCTAATGTACCCAAATATTGTATTTATTATTATGCTCTAATGTTACACATCTATACTAATGTTATAAAGCTGAAGAGTTTGTATGTTTGGTTGAACGCGCTAATCTCAGGAACTACTTAACCGATTTTAAATATTCGATCACTAATAGGAAGTTACATTACTTCTGGGTGCTATAGGCTACTTTTTGTCCCGGGAAAAATTTTCACGCGGGCGGAGATGCGAGCATCACCTAGTTTTAGTGTAATATTAAAGTATAATTTAGGTTGCAGGTCGAAAACCAGGCTCAGTTAGCTTAGCTTAGGTCGAATAGATAAGTTATTCTTTCATACTTGTGTGCAGACCAGAAACTATATAATCTAAACTATATAATATGTATAATTTTCTTACTCTACAACTGGCGTGAGTAGTAACGATATTAAGTAAAATTAGAATTTTCTACTGAACCCCAAAATTTGAACTCTATATTCGGTCTTTGATACGCGAGTCTCTGAATGGTTGTGTATTTTTTAATACTTCCTGCCCTTCATCCGAAAGCAACACACACATACGCAATATTTTCAAAGGAGTAGAGTAAACAAATTAGTATGCAATTTTTAACATATAAAAATACATATTTCGTTTAGGTTGAAGAATATTTAAACTAATTTTGTTATTATGTAAACTTATAGTGACTGCCTCGGTGGCGTAGTTGTATTATGGTACGACTGCAATGCTGAGGTCTCGGGTTCGATCCCCGGGTCGGGCAAGTGATGTTGAGTTTTTCTATTCAGTATCAGCTCGGAATCTGGAATTTGTGCCCGATATGGCGATAGGCTCGCCCCCTATCACATCATGGGACGGAATAATGGCGAAAACTGGGTGCACTAGTTGCGCCTCTGCCTACCCCTTCGGGGATAACAGGCGTGAGTGTATATGTAGATGTATTATAGTCACAGGTTTGATGTGTAATCAAGCTATGTTGAACATTAAGATGCTTAAAGATACTTACAACAATAAACTTATATCTGCTTAAAACATATTCTTAAATGGATCAGTAATACTTTGACAACACAAATAACTCAACACACAGAAAGAAAAAACATTTTAAAATGAAACAACATTTTACAAAATTGTAACAAAAATAAAGTGAAGTGGCATCAAATTATATCCGAACAAGATATTCGAACGTAATCAATTTCTCAAATAGGTAACTTGAAACTCGGAGAGGGGAAACGGATAAAAAGAAACCCCTCGATTTGTTTTGTTCGTTGACTTGTTAACATTGCCAGACGTGAATTTTCTACGTATTCGGATATTTCGCATTTGCATTTCAAAAATGCGAATGAATTTACAAGCTTAACGATGGCTGCAATTCTCAGTACAGGACTAATTTGTGAATGACGAAATTACTATTTTTCGGTTATAAGTGTTAGCTTTAAGGCTTACTAATAAATAGACGTTACTTGCTGCTTCGTCCGCGTTTAAGACTTTTTCGACACTAACATTACAAAGAGGTAAATTTTTTTATGAGTTTGTTTGTACAAAATTATCTCTGGAACTACTGAACCGATTTCGATGAAATTCGGTATGGAGATAGTTTGATATCCTGGGAAGGACATAGATTCATCCTGGGAAAATATAAAGCGGAACTTTATCCCGGATAAAACATTTTCATACGAGCAGAGACGCGAGTAAAAGCCAGAACAAAGCGATGATTTATTCAGAATTTATTCTATCTATGTGCCAAATTTCATCCAAATCCGTTCAGAGATTTCTGTGTTTACTTCTCACATCCAAACGTCAACCTCTCACACTCAGCATTTTTATATTAGAAAAAGTAAGAAACATCATAATCATCTTCAGGCTTTAGTTCTCAGATAAGCAAATACCTTATCTGGGGATTTTCAGACCAACCTTTTAGTAGCAGCCTGCATCCAGGGAGTTCCTGCGAACTTTACTAGATCGTCTGCCACCTTGTAGGTGGGCGTCCAAAGCTGCGTTTGCCGATACGGAGTCTCCACGCGAGAACTTTTCTACCCTATCTGCTGTCAATTCTACGAGCTATGTATGTACCGACTAGTACTTGGTAATTCGCTGGAATATGTAACATAATTATTTCTCTATAAACTAACTGTGCCTTACACACTGTTACTTTGGCTTGGGAATCCGCTTATATGTAAGATTATTTATCTGTAAAGTAACACAGCTTAAAAACAATTCAATGGCATGTGAAAACAGAGTAGAGATACCCTCGTGGTTTATTTACCAACCGCCTCGTAATCGTGCTGTCGAAGAAACCGATTTAAATTCCATTGATATGTTTCGATTTAAACGAGTTCTGTGACACAAAGGAAATGAAAGAACCACTGACGCAGCTTAAAAACCGTACCAACAGAATATAAACGCTAACACCAATGGAATAGGATTTAAAGTAACTTGTAAAATTATCCTTTGTTAATTGTCACGTACTTATATTCAGTCCTAACAGTTTTTTTCACGGGCAAAAACGTTTTATCGCTAGGCCATTGGGACGATGAGTGGTGCGATTATGTTGGTTTAATCGGTCTTACGGCCCAATGTCGATGCTCAAAGGTATATTTCATCCGAGCAAGCATTGAGCTGAGTCCTTAAATCTATGTTAACCCTTTTGGCATACCAAACAAAACTCACGGTGGCCTTCCTCGGCGCAAATAAGACGGCTCCGAGATATTCTGTTGCGCTAAGCTAGCTGTACTGGACTGTCCCTGCACGATGCCGTAGACTAACTTAAGCGTTTATTATATAGGTATCAATAACAATATGGGGTCAACGCAACGCCTAACTGGCGTCAACCACCTCTGAACGAAGCTGTCCTAAACTTAAAAATACAAAAACACGAATCGTGATAAAGAACCTCATCTTTTTGAAATCTGTTAAAAATACACAATTGTAAAATAAATTGACCCCATTGTTCGGCAGTTAGCACCACCCGCATCGAAATATAAAATAGCGACTTTAAATTTATTTGCAAACGTTTGAAATAGAAAATGATAAATGTATGTCGATGAAATATCGTTTCACAAATCGAATGTGGATTTACAGCCTTTCGTTACCAGCAAGCAGCAACCATATAGAGTCGCTGCCGGAAAGTATCAAGTTTGTTAATTGAAGTCAACTGTCTTTAAATTTAAGTAATAATTGATTCAAACTATCGATAAAACTATTGATAACATGAGTGTTATTAAAGTCTACCCGATACGTTAAAATTAATACGGGACCATTTTGCGAACTTATCTATACAAATATTGTAAAGAGAAAAGATTTGATTATTTGTTTGTTTGTTTTGCATGGAAGAGGCTCCAAAGCTACTGGACCGAATTGAAAAATTCTTTCACCAATATAAAGTTACATTATCAGCGAGTAAAATAGGCTACTTTTTATCAAACCTGAAAACTAATTCATCCGGGCGGTTTCGCCAGCAGAAGTCTAATTTTATAAAGAAAAAAGGAATCCCAGAAATAGAGTAAACATACTACGATATACCCCCTACTCTAAGAGGATTCGTCACAGCGTCAACATTACACTGTAAATCATAAAAACACTACCGCACATCAATGATGGAAGGGTTTTTTAAATCAATGACGCACATGCCATATTGGTCCAAAACTACAAAATGCTAAAAATCAGTAAAAATAAATTTTATATTTTTTTTTGATATTCGTTTTTCATGGATGATTTTTTGAATAATGTTAGCCATGGAGGATAGATTTGGTCTGTGATGTTAGCAGAGGCAAAAATGAGTAGGTTGTTTCATTTATTAACCCTTCAAGCCCCGCTATATATATAGACGTATGGGAAAACCCTATATATATGGACACCGGTGCCCGTTGCGGGGCTTGAGGAGTCAGCACAATTAACCGACGAAAATGTATGAAAAGAACTATGAATGTGGAAGAGGCGAAAGAGGTTTGTCAAGATCGTAGCATGTGGCATCAATAGTCTCTGCCTACCCCTATGGGATAAGGGCGTGAGTGTGTATGTATGTATGATTGTTTTCCTATTGTGGGTGTTTAGGGTATTTAACTATTTAATTATAGTAGAATTACTTCTCTGCCTCTGGTGCTAAACCAGCACCTGATGAAAGTATCCCGTGATGGTCGGCACAATTATGCCGGCATGATTTTTTTTATATAGCACTGAATGACGAGACGAGCAAGCCATTCGCCTGATGGTAAGCGATACGACCATCCATAAACAGTAGCAACACCATCCAGCAAGATGACTTACCAAGTACTGTGTCGCATTCCACTGCGCTCGTCATCCTGAAACATAAAATGTTAAGTCTCATTATGTCCAGTAGACACGCTGGCTACAATGTCCTTCAAACCGAAACACGACAGTGCATTCACACTGCTGCTTGGCGGTAGAAATAGACACTGCGGTGGTACCCACATAGACGGACTCGTGCATATGAGAGACCTACCACCAGTATTGATATTTACGAGACTATCCCGCCCTCACACCCACCACTGCAACTCCTGTAAGCCAGGATCGGCAGTGGCACGCATTTTATGACACCGAGCGGTGAAGCTCGGCGAGTCTCAGGGAACACTAATTAGTCTTAACCCGCAACGAATTTAATCAAACAGAAGAATAGGGAGGAGTTAGAAGTATATTTTCCACTTCCCTCCATAGCAAAGCGGGAGACAAAATAATGGGCTAAAAAAGGTAATTTAACCTTAATTATTTAGAGTTTCACAACTGGAAAAGCCAGATGTAAAGCACCACGGATTAAATTAAAAGGGTCCTACTTGAGCTGTTAAACTTGATTCCAATAGTAGGTATGGCAAAAACGCCGGAAAGCCAGTATTGATATGACTACTTCCATATATTATGTTTATCAATATCACGCAATAAATAACACGGAAATGATATTAAATATCATACAAAATATACCCAAAACCAAATAAATGTAGGTAACGAAACGTATATCAAGTTCAGATAATTTATGAGCTGCGTAAACAAAACCCGCGTTTCGAACTTCATAAATTCGAAAACGCAAAAGTTATAGTTAAAGCTAAATATCCGTCGCACTTGAAATATGTTCGAGGAAATTGAATCCCGGCGAACGCGACCGAGCCGCCGACCACTTTGTCATACACGACTTAAGCGAAAATGATTACGAGCACGCTCCTTGATGCAGTTTTATAATCACTTTTCTTGTTTGCGAAAGTGAATTTTATTCTGTGATTATTACAGTTGATGTTTCAGTATGTGCCCCTGGTCAACGCAATGCGTATCAGCCGCCAAACATTGTTTTATGATGGTTTTAAGGACATTATAACCGGAGTAATTAATGGGCATTATGAGACAACATGTAATGTCTCAGAGTGATGAGCGCGCAGTAAAGCACTACGCAATACTTTGTAAGTTCGGGTTACCATCCACCGCTGCCTACCATCTGGGGAGCAACATTAATTTTATAAAAAAAAACTCGTTAACCAGCAGCTCAGATGTATCTCTGACATTAAGTCCCATAAGTAACGCACTTTGACATCATTGCATGAAATAAAATACACAATGAATTAATACAATATAATCAAAAAATATGCGTATAATATAATTATCTTTGAACATCGCTAGTTGTCTATTATGCCCATTATCTGAACCATCTTCAGAAAAACATCCATTATGGATGTGTACAAGAGGTAAGCACCCAGAGCGTAGTCATCCTCGCTTAATTCAATAGCTCTGCCACCCAGTATAGTTTGTAACTCGATCGTAATGAACTGCAAAGAAAACCATACACTGTATGTAGCTATTGATTTAGGAGATACTTTACTAGCTCTTGCTTGCTGCTTCGCCCACTTAAAGGCTTTTCCAAGCTAAAACTCCCGCTTCATATTTTTCCTCGTTAAAAAGTAGCCCATGTTCTTTCCAAGGTTTCAAACTATCTTCGTACCAAATTTCATAGAACTCCATTTGTCAGTTTTTGAGTTTATTGCATCCAGACAGACAGACAATCAGACGTACCGGGGGATGTTGTTTTGACTATATAAGGATTTTTATGTAGATGTTCAAGACACCGTGTCAAAGATCTTTCCCTGAATAAATCGGATACTTATCTGGATAAGATCCAAGTACGGCATATTAACTCTGCTGGTAAGTGGAGCTATCAGAGTTCAGATAGAGTATCGATTGATGAGAAATTATTATATTTCGCCAGCGGACTCTTATTTCAGTCTGTTAGAAAATTCGAAACTAGATATACACAGGATAATCCTGGAACGCGTGGTGGTACAGTGGTCGCTATGCGGGCGAATAAAAATCGCATAGCGCAAAAACCGTCACAAAATAAAAAAACGGAATTTCAAAAATTGGCAGTAATATCTACATGGCGGAATTTTAGTGTGTAAAAAAAACTAAAAACCTGGTATTTATGTTTTTGCTGATGTATGAAATATCGCCCATACTATATTGTTCTTTAATTCGATAGAAGTCCTGAACTGATGGCAGGACATTGTGTCTACTAGAGAGGAATAGTTATTCCTCATAAATGAATACTCTATCAAGACCATACTCCACTAAACATTAGGGGCCGAAAACAAGATGCCTTTCTACAATAGTTAACGTTTATAGAAAACTAAGTCATATACGGACGTATCCTAGAGATAAGTATGTCGCTAGTTTACATCATTCCCATAAAATAGGGTAGCAGACTACTTTTTTTAAATACAATTATAAAAAATGTATGCTATCCAAAATCAAATGGAAAAAGAATTTTCGAAATTGGGTCAATATTAAGTAAGTTATAAAGCTTTGAAATTCAGTGGAAGGGGTATCATGAAATAACAGTATACTAGGTTCTGACATCACCAAGCGCCGTCGGTCATAACGCTACCTGCGTGTGAAAGAGATAGCGCGATGTCCCCGCCACGCCTTCACTTTTGCTCACAAGAATATTTCATAATGGAGTAACTGCTTTATTTTTCAATCGATTTTGATGCTGATTTCACAAAAAAAAATATTTTTCGTATTATTTTCCGTGACATCTAAAATAATGTACAAAATCAAACATAGGAAACTACCCTATTATCGTAACGTTAATTGCAGAGAAGTATCTTGGCTAAGCCCCAGGTTTAGTAAGTCTCTGCCGCGCCCGTAGAAAACTTACCACGACATTAATAATCGTTCCGATTATCAGTATGACGAGATGGACCAGGCTCATGTACGTGCCAGTCAGGGTCATGGAAAGAGACGCTATCATTGCTATCACACAAAATGCCACCGAAATCACGATCACGTATAACATCCACTGAGTGAAGTCGAACTGGAAAAAAAATGATCCACAGTTACGATATGATGGAACCACCGTTATATCCTTTACTAAATACATACATACATATTCATATACACTCACGCCTTTTATCCCCGAAGGGGTAGGCAGAGGCGCAACTAGTGCACCCACTTTTCGCCATTATTCCGTCCCATGATGTGATAGGGGGCGAGCCTATCGCCATATCGGGCACAAATTCCAGACTCCGAGCTGATACTGAATAGAAAAACTCAATATCACTTTGCCCGACCCGGGGATCGAACCCGAGACCTCAGCTTTTGCAGTCGTACTGTAATACAACTACGCCACCGAGGCAGCCTTTACTAAATAAAAGAATAATAACGCAAATTGACTGATGAATGTCAGAGCAATCGTTGTAAATACAGTAAAAAAAAATGTGTGTTTCGCCCACCCACTTTGCACTGCGATAGGGGTGGGTTGAAGTGAAAGGGCCACTGAGTACAAGTTAATTTGATCGGAACTTTTTATAAAATCGCTGAGCTGGCTGATCGAATAAACTTTCAGAGCGATCGCACAAATGGACCAATCAGATTAATTTTAATATGCTTACTTGTCTTATAAATAATTTCAGTAAACCACCCCTCGCTTCAAAATAATGGGAAAAATAAACCTAATTACCAAACTTATCTGTAAACATGTCATACCAACTTTAACCTGATTGCTCCATTTTCATAGATGATCCGAAGTACCTAGTGATTAAAATATTTTATTGCAATCTACTGTTATTAGTTTAAGCTCAAGATCGATCCAAAGACTGCGGGCATAAAACCTCAAACAAACACAGATGCCTTTTATCTCCACCATGTGTGTTCCGTCACATGCTGGGTAGAGAGCAAGCCTATTGCCTTGTTTAAAAAAAAATTCTATACTCCGAAATGTGAAACTAAATAAAGATAAACTTACACTAGAACAGGCGAGCAATATACAGACGAAGACAACAGCACCAGTAGCCACCACTGCGTAGAACACTATTCTAGTATCGTATCGAACAGTTATGAACGCGCATATTATACTCATGCCCACCACCTGGTGAAAAAATGTATAAACGTAAATAGGTGTTTCAAGAAACTATACAATTCTCACACCCATTGTAACTCCTGTAAGCCAGGTTCAGCAGTGGCACGCATTTGACACCGAGCGGTGAAGCTGGCCGAGTTTCAGGGAACACTGATCTGCCTTTAACCCACAACGAAATTAATCAACAGAAAGATAGGGAGGAGTTGGAAATATTAATTTTTCATTTCCCTCCATAGATAAGCAGCAGACAAAATAATATTCGGTGTATTTGGGATATTAGTATCCGATCAAACGATCACCGCACTCAAGGTGTTAAACCATAGTGGCCCATGAAAGTGTGCCGAGTTATGTATGTTTACTTTCGAACAGGCCGGTATAATTGTTTCAACTAGCGAGGGATATTCGTTCTCCATCGACTCTATCTGGGACTCGATTCACTTATTAAAAGGTGCTGTGGGTCACTTTGCTGTGTACATTTTTTAAAGCATGGGTATCGTCAATGTCGTCACACCTTCTTCGTGATATTTGGGTGTTGCTAAGCCTGTCAGTTAATCCAGGAGACAGTCTATCCGTGTGGTAATTTTCATCCAAATCCGTTCAGCGGTTTCAGCGTTTACCTCTAACAAACATCTTCACAAACATTTATATTTATAATATTAGCAATATTGAAAGGGCTTACCGCTAAAAACAGGCATATTAAATTGCATGGCATTTGCCGCGTACACGGAGAGCATGCGATTGAGTAGTTCAAGCCAACCAATAAAACCCTGAGGAAGATATGAGTACATACGAAGGGCACAGGCGAATAACAGGGAATGTTCTAATTAATGAATTTTGAGAAAAAATAATCTGATAGTTTAAAAGTATATTATTTTTATTGAAACATACAACTTTCAGATGTAACAATCCTTGTTCTTTGCTGTTGTGTCATATGATAGTATACCTGCTTAGGGGTAACGATGCTACATTTCGCCAGCTCTATAAGATTCCATTGAATTGAGACCCAGACATTGGAACCAGCGTACATACTGGGCATTATGAAACGAGGTTCTTCTTCAAACGAGGTTTAATATAGTTTTTTACAGTAGTCAGTTGGCTGTGCCGCTGGCATTGCCGATATCCATGAGGGACAGTGAGTACTAACCATCAGGTGGGTCCTTAACTCGTCTAACTTCGCAGATAAAACAAACTTAACATCTTATGTCTAAGGGTGACGAGCGAAGTGAGAAGAATGCTTTGTTGCAAAGTGTAGGACGATGTTGCTCTTTATCAACGGTCGAGTTGACTACCATCAAGTGGGTGGCCTACTCTTCTCATTATTCAAAAAAGGGCATACTTACATAGCAAATATCGCTAATAAAAACCCCTTTTCCAAAAATGTTTCTTTGAGTTGAGGTCTGCAAATAAAGGATTTGGTTAGATGCTAATTGTTTATTTTTTTATGTTAAATGGGCTCATGTTTGTCCGCTATTCACCTGATGTTAAGGGATGATGCGGCCTAAGTTAGAAGAAAGAAAGAAAGATTTGTATCTATATGGAAATAGACACGACGGTAGCGAATTCCACAATTTGGCTGTCCGCACAATAAATGTGGAATTTATAACTATGTGTTGCTCGCAGCTACGTCCGCGTGAATAGCCTTTCCTGCTACAAAAGATCCTAAGTCACTGTAGCAAACCATAGCGATATCTAAACGCCAGCGGCATCTATTAAAAAAACATATTTTAAAATCGAATAATTCCTACGACGCAAATTACCAAGATAAGAAGCCTATACGTTAATCTAGAAGAAGGTCTATTCCGATGGCAAATTTCATCCAAATCCGTAAGCGTTTATTTGTAATAAATATTCAAAATTTTTCACAGAAGATTATTTATTAATAAGAAGATGGGTTGTTACATTCGTTCAAGAGTTAAAACTTTGCGGGATGAGTTTTATAAATCCTATCTTGTCTCTTCTACGATGAGTAAAACACTCGAATGCAAAATTTGATGCTTCTTGAAACACCAATGGCAACTACGTTGTCCATCATTTTTAATAATTTAATACACATTTAAACTCACGAGTTGAAAACGATCATAGTGAACGCAGCGGTGCAACACAACATGATGAATACCAAGGTGAAGACCAGCTTCACGAATTGGTTTCTCGTACGAGGATCGTAGTTCAAGGGTGCCCCTCCACTCTCCGGTATTTGCCTACCGTCCCCAACTAAAAAGAATGCTGAATAATGAGACCTCACAGGTAGGACTAAATGTGGACTGCATAGCATCACCATTTTTTTTGTTTTCAGGACTTAACTGAAGTGTTATTACACCTACGCTTAGTCAACTATATTAGGTCCCATGTAATAGGGGGAGCCTTTTGCCATTTAATGGGCACAATTACGGAATCTGCGGTAATATTCAACTAAAAAAATTACAATTCGAATTACTCATTCCCATAATATTTTTATTCTATTTAAGATAATGTTACCTTCATTCAATTGACTGCCTCGGTGGCGTAGTTGTATTAAGGTACGACTACAATGCTGAGGTCTCGGGTTCGATTCCCGGGTCGGGCAAAGTGATATTGAGTTTTTCTATTCAGTATCAGCTCGGAGTCTGGAATTTGTGCCCGATATGGCGATAGGCTCGCCCCCTATGACATCATGGGACGGAATAACGGCGAAAAGTGGGTGCACTAGTTGCGCCTCTGCCTACCCCTTCGGGGATAACAGGCGTGAGTGTATGTGTGTGTTATCTTCATTCAAGAGATTGTATCAGGCTAATGGCTTCAGGGTTGACGAAGTACTTTTTCAGGTGTATTGCAAGAAATATTTGGCTTATTTCTTATTACTAGCCTATAGCAATTAACATGTGGAGTTATTGATCTTTGTAGAACAAAATATAAGTAACATTATATGAGTAGGAAAATTAACCTCTTCTATGTATTATTTTTTAAACACTATTTACTAAGTAATAAGTCCTAATAATGCGTAATCTATTATTTTAATAATTTTTTACCTTGATATTGGACCCAAACAACATTCAGATTGGCTGGTCTCTTTCCTCCAGGAACGTTTCCTTTACCATTATTCTGATTGTTATTTCTTGTTTCGTTTATATCAACCATTTCGATGGCAATCTCATTTCTACCTTCACCTTTGTTTTTAAATGCTTTAAATGCATCTTCCTCAATACTTTCCACGTCAATTTTAAATATATTGTCTTCTGCGTCTCCCTTATTTGCTGCATCATTACCTCTTTCAATATCTTCAATTTGTTTCTCAATATTTAATGTTTTGTCATTCATGAGGATATCAATAATTATATATTTAACATGATTTGTTATTAATTCCCACGTCAAGATTAAAAATTATTCAATTTAATTCAAATTTAAAATAAATATTGCTCCGTTTCTTGCTACAATGACAATGTCATTGTATTTTTTGCAAAGAGCATTATAATACTTTTTGTCAAAAATATGATAATAAACTCTTTTGTTAAAACCTTTGAGTATCTATAGCAATGCAAAAGAGATGGGATGACCAGGCGAACCCTTCGTTGGTCATACATGCGTAGCTGGTCATAAACTTTTATTAAAAGCTATGTGACTTGCGATCGCAGTCATTACATTCTACGATCATGACATTAAGCGTTGTTCCACAGAAATTGTAACTGTTGTTGTATTATTGTGTTAAAATTGTGTAGGTTCTAGATGAAAATCAGCGCCAAACAAGTTATTGTTTGGCATTATGCTGATCTAGAACCTTTTGGCTCCGTTGTGGTGGGACATATACCGTCCACACGTGGTGGATCCTTGTTTAAATCTAATTTTGTTTTTTTTTTTTTTCTTTTAATTGTCTCCGTGTTGTTTTATCATTGCTAAATTGTCACCACCCAATTTGTGGCCAATAAATGTTTCCTTTCTTTTTCTTTCTTTCTTTCTAAAAAGCGACCTTATATTCAGCTCTGCACGTGTGGATTTTTTTTGTTAAATGTGTGCCATCCGTGTATACCTCACCCCCTGGCAGGATTGGCAGAAAAAGTTGTTTGCGCATTACTGCCATATCGTGTCCATTGGTTAATAGTCTAAGGTTAAAACCCGTATGCAAATAGAACTATTCAAGTAGAGACCTAATAATTTGTTCTAATATTTCTGAGTGAAGCAGTATCTCAAAATCGACCACATCTTAACAAGAACTTGACTGGATAATTCAAAATATTCTAATTATTTATATCTTCGTGAGTTGATTTGATAGCGATCATAACTATAATCTTCAAAGGAACAATGATGATTGAAATGTACAGCAAAAAAGCACCCACTGAGTAGTCAGTCTCATTTAATTTTGACGACTCACCGCGCAGAATTAACTGAAGATGTATTGTAAGCATCTGTAATAGATATTTGTTTTTATTTATGTTTGATTTCTACTGAATGACAAGACGAGCATGCCGCTCGCCTGATGGTAAGAGATACAACAGCCCATAAGCAGTAGCACCATACAGAACTTTTAAGTACAAAGTACTGCGTGACACTCCACTGCGCTCGTAACCCTGAGACATTGCATGTTAAGTCTCATAATGCACAGTAATTACGCTGGCTTCAATATCCTTCAAATCGGAGCAACAGTGCATGCATATAGTTCCTTGGCAGTAGAAATAGACATTGTTGTGGTACCGACCCAGACGGCCCCTCGCATACGAGAGACCTACAATTAGTATGTGTATAAGGTCAAGAAGCAGCAGTAGATATTGTCATACACGACGACGCACTAATTTCTCTAATCGCTTACAATGCAAGTGTATAACCATGCGCTCGTGCTTTATTTCTACAAATACACTTATTACTTACTAGCTTTTGCCCGCGGTTCCACCCGCAGTAAAAAGTTTTTCCGGGCTAAAAGTCCCGCTTTATATTTTCCCGGGATAAAAAGTGGCCTATGTGTTAATCCAGGACATGATCTACCCGTGTGCCAAATTTCATCTAAATCCGTTTGGTAGTTTTTGCGTAAAAGAGCAACAAACATCCATACATCTATACTTACAATCTTTCGCATTTATAATATTAGTAGAATAAATTACACTTATTACTTATGAGTGCACACGCACACAAGAATGATCTATCAAAGAACTTTTACCCAATGAAACCTACGGTCAAAAATTGATGGGGTGAGTCATCGTGGATGGCATTATCTGTACCAGAATGTTAAAAGGAAAACCCTACTGAGTCATATTTTGTTCTAGCACATAGAGGTTGGTTCGACCAACCTGATGGAGTCACAGAATTTTGGTCCAAAAAATAAATTTACTCTTCTAAGCATCTATTTATACCGTAAAAGACCTGAGGACAGGTAGGTACAATTCCTTTGGTTTTGTAGACGTTCCTGAAAAATGGTGATTAGGGACCACTTACCATCCGGTAAGATGGCAAATGACAATACCCATACTCTTGTTTTGTAGAGTTTTCTAGATCAAAAAGACGATATAGTTCTAATAAAAAGAAAATGCTGAACCCAAAAATACTATGAATTGTCCCTCCTCCTTTAAAGTCAGTTAAATTGTATCAAAATTAACCACATTTAAAAATCCAACGTGTTACTAATAAACGTGTTTAGATTATAAATTTTCTCCGTCAAACTCCTTGATCGTTAACTTATGAAACTTTTACAATATACGAAATTTATATTTTAAGTTGAAGGCAGTTAGGTAAAAAATACCTTCCAAAAACTACGCCCTTGGTCCTTGGACGTCACAGCTTGCGACGACGGTCGAATAAATAAGCACTAAACATGTGGCTTGGTTACACAAGTTTGCATTACATTTAGCAAAACAAAAAATAATTTATAGCGACGGTAGTTGAGCCCATTTTCGTAAATTATGTGTATGTTAATGGATTAATTTTGGACATTTGCTTTTTTGTTGTTTATTTGCTTATTTATTTTGCAATTTTTTTATCAAATTAATCCATACTAATATTATAAATGCGAAAGTAACTCTGTCTATCTGTCTGTTAAGCTTTCACGCCAAAACTACTTAACCGATTTAAATGAAATTTGGCACACAGATAGTCTAGAGCCCGAGAAAGGACATAGGCTTACTTTTTATCCCGGGAAAATATAATGCGGGACTTTTATCCCGGATTTTATGTTCTTGCGAGTGGAGCCGCCACAGCCAAACAACTGAACCGATTTCGATGCAATTTGGTAGGGAGATAGTTTAAGACCCTGGGAGAGACTTAGGGTACTTCTTATCCCGGGAAAATATAAGTCGGGACTTTAATCCCGGAAAATAGTTTTCTACGAGTGCAAAAGCTAGTAGTAAATACTTTAATTATAAAATCAATGCCAAATGATAGAAGAAAAATAATATCATTAATAACTTGGTTTATTGCTAAAATAAAACTTGTATCGCAGTGACTTAGCCTAGAAATCATAACACAAAACAAGAATTGATAGACTGACAGAAATACTATAATTTTTATACCAATATTATGGACGAAAAGTAAAAAAAACTTACTTCAGCTTGAAACAACGTTCCAACAACAAGAGCCGTTACTGATGTGGGCTCTATAGAAGTATTGGTTACTTGAACAACCACCAACGCTATGATAGCAATTGCAATAAACGTAGTTCCAACTACAATCATGTGTAGAGTCCAACTGGTGAAATTAAGCTGCAAGGTTATATTTTTTATACATACATACATATACACTCACGCCCTTTGTCCCCCAAGGGGTAGGCAGAAGCGCAAATTGTGCACCCACATTTTGCCGTACGTATTCCGTCCCATGATGTGATAGGGGCGAGCCTATCTCCACATCGGGCACAAATTCCAGACCCATACTGAGGAGAAAAACCCAATATCACTTTACTCGACCCGGGAATCGAACCCGAGACAGCACTGCAGTCATACCGTAATACAACTACGCCACAGAGGCAATAATTACACAGGCAAGTGAAGTATCATGTAATGCTAAATAACCTCCACTATAGGTATCTACAGTACCAGAAGTATTTATTATCAGATCATTTATGTGAGGCCCCAGATGAGTAACCACTCACTCATCTGTCAGCAAGCTACATAGTGGAAGCAACCTTGTACTTTGGTTGAGGGATATAATAACCAATGTACTGGGAGCTATGAGATAAAACATCTCCTGCATACAAATATGTTAATAGGTCCTGGACCGTATCGTATCATCAGCTGAGTGACTTGCTCACCTTAACCTTCAGTAATCTATTTTATACATATATATACGCCTGTTATCCCCGAAGGGGTAGGCAGAGGCGCAACTAGTGCACCCACTTTTCGCCGACATTCCGTCCCATGATGTGATAGGGGGCGAGCCTATCGCCATATCGGGCACAAATTCCAGACTCCGGACTGATACTGAATAGAAAAACTCAATATCACTTTGCCCGACCCGGGGATCGAACCCGAGACCTCAGCTTTGCAGTCGTACTGTAATACAACTACGCCACCGATTTTACCCATATTAAATTATTACGTTTATCCAAATTTTACGTTATTTATAATCCACCACAAGAAACACGAGCTAAATCCGAAAAAAAGCAACAAGAATAAGCCTTTGAAACCTGATGGAAGGGCTAAATATCAAAAACGAAAAGAAACTATATCTAGTGACGTCATAAGTCATTACGAAGCGCGCGAAAGAAAGTTACCGAGCTATCCCCACTCCACCCGCATTGAATATTTGAAATATGAATTGCTGTCCCATTTCTTAATGAATTTTATTGCTGATTTCACCCAAAGGCTTCTTTTTTATATTATTCTCTATTACGTATATAATAATTTTCGAAATTGAACATAGTGTTTACTCACATTTGTACGGGCCAATAGTAGACAAACAAACACAACAATAGACATTGCTATAACGCTATAGTATATAATATATGTATTATATAGTGATGTTATCTGAGACAAAATCGTACTCGACATCATAACCTGAAAATATTAATTAATCCTACTAATATTATAAAGGCGAAAGGTTGTAAGTATGTATGGATGTATGGATGTCTGGATGTATGGATGTTTGTTCCTCTTTCACGCAAAAACTACTGAACGGATTTCTATTAAATTTGGTGCATGGGTACGTTATGTATGTCCTGGATTAACACATAGGCTACATTTTACCCCGGGAAAATAAAAAGCGGGACTTTTATCCCGGAAAAACTTTTTAACGCGGGCGGAGCCGCGGGCAAAATCTATTTGATAATTTAGCTGAACTGGAAGGCTGAAACAACAATACGTTCAAAAACACTGGTAATATTATCAAAGCAACGCTATTTTCTTAGTAATATCTTTCCTATCCTTTGTTCTGCTTAAAATAATATATCAAAACGAAATTTAATACTCTTTCCTCAAGAAAATATCCTCAAATTTGTAATTACTTGCAAGACAAAAGAAATTTCAAAAAATACCTCAAAGTACAAGAAAATGAAGCCGCAAGACGATTGCCTTGTAACACACACAACACCGTAATATACGACGCACAGCATTCTGAAAACAATATTGAAGTTGAAATTAAAAAGTGCAGCAAAATTTACGCGCTAAGAATAAAACTAGAAAAATTCTTACAGCGACGGAATCAGAATTGCCCACCCGCCGACTTCAAGAAACTTTTTAACAGCTGGCCTGTAAAAAATTGCTAGTGCTGTAAAGTGTACTTGACGAGTTGATTTTTGATTCGAGCACAACTAAATCGATTTCGAAATAACGACAGTAAAGTATAGATTAATGTAATTTAGCTCTAAAGATTATAATAAATTTAATTACCTTTTGCATGACCTTTAAAACTATAGATCTTTCATAGTGATACATAACTGAAAAAATCAACACTGAAGTACATTGCACACTGTGTCGCAAGTACGACAAACTATAAACGAATATTAATTGCAAAATAGACCTCTCTATGAACAGCAGACTACCTATTGCCAGCATTTTAAAAGATGCTATCAAAACATCGATACAAAAGACCAATTTTTTTCCATCAGGAATTCAATTTAATCGATTCGAACATGCCTAATCTCGGAGCATAAAGATACTGACAAGAAAGAAAAGTTTGTTGTTTGCAAAGGGGTTTGTTCGTACATCGTAGTTGTTTTCTTGCTAAGTAAGAACTTGCATTCGGAGCTTACACCAGTTGGGAGAAGCAATTTCGCGTCGTCTTATTCATTAAGAAATATTATATCATACATTCGCGAACTGTCAAGTTTGGATCAAATTATAATTGGTTAGTTTGGAATTGCATCGAGTGAACTAAGTTTTGTATATCAGTATAATTTCACAGCATCTAAATCATCTATATTCTCAACTAAAACTAGCAATCTTGGTCCTGTTGAATATATGAAAGTAAATACTGGAAACTTTTTTTTTATTACTATGCTCTTAAAGAGAGCCTTGTTTATAATTCCGCAGGCGACACTTTATTTTATAGACTACTAGCTTTTGCCCGCGGCTCCGCCCGCGTTAAAAAAATATTCTGGGATAAAAGTCCCGATTTATATTTTCCTGGGAAAAAAATGTGTTAGCCTATGTTAATCCAGGACATGATCTACCCGTGTGCCAAATATCATCGAAATCCGTTCAGTAGTTTTTGCGTGAAAGAGGAACAAACAAAAATACTTTCGCGTTTATAATATTAGGAGGATCTTAAAACTGATGTAATAATTACAATAAATTTATCATGTTAACACGTTTGGCCCAGCGCCGCTCTAGTCAGATACTCGTAATGTGACACAATATTCTCCAAACAAACAATGCACACACACTCACGCCTGTTATCCCCGAAGGGGTAGGCGGAGGCGCAATTAATGCATCCACATTTCGCCGTGTGTATTCCGTCCCATGATGTGATAGGAGGCGAGCCTATCGCCATATCGGGCACAATTTCCAGACTCCGGGCTGATACTGAATAGAAAAATCCAATATCACCTTACTCGACCCGGGGATCGAGCCCGAGACCTCAGGATAGTAGTCGTACCGTAATACAACTACGTCACCAAGGCAGTTAATGCAGATTTACTGTAGACGCGATTGGGCGTTGCCTTGAATTCATTTGAAAGAAAAAAATATTTTGTTCAACATTGGGCCAAAAGTGTTAATGGTAAAATCTTAAACAATCCACAATGTTGCATTTATAAAACCATTCAAATTTGAACTATAAGTATAAATACTTACGTTACTAAAACATACATAAGCACCAATGCGGTACCTATGAACATTGTCAGCAGAATCAAAAGAACTCCTTCTACAAAATCATTTGTCTTCTGTGACTTGTAGGTGGTTGCCGATATCACTTTGGATGTTTTTGGAATCTCTGCTAATGAGAAAATAATTAAACACTACTCTATAAGATTTCTTTCAGTCGTTTCCAAGTACTCGGAATATAATATGTGATTACATACTGTCCTGGTAGTTAAATTAAAAAAAAATAGTCTGGAGTGGTACAAGGTATAGATGGAAATCTGTAGTATCTTTAAAGAATATTGCGAAATGAAAACACACATATAAGCTATTATATCTACTCTTACTACATATAAAACTACTAATTTAATTATTTATCCCGGAGCTGAATAAATTTACTTACTTCCTTTGCGGGGATGAACTTGATTCTTATTTTCTTGAACATCCCCAAAAAAGTATTCATACCATCCAAGTAACCAAAATTTTGTATCTCTAAGCGTTCTTTCATCAATATTTATAGCTATTTTATTAACAGAGGCACCACTTATGAAGTCATTTACTGCTTTTATCGTAACTCCTTGTGTTTTTACCTCTTTATCTTCAAATGAAGATACTTCATGCGTATTTGCTGTGCCCTTGTTAACAAAAACATTGAATGTTTCAAATACTTTTGGATCATCGTAAGTATTCATGTAATTTTTGGTTTGTATTAATATAATCAATTCAATTCAAATTTTAGGTTATGGCTCCATCGCTGTCAGGCAATGATTTTGCTTTCTGTAGTATTATAATGCTCTTTGGATTTTGCCAAGTATCAATATAATCAATGTTGTCTTCAAAATATAATAAAAGTGAACTGTCCAAAGAGAATTATAATATATGAACTATCATTTATGTCTTTTCTTTTTCCATACATGATTATTTTATTATGTAACGACATCGAGTCATCTGAGTTAAAATTTATCCTAAAAGTATTTTTTTTTTCTAATCTATTCTAGCAAAAGGTCATGCTCTCAATTTACACGAAAACTAATAGAATCAAAACACTTAGTCTTAATTTTACTAACACCACTTTTGCCAAGTCCTCAGTCAACTGTCAAACTGAAGGTTAAGGCAAAACCAACAAAGAATTTTAATTAAAATTAAAAATAGTCAATAGAATGTACTCAATGTCCAATCGAGACGAGACAGTGTCCTTTGTTACTTTCCCACTTTCCAAGTAATCAAATTCATTCGCCTATTACTATAAGCTATTAGGACTGTTCGCCCCATCTATCCCTCCCATTTGAATAACTGGCCTTTTATCAAGTCTACTGATCCTGTTTCATTTTTCGTTTTTAATGGTTGAGATTTCAGGCTTGCATTTAGTGATTAGTACATCCTTGCCATTAGTAAAAATAGATAGGACCTATTCAAGGCGCTTAAAAGAAAATCTCCTTAAATTAAATTAATCCGGTTCAGAAATTCTGATGCTATCCCCGAAGGGGTAGGCAGAGGCGCAACTAGTGCACCCACTTTTCGCCATTATTCCGTCCCATGATGTGATAGGGGGCGAGCCTATCTCCATATCGGGCACAAATTCCAGACTCCGAGCTGATACTGAATAGAAAAATCAATATCACTTTGCCCGACCCGGGGATCGAACTCGAGCCCTCAGCTTTGCAGTCGTACTGTAATACAACTAAGCCACCGAGGCAGTCACACACATTAGTACACATTACATTTCAACAAAAAACAATTTTATCCTACTAATGTTATAAAGGCGAAAGTTTGTAAGAATGTATGGATGTTTGAATGTTTGGATGTAAGGATGTTTGTTCCTCTTTCACGCAAAAACTACTGAACGGATTTCGATGAAATTTGGCACACGGGTAGATCATGTCCTGGATTAACACATAGGCTACTTCTTATCCCGGGAAAATATAAACCGGGACTTTTATGCCGGAAAAACTTTTTAATGCGTGCGGAGCCGCCGGCAGAAGCTAGTTATAAATAAAATTCAAAATACAATTCCCAACACACGTTTGCGTCACGTTGGGATAACTAGAATAACGATATGCAAATCGTCATCAGTATCGAATGAGAAAACAAGAAAACCGAATACATTTCAAGGCAAATATTTAAATATACGAAATTACAAACAATATTAAGGAAACTGGCGACGAGTTGCCAAGGAGTGTCCCTTTGATGGTACTTAAACCATTCTATTATTTCCACTGGTACACAAACTGAATCCGGTCTTATTTCCATTTTGGTGGAGAGAAGTAACACCTTTTGGTTAAGGGGTAGGTGGGTAAAAAGTAGGGACTTTTTAGAAGTCTACAGACTCATGCCTGTTTATCCCCGAAGGCAGAGGCGCACCTAAGTGCACCCAATTTTCGTCCCATGATGTGAGAGGGGGTGAACCTATCGCCGTACCATATGGTATGGTAATACCAGCCCTGTATAATATACTGCCCACTGCTAAGTACGGGCATCCTCTACAACTGAGAGGGTTGAGGCCTTAGTCCACCACGCTGGCCTAGTGCGGGTTGGCAGGCGTCACATACCTTATTGGCCGGATTTCTGCCCTAGGACCTGGACGCCAAATCCCTTGCCGATGCCTTTCATTGGCGGGAGGAAGCGTCCAGTCGCGAGGATGACAACTAGAACTCAGGTTTATGGCCAAAGAAAATTGACAGAACACTGCATGGAATAAAAACTATCCGCCTTTTACGTCGAGTGCTATTTTCGTGTCAGAGCTGTCTTTACCCGGATATGCCAGGGGTGCGAGGTGCCTGTGCGGAGGGACCAAGGGGGCGCAAGCCGAACGCCCTCAGATAGAGAACCGCCCTGGGCGCCAACCTATGCTACGCTGCCACTGTACACAAAACGCCTCTTTTTTTAAAGTTGGTTAATAAAAATATATTGTACTTTGACCTTCTATTAATAGCGATAGAGTAACAGATTGTCGTGGTTTATTGCACAAAGATATTTTATTAACTAAATAGTGGCGTAAGCTACTTGTACAAGTATCTCTTACTAGAATTAGTGATGTGATTAATGGTTAAAAATTATTAATGGTTAATAGTTAAACATTAAAAAAAAATAACGTGTTAAATTAATAGTTAAGTTATAACGGTCAAGAAGTAAGGAGTTACGTGAAAAGCATTAGCGATAACATGTTCAACACGTCTCTTGCGTCGTTTATTTTAATTAAGAAATTCACAATGGCGGCCACTTTTTTCAATTCTAACATTGGATCCGTCTTTTGTACCTACAGGCCTGCCCAGATATCGATTTTGAGGTGGATTGGCCTTAAAACAAAGAAATTCAAAATGGCGGCCACTTTTTTCAATTCTAACATTGGATCAGTCTTTTGTACCTACAGGCCTACCCAGATATCGATTTTGAGGTCGATAGGCCTTAAAATAAAGAAATTCAAAATGGCGGCCACTTTTTCAATTCTAACATTGGATCCGTCTTTTGTACCTACAGGCCTGCCCAGATATCGATTATGAGGTGGATTGGCCTTAAAACAAAGAAATTCAAAATGGCGGCCACTTTTTTCCATTCCGACATTGGAATGTTCTTTGGTAACTAAAGTTATACTCAGATGTCGAATTTGAGGTCGATTGGCCTTAAAACAAAGAAAATCAAAATGGCGGCCACTTTTTTCAATTCTAACATTGGATCCGTCTTCTGTACCTACAGGCCTGCCCAGATATCGATTTTGTGGTCGATAGGCCTTAAAACAAAGAAATTCAAAATGGCGGCCACTTTTTTCAATTCTAACATTGGATCCGTCTTTTGTAAGTACAGGCCTACCCAGATATCGATTTTGAGGTCGATAGGCCTTAAAACAAAGAAATTCAAAATGGCGGCCACTTTTTTCAATTCTAACATTGGATCCGTCTTTTGTACCTACAGGCCTGCCCAGATATCGATTTTGAGGTGGATAGGCCTTAAAACAAAGAAATTCGAAATGGCGGCCACTTTTTTCAATTCTAACATTGGATCCGTCTTTTGTACCTACAGGCCTACCCAGATATCGATTTTGAGGTCGATAGGCCTTAAAACAAAGAAATTCAAAATGGCGGCCACTTTTTTCAATTCTAACATTGGATCCGTCTTTTGTAAGTACAGGGCTACCCAGATATCGATTTTGAGGTCGATAGGCCTTAAAACAAAGAAATTCAAAATGGCGGCCACTTTTTTCAATTCTAACATTGGATCCGTCTTTTGTACCTACAGGCCTGCCCAGATATCGATTTTGAGGTGGATTGGCCTTAAAACAAAGAAATTCAAAATGGCGGCCACTTTTTTCAATTCTAACATTGGATCCGTCTTTTGTACCTACAGGCCTGCCCAGATATCGATTTTGAGGTGGATTGGCCTTAAAACAAAGAAATTCAAAATGGCGGCCACTTTTTTCAATTCTAACATTGGATCCGTCTTTTGTACCTACAGGCCTGCCGAGATATCGATTTTGAGGTCGATAGGCTTTAATACAAAGAAATTCAAAATGGCGGCCACTTTTTTCTATTCCGACATTGGAATGTTCTTTGGTAACTAGAGTTAAACACATATACCGATTTTGAGGTCAATTGGCCTTAAAACAAAGAAATTCAAAATGGCGGCCACTTTTTTCAATTCTGACATTGGATCAGTCTTTGGTAATTAAAGTTATACCCACATACCGATTTTGAGGTCAATTGACCTTAAAACAAAGAAATTCAAAATGGCGGCCACTTTTATCAATTCTGACGTTATCTAAATAAAATTATTTTCGCAATCATTGCAAGTGGCGATTTTATTGTTCACAAATCACGACAAGGCATAATTTAAGTCTTATCTAAAGAAAAAATATAATTTTTGTGCTTATTAGTAGTATTAAATTTCGTTTAACAAATAACCTATAGAGGCGTTATTAGCATTTTTCTATGATTAACAGTTATCAAGTTTAGTTGATTAATAAATTAACGGATGGCATTAACTGCCTCCGCAGTCCGTTCATTAGTTTAAACGTTTAATGAATATTGCAATAGTAGTTAATAGAATTAACAGCTATTTTTTTATAATGAATTAAATTAACAGTTATAACGTTTAATGATCACCTCTAACTAGAATGTATAATTCTTATGGTATTATTTTGGGTAAAAAGTTTAACTCGAAGCCCTGAGTAAAATCTAATTTCCTTATAAAAACGGCATATTTCATACAAAAGCAACGAATACCAGTCTCAGTGGATTCTAGGTCAGAACTCTACGGCTGTCACGAAAACGTTCTCACAATGCAGCGACCTTGGCCCAGCTGACTGATCGATAAGGCACCATCATTGACGAGTCGGTATAGGCTGAACGTAGTCTTTTTAGAAAATTCGGATAGCCAGTGTAAGCCTTAGCTCGGGACAGTAACAACGTATCTTGTTCAAAAATGATTATAAATGAAAAGATTTTTTTATTGCAGATGAATGACCGATTTATGGTAGATAAGTGATACCTATTAATATCACAATACTAAGCTCATAAGCCGTATCTAAAAATATATAGTAAACTTGATTTTTATGGCTTCAGATAGTTTAAAATACAAACCGGTGAACGACATAGCCAAATAGTTGTAGGTATATTTTTAATGAACTTCACATACCTTCGAGATTCAGAGAACTTCTCAGGTATGCAGGTTTCCTCACGATGTTTTCCTTCACCGTTAAAGCGGGCGATAATTCACAAAGAATACACACGTATTTTTTTCAGAAAAGTCATAGGTGTGTGCCCTTAGGTTTTGAACCTGCGGACATTCGTCCCGGCAGTCTCGAAAACTTTCAAAAAAAGATTGGAAACACATGTTTAAAATAAAAAAAAGTTGATTGAAATCTCCATCTTCCCCTTAATAACTGAGAAACACAAGTTTCCGACAAACTTTTTCAGGGCACTGCAAAGGGGCCAAACAATAAACATAATTCACCAGATAATAAGAACAATAAAAGCTTGGATTGTTCTACAAACTTTATTCTAAAAGGAATATTTCAAGATGTTGACGAAGGGCGATGACCGACATATTAAATTCCCAACTTGTTTAAATACGACGAGAGACTGCACTCTGCTCATTTTGTTTCGAGAAAATGTGTTCTTTCATTTAGTTGGATAAACACATAGTTGGATAAACACATTTCAACTTATATGGACTGTCAGTGTTGTTTGATGTCAATTTTGTTACCAGTTGAATGTGAGATGTCAATTATGTAACCAATATAGAATGCAAAGAGCATTATAATACTACGGAAAATAGAACGTCTCCATTACTTATGAACTTTGTTAATTCTATATTATTTTCTAATTCTTTGTTAGGTAAATTAAGAGTCCAAGAGATAATACTAAATAAAAAAAAAAAATACTTTATTTATCACGTAGGCGAACATAGTTGCACTTATGATATGTCAAGATACATTCAATTAATAATTATTATTACAAATAGTCACTTATATAACTAAAGACATATTTAAAGGGAGCAAAATTAATGTAAACTAAATATAAGGAAGCCAAGCTCGGGCTGGCAGGAAAAAGATAAAAAAAGAATATTTTTTATTAAAATTAATGGGAGGCACGCGTCGCGATCCTCACACACTACTGAACCACAAGGCCTCCCGTGGACGAAGCGGCCAGTTAGATTTTTATTTATTGCTTATGTATGACGAGACGAGCATGCCGCTCGCCTGGTGGTATACGATACGACCGCCCATAAACAGTAACACCATACCAGAGCTTTGCTTACAAAGCACTCCACTGCGCTCGTCACATTGAGACATTTGTTGTTAAGTAATTACGCTAGCCACAATGCCCTTCAAACCGGAACACAACAATGCATGCACACTGCTGCTTGGCGGTAGAAATAGATCTTACAGTGGTACTTATCCAAACAGCCCCTAACATACGAGAGACCTACCACTAGTTTTTTCACAAATACACTAGGAGCAAGCGTCCAGACCACATTAGCCACACGACAAATAAAAACACGACACGCGGCTGCTCGAATGAGGCGCGTTGACCCACGCGTGTATAGGGGTGGCTGCAGTTGTGTCCGCTTAATGTGCGGTAAGCCTAAAACAGATTAAAAACGGTTATTGCGACGGTATAGAATATAAATGAAGATATCACCTTTATTACCAAGAAGGAGTTTAATATAATCGAAGAAGATTCAGTTGTAGAAGATTGTAATACTGGTTACTTGCGCCTTCGCCCACGTGGAAATTCTTCCTGTTACAAAAGTCTCTAAGAATCCAGCGTCATTTATTTTAAGAATCAGATTAAAATAACCCCTCCCTCCGCTGAGAAAGTTATTGCTACGCCCATGCATGGGATCTAATACACCAGGCGAAATGTGGATGTGACACCTCTGCCGACCCGTGAAAGGAGAAAAAGGTGATGCTACTTATGTTATTTCTAATGTCTTGGCAAGTTGAAAGTCTACTCGGGGCCTTATCTACAATACATGATATCACGAATATAAGTGCGAGCGCACATTTGCATCCTTATTTAATCGCACGTTAACGGCCGAACAATCCGACCCTCGGACTACGGGACATCGGATTACCGTAGCGACGTCCCACGTGGTTAACACGACTTTGGAGCCAATTACACCGAGTGTTGTATGAAAATCGATCGGAGGTACATCGTGATTTGAAATTGGTATCATAATTTTTTTGTAAAGGTGTTAGATTAAAACGCTATTATATGAATTGATCATGAATTATAAAGAAATATACACAATATGTTGTATCATCCGCGTTAACGATCTTATTACACTGGACAGTTCGCATCGCTGTGAATTTGCTTGCAATTCGTCAGTGTGATAAGAGCCTTAACTTTACCTGACCATAGATGAAACCCAGCCAGTTGCATTGAACAGACCGGAATATTTTATAGAGCAACACAAACCACACTGTTAATTTTTGGTAGAAATGGAGACAGATTTTATGATATGATGATTTTATTTTATTTTTTCTTTAAATGTACCTATGCATGTCTATCTGTGACAAGTAAATTACTTTTCTTTCTTTCTATGTCAAGCATCATCTCTCAAAAACCTGAACCTAATTATATTTGGTCATCGCCGGTGATCCCTTGTCATTAGATTTCATTTGCTATCACCAAAAATAACAGTATAAATATAAATACAGAATAATCTCAAATTAAAATGTTCGTTTCAGATTTCGGCTGTGCAATCTATTGCTCCTCAAACAGATAGAAATAGATTTCATTATTCGATAAGTTTCCATTGTGTTAGCTCGGAACGAATTGAACTTATAAGGCGATATACATCTGGCACTGTATTTATGTTCCCAACACACCCCTTTTATCACTGAAAGGGTAGGCAGAGGCGAAACTAGTGCACAGACTTTTGACTGTGCGTATTCCGTCCCATAATGTGATAGGGTCGAGCCTATCACCATATCGGGGTCACATTCCATACTCCAGTCTGATACTCAGCAGAAAACCCAAAATCACTTTGTTCACTGCAGTCGTACCTAAGTACAACTAGGCCACCGAGGCAGTCCTATATTTCCTCGTCAATTATATAGGTACCGAATTTCTACTGATAATTTAACCGGGGTGGTTCTCCCTTCGGTGAAAAGCCTTCCCCGCTTTAAGTATCCTTCAATCACAGTACCAATCCGCCAGTAGCGTCTACTTAGAATCTATACTAATATTATAAAGCTGAAGAGTTTGTTTGTTTGTTTGAACGCGCTAATCTCAGGAACTACTGGTTCGAATTGAAAAAATCTTTTTGTGTTGAATAGACCATTTATCGAGGAAGGCTTTAGGCTATATAACATCACGATGCAACTATTAGGAGCGAAGAAATAATGGAAAATGTGAACAAAACGGGGAAATTATTCATCCTTGAGGGCTTCCATTGCGTGCGCTGCGAAAACGGTTCAAGATACCAAAAATATATATATGTATAAAAGAATTATTCCTCTTGAAATGATCTAAAAAAATGTCCGCGACAGTATGTGTCTATCTTTTAAGATTAACTCACTAGAACCGCTTTTATGGTAATCAAATTTGGTCGAAATTAATGCATTATTTGTTAAGAGTTGTATCAACGTCATAATACTAATCTTTATCCAAATAGATGTGTTGGATAGAGTGATTCAACGGGAAGGATTTTATGTACTTTTAGCCCGGAAAAACTAATTAACGCGGGCGAAGCCGTGGGCAAAAGCTAATATTAGATAAAAGTAATCCCTTATATTTATTACAGGAGCAAATTACTGGTTTGGTCTATTCGTATGCCAAATTTCATCCAAATCCGTTCAGCGGTTTCTGCGTTTACTTCTAACAAACTTCCAAACATAAAATTTGTAATCTTTGTATATATATTTGTTCTGTGGGTGTGTATGTCACTAAACTCCTCCTAAACGGCTGGACCGATTTTAATGAAAATTTTTGAGTGTCTTCAGATGGATTCTAGAATAGTTAATACTAACAATTGGATCCGGTAGGTGGTGGTAACTCAGATTCTAGGATTTTATTTCCTTTTTAGAGCAGGTCAACGTCTGTCGGGACCGCTAGTATTAGCAGAAAAAGATAACATTCTCGTAAGTTAACATGTTTGCATGTTTTGTTACCTACTGAATTATTTCATAATAAGCCTCACGACCGCCCACAAGGTGGTGTAATAACCTTAAATTTAATTTACAAAACATTGCATTGCACTACGTTCATAAACTTCAAACATTAGATTTTATATCTCATCTCGGAGACGAAGACGCTGAGAAAATAATCGACCTTTAACGTAAAACAAACAGCAAACGTGCTCCCAAACAGCAGTTATATAATGTTTAAGAATGTTGCGTAACATTTGTTGTCTAATTTTTTAACAAAAGTTATAAATTGTTAGTGTTGTTATGCCTTTAACAAAATGTTATATAACTAATTACAACACGATATAACAAATTACGTGAGTGGAAGGGCGCGGGGACGAAGTTCGCATTCTATACAATGATTACACAAAGTGAAAAATGGTTATTTCATGATTTGCGTGGATGTGCTTTTCATTCTATACAATGACTAGACAAAGTGTAAAATGGTTATTTCATGCTTTGCCTGGACGACCCAGTCATTCTATCATTGACTAGGCATTCTACACAATGACCAGACATAGTGAAAAAGAGTTATTTCATGTTTTGCCTGGACACCCCAGTCATTCTATGCAATGACTAGACAAAGTGTAAATGGTTATTTCATGCTTTGCTTGGACACTCCAGTCATTCTGTAAAATAACTAGGCATTCTATGCAACGACCAGACAAACTGAAAAATGGTTATTTCATGCTTTACCTGGACACCGCAGTCATTCTATACAATGACTAGGCATTCTACACAATGATCAGACAAAGTGAAATATGGTTATTTCATGTTTTGCCTGGACACCCCAATCATTCTATGCAATTACCAGACAAAGTGTAAAATGGTTATTTCATTCTTTGCCTGGACACCCCAGTCATTCTATGCAATGGCTAGACAAAGTGAAAAAATGGTTATTTTACGCTTTGGCTGGACACCTCAGTCATTCTACACAATGAGTAGACAAAGTGAAATATAGTTATTTTACGCTTTCCCTGGACACCCCAGTCATTCTGTACAATGACTAGACAAAGTGAAAATGGTTATTTCATGCTTTGTTTGGACACCCCAGTGATTCTACACAATGACCAGACAAAGTGATAAATGGTTATTACATGCCTTGCTTGGACACCCCAGTCATTCTGTACAGTGACTAGACAAAGTGATAAATGGTTATTTCATGCTGTAGGTACTCATTGTAGTAATTTACCGATTTCTTCTATTCTTCATCTGTTTAAGACTGCCTCGGTGGCGTAGTTGTATTAAGTGTAATTGTTATTTCATGCTTTGCCTGGACACCCCAGTCATTATGTACAATGACTAGACAAAGTGATAAATGGTTATTTCATGCTTTGCCTGGACACCCCAGTCATTATGTACAATGACTAGACAAAGTGATAAATGGTTATTTCATGCTTTGCCTGGACACCCCAGTCATTATGTACAATGACTAGACAAAGTGATAAATGGTTATTTCATGCTTTGCTTGGACACCCCAGTCATTCTGTACAATGACTAGACAAAGTGAGAAATGGTTATTTCATGCTGTAGGTACTCATTGTAGTAATTTACCGATTTCTTTTATTCTTCATCTGTTTAAGACTGCCTCGGTGGCGTAGTTGTATTATGGTACGACTGCAATGCTGAGGTCTCGGGTTCGATCCCCGGGTTGGGCAAAGTGATATTGAGATTTCTATTCAGTATCAGCTCGGAGTCTGGAATTTGTGCCCGATATGGCGATAGGCTCGCCCCCTATCACATCATGGGACGGAAAAATGGCGAAGAGTGGGTGCACTAGTTGCGCCTCTGCCTACCCCTTCGGGGATAAAAGGCGTGAGTGTATATGTTCATCTGTTTAACTGTTATTTCTTGATTACTGCAATTATATGCAGTGTTACGATTTTGAGTTTCCTACTTTTGAATATAAAAAAGCTATAAAGGATTGTGTAATTGACGGGGAGTAATTACTCTGTCACATACACAGCCCTAGTCAGTTCATTCGATGCAGTGGTGAAGCACTACCAGGACTAGCAGCTTCTTCGAAAGGCAGACCCAAATTATATGATGTTGTACAACGAGTTGAGCCGGTGTGGGAGCGCTTCTAACATATCATATTCTTAACATATTGTAGTAAAATGTTACACACATGTTATCGTGCTACACAATGTTATATAACGTAATATAACTGCTGTGTGAGCACCATAAGGAAACAATAATGCCTCGAGTCGTGCTTAAAATTTTTATCAATGAAATGGCTTAGTTGTTTTTATATATATATGTATATATATAGCATCGAATGACGAGACGAGCATGCCGTTCACATGATGGTAAGCGATACGACCACCCATGAACAGTAGAAACACCATCCAGCACCTTAAGCTACAAAGCACCGTATGGCACTCCACTGCGCTCGTCATCCTGCAGCGACTATATAACCCCTAGACTCCTAATAACAGACGATCGGCTTCGGGCAACACATCTGACAAATAGATCCAATGTAGCTTACCGTTCAAAATCTTCAAGTCAGTTGCGACCACAACTGTGAGCTGTAAATACTTCCGTGTTTGCGAATAAATAACTATTGTAATGAACCCGTGCACAATAAAATGGTGTGGTATAAATAGCCATAATTCAAATTTTCAGAAAAATGGCATTACATTTCACAGGTAAGTCAATAACGACACATAATCACATTTTATTTAAAATTTTACGGAGTTCATCTTAGACTGGTCATTTGGGTGTTTACGCGCTATCTTGTTATATTTGCATCTCTTTCCGACGAAAGTACTTTTTACATTTTCTATTTCGTTTTGTTTTTTAACATTAAAAGTTAGTGATACACCAAAAGGATTTGTCGACAGTTCTATCGATAAAATTAAAAATAAGAGAAACTATCGCCCGAATACTCAACTAATCAATTTATCTGAGGCCCATTTAATTTTAAAAGGCTTCTTATTTTAAATGGTTAGTTCATTAGTAATAGTTAATTCATTTTAAAAATGATTAGGATATACATTTTGACTAGCGGTATCAGAAATAAATGTTATTAGGATAATTTTTTATTTTGTTTGTTGATTATAACGATTGTTTGGAGTTATTCTTTGTGTTATTCCTACAAGTCAGCTCAAATATTCTTGTTAATGTCGATGAGACTTACTAAGCGCCATCTGTCATTCGATAACATAAAGAGTTTCGTTAAAATATTAATATGTTTAATAAATAATAATAATATTACTATAAATTTTTATTACATAAAAGTAATATCGACAAAAAAATCGTGTTTTCATTTAACTCGTCCCATCCCTATGCCTATGTTTCCAAGGTTGTATAATGCGATAAGGTGTTGGAAGAACCAATCATAATGCAGTACCCCGCTTCCTCAAACCTCAGGTAGTTGACAGAATTAATTTGAAGAGAAATATTGAACATTAGGAGTCTAGGGGTTATATAGTCGCTGTCATCCTGAGACGTAAGATGTTAAGTCTCATTATGTCCTGTAGTTACACTGGCTACAATGCCCTTCAAACCGAAACACAACAGTGCATGCACACTGCTGCTTGGCGGTAGAAATAAGCATTGCGATGGTACCCACCCAGACGGACTCATACATATGAGAGTCCTACCACCAGTGGAGTATTCAGTTTGAGTCCTTCTAAAGTGCAGACTGACATGGGGTGTTAGTCATTAAAATTCGGACTTACCCAGTCCACCATGCTTCACCACGACGGGGATCCAAGAGAAACATCGCAGTGAAATAAAAATGGATTTTATGCCTCATAATGTCCTCATAATGGCTGCCTCAGTGGCGTAGTGGCGTTACGGTACGACTGCAATGCTGAGATCTCGGGTTCGATCCCCTAGTCAGGCAAAGTGATATTGGATTTTGCTTTTCAGTATCAGCCCGGAGTCTGGAATTTGTGCCCAATATGGTGATAGGCTCGCCCCCTATCACATCATGGGACGGCATACGCACGGCGAAAAGTGGCTGCACTAGTTGCGCCTCTCCCTGCTCCTTCGCGGATAAAAGGCGTGAGTATCCGTGCCTCATAATATTCAGTAATTACACTGGTTATAATGACCTTTCAAAACTGCTTTTACAATGTTGCTTGCCTGTAAAAATATATAGACATTATAGTTATATCTATCCAAAGTATCCAGCCATAACCAGATAGGATAATACAATACAAAAGACAACTCAACCTCTCTAGAATAAAGTTTGTTATACATCGTAATGATTAAACTAGGGGTCTTCGTTAAATGGTCAAAACATTTGAACAGTAACTCCGTGTTCACTTAAAATGCTATAAATCAAGTGCAGCTGAGTGGGCATGCGGAACCCTTTATTAGTTCGCGCTCTCCAAATTCTATTCAAAATTCCCGGTTTGCTAAAGATAACGACTGTATCTACAGAAGGTTTCGTTGAAATGGATAGAAATATATTTGACTAGCTTTTGCCCACGGCTTCGCCCGCGTTAATAAGTTTTTCCGGGCTAAAAGTACATAAAAACCTTCCCGTTGAATCACTCCATCCAACACATTTATTTGGATAAAGATTAATATTATGACGTTGATACAACTCTTAACAAATAATGCATTAATTTCGAACAAATTTGATTACCATAAAAACGGTTCTAGTGAGTTAATCTTAAAAGATAGACATATACTGTCGCGGACATTTTTTTAGATCATTTTAAGAGGATTAATTCTTTCATACATATATTTTTGCTATCTTGAACCGTTTTCGCAGCGCACGCAATGGAAGCCCTCAAGGATGAATAATTTTCCCCGTTTTTTTCACATTTCCCATTATTTCTTCGCTCCTAATAGTTGCATCGTGATGTTATATAGCCTAAAGCCTTCCTCGATAAATGGTCTATTCAACACAAAAAGAATTTTTCAATTCGAACCAGCAGTTCCTGAGATTAGCGCGTTCAAACAAACAAACAAACAAACTCTTCAGCTTTATAATATTAGTATAGATATATGGAATCTTATTTGGGTTTGATTTATAATCATCAGCCACATGCCGTCCATTCTTGAACATAGGCCACCCCTAAAGATTTCCAGACAGACCTGTCAAAAACACAACAGGATTTGAATAGGTAGTCTAATTCTGACCTCAAGCAAGATCTTATTGGTCTAGCGACAGTTTATCTAGTTATAGTACCATGAATCATCTTTGATTCTCATATTGACAAAAATGAAATGTATAATCACAGTTAAGGTGGCGATAGACGTTCCCTCTATCATTGATCGGATAGTTAGACAGAGTGCACTAATTGTATCTCTGGCTACCTCATCTTAGCATACAAAATCGCCCCTAACTTCTAGTTTCATAACCCGATCCTCATTGGACATGTAATAGGTATTGACTATTCTGTAGCGGACTGCGCCTGATGTTTGTAATGAAACTGTTCCTTCTGCAAATGTGAATGAAACGCGTTTCCAGCTGGAACGTTAATGCATGCGTTTGTGTACTGGCAGAAAAAAAAACTTCCACTTAATAAATAAAGATTATTTGGGAGTTACGACCATAACTTTAAGGTCATCGTCATCATCATCATCAGCCTTTATCAGTCCACTGCTGGACATAGGCCTCCCCTAATGAGCGCCATAGCGCCCTGTCTTCAGCTTGCCGCATCCAGCATCTGCCTGCAGTCTTTTGCAGATCGTCATCCCACCTGGACGGAGGGCGTCCTACACTACGTTTGCCCAGTCGCGGTCTCCACTCAAGAACACGTTTACCCCCAGCGGTTGTCGGTTCTTCGTGAGATATGGCCAGCCCACTGCCACTTCAGCATGCTAATTCTTAATTAAGGTCATATCGGGCACGAATTCCAGACTCCGAGCTTATACTGAATAGAAAAACCCAATATCACTTTGCTCAACCAGGGGATCGAACCCGAGACCTCAGCATTGCAGTCGTACCGTAGGTAATACAAATACGTCGCTGTGGCAGTTTTATTATTAGCTTGACTAAAATTCCAAATATGTTGACTCATATAAAAATGAAACCATTTTAAGTTGCTTATAAGTAACGTGAAGGGCAAACTAAGTGATGTACAGATAAAATAAGCAACAACAAATTATGTAATAAAATAATCGAATCATTTTATACTAAGGTAAAATAAATTTAAAAGTTGCACCAAAGTTTAGCTCGAGCGTACTCGTGACAATCTTATCCTGCTCTAAAACTCCCAAAAGAGCCAGCATTGCATTTTCCGGGATTCAAGTCTTCGCAACTCCGGTCCTGAAACTATCTCTATGCGAAAAACTATGTGTCTCACACCTTTTGGAAATAACTAAATAGAAATAACTGTTCGAAGCCTGTTTTCCTTGGAGACAATATAATTATCAATACTGCACAACGTCAGCTGACCTTTAGTGTCTATATGTATGAAGTGGCTCAGCAAAGTGACCCCAACCTGACGGTAAGTAGATTCTAGATTATTGACTGGCGAGGCATAATCGTCTCTCATCAAGCGCCCCTTCCATTTATCATCAGATTCAGTGGGATCTCTATGAATGGTATTAAAAACCTGTTGAATAGTTAGCGGCGAAGAATCGTCGCTGCAGAGGAATATATAATTGCATTCCTCTTAAGGGTTGCGAGCGCCTTCTGCACTCACCCAAAAGACCGGTGTTCTTGTATAAGCCGACCCTCGTCAGGCTAACAAGAGTTTAGTCAGGGACAAAAAAAAAAAAGCATTCCTCTATGGAACGGAAAAAGTTTCCACTCAGGCAGATGTTGCGCCTGAGTGGCCGCGGCTCCTACGACGGCTGTAATTCGGAGTGATTATTCTGCTATAGCAACTGAAGATTGAGTGGTTCTTCTAATTGACAACTTCATTTAGTAGTTTCCAGCCTTTTTGATAGATGACGGTGTATGTTAATCGTGCTGCCACGAATAATTTATAATTAAAACTGGTGGTAGGTCTCTCACATGTAAGAGTCCGTCTCGGTGGGTACCACGGCAATATCAATTTCTACCGCCAAGCAGCAGTGTACGTGCACTGTTATGTTTCGGTTATAAGGGCATAGTATCCAGTGTAACTACTGGACATAATGAGACTTAACATCTTATGTCTCAGGATGACCAGCGCAGTGGAATGCCACACAATACTTTGTAACTCAAGGTGCTGGATGGTGTTGCTACTGTCTATGGGTGTTCGTATCCCTTACCATCGAGCGAACGGCATGCCGTCTCGTCATTCAATACAATTTTGGCATACGCAGTAACTAGTGGTATTCACGGAGCAGAGACAAGAGCAAAGAGAGCATAGACAATTGGACCGAGTTATGCTAAAATGTATCAACTACTTACAAACAAAATTTTTAGATTGTTATTTGTTACAGCTGTATTTCCTACTCCTTTTCTTTCTTCTTTTAAATAGGTCGCCATTAGTAAATAATGTAATGTTAATAACTTATTTTTAGATCATTTATGGATTGGTACATTAGCACAACTGGGTCCAATTAATGTTTACATACATTACAAAATTGCCGACTGCCTCTGTGGCGTAGTTGTATTATGGTACGACTGCAATGCTGAGGTCTCGGGTTCGATTCCCGGGTCGGACAAAGTGATATTGAGTTTTTCTATTCAGTATCAGCTCGGAGTCTGGAATTTGTGCCCGATATGGCGATAGGCTCACCCCCTATCACATCATGGGACGGAATAACGGCGAAAAGTGGGTGCACTAGTTGCGCCTCTGCCTATCCCTTCGGGGAGAACAGGCGTGAGTGTATATGTATGTATGTATATACATTACAAAATTGGACACAATATAGAAAGCAAATTACAACAGAACCGTTGTTTTTTCCGACCGTACTGGATTGTTATTCGACTCACGCAACCATACAGCTCGTCCGAACTTACAAATGCTTTTGATTCTGCTAATTGTATCACGAATCATTTCTAAACACCTATCAGTTTTAACGGTTCTTCGTTACTGTTATGGTCAAAGTTAACCAATTATCCAAAAGGGGTTATTTTATACATATTATGGGCTGGGGAGTAATGAGAAAGATTGTTTATATAAACACGCTTGCGTCCCAAAAGGGTGGATGACAGTGTGCCAAGCACTAACGTTTCATTCGTCGTCAGGTAAATTTAAAGTTCTTATTACGCTAATGAATTTATTTATTTTGAAACAAGTTACAATACAATTGAATTACAATAACTCTGTTAGTATGCGCACTAAGTTTGAAACGTATGTCGCACATCCTTACAAATTCACAAAGGAAATTACAAACATTTATTTTAACAAACTCTAGCTCGACAATATAAAGAATAAAACAAACACTTTAAATTTATGCACTACGAATTAAGACAAGAAAACAAAATCTACTATAATTATATACAAAAAAACAATACAAATTAAATATGTGAAAATTGCCACCGAATTCACAGCGAAAGCGCCTTTCCAGTGTATTAAAACCTAACGTTGCTTGGCTACGAATGAAACAACACCAGCTAAGTCAAAACGAGCGTGCGATAAGAGATAATTTCAATTTAGGCTCTGTGATAAGCATTGCTGATTGCTTAGCCAAAGAATCGAACTTAAATCCGAGATCAAAGATGCTGACACTAAACCGACCTTTAACTTAAAGATTTCTTCTTTCGGATTCATAAAAAACCACTTCAATTATAGTAAGTACTTCCAAGGGCGTACCCAGCTTACAAGTCAGGAGAGGGGCAAAACGCAAATTTTGATCAAAAGGGGGACAAACCGAAAATTTCATTTATGTACTCCCAATAATTTTAATGAAGTATTCAAAAAAGTATGTACTCGTGTTCAATCTAAGGGGGCTAGCTGCCCCTCCCTGCCCCACCTGCCTACACCCTTGGTATTTCCCGCAAATATTTACATACGAGGCACGAGGGATATAAAGCTAACATCTCAATAAAAACCTATAATCCGACCAAAATAAAACCACCAGACTTTATAAGTAACATTATTATAAGTAGACACATTTGAAATCGCTGACTTTAAGCACCGTGCAATAAATCCTAAAAGGCCGTTAGTAAGAATACATAGAGTATCCTACTGCGACAAACAGATGGCGGGCCGGCGCCGACGACAAAACGAAGATTTACTCGGCTGCGGGTACCTACATGCTTCAGAACAGGATGTGGAGTGGAGACGTTGAAAAAAATGCTTATTAATAAAGTTGTTGAGGCACATTTTAGACATATTTATCAAGAATAAGACCGCCATGCTTAGGTTAGTATAGTAAGTAGTCTTTAAAACGTATTCAACTATCAGTAGTCATGTTTCCTATGGTATTTTTCGTAAAATAAATTCCGCTACCCAATTGCCTTTAAGGATTGCATATTGCCGCCATTCGTATTGTGTGCTCAAATTGTAAACACGGTCTGCGCAATGCCAAATTTTTATAAACGTGTACCGTTAATAACCAGTCTTGCTTTTCTTTTCATTCAACATTAGCAACATCTATCCTTAAACCATTTAGAAAGGACGTGCCATGTGCGTATTGCCGCGAATAAAAATTCTGTCACTTGCAATGTAACATTGAAAATGCAATACACATACTATGCCGCTTTTTGTCGTCATGAAATCACACATAAATAAATCTTAAACACTGTTTAACACACAGTACCAAAGTTTTTACAAAATGAGCATTTACTCTTATACTTTTGCAGAAAAGAAAGATCACACAAAACGAGTCCTTTTTATATTATCTAAGCATATATAAAGGAAAATGTATAACGCCAGATCCATCTTTATTAACTTAAGCCTTTTACCAAGTTACAGCCGTTCACAAATTTTATAACCACAAGAAACTCTACAGTAGTCCTATTATTGAAGTCGAATTGATCCGTGCGGTCCTACTTGTTATAGATAGGTAAGTCAGTACCTCCCTCACACACTCAATGGAACAGAATCAGTTCCTAATGGTCCCAGATATTTGCCAAACATTGTACATGCCCCTTTATTTTCTTTGTGATTATTTTTGAATACGGTTTTAAAGGAAGTTTGTAACGGACGTAAAAATAGAAACAAATTACGAAATAGAGTCTCGATCAGGACTCTGTTTGATGACAAGGATTTTGCTTTAAAAATGGAATTAATAATAACAATGCCAGCCTTATACATATTAATACCTACTGCCCACTACGGAGCAAGGGGTTCCTCTACTAACTAAAGGGGTTTAGGCCTTAGTCAACTACGCTAGCCTAGACCAAGTTGGCAGACTTCCCATACTTGAAATTCTTATCGAAAATTCTTATATAAAAAATACAAGAGTGGTGTAGCGTGGGTTCTTAAAAAATTAAGGTAAATTTGCCGTCTCAAGGCAGCGGGCCAAAACGAAAGTCATTTCAACAATAAGAGTCACACGCATCCTTAATAGTCATTGATATAACTGACAAAAGTTGAAACATTTAAAATTGTATAATTCTAAATTGAAGGTAGGTACAACTGTAACACTAACTTTTCGGACTACCAAGACTTCAGTCCGCCACCTGACCACGAACTGAAACTGTCGAGACTAAACTTAAAAATAATAAAATTTATTATTTCCCGCATTATGCCACCCCTCTAAAAGTGCCTCCTGGGAAGGGCCGTTCGATTCTTTGGCTTGTAGGGTTACCAAAGTTACAGACCGCGGAGCTCTTAGATTCACCATTATCATTTCTTTAGAACCAACATAACGGAAAAAGATGGCTCCATCATGTAGAACAAATAATCTAGAAAAATCCTTCCAATCTTTTCCTATTTAACTTCTCACTAATATACATTTTATAATTAGTTCTAACAAACATCGAAATACAGCATTTCAGAAACAGCTGAACGGATTTGGATCAAACTTGGCACACTGTTAGAATATGTCCTGGATTAACATATAAGTTACATTTTATTTCGGTAATTTGCTCCCCTGGAAAATAAAGGACATTTTTCGTCTGAATTTTTAAATACCGCTGACATACTAGAGAGAGACCTTTGTAGCGGGAAAGGTTTTGCATACGGGTGAAACCGCGAACAACACGTACTATATTTGCAATTGAAACACGTAACTAAATACACATTTTAATCATTGGCACAAATATAAACTTTTCGTAAAGAAATTTCGAAAGGATAACGATGCTAAATATTTTTTCAAAACATAATACCGCGTAATTTGTGAATGGAATTGTCCCTTCTCTCAATGGTAATAAAGATTTTTCAGACAATTTAAGCTACATAATGTCGCATAACGATGTCGCATAATAATATAGTGGTACTAAACGTGTTTTCTTAAAGGTGAACCTTGCGACTTTTGGGTAACCAGCCGTGAAATCTAACAAATTATCTTTACATGATAATGGTAAGTAAATAGAATTTACTAGTAAGATCCCGTGGGTTCATCTAGGTTTAGGTAATGTATATATTTTACTCATGGCGAGACTAGATAAGTCTCATGGGGCAAAAAAATGGCGCACTATTATCTAAAGATGCATGTAGCCCTTGCAATATTACTTTCATTCCGACAAGTTACAAGACTCTACAATTATGCGAAGAAATCAGCCCTGTACTATATACTGCCACTGCTGAGCACGGGCCTCCTGTACTACTGAGAGAGGTTAGGCCTTCTGCCTTAGTCCACCACGCTGGCCTAGTGCGGGTTGGCAGACTTCACGTAACCTCGAAATAATAACCAGTCCTGTATTGTGATACTGCCCACTGCTGAGCACGGGCCTCCTCTACTACTGAGAGGATTTTAGGCCTTAGTCTACCACGCTGGCCTAGTGCGGGTTGGTAGACTTCACATACCCTCGAAATTCTTATGGTGAATTCTCAGGCATGTAGGTTTCCTCACGATGTTTTCCTTCAACGTTAAAGCGAACGATAATTAATAAACAATATGTATACACGTAAGTAACTCCGAAAAGTTAGAGGTGTGTGCCTTGGGATTTGAACCGGACGTTATCTCGGCAGACCGTTCCATTCCCAACTAGGCTATCGTCTACTACAATTATACTTTTACTAAATTTTTTTTTCCAGATAGACAGAGCTACTTTGGCATTTATATAAGTATGGATTCCATTTCAAACTTCTAGAACGTTCTACAATTCTTATATCAGTTTATGAATCGTTATGAATGTCGTACTCATTTTGTCGGTTTAATAATTCTGAACAGAATTGTCAAAATGGTTATTTCAATTTCAAGAAATCTGTTTATTTGAATATAAAAATAAACTAGCTGTGTCTGGGCAAGATGTAATCTCTAGGGATATTAAAGGGATTTCAAGACGTATCTAATGTTTCTCGTTATTCTCGTGCAAAATATAGTGATATTTTTAATATCTAGACAGGCTTGCGGTAGGTATTTCAGTGTTATTAGAAAGTTTATTGATTACAAGCAGCGTCCACTAAATTACGTGAATTATTTCTGTATTGAAAATGTATCTTGTCGTCAAAATATAGTTAACTATCAATCCGACCCGGCTTTGCTCAGGAAGCAATTAGGTATTTATCTATAGCCGAATGCCGATGACGACACTAAATTAATAAAAGAACTTCAAAATGGTGATCCGATCTCCAACAAAATTCACAATATCACCCTCTGGGCTAATCTGAATATTATTTAACCTATCTGGTACCGCGAGTTTGACAGCTGATATTTGTTTATTTTTATTTTTATACTAAAACCTCATTGCGTAGGTAGGAACGACGATTTCGAAATTTTAGCGACGAATTCGATAACCGTTTTTGGAATCCATAGGAAACATATGCACTCATTTATTTTTAACCATACAACATAAATAGAATATGGGACAGACGCATAGGTACATAATAACTCCATAACGGTGAAGGAAAACATCGTGAGGAAACCTTCATACCTAAGAATTCTGTATAAGAAATTTGAGGGTATGTGAAGTCTGCCAACTCCCACTAAGCAAGCGTGGTGGACTTAGGCTTAACCCCTCTCAGTGGTAGAAGAAGCCCACGCTCAGCAGTGGGCAGTATTATAATACAGAGCTGATTGAATTGCAATGCAATTCCTTAAAATAGAAAGAATTATAATATTCCCAAAGCTAGCAACAATTTGACAATGCCTTGCGGAAATAATAATCGTTCTAAATTCAGACGTGCCAACCGTACATTAGCTATTCATTCAATAATCCTTAATGTAAGCTGCATGCCTCAAACTTTTTATCTAACTCGGGTCGGAAACAGCACCTACGGCGTGAACGGGGCGCTGGAGGGTAGGGAAGGGAGAGGTGAGGTCGTGTCACTTCCGATGTTTTACGCGATGCCCCTACACAAGTGACGTAGGGTGGATATCTGTTATCACGGACGGAATTATGGCCTTTTATGTATCTTCTTAACAACAGAATAAGACTTTCGGAAAATTTCAAAACGTGGCTCATGTTGTGTATACGCGTATATATTCATTTATGCATGGTACTAGTCAATGTTTTGACTAATTATTACTTTGTCAATTTCTTTGGGATCGTCTCTTGCAACTAAAATTATTTAACGATCTTTGTCTTGTTTAGTTTTTACAACCACCGCCTATCCATTGTCTACTCCTTCCGGGGTAACAAACCCTGAAAGTCATTTCGCTTGTCAATTTGAGGCATTGGATGTTAGGAATGAAGCTCAATAATTATATTGGCTTAACTGGCTACTATGTTCTTCACACTGGAACACAACACTTTTTTTTTTATCGCAGGAAAATACATGTTATCGCTACCACCACTGGGGGGTGAGTGGAACGGTTACGTTGGTTTCACACAGTCTTACGGCGCAATGTTGACACTCGGGAGTATAGCTTCATCCGAGCGAGCATTGGACCGAGTCCCTAACACTACACCGGCATACCAACCAAAACCCGCGGTGGCCTTCTTCGGCGCTTACGGGTCGGCCCCGAGGTATCTTGTTGCACTAAGATAGCTGCACTGAACCGCCCCTGCGCGATGCCGTATTGCAGCCCTTCTCTAAATGAAGAGGCTGAGAAGCCTCCGAACTCAAAAGCGTGTTTTTGCGTCTACGACTGCAGGAGACCGACCACCCGCATTGTCGTCCACCTCGTAGTCGCTTACATTTGAGTAGTTAAGCGAGCAAACCCCCACTGCTCGCCCCGCGACTCTCGCTTACCCCATTTAGTCGCCTCTTACGACAGGCAGGGGATGCCGTGGCGAAATTCTTTAGATGCCCCCAGACCACAGGGCACGAGGCGCCGGTCAGTCGTCCACCCGACGCCTCCTTCGTCTCCTCTGGCTGGCTACGGGCGGGATCGCTCTGCTCACGATCCCGCTCGGCGCTCTCCTTCCGCGAGATGACGCACTCGCAGAAGGAGGCCATAGCTCTGGAACACAACACTGCAGTGTCCTCAGCGACTGTTAACATTGCGGTTGTTAATATACAACCAGACTTCCGCATACAAAAGACATAGTCTTCTATTGTTCGTCGTACTAAGATCTCGACTTCGGACACAATAATTGTAAAATATTTCGCCACGTTTATTCGAAAATTTCAATCTCCAGGCTGATACTTAAAAGAATACCTCAATATAACTTTGTACGACGGGTACATGCATGCAGTACAATTACGCCACATAGACGGTAAAAGAAAGAAAGATTATATCCATCAATAAAATACCATCATGGCGCCACTCGCAGACGACATAATAAAGTATACTCCGAGTTCCGACGCATAGTATATTAGGAATTGTCATTGTGGAGTGCCACTCGCACGCTTTTGTTCTAACTTTGTGAACTAACCTCGTCTGCAAACCACGAACGCTGCACTTGGTTATATGTATGAAAAGAGTTAACTGAAAGACTAGTGTTCATTTATAGGATTTGTTTTCATGTGTGTTTTTCGAAACTGACTTTTCTCGTCGTTGCTAACGCTTATTTATTTTTTATAAGCTTTTATTTAACTTGCAATGTATGTATGTTTGTTCGGGTGGAATCTTGCAAGTAAATTTTGAAGCATTTACCCTCAACCGATTGTGTTGAAGTTTTGCATACACGTTCAGTTTGGGTGACAGTGGATTGTTAGCTAAGTGACGTCATTCTGAATACAATATGGCGGTCCGCCCAAGACAATGGAATAGTTATTTTTATGCATGTCCATAGTTTGGATATCAAATGAAAGGGTTTGCTGAGAAAAATACAAAAAAAATATTTAAAAAAAATCACTTTTCAACAGTAGTTAAATTGTATGTAAACAAGAGACTCACCTTTCAAGACGTTAAAAAATAACAAACAAAGATGGAAGAAAACAGTAAATTACATACATTTACCGTGAAACGTTTCGGCTCTCGGCGAGATTTAAAATGTTGCACTCAGAAAACGTCTACTTGCAACAAAATCTTAAGTACCTATCAGTAGCTATGACATTGTTCAAGAATGCAACAGCTAAAAGCTATGGAGTCACTAGTGTAGCGAAAACAGTACAATCATATTATTATTAATGTGAACTATTGTTGTAGATGTTTAATGAATGTGTGTCTGGCTCGATGGCCTAGTTTTGTTAAGGTACGACTGCAGGTCTCCGGTTCGATCGCCAGGTCGGGCAAAGTGACATTAGGGTTTTCTTCTAAATACCAGCCCGGAACCTGTGCCAGATATGGCGATAGGCTCGGCTTTATCACATCATGGGGCGGAATACGCACGGCGAAGTCGATGCACTAGTTACACCTCTGCCTACCCATCGGAGATAACGGGCGTGAGTGTGTGTGTTTCAAATTTATTATATTAAATTTATGATTTCTCTGGATTTATTTATATTCTTTTCTGTCTTCCGCAATAATTCATTTCTGAATTCCTAATAGATTCGATGTCTTATGCCATACCATGCAGATTATTCGCTAGAACTAGTACAACAAATAACTTGAACGATATCATCTTTCCCCAAATCTTATTAATTTAGATAAGTGCTTATCTGTTAAGAGCTAAATATGGCTTCCTTTCGCTGCTCGATATCTCCTTGTTAATCTGTTTGGGGATACAATCTTTAAATATCCCCTCTTCTTTACCCTCCCTATTTCATTACGCAATGATAAAGGAATAAATTAAGTCTGTTATTTAGGCAATGTACACTGCAGTTCAAAATTAAATGTAAGTAATAATTATTAAAACATTTTTTTATATTGGAATTCATATTTTGTAATATACCGTCTTCGTATCTATTCTAATCTCCTTTGCTTTACAATTATTATGTGTTGTATACTATCAATTTAAAGATAATTACGATTAACAAATAAAAATCGATCATCAATAGCATATATGCCAAAATTATCAGTTAAATAAAAACAACTGTATTATTTATCTTGTAATTTTAAATGATTTATCCTTTCGCAATAGCGGACTGCTGGGCTAAAAACATAATCTTACCACGAGTTACTTTCTTCTCTGGATCAACATTTGATACTAATTCTAGTAAAACTTAAAAACAAACAATTATAAAAAAATTTCGGCCAGCATTGTACACCGTCCACTGGGCCGGCATAATTCAACCACCTCGCAGTCCTGAGGCTTTTCTGCTAATTTATGCCCCATTCAGATACATTTTATTAGTTATACATTTTCGGGCTTCGATCGAATGATAAAGGATACTGACGGTTTTAAAGCAATGATTTATTAACCGACATAAAAAAGGAGGTTCTGTATTCGATCCGTATGTATGTATGTATGTTTGTTTGTATGTAAATTTGTATGGCCGCGAGTTTCTCAAAAACTACTGGTCCGATTTTAATGTGGTTTTCGATATTGAAATGTATATTTTTCAAGGAAGGTTTTAGTATATAATTTATGAAGATCTGACGAAGATCTTCGGATATACACAATGGAACTCTTCAATAACTAACAGCCGGTGACTCGCGAAAGCTGCAATCGTATATCTATGATGTATTTCGGAGTTGGATGATGGAGGTATGGGCGAAGGTGGTATGTCCATGTTTTAGACTTCATCATGATTTAAGTTTTCTATATTAATTTAAAGCCGGTTTTCTCATATAAACGTAACATATTTCGTCTGAACAATAATACAGAGTAATAACAACGTTCTGTTGAGCTAGCCGACTAAACTTCGAATGCCCTGAAGCGCGTCTGCGCTCTCATTATAAAGGTTCGCTCCCCTCTACTTAATTTCATACTAATAGATTCATTGAAGTCAACAGTACCTAATACAATATTCATAAATAAAAATAGTCAAATCAACAACGTATTTTACAAATACAAATCAATGTGCAACATTGTGTATTACACTACGTTTAGAAAGAAGTAGTTCATTTTTAAATGTCACTATGCAGTTTAGTTTTTTAGTCACTCCGACATGTATTGTTTACACCATTCCATAATTAATTAACAAAAAATCAATAAATAAAAACTTTAGTAAAAAATAAACCAACTTCAAAACTTCAATCAAAAAATAATTAATATTTGTATTCGCTTAGTATATACGTATATTAGGAGTCGGTGCCTAATTTAAATTGGACAATGTTTTCGTATATTTGTTTGTGTATTTCCTTAGCTTAGCTGGCAATTTAAATTAGGCATCGACTCCAAATATACGTATATACTAAGCGAATACAAACTTTATTTTTTTTTAATTACGCTTTTCGTAAACGAAGGCGTAACGTGTTAGACATTATTAACCGACTTCAAAAAGGAGGTTCTGTATTCGATCTGTATGTATGTATGTTTGTATGGCCGCGTGTTTCTCAAAAACTTCTGATCCTATTTGGATGTGGTTTTCGATATTGAAATGTATATATTTCAGGGAAGGTTTTAGTATTGTATAATTTATGAAGATCTGATGAAGATCTTTGGAGATACACAATAGAACTCTTCAATAACTAATAGCAGATGACTCGCAAATGCTGCAATCGTATATCTATGATGTATTGTTTACACTATTCTATAATTAACTAGCAAAAAAGCACTAAATAAAAACTTTTTAACAAAGATAAACCAACTTCAAAACCACTACAAATAAAAAAATAATTAAAATTTGTGTTCGCTTAGTATATACGTATATTTGGAGTCGATGCCTAATTTAAATTGAACAATGTCTTCGTATATTTGTTTGTGTATTTCTTTAGCTTAGCTGGCAATTTATTTAAACTACGAACATAAAGTTTTTTTTTTCAGCGCTCTATGTGCACGTATCAGACTCCATTAGCGGGAGCTCAATGCAGAAACCCCTTAAAGGTCAATATATTTTTACAGCGGATTAACCAAAGAATTCTCATTCACTATTCATTGTCATCATCAAGTCATTATATCTCCTTTTATTGAAATACCCGTTTTTAATATCATGAATAAAATGTTTCTTATAAATATATTATATTGACACTGAAGTTAGATATTTTATTGTGTATTGTTGTCGCTGAATCTTTTATAATGAGCGTTTTATTATAAAGCCTCGTAAAATACAGAGATCAAAGAAACAGAGTTTGCATTAGTCAAAGAGGTCATTACATTAAGTATAGCATTTAGACATATTTAGGCCTTATTTGAAAAGGTTATTTTACTTTATTATACTAGCTTTTGCTCGCGGCTTCACCGGCATTGAACAGTTTTTCCTGTATAAAAGTCACTTTATATACAAACTATACATTTTCCCGGACCGAATTGTAAATCTGAATCATTTTCGAATCGACTTGAATACATAAAGTGCTGCAGGGAGAAGCGCGACCTTTGACGCGCTATTCATAGGCACGCGCCGCTGGACCCCGGCCCGGTACCATCGCAAGCGCTATGTCCCTGCACTTTAAATCTGTAATATCTTCGAAAACGTTTATTTAAATTTCATGCTGTAAAGGGCAATTAATCAATATTAAATGCATGATGTATTTAAGGTACTTCATTGGATAAGGATTAATGTTGTATTGCTTAAAATCGCTTCGTAAATAAGCCATTATTTCTCGTAAAAAGTAAAGCATAAAAAATGGTTATTGTGGGTTATCCCTGAGAGATAGACATATAACGGGGACTATTTTGTAGACCTTTTTAAGATGTACAATACTGTACTACATTATTTTGATCTATCTTGTAGGGTTTAGCCAGCCATTGCAATGTAAGCTCAAAAAAACGTGTTTATGTATTTACGACATCACATTACAAACCTCTAAAATTATCAGTGTTTCTCTATTATATTATGCATGTATTATACATATAAACCTTCCTCCTGGATCACTCTATCTATTAAAAAAAACGCATCAAAATCCGTTGCGTAGTTTTAAAGATCTAAGCATACATAGGAACATAGAGACAGACAGCGGGAAGCGGCTTTGTTTTATACTATATTAAGATGTATTAGCACATTGTTTTTTTTAATATATATCACGTGTACGGCGATAGTAAATTATTCTTTCTTTCTAATTACCCAAATCATAAATTTTACCCACTACCTGTTAAAGATTAAGTAGGTAAGTACCTAAGTAAGTTTGACAAATAGTTTTGTTTTTTAATTAATAGGAGACAAATAAATGACGATTTTTAATAAAAACCTATTTGTTAAGACGACTAATACTAATTATATAGTAACTAGATATTGGTCGCAGCTTCGCCTTAACCACTACTAAAGTCCATTAAAATACAGTACCTACGACGCCAGCGCCATCTACTCAAAGAATCAGATAAATATCCATTATATCTCATGAGAACATATTACCGGGACAAAAAGCCCCTGTGGCAATTTTCATACAAATCCATTTAGTTATATCTGCGTTCACTTCTAAATATCCAAGCAAACACTTTCTCACACTTTGGCATTTATAATATTAGTAACACACACTTACGCCGTTTATCACCGAAGGAGTAGGTAGGCAGAGGGGCAACTAATGTCTCCACTTTTCGCCGTGCGTATTCCGTCCCATGATTTGATAGGGTGCGAGCCTATCGCCATATCGTGCACAAATTCCAGACTCCGAACTGATATTGAATAAAAAAACTCAATATCACTTTGCCCGACCCGGGGATCGAACCCGAAACCTGAGCATTGCAGCCGCACCGTAATACAACTACGCCACCGAGGCAGTCACAAATGTATTATTTTGTGGGTAATTTTATCCAATATCACTTTGCCCGACCCGGGATCGAACCCGAGACCTCAGCATTGCAGCCGTACCGTAATACAACTACGCCACCGAGGCAGTCACAAATATAATTATTTTGTGGGTAATTTTATATTTATTTAAAAGAGTGTCAGCATAATATAATGCACAACTTCACTTGATTTGATCTTATCGTTCGCAAGTAATAAATTATTTAGTGCAAAGAGTTGTCAAAATATTCAAATATGGAATAATCGAGTTGCGTGCAGCCACTGACTTCTATTGCGTACTAGTATAATAGAAGTCAGTGCGTGCAGCTCAGAATAATATTTAAAGCCATTATTATTCTGAGGCGTGCAGTTATAAAGTACCTTTGTCTAAAAAAAAAATAAACGCGCGAATTTTTTCTGCATATTCAGCAAACATCAGGGGATAATGTTCTATCCTATTCCAAGGTTGCTTATTGGGTAGCTGAATTTAAAAGGTGTAGATCGAGCTGCGAAGACGATCATCGCTCCCGGCGGCCTTCAACCTCTGTTACGGAAGAAAATGTAAAAAACGTTGAGAATTTGGTTTTGCAAGACAGAAGGTTAACAATTAAAACATTAGCTGAAATTCTGAAGATTTCATTTGGTAGCATTCAATCCACTTTAACAGATTCACTGGGGTTCAAAAAAGTGTCAGCTCGAATGTTAACGGACGAAAACAAAAGGTGTCGTTTGGAAATTTCAAAGCGCAATCTCGAAATGTTACAGCGTGATCCAGATCAATTTTGCTGTCGTGTTATTACGATAGATGAAACACGGGTTCACCATTTCGATCCCGAAACTAAAAGACAAAACATGTCTTGGAAACTACCGCCATTTCCGCCATTGAAAAATTCGGGTTGCTCCTACCGCTGGCTTATTGATTACATGCCGAAAGGACAAATGATCACTGGACCACATTATGCAGGTTTAATCTGAAAACTGCGTAATTAAAATAAACGTCGTGGAAAACTGTCACTGGGCGTGTTGTTTCTTCATTATAACGCTCCCTGCTCATCGTATAGAAGTTGCGCTCGAAGCAATCCGCAATGCTGGGTTCGCTATCCTTGACCACCCTCCATACTCGCCGGACTTAGCCCCTAGTGATTTCCACTTATTCACAAAATTAAAGGAGCATATCCGTGGAGCTAAATTTGACGATGAGGACGCGGTAATGGCTGCTGTTGATGAGTTTTTTGAGAGTCAAGATGATTTTTTCGGAAGGAATAAGAAAGTTCGAAAAGAGCTATTCTAAATGTATTGAGTTAGAAGGAGATTATGTAGAAAAATAAAATATATTTGTTTAAATATTTTTATAGTGATTTCAAGAACTTTTTGATTCACCCTCGTAGTCCACCACGCTGGCCTAGTGCGGGTTGGCAGACTTCACATACTTTCGCAATTCTAATTGAGAATTTTCAGGTATGTAGATTTCCCCGCGATGTTTTCCTTCACCCTTAAAGCGAACAAAACTTGATAAACAATTCGGATATCTTCAAAAAGTCCATGGTGTATTGGGTTTTGAACCTGCGGTCCTTTATCTCGGCAGTTCATTCCATTCCCAACTAGGCTGTATGTAATACACTTACCTACAACATCATTACACTGATTATCTAATTACTTGAGCTATAACGTCTCGTTAGCATTCCCCAGGGAGAGGTTAAACGACAGATGTGCATAATTACAGTACAGATTTGTGCCTGATGACGTCACGGGAAGACCGGACACTGAAAGGAGTAGTGTAAGATAATTTTTTTAATAACTGAAGAATGCAATACCAATATTTTAAATGCGAAAGTTTGTGTAGGTGTTTGCATGTATGTGAGAAGTTAACGCCGAACCACCTGAACGGATTTGGATGTAATTTGACATACAAGTAGACCATGTCCGAGATTAACATAACGCACATAGGCAAAGAAGTAAAAAAATGATTTTCTTATATTAACACAGCCAGAACTCCGCAAAAAGCTGATTTAACGGTGTCTATCTAAAAACCCTAAGTTTATGTGTTTGGATTCGTTTTTGCCGATGTGCGATAAAAAATCTTTATCTGAAAACTGCGTACTGGGCCATTTATTATGAGAAAGTACTAACATACCAGCGGGGCCACAAGTGACACCTAGTATAAGCATAGTATCACGCTTTTTCACTATTAAGGGGCAGGCAAACAAATACTTCCACATAAAGGCAATACATCGTATTTCTTACTAAAGAAATATTAAGAGCGTAAACCATCTTTAGAAAACCATCATATTTCTTGCTCTTAGCGGAATTTCTTAGAGCGCAAACCAGTCCTTTCCATTGTCTAAAGTACAAAGACAGAATACATAAGCCAATTGAGCTTTTCTCAAAGAATCTTTCATTCCAGTTCATTCTTGAAATGTAAAAATAAAAGAGATAACTAAAGTATAAGCCAAATGGCAACAGTCCCCCCATGGGACCAAACATAGTTGGTGAAATGTAAGTACGTTACGCCTCTGCCTACCCCTGAAAAGGGAGAAGACGGGATGATATGCATGTATGTATTAGCTAAAGGAATTAACACAAAGTTATAATTTAGGATAACGTCGTCCAACATTGACCATCCGGCTGTTGTCATTCAGTTGATATATTGTTCTATTTCTCACGGCCCAACCAATATTCCCTTACGACCCACTGGTGGGTTTCGACCCGCAGTTTGGGAAGCGCTGGCTTAGACTATTTTAGGGGATTGGTTGCAATCGTTGATTGGTATCTGGACCCGTTTTTAATTATGCTACTAAACGAACGAGCCATTTGTCCGATGGTAAACGTCTCGACAGGCTATGAAAACTCTCGGAACTGAATTACAAAGTATTGCATGTTTAACTACGGCAGTTTAATACATAAATTCGTCACAAATGACTGCGAAGTATTGCGGTATAAAAAACTAAAAAAATCTGTTAGATACAACCTACTGACTATTTTTATAGCTGTACATACCTTGTGGCATGTGACAGAATGACCATCGTTTCGTTTAGGTAACTGATAGAAATTATATATGGTGGTATTATATGGTGTCCCTTGGACGTTTCTGGAACTATAAAGCATCATGACAACAGCAACGTTAGGTACGTATAATCTTCGAATAGTAAATATTCGCCATAGACCTGTAAACTCAAAATTTATGCATCGGCAGCACGAAATTTATTGACATAAATTATCGTCTAACGCCATTACAAATACTGTTAAATTACTTGATACGATTACTTGCGCAATTCTTTATTATTATTGCAAATCAGCCAAATAAAAATAAAGGCAAAGGGAAAGCATTTAAAATCAAGCTTGCCACAGGATCGTCTCGTTATTCAATTATTCAAGGAATATGAACCTTATTTACCAATATATAGATCCATAATATCATACTGTAATAACATACATCCCATCAGATGCCAACTGAACACAAAATCCATTGACAAAAGCCAAACAATTTGGTTACGTTTGAAAAACCTTTCTCCAAATTATAAATACATACAGAATCCGGACCGGTCCATTTATATGAAACGTGTCTATTATATCGCACCCGATTCCTACCTTCGGGGAATCACGAATCCCCTTTTAATTTGGCAGAGAAATCGAAACCCACGGCCTTTGGTCACGTATTCGAGAAGAATCGATGGGGGCTTGACCCACGCCGATAATTTTTCATTTGAATTCGATGTAAGGTTCAGTTTTGTTTGGTCGGGTAGCACGCACAATGATTTGTTCTCATGTGGTGTTTTCCATACTAGGTTCTGAAGTGTGTTTACTAATCTTATCGATGACGTAATACCGTCATCACACACGGCAGCTACAGTAAACATATATAATAATATTAAGTATGTAATTCAGGTTAATATACAATATAGCTACCGTGTTTATGTAGTGGATATTATATAAGGCAAGTGTGGATGGAAAGGCCGGCAGGGGTCGACCGCACCAGACCTTCGAATGTCAGATATCTGACATTCTAAGTAAAGGCCAGGTCAAAAGCACCTTGAACTGGCGGGAGTGTCTTAAAAGATTGATAAAGGTAGAAGACGCGAAATTAGTGTGCGAGAATGGTGCAGTGGCAGTCCATAGCCACAGCCTATCCCTATGGGATAGAGGCGTGATACTATGTATGTATGTACGTATGTATGAGGCTGTCATGTGTGATGGGCCTTAGGAGGGCAGAATTAGCAGGTTCGAACGGCCGTATTCATAAACAGTTTATAAACCTATTTTACCTATATGGTTTCTTCGAACGAATTTTGAATCGAGTTTGACGGAAGAAGACATAACATCCTATAACTAAAATAGGTTTAGAAACTGTATATGCATAAGATTGTTAATATTTAAGAAGATATTTGTAAACATACTCGTAATATTACACTTTGTCGGTCAATAGAGCTATTTATAATTAAAAACAAATATTGTCACGTGATTTTTCGCTTTCTATTACATCACTATTTATCGACAATCTCATTATTAGTTACTTACCACTAGAAGATAAATATTTCATTTCCATTTTCTTAATTGCATCAAGAAATAGATATTATAGTGTCCAAAAATGTAAAACGACATCACTAGTATTTGGACGGCGCTTTCAGAAACATTTGAATATCTCTTTTAAATTCCTGGCTACACCCCTGCACACGGATTACCAATGCAATGCCGAAATAACGAGTCTTTTGCCCACACGTTTCGTATTTAAAACGTACTCTAAAGTTGGTTAGCATATCCAGCCAGTCTCGAATTTAGTGCGCTCGAAAATATGTCTTTTAGTTACAGTAAGCACTGAATTTCGTTTTGTGCTTCACGCTACAGTTTAATGATAAATTTATTCTGTAGATATATTCTATACCCTACATCATTTTGCCAATATTTAACTTGAATAGTTTATTGTATCGGTTATTAGGTATATACCTACGAATAATGTATAAAAAGAAAACTTTTAATGTATATTGCTACATTTTATTTTTCAATGTTAAAGTTTTGAATTATTTTTGTTACACAATCTTTACGAATATCGATTGATAATATTAATATCGGAGCTGAACAACAAGTCACCTAACTATGGAAAAGAAAAAATGGTGTCCATAAAGTAGTCAAATATTTTGTTTCGATTCCTAATAAATAATTATAAAATTTCATAGGCGTGCGTATGTCAAAAGTTAAATAAATGGTTGGACGGAGTAGATTTGTGTTCAATTGGCTCACAGCTCCCATCATGTGGCAAATATAACTTATGTCAATGTCTATTTCTCCCCGCCTGTCTAGCAGTGTCCATGCAGTGTTGTGTTCCGCTTCGAAGGACATTGTAGCCAGCAAAATAACTGGGTATTCATCTTATATCTCAGGGTGACGAACGCAGTGGAGTGCTACGCAGTACTTTGTAATGCATAGTTATATGCGTTGTTTGCTATTTTTTATGGGCAGTCGTATCGTTTAGCATTAGGTGAACGGCATGCTCGTCTCGTTTTTAACGGCAAAATAAATCATCTTCTATACCTACCCCTTCAGGGATAAAAGCGTAAATATAAAGCACATCGCCACTGGCTGGATACCCCACTACGTCGCACAATAGTGCTCGTACTAAAGTTAGCTCCTCTGTAACAAACTTGTAACGTTCTTTGTGAGAGGTTTTATTTCGCTAAAAGCATCTAATAGGATATTAGGTTAAATTAGAGTAGTAAAGGCTTGTAGCTGAAGGATTTTTTATGCGGAAAAATGACACTTCTTTTGATGGTAGGTAGAGTTACTTTTTGATTGGGGTTTTCGTTTATTAAATGTATATTTTTACATAACATACACTTCCATCTACCTTGAATAATACTAATCTAGAGTTTATTTTGCAGTACTTTGAAGATATAAAGATATTTACGAGTTGTAGAAGATTTGTCTCGATTCCATTAGTAATATAAGTTGTCATTGTGCTCAGACGACAAACATATTTTCTTTTGGAGTTATGCATCATAGAATGGAGCTATGAAATCAGCGATTGTAACTTTTTCTTTATGTGAAACAGTCGCCGAGTCACGGAGTATCCAGTTTCCTCTATGGCCATTGATGTATTAAAAAACCCTAATACATCAATGTCTATGGCTAATAAATTAATCCGAAGCAATTTACGGGTATGTATGGTGAGGTTAAGTACTGGATGATGCCCGCGGCTCCGCCCGCGTGAACAAGTTTTTCCGGAATAAAAATTATTTTCCCGGGATAAAAAGTAGCCTATAGCACTCAGGAGTAGCTTCATATTAATGAAAGAATTTTCAAAATCGGTACAATAGTTTCTGAGATTAAGTGAAAAGCTGATCAAGTACTCCATTCAAAATACACAATTAAAACGTGTAAATGTTGTAAGGGACTTGGGTGTTCTGGTTGATTCTAAGCTCAATTTTAAACTTCATTATGAAGCAGTTGCGTTGAAAGCCAGAAAAATGTTGGTATTATTGGTGTACAAATTTAAACAATGTTATTATGTATATTGTATATTAGATGATTAAAAATCTTTGTACATTGTTTCTGCGCCTAATAAATAAAAAAAAAATAAAAAAAATGTTACTCAGCATTTTGAGACGTAATAGATGTCTCAAGGTGACGATCGCAGTCCAATGCCACTCAGTTCTTACTAATATAAAGTTTAATTTTGCTATTATCAATGGGTTGTCATATTGCTTACCGATACAGCGGCGATAGCCTAGTTGGGAGTGGAACGGACTGCCGAGACGAATGTCCGCAGGTTCATAACCCAAGAGCACGCACTTCTGACTTTTCTAAAAAGTTATGAATTCTTTGTGAATTGTCACTCGCTTTGACGGCGAAGGAAAACATCGTGAAGAAACCTGCATATCTGAGAAGATCTCTATGAGAATTTCGGAGGTATGTGTAGTCTTTTTTTTTTTTTTCCTCTTCGGCGCATTAGGGACGGCTGCAGGCTTCCTCTGACTGAAGTGTCTAAGTTGTCGTCCGCAACCGCCCCTGAGCGGTGCCGCTTAATGCAGCCCGACAACTTTATGGGGGGGGGCACACAAACTATCTCGCGGCGGACAGTACCCGTGCCGACCGACCCGCCCCCCTAGTCCCTATTAGTCACCTCCTACGACAGGCAGGGGATACCGTGGTGGAATTCTTCAAACGCCCCCAAACCACAGTTCTGCCAACCCGCACTAGGCTACTGTGGTGGAATAAGACCTACCCCTCTCAGTAGTAGAGCAGACCCGTGTTCAGCAGTGGGCAGTATATAATAAATGGCTGGTTTGATATTATGCTTACCGTCAGACAAGTAGCATGACTGTTACGCTTCTCATTGGTATAAATAAAATACTAAAAAAAGATACATTTCATTAAAATAAAACTATTTAACGGATTTTTAACTCAAACATATTTTATTTGATTTTTATTATTTAATCCCCGACGTTTAGAAGACTTTAGATACTTTACAGCCCCGTGGCCATGAAGGCTGTATAGTCTTATAGGGTAAAAAAATAAAGTCATTTATCGCGAAAATATTCGTTAATTAGTTTTATTTCAACATCGAACATTCGCGCAAACAGAATAAATCAATAAGACACTTTTTAGTTTTTACATAGCAATCTTGGAACTCGACAACAATTAAATTTCGAGAGATTATTTAATGCTACCTTTAATAACAATTGTTTTAGTGACCCAACGTAGCCAACGTTAGCTCGCCGTGTGATTGACGCTATCTGAAATGAACGTCTGGAAAGGCCAGAATAAATAGAACCCAGCCTCCTCGAGACTTATGATTAAACTGGTCGCACCGCCGGGCCGACGAAATGAAAGCTTCAAATGTATTTGTACCATATTCATGGGAATCTATACTATTATAAATACGAAAGAATGAATCCTGCTAATATTATAAACGCGAAAGTTTGTAATTATGTATGGATGTCTGGATGTCTGGATGTCTGGATGTTTGTTACTCTTTCACGGAATAACTACTGAAGAAATTTCGCTGAAATTTGGCACACGGGTAGATCATGTCCTAGATTAACAATTAGGCTTCATTTTATCCCAGGAAAATAAAAAGCGCAACTTTTATCCCGCAAAAGCTTTTTAACGCGGGCGGAGCCGCGGGCAAGGTCTAGTGAGGACTAAATGAGAACGTTGTAAGTTGAAGGATGATGTGAGTAAGATTGAAAGAAGTATGCTGAGATGGTTTGGGCACGTGGAGAGGATGGACGAAAGATGGGTCACGAAAGGTATTTATCCAAGGAATGTGGATAGTACGGCTGGAAGCGGGAGTACTAGGGAAACATTCTCTGATGAAATAAATGATCTTATCGGAAAAGGGCAGTCAGGAGTTTAACCGGTGAAAATGCAATAATTCCTTATCCATTTTACAAGAAAGTTAGATATTGAAATAAAACTATTTTACGGATTTTATTGGAGTCCGCCCCGTGATCATGAAGGCTGTTAAGTCTTCGAAATGTCGGTAGAAGTTATAAATTAACAAAACCGCGATAAAATCCGTAAAATAGTTTTATTTTGGTGAAAATGTATGAGAAGAACTATTGGTGTGGAAGAGGCGAGAGAGTTGTGTCAAGATCGAAGCACGTGGCGCTTAATTGTCTCTGCCTACCCCTATGGGATTAGTTTGATAGTATTATAAAGCTGAAGAGTTTGTTTGTTTGAACGCGCTAATCTCAGGAACTACTGAACCGATTTTGAAAATTCTTTCACTAATAGGAAGCTACATTACTTCTGGGTGCTATAGGCTACTTTTATCCTGGAAAAATATTTTTGTCCTGGAAAAACTTTTTCACGCGGGCGGAGCCGCGAGAACTACTAGTGTATGTATAAATGCGAAAGTTCCCACGGTTTGGTTGCGCGGGGGGATATGGGTATACTCAACAGTGGTACTTATTATTCTTTTCCTTTGGTCTTTATTGCAGGTACCTATTAGGTACATGTTCTCTCTTGTGGCAATATATGTTTATTTCTTTCTTTAAAAAGTTTGTTACGAAATCAAGCCAGAAAGGTTCAACGGATCTGAGTGAAATCTGGCACAGAGAGTATACGCTGAAATACCACATGTGGTACTTTTTATTTCGAATAAGACGTCTTCAGAATCTCAAACTGTTTTCAAATAATCATATCATAACTGGTGGTAGCTGTCTCATACGTAAGAGTCCGCCTAGGTGGGTACCACCGCAATGTCTATTTCTACCGCCAAGCAGCCAGTGTGCATGCATTGTTGTGTTTCGGTTTGAAGGACATTGTAGCCAGTGTAAGTACTGAACGTAATGAGACTTAACATCCTATATCTCAGGATGACGAGCGCAGTGGAATGCCACACAGTACTTTGTAACACAAGGAGCTGGATGGTGTTGCTACTGTTTACGAGTGGTCGTATCGCTTATCATCAGGCGAACGACATGCTCATCTCGTCATTCAATGCCATAAAAAAAATTAAAAACATTACATTATAATATTGTCCTTCAACACGGAACACATCAGTGCATGCACACTGCTGATGGTAGATATATTTATAGCGGTGGTACCTATCCAGATGGTTCATCGCATACAACAGACCTACCAGTAAACTATCTACCTCTAGAATGCGAATATACAAATCAGTTAGCAACAATCTAAGAAGCCGACGCTATCCGTGAATAGTTTTAAAACTTTAACATCAGATAAGCGACAGCCCCAACACGACTGAGTACTAACGTGAGTTTAACGGTTCCTTACAATGATTATCAGTTGCTTACACGCTACGGTAAACGTTCCTGTGATAAAAGTTATGGGTAACTCGCTTTTGGAACTTTCATCTTGATAGGTTAAAGTCTTCATGAAGTAAATAATAATATATGCTTTCATCCTGGAAAAAGTAGGTGGAAATGCAACAGCGGCGAACATTTTTGATATGTGGATATTCCATGATGTGATAGGAGGCGCGGCTGTCGCTATATCTGGGACAAATTCCAGTCTCCGAGCTAATCGCAATCATAATCATCAGCCAAATAAAGTACACTGCTGAACATAGGCCTGGCCTAAACATTTCTAGATGGTCGAAAACGGTCTGCATCCAGCGTGTTCCTGGCTGATGCTAAGCAGAAAAAACCGATATCACTTTGCCCGACCCGGGATTCAATAAATAAACCAGAATATAATCCGTCTATATTCTGAATTTCATCTAGATCGATCCAATGGTTAGTTAAATAATTATTTGTACCTAACCATTTCACTTTCACAACTATTTTAACCCTTTAAATAACATCAAAGTCTCAGACAAAAGGAGCACACACCAAATAAATACCTCCACAATTCACCAATACCCAACTTCAATTGAAATATCCGATGCTATCATACAACGTTAAGTTATTCGGCTATCATAAAGCTTTAAATCGATTACAACTAAAATAATTCATACAGTAATCAGATTACAGTACGAAAATTGTTTACATATTAACTCGCTCATTAACGAGCATTTATTGCTTAACCAAAGGCATGCAGACGTTTTGCGCAAATTGCGAAATTTGGTCGTAATCAGTTTTAGCACGCGATCATGGGCTATTCAAATTGCTAATTGCGATATGATATACTCGGTGATTAATTTTCGGTGCAAGAAAGATGTATTTCAACGACTGTCCGCAAAAGGATAGCGGTGTTATTAGTGTACTATGTACAACATTATAGTTCTACATAGAATTTATTATTACCTTTGTCAATACTACATATATTAGCTACTGATAGTAGCCATTAGCGACCTCAGTCACAGTAGGAGAATAAACAGTATGGTTGCTGTTTAACTTAAGTTTTTTAGCATAAAGTGAAGTTACTATAACATAATGCTTATATGGACGCGTTGATTTCTGAAATTACACCCATTATTCATTATTACACCCATTCCAGAAGTGGCGATAGCCTAGTTGGGAGTGGAACGGACTGCCGAGACGAATGTCCGCAGCTTCAAAACCACGAAGAAAAGAAGTTCAAAACCCAAAGGCACACACCTCTGACTTTTCTAAAAAAATGTATGTGTACTAGCTTTTGCCCGCGGCTCCGCCCACGTTAAAAAGTTTTTCCGGGATATAAGTCCCGGTTTATACTTTCCCGGGATAAAAAGTAGCCTATGTGTTAATCCAGGACATGATCTACCCGTGTGCCAAATTTCATCGAAATTAGTTCATTAGTTTTTGCGTGAAAGAGAAACAAACATCTTTACATCCATACATCCAAACATTCTTACAAACTTTCGCCTTTATATAATATATAATATTAGTAGGATTATTTGTGAATTATAAATTATCGCTTGCCTTAACGGTGAAGAAAACATGGTGAGGAAACCTCCATACCTGTGAAGTTCTCTGAATTTCGAAGGTATATGCAGTCTACCAACCCGCACTAGGCCAGCGTGGTGGACTAAGGCCTTAACTCTCTCAGTATTAGAGGAGGATCGTGCTCAGCAGTGGGCAGTATGTAATACAGGGCTGGTATGGTATGGTACGGTACACACATTATATACATTCTAGCCTAAGCGTATGAAAGAGATAGAGAGGCAATCCCACTATGCACCTAATCTTGCTCACAACGACAATATGAATTACTGCCCCATATTTCAACCAAATTCGATGCCGTTTTCTAAAGATTTCCTTTGACTTTTAATTTTGTATTGTCCAAACGTCGTATACAAAAACAAACGCAAAAACTACGCTAGTTTAAAAACAGACATCGATGACGTAATAGTTGCAGCAAGAAGTTTAAATTGCGTCATCACAATGTCGATGCAAGACCGCCACGTACTTGGATTCAATTTCGCCGCAAAACTGACTTCAAATTAGTACGGAATTAAGTTCCTCTCGAGTCAGATTGCCTGCGGACGTGTGGCCTTTGGATTAGATTTTAAACTACGTCTTAACGAACTGATCTATTGCATAAGAGATAGCGACAATTCAGATACTTATTTTCCGAAAAAAATCCCTTCCTAACCGATTTCCACCACGGTGGTCAATCTCAACAGAGATCAGCCAGGTATGCAGAGCACAAAGCATGTGCGCAATACACAGATGCACTCGCTATTCCTTGACTCTCATAGTCCGGTGAGACGGCAATCCGACATGACCAGAGGGAGATCAAACGCAGGATCAACGGCTTTACGTGCTTTCCGAGGCACGGAGGTATCACCCCGCCAACTTCTCGAGTCCGAGCTGCGATTGAGTTATTTTTCAGAAGTTTCCGTAAGTATTGCTTCCATAAGTAGATTGGACGTTCTCGTAGAGATCGCAAGAACTCGTTGGATGTAGGCCGCTTCTAACAGCTTAGTCTGGAAGTCTTTGGAAGGCCTACGTTTAACAGTGAACTTTAAAAGGCTGAAGAAGTATTGCTTGCAGCTTCATCATCATCATCATCATCATCATCAGCCTTTATCAGTCAGTCCACTGCTGGACATAGGCCTCCCCTAATGAGCGCCATAGCGCCCTGTCTTCAGCTTGCCGCATCCAGCATCTGCATCTGCATTGCAGCTTCGTTAGCGTGGAATTAAAATCATTACGGCATTAAGTCCGCCTATATACATTTATACATGAAGTACATAAAAAAGGTCTCATTTGTTTTTTATTGCATTGAATGCTGAGACGAGAATACCGTTCGCCTGATGGTAAGCGATACGACCACCCATAAACAGTAGCAACACCATCCAGCACCTTGAGTTACAAAGTAGGTGCTGTGTGCCATTCCACTGCGCTCATCATCCTGAGACGTAGATGTTAAGTTTCATTGCGTTTAGTAGTTACAATGCCTACAATGTCCTTCAAACCGAAACACAACAGAGCATGCACACTGCTGCTTGGTGGTAAAAATAGACATTGCGGTGGCACACACAGACGGACTAGTACATATGAAATTACTTATATTTACTTTAGTATTTACATAACAATAGCGTTTGACAAGGTTTGTGTGCGAAACATTCAAATTCTTTTAGCAGGTTTTTTGTTTCCTTCTAACCAACATCCAAACATAGTTTCGTGATCATAATACTATGTATTTAAAGAAGGTGGGATATATATCGTAAACAAGACAATAATTATTAGAATAATTAGTCAATTCATAACCTCCGCTAACATCTCATCACAAACGCCGAAATGATTAAGCTTCTGCTACACAAATACACATCCAAGAGGACTGCAAATACCTCGAGAGGAGCCGACGAATGAGCCACTCTTAAACGTTTAATTTTACCTATATTTGCTTTTGTCTTAGCTTACGTGCGTGGCCGTAACATTCCCTAATTACTTTTGAGTTTGTTTTACAAGTACATACAAGTACACCAATCGGGCAGAATTGTAATTGCACTTAATCCCTCCTAGTCGAATTTCGGGCACGACAGCCAATCTCAACGGAGATCAGCCAGGTACGCAAGAGATATTATAGTGCACAAGTGTGTGCGCAATACACAGGTGCACTCGCTATTCCTTCACTCTCACTGTGAGACGGCAATCCGACATGACCGGAGAGACATGAGGCGTAGGACCAACGGATTTAAATGCGAAGTCCCGGGTCGAGTCAAAAACATTGTGACTGGGTTTTTCCATTTCAAACATTACTCAGCCACAGCTCGGAGTCAGGAAGTTGGCGGTGTGATACCCCCGTGCCTCGGAATTGCACTTAGTGAGTAAGTAACGCGTATTATCATATATGATTATTGTGCAATGTGGGCAGGACATAATCCTAAAACGGCTAGAAAATGTCTAGAAAACCTTCGATTAAATGAGTAGGTAGTAAACTATTCATTTTGTATCACAAACAGCGACAAACCTTTTTCGTTGCCTATTACTTTTGTTGGGCTAACTCAATTTGTAAAATAAATGTTAGCTCTATTTTTAGGAAAATCGCTTCAGGTTCTTTCAGGTTCGTTCTTAAATTGTGCTTATTTTAGTATTTATAGATAATATGCTTCATCTACATAGCAACTATGGCAAAACATATAAAGTTTATTACTAACGACGCTAAAGTTTCTAATCATCGTGTCAAAGTAAAAAAAACCTATCAAACTGTAACACCAATAACAACTTATATCATGAACAATAACAAACTTCGAACGCAAAAGTCTTGTCAAAACAAGTTAAGAAATAATATTATTATTTTATGTCGGGAGCCTGGGGCGTTCCATCAAATCAAAACATATACATTAACTGTTATGTCTGTCTGTACTCTGCACATTAGAAATACATTTAATTTAGAAAATTGTAAAACATTCTATAACATGCCAAGCAGAAATGTGCATGGACTGTTCCGGTTTGAAGGACATTATAGCCAGCGGTATTAGGCAATTTGATACTTATACATCTAGTGTCTCAGGGGGCGAGTGCCTGTGGATGGGGGCGTTTGGAGAATTCCATCACGGTAACCCCTGCCTGTCGTAAGAGGCGACTAAAAGGGGCCATCAGGGGTTGCGGGCGCGCAGTGGGGGACTGCGAGTGCTTCTAATGTACTTTCGTACATAGCTCAACCTCGAGGTGGGCGCCAGTGCCATTCCGTTCAGTATAATGATGGCATAGCACTGCCGCAGACGTTTAGGACGTCCTTCGGTGTGTGGGGGTTTCGGAGCCCCTACTACTGATAGAGATGGGCCGCAATGCGGCATTGCGCGGAGATGGCTGCGGTCGTTATGAGGGCGCCCTTTGCCTAAGGTGCCCGCAGCTGCCTCTTATGCGCTAGAGAAGGCCACCGCGGGGTTTTAGTTGGTATGCCGGTGTAGGGTGTATACCGGGTGGAAGGGAAACGCTCTCGGAAACGAATACAGGTGATAGTATTGGTGATTCCTGACGTGATGGCACTAAAAAAATCGGGATCGCATTGTTACAATTTTAGTAGGAGTTTCTCAAATTTCTGTACAGGTTCACGTATGGATAGATAAATCAAACTATTATTCTGAAAAACATAGTAAAAAAGGTCAATATTTCAAAAAAATCGTAATGAAACACGTACATCAGCTGACGGGTTAACGACCGCGGGCCGGTGCCGGCGCAGCGCGGCGGCCGCCCAGTTTTTTTTACGCTTTACATTGCGCGCAGATGAATTACGGGAATACTAAAATCGTAAGTATTATCGCTTAGGTTTGCAAATGAATATAGTTTTTCGTTAATGTTATGGTTCTTCTCTCTTAGCATTCCAGTATAGAGAGCGTTTCCCTTCCACCCGGTATAGTGTTAGGGACTCGGGCCGGCGTGATGGTCGATCGGATGTCATATTCCCGGACGATCTCATGTTGGACCGTAAGACCGGTGAGCCCAACATAACCGTCTGCCTTTCCCCAGGGACTGGACGGTATCGATAACATCGATTTCCCCGCGAAAAAAAAAAAAAAAAAAAAAAAGGGGACGAGTGCAGAATACCTAAAACCCTTTCAGTAGTAGAGGAGGCCCGTGCTCAGCAGTGGGCAGTATTTAATATAGGGCTGGTATAGTATGGACGAGCGCAGAGGATTGCCACGCAGTACTTAGTAATTAACAGTTCTGTATGGTGTAACTGTTTATGGTCGTATCGCTTACCATAAGGCGAGCGGCATGCTAGACTCGTCATAACTAGCAGCCTTTCATTTATTTATTAATCTACTATTTCAATATACCTGTGGACGATAGCCTAGTTGGGAATGGAACGGTCTGCCGAGACAATGTTCGCGGGTTCAAAACCCAAAGCACACACCACTTTCTTATCGAAGTTACGTGTGTATTGTTTATCAATTACTAGCCTTTTGCCCGCGGCTTCGCCCGCGTTAATAAGTTTTTCCGGGCTAAAAGTTCATAAAAACCTTCCCGTTGAATCACTCTATCTATAAAAAAAAACTGCATCAAAATCCGTTGCGTAGTTTTAAAAATCTAAGCATACATAGGGACAGACAGCGGGAAGTGACTTCGTTTTATACTATAGAGTGATCTTTCGCTTTGATAGTGAAATCGAAACACCGTGAGGAAACCTACATACCCGAGAATTCTCCATAAGAATTTCGAGAGTATGTGAAGTCTGCCAATCCGCACTAGGCCACCGTGATGGACTAAGACCTAACCCCTCTCAGTAGTAGAGGAGGACCGTGCTCAGCTGTGGGCAGTATATAATACAGGGCCGGTTTAATATCAATATACCTACATACTAAATAATAGGTATAACACTCAAGTCGGTACCCAAGTGTCACTAAACGCAATTTAAAAGAAATTACAATTTTTCTCGTACAAATTGTACATTACTGCTAACTTAAGTAACGAAGCTGTGTGCAGCGCCTAGTTTTCTCATAATTCCTAGAAGAAACCATATAAATAAACGGAGAAAATATTTTTTCATATAACGCGGTGCTTCTAATCGTTCATGTAGACCTACTTCAAAGAAGTGCTTCGGAACCTTGTTATGAGCTAATATATTGCGATATTAGGCTCTTTCAGTTATGAAATATGTTTCATAAAACTAATTTAAAATCTTTTGGGCATGAAGCGGCGATAGCGTAGATGTGTGAGGAACGGTCTGCCGAAAGGAATGTCCGCAGGCTTAAAGCCTAAAGACACACACCTCAGACTTTTCTAAGAAGTTACGTGTGTATTCTTTGTAAACTGTCGCTGGCTTAACGGTGAAGGAAACCTTATTTGGGTTCCTGAGAAGTTCTCTATAAGAATTTCGAAGGTATGTGAAGTCTACCAACCCGCACTAGGCCAGCGTGGTGTGCTAAAGCCTAACCTCTCTCAGTAGTAGAGGAGGCCTGTGCTCAGCAGTGGGGAGCATATAATACAGGGCTGGTATTATTATAAGATGTTTATTAGATCATCAGTTGTATTACGGTACGACTGCAATGCTGAGGTCTCGGGTTCGAGCCCCTGGTCGGGCAAAGGATATTAAGTTTTTCTACTCAGTATCAGCCCAGACTGCCTCGATGGCGTAGTTGTATTGCGTACGCGTTACGAGTACGATTTGTGCGCTGAAGTCCTGGGTTCGAATCCCGGGTCGGGCCAAAAAACTTTGTGACTGGGTTTTTCCATCTTAAAAAAATTACTCAGTCGCAGCTCGGAGTCAGGAAGTTGGCGGTGTGATACCCCCGTGCCTCGGAAAGCACGTAAAGCCTTTGGTCCTGCGCCTGATCTCTCTCCGGTTATGTCGGATTGCCGTCTCACCGGATTATGAGAGTGAAGGAATAGCGAGTGCACCTGTGTATTGCGCACACACTTGTGCACTATAATATCTCCTGCGTACCTGGCTGATCTCCGTTGAGATTGGCCGCCGTGGCCGAAACTGGCTAGGAGGATTTCATCAGCCCAGAGTCTGGAATTTGTGCCCGATATGGCGATAGGCTCGCCCCCTATCACATCATGGGACGTAATACGCACGCCGAAAAGTGAATGCACTAGTTGCACCTCTGCTTACCCATTCGGGAATAAAAGGCGTGAGTGTGTGTGTGTTATTCTTTTTACAATAATATAAACAGTAAATAAATAAACATTTCAGAAACGAGAGAAATGCAATCAATCCCGATAAACTCGATATGGTATTAACTTTACCGAGGACTTAACGACACTTATAAATAAAAGATATAAATCCTCTGAGCTCTATTGAAAAATCTTCTCAATATCTCTTGAACGCTTTTAAGTAATAAGGGCCGATATCACCACTGGCTTATGAAGTCCGTAATGGCTTATCTGATTTACATTGTTATAGCCTACGATCGATAAGCATAAATTATTCTAAGACCAGGGTGACGTGCGCAGTGGAGTGCCATGCAGTACTTTCTAATTCAGACTTTTGTGCGCCGTTGCTACTGTTTATGGTCGGTCGTATCGTTTACCATCAGGTGAACGGCATGCTCGTCTCGTCATTTATTGCCATAAAAAAAATAACAGATATTGTCTGGAACTTTATCAAGAACCAGTGCAACTAGCCCTAAGTGGTTTAAATAAATACGAACAATAAATTTCGTCGTGACATTATTCGAGCACAAACTTTACTACTTTGAATTTAAGCGATCAACTATAAATGTTACAAATTTATGGTCTATCGTTTTATGACTTATGAAGTTGTTAAATACTCAAAGGTTATGAAGTTGTATTTTATGTTATTATGTTTTATTATTTGCATGAGATTTCTCACTCGATCAAGATGTGTGGTAAATCCTAGATTGTTTTTATTGCATTGAATGATGAGACGTGCATGCCGTTCACCTGATGGTAAGCGTTACGACCACCCATAAACAGTAGCAACACCATCCAGCACCTTGAGTTACAAAGTACTGTGTAGAATTCCACTGCGCTCGTCATCATGAGACATAAGATGTTAAGTTATAAGGATTATTTTTATAACATAAGAAGAAAGTTTATATGGATTATTTTTATCCTAAAGCCGGACTTTAATCCCGGAAAAACTCATTCGCGCGGGTGAAGCCGCGAGCAGAAGTCTAGTAATATTATAAACACGAATGTAACTCTGTCGCGCCAAAACTACTGAACCGATTTAAATGAAATTTGGCACTCAAATAGTCTAGAGCCTGAAAAAGGATATAGGCCACTTTTTATTCCGGGAAAATATAAAGCGGAACTTTTATCCCGGAAAAACTCATTCACGCGGGTGGGGCTGCGGGCAAAAGCTAGTATTGTTATATTTTAGCCAATCAGACAAATTGAACGAATGGATGTAAAACACACTTATAAACTAAGAATTTATATTTAAGCTATATTTATCCAAGTTATACGCTCTGCAAAATATTTCATGTAAATTTTCCGCGCTGCAAGGAAAAGCGAAACATAAACAGTACATGACAAAACTCAAAGTCAAACAGCGGTTTGCTATGTACATAGGAAGTAGCACAGGTGCAAACTATGTTCCCTCCCAAGTCGCAGCTTATACACTAAGCTAACATGGCCACGGTTCTCAGCACAGAACCCTAACTACGTTAACTTGTAAAGAAGTAAGAATTTACTTCTCTATGGAATCTTAACGTGTCTTGTTAAAATATTTTTGTGGTAATTTGGAGTCAAAATTAAAATGAACTGATTTTATGATGCATTGAAAACAATGCGATATTACGGATTACTGACTAATATTTTTATAGAAATCTATTATGTGCAATAGCGTATTGCATTTATAGAAATAACTGTCAGCAGCTAATAGAAATATTTTATGTTACCAAGATGTCCAATTTTTATTTAATGCCATCTAACGGCTATTGCTAGTACTACTCTAGAGTTAATATACTGTCAACCTAGTTTTGGCCATTTATAATAACATTTCGTCTATTCTTCCGTCCATTAGGTCTCATTCGAAGAGATATTTTTATAATATAAAATAGTAAGAAAATCCTTAGTATCTTATCAGGACCCCCCATTAGCTTACAACAAAAATAATTCCGGCCATAAAACATGTACACATTGTGCACTTCTAACAAACATGGAAACATTTTCACGAACTTTTAGATTTATAATAAGATGAAGTAGACCTAACAAAAGTTTTAGCTACACCCTTGCCTACTATCTTCTAACACATATTCAAATACTAGCTTTTGCCCGCGGCTCCGCCCGCGTTAAAAAGTTTTCCGGGATAAAATGTAGCCTATGTGTTAATCAAGGGCATGATCTACCCGTGTGCCAAATTTCATCGAAATCCGTTCAGTGGTTTTTGCGTGAAAGAGTAACAAACATCCATACATCCACACATACTTACAAACTTTCGCCTTTATAATATTAGTAGGATGTTCTGCCTCGGTGGCGTAGTGGTATTGCGTACGCATTACGAGTACGATTTGCGCGCTGAGGTCCTGGGTTCGAATCCCGGGTCGAGCCAAAAAAAAATAATTGTGACTGGGTTTTTCCATCTTAAAAATTTTTACTCAGTCGCAGCTCGGAGTCAGGAAGTTGGCGGTGTGATACCCCCGTGCCTCGGAAAGCACGTAAAGCCGTTGGTCCTGCGCCTGATCTCTCTCCGGTCATGTCGGATTGCCGTCTCACCGGACTATGAGAGTGAAGGAATAGCGAGTGCACCTGTGTATTGCGCACACACTTGTGCACTATAATATCTCCTGCGTACCTGGCTGATCTCCGTTGAGATTGGCCGCCGTGGCCGAAACTGGCTAGGAGGATTTCAGGATGTTCTTATAAAATTAAAATCATTGCAACAAGCAAATATAAGGACTTGACTGAATAAACACGAGCCTTCGTGTGTTCTGACGCCTTGGTGCGTGGATGTTTACTTACACTAGTGGACTTTGAGTGAATAACCATGTTACCTGCATGGTCGCTAATGAATTAAATTTTGAGACGTTATGCATACATTTACACTTACGCTCTTTGTCCCTGAAGGGGTAGGCAGAGGTGCAACTAGTGCACCCACTTCTCGCCATTATTCCGTCCTATGATGCGATAAGGGGCGAGCCTATCGCCATATCGGGCACAAATTCCAGACTCCGGGCTGATATTGAGTAGAAAAACCCAATATCACTTTACCCGACCCGGGGATCGAACCCGATATCTCGGCATTGCAGTCGCACCATAATACACCAACGACACCGAGGCAGTCAATTTTGAAACGTGTATTAATTAGTTTTAAGCCAATGGAAAATTAGTGGAATAATAGAGATGTTCTAAAAGACTGCCTCGGTGGTGTAGTTGTATTACGGTATGACTGCAATTCTGAGGTTTTGAGTTCGATTCCCAGGTCGGGCCAAGTGATACCTATTGGGTTTTTTATATTCAGTATCAGCTCGGAGTCTGGAATTTATGCCCGATATGGCGATAGGCTCCCCCATATCACATCATGGGACGGAATACGCACGGCGAAAAGTGGGTGCACTAGTTGCGCCTCTGCCTACTCCTTCAGGGATAAAAGGCGTGAGAGTGTGTGTGTGTATGGGTGTGTGTGTGGTTATCACCAAAATAGTGAATTAAAACAAGAGCACCTCATGACATTTCCAAGTTCCCGCCAAAACTCTATACAACTTCTTTTTTTTTTTTTTGTTAATTTATTCATGTCCATGGATACAAAGTCCTTCAGACGCATACTTGTTTCTTTTTTAATTATCCTCAGTACTTACTAACTACTATGTCAAAGTAAAGCAGTGGTTACCTTACCAAGACTTTATCGAGGAGTTTTGGCGGCAACAAAAAAGCACTTGATTAGCACAGTTATTTCAATTCACTTCATTTGAGCCCTTTAATAGAACTATATTGGATAATATACCACCATAATTATGCAACATAACACTAAGTATCACCAAAATAATGAATTAAAACAAGAGCACCTCATGACACTACCAAGTTCCCGCCAAAACTCCCTATACAACTTCTAATTAAGTGTGCTTGCCAGACTCAAAGGCCAATTTGGTAGAATCATTCTCCAGTAGTGACCTCTCGGAGCAGTATCTTAATACTAGAGCAACAAACAAGACCTTTAGTCATAACATAAATTGAATAGACCCATAAACAACGGACAGATTTATCTGCGTTTATTAATGTGATTCGATCGACAAATTAGTTAGCAAGTTTCAAAGGAATATACCCTGTAAACATGGAAAGTAAGGATGATATTTCCTTACAAATTACTCGCAAACTCGTAAGTAAGATTATACAGTGCGCACCAAAGATTGGCATCATAAAATGTCACCATCTATGTAAGTACCGGCCATCACCTCACTGTGACCGTGGCGCCATAAAACTCGAGGCTAGATAACTCCTGCCTAATCGATTTACGAAAACATGGCTATAAAATAAAACAGTTTCTAGAAAACTTGCTTTTTTCGGGTTATTTCTACGAAAGAAGCAATGCTATGACGATGAATCAGTTATTAAATGCTTATTCATACCTTCGCAGTGCGGTTGCATAGGGGCGCTGTTATTGGGTAATATTGAGATACAACTTGACTTCCCTTGGCTGTCAGATAAAGCTGAACAAAGCCAAAAAAACAATGAAATTGCCGATACTAAGCGTTCGGGTGTACTGTGCATCCTCGTAGTATATTGCAAAGAGCATTATAAGTATATTGTTTGTGAATATTGTTGTTAGAATACCTTTTTAATTACCACCTTAGTGTCTAGTACTAACATGGTTAGTGTATAAAGTGTGTCAAGAAATGAAGATAATTTCCCGCGATTATATTGAAGTTTGAAAAAGTAAATTGAATAGTTTGTATAGAAGTTTTTAGTTAAGTATTCCTTATAATTAGTGAGTTACAAGGTGAAATGAATGTTCGTGGCTGCAATTTCACACAATATATATGTGGAATCCTGATGAAATCTAATTTATTAACCGACTTCAAAAAAAGGAGGTTCTGTATTCGATCCGTATGTATGTATGTAAATTTGTATGGCCGCGAGTTTCTCAAAAACTACTGATCCGATTTCGATGGAGTTTTTGTTATTCAAAAGTATATTTTTCAGGGAGGGTTTTAGTATATGTTGGGGTAACTACCGACATAGGTATACGTGGGCACACTTAATAAATCACACAATGAACGTAATCTCTTCACCTCCCGGTTTATTGGCCGTTCACTACGTAGTTTCATTTCTGTTTACATTTTGTAATCATAACAAACCCTAATTTAGACCGATCAATGATTGCTTACAATAGTCATACGCAGTAACATTTCAAAAGTTACCCTATCTGAACAATATGTCCATTGGCAAGGCAATCCTGGCCTCGCGTTGACGTATACGTGTCTTTTGACGGATATTCGAAAAACGATTACTAAGAACAATTGGTACGTGTAAATGAGGTTTAATATGAATGTTACCCCCCAACATCGCAATAAATACACAATTTGTATAAATACGGCGCGGCATTTACTCAAAATCTAATTTCAAAACAAATATCCACAATGAATGTTATGCCATTCTCAAATTGTTACGACTATTCGTCTCGACTAATGCGATAATTAAAATCAATAGACTTAAGTGTGAATCCAGCATTAGCCATATAAATCCCCGTTACAACTTATGTAACGAACTTAGAAATACATTCTTTTTTGTTTCTTCTATCACATTAATTAATTTACCCCAAATCGCTGCTTTTAAGGCCGCGTATCGTAGTCCACTTGCTAAGGGCACCTATAAAAGGAACCCCTCACTATGTTTCCTCGTAAAATTGATCCTTCCGAATTGAGAATAATGTTTTTGTAAGGTCGTGTTCACATTGTGGAACGATTCATTGACCAGATTAGTAGGAAATCTATTAATATGATTATTAGTTTTCTGGAAGATTCTAATCGAATTAATGTTTGATTACATTTGCAGAAATCGATTCTTTGATGTGATATTTTCGTAAGCTTACCCAGGAGACACATACTCACTCCTTGTTATCCCAGGAGGGGTAGGCAGAGGCGCAACTAGTGCACACACTTTTCGCCGTGCGTATTCTGCCCCATGATGTAATATGGAGCAAGCCTACCGCCATATCATCTAACAATATGCCTGTTGCCTAAACACTGTTATATTTACTTGTGTTATTTGGACCTTCCGGATTTGCCCTCCCATAGACCAAAAGCTGCGATTTACTCCTGCAGTATACCGTTTTTGTTTTACTTTAATAACTCTTGTTTGTTCTCTATAACCTATTTTAGTGGGAACATTACTATTACGAATATGTTTTTATATTATTCCTTCGTATGATATTCAAATTCTCTAAAAATAATTCAATAAATACACGCGTTGACCGTTAAGACATTGACGGAAAAAATCTAAGGTCCGTTTTCACAAACGTTACTTAGCTAAGGACAGCCAAATGCCATGATAATAAGTCCGTTCTCACTGCTTACGACATGTCAGCCTTCGCAGTGCGTAGACATAGAGCGCTGTAATTGGCTAATATTGAAATACAATTTTGATTCAACTGGCCGTCATATAAAAAAATACCAAAGGAAACAATGAAATTGCCGACACTATGATTTCGATCGCACTATGCGTCCTCCTAGCATTGTTTGTGTATAGATGTTAAGTCTTAGTTCTCCGAACAAAACTTAGTCACGACCATCACTTGTCCCTTATGACAGTTGTGGCAGCCAGGGTCGAGAATGGAAATGGGTCGCAGTTGCCTCGTTTTAGAACAAGTCACGTCCGCAAAAGAGGCAACGGAGAGAGATTTAAAGCGCAAACTCCCCTCTCGTAGCAGACGTCGAAGAGACGACCTCCAACTTCCCTCAGCGGGCCTGCAGGTGGCGGGCAGGCATTCGTCTACCGGGCGAATAATGCCCAAGAGTCTAGCGTGTAGTATTTCATGCACGTCTATGATATAACCGAGGTCTTGTTCCTCCGACTGCAAGAAGCTCTGCTCAAGAGCCGATTCCTGCAAAGGTTGCGGTTACATGCTCATGCGCACCCGCAAGGGAGAGAGAGTAGATTGGCGGGGTTTTAGTCGGTAATACGGTTTCGATCGGTATTTCCAGTAGAAATCAGTAAATGGATTTTCCCGTGTTAAAAAAATGTATTAGTGGGTTGCCCTCAGCATGGTCACTTAATTCAATGGGTTACGAGAGTCTCAAGCGTTCACCCTAAAAACCGGTGTGGCCAGAAAAGCTGACTCACGCCAGGCAATAGTGCCAGGATAAAAAAAAAGAGTCACCTACCGTGAATCAACCCTTATACGAAATTGTTTGACGCCAAACGAACACAGCAAGGAAAACTATTATACGTATGAGTAAATCACAGCTTTTATTCGGGCGACATGGTTATGTTGTTTTTATGGCGCACGCAATCTGGTGTAACGTGAGTCACTGTACTCTACTCGTTTTTGGACTTAACGTTACTTGTACTTTTAACATTTCAGGATTTTTATAGCTGGAAAGGATGTTGACTAATTTATATGACCAAAAAGTAGTATGTTGATATTGACATATACATATTTTGAATGTTATGTAATATAATATCTCTACCGCAAATCAGAATGCATTCGGCATTAAGTCCGCCTTCACATAACTATTAATAAAGTGCATATAAATAAATAAATGCTTTTCAATGTATTTTGGTTGGAAGGACATTGTTGCCAGGGTAATTACTGGGCATTATGACACTTAACATCTTTTGTTTCAAAGTCGCGAGCGCAGTGGAGTGCCAAGCACAACATGGTAATTAAAGGGTCTGTATGTTGTTATTATGTTTATGGGCGGTCGTATCGCTTACCATTAGGCAAATGGCATGCTAGACTCATCATAACTAGCAACCTCTCATTCATTTATGGATCTAATACCTATATCAATATACTTGTGGACGATAGCCTAGTTGGGAATGGAAAGGTCTGGCGAGACGAAGTTCTGCAGATTCAAAACCGAAGGCACACACCCCTGAATTTTAGGACCTAAGTCTGTATTGTTTATCTAAAACGGTGAAGAAAAACACTGTTAGGAAACCTAAATACCTCAATATATTCCATAAAACTTTCAAAGGTGTGTGAAATTTATTAACCTGCAATAAGCCAGCGTGGGGGACTCTAAACCCTCTCAATAGTAAAGAAGGTCCGTGCTCAGGAGTGGGATAGTATATTATAACACAGGGATTGTCCGACGCAGAAACTGGTCAAAATTTAAGTAATAACTTCATACTAAGACTAATAGTAACAAGTCAAAATGGCGATAGCATAGTTGGGAGCGGAACGGACTGCCGAGACAAATGTCCGCAGGTTCAAAGCTCAAGGGCATGCACTTCTGACTCTTTTAAAAAGTTATTGTGTAATCTTTGTGAATTATCGCTCGCTTTAACGGTGAACGAAAAGCATCGTGAGGAAACATGCATACCTGAGAAGTTTTCTATAGGAATTTCGAAGGTATGCGAAGTCTGCCAACCCGCACTAGGCCAGCGTGGTGGGCTAAGGCCTAACCCCTCTCAGTAGTAGAGGAGGCCCGTGCTCAGCTGTGGGCATATATAACTTTCTAATTTAATTAATGCAATTATTGTAATCACACACTGTCCTTGTCTATTTGCATACTTTTCTCCTAACGAATGCTGTGCGTAGTTGTAGTAAGGACACAAATTTACATTTAATTCTTATTATTTACTGTACTGTTGATGCATATTGATTTGTGTTCTGTAACTGTGCCTATTTAAATAAATAAATAAATATATAATACAGGGCTGGTATGTGGTGAATTAGCATGCTAAAGCAGCAATGGGCAGGGCACATAGTTCGAAGAACTGACGGCAGATGGGGAAAAAAGTTCTCAAGTGGAGACCACGTAGCAAGCGCAGCGTCGGCCGTCTACCTGCAAGGTGGACAGACGACTTGATAAGGGTCGCAGGAACGCGCTGGATGCGGACCGCTTTTGACAGGTCCATCTGGAAATCTTTGGGGGAGGCCTGTGTTCAGCAGTGAAAGTCTGATGATGATGATGAGGGTAGTGATGGTATGGTGGAAACTGATAATTGTTGAATGAGATGTAAATTATTTAGGGTGGTTTCTACCCAATCACGAAAAGGTTATCTGTAATATCTAAAAATACGCATTACAGTAAAAAAAAATATTGACATGTATGTCGTATACGTGTAATGCAATAAATATGATTTGTAGCCGAAGGCAGTAAAAGAATTTGATTCCACGTTTAGCTCATATCCGCAAACGATTTGAATGTGAAATGAAATACGTGACTCCGAGAATGTATAAATCTGCTTTGTACAGTCAGCCAAATAAACAGCTCAACAAATTCAAATCTTCGAATCGCCTATGCACGTTAATTATGATTGTTTTTCTGTGTGTGTAGTACTTGTGGTAAATAAATGTTATTTTTGGAAAAAAAAATCCTACTAATATTATAAATGTGAAAGTTTGTAAGAATGTCTGGATGTATGGATGTTTGTTCCTCTTTCACGTAAAAACTACTGAACGGATTTCGATATAATTTGGCACACAGGTAGATCGTGTCATGGATTAACACATAGGCTACTTTTTATCCCGGGAAAATATATACCGGGACTTTTATCCCGGAAAAACTTTTTAAAGCGGGCGGAGCCGCGGGCAAAAGCTAGTTGTCAAATAATGTATAGGCGTTTTATAGCTTTGAATTTATTCAGCTACATTTTTGGCCGACTGTACATGAAAACTTGCTCCTTCCGCGACGAAATTAAATACATATGAAGGACGTGATTTTTATTATGTTCCAAATTCTGCAAAATCAAAGCTTCGTTATTGGGTGTTAATATATTCATTTACTAACCTGTGCACTAAAACAGTGAAAGTGCATGAAAAAGCCACTAAAAAATCTTTAAAACAAAAAACAGTAAAAATTCGACTCTAAACAAAAAACTGGGCTGCAAAAACAGTAAATCTACTGTTAAAACCCTGTATTAAACTTTGCCCACTGCTGAGCACTGGCTGCCTTTAGTCCAGTGTGGTGGACTACACTGGACTATCGCAGATTGGCAGACTTCACATTTGGTGTGATCGTCTCGTCAAATGCAAAAAATTTGGATGTCTTACTCCTCTATCCACCCCTAAAAAAGCGTGATGCTATGTATGTGATTAAAAATAGAACGTTGCATGCTTATTTCGACAAATACTAGATAAGACAATTAAAAGCAGTTCACTATTTAAACCAATTTAAATGAATATCACACCCAACTCTAAGCCCTTTATAAGCATAGATTCTTAGGTTGACTTGACGACGGTGCACAGCTTAAACTCCAGCGGCTTTACGGACAAGGTATTTAATGGAAATGTATATTATTTGCTTCTCCAGTTTATTACACACACACACACTCTCACGCCTATTATCCCCGAAGGGGTAAGCAGAAGTGCAATTAATGCACTCAATTTGGCTGTGCGTATTCCGTCCCATTATGTGATATGCGCCGACCCTATTGCCATATCGGGCACAAATTCCAAACACCGAGCTAATATTGAGTACGAAAACCCAATATCACTTTGCCTGACTCGGGGATCGAACCTGAGACCTCAGCATCGCAGTCGTCTCATAATAAAACTACGCCACCGAGGCAGTCACAGATTGATGCAGTTTTATTATGCATCTAACTTAGTAATCTTACTAATATTATAAATGCGCAAGTTTCTGAATTTGTCTGGATGTTTGTATGTTTGTTAGAAGTAAACTCAGACACGGTTAAACAAATTTGGATCAAGCAATGCAATCAGCCCTGTATTATATACTGCTCACTGCTGAGCACGGGACTCCTCTACTACTGAAAGGGGTTAGGCCTTAGTCCACCACGCTGGCCTAGTGCGGGTTGGCAGACTTCACACACCCTCGAAATTCTTACGGAGAATTCTCAGGTATGTGGGTTTCCTCACGATGTTTTCCTTCACCGTTAAAGTGAACGATAATTGATAAACGATACACACGTAACTTCGAAAAGTCAGAGGTGTGTGCCTTGGGTTTGAACCTCCGGACATTGCCTCGGTAGACCGTTCCATTCTCAACTGGGCCATCGTCCACTTAATTGGATTTTTTTATGAAATTTGGCGCAAATATCTAAATGTCCTGGATTAACACATACAGGCTACTTTTTATCCCGGAAATATGCTCCCGCAGGAAATAAAAACTATTTCTTCTAATTTTTCAGCTAGGTGGCGCTGGCATCGTAGAAATGGTGCAATAGACAGCTACAACCATAATTTTATCCTTTTGTACCGGGTGAGAATCAGCTAGGTGGCGCTGGCATCGTAGAAATGGTGCAATACACATCTACAATCACTTAATCCTTTTGTACCTTGAGAATTTTCATACGGGCGAAGCCGCGAGCAACAGCTGGTCATAAATATATCTACTTTCTTTTATTTCCCTGAATTAATCCTACTAATATTATAAAGGCGAAAGTCTGTAAGAATGTCTGGACGTATGGATGTATGGATGTTTGTTCCTCTTTCACGCAAAAACTACTAAACGGATTTCGATGAAATTTGGCACACGGGTAGATCATGTCCTGGATTAGCACATAGGCTACTTCTTATCCCGGGAAAATATAAACCGGGACTTTTATCCCGGAAAAACTTTTTAACGCGGGCGGAGCCGCGGGCAAAAGCTAGTCTGTCATAATGCCGGCTTTAGAAATAGTTTACTAACGTCTCAAATCAGAGGTGTAGTGCACTAATGAATGTAAGTTGATCTCGTCTTGCAGTTCGTTTTAATTACAAGTTTGCGTTACAACCACACACCTGCGAGAAACTTGATAGGGTTGCCACAGAGGAAATGTCAAGTGGTGCAAAATTGAAAATTAATTAATTCTAAAACCACTAAAAAGTATGCCTTCTGCTTTTCTGACATTGGCAGAATTTTCGTAAAAATGATACGGCCAATCGCAACAAATTGGAATTGTAAAAAACAACAAATAGTTTAACGTTACCTACAGGTATTATACTAGTTCCCCGTTTCGAAGTCGGTGCCGAATCAAAAAAGAATGTTGATTGAGCGTGGGACAGAATACATGACGAAAGTGGTTACACAAGTTACGCCTCTGCCTTCCGAGATAATCGAGTATGTGTGGATGAAACATAATAACTTAGGTTAGCACAAACTTATTATTAAAAAGAAATGAGTACCCAAGTGGTGACCCTACCTTAATAAAAGTGATGTTAAGTACGAAATTGTTTGTGCAATGTAATTGTGTTTATATTATCACAGTTTCTACTTAACGTATACAAGATTGCGAGACAAAGGATCCGTATATAATGTGTATAATTCGGAATTCTATAAAATGCCTAAGCAATATATGAAACTAATATTATAAAGGCGAAAGTTTGTAAGAATGTCTGGATGTATGGATGTTTGTTACTCTTTCACGCAAAAACTACTGAACGGATTTCGATGAAATTGGGCACACGGGTAGATCATGTCCTGGATTAACACATAGGCTACATTTTATCCCGGGAAAATATAAAGCGGGACTTTTATCCCGGAAAAACTCATTCACGCGGGCGGAGCCGCGGGCAAAAGCTAGTATGAAATATTATTCATTTTATACTTTGCCTAAGTATTGTATACACACACACGCCTTTTATCCCCGGAGGGGTAGGCAGAGGCGCAACTAGTGCACCCACTTTTCGCCGTTATTCCGTCCATGATGTGATCGGGGGCGAGCCTATCGCCATATCGGGCACAAGTTCCAGACTTTGAGCTGATATTGAATAGAAAAACTCAATATCGCTTTGCCCGGCCCGAGGATTGAACCCGAGACCTTTGCATCGCAGTCGTACCGTAATACAACTACGCCACCGAAGTAGTATTGTGATTGTATTGTATAGAATTGTGTAGAATTACAAGTATTGTATAGAATACCAAATAGTCGGCAATGTGTGTAAAAGTTGATTTAAACTTGAAATGTTTATTTCTTGAAATATATTAAACCCAAACCCAAGAACCAAACCCCAACAGAGTCTAGAGCTGAAATAAAAGTCACATACATGAATAGGTATCTACATACAAGCATATCTAAACCATTCATACCTATTTATCTTCCATTAAAACACAAAATAAACCTCAAATACCCAATTGACGCTCGATGGTGATATTCCGAACAATTCGTTCAACAATATTTGTATTTCAATTTAAAGTTATTTATACTCACGTTATTACTTCGGAACGGCACTGTTTACTCAGATAGGCGCGGTGAGCGAAATGGGCAAAGTTAGTCCATTTGATGTGTAGTTTCAAATACCTTGTAGTTTACGTTAACGTCTCAGAATAAGGACGTTTTATGTTTGTTGTTGAATGGTGGGAATTCGATTTATTACTTCCTTCGTTTTATTCTAGTTGAAGTCTTCGTAAGGTAATCAAATAGCTTCTGGATATGTTTTATACATAGAAAAAGATATTTCACCAAGAATTTCTACAGCACATCTAGTAATCTAAACCTCGACAATTCAGAAGTCAAGCATAAACTAAATTAAGTTTTTAGCTCTTACTTTGTGGAAGTAACTGATAGAAAAAGCTAAAGTCATGTTGTATACCCACTAAACCATTAGTACCTACATTACTAAACCATTAGACTGCCTCGGTGGCGTTGTTGTATTGCGTACGCGTTAAGAGTACGATTTGCGCGCTGAGGTCCTGGGTTCGAATCCCGGGTCGGGCCAAAAAAACATTGTGACTGGGTTTTTCCATCTTAAAAATTACTCAGTCGCAGCTCGGAGTCTGGAAGTTGGCGGTGTGATACCCCCGTGCCTCGGAAAGCACGTAAAGCCGTTGGTCCTGCGCCTGATCTCTCTCCGGTCATGTCGGATTGCCGTCTCACCGGACTATGAGAGTGAAGGAATAGCGAGTGCACCTGTGTATTGCGCACACACTTGTGCACTATAATATCTCCTGCGTACCTGGCTGATCTCCGTTGAGATTGGCCGCCGTAGCCGAAACTGGCTAGGAGGATTTCATTTCAGTACCTACATACAAAATTTAGGCCTAGCAAAAGTTGGATGTCCACCTGCAAGGTACACGGACGACTCGATAAAAGTTGGGACATGCTAGATACAGGCCGCTTCTAACAGGCCCGTCTGGAAATCTTTAATCTTTCTAATCTTTCGTTCAGCAGTGCGCTTCATGTAGCTGATGATGGTGATGATGATGAAATGTTTTAAGTAAGCACGAAGTCGGATCACTAAACTCTTAAACGCAAAACTCAACTCGTCTAAAATATTATCAAAATTACTCTCAATAAAAAGTGTATTCAGCTAGTAATAGTCTATATTGAAGGGTTAATATCGCAAAATTCTTCAAACGCTACCAAAAATTCTTGAAGGTTATCGAAGCGATTAATTTGTTTTGAGAATATTCGCAACTCTCAAAGTATTTAATGAACAAGAAAGCTTTATTAAAATTCTAATGGTTTTTATATCATAATAGCTTTTGCCCACGGCTTCGCCCGCGTTAATAAGTTTTTCCGGGCTAAAAGTACATACATAAAAACCTTCCCGTTGCATCACTCTATCCAACACATTTATTTGTATAAAGATTAATATTATGACGTTGATACAACTCTTAACAAATAATGCATTAATTTCGACCAAATTTGATTGATTGAAAAACGGTTCTAGAGAGCTTATTTTAAAAGATAGACATATACTGTCGCGGACTTTTTTTTAGATCATTTCAAGAGGAATAATTCTTTCATACATATATTTTTGGTATCTTGAACCGTTTTCGCAGCGCACGCAATGGAAGCCCTCAAGGATGAATAATTTTCCCCGCATTTTTCACATTTTCCATTATTTCTTCGCTCCTAATAGTTGCATCGTGATGTTATATAGCCTATAGCCTTCCTCGATAAATGGTCTATTCAACGCAAAAAGAATTTTTCAATTCGCACCAGTAGTTCCTGAGATTAGCGCGTTCAAACAAACAAACAAACAAACAAACAAACAAACAAACTCTTCAGCTTTATAATATTAGTATAGATTTGTACTTTTTGTCTTGTTTAAAGTTAGTAAAATGGAAACTCGGGCGTCCTGTAAAAGGTTAATTTTAGTTTCATGTTCATCCTAACGTTAAAATATAAAAAAATGATAATGTTCTTATATATTAAACTAGCTTTTGCCCACGGCTTCGCCCGCGTTAATAAGATTTTCCGGGCTAAAAGTGCATAAAAACCTTCCCGTTGAATCACTCTATCCAACACATTTATTTGAATAAAGATTAATATTATGACGTTGATACAACTCTTAACAAATAATGCATTAATTTCGACCACATTTGATTACCATAAAAACGGTTCTAGTGAGTTAACCTTAAAAGATAGACATATACTGTCGCAGAGATTTTTTAGATCATTTCAAGAGGAATTATTCTTTCATACATATATTTTTGGTATCTTGAACCGTTTGCTATGGCGCTCATTAGGGGAGGCCTATGTCCAGCAGTGGACTGGTAAAGGCTGATGATGATGATGATGATGATGAACCGTTTTCGCAGCGCACGCAATGGAAGCCCTCAAGCTTAAAAAATTTTTCCCGTTTTGTTCACATTTTCCATTATTTCTTCGCTCCTAATAGTTGCATCGTGATGTTATATAGGCTAAAGCCTTCCTCGATAAATGGTCTATTCAACACAAAAAGAATTTTTCAATTCGAACCAGTAGTTCCTGAGATTAGCGCGTTCAAACAAACAAACAAACAAACTCTTCAGCTTTTATTAAAATAGTATAGATTATTACCTTATATTCTTAAACATCCGCTTTTTACGACCAAATGGGGTCACAAGAGCGTAACAGGCGCTAAAACGAGGGGTTGCCTAAGCAGTGAAAATACTTTGTCCTTCTTATTTATTTATTTACATATTATACATCGAGTATAGGCGGACTTAATGCCATAAGCATTCTCTACCAGTCAACTTATTTTATTTATTTTTTTATTTATTTACTAAAAGGCACACCAACAGTTAGAAGACTAAACATTCATAATTGAAATTATATAATATTAAGGACCAGTCTACTCACCAATTACAGGTGTGATGTACATTCGTATCGATAAAATAATTAAATTGGTAACATTCAGATTAAGGACTCTCACATAACAAATTTACCTAAATTTGATTAAAACTCAATTAAAAATAGCAAAGTTGAAGAATACGTAATAGAAAACTTAAGCTTAGTTCATCTGTTTGTACTTCATACGACCGAATGGAGGAACAGTAATATGGAATGTTGGTGTAGGTAATGCTAACGTATATTTGAATCCGAGGACCTTCGGTACGTGACGTCTTCCGATCCCACATTCAACCGTAACAATCAACTTATTACAAGTAAACCAACCAAACCTAATATAATAATACCAGCCCTGTATTATATACTGTCCCACTGCTGAGCACGGGCTTCCTCTATTACTGAGAGCAAATAAAAGTACTTTTTATTTATTTTCTAATGCGTCAGCCTGAAATGCTATTAATGTACGGCGTTTATTTTTCACTGTACCAATTAGTTTTTTTTTATGGCATTAAATGACGAGACAAGCATGCCGTTTGCCTGATGGTAAGCAATACGACCACCTATAAACAATAGCACCACCATCCAGCACCTTGAGTTACAAAGTACTGTGTGGCATTATACTGCGCTCGTCATCCTGAGACATGAGATGTTAAGTCTCATTATGTCCAGTAGTAACATTGGCTACAATGCCCTTCAAGCCGAAACACAACAGTGCATGCACACAATATAGACATGGGTCATGGCGGACTCTTACATAGAAGAGACTTACCACCAGTAAAAACCTTATGTACCAACAGTTTAGTGCTAGGTAATCTTGGAACAATGGGATTAGCCCATAAGCCCTAACGCAACCCCATAAAGTATTAAAGATACCTTTTACTATAAAGCTATTGTCGATTTAGCAAAACTAAGGTATTGAAGCGAGAGAGACGTGTGAAAATCAATGATCCGATAAATGTCGAAGTTCGAACGTTAAACCAATCTTACTTAATCAGATCGTAAAGCTCTTTTAGTATGCGTGGACTGAATTCAGGAGAAAGTATGGTTAAAACGCAATAGGAGGCTAAATTAAATCTATTCTATAATAAAGCCGAAGAGTTTTTTTGGTTGATCGCACTAATCTTAGGAACTACTGAACCGATTTTGAAAATTCTTTCACTCATAGGAAGGTAGGTACATTACTCCCGAGTGCCATAGGCTACTTTTTATCCCGGAAAAAAAAACCGGACTTTAAATATTTTCAACCATACAAACTCTTCCGCTCTATAATTGTATATAGTATATACCTTTAGTTTTAATGACTATATTAACAATTGAATTTTATTATTTTCTTATGCAAGGTATTACATAGGGTTATGGGTAGGTATACTCAGCTTGCCTTGTAGAATACTCGAACACGATACATGGATATTGTACCATAAGTGTATTATTATATAAAACCCCCAAATTTCCCAAATCCGTCCCAGAACACATTGAAGCGATTAAATAAATTTAAACAACGCAATGCAGCGCGTGTTCGCGTCTCTTGATAACACTTTTACGACTCATTGGTGTTCAGCCGTATTCATGCGCTCTACGCAAGACGCACCTCTCAAGTACAAGCACATAATGGATTCAATTTTAAAATGGGCCCCGTTATACTACTGTTATTACATCCCTGTGCAGGTGTATGCAGTTCTAATAGAATTGCTTTTGTCTCAATTGTTTCTTTATTCTAAAGTTTAACCCTATTTTTATTCCTCCAATTCTTATAATAATACGAATAGGAAAATGTTATCTACACATTCTAAAAATTTATTAAATTCGCAGCATGTACTCATGCTGACAAGGTTGCTAGCTTCGCCTGGTATGTGACCTTTCCAGATATAAAAATAGCTTATATTTTAAGGCAGTTCTGAATGCATTTGAATATTTGATACATAGACAAAGTACTATACTGACTATGGGCCGCCTAAGACGGCTCACGGTCACTCAGCGAGCTATGGAAAGGGCTATGCTAGGTGTTTCTCTACGCGATGGAATCAGAAATGAGGAGATCCGTAGAAGAACGAAAGTCACTGACATAGCCCAACGGATAAGCAAGCTGAAGTGGCAATGGGCAGGGCACATAGTCTGAAGAACTGACGGCAGATGGGGCAAAAAAGTTCTCGAGTGGAGACCACATACTGGCAAGCGCAGCGTCGGCCGTCCACCGGCAAGGTGCACCGATGACTTGGTAAGGCCGCAGGAACGCGCTGGATGCGGGCCGCTTTTGACAGGTCCGTCTGGAAATCTTTGGGGAGGCCTATGTTCAGCAGAGGACGTCATGTGGCTGATGATGATGATGAGACAAAGTACAGAAACATCAGCAACCGTACGAAAATGGTGGTGGTGGTCCGGACTTTAGCTTTTTCTGTCTTTCTGTAAGCTTCTGAGACCTGGACCTTAAAAGCTGCCGATCGTAAGAGAGACGATGCGTTCGACATGTGGTGCTGGACGGGATCACGATCCTCAGTAATGAGGGGCCGACTGAAGAGAGAGACAAAGTATAATCCTACTAATATTATAAAGGCGAAAGTTTGTAAGTATGTATTGATGTTTGTTACTCTTTCACGTAAAAACTACTGAACGGATTTCGATAAAATTTGGCACACAGGTAGATCATGTCCTGGATTAACACATAGACTACATTTTATTCCGGTAAATAAAAAGCGGGACTTTCATCCCGGAAAAACTTTTTAACGCAGGCGGAGCCGCGGGCAAAAGCTAGTAATAACTAAAGCTCATTGTTCTAGGAGTCATACAGATGTAAAAAATAAAATCTAATCCGTATTCACAAATTTCTATTTTAGGTACTAAGTTATAACAACCGGCAAACAACTTGAGCACACTAGCAAGTGTAGCTACCACAATACTATACCATACCAGCCCTGTATTATACACTTAGACTAATAATTATACACTGCCCACTGCTGTGCACGGGCCTCCTCAACTACTGAGAGGGTGTAGGCCTTAGTCCACCACTTGTTAGGTTAGCTACACTAACGTCTTAGACTAACAACTAACGTATAAAACAAAACATCACTCGGTAGTGTACTCAAGTTGTTTCTCGGCTATTCTACACTAATATTACAGAGGAAAGATTTGTTTGTTTGCATTGAATAGGCTCCGAAACTACTGGACTATCTAGATATTAAAAAATCTTTCACCAATAGTATAAGTACGTTAATATTAATATGCAAACACCTCGGTGAACACCACCATGACTGCCTCGGCCTCGGTGGCGTAGTTGTATAACAGTACGATTGCAAAGCTGAGGTCTCGGGTTCGATCCCCGGGTCGGGCAGTGATATTGAGCTTTTCTATTCAGTATCAGCCCGGAGTCTGGAATTCATGCCCGATATGGCGATAGGCTCGCTCCCTATCACATCATGGGACGGAATAACGGCGAAAAGTGGGTGCACTAGTTGCGCCTCTGCCTACCCCTTCGGGGATAAAGGCGTGAGTGTGTGTGTGTGTGCAAACACCACATAAAACCAAGCATATGTAAAGTCTCGGTTTTGGCTTTGGTCGATTTCTCGAACGCCTTTAGTATGGTCAGTCACGAAATTCTCCTAGCCATCCTCTCCCACCTTTTGATCTCTCCTGCGGCACTGGATTGGTTCTCGTCCTATCTTCAGGGACGCCAACAGTCGGTACGGCTCGGCGATTCCTCGTCCAGTTGGTGTGATATCGACTCTGGAGTCCCTCAAGGCGGTATACTCTCCCCATTATTGTTTTCCATTTTTATTAACCTCCTTACTCAAGACCTTCAATGTGCGTACCATCTGTATGCCGATGACTTGCAGATTTATTCTCAGGCTGGAGTGGATTGTGTATCCGCCGCCGTGAACAGGGTGAACAGAGACTTAGCTCAAATTAAATTATGGTCCGACAATTTCGGCTTATCTGTGAACCCTGCGAAATGTCAGGCCATAATTATAGGTAGTTCAAGGTTAATTAACAGGCTGGATAACGCGATCATTCGGCATACATTTAACGGCACTCACATTCCCTGGAGCACTAGTGTTAGAGATCTTGGTCTGCACATCGACTCCATCCTGAGCTGGAGGCCGCAGGTAACCTCGGTATGTCAAAGAGTAACCGGTACTCTTCGCGCTCTTTGCCGTCTAAAGAACTTCCTTCCGCCTAAGACCAAGACTATGCTTGTACAAGCCTTGATCCTTCCTATAATCGACTATGGTGATGTGTGCTATTTTGATCTGAATGCAGACCAACTCAACAAACTTGACCGTTTTCTTAATAACTGCATTCGATTCGTGTTCTTCGAAAATATGACCACATTTCCAACTATCGACAACAGTTAAAATGGCTACCTATACGACAGCGGCGATCGTTACGCGCACTCACCACTCTTTACTCTTTTCTTACTTCCCCTACCCCTCCCACTTACTTGTCTTCTAATTTCCAATACCTTTGTGATAGCCACGATAGGAACTTACGCTGATCTAGCAATCTTCTCCTCAAGTGTCCCCCTCACAGCTCTGACTTTACTCACTCTTCTTTCGCTATCCAATCTATACACTTATGGAATTCGCTCCCGCTCGAAATCAGAACGTCTACCACTCGGATTACCTTCAAAATGAAGGTACGACGATTATTGCAGAATGAAGAGGAAGAATCACCACCTTGATTCACAAATATTTTAATATATTTATATATATGTATTATATGTATGCTATGTATTTTATGCCCGTATTTATTTTGTGTATACATTATATTTATCGTAATATGGATCTATATTTATGAATGTGTATTCATAAGTTTATATTATAATATCAAAGTACCTCTGTTGCACCTACCTTGTTAATCTCTGCACCACTCTAAGATTGACTGGCCTACGGCATTAAGTCCGCCTTTATACATTTGTATATGAAGTGCTTAAATAAATAAATAAATATGTAATAAACTATTTTTCATTAATCCTACTAATATGCATGCGAAAGTTTTTAAGAATGTTTGAACATACTCTTCCACGCAAAACCTACTGAACAGATTTCGATGAAATTTGGCACACGGTTAGATCATGTCCTGGATAACATAGGCTATTTTTTATCGCGGGAAAATATAAAGCGGGACTTTTATCCCGGGAAAACTTATTAACGCGAGCGGAGCCGCGGGCAAATGCTAGTTATTTTCTATAAGCCTTATAACTTGCTTCGTAACTGCGATTAGATTCAATGCATAAAATAACTACAAAAAAAGACTTAATACGCTTTATTATAAACAACTCAGCAATTATTACACATCATTTTGGAGTGAGTATGGCGGTTAGACATATTCCCTTGTTCGATCTTGCGTCCGCATTTATAATGTACGGGTTTCCGACACGTGCGACAGGTGTACAAACAAAACTCCTTGTTACACACACAACACACTGAGGACTCATCGTCACTTTCATCAGAACTCAAAACAGCTATTTGATCTGTCACTTTGGATGACCTAGTCAATCCTATTTCTAATATGATTGGATTACGAGATGTGGAATTCAGTTGCTCAGCAACCAAATCGCCACTGAAGTGATTAAATGCGTTTGCTTCACTCCCAAAGAACAGATTGTATGGTATGCCAGACATCTGGCACCGACTGGTCCTTGGAGATATCACTCTTAAAGACGTGTTGAGCTGCCATTGTACTAAGCTGCAAGCTAATAACAAATCTTTGGAACCAGTTCGTTTGGACCACTTTTTTATTGATGCTAACACTAATGCAACATCAAACATGTAGTCATGACACCTTTCCACCTGTACATACATGTATTTGGGATCCAGAGTGACCATGATATTTAATGCTTTCATTACTAAATACTCATAGTCTCTGGTTGTCAAAATTTTCTTTGGAGATCCAAAAGTAGTGAATATTTTCATTAATACTGTACTCAATTCTTCAACGGACAATCTTGTAATTGGTCTTATTAATGTATACGTTGTAACAACTTCTATGTAAACAAGGATATATTGGAATTTACTAGCAGTGTCCATTTTTTGTATTGCCAATTTCCATACAGATTTGTTTGTTTCTATTTGTTTACATTCCAAAACATTATATGTCTTTGACACTTCCTTACACACATTACAAGATTGTAAAACTATAGGTATACAAAACAAGGGGTACTTATAGTAGTATTCAGTTATATTTCTAATCGCTTCTCCATTGCCATGCATGGTATCTTTGTGTGCTTTTAGGATGACTGAAAAGCACTCTTCTGATGAAAGAACTTTTATCAAACAGTCATCAGGTTTCTTCCTTTTAACAACGAGAATATCTTCCCCATTTTCCTCAACAACTTCAACCATGAGGAAATGGATATTGGATTTCTGAGTAGAATTTTTTATTAAATCTATGTTTTCGTGTAATAACATTTCATTACAATAATAATTATTGTGAAATATTTTTTCTCCATAAAGGTCGTAAATTTTACGCAACTTTTTAAAGTATTTTTTTTTTATGAGGTGTGCATCGAACATGTGGTCATATTTAGATATCAGTGCTATAGTCTCGTCAGATCTTGTTTGTGCTTCCATTAGAGACGGATCAATAATTTCTTCATCTGGCTTGTGCCCAGACATGTGCCCGGGAATATAGTTGAGACTTTTGTTCATTCTAGATTTCCAAACTCACTTAAAACTCTGAAAAAATTTTAAAAATATTTTCAAATCTATTTACTATTCTCAAAGCAAAGAACTTTTTGATAAGCATATTAAGAAAAACCGACTAAAACTATTAGTTTAAGAACCGACTAGACAAATACTTAGCCTCAAATGAAAACAAGTAGTAATAGCGAGATACGGGCATTATCAGTTGTCTCAACTGCCTGCCTGATATAATAATAATAATAATATATTATTTTATTGCTTAAGCCTTTAGAATTCCACTGCTGAACATATTATCCCCCAAAGATTTCCAGACCAACCTGTCAGAAGCGGCCTGCATCCAGCGGATTCCTGCGACCTATCCAAGGTTGTCTAACATAAGAAAATTAACATAATAAAACACCAGAAAAAAATATTAATTTAAGGTTGCTGAGTCCCAGTCTAATAAAAAGAATTTAGTATATTGCACTATTGAATAGAATTGCTGATAGACTGGAAAATCCAGTATGATGTACACATTAGCCACCTATTACTTAATTTGGCTCCCAGCCGCAAAACTTTGCACTTGGGACTTGTTCCACAAGTCTCAAGTAAATTTTATTTGACAGTTAACATATTAATCAGCCAATGCAGATAGTACCATACCAAAGAGAATGGTACCATACTCTAAAGTCTAACATAATATAGGTGAAAATATTATAATCTATTTTTATCTAAAAATAATTAGGAAGGCAAAGGCAATAACTTAATATGATATTTAATGAATTTTACATTTAATATAGTTATTGACGCAATAACTGTGATGTTACTGGTTTCCATAACTTGAAGCACATTAGACTATGTGTTTTATAACAGAAGTAAACTAAATGTATAATTAATTTTTGAAGCGTACTTGTGTATTTAGGTACCATACCTCAATAGCCCTTCACTTATATTAGTTTGTCAAGTAAAACGATTGTTTTATAAGATTTAATATCTTCGTCTACTTCTTATATTATTACTTCCACCGTTTTCTATCGGCGCATAAAAGTACGTATATATTTTTATTTTTTTGTATGCTTTTTTTTCAATTTCCTTAATTTGTTTGACTTTTGTGACAACCATGATACAGTGTTGCCAAGAAGATCTTTTGCAAAGAGCATTATAATACTACGGAAAATCTTTTGAATTCCGTCAATTACATTATATATTTTCGTAAAAAATGCGTTAAAAACTTTTATTCGTCAATAATAGCCCTAACATTTCTAAAGTTCTATGTACGCGGGTGTAGATATACATTTCACATGGGGTGGAGGGGTGCGTAGCGTGGGTTCCTCAGAGTAAGTATATACCTATAGAGAGCTAATATCGCATCGTGCGCCCACTACCCGGCGTAGGCAGGTGAACTATAGCTACTTATATAGAAATGTTGGCGACTGCTAGGGATGGGCACGCGAGCAGCACCAACGCAACAGTTATCGATAAGTACAGGTCCGGCGGCGCAGTACATATTGTTGTTAAAAAATTGTGGTTCTACAAAATATGGCCTTGTGAGTAGGTAATTTTAAGCGTATTGCCTTAATATAGATAAAAGCTATGCTGCGAATTGGTGTAGTGCCATGTGGAATGATGTATAAACACGGTACCTCAAGAGCAGTTTTTACAAGCATTAAGAACCAATAATATTAATGGATATCCATTATAATTGAACCAATGGATATAAACCGAGCATCGCACCATGGATTTCTTAGCTAGTCTCCCCAAGCCTAAAATAGTCACGTCTAGTTTTTGAAATATTTATTACCAATGTTAAAAAAATATCAAAGAAATATATCTTAATGATTGCTAACTTATACTGTCAAGACCAGCGATAGTAGCTATGCAATAGCTTAAAAATATTATCGTAATCAGTCAATTTTTAGGAACAGTAATTATTTCTTTCATTTCATAAACAAAAACGCAATTATTAATTGGCTTAAAAATCACACACAGACAAAAACAGTTAGAAAGAAAGAAAGAAAAACCATTTATTACCATTTACCTAAGCTACATTATATTAAGCATCGCCTTCGATAGTAATAAATACGTATGCTATAATATGAAAATATTACATCGATTCTGGTATCGACGCGTAACATCACTATCGAAAAAGCGGGATGCGGGGCAGTGCGGGGGGTACAAGTGTTCGCCTCCCGAGCGTCTTTCATACCGCGACGCGTGATTTCAATTTTACCTAAAAATATACTGAAATGTGGCTTGCCTGTGAAACGTGATATTTGAATTCTGTTTAGTGTGTCTCCGAGTGTCGTTTTTACAAGATTCCACAGAACATTTAACCATTTTGCAGTACTAATAATCAAATATTCGCATAGATCTCACTCGCGTGTGCTCACACCGTTCCTACTCGAGTGACTACAAGCGCTTGCGGCCGGCGCAGGACGATGTTCCTACCCGTGCCTATTGTTCCCACTTGCATACGCGCTCTCTATATGTATATACTTACTCTGAGGTGGGTTCCTGCCACCTAAATAACTTGTCTTTTAACAAATAAGACACGTATACCCCCCTCGACCCATATACATTTCAGAAATATTCCGCCAGCCGCGTAGCCGTTGGAATCAATTTCCCAGTTACATATGACAATGTCCGTTGGCAATGCTGGTGACAACAGACACTTGACAAGACACAAGAACCGCAACGCAGTGCTACCACTTATGATTTAGAATTTGCCCTAGATTTTAGAAGAAAAATCTTTAAAATATCCCTCAAAGATCAAGTCCGTATTTGAGAGAACATTGCATTGATGTGAAAATAGCGTTTCACGGTTTTTAATAACCTGTTTTAATAAACGGTTTTAAATGTACAATGTGCCTTGTTTTATAGGGTCTTTTAAGCTGGATCAACGTTTTATATCGTCCAAAAACGATCCTTGCGGCCGGCAACATAACAATGACCTATACAAAATTAGAGGTTTTTTGGCGGGAACTTGGTAGTGTCATGAGGTGCTCTTGTTTTAATTCATTATTTTGGTGATACTTAGTGTTATGTTGCATAATTATGGTGGTATATTATCCAATATAGTTCTATTAAAGGGCTCAAATGAAGTGAATTGAAATAACTGTGCTAATCAAGTGCTTTTTTGTTGCCGCCAAAACTCCTCGATAAAGTCGTGGTAAGGTAACCACTGCTTTACTTTGACATAGTAGTTAGTAAGTACTGAGGATACTTAAAAAAGAAACAAGTATGCGTCTGAAGGACTTTGTATCCATGGACATGAATAAATTAACAAAAAAAAAAAACACTATACAAAATTAGGCCATTTCGCCCCGATAAAGGGCTAAATCCGCTAAATCCCTGAACTAAAAAGATTGCCACAACGACAAGTGACAGAGTTTTGGCGGGAACTTGGAAGTGTCATGAGGTGCTCTTGTTTTAATTCATTATTTTGGTGATACTTAGTGTTGTATTGCACAATTATGGTGGTATATTGTCCAATATAGTTCTTTTAAAGGGTTCAAATGAAGTGAATTTAAATAACAGTGCTAATCAAGTGATTTTTTTGTTTATTTATTTATTTGATAAGCACACTAGCAGCTCTAAACAGCTGATGCGTGTGTGTCATACTGATTAATATTCCTTATCCAGTCTATTTTTGAAAGCATTCAGTGAAGGTGCCATAACAACAGTTTCTGGGAGTTTGTTCCAATCAGTAACTACACGGTTGGTTAAAAAATGCTTCATTGGGTTTCCTTTAGAAGACACTCCAGATAGCTTTAGGGGATGTCCTCGTAGATGGGTATTCTCATTTCGTCGGAAGATATCGTGTAAACCAGGCACGTTGTAATAACCAGAGATAATTTTGTATGTCTCAATCAAGTTCCCTCTTTTCCTCCGATTTTCAAGCGTTGTGAGACCTAGACATCTTAGACGTTCATTGTAGGATTTATTGCGGAGAGTAGCAACCAATTTCGTAGCTCTTCGTTGGACATTTTCCAATAAGTTAATATCTTTTTTAAAATATGGATCCCAGATAACATAGGCATACTCCAGTAGCGGTCTTACATAATATTTATACAATTTAACAAAAGTCTTTTGTGTGAGACAGGTAAAAGCTTTACGGATGATATACAAAATAGAATTAGCTTTCTTAATTACACAAGAGATATGCGCTTCCCATTTTAGATTACTGGTAATAGTAACACCAAGATCCTTTTGTGTGTCAACCGATGCCAGTATTTGATTATCCAGGAGATATTTCTTGCGTGGATTATTTCGACCTATGTGTAGTACTGAGCACTTGATCGCATTCAAAGATAGTAGCCAGTCTTTCGTCCAATTAAATATAGCATCAAGATCGTCCTGGATACCCTGCCACTGCGTGAGTGGATTACCAAAGAACTTTGTGTCATCAGCAAAAAGTGAGAATGGTAGTTTAAGTATTGATTTTAGATCAGTCAGATATAGTATAAAAGCCAGTGGACCAAGAACTGATCCCTGCGGGACGCCACTTGTAACTGGACGTGGTTTTGATAATATATCACCAATTCGCACACAAAAAGTTCTTTCAGAAAGAAAATCACTTATCCATGATAGAAATTTTCCACGAATGCCAAGATGATCTAACTTGTATATTAAACGTCGTACAGGGACGCGATCGAATGCTTTTTCGTAATCTAAATATATTACGTCGGTCGGTTGCCCGTCATTTATGTTCTTAACCCATTCATACACACACTTCAACAAGTTTGTTGTTACCGAACGCCTTGGAACAAATCCATGTTGTTCATCGATGATTATGTGCTCTTGATCCAAGAATTCTCTAATTTTCCCAGCTATTATTTTTTCCATTGTTTTGCAAATAACACTGGTTAGACTAATAGGGTGATAATTAGCGGCCACGAGTTTGTTACCTTTTTTGTTGCCGCCAAAACTTCTCGACAAAGTCTTGGTAAGGTAGTCACTGCGTTACTTCGACATAGTAGTACTGACTACTGAGTATAACAAAAAAACAATACAACTGCAACTTATAAACTGTAAAAATGTCTTACTAATTCATTGTTTTGAAGATACTTAGCATAGGTTTTGCATAATTATGGTGGTATATTATACAATATAGTTCTTTTATAGTGCTCGAATGAAGTAAATAACCGTGAAACCAAAACTCCTCGAGAAAGTCTTGGTAAGGTAGCCTCCTTTACTTCGACATACAAGAAAAGAAACATCAAACAAGTATGCATCTGAAGGACTTGTATCTCTAAGTAGTGTGTGGCGGCAAAGGCTTTTCACGCTGGCGATGCCGCGAACAACACCTAGTGATTAATAAACAGGTACTTTTATCTTCATCTGATGGGTTACTTTCGAATAAGCTATGAGGAACTTTGACATTTCTTATACTTTTGATATATTTTGACATTACTCCCCTTATAGATTTTATAAATTACAATATTTTACATAGTTTTGCTGACGGTCGAAATTTTTTGTATCAACCGTACATAATCTTCATATAGGTACCGTTGAAGTACTCGCCGAACGCTAACGACGTATCGCACGTCGCGCTCCGGCAAAAAAGACAGTAACGGTTTAACGGTTATTCATTCTCTTTTTCTATGTGGCGGTAGAGCAGAGGCTTTTGTCGACATCTAAATTAGAATGTTTTGAATTTCTGAAATGCGGTCGCAAGTGCGTTCAAAGGCATGCTATAATTCATATTTTCTGAAGTAGGTGAATACTTAAATACATACATCATATTATGCATTTATTCTTATATACCATACCATAGGTACCTTACCAGCTCTGTACTGTATACTGTGTACAGCTGAGCACGAGCCTCCTCTAATACTGAGAGGGTTTAGGCCTTAGTCCTCCACGCTGGCCTAGTGCTGGTTGGTAGACTTCACATACCTTCGAAATTCAGAGAACTTCTCAGATATGTAGGTTTCCTCACGATATTCTCCTTCACCGTCAAAGCGAGCGATAATTCACAAAGAATGCACACAATTTTTTTAAAAGGCAGAGGTGTATGCGCTTTATTAGATTTTGAACTTGCGGTCATTCGTCTCGGCAGTCCGTTCCACTCCCATCGAGACTATCGCCGCTTCTTATTCTTATAACGCTAGATATTTTATAGGTGTAATGGTAGATGTTTTAGAAACTAAAGAATAAATCAAATAGTTGCCTAAATAAAGTATTTAACATTTCAAAGGATCGATGTTCAATACATAAATAATTTTTAACTGTCTTAATATTTGGTCTATCTAGCAACATAGCATTTTATATTTTTTTTAGTACAATCTTAATGCCATTGTAACATATATTCTTACTTTTAAAAGTTCGTGATACATAAGCAGTTAATTCGGCAAAAACAAAGTACCCATGTTAACGTAAATTTAAACCCAATAAAAATGAGACTCATGGGTCAAATCGATCCCCGGCTTAGACTTCGTTGTTAAACGACTCCGCAAAAGATGTTTATTCGCTTACCTACACACCCTTTTAACCTTCCTATAGTCATTAGGCGCTGTCGCAAAAACACATTACCCGGCAAATTTAAGTGTTTTTCAACCCCACTAATTACTTACTACCCCTTAACAGCCAACCAGATTAGGTTGTATAAATCGCTTGCTGCCTCTGAGAGATTTTTTATCTCGTTATTTTTACATTTCCCTTTGTCCTACATCAGCAGTTGAACGTTATATTTTTATTATTTTCATTTAATTCTACAATAAATTGATATTTAATATCTGCGTAAGTTAATTTTTTACATAAATGCAGATTTTATTTTAATTTTTATGTTTACTCAATTGTATAGAAAACGCTATAGGTAGACACTTAGGTAAAATGAAATCTATAACCTCGATAGCTACATAGATAAGCAATTGAACTGTACTGATTGTATTTTATTACAGTACAGTCAGCGGCATAAGTATCTTTAAACGAATTCAAAATTTCAAATTGCCTAAATAATTTTGTGTTCTTACTAATCTACTTTTTCTCTTCACAAAAATAAAATAAAAAAGATTTACTTTACTTCAAACGAAGAAAAAAAAATTCAGCTTAACTCAACGCGTATATAGGCGATCCGAAATTTTGATTTCGTTCAGCTACTTATGCCGCTGACTGTACCTCTCTATACAATAATTATACCTACATCATTGATATATAAAAATGACATATTTCAATCATTATAATGAGTTCATGTGTGTTTCATATAATCTTGCCAAAAGATCTTTTGTAGTATTTCCGGAGTATAGTTCAAACGAATTAATATAAATGCGGCTGCCGGATCTACGTCCAAAACCCTGCACAAAAGGCCTTCATATGACACAGGCACTGTAATTAGTTTGCGGCCACAAAACCACCATGACTTGCGTACGTAGAGCAACATGGCTATAAAAATTGCAAAACGTTTGTTTGCAATGGTAAAGTGAAATCACCTTATGGCCATTTTAAAGAAAAAATTACAATCGAACACTTGTAAGTATGTGTCAGATATGTAGCTGTAACGCAAGCAAGTTTTACACCATTTGAGTTGTCACGAATTGTCGGATCAATTCGCATTTGTTCAATCATTTCGCCAATTTGAATTATAACAATAGCAAAGTAATTCTTTTTTTATTGCATCGAATGACGAGACGAGCATGCCGTTCGCCGGATGGTAAGCGATACGACCACCCATAAACAGCAGCAATAGCATCTAGCACCTTTAGTTACAAAGTTTTGTGAGGCATTCCACTGCGCTCGTCATCCTGAGGCATATGACGTTAAGTCTCATTATGTCCAGTAGTTTTATTGGCTATAATGTCCTACAAACCGAAAAACAACCGTGCATGCACACTGCTGCTTGAAGGCAGAAATAGACATTGCGGTGGTACTCACCCAGACGGACTCTTACGTATGACAGAACTACCACCAGTTAAAGTACTTAATTCAATGAACCATTTTCTATCAAAACAGTAGTTACCTGCTTTCTCTAATTCTACCATCATAATCAATATCATTGGAGCATAAAGATAATGTACGCATCGTGCGGTACAAACTAACCGTCTTTGTGTCAAAAATAACGCAAAGTATATTTATAACTTTATACCTGGTAAAACAATGACCTAAATTTCTGCAAATCTATGGGGAATAGGAGCGAAGGAATATTCCAGACGATGTATTCTGATCCTTATCTACACTATCTATACTCTATACTAATTACTAATACTAATACACTAATAATCCTTACTAATATTATCCTTACTTCTATATATATAAAAGAAAGTGGTGTTAGTTACACCACTTATAACTCTAGAACGGCTGAGCGGATTTAGCTGAAAATTGGTGGAGAGGTAGCTTAGAACCAGGAGACGGACATAGGATACTTTTTATCCCGGGATAATATGAACCAGGACTTTTATCCTGGATAATCGTTTTCTGCCAGTGGAACAGCAAGAAAACAAGTATAGAGATATTTCGAGATCCAGTTGAGGACATAATTACTCTTATCCCGGAAAAAGATAAACCGGGAATTATATCCCGGATTTTAATTTCTCGCGAGTGGAGCCGCCACGACTAAACCACTGAACCGATAGCGATGCAATTTGGCAGGGAGATAGTTTTAAACCCTGGGAAGAATCTAGGCTACTTTATATCCCGGGAAAATATAAACCGGGACCTTAATCTTGGAAAATCGTTTTCTGCCAGTGCAACCGTATTAAAATAAGTATGGAGATAGTTTGTGATCCAAAGGAGGACATAGGCTACTATTATCCCGGAAAACAGACACCGGGAATTTTATTGCGGATTTTTTTCTCGCGGTTTATTTTTTATTTTTAGGGATATGACCCTACATCTCTATCCTACTATCCTACTCCTACTAATATTATAAAGGCGAAAGTTTGAAAGTATGTATGGATGTCTGGATGTATGGATGTTTGTTCTTCTTTCACGCGAAAACTACTGAACGGATTTCGATAAAATTTGGCACACGGGTAGATCATGTCCTGAATTAACACATAGGCTACTTCTTATCCCGGAAAAATATAAACCGGGACTTTTATCCCGGAAAAACTTTTTAAAGCGGGCGGAGCCGCGGGCAAAAGCTATTTATTATAAAACAAAGTCCCCTATCGCATCTGTCTGTCTCTTGAACGCGATAAACTCAAACACTGCTTAACGGATTTTAATAAGTTTTTCATCAATGGATGTTGTGATTCAAGAGGAATAATTCATAAATATTTTGTACGACAGAAAAATAAATGTAGGTATACAGTATTATGCTTTGCTACCTGTGCTAAGCCAGGGCGGGCCGCTAGTAATATTATAAATACGAAAGTAACTCTGTCTGTCTGTCGCGCTTTCACGCCATAACTACTGAACCGATGTAAATGAAATGTACACAGTCTAGAGCCTGAGAAAGGACATAGGCTACTTTTTATCCCAGGAAAATATGAAGCGGGACTTTTATCACGGAAAAACTTTTTCACGCAGGCTGAGGCCCGAAGAAATGTCTATAATATAATGGATAAAATTGCTTAAAGGTATGTGAACCTAGCCAGTTTGCTGGCCGCACAACTATGCGAGGGACGTAAGTCAAATGAACCTCTGACGCAGTGATATTTGGTCCGGACAGCGAATCAACTAACGGATATGCTTTACATTTGTACGTATGACTATTATCATTTTTAACACGTACGTTATAGGGAACCCCACTGCACCTTATCGTAAGTACCTAACTATAATACCAGCCCTGTATTATATACTGCTCACTGCTGAGCACGGGCCTCCTCTACCACTGAGAGGGTTTAAGGCCTTAGTCCACCACGCTGGCCTAGTGCGGAGTGGCAGACTTCACACATCCTCGAAATTCTTATGGAGAATTCTCAGGTATGTAGGTTTCCTCATAATGTTTTCCTTCACCATTAAAGTGAACGATAATTGATAAACAATACACACATATCTTTGAAAAGTCAGAGGTGTGTGCCTTGGGTTTCGAACCTCCGGACATTGTCTCGGCAGACCGTTCCATTCCCAACTAGGCTATCGTCCACTTCAAGTACCTAACTGACGAGAAATAATTATAACGACACCAGTCCACACGATTATCAGCCGTTTTCAATAAAAAATCGCTGTTGTGATCCATCGCAAAAATGGACCAATCAGAACAAAGATTCTTTGACATGCTCATAAATGACGTTTTTGATTGGTTAATTCTTTGGATCGGATTGAGCATTAACATTAGGATTGCTTCTTGAAAACGGCTGTAAGCCGATCTGTTCGAAACCTGATACATACTAGTTGATCCTGTAACGCGACACGCTTATATGAGCCACTATGGCGAACACATGGTGGTCATTATCCGCGCTTGTCTCGTCATTCGTACAATAAAATATACGTCGGAGCGTCGGGTAGTTTTGAAATAGTAATCGTGCAAAATAGGTCGCGATGTCAAAGTGTTAGTACCTAGGGGTGACAGTTGCGAGTATAAATAAGGCCCTCTCCATTTGAGGACCACAGTCGTAGTTTGGTCGTCGTTCAGTGTTCAACTAGATATCAATAGTTGCTATGGTAACTTAATGGTTACTATGCTAGTCCTCACAAAGTGATGAGTGACATACGAATCACCAGTTGAAGAAATAAAGGTCAATTATGACCATTGGAAAGTATTCGTTACGTTTTATTGGCCCCTGTGGAATCCTCGTCCACATATGTAATACCCTTCCAGGTTTTAAAGGTAAGAGGATAGACGAGTCATATCTTCAAAATTGACCATGGTGTAGAAAAGGACAATGTAAATATACCGCCAAAATATTTTTCACAAAAGTTTTTATAAGATACCTTTTTTTATAATAAAATGGCCAATCAAGAACAGTGTTTACTTCTAATAAACATTGAAACTCCACAAATATAATAAGATACAATATTCTGCTTTAGAAATGACATCTACATGAAACCTTGTAAAGTGAGCTTCAGAAACTAAGCTCCGGAATCGATCCCAACTCCATTCAAGTTAGCGTAAACGCGTTAACTGCACGACTCTCAGAGTTACCTAAAACAATTTCGACGCGGTTAGTCATTGTAACTGTGTAATATTGTTACTAGTTTGTGTAGTCCATTACTAGAGCGATATAACTCAGGCGTGTTCAGACTTCAGAGGTATCGAAATTCTGCTAAAACGCTGATGTAGGTACCTACATGGGATTTTAGGCGGTAAAATTGACAATCAACATGTAACCATCATCAAATCAGCATGTATTAGGGGGGCGGGGCGATTGCTATTTGCTGGATAAAAAATTACAGACTCCGGGCTAATACTGAGCAGAAAAGCCCGACCCGAGAATTGAACCTGCGACTTCAGCACTGCACTCGTATCGTAATACAACTACGTCACCGACGCAGTTTGTAAGGTGTTGCTACTATTTATGAGCGGTCGTATCGCTTACCATCAGGCGAGCGGCATGCTCGTCTCGTCATTCAGTAGCTATAAAAAAACCTTAGCCGGGGTAGGAGGACAAACGCACTATTTCTGCAGTATATGAACATTTAGCACAGTTGTTACCTACTGTTTTAAAGTTTAATACGGAATTAGTATAAGACATAACAGTTATCTTGTGCTGATGAGCACCGTGCACTGCTAACGCAATGCTTTGTAATTTAGACGAAGGTGCTTTCGCTATGGCCACAATTTCTTGGCAGTTGTGGCACATACGCCGTTCAAGGATTACGTAAGCAGAATTGCAGTTATCTTAGGGTGATGCTGATGAGCACGGTGCACTGCCAACGCAATGCTTTGTAATTTAGACCAGGGTGCTTTCAGTATTGTCACAATTTCTTGGCAGTAGTGGTACATTTCAAGTATTATGTAAGCAAAATTTTAGGATTATTTAAATCCTCTCCCCGTCAGCCCTTGTCATGGAAAGTAAAGAAATCTCTTCAACCCAAATCCTTACATATATAGTTATAATATTTACAAAATCTGTTCAAATTTCTTTATTATTTATTCATAAAAAAAAATTGCTGATATCACTGTTGGGACGCCTCCGTCCCCCATGTCATTGAAAATAAGCAAAGCATAATATGTAACGGCCTCCTACCATTAACACAGCAAACTGGAAATGATTTTTTATAAAAAAAAAACCATGGTTTTTGTAAGTAGTATATTATCTGTACATCGACAACAATAAATACAGAACCTCCTTTTTTGAAGTCGGTTAAAAACAAATATATCAACACAAAGACGCTTAATTATTTTCAGTCTTTCTACTTGTATGCCTCTGACAGGCTTACGAGCAAATCACCTCCAAAAGATTCCATAATTCAAGTGTAATTTTCTTCGTTGTTACATACTGCATCAATTTAGCTAAAAATATTTTTCTATGAAGTGGACATGGTCTTATAAATGACTGACAGCCAGTTTTTCCATGAATAGTTTTAAAAGTAACGGCTAATTTAAAAGTCATCAGTGTTGCCAGTAGCGACCTCAAGGGGACGAAATAGACAACCGGCAAGTCCTCGCGCTATACGGGTGACCTATGGCGTAACTACACCCGTTTAGGCCCGCGGCAAATTCATGTGATGGGACCCCTCGTCAGTGCATAATCCGGCGAACTTTTATTTTGTTTTTTAGCATTTTCCTGTCACTGGACGATCTTCTTTTCGGGTCAGAGGCCCGTGGCATTTTCCCCTCATGCCACCCTAAAGTTACGCCACTGCGGGGGACTATGTGCTTACAGGAGGGACCTCGCGATGACTTGACTAAGGAGTTTTTTTAAGGTCACACCCTGTTAACATAGAAAGTTTTTTTTGCTTCTGTCGGCTAAAACCGCCACCGAGTGTTATCATAATACAAATGTAATTAAGGCAAAAATAACAATGACTTTTAATCTTGCTTTTAATAAAGAATCTAGCTATAAATGATTAAAAAATACATTTTAACTATTTATTGTCGCGATTAGCTACATTATACTTGAAATTTACCAGCCCCCTTATTCTCTATGACACGCGTTATTTTCATCGCTCGTAACAAGCGCGTAACGTAACTCATCGCGTTTATTACTATGGAAATTGGCATACAGAATACCATTTTACGCACATTACACGAAGTGAACGTGACGCGGCCGCGTTACGAGTTGACAATGTCATAGAGAATCATGCCTCAGGTTTTTCATGCATACGGTCATTTTTTGCCCATGGTTGGATAGCGATCATCGTACACGAGGTATTAAACCGGCCATAGTTTATCAGACTATGTGTATCCGGCTTCAAACTGGCCGGCAATATTGTCAAATGGCGAGGGATACTTCCAGAAGTATCCCTCGCCATTTGAGACGTCATTTAATCATTGAGGGTCGGGCAAAGTGATATCGAGTATTTTTTTTCTATTCAGTATCAGCTCGGAGTCTAGAATTTGTGCCCGATGTGACGATAGGCTCGCCCCCTATCACATCATGGAACGGAATGATGGCGAAAAGTGGGTGCACTAGTTGCGCCCCTGCCTACCCCTTCGGGGATAACAGGCGTGAGTATGTATGTATGTACGTCATTTAACATCAGCCCTCTTATTCTCTATGCCAGCCCCCTTATTCTCTATGACAGTGTCAACGCGTAACGTGGCCGCGTCACGTTAACTTCGTGTAATTAGCGTTAAATGGTATTCTGTATGCCAATTTCCATAGTGATAAACGCGATGAGTTACGTTACGCGCTTGTTACGAGCGGTAAAAATAACGTGTGTCATAGAGAATAAGGGGGCAGTGTTAACTTGTAACGCGGCCGCGTCACGTTAACTTCGTGTAATGAACGTGAAATGGTATTCTGTATGCCAATTTCCATAGTGATAAACGCGATGAGTTAAGTTACGTGCTTGCTACGAGCAGTGAAAATAACGTGTCATAGAGAATAAGGCTGCTGGTGTTATGAAATCCCTTATTCAAATCTGGAAAAAAATCTGGTTGCTATTTAACTGACCAAGAATCCTTTAAAGGACATGTCCAAAAATGGGCCAGAAATCTAAACAAGACAGTTTATTTTTATTTGGATAGAACTCTTCAAAACTAGCCTTTTGCAATAAATCGTTTAATTTTAAAGGCCTCCGATTTTAAGATACACGTAATTTTGTTTTGCTTGAAAATTACACTTAATATGAAAGTTTTCAAAAAGTTGGTTATGAATGGAGGGGTCTAAAAATATTTTTTTAATTGATCTAAATTCCATATGTTGCCCTTTTAATATCCCTAAAGTTTGAGCCTGTTTAGATTTTGAGGCCCAGCACCCATACAAAAATGCGGACATCTCCTTTCAATCTTGAAACCTCTCGTGTTCAAATTAATGTCAGTAATAACGAATTTCAATAATCTCAAAATGTATCAAATGGAGGCGATCTGTAACAATACATAGTTCTTAAGAATTATTATTCAAGCTGTAACTCTTAATTCGTAACACAGTTACTATAAGTGTTCGGGAAAACACGTTTTTAAGCAGTGGCGTAGTGAAGGATTTTGCAGCCAGAAGTATCAAAATAAGCTAATTAATTTCAACAAATAAGAGTCACGCGTCACCCCCCTAGCCCGTCACCAAAATATAGATATTTTTAAAACTTTTATTTTACCCATTTTTCTGCCCCCCTAAAAGTGCCGCCCGCAACCTCCGCAACCTCCCAACCACGCTAAGGCACTGTTTCTAAGACATAATAATATTGAGTGTGTTTTTGTATTTGAATTTTTAACCATCTGTTTTTTGTTACGAGGCTAGAGTTTAACAATTTAGTATAGTATGAAATAAACGGTAACAGTATGAAATAAGTAGTAGATAAATTTGACAAATATAAATTATTCAGATTGTGAAATGATACAAAATATTGCACTGATTTTGTGTAAAGACCGTGGCAGGAATTCAGGAATATGCAACGGGGGCTATTGTCCACCCTTCTTAACATGAATATAATTTTGCTGAATATCTTTTATGTTTACAACTCCAAACTGAGAAGCAAAGATAGCCCATCATTTCATAGCGAAACCCTGAAATCACTATCCACCACGCCCAAACTCCGTCATAATCAAGTTTCTATTTAAATCGATAAAATGAGCTTATAAAAACCAAGCTTATACCTTATAATGAGAATTTTATACTTCTACTAGTACCTACCTCATCTAATTTAAGATATGAGTTTTCTAAAAGATTTATCGACTTTTCTTTTACACTGATAGTAATGTATGCACATAGTCTAGCAAACCCATAAACATTATAGCTTGTGCCTATACTTATATTTTTTCTGCAGTAACTTAAATGAAGTATTTAATACTTCATTTAAATTATGTACTAAGCAACCTGACCTTCCAAATACGCTTTCTTCTCATTTGATGTTGTATCGCATTTATCGGGCCCTGATCCTACTCTTCAATCACCTTCCCTTACTTTCATCTTGTAAATTCTATTTGTAGCTTTGCCACTTACTACGATTATTTTGGTGCTTCAATTATCGCAATGAACAATTCGCTCTTCATGATCCTTTTACTACGAAACAAATTTTTGAATTCAATACCGTTCTTAAGATATAATTAATTTTCCATACAATTCTGCTTCTAGGACTTAAGTTCCATCTTCCAAATGATATGTATTTTCCCTGCATTGTCCATGTAATGCGGCAAGTAGGTAACTTTTATAGCTCGGTTCATATCTATAGATAATCCCCTATACATAGCACTAGCACAGGAGCGCAAACTCAAGGCTATGAAACTATACCATAAATAATAATAATAATTCTCTTAGCCAGTTTCGGCCACGGCGGCCAATCTCAACGGAGATCAGCTAGGTACGCAGGAGATATTATAGTGCACAAGTGTGTGCGCAATACACAGGTGCACTCGCTATTCCTTCACTCTCATAGTCCGGTGAGACGGCAATCCGACATGACCGGAGAGAGATCAAGCGTAGGACCTACGGCTTTACGTGCTTTCCGAGGCACGGGGGTATCACACCGCCAACTTCCTGATTCCGAGCTGCGACTGAGTAAATTTTAAGTAATACCATAAATAATAACGTCGGCTAAATAAAATAAACTCAAACTCCATTATTAGGCGAAGAAAAATTTTTGGTGTAATTTGCTACGAAATACTGACTGAAAAAGTAGTTGTTAAAATCAAAAATATTAATTCGATAATTATGACACCTTTTTAGCCCTGTATCAGAATCCAGCCCTGGCTTATAGGAAAGGCGCTGATGTAATATAAGCTCTAGGTGTGTAAGATACAAAGTCGCTTTTCTCTTGCTTTCTCTCTAATAGCTTAATAATTATGTCGCCCAATTAAGTAAAACCAAAATTAGGTTGAGTAATCGTAAAACTTCCATTTAACCTGATGTTGCAATAATTAAAATAATTATTTTTGAAAAATATATTTAGCGTATTTTTAGGTAATGTATTTTTTAATAATTCTATTATCTGAATTCTAAAGCAATACAATAATTATTATCTAAATTGTATGGTAACGTGTTCAGTTTCTTTTTACAAATATTTACTAATAATATTGCTCTGAATGGAGAGACGAGCATGCCGCTTTTCCGTAGTATTATAATGCCCTTTGATGCCGCTCGCCTGGTAAGCGATACGACCGCCCATAAGCAGTAACATAATACAGAGCTTTGAATTACAAACTACAAAGTACTGCGTGGTACTCCACTGGGCTCATCACCCTGACACATGATATGTTAAGTATCATAATACCCAGTAGTTTGTATATGACCAATTTATTTGATAGAAAGTGACAACATAAAATGACTTTCCTTTTGTTCCCTAAGAAAATAAATATAGGTCCTATAATATGGCACAGAGTAATCAGTGAACAAATGCATTTTCGTCCAGATATTACTAGAAGCGCCCCAAGTCACTCATTTAGCATCTATCAAATAGATTAATTTATATATCTCGATACATTTAATTCCTTCTTATAGGTATTAGAAAATTAGACGAGAAATAAAAATACTGTTCTTTACTAAAAAGAGAATAATCAGGTTGGAAATCATAAAGAAAAAATCTTTTCTTTCATTAACTAGCTAAAGATTTCTAGGAAATAATATACAATCTTACTATTAATATTTATTATAAGCAAAAAAACTTTTTTTTTTATCTTACTGTCAACTTATTGACACAAAAGTAACTTTCTAATTTATACACATCACGTGACTGCTTTATTAATTATATTGAGGAAACAGGGGCAATACGATCCACAATAAAAAAAATGTGCCTAAAATACCAATGTAGTGAAATTTTGTACTGTAAAACAATACTACAAGAGTTATTTACCTACTGTTGTTATTAAATATAGAGCAATAATTCATATTTGGCCCTGTCTCCATTTTAATTCTATTTAAAATGTTTTGGCAGTATTATGTTCTGGACTACATTATCACAAATTTTGGCAAACGCCAAATCAATACATTTTATGTACAATAACAATATTTGACTCAAATTAATTCGGATATTTTTTTATAAAAAAATTAGATCTCCGTAACGCCTAATTTGTACATTTTCATTAGCATCCTAAAATATGTAGGTATATAGAGAAACTCGCAACTAAAGCTTAAAAAACATTTTATCTAACCTACCTGGCCTAAAAGAAGAATAAATCATGCCGAAATGTCAGCTATTTTTAAATCTTTTTTATAATATAATTAATAATTATTTATACAATTATTGCTTGCCGATACAAACTTGATACTACGCAGACAACGAGAAATTATAAGATGTTGCATTTCTTCCGTTACCGTGTCCGCATTTACTAATATTAACTGCTATCTTCGATTTTATTTTTTTCCTTTGCAATATTATACTAGCTCGTATAAGGCCACAGTGTTATAACATATAAAACATACATTTGACAATTGTTTTTTCAGTTTATTTTTCCCCATTCTCCCTACAGGGCAAAAAATATCAAGCTAATAGAAAAAAATCGTACTTAGAAACGTGGTATTAATTCTTATACATTTATGTATACCGTGTGATATGAATAAGATTGTGTAAAGGAAGTGAATGCACTTTTAAAGAGTGAAATGGTTTGATCAAGCCTAATGCCTATTGTCATAAAATGCCATAAAAGACGATATAATTTCTGTTCTACTTTTTCTATGCAACATATGATCATACACGTTACTTATGTCGTCACATAAATTGTTTCTCTGCAGTAATAATTGTACCTAATATTTTCGTAAGCATGATGTGTATCAAAAAAAAACCTTTACAAGTTAGGAAGACACATTTAATTTATAAATCTTAAGAAATCCATCTTCTATAATTGCACAAGTATACACTAATGCTAAACATAATGATGAATTTAAAAGAAATATAAAATCAAGTTTTTACATAGGACATATTATAGTAAGTAATCTATAAACTACATTATGTTACATCATATGAGCAATATTTACACAAAATCTTATTACTACTCTTAATAAATCTTGTAATAAAGGGTCAGTCCTGCTGTGTAGTTATAACTAAGTCATTAATCTGTTTAGAAAACTAATAAAAATAACAAATCGCCTCGCTGCACGTAACTTCAAGCATAACTAAAAGAAAGAAAGCTTTTATATGTTAGTGTATGGTAAAATGAGGTTATACTATGGCATATTGTGATGGACAAGTCGCACCTTTAGGATGAAAACGACACAATTCAAAAAGATAGAAAATTGAGTTATCGTCATAAAATTACTTAAAACGAAGTTCTCAATACAACAATAGTTCAAATACAGCGATATTCCAACAGGAAAAGGACAAAACTTTTAGATCAGTCCCTTTTTTACTATATTTTTATTAATAATGAACGAGCTTTTAGGCATTTAAAAATGACAACGCAATTTTGTATTTTTTGAATTGTGACGTTTTCGTTCTAAAGGTGCGAAGTTTCGAGTGTAAGAGATTGTAATGACCAAAATTGAGAAAGGCGTGGGCGTAAGAGGGGAGGGGTACCCCCCCCCCCCCCTTAGCTTACAACTAAAATAATCAGGGCCACAAAACATGTACACATTATAAAGCCTATGTGCACTTCTAACAAACATTTTCACGAACATTCGCATTTATAAGATGAAGGACATACGTTACTTTTTGTCCCCGGAAAATATAAAGCGTCTTTAGACGAATCAATTATTATATTTGGCAAAAGTAGCATGCAATTAGTGTACCCCGTTGGCCGTCTGAACATACCCATTGCGAGCAATTATCGCCCGTGTTGACGGATACGGGTATTTTGACAGATATTCAAGAGTCAATTATTGCTATAAATAATTGCATACAATTGTTGGCAATGATTGATCTGTTTAAATGAGACTTAAATTGTATCTTGAACTAAACTTGAGTAGGTATAAGGTATTACAAATAACAATGCAATGCAATCAGCCCTGTATTATATACTGCCCACTGCGGAACCCGGGCCTCCTCTACTACTGAGAGGGCTTAGGCCTTAGTCCACCACGCTGGCTATAGCGGGTTGGTCCAATAACAAAACTTTTTTTTAAATAGTAACGGATCTTTTAATTGCAGGGAGTGAGCTCTATTTTACTATTTATAATAGGCTATTTTACTCGTATATTTTAAATATAAAAATTTTACTTCATTTTAAATCTAGCACAAAAAACACGATTAAAATCCGGTAAAAACTCAACAAGACATAAATCTTTGAAATCTGATGTAAGGACTAATTGTCAAAAAACGAAAAAGACGCAATGATAGGTAGTTGACGTCATCAGGCATTACGATGTGCGCGTAAGAAAGAGCGCACTATACCCACTACGCGCACATTGCTATATTTGAAACTAGACTTCTGCTCGCGGCTTCGCCCGCGTCAATGAGTTTTTCCGGGATAAAAGTCCCGCTTTAAATTTCCCTGGGATAAATTATGCATCTAAACCTTCCTCTTGAATCACTCTATCTATTAAAAAAACCGCATCAAAATCCGTTGCGTTGTTTTAAAGATCTAAGCATACATAGCGACATAGGGACAGACAGCGGGAAGCGACTTTGTTTTATAATATGTAGTGATATGAATTGCTGCCCAATTTCTTAACCAATATTATTACTGATCTCACGAAAGAGCTTTTTTTAGTATTACTATAACGTATGAAATAATTGTCAAAATCTAACCTAGTAAAAAAATTCATGAAAAATACCGAATCCTTTTTGTAAACGCCGACCTGATAATGCTGTGGGCTGGCCTACCCATTCCGCTAACTATAATAGTAAGTACCAATATTGGTAAAATTATAGGTAATTAAATTTTTTCTCGATTCCTGAGAGGGCTGTGCACTCGTATGGGAAATGTTTAGTATTTCTCAAGTAAATAATTGAACTGCTTTCAACAAAATAAAAATCATTGATTTTTTCATATTATGCACTTTTCTTAATAACGTTTAACTGATTTTGAAAAGAGCAACACTAGTGTTTCTTGCCCGTTCTTCTCTGGTGGAAACTGCTTTACACCCTGGTAGATTAGAATTGACTGAATCTAAAATATAATGTTTAACATTTTATGGGTTCAAATAAATTATATCATTTTATTTCAAAGGTGAATTTGATATTTTCTGTTAATAAACATAAAAATGAGATTTTTAAATAAACTTTCATTTTAAACATAGGGTAGGTTGGGGTAACCAGGGGGAAGACCGTTAATTCAAAATGACAACTAGAGTTATTCAATAGGCATTCACTCTTAATAAAATAATGACCTAATACAAAATTTTAGCTACACGAGTTTTAGAAAAATATGGACCCAAAAATGCAAGCTACATCTCCTAAGAAAACAAATGCTTCTTTTCAACATTGAAAATAGGGTCAAAATCGTTTGAATTTATGTTCTTTCCCCGCCCGACTTAAAAGAAAATGTCGCAGTTAGTTTTTTTGACGATTCCCACAAGTCAACGATTTTGGAATAGGTCATAATTTTATTAGGAATGCGAGAATTGTGGTTTATAAAATAACGCTACGCGTTTATTTTCAATGTCGTTTTCATCACTTATTTTGAATCTATGGTCTTCCACCTCATTTTAAATATCCCCAACATACTTTTGACACACAAGCTCTGGCCTTTATACTCAAGGAGCAGAAAATTGTGCAAATTGTGTTAAATATTTAATAGGGGTGTTAACACCCCATAGTGGACACAAAAACCCGGGAATCTGTTTTTTCGTAACCATAACAAAATTTGATTACCCGACCAACAAAATCACGAATGGCGAACCAATAGCACGCGGCAAAATATTTTGGATACGACAATAATTGAGTCATACATAATATCAAATACGGCAATGTCGAAAATACCTAAAATTGTAGGGCATAAATAAGTGGACGATAGCCTAGTTGGGAATTGAACGGTCTGCCGAGACAATGTCCGGAGGTTCGAAACCCAAGGCACACACCTCTGACTTTTCGGAGTTACGTGTGTATTGTTTATCAATTATCGTTCGCTTTAACGGTGAAGGAAAACATCGCGAGGAAACCTGCATACCTCAGAAGTTCCTTATAAGAATTTCGAAGGTATGTGAAGTCTACCAACCCGCACTAGGCCAGCGTGCTGGACTACGGCCTAAACCCCCTCAGTAGAGTAGGCCCGTGCTCAGCAGTGGGCAGTATAAATAATACAGGGCTGGTATTATTATTATATATATATTATAATAAGTTTATTTTCATTGGCTTTCTTTCATTACTATATTTTAGTATTACTTATGTAAAAGCCTTAAGTAATGATCCGGCCTTATCTATACTAATATTATAAAGCTGAAGAGTTTGTTTGTTTGTTTGTTTGTTTGAACGCGCTAATCTCAGGAACTACTGGTTCGAATTGAAAAATTCTTTTTGTGTTGAATAGCCCATTTATCGAGGAAGGCTATAGGCTATATAACATCACGATGCAACAATTAGGAGCGAAGAAATAATGGAAAATGTGAAAGAAAACGGGGAAAATTATTTATCCTTGAGGGCTTCCATTGCGTGCGCTGCGAAAACGGTTCAAGATACCAAAAATATATGTATGAAATAATTATTCCTCTTGAAATGATCTAAAAAAATGTCCGCGACAGTATATGTTTATCTTTTAAGATTAACTCACTAGAACCGTTTTTATGGTAATCAAATTTGGTCGAAATTAATGCATTATTTGTTAAGAGTTGTATCAACGTCATAGTCATAGAGTGATTCAACGGGAAGGTTTTTATGTACTTTTAGCCCGGAAAAACTTAATAACGCGGGCGAAGCCGTGGGCAAAAGCTAGTTTAAAGAATAAAAATATAGAAATAAAGTGAATTAAGCCAGATGTTTGCGAAAAACTGATGGAGATTAACGAATTTGATACAAAAATTGGATTTTGCCGTATTTGTTTTAAACTGACATGGAGAAAACCATGTTTGTTGTTGTACCTACGCCATTTCACGCCATACTAAAATACAGCCTTCTCATTGGTTGTCACGGATGTAGCTACATTTTATGTAAAAATTGTCGGACTTAGCCGGCTTTGCATTGGAAAAATTACTTTTAATGACAATTTACCTAGGATAGTGCTGTTTTTGCACGGAAATTATTATACCAATTGATTCGACTTTCACAGATAATAAAATCACATCAATAAAATAATTTTGTGTATAGGTGGACTTTGCCGCCTTTGATATTATACGACTCAATCATTATAATGTACAGTCGGCCACAAAAGTAGCTGATCAAATCCAAAATTTCGAATCGCCTTTTTCCTTATCAACAATCGATTTTTCTTCACCAAAATAAACTACAGCTGGACGTGTTGCAGGTAAAGAAAAAAAATTTTGATAGAAGAAAATTTGTAGAAGCGTTTTAAGTTTTGAATGTGGTCAGCTACTTTCGTAGCTGACTGTACTTGTAAAGAAATAAAACGTCGTCGACGGTGAAAACTTCAAATGTAAAGGTACTTTTGTCCTAAGTACTCTATTTATACCATTGGATGTTATATTCTTCGTCAATCTATATATTTAAGATTTTGATATATCTTTAAATAAGGGAGCTGTGACCAATGTAACCAACTCTTTTGTGTCGGTACACGACAATAACTTCAGACCACTAAAAGTAACGTCTTCCGTTAATCCAGCAGAAATCCACAAGTCTGATTTTCCGGTGTCTTTTTTGTGTCATATAAAATTCTTGACTCTTTCTGGCGACCGTTTATTTCAAAGGTCGCATTAATTTTACGTCTGACTATTTACGCTATATTATGTGATAACATGAGTCAATTTTTTTTAGTCATATCCCTCTTACTCCCACTAACTCCTAATCTACTATAAAAACCACCAGTCAAGAAAACATTTTTTCTGCTCAAATAGGGGGCTCTAAACTACCTATTTTAGTGGTGGTAGTGGCATTAAATGACGAGAAGAGAATGCCGTTCGCCTGATTGTAAGCGATACGACCACCCATAAACAGTAGCAACACCATCCAGCACCTTGTGTTACAAAGTACTGTGTGGCATTCCACTGCGCTCGTCATCCTGAGACATAAGATGTTAAGTCTCATTATGTCCAGTAGTTACACTGGCTACAATGTCCTTCAAACCTGAAACACAACAGTGCATGCACACTGCTGCTTGGCGGTAGAAATAGACATTGCGGTGGTACCCACCCAGGCGGACTCTTACATATGAGACCTACCACCAGTAAACAAACTTTATTTTACTTTACATACATTTTTTTTTACAGTATCTGTCTAGAAAGCATCTCAATGAGGAAAAACAAAGAAACTTGTGAAATATGATCCTTTGTTTTATGGCTCTTCTGTATTCGATGTTTGTACCTTACATCAGAAATTTCCTCCATCGATATGTTTTTGTTAATTTTAATTGCATAAAAAATACTTTTATTTTTCATAAAGTATATATGTATTTTTATTAATAAGGACTTAATAAAAAAAAGCTCAGCAGAAAAAATTGCCAAGCTTCCAATTTTAATTGATCCTAGACGACAATTTATAGGCACATTATTTTTCTTTTATAAATAGTGGCATCTTAATATATTTAAATCGATTGAAATTGATTCATAAATCGATTGTATAATCGAAAAAGGTTCTGAAACAGAATTTACTCAAAGTACTTCGTTAATTTAGAAGTAAATTTTAAAAAATAATTTATTTATATGAAAAATGTATTACTAACCAAAAGGATTCTAAAATAATGGTACATGTGCAGTTTGGAGTTTATTAAAACAGCTTATTCACTTACAATTTTAGTGTAACTTTAAACTATATTATAATTGCTAAACAGTTATCGATGTAGTTCCTCATTATCCAGTCTTTATTACAACTAGTAGTCGGCCTGATATAGTTTTGTATGAAATTGCAAGTTTCATTACATTTGAGGATTATTGTAATTTGTGATCTTTAGCTTTTATTAACACTATATTCCAGTATTTTATGCAAGTAGACGAGACTAATAAACGATCTTGATCGTTATTTCCAGATTGATCTCGACCAATCTGGATAAGGGGACATCCACAAATTATGACATGTATAACAAGGAAGAACCACTAGCTTCTAAGTAGTAGTTGCCTCATGACTACATACGTATACATTTTAAAGTTTACTGTTTACTTCAATTCTAACCAAAAACTGGAATTACAAAATGTGACATTACACCAGTGGGTTTAAAATGTGGCAACAACTTGCGACACGACTCAGTTTCATTTTATTGGGATTGGTTGACTTTTCATAGCGTTGAATGACGAGACGAGCATGCCGTTTGCCTGATGGTAAGCGATACGACCACCCATAAACAGGAGTAACACCATCCAGCACCATGAGTTACAAAGTACTGTGCGGTATTCCATTGCGCTCGTCATCCTGAGACATAAGATGGTAAGTTTAATTATGTCCAGTAGTTACACTGGCTACAATGTCCTTCAAACCGAAACACAACCGTGCATGCACACTACTGTTTGGCGGAAGAAATAGACATTGCGGTTATACCCACCCAGGCGGACTCTTACATATGAGACTGCTACATGACTGACATATTGGACTTCGGTCAATTACAAACATCAAAATTAAACGACATCGCCTTACGAATTACATTTTTACCACATTCTAAGCCCATAGGGTGGTGTCATTTAAGTGACTCTGACAGAGGCCCGGTGGAGCTTCAAGTCATCAAAATCGTCTGACGTAATTTATGGATGGCCCGCTTAATCGCAACCCACTCATATTACTTATTTTTCCGCGTTTTCCGGATTATTCTGTTGACATCTATCGTGTAAATAATCTTCGATTATACATACCAGTTAATTCATAATAAATTCCATTTATTCTCTCCCAAAGCCAAAAAGCAAACGTCACACTATATTTCCCATACTATCAAATCGAATGAAGCTCTATAGTGCTCAAATATTGAAAAAAACTTTTAAGGGTGCGTACACGCATGCCTCGAGCATTCCCTAATTATAATAATCCCAGACAAACGTTTCCTAAACTTAATTTATTCTATATGTTTATTAACTGAAAATAACCAGGGAACCGTCGACTTGGTTAAAAAGGATTCGGTATTTATTACTTAGACGGTCATTTAATCGCATTTATTCAGCTTTAAATGTACAATTTTACAGTAGTTTCAAGCGTTATTATATCTTAAAAGTAGCTGCGTTCCTTCCTGTTACAAATTAAACTTAGAAGTTTTGTGAATTAGCAAAAAAAATGTGTAAATATTTGACTCTACAGATAAGGCAGACAGTTCAAAGCGGCCTAACTCACATTTTCATGTTTTTTACCTCTAAATAAACGATTATTTTCATGATTAGGGGGCTTAAAATGTGAAAAAGAAACACGATGCGTCTCCGCTTTGTTTTATTGTGATTGGTTGAGAGACTGACGTATCGGTCTCTCGATCAATCACAAACATCAAAATACCGATACGTCAGTCTCTCAACCATTCATAATAAAACGAAGCGGAGACGCATCGTGTTTTTTTCACATCCTAAGCCCCCTGCCCTCTTAGAATATGGCAAAAACACGACAAGAAAGTCCACGTCGTTTCATCGTGATTGGTCGAGAGACTACCACGTGACTCACGCGTTAGTCTCTCGACCAATCACAATCGTCACAAATAATGTCACGGACGTCCGTGACGTGTTTGTTACGCCACATTTTAAGGAGGCTGACCAGTTTGTACTCTGTTGCATTATGCACGAATAAGTTCTTTTTCTGAATTTTTTATCCATAATGCAATAAGAGCCTAAGTCGGTTAATTTGTCTCAGTTAGGCCACTTTTAGACAACCTTATAGCCTAACAAAAATTGAAGTCATATTCGAGTGGGCGCAATCGAAACTATGACAAAACCAGTGCAATAAAATAAACAATAGCATATTACGCTTTGTAATAACTCTTTATAAAATATATCTCAAGATTTATTTTTGGAGTCGGCTGTCATAAGCCTAAACCTTCCAAAATAGGTTCACTCAAGTCTTAGAGTTTTTATAACACTATATGTAAGTCAGTGAAACAATTTGTATATGTAGTAAACATAGTTGGTCGATTTTTGTCACATTTATTGATGTAAATATTTCATCAGTGAATTTCTAACAGTGCGAAAGAAAATTTTACTTTATATTAATTTAAAAACATGCCAGAAAAGATTATATTTTTATTTGAAAATTACTACAAATTCAAAATATATAGAAAGGGAAAAAAGGACAATAAACACTGCTCAGAAAATCTTCAAATCTCAAATCTTTTAAAAATTACTTACGCAATGTTAATCCGGGTCTCCTGTTCGTGTTTTGGCGTCAAATATTCACAAAAACCTCTACACAACAAAATGTTTCCCAGCAAATGGCAGAAATATTAGACAAAGTAAACAAAAAATAAATAAACACAGTCCGTATAAAACAGTTCAACTAATTCAGTACCTTGTTTTCTTTACCTTTCGTATAGCTGTTCAAATATATTGTAGGTCGGGCAACGTGATATTGGGTTTTAAATTCAATATCAGCCCGGAGTCTGGAATTTGTGCTCGATATAGCGATAGGCTCGCCGCATAGGACGGAATAACGGCGAAAAGTGGGTGTACTAGTTGCGCCTCTACTTAACCCTTCCGGGATAAAAGGCGTGTGTGTTTAATCTCCAGCATCCTAGCAACACTAAATGGAGATAAATTAAGTATAAAAATTAACAGTACCCACTTCCACTCACGCAGGTAGGAAATTCCATCTGGCATGGAAAACAAAAACATTATTTCAATCAATATGAAGCAAAGATTCAAAAAATCTGTAGTAAGACATGGTTTTATATAGAGGTTTTTGTAGTACTGATGGCAAAGCGAACACGAGACTCGGCTTTAGAATGTCACTGACAACTGACAATCAACCAAAAAATACGCTCAGTTTGTACAATCAGCAGCATAAGCAGCTGAACAAATTCAAAATTTCAAATTGCCTACATTTGTGTCGCTACTAATTTTTTTTTCTCTTCACAAAAATAAAATGAAATCCATTTAGTTTACTTCAAACGAAGAAAAAGACGGCAGCGGCAGACGGCAATAGGATGTGCCTCGACGGCAGACAGCATTACTTTGCAGTATTCATTTGTACGAGACCGATTCCGACATACGTCTGCAAATGGCGCGCGTCAATTCATATTACTCCGTACAATAAAACTGCCGTCGTCGACTGCCGCTGCCGTCTGCTGCGTCCTGCGAAATCGTACCTTAACGTGTATATAGGCGATTTGGAATTTTGATTTTGTTCAACTACTTATGCTGCTGAACGTACACCACATACCACTACATAAACATACTGTCCCACCAACATTGTTCTAAATAAACACCACTATACATAACACAAGTCACCAAAACCTCTGCGGCCTCGGACCGTTCCATCTAGGCGGAGGACGCGGGCTATTCCTGGGCCAAAACTGTTGCGGCGAAAACTGTGGCCTATAATTAGTCCGGGGTGCCCAATGCCTGGGGAATCTCTGGTTCCCATACGGCCTGGGTTGGGCATTATGCCACTCACTGTCATTGGAATACTCCAGGGCTGGCTGATTCTCCAATCCATGCAGATTTTCATCGTAGGTCTTCTCAGGTGTTTCGAATTCCGTTTTTTGGTAGTTTTGCGGGTATTTGTTTATTGTCGGGTTGAAGCTCTTCAGCGACGGTGGCATGGCGTCGAATGGGTTCACCATGGGAGTAATAACCGGTGCGGATAGCGGAGGTTCTTTTAGCTCGTTTTTTCGTATGATGTTGTGGTCTATGTGATTCGTCTTCCCGTTATCGCCCCCCACCAACACTTTGTTGTTGTTGAAACTGTGCCTCCTTTCAGGCGGGTTCTGTTGTTGATGACTGTACATGCCATCTGAAATTAAAACGTATTTATATTCATGGTGAAATTGATGTCTGCCTCGGTGGCGTAGTTGTATTATGGTACGACTGCAATGCTGAGGTCTCGGGTTCGATTCCCGGGTCGGGCAACGTGATATTGAGTTTTTCTATTCAGTATCAGCTCGGAGTCTGGAAGTTGTGCCTCATATGGCGATAGGCTCGCCCCCTATCACATCATGGGACGGAATAACGGCGAAAAGTGGGCGCACTAGTTGCGCCTCTGCCTACCCCTTCGGGGATAACAGGCGTGAGTGTATATGTATATATATATGTATGTGAAATTGATTTGAAATTAAATAATGCTTGTAAAAATACTGTCGGCTGAGTTGTATAGATACAAAAGGTAAACAGGGACAACACTATAAATGGAGTGAGCAACATCCTCACAAAATTAACCTCAGAGTAGAAAGAGAAAGGTAGTGTATGGCTTACACCTATCTGTTTTCATTGTATACACATCTAACAGAAAAGACAGATAAAACACTAAATCTATCCGTCTGTGTAAGTCTGTATTGTGGGGCAAGTCTAGCATAAACAAACAACTGATATGATCGCTTCATCTCTCTCACACATTCATGCCCGCATTTGATTCAGTTGGTTAGAGAATAAGTTTAGACTAGCAAGCTCTTGCTGCAATTTATTCAACAAAAACTTCCAGGGGGCTTAGAATGTGAAAATAAAACACGATACGTCTCCGCTTCGTTTTATTGTGATTGGTTGAGAGACTGACGTATCGGTATTTTGATGTTTGTGATTGATCGAGAGACCGATACGTCAGTCTCTCAACCAATCACAATAAAACGAAGCGGAGACGCATCGTGTTTTTTTTTTCACATTCTAAGCCCCCAGATGCGTTTTCCCTAGCGGCAATATATCAATAATTCTATACATCATACATAGTCTGCAGGTCCTGCAAGCTTCCAATTTTGCAGAAATCAGCTTGCAGTCTGTTAACACGGTAAAAATTGCTTGTAAGAAGACTTCTGCAAGTTTTCTTGCCGATCTAAACCTTACCTACAATAAATCACTAACCTCCGTCACCTGACAATCTCGCTACGAATTCCGATGTATAGATAGCATGAAATCATATACAATATTTCTATTATCTAAGTAATATTATTAGTATTTAAGATTGATCATGTAAACTATAATATTGTATTTATTATTACAAAACTAATTTGGTTAGTTTGAGATTTTCTTTTTTACTTTTTTGTATTTGTTTATCGAAAACTCACACCATTTTAACCCAGGTCTAACGCCTCTCAGTATCAGAGGAGGCTCGTGCTCAGCAGTGGGCAGTATATGATACAGGGCTGATTGCATTGCAAACCCATTTTCTTTCATTAATCATTACCGCCCAAAACCACTGGTGGTAGGTCCCTCATACGTAAATGTCTATTTCTACCGCCAAGCAGCAGTGTGCATGCACTGTTGTGTTTCGGTTTGAAGGACTATGTAGCCAGCGTAATTACTGGACATAATGAGACTTAACATCTTACGTCCCAGGATGACGAGCGCAGTGGAATGCCACAAAGAACTATGTAAATCAAAGTGATGGATGGTGTTGGTACTGTTTTTGGGTGGTCGTATCGCTTAACATCAGGCGAGTGGCATGCTCGTTTAGTCATTCAAACGAAATATCTTCATTGACAGTAATGCTAAGTTTAGACTAGCAAGTTCTCGCAGCAATATATTGCACAAGAGCATCTACATGCGTTCACCGTAGCGGAAATATATCGAAGAACTACACACGTGATTCGCCGCAAGTCCCCCAAGCTTAATTTGCAGAAGTTGTGTTGCGGCAAGTTTTACGGCTTTTACTTTATCTATTACAGATCACGAAATTGGTTGTATGTCCTTATCTCAGTAGTTAAGCGTAAATACAATTCATTCGTTAAGCGCAGGTCGTGAGGGACGAGAACGCGATCCAGTATTTATTTCTATATATAAGGGCAAAGGAGATGTCCGCTTTTTGTATGGGTGCTGGGCCTCAAAATATAATCAAGCTGAAACATTATGGGCATTAAAGAGGCAAAAATATGGATTTGGGATCCATTTAAAACTTTTAGACCCCTTCATTTATAATTAACTTTTTAATAACGTTCATTTTAAGTGTAGTGTTTAAGCAAAATAAAATGATATAAATCTCAAAATCGGACAAAAATTTGTTGCAAAGGCCCAGTTTTTAGTCCTGCGTCCATTAGGGACGCGCGGCGGAGCGCCGAGTTACCTCATCACACATACAAATTCGATTCGAATGTTTTGTAGTCGACGCCAGCCTTAAAAATACAGTAATACAAACTGTATTTGTAGTGTACAGTCACCCACAAAGTATATGAATAAATTCAAAATGGCCTGTACACTTTTGCGTTCTTACTAACATTTCTTTATAGTCACAAAAATGAAATAAGTGGTACTTACTTCACACACAAAAATGCTTCAGTTTAACTTGCATGTATAGTCAATCTGAAGTTTTGAACTTGTTCAACTACTTTTGTGGCTGACTGTACAGGTAGGACAAAACTATAATGACCTCACATTGTTCCAAACAAACAACTACTAAATTTGTAAAACTAAGGGCCTGTTTCACAACTTCAAAGTAAATGCTACTGGTCACATAAATGTATAAGCCGACCAAATACAAAAGTAATCTCGATCTATGCTCTCAAATAAATGGGTATAAAATGCGTGACTATTTATCTTAAAGAAAAAATACTTGAAGCTCGTGAAACAGTCGCATAAGTTTTGAAACCTATGATTTTAATAGGATGAAAAGTATCCTATACCATCCCCAAAGTCCTAAAGTATCTCCATACCAAATTACATCGAAATCCGTTCGGTAGTTTCGAGTTTATCGTGTTCAGAGAGAAAGAAAGACGCGGCAGAGAACTTGGTTATATAATATGGAAGAATAATAAGTAACCAGTGGGCTTACAATGTGAAAAAAAAAAACACGATGCGTCTCCGCTTCGTTTTATTGTGATTGGTTGAGAGACTGACGTATCGGTATTTGATGTTTGTGATCGAGAGACCGATACGTCAGTCTCTCAACCTATCACAATAAAACGAAGCGGAGACGCATCGTGTTTTTTTTTTAAATCTAAGCCCACAGTATTGCTGTACATTTCGAGGGGAGCGAATTACGTAACAAACAACGAGCACCCCCCTCTCTCTCCAACCACTCTATACATTGTAATCACACCTAATAATGTAACCTGATATAATGACTGCGAAATCACAAAAAAAGGAAAAAAACTTACGTTGTTCTTCGTCTTCCGAGAGGTCCATGTCGACGCTCTCCACAATATCGGAAGGCATTGATACCGGCGGCACCCTGTAGTCCTACAAAACATTTTATAAATTGTTAGTAACTACACCCTTATTGGTGGGACTCTTATATGTAAGAGTCCGTCTGGGTGGGTACCACCGCAATGTCCATTTCTACCGCCAAGCAGCAGTGTAAATGCACTGTTGTGTTTCGGTTTGAAGGGCATTGTAGCCGTGTAACTACTGGACATAATGAGACTTAACATCTTATGTGTCAGTATGACGAGCGCAGTGGAATGCCACACAGTACTTTGTAACTCAAGGTGCTGGATGGTATTTCTACTGTTTATGGTGGTCGTATCGCTTACCATCAGGCGAACGGCATGCTCGTCTCGTCATTCGATGCAATAAAAAAAACTTTTTATAATGATTTTTGTATCTAAGTTTGCACTAGCGAGTACTTGCAGCAATATATTGCTCAAGAACTTCCAGATGCGTTTACACTAGCGGCAGTATTTCAATAGTTCTACTCCCATGCAACTGCAAGCTTCATAACTTAAATATTTTTTTATCGATGGCTCGAAGTGGCTTCACTGCACCTGATGGTAAATGAAGTGAAGCCCAAAATAACGTCGACCGGCAAGAGATAAACATCCCTGGTCGGTCGGCACAGTTATGCCGGCCTGCATAATTGCTTCTTCAAATAATCAGTTAAATTATAAAGTCTGCTGTGACTATTTTTACACAGTAAAAAATGCTTGCGGAAATTGCCTTGTGTGAATTGTCTGTTTACCTAAAATTCGCTATACGGCGCTATTCGATATAAGGCGCTATACATCGCTACAGTTTTTTTTTTATTTATTTTGGCCCTACTGCCAGTAGCCTGACGCGAGTCGGCTTTTCTGGCCACACCGGTCTTTAGGGTGAACGCAGAAGGCGCTCGCAACCCTTTGAATTAAATGACCATGCTGAGGGCAACCCACTGACGGGTTACGAACCTCGGCTCAGGACGGCCACTGAGAGAGGATGAGACATCAACTATTAGGAAAAGATTGGTTTTTAGGCCTAATCCTATTAGATTGTGTTGTCATCGGCACGCGGACCGGAACTGCTAGGAGGGTCGGGGGGGCGACGGGGAACGCGGCGAGGACGGAATTGCGGTCTTGTGGAGTGTAAACATCGCTACAGTAAAGAACTTTTGTAGCGAGAAAGGCTTTTCACGCGAGTGGAGTCGCGAGCAACATCTGGTATGTGTATTACTTCTTACCTGATCCATTTTATTTGGATTTATGGGTCTCGGCGCGGGAACGGGAACAGGCGGTTCTTGGGTCAACGGTATCAGATTCCTGTGGTCCACATCTGTAAAGGAATAGTTGTTTTACAACACACGCACTAACACCTGTTATCCCTGAAGGGGTATGCAGAGGCGCAACTAGTGCACCCAATTTTCGCCGTGCGTGTTCCGTCCCATGATGCGATGGGGGGGAGCCTATCGCTATATCAGGCACAAATTCCAAACCTCGGGCTGATACTGAATAGAAAAACCCAATACCACTTTGCTCGACCCTGAGATCGAACCCGAGACCTCAGCAATGCAGTTGTATCGTAATACAACTACGTCATCGAAACAGAAAGGGAGAAAGAGGGAAAGAGAGATATATTAACAGTAATCAACCTTGATGCACGGGATGCCGGGGCGGCGGCACGCTGACGACAGGAGGCAGGGCCGGGAGGAGTCTGTGGTCCACATCCTCGATATCTGCTAATGATAAAACACATTACATTGTGAGGGCGAGTTACGTTACCAACTAGAAAGAAAGAAAAGAAGAAAGAAAGAATTTTTATTGCTGGCACAATTTTAAATATACGCATATATTACCTTAAACTATAAAACTATAATTAAGACCAGCAAAGGAACTAGCGGAAACACGCGACAATGGGATCATAATTTCTATTAAAATATATCCTACTAGCTATTGCCCGCAGCTCCACTCGCTTTAAATTTTTTTCCTGGATAAAAGTCCCGCTTTATATTTTCCCGGAATAAAAAGTAGCCTATGTACCCAGGACATGATCTACAAATTTCATCGAAATCCATTCAGTAGTTTTTTCGAGTCGTAGGACTAATATTACAAACGCGAAAGTTTGTAAGTGCGGATATATGGATGTTTGTTACTCTTTCACGCAAAAACTACTGAACCGATTTCGATGAAATTTGGCACACGGGTAGATCATGTGCTGGATTAACACATAGGCTATTTTTATCCCGGGACAACTTATTCAGGGCAAAAGCTAGTTTAAAATATTGCAATAAACAAAAGTGGGTTCATATAGATAATGCCATCCACTGACGCGCTACCAATTTTTGAGAGATTTCGCGAGTTCAGTGGGATTTGGTTATTCATTATAGTTTGCGTGTGCACTCATAGGCATTTAGTGTGTATTTACAAAAAACACAAGCTGAAGGCTGCACACTTACACTGTGTCTCTCGCTCATCACAAACATCAAAATACCGATACGTCAGTCTCTCAACCAATCACAATAAAACGAAGCGGAGACGCATCGTGCTTTTTTTTTCACATTCTAAGCCCCCAGATTGGTTAATGAAAACTGCCACGCGCCCAATACTCACATCGATACAATTTAACACAGTATGTCATTTTTTTCATAAGCCACCAACGCCCAAATCCACTCAGAAGTATCTATCTATACTCAGCAGTGGGCAGTATATATTATAACAATAAAATGTCCACTTACTTCCTAATAAAGGTAAGACAGGAGGTGGCGGCGGGGGCGGCAGTAACCCCCTGTGGTCCACGTCGCTTACTGGCGGAATTTCCTGGAACGTGCAATGTATTTTATTAATAATTTTGTTGCGCTCTTAATAAAAAAATGACCTAATCCAAAATTTTGTCAAGCTGCATCGAATAAGAAAATAATGCGTCTTTTCAACATTGGAAATAGGGTCAAAATCGTTTGAATTTATGTTCGTTCCCCGCCCAACTTTAAAAAAATGTCGTATACAGTTACAGTGTCGTATACGTAGATAGTGCCTGATCAATTGTAATTACTGTTGCCACTCGTACACCAAACAGCAGTGTGTTCCAGTTGAAGAACATAGCCAGCGTAATAGGGTAGTTTCTTATGTTTGATTTTGAACATTATTGTATGTAACAGAAAATAATACGAATAAGACATTCTTCTGTGAAATCAGCATCAAAATCGATTGACATATGAAGCAGTTATTAATATTTGAAATATCATTGTGCCCAAAAGTGGGGATGTGGTGGGGATATCGCGCTATCTCTTTCGCACGCACGCAGCGTTATGGCCGGCGAGTCTCGGTGACGTCACAGTGTAATATTACTGTTATTTGACAACCTTCTACCCAATTTCAAAGCTTTATAACTTACTTGTTATTGCACTAATTTTGAAAATTCTTTTTCCGTTAAATTTTGAATGACATACATTTTTGATAAATTTATAAAAAAAAATACTCGACTCCATTACTGGGCATTATGAGACTTAACATCTTATGTCTCATGATGAGCGCAGTGGAATGCCACACAGTATTTGGTAACTCAAGGTGCTGGATGTTGTTGCCACTGTTCATGGGTGGTCGTATCGCTTACCATCAGGCGAACGGCATGCTCGTCTCGTCATTCGGAAGTAATAAAAAAAATTGTCTAAATTATTTTACTTTTCACGAAAAAATCGCACACACACTCACGCCTTTTATCCCCGAACGGGTAAGCAGAGGCGCAACTTATGCATCATTCTCCGTGGGTATTCCGTCCGAAGGTGTGATACGGGGCGAGCCATATTTGGCACAAATTCTAGACTCCAAGCTGATACTAAGAAAACAGTGTACTAATACCTGTACGCTGATGTTGTGGTGAGTGAAGGCGGCGCGTTCGCTCTGCGGCGGAGACTCCGGGCCCTCCACTAGCGACACCTGCATACACAAATCACGTAAAGGGTCAGTTTTAAAAGCATACTCACGCCTTTTATCCCTAAGGAGTAGGCAGAGGCGCAACTAGTGTAGTATTCCGTCCCATGATGTGATAGGGGGCGAGCCTATCGCCATATCATATCACTTTGCCCGACCCGATCGAACCCGAGATCTCAGCATTAGTCGTACCGAAATAAAACTACGCCACCGAGGCAGTTTTAAAGTTACTGATACAAATAACTATGACATATAAAGACATCTGTGGTGGTATTTCCCCACATGCTGATAAAGTCCATGGTAGCCTATTCCGAACTTATCCGCGATATACTACAACTTATGGTTTCGTAAGTCTCGAATAGAAATATCTGGCAAAAAAAGGCACTAATACACGTCGATAGTCAGATTACATATCGGTCAATGTCGACAGCAATAATAATAATACCAGCCCTATATTATATACTGTCCCACTGTTGGGCATTGGCCTCTACTGAGATGGTTTAGGCCTTAGTCCACCACGCTGGCCTAGTCCAGGTTGGCAGACTTCACATATTTTCGAAATTCTTATAGAAAACTTCTCAGATACGATTTTCTCACGATGTTTTCCTTCACATCTGCTCTCTGCCTCTGACTGCCTCGGTGGCGTAGTTGTATTACAGTACGACTGCAAAGCTGAGGTCTCGGGTTCGATCCCCGGGTCGGGCAGTGATATTGAGTTTTTCTATTCAGTATCAGCTCGGAGTCTGGAATGTGTGCCCGATATGGCGATAGGCTCGCCCCCTATCACATCATGGGACGGAATAACGGCGAAAAGTGGGTGTACTAGTTGCGCCTCTGCCTACCCCTTCGTGGATAACAGGCGTGAGTGTGTGTGTGTGTGTGTGTGTGTGTGTTTTCCTTCACCGTTAAAGCGAACGATAATTGATAATACACACATAACTTCGAAAAGTGTTGATATCATAAAATGATATTCACCGTAGGTACATTCCACAAGGTGCTGCCGCTCCACGCAGTATTACTCTCCGGATTATACGCCTGTTCCGGTTCTTCTAAAAACAGAAACACCTTTGATAATAATCTAACTGACTTCAAATCTCGTTCTAATATTATTAACTAGCTGATGCCAGCGGCTCCGCCCGTGAGTAAGTAATGCAGCTTGCTATTAGTGAAAGGATTTTCAAAATCGGTTAATTAGTTACTGAGATTAGCGCGTAACAAACAAACTCTTCAGGTTTATAATAGTAGTATAGATGCGAATGTTTGCGAAAATGGTTGTTCGTGATGCCTCATCCAGACTCGGATAATTTACCAAATATTTTTATTTTATTTTATTTTGGTTTATTCGGGCTGCTTACGGCTAATTTTACAACATAAGTTACAACTTAAATATCTATATGCCAAATACAAGCTTCCACAGGTAGAAGAAAAAATAATAATGATAAAATCTATACCTACAAAAAATTTAAGTTGAAGTTGAACAATTCATTTCCGTAGTATTGCATATAAATAACTTATATAAATATGACTACGAATGATGAATAACGAATACACTCAAATAAGCTGGGGGCTTAGAATGTGAAAAAAAAACACGATGCATCTCCACTTAGTTTTATTGTGATTGGTTGAGAGACTGACGTATCGGTCTCTCATCAATTACAAACATCAAAATACCGATACGTCAGTCTCTCAACCAATCACAATAAAACGAAGCGAAGACGCATCGTGTTTTTTTTTTCACATTCTAAGCCCCCTGTTTACACACTCGTGTTCGTGACTATTCGTGTGTACTCGGCAAGTGTGAAAACCAGGGATTAGATGTAAAGAAACTACTGAACTGATTTGAATAACCTTTGACACACCATGTCCTAGCGTAATATAGACTACTTTAACCCTGGGAATATCCTCTCATGGGAAATATATGATTTGCTATCTGATTTCTAATTAGATGGCGCTGGCTTCTTACAAATCGTACTATCCGTCCCCAATGTCCGTCTTCTCTGTACCTATCAGCCCATGCTGGTTGTTCGTTGTTTAATGTAGGTACTTTAAATTATTTATTTGGTATACAGGGTCAATTTGACATTGCGTTAATAAATAAAACCACATACTCGTCTTCGCTTTTGCTAACATTGTGCCAAAAATCATTCATGAGAAACGAATATTTTCACCAAAAATCTCAATTTTACTTCCCTGATTTTTTTATAATTTTGTAATTTAGTGCGAATATAGCGTATGAGTGAATGTTTTTCTGACTGAAAGTGTGATGTTGCGCGTGTAAACTTAAAGTTACTTTTTATTTATATTCGTTTTGTTCGCAATTTACACTTTATTATCTACGCCTATGGTTAAAATAACTTTATGGAAAATGTTATTTTCAAGGAGATAAATATGTGGTTTCATTTAATAACGCAATGTCAAAATGACCCTGTACATACCTTTGTAAATTTGTTATTCTCTACTTTGTCGTAAGTGATTTTTATAAGCCTACTTGATTAATATATTTTTTTTTTTATGGATCGCTACAGTAATATTGGGAATTTCGTACTCAACACTTACGACATTTGAAATTTCCACTATCGATATAGGTGAATGGAATATTAAAGTATACTGACCGGTAGGGGGTTCCATGGTGCCGTAGAAGGAAGTGGGGGGTGCGGGGTTGCCCGTACTCTCCGGAGTCAACAAGTCCAGTCCTGGCAAAGTGTCTTGAGACTTCTGCGATATGCTCGCGCTCACCACTGGAAAAAACACATAATTTTACACACACACACACACACTCACTCACGCCTATAATCCCCGAAGGGGTAGGCAGAGGCGCAACTAGTGCACCCACTTTTCGCCGTTATTCCGTCCCATGATGTGATAGGGGGCGAGCCGATCGCCATGTCGGGCACAAATTCCAGACTCCGAGCTGATACTGAATAGAAAAACTCAATATCACTTTGCCCGACCCGGGGATCGAACCCGAGACCTCAGCATTGCACTCGTACCATAATACAACTACGCCACTGAGGCAGTCATTATTCATTATTTTAGTCTGATTTATATTTTATTTCAGTGTAATTTTATCAGTGTTTGCGGCATAGTTGTATTTCGTGTGAGACACCGCTCTGACATGCGGGGTCGGACAGTGATGGGATGTTCTACTCCGTATCAGGGATTCGTATACGATAAGCTCGCTCCTATCACATCATGGGACGGAACACACTTGATAAAAAGTTGGTACACTGGTTGCACCTCTGCATACCCCTATGGTGATAAAGACGTGATTTGTTTTCTGTTTTGGAATTTTAATATTTTCTTCAATACTCAAACACTTTATGACAAAAAGTTTAAAATGTATGCAATAGCCATTGTAAATCAATTACTATTGTATGTTTAAATCTAATCATATCTTTTGACAGTATCATGTATTAGTCAATTACTAGTACTTATTAGCTAGTTACTTGAAGTATATTACGATTACTGTTCTTTGTTAGAATTCCTTTTTTAGGCTATATTCAGTTTGGATGACAACCAAGGGTTAGGAATATAATCTGTCGTTTTTGGCGTCAAAATAAATAATTATACACCAGTGCAGTACACTACACACCAGGCGTGTCATCCTGCACTGAACACCTAATGTGTAAAAATGAGCGCAACGACCATACTACTAAGAAAGGGATATATTTTAAAAGATTACCATTTACTATACAGCACACATATGCTGTTTTGTGTAGCAGTTTGTAGCGTTTATTTTAACACAGGTAGTATGTACCCTGCATACTTTTAAATAATAATACCAGCTCTGTATTAAATACTGTCCCACTGCTGGGCACGGGCCTCTTCTACTACTGAGAGGGTTTAGGCCTTAGTCCACCACGCTGGCCTAGTGCGGGTTGGTAGACTTCACACACCTTCGAAATTCTTATAAGGAACTTAGGTATGCAGGTTTCCTCACGATGTTTTCCTTCACAGTTAAAGCGAACGAATAATTGATAACTGACTCGGTGGCGTAGTTGTATTGCGTACGCGTTACGAGTACGATTTGCGCGCTGAGGTCCTGGGTTCCAATCCTGGGTCGGGCCAAAAAACTTTGTGACTGGGTTTTTCCATCTTAAAAAATTACTCAGTCGCAGCTCGGAGTCAGGAAGTTGTCGGTGTGATACCCCCGTGCCTCGGGGCGCACGTAAAGCCGTTGGTCCTGCGCCTGATCTCTCTCCGGTCATGTCGGATTGCCGTCTCACCGGACTATGAGAGTGAAGGAATAGCGAGTGCACCTGTGTATTGCGCACACACTTGTGCACTATAATATCTCCTGCGTACCTGGCTGATCTCCGTTGAAATTGGCCGCCGTGGCCGAAACTGGCTAGGAGGATTTCATTCAATTGATAAACAATACACACGTAACTTTGAAAAGTCAGAGGTGTGTGCCTTGGGTTTGAACCTCCGGACATTGTCTCTGCAGACCATTCCATTCCCAACTAGGCTAGCGTCCAAGCATACTTTTATCTTTTCATACTTTTATGTTTCATGACGACTTCATCGATAGAGCGAAGTGGAAGAGAAAAGTGAAGAAGGCTGACCCCACCATCATGTGGGATGAATAGTCAGGAAGAGAGAGAGAGAGATACTTTTATCTTTCAAGCATATTTTTGCATACTTTTATATTTATAAAATTACTCTTGTAGTGTGCTGCCATAATGGCGTTGCGCGCTTAAATACACAACAAGTGTGTGAACCGCGGTAAACATTTTTAGGCGTTATTACAGAATATATAGGATAGACGAAATGTTAAAACAATTAATGACCTATTTACAATATTTTTTGTACTTGTTACACGATATTGTTGATAGACGGGGATTTATTTATCAGAGAGTACAGAATTTTATACAGCAGCGACTCTTTCCTTTTTATTTTCTCCATTCTTGAACATTAAAATTATCGAACACAAATACTTGGGAGTCTTTCAAATCTAATAACATTCTAAAAGGTTTTTAAAAAAAACTGCAGCCAATAACAAAAGTTAATTCAATAAGAACAAAAACCCTATACAAATAGGATCAGTAGTTTTTAGAAAATGGCAAACATTTGGGTCGAATACAGAACCTTCTTTTTTAGTAATTAAAAAATAAATTTTACATTCATTTTCAACTTGATAGCCCTAGGAACCACACAAATAACGAAAAACAATTTATTTTAAAAATTTCTATCATTCAAAAAAGCTCGAGCCAATTTGTAGCAAAACTTTATAAATGAAAAAAAATAGGTAATATACAAGCCAAGTGTAAAAAATAATCAAGCAAGGAATATATAACGCAAAGAAATACACAAAACAAATAACTAATGTACTTTGTAAGCGATACTGAACAATTCAACGGTATCAATTGTTTTTACCTGAATTATTGTCCACGCCAATATTGTTATCAGTGGGTATTAAATTTTTCAGGAATTCGTTTATGTTAAAGTCTTGCTTTTCATTTGGCCTTGAGTTGATTACCTCTATTTTGTTTGCTGTAAAACAACATTGTATATGACAAGCGAAAAGTTTTGTCTATTTGAAAAATACTGGAAAACATAAATGTGCATACAACCAGTACAAATACAATTTTAACACCTATCAGTAGAATTAACTATTGAAACAGTCTTCCCTATTTTAGTACAATGTAACTCTTTTAAAAAACATATTTTGGTACACAGACTATGAAAGCGATTTTCATGAGATCTCCTACTATATTTCAATATTGAAAAAATTTCAAAGAAGCTATAATCATAATTATACAAAATCATCTACCAATATGACGTTAGAAAATTCCGTAGCAAAGCTAAGATTTCAGATCAAAAATTAAATATCGGTAATTTTATGTTTATCTGAAAATACTATCTATTGTGACATCATAACAATTATTTTTCAATATTCTTCACAATACCTATCACAATGATTAGTAATCTATTCTAAAATAACTTTTACCTTACCTAGATTTGGTTTCCCTAGATTTTGGGAAATTAAAATAGCTTTTACCTTCCCTAAATTTGGTTTCCCTAGATTTTGGGAAATTAAAATAGCTTTTACCTTCCCTAGATTTGGTTTCCCTAAATTTTGGGAAATTAAAATAACTTTATAATTTCCCAAACCAATTGCAGTATAGAGAGAATAAAATGAAACTCACTGTTACTACCATTCTCTGCTGCTTCAGCGAACAATGCCATTGGATTCTCCGACATGAGGAATGACGAGAGTCCCAAATTGTATAGTGATCCGTCCGCTCCCAGTGTAGAGTTAAAAGTTTGATCGATGTTGTATGCCACTGGAAAGTATAACATTAAATAAGTATATTATAATTGTAAGTATATGGAGTAGAACATTAGTATACACCTTGATAGAGACCACCGTATACCAGTAAAACCCGCCACGTTGATCAACTAATGGTTGTTTTACATAAACTATTCCAATCATATCAATCCGATCCAATGACAGACTAATCGTAATAAGTCATTTGTAAACATGTCAAAAAACTTATTGCCATCCATGATGACGTGCCCCACTAATTTCCCTGATAACCCAGCCCAAGTGCTAATGTTTTAGTTCTGTAAGTACTTAAAAGAGTGTGCACACACATTATGATGAATAATCCAAAGTACATTTAACTCATAAATTCCCGCTTAAAAATCCGTAACGCACGGCGTCGTGGATGGCAGTATCTATATTCAGAGTAAATTTTGATAAAAAGGAGATTGGTATAGTTTAGTGAATACAGAATTTAAGGCGGTAAAAAACGGCCGTAAACCGCGTTCCCGGATTAGCTTGTTTCATCTTTCGCATTTGTTATCCTACTAATATTATAAAGGCGAAAGTTTGTAAGAATGTATGGATATTTGTTACTCTTTTACGAAAAAACTACTGAACGGATTTCGATGAAATTTGGCACACGGGTAGATCATGTCCTGAATTAACACATGGGCTACTTTTTATCCCGGGAAAATATATAGCGGGACTTTCATCCTGGAAAAACTTTTTAAAGCGGGCGAAGCCGCGGGCAAAAGCTAGTGTTGCCATAAAATTAATTCATGTGTATTGTGCAATCTGTAGTATGCACAGCGTAACGTAAAGCATATAATGTAACACGTAACGTGCAACATGTAACGTGTAACATGAACATGTAGCATATATACATACAGTCGCCATCATCATCGTCATTGGCTGGCAGGTCGAGGTCCTCATCAGGTCCAGGCGAGGGCACGTCTTCTTCCCTCGGCGGGGGGGAGGGCGGCGAGGGCGGGGCGGGCGGGGGTGTTGGCGCGGGCGGCAGGGAGGGGAGCAGTTCGTCCAGCTTGCGCTTCAGCGAACGGACGCGAGAGCCGAAGTTCTTATACGCCTGGAAATAAGGCGGTGGTGTAATACATTGAAAGCCTCGTGACATATCACACCTTTAGAACAAAAACGACACATTTCAACACACTCACGCCTGTTATCCCAGAAGGGGTAGGCAGAGGCGCAACTAGTGCACCCACTTTTCGCCGTTATTCCGTCCCATGATGTGATAGGGGGCGAGCCTATCGCCATATCGGGCACAAATTCCAGACTCCAGGCTGATACTGAATAGAAAAACTCAATATCACTTTGCCCGACCCGGGGATCGAGCCCGAGACCTCAGCATTGCAGTCGTACTGTAATACAACTACGCCACCGAGGCAGAAACATTCGTGCTAGGGGTACTTTGTAGTTTGTATATTTATAAGTTTGTATATGTGATATGGGGCGAGTTCATCATCATATTGGGCACAAATTTCAGATTTCAAGCTAATAATGAATTGAAAAACTCAATATTGCTTTGCCTCATTAGGGACTTGAACGCGAAACCTCGAGATTACCGCCATAGCGGCAATCATATAGCAGACATTATTGAGCATTTTAATAAACAACCCCAATATAAATTTTCGATCCCGAGATTAAACCAATCAAAATAAGTCATTTGTAAGCATGTAAAAAAAACTCTGTAGCCTCAGAGTGTAACAAAAAAATACATGACTGAGCTTCGTTTAATTGGGATTGGTTGAGAAACACGTGACTGACGTATTGGTCTCTCGATCAATCAAAAACATCAAAAATTAAACATCGTCTTACGAGTTCAGTCTTTTTGTCACATTCTAAGCCCACTGATTGCTCCATTTTCGCGATCGAAAAAAGCGATTGGGATCATTTGACTCCTCAAGCCCCGCGACGGACACCGGTGTCCATATATATAGGGTTTTCCCGTACATCTATACCGGGTGGAAGGGAAACGCTCTCTATACCGGAACGGTAAGAGAGAAGAACCATAACATTAACGAAAAACTATATTCATTTGCAAAGCTAAGCGATAATACTTACGATTTTAGTATTTCCGTAATTCATGCGCGCGCAATGTAAAGCGTACAAAAAAACTGGGTAGGGTACAAACTACAAAGCGCGGCGGCCACGCGGTCGTTAACCCGTCAGCTGATGTACGTGTTTCATTACGATTTTTTTTAAATATTGACCTTTTTTTATTATGTTTTTCAGAATAATAGTTTGATTTATCTATCCATACGTGAAGCTGTATAGAAATTTGAGAAAATCCTACTAAAATTGTAACAATGCGATCGCGATTTTTTTAGTGCCATCACGTCAGGAATCACCAATACTATCACCTGTATTCGTTTCCGAGAGCGTTTCCCTTCCACCCGGTATATATTTAAGTAGGGCTTGAAGGGTTAAAACGGCGGATAGCAGACAAATCCAAAACTACTTTTCTATTCATATCCTATTGACTTACATATGCAACAACTTTGACCTCTCCTCTCTGCGTGGAGTAGTATTGAGAAGCAGAACTCAGCAGTGCCAGCAATGCTTCCCTGGCCACTATCTCCCGCTGCAAGGACTGCGTGTACCTCTCCACACACGCTATACCCTCGTTCAGCTCTTTCTCCACATCGTCCTTGTGACTTCTGTCTGCGGAATACATGTTTTTAAGTTATTTAACTTTTATTGCAGTTTTATAACGAGAAGAGATTCTGTTTGCCTGATGGTCAAAATATGTCCTCATGTCCAAACACAAACATTCACTCAAATTATCCCACACACCTTTTTTTAATTATAAATAGCTTTATTGCAAAGTATTGGATTTATTTTATACTCAATTACATATCACAAATTTTAGACAAATCCTAATAGTGAAAATTAAAAATAACACTTTTGTTTACTTTTTTGACCATAGAATAAAAATCACCCTGAAATCGAAAACTGTATTTCCGCTGGTCTGAGATATTTCTGGGAAAGTTTTAATATTAAACACTATTTTACTCTGATATGATATTGTTCATACAATATTCCATTTATTTAGATTTTAATATTACTTGAGTAATTTGATTTATTTAAACTATAAATTGGCAAATCAAACTTGCAGTCCACTGCAGGACATAGGCCTCTCACAAGATATGTCATAAACTTAATACACCCATAATGTGTTTTATATATTTCTTACATGTATCAACCTCTACAAAATGGCTTCGAGAGGTTGTAAACGAGATGCTGGCTCGTTCTACCATATTTGCGGAGACTTTCTTAAAGTAACAGATAAAAAGCATAATTTAAATACAAATTCAAAGAGTTGCAAAGCTTATCAAGCGTACTTCAATCTATCAAATCAAAATGGAATTTGAGAGACATTACAAAGGCCAGTACACTTAAAGCATAATGAGGGGTTAAATTTGGGGGTTGATAGAAGAAACTTCTGTTGAACATGACAGGACAAGCAATGCTGTTCATTTTTAAACATTTGAACTCTACTTTAAGACAATCAATCATAAATTGTTGTTAGTTATCCAAAATATATCTTATTCGAAATGGTTCGATGAACCAAATTGTATGTATTTTTAGTTAGTTGCGCTTTTGCATTATTTTCACACAATCAAATATAAAACGTTCTTGCTCTTATTCTTATTTCTAGTCATAAAAGCAATGAAAATAGGGTATATATATCCCATCAAAAATGGTATTGACTGGTGTTATCAAAGCATGGCTCAGTACTGAGCTAAGTAATGTTCGTGAATATGAGCTCTAATGACAAAATATAAATGATACTCACCTTTCAAACTTGCGCACAACTCATCAGCATCTGACAGTTGCAAGTGGCTGTCGTGAATGCATTTCAGTCTCATATCAGTATCTGCTTCTAATACTGAGCATTGTTTAATCTTGTTCACTAGTTGTTGTGGCTGAAAAGTTAATTGTCATTACTTTTGTACCAATTTGGGAACCCCTGGTCTACAGCTTGTATCATTGATGGGCCTATAATTTAATATTCGATCAGAAAGCACTTCTTCCTTTACTTTTAGCCCCTGATTTAGATAATTGCGAAGTGGATGAACAGTCACAATTATGAGTGTATGTGTGACTGGCTTATTTGGGTGTATTCTTTACTTAATGGACACGTCCAAAAATTGGCCTAAAATTCTAACCAAGACACTATATATATTTGGTAAAAACCAGCTTTTTACAATAAGTCATTTAATTTTAAAGACCTTTGACTTTAACATTTATGTAATTTTATTTTGCTGAAAATCTACACTCAATATGAGTGTTTTTAAAAAAGTTAATTATAAATGGAAAGGTCTAAAAATATTTTTTTTAATGGATGCAAGATCTATAGTTTGCCCCTTTAATATGTCTAAAGTTTGAGCCTGATTACATTTTGAGGCCCAGCACCCATACAAAAAGTGGATATCTCCTTTCATAGTCTTATTTGTGCAAGTATTCAGCAAAATATTAGCCTAAAGTCTAAATGAGGCACAACTCGGTAATTGATCATCACTTTAGACTGTAACAAAAATTTTGACATAATTTATTTCTACCTGAAAATCAAGCGCATCATCATCAGCCTTCTTAGTAGCTCCAGCGCTCAAGAGTCCCGTCAAGTCTGATAAAAACTCATCATCATACACTGAGCGTTGTTCCCATATTTTGAATATGCGTAGGATTTTAGGTCTTACTTTTTCATCTCTGTAATGCAAAAATGAAAAGACATTAAACAAAGTATTTAGTTATAGACCAGACATTAGGCCCAAATTTTTCAACAAAAAGTTATTACCCATTGGTAATAAGGCACTGATTTATCTGACGCCTCCATGACGTGATAAGATGTCTTCGTATGCGCAAATTTTGTAAAGAAAGCAATATTTTGGAAGGCAATATGCCAATATGCACATTACAATCATGTCAATGTATGTTCTAATGCATTTTACATATATGTTTTGTTATTTCATGGTAGACTAGCTTTTGCCCATGGCTTCGCCCGCGTTAATAAGTTTTTCCAGGCTAAAAGTACATAAAAACCTTCCCGTTAAATCTCTCTATCCAACACATTTATTTGGATAAAGATTAACATTATGACGTTGATAAAACTCTTAACAAATAATGCCTTAATTTCGATCAAATTTGATTACCATAAAAACGGTTCTAGTGAGTTAATCTTAAAAGATAGACATATACTGTCGCGGACCTTTTTTTAGATCATTTCAAGAGGAACAATTCTTTCATACATATATCTTTGGTATCTTGAACCGTTTTCTCAGCGCACGCAATGGAAGCCCTCAAGGATGAATAATTTTCCCCGTTTTTTTCTTATTTTCCATTATTTCTTCGCTTCTTATAGTTGCATTGTGATGTTATATAGCCTAAAGCCTTCCTCGATAAATGGTCTATTCAACACAAAAAGAATTTTTCAATTCGAACCAGTAGTTCCTGAGACTAGCGCGTTCAAACAAACAAACTCTTCAGCTTTATAATATTAGTAATAGATTGAGTTACTGATGAACAGACTGAAAATTTTTGTATGATAATTTTCCTAATGTTCACTCTATAGATATTATCTTAGAACTCTTTGCACAAATGCAACATTACTATAACCATAAAACAGGACAATGTTTAAATCTTCATGGAGTTTGTTTGTCTATGCATAACAATAACTTAAATAGTCTTAAATTACCTCCGTGTTATGAGGAGGTTTGCAAAGATTTGAAGGCGTAGAAATAATCCTCGGTTACAATAAACATATTATCGTATGATTATAAAGGTTATGGATAGACAAACTTTGATTTTTACTGAATAACCAACCTGACCAAAGGCGTAGCCTTTTGCAAATTGAGCCCCCAGCTCTCAACAAATTCGTAGCTTTTCCTTTTACTGTACTGTATAACATCGTTAGCCAGGTAAAACAAAACCAGCCTCTGTTCAACCTTCACTCTTTTCAAAACATTCAACCAGCTGGACACAATTTTTTTGTGGTGGGTCCTCTGCTTTAAGCACCATGAAGACAACGACTGAATGCTCTCCTGGGTGTCCTTCAGCTGCATTAATTTTTTTTCGAACGCCAATGTATTGAATTCTTCAGTTTCACCCATTGTTATTGACAAGTAAACTTACTGGGACATTTTATTTTCTACACTTACTACATGTATGAATCACTTATTTGACACATTTATCATAAACGGCAATGGAAATTTTGTGTATTTTGATCTCACCAACACTGCACAAGTGTAACTCACTAAGAAATAAACGCGGTGTAGAGCCGCGTTTATAGCGGGCACTTATGAAACGCTTATACAGCTCATTTATATTCTACTACCACAATTTTTTTGTTGTTAACAATAAATACAATCCTTATTATTTGTGAATTAGCGTCTATTGTAGATATATTGGAACTAAAATACGAAAAAAATAATTAACGCGGAAATACATTTCCCGAGTCAACAGCCGCCATTTCCTAGCAAATATGGCTGCCATCGACTTTTTCCATCTATTCCGTATTTATAGGCAAAGGTAATTCATGTAAAAAGCCAAGATTTAGTTTACGATATTTTCTAAAAAAATCCGTTCAAACTTAAGTTACCTAATCAGTATCTTATTAATATATTTCCATTCATAATTATTGTATCACACTTTGCTCAACGAATGGTTGCACAAAGAATCGCGGTAAATTCAAAAAGAGCTGATAACATATTGTACAGCTTGGCAAAAAAGAGTGTGGATTTAATGAGGGCGCCTAAGTCTAATATAACACTAATATGGCAACCCAGTATACTACGACGTAAAGTGTTTAGATACTTGTTATTTTTCAATGAGTATCACGTGGGACATTGTGTTTGGCCCAAGGAGATTATAGTGGGTATAAGGTTCTTGGTTTGGCCAGAACACAGGAATCACAATTAAGAAAAAAAAGCAACTTGTTGATGAAAAATATTTCTCACGAAAACCTCTTGTTTGATGTAACTCACAGTTTTGTTCATTTATTGTTGTTTACCTACTGAGTCTTTAGGGATGCTTTCCAATCGTCAGGTAAATATTATTTGTATAAAAGAACAAATAGATTTATAATACATGCAAAAGAAAAGAGGTTTATTTTTTGCACTAGGTCTTTGATATGTTGAATTTGTAAGTAGTATTGAGTCCATTGAATTATAAATAATATTACATGGAAGCATCTGCTCACTCACAGAATTATTTGTTATCAAATAATTTAGTAGCCCTTCTTATTCTCGCGAGATTCGAGCTGGTGTAATCATCGTTAGAAAATACTATTGTAGTATAAATATCCGTTCATCGTATCTTAAACATTTAGGAAAATTAAACATTTTTATATCTTCATAATTTATTTAAATAATACAAAATTTCTATTTAAATTAATCCGATTCTAAAACACTTTCATCTAAGTATTCTACCCCAGAAAACTATATTGTGTCTTGGCTAGATGTTCCTGCAACAACAAAATCATCTGATTCTGAAGCAGTGTCGCTGCTGCTGTCTTCTCTGTGGTTAATAACCAATTATTCAATATCATGATACATAGTCATACCCCTATCATAATATTCCTTTTCAATTTTCATAATATGATGGCAGGAATTCTTACAATCTTCAGCAGTAATAGCTAGAAGTGCTTGTTCAGCTGCCATCTGTTGGAGTAAAATATTACTAATTATGAGTTCAAGTTAATAACATTAAGAAAAAATAATTATGTACTAGATCTCTACCTTTATGTCAATATATAGCTTTCATCCAAATAAATAACATGTTTTTGTAATTCTGTAGGCAGATTTCTATTATGCATTATTATTTTTAAATATTGCTCTCTCTTTGGAACCTTTACCCCGCAAAAGCGTTTTACCATGGCCAGATCCGGGACAAAAATCTAATATCAAATATATTACATACCTACTTTTTTACGGTGTAGAAGAAATGAACCCTTTGTCTAATTGCGCATAAGTCAAAATCATCGAGATCTTTCTTTGGTCGACCTTTCCGATGTTTCCCAGGTGTAGAAAAAATGCCATTATTTTGTTCACCTTCTTCAACAAATTTTCTTATAGCATTGATAGATTTACCTAAAATAAATACCAAAAATGCATGAACTTTCAAAACATTCATATTTTTTTTCATGTCTCAAGTATCAAAAAAGTAAGCCAGTGTATAACTGGTTTGTAAACATAACCTTTGTCAACAAAACACTAAAATATCGTAAATTTTATGTTACTCATGTTATAAACCAGTGCAAAATGTATGGTTCGACTTGTAGAATGTAAATAATTTGCATAAATACCTGTCATATCGGCAACTCTCTGATAAACATTATCAATTTGAGACAAAATTTGTCCCGCTTGAGATTCAGCCAAACATCGAAAAAAACTTGGTATATCACTGCTCTACCACTACTACGAATCGTTTTATTCATTTTAATTAATAAAACAAGCAATGATCGTAGAAGAACTTACAGAATTCCATCGAAAATAACTTAGCGTAAACAACGATGACACAGAATCTACTAACATTTTGACACAAATGACAAGTCTAATAGTGTTGCAACAAATAATTAGTTTTAGTTCTTATTTTCACCGCGTCATACTCTTTTTTGCCAAGCTGTACTACTCTTCGGCTGGTAACCTCGTCTATACATTGAAAAAATAATGTCCATTATAATATGTATTTTTTTAATATATCAATGGGTTAATCACTTAAATATTTATAATAATATTATTACACGAAAACTAAGATACCGCCTCGGTGTGCCTCGGTGGCGTAGTTGTATTACAGTACGACTGCAAAGCTGAGGTCTCGGGTTCGATCCCCGGGTCGGGCAAAGTGATAAGAGTTTTTCTATTCAGTATCAGCCCGGAGTCTGGAATTTGTGCCCGATATGGCGATATGCTCGCCCCCTATCACATCATGGGACGGAATGACGGCGAAAAGTGGGTGCACTAGTTGCGCCTCTGCCTACCCCTTCGGGGATAACAGGCGTGAGTGTATATGTAAGATACCCTCCTATCTTTATTCTGCATGTTGTAATAGGATGACGAAGCTTTTGCCGTATTATAAGGCATAAGCTTTGGCATTAGTGTAAACTTACGTCTTCTGAACCATAGAATGTGTTATTATTCTAAGTTCTGGACTATTTTTATTGCAAATCACTTTTTTATTAAACCTGTTTTTTTACAATACTTATCCTTCTTTTTCTTCGTCGGTATCACTCTTGACAGAGTGGTCGTGATCATCACTTCAGGTGTTGGTGGCAAGCTTCACAATATGCCGCCATTCTTCTCTGATTGCCGCCTTCCTCGTGCATTCGTGTAATGATCACATTTACTGCCGCTTTTATCTGATCATCCAACTTAAAGGTGATCTTCCTCGTGGCCTGGTACCCTCAACCTTTCCCTGGACCAAGTCGCTCAATAGCCACCTCCCCTCGGTGGTATAGGTGACCAAACAAATTGAAGATACGAGGCTGTACCAAAGATAATAAACGCTGCTTGATGCGGAATTCTCGGAGTATAGACTTGTTGGTACTGAATTCCGTCCACGATACTCCGAGCATTTTATCTTCCATCTTCTTCTATATATATAAAAATCACTTGCTGTTCGTTAAGACAACTAAAACTCGAGAACTGCTGGACTGGTATGGCTAATTTAGGTTTTGAATTATTTGTGGAAGTCCAGGGAAGGTGACTTTACATGAAAAAAATGCTTCGAATATAGTAAGAGGGCGATTTTCAAAAAAAGATGACCGTTAAAGAACTGGAATGCTATTATTTTGTATTAATTTTACGTTGCATACCTGAAGTTACGAAAGTACATTTTTTGATTTCACAGACCGCCACTTTGAATTTCTTTGATTTAAGGCCAATCGACTTCAAAATCGATATCTGCCGCCTTATTCTCTATGACACGCGTTATTTTCACCGCTCGTAACAAGCGCGTAACGTAACTCATCGCGTTTATTACTATGGAAATTGGCATACAGAATACCATTTTACGCACATTACACGAAGTGAACGTGACGCGGCCGCGTTACGAGTTAACAATGTCATAGAGAATCATGCCTCTGGGTACATTTTTGGTTACAAAAGATGGATCCAACGCCAGAATTGAGAAAAATGGCCGCTATTTTGAATTTCTTTGTTTGAAGGCCGATTCTCATCTAAATCGATATCTGGGTATATCTTTGGTTGTTATCTTATCTAAAGTTGAAACATTCTGCAATTATTTTATCATTGAGCTTTTATTTATTGATTCTGAGGCGATACGAAGTTTGCAGGGTCAGCTAGTAATATATAATTAATCAAAGTATTTCTTGTTACTATGTTTCTGTAACAATATACCTACAGGCCGTTTTCAAAAGGTCCGTCTGGAAATCTTTAGGGGAGGCCTATGTTCAGCAGTGGACTTCATGTGGCTGATGATGAAAATACCTACATATGGATACAACTTATAATGAGCACAAATCACTGTGGTCCGCTATTGGTAGCGATGGTGGTCCTGGTGGTGTTGCTGCATAGTGTGATGAAGAGTGCATTAGTGGTATTTCGTTTTTAAATAAAAACATTTTTGGAACGAAGTTCCTTATCGCGCGTTGTGAAAGGGGGCTAGACGGGAAAAAATCTTACGAAAAGTTGTCACGACACTTTTATAAAAGTTGTCACGACACTTTTATACTTGCCCTATGAAACCAGCCCGTAATAATAAAGAACTGGTTCGAAATTTAAATAAAAAAAGACAATTTAAATCTTAGAGTAAGTATAACTACGTAGGTATACATACTCCAAGATTTAAATGCTTTTTAGAGTAGTTTTTTTTTTTCGTTAGTTGTATGTTAATTTTAATGTCAGTGCTTGCTTAGGTGATGATCGTGATTCGATGACAAAGGCCTATCTATTGTGTAGGTAGAAGTAAATGTTTTCATTGATGTAGTAACGTTTTAATGAAATATACAATTATTATTATAACTTAAAAGAAATAAAATTTTATTACAATATCTTCACTAATTAATCGAAAACAACTTCGTTCCATCCGGGTGTCCCTTGACACCTCTCAAGTTTTTTTTAATTTGTTTTTTACAACCAAGAGACACAAAAATTGTGTAATATACATTTGAAGTAATCTTGAAAATTGGGAAGAGTCATGAAAGTCGCACCACAGATTATTTTGCAAACGAGTTGGCATCGCGACTATCGCGATTATCGCGAATTGCGATTTCACTACAAAAAGTCGCCGTGGGCGACCTTGATTAGGGGGCGTTCATAAAATACGTGAGATGTTTAAGGGGGGGAGGGGGTCGAGTCAAATCTCATCTAATCTTACGTTGGAGAGAGGGGTGTCCCGGCAAATATCACGCAATTTTTTTTCTGATTGAAACAAAAAAAAATTATACAATTTGGTCCATTTAATCCAGATTGTACGTGGTTTAATGTTAAGCGTAATCGTAATACGAACAACCATGAACATCATTCACTAATTCGTTCAAAAGAAAATAATTTCATTCATACTTCGACGTTATACATCTACTGACTGTCAAATCACCATAATATTTGTTTTATTTTACTGAAAATCACATTATGGACATGTTGGTTCCAATAGTCTCACTTGAGACCGCGTATGATTCTCCATGGACTGAATTAGAGTAGATATTCTTTTTTTAATCACAGTAGTTACGATTTAAGTATTCTATTGTTAAATTTTTATTACACTTATAATTAAACTCTCAGCAATATTGATTTATTACTAGTCTTAATTAGTCGTAAATAAAAGCACGAAGTAATTTTTTTTTCTTTTTAACCGACTTCAAAAAGGAAGTTCTGTATTCCATCCGTATGTCGCTCGCTCACTCGCGGCCATACAAATGTATGTATGTAAATTTGTATGGCCGCGAGTTTCCAAAACTACTAATCCGATTTGGATGTGGTTTTCAATATTCAAATGTATAGTTTTCAGGGAAGGTTTTAGTATATAATTTATGAATATCTGATGATCTTCGGAGATACACAATGGAACTCTTCAATAACTAACAGCAGATGACTCGCGAATGCTGCAATCGTATATCTATGATGTATTGTTTACGCTATTCTATAATTAACTAACAAAAAAGCAATAAATAAAAACTTTTTAACAAAAAATGAATTGATTTGTAGTGGTTTTGAAATCGGTTTATTTTTTACAATAACAATCCAACGCGTTTACGTAAGAAACCCACATTTTGAAAAATCACGTGAGATTAAGGGATGGGGGAGGAGGTTGAATAAAATCTCACGACATCTCACCAGGGAGGGAGGGAGGGTCAGAAATAAAAAAAAACACCTCACGTAATTTATGGACGCTCCCTTACGCAAATCTGTCTACAGAATTTAACTACATCAAAAAAAAAGGGAAAATGTGAATAGTACAAAAACAGTATACTGTATAAACTATGGTCTAATATTCTGTTTGATCCATGGAATATATTCGTAAACATATGTGTAAACCCCGGGTATGCCTTCCTGGCCACATTTGTTTGCGCCCGCGCCAACCAGACCGACAACTATAAACTTAGGCGTCTCTCCGCTTTCAAACATGAGGGGGCCTCCGGAGTCTCCTCTACATGCGTCTTTGCCAGAAACTCCTCCAGCGCAGATTTGTCCACTTCGAAAAACTATGTTTTCAGCACCTTGTAGCGTCCGGACGGCTGTCTGGCATTGCTAGGGAAACAATAATTTTATTAGTGAAGAAAAAGAAAAAAATTCTATGTTTTCAGCTCTTTGTAGCGTCCGGACGGCTGTCTAGCATTGCTAGGGAAACAATAATCTTATTAGTGAAGAAAAAGAAAAAAATTACTGGTTAGTTTGAATGTTTTACCTATTTTATTCAGATAAGTAAAAAAAATATTTAATGTACCTACACATCTTAATTCGGGTACTTAATTCAGAAATAAACTTACGTCTCTAACCACGTAAGGAACTTCCACATGTAACTTGACGGCGCTTTTGCGGAATACTTTGGTTGTGTTCTCAAAGTAAAGTCCCCAGCCGGCGACGAAAAATGTGAAGCGTTGTGGCGGTGACTCCACGTAATCAATCCTCGGCAGGCAAATAGGGCGGATGAAGTCTGGAAATTAATTTTCAATTCATTTTTAAAATCAAATCCAATCTTAGTCCACTAGTGGCGTAGCGTAGATTCCTGACGCCCGGGGCGGAAACGAAATTATCCGCCCAAAGGCACCGGGCGACAAAAATAATGGTCATTTCAATATTCAAATAAGAGTCAAACGCAAGTGACAAAAGTTTTTATTTTACGCATTTTGCCGCCCCCCTAAAAGTGCCGCCCGGAGCAAAAAGCTCAGTTTACAATATTGCAATCACCACAAACCTGTATAAGGGGCGTAGATCTTGAGCCTGATGAGTGCTATGTCATGCCTCTTGTCAGGGTCGAAACTGTCGTACTCCGGATGAGGGATAATCTCCTCAATGGGCGCCTGGATCATGTCGTCGGTGCAATCCTGTTCATAGTCTGACAGGATAAAGCAATCAGGTCCTTGATTCGTAGTATTGTATTCTCCGAGACGTACGTATTTACTGAAAAAAATTGTATTATAATTGAACAAGTGATGTAAGGGTATGTATAGGATTCTACGATAGCACTTACATTAGTGATGAAGTACGCAAAATTGTGCACAATGAGTTTCTAAAATTCACAATGATGGACACTGTTTCGTGTAAATTGGCTGTCGATCAGCCAGTACTTGTGTAAAGTTCTGATGTTAACCGGAGTGGGGTCTACATAGAGTGTCTACTGATGAGCGTTGATTATCCATCGCTTGTGGATTGTGGACACAATTATGTCGCCTCAGCTTATAGTTAAATATCTTTTCATTTTTCGCGGTTCTAAAAGGGCTTAGTCCATTATCTTTCACTAGCACATTCAGGACTTATCACAAAGTAAACACAGTCTCAAATACTTACGGAGTTCCCTGTGCAAGTATTGCGCCAGTGACACAATGCGCAGCAGAGAGCACATATTTACCGCTAATAAGGGTGCCTCCACACATCAGTTTGTTTTTCTCGAGTTGTACGTACTCGATCACCACTAACCACGGATACTGGTCGATGAAGGTTTGGTTGCCACCCGTAGCTGTTAAAATCATTGAAATCTCTGATAATTTTAATAAGTTTCTTGTTAGTAAAGTCCTATATCTAATAATGTCTAATACTGAATTATATTATTGCTGATCGTATGTGTCGCATACGGTTGAAATACCTTCGTAATTAATTTTCTTTTCTTAACTTATTCAGGTTATTTATGTTTATAACACAAAGTTTTATTAAAAACTCGGTATACGTTTTAGTTTTTCACGGGCAGGCACTCAGCGAATAAGCAGATTTCTCATCCCATGATTAATTTGCATACAGATAAATTAACCTAGAAGTCTGTTTCCTCCAGAGCCGTCGACACCACAGCATTCTCCGTCATCAGGGTCGGGCGGTAGAGCCGATACCTTCTCCGCACAAGATTTATATAATGTGTTCCCCAAGACTGGTCGTGGCCCGCAGCACACGCTAAAATCTTCGGGACCAGCGCATCTGTAACAGATTAAGAGATTAAATTAGAAGGAAATTTTCGTTTATAAATGTATACCTCAACCTTATTTCACTACTATGTGGTTTCCCATGATCAGTGCCGTAACTAGGGCGATGCCAGCCGTGCCTAGGCACAGGGCACAGACCCTGAAGGGGCGCTGAAATATTTGTTTTGATCTACAATTAGTAACTCATTTTCTTGAGACTTTGACGTGACTTTGATGTTGAAGACGGAAGACCTATAAAAGCTCTTACGAATGCGCTTTAAAATAGTCCACTTTTGCCGTATTGTTTAGTCCCTTAAGCGGTTCTGAAAAATTAGGACATGCGTTAATATTGACGCATTGTCCGTTATTTCCATCGGATGTGATGCAAGATAGCTTGTTTGTGACAGGACAGCAGACCTGCAAGAAGAGAGTCTAAATCACTATTATGTAGGTACAACTACTACCAGATACTTAGATAGCACTTGGCAAGTGCGTCTCTAGTGAGAGACAAATGATACAACTGCATTACCTATTTCTGCCTTAAAGAAGCAGTGTGTATAAACTGTTGTGTTCAATTTTGAAAGACACTGAAGCTGGTGTGACTACTACGTTGTGAGACTTAAAATGAACATCGAGAAGATATCGCCCTAGATAGATGCCATCAGTTTTATGATGAGTAACAGTTCAGTGCTCGACAAAATTTTGGAATTCAAGTTTCAGGTGCATGTTTATTGGCAGCAGAGACGCTGACCATAAGGCTTCCCCATCTCCTCATTCAGTATCCTCTTGATATAAAATCTACTGCCCTCTTCAACTTACCTTAGGTATTGCTCCATCATATCCACATTTGGAATTCCTCAAGAATTGCTCGTCTAGTGAAGTTCGGTTTGCCTTTACGATTATCCCTCGCAAGAGATCACACTCATACAGGGATTTACATGTACCATTGTCGCTATTAGGTGAAGTACATAGTTCTGCAACAGAAATTGTTTTGTTTTTTGTTATTTTCGTGGTACAGCTGGGCTAAGGCTTACTTTACGTTAAGGTTCTCACCACAGGGCAGGTAAATAAATACTAAAAGAGCAACAAAAAGGGTTTATTCCATCTTTTAAACAAATCCTTCTGGTCACAGAACAGACAACGATATTTAAAGGTGCCGAGGTGCTGAACGCTCATCAAACGCAACCAAACGTGCAATAAGAGCGATGCCTACCGGAACTATACTTTTTTTAACCCCCAACGCAAGAAGGGTGATAAGCATAAGGTGTATTTTTGTATGTATCTGTGGTATCGTAGTTCACAGACCAGTGGACCAATTTTGATGCGGTTTTTTTGTTTGAAAGCTGATATTGTGATCGAGATGTTTCTTAGCTTTAATTTATGATCTGTTCAGGCGTTTGAAGACCATTGGTTAATTTCTTACTTTCACAGATCCGGTTGATTTGAAATTCTGTGTATTATAACTGTGATGGTATTTTCAAAATATGGTAACTTTGAGCTGATGCTGCAGCATCAAGTAGTCTGGGGGATAGCTAACTCCTCATTATCTTATAGCAGATATATATGGCGTGTTTGGATTCATAAGATTGGTCTCAATGAGTAGGTGACGATAGAGACCACATTATGGAGAAAATAATAATTTAAAAAGTTTGAAATAGAAAGTAAAAAATACCTAGATACCAAAGATATCTTTTTTTACTTTTAGAAGTTTTATTTTCGGTTCTTAATTTTTTACCATTGCTTTATATACAAATTTGCGCACAAAAATGCGCATTCTAAAAACGCGCGACATTTGCATACTTTTAAAACACACCGTTTGAATAGACCCTTATATAAGGAAAATGTGTGCAAAAGTTTATACTTCTAACTTAAGATCGACCGGTTTATTTCGTTATGTACCTGACACGTCTTAGAAAAGTTTAAGATTTATTATTATCATTTTATAAAAACATAAATGCACACAATAATTTATTTATTATTGAACCTTGTTGGCTAGGGATGGATACTTTTAAAGACACTCACCTCCGTTCGTAAAGGCTATCCCAAAAAGACATAAAACGAAGGCAAAATACATAATTATTTGATTCTGAACCAGAACGCGTCCGTCTCGCTCTGCAGCCAGTTTTTTACAAGTTTATTTGCATGGATGCGGTTATTACATTCGCAGAGGAAGGGAATTTTGGATCGCAATGCTAGTTGTATACAGTCTGTTACAAAAACGTTATTTTGTATCTATATCGATTTTTAGTTCAGCTAATTTTATTGCTTCTACGAACCCCATTATTATGTGCAGTATTAGTTGATCTGACCTTTGAAGTAGAAAGCGTCCAGCGTGCACTCTGACGAATGGTCCTACTCCCTTCACCAAAGAAATGGCCTCTGCAACATACGTATACATTAAACGCAAGCGACCTTTACTAAACACTTGCCGTTCTGATTAAGAAATTACTGTTTAAAAAAACTTCGGAAAGGGGGCGTCAAACCCAAATTAAAGAATTGCCTACGCGCACCAACCACCAAGCAGTGATAACTGATAGGTACCTTATCCGCTTTTTCCGCAATATAAAAATTAATTAAAGTAGGTAAATGGTAAAGAATGTCAACTTCATTAAGTATGAAAGACAAAGACATAAAGGGAAATAAATAAAACTTTAATCCACAACAGGTTTTATATGCCCAACTTTACTCGAATATTATCTTACGTCATAAAATGCTTTTAAATTTGTATAAGTACTTAAATATGCATGCCTTTCTGGTACTATGCCATTGCAGACATTAAGGATACTCAATGAATTGTTTATGATAATTTGTAGCAGGTTTTATAGGCGACAATTTGCTCTGGGGATTCCACGACAACATTTAAATTTTACACTCTCAGAGGAAACCGGCCGTAGTCCGCGACAGACCTGCTTTGTGTCAATTATGTATTTTGTTATCGTGTTGTGTGTTGGGATAGCCTTTGTGCATGCAGGCAAGTTTTGTTAAATTTTAATGTCAAGACGAATAAACATCTCACTTAACTAAGCGCAACGCCTGCATATAGACAGTAGCAATACAATATGAATTACCTACAAAGCACTGCGTAGTGCAATACTGCGTTCTGCACCTTTGTCAGATCTAGAGCCCTATATTTACGCTACAATACCTTCAAACCTGAACAAAACAGTGCTTGGACAATGTTGCTTGGCGGCTTAAATAGACATTAGGCGTCAGACCTTAGGTGATGGCGAACTGTGCAACCGCCCGGGACTCATGGGCGTAGTTAGAGTATTTTTCCAAACGGGAGTGGACGGGGGTACTGGGCAGTGACAGACAAAAAAAATTACTTCTGAGTACTTGCAGATTTGATACCGGTCTACTTTTAGTCGTTTTAAAAATTTGTGGTGGTAGTGGGCTGCCTCAATATTCTTTGGATGGGCACCACACAATTCTGGAGTGGGCATAGTCCACCCGGCTCCCTCTATATACGCCTATGCCTGGACCTCGCGCTTAGGCAAGAGAGCTCGCGTGATATCCAACTGAACAGTTTGTAGGTCACCACCACAGGCATAGCTATAGCTTTCGCATGGGGAGGTCCGAGGATACCAAGTCACTTAACCCCCCTCACCCTTATATACGCCCATGGTAGCCACCCTCTGTACATACGCATCACCTACGTGATCATGGCTAAATAAAGGCATTTCTGTGTCAAGCATTTTATCTACGAAATTGTCGAAATCGGGAACCTTTTTTTGGTACCGCCCGGCCACCGCTGCAGACGAACTATTGTGTATAAGTGACTAACCATATAGGCTGTAAAAAAAATATATAAACCATTTATTGTTCTCAAACGAGACTTAATTTAAAATGAGTGTTTCTTAATTAGAGGTGTGAATTATTTAATAAAACTCAAGATTTTCCTGTTTAGTCATTGTGTTTATTGCATTGGTATTTTTACGATGGGAAAACCGCGCATACATTTGTCTCATGTTCGCAAGCCAGTGTGACTGTAATGGGTCATGGGACACTCAATTCTTCCAATGGGTACCTATAGTAATGTAGCTAGGGTCCACACCCACGTCTACCACGATGATCGCTTAACCCTTCAAGCACCGCTTATATATATAGATGTATGGGAAAACCCTATATATATGGACACTGGTGTCCGTCGCGGGGCTTGAAGAGTCAAAATCAAACACTGAGTCCAAAAAAGCTATACTTTATAAATTTCAAATGTTATGAATCCGCTTTGAGTGTCGCCCCTAGTGACTTCACTTTTCCAATAATAGGTATACTTAAAGCTATTAAGATTTTTTATTTTAGTCAGTGCAGAGTTGTTGAAAATTGGATCCACCGGTAAGGCCATTGGTCGAAGTAATGAAGGTAGCATGGGCGTAGGTATATTATAATCCTTCACTTACAACAGAAATAATCCGGGTCACAAAACATGTACCTACACATTATAACGCCTATGTGCACTTCTAACAAACATCCAAACATTTTCACAAAGTTTCGCATTTATAATAACACTTGCTTTTGCCCGCGGCTTCGCCCGCGTTAATAAGTTTTCTCGGGCCAAAAGTTGATAAAAACCTTCCTATTGAATCACTCTATCTATTAAAAAACTGCATCAAAATCCGTTGCGTAGTTTTAAAGATCTAAGCATACATAGGGACAGACAGCGGGAAGTGAGTTCGTTTTATACTATGTAGTGATGAAACCTGAGATTTAAACTACGTATGCGCGAAAGAAGTCTTTAAACAAAGTACATTTTTCTAAATTCGATACGGTTACCCAGCAGGACATTAATTGTAATATAAAAACAATAACTTGTGTTACAGAACCATGTACTTCACCAAATAGTGTCAAAGGCACATGTAAATCTTTGTACGAGTGTGACCTCTTGCGAAGGATAGTCAGAAAGGCAAACCGAACTTCTTTAGATGAGCAATTCCTGAGGAAATCCAAATGTGGTTATGATGGAGATATACCTAAGGTAAGTCGGGGGCACGGCGGTTTTGTTAATCAGGTGGAGACTGAATGAAGAGCTGGTGCAGCACGCTTGTATCTTATGTTGCATTCCTATAAAGCGCTACGAATGGAATGGCAAAATCAGACAGAAATTGTATCAAAGACAGTGGCGTATCTATAGAGTGGCATGACGTTAAAATGCCACGGCCCTCGGACTCAGGGACCTGCCGTCGTAGGCCCCCGACTCGAGAGGAAGACAAGGAGTGTTCAGGACAATACTTAAAAACAGGTTGACGGATTTTGTACTAGCTAGGGGCCCATTAGAAAAGTCAGAGGTGCGTGCCCTTGGCTTTTGAACCTGCGGACATTCGTCTCGACTTTTCTAAAAGTTATGCGTGTACTCTTTGTGAATTATCACTTGCTTGGTGAAGGAAAACATCGTGAGGAAACCTGCATACCTGAGAAGTTCTCTATAAGAATTTCCAAGGTATGTGAAGTCTGCCAACCCGCAATAGGCCGACGTGGTGGACTAAGGCTTAACTCCTCTCAATAGTAGAGAAGGCCCGTGCTCAGCAGTGGGCAGCATGTTATACAGGGCTGGTATGGTTTGGTATGGAGGGGCCCATTCCATGAATGTGACAGGAGCTTTCGGATGTAGCTAACGCCATTGATTACAAGACTCTATTGGGCCCTGAACATAAAAGTTCTTAAAAGAGGAACACAACTGCTTCCACACTATTGCATAGAGATATTATAAAGGCAGCTACCCATATAGACTCTCCCGTGTGCGAGACCTTCCATCTAGGAATCGTAGATGGAAATAGTAAATCATACTCTCATCTTGTAGGTTTGCTGTCCTGATACAGACAAGCTGTCATGCATCACGCCCGATGCCAATGAAGGAGAGTGCATCAACATTCGCGCATGTCCTGCGCTCTCAGAAATGCTGAAGGAACCAAACGATACTGCTAAAATGGAATATCTGAAGAATGCTATGTAAGATCATATATAATATTTTGCCCTAGTTGCCTAGTAATTTAAGAGAATAAGCTACCAATTTTATGGATAGAGTAGTCGTAGAGTCTACTCCTGCCAGATGGGAAGTTCCGATAGTTGCATAACCTCATTCATGTATCGTACTTGAAGTATGGACCGTAGAGTTCTAAACTTGATTCATGAATTAGGAATCTTATGTAACATTTGATTTAAAAAAAATGTTCGCCAGTGCATATTTAGAATCCGAGTGCACTTGTTTGTTTGCCGGGAGGTTCAAGATTTATTCAGAATTTCATGCTTCAATACCTCGGTGGCGTAGTTATACTGCAGTGCTAAGATCTCGGGTTCGATTCCCAGGTCGAGTAAGGTGATATTGTGTTTTTCTACTTATTATCAACCCGGAGTCTGTATTCGTGCTTGGCAAATGTCAATAGTAAATAGACCCACCCCCTATTAAATGGGATCTAACATAGCTGGCGAAATGTGGGGGTGATACACTTCTACCTAAACCTGAAGAGGGAAAAAGTCGTGATGATATGTATGTATGCAATACCTTATTGTTCCAGCTGCCCTGGGCCCGAGGACCCGAGCGTGTGCTGCGGGCCGGCGCCGCAGCTACAAGAGCCGCTGTACGACCAGTGTGAGGCGAAGGTGACGGCGCTGCCGCCCGATCCCGATTCCTACTGCTGCGGCACCGACAGCAGTGTAGGAAACAAGATTATAGGTTAGTTGCTGGTGGTGGTAGGATGGTAAGATATATCTTGTATATGCCTTGGTACAGGACAGGTCATATGCTGTGCTGCAAATTAAACAAATGGAGCAAACAAGTAGCCTTATGGTACCCAAGACAGGACATTAGAAGACAGGGGCGTCCGAAAATAAAATGGAAAGATGATATCCAATAAACCTTAGGGCCATACTGGACCAGAGTTGCAGAGGATAGAGTTCAGTGGAGAGAGCTGGAGGAGGCCTATGCCAAGAGGCACGCCGATTTGCGAGACATAATATAAATTTTGAAATTGTAAATATGTAAATGAAAAATCGGAATAAAAGGGCTTTATTATTATTACGCCTTGGCACGCAAGGTGTTAAAACCAGTCATAGTTACTTTAAGTGTGTCGCTTTTGGGGGACAGTCTCCGTATATCCGGTTCAAACAGGCCGGCATTGTGTCAACTGGTGACGGATAATCGTCTCTCATTAGTCGGCCCTCTATCTGGATCGCTCTTAACTTACTATCGGGTGCAGTGGGGTCACATTGCCGAGTTCGTATGAAAAATAATTGCATTTATGTAAACTGAGACAGAAACATTGTGTGCAGGACGCATATTCTCGAAGAGAGAACAACGTAAAGTGCATACCGCGCATGCGCGATTTCGTAATAGAACTCGGACCTCTTAGTGACGTCATAGACTTTAGCGAGTGATCTTAGTGAAAAAATCGTGTTATCGTTAGGGTCATTGAACGCTCATAACTCACCCGGTATGAACTGTTTAGTGTTTCATTCGGTGTCATAGTGTAGGTTAGAACTTTGCCTACCCCGCTGCGGTAGCGGGATGAACGTGTGTATAAAGTTTAAATAGTTATTTTTAGAAATGTTGCTTGTGTGCATCGTTTGTGCTAAACTTAGAGTAAGTAAATCACGATAACTTTCTTTATAATGCACATAAGGTTGTTTTATGATGTTTAGTATATAGAGTCACTTAGTGTCTATGTACCAAGACACTTATAGTTTAGGCATATAGGCTTAACTTAGGCGCGAATTGAAAATAAGTGTAGTCTTGAAAGTGAAAAAGAGGTCCTAGAAAGAGGGAAGGCCCTCTTAGTGCTCCGTACGGTATAGCCGCGGAGTACTTAAGCTAATTTGTTTTTTTGTATTTTTGAGTTAAAACGTGTTAGGAGTTTTTTGTTTAATAGAAATAGTTCGGGACATCAAGAAAACAGCAAGTAGTCAGCAAGAAAGAAGAAGTCTGCAAGTTTGAAGAGGAAAAAGGCGCTTATGCAGAGTGGACCATCCTTCCTCATCAGCTGTGGCACGGTGCTACGAGGACGACTTCCAGCTACGTCGCATAGCTACGGCGTAGCAACGAGAGACTACGCGCCGAATATTAACGCCGGGAGAATTTGGCTACCGTTGTGGCTGAACTTTATAACTTTCGATTCAGTGTGTGAAATAAACGCTATTTCCCGATTTTTCGCCTTTGTTACTTTGTCACTGGTATCGCCATATTCCCACTCACGCAATCCAGCACAGACACAACACATTGCGGGGTGTTGGCCCAGTCTGAGCCCCGCACACATTGAACCATCCACGAGGTGAAAAAGATTCTCTTGAATTTTCCAGGTGGTAAAGTGACCACAATCGACCAGTATCCGTGGCTAGTGGTGATCGAATATGTTAAGGCATTCGAGAAGAACAAGCTGTTGTGTGGCGGCGCCCTCATCAGTGGGAAATATGTTCTGACTGCAGCCCATTGTGTGAAAGGGCCCATACTTAACCGTGGGACACCGTAAGTTCTTCACAATTCTTATTATTCCTCTAGTAGATGTTTAGAGGAGGGGTGTTCACCTACCATAAGATCAATCACTTGCCCATTTTTTTCCTATGGGTGAATAAGAAGCAACATTAGGGACCATCGAGGAACGCCATTTTGTTAGTCAAGATTGAAATTGTACTTAAAGTTATGATGAAGGTTTCATTTGAAAGCTGAAAATCCTGTAACAACACCTTTGTCCTTTGTCTTCCAAGGTATAAGCAGAGGTGCCACCAGGGCACCCATTTTCGCAATTATGTTTCGTCTTAGATGTGATAGGGAGCGAGCTCAATCCCATATCCGGCACAAATTTAAGACTCCGGGTTGATACTGAGAAGAAAAACCCAAAATCACTTTGCCCAGCCCGGGATTGATATCCTCAACCTGGGACCTCAGAGCAGAGTCGTACCGCATACGCAATACGACTACACTGAGGTAGTCCTGAAGGGTAATGCTAGGCAAACCATAGATGAAGTCATCTTCACAAACGTTCCTTTAGTAGGTTTTCCCTGAAGCTCTGTAGTACCTACATGAGACCTAACATGGTTTGCGAATCTGAAGGCTCAGTCACCATTAATAATTGATAGTTGATGCCTATCACTTATGACCTAACACATGACGACATTAGTGTTTACAATATTTTATTCCAGAAATGGGCAAAGTCATGTTTTTATGATGATATGATGTTTGGTAAATAAGGATTATATACCACATAAATAAAGAAATAAGTCGTAATATGGAATCTTTTTCCAGTAAATACGTCCGTCTCGGAGAGTATAATGTTACAAACGACGGCCCTGATTGTGTCAATTCTGACTACGGGAATGATGACTGTGCTGATGAGATGATCCTCGCACCTATTGAGAAGATGATACCGCATCCAGAGTACACTGGACTGGACAACGAAAGGAGACATGATATAGCTTTGATACGGCTCAAAATCTATGCTCCTTTTACGGGTATGTTTAGTAAATTATTACAATTATTGTTTTATAATGATTATTACTGCTTAAGTTAATAGTTGTAGCGTGTGCTGTAGGACATCGCTCGGAGGTCCTGGATTCGAATCCCGGGTCGGGTAAAGTGATATTGGGTTTTTATGATTAATATCAGCCGGGAGTGTGAAATTTGTGCCTGATATGGCGCTGGGCTTGGCCCCTATCACATCGAGGGATTCAATACACATGGCGAAAAGCGGGTACACTGGTGGTCTATCGGTGTTCTTGTATAAGCCGACTCTCGTCAGGCTAACAAGAGTTTAGTCAGGGACAAAAAAAAAAAAAAAAAAAAAAAGCTGTCTACCCCTTCGGAGATAAAGGCGTGAGAATGTGTGTGCTCCACCCGTCTGATGGATCTATTCTGGTAAAAGTCCCACTAAGTTCTTATCCCGGATGAAAAGTGGACTTTGTTATCCAGAACAGGTCTATCCGTGTACAAAGTTCCAGATCCGTTTAACACTTTCCCTGCGTTACGGGAACTATCTGGTCGTATTTGAGTCTTGTAATGTGCGGCAGCTGACTATCCTTGTTTTGCGCTCGGTGCGGGGGGTATTTTTCTAGGATCCCGTGAAGGTAGAAAAAAGATAACTATATATCTGACATTCTCGCTTCATTTAGTATCACTTACAAAAGAAAAATAATACGGGAAGCATTTTGTCGTAAAGCACAGAAGTGATTTTTTTTTCGTTTGGTACGGTACGGGAACTATTTTGTCGTAGCCGAAACCCCGTATAGCACCGAGGGGTGCGCGCGCGGTGCTTTAGTTTGCCATAGTGTTGTGCGCAGTTCACACATGTCGACCTTAGAATAAGTATTAACTCGTATTTATACAACGTTTAACCAAAGTCCTCAATAATATTTAAGAGCGTGTTTCATTCAACTCATCGATAAGAACAACTTTTACTATGGGATATATCGGACAACTTGTATAAAGAGGTCGAAATTTTTGTTGAAGTTTCAATGTTGTCCCATAGAAAAAGTATTTTTGTATTGATGAATATAATCACACCCTTTAATATACTTGAGGCTTTTGTTATACGTAGTATACCTATTATAATTTATGGATCGTATAGTTAACATTTCTACAAATAACTACTTATTATAAATTAATAAATCAATAATTAAAAGTTTTTCTAAGGTTTGTCGAAGTTCAATTTCACCCTATAGTTTTTAAATGAAATTAATGAATTTAAACATTTAAATTTTCTGAAATTCCTTTTATTTTTGTCGATTATTCATGTTAGTCAAAAAATATAATTATTTAGGTATGTGTAAAAATAAACTAGTAGATAAACTAATAAACTAATAGACTTAAAGACTTTGTTTCATTGTTGTGATATTTTTTTGAAAATTTGAGAAGTTCCTATTATTATTGTTGATTATGCGTGTTAGTAAAACAAAAAATATTATTTAGGTGTATGTTTAATAAAGACTTTGTTTCATTGTTTGTGATATTTTTGGGAAAGTTAATTCACATAGGTAGGTACTACGTGTAAGAGATGCGCATGTTATAGGTCAATTATATAAATATATAGCAATTTATAGGTCGACATAGTAACCAAGGAAAGAAAAAGAAAGAAGTTGAAGTTGAAGAGTTGATTTGAGTTACAAAAGTAATAAATAATAACAGTTTGTGCACAATGTGTATACTTGTTCAGTTTCATTTACCTTTTGTTGATTATGATTATGCATGTTAATGAATCTATTAATTTTTTATTGTGTTTCGTATGGAAATCGATAGGCATACTACTTTTTACGCTCAATAAACAAAGTGCAATTCAAAAGTTGGTATTAATTATTAACTTTACCCTCATCCCTAGCATTTTATATGTTTTATACGGGACGGGAAATAATTTCCCGTAAAAGGACCGATTTTGAAAAAAAAATATAACTCTTACTATATTACGTAGATCCCCGTGCTACGGCAGATGTATATACGCAGGGATATAATCTATGGATTAGTATAAAAAGAAAATAAAAATGGTAATATTCCACGCTTGTAAAGACATTAGAAGTCAGGACCTGATACGGGAAAATACAGGTCGTACCGCAAGATTGGTATTCTTCATACGGGAAGTATATGACTCGTATAGCACTGGTAGTAAAACTAGGTTCAGGTGCCTACGCAGCGAAAGTGTTAACATACACACACACTCACTCACGCCTATTATCCCCGAAGGGGTAGGCAGGGGCGCAACTAGTGCACCCACTTTTCGCCTTTATTCCGTCCCATGATGTTATAGGGGGCGAGCTTATCGCCACGTCGGGCACAAATTCCAAACTTCGAGCTGATATTGAATAGAAAAACTCAATATCACTTTGCCCGACCCGGGAGTCGAACCCGAGACCTCAGCATTACAGTCGTACCATAATACAACTACGCCACCGAGGCAGTCAGTCAGTCAGTTTTGCAGTTTCAGCGGAAAAAAAAAACAAAATAAATACCCGACCTGGGTTCGAACCCAAGAGTCGCAGTGCAGTCGTACCGCAATATAACTATGCCACTGAGAATTAAACGAATTCAATTCGTTAGCCTGACCAGAAAAATTTGAGACAAATGAACTCTCCGTGCTGCAATAAAATATGGGACCGATTTCGTATAGGTACCTCCTATTAACTTTCAAAGTAAAGCAAAGGTGGCACCCCCAAAGCAGTTTTTACTATTTTCCTAATCAGTTTATAATTTTTTCGTTTTCCAGATTTCATCCGTCCAATCTGCTTACCAAAGACTGATTATCAGTTGTCGCCACCAGCAGACTTTACGTTTTATGTCGCTGGCTGGGGACGGGCTTACCAGGACATCCAAACGGGAATTTACAAGGATAGTGACGTCAAAAAACATGTCGAGATGCCTTATGTGGATAGAGCCGTAAGATAAAAACATTACTCTATTCATACTGCCGTAATGTATAATAGTAGTATCTATATACCTAGATATCGGTCTGGGGATCGCAAAATTTTTGGCACTTTCTTATAGATAATCCCAATAATTCAACATAAGGTACATACATAATAAAGTGTATAGGTACAAATGCATGTTGCATTCGAATTATTAGGCACTTTTTGCGATCAGCTCAATGTCTGATGTAACCCTCAATGGAAGACCCAAGAAGCACAGGTACCAATCCTGAACAAATAGTCCTACACAAGGTAACATTAATATTTTTATATCCTGAAAATAAATCCACTGTCGATCCTGGCTAATAAAAGATATAGCGATAGAACTGGAGGGAAATTGGGATAGTTTATTTGTTTTTTTTCAGGTATGTCAAGCAGCCATTCGCACATTAAATGGCCTTGAGGACATAACCTTCGAAGAGGTGCATATTTGTGCCGGAGGCGTCAAGGGTAATTCCTCCTGCAAAGGGGATTCTGGCGGACCCTTGATGTATGAAAAGAAGAAACTCAGAAAATACGAAGCGATTGGCATCGTCTCTGCTGGCACCGTTAAGTGCGGCCGCGAAGGCATACCTACCATATTCACTTATGTTTATAAGTATTTGCCATGGATAAGAGCGACTATGACTCCATAAACTTGAGTTTAGAAGCGCATACATTAAAATTTTATGTGATATGTAATAATTAATAATACTGAATTTAAAAATCAGCAGACAGGTAATGATCGAAGGTCCTGATAAAGTAGAATGTATAATTCTAAGCCTAAGTATTCTTCCGACCGGGAGTCGTGACCTTTCTAGATTCGAGTGGTGCCCATTCCAGGTTGTTACGACATAAATAATTTCTTGAAAACAATATTGAAAAATACATTTTTCTTTTTAAAAATATAGAAAGATAACATGTATTTTTTGCTCTAAAGCACAGACTAGAGAGCCTCTCTTGAAAATAACTCAGAATACGACAAGATTGAAGTCAGCGTACGATTTCATGTAGGATAAGTTACCAAATCTGCTGTAAGCAAATTGGGCAATATACTTTAAATGTGGCGACCCAATGAAATTAATGACAAAAATCATATTGAATTACATATTTTTTGTATTATTTCAAACTTCAAATTATTTTTATTAAACGTAGTAGGTATACACATTGTCGTGTGCGCATCACGCCGCCCGCGACCCGCATGCTAGACAGTGCTTCCAGGTTTACAAATGTAGGTATCTGTATTTAACACATCATATAGATAATATGAAATGAGGAGATCCGTAGAAGAACGAAAGTCACTGACATAGCCCAACGGATAAGCAAGCTGAAGTGGCAATGGGCAGGGAACATAGTTCGAAGAACTGACGGCAGATGGGACAAAAAAGTTCTCAAGTGGAGACCACGTACTGGCAAGCGTCCACCTGCAAGGTGGACCGATGACTTGGTAAAGGATGCAGGAACGCGCCGGATGCAGGCCACTTTTGACAGGTCCATCTGGAAATCTTTATATTGCCAGATATTGCCAGTCTGTTGTGAGCCTGTCAAGTGTGCGGAGCTCCGGAAATAAGTTTGGAGCATTCAGTGATGAAAGATGAAGGACAAGTTGGAGTTTTACTCCCACTTCATGGATGATGATGATGATAAGGTATTATTTCAAACTTCAAATCCCTGAACCCTGTGACGTCGGCAGGGCTGACGTCACCTCTTTTTAAAGAGATCAACATCCTCTGCTCTATCATATATATTTTAAAATTTTATTTGAAAATATTAGTGTTTTGTTAACTTTCGTTACAAGACAAAACAAGTTCCCGTAACAAAAAAATAAAATTTCCTTTATTTCAAGGTAACACATTTTGTGTGATGTAGCAGCACTGCATATACCTTGCTGCCAAGATAACGCCATCGGAACTTAAAGTTGAAATGCACTACCTATATAGTCTAGGGATGGTACCTACGCATGTCCCATTTTGTCGTTGGTCCAAACTACCGTATATTCAAGTTACTCTAAGGTCCAAACATGCCTTAGTAATCAGATTTCAGAGACAAATGAACAAAGTGGTAACTTGTAAGGCGCCCATTAAACGCTCACACAAAGTTTGTGTGAGCGTTTAATGGGCGCCTTTGTGTCACAAACGGCATTCAATTCCATTACTCATGATTGACGGGTGATTGATGAAAACAAAGTGACATTACACTATTACTCAAAATTGTCTTCAGTCATACTCAAGATTTTACGGAGAACACACGTTTTCACGCGTTTTGTTATGAATACTTATAAAATAAATTGAAATTTAGGGAAAAAAGTGTAGCAAGAAAACATTGGGTAAAATATTGATTGTGAATAAGACAGTTTTATAGCCATACTTTTGTTTAACCCAGCTTTTTTAGCGGCTACGCCCGTTTGATTTTTTTCCGGGATAAAAGTCCCGCTATATATTTTCCAGGGATAAAGGTAGCGTACCTATGTGTTATTATGTATTATAATCAAGTCAAATAGTCAGAATAAATCGTACCCAGCTGTATTCCGGTTGGGACAACGTACATCGGATGATGGAGAAGGGATCTGTGAAATGTTTAGCAAATATTTTCATTCTACATTTCTTAATACCGACCATATAAGCATGACATCAGACATTGCCGGTTCCAATAGCCTAACTGTTTCGGATATTGGGCAGATAGACGTTTTGCCTCAGGATGTCTGTAAACTGCTGAAGTCTCTTGACTTAAATAAATCAGCAGGCCCTGATAGTATACCTGCGATATTTATAATCAAATGCGCGAAAAGCCTTACCTTACCTCTTGTTACATTGTTCAGGCGCTCGCTGTCAGAAGGTGTGGTACCTTTAATATGGAAATCCGCATACATATCGCCTATTCACAAAAAAGGACCCAAGGATATAGTGGAAAACTACAGGCCAATCTCTAAGTTATGCCTCTTTGCCAAAATACTAGAAAAAATCGTACACAGACAGCTATATGATAGCCTATAACATACTTTAAGTGCACATCAACATGGCTTTTGCAAAGAAAAATCTACCGTATCTAACCTTATATTATGTGGCGATTATCTATCTGAACACATGTCTAAGCTCTCCCAAGTTGATGTTATATACACTGATTTTAGTAAATGCTTCGATAGAATAGACCATGATTTACTTTTACATAAATTGCAATCAGTGGCTGGTATAAAGGGAAATTTATTTCGTTGGTTTACTTCTTACGTTCGGAATAGGTGTCAAACCGTTGTACTAAATGGTTACGCTTCTACGCCTGTTACAGTTCCATCTGGCGTCCCACAGGGTTCACTTCTGGGTCTACTTCTGTTTAATATATTCGTCAATGACATTTCATCATGTTTCCACCATTCCAAAGTACTTTTATATGCTGACGACTTAAAAATTTTGTGTCCAATTAAGTCTTTGATCAACACTCAACGACTACAAGATGATTTTAACAGATTTGAAGTATATTGCACAGAAAACAAATTAGATCTTAATGTATCAAAATGCTACGTAGGTTCATTTTCTCGAAAACCTGAATTGATACCATATGATTACAGACTAAAAAATTTTACATTACACAGAGTCAAGTCGATCCGTGACTTAGGGGTCGTTTTTGACTCTAAATTACTCTTCAATGACCACATAAACCAAATAATAAGTAAAGCCTCTAAATCTTTAGGTTTTGTCCTACGCATGTCAACCAATTTTACTTCTATCAAAACATTTAAAATTCTTTATTGTTCATTTATCAGACCTCACCTTGAATATGCGTCACAAGTCTGGAACCCAGCACATAATATTTATGTCTCGCGTATTGAATGTATCCAAAAACGCTTTCTACGGTATTTGCAATTTAGGACAAAATCTTATGTGCCGACCTATATAAAGCGTTGTCAAAAATTTCACATCTTACCACTGTATGAAAGAAGACACATAGCTGACCAAGTGTACTTAATGAACATTGCAAGTGGTTTTTTCCGTAGTATTATAATGCTCTTTGAGTGGTTTGATAGACTGTCCCGAGTTGCTAGATTGTATTGGTCTACGTGTGCCGTACGCCTCCCTTAGAACACCTTGCAAATTAAACGTGCCAGCAGCAAGAACAAACTATAGACAAAACTCCTACCTATTGCGAGCGAGCAGGTCTTTCAATAACGTTATGTCACTCCTGGATATAGATTTATTTAATACCTCCTCGATAAAAATTAAGCAACTACTTGCAGATTATTTTTTCAAAAACTAATAATCTTACTTCTATTCAATTGCTTATCGACCGCAGTATTTTTCACTAGATTTGCCCGCGGTTCCGCCCGCGTTAAAAAGTTTTTCCGGGATAAAAGTCCCGCTTTATGTTTTCCCGGGATAAAAATAGCCTATGTGTTAATCCAGGACACGACCTACCCGTGTGCCAAATTTCATCGAAATCCGTTGAGTAGTTTTTGCGTGAAAGAGGAACAAACATCCATACATCCAGACATTCTTACAAACTTTCGCCTTTATAATATTAGTAGGATTTCACATTGTGTAATTTAGTAGTGGAAACTTGTAATTGGCCCTCTTTGAGTGTATCCTTTACTATGAATTGTACTAGCTGTAGGTTTCCCAATAATAATTAAAATAAAATAAAAAATAATCTATCTTTATGCCAACTTTCAATCGATCTGGATGTTCAGCCGTTCTGCTGTGATTGACAAAAAAAAACATCGAAGTTTTTGCATTCATAATATTAGTACCTATAGATTAATTTAATCTGAAATACGAGATACAAAAGAAGATAAAGACTATGACAACTATTTTCTTTATTATCTTATTGGATCGTGTCTTATCCAAGAATTTTATACCCATAATATTAATAATATATATATATATATATATATATATATATATATATATATATATATATATAGAGATCTCTTAGCGGTAAATGTTGATCAGACGCGACTTCACGCGAGCACTTTGTTGATCCAAAAATCTATGTTGATCCGGCGCCTTTTGTTGATCCAATATGCATTTCTGGTAACTAATGTGGCTCCAACCGGATCAACATCTACACTCACGGGACTTCTTACTAACGTTTGCCGAAGTTGATCCGATATACAAATCCACCTTGCGATAGTTACGGAAAATGTTGATCCGATTTAAATGAGCCAATCAGAGCACAGCAAACAGTCAGATTCAGATCGGATTGGCTGAGAGCAGCCGCGACGTTTTATACACATCCAATTAATTATATTTTATTCATAGTATCAACATGTTACTAATACGGTGTCACTGTGCCCAATTTGTAATCCCACTAATATTATAATATTATAATGGCGAAAGTTTGTCAGAAAATGTGTGTACATGTTTGTTACGTCTTCACGCTCAAACGGCTGGACCAATTTTGATGAAATTTGATATAGCCGTAGTTGATACCCTGAATTAGTACATAGACTAACTTTTATTCCGAAAAGTATTCCTGCTGGAATTTAATCCGCGACTAACACCGCGGAGCGCAACTAGTCAAAGTTTAAAAAAAGTGATGCTATCTAAACTGTCGTAGATTGTTTTATACTCCATGTGAAAGAGATAATTTATCTATATTTTTTTAGACTGTATTTTTTACCCTGTGATACACGACTCTTACATTCCTTCAAAAGCTATTCAACTTCGTTCTGCTCCAGGGTACAACGCCCGAGGCATGGAACAGGATGTGGTGGTATTGTTCTTAAAAAACGGTGATAACGCCTTTTTTAAGAATTACAGACCCATCTTCTTGAGCCATTTTTACAAGCTGTTCTCAAAAGTCATCACAAATCGTCTCAAGCTCTGGCTAGATGACTTCCAGCCTCCCGAACAAGCCGGATTCCGTAAAGATTATAGTACAATAGACCACATCCATACGCTGCGGCAAGTTATACAAAAAACTGGGGAGTATAACTTGCTACTTTGCTTAGCGTTCATGGACTATGAGAAAGCCTTAGATTCGATCGAGACCTGGGCTGTGCTGCAGTCTCTACAGCGGTGCCACATTGATCATCGGTACATCGAAGTGTTGAGGTGCTTGTATAAAACATGTAGGTCCGAGTACAAGAACAGAGTTCGAAAGCTATTCCACTACACAGAGGCGTGAGACGGAGATGTTATCTCTCCGAAACTGTTCACTGCCGCGTTGGAAGACGCTTACAAGCTCTTGGACTGGAAAGGACTCGGCATCAACATCAATGGCGAATACATCACTCACCTTTGTTTTGCCGATGACATCGGTGTACTGGCAGAATCGCTGGAAGGTCTGACCACAATGCTCAATGACCTCAACTGAGTTTCTCAGCTGGTGGGTCTCAGGATGAACATGGACAAGACCAAGATCATGTCGAATGTTCATGTTGTGCCAACCCCGATTATCGTTGGGAGCTCAATTCTCGAAGTTGTAGACGAGTACGTCTATTTAGGTCAAGTAGTCCAACTCGGTAAGTCCAAATTTGAGAAAGAGATCAATCGGCGAATCCAGCTCGGATGGGCAGCGTTCGGGAAACTAAGCAAGGTCTTCTCGTCCAAAATACCTCAGTGCGTGAAGACAAAAGTCTTCAATCAATGTGTGTTACCAGTAATTTACTGGACTTGGAGTTGGACTACTTGACCTAAATAGACGTACTCGTCTACAACTTCGAGAATTGAGCTCCCAACGATAATCGGGGTTGGCACAACATGAACATTCGACATGATCTTGGTCTTGTCCATGTTCATCCTGAGACCCACCAGCTGAGAAACTCGGTTGAGGTCATTGAGCATTGTGGTCAGACCTTCCAGCGATTCTGCCAGTACACCGATGTCATCGGCAAAACAAAGGTGAGTGCAGTGGCGTTCCTTCCATAGAAGCCGAAAAGCCCGGCTTGCCCTAAAATAATTTACCTAAGTACTTAAAACCAAATGTGGAAAAATAACCAACATTTTACGGTCAAAACTCTTCGAAATAATTTTCTTTACAATCTTAAAATTCCCGCGCTACGATTCGCTGAACCAGTTCGCCTTGAGCGCACAATCGAACACACCAATATACCCACACACACACCACCACACCCGCGCCGTACATGCATTTAATATTATTAGTACAAAACAGCTAAGTGCGAACAAAATATACTCATCACTCTCTCTCTCGTTGGGTTTTACCTGGCTTTTTGCCGCTATATTTCTGCCTCATTCACACTTATGGATAGAATACGCACCAACTGCTACCACAAATGTATAGCTATAGTAAGTTTCTATAGCAATCAGTACTGGAAATTAATCCAGGCTTAATGCCTCGGGTTGCCAATTGAAAGAGTTACCTCTAATATGGTTTCTTTTGTTCTGCATTATATTCCTAATGTAAATGCGTATTTTTTATTTATCATGACTATGTAAGGATTTTGTTATTAATATAATTATAATTATATATCTATTTATAATTTTTAAGGTAATATAATACACTATAATTTTATTTATCAATAAGTTTTCGTCACATTTTCAGCATTAATATCACGGTATAATTTTGACGCGGACCTAGCAACACCAGTTATTTGTTGTGATTAAGATAAATGAGTGTGAATGATACATTTTTAAGTATTTGTCTTTATTACGTGGTTTTTGAGATATTAAAATATTAGTGAAATTATTCCACGTAATAGTTTGTAGTGTGTGAAAGGTTTGATCGGCAAGAATAAGGTAAATTTGTTAGGTTATGATGGAAAACAACAACTTTCAACAAGTTTGCGAAAGGCGCGAAATGTATTTGAAGAAACATAAAAGGTATGTAGATGAGTATACAAAACTAATAATTAATTGTCTTATTGGAAGCTCTAATACGTAAAATACGACTATGTATCAAGTTGTATTGTTAGTCTTGCATATTTTTTTCGAACGAAACAAGTGTTTGGAATAGGTAGGTACAATCTGGTAAAATTATTTAATTATTATTGTAGTATTACTTCTTCTTGCATTAGACGATACAGGTATAATAAGTACGTAGTTTATCTTTAGGACAAAAACTTTTCAGAAGTTGCAATGGCCCAAAATCGTTTTTGAAATCGTACCTAATTTTGCAATGTAACTAAACGCTTCCATGGCATAGTTGTATTGTATGCGCGGTATGAATATAGCTCTCGAGGCCCTGGTTCGAATCCCGGTAGGGATTGTGGTTTTTTATTTTATTTTTAGATATTGATTTTCTTTATAGGTGCACATTTTATATGAATCGGAAATGCGATTTTTTTTAGGTCTGCTTGGGCTTGCCCTCATCCAAAACACTAGGCACGCCACTGCCAGTAATGACATACGGCACTGAGACGTGGCCTCTGACTATGACACTGCCACTATGACTGCCGCCTAAGATGGCCCACGGTCACTCAGCGAGCTATGGAAAGGGCTTTGCTAGGTGTTTCTCTACGCGATCGAATCAGAAATGAAGAGATCCGTAAAAGAACGAAAGTCTCTGACATAGCCCAACGGATAAGCAAGCTGAAGTGGCAATGGGCAGGGCACATAGTTCGAAGAACTGACGACAGATGGGACAAAAAAGTTTTCGAGTGGAGACCACGTACTGGCAAGCGTAGCTTCAGCCGTCCATCTGCAAGATGGACCGATGACTTGTTAAAGGCTGCAGGCCGCTTTTGATGCAGGCCGCTTTTGATAATGAAGACAAGATGAAAAAAAATAACCACGCTGAGTTTCTTGGTGCTTCTTCTCAGGTCAGTGGGATTTTCCGAAGCACTGGTAGAATCATATATTTAAAAAAAAAAAACATTGTTAAAAATTACGTTTAAAAGTGCCCCTAGGGGCCTAATTACATAATAAATTATTTGAGTTTGAGTTTGAGTTTGATAGGTCCATCTGGAAATCTTTGGGGGAGGTCTATGTTTAGCAGTGGACGCCATACGGCTGATAATGATGATGACGATACCGAATGATTGTTCTGTGGAAATGGACGCACAAATTTGCTGCATGAGAATGGACGTTTCATTATTGTCTCCCACAAAAAGTCGCCCCTTTCTATCACACTAAGTTGTTTTAATACCCATCCGCTTTAGACTTGAAAATGTGTTAAATGCTCATAAAACATTTTTGCAAAACAGAAAACGCTTAATTATAAATGTGTTACCTAGTATTATACTAAACTTTACCTTGTAAGAGACTGAAATCTCAATGTTAAGAAGTTCAAAATAGCGACCTCTTTTCTTAAGCCTATTATTAGATCTGTCTTTTACTATCAATGGCATGCCCAAGTATCGATTTTAACGTCAATTGTCCTTAAAAATAAGAAATTCAAAATGGCGGTGATTTTTTTTTAAATCTAACATTAAATCTGCCCATTATGATAATTCTCCCGTGAGAAAATTTTGTGTCACACATGCGCGCGCATCGTAAAACTTCACTCCCATAAAATTTTCATAACGCGATTAAAGAAGTATAACTTCAAAAACAGGAGAAACAGTAAAACAGATTTTGCCGCTTTGTGTTTCAGTACCTATTCGTCAATTTTGGCTCCGGATCAACTTAGTCGCAGTAAATGTAGCATATAAGTCAATATATTCTGGATCAAAGTAATCACATTCAGTGTCATTTTTTTGACCGTTAATGGATCCACAAATGTTGGTCAAAACGTCGACGAGTATGTTGAAAACCTGTGAGTGCAGATCCACCGACGTCACACGCGCATCAAACACGGATCAAAGTATATCAGTTTGCGAGACTCGGAGCTGAGCAAACACGTGAAATAGGTGGATCAACATTTGTTCTAACTTCACACTGGAGCAACATTTACCGTAAAAGGGTCATTATATATATATATATATATATATATATATATATATATATATATTATTAGATAATATTATAAACTTCTTGGTCTTATCACCGTGTTTTTTTTTTCACATCCTAGCCCCACAGATATTCGTCAATCACCGTCACTCAACCCTCAATCACCAATCACCACATTAGAAGATAGGTTATTCGTCACTCATAGACGTGACTATGGTAAAACTGACAGCAAAACGTACAGCGTTCTGTCTAATGGGCGCATAACAGTGTGTAAAGTCTGTCTCACGAAAGAAGTCCCGCATACGCGGCGCCACAGTCATGCGTTAATTTGAGTTTGAGTTGCTAACTTTAAGGTGTTAGACGTCCCGAAATCAATTATAGTTTACGGTATAATTATTTTTTAATGATTATAAAACAGTAAAATAAAAATGTTAAAATTAACAATACTGTTCTATTCGAAGAATCGGCGTTATGGGGATTTAGTGTATGTAGGAGATTTAGGGTTACTGGGATGGGTTTACAATTTTGTTTTACTCTTTACGTTTTGAATGCTTTGCAGCATTTCATAGAAATAGAGCAAGCTTGCAAATTCTTCAAAACGTCGCATATAAAATGAGATACAAAAAAAGTAGGAAAATCAAATAACTAATTTAATTTCAGTATTTTATCGCAATAAAATCGGTATATTGGGAGACTGCAGATGAAATCGGTAGATCTCCCGATAATTCATGTACTTTTGCAACACTGCACGTAAACAGCACCTGACAACGACAACATGGCCGATCTGTGACATCTGTCATGATTAGTTCCACATATTGCCGCGGGACCCAATGGCTACGTTCCACTAAGCACTCACGACGATCACGCTCACGACCACGAATTTTCTCGTTCCACTTAGTCCTGAGCGTTGTTATCGTAAACCCAAGTGGAATGGATTGTGGAGCGTTTTGGGCGTTGAGGAAATAATACAAATGGCGAGCTAGAAAAAATAAAGCAAAAGCTTTAATACGTTAGGCTACCATTATTAAGTTTTAATGAGTTTTAAGTGTAAATTTTAATAATTATAAATGAAGTTGGTTTATGTCGAAAAATAAATATATAATTCAATTTTTATATGTAATTTCAATGAAGTATTCAATTATTTTACATTCAAATAGATTCAAAATGTCTTTAGCGACAACAATAGGTTATTTGTAGATGCGTGCATGCAATAATACTGTCGAAAGTACTAGTTCATCCAGTACAGATGAAGAATGGAATACAATTTTAGAAAATTATAATCGTGAAAATAGAAAACTTCGACATTTTAGTTTTGACAACTTCGATATTTTTCTCAACGCTCACTTCGACCCACCTCCAGAGATGGGTCGTTGTGGGCTTCTCGTGAGCGTGACTTATGACGTCATTAATGACGTTTTCGCCGCGACCACAACGATCGTAGTCGCCATGTGGAACGGCCAAAAGAGTATTTTGGGCGTTGTGAACGCTTAGTGGAACGCACCCAATGTACATAAATTATATAATACTCTTTGCGCGGGACTTCTTTCGTGAGAGTTGTCAGCAGTGGTCTCGAACCTACCGATTTTTCGGTATTTCTACTGATTTTGGGCCTGTCCTACTGAAATGACAGTATTTTTAAACGATTTTTTGAAAGCTAGAATTTTCTACCGATTTTCAGGAATTCGATGCTCTCGTTTGTTGAAATTACTTTCTTTCGGTACAATAGTAGTCCCTAGAGTTTGAAATTAAGGGGGTTTTCATTGAATATTGCTTGTTTTTTTGCATATACCGATTTTTGCTCCAAATATACCGATGTTTCCTCTACCGATTTCACATTATGTCGTCCAAGAACACTGGTTGTCAGTTGAGAGTTGAGACCAAGGATGAAGGAGATTATAATATAGTTGAGTGCTGCCAGATTAGGCGACGTTTCGCCATTTAGGCTATCTTGAAGAGTGTCGGGGCGACCAAAAATTGCGAATGGCGACCGGTCGCCGTTTAGGCTACGCGAATGGTGATTAGTCGCCAATTTAGGCTACTTCGGAAAGTTCGTGTTTTAATGCATTCTTTTGTCGAATTTGAGGATATTTATAGCTTTGAGGGTACAAAACATGTACTCAGATCCCCCTTACACACAATTATTGAATACTGGAGACCTTTTTTCTTTTTTTTTTTTAGCTCTCCGCGTTCCCACACAAGTGGGCGATTTTAGGCTACTTCGAATATTCGCCGCGTTGGACCACGATAAAGTAGAAATTAGCGAGGTTTTTTTTTGCTCCTTCACCTCTCCATATAGGAAAAGGCGACTTTAGGCTACTTCACAATGAATTTTCGGCGACTTCAACCGTCAAACATCTGGCAACACTGATAGTTGAGACAGACTCAAGAAGTTTATAATATTATCTAATGGAGAGAGCGGTACACACATTTTTGTGAAGACAAAAAAATTTCCTTTTGTGCTGACTTCTATCTCACTCACTCTTTAACCTATGTTGCCAAAGCTTACGGATTATTTCCCCACCCATTAAAAAATATCAATACCGTTATTGTCGTCTCAATCATATATATATAAATATTTCCAACATATCTTATATAATGATATAAGTACTATTTTCATTTCAGAATTATTCTTGTTGAATAAAATATCCTTAAGGTTTTTTATCCTTATTAACATTTTCTCTCTCTCAACACCAACAAAATTTCCTCATTTAATTGGTAATTGCGAATACATACTTCGGCAACACTGTTATAAAACGTTAAGTTCGATGTCAATATAGTTGTCAAATAAATGTTCACTTCGAAATTTTCTCTGTAATTATCTACAATAATAAGTGTGTTTTAGTGATATTTTAATGTGAATTGTGTAGTTCATGGTTGCAGAAACATTTGGCATCCATCATTTAATGTGAAATTCTACAGGTAAGTTCATTGTAATCAATATTGTGTAAATATTATAATTTTATCAATATTTATACGAAATGTAATAAAATACGTGAATATTTTATAAATGAACTGTAGAAAAATATCGCTTATATGATTTGCTTTATATATGACTACTTTTTTCATATTAACGTAATGTTAAATGTGATTTTTTGTATTGTAAATAGTGTATATAAACAAGAGGCTAGGGTGACCATGGTGTAAGCTTTGGTGGACCGGTTTGACATGGTGCTAGAGTATTTGTAATACTAGCCGCCTTACTAATGAATATTATAAAGCTTATTAATCTTTAAATAATCATCGTAAATAAAAACTGAGGATCAACAGTTACAATCGAGTTCTCAGTGTATCCAGCATTGATTTATTGAAACTTTTATTTAAAATAAAATCGAGTTTGTATTTCTCTTTACAGATTTCTTAAAGATCTAGATAAGCAAAAACGTGGTTAAATATAAATACCATTAAAAGGTCAATTTGATGTCTGCAAGAATTACTAGTCAACATTTAAAGACAGAAGATTATGATTCTGAATGTGATAATGTGTCTTCTACTTCTCGAAATATGGCAGTAGATGTCAAAAATAATTACTTATTACCAGAAACTCATGCTGTAAGTATATTATTTTTTATCATTTCACTGGTATTATTGTGATCCACTTAGACTTTATTATTTACTAGCTTTTGCCCGCGGCTCCGCCCGCGTGAATGTGTTTTTCCGGGATAAAAGTCACTGTTTATATGTTACTGGGATGAAAAGTAGCCCATGTGCTAATCCAGGACATGATCTACCCGTGTGCCATATTTCATCGAAATCCGTTCAGTAGTTTTTGCATGGAAAAAACATCCATACATCCAGACATTCTTACAAACTTTCACCTTTATAATATAATAAGATTAGTAGGATAGGGCATTAAGCGTGCGACCCACCAAATTTTATAACGGCGGTACATTGGGTGATATCTGAGTGTACTAAATGGCACCTCTGCCTCTGTCTAAAATGTATAGGTACTTAAATATATTATTATTGATTGGTATTTACTTTTTACATTACATGTCAGCGAAATGAATATGAACCACCATTGAAACGTCAAGACTTGAAAGATTTCAATATATCAGTTAATGTGAAGACATCCAGTGAAATAAGTTTAAAGAAATAAAAGAAAGTATTGCAGCAGAAGATGAAGAGATAAAAGAAGAAAATTAATTACAAGTTATTTCTTATTAAAGTTGTTCATGATTATACAGTCTGAAATTGAAAATATTTTGCAGTGAAATTTTGCCAATATTTGAGATTTTTTTTAAAAGTATATTCCAAGTAGCAAGCAAAGAAAAATTACATATAGTGATGACATAAAGACTTTTGCTTTAACATTACACTTTTAGTCGCCGAAAACATTTTTGTTTTATAAATTCAAAGATATATTTGCCGAAAGAGAGCACATTATGGTGATCTTTAGCAAACTTTTATTATTTTGTTGGCTTCTTCACAGAAGTTTTGGAATATTAAAAATAAATTTAAGGACGAAACCTCACCCGCAGAATGTAGCGTTAATTTTTGATTCCATGGCTCTCAAACAAGAATTTATTTGGTATTGTAATTTGTAAAACATCCACGTGTTTATTACTTTTGCTATAAATATCTACACAACTTTGTTTACAGTCAACTTACCTATGGAATTTCACACTAGATGTTGGATTGCAAATAATTCTGCAACCATGAATTACACAACTCATAGTAGAATATCTCTAAAACACAATATGTATTATTATGGATAATTACAGAAAAAAAGTTCGCAGAATACTCGCAAAAATTTGTCAAATCACACAAAATAGATATTCGTAATATTTCAAAATTACTTACTGAAAATTAGGTTATTAACTTCCTAAATGTGTATTATTTTTTTATGTATGATTGTTTACTTTTATGAGTATGTTTTTTTTTTTATTATATTTAAATTTAACAATAACTGTAGTTTTCATTTTTAAATATCCCAATGTTTTTCTGTCTAACCTTACAGTCTCCATATTTGGTTATATAGGCCGGCAAACAACGTGAACATATCCAGTCGCGGGGGAAAGTAAAACATATACAATGTGAGGCTGTGTGCCGAGCAAAAAAAAAGCACGTGGGGCCCCGTGCGAAGCAAATAATTTTTTTTAACAGCTTTGTAAGTAAGGTGCCAAAAAACGGGCCCCCAAGGAGCTGCAAGATGCCCCTGTAACTGCGAGGCCCCAGGCGGTTGCCTGGTTTGCCCCCCTCCTCCAAGGCCGCCACTGAATTCACCACCGCGTGGTGAGGTATTTTTTTTATGTAAGTGGAACTAGTAGTTCCGAACTACACATACCAAAAAAGTATGTAAATATGCCAATTTTGTTTGGAATAAACTTTCTAACTCAAATTATATTTTTTAAATATCAACTATTACTAGCCGCTGTAGTTGGGTTTCATAATTAATTTAAACCGCATTACTTTATAGAGATAAAAATAAATATTATGGTGCGATATCATATTATTACACACTCACGCCTCTTATCCCCCGGGTAGACAGAGGTGCAATTAGTGCACCCACTTTTTGCCGTTATTCCGTTCCATGCTGTGATAGGGGGCGAGCCTATCGCCTTATCGTGTACAAATTCCAGACTCCGAGCTGATACTGAATGGAAAATAATCACTTTGCCCGACCCGACTAACCCGGGGATCGAACCCGAGATCTCAGCATTGCAGTCGTAACATAATGCAACTACGCCACCGAGGCAGCCATATTATATCATATCATATTATTATGGACAGTTAATTATGTTACGTCCTGGTTTTGAAAATAAACCTTTGTCACTCTAAAGAGAGAGACAGCAGATAGCTGTGACGTCACATTTTAATCTTCAGTTTGTTAAACGGAATGAAAAATCCATATGGGTATAACATTCTTGGACAGACTCACAGACTACTCAGAAGTAGTGTTGGGTAGGACACGACGTAAAAAAAGAGTTTGTAAGAGTAGCCTCTTTTTCACTTAGCCAGTACAATGTCCCACTTCAAATGAGGCGAGTCGTAATGAAGCTCGGTGATATATTTGAAGTAACGAGTACAAGTATGACATATTTTCATTGAAGAATAACGTACTATTGTAATTTGTAGCATGCCTTTCGCTCCCTCTCTATCCCCGTCTTATAGTTTTATTGAGATAGATAGTGCGTACCACGAATTCGCGACTACCGCGACATGAAATTTGATGCAGTACAATAAAAAATGTTGAGCCGCTCTTACATTTTGACGTCATGTACGGGACAAATGTACCGCCTCTGGTATGTCCTACCCAACACTACTCAGAAGAACTACGTGACAGACTTTAAATTACATTGGGAAGTGTTGGGAAGTAAACTGTGAAGCGGAAAATAGTTATCCATGTAATTTAACGTAGTGGTTATATTCTCTTTGCCATGTAATAATGTCTCAGTTGAGTGAAAAAATATCTGATGTATATAACAACGGCAAAGTGAAAGCCGGCTGCATATACAGAATAGCTTTACAGAATTTCCTGTAAGTATAAGTTTACGCGCCATTTTCGGCGAATAATAATAGCCTGTGAATTAATTTTGCCATTACTTACGTAATTATGGTTGCCTATAAGCTAAATATTGTCACGATGAAGTATATTTATAGGATCATTGACTCGCAATATGTTTTCGTTTTATCGTATAAGTAACAATAAAAAAATAGTTGAAAGAATAATGTGTAATAATAATGCAAGTGTTAAGACTATAATAATTATTGCTCGTATTTCCACAAAAAGGAAGCTATCTATGTTACAAATGTTCAAATTCTGTATCAGCTTATTTTTTACTTTGACATCATACAATCATCTGTATTCGTTAAAAGTTGTAACCTTTCTACAAGTATTGCTATATGTCATAGGAAACACTGGAATTAAATGTAAGACTCATGTTGGCAAACAGCAATAATATATATTAATTTTGTTTCAGAACATATAAACAAGTAGTCTTATATCCAAGTACATCATTAAACTTAATAATTGGTCCCAATGGCACAGGCAAGTCTACATTTGTGTGCGCCATTATTCTTGGTCTATGTGGAAAACCCAATGTCAGCGGTAGAGGCTTAAAGGTCAGTTATATCCCCTTTATTTACATCCCTCCTCGCAGATATTTACATCATACAGTGTAATCCAATAAAAGGGGAAAGGCTAATTGACCAAGGCTTTTTTTTTTACTAGTTTCAAAAGCAGCGAATATGACTCAGTGGTATAACTACTACATCCATGCAGGCCCTTGGCAAATTGATGGAACTGCAGCTTTTAAGATTCTCCTCTTCCTCTCAGATCGGGATCCTCAAGTTGGGGTCTGGCGCCCGTGACATTTTATAGTGAGCACCCTATAGTTATGTCACTAAAATGTACTAAATCCTAATAAGAATTAAAAGAAAATCTTCCTATTCATATATTTAGTTAGACTGTCCATGTGACAAAAAAGCTGCCTCCACATTCAACATTCCATCCACAAAGCCACATTTATAACAAAACATATTAAATTTGCAATAATTTGCAAACTAATATTTATTATACATACACTTCCTCACACATTATACAAGTCACATTATCTTCAAATTACTAAATGTAATGATTCATATGAGGAAGTAATACAGTTGTAATGATGTTGATTTTGCAACCTTTCTTAATTGAAGAGGCATGAAAATGGTTGAACAGCATTTTTGGTTATTGAGATTGTTTTATAATTACCTGTTTCATTTAAAAAAATGTTTTTTCATATTTTTGCCCATTTAATATACGTAAGGTTTGAGCCTGGTTATATTTTGAGGCGCAGAACCCATACAAAAAGCAGACATCACCTTTAATTTAAAAAAAGATGCTCATGTAATTTACTTAATTAAAGGGTGATTAGTGTATGATTAATATTTATTTATTTATTTACCCTTATTGTACACCAGAGATATAAAACATAAAACAAAAGAAAATTAAAAAGTACAAATTATGATGGTCTTATCGCACAAGGCAATCTCTTACAGACAAGCAAGATTATATTCCTTTTAAACACAGTTGAGTTAAATATTGTTATATATGTACATATAGAATAATAACTAATGTGAAACATAACATGACACATAGATAGGGTTATCAGTACTTTATAAAAAACCTTGTGTGAACTTTGTTTTAAAATACATTGAAGTTTTAGAAGTCTAAATAATAAATATGTAATGGTCATTATCATTATTGATTACATAAGTTAGGGGTTTCTTCTTCTTCTTCTTTAAAAATGGCTCCATTGTTTCATTGGTGATTTTGCTCATATCAAGTGGGTAGATATTAAAATAATATCATAACTTTTTATTATAATTTTCGACCTGAAGTGAACTAAAAGATGATATCGGCTGAGAGCAGTATAACTAAAACATTTGACATTAGTTATTGTGTGGTATACACAATCCCATTGTTGGGAAGGTTTTTCGATGATTATAGTTATTTGAAATAATTATAACATGTAAAAGTGTGTGTGTGTGTATTGATGTACACACATATGAAGTGAATCATTTTCAATTTTTTCACTGTTCTTATAATAATTAATGTATTCCATTAATATGGTCAAATTATTATTATTTATTTAAATATATTTAAATTTTGTTGTCTGCTAAATTGACAGTCATATTATTGAATGATGATTAATTTCAATAAATTAATATACATTTACCAATACCATGGACTAATAAGAGTATAGACTGACGTTCCCCATACATTGAAGCGTTCACCTGAAAAAGTGCAAAATCCCGGCTTATTGCTAGATGGCGCTGATAATTAGCCTGGAAACTTCAATATCTGCCGGGTTGCAAAAATGTCCCGTTAGGTGGCATTGTACCGTAAAACAAAATAGTTTAGCATTAGAATGGACATACAACAGATGGCAGTAAGGCGCTTCACACACTGCCCCGCACCACGCGCGCGGGTGCCGGGCGAGATGCTAGGTATGGGCACAGCGAGTTCTGCTGTGCGTGATTTCTTCTAATTTGAATATACAAAAACCAAACAGATAATATCACAGTGGGTAAAATTTCGCATGGTCAATATCTCGGAACCTATTGAGGAGACTCAGATACTTTTTCACCTAAATCAGTGGCGCGTCAGGGACGATGTCAGAGTCACAAGCTATTTTATCAAGGTTCACTTGTTTAGCGACAACCGGGGATCAACGTGATTTTGTTGATTTTTTATCAAATATTTTGCATGTGCGGTGCATCAGCTTACAAAAGTCAGTTGATTATGTTAAGTTTACATGATTATTATAATATTTTTTTAAGGCTTTTAGGCTTAAAGGGCAGATCCAATGTTAGAATTGAAAGAAGTGGCCGCCATTTAGAAATTTATTTGTTTTAAGGACAATTGACCTCAAAATCGTTAGCTGGGAATATCTTTGGTTACGAGAGACGGATCCAAGGCTAGAATTGATAAAAGTGGCCGCCATTTTGAATTTCTTTATTTTAAGGCCAATCGACCGCAAAATCAATATCTGCGCATATCTTTAGTTACAAAAGATGGATCCAATGTCGGAATTGTAAAAAGAGGCCGCCATTTTAAATTTCTTTGTTTAAAGGCCAATTGACCTCAAAATCGATAGCTGGGTACATCTTTGGTTACAAAAGACGGATCCAAGGCTAGAATTGATAAAAGTGGCCGCCATTTTGAATTTCTTTGTTTTAAGGCCAATCGACCGCAAAATCGATATCTGCGCATATCTTTAGTTACAAAAGATGGATCCAATGTCGGAATTGTAAAAAGAGGCCACCATTGTGAATTTCTTTGTTTTAAGGCCAATTGACCTCAAAATCGATAGCTGGGTATATCTTTGGTTACAAAAGACGGATCCAAGGCTAGATTTGAAAAAAGTGGCCGCCATTTTAATTTTTTTTTGTTTTAAGGCCAATTGACCTCAAAGTCGATATCTGGGCATGGCTTTAGGTAAAGAAGGCAGATCCAATGTCAGAATTGAAAAAAGTACCCGCCATTTTTAATTTCTTTGATTTAAGGCCAATCGACCTCAAAATCAATATCTGGGCATGGCTTTAGACACAAAGGGCAGATCCAATGTTAGAATTGAAAACAGTGGCCACCATTTTGAATTTCTTTGTTTTAAGGCTAATTGACCACAAAATTGATAGCTGGGTATATCTTTGATTATAAAAGACAGATCCAATGTCGGAATCGAAAGAGTGGCCGGCATTTTGAATTTCTTCGTTTTAAGGCCAATTGACCTCAAAATCGATATCTAGTAATTTTTTAGCTTTTATCTATAAAAGGCAGATCCAATGTTAGAATTGAGAAGGCACCGCTATTTTGAACTTGTTTTAGGGCCCATTAGCTTTAAAATCGATATTTGGGCATGCCTTTAACCACAATATAATGATTCGTTATAATTGTGATAAAAATGAGCACCATGTTGGATTAATTATTTGTTTTCAAAGTCTTCCATCAACCATACAGCCTGTAAAGTGTAGAAGTTTCATAGAAGATTGACTTCCAGAAACAGATTTGTTTGAAATAGCAACGGTAGCTTACTATTCAATATTTTCAAGTTAGTTGAGACCACAACTGTGAGCTGTTAACACTTCTTCATGTGCATTTTAATAATTTATTATAACCGCCCGTTGCAGAAACCAGTGTTATTGTAAAATCAAGCAAACTTCTGACTTTCAGAAGTGTGGGATATTGAAAATTAAAAAAAAATCTTTCTTGCTTGGCTCACTTCTGTTAATCCCACATTATGTTAATAATTTCAAAGTTATGTCAATAGTTTGACTTTATTCAACTACATTTTACACTATTTTAATTGCTTAGTTTTTAAAAATTAAATGAGAATGAATTATTAGAATAGCAATAGATGGTGTAATAACAGATGCTACATAGCAGCGACACCAAATTGTATCCCCTAAATTTATAACATACATTTTTTGGATTGCCTTCCATTATAGAAAAATTAAATGGTCACCTAACAAGGCAAAACGATATGGGGGACGATAAATATGGTAAGATCATTTCTACTACGCGGTTACTTATGCTTATAGCAATATTTCAAATGAAGGTTAACGACTCCCTAATTTTGTTACCAATTTTGATGCTTTCACAGAACCATTTACTTTATTTCCTGTTTGCTGCCACAGACCACGAAGACTTCGAACTTCGTCTTATAAAATTCGAAGACAATTTATTTATTTTGCGATATAGCAAAGCTGTGATATCGTTATTGAAGAGAATTGAACAAGCTTTGATGGTGGCCATATTACCTACTATAGTTTATAGTCATGTCCAGCGTATTTTGATTTTAAAACCAATAGCCCTTAAACAACAAAATTTAACATGAAATGCAATTTTTAAAATTCCAACCTCGATTAATTATTCTATTTGGCTAAAGACAAGCCCAAATATCTATCTAAATCCAATCAGTCTTAACCTCTTGCGTACATAGCGCTGGCCACACTGGCGCAAGCGCAATTTTTCGCGTGTCTGTCAACACGCGAAAATCGACCTACACGCACACACATAAGGCGCGTCAACACGCACACATATCGAGTTTGACAAGCTGTCACACCGGCCCGATTGGGCCGGTCGGGGCTCGAGAGGTTAAAACAATGAAGTTCAAAATGGCGACCACTTTTCTTATGCTCAAGTATCGATTTTGACGTTAATTGGCCTAAAAATAAAAAAGCCTAAATATTGGCCACTTTTTTCAATTATAATATAGGATATGCCCTTTGTGCCCAAAGCCATTCCCAGAGGTCGATTATGAGGTCGATTGGTCTTAAAACAAATAAATTCAAAATGGCGGCCTCATATTTCAGTTCTGACATCGGATCCGTCTTTTTTAACTAAAGATATGTCCAGATACCGATTTTGAGGTCAATTGGCCTTAAAACAAAGAAATTCAAAATGGCGGCCACTTTTTCAATTCTAACTTTGGATCTGTCCTTTGTACCTAAAACCATGTCCAGGTATCGATTTTGAGGTTGATTGGCCTTAAAACAAAGAAATCCAAAATAGCGGCCACTTTTTCAATACACATTTTTTTTAAATATCTAGTATGCTTTTTGGTGTAAAAAGATATCTAGACACGCGGTAGCGTGTCAAGCCAAGTTCAAGCAAAGTAACTGGCTAGCCAGCGCCGAGTGTAATATTACACGAACGGAACGTAATTGTGTGTAACCGTAGGAAAAAATCTAAAAATAAAAAAAGTTTAAAAATAGGGGGAGTCCCCATACAAAAAAAAACATTTTTTATTAGCGTTGGAACCGTTACAAGCAGATATTTGAAACTATCCCAATATATTATGTATTATTAGCTAATATATATTATATATTAGCTATATAACAAAAATATAAAAATAAAGTTCAGTCAAAAAAGAAGTGGTGTCCCCATATAAAAAACTTGTAATACGCGCTAAACTACCGGCCAACGATGTGTCGTCGGCGGCGCGTGGCACCACATAACTTAATACCTGCCTAGTTTTCTTTACAAAAAGTAATAATATATTTAAGTGCCAATGCAGTCCATAAATACTCAAAATAATTGTAGTAGTCTGTGAGCTAAACAGTTTATAGCGCCATCTAGGCGTAATAATAACTATCGGATAAACCGATAGTTGTTTATTTTATCCATCCTCTCATTTGCGCCATTGAAATAACCATTTCAAATGATTTTATGGATCTTAGTGCCATCTAGTTGAATTCAATGTACTAAACAGCGAAGTACGCTTCAATGTTTGGGGATCGTTAGTCTATACTCTTATTAGTCCATGCCAATACTTACAATCAAAAGTGAGGTTAACAAAATAATAATAATACCAAAATCAGAATCACGTGATGATTTTTAAAAAACGTAATCTCTCACTTTCACTATTTATTTAAATCAATTTCAATAAGTGTAGCAGACCATGATATTTAAACTGTTTACGCTTGTTGACAATAGATGGCTCTGTACAGTTTGACCTACTTACTACATCGCGGATCGCGATGTCAAGATTCTCTTCGAAATAATGACCCTAGAAGACGGCGCCGTGACGGTCCAAAGTGACAGAAAATGTGACGATTTTTGTGACTATTTCCTTTTAATATAGATTTCTCCCGTACGTCGACAAAGAAGTTTCGCTTCAATAAATATGTCAATAAGGTTTATTTTATTGGATAAGTATTAAAGCACATGAAATTTATGCGCAACCCAAGGTGTGGGCGTCACTTGAATTAGGGCGCGGTCGTAACAAAAATAGCACCATAACACTATACAACTACACTCATGCCCATAGCAATATCTATGCTAATAATATTAATGCGAATGTTTGGCTGTTTGGTCCTCAATCATTCCTGAATGGCTGGATTGATCTGGATGTTTGTCATCTATACTAATATTATAAAGCTGAAGAGTTTGTTTCTTTGAACGCGCTAATCTCAGGAACTACTGGTTCGAATTGAATAATTCTTTTTGTGTTGAATATACCATTTATCGAGGAAGGCTTTAGGCTATATAACATCACCATGCAACTATTAGGAGCGAAGAAATAATGGAAAATGTGAAAAAAACGGGGAAAATTATTCATCCTTGAAGGCTTCCATTGCGTGCGCTGCGAAAATGGTCCAAGATACCAAAAATATATGTACGAAAGAATTATTCCTCTTGAAATGATCTAAAAAAATGTCCGCGACAGTATATATCTATCTTTTAAGATTAACTCTCTAGAACCGTTTTTATGGTAATCAAATTTTTGTCGAAATTAATGCATTATTTGTTAAGAGTTGTATCAACGTCATAATATTAATCTTTATCCAAATAAATGTGTTGGATAGAGTGATTCAACTGGAAGGTTTTTATGTATGTACTTTTACATACATAGTTAAAAAAAAGTTTTTTACATACAATAGGTGTCTCATATGAACTCTACGAAACTGTGCCAGTGGCGGAGTTGTATTACGTATGTGGGACGACTACTGCGCTTAGGTATCTTCTTTGAATCCCGGGATCATCGACGTTTATAATAAAAATATACATAAAAAAAAACACAAAGAAAAAACAGATATTTTTTGACATGGACCAATATTTTCTTCTCTCCACCAGCAGTTAACTATGAAGTCACTTCACTAAAATAAATGTTATTTTAGGTCGCCCAATATGTAAGGACAGGATGCGAAGAGGCAGTCATAGAGATAGAACTTTACCAGAAGCCCAAGCAGCGTAATGTGATCATCAGGAGGATGTTCGGCCTGAACGATGCCACGACATGGACTATAGACCTCAAGAAAGCCTCTGAAAAGCAAGTGCAGGAGCTGATAGCTTCTTTGAACATTCAGGTGAGCAGTGCCATTCCTGCAACGGCAAATACAATAAGGGCTATAGCTATAATATTAGGCTATGTATGTCAAATAATGTTAGAGTAAGATTTCTATATTTTAACAGTGGAGCCACGGGCGTAGCTAAAGGTTTCACGTGGGGGTCCTACGGTATAAACATTTTAGTGGCGTGGGTTCTTGTCTTGCATGGCAGCATATACACCCCCTCCCCCTCTTATAGCGTGGAGCATAAGGTATACATATCGTCGGGGATAGTGCAATACCGCGCAACTAGCATTGGTAAATACCGCGTAAGTGAAAGATAAAAAGTATAGCATTATCAATCATAAGTTTGGTATCATAAGTATCAATTTCAAATAAACTTTTTTCGTCGGTAGTTACGCGGTTTTGCACTATCCCCGACGATATGTTACATTACATTTCACCGGGAGTACCAAACCACTACCGACAAGGTTAAGAACACTATTTCTTTTTTTAATGTAATCGAGCACAAAGACCATTGCAAGTGTTAAAACCTCTGTTATACAATTTACTTTTTAACAGTGATCATGACCAGCATAGGCGTATATTTTAGAGTGTGGGCTGGGTGGACCATGCCAACCCTAGAATTGTGTGGTGACCACCCACTATCCACAGCATTTTAAAGCGTCCTACTATTATAAAATTTTAAAACAACCAAAATTATGAAAACTGTGAGTCATTTAGAAGTCATTATTTTTTTTTGTATAGGACACTCTTCCCCCAATGTATGTTTTGTGGGGACGTACGCAGTCGCGCAGACGGGTGATCAGTTCGCCTTCATTGGAACTATTTGATCCTCTATTCCCTCAATGGAAAATTACTCTAGCTACGCCCTTGATAACCAGCATCCATAATCATAAGATATCCACCGTAGAACATAGGTCTCTGCTAAAAGGCACATGACATTTATATGACCTATACACAAAACGCTACATGTAATTAAAATTATGTAATATAGCCAATTACGTGAAATCTAAATGTAATATGATTAAGAAAAACCATAAGATTTGTCATAACACAACCGACACAAAAAAGAATCCTCCTAGCCAGTTTCGGCCACGGCGGCCAATCTCAACGGAGATCAGCCAGGTACGCAGGAGATATTATAGTGCACAAGTGTGTGCGCAATACACAGGTGCACTCGCTATTCCTTCACTCTCATAGTCCGGTGAGACGGCAATCCGACATGACCGGAGAGAGATCAGGCGCAGGACCAATAGCTTTACGTGCTTTCCGAGGCACGGGGGTATCACACCGCCAACTTCCTGACTCCGAGCTGCGACTGAGTAAATTTTAAGATGGAAAAACCCAGTCACAATGTTTTTGGCTCGACCCGGGAATCGAACCCAGGACCTCAGCGCGCAAATCGTACTCGTAATGCGTACGCAATACAACTACGCCACCGAGGCAGTCAACACAAAAAAATATACTGATTACAGATATAGTTAAGACCTACAAAAAGTTTTTTTTTTTTATCTGTGGCGCCTACATAGCTAGGTCCGATCCTGGATCATGATAAATCAACATGTTGATAATTTTGTAGGTGGACAATCTTTGCCAAATGTTGCCGCAACACCGAGTTCAGGACTTCTCGAAGCTGGACCAACAGCAGTTATTGAGAAGCACTTTGTCAGCGGTGGGGGGGCATGAGTCAGTCAGTCAGTTAGACCAGCTCATAGCGTACAGGACGGAGCAGCGAGGATTGTCTTCGAAGCAGCAGAATAATGCGCAGGTGCTGGAGGAGAAGATAAGGCTTAATGATCGGTGAGATACTAGGTGTTGCTTGTCGATGTTTGGAAAATATTTCCCGACTAGCTTTTGCCCACGGCTCCGCCCGCATTAAAAAGTTTTTCCGGGATAAAAGTCCCGGTTTATATTTCCCCGGGATAAAAAGTAGCCTATGTGTTAATCCAGGACATGATCTACCCGTGTGCCAAATTTCATCGAAATCCGTTCATTAGTTTTGTCGTGAAAGAGGAACAAACATCCAGATATCCAGAGTGTTTACTTCTTACAAACATTATGTACAAACTGTCACATATTTGTAAGATTCCAATGTTTTATTAATCTAGTCATAGCACACATGTCTACAAAATTCACGAGGTCTCAAGTTCGGTTCTGAGTCGCTTCTTCAGTATGCATTTGATAATTATCAGAGTTCTTGATATGGTCAATGGTATATCATAAAAAGTGTCCCCTGTGGCGGATCCTGACCTATACATATACCTAGTCTTATAGTTAATAATATTTACAGATTAAAAATAGTAATAGAAGCTATGAAACAGCGGAAAGAGATTGAGAAGCAGATAGAGATATGCGAAAAGAAGAAGCTATGGATAGAGTATCAAGACTTAAGAGAGAAAGTGAAAGAGTACGCTAACGATAAGCAGAAAGCCCAGCAGATAGTGAAAACGCATCGGGAAAAGGCAGAACCCCTGGAGAAAATTATAGCGGCTGCCAAGACAGGAATACACAGATTAGAGCAACAGAGACTTGGAGCGGTGAGGGGTACCTTAATTATTTTGCGCGATATACGCCTACCCTGATTTAGGTGGAGCGAGTTTTTTAAAGCAAGTTGTTGCGGCGAGTCTCGTCCGTCTGCACGGGGAAAATTGCCTCGCTAATGTCAGACATTGCAACTTTTTTAAGTACTATCTAGAATTATATGTGTGGAAACTTGCCCTGTCTAAATGACGCTTTAGGATAGTCTAAATATTTTTTATTTGCATCCACCACTATGTACCTGCCTTATAGTTAAAACAGTGGAATTTGTAATAAAAGAAGTTGCATCTTTAGTAACAAATTTATGCTAGTCTTGCTAATTGGATACACGATTGACTCCAGAATACATTACGGCCGTTTTATTACCGTGTAGATTTGTTGTCTCGGCGAGTATAAAATGTGTAGTATTGTGGGTATTTTCTAACCGAAGAGTTTGCATAAGCAGCCCTAGATTTGTATTTTTGCCTGGTATCACATTTCGGAATAAAATGCGTAAAGTCTCATTCAGATGGACCAATTATTGCTAGCAATAATCGAATGCAATTATTGGACCACGTCTGAACTTGCGCAATGTCAAGGCAATTCTCGCACGTGTTAACATACATACATGTCTTGACCGATATTAAAGAATCGAATATAGCCAGCAATTCTTGATCTGCCTTAATGAGACTTAATATTTGACCACACCAGTTGCACCTTATCAAGTAAGTAAAATCACTTTGCAATTTCAGAATAGAGAAATAAACACGCTCAAAGACAAAGCTAAAGAGATAATCGACGCCTTGAAGAATCTCGAGTACAAGATGAAGGATGTAGACTCAGCGTTACAAGAGAAGATCGAGCGGCACCAGAACAGAAAGAGTGAGTTGGCTGAGGCGAGGATCAAACTGGACAAGCTGAAGACTGACAGGACTGCGCTGGTGGAGAAAGTGGGAGATGGTAAGAGATGTTTTTATAGATCCTCAGGAATGTAACTGCACCTAATTTAAGTGGAGTTGAGTCTAGATAGTGTCGCCTGAAAAGATATGTCTATGAGATGATGATCATGAGATTTGTCATTTACTTGGCATAATTTCTTTCGCATTCTCAGGTAAGAGACTGGAATTTGTGCCCGATAAACGAAAGGATTCTACACACACTCACACATTTTTATCTTCGAAGGGGTAGGCAGAGTGGCACCTAAGTGCACCCACTTTCACAGTGCGTATTCCGTCCTATGATGTGATAGGGGATGAGGCTATCGCTATATCGGACACAAATTCCAGACTCCGCTACTCTATGTCACTTTTCCTGCAATGGAGTATTTTGCTATACATACCGGGTGGAAGGGAAACGCTCTCGGAAACGAATACAGGTGATAGTATTGGTGATTCCTGACGTGATGGCACTAAAAAAATCGCGATCGCATTGTTACAATTTTAGTAAGATTTTCTCAAATTTCTGTACAGCTTCACGTATGGATAAATCAAACTATTATTCTGAAAAACATAGAAAAAAAGGTCAATATTTAAAAAAAAAAGTAATGAAACACGTACATCAGCTGACGGGTTAACGACCGCGGGCCGGTCCCGGCGCAGCGCGACGGCCGCCCAGTTCTTTGTACGCTTTACATTGCGCGCGCATGAATTACGGAAATACTAAAATCGTAAGTATCATCGCTTAGCTTTGCAAATGAATATAGTTATTCGTTAAGTTTATGGTTCTTCTCTCTTACCGTTCCGGTATAGAGAGCGTTTCCCTTCCACCCGGTAGAGAGCGTTTCCCTTCCACCCGGTAGAGAGCGCTTCCCTTCCACCCGGTATAAATTACATACCTGGATGACAACTTTGCTCGGTATTTTTTTGGTAAATTGTGTTTTTTAGACATTATTTAAATACGAATTACATACTGATGAAATATGAATAATATTTATATAAGTAAACATTTGATTTTCTTGGTCTAAACTCAAACCAAACACTTATTGGCTTAGTGTTGCTTAATAACGCCATCTACTGGAGTGTCGTTAAAGCAGTTAGTTCCTCCCAGTTATAAGAATATAGTATTATTACTCGCCAATAGATGTCAGGAAGAGTCATATTTTTCAGTTTATGTTTAAGTAAGGTGATTACTGAAAACATGAATAAAACGACATTTTCTAAAAATGAATCCTAGCTAGTTCGATTTTTGCCCCGAAACTAAATTGCATAAAAATCGTTGAAGCCGTTTCCGAGATTCAAATCATATATGTCGGAGAGCCAGGAATTTTGAAATAATAATCGTGCAAAAAACTAGTCAAGATGTCAAATCTTGGTATAAATAGGGCGCCTCGCATTTGTAAAAGTCAGTCTCTTGTGAGACTCTCAACTGTTCGGAGCTCCGAAACTAAGTTTGGAACATCCAGAAATAAAGGATGAACAACAATTTGGAATTTTACTCTCACATCATGGGTTATGATAATGAGGTGGAACCCTGTGACGTCGGCAGAGCTGACGTCACCTCTTTTTAAAGAGTTCTAGACCTTCTCCTCCGTCATATATAATACAAGAATTGCTTGTTTAAAGATATCAGATAACACAAAATACTGACTGCCTCGGTGGCGTAGTTGTATTATGGTACGACTGCAATGCTGAGGTCTCGGGTTCGATCCCCGGGTCGGGCAATGTGATATTGAGTTTTTCTATTCAGTATCAGCTCGGGAGTCTGGAATTTGTGCCCGATATGGCGATAGGCTCGCCCCCTATCACATCATGGGATGGCATAACGGCGAAAAGTGGGTGCACTAGTTGCGTCTCTGCCTACCCCTTCGGGGATTAAAGGCGTGAGTGTGTGTGTTTGTGTGTATAATACAAAATAATTTGGAGGGTATGTGAAGTCTGTCCGCATCAGGCCGCGTGGCTGAGGCCTAAACTCTCAGTAGTTGGGGCCCGTGATTAGCAGTGGGACAATATAATACAGAGCTATTATTATTTGTCATACACAGAAACTAGAATAAAGATGGAGTTAGCTGAACTACACAAGCCGATATCGAAGATTAACTCCCAGATGGACGTGTTGAAGAAACAGAAGCTGCAGATTCAGTGCGACCTGGACAACAACATCATACCACAGATGAGGATGTGCCAGAACAAGTGAGCATGGATTTTTATCGATAAGTGGATAAAATAAACATAGAAAATATATATACACATACATACATACATATATATATATTCACGTCTTTTATCCTCGAAGGGGTAGGCATAGGCGCAACTAGTGCACCGACTTTTCGCCGTTACTCCGTCCTATGGTGTGATAGTGGGCGAGCCTATCGCCATATCGGGCACAAATTCCAGACTCCCGGCTGATACTGAATATTTTTGCCATACTATTTAAAAGTGTAAATTATGATTTTTAAAAGCAAAATTTTTTCTTAACTAATTATTTAAACAATCGAAATATAAAAAAATCGTTTTTAAACAATTAAAAATTAAAATTAAGATTTTTTTTAAAAAATCATAATTTTTTGTAAACAATAAAAGAGCAAAAAAAATTATTAGAAAATGTTGAATTTCTCTGTTTGTTTATAACAATTTTATAAACAAATTGCGTAAAAAATTCATAACCTATGTTAATTACTGCCATTGTTCAATGTGAAAACAGGCATAGCTAAATATTAATTGAAAAAAAAAAATTATCAACATTTTTTGATTTTTAATTTTTCAATAGTTATAAAAAATCATAATTAACAAATTCATAAACTTTAATGAAAATTTACCACAGGATCTTATAAAGTACATATAACAAAAGGGCTCCACGCAGTTTAAAATTTATAGGCCAATTATTTATACCTTTCATCCCATTGTTTATGCCAATGGAGATTGGGAAAAAATTGGTTAGTTAACAATTGAATAACTTTTTGAAAAATGGTGATTAAACTTTTTTTTCTTCAGGGCTCGATTCTTTCAAGTGTTAAGAAGATACTAGAATTTTTTCAAATTTTTAAAATCACATTTTATGTTATAAATAAATTATTTTTATTGCTGAACTCTCTTTAGCGGCAGCGCGCGCATGCCGTTACTGCCGCGCAGAGCCCTATTTTCAACGTCTAATTAAAATTATAAATAATGGAGATGGAATTCCGGGAGTTAGGACTTTTTTATTGGAAATTTCCTCCTCTTTAACGAGCTTTTTCAAAATTGCTTAAATGTTAATATTTTTCGAATTATTAACTAAAAACGAAATATTTTTTTTTCATCTTATTTTGTTAATAACAATTGCAATTTTTAACCTGCACCAAAAGCCTTCAAAATCATTTTTCTAGAGGTGATTACGAATCGAATGAGCCATCGCTCATATTTTTAGGCCCTTTATCTCTATTTTTCACGTTTTTGAACTTGTTAACTAGACTATATTGACTATTGTTTATCTATTATCGTTCGCTTTAACGGTGAAGGGAAACATCGTGAGGAAACCTGCATACCTAAGAAGCTGTTTATAAGAATTTCGAAGCTGTGTGAAGTCTACCAACCCGCACTAGGCCAGCGTGGTGGACTAAGGCCTAAACCCTCTCAGTAGTAGAGGAGGCCCGTGCCCAGCAGTGGGACAGTACATAATACAGGGCTGGTTTATTATATACGGTAGCGCCACACCATTTACATTCCCGGAACTTTTGTCCAGATTACGTAAACTGCAAGACATCGGCGAGGAGCGACTGGAAAACCTGCGCAGGAACAACGAGCACAGTTACAACGCAGTGCAGTGGCTCCGGCAGAACAGGGACATGTTCCAACACCCCGTCTATGAACCCATGATGCTTGAGGTAATACGTCGGAGGCGGTCGTGACTTCATTTTTGACCGACTTCAAAAAAGGAGGTTCTGTATTCGATCCGTATGTATGTAAATTTGTATGGCCGCGATTTTTTAAAACCTACATACCACGCTTTGATAAATTATACGACGTGTTCACGGACAAGGAACTAACTAGATTTTTCGTATACTCACGCCCTTTATCCCGTTAGGGGTAGGTAGAGGTGAAACTAGTACAGCCACTTTTCGCCATTATTCCGTCCTATGATGTGATAGGGGGCGAGCCTATCGCCATATCGGGCACAAATTCCAGACTCCGGACAGATACTGAATATAAAAACTCAATATCACTTTGCCCGACCCGGGGATCGAACCCAAGACCCCAGCTTTACAGTCGTACTGTAATATAACTACGCCACCGAGGCAGTCTATAAGAAGTAGATATAAGTATGGATAATTTTGCAGATAAACTTCACGGACCCTAAATTCGCCCGTTACCTAAACTCGACAGTCCCGGACCGGGACCTAATCGCGTTCACGTTCGAGTCCACGCAGGATATGAACCTGTTCCTGCAGAAAGTGAGGATCGAGGGGGGGCTGAAGATGGTCAACGCGATCTGCAGTCCTGGAGGCAGGGGGAACTACCAGTCCGACAATATACAGCAACTGAGGTGGGCAAACGTTTGTTACCTTTGAGTCCTTAAATATATTATATCAATAATGGACTGCCTCGGTGGCGTAGTTGTATTACAGTACGACTGCAAAGCTGAGGTCTCGGGTTCGATCCCCGGTTCGGGAAAAGTGATATTGAGTTTTTCTATTCAGCATCAGCCCGGAGTCTGGAATTTGTGCCCGATATGGCGATAGGCTCGCCCCCTATCACATCATGGGACGGAATGACGGCGAAGTGGGTGCACTAGTTGCGCCTCTGCTTACCCCTTCGGGGATAACAGGCATAAGTGTATGTAGAAATAAATCGTAGGGTCTTTGATAGTCCAGGGCACTAAGGCCAGTGCGGTATTCATAAATCAATCTCATGTTTGAGTAAAATCTCAAGTAGACGTTTAATGTATTGAACTATTTAATATGCCAAGCTTAAGCTCTCAGTTAAGAGCTTCTTCTCAATTGAGTAAGCACTGTTACAGAAACAATACTTAGCTGTCACATGTTGTAACTTAAGATGTAATTTGAGCTGATGTTAAGATGGGTTTATTAAATAGCGACTGTCTTAAGATTCTGGACCTTAATTTGACAGCGTCTTAGCTGATATCGCACTTTAGAGCCAAATTGAATTTGCATTTATTAATACGACCCTAAATCTTAGAAGGACGGGGTGCTCAAAAAAATCGTTCATGTCGCCCAGTAACTAAGACTCAGTGCTAAAAAGTAAATATCTTATTAATAAACTATTTCGGGGGTAGTTGTATTAAGTGCGCGGTAAGACTACCGTGCTGAGTCACGGGTTCGAATCCCAAGTCAGTGTGATGTTGAGTATTTCTAATCAGTACCAGCCCTGTGTCTGAAAATGTGCCCGGTAAATGACAATAGGCTCCCTATTACATGGGACCTAACATAGCTGGCGGAATGTCGGTGTTAGACCTCTGGTTACCCTTGAAAAGGGAAAAGCCTAACGCTATGTATGCACTTACTAGCTTTTGCCCGCGGCTCCGCCCGCTTTAAAAACTTTTTCCGGAATAAAAGTCCCGCTTTATATTTTCCCGGGATAAAAAGTAGCCTATGTGTTAATCCAGTACATGATCTACCCGTGTGCCAAATTGCATCGAAATCCGTTCAGTAATTTTTGTGTGAAAGAGTAACAAACATCCATACATCCAAACATCCATACATTCTTACAAACTTTCGCCTTTATAATATTAGTAGGATTACCCGTTGGAACTTGAAAGTGTCATGAGGTGCTCTTGTTTTGATCCATTATTGAAGTGAAACTTCCATATCGACGTATGGGAGAAATCTTACAGATATCAAAGATATGAAAATCTGGCTAAATTATTCGATTAGTGTTGAAATAGTCTTTCCTATGATATATTATAAATTAATCAGATCAGTTTATTTTTTAAATAGTAACGATGAAGAGATGATTGAAATAGGCGAAATTTTAGATACGGCCTCTTAAGTTAAACTGAAAAAAAATTCTTCGTATGAAGTAAATTAAATCTCTTCTTTTTTTTTTAAGAGAAAAAAGTTTAGTAAGAACACAAAAGTATGTAGGCAATTTGAAATCATGAATTTGTTCACCTACTCGCTGGTGACTGTACATACATACATACGTAAATACGGGTCGAATACAGAAACTCCTCTTTTTAAATCGGTTAAAAAAAACTAGAGTCCAATCGAAACTGGTTTTCCGGCCGAAACCGAAACCGAATATTCGGCCGTGGCTTCAGTTTCGGCCGAAACCGAAAACGAAACTCACGTGGTCAAGTATAACATTCCTTAAAATTCTGAAATTTGGTGCATTTTACCCATTATTCTGCATGTAATAATTAGGACATGAAATGGAAAACCCAGTATATTAATTTTGTTGTAATCATTTATTTAATATAATATAAAAAAATATTAATAATATTTTTATTATTTTTTCAAATTAAGTTCTCATAGCAAAATCAGTTTCGGTTTCGGCAAAGTTTCGGCCAATTTTGGCCGAAAGCGAAACTGCCGCCGAAACTTGATTTTTGGCCGAAACTCGGCCGAAACCGAACTTTCGGTCGGACACTAAAAAAACATGTCCTTTCGCAGCTACCTGGGTTTCTACACATACCTAGTGGACACCATCACCGCCCCGGACGCCATCATCCGCTATCTGTGCAAGCAGTACGGTATACACAAGATTCCTATCGGCAACCAGCACACATACAACAACAGTGGGAAGGTGCCGCCGCACATCAATTATTTTTTTACGGGTAGGATTTTTTGTTTTTTTTTTACCCGACTGCGAAAGAAGAATATTGTTGCTCTACCTATATCACTAACCAAATTATGGGAAGTGAGCGTGTTGTGCCTCCGACAGCGTTTGTGGACACTGTCAACTGAGATTATTCGAAACCAAAATAAAATATTTAAATTAAAGTCTTGTTCCTATCTTTTCAGTTCTTCAGTGAATTTAATAAAGATGGTAGATATTGACGCAGTCGGGTTTTTTGTTTTTCTTTTAACAATTTTTTTTTAGACTGCCTAGGTGGCGTAGTTGTATTACGGTATGACTGGAATGTTAGTCTCGGGTTCGATCCCCGGGTTGGGCAGTGATATTGAGTTTTTCTGTTCAGTATTAACCCAGAGTCATTTGTGCCCGATATGGCGATAGGCTCGTCGCCTATCACATCATGAATAAAAAAAAAAACTTTATTCATCACGTAGGCGAACATAGTTGCACTTATGATAAGTCGAGACACATTTAATTATTTATTATTAGTCACTTATACAGGGTCATTTTGTAACCGAATACATAAATTTAACTGCGATAAAATCAATTTGAAAGAAACACCATGCAGTTAATTAATTTAACCATAAGTGTAAAATAAAGAAGTACATTTTTCAAACAAAATAAATAACAAAAAAGGTCTTTTAATTTTAGACATCCTATTGCCACTACTAGTAAACGAGAAATCGTCGGAGCGTCAACATCGCACTGAGGTTGTGTGTTTCATTGATAATATGCTCACGCACACGCGAACAAGAGATGCACACACGGAGCGCAACGATAAGACATCGCGCCATCGTAACCAAGAAGCTTTATTCCAAACCGAAAAGATGAGGTCGCTATTATTACCAATGCTTGTGTGTCAGGTCACATAGGTCAATCTAAACAACAGTCACTTACTAGATTCTGTCAGAGCCAGTTATGTCTCCTTCAGAAGACTGAAATCATTGCGGCATCTTCGATAATGGTCACAGTCCGTACACCGCACGTAGCTTATCAAAAAGCCTCACAACCCTAAGATTCTATCAACACTCACACGATACATCAGCAAGAATCGCACGCTCAAGCCGTCAAATTCGTCGATCGATTTCGTGAAACCGACTATGATGCTACCGTTATGATACGAGTGTCAACGAGGTTCTGGAAAATTGGAATTTTGAACATTTACTCAGTAATCCCTAAAAGTACAAAAGACATTTCAACGACCTTCTCGGAAACATTAACACTTTATTCACGAGCTTTGTAAATGTAAATCATAGTTTACCACAACAGAAACTTAAAAATTAACACAATAGAATAATAATTACAATTAGAGAACATTTGATCGTGTGCGCATAAAAGCCGAAACTAAAAACCTACACATGGCTCGCGTCTTCCGAAGCGATGTCAAAGGCAAGGTCACTCGGATCGATACAAAACGATATAATAATAAAATTACAATAGTTACGAGTAAGTACATAGGGCGCATCGGCCTAACATTCGGTACATAAATCAACATACGCCACGTCGTGTTGCTGCCGGGCGAGTGGCCGCTAGCAAAATGACGAGTGCCGAGTACCGTGGCCGAGTGGCGACTGGCGAGCGGCGCGCGCGCCGTCCCCCGCTTTCCCGCGGCGCATGCGCCTGAAGGAGCCAGTGCGGGGCCATACGCATGAAGTTCACGAATCCCGGACCGCGAATCTCGATGTATTTCGACACGTTACATATTTTGATAAATATCACTTGTACTTATTTATTGCTATTACCTGGAATTGTCGTAATTTACTAGTAGGGTAAAAAACGTTTAATTTTTACCACTTCATAGAATACACGCACACTTTTGTCAAGAATAAGTAACATTTACGTACGTATTGGAAGCTACGTATTGGAAAATACTAATATTTAACTAAAGCTTACAATAGTGAGTAATGACTGAACTTAATTTAAGATAATCAGGATATTCAATTGACTAATGACCAAAATTATTGTAAGTAGGTAAAACATAGGTATTTAGAAGGATTTTTATGCACTTGGTCGAGTCACTTTATAAGTGGTTAGTAAACAACGCCAGTTTTAGGTATTATTACTCAGGCAGGAACAATTAAAAATTGCGATTGTTATTGCGGTGCGGAGATACTGGGGTACTCTGTCAGAGGTGTCCGGGAATAAACCCATATTTCGCCCAAATTTCCGGGATTCTTGCCGTGTTTGTCCGGCGTCGGCAATTTAGGTAATGGCAGCCCTATACAAAGAACATGCCGACAAGTGCGCCGTGCGCCGGCTGGCGCGCGCGATCGTTGGCCCCGCCAGCTGATGTTCGTGTTACACGTGCTCCCACAGGGATACCAAGCTTTGGTACTATTACCTTATTCTGCAATATCTTGCAATTTTAGTTTTACATTGTTCTATGCTATTTAAACCGTACCACAATGCATATTGAAATTAATTGATGTTAGAGCTCTGGTATGCTTTATTGCTTAAAGTAATGTTATTTTACAATACAAAGATATTGCTGCGTATTCGTTTAAGTAGACTTTTCATTAGCATAATTACCCTAGTTATTTTATTATTTAATACACTTATTTAAGTGTGTTAGAAATCCATGTAATAAATAAACTAATATCCGATTCTTTGAAAAGCTGTGTCATTTTAGCAAACTTGTCGGTTAAAATGTTTATACTGGCAACACAGCGTGTTTGAGTGCGTGTTTGTAATGAATGGCGTGCGAAAGAGACATAACATGTTGGTATCTGCACGTTAGTTTCAATGTGTTAGTAACAAGATCAACGACTCTGACGCGATACAAAATGTAGCTAGAGATTAGAAGGTACAGAAGGCATAATAAGGCGTTTGGTAGTATAAAGTATTTACGTAAACCTATTTTAGGCATGACGTCCAGAAATGTTGATGTTAAAATTAAAATGAACGTTGAAATATCATACGGAATCTAAAAAATATGATATCAATAGATTAAAATCCTGTAACTTTTTTTAATAACCCGACTGCGAGTTGTTTAGTACCTACCTATTTCGGTAGGTAAACTTATTTATTAACGAAAACAAAGTTTATTATTAAAGAATTAATACTTTTCTTTACAGCATAACACTTAAAAAATAATTAGTTCCTTTTCATACAATAACATGACAATTTTTTATTTCATGTTGATATTTATAACGTATTAGTTAGGGAGTAGGGACTGCTCTAGTAGCAATTTAATTATTTTATTTCAAATTCCACGTCTCAAGCGGTACTGCTGCAGCTATGTGAGTGAATGTATTGCAAGTGAATTTGTGAGTTGCCCTTCTTAATCCTATAGGTTTTGTAATAACATCGTCAGCTGTGACGTGATTCACTGAATAAAGTCAAGCGCGCTAAAACACAGCGTGATCAAAAAACTATAAAACTATAATCCGGATTATTGGCGAAAGTATGCGTTACCCATGGATAATATTTTGCACGATGTTAGCAGAGGTCACGCTGAATATGTGGTTTCATTTAGTAACGCAATGTTGAAATGACACTGTATAACTACAGACATTTTTATTACGAGTAAAATAAATGATGAAAAATAAAAAGTAAGAAGCCAGCTCGGGCATGGAACGGAATACGCACGGCGAAAAGTGGGTGCACTAGTTGCGCCTCTGCCTACCCCTTCGGGAATAAAAGTCGTGAGTGTGAGTGATTTTTAGTAACAGAGTTTTACGTAGCAAGGACAGACGACTTGATAAAGGTTGGGAGCACGATGGATGCTTTGACAGTTACATCTGGAAATCTTAAGAGCAGGCCTAAGCTTAGCATTGGACGTCATGTGGCTGATGATAACGTAGAAGGAAGGGGTAATGAATTAGACCCACTTTATACATACGGAGGGGTAGGCAGAGGCGCAACTAGTGCACCCACTTTTCGCCGTTATTCCGTCCCATGATGTGATAGGGGGCGAGCCTATCGCCATATCGGGCACAAATTCCAGACTCCGAGCTGATACTGAATGGAAAATTCCAATATCACTACCCGACCCGGGGATCGAACCGAGACCTCAGCGTTGCAGTCGTACCATAATACAACTATGCCACCGAGGCAGTCACTTTATACAGGCATGGTAAATTGACTGACTTGGTAGTAAGTGGATTAGGGCCTGTAGCCATGATGCCTTTCTATAAGTGCCAGTAGAATAGAATAAAATGTATGGGAATGACATATCGTACCGAAAAGTAAGCGCAAGGATATATCACATACATTTGTATATTCTATGCGTTGAACCTTGTAGAAAAGCACTTTGGCTAGGCCTGTGGTCCTGATGGAATGATGACTGAGAGATATTTGTATAAAGATGGTCTATATCAGTGTTTTTCAATGTGAGGGTCACGAAACTACTGTAGGGGTGTCGCAACAGGTCACGAAAAGTACCGCAGTATTACTCAAGGTAGGTAGGCCTATGTCCAGCAGTGGGCTGCAACGGGCTGATGATGACGATGATGATTGCTCAAGGGCCTCAGGAATCGTGAAATTTTTTTCATACTAAATTAATCAGATCAGTTTATTTTTTAAATGGTAACGATGAAAAGATGACTGAAATAGTCGAAATTTTAGATACGGCCTCTTAAGTTATACTGAAAAAAAATTATTCGTATGAAGTAAGTATAAGTAATAATAAGTAAAGTAAATATCTTTTATTTTTTATTTTTTTTAAGAGAAAAAGCATGAAAAAGTTTGAAAAGCACTAGTGTATATTTCCAGAGAAAAGTGGACGATAGCCTAGTTGGGAATGGAACGGTCTGCAGAGACAATGTCCGGAGGTTCAAACCCAAGGCGCACACCTATGACTTTTCGAAGTTACGTGTGTATTGTTTATCAATTATCGTTCGCTTTAACGGTGAAGGAAAACATCATGAGGCTGCATACCTAAGAAGCTGTTTATAAGAATTTCGAAGGTATGTGAAGTCTACCAACCCGCACTAGGCCAGCGTGGTGGACTAAGGCCTAAACCCTCTCAGTAGAGGAGGCCCGTGCCCAGCAGTGGGACAGTATATAATACAGGGCTGGTATTATACTACTTCCTACTAATATTATAAAGGCGAAAGTTTGTAAGAATGTCTGGATGTATGGATGTTTGTTCCTCTTTCACGCAAAAACTACTGAATGGATTTCGATGAAATTTGGCACACGGGTAGATCATGACCTGGATTAACACATAGGCCACTTTTTATCCCGGAAAACATAAATCGGGACTTTTATCCCGGAAAATCTTTATAACGCGGGCGGAGTCGCGGGCAATAGGTTGTTATATATATTTCCAGAGAACCATAGATTCACGATACGCAGATCAGCGTACAGTGGCGCCACGTCCAGCTCCACCATAGAGATTCGTCCGGCCAGCCTCCTCGCCAACACTGTGGACACCGAACAGGTCTCCAACTGGAACACACAGTGAGTTCATATATATGGCTTGTAATGACGAACACACTGCCGCTTGGTTAAATGCTGATACAGTAGCTAAATTTTAGGCTACGTGCAAGAAATTGCGCCGGAATTTGAAAATTATGGTCTTTGTTTACTGTTATTAAGATAAAAGAGATTAAAGGTTTTTTTTCTGATATGAAGTTAAGGATAACTCAGCCATGTGTTTCTCAATGGGGCGAGTCTTTCACCATACCCGGCAGAACCTGTCTCTAAGCTGATACTGAGTAGAAAAAGCCTCATACATAAACATAACTTCAGTACAGGGCGAAAACTATAGTCACACACACACACAGACAAACACACACACACACACACACACACACACACACACACACACACACACACACACATACGTGCACATACACTGACATACATGCACACACTAGAATGTATGTTCCAATTTGTCACTATTCGTGAAACAAAATCACAAATTGGAACATTTTATGTACAATTAATAAGGCTGATATTTCCTTGGCAGGATCGAAAAACATCAACGTACGGAACGCGCGCACAAAGAAAAAATCAAAGACATAGACTCAAAAGTGTCTAATCTAGAAGCACAACTTAACAAGTTGAATACTAAACGTAAGAAAATCAACGAGGGAGTTGAAAAGGTGAATCTTGAAAAAAAATTGCCCTTATACTATATCAGACTATAATCTCTGTGCCAAAGGACATGTCCAAAAGCGGGCCAAAAATTGCAACCAAGAAAGTTTATTTCCAAAAAACTATCCTTTTACAATAAGTATCGTAAAAGTTAATTTTAAAGACCTCCGATTTTGATATTTGTACAATTTTATTTTGCTTAAAAACGACATTTAATATGAACGTTTTCAAAAAAATTATAGATGGAGGGGCCTAAAAATATTTTTTTAATGATCCAAGGTGCATATTTTGTCCCTTTAATATGCCTAAAGTTTGACCCTGGTTAGATTTTGAGCACCCATACAAGAAGCGGATATTTATTTTTATTCAGATTCGTTCGACCATTCCGGCGTCATGGAGAAGTATATTAGTATATTAAGGGGCGATTTTATCACTTGCTGATAAATGCTATTTAGTCACATAAATGTATAAGCCGACCAAATACAAGTCGCTAGATTACTGTGACTAGTGTGTGGTCAGTTTATACATTTACATATACACTCACGCCTTTTATCCCCGAAGGGGTAGGCAGAGGCGCAACTAGTGCACCCACTTTTCGCCGTCATTCCGTCCCATGATGTGATAGGGGGCGAGCCTATCGCCATGTCGGGCACAAATTTCAGACTCCGAGCTGATACTGAATAGAAAAATCCAATACCACTGTGCCCGCCCCGGGGATCGAACCCGAGGTTTCGGCATTGCAGTTATACTGTAATACAACTACGCCACCGAGGCAGTCATACATTTATGTGACAAATAGCGTTTATCAGCAAGCGATGAAATCGGTATAAATCGCACCTTTAGGATGAAAACGATACAATTCAAAAAGATAGAAAATTGAGTTATCGTCATAAAATTACTTAAAACGGAGTTCTCAATACAATAATAGTACAAACACAGCCATATTCAAGCAAGAAAAGGACGATACTATTATATCGATCCCTTTTTCATTATGTTTTTATAAATGAAGAAGTAGTTTTTAGTCATTTAAAAATGACAACTCAATTTTTTTATTTTTTTAGTTGTGCGATTAATGTTCACAGGTGAGAACATTGGGCTCCGAGATTCGACTGCAAGCGAAGAAAGTGCAGGACATTGAGAACGAGCCTGAACTTGACATTCAGAAGGAGAAGGCAGACTGTCGCAGGAGACAGTGCGACTGCGTCAACACGCAGTGCAAGTTGCAGGGGGAACTGTGCGCCACTGTGGTGGCACTGCACACCACCGCCATCAACGGGGAGATGTGGAAGGTAATTAGGTGTATGGAGATAAACATAAAGATATACTGGTGGTAGGTCTCTTATATGTAAGAGTCCGTCTGGGTGGGTACCACCGCAATGTCTATTTCTACCGCCAAGCAGCAGTGTGCATGCACTGTTGTGTTTCGGTTTGAAGGACATTGTAGCCAGTGTAACTACTGGACATAATGAGACTTAACATCTTAAGTCTCAGGATGACGAGCGCAGTGGAATGCCACACAGTACTTTGTAACTCAAGGTGCTGGATTGTGTTGCTACTATTTATGGGTGGTCGTATCGCTTACCACCAAGCGAAAGGCACGCTCATCTCGTCATTAGAAGCCGTAAAAAAAAGTTAATCCTCTCGTCAAGGTACACTCTATTCGGATCCACTCCGTTTACCGTCAAGTGCAGGATCACGTTGCCGGGCCCACTAAGGGTATCTTATACTACTAAGGCCTTAGTAGTATAAATCAAATCAAATTATTTATTCAGTAATTAGGCCCCTAAGGGCACTTTTACACGTCATTTTTCACAATGTTGTTTTACTAAAAGTTTCTACCAGTGCTTCGGTAAAGCCCACTGACCTGAGAAGAAGCACCAAGAAACTCAGCGTAGGTCTTTTATCATTTTTTTAAATATATATAGTTTACAACACGACATAATGAGACTCAACATCTCATGTCTCAGGATGACGAACGCAGTGTAATGCCACACAGTACTTTGTAACTCAAGGTGCTGGATGTTGTTGCTACTGTTTAAGGGTGGTCGTATCGCTTACCGACAGATGAACGGGATGCTTGTCTCGTCATTCTATGCTATAAAAAAAAACATGGCAGGTCTCGTTTTCTAAGACGGCGCGTGTGACGTGGAGTCTTGTGGGGAGTTGGGAGATTTTTCCGTCTATAAAGAGGCGGCATATCATCGCACTGTTACGCGTGTCTCCCTAATTCTTAAAAAAACACCAAAATATCCGAGACACAATCACTTAAAATTAAAAAAAATATATATCAGACTGCCTCGGTGGCGTAGTTGTATTATAGCACGACTGCAAAACTGAGGTCTCTGTTTCGATCCCCGGGTCTGGCAAAGTGATATTGAGGTTTTCTATTCAGTATTAGTCCGGAGTCTGGAATTTGTGCCTGATATGGCGATAGGCTTGCCCCCTATCACATCATGGGACGGAATGTCGGCGAAAAGTGGGTGCACTAGTTGCGCCTCTGCCTACCCCTTCGGGGATAAAAGGCGTGAGTGTATATGTTATATATATGTACAATCACTTAATTACTCCATATTACACTTTTATGACACCTCTCTTTACTATTTCGCTATGATTTCTCAGCTCTTCACTACATAGTATAAAACAAAGTCGCTTCCCGCTGTCTGTCCCTACGTATGCTTAGATCTTTAAAACTACGCAACGGATTTTGATGCGGTTTTTTTAATTGATAGAGTGATTCAACGGGAAAGTTTTTATGTACTTTTAGCCCGGAAAAACTTATTAACGCGGGCGAAGCCGCGGGCAAAAGCTAGTTACTATTTAAGCGGGCCGGCGTAACTGTGCCGACCGACCAGGGATGTTTATCTCTTGCCGGTCGATATTATTTGTCGGCTTCACTTCATTTACCATCAGATGCAGTGAAGCCACTTTGTCGAGCCCTCGATAATAAAAAATAATTATATATGTTACCCGGAACGCGGAATTAACGCAACTGAACTGGGTCTGCGGTTTGTACTGTTTTATGTAATTTTAAATTGCAAAGTTTGCAAAGGTCATGTCCAAAAATGGGCCTGAAAATCTAAACAAGACAGTTTATACATATTTGGATAGAACATCTGAAAACTAGCCTTTTCCAATAAATCGTTTAATTTTAAAGACCTCCGATTTTGAGAGGCATGTAATTTTGTTTGGCTTGAAAACTTCACTTAATATGAATGTTTTTAAAATAGTTGGTTATGAATGGTGGGGTCTAAAAATATTTTTTAATGGATCTAAGTTCCATATGTTGCCCTTTTAATATCCCTAAAGTTTGTGTCTGTTTAGATTTTGAGGCCCAGGACCCATACAAAAAGCGGACATCTCCTTTGCATGCATACATATACACTCACGCCTTTTATCCCCGTAAGGGTAGGCAGAGGTGCAACTAGTGCACCCACTTTTCGCCGTTATTCCGTCCCATGATGTGATAGTGGGCGAGCCTATCGCCATATTGGGCACAAATTCCAGACTCCGAGCTGATACTGAATAGAAATACTCAATATCACTTTGCCCGACCCGGGGATCGAACCCGAGACCTCAGCATTGCAGTTGTACCATAATATAACTACGCCACCGAGGCAGTCCGACATCCCCTTTGGTAATAGAAAAATGATTTATAGCAGGCAATGTACGCTGTTTATAAACACGCGGGGCGTAGAGTGGCGACGCTAAACGCAACGTCGCCTCACGTCTCCCTAAATGAGACCTTAGACCACTTCCCCGACCCAAATCCTACTAATATTACATACATACATATACACTCACGCCTGTTATCCCCGAAGGGGTAGGCAGAGGCGCAACTAGTGCGCCCACTTTTCGCCGTCATTCCGTCCCATGATGTGATAGGGGGCGAGCCTATCGCCATATCGGGCACAAATTCCATACTCCGGGCTGATACTGAATAGAAAAACTCAATAACACTTTGCCCGACCCGGGAATCGAATCGATCGGATACAACTACACCACCAAGGCAATGCTACTAATATTATAAAGGCGAAAGTTTGTAAGAATGTATGGATGTATGGATGTTTGTTCCTTTTTCACGCAAAAAGTACTGAACGGATTTCGATGAAATTTTGTACACGGGTAGCTCATGTCCTGGATTAACACATAGGCTACTTCTTATCCCGGGAAAATATAAACCGGGACTTTTAACCCGGAAAAACGTTTTAATGCGGGCGGAGCCGCGGGCAAAAACTAGTAAGCCCATAAAAATAAGCTGTTTGTGTGTCAAAAATCTTTGTTCTGATCTGGGAAAAGGGTTCATGCTATAGCCTATGTTTATTATAACATTAGGTATGGCTTGCAGCTTCACCCGAATAGAAGCCTTTCCCACTATAAAATGTCCTCTTTCCTGCCAGCCCGAGCTGGGCTTCTTTATATATTTTTCATTGATTTTGCTACTTATAAAAATGAAGTGACTATTTGTCATAATAATTATTATTAATTAAATGTATCTTGACTTATCATAAGTGCAACTATGTTCGCCTACGTGATGAGTAAAGTATTTTATTTAATGACTGTTGATAGCGCCATCTAATAAAAAAATCGAATTAAAAATTACATGGCACCTAATTACCGGGACAAAAAGGACCCTATTTTTAACGAGGACATGGTCTATCTGTTGCTGCGTTTATTTTTAACAAACATTCAAACTTTTTCATAAGTAATATAATAGATAATATGTGTAATATATGCTATATATATGTGTGACTGCCTCGGTGGCGTAGTTGTTTGTTGTTTGTTGGCGTACGACTGCAAAGCTGAGGTCTCGGGTTCGATTCCCGGGTCGGGCAAAGTGATATTGAGATTTCTATTCAGTATCAGCCCGTAGGCTGGAATTTGTGCCCGATATGGCGATAGGCTCGCCCCCTATCACATCATGGGACGGAATAACGGCGAAAAGTGGGTGCACTAGTTGCGCATCTGCCTACCCCTTTGGGGATAACTGGCGTGAGTGTGTGTGTATATATGAAAATAATTATTGTTGCAGGAAAAATTACAATTCAGCCGAAATGCCATCGTGGACCAAGAGTCAGAATTGAGGGAGCTCAAGACCGAGTTAAGGTCTGCTGAGGTGAGGACTGACATACTCACGCTTTTATACCCGGGGTAGGTAGAGGGGTAACTTAGTGCACCAAAAAGATACTGCTATACAAATTAAGTAATATGGTTACCATACCAGCCCTGTATTATATACTGCCCACTGCTGGGCATGGGCCTCTTCTACTACTGAGAGGGTTAGGCCTTAGTCCATCACGCTGGTTTGGTGCGGGTTGGCAGACTTAACGGTGCACGAAAACACTGCAACATAAGGAAACCTACATACATGACAATTCTCCATAAGAATTCCAAAGCAAATGGAAAAAATAATTATTATTACTTTTTTTTTTTATATTTTTATTTCGTTTTAATTTGTGGTATTGTCCCTGTTTTTTTTCTTCTTCTTTTGTAATTGTGTATGTGGTGTTTTGTGTGCAATAAATGTTTTATTATTATTATTATTATTTATATTTTTAAGGTTTTAAACTTCTCCCATTTCTGGGGTTTTACACCAAAGCTGCGGGCTTTTGGCCAAACAACTTTGATGGTCGATATTTTATTCTATTGATAGAAACTTTCTGACGATTCTACATGTGTTTAATATGACTGCCTTTTGTAGTAGTGTGAATGTGAGTGGGTGAATGTTTAGGGTTTTCAAACTAGTGTGCAATGTTTTGGGAATGACGCCGGTACTGGATAAGATAATGGGGACTGTTTTGACACTTTGCACACGCCATTGAGTTTTCAATTCTATGGTTATTATTAAATGGCGAGGCCCAACATAGATTGCGAAATATTTTATACTTCTGCCTACCGGTGATAGACAAATGCGTAACGCTTTACTCCTTTTTTCAGGCGACCCTAGAAAACATAGACAATACGTTGACTCGAGCCACGAGTAACGCCAAAGAGAAATTGAGCGAAGCAAAACGTTCGTGTAATAACAAACTGCCTCAGAACCCGGACTTCCCCTATAAGGAGGAGTTTGAGTCGCTCCCGTCCACTCTGAACGGGTTGCAGGAACGCTGCCACGAGTTGCAGACCAGGAGGGATTGCATGGAGAATGGGGATGAACAGGTAAATGAGGGTATAATAAAACTTCCCGGTAGGTTCGCAGTAGGCAACGGCTTGGCTGTGCCTTTGGCATTACTTTAGTCCATGGGCGGCTGATGCTGCTTAACATCATGCGGACCGCTTGCTCGTTTGCTTACTAAGGCAAAAAAAAAACTCGCTAAAAACAATCTTTATTAGGCCATTATCATCATAAAATATTATACAAATATTTCTTAAATTAAATAACATATTTGTTTATGAAATTAACGACGGAGAACAATTTTACAGGTTATTCAAGAGTATGAAGAAAGGGAGAAAGAGATAGCAGATTTGAAAAACAAAGTCGCCAGTTCAAGCGATATGAACAAGGATTTGGAGAAGAAAATGAAGCAAATACAGTAAGTCAATTCATGGGCGAAGCTAGTATAGGAAAGGCTACCATGTCGTTATATTTGGGTAGATGTGTTTGTTTGACTGCCTCGGTGGCGTATTTGTATTACAGTACGACTGCAAAGCTGAGGTCTCGGGTTCGATCCCCGGTTCGGGCAAAGTGATATTGAGTTTTTATATTCAGTATCAGCCCGGAGTCTGCAATTTGTGCCCGAAATGGCGATAGGCTCGCCCTTCATCACATCATGGGACGGAATGACGGCGAAAACTGGGTGCACTAGTTGCGCCTCTGCCTACCTCTTCGGGGATAACAGGCGTGAGTGTATATGTATGTATGTGTTTGTTTAATTTTGTATCTTATTATAAACTAACTTTTTTTCGCGGTGTCGCCCGCTTGGAAAACCTTTTATGGGATAACAAGTCAAACTATCTCCATACCAAATTTCATAGAAATCCATTTATTAGTTTTGGAGCGCTCATCGCTAACAAACAAACAGGAAAACAGACAGACAGACAGAAAAAAAAATCTAAAAAACGGTGATTTGTGTTCTGTTACTCTTCTTTAGTCGACCCCTTACTTTTTTCTTTCAGTGCACAGACGTACGGGGTTCTACTGCTTTATTATATGTAACAAAATATAATACGAATACAGATGCTTCTATAAAAACATCAAAATTGATTGAAAAGTAAGGCAGTCATTTATGTACAAAAGTGGGCGTGTAGTAGCGCTGTCTTTTTCTTACGCTACGCACTTATAGCCGATGACGTCACAACTTACTTCGTGCATCTCGTTTCTATTATTTGAACGGTTCCACCAGATTTTAAAGCTTATAGCTTTTCCATTATTTTTTATTATCAGGCAAGCAGGAACAATTTTAGTAGATTTTGAAAAATATTTTTGTTCTACATTTTGGATGATTTTTTTTATTAATAAAATCCATTCAACTATCCAATTGCAAATTTGTGAATATAAAAATTTGCCAAATGACGTATTTAATTATTTTGTGAAGTTAATTATATGCTTCAATTCTTATTATCCTGGAAAGGGCATGAGATAGGCATTAGGAAAGGGAGGCTTATTTGGACTTCCAGATATACCTGAAGCATTAACGTTATACTTGTATTTATTTAATTATAGAACAAAATGGCTGCCGCCGTTAGAGAAGCTCCTGAGAGACATAGACAAGAGTTTCGGTCACATGTTCCAGAAAATGGGCTGCGCGGGAGAAGTGAAACTGGAAAAGGCGGGAAACGACGTGAGTATACTTCGCACTCTTAATAAAATAATGACCTAATTCAAAGTTTCAGCAATTATTTGAATACTATCTGATAATAACTGTAATTAACCCATGTTTCGGTCCATGTTTTGGAATACAATCTAGTTTTAAATTTGTCTATACTAATATTATAAAGAGGAAAAATTTTATTGTTTGTTTGCATTGAATAGGCTCCGAAACAACTGGACAGATTTGAAAAATTCTTTCACCAATACAAAGCTACATTATCAAGGAGTAGCATAAGCTACTTTTTATCCCGGGGAAATATAAAGCGGGACTTTTATCCCGGAAAAACTCATTCACGTGGGCGGAACCGCGAGCAGAAGTCAATTTTATAAAATTGTAAAAAGACCTCAGTGGCGTAGTTGTATTACAGTACAACTGCAAAGCTGAGGTCTCGGGTTCGATCCCCGGGTCGGGCAAAGTGATATTGAGTTTTTCTATTCAGTATCAGTCTGGAGTCTGGAATTTGTGCCCGATATGGCGATAGGCTCGCCCCCTATTACATCATGAGACGGAATAACGGCGAAAAGTGGGTGCACTAGTTGCGCCTCTGCCTACCCCTTTGGGGATAACAGGCGTGAGTGTATATGTATGTATGTATGTAAAAAGGTTTAATTGTACTTTGTTTTGCATTTTAATTAAATTAAATGTTTTTCTACAGGAGGATTTCGACAAGTACGGCATATCGATCATGGTTCGATTCCGGGCGGAGGAACAGCTGCAACAATTGAATCGTCACACGCAGTCTGGAGGCGAGAGATCGCTCGCAACGGCGATATATCTCATGGCGTTGCAGAGACTCACCACAGTGCCTTTCAGGTATTTATTTAATGCATAAAATCTATACTAATAGTATAAAGGGGAAAGATTTGATTGTTTGTTCGTAATGGATAAATTCGAAACTACTGGATCGATTTTGAAATTTCTTTCACTAATAGGAAGCTACATTACTCCTTGAGTGCTATAGGCTACTTTTTATCCTGGGAAAATTTTAACCCGGAAAAACTTCAATCACGAACAGAAGTCTGTAATGTTATATAGATGTCTCATCATCATCATCATCATCATCAGCCACATGACGTCCACTGCTGAACATAGCCCTCCCCCAAAGATTTCCAGTCGGACCTGTCCAAAACGGCCCGCATCCATACAAATGTCTATGATAATAAATCATAATAGTTCGTCATACGGAGGCTTATTCCCGGTCATGTTTATCGGGCAAAAAGAAAATTATTATACCAGCCCTGTATTATACTGTTAGGCACTACTTCTATAGCAATAGACTTCTCAGTAGAGATGGTTTAGATCTAAGTCCACCACGCTGGCATAGTGCGGGCAGACTTCTCATACCTTCGAAATTCTTATGAAGAACAATTAGGCCTGTAGGATTTCTCACGATGTCTTCTTTCGCTGGTAAAACGAGTGATAATAAAAAAATACTCGTTAAATACACCGAAGCACCTTCCACCGCACAGAACCTTCGAATGTCAGATATGTAGCGACACACGTATAGATAATTGCATAGTTGCATTTTTATATGCAGGTTTGTTTAGCGCTGTTAAGTTAGTGTTGAAGAACCGACAACCGCTGGGGTAAACGTGTTCTTGAGTGGAGACCGCGACTGGGCAAACGTAGTGTAGGACGCCATCCGGCCAGGTGGGATGACGATCTGCGAAAGACTGCAGGCAGATGCTGGATGCGGCAAGCTGAAGACAGGGCGCTATGGCGCTCATTAGGGGAGGCCTATGTCCAGCAGTGGACTGATAAAGGCTGATGATGATGATGAAGTTAGTGTAGTCACGCCCGGCACAAGAGTCGTTTAGTTATAGTATATTTCATGGTTTAATATAATCTAGAGACTTTCATTGAACACACCTACACCCAAAATAATTCCTAAAGATATCTGACCTTCTAAGTAAAGGCTGGATCAAAAGTACCCTGACCTGTCGGAGTGCATGAAAATATTGATAAAGGTACAAGAAGCGAAAGTAGTGTGCCAGAATCGAGCAAAGTGGCAATCCATAGTCTCTGCCTATCCCTATGGGTCAGAGGCGTGATTCTATGTATGTATGTATGTTAAACACAACTCATTTTTGCCCACAGATGTGTAGACGAAATCAATCAAGGCATGGACAGGATAAACGAAAGGAAAATGTTACAACTGCTGGTGAAAGTGACCACCGAGACGGACAACTCACAATACTTCTTGTTGACACCAAAGGTAACACATACTATTCTACGTGTCTATTCAAGTCTTACACATACATCACACCTATAAAATTTAAATCCGAAGGGGTAGGCAGAGGTGGAACTAGGACATCCAGTTTTCTGTCAGATTATTTATTTACACGATCCAGGGATCGAATCCGCGACTTCGGAGTGGTGTATACACGCAATATAACGCCATCAAGACAGTCTCAGTCATTTAAATAATGGAAGGAATACGCAAGGCAAAAAGTGGGTACATTAGTTGCGCCTCTGCCCACCCCGCGGGGATAAAAAGGCGCGAGCATATGTAATAATATGTAACAATCACATAATAAGTTTGAGAAAATGTTTGGATAAACTCAGAAACAGCTGAACGGATTTGGATGGAATTTAGCACACGGATAAACCAAGTCCTGATTAACATAAGCTTTTTATCCCAAAATATAACTACTTGATAAAAGTCGCAGAAACTCGCTGGATGCAGGGTGCTTTAGACAGCTCCGTCTGGAAATCTTTAGTGGAGGTTTATGTCCAGCAGTGGACGTCATGTGGCTGATGATGAAGTAGCTGAACAAATTCAAAACTTCAAATCGCGTCTGCACCTTCGTGTTATTACCAATTTTTGTTTTCTCTTCACAAAAATAAAATGCTGCCTCGGTGGCGTAGTTGTATTACAGTACGACTGCAAAGCTGAGGTCTCGGGTTCAATCCCCGGGTCGGGCAAAGTGATATTGAGTTTTTCTATTCAGTAGCAGCCTGGAGTCTGGAATTTGTGCCCGATATGGCGATAGGCTCGCCCCCTATCACATCATGGGACGGAATAATGGTGAAAAGTGGGTGCACTAGTTGCGCCTCTGCCTACCCCTTCGGGGATACAGGCGTGAGTGTATATGTATATGTAAAAATAAAATAAAAACGATTAAATTTACTTCACGCAAAGAAAAAAAAAATATCAATTAAAGTTAACGCGTGAGATGATTTGAAATTTGTTCAGCTACATGTCTGACTGTACGCAGTGGGTCTTTTAATCCAGGAAGTAATCCTGACGCGAGATACAAACAAAACCTAGTAAGGAGTTTAAACAACTGAAACAAGTATTCTATACATAGTTTTTTTACATGAAAAACCTTGAATGCAAAGTCTAATCCTTATTGTTTCAGCTGTTAACAAATTTGGAGTACAACCCGAAAATAATGGTGCACACTGTGATGAACGGGAAACACATAATGCACTATCAAAAATGGAATTACGACAACTTTATAAAACGTGCGCGACATTACAAGGCGTAGAAGCCAGTACACCAAGAGCTAAGCTGTTTAGCTCGTGTAGCTGAAAATTACAGAATTTAGCTTAGTTTCTATCACTGTTCACAAAGTATAAAGAAATACCTCTATATGAACTAACTTACCTTAATTTTAGTCTGCAAACTAGTTTTTTTTATAGCATAGAATGACGAGACGAGCATACCGTTCGCCTGATGGTAAGCGATACGACCACCCTTAAACAGTAGCAACACCATCCAGCACCTTGAGTTACAAAGTACTGTGTGGCATTCCACTGCGCTCGTCATCCTGAGACATAAGATGTTAAGTCTCATTATGGCCAGTAGTTACACTGGCTACAATGTCCTTCAAACCTGCATGCACACTGCTGCTTGGCGTTAGAAACAGACATCGCGGTGGTACCCACCCAGACTCTTACATATGAGAGACCTACCAGTAAAAATAGTATAATTCTCCTTTACGTAATATATGTAAGTGAATATGCCAATTTGTGGTTGACGTGATATGGTGCCATCGTTTAGCCATCCTTTGATGTTTATCGAAAGACCAAGAAGATCACGCACCAAGGTGTTCTCAAATACGTATAACCACAAATCCCCCACTACATACACACACACTCACGCCTATTATCCCCGAAGGGGTAGGCAGAGGCGCAACTAGTGCACTCACTTGTCGCCGTTATTCCGTCCCATGATGTGATAGGGGGCGAGCCTATCGCCATATCGGGCACAAATTCCAGACTCCGGGCTGATACTGAATAGAAAAACTCAATATCACTTTGCCCGACCCGGGGATCGAACCCGAGACCTCAGCATTGCAGTCGAACTGAAATACAACTACGCCACCGAGGCAGTCTCATGTTGGCCACAAACATTAGAACGTGTATTGGCTGAATTGTAGAGGGGATTTTATGGAGGGCTTTCTGTCCTCTACATGACACAAAGATAAGACATACCATTATAGACGTAATACATATCGCACCTTTAGGATGAAAACGACACAATTCAAAAAGACAGAAAATTGAGTTATCGTCATAAAATTACTTAAAACGAAGTACTCAATAGAACAAAAGTTCGAACACAGCCATATTCAAGCAGAAAAAGGACAAACCTGTTATATCGATCCCTTTTTTATTATATTTTTATAAATAAGGGACTAGTTTTTAGACATTTAAAAATGACAACTAAATTTTCTATTTTTTTAATTATGTCGTTTTCGTTCTAAAGGTGCGATTATGCTGAGACACTGTGATGCATATCATATTTGTTTCTTAAATAATACTCATTTATGGCGAAAACTATTGTCATATTTCATGGCGGCACCACACTTCGTTATTTGTTATTTGATAAGCGGCTACGCTATATTCGCCCAAATATTTGTTATGTGAGTGAACAACAAATATGCCATCCACACTTTGTGCCGGCGTACCAAACATGCCAAATATATTCGTATGTGGCTTATGTACAAAACTGAATGAGTGAACGAAGTGTGGGCAGTCGACACACATATTCGGCTTATTCGTGTCCTTTGAAGTGTGTCAAAAAACCGACAAGTGAACGGATAAGCTTATTTGCTATTCGCGCTTATGCGTTATGCGTGCGAATAAAGTAAATATAGACGAATAAGCTCTCCACACATCGTCATGTGCGGGGGAATAATGCGCATAACGAATAACACATAGCGAAGTGTGGTGCCGCCATCAAAAGTACGCGCACACATACAGTCCCAAATTACTTTACAATTTAGTGTTTGTGACTATTACGAATTATTATTTACTTGGTTCTTATTATTTTTAAGAATATAATAGCTACTTTAAAATGTTGCGCATTTACAAAGAGTACAAAGTTAGCACCGTAATGTTATACAAATATTGTTTGTAAAGTTCTTTGTGCTTAGATGTAAAAAAAAAAACACGAAGCCACAGTTTCGTTTTATTGTGATCAAGCAATACGTCAGTCGTGTCAGTCTCTCAATCAATCACACACACACATACACTCACGCCTGTTATCCCCGAAGGGGTAGGCAGAGGCGCAACTAGTGCACCCACTTTTCGCCGTCATTCCGTCCCATGATATGATAGGGGGCGAGCCTATCGCTATACCGGGCACAAATTCCAGACTCCGAGCTGCTACTGAATAGAAAAACTTAATATCACTTTGCCCGACTCGGGAATCGAACCCGAGACCTCAGCATTGTAATCGGACCATAATACAACTACGCCACCGAGGCAGTCAAATCAATCAATCAATAAATAAAACGAAACGGTGCCTTGTTTTTGTGACAATCTAAGCACAATGATTAACATTAGTAATTATAACTAGCAAGTTTTTTTTTGTAAAAGTAAAAGCTTAAAGTGTTACCATAATAGTCGCTAAAGTAATAGCCATTAGAGTTATAACACAAACGTCATGATTTTGCAAAAGTAACTTTAACTGTTCTGTAAATGAAGAAATCTGCTGTAAAGGAATATTTATTAAAGTTGAATTCACGGGTTTTATTATATTTTTATCTGTAATAATAAAGATTGAATGAATGAAGATTTTCGAATTCTGAAATTGAAACTATGTTTTTACTAAATGTATGTAAGTTTTTTTAATGTTGAAATACAATTTTATTATAAAATGTCTATTTATTTATGTAGTACGGGGACAGAGAGCTACTAGATTCTGGACTCTAGAGCAATACGTGCGACCAGTTGAGCTTTTTCATCCGCCCTACAAGGTACAAGTTCAAAAAGCCACTTAAACTTAAGAAACTTTCCTAAAATCACTTGAGCTGGATGCTAATCTTATAAGAATAAAATAGTTCAGTTATAAACACAATTAGGTACTTCTTGCCGCCATATGTCTATATTAAATATTTATTTTGTTTTTTTTATACGAACATAAGTAGTTTGAAAAAACGCACTGTCTAAATGCGTAGCTATAGAAAATATGTTCCTACATGCTGATGCTATACTAATGCGAAAAATAGATGAGTTATTTTGAATCACTACTTATTAGTAGTGCCGTAGTATATATTATTATACTCTTTGCACTAGTTATTTTATTAAAAATCGTAGGCTATAAAAAAATATAATTTAAAAAATAATTCATGTCTAAATAAGTTGCCTCGCCTGGTTTTCGACAACACAAAAAGAAAAAAATGTTTTTTTCTTAAATACTTTATTAATACTATGTTTCATTAACATCTACTTCATGGAAAGGATCACGCTTGAAGTGTTGTCTTAGTTCACCGGGGTACACTGACTCTTCGTGTTTCAAGTAGTCATTATCATCTCTTTCAGTATAAGCAATAATAATACGCTGTATTTTCCGTTTGAGTTCGCCTTTATATTTGAAATAATGCATATTTCTGATTTCGTTTGCCACATAGTCACCAAATATTTGATATTCGTCAGGCTTGTCCGATGTATTAGAGTTAGATGCAGTTGCGTAATCATTGTTTCGTAACATAGGCTTTTTGGTACGTTTAGATAATGGGCTTGGATAAGTCACTGGTTCTTCAATAGCGTAATGTACCTCTGCATCATTACTAGTACTTTCTTCTATTGCATAATGTTCCTTGGCCTCTATGGTTGTAGCTTCTTCTATTGCATAATGTTCCTTCGCGTCAATGCTAGTATTATCCTGAAACAAAGAATAATAATAATAAAAATCTATGTCTTTTAACCCTGAAGAGGCAGACGGTGATGCGACTCGAGCACTTACTTTTTAACAGACTTCCAAAAAGGAGGTTCTATATTCGACCCGTATGTATGTAATGACGAGACAGGCATGCCGTTCGCCTGATGGTAAAACGATACGACATACACACAGTACTTTGTAATTCAAGGTGCTGGATAAACAGTATCCAGCACCTTGAATTACAAAGTACTGTGTGGCATTCCACTGCGCTCGTCATCCTGAGAAATAACATGTTAAGTCTCATTATGTCCTGTAGTTACACTGGCTACAATGCCCTTCAAACCGAAACACAACAGTGCATGCACACTGCTGCTTGTCGGTAGAAATAGACATTGCGGTGGTACCCACCCAGGTGGACTCTTACATATTATATGAGAGACCTACCACCACCATGTCAGTTTGTATGGCCGCGATTTTCTCAAAAACTAATCCGATTTTCGTCGATGTATTGCGTCTAGGGTTGCCAAATGTTTGTTCGAAAAATAAAATATATTGAGGTTGCAAAAGAAAGAGTATTTTTTTAAAGTAAAGTATGTCACTTTTGACAGGTCCGTCTGGAAATCTTCAGGGGAGGCATGTGTTCAGCAGTGGACGGCATAATATGGCTGTGATAGAAAAACTGTGACACGTTCAAGAAAACGTGTCATCGTGTAAATAGTAGGCGTGAAAGTGACTCGAGCGATTCTTGTATGACATAATCGTCCGCGTCTGTATAGTATGACGCAATAATCTAACGATTACCTACTAGTAGCTATAATTGCATATTATTATTGCTAGCAATAAACCGTCTAAATGGCTTTAATGAAACGACTATGGAGGTAATTTATTGTAATGATTATAGTCTCGTCTCATAGCTTTAATAATAGATTTTCGACCTATATAGCTCCGAAATGGTTCGCAGAGGTTGACCCGTATCCGACCCCTAAGAAATCACGGACCTACACATAATATTTATGTTCTTTTAGCTTTGTCAAGATAAATATCATTTTAAGTTTTCAATAATTTATATAGGTCCTTAAATAACAACAATTTGAATTTGTCACTTCCTAACCCTTTACCTAATAGGTAAATCATTACTTCTTGACCATATTTAAAAAAATAATTGAAATAATAAACCGGTTTTTAATTAGGTAAGTAACATCAGGGGGCAAAAAACGATGTTGAAGGTGTATTGTGTCTTATTACTTCGCTATTCTAAATTCTAGAACAGAACCAGACAAAATAATAAGTTATTACGACGGTGATTACTATAGCCGTACGCGCCATACATCTTACTAACATAATAAATGCGAAAATTTGTAACGTAAAAATTGATTTTAATATAAATTACGGTTTCAAGATCGTTACAAAAGTAAATGTATTCAGCATTAAATTAGCAGCTTACAAAGCAAAATAATATGCGACGTCTATGATAAGAGAAAAAAATCTACGGAACTGTAGTTAAATGCGTTTGGTGGCTATACCAAATGGTTACCCATGCAGGGGGAACATTTGCTGCAAGTTTTTTTTTATGGCATCAAATGACGAGACGAGCATGCCGTTCGTCTGATGTTAAGCGATACGACCACCCATAAACAGTAGAAACACCATCCAGCACCTTGAGTTACAAAGTACTGTGTGGCATACCACTGCGCTCGGCATCCTGAGACATGTTAAGTCTCATTATGGCCTGTAGTTACACTGGCTATAACGCCCTTCAAACCGAAACACAACAGTGCATGCACACTGCTACTTGGCGGTAGAAATACACATTGCGGTGGTACCCACCCAGACGGACTCTTACATATGAGAGTCCTACCACCAGTAAAACAAGTCAAGGTAAACAGTAAGTATAGAGGTAAGTAATAATTAACACAGGGCTTCCCAAACTTATTTATACTGGGACGCCATTGAGAATTTGTCATATTTTATGACGCCCCTCATCGCACGCCGACGGAGCGACGTCCGCACGACGCCCGTGGGACAATGCTACGACGTCCCAGCAACGCATAGTTTGGCAAGCCCGGAATCAACATTGGGCATCAATTAATTGCGAACATTTCTCGCCCCTTATCTCCTCTGCGCATCCTAAGAATTCTTTTCCCAACTTCTATTCCCCGTTCCCCCTCCCGGGCCATGTTAGTTGATAAGCCTGTAACTCACTATCATGGCCTGTGAGTAATAGATTAACGGTTCCATAAAAAAATGTAGTTTAATAAAAACGTTCTACGATTCTACTTATTATGGAAGCGATGTCTCGGCCGATACCGCTGTTAATGCTCTAAGCCAGTCTAAGCCAATACAAACACTAAAGACTCATTTAGACTAGGGTTGCCTCTTTTTTATGCAAATAAAGTACGTTAATTACGGTAATAATAAATAAGGTAGAAAAACAAATACGATTATCTGTGCTAAACAGCTGCACAGTCTTTATTTTTTATTATATTTATGTTAAAGTAAATGACTAGGTATCTACCTGGTACCTACTTATTCTTATTGGATTCAAAGACTAGACGCTTTGTTTTTTTTGCTCATCATTTGCAATTAATCACAGATAAAACTTTCCCTGTGTATAGTAACTTGGCGGGAATAGGCAGTAAAAATAAAATTAATTTTAAATACTCACTACCATTTTTGTATCTTTACTTGTTGCTGTTTTATGTAATAATTCTTATGATGAACTTTTTTTTAATATATTAAGTATGTAAAATGAATCCCAAAGAAACCCAAATCTTGCTAAATAACGTATTCTCGTGTACTTTATTTTTCTCATATAGTATACAGTACCCAAAATAACATACCTACAATAGTTTATTGATTATTACAAAGTACGGGTGACAATTTGATATTTCAAAAATAAATATAATTCGGTGGCAACCCTTATTTAGACAGATCAATGATTGCTAGCAATTATCATACGCAATTATTGAACCCCGTCTAAACATGCGCAATCGCAGAACAGAGATAGGAGTTACTCCGTATGCGCAATAGTGAGCCAATTCCGCCCGTGTAGACGTATAAGTTGTTTTAACAGATATTGAAATGACGTATATTGCTATCAATAATTGCGTACGATAATTATGACCAATCATTGATCCGACTAGATATAACTTTATGTAAATATACCGCTTAAAACGATATCGGATATAGCGACATATCGGTTAAAGCGAAAAGAGATGCCTGAGTTTATCGGCTAGCCGCTAGACCATTTTTCAATTGATTATAACGAGCAACCGTCAATATTTCCTCGATTACCAAACATAATATTTTAATCCTTATTGTAATGTAAGATACCATAATGACTTATGAAGGATTTATTTAACTACTAGGTGAACTGTTGCTCGCGGCTTCTTCTTCGTGAGAAGTCTTTCCCGCTACAAGTTAGTGATGCGACTCGAGTAGCCTGTTTTTAGTCAAGTGAATAGGGTCGTTTCCTATGTTTGATTTTGGTACATTGTTTTAGATGTAACAGAAAATAATACGAATAGATTTCTTCTGTGAAATCAGCATCAAAATGGATGAATGAATTCAATTTTGAAATATTATTTTAAAAGAAAAGTGGGAGCGTGGTGGGGATATCGCGCTATCTTTTTCGCACGCACACAGCGATATAGCCGATGGTGCTTGGTGATGTCAAAGCTTAGTATTGCTGTTATTTGACAGCTACCCCTTCCACCAAATTTCAAAGCCTTATTTACTTACTATTGCACTAATTTTGGCGTAGTTGTATTATGGTACGACTGCAATGCTAAGGTCTCGGGTTCGATCCCCGGGTCGGGCAAAGTAATATTAAGTTTTTCTATTCAGTATCAGCTCGTACTCTGGAATTTGTGCTCGATATGGCGATAGGCTCGCCCACTATCACATCATGGGACGGAATAGAGGCGAAAAGTGGGTGCACTAGTTGCGCCTCTGCCTATCCTTTGGGGGATACAAGGCGTGAGTATGTGTGCGTGTATGTGTTAATCCAAGGCATGGTCTACCTGTGTGCCAAATCCGTTAATTTGTTTTTGTGTTTACTTCACAGACATTCAAATATTTTCACATAGTATTGGTGAGAAGTAAAATTAACTATGAAACTTCCTGTTTCTACTCTGCCATATTTAGACGCTGCAAGTAGTAACGATTGTTAAGGGCGTATAGATTTTTTACAATACGCATCTAATCAGTTTTGCTCCCATTTTGTTTCCACATTAGTCCACACGCAAAATAAAATGTTTATTACGTACTATTAAAAAGTAGCGTTTGCTTATAACGACTATCGGTTATAGCGTTTAAATTAGGTGGTCCCTTCAATGTCGATACAACCGGTTTTGACTGTATATTTATATTGTTTATCTTACCGTTGAGTCGTCGGTCGCCGCCGTTGTGTCTTGGTTTAACGTGAATTTCATCGCCTCGTAATATGCCCACGTCTTGCTTTCATACAGCTCATTGGAGTTTAGGCCACTTTGACGCTTTCGCTGCTTTTTCAGTTCTTGAAGAAATTGTGTTTTCAAATTGTGTATCTTTCTAGCGATCTCACTAACATGAGTGCCGAACTCCAACGCTAGTCTTTGCAACGCGAATTTCTTTTTCACTTTGTTGCGATAATGAATGTTATTTGTGTCCCATAATTCCCTGTGTTGTTTATATTTTGCTATTAATTGTAGAATTTCACTGCGCGTCCACAGTTTTTTGACATTACATTCATCTGACATGTTTACTTGCTCATCAATATAAAACTTTAATTTGCTAGCAAAATAAATAGCAAGTTCTCGCGAACACAAGTTTTCAAAATGGTGTTTACAAAATATGCTTCTTGCAGCGAGCTCTGCAAGCTATAAAACTCACGATGGAAGCGTTCCGCGACTGTGGCGCACGTTAAAAATGGCCACTTGCCAGCAAATATTACCGCTTGGTACTTGCCCCCCGGGCCCCGCGGTCCGAGCATTACCGAAGATAGCCGATCGCCAAACTCAGTGTTGCCTGATATACAGATTCTGGATTTACTGTGATTTATAATTTTATAGTAACAAATGATATTCAATCAATACTAAAATGGTGTATACAAAATATGCTTATAAAATATGATAGTAATAATATTATAAATGCGAAAGTATGTTAAAATATTTTGATGTTTGTTAGCAGTAAACGCAGAAACTATTGAACGGATTTAGATGAAATTTGGCACACGGCTAGATTATGTCCTGGATGTTAAGCCTATGTGTTGACATAGGTTACTTTTACCAGTAATTTGGTCCCATAGTAAATAATAGATATTTTTATCTTATTCTTTAAGTAGACGGCGGTGGCGTCGTAGTGTTTTAAGGACTTTTGTAGCGGGAAAGGCTTTGGACGCGGGCAAAGCTGCGAGCAACGCCTAGTCATAATATCTTATTACACATTTTTACAATTCGTGAAATAGACATAGGTACAGATATTTAATAAATAGCATGACAACACATCAAAATAATAACTAAAGCTTAGGCAGCATAAGGTATTCAATATAGGATCATAAAATACTAGTAGGTATTGGGAACTAGAAAAAAGTCGCCGAAAAAAAAATCTATTACAGGTTTTTCATGTGAGATTTATACAGATAATTCATAATACGTCTCAGCGTGTTGGCAACACTGGCCCTAGTCCCTACTTGCCATTTGCCAAGTGCCAACAAACATTTAACACGATAGGTAAGTTGCCGCTAAGTAGTAATGGCCACGGCGCGGCGGATATTTTTACTTACTACTATGCCAGAGTATATAATATAGGCCCATAGGAAATTTTGTGACTTGCTGCGTAACGCAAAGAGCGTTCGAAGTCCGAAGTCAAAAGTGGCATGAGCGACTCATTGGGCCAGCCAAATACAGTCACCAGTGTAACGATAATATCCGACGGGAGGATATGCACGTCGCGCGTGCGCCTTTAAGCGCGCATTAGACAGTAGGTTTTGCTGTCCGTTTTACCAAACACTTCCGTGAGGGACGAATAACCTATCGTCTAATGTGGTGATTGACGGTTGAGTGACGAATATCTGAATTTTTTGATATGCGCGTCGCGCAACCATCAGTCATGACTTTTGCGCGATCGTCTAATGGCATTTCGTCCCGAAAACGTCAGTCAGCGCCAAAGAGCATTATAGGTCAGCGCGCGGACAGCGGTGGAGTGGGACATGTTGTGTTAAGTCGGAGAGGCGCTTGCGCACCCGCGCAGCTAATTACCTTCTCCGAACTAACATTATGCTTTATGCTACAGTCGCAGAAAATTTTTATTTTAAGTTTTGAAACAATCCCTGAGTTGTTGTATACCACGAATCTTTAATAGTTAGTCTATACTAATGTTATAAAGAGGAAAGATTTGTTTCATTTTTTAATTTTTTCACTAATAGGAAGATACATTACTCCTCAGTATTATAGGCTACTTTTTCTTTATTATCTTATTAGATAATTTTATCCAATAAGATAATAAAAAAAATTGTTGTCATACTTTTGTATTTCGTATTTCAGACTAAATTTATCTATAGGTACTAATATAATAATTGCGAAAACTTTGATGTTTTTTTCTCAATCACACGAGATCGGCTAAACATCCAGATCGAATGAAATTTGGCACAAAGATAGATTATAGTATAGAATAACACATAGGCTACCTTTATCCCTGGAAAATATATATAAATTTTATTCCGGATAAAAAAATCAAACGGACGTGGCTATAAAACTATCTTTTTCAGTCAATATTTTACCCAACGCCTTCTTGTTACACGTTTTTAATCTCAATTCCCTTTTATTTTACAAGTATTCATACCAAAACGAGTGAAAACGTGTGTTCGCCGCAAAATCTTGCGTATGACTGAAGAGAATTTTGAGTGATAGTGTAATGTCATTTTGTTTTCATAAATCATCCGTCAGTCATGAGTAACGGAATTGAATGCCGTTTGTGTGAGCGTCTAAAGCGCGCATTACACGGGCCATGTAGCGCTCCGGCCTCCGCCCCTGACCCCGCCGCAGGCCCCCTCGTCGCCTCAATGCTTGCGTACCGCCACAACATAAAGTGAAACGACAGTGGTAACAGTGCAAATGAAAGTAGTCGCATGACTAGATTCTAGAGTCTAGACTGGTCCGCATTGCGCTGACTTCATCAGAGTTATAAATGGAGCTTCAAGTTCGGACTTAGGTAATCAACCTTTTTTTATTACGCAAATACGTTTCAAGTTATGGTGCCTTAGGCCGCAATGTATATTCTTAAACTAATATGTATATTAGAAGTGGTACGCCTGGATGGTAGCAATAAGAGTACTTATGTAAAAATGATAGACGCTTGATGTGTGCAGGGATTTATCAGTGCAAGCCATTGATGTATTAATTTTTAATACATCAATGGTGCAAGCACTTATATTGATCACCGCTGCAGTAAATACAGATTTTATTTTTTAATTTACGCCGTTATTCACTTTTTAGTAAAGCCGTAAGTTCCACATTTAATAGTATTATTATTTACTAGTGAGATAAATGCGTGAGATGCGCCGTATCACTTGTTAATAATTCCTATCCAAACTGCGGTACCACACGCAAGGCACGTTTTCGAAGGCGCTAAGGCAGTGCGAGAAAAATTGTGAAGACGTAACACGTAGGTACTTGAACACTCATAAAATAAACTCGATTTATTTCACACACAACAATTAGGTATGTTGCGCCTACTGACGATGTGAACTTAAGAGTTCACCTATTATGTGTTGGACGTATTGGCGTGACGCCCCCAAAACGTCATTGTGGTAAAATATTATTATAACAGATTCTCGAACTAATACATCTTTTAACTATATTACAGAGAGCCACTGTGCGTCGCTGTATACGTCGGTATTCTGAGCGTGTAGTACAAATGGTCAAACCCTACCAGCACACACAACTATTCCAGCATACAGGCCGGAAATGCACTGCATCGTGTAGGAGAACAAAACCAGCCACAAAAAATCTACTGAAACCGGCACAAACAGCCAGGGTACTTGTTGCTCGCGAGAACAGTGACTTCGATATTTAACACGCTATAATTTCTGTCGAGAAGTCGTTCAAGTCAAGCGAATTCATGGCGTGTGAATGGTACCAGATATGAGCCAAGACAATCGATCCTAATGTAATCGGTTTGGTCGAATTGTAGTTATTATGTATGGTGTGGATGAACACTGGTGATTGTTTGTCTTAGGTATATCCATGTTTGAAATTGAAATTATAGTGTTACTTGCAATTTGTAAGATATAGGTATATAAGACAGAATCCTGCAAGGTGGACTGATGACTTGGTAAAGGCCGCAGAAACGCGCTGGATGCAGGCCGCTTTTGACAGGTCCGTCTGGAAATCTTTGGGGGAGGCCTGTGTTCAGCAGCGGACGTCATGTGGCTGATGATGATGATGATGATGATATAAGATAACAATAAAAGAAATACGCTGAGTTTCTTGATGCTTCTTCTCAGGTGGGCTTCTCCGAAGCACTGGTAGTAGAATCTTTTAGTAATTTTACTTGATAAAAAACATTGTAAAAATGACGTGTAAAAGTGCCTTTACGGGCCTAATAGGGTAGTTTCCTGTGTTTGATTTTGTACATTATTTTAATTCTAAGGTTAAATCAGAATCAAAATTGGTTGACAACTAAAGCAGATATTCATATTTGAAATATTGTTGTGAGTAAAAGTGGGGGTGTAGTGGGGATATCGCTTCATCTGTTTCGCACGCAAGCAGCATTACGGCTGGCGACTCTCGGTCACATTCTGCTGTTTCCGTTATCTGACAGATGCCCCTTCCACCAAACTTTAAAGCTTTATAACTCGTTTATTAAAGCTTGTATTTTAAAAATTATTTTTCCTCTTGATTTTAGAAGACGTACATTTTTGATAAATGTATTTAAAAAAAAGTAGTCAACTACCCTATTGCTTAATATATGATTTGACTTTCAATTTAAACTTACGGGCCAGGGGATTATAACGGAAGGGTAAAAGATGAATTAGGTACATGCCAACTTGCTGGAGGAAGTCATGCTGCCGACAAGCCGCACAGTGTACCAAAGGCGAACTACCAGATTTTTTTTACTGTAATAGGGTAGATGACTGCTTTTTACACCTTAAAAATTTCAGAAAGTCAAATCAACGGAAAAGAATTTTCAAAATGCGCTCAAATATAAGTTTTAGGTATCAGCTGGAAGCATTGATATATAAAAAATCCTTTATATTACCTATATCAATGACTATAAGTCATCATCATCATCATCATCAGCCTTTATCAGTCCACTGCTGGACATAGGCCTCCCTTAATGAGCGCCATAGCGCCCTGTCTTCAGCTTGCCGCATCCAGCATCTACCTGCAGTCTTTCGCAGATCGTCATCCCACCTGGCCGGAGGGCGTCCCACACTACTATAAGTGGTAATCATCAATGGAAAAAACTAACACGTATAAGTATAATGCAATTGTACATGTGAGACGCTTAGACTAACAGTGAGACGTCGATCGTAACACTCTTAACGAAGCCCGCATAAGAAAGATTTCTGGAATGATAATATGTTTACTACGCGACCACATTTACTCATTGCAATATTTTAAATAAACAGGAATATTTAGGTTTAAGAATGATTCATTTCTCAAAGATTATAAATTAACTACTTATTACGGGCGAGCATATTATAAAGAATGCTTAGACTAACAAAAGAATGTTAGTACATTTTGTTAAATTAACATTAACAGTTACACAAATATAAATTTTAATACATTTTGGTGAATTAACATTAACAATTACACTGTCACAATCATACAAACAGCAAAATCGTATATTGAGCAAATTCAATTAATAAACTATTAAATGTACCTACTTTAGTGGGTAGTTTTATATCGGGTATACCCACTCGAGGCTCGAGCCGCCATTATTATAATCAAGTTTATAATCGTAACCAGGCCGATTAGAAAGAAAGAAAATCCCTTTATTTAGCCCTTTATTTGATCACAGGACCAGATGGCGGTAAATACAAAATTGTATTAATAACGAATAGGTAGTATTATTACACCAAAAGTGTTTGTCAGTTAATCACTGGTTAAACGTGCCTTGAAGTGAATACTGTATTTGTATTTATGATAACTTAAAATGGAACATTTTATTTTTATTGTTATTTAGGCTTATTTAATTTCTTTTTGTTGTAAAATTTTTTGACCTTGAATAATTCTTAATAAATAATTTATATGTAAGTATATGGATAAAGGTCTTATTAAAGGTCGCAGGAATACGCTAGAAGCGGGCCGCTTTGGACAGGTCCGTCTGGAAATCTTTAGGGGAGGTCTATGTTCAGCAGTGGACGTTATGTGGCTGATGATGATAATTATATGGATAAATCAGATTTTGCATATAAGTTTGAAGTTACTTCAGAAGTAAAATCACTGCGACCAAGTTATTCTTTTCGGGGCTCGATCTGTGCGATGTAGGTACTCGTGCGGTCGAATGAGAACACTCAAAAATTATTAAAATAAATAAATTAAAAGCCTTTTATTTCCTGATATAATTGTATACCTGAATGAATCCTAATAAACTAAGAGCTTGTTTCACAACTTCTGAGGAAATTCTACTCATAAAATATAAATGTGCGTAGGATCGGAAAACAGGGTGAAATAAACAACTTTAGCACCTTTTGAGTTTTATATTAACCGCTGTATATCTTAAACCTTACAGGCACTGCCCAGAGACTGCCATTTTGCGGAATATTAAGTGCATGGTACTGAGCGCTGAGGTCTTGAGTTTGAATACCGGGTTGGGCAAAGTGATGTTGGGATATTCTACTCGGCTGGGCCACGTCAACCCAGGACAGCGCCTGTGTGCGAAATCTATAAAGCGCCTCTGATTTTTGTCGTCCTGTTTTGACTTTAATATTTTTAACACGCTTTTATGAGCTTCATACGTAGGTATGTATGTAACGGAAATTTTAAACATGATTTTGACCCCCTTCAAAATGTCGGATTGAATCGAAATTTGGCGTACTTATCAAGGACCTATGACAATTCAATATTTATTATATTCAGTTGAGCCTGCGGACATTCGTCTCGGCAGTACGTTTCACTACCAACTAGGCTATCGCTGCATCATTACACCATGCTAACTACAAATTACAGTGATTTCACTATAAGCTAAGATGTAAACTAAGACCTAATGATATTAAAATTGTCAGCTAAAACATCGAGGCTTCCAAGAGCGCGTTAACAGCAGCAAGCACACGAGGGACCGGAGATATCGTGTGAGATACAGTACGCCACGAGGTTCTGGCAAACACATTGTGTCTGCTACTCCGAATATAGTTGTTAGAAGCATAGAACCGAACCAACTCACTGTGAAGCTCAGGGGAATCAACTGCTCCGCGAAATACTTTCGAGTATGAATTTCATCTGGGCGCAAGCTTTTCTTGTTTCAAGGAGATTGTATCTGAGACATCCGAGGAGGTACTGAGTTGGATATAAGCATGGACTAATAAGAGTACTCTTATTAGTCCATGATATAAGTAAGGATAGTAAAAATATAAGCAACCCTTGTTATCTATGAACCATTGATCTAATAATCAAACATGACTGGATTACCTACGCTTGCGGAAGAAACTAAACTTTGGTGCGCGATGGTATTTTGAGAGCGAACGTAACGTGAACACAGCGCGAAAAGCAAAGGTCGACTAACGAAGTACGAACCAAATGAACCAATAGCGCGGCGGTAAACATGACGCGCGTGACCCGACCGCCCCGCGCCGCACCTCATACCACCAAATAGATCGATAAATGGCCTACTGCGCAGGTTGACCGCCAGCGTAATTTTTACGTGACGCGACTTATATCATGGGCCATGGCGAATGCTCTGAAGAATTGTTTAATCTGATCCTCTCCTCTCCTTTCCTCAGCAGAACCACGCGTGCTGGCATGCGAAGCCACAGCTTAATGGTTAAAACCATCTCAATCCCGAACCAATAGGTTCGCCAAATCTTTTAGTTGCCGCACCATCAAGCTTTGGAATAGTTTACCGGCGCACGTGTTGGCCCTCTTTCCTATAATCCTGGGTCCACCGTAGCGTGAAGAAGCAGCTCAGTAGGCCGGCATGATTGTGTCGAATGGCATGATATAACCATCTGCTCCCATTCGATACTCTACCTGGACGGCATCACGCTTACCATCAGGTGAGGTGCAGTCACTTTGCCGTGCCCGAAAAAAAAAGTAGGACAGGTCATAGCGCTCAGGGAAGACCGACCCAGGTAGTTCATTATGGCGGACGATCCAAGATAACGGTCCAGTTATTTTTAAAAAAGTAAAAAAAAAACTTTTACAATAATTATGTAACTTGATCTTGACAAAAGTAAATCTTGCGACAAGCTTTTATCTCCACATAGTATTAAACTAAGTTTGATCGAACTTTATTTTATTTTGTTAAGAAATTGGCATCTGGATAATACATCACTCCAAAATTTCACTTTAATATTTTTAAACCAAATTCAATCACAATCGCTTCATACCCATTGGGGAAAATTGAAGAAATAGAACTTCTAAATTCTAATATTGATTCTCAATTCTAGATTGTATTGTACTGTAACGAAAATTAAAATGTAAACATAAGCAAACTTATCATTATGTTATGTCATTATGATTTAATTTTCATTGTATTCAACTTGGCCTAGCCAAATTATAACTAACCAAAAGTAGATACTCTGACTCGGCCGTGTCCTTGAAATAATTACCTGAAGTACACGCCACAGGGCTACAGTATTTTAATTTAACCTCAAATACTTGAGTTTCTTTCTAGTTTTGAGATTGTACATACATATTACATACACACTCCTTTTATCTATATAGGTATATTTAACACTCTTCCCTGGGCGTGCATAAACGAAGCACTATGGTACCACGAGGTGCCACCATATCTTCAACGTCTGGTCCAATCGTACCTGTCTGACAGGTACATAGTATATCCGGGCGCTGATGGGTGGCACCGAAGAGCAATGGCCTGTGGTGTTCTACATGGCTCAGTCCTGGGTCCTCTCCTGTGAAACACCGGTTATAATTGGGTGCTCCGTGGATCCAACCCTCAAGACGTTGCTGTTGTTTGCTATGCAGACGACGCCCTGGTGGCAGCGACGACTAGGACCTTTCAGGAGGCGGCCCTGCTCGCCTCGTCTGGTACGGAGCAGATAGTGGGCAGGTTTCGGCGGCAAGGCATCTCAGTGGCTCTGAACAAAACCGAGGCCCTTTATTGCCACGAGCCTCGGTGGAGGCTACCTTCAAGGGCCCATTTCGTAGTGGAGGGGGTGCGGATTCCCATCGGCTCTACAATGAAATATCTGGTTAGGCCTTAGTCCACCACGCTGGCCTAGTGAGGATTGGCAGACTAACATATCTTTGAAATTATTATAGGGAATTTCTCAGGTATGCAGGTTTGGCATCCCTTTGATTCGCCTACTTTTTTTTAAACTAAAATTTTTCGCACATTTGACTTTGCATAATATGTATTGGCAAAATAGTACTACCGCATAGTAATATTTTGGCATGTTACTTTTTTATCATAATAAGCTATTGGAATAATTTTAGCCTGACTAATTTGTATTAGACTCATACAAATTTTGCATAATATGTATTGAATAAATTAGGTTAGCGAGGCGAGCGTGTTAGGTACTCATGAACCACTACAAGAGCCTAGCGTGCCGCGGCAGCGGCCGGCGAGTGCCAGAACCGACTTTAGGGCGTTTCCAACTCAGACAAAACCAAACATGAATGATGCTTATTTATTTTTATTAACCCCCGACAAAAAAGAGGGGTGTTATAAGTTTAGGGTGTGTATCTGTGTATCTGTGTATCTGTGTATCTGTGTATCTGTGTATCTGTATGTCTGTCTGTGGCATCGTAGCTCTCAAACGAATGGACCGATTTGGACGCGGTTTTTTTTATATGAAAGCTGATGTAACTGCGATGGTTCTTAGCTATAATTTATGAAGATCTGTTCAGCCGTTTGAGGATTATCAGCTCATTTCCAACTTAAAAAATCCGATTGACTTTAAATTTGGTGTACTGTGACATTCAATATATTTGTAAACATGAGCTGATGCTGCGGCATCAAGTAGTCTGCGGGATACCCAACTCCTTAGCAACTTATAGCAGATATAGTGTGTTTGGGCTCATAAGGATGGGCTCAACGAGTAGGTGATAGATAGTTAATTATCAAGGCCCCATGATGGAGAATAAAGTAATTTAAAAAGTTTGAAATAAAAATTAAATTAAAATTTAAATAACCCCCGACACAAAAAATCTCCAAAAAGTAAAATAATAATAGTGTCTTTGTCGTTTAAGTACCTACTAATATTTTGACACAAGCGTCCTCACGTCGGGGGACCGAACTCCGGACCAGGGAGATGAAAATACTTCTTTAGCGGTCCCCCGACGCGACGACGGTTGGGTGAAAATATTACTAGGTACTTAAACGACAAAGACACTATTATTATTTTACTTTTTGGAGATTTTTTGTGTCGGGGGTTATTTAAATTTTAATGACTTTTGATATTTATGCTATTTGACGTTAGTCGTTCTGATGGTTGTGCTTTATGTATTTATTCTTTTTTATTTTATGCTAAAACAATTATGCGTAATGATTATTATACACAATGATATTTAGGTTTAAAGCTAAGATGGGTAACAATATTATTACAAATACATTGCAGGTTTCCTCACGCTGTTTTCCTTCACCGTTAAAGCAAGCGATAATTCACAAATAATAAAACAATATAACTTTAGAAAAGTCAGAGGTGCGTGCCCTTGGGTTTGAACCTGCGGACGTCGTTCGTCTCGGCAGACCGTTCCACTCCCAACCAAGCTATCGCCGCTTCACGTTTCGTGTAACGTATAGTCCGGTCAAAATAGTTTGAAAAAAACTTTTGACATAGCATTCGTAATGACGTAAGTATTCAAGGTCTGTAGAAAAATCCAACTTGTTGGGAATTAATGCAGACTAGGCACGTTTTTTCGTTTATCTTGACTGGACTAGTGAAGACTATTAAAACTTTGAGCTCTATATGAGTGGACAAAGGTAACTTAAACTTACTTGATTTTTTTTCCGGAGTTTTATCGAATATTCCACGCACTGCTCGAGGTGAACTGAGAAAACAATATAAATGAATATTTAAACATAAAAGTATTTTCGTACATTTTGAAATTACAAAATATGTTGTAGTTTTGTAGACAAATGTCTTCTGGCGTACTATAAGAGCTTTACTGACAGGTAAAAAAATTAAATTAAAGTTTAAATAACCCCCGACACAAAAAATCTCCAAAAAGTTAAATAATAATAGTGTCTTTGTCGTATAAGTACCTAGTAATATTTTGACCCAAGCGTCCTCACGTCGGGAGACCGCTAAAGAAGTATTTTCATCTCCCTGGTCTGGAGTTCGGTCCCCCGACGTGAGGACGCTAAGGAGTTGGGTATCCCGCAGACTACTTGATGCCGCAACATCAGCTCATGTATACAAATGTATTGAAAGTGACAGTACACCAAATTTAAAGTCAATTGTATTTTTTAAGTTAGAAATGAGCTGATAATCCTCAAACGCCTGAACAGATCTTCATAAATTATAGCTAAGAACCATCGCAGTCACATCAGCTTTCAAACAAAAAAAAACCGCGTCCAAATCGGTCCATTCGTTTGAGAGCTACGATGCCACAGACAGACATACAGATACACAGATACACACCCTAAACTTATAACTCCCCTCTTTTTTGTCGGGGGTTAAAAAATACCATACTCGGTTACTTAGATTAGTAAGAGCCAAATCGGAAAATAAGAGGGACTTACTTCGTTCAAAAGCGAAACCAAAGAATATGTCCATTGTGGGAAAGCACCTAGCACGTACCTACCGCTTCGTTAAATTAGTGCTACAGTCATCATAAGGATATTATTTATGTATTATGCATAACTTGATATATTTACACATTTAGTTTCCTCGCTCAAAGTGTCCGAGTCGTCGTGAGAGACGGACGCGCGGTGTCCGAGCTGTAAACATGCATTTTATACTCACCTTGTGTATCGTCGCGATTAGTGCAAGCTTCGCCAGTGGACGTAAGTTGTTTTTTTTTGTTTTTCTTTTTTAAATTTATTTTGTTCCATTTTTAAATCTCAACGCTTTTTTTCGTTTATTTATTATTTTAGATTTGTTTGAGATGTTTTTCTATTGCGTTGGTAATCCTTAGGCAATGGCTATACGGACTTTGATCCTACGGGGGATGAAGCAGGAAAGTTGTGCTTAAGATGTACACCTTATTTTGTCGGAGTGTGTACGGAGTGGACCTAATATTTTAGTTAGTAATATAGGGGATTTTAATAGTATGTTGTCGGCTCCTATGCCAGAGGGGGCTAGAGTTATGATTAAAAAATATTTTAACTGTACTAGCGTGAATGATTAGTCTGTAGACAAATATGGACGTATGGAGCGACTTAGTCGTAACTCACGACAAAGCTCCTTAAAATAAGATATGAAAAAAAATTTTGTGCTTATCTAAATATTTAATTTACATAATCACATTCGTCATTGTGAAACATCTATAATTATCTATGCATTTAATAAAATCGTTGTTTGAAAAAATAATTAAATCCAACTTTAAATTCCGGCGATAATTACAAAAATCTTGATTTTGATTTATCAATTTATATTCGCGTAGGTAGTAAGTAGCTGCCTACCTACTAATTATAACCTAAGAAAATCCACACATATTTGTTTCAATGTCAACATTAATGTGGCGGGCTATTTTCCTCATTTTTTTGTATTATCAAATATGTTTATCAAACGTTTACGTTATTTCAAATATAAAATAGAAACCTTCAAAATCCGATGGAGGGGCTAGACGTCTAAACAAAGAAGAGTCGCAATTGTATCTCTGAAGTCATCAGGAATCACGATGAGCGCAGAAGAAAGATTTAGTGCGCTGTCACCATTACGTGCACACTCCTGCTCATTGGAATCTTTGAAATATGACTTGTTGCACCACTTTTTACACCGTTCATTGCTGGTCCCACAAAAGGGCTTCAATGTTATAAATGATTTGCTACTACGTATAAAATAATCGTCAAAATAGAGCATAATAAACTAAACTGTTATGGCGTAAAATAAACCATGTATACCGAACTTAGATTATTGCCCTATCTGGGAACCGCCCGCAGAACCTCGACCCAAAAGCCTACATAGACATACTCTATTAGCAAGATGAAATAAGCCTGATAAATTGACCGATTAAATTTAGACTACCTCGGTGGCGTAGTTGTATTACGGTACGACTGCTGAGGTCTCTATGCTCTACGGGTCGAGCAAAGGCATATCAGCACGGAACCTGGAATTTGTGCCTGATATGGCGATAAGCTCTCCCCCTATCACATCGAGAGACGGAATACGCATGGCGAAAAATGGGTACATTAGTTGCGCCTCTGCCTACCCCATCGGGGTTAAATGGCGTGAGTGTGTGTATGTAACTTTACCGATGAGGTTACACATAAGTTTTGAGGCCATTCCAGTAACCAGTTTTCAAAATTCTAGGTCAACAACAATACCTATGTGCTGATGAGTAATAAGGTAGTTTACGCCATTTTTATTGAAGGCCAATTTTTTCAATAAATGTGGGAATGTTCACCTTAGCATATAATTCCAATTTGCAAGTTGTTTCTGACTGGTAGTAATTGGTCTCTCGTAATGTGTCAAGGACCATGACAAGATGTTTCTGTCCGTAGAATTAAATATTCAAATGATAACTCTATCGTTTTGATGTAAAAAAAATATTGAAAGGACATAAAATAACTACTCCGTGCTAAGTCCGCAATGTCTTTTTCAGCCGCCAAGCAGCCGTGTGCATGGACTGGTGTATTTTATTTAAGGGCGTTATAGCTTCATTACTGTGCATTATAAGACTTATGTCTCAGAGTGGCGAGCGTAATTGAATGCCACGAAGTACCTTGTAGGTAATCCAAAGTTCTGTATGGTGTTGCTACTGATTATGGGCGGCCGTATTACTTACAATCGGGCGTGTGTCATCCTCATCTATCGATTCAGTTAAATAAATAAAAATACTAGCCCTGTGTTATATACTGTCCCACTGATGGACATGGGCTTCCTCTACAACTGAGAGAGTTTAGACTTCAGTTCACCACGCTGGCCTAGTGCGCGTTGGTGGACTTCACATACCTTCGTAATTCTTATGGAGAACTCCTCAGGTATGCAGGTTTCGTCACGATGTTTTCCTTCACCGTTCAAGCCAACGATAATTGACGAACAATACACACGTAAGTTCGAAATCATGAGGTGCATGCCCTTGGGCTTTGAACCTGCGGACATTCGTCTCGGCAGTCCGTGCCACTCCCAACTAGGCTATCTCCACTTTTTCGTCATTTAATTGCAAGAAAAAAAAAACATTTCCGTCCATATTTTTCTCATTTCTATTAGCGTTAACAATTGTAGAAAGGCAGCTTGTCTACGGTCGCTGGATAGGAACCACCGCATTCCCGTAGAACATTGTGTAATGTTGTTATTCGAAGTCCGATTAGCGTACATCATGCTTCTTTTGGAGGATATTATTGTGGGCTATTTTTTGTATTTGTGGAACCCAAGGGATAGCCATAGAAGGAGGGATAGACCACAGAAAAAGTTTGATGATACTCGACATGTGCCAGAAACAACTTGGGGAAGAGTAGCAAGAGACAGGAGAATGGAAGAGATTGGAGGAGGTCTTTGCCAATTGGCAAACAAAGTTATAATGAAGTCGGTTTTTTTTTGTTAAAAAGTTTTTATTTATTGCTTTTTTGTTAGTTAATTATAGAATAGTGTAAACAATACATCATAGATATACGATTGCAGCATTCGCGAGTCATCTGCTGTTAGTTATTGAAGAGTTCCATTGTGTATCTCCGAAGATCTTCATCAGATTTTCATAAATTATATACTAAAACCTTCCCTGATAAATATACATTTCAATATCGAAAACCACATCCAAATCGGATCAGAAGTTTTTGAGAAACACGCGGCCATACAAATTTACATACATACATATATACATACATGCATACAGACATACATACGTACATACATACGGATCGATTACAGAACCTCCTTTTTGAAGTCGGTTAAAAAAAATTTATAGGAAGGACCACATTGTGATGAAACCTGAGAATTCCCTATAAGAATATCGAGGGTATACGAAGTCTCCCAACCCGCACTAGGCCAGCGTGATGGACTAAGGCCTAACCCCTCTCAGTAGTAGAGGAGGCCTGTGCTCAGCAGTGGGCAGTATGTAATACAGAGCTGATTGCATTGCATTGCATTGCAAAAGGTTATATTATATTGTAGTAAAAAGGTGTAGCTAATTTTCCTCATTAGCTATTAGTCTAAAGTGTATCATTCCGGTTTGAACGAAATTGTAGCCAGTGTTATTACTGGTTTTAGAGACTTATGGTCTTACTAATAAACATTGTATACATCTGTTTTGGTTATACAGCGTTTTGTCTTGCTTTGTATAGAGGCATTTATCGTCAGAGGAAGCGAGACAAAACATTGTATTACTATGACGTCAACATTTACTATATCTAAAGTCGGGTGATGAAGACAATTTTCGACCTTACAAAAATGTGATGTTCAGAATCGAAAACTGGTAGTACACAGTCCAGGTGCTCTGTTGCCAATTTGGTTGGTTGCAATATCCACTATTTAAGGAAACGGGAAATAGATTTTTTTATGGCATTGAATGACGAGACGAGCATGTCGCTCGCCTGCTGGTAAGCGATACGACCACCCATAAACAGAAGCAACACCATCCAGCACCTGTTCTGCACCATAAGATGTAAAGTCTCATTATTTCCATTAGTTACACTGACTACAATATCCTTCAAAACCGAAACACAAAAGTGTATTCACACTGCTGCTTGGCGGTTGTATCCAGACGGACTCTTACATATGAGAGATCTACCACAAGGTAAAGATATACCCAAGTGGCGTCAAAAACAGGGCATTATTGTGTCGGCTGTCGAAGGGTAATCCGTCAGTCGATTGTCTGGACCCTTCTCTACTTACTATAAAGTACAGTGAAACTTAGTTAATCCCGTATAAAAATGAAAATTAATTGCACTATTTGATATTCTTCAGGGGCGGTTGCGGACGACAACTTAGACGTGAGTCGGAGGACGCCCGCAGCCCGTCCCTAATGCGCCGAAGATGGCCATATAAAAAAAACTATTTGATATTCATATCTATAGATTCCAAGAAACCGCATCGCAAATGTCATGTTTATAAGACGATATTATCTTCATTATGAAATTAATAGTTTTGATCTTTACGTAATGTAATAAACATGTTAGCAGTACCTAATAGCAGATGATACTGGATTTTGAACTGCCGCAATATGCTATATCTATTTTATCTTCGGAGTGGCCATAACCCTTAAGCTTGATTTAGACCAAAGAATTCTAAGATTATAAAAAGCGGACACTAGGAAAATTTTCATACAATAATTTTGAGCCTGTTCGTGAGTAACTCAATCTACTGTGAAATAGCAAAACACCTATGTAAAATGCATTAGAACATACTTCAACATGATCCTAATGAGCAAATTGGCATATTTATACATTTTGATACTTTTTAAAAATGAATTGTTTTAGTCAAATTTACATCAATAATTTGGGTTTTTAATACATCAATGTATAAAATATACAAAAAGAAATGTTATTTTTCTGAAAACCCGAAGGCTGCTTTTTTAATAACACCACTGTCTTGTGCAAGGGGCGATTATAATATTATTTATTAAATCAAAAATGTGGCAGTGTTTACGGCTCACAATTGTGGTCGCAACTGACTTGAAGCTATTGAACCACAAGCTACATCTGATCTATTCGATGTGTTTTCCGAAACCGATCGCCGGTTATTCGATGTCAAGAGGCTATAATAGATCAACGTGATCAATAATTACTTTGTATTGCGCATGTTCACTAACATTTTTAAGCAATAATACTACCACACACACATACACATGCCTCTTATCCCCAAAGGGATAGGCAGAGGTACAACTAGTGCACCCACTTTTCGCCGTGCGTATTCCGTCCCATGATGTGTTTGAAAGTGGCACCAGTGACAGAAAAATTGAAAGGAAATCGTCTGTTTTGGTATGGACATGTGAGGAGAAGGGATGAAAGGCATGTAACCCAACGAGTGATTAATTTGAGTGTTGATGGATGGCGAGGGCGAGGACGACCAAGGAAGAGGTGGATGGACTGTGTAAGAGATGATAATATGAAAGAAAAGGGCGTGAATGACTTGATGACGAAAGATAGAGGAGAATGGAAGAGAAAAACATGTTGCGCCGACCCCAAGTAATTTGGGACCAGGGCAGGAAGATGATGTGATAGGGGATGAACCTATCGCCATATCGGGCACAAATTCCAGATTCCGAGCTGATACTGATTAGAAAAACCCAATATCACTTTGCCCGACCCGGGATCGAAACAAGGTGGACCGACGACTTGATAATGCGAAAAACGAAATCCGAAACGTCGGTCCTTAACGAAGAAACGACGAACTTCGGATTTAATCTTACTACCAAACTACTTCGGATCCGTCACCGTTGAACGAAGGTTTCACGCAGTTTGCGACGCTTCCGACTTCGCTCAACACTTTCGTCACGCAACAACTCTTCATAAAGAAGGATCCGTAACACTTCTTAGTAAGAAAACGTGCGATCCGTCACCCGAAACTACGGATTTCGTTTTTCGCAGTAGCCTCTAAGGCTCCAGCGTGGTGGATTAAGACCTAAACCCTCTCAGTAGTAGACAAGACCCGAGCTCAGCAGTGGGCAGTATATAATACAGGGCTGGTATGATATGGTGAAAATATCCAACCCGCACTAGGTTTGTGTGACGGTAATTTAGTAATATATAACTCTTACGGACCTCCTCTACTACTGCTCCGTGCTCAGCAGTGGGCAGTATATAATACAAGGCTGATTGCATTGCATTGAATAACTCTTACAGTAGAGGCGGCTCGTTCTCAGTAATGGGACAGTTCACTAGAAAGTACAAAACTGATAATATTGTTGTTATATCCGTGAAAGTGCAGAGTAATCGATAGTATTTTCCACATGTTAACCTTTACGATAACCTATAAACGCATGTTGGCTTCGGTATTTCCATATTGATGAATCCATAAAATATTACTATACGATGCAATGTTTACAGTTATAGGTCAAGAAATTATCTGAGCTGGTCAAGACAAAACTAATCCGATAATTTTATTGTCTGCATATTTGATTAAGCCGATATTGATAGGACCGTCTGGACACCTTTAGGCTCACGCCTATGCTCAGCAGTGAAGTTCATGTGGCTGATGATATGCGATTAAAAATAAAATGGACAAGATTGTAGAGTATATTATGCCCGACAATAATTATGTTTGTATAGAGAGTGTACAGCTCACTCTCACAGAATTAGTTGATTGAGATTCCTAAAGGTACAAACGTTCGGCTTTTTTCGCGTGGAAAAACGCGTTATCGCTACCAACATCGGGGGGATGAAATCGACCCACGGTCGACGCATCTACAGCGTCCGAGTGAGCATTTGCCTAGGTTCCTCATATTACGCCCTACACAAACATGTAGCGGAGCTACATTTTGTTTTATATAAGTTTAGATGTAAGTTATCTTATAAGTTTAGATATAAATTTAGATATAGGTCTAGGTTTAAATTTAGAAATAATTTTAAATATAATTTTTATGTAAATATGATCAAGACTTATATAAAACAAAATGTAGCTCCGCTACAAACATACCTACCGAAATCCTTAGTGGCCTTCTTCGACGCATACGAGACGGGCCCGAGGTATCCTGTTCCCCTACCTAATCAATATTCCTTCCCTGTAAGGTTTCATATCGGTGTATAGTTGAAGCGACCTGTCAAGTCTATTTTTACATTTTATTATACCTTGAACATAGGCTTACCATACAATATATAAGAAATGCGAATCGCATAAATACTACTAAATGTAAGGTTTAATTAAGGTGTGAATGCACTGCCTCGGTGGCGTAGTTGTATTATGAGGGATCCCTTTGGTTCGCCTACTTTTTTTTAAACTATCATTTTTTCACATATTTGACTTTGCATAATATGTATTGGCATAATAGTATTATCGCATAGTAATATTTTGGCATATTACTTTTTTGTCATAATAAGCTATTGGAATAATTTTAGCTTGACTAATTTGTATTAGAATAATACACATTTTGCATAATATGTATTAAGAATAAATTAGGTTAGCGAGGAGCGAAGCGACGAGCGTGTTAGGTGCACACGAACCACCGCACGAGCCGAGCGAGCGTGCCGCGGCAGCGGCCGGCGAGAGTTAGAACCGACTTAAAGACGTTTCCACCTCAGACAAACATGAATAATGCTTATTTATTTTTATGTTATTATTTATTTTTATATAATTATTGTGGGCACGTGGAGAGGATGGATGAAAGACGGATCACAAAAGGTATTTATCGAGCGAATGTGGATGGTACGGCTGGAAGGGGACGCCCGAGGAGAACATTCTCTGACCAAATAAATGATCTCCTCAGAAAAGGGCAGGTCAGGAGTACCCTTAACAGACGAAAGTGTATGAAAAGAACTATGAATGTGGAAGAGGCGAAAGAGGTTTGTCAAGATCGTAGCATGTGGCGCTCAATAGTCTCTGCCTACCCCTATGGGATAAGGGCGTGAGTGTGTATGTATGTATGTATATATAATTATTGTGTTCAATTAGGTATTAGACACATTTTAAAAGGAACGTTACAGTTGACAATTGATTGGTGCAACTGTTGGAGTCAACTATAGCAAAAATGTTCATGATTGTTTGATTTTATTATATATACAAAAACATGGGGTCCTGTCACCAAAATGAAGTCCTTATACAGATATAACAATATCGGAAACAATAACGAAAATATTACAAATGTAATAATTAAAATTTTACATAAAATCATTCTTTCAGCTCTGACATTTTTGAGCGTAGGTACCTAAGTATGAGACAACATTAATTAAATTATATGAAGTCATCCCACTAGTAACCAGAAAACTATTTCCCTGTAACTGGATTTTACGGTGAATCAAACACTTGTTTAAACCTGTTAGAATTTGTTTATTGGACTGGTATAAGAGGTAAGCTACATAAAAGCTGCTTAGGAGTAGGTACATGATAATTAATTAGCTGTCAAGTTTCCTAGTACACTTTGTATTCCTGTTTAAGTGTTAATCTAGCCAATGTAATTAACAGGCATTGTATCCAGTGTCATCGCATTATTAGGTTCAGGAGTGTGCCATGCAGAGATTTGTTACTCGTGGTTTCCCAAACCCAAATTTAATAACTAGGATTTGAAGTTGAAAAATCCAGGGCAATTCAGTATAAAAACAGAATGCTGTCAAACGCGGCCCGCATCCAGCGCGTTCCTGCGACCTTTATCAAGTCGTCTGTCTGTCTACCTTGCAGGTGGACGGCCGACGCTATGCTTGCTAGTACGTGAACGCAGTAGACTAGCAATAGTTAAATTAATATGTAGTGAAAATGGATTAAATGAAATGACACTTTAGAATAGGTATATGACCTGACTGCCTCGGTGGCGTAGTCGTATTGCGTACGGTTTAAGAGTACGATTTGCGCGCTGAGGTCCTGGGTTCGATTCCCGGGTCGAGCCAAAAAATATTGTGACTGGGTTTTTCCATCTTAAAAATTACTCAGTCGCAGCTCGGAGTCAGGAAGTTGGCGGTGTGATACCCCCGTGTCTCGGAAAGCACGTAAAGCCGTTGGTCCTGCGCCTGATCTCTCTCCGGTCATGTCGGATTACCGTCTCACCGGACTATGAGAGTGAAGGAATAGCGAGTGCACCTGTGTATTGCGCACACACTTGTGCACTATAATATCTCCTGCGTACCTGGCTGATCTCCGTTGAGATTGGCCACCGTGGCCGAAACTGGCTAGGAGGATTTCATTCATTCATGACCTTAAAAGGGCGCTTTAAAACAGAACGCTGCTTAAAACTATCTAGAACATCCTAGGACACTACACAAAACCAAGACATATTCAAACCTTTTCTTTTTTTTGCGGGGAAAAATGCGTTATCGCTACTACCACTGAGGGGTGAGTGCAATGGTTATGTGGTTCACCGATCTTACGGCCCAATGTCGGCACTAGGGAGTATAGCATCATCCGAGCGAGCATTAGACTGAGTCCCTAACACTATGTACACCCTACACCGGCATACCAACCAAAACCCGCGGTGGCCTTCTTCAGCGCCTACGAGACGGCCCCGGGGTATCTTGTTGCACGAAGATAGCTGCACGGGACTGCCCCTGCGCAATACCTCTAAATGAGGGGGTTAAGAAGCCCCCAAACTCCAAAGCACGCCCTATGTTACTCAAAGTGTCAAGTTTTGTAACTGTTTAGCTGTTGTCGCTATCAATCGCCTGGTGATTCAACCAAAAAAGTAAGTTTACCTGCTTGCTTCGTAAAGAGGATAAATATTTAGTTAACAAAATTTAAGGTTATTAATTCGAAAATGCGACTTTATTGCTGATGATATCACACAGGTTTCCAAATATCGTCTAAACCTGTTTTGCATACAATGCATTCGTGTCGCATTATAATCTTATTAAATAACTAGGTGTTGTTCGCGGCTTCGCCCGCATGAAAAGCCTTTCCCGCTACAAAAGTCCCTAAAACACAGTACGATGCCAGCGACATCTACTTAATGAATCAGATAAATACATATACATATACACTCACGCCTGTTATCCCCGAAGGGGTAGGTAGAGGCGTAACTAGTGTACCCACTTTTCGCCGACATTCCGTCCCATGATGTGATAGGGGGCGAGCCTATCGCCATATCGGGCACAAATTCCAGACTCCAGACTGATACTGAATAGAAAAACTCAATATCACTTTGCCCGACCCGGGGGATCGAACCCGAGACCTCAGCTTTGCAGTCATACTGTAATACAACTACGCCACCGAGGCAGTCAATCAGATAAATATTATCCACTATTTCCCATGGAAGCAAATTTCCAGTATGAAAAGTACTTACTTTTACTTTACTTTCTTCGCCGCTACAACCCTTTGTGGGTCTTGGCCTCTTCTACAATGGACTGCCATGCGCGACGATCCTTGGCTACCCTCCTCCAGTTGGTGAAGCTTCTAAGAGCCTTGAGATCCTCATTGATGCAATCGCACCATCTCTTCCACGGCCATCCTCTAGGTCTCTTTTGCTGCGGCTTCCAGTCAGTCATTATTTTATATAAAATATAAAAAGTGCCCTATGTGTTAATCCAGGACATGATCTTACCGTATGCCAAATTTCATACAAATCCGTTTAAATTTTGCTGCAATTACTTCTAACACACACATCCAAACATTTTCACAAACTTTTGCATTTATAACACTAGTAAGAAGAACAATTTATTTCAATAAGAAGACGGTGCTAATTTGTTTCCGCATCACGTTCCAAAGTCTGTACAGACTTCTATCCAGATATAAATATACCCAGTACCCAGGTACATTGAACCTGAAGGAATGATATAGACAAAGATAAAGTAAACCCGACGTAGGTTATCTTCTTTAATATTAATTGTCGCAATCGTTTTCCACGCGAATGAAGCCGTGATTAACAGCTAGGCTTTAAAAATTTATGATATGCATTTATATGTATTAGGGTAAATAATGAAAAAAAATATGTGTACCTCGATGTTAGCACAGCTAGTCTTATCTACTATTTTATAAGATGTCCTATGGATAAACATAAAACTAAATCATCAATTTAAATCGTGTAAACAAGCCACAATCTTGTAAAAAAGAACAAACACACGAATTGAGAACCTCCTCCTTTTTTTGGAAGTCGGTTAAAAATATATGCATTGTGGTAGAAAAATGAGATTTATAGGTAGGTAACTAATAATGACCAATGTTTACATAGTTATTGTTAAAATTAAATACTACCTAAAATACAACACTATGTATTCAGGATCTATGATGATCCATATGGTTCAAGAAAGATCACGAGGGAGAATTTAGGTATAAGAAACACATACACACATATCATAAACACATATTGACAAAGAAAAAATTAAACAAAACAAATCGTTTCCATATTTTTTTGTTTCGTCGTATTAGTCAATAACACAAAATGAGTGATTACAACAATGATGATTGCTAAGGCGTAACTTTGGACGTTGTTTAAGGTGGATAGACGATCTTATAACGGTGCAGGAACACGCTGGATCCAGGCCGCTTCTAGAATCTAGATTCTAGCAGATTGGCTTGAAATCTTAAGGGGAGGCCTATGTTCAGCAGTGGACTTCCAAACGCTAACGAAGAAAAGAATTGAAAAATACATACATACACACTCACGCCCTTATCCCATGGGGTAGGCAGAGACTATTGAGCGCCACATGCTACGATCTTGACAAACCTCTTTCGCCTCTTCCACATTCATAGTTCTTTTCATACATTTTCGTTTGTTAAGGGTACTCCTGACCTGCCCTTTTCGGAGAAGATCATTTATTTGGTCAGAGAATGTTCTCCTCGGGCGTCCCCTTCCAGCCGTACCATTGCCGTAAGAATTGAAAAATGAACTATGGAAGTATAGGAGGACTGTTTGAACTTTGATCGTCTGGGTATCTTGCAATGAAATTGTACAACCTCAGTCTATCTGCAATTTTTCCGGAGACCCCTTATCTTTGTCGATTCAAGGTATCCTGTTTTCTACTGTCTTGCATGTATCTACCAGGAAAATTCATAAATTCTTAATTACAGGGTTTTTACTTGATTAGTTCATGAATGATATATTAATGCATTCTGTTTAAGGAAAATGACGTAAAATGAGGAAAATGGTCTGAGTTTTCATGAAGAACATGACCTTTGCAGCCCCGTAAATTATAAGTGCAGTGATCCTGTTCAATTATATAAGGTGGCCGTACTGCACAAGTAAAATGTTGACCGGAACTTTGCAGTTTTTTGGTCGTGCTAGTGTCTCAGACTAACAACGTTAGATAGTATTAATTGAATTGTTTTTATAGCCTACCATTATATACCATTTGAAAAGTAATAGGTACAATGTTAGTTTTTAAAGTCTTTGGAACTTTAATTCCTGCGATTAATAGTCGCGTTTTGAGTAAATATGAAAATGGTCACCTTACTAATAGATCAGCTTAGAAAAGTATAGTGGAAGTCGTCCTGCTTTTTCTCATAATTAAATAACCTAAGTAGTATGTTTTCCGTAGGCAAGAGGTCGCTTGGATAGGTACCATCTCAACGAAGGTAGGTACTATGTATATGTATGTATACATACGAGATTTATGTTCAGAGACAAATCGCAAACAGCGCAAAACAAATAGAGTCGAACACGGCAAACATGCCATTAATTATATCAAAGGCAATTACTAGATATGTTATTATTCTATCTCTGTAATAATAAGATGATGACTTCACAAAAATATAAATGACGGAATGACTGTGCTGCCCAAATAGCATTATTATTTCGGAATGCGAAATGATAGAGGGCAATGATTCGCAGGTCGGGTTTTCCTAAATGTAGAATGTTAGAATAACAAGTAAAATATAATTGCACAAGGTTTAATTAATGAGTCATTGATTTTGAGGAAAGTTTGATACATAATATTTTTGTCTTCGAACAGACATAGGTTACTAATTAAAACTACAACATCGTCGAGTTTATAGCTCATGATCGAGTTAGGAGCGACCGTGTCAAATCGCAACAAATTCTAGTCATTTTCCAAGTGGAAATCTGTACATTCTTTTCTAATTACCCGGCTTTGAGATCTGACCAGGAACTTTAAGGGGCTTTTTTTATTGCCTCCGAAAGCAGGCAGTTCTTCACAAAAGGAGAACTCCAAGAGCGTGGAGCAGGAACATGGTAATTTAATTTTACAAGAAGGGGTACAAGACACTTCTCAAGAACTACTGACCGATATTGCTCCTGAGCCACGTCTACATGTTGTTTTCGAGGGTTATCACTTATCACTAATAGGCTGACGCGGCGGTTGGACGACTTCCAACTACCGAAGCAGGCCGGGTTACGCAAAGGATTTGGCACCATAGACCACGTACACACTGTGAGGCTGATTATACAGAAGACCCAGGAGTATAATTAGGCTCTGTATCTCGCGTTCGTGGATTACGAGTAAGCCTTTGACTCCATCGAGACCTGGTATGTTCTGGACTCTCTGCACCAGTGTCAAGTTGATTTTCGATACATCGAGGTATTGAGAAGTCTGTATGGCGGTGCAACTATGTCCATCCAAGTACAGAACAGTCAAACAAGATCGATTCCATTGCATCGAGGAGTAAGACAGGGGGATGTGATATCCCCTAAACTGTTTACAAATGCATTAGAAGACGTATTCAAGACTCTAAACTGAAGAGGGCGAGGCATCAATATAAATGGCGAACACATCTCGCATTGCCGATGATATCGTATTCATGGCAGAACCGCTGCGAGAATTTCAAGAAATACTGCACTACCTAAATAAAGGCTCCCAACGAATTGATATCCATGTGAATCTGGACAAAACGAAGGTTATGTTTAATGAACTCATCGCTTAGGGACCAGTAATGATCGATGGCACACCTCTTGAGGTTGTCAAAGGAATATGTTTATCTCGGGCAACTAATGCAGTTGGATAGATCATACAACTTCGAAGAGGAAGCTTATAGAAGAAATTCAAGTGAGCTGGGCAGCGTTTATGAAGTTGTACCAAATATTATCGTCGGATACACCACAGAGCTTGAAGACGAAACTGTTCAACCAGCGCGTCCTCCTCGTAATGACGTACGGAGCCGAGACGTGGGCACTGACTGTGGGTCTAATCCATAAGCTTAATGTCGCGTGCACTTAATGTTGCGTCAACGTGCTATGGAAAGAGCTATGCTCGGAGGCACTCTAAAGGATATAATTCGGAACGAAGTGATCCGTCAGAAAACCAAGGTGACCGACATACGTCTGAGAGTCAGTAGGTTGAAGTGGCAATGGGCTGGCCACATATGTCGCAGAACAGATAACCGCTGGAGTAAGCGTGTTCTAGAGTTAAGACCGCGTCTTGGCAAACGTAGTGTGGGACGCCCTCTGGCCAGATGGCGGGACGATTAGCACAGAGGGGCCGGCAGCGTCTGGATGCATAAAGCAGCAGACCGGGCTATGTGGCGTATCTTGGGAGAGGCCTATGTCCATTGCATTGGGCTGCAACGGGCTGATGATGATGATATTGATGAAGGTAGGCGAGCTGATGGCCTAGATGGTAAGTCATGGGCAAGACGGGAGTGGTCACTGTCAGTCATGCGGGTCAGCAATGCCAGGAGCACAGCCAAGCCACTGCCTATCGTGAAAAACTTTTTTAAGCCTCGTTTGAAGAAAGACGTGTCATATCATCGGGGAAATACCGTAGGAGGAAGTTCATTGCGCACAAGTTCTCGGTAAAAATTATCTTTGGAAACGCTCATTTCCAGGTGGTATGAATGAACTTTATTCCGAGAACTAATGCTCCGATGGTAAACCAGAAATTACGGTTTCATCTCAAACAGTTCCTTACAGCACTCTCCGTAGAAGAACCGATAGAGTACGCAAAGAGGTCCTCTGTCTCTCCTAAATGAACATCCCTGAAGGATAGTACAACTCCAGTCAATTAAATTCCTTTTCTGGCAGTTTGAGTGACCGCCAAACTTTACCCTATCTAAACTTGACATTTCACAAATCAAACTAGTCGAACAAACTAAAAAAAGTGTCAAAGGTAATTAATGCATCCGATATGCGCCAGTGACGCCACAAATAATCGGTGTCAGTACCGCCATAGGCCATAACGGAGGTTATCATGCAGGGTTTACCAGCTATTAATAAAAGAAAATACATGTAAACAATGTGCCTTTTAATACATTTTGAAAACAATGTACCACCAGCAAAATGGGCAGATAAGTTGGATCGGCCAGGAAATCTTTGGGAGAAGACCATGTTCAATAGGAGTCATCCTGATAATTCAGACAATAATGCTCGCAATAGGTCGGTCTGGAAATCTTTGGGACCAATGATCAGCAATGGACAGAGAGGCTGATTATAATAATGGCACATTTAGGGTAAATGAATCAGAGCAAACGTATGATTGAAAAATAAATATTTGTTATAGTTTGCCTTGATATATATGTTCTTTCTCGTGCCATGCCCTCTTTTAGCCAGTTTTATATTTCTGGCGACTTGAAGGCCTTCAAGAAAAATGTTTGTACCTTGAGGTCAATAACTCATCGAAAGTAGGTAACAATAGTATTTGTGTCATTATAGGCATAAACTGTCAGTCACTCAAGTAATTGGCTTACTGATTGCGAATACATAGGTACCAGTCGCGTATCTTCCTTGCTTTTAGTTGATAAATGCTTATAGCCTCATTTAGACGCATCAATATAGGTCTATTGAATATCTATCAGTAAGCTTGTATACGTCAACATGGGCGAAAATTGCCTCACCGCTGCACATGTTCTGACGGGGTAAAGCAATAATTGCGTTCGATAATTGCTAGCAATAATTGATCCATCGAAATGACGCTTTAATAAAAGATAATGTGTCCGCTAAACCCATTAAATAACAACGTTGAATTAAATAACCCTCTTTCTTTCGCAGTCGGGTAATAATAGCCATAGTAAATACATGAAATTACTCAGTATAACAGTTGGATTACATGCCAACGTTTTCTACGATAAACAAAACAAAGAAAACTCAATCATGCGTATGAAAAAACTTACCTACTCCGAAATGGTAGAATTTTCCCAACATCCATTTGAGAAATGATACGATGGGTAATAAGGAAGTAGTAATATCGTTTATTAATTTACCCAATATTTTGGTTCTGGGTTGGGCTAAATATTCTGTGCTATAGCTTATAGAGGTGGGTATGCTATCATTTTTAAAGTGCTATCATTTACTTCTTTTTTATTTTATGACGAGACGAGCATGCCATTCCACCAGTCGAATGGCATGCTCGTCTCGTCATTACATAAGCCACCACCCATAAACAGTAGCAACACCATCCAGCACCTTGAGTTACAAGACATAAGAGACATAAGCTGTTAAGTCTCATTACGTCCAGTAGTTATACTGGCTACAATGTCCTTCAAACCGAAATACAACAGTACATTCACACTGTTGATTGGCGGTAGAAAAAGACATTGCGGTGGTACCTACCCACACGGACTCTTACACATGAGAGACCTAACACCGGTAAAAATCTGTACTTGCAATCTTGTGTCATTCCATGACGTCATTTATGAGTTTCATTTGGACAGCGCAATAATAATAAATTCAATCACAATGGCTTACCTTTTTTTTTAAAAAAAAAGCAGCTATAAGTTCCCGCTGAGAGCGTCTTCGATTTTATACTAAGTAGACAAAATAAATACAAACCAGTAAAACGTATCTATGTAAACTTAATATTAAGTGGCTCCTACCGGTTTCTTTGTTTTGTGAATGTAAATGTAATTATAACAACTTATTTTTGAAGGTCGAGGAAACATCCCAGATAGTGTGACTGTGACCGTGTGGTTTTCTTTAATTATTTATACATTATATGCTTCGTTATATGTATAGGTATAGTAATATATACATACAGCCTCAAGTAACCCACATAATCAATTGCTGGCTGCTACACAAATATGTCTCTTGACTCTTGAGAGACAAAATCAGATGATGAGAGGAGTATGTCCCTCGGCTGATAATAAGCAACTATATTTATAGAATAAGAATACTATTTAGACTTCAGACCTAAAATACACTAGCTACACCAAATTACTTGCCTATTTGGTACCAAAAAATGATACCTACTAGAAAAATAAATTGTGTTTTCTTTTATTTGCAGAAGCATGCACACTTCCAAACAACGACAAGGGGACTTGCAAGACATTATTCCAGTGTGATGTCGCTTCGAAAATTATACGAAAGAACCCCAGGACACCGCAGGATGAGAAGTTCCTGAGGGATTCTTCATGCGGATTTGAAGGACAAACACCGAAGGTAATATAATAATACCTATAATAGTATAATTGTTAGGATAAATGAATCTAATAAAGGTGACAGGAACGAAGCCTATGAGGGCGATTTAGTAATGTTTGAGAGAGGAATATGTCCAGCAGCAGTGGATGTCTTGTGGTTGATGATGATGACTTGCATAAATCTGGTAATCGAACTGGGGCCGTAAACCACGACGTTCGTGGAAGATACAAAAGTCGTGATACTAAAGAATATTTCCAAGTAAAAGAAGACTCGAATGTTATAATTGATAAAATATGCATTGGAACTAATACCAAATATGGATTAAGATTTGCATCATGTAATATTTATAAGACGAAGCATGGGTGCATAATACGTAAACTTTGATTTAAAAGGTCTGTGTGGCATTTATCCGTGCTTGTCATTGTGAACCATTAAGTTTCGTAATGATGAGTAAATTATAATTTTAATTGAGCTAACTTCACAGGCTTCGAGTAAATTACATTTGTCAGTTTTCGTATTAAGCAGCTAATGTACAATCAGCCACATAAATAGCTGAAAAAATTCAAAACTTCGAAACGCCTATACACTTTTGGTTCTTCCCAGTTTTTATTTTCTCTTCACAAAAATACAAATAAAAACTTTACTTAGAGAAACAAAAAATGTTTCAAGTAACCTTAGCGCTTAAATGGGGTTTGAAGTTGTGAGTTTGTTCAGCTACTTATGGGTCTGACTGTACAGTCAGCGCCATAAATATCTGTACAAAATCAAAATTTCAAATCGCCTATATACGCGTTAAGTTAAACTGAAACTTTTTTTCTTCGTATGAAGTAAAGCAAATCTCTTTTATTTTATTTTTATGAGGAGAAAAAAAAAGATTAGTATGAACACAAAAGTAAGTAGGCAATTTGAAATTTTGAATTTGTTCACCTATTTATGGTGGTGACTGTAGATAGTAATCATTTTATTACCATTTATTTGGTAGCATAGATATCGGTGGCAGAGATGAGATTCTGACTTTTATATTTGGTCGGCTTTCACTAGTAGCATTTATCTGCAAACGGTGAAATCGACGCTAAATAAAAATAAGTTTAATTTAAAAACAGTGCTTGGATGCTGCTATATGACCGTAGCTTCAAAATATAAGCAATGCCATAATACCCAATAAGACGAAGATTAGTAAAAAAGACTGTTAATCATTCCAGGTGTGCTGCCCTGAGGCAGAGCCCTTGTCGTGTATGACGCCCGACAACCAGCCAGGGAAATGTGTCAACATACAGAAGTGTACACACCTCGCCGAGATACAAGAAGATCCGATTGGAGATGCCGAAACGGTGTTTCTCAAAAACTCGGTGTAAGCTGCAAAATATAGCCTCGTACGATGATGTTTTGACAGACATCGCGTATTTAGTCAAAATTGTTTCGTTAGTAGCGTCGCTACATACATGGGAAATGCTAAAAATATTACCCTTTCTTGCGTAGTCTGATAAAAAATGCACAATTGCCTCGTGAGATCCAAGTCCAAAATACGTTAATCAATCTGTCAATGTTTTTTACTTAAATACAAAAAATATATTAATAAAAATTCTGTAAGTATTACATAATCATAAACCAGTTTATCATCAATTGCTTCCGACATCCAAACAGCGGAATCTGGTTAAATGCGATTCGTAATAAATTAGGCACCGGCACCAAATATACGTAGGTATATACTAAGCGAATACAAATTTTAATTATTATATTTTTATTTGTAGTGGTTTTGAAGCCGGTTTATTTTTGATTAAAAAGTTTTTATTTATTGCTTTTTTGTTAGTTAATTATGGAATGATGTAAACAATACATCATAGATATACGATTTCAGCATTCGTTTGTTGTTAGTTATTGAAGAGTTTCATTGTGTAGCTCCGAAGATCTTCATCAGATCTTCATAAATTATATACTAAAGCCTTCCCTGAAAAATATACATTTCAATATTGAAAACCACATTCAAATCGGATCAGTAGTTTTTAAGGAAATCGCGGCCATACAAATTAACATACATACATACGGACCGAATACAGAACCTCCTTTTTGGAGTCGGTTAAAAATCTGGTTGTTCTGTGTCTATACTAAAGACGTCTATAAAACACGTCTAATTGACGAGAACGTAGTGTGTATTGACACAATCGAAACAATGCTACTTAAGTTAAATATTATGTTTGCTGATATGAGAGGTGGGTATTGCTTATAGTCCTTATTCTGAGTGGGTATTATTTATATGTATAGATAAAGCGTGGGGTGCTTTGAAAATATTATCAAAATGATAATCCTTCTTCTCATATCTGTCACTATTTTTTTTTTAACAATTACACCATGCACCCCACGCTTTTATTTTTATTTTTTTACGCTTGCCGCACACGTTCGGTTTCCTTATTAGGTTTCCTGATCAGGAATTCAGATTCGGAAACCTGAATGCTCCGCTTACATAGAAAATGTTCAACAACGCGCACACGTTCCTGAATCTGAATTCCTGATCAGGAAACCTGATTAGGAAACCCAACGTGTTGGTACAAAAAACCGGACGTTTGCGCTAGTCACTCGGAATTCCGAATCTGAATTCCTGATCAGGAAACCTAATAAGGAAACTGAACGTGTGCGGCAAGCGTTAATTTAAAATATCAAATTGTCATCGGTCTTTGATGAGTATGCCAAACAAAGAGCATTATAATACTAATTTGTATTTAATGTGACGTTTTGAAGGGGTCAAAATAAAGAAAGATAGAAAGAATAAATTTATTGACCACTAATTGGGTGGTGAACTTATAATAACAGTGGGTGTGTGAGTATCGTAATACAATTAAAAAAAAAAGTACTCAAATACTCACTCAGTGTGGATAGTATATGTCCCACCGCAACCGTGTCAATTGGATCTAGTTCAGCATAATATGCCAAACAGCAATGCTTGGCGCTGATTTTCGTCTAGACCCTAGAGCAAAATCATGTTCAAAGTTTCCGTTACATACCTACATAAACACGTATGAAGCTAATAAAAGGGCGTTAAAAATGTATGGGAATGACATATTGTTCTATAATAAGTCATTCTCAGTCTTAACGATAGTTAACAATAGAAAGGCGTCTTGGTTACAGCCCCAGGTAGCAAAATTTTAATATCGTGTATCCATGCTCATAATATTTGTACTTATCAGACATAAATACTTGCATTGACATTTTGGCACGACAGAATAAAAAATATATTATTACAGTTGTGCAGGGCCCGAAGACAACAGTGTCTGTTGCGGGCCAGATATTTCGAACAAATACGGTGGAGGAAACACCAAGACGACTTGTGAACAATCAGCATTCCCACCAGAACCAGACAGCGAGTGCTGCGGCCTGGACTCCAGCTTCGATAACAAAATCATTGGTGAGGATCCACCTCTTTTTATAGATACAGCAATGTGAATCCAAGGGGGGGGGGGTGACTGAGCGGTAGCTCCGCGATGGCTGTCTACGGCACATTAGGGACAGCTGCGGGCTTCCTCCGACTCACGTCTAAGTTGTCGTCCCTGCGCGTATCGCTAGTGTAGTCCGTCTCCTGTTGCTCGGGGGGCTTAGAAGCCCCCGCGCACCGAAGGACGCTCTCGGTGTCCATCACGGGGGTCTCAAAAGTTGGCTAAACCAACTAATAGGCGGACAGCCCCTTCCACCCGCCCGCGACCGATGCTCGTCTCGTCATTCAATGCTATAAAAAAAAAGCTTTATTCTATACAACGAGCCCATCATTATCATCATAATCATCGGCCACATGGAGGCCACTGCTGAACATAGGCTTCCCCTACAGGTTTCTGACGACCTGTTGAAAGCGGCCTGCAACTGCTTGTCCCTGCAACCTTTACAACTGGCCCATAAACTTGAAATAATATAGAATATTTTCTAAAACAATGCGTAGTAATAACACTGCATGGTTGGTTTAAAAGCAGATAAAGACAAACAATTTGTGCCCATAGAATTTTCGGGAATGCCACTGAGGGGCGTAGCTATAACTTTCACATAGAGGGGTTGTAGGATATCAAACACGGTGTTTTTGCATTGGGTTCTGTTGGATCAATTTTTTTCCTATTATATGCGAAAGTTTATGTAAAAGTTTGTAGCATAAGCATTATAATGTGCACATGTTTTGTGTCCCAGATTTTTTTAACTTAACGAACCCATGATACCGCTGCTAAATAGATAACTCCATTATTATTTTATAGCACAGTATTTAAATATTAGTTATTATTGATGACCACATGACCCCTTTCAGGTGGCGAAGCAACTGCCATCGATCAGTATCCTTGGGTGACTCTCATCGAGTACCACAAGCTGGGTGAAATAAAACTGATGTGTGGTGGATCCCTTATCAGCTCTAAATACGTGCTGACAGCGGCTCATTGTGTGAAGGGACCTATCCTTGAGAAGGGAATACCGTGAGTAACTTTATTTTATACGGCTAGTTCTTACGGCGAAGGAATAAAATGGGGTGTTTTTGGTTCCACACTGTTTTTTACTAGATTTAGTACATAAACTAGCCAGACGTCAAGGTAATGACTTTAGTAAACTACAGTATCGTGGGCCAGACAAAATATTGATATTTTTTTTTAATGCTATTCCAAATACACTTAGCTATAATAATGATATGCTAGACTCTTGAGTGTCTATTTGTGAAGCATTTTCCTCTTACTTCCATTCCAACTTTCTTCTCTCCCATATCCCTGATGTCTCGAACTCTACAAGACCTCTAGTAAGCTCGAGTTATGATCCATTGCCAACTGCATTAAGTCGCATACGAGTAAAAGTAGAAGAAGTCGCCAGTTTACTCCTTAAGCTAGATACGTCTAAAGGTGAGGGCCCAGATAAAATATCACCTAAATTTCTCGTGAATTGCGCTAAGTCCATCTCTGTTCCAATCGCTACTTTATTTAATAAGTCCTTATCCTCTTCTATCGTGCCTAAACTTTGGAAATCCGCGTTTGTTACACCAGTGCACAAAAAAGGATCCAAAACCGAAGTTACTAATTATAGGCCAATATCTAAACTTTGCATTGTAGCTAAGGTATTTGAAAAGTTAATATACAGTAGAGTATATCCAGCCATTTCTCAGCAACTCACTCCCTTTCAACATGGGTTTTTAAAAGGTCGCTCTACTACCTCTAATTTGATCCTGTTCAATGACTTCATTACAAAGGCCATGGATGATGGTAAGCAGGTCGATGTCATCTATACCGACTATAGTAAGGCCTTCGATAGAATAGACCATACGATCCTCATAAATAAATTAAACCATGTGGGAATTTGCGGTGACCTTTTAAGGTGGTTTTCTTCTTATATAGAAAACAGATCCCAGGTGGTAGTGCTTAATAATTATATGTCTAAATGGGTTCAAGTACCGAGTGGTGTGCCGCAAGGATCATTGCTTGGTCCCCTATTATTTACGGTTTATGTTAACGATATCAACCAGTGTTTAAAATCATCTAACTTACTATGCTTCGCTGACGATATGAAAATTTTTATGACGATTTCTACATCTAATGATGCGGCAGCACTTCAGGATGATTTATGTCGCCTTGAAATATATTGCAAATTAAATAAACTCGACCTCAATCCATCTAAATGTTCCGTCATAACCTATACCCGTAAGCGCTCTGTTTTGACTATGAGTTACACATTGGGAGGCCTCATACTACCTAGATGTAACACTATTCGTGACTTAGGAGTTTACCACGATTCTAAGTTAATATTTGATACGCATATAGAATCCGTTGTTATGAAAGCCTCTAAATGTCTGGGATTCATAATGCGGATCTCAAAATGCTTCACGGAAGCTAAGACACTTAAAATTCTATACTGCACTTATGTCAGAAGCCACCTTGAATATGCATCGCAGATCTGGAATCCTCGTTACAACAAATATATCGATCGGATTGAAAATATACAAAAACGGTTTATAAAATACCTCTGTTTTCATCAAAGAATTCCGTACTGTACTAACGACTACTACCAACTTTGTAAAAAATTCCATCTGTTACCACTCAGTAAACGTAGAGAAATTGGTGATTACATTTATCTTTTGAAATTATTAAACAATCATATTGACTGTCCCGAACTTCTAGCCAAAATATATTTTAACCTTCCATCCAAAATATTTCGTTTCAATCCTCCTTTGCATGTTCATAAGGCGTCATCAAATTATAGACAGAACAGCTACTTGGTACGCGCAAGCAGATTTTACAATTATATATCATATAAACATAATACTCTAGATCCTTTTACAACAAGTGTATCTGTGGCGACGAGGTGCTTAGCCCTTGATTTCTTTCGTTGAATGGTGTTTTTGTATTTATTTATTTTTTAACGTTATATTTCGTTTTGTTTGTTTTTCATTTCATTGAGCTTATGTCTGTTAATTTTTTGTCAAAAGAGTTACGCTCACACTCAAGTAATCTAATATCTATATATATAAAAGAAAGTGGTGTTAGTTACACCACTTATAACTCAAGAATGGCTGAACGGATTTACCTGAAAATTGGTGGAGAGGTAGCTTAGAACCAGGAGACGGACATAGGATACTTTTTATCCCGGGAAAATATAAACCGGGACTTTTATCCCGGATAATTGTTTTCTGCCAGTGGAACCGCAAGAAAACAAGTATAGAGATATTTCGAGATCCAGTTGAGGACATAATTACTCTTATCCCGGAAAAAGATAAACCGGAAATTATATCCCGGATTTTAATTTCTCGCGAGTGGAGCCGCCACGACTAAACCACTGAACCGATAGCGATGCAATTTGGCAGGGAGATAGTTTTAAACCCTGGGAAGAATCTAGGCTACTTCATATCCCGGGAAAATATAAACCGGGACCTTAATCTCGGGAAATAGTTTTTTGCCAGTGGAACCGTATGAAAATAAGTATGGAGACAGTTTGTGATCCAAAGGAAATCAATCTCAACTTTGAGTTACATCTCAAGTAGACATAATGTATGAACAGTTCAATACATTATGTCTACTTGAGATGTAACTCAAACTTGAGATTGACCTATTAATACCGCCCATAGGCTACTATTATCCCGGAAAACAGACACCGGGAATTTTATTCGGGATATTTTTCCGGAAAAAAATATGGTTAGGTATTATTTACGGGGGGGTGGGGGTGTTTAGGGATTTTAAAATTTCGTTAAATAAGGACTCATTTGGTGGCAGGGAGGTTTTTTGCAAGAAAATTACGCGGAAAATTTGAAAATTTAAGAATACTTAACCGCCATATTAAACGTGTATGTCACTGAATTCCTCCTAAGCGGCTGGACCGATTTTAATGATTTTTTTGTGTCCTCAGGTGGGTTTGAGAATAGTTTCGATTAACAATTAGATCCAGTAGGTGGCGCTGTACTCGGGTTCTAGGATTTCATTTCCTTTTTAGGGCAGGACAACGTCTGTCGGGGCCGCTAGTAATTCTATAAGTGAGAACTTGTTATTGGCTTTCTGACACCTATATTGTTGCTATTCCTAATATATTTATAAGCTGTAAGTTTTCCATGCTGTAAATAAATAAATAAATAAATAAATAAATAAATAAATAAATAAATAAATAAATAAATAAATAAATAAATAAATAAAAATAATAGCCGTTTTAAGGTTTTTTCATAATAGGCAAGTGAGATGTTATGCAGGAAAATGAAATCAATGGTATAAAAGGAACAAAAATGCATAATACGCGACAAGTATAGTACATAACAATATATATTCTTAATCTCAATATGTTTATAATATTAAACACATAGCTAGCGAAGATAGGAATCTAATATTTGTATTTTGTCCCGGAAACTGAGTAATATACAAATAGAACATAATAAAAACGACACGTATAGGTACTTAGTATCCCGTATGATACCTAACTTTCATCATATTACATTGTATTAATACACGAACAACAGCTCTGCGAAAGTTTATCACATTACGTGTACGTAAATCCAGACAAGTGATATACAGGAACGTGATAATTTTGAGGTTTTTCATGAATACTACAAAAATGATGTCTTTAATTGCAATTTTAAGGCTTTATATTACATTTACATCAATTACATTAATTAAAACTATTAAAAATAATTAAAAGATTCATTTATTGTGTACGTGAGTACTTACCATACGAGTGAGAATTTGTCTGACCCAAACACGTTTGCGGTCGAAAAGATCTTCGTCACGACCGTCTGATTATCTTATTGGCTGCAGATCGAGCGGCAATGGGATCATTGAGCTACGCACTGTGTATCGGCAGTCTGACATCGTCGCTTTTTTTTAAATTGTAGGTGTTATTAACGTGTTTTTAGCTGACAGGAATATGATACGAAATTCTTGTCGCCTCTATTCTCTTACGAAAAAATGATTAAAAATAGGGTGTGATGTGTTTCGTTTTCTAAGTTTTAGCAAAATTATATTAATAGTTACTGTAATTTGATGCCAAGTGTTTGATTATGTACATAGTTTGCGTAACATTATGGTTGAAAGCTCGAGTTTCGGAAAATCGCCCCACAGGATAGTGATAATTTTGACGACATTTGGGTATTTTTTTGCAAGAAATTAGTTTCTTACCCCTCTGAATTTCAGTGCCCAAATAGAAGACCGTTAGATAATTGTTTCAGATTTAAAATAAATCAGGAATATTATAAACTTAAGGAGCTACGACTTGAGCCCACTAAAATTTCTTCACTGTAAGAACTAACCATACATGTGATGCTCGCGTGAAAAAGTTTACCGGGATAAAAAGTAGCTTATAGCACTCAGGACTCTAGTAATGTAGCTTCCTATTAGTGAAAGAATTTTCACAATTGGTTAAGGTTTTCAATTTCCTGATATTCGCGCGTTTAACCAAACAAACAAACTTTTCATCTTTATAATATTAGTATAGATTCAGTACAAAGGTAACCTACTTTTTTGTTGTCATCCTTATCAGTCACATGAAGTCTATAGATAAACCACACAACGTGTGTGTGTGTGTGTGTGTGCAACAGTACATGCACACTGCTGCTTGGCGGTACAAATATACATTGTTTATGTACCACTCATCCTATTCATAAATATCATGATTGATTTTACGCTTACTGTATTTATGGTGAGTTTATTTTTAGTTCAAACTATAGGACTAACGGACGGTCTCAATAGCTTACTAAGAGATAAATGCTTACTTTTGGTGGTTATCTGTTTCCAAAAATTATGTTAGAAACAGCATAAACAGCGTAACTTTTACTGTCGATGTAGATATCAAACTCGAGTTAAATGTTAGTAAGTTATCAAGATCTGCCGAGCCGTTAGTGTCTACAACTAATTCTGATACTCCACCTACTCTCTTTTCAGTAAAAACGTCCGTTTAGGCGAATATAACACAACCAACGCCGGTCCCGATTGCGTGCCCTCTGACGCTGGCAGCCCAGACTGCACCAAGGGCATGGTCCTGGCCCCGATAGAGCAGACCATCCCCCACCCAGACTACAAGCCGTACAGCCTCAACAAACAGCACGATATAGCACTCATCAGGCTTAGGATCTTCGCACCTAGGACGGGTTTGTACAATCTTATCTTCATCCCCGAAGGTAGAGGCGCAACTAGTGCACCCATATTTATTTGAAGCTTTATTGTACACCAAAAACAAAATACATACCTATGATTAAAAAAATAATAATGAAGATAGAGATCAGGTTACTCCCGACGCCAATACCAATCGATTGGATATTGTCCAATTGGATTTGGTACTCTTGAAAATCAGACCAGCGCCACATTGGACCAATATTAGGTGGCTATTAAATGAACTAAACTCAATTGGGATTGACATTGGAAAATTCGTTAGCGGTACTCTTGACGTGATTTTGACATTTGAAATTGATATTAGATTGCGGTGTGATTGCGTTGTCAAAGAAAAAATTTCAATCAGAAAATAGTAACTTTACTTTTATTATATTAGATTATCATTGGAAATTTTTCAGAATAATGTATTGAAATGGCAACTTTGGTGTTCGCCTATAAGTTATTGCTCATTACCCGATTACGGGAATTAAAAAGAAGGCAAAATGAGCAAAGAATGTCGAGTCATTTCAGTACAATATTGACCTTACCGGACGATGAATTTCGAGTAAATTTTGGAATAAACAAAACTTTATTTGAAAATTTGTACACAGAGTTCAAACCATATCTACCTACCCGTCCCCAAAAGAAAAAGTTAAATTCTACCTAAATTTAAATCTAGTACTTAGATCTATCTTTATCATAATCATTAACGTAACCTAAATATTTCAAATCAATAATCTGAGTAAAAAAATGTTTGCCAAGTACTAGTTGCTAAATTAAAGTTCGTGTTTTAACTTTTAGATATTAGTGGCGTTGTCCTCAGTTTTGACCTCAAACTCCTGTTACGAGAATCTAAATCTTAACCAAAGCGCCAAATGATGATAAACATCACGTTGGCGCTTAAGTAAGCATACCTTGATTATTAAGTAATTTTATGTGGTCTGTGTGTAATAAATAACGCTAAATAAAATTGGGAGCAAAACAACAATATCAAACAATAATTATTTTAGTTCCCGTTAATATCTCCAAATTTCAGTCCGGGCTAATACTGAGAGGAAAAACCCATGCCGTAATGCTATTACTCTTGATATCGCGATATTTACACTCACGCCTTTTATTCCCGAAGGGGGAGACAGAGGCGCCACTAATGCACCCACTTTTCGCCGTGCGTATTCCGTCCAATGATGTGATGGCGGTCCGATAGCCATATCAGGCACAAATTGCAGACTCCGAGCTGATACTGAATAGAAAAATCCAATATCAATTTGCTCGACCCGGGGATCGAACCCGAGACCCCAGCATTGCAGTCGTACCGTAATAAAACTACGCCACCGAGGCAGTCAGTTTACATCTAAGTTGAAAATAATAGGTAGTTTCCTATGTTTGATTTTGTACATAAGTTTATATATTGTAACAGAAAATAATACAAAAAGAAATTATGTGAAATCAGCATCAAAATTGGTTGAAAAATAAGCCAGTTATTCATATTTTAAATATTGTTGTGACCAAAAATGGGGGCGTGGCGGGCATATCACGCTATTTCTTTCACACGCATGCATAACTATGGCCGGTAAGACTTGCTATCGTCACAGTCTGATATTACTGTTATTTAACAACTTCCCCTTTCACCAAATTTCAAAGCTTTATAACTTACTTATTGTTGCACTAATTTTGAAAATTGTATTTCGGTTAGATTTTGAATAGCAAACATTTTTGATAAATATATAAAAAAAAGTCAACTATCCTTTTGCTTTTTTGCAGAATTCATCATTCCTATTTGCCTGCCCAAGGTGGACTACACACAGTCACCGCCGCCAGGTTTCTCTTTCTATGTCGCCGGCTGGGGCCGTTACATCCAGGATGTGGAAGCAGGAATTTACCGCAGCAGTAAAATAAAGTTGCATGTGAACGTGCCCTTTGTCGATAATGAGGTTAGTGATTTTTATTCTAAAGTCAATACACTGCACCTGACGGTAATCGAAGTCTAAAAGTATAACGATTAAGCCATCACATTCCTAGATGGTTGCCACCGGCCGTCTTATTGCTAGTGGGTAAAACATAATAAACAATATCATTTCTGAAAATGACTATCCGTCTAATCTGACTAGTTCAATAAAATGGCCAAAAGATAATATTTTAAGGTTTTACAAAAAATCTCTAAAGTTGGTATGAAATCAAATTATTCAATCACGCAACTGCCAAATAACAACACACATTTTTGCAGCGTTGCTTAGGGGGCGTTCGAAAACTGCGCAACGGCGAGAATATATCTCTGTGGGGAGGACAGCTTTGCGCTGGTGGCGTCCCCGGTAAAGACTCCTGCAAAGGTGACTCCGGCGGTCCTCTGATGTACGATAAGGATAGAAAATACGAAGTTATAGGCGTTGTGAGTTACGGGGCCGAAATATGTGGACAGGAGGGTATCCCCGGCGTATACACAAACGTACACGCATATCTCCCGTGGATTAAGTCTACAATAACGTCATAAAATGTTCAAAATCCTGTTATTAATTTTATGTTCATTTGTATGAAACAATTCCAAAAAATTATGTTCTTTTGTAATTAGAGACCTAACCATGACTAAGTAATTTATTACTCTTCTAAATTCAATTGTTTATAAACGGTTAGAAATGTCTCGAACTGCTCTCTAATAAGAATAATAAATGTTAAGGTTCATAATAAAGGACATGTCCAAAAATGGGCCTGAAAATCTAAACAAGACAGTTAATATACCGGGTGGAAGGGAAACGCTCTCTATACCGGAACGGTAAGAGAGAAGAACCATAACATTAACGAAAAACTATATTCATTTGCAAAGCTAAGCGATAATACTTACGATTTTAGTATTTCCGTAATTCATGCGCGCGCAATGTAAAGCGTACAAAACATTGGGTGGTCGCCGCGCTGCGCCGACACCGGCCCGCGGTCGTTAACCCGTCAGCTGATGTACGTGTTTCATTACGATTTTTTTGAAATATTGACCTTTTTTACTATGTTTTTCAGAATAATAGTTTGATTTATCTATCCATACGTGAAGCTGTACAGAAATTTGAGAAAATCCTACTAAAATTGTAACAATGCGATCGCGATTTTTTTAGTGCCATCACGTCAGGAATCACCAATACTATCACCTGTATTCGTTTCCGAGAGCGTTTCCCTTCCACCCGGTATATTTGGATAGAACACCTAAAAACTAGCCCTTTTGCAATAAATCGATTAATTTTAAAGACCTCCGATTTTGAGATTTATGTAATTTTGTTTGGCTTGAAAACTACACTTAGTATGAATGTTTTTAAAAAAAGTTGGTGTTGAATGGAGGGGTCTAAAAATATTTTTTTAGTGGATCTAAGCTCCATATGTTGCCCCTTTAATATCCCTAAAGTTTGAGCCTGTTTAGATTTTGAGGCCCAGCACCCATACATAAAGCGGAAACCTCCTTTGCATGCAATAAATGTGGAAATTATTTTATTGACTTTTTTAACGGAATTATTTATTACACCCTAAGCTTTACATCTGTATTCTTCTTTTTCTAAACGTATTACGAGTAACATTAATATTTTACAATACACTCATAAAATTGTTCATAGTTTTGATTTAATTCACGTTTTTATCTACCAGTCAAACCTCATAAATATTATTAGCCATTTTGTTTTGAAGACTTCGAGGTAATTATTAAAAAAGTCATTGTAGTTAAGTAGGTATCTAATAATTAAGTAAATTTATTTTTATATTAAATATATGACTTCATAAAATTATTGTATTATTTATAACAACCTTCTTAACTGTAAGCAGTAATTTCGTATTTTTGTCTAATAGGTTCTCATTAAACATGCCGTGTCATTTTTTTTAACTGAGTCGTAGTAAAAAAGACCATGGAATTTAATACAATTTACATTGCAAATGACTATGCACTATAAATATTGTCAGTGTAATAAGTAATTACTCATTTTTAACTTACATACATATCGTCTTTGTCAAACTAATATCTGCTATGTGCACTTTTTTAAGATGCTACCATTCTGACTATTATGTCTAGTTTGCCACCCAGACATTGATGTATAAAACCCGTATGTGATTCTAATCTGACACTATGAGCGTTAGAAAAAATATGCTATGTGCAAATTTTGTCTCAATATTTTACATGAGAATGTTTTTACTCCGTATCTCAAAGTTTAAGTTTTTGCACATAGCAGTGGGGTTGGAATGTGAAAACAAAACACGATGCGTCTCCGCTTCGTTTCATTGTTATTGGTTAAGAGACTGACGTATCGGTCTCTCGATCAATCACAAACATCAAAATACAAATACGTCAGTCTCTCAACCAATCACAATAAACGAAGCGGAGACGCATCGTGTTTTTTTTCACATTCTAACCCCAAGATATTGGTTTGACAACGACGATACATAGCAAAACGCCTCTTTCCGTTATCAGAGGTAGGCAGAGTTGTAACACACCCACATTTCGCCAGCTATGTTAGGTCCCATGCAATTAGGGGGGGGGGGGAGGGCTGTTTCCATTTACCGGGAACATTTCTAGACTCCGGGCTGATACTAAGTAGAAACAAACCCAATATCACTTTGCCCGGCCTGGGGATCGAACCAAGATCTCAGCACTGCTGTCCAGTCGTACCTAAATACAACCACGCCATTAAGGCAGTCCTTGTATAAACATTTTTTTACTTATTTGATTTATATGATCAGACATTTATTCAAGTAGTTACTACATAGTCCCAATACGTCTGGTTTTTGTTTATAGGGAAAGCACAGCAAAGTGATCCCATTGTACTTGATGCCTGATGGTATGTTTTTTTTTATGGCATCGAATGACGAGACGAGCATGCTGTTCTCCTGATGGTAACCGATACGACCACCCAAGAGCAGTAGAAGCACCATCCAGCACCTTGGTTACAAAGTACTGGGTGGCATTCCACTGCGCTCGTCATCCTGAGATATAAGATGTTAAGTCTCACTATGTCCTGTGGTTACACTGGCTACAGTGCCTTTCAAACCGAAACACAACAGTGCATGCACACTGTTGCTCGGCGGACATAGACATTGCGGTGGTACCCACCCAGACGGACTCTTACATATGAGAGTCCTACCACCAGTAAATGTGTGATGTGTTACACGGTCCAGATAGTGTCAACTGACAAGAGCTGACCCCTCGTACATCAGCACGAGTATACCGGCCTATTTCATACTGGATATACCTATAAATGTTAATCCCGTAACGCGACACACGTGGACCACATATGTAGGGTTTTACCATTGATTTATTAAAAAAACCTCAATGGGTTTTACACCTTGTATACGGTGGTCGCTATTATGGCGGATACAAATATTCTACCACCAACAAGTCTAAGGACGGTATTAATAAATGAATCTCAAATTTGAGTTACATCGCAAGTGGACATAATGTATTGAACTCTTCATACATTATGGGCGGTATTAATAAATCTGTCTCAAGTTTGAGTTACATCTCAAGTAGACATAATGTATGAAGTGTTCAATACATTATGTCTACTTGAGATGTAACTCAAACTTGAGATTCATTTATTAATACCGTCCTATGTCTACTTGAGATATAACTCAAACTTGAGATTGATTTATTAATACCGGCCTAAGTCGCGAGTTTTAGTAAGTATCTAAGGCCACAGCCTCGGTGGCGTAATTGTGTTAGGTTCAACTGCAAAGCTGAGGTGAGGTCTCGGGTTCGATCTGCAGGTCGGGCAAAGTGAAATTGTTTGTTTTTTTGTATTCAGTACAAGCCCGAAGTCTGGAATTTGAACTCGATTAACGCTAGGCTCGCCCCCTGTCTTCATGAGACGGAATACGTACGGCGGAAAGTGGGTGCACTACATGCGGCTCTTCCTACCCCTTAAAATTCAAATTCAAATTCAAATCATTTATTCAGTAATTAGGCCCCTAAGGGCACTTTTACACGTCATTATTCACAATGTTGTTTTACTTAAAGATTCTACCAGTGCTTCGGAAAAGCCCACTGACCTGAGAAGAAGCACCAAGAAACTCAGCGTAGGTCTTTTGTCATTTTTTTTTTAATATATATTTTACAATTTACAAATCACAACATTACATTCAATTTTAAAGATGGATATTAAGTGCGTTAATTAGCGGAGGGTACCTAAGTGAAACAACCACCTACATGTTTAATTTTAAGTAAAAAAAAAAAAAAAATCAACCATCAAACAGAGCAGACCAGTCCACACAAGCAGCACCCGTTCACGAGTATGACGCATGTGCCAGCCATCGGCCTCCTCAACCATGTTACAGGGAAGTGACCGACCCGGCACACGACGCCGCCGTAAGCACAGACATTAAAGCGAGCGTGACTACTCAGATTGTGGCTAACCAACAGAAAAGAGATGCAAAAAAAGGGGTAAATCAAATGAGTAACGTAGTATGTTAACAAATATACTCTTAGGACTACCCGGGAAAGTCGCACATATCCATCTGTCACAATTCACTTAAGCTAAATACAATCGATCTTATCCTTGCGTAGCGAGCAACTATTCCCATGGGTTTTTGTCATTAAAATAGTCGTCAACAGTATAGTAACCCTTTTTTAATAATTTGTTTTTAATAAATTGCTTAAATTTGTTCAAGGGTAAATTTAAGACAATTGATGGTATTTTATTATAAAGTTGTATACTCAGTCCCACAAACGAGCAACGTACCCTGTGCAATCGGTGAACTGGTACTGTTAATTTATCTTTATTTCTAGTATTAACATTATGATGATCACTATTTTTACTAAAACATTCAATGTTTTGTCTTACATACATAATATTAGCTAAAATGTATTGTGATGCAACTGTCAAGATGCCTATTTCTTTAAAGCGTTCCCTAATAGAAACTCGTGCCCCTAAGTTATAAATAGCTCGTATAGCTCTTTTTTGTAATATGAAAATTGTTTCAATGTCAGCGGCTCTGCCCCAAAGTAAAATTCCATAGGACATAACACTGTGAAAATAACTAAAATAGACAAGCCTAGCAGTGTTGACATTGGTCACCTGTCTCACTTTGCGTATCGCAAACGCCGCTGAGCTGAGTTTCCCCGCCAGGCAAGTTATTTGAGCGTTCCATTGAAGTTTAGGGTCCAATGTTATTCCCAAGAAAACTGCTGAATCGACTGGTTTCAAAGATTCATTATTTAAAAATAAGTCTAACGTTTGCTTTTGGACGTTAGGCAACGTAAAACGAATGCATTTGGTTTTCTTTGCGTTCAATAACAGATTGTTGGTAGTAAACCAATCTAAGATTTGCGACAGTGCACTATTTACGTCGTCAAAGTTTGTTTTGTAACGGTCAATCTTAAATACAAGAGAGGTATCATCGGCAAATAGCACAATATCACACATACCTCCAACGAAGAAAGGCAAGTCGTTAATGTAAATAAAAAATAACAAAGGACCTAGAATCGAGCCTTGTGGAACCCCCATATGCACTGGGGAACCAGAAGACTTGACTCCATTAACATCGACGCACTGTGATCTATCACTAAGGTAAGATGCTATTAAATTCAGAGCGGTATCTCTAATGCCATAATGGCGTAGTTTACACAAGAGTGTGGCATGTTCAACGCAATCGAATGCTTTAGATAAGTCACAAAAAATACCAATTGCATTTTGAGAATTTTCCCAGGCATCAAAAATGTGTTGTAGAAGAGCAACACCGGCATCAGTAGTTGACCGACCTTTACTAAATCCAAATTGTTGACTGTGCAATAATTTGTTTGTTTTAAAATGTTGTAATATTTGATTAGGTATAATTTTTTCAAATATTTTACTCAGTGCCGGTAATATAGAAATAGGCCTAAAATTACTAGGGTGACTTTTATTACCACTTTTAAACAAGGGTATTATTTTGCTATATTTCATGAGGTCTGGGAAACTGCCCTCATCAACACATTTATTAAATATTAGTGCTAGATTTGGGGCGATAATATAAATAATATTACTAACTAAACTGACTGAAATTCCCCATAAGTCAGAGGTTTTTTTTGGTTAATTGACTTAAAAGCATTTACTACGTCGCCAGGATTTATATGCCTAAAGCAAAAGGTTACCGAGCACTCATTTATATTATTTTTTAAAAGTAATTCAGCTTTAGATGGGCATGAATTCAAAGAACTTGTAGTGGTTATAGGTATACTACTAAAAAAGTTATTAAAAGATTCAGCTATGTGAACGTTGTCACGGATGATTTTATTATCAACGTTCAATTCAAAATTATGATCGCGTAGCTGAGTCCGTCCAGATTCGGAATTAATAATATCCCAAGTTGTTTTTATTTTATTATTTGACTTTTCTATTTTTTTACTTATGAACAATGATTTGGCAGCAAGACAAGCCTTTTTAAAAACTTTAGAATAATTTTTAACATAAGTAACAAAGGACGGGTCATGCTTATATCTCCTCATACCATATAACTCATACAGTCGAGCTCTACTTCTATGTAAGCCTACAGTAGCCCAATCACAAAACTTGGTCTTTATTGTCCTATTTACAGATTTCAATTTAAATATCTTATTAAATTCTGTATTTATTAAGTTAAAAAGGTCACCATAAAGTCTATTTGGGTGGCCCTCTGACTCTATTTTGGTAACCTTAGAAAAGATACTATCTTTAAACCTATCTAAGCGATTAGCAGTATATAGTCTGCTTGTGATTGTGATGTTAGACAGTTTATTTTGTTTTGAGACACAGAATACTGCTTTTTGACCACAGTGGTCAGATGTTAAATCACTCAAATTAGCTCTACACAGACATTGACAGCTGCAGAAAATGTTATCAAGACAAGTTGCTGTGGTAGCTGTGATTCTAGTAGGTTCACAAAATAAATTTTTCATGCCAAAGTACATAAATAGATTAATGAGTCTATCCTTTAAGGGTGACTGTTCCAATAAATTAATATTAAAATCACCACATACTATTATATGCTTATTACTAGAACCTATACGTTTTAGAGCATCTTCCATAACACCCTCAAATACATTCAGATTGCTCGAGGGTGGGCGGTACACACAAATTATAATATGTTGCTCAAGCTCAACACAGGACAGTTCAGCAGTGCGCTCAATAGAAAGTTCTAAAATATCTTTACGTTCTTTACACTTAATACTGTTATTTACAAAAATTAGTGAGCCACCATGTATTGATATCTTTCTTATGAACGCACTTTTTACAGAGTAATGGCTGTTATTAAGAGCCTATGTCAGGAACTTTAAGGACTTTCAAGTTCAAATTTCTCGTAAACTACTAAGATCAGAAGTTAGATTTTTGGATATGTGTAAATTGAACGTATAACTCAATAATATGTCAAAGCCAAAACACAATTGCTATAAATTTTCTCGATCGAAAAAAAATTCAAAGTTACCTCTGATATTTTCTTTAAACACGCTTTATCTCTAAATGGTGGAATATGTACATTCGTAACTTTATTTAAATACAATACAACAATTTTTTCAAAGTTTTATCAATACACAATTAAAACGAATTAAATAGTATAATCACAATTAAAAGAAAATTGTTTTGGCGCTTACGCCATTTCATTTCGGCATACGCGTGCGCCTCCCGTCACTTTCTCTCATCCGCGACGTCCAAATACGCCATCGCTGTTATGGGAGTGGCCCGTGCCGGCTTCAGTCGTCCGGAATCTTTACTGACGACGGACGTGCGCTCGAAATTTTCGGACGCCTTCAAAGTTCGAATTGGCCGTCTAGTGTAGGGATTGGTCCGCGCTACCGCGCGGCAAATTTGAAGGTGCCCTGGAAATTCTGTTTTATAGTGTATCCAGCTCACGTCCGTGTATCAATATAAAATTATAGTCTCTATTAGGTCTATAAGATAGGCAGCAAGCGTAATTATTACATCCTTTCACCTTTGTAAATTGTTTCTAGTCGGAGACCTGCCCCCTTATTCTCTATGACACACGTTACTTTCACCGCTCGTAACAAGCGCGTAACGTAACTCATCGCGTTTATTACTATGGAAATTGGCATACAGAATACCATTTTACGCACATTACACGAAGTGAACGTGACGCGGCCGCGTTACGAGTTAACAATGTCATAGAGAATCATGCCCCTGCTTTAGTTATATTTAGTGATCGGTACGCTGAGGTGCCGGGTTCGAATCCCTGATTGAAAAACAAGTCACTGCTTTTTTTTTGTTATTTATTCTGCCTCAGTGGTGCAGTTGTATTACGTTATGACTGCAATGCTGAGGTCTCGGGTTCGATCCCCGAGTCGGGCAGAGTGATATTGGATTTTTTTCTTTTCAGCCCGAAGTCTGGATTTTGAGCCCGAAATGGTGATAGGCTTGCCCCCTATCACATCATAGGACGGAATACGCACGACGGAAAGTGAGTGCACTAGTTGCGCCTCTGCCTACCCCTTCGGAGATAAAAGACGTGAGAGTATATGTATGTATTATTTATATTGGGTAATTCATAGCTAGGGACGCCCTGGAATGCCGGCCCAATTTTGCGTAAACGACGCTTGGGTGCCGCTCATACATTTAAAAAATTCGTATTTTGCATGTAAAGGCTGTTCAAATTTTTACACCATAAAATTATTTTAGTATGATTTTTTGTAGTACTCATTTATTTATACATTATGAATCAATAATAACTAAAATGTTAAGAGCCAATGTTAGAATTGGCATACACGGCGGCCATTTTGAATTTCTTTGTTTTAAGGCCAATCGACCTCAAAATCGATATCTGGGCAGGCCTTTAGGTGTAAAAGACGGATCCAATGTTATACTTGAAAAAAGTGGCCGCCATTTTGAATTTCCTTGTTGTAAGGCTAATCGACCTCAAAATCGATATCTGTGCAGGCCTTTAAGTACAAAAGACGGATCCAATTTTAGAATTGAAAAAAGTGGCCGCCATTTTGAATTTCTTTGTTTTAAGGCCAATCGAACTCAAAATCGATATCTTGGCAAGCCTGTAGGTAAAAAAGACGGATCCAATGTTAGAATTAAAAAAAGGACCGCCATTTTGAACTCCTTTGTTTTAAGGCCATTCGACCTCAAAATCGATATCTGGACAGGCCTTTAGGTATAAAAGACGGATCCAATGTTAGACTTGAAAAAAGTGGCCGCCATTTTGAATTTCGTTGTTTTAAAGCTAATCGACCTCAAAATCTATATCTGGGCAGGCCTGTAGGTACAAAAGACGGATCCAATGTTAGAATTGAAAAAGTGACCGCCATTTTGAATTTCTTTGTTTTAAGACGAATCGACCTCAAAATCGATATCTGGGCAGGCCTTTAGGTATAAAAGACGGATCTAATATTAGACTTGAAAAAAGTGGCCGCCATTTTGAATTTCCTTGTTTTAAGGCTTATCGACCTCAAAATCGATATCTGGACAGGCCTTTAGGTATAAAAGACGGATCCAATGTTAGACTTGAAAAAAGTGGCCGCCATTTTGAATTTCGTTGTTTTAAGGCTAATCGACCTCAAAATCTATATCTGGGCAGGCCTGTAGGTACAAAAGACGGATCCAATGTTAGAATTGAAAAAAGTGACCGCCATTTTGAATTTCTTTGTTTTAAGACCAATCGACCTCTAAATCGATATCTGGGCAGGCCTTTATGTATAAAAGACGGATCTAATGTTAGACTTGAAAAAAGTGGCCGCCATTTTGAATTTCCTTGTTTTAAGGCTTATCGACCTCAAAATCTATATCTGGGCAAGCCTGTAGGTACAAAAGACGGATCCAATGTTAGAATTGAAAAAAATGACCGCCATTTTGAATTCCTTTGTTTTAAGGCCATTCGATCTCAAAATCGACATCTGGGCAGGCCTGTAGGTACAAAAGACGGATCCAATGTCAGATCTGAAAAAATTGGCCGCCATTTTGAATTTCTTTATTTTAAGGCCAATTGACCTCAAAATCGATATCTGGGTGTAACATTATTAACAAAAGAGTGATCCAATGTCAGAATTGAAAAAAGTAGCCACCATTTTGAAGTTTTTTGTATTAAGGCCAATCGAACTCAAAATCGATATCTGGGCATTGTTTTGTGCACAAAAGGCAGATGTAATGTTAGAATTTTAAATAAAGGCCGCCATTTAGATTTATTTTTCTTTAAAGGCTATTGGCTTTAAAATCAAAATCCGCTGGACATGACTGGCCACAAACTCTAATAGGTATAAAGGAGACGGCCTAAATTGGGCTTGACCTTACACTTTTGAAGCATGTATCAATATTCTTCTATTTTTATGTCTTCCATTTAAAAATATCCCACCAAAAACATAAATGTAAAAAAGGATAGCCAAGTTCAATACCAAAATTATGCTTAGCTGTGGGCTTCGCCGCAAAAAGAATGGAATTCTAAATGTGTGCCAAGTTTTATGCAAAATCTAAATATGTATTTATAGGAACAAAATAACATTATGAACAAGTATTAAATTCTATTTGTTTGCTTTATTGAATACCTATAATAGTTGCTGGTATTTACAAATGTGAGATCTTTTACATTTATGTTTTTGGTGGGATATCATTACTTTTTGCAAAGAAAACTAGGTAGGTATTGAGTTGTGTGGTGCCGCGCGCCGCCGACTACACACCGTTGGCCGGCTGTTTAGCGCGTATTACAAGTGTTTTTTTATGGGGACACCACAAATGTTTTGGCTTAAATTTATCTTTATATTTCTGTTATAAAGCAAATATAATAAAACATATATTGGGATTGTTTCAAATATTTGCTTGTAACGGTTCCAACGCTACCATTAAAAATATATTTTTTTTTATGTGGACCCCTGTAATTTTAACTTTTTTTATTTTTAGATTTTTTCTTACGCTTACACATAATTACCGAGCTGGATTCCTAATTTCATCCTTCTAGGTCATCTGGAAGTAGGTTAGGTTTAGATACTATAAGTCTGTCAGTCAGTACAAAAATTTACGATTTTGACCTTCATATCTTTATAACCGTTTGGGCTAGCTTCATGAAATTTGGGCTTCTAGATGTCCTTATAGATATAATTAAACTCACACAGTTTTATGTGTTTACTTTAAATAGGTTTTGAGTTATAGAAAGGTGAAAAGTGGCACCAAGTGCTTCGTGTAATATTACACACGGCGCTGGCACCAACTTAGAGCGTTGGTTACATACTCAAAGAATACCAAGCATGTATAACAAGAATAATATTGACATAATAGTATTAATAATTCTTTGGGGGAGACCTATGTGCAATAGTAGCCTTTTAAAGGCTGAAAAAGAATAAGAATTAAAAACTATAGGTATTTTAGAAAGACATTTAGAAGACTAAAAAGACATTTTCACTTTTTGGGATATTTAATATTGGTCGATATTATTTAATTTTACTGGCAACTTTGTTCAGCGCTCCCGACGTAATGTCAAATTGAAATACATTATTGACTCACTAACACTCTAGCTTCACACCTCGCGTCGTGGCTCGTATTGTGTTCGGCGTACCACTCGCGCGAGAGTGTAAATGAGCCATTATATATTTATATCAGTCCTCGTCGATTCCATGTGATATTTTCAATTCTGGTTATTGTCTAAGCTAGCTCTGTTCACTATTCAATAGGGCAATCCAATGGGCAATGGTTAGGTACTGTGAACATCTTATGTCATCAGGTAAAAAAAAGTTATTCACCGAAAAATGATTGAGAAGCTCTACTCTACAGCGGTTATTTCTTTACTCCCATTGGACAGACAGATTTTTCTTTCTCATTTGGAAATAGTTCTAATATAACTATAAAATAATGCATAAATTATCTCTGTAACACTAAGCCCAAAGTTCTATGAAGTTTTTCCCGTCTCCTTTTAAAATATGGCCATCATTATTTTTCATTCAGTTCAATAAGGATATCGGAACTTTGTTATATTGCAAAACAAAAACAAATGCCTTAGAATTGAAGAAGTAGCTGTTGCAGTAAACATCAGTCTATTCTTCTGTACAAAATATCAAAAATATTTAAAAAAATTGTAAGTAATTAACATTTCAAATTTTCTATAAGCGTAAGTACCCGCGTAGTAAGAATGACCTTGCTATATTTTTCTTACCCCACATTACATACAGTTCAAATTAAAAATTATAAAAATTATCTAGATAGGTAGCGGCCGCCTTCAACATTTGTAACATTTATATCCTATATAGTGACTATTCAACCATAATAATGTAATCAATCTTCATATCAAGTTATGTAATTTTATTGCATTGCATAAATTTCGAACATCCTTTACATACAAAATTCGATTTTTAAATTGCATGGTGGCACTAGAGTAAAGCATCATTTACGTAAAATAGACCTGACATTCCAGGGAAGAAGTTTCATCGTGAATGACTTGTCGAAACTACCTTGATGTCGCAACTCGTAGTTGTATTACGTGCCCGGTACGGCCTCCACGCTCAGGTCTCGGGTTCGAATCCCGCGTCGGGCAAATACTATTTTTTTCTGTCCAGTATCAACTCGGTTTGTTGAATTGGGCCCGGTATGTGGCAATAAGCTCGTCTCCTATTTAATAAGACCTAAAATAGCTAACGAAATGTGAGGAGAAAAGGTGTGATGCTATGTTTGACTGCCTCCAAGGCGTAGTTGCACACACGATACGCCTATTGTGCTGAGGTCCCGGGTTCGAATCCCGAGTCGGGCCGAAAAATAGTGACGCCATTTATTGTATTATTATTTATTTTATGTCCACCAAAGTTAGGAAAGTCCACAAGAATAAATCAAAGCAAAGCAAAATATAATTTAAAACATATTATAGAAGTTTCATACTGCTTTGCTTTTTCACCTATATACAGACCTACGTAGGGGTAAGACTCGAACCTACCACCACACCAAATTTTATCTTGTCAACAAAAGTCAACTATAAGTGAATAATACTTTCGATGAGTTTAGATAACTTACAATGTCATTTTACATAATGTTCAAGTAATTAGGTAGATAATAGTGACATAATAATGGTTCTATAAACGAATTAAAATAAATTCTATGTTTTATAAGTTATAAATTTATTAGAAATTATAATAACTATAATATTTACAACACAGGCATGCATTTGCTATGACGATCTTTTCGCGGGCTTGAGTGCAACGACCTGTCGCAACGACGCGATGCGACGAGGGCCGAGGCGCGCGATCTATCTCAGCGGGGCCGTGCGGCGCCTCGCATTTGAAATACGCTAAGTCACGCCCATCACGATTCCATATGTTTTTCACATAGGCTCTTAATATCATCTGATGAGTCTGCAGCCAATGCTCCGTGACACAAAGAATATCAATTTTATGATTTTCTATAAATAAATCTATTTCTAATTGTTTGCCAGATAAGCCTTGTATATTTTGGTGAGCTACAGTTAAAACAAATTGCTTATCTGAGGCATGATTCTCTATGACATTGTTAACTCGTAACGCGGCCGCGTCACGTTCACTTCGTGTAATGGGCGTAAAATGGTATTCTGTATGCCAATTTCCATAGTAATAAACGCGACGAGTTACGGTATGCGCTTGTTACGAACGGTGAAAATAACGCGTGTCATAGAGAATAAGGGGGCTGTTGTCTCACCTAATAGTTAGGGGATAATAGGCGTGTGCTTTAGTCTTTATTCTATGGGCGTGAGAGTGTGTGCGTGTGTGTCTAAGGCCACATAATACTGAATAATATTACGTAATATGGCAGTTACTACTTTAATAAAAACAACAGCATTAATTGAAAATCTCAACCAACTGGTTAGCGTGATTTCAACGAAGTTGGGAGTTGAATTGGACCCGCGAGATGTCGAGGATGTGAGAAGAGTCGGCGTGCGTGGCAACGAAGCTATAGGCGCGGGACGACCAAGGCCGGTGATTCTTACTCTAACCCGTCGTGCACCACGTGACAAGCTGATCCGTGCCGCTCGGGTGCGTCGCGGACTTACTACCAACATGTTGGAGATACCGGGGAACCCTCAGAAGGTTTTCATCAATGAACACCTCACCAAAGAAAACCGAGTTTTGTTTAGCAAAGCCCGTAAGGCAGGTTCCGTGCATCACTTCAAATACGTTTGGTCGTCAAATGGTAATATATTCATGCGTCGTTCGGAGACTAGCTCAGTACTGCATGTTACTTCAGAAGCCATTCTTCACAAGCTCGCTCCTCAGAACAAACCTTCATTTTTCACTCAAGACACACATAATTGTTCCTAACAATAACTCCTCTAGTAAACTTTTTGAAATTTGCGCCCCACTTACATACCATTATTATTTTTTCTTTTATGAACGACCAGTTAATTTTGCGTTCCACTTTTTACTTCAAGTAAACTACACTTCTGCCACTGCTTATTTCAATTTTACTCAAAGTGCCCACTGCACTGAAAATATCAAAACATTCCACTGTAACACTTCTTTAACAAACACCCATACTAGCACATATTTAGCGGCTCACAAAACATTTCTTTCAGCTTATATGGCGTACAGACTGAGTACCTGTCACACAAATACCGTTGATATAAAAACTTTTTCGACTCCTGATATATTACAAAATGTGTAACAACGAAATTAGTGACGACATTGACATACTGACAAATACGCCTTGCTACGAAATAGAAACACCCGAAGAGTGTGGCCGCTTATTCACACCAAAATTTCAGTTAAACGTGCTTTCCTTAAATATCCGCAGCATTAACAAAACTTTGGATGCCCTAAAATGTCAAATTTCGATTTAATCCGACGTTTTGAAGGGGATCAAAATCATGTTCAAAGTTTCCGTTACATAGATACATATTTCCGTAGTATTATAATGCTCTTTGGATACATACATACATAGATACATGCGTCTGAACAAGGGCGGATCCAGCTTTGGCGCCAGGGGGGGGGGGGTCACATAGTCGTGGTCAAGTCACAAGAAGTTATAATTTAATTTTGAAAAGTAAAAAGTAGGTATTCTATTAATAAATGTAATTACTGTAGGTACCTAAAAATACCTACCTATATTTAAATACAAAAAATTTAAGTCTTCTCCCCAAACGCGTTAATGTTTCCGTATTATTATAATGCTCTTTGTTTTAATGCGTTCGTTCTTTTAAATGTTCCATTAGAGGTTAGTTCTAGTTAGACATTAGGCGTTAGTCGAAAAAAAGGGCGCACAAGTGTCACACGAAATTTGACATAGGTAATATGAATGGTAGCGGCCGTGGCGGTGGCGCGACAAAATTATTTTCGATGCGTTCGTTCCCGAATAATACGTTTGCCATCAAAGTATTACATTAAACTAGCTTTTGGTCGCAGCACCGCCCGCGTGAAAAAGATTTTCCGGTATAAAAGTCCCGCTTTATATTTTCAGGGAGAAAAATAGCCTATGTATTAATCCAGGACATGATCTACCCACGTGCCAAATTTCATTAAAATGCGTTCAGTAATTTAGGAGATGTGCAGTAAGTAAAAAACAGAAAAACACACAGACAGACAGAAAAGAATTACAATAATCACTGCTTTGTGTTCCATTACCTACTCTTCTGTAGTCACTGCCTTTCTTTGTTATCACATTTCTTTAAATGTACGGACATACTGATTCTACTGCTTTATTAAATACACTTAGTATAGTACTATACAATCTTAGCTGGCTGGTATGACAATTCGAATTTTTCGCGGCGCGAAAGCTTTGTGAGAACGTCTAACCAAAAATTCTAAAGTCGGCTACATAATTACAAATATTTATCATGTTTTCTATACATTATAAGAGATAGTATCATACTTATTTAACATATTTCATTTACATCATACTTATTTGACATCTTCTTGATTTCTGTTGCCCTGGTACACTGTATCTGAACATGCCCCTGAGACGATCCCCACCAAACTTGCGCACAACGAGCAGTCCACCTATGCCAAATTATTCGGAAACTACATCACAGACACGTGAAAAGATTGCTGCAGATTTACAAGTAAATGATCCTAATTCTGCAAAAATGAACGTGACCGTACGCAAGAAAAGGACACCGACTCAGGACAGTGAGGTTACAGTTATGGCAAGGATGCAACAATTATTTGAATCCCTGTCCGCGGAACAAAATAAACGTTTTGAGGATCTGCAGAAGTCTGTTTTCGACATACAGGAGCAAAATAATATGCTTTCAAAGGCGGTTGAACTTTTCTCTAGCAAATACGATGATTTTTTATCTCGGATTGAATTCTTAGAAACGGAGAGAAAAAATGACAAAAAATATATATGCACGCTCGAGGAAAAAGTTGATTCTTTGGAACGTAAGACTCGCTCGTCTGGTCTCGAATTCCGTAACATCCCAAAAACAAATTCTGCTAAGTCCGAAACTAAGGAAGAACTATCCAAACTGATTGTAGAAATGGGTAAATCAATGAATGTGGACATTATTGACTCGGATATCAAGGATATTTACAGAATTTCTGCTAAAGACTCCTCTAAACCAGTGATCGTAGAACTTGCTTCCGTGATAAAGAAGGAGAAAATTTTGAGAGCCATAAAATCTTTTAATAAAAGCAAGAACAAAGGTGAAAAATTAAATACTACACATTTTAAATTGAGCGGTCCAACCAAACCTGTTTTTGTTGCTGAAACCCTGACTCAAAAATCACAGAAATTATTTTTTATGGCCCGAACATTTCAAAAAGGACACGGATTTGCATACTGTTGGACTTCGCGTGGTGTGGTTTATCTTAGGAAGACTGAAAATTGTCCACAAATTAGAGTTGATACTGAAACAGATTTGGAGAGGTTAAAAAACACTTTATGACTAATGATATGTTTATTAGTATTACGTAAGAGTTTATATTATTGTACGAGTTTTTACAGTTTTGCTATACCTTCTTTATTAGCAGAAAAGCATTGTTATTTAGATTTTTATTCCGTTTCTAATGTACTCCACACACAAACTACACTAACAATTATGAATGCTTACAAAACCAATGATTCTTTTTGCCTTACGCTTATTCCAGCGATATCTTCATATTTCCATTATTTACTGGTCGTATATATTAGTATTATTTTAAATTCGATAACTTGAATGATTTTATTGAGGATATTGATAATATTGGGCCTACTAACAGTTTTACTTGTGAGGTAGAGCGATGTCATACTTATTTATATCGTAAACCCTCTTTTCTCACCGTGCTTACACATAATATACGAAGCATTAACCTTAATCTACCTGAACTTGAGATTTTCCTTGCAAGATTAAAAATTAACGTAGATATACTTATTTTAACAGAGTGCTGGTTATCACATGCACCAAATATTCCATTAATGCAGGGTTATCAATCATTTTCTACCAGCAATAACCCACTACAAAATGATGGAGTTGTAGTTTATATTCGGACTGATATAAAGTGTACTGTTGTAGAGCCAATATTTTTTGATGCAAATTCGCTACTCATCAAAATTGGATCTGATACAGCAATTATCGCTCTATATCGATCTCCTTCATACGCTAACATCGATCAATTCCTGTATTCCTTAGATAAAAATCTACATAGTTTGTGCGGATTTGATAACGTTGCTGTGATTGGAGACATAAATATTGCTATTAATTCCGATAAATATCATAGATGTGCAGACCAATACTTAAATCTAGCTGCATCGCATTCTCTATTACCTGCGCATAGTTTTATAACTCGTGATGCTAGTGGGACCTGTCTAGACCATGTGTTACTGAAATCAAAGTATATAACGACCACCATAGTTATCCGGACGACTATTACAGATCATAATCCGGTATTGCTATCTATCCACAAAAAGCAATCACGAGTTTACGCTACTGATTTTATAACCAAGATAAATAATGATCAACTTAAGCATGACATCGCAAATATTAATTTTCAGCCTTTATTTCAGTTCTTAGACCCAAACCAGGCGATGGATTATTTTATAAACTTAATACTAGAATGCTTGAATAAAAATACTTTTAAAATTCGTTTGGCACGCCGTAAAAAGATTATAAAGCCCTGGATCACACCAGGTCTTTTGCGTTGCATGCGTCATAGAGACAAATTACATTATAAATTAAAAAAATCTCCGGATAATGATATTTTAAAGACTTCTTACACAAGATATAGAAATTTTTGTAACTCTCTTCTATTTAAGGTTAAAACAGCTTTTGAAAAAGAACAGTTGATTAATGCGGGCAAAGATAATAAAAAGGTTTGGCGGGTTATCAAAAATATCACTAACACAGCTAAACAAAAACATGTCCCTTTTGAGCTTCTTAAGGTAGGTACAACTCCAGAGGCTTCTGTGAACGAAGTCAACAACTATTTTGTTAATGTTGGGAAGAACTTAGCGGAGCGACTTGTGGGTTGTACTGATAGTGCATCTGAAACTTCTTCTTCCTCTCAAACAATGAAATCGTTTGTTTTGCTGGATACTGATTGTGAGGAGGTTGAAAATCTGATCCTGGGTCTTAAATCCGACTGTGCCGTGGGATGGGACAAAATTTCTAATTGTTTGCTAAAACAATTTAAAAGTTATTTTATCTTACCCCTTACTTACATATTTAATCAATGTTTCCATACTGGAGTTTTCCCAAATGCCCTTAAGAGATCAATAGTTATTCCCATTTACAAGGGCGGAGATAGACACCGTATTACAAATTATAGACCCATTTCACTGTTGCCAGCCATTTCCAAACTTTTAGAAAAGTTGATTAATTCTAGACTAGTTAAATATATGGAAAATAACAATTATTTCTCCAATAATCAATTTGGATTTCGCAGTGCTAGGTCTACCTCCGATGCCGTCCATAATGTTACTAACTTTATAGCAATTAATTTAGATCAACGTAAAAAATGTTTAGCGTTATTTTTGGATCTCGCGAAGGCTTTTGACACGGTGTCTATCCCCTTACTATTAAGAAAACTAGCAGCTGTAGGTGTGCGGGGCACTCAATTAGATCTATTTAAAAGTTATCTCTTTGATCGAAGACAATCCACCGTAATTGATGCTTTCACAAGTGATAGCTTACCTGTTACCTTTGGAGTCCCTCAAGGTAGTGTTCTTGGACCTACCCTGTTTCTTATATATATAAATGAGTTATGTTCCCTAAAACTATTGAATTGCTCACTGGTTTCTTATGCAGATGATACCGTACTCTTGTTCTCAGCCGATAGCTGGCATGAAGTCTTCCGTGCTGCTCAAAATTCCCTTAACACTGTATTCAGATGGCTGACCGAAAACGTTCTCACTCTCAATGCCGACAAAACGAAGTATATGACATTTTCTATTCGTAGTATTAATGGAAACGAATTTGAAAATCTTAATTTAGTAGCTCACAGCTGCAATGCCTATCAGTCTGTCAATTGTCACTGTAACAAACTGGAACATGTTGACGAAATTAAATACTTAGGTGTTACTTTAGATTCCCAATTAAATTTCAAGAGTCATATTGAGCTAGTCACTGGAAGAGTCCGTAAACTGATTACAGTCTTTAAAAGACTGAGACGCGTTGCTGATCATAAAATTATAATACAGATTTATCATGCACTCTGCCAATCGCTGATCTCGTATTGTATAACATCTTGGGGTGGCGCTCCTGCCTCTACCCTGATACGTTTGGAGCGCGCCCAGCGTGCTATACTTAAGGTTAGCACCAATCGCACTTTTCTTTACCCAACCAAATGCCTTTATGAAAACTGTAAAGTTCTTACAGTTAGGCAGTTATTTATTTTAGGTATTATCGTTAAGCAACACAGTGAGATTAAATTTGATCCCCAGAAGAATATAAACCGCATGAAAAACAGAGTCTGTGAAGTTTCGAAACCTTATTGTACGTCTTTTGTCCGGAAATTTTATTGTTCTTTTGGACTATTTATTTATAATAAAGTTAATAATCTAATTGCTATATATGCATTAAATAAAACATTATGCAAAATGAAAACATTATCTTGGTTGTTAACGCTGGGTTACGACGACACAGAAGAACTCTTGACAGTTCTAAAATAATATACTGTTCCTATGTTACCTACATATGTTACATATATTATATATATATTTATATATATATAAATATATTTATTTAAGTTATTACTTTGAGTACTAAGGTTCTACACGTGAGTTATTGGTTTTGTTATTTACAAATACATGCCGATTTGGTTTTAAACCATGCACACACCCTCTCTGTCTCACACATACACTCACTCACACTCACACACGCAACATATACACATTCAGAGAGGTTCATTATACTTCTATATGTAGCTGTAAGCTTATTAAAATAGTTGTTTACATGAATTGTTGAGGCTTTTATAAATCTGTGGGGAACGGCGCTGTGTGCTGAGATACAGGTTTTAACCTAGTTCGGCACATGGAGGCTTAACTTTTCATACTGTCGCAATTCTTTACAGCCTGTGTTTAGTGTAAATTTACTGTAATTTTTTTGGCCAATAAACTTATTATTATTATTATTATTATTATTTGATTAAAATTGTATAAATATACTGAAATAAAGAATAACATCTTGACTCTTATATCAACGCTTTTACAGTGTTGTATTTTTCATTTTATGAGCGTAATGTTTCGAAAGTTTTAAATGGCTTGGTAACGAAACGTAAACGATTACTTTAAAAAATCTAAACTTTGGATGCAAATAAAACACAGCTGTATATTTAAAAACTATGTTGTAAGTATGTTTTACAAACATATTTGAACAATGAGTTCGATATTTAAATTTAGATATAGAAGACTGAAAATGAAGATCTCTTACTTAATTTTATAAATTTTTTAATTTTTCAATAGTTATAATAAATCATAATTAATAAATTAATAAACTTTAATGAAAATTTACCGCAGGATCTTATGAAGTACATATATCAAAAGGGCTCCACGAAGTTTAAAATTTATAGGCCAATTATTTATACCTTTCATCACATTGTTTATGCCAATGGAGATTAGGAAAAAATTGGTTAGTTAACAATTGAATAAATTTTTGAAAAATGGTGATTAAACTTTTTTTCTTCAGGGCTCGATTCTTTCAAGTGTTAAGAAGATACAAGAATTTTTTAAAATTTTTAAAATCACATTTTATCTTATAAATAAATTATTTTTATTGATGAACTCTCTTTAGCGGCAGCGCGCGCATGCCGTAACTGCCGCGCGGAGCCCTATTTTCAACGTCTAATTAAAATTATAAATAATGGAGATAGAATTCCGGGAGCAGGACTTTTTTATTGGAAATTTCCTCCTCATTAACGACCTTTTTTAAAATTTGCTTAAATGTTAATATTTTTCGAGTTATTAACAAAAAACGAAATATAATTTTTTTGTCATCTTATTTTGTTAATAACAATTGCAATTTTTAGCCTGCAACAAAATCCTTCAAAAACATTTTTCTAGAGGTGATTACGAATCGAATGAGCCATCCCTCATATTTTTAGGCCCTTTATCTCTATTTTTCACGTTTTTGAATTTAATGATTAGACTATTTAACCCCATTAGGGAAGAAATTTCAATAAAATACGAAACATGTCTTCCATCAATGGTGTTAAAAAAGTTTACGCTAAATTTGAATTAGATAGGACCAAGGAATCGCGTTGCCCCATACAAACTTTAGGGGTATGCCCATGCCCCCTTTTTCATCTCTTTAGGGGTAGAATTTCGGAAAATCCTTTTTTATCGGAAGCCTACGTCATACAAGGAACACACCCTCCAAGTTTCAGGTCTCTACGATCAGCGGTTTAGGCTGTGCGTTGATCCGTCAGTCAGTCAGGACTAACTTCTGTGACCCCCGTGATGGACGGCAGCGTGTCTCACGCTGCCTCGGACACCAAAAGGTGGACACGGTACGGTGTTTCGGGGGCTTCTGAGCCCCCGCAACAGGAAAAGGACCGCAACAGCGGTACGCGCAGGGGCGGTTGCGGACGACAACTTAGACGTGAGTCGGAGGAAGCCCGCAGCTGTCCCTAATGCGCCGAAGATGGCCATACAAAAAAAAAAAAAAAGTCAGTCAGGACTAAGCCTTTTATATGAATAGATTAATTAAATATTTAAAATACTTAAATAAAATCTATATTGTGACAAAAAATATATAAAAACATAATGTTTAATAATTTTAATTAGTGGTCCACCTAGGTTCTGGACTCCGTCCAGGGGGGGGGGGGGGGGGGTCATGACCGCCATGACCCCCCCCCCCCTCTGGATCCGCCCTTGACTTCTATCCCGGAAAAACTCTTTCACGCGGGCGGAGCCGCTGGCAAAAGCTAGTAGATTATAAAGCTGAAGAGTTTGTTTGTTTGTTTGTTTGTTTGAACGCGCTAATCTCAGGAACTACTGGTTCGAATAGAAAAATTCTTTTTGTGTTGAATAGACCATTTATCGAGGAAGGCTTTAAGCTATATAACATCACGATGCAACTATTAGGAGCGAAGAAATAATGGAAAATGTGAAAAGAACGGGGAAAATTATGCATCCTTGAGGGCTTCCATTGCGTGCGCTGCGAAAACGGTTCAAGATACCAAAAACATATGTATCAAAGAATTATTCCTCTTGAAATGATCTAAAAAAATGTCCGCGACAGTATATGTCTATCTTTTAAGATTAACTCACTAGAACCGTTTTTATGGTAATCAAATTTGGTCGAAATTAATGCATTATTTGTTAAGAGTTGTATCAACGTCATAATATTAATCTTTATCCAAATAAATGTGTTGGATAGAATGATTCAACGGGAAGGTTTTTATGTACTTTTAGCCCGGAAAAACTTATTAACGCGGGTGAAGCCGTGGGCAAAAGCTAGTCTGCTATAAGTTGCTAAGGAGTTGGGTATCCCGCAGACTACTTGATGCCGCAACATCAGCTCATGTTTACAAATGTATTGAAAGTGACAGTACACCAAATTTAAAGTCAATTGGATTTTTAAGTTGGAAATGAGCTGATAATCATCAAGCGCCTGAACAGATCTTAATAAATTATAGCTAAGAACCCTCGCAGTTACATCAGCTTTCAAACAAAAAAAAACCGCGTCCAAATCGGTCCATTCGTTTGAGAGCTACGATGCCACAGACAGACATACAGATACACAGATACACACCCTAGACTTATAACTCTCCTCTTTTTTGTCGGGGGTTAAAAAAGACCATACTCGGTTACTTAGATTAGTAAGAGCCAAATCGGAAAATAAGAGGGACTTACTTCGTTCAAACGCGAAACCAAAGAATATGTCCATTGTGGGAAAGCACCTAGCACGTACCTACCGCTTCGTTAAATTAGTGCTACAGTCATCATAAGGATATTATTTATGTATTATGCGTAACTTGATATATTTACACATTAAGTTTCCTCGCTCAAAGTGCACGGTCGTCGTGAGACACGGACGCGCGGTGTCCGAGCGGTAAACATGCATTTTATACTCACCTTGTGTATCGTCGCGATTAGTGCAAGCTTCGCCAGTGGACGTAAGTTGTTTTTTTTTTGTTTCGTTTTTGAATTTATTTTGTTCCATTTTTAAATCTAAAGGCCTTTTTTCGTTTATTTATTATTTTAGATTTGTTTATGTTTTTCTATTGCGTTGGTATTAGTCTAAGTGCGTTGGTAATCTTTAGGCAATTACTATACGGACTTTGATCCTACGGGGGATGAAGCAGGAAAGTTGTGCTTAAGATGTACACCTTATTTTGTCGGAGTGTGTACGGAGTGGACCTAATATTTTAGTTAGTAATATAGGGGATTTTAATAGTATGTTGTCGGCTCCTATGCCAGAGGGGGCTAGAGTTATGGTTAAAAAATATTTTAACTATACTAGGGTGAATGATTAGTCTGTAGACATATATGGACGTATGGAGCAAGGGCGGATCCAGCTTTGGCGCCAGGGGGGGGTCACATAGTCGTGGTCAAGTCACAAGAAGTTATAATTTAATTTTGAAAAGTAAAAAGTAGGTATTCTATTAATAAATGTAATTAATGTAGGTACTTAAAAATACCTACCTATATTTAAATAACAATTTTTTTTAAGACTTCTCCCGAAACGCGTTAATGTTTTCGTATTATTATAATGCTCTTTGTTTTAATGCGTTCGTTCTTTTAAACGTTCCATTAGAGGTTAGTTCTAGTTAGACATTACGCGTTAGTCGAAAAAAAGCGCGCACAAATGTCACACGAAATTTGACATACGTAATATGAATGGTAGCGGCCGTGGCGGTGGCGCGACAAAATTCTTTTCGATGCGTTCGTTCCCGAATAATACGTTTACCATCAAAGTATTATAAAAAAACTAGCTTTTGGTCGCAGCACCGCCCGCGTGGAAAAGATTTTCCGGTATAAAAGTCCCGCTTTATATTTTCAGGGAATAAAAAATAGCCTATGTATTAATCCAGGACATCTACCCACGTGCCAAATTTTATTGAAATGCGTTCAGTAATTTAGGAGATGTGCAGTAAGAAAAAAACAGTAAAACACACAGACAGACAGAAAAGAATTACAATAACCACTGATTTGTGTTCCATTACTCTTCTGTAGTCACTGCCTTTCTTTTTTATCACATTTCTTTAAATCTACGGACATACTGATTCTACTGCTTTATTAAATACACTTAGTATAGTACTATACAATCTTAGCTGGCTGGTATGACAATTCAAATTTTTCGCGACGCGAAAGCTTTGTGAGAACGTCTAACCAAAAATTCTAAAGTCGGCTACATAATTACAAATATTTATCATGTTTTCTATTCATTATAAGAAATAGAATCATACTTATTTAACATATTTGATTTAAAATTGTATAAATATACTGAAATAAAGAATAACATCTTGACTCTTATATCAACGCTTTTACAGTGTTGTATTTTTCAGTTTATGAGCGTAATGTTTCGAAAGTTTTAAATCGCTTGGTAACGAAACGTAAACGATTACTTTAAAAATCTAAACTTTGGATGCAAATAAAACACAGCTGTATTTAAAAAATATGTTGTAAGTATATATTACAAACATATTTGAACAATGAGTTAGATATTTAAATTTAGATATAGAAGACTGAAAATGAAGATCTCCAAAGTAAATAATTTACCGTACCACTAAATTTGTGATTTAAGTTTCAGTACACACATTATTTATTTGTAATGTCCAATAACCAATTTAAATGTTATGAAAGGATAATCGTGAAATTCTATCGATAAATCAAAATGAACGACTAACAAAAACTGAAAAAAAAAATGAAATCCTCCTAGCCAGTTTCGGCCACGGCGGCTAATCTCAACGGAGATCAGCCAGGTACGCAGGAGATATTATAGTGCACAAGCGTGTGCGCAATACACAGGTGCACTCACTATTCCTTCACTCTCATAGTCCGGTGAGACGGCAATCCGACATGACCGGAGAGAGATCAGGCGCAGGACCAACGGCTTTACGTGCTTTCCGAGGCACGGGGGTATCACACCGCCAACTTCCTGACTCCGAGCTGCGACTGAGTAAATTTTTTTAAGATGGAAAAACCCAGTCACAATTTTTTTGGCTCGACCCGGGAATCGAACCCAGGACCTCAGCGCGCAAATCGTACTCGTAATGCGTACGCAATACCACTACGCCACCGAGGCAGTCAGTAACAAAAACTATTATAATAAAAAAACCTCTTGATTGTAATGTGTAAGATTTGATAATAACCTAACTCTATTTACATACGATAACAAAATCCTTGAATATAAAATCAATTGCATTCAAAAATCGATTATTTGTTGCAACCGATTTTTTGTTCTCTTCCCTACACACTATCCGACCTATAAGGAGTATTGATATCTTACTGATACTTCGAAGCAAATCAATGCCAAAATAACTTTCTACGCCTTTTTTAGTCTAATCAATAAGTTCAAAAACGTGAAAAATTGAGATAAAGGGCCTAAAAATATGAGCGATAGCTCATTCGATTCGTAATCACCTCTAGAAAAATGTTTTTGAAGGATTTTGGTGCAGGTTAAAAATTGCAATTGTTATTAACAAAATACGATGAAGAAAAAAAGATATTTCGTTTTTTGTTAATAACTCGAAAAATATTAACATTTAAGCAATTTTGAAAAAAACTCGTTAAAGAGGAGGAAATTTCCAATAAAAAAGTCCTAACTCCTGGAATTCTATCTCCATTATTTATAATTTTAAATAGACGTTGAAAATAGGGCTCCGCGCGGCAGTTACGGCATACGCGCGCTACCGCTAAAGAGAGTTCAGCAATAAAAATAATTTATTTATAAGATAAAATGTGATTTTAAAAATTTTAAAAAATTCTTGTATCTTCTTAACACTTGAAAGAATCGAGCCCTGAAGAAAAAAAAGTTTAATCACCATTTTTCAAAAAGTTATTCAATTGTAACTAACCAATTTTTTCCCAATCTCCATTGGCATAAACAATGTGATGAAAGGTATAAATAATTGGCCTATAAATATTAAACTTCGTGGAGCCCTTCTGATATACAGTCGTGGTCAACTAATTAGGGACATGCAAGATAGTGAAGAACAATAACCAGTTATGTACATACAAATATAAAACGCTATTGATTTCTCAGTAACTATTATTTGCATAATTTGGTCCGATTATTATGCTTTAAATGGCTGTAAATAAAAGAATAAATAAATAGAAAAAAGTATTTAATATCAAAGGTTGAACATGTATTCAATTTTAAGGTATAATTCTGTAGCTGGACATTTAATTAAGGACAGTAAACTATAATGAAAAATAGAGCTAAACAAAACTAATAATCTGCAGTATTATAATATCTTTAACAGCTCCATTTTATTACGTGTAAAATCAGTACCCAGTAGCAAAACCTTTGTTAGTAATTACCGCTTGACACCGATGTGGCATAGACATTATCAGTTTCTGGCATGTTTCGACAGGAATATTTGCCCATGCCTCACAAAAAGCTTCGTTAAGTTCATCTAAAGTTGTGGTACGATAAGTGGCTACTTTTTTCTTGATTTCGTGCCAAAGGTGCTCGATTGGGTTAAGGTCCGGGCTATTTGCTGGCCAATCTAGCACCGATACTGACTGACTGGTAAGAAACGACTTGACTGAACGGGCGGTATGTTTCGGGTCGTTATCATGCTGAAACGTCAATTTAATAGGGAGATGCTCCTCAGCATAGGGAAGCATTGTTTCCTTCAATATTGCCTTGTATTGATGTTGGCCTAAGTTACCCTGAACTTTCCTCACAGGTCCCACTCCACGTCCAGAAAATGAACCCCACATTTTAATGTTTCCACCACCATGTTTCACCTGCTTTTTTGTGAATCTTGGATTCATTTCCGCTTTTACTGGACGCCGTACGTATTGCCTTCCATCTGAAGAAATCAAATTAACCTTGGTCTCGTCAGAGAATAATACATGTTGCCATTGGGCGTAGGTCCAATGTCCATATTTACGTGCAAACGCCAAACGAGCATTTCTATGTTCTTTGTTCAACAACGGTACTTTGCGAGCCACTCTTCCGAACAACCCTGCTTCTACCAGACGTCGTCGAACGGTCCTCGCTGAGACACCAGCTCTTTCGTCTGTCCCAAACACTTCGTGTTTAATTAAAATAGAGCCTAGAAACGGATCTTTCTTAGCTAACCTGGTTATCATTCTATCTTCTTGCGGAGTTGTTTTTCTCGATCTTTTTGTTCTGGGCACATTTAAATCTGTGTTATTGCGTCTGACATGTTGCACTGCATTGTATACCATAGTTTTTGAACAATTTAAATGTTCTGCTATCCTTCGGTATGGCCATCCATGCTTGACAACAAACTTCATGATAATTTTTCGTAGTGTTGGATCGCAACTTTTATTTTTACCCATTTTTCTTCAAAATATTTTTCAAAACTTAAAATAATCGGGATTGCCGCCAAAACTACCACGAAACAATAAAAGAAGAAGTAAAAAAGTATTGAGATTCAAATTTTGAAAATCATTATTATTAGCATTATTTGAACAAATAGCACTACGATAATCTATCAGCTATACTGTAAAGAGGTTTAATGTTTAAGAAGTTGTTATTGTTTGTATAATCGGGCACATAAATGACTAATTATACTTACATGTAAGAGATATGGAATATGGTTTAGACTCGTTGGAAAATAAAAAATAAATTCACAATTCGCTTTAACCAAAGAATGTCCCTAATTAGTTGACCACGACTGTATGTACTTTATAAGATCCTGCGGTAAATTTTCATTAAAGTTTATTACTACTACTAACAAATAGTTATGATTATTTATAACTACTTAATTTTATAAATTTTGTAATTTTTCAATAGTTATAAAAAATCATAATTAATAAATTAATAAACTTTAATGAAAATTTACCGCAGGATCTTATAAAGTACATATATCAAAAGGGCTCCACGTAGTTTAATATTTATAGGCCAATTATTTATACCTTTCATCACATTGTTTATGCCAATGGAGATTGGGAAAAAATTGGTTAGTTAACAATAGAATAACTTTTAGAAAAATGGTGATTAAACTTTTTTTCTTCAAGGCGCGATTCTTTCAAGTGTTAAGAAGATATTACAATTTTTTAAAAATTTTAAAATCACATTTTATGTTATAAATAAATTATTTTTATCGCTGAACTCTCTTTAGCGGCAGCGCGCGCATGCCGTAACTGCCGCGCGGAGCCCTATTTTCAACGTCTAATTAAAATTATAAATAATGGAGATAGAATTCCGGGAGTTGGAACTTTTTTATTGGAAAATTTCCTCCTCTTTAACGAGTTTTTTTCAAAATTGCTTAAATGTTAATATGTTTCGAGTTATTAACAAAAAACAAAATATCATTTTTTTTGTCATCTTATTTTGTTAATAACAATTGCAATTTTTAACCTGCACCAAAATCCTTCAAAAACATTTTTCTAGAGGTGATTACGAATCGAATGAGCCATCGCTCATATTTTTAGGCCTTTTATCTCTATTTTTCACGTTTTTGAATTTATTGTTTAGACTATTTCACCCCATTAGGGAAGGAATTTCAATAAAATACGAAACATGTCTTCCATCAATTGTGTTAAAAAAGTTTACGCTAAATTTGAATTAGATTGGACCAAGGAATCGCGTTGCCCCATACAAACTTTGCTCCCCTTTTTCATCTCCTTAGGGGTAGAATTTCGGAAAATCCTTTCTTATCGGAAGCCTACGTCATACAAGGAACACACCCTCCAAGTTTCAGGTCTCTACGACCAGCGGTTTAGGCTGTGCGTTGATCCGTCAGTCAGTCAGGACTAAGCCTTTTATATGAATAGATTAATTAAATATTTAAAGTACTTAAATAAAATCCATATTGTGACGAAAAATATATAAAAACATAATGTTTAATAATTTTAATTAGTGGTCCATCTAGGTTCTGGACTCCGTCCAGGGGGGGGTCATGACCCCCATGACCCCCCCCCTGGATACGCCCTTGGTATGGAGCGACTTAGTCGTAACTCACGACAAAGCTCCTTAAAATAAGATATGAAAAAAAATTTTGTGCTTATCTAAATATTTAATTTACATAATCACATTCGTCATTGTGAAACATCTATAATTATCTATGCATTTAATAAAATCGTTGTTTGAAAAAATAATTAAATCCAACTTTAAATTCCGGCGACTTTAAATAATTACAAAAATCTTGATTTTGATTTATCAATTTATATTCGCGTAGGTAGTAAGTAGCTGCCTACTTACTAATTATAACCTAAGAAAATCCACACATATTTGTTTCAATGTCAAAATTAATGTTAGCGGCAGGCTATTTTCCTCATTTTTTTGTATTACGTTTATCAAATGTTTACGTTATTTCAAATATAAAATAGAAACCTTCAAAATCCGATGGAGGGGCTAGACGTCTAAACAAAGAAGAGTTGCAATTGTATCTCTGAAGTCATCAGGAATCACGATGAGCGCAGAAGAAAGATTTAGTGCGCTGTCGCCACTACGTGCCCACTCCTGCTCATTGGAATCTTTGAAATATGACTTGCTGCACCACTTATTACACTGTTCATTGCTAGTCCCACAAAAGGGCTTCAATGTTATAAATGATTTGTTACTACGTATAGAATAATTGCCAAAATAGAGCATAATAAACTAAACTGTTATGGCGTAAAATAAACCATGTATATGTATATACATAAAACATGCTGGATTAGTAAGATGAAATAAGCCTGATAAATTGACCGATTAAATTTAGACTACCTCGGTGGCGTAGTTGTATTACGGTACGACTGCTGAGGTCTCTATGCTCTACGGGTCGAGCAAAGGCATATCAGCACGGAACCTGGAATTTGTGCCTGATATGGCGATAAGCTCTCCCCCTATCACATCGAGACACGGAATACGCACGGCGAAAAATGAGTACATTAGTTGCGCCTCTGCCTACCCCATCGGGGTTAAATGGCGTGAGTGTGTGTATGTAACTTTACCGATGAGGTTACACATAAGTTTTGAGGCCATTCCAGTAACCAGTTTTCAAAATTCTAGGTGAACGACAATACCTGTGTGCTGATGAGTAATAAGGTAGTTTACGCCGTTTTTATTGAAGGCCAAGTTTTTCAATAAATATGGGGATGTTCACCTTAGCATATAATTCCAATTTGCAAGTTGTTTCTGACTGGTAGTAATTGGTCTCTCGTAATTTGTCAAGGACCATGACAAGATGTTTCCGTCCGTAGAATGAAATATTTAAATGATAACTCTATCGTTTTGATAAAAAAATATGGAAATGACATAAAATAACTACTCCGTGCTAAGTCCGCAATATCTTTTTCAGCCGCCAAGCAGCCGTGTGCATGGACTGGTGTATTTTTTTTAAGGGCGTTATAGCTTCATTACTGTGCATTATAAGACTTATGTCTCAGAGTGGCGAGCGTAATTGAATGCCACGAAGTACCTTGTAGGTAATCCAAAGTTCTGTATGGTGTTGCTACTGATTATGGGCGGCCGTAGTACTTACCATCGGGCGTGTGTCATACTAATCTATCTATTTAATTAAATAAATAAAAATACTAGCCCTGTGTTATATACTGTCCCACTGATGGACACGGGCTTCCTCTACAACTGAGAGAGTTTAGACTTCATTCCACCTCGCTGGCCTAGTGCGCGTTGGTGGACTTCACATACCTTCGTAATTATTATGGAGACTGCCTCGGTGGCGTAGTGGTATTGCGTACGTATTACGAGTACGATTTGCGCGCTGAGGTCCTGGGTTCGAATCCCGGGTCGAGCCAAAAAAATTGTGACTGGGTTTTTTCATCTTAAAATTTACTCAGTCGCAGCTCGGAGTCAGGAAGTTGGCGGTGTGATACCCCCGTGCCTCGGAAAGCACGTAAAGCCATTGGTCCTGCGCCTGATCTCTCTCCGGTCATGTCGGATTGCCGTCTCACCGGACTATGAGAGTGAAGGAATAGCGAGTGCACCAGTGTATTGCGCACACACTTGTGCACTATAATATCTCCTGCGTACCTGGCTGATCTCCGTTGAGATTGGCCGCCGTGGCCGAAACTGGCTAGGAGGATTTCATCTCATGGAGAACTCCTCAGGTATGCAGGTTTCCTCACGATGTTTTCCTTCACCGTTAAAGCCAACGATAATTGACAAACAATACACACGTAAGTTCGAAAAATCATGAGGTGTATGCCCTTGGGCTTTGAACCTGCGGACATTCGTCACGGCAGTCCGTGCCACTCCTAACTAGGCTATCTCCGCTTTTTCGTCATTTAATTGCAAGAAAAAATTACATTACCGTGCATATTTTTCTCATTTCTATTAGCGTTAACAATTGTAGAAAGGCAGCTTGTCTACGGTCGCTGGATAGGAACCACCGCATTCCCGTAGAACATTGTGTAATGTTGTTTTCCGAAGTCCGATTAGCGTACATCATGCTTATTTTGGAGGATATTATTGTGGGTTATTTTTTGAATTTGTGGAACCCAAGAGATAGCCATAGAAGGAGGGATAGACCACCGAAAAAGTTTGATGATACTCGACAGGTGCCAGAAACAACTTGGGGTAGAGTAGCAAGAGACAGGAGAATGGAAGAGATTGGAGGAGGTCTTTGCTAATTGGCAAACAGACTTATAATGAAGTCGGTTTATTTTTTATTAAAAAGTTTTTATTTATTGCCTTTTTGTTAGTTAATTATAGAATAGTATAAACAATACATCATAGATATACGATTGCAGCATTCGCGAGTCATCTGCTGTTAGTTATTGAAAAGTTCCATTGTGTATCTCCGAAGATCTTCATCAGCTCTTCATAAATTATATACTAAAACCTTCCCTGAAAAATATACATTTCAATATCGAAAACCACATCTAAATCGGATCAGAAGTTTTTGAGAAACACGCGACCATAAAAATTTACATACATACATACAAACATACATACGGATCGAATACAGAACCTCCTTTTTGGAGTCGGTTAAAAAAACTTTATAGGAAGGACCACATCGTGATGAAACCTGAGAATTCCCTATAAGAATTTCGAGGGTATGTGAAGTCAGCCAACCCGCACTAGGCCAGAGTGGTGGACAAAGGCCTAACCCCTCTCAGTAGTAGAGAAGGCCCGTGCTTAGCAGTAGGCAGTACATAATACAGGGCTGATTGCATTGCATTGCATTGCAAAAGGTTATATTATATTGTAGTAACAAGGTGTAGCTAATTTTCCTCATTAGCTATTAGTCTAAAGTGTATCATTCCGGTTTGAACGAAATTGTAGCCAGTGTTATTACTGGTTTTAGAGACTTATGGTCTTACTAATAAACATTGTATACATCTGTTTTGGTTATACAGCGTTTTGTCTTGCTTTGTATAGAGGCATTTATCGTCAGAGGAAGCGAGACAAAACATTGTATTACTATGACAGACATCAACGTTTACTATATCTAAAGTCGGGTGATGAAGACAATTTTCGACCTTACAAAAATGTGATGTTCAGAATCGAAAACTGGTAGTTTACAGTCCAGGTGCTCTGTTGCCAATTTGGTTGGTTGCAATATCAACTATTTAAGGAATCGGGAAATGGATTTTTTTATGGCATTGAATGAGACGACGAGACGAGCATGCTGTTCGCCTGCTGGTAAGCGATATGACCATCCATAAACAGAAGCAACACCATCCAGCACCTGTTCTGCACCGTAAGATGTTAAGTCTCATTATTTCCAGTAGTTACACTGGCTACAATGTCCTTCAAAACCGAAACACAAAAGTGCATGCACACTGCTGCTTGGCGGTAGAAATAGACATTGCGGTGGTACCCAGACGGACTCTTACATATGTGAGATCTACCACCAGCTAAAGATATACCTGTCTCGAAGGGTAATCCGTGCGTCGATTGTCTGGACCCTTCTCTATTTACTATAAAGTACACTGAAACTTAGTTAATCCCGTATAAAAATAAAAATTAAATGCAGTATTTGATATTCATATCTATAGCTTCCAAGAAACCGCATCGCAAATGTCATGTTTATAAGACGATATTATCTTCATTATGAAATGAATAGTTTTGATCTTTACGTAATGTAATAAACATGTTAGCAGGAATAGCAGATGATACTGGTTTTTGAATTGTCGCAATATGCTATATCTATTTTATCTTCGGAGTGGCTATAACCCTTAAGCTTGATTTAGACCAAAGAATTCTAAGATTATATAAAGCGGACACTAGGAAAATTTTCATACAATAATTTTGAGCCTGTTCGTGAGTAACTCAATCTACTGTGAAATACCAAAACGCCTATGTAAAATGCATAAGAACATACTTCAACATGATCCTAATGAGCAAATTGGCATATTTATACATTTTGATACTTATTTAAAATGAATTGTTTTAGTCAAATTTACATCAATAATTTGGGTTTTTAATACATCAATGTATAAAATATACAAAAAGAAATGTTATTTTTCTGAAAACCCGAAGGCCGTTTTTTTAATAACACCACTGTCTTGTGCAAGGGGCGATTATAATATTATTTATTAAATCAAAAATGTGGCAGTGTTTACGGCTTACAATTGTGGTCGCAACTGACTTGAAGCTATTGAACCACAAGCTACATCTGATCTATTCGATGTGTTTTCCGAAACCGATCGCCGGTTATTCGATGTCAAGAGGCTATAATAGATCAACGTGGTCAATAATTACTTTGTATTGCGCATGTTCACTAACATTTTTAAGCAATAATACTACCACACACACATACACATGCCTCTTATCCCCAAAGGGATAGGCAGAGGTACAACTAGTGCACCCACTTTTCGCCGTGCGTATTCCGTCCCATGATGTGTTTGAAAGTGGCACCAGTGACAGAAAAATTTAAAGGAAATCGTCTGTCTTGGTATGGACATGTGAGGAGAAGGGATGAAAGGCATGTAACCCAACGAGTGATTAATTTGAGTGTTGATGGATGGCGATGGCCAAGGAAGAGGTGGATGGACTGTGTAAGAGATGATAATATGAAAGAAAAGGGCGTGAATGACTTGATGACGAAAGATAGAGGAGAATGGAAGAGAAAAACATGTTGCGCCGACCCCAAGTAATGTAATGATACTGAGTAATGATGTGATAGGGGACGAACCTATCGCCATTTCGGGCACAAATTCCAGATTCCGGGCTGATACTGATTAGAAAAACCCAATATCACTTTGCCCGACCCGGGATCGAAACAAGGTGGACCGACGACTTGATAATGGTCACAAGAACACTCTGGATGCAGGCCGCTTTTTAAATTAGGCTTCATTGGGAATGAAACGGCCAGCCGAAAAGAAGGCATTTTTGAAACATTTTTCGAGTTCTGAAGTTACAAGTTTATTTTTTGCATTATTATTTAACGGCGAATTAATACGTGGGTGAGGAAATATATGTAAGAATTCTGTGTAAGGGTTTCGAACTTTCGTGAAAATATCCGCATAATAGCGTGGTGGACTAAGAGAGGCTACTGCGAAAAACGAAATCCGAAACGTCGGTCCTTAACGAAGAAACGACGAACTTCGGATTTAATCTTACTACCAAACTACTTCGGATCCGTCACCGTTGAACGAAGGTTTCACGCAGTTTGCGACGCTTCCGACTTCGCTCAACACTTTCGTCACGCAACAACTCTTCATAAAGAAGGATCCGTAACACTTCTTAGTAAGAAAACGTGCGATCCGTCACCCGAAACTACGGATTTCGTTTTTCGCAGTAGCCTCTAAGGCTCCAGCGTGGTGGATTAAGACCTAAACCCTCTCAGTAGTAGACAAGACCCGAGCTCAACAGTGGGCAGTATATAATACAGGGCTGGTATGATATGGTGAAAATATCCAACCCGCACTAGGTTTGTGTGACGGTAATTTAGTAATATATAACTCTTACGGACCTCCTCTACTACTGCTCCGTGCTCAGCAGTGGGCAGTATATAATACAAGGCTGATTGCATTGCATTGAATAACTCTTACAGTAGAGGCGGCTCGTTCTCAGTAATGGGACAGTTCACTGGAAAATACAAAACTGATAATATTGTTGTTATATCCGTGAAAGTGCAGAGTAATCGATAGTATTTTCCACATGTTAACCTTTACGATAACCTATAAACGCATGTTGGCTTCGGTATTTCCATATTGATGAATCCATAAAATATTGCTATACGATGCAATGTTTACAGTTATAGGTCAATAAATTATCTAAGCTTCTTAAGACAAAACTAATCCGATAATTTTATTGTCTGCATATTTGATTAAGCCAATTTTGATAGGACCGTCTGGACACCTTTAAGCTCACGCCTATGCTCAGCAGTGAACTTCATGTGGATGATGATATGCGATTAAAAATAAAATGGACAAGATTGTAGAGTATATTATGCCCGACAATAATTATTATGTTTGTATAGAGAGTGTACAGCTATTGTCTCACAGAAATTTGGATGGATGATGGGTTAGTTGATTGAGATTCCTAAAGATACAAACGTTCGCTTTTTTCGCGTGGAAAAACGCGTTATCGCTACCAACATCGGGGGGATGAATGGAATGGTTATGTTGGTTTCACTGGTCTTACGACCCACGGTCGACGCTTCTATAGCGTTCAAGCATTAGCCTAGGTTCCTCACATTACGCCCTATACCAACATACCAACCGAAATCCTTAGTGGCCTTCTTCGACGCATACGAGACGGGCCCGAGGTATCCTGTTCCCCTACCTAATCAATATTCCTTCCCTGTAAGGCTCCATATCGGTGTATAGTTGAAGCGACCTGTCAAGTCTATTTTTACATTTTATTATACCTTGAACTTAATACTCTGACCGTCTCGAGAATTGACTCATTTCGATTTCTCGCCGTCAAGATGTACTTTATTTGATGCATATGTAAATAGTGTTTGGACCTAAGACCAATAGCATTACAGGAACAAGGCTTGAACATAGGCTTACTATCTTCGATCAACAATACCACTAGATAACGCCTCAGGAACAAAAACAATACTCAAATATGGCATCGACTGGCAATACCATCAAACGGGGAAAAACGATGTAAAAGTCTAACAATTTCAACCTAAACTATACTTTGTTCACAAGTGATAAAGCACGGTTTAGAGTCTAGACCGTGATTTGGATGTGGTTTTCGATGTTCAAATGTATCGTTTTCAGGAAAGGTTTTAGTATATAATTTATGAAGATCTGATGAAGATCTTCGGAGATACACAACGGAACTCTTCAATAACTAACAGCAGATGACTCGCCAATGCTACAATCGTATATCTATGATGTATTGTTTACACTATTCTATAATTAACTAACAAAAAAGCAATAAATAAAAACCTTTTTAACAAACAATAAACCGACTTCAAAACCACTGCAAACCAAAAAATAATTCAACTGTATATTCGCTTAGTATATACGTATATTTGGAGTCGGTGCCTAGTTTAAATTGAACAATGTTGTGCGGGGCTCAGACTGGGCCAACACCCCGCAATGTGTTGTGTGTGTGCTGGATTGCGTGAGTGGGAATATGGCGATACCAGTGACAAAGTAACAAATGCGAAAAATCGGGAAATAGCGTTTATTTCACACACTGAATCGAAAGTTACAAAGTTCAGCCACAACGGTAGCCAAATTCTCCCGGCGTTAATATTCGGCGCGTAGTCTCTCGTTGCTACGCCGTAGCTATGCGACGTAGCTGGAAGTCGTCCTCGTAGCACCGTGCCACAGCTGATGAGGAAGGATGGTCCACTCTGCATAAGCGCCTTTTTCCTCTTCAAACTTGCAGACTTCTTCTTTCTTGCCGACTACTTGCTGTTTTCTTTCTTGATGTACCGAACTATTTACAAATTAAAACTCCTAACAAGGTAACTCAATAATACAAAAAAATAAATTAGCTTAAGTACTCCGCGGCTATACCGTACGGAGCTCTAAGAGGGCCTTCCCTCTTTCTAGGACCTCTTTTTCACTTTCAAGATTACACTTATTTTCAATTCGCGCCTAAGTTAAGCCTATATGCCTAAACTATAAGTGTCTTGGTACATAGACACTAAGTGGCTCTATATACTAAACATCATAAAACAACCTCATGTGCATTACAAAGAAAGTTATCGTGATTTACTTACTCTAAGTTTAACACAAACGATGCACACAAGCAACATTTCTAAAAATAACTATTTAAACTTTATACACACGTTCATCCCGCTACCGCAGCGGGGTAGGCAAAGTTCTAACCTACATTATGACACCGAATGAAACACTAAACAGTTCATACCGGGTGAATTATAAGCGTTCAATGACCCTAACGATAACACGATTTTTTCACTCAGTTCATTCACTAAAGTCTATGACGTCACTAAGAGGTCCGAGTTCTATTACGTAATCGCGCATGCGCGGTATGCACTTTACGTTGTTCTCTCTTCGAGAATATGCGTCCTGCACATTCTCCCGCCGTGCATCACCCAGCGTCCAGGGGGTGATGCAGTCACGATTTCGGGCAGGATGCATCCGCCGCTGGCTGCGGCGCGGCGCTCTCGTTCCTCGTGTCGTCAGCTGGGTGTATGACGACGATCCTCTTCACGGGTCGTCGCAGGACACCTCCGCGGATGGTGATGTCCACTGTGCGCACCACACCATCTGGGCCGGGATACATGGCGCAAATGCGCCCCCGCGGCCATGTGTTGCGCGGGAGCGTGCCGTCCACGATGCGGACGATATCTCCTATTCGCAGCTCGGGGCCCCGGCTGTGGGCCTCCCGCCGGTTTCTTAGCTCGGGGAGGTACTCCCGGAGCCAGCGGGCCCAGAATGCGTCGGCGAGCTGCTGTGTGGCTTTGAGGTCGGCGTGCGCGCCGAAGTCGTGGTCGGCCGGGAAGCTCGGCGCCGACCACGGGCCCCGACCGCCCAACAAAAAGTGGTTGGGCGTCAGGGCTTCCGGATCCTCTGGATTTACTGAAACGTGAGTCAATGGTCGGCTATTTACGGTTAGTTCGACCTCGGCGAGTAACGTTCCCAAGGTCTCTTCCCGAGGGCTCCTCTCGTGGAGCACCGTTTTTAGTGCGGTTTTGACTGATCGCACCAGTCTCTCCCAGGCGCCGCCCATGAATGGCGCGCCCGGGGGAATGAAGCGCCATCGGATCGCCCTCCGCGACGCCTCTTCTTCGGCGCCCGCGAGGCGGGTGTTGCGCAGCTCTCGTTCCGTGCCGTGGAAGTTGGTCCCGTTGTCAGACCACAGCTCAACGGGGCTCCCACGACGCGCTGTCATGCGCCTGAGTGCCATGATTGCACCCTGCGCGCTTAATGAGTGCACCACCTCTAGATGCACCGCTCGAACTGTCTGGTCTGTGATGATGAGCCAGCCGACAGGCAGGTAAGTCGCCCGTCACCGGCTGCGGCGGGGTCGCCGCCCTCTGGCGGCACTTCAAGCAGCTCCTCAGTGTAGTCTTGACCGTCGGGCGTAGTCTCAGCATCCATCTCTGTTGGCGGCAGCAGTTGACCACGCTCTCGACGCTGGCGTGATGCAGCTCTGCGTGGACGTGCTCGATCCACAGCCGTGTTGCCCGATGCTCGCCGTCGACGACCGGAGGGTGCTTCATTTTTTCTGTGATTCCCGTGGTAGCTGAAATCCGACTATTTAAACATATCAAATTATTAATTAGTACAATACTCAAAGGATACAGGCGGCTATCCCGTGATACGGGTTTTCCTTGTGCGAGTGCACGTATTTCTTCGGCAAACATTTTTTCTTGACTCATTTTTATAATGAGGTATTCCGCCCGTTCTAACAGCTCAGCTGGGAGGGTCATAAACGTTATGTCCTCCGATTCTCGCGCGCTCCTCTTCGACTGGTTTTTCGATGTTTGAGCGCGTTTCCAATCCGGGTCCCTTTGCGAAGCGGCTTTCGTTCGCTTGTGATTAACGTAATCACACCGTCGCCGGAACATGCGCACTGCCTGCAGAGTGCGAGCTGTAGCTCTCAAGTATCGGGTCCAACTCGAGAACCGATTCACGTCGGGTAGGGCCTCTGAGAGCTGGGGCTCTCGATGTCCTGAGGTGACGGCGCCTACTCTTTCTTCACCGGTCGTGGTGATGATGCCCCTTTCTTCCGTGGGCCATAAGTCGGGTGGATTTTGGAGAAATTCCGGCCCATTGAACCATCGATGTCGCTCATCGAAGTTGTCCGGCACGTCGCGTGTGGCATCGTCAGCAGCATTGTGGCGCGTCGGCACCCATCTCCATTCGCTCGTTTGCGAATGTTCCTCTATTGCCGCGACGCGATGAGCGACGTATGGTTTGTATGATCTGGATCCTGTTCTGATCCAGCTCAGCGTTGTCCGACTGTCTGTCCAGTAGGTCGTTGACTCAGGTTGTCTTCCGTGTTCGCGCTTCACCGCGGCTGCCATCCGTGTGCCGAGTACTGCTGCCTGTAATTCTAGACGGGGAATGGACGTTAGTTTCAGCGGTGCAACTTTCGCTTTCGCTGTTATAAGCGAAACCGTGACCCGTCCGTCTTCATCTTCGGCTCGCCAGTATAGTGCGGTCGCGTAGGCGGACTCGCTGGCATCGGTGAACACGTGCAGCTGCAATCTTCTAGCTCGAGTATAGCCTAGGTAGCAGCGTGGCACGGACACGTGACCCAATCTTCTTAGCTGTGTGACCCAATCCGCCCATCCGGCGGATATGACGCCGTCAAGCGGATCGTCCCATGCAGTGCCGCGTCTCCAGACCTCCTGCAACAGCTGCTTGGCTCTCACCGTCACTGGGGATGCAAGACCTAGAGGATCAAACAGGGACATTACTATTTTAAGCGCTTCTCGTTTCGTGGGCGCTTCTCTGTTTAACAAGTTTGGCGGTATGCGCGCCAAATCCAAGTTGAAGGCGAGTCTGTCTTCCGTTGGTCTCCAAATGAGGCCCAAGACTCTCTCCGCCTTTTCTAAGTCCACCTCTTCGCGGTGGGGACTTGCCGATTCGCCGAGTGCTTCAAGTACCTCAGGCGAATTACTCATCCATTTTTTCAATATAAAATGCGCCTCACCGTGAATGTCGCGCACTTGCCGCGCAATCGTTGTCGCGCTTTCTATGTCCGGATAACTGTCAAGGTAATCGTCCATATAATGTTTTCTTCTTATCGCGTCGACAGCTTCCGGATGCGTCGATCTAAATCTGTCCGCGTTGCGATTCATGACATAAATCGCCGTCGCGGGAGAGCTAGATGCACCGAAAATGAGTACCTTCATCCTGTATATTTCCGGCGGTTCGTTATCTCGGCGGTCCGCTCGCCAGAGATATCTGAGGGCGTCGCGATCTTCCTCGCGCAATCTCACCTGCATAAACATCTCCGTGATATCTGCGGTGACTGCAATGGGATGTTCCCGAAATCGCATCAGGACGGCGGGAAGAGGCTGCAACAAGTCTGGACCTGTCAATAAGTTATCGTTCAAAGTGGTACCCTTTGTCTTGGCCGCCGCGTCGTGCACAACTCGCAGCTTGTCTGGCTTCAATGCGTTAAAAACTGCGAAGTGCGGCAAATACCATGTCCTTGTTGCATGGGAGGTCGCGGGGGCTGGCTCGGCGTAATCCTTCTCGATCAGCGCCTCCATCTGTTGGTTATATCTGACCTTGAGTTCGGGGTTCCTATCCAGCTTGTTTTCTATGTTGTGCAGCCTTTTCAAAGTGTTCTCGTAATTGTTCGGGAGCTCGACATTTTCTTTTTTCCACAGGAGAGATGTGGTATATCTTCCGCAGGGCTCTCTCGTGGTGTTGTCCTCCAGGATTCTCAGCGCCTTTTCTCCGGGTTCGCTCTTCGGCCTGCGGGGATCTACAAACAAATTATCAAGCAAAATAAATTCTTTTACGAGCTCCTCCGTTAGGTTGTCGGTTGCTGTCTGGCCGACGAAATTCACCCTGTGTCCTAGGGCTCTGGTCCGGCTCCCGTGTACCACCCATCCTAGTGGTGTGAGCGAGGCGACCGGTTGGTTCCTCCTTCCGGACCGTGTCTTGCTAGATATAAGCAAATGCCAATTATCCTGGCCTATAAGAAGTCGGGGTTTCGCCTCTTGCGTTTGAGATGCAGGCAGGAGGCCCTTCAAATGGGTACAGTCTCGCAGCGCCTCTTCAGGGATACGCTGCGCCGCCAGTCTCAAGTTGTCGACGGTGCGGGCTTCTATCTGCTGCCGTCCCCGACTTCCCCTTATCTGAAACTTAACACGACATGAATTATTCCGTGTAGTTTTCTCTCCATCGTACGTAATTATGTGGAGCGGTTCATCCGGTCCCTCCGCGCCGATGTCCTTGGCCAGCTGATGGTCGATCAAACTGACCGTCGACCCGTCATCAAGTAGCGCGAAAGTGTGAGCCTCTCCCGCCGGTCCTGAAATGCATACCGGAGCTATTTTCAAAAATTACATTTGCGACGTCCATGCCAAATTTACCACCTCTTCATTGGTGGCCTCGTCGGTACTCTTACTCCTCCGGTCCGAGTGCAGCATCCTATGGTGATGTCGTTCACACCCGTCCGTGTCGCATTTTCGAGGCTTGCATGTGTGTTGCTTCGATCGAAATTTCAGGCACCTGAAACATAGCCTATGTTTTTTTGCTAAGTCCCACCGCGCGTCAACCGCGGCATCCCGAAATCGTGCACATTCGCCCATCGAATGTACCTCCTGGTTGCATACACAGCATGCGGGCTTCTGTTTGTCGGCGACGGTATGTATTCGTTGCCGGCGTGGTTGTTCGCCGCCGCTAGTCTTCACCGGGGCCTTGTCCGCGATGATCTCTGGCACGGCGAACGGACTGCATATCTCCGCTTCCCTGGCAATGAATCGACTAAATTTCAATAAGTCGGGCTCACCTCTATGTTGTGCGGCGGCGAACTCATACCATTGCCTTCTCAGCGTCGGAGTCAATTTTTCCATCACCGCCTTCGTAACCTCCGGATTATACAGGTAGAAGGCACAATCGAGCGCTTGCAGGGTTCCCACGACATTTTCTATTTTCGTACTGAAAGTGCAAATATCTCGCGGCGAATCAGTGAGGCGGGGTAGCGCCCGGAGTCGCTCGATCTCGGCCAATGCGATCGAGTCCGGACGCCCAAACCGCGTCTCGAGAGTCCTCAGCACAGCGTTCGGTTCGGCGTTGGTGATGAGCAGCCCTTGTACTGCTTCCTTTGCTGTGCCCCGTAAGCTGCGGCGCAGTCGGGACATATTCTCCAACGCTGTAAAATAACTTGCGGATTCATTATAAGCGGCTCTGTAAGTTAGCCAATCTTGATGCGCGCCGTTGAAAATGGGCAACTCCGTATACTTCAACGGCTGTCTATGTTGTGCAGCTTGCACAGCTTGCGTTATGGCACACGCAAGTTCACTATAATCTGAGTTCGGTCGCGCTGCGACCAATTCCCCGCCCCGCACTTGACGCGGGGTAGGCGGGGGCTGCGGCGGCGGCGGCTGTTGCGAAGCTTCATTTTCTCTTAACCAGGCTGCTACTACAGGCGGCGGTTGCTTCGCAGGCAGCGGCTGTACATTCGGGTTCGATGCCGCAGGGTTACCTGAAAATGTTATGAAATCGAGCGGATTATTTGATGCATCATTTGCCACTGGGTGACACGTTGGCGGGGGCACGGCACTGGCTCCCGCCGGTGCAGACGCCAGGATGTCCCAGGATGCGGCGGTGATCACTGGGTCTATGGGTTCGGGTGGCGGCTGCACACGGGATTGCGCATCTTGCACTTCGTGAGGTCGGCTATCAATCGCGAGCAGCTGACTGGTATGTAACCAGCTGTGAACGCGTTGATCCTCCTCGACCTCGGTGATGACGGAGTCAAGGTCATCCTCGCTATCTTCCGCTTCGATCTCTGCTAGCTTTGCGGTCGCTAGCTCTATTTTGAGTTTTGTGAGTTCGGCCCTGGCTTGTGCCAGGCGACGTGCTTTCGTTGAACGCCTTGAAGAAGTGGCTGGTCGACTTCGGGTCCGCTGTGGCTTCCTCTCTTCCGGTGCGGCGGCTTGAAGCTCCTCCGCAGCGGTGCCGGCAGCGTGAGACACGCTGCCTCGGACATGTCCATCACGGGGGTCACAGAAGTTGGCTAGACTAATGGGTGGGCGGCACGTCCCGTCCACCCGTGACCCCCGGAGGCCCCTATTAGTCGCCTTTTACGACAGGCAGGGGATACCGTGGTGGAATTCTCCAAACGCCCCCAATCCACAGGGCGGAAATATTTGCCTTCTGCGGGAATCGAACCCACCACACCCGGCGTCGCTGTCAGGTACACGGACCACTAGACCAAAGGTGCAACAAAAAAAACGAATAAATAAAAAATATGTAAAGTAGTAGACTACTCCAATGATTCAGTTTTCTAAAGCAACCATTTGTGGGCCAAACATTGGCGAATATTGGCGCGTGGTTTGGCTAAAAACTAAATAATTGTTGTTTTATTAAAATAGTAGGGTATTTTATTATTTATATTAAAACACAGCATTTACTTGCCGAAAGTATGATATTCCTTCCGATACATTTATTTTTCGATAGTTATTTTTACCGTTTTTGAACACACGATGAGGCATTGTGGAACGTTAGCACATTGGCACAATCGAAAGTGAACTACATTGAAATAAGACCCCAAGTTTGAAGTGAGGCGTTATTCGCTCGGCCGTTTTTGAGACTCTGATCGGTTATCTAGTGGTATTGTTGATCGAATATACATTTTATTAGAAATGCGAAACGCATAAATACTACTAAATGTAAGGTTTAAGGTGTAAATGGACTGCCTCGGTGGCGTATTTGTATTATGAGGGATCCCTTTGGTTCGCCTACTTTTTTTTAAACTATTATATTTCTGCATATTTGACTTTGCATAATATGTATTGGCATAATAGTACTATCGCCTAGTAATATTTTGGTATATTACTTTTTTGTCATAATAAGCTATTGGAATAATTTTAGCTTGACTACTTTGTATTAGACTAATACACATTTTTCATAATATGTATTAAGAATAAATTAGGTTAGCGAGGAGCGAAGCGACGAGCGTGTTAGGTGTATATGGAGCACCGCACGAGCCGAGCGAGCGAAGCAAGCGTGCCGCGGCAGCGGCCGGCGAGTGCTAGAACCGACTTAAAGACGTTTCCAACTCAGACAAAACCAAACATGAATGATGCTTATTTAATTTTATGACTTTTGATATTTATGCTATTTGACGTTAGTCGTTCTGATGGTTGTGCGTTTTTTACTTATGCTTTTTTATTTTATGCTAAAACAATTATTATGCGTAATGATTAGTACCTATGCACATTGATATTTAGGCATAAAGCTAAGCTGCCAAACAATATTATTACAAATACATTTATGCAATCCAATAGGGATCCGTATTATTATACGACTGCAATGCTGAGGTCTCGGGTTCGATCCCCGGGTCGGGCAAATTGATATTGAGTTTTTCTATTCAGTATTAGCTCGGAGTCTGGAAATTGTGCCCGATATGGCAATAGGCTCGCCCCCTATCACATCATAAGACGGAATAACGGCGAAAAGATGGTGCACTAGTTGCGCCTCTGCCTACCCATTCGGGGATAAAAGGCGTGAGTGTGTGTGTGTGTGTGTGTGTGTGTGTGTGTAAGATTTTTGTAATTTCTGACCTTACTCAAACCTGTTATCGTATCATAGTCTTTTGATCTTTATGAGCAACAAAAATGGCATCAAAAAAGCTTTTGCATAAATTGCACATTTCTTGTTGACTGATAAAAAATGACGGACTGGTCGATTGTCCATCATAATAATCAGACGTTTTCGTGTAACTTTAGAGGTAAAAGTAGCTTTTACTGCTCCGTTTCAAAAATTCATCCTGTTTAATTACGGATCTATAGTCCGCGCCAGATAACTTGGCAATAAAACACATTGACCTTTATTCGTTTAGTCAGGTATGACACGCCTTTGGCACAGGGTAAACATAATTGTTGTGTTCATTTGTAGACACATTTTAAAAGGAACGTTACAGTTGACAATTGATTGGTGCAACTGTTGGAGTCAACTATAGCAAAAATGTTCATGATTGTTTGATTTTATCACATATACACAAACATGGGCTCCTGTCACCAAAATGAAGTCCTTATACAGGTATAACAATATCGGAAACAATAACGAAAATATTACGAATGTAATAATTAAAATTTTACATAAAATCACTCAGAGCTGACTCTGACATTTTTGAGCGAAGGTTAAATTATATGAAGTCATCCCACTAGTGTCGCGTCAGCGACTTCACTCGCTGGGGCTCGCGGAGAGCGGGCCGGTTGCGGGGAGGGAGCGGATCGCGAGGAGCACGGGGAGTCCGCGCGGGCGCCTGCTACAGCGCCGCGCGGACCGCGCCGCCTCGCCACTCGCCCAAAAACGCCCGCGCGGAGCACCCGCGCGGCACGATAATTAATCACATTGTAAATGTAACTATAGAAACTAAAATAAATGTGTATCAAGAACAAAGGCCTATTTTTCTTGTGTTCTGCGGGAACAACTAGTAACCAGCAAACTATTTCCCTGCAACTGGATTTTACGGTAAATCAAACACTTGTTTAAACCTATTTGAATTTGTTTATTGGACTGGTATAAGAGGTGAGCTGCATAACAACTTCTTAGGAGTACATGATAATTAATTAGCTGTCAAGTTTCCTAGTACCTACACTTTGTATTCCTGTTTGAGTGTTAATCTAGCCAATGTAATTAACAGGCATTGTAGCCAGTGTCATCGCATTATTAGGTTCAGGATCTAGTGAAAGAATCACGAGTGCAGTGTGCCATGCAGAGATTTGTTACTCGTGTTTTCCCAAACCAAAATTTAATAACTAGGATTTGAAGTTGAAAAATCCAGGGCAATTCAGTATAAAAACAGAATGCTGTCAAACGCGGCCCGCATCCAGCGCGTTCCTGCTACCATTTGTTGGACATCACTACCCAGCACCCATTACTGGCAACACTCTCTCTGTCTCTGACGACTCATTCCCACGGATCGCAAGTTGCTTAATTATATAAAATGTGTAACTGATTGTAACAAATAGATATGTAACTTACTGATACAATATAAAGAAATCCTATAAATCTAAACGTAAATATGTTATTTACCCAACAAAAGTGGTAGCAGAGCGTGGTTGTAACAAAACTCGCGAGAGTGATTTATAGGTTATTTGATACCGCGTGGCCGTGCCGGGTGTTAATCATAAAAAAGGAAACACCATGTTGCCAATACATCGTATTGAGCTGTTAAATAAAAATAATTACGACACGTGGTGCATTCAAGCAAAAGCCGTGCTCGTTGCGCACGACTTATGGGAATATGTCTCACTCGAATGCAAATCGCCTGATGACCCAGCGGAAATCAGTAAGTACAATCAAAAGGAACATAAAGCCCGATCTGAATTAATATTATTGATTTCGCCATCCGAATTACGTCACGTGAAAATTTGTAAAACGGCGGCAGAAATATGGTTAAAGTTACAAAACACTTACCAAAGTCAGGGGCCGGCAAGAAAAGCCACATTATTAAAACAATTAATTCTCAAAAGAATGAATGACAAAGAAGATGTACGTGATCACCTTTTACACATATTTGACATAGTCAATAAACTGCAAAGTGCAAGACTGCCTCGGTGGCGTAGTGGTATTGCGTACGCATTACGAGTACGATTTGCGCGCTGAGGTCCTGGGTTCGAATCCCGGGTCGAGCCAAAAAAATTGTGACTGGGTTTTTCCATCTTAAAATTTACTCAGTCGCAGCTCGGAGTCAGGAAGTTGGCGGTGTGATACCCCCGTGCCTCGGAAAGCACGTAAAGCCGTTGGTCCTGCGCCTGATCTCTCTCCGGTCATGTCGGATTGCCGTCTCACCGGACTATGAGAGTGAAGGAATAGCGAGTGCACCTGTGTATTGCGCACACACTTGTGCACTATAATATCTCCTGCGTACCTGGCTGATCTCCGTTGAGATTGGCCGCCGTGGCCGAAACTGGCTAGGAGGATTCATCATCAAACTGCAAAGTATGGATGTTGTCATACATGAAGAGTTACTCAGTATAATGGTCTTGTATAGTTTACCAGCAACATATGATAGTTTCCGGATTGCCATCGAGTCTAGAGACAAATTACCAACACCGGAAGAATTAAAAATAAAAATCATAGAAGAAAGTGAAGCAAGATCGAATAACAATAGAAGTAATTCTGTAAACCAGCAAGAAAATGAAGCATTCTATACAAAGCGGAAAATTATGGTATGTAATATTTGCCATAAAAAAGGTCACATATCATCCAAATGCTGGTTCAAAAATAAAAATAAAAAAATGAAGTCTTCAGAAAAAGAAAAACACAAAAACTTCAATGTTAGCTTGTCGTTGGAGCCACAAAAGACACAACCTGATGTATGGTGTCTAGATAGTGGGTGCACATCGCACATGAGTGGACAAAAAGATAAATTCATGGAATTAAAAATAGAAAAGGATACACTCAAGTTAGCAGCAGACAAATATATCACAAACATTGAAGGAAAGGGCAAAATAAAATTAGAGTTAGAAAATATAACATTAAATAACTCTCTTTATGTACCCGAATTAACTACAAATCTAATGTCAGTTTCCAAAATTACTGACAACAATTACACAGTAATATTCACAAAAAATAAAGCTTATATAAAAGATAACAAATCAAAAATTATTTTAGAAGGGGAAAAATCTAACGGTTTGTACTATATAACTAATAATAATAAAATTGAACAGTTGAACTTAGTTAATCAAAACAACATTTCAAAATGGCACAAAAAGCTTGCTCATGTAAATGAAAAGGATTTAAAAAGCATGCTGTCAAATAAACTTGTCAGGGGAATGGAGTTCAACCAAGATAGTAAAATAAATAACTGTGAAATATGTATCAAAGGAAAAATAGCTCGTCTCCCGTTTCCTAAGTGTAGTTCCCCGAGAACAACTGACATATTAGAAATCATACACAGTGACATATGTGGACCTATGCCGGAAGAAACCATTGGAGGTTCACGATACTATATAACATTCATTGATGATTTTAGTAAATATTGTTATGTATATTTCATAAAAAATAAGTCTGAAGCATTCACAAAATTTAAAGAATTCAAACAAGAAGTTGAAAACATGACAAATAAAAGTATCAAGTACCTACAGACAGATAATGGAAAAGAATTCTGTCACCATGATTTCAATAATTATCTAAAAGAAAATGGCATTCAATGTAGACTCACAGCACCATATACTCCACAACAAAATGGGACAGCAGAAAGAAAAAACAGGTCATTAACAGAAAAAGCAAGATGTATGATGATAGAGTCCAATGTACCTGAGTCACTATGGGCTGAAGCAATACACACAGCTAACTACCTGATCAACAGATGTCCTACCAAAAGTCTAAATGGACAAACACCTTATATGAAGTGGGTTGGACGAATACCGTCAGTAAAACACTTACACATATTTGGCTCAAAGGCATTTGTATTAAATAAAAATAAAAAGGGAAAATTCACACCAAAAGCAAATGAAGGAGTATTTATGGGTTATGCACAATACAGTAAAGCTTACAGAATATATTTGCCAAGCAAAAATACAGTCATAATAAGTAGAGACGTAAAAGTCTTGGATGATGAAATATATTATAGAAGAAGCAAACCGGAACAATCTGCACCTGAAACAGAAATACTTAATATTAAAAATCAAACAAGTGAAGACGAAGAAAGTATAACAACTAACAAAACTTTACCTTTTCAGCTCTCTTCTTTTCAGCGTTTTCAAAATGATGATGATAATGATGATGGTGATAACGATAGCATGACCTCATTTAATGAATATGAAGAACCAGTTCCATCTCCTGAAATAAAAACATTAAGTACAGCATCAAATGAACAATATGAGCAACAGCCAAATGTACAGACTACTGAAAAGCGTCCTAAAAGAAGGACAAAGCCTCCTGTATGGTCAAAAGACTATGAAATGAATGAAAATAGTGAGTATAATCATTTATGTAAGTCTGATGATGACATTCAAAATGAAGAATGGCATGAAGCAATTAAATCTGAAATAAAAGCTCATATAAAAAATGGAACTTGGAAGATAATTAAGAAGGAAGAAAATGTAAAACATGTTGTTGACTATAAAATGATACTAAAAGAAAAAAATGGTTCAGATGACAATGTAACAAAAAAGGCGAGATTAGTAGCTAGAGGTTTTACACAACGACCTGGGATTGATTATGATGAAACATTCGCCCCAGTAGCAAAACTCAGCTCAATCAGATTATTGCTTGCAACAGCAGTTGAACAAAACTTAAAGTTGCATCAATTAGATGTCACAACAGCTTACCTCAATGGTGATCTTGATGAAAAAATCCTGATGAAGGTGCCAGAATACCTAGGAAAATATATAAATGACATTATGATTGAAGAAAGTGAAAATGATAATCCTGAATTATTTAATAAAGCTAGAATTATGCTACAAGATATAATGAAGATAAAAGGCGAAAAAGTCTGTCATTTACAAAAGGCACTTTATGGACTGAAACAGTCTGGACGAAAATGGTTCACAAAATTGGATGTAGAATTAAGAAGATTAAACTTTAAACAGTCTGAAGCAGATCCATGTTTATACATATATTGTCAAGGAGGAGAAAAAGTAATAATAGCTATATATGTTGATGATTTAATTGTTGCTTATTCAAAGGAAAGTATTATGCAAGATATAAAGTCAAAGCTAAACAAAAAATTTGATATGAAAGATTTAGGAAAATTGAAATACTGCATTGGATTAGAAATTAAAGAAGAAAAAGATGGATTAAAAGTAAATCAAAGGAAGTATATAGAAAAGGCATTGAAAAGATTCAATATGGAAAATTGCAAACCTTGCAACACACCAATAGAACCTTACTTGAAACTTCAAAAAGGAAATAAATGTGAAGAAAACTTACCTTACCAAAGTTTAATTGGAACGCTGATGTACCTAGCAGTTGCCACAAGGCCTGACATATCTTTCTCTGTGAGCTATCTATCTCAGTTCAATAACTGCTACACAGAAGAACATTACAAGTGTGCAAAACGCATACTTCGATATTTACAAGGCACAAAAGACATTGGTTTAAAATATTCAAAAACTTCACAAGATTTATATGGAATGGCTGACGCTGATTTTGGCCAATGCATAATTGACAGAAGATCATATAGTGCTTATTGTTTCAAGTATGCAAATGCATGCATCAGCTGGGAATCCAAGAAACAAAAATCAGTGTCCCTAAGCACGGCTGAAGCCGAATATTTAGCTCTCATTGAAGCCACAAAAGAAGCTCTACACCTCAAAAATCTTATAAAAGATTTAGACATAAAACTAAATACTAATCATATTCTCATTTTCAGTGATAATCAAGCAGCACAAAGTTTGACCAAAAATCCAATCATAAATGGAAAGTCAAAACACATTCAGGTCAAACATCATTTTATCAGAGAATGTGTGCAGCGCGGGGACATACAAGTTGAATATATGGAGACCGCCAAGATGGAAGCTGACATCTTGACCAAAGGTGTTCCTGCCCCAAGGCTGAAAGAGTTGCGCAGCTCTCTTGGCCTATGCTGAGGATCGAGGTGAAGGTGCAGTGGCAGTGAGGAGGAGTGTTGGACATCACTACCCAGCACCCATTACTGGCAACACTCTCTCTGTCTCTGACGACTCATTCCCACGGATCGCAAGTTGCTTAATTATATAAAATGTGTAACTGATTGTAACAAATAGATATGTAACTTACTGACACAATATAAAGAAATCCTATAAATCTAAACGTAAATATGTTATTTACCCAACACCTTTATCAACTCGCCTGTCTACCTTGCAGGTGGACGGCCGACGCTATGCTTGCCAGTACGTGAACGCAGTAGACTAGCAATAGTTAAATTAATATGTAGTGAAAATGGATTAAATGGCGTTATTATTCTATGGATTAAATGAAATGACACTTTAGAATACATGACCTTAAAACGGCGCTTTAAAACAGAACGCTGCTTAAAACTATCTAGAACATCCTAGGACACTACACAAAACCAAGACATATTCAAACCTTTTCTTTTTTTTTGTGGAGAAAAACGCGTTATCGCTACTACCACTGAGGGGTGAGTGCAATGGTTATGTGTTTCACCGATCTTACGGCCCAATGTCGACACTCGGGAGTATAGCATCATCCGAGCGAGCATTGGACCGAGTCCCTAACACTATGTACACCCTACATCGGCATACCAACCAAAACCCGCGGTGGCCTTCTTCAGCGCCTACGAGACGGCCCCGGGGTATCTTGTTGCACGAAGATAGCTGCACGGAACTGCCCCTGCGCAATGCCGCATTACGGCACCTCTCTAAATGAGGGGGTTAAGAAGCCCCCGAACTCCAAAGCACGCCCTGTGTTACTCAAAGTGTCAAGTTTTGTAACTGTTTAGCTGTTGTCACTATCAATCGCCTGGTGATTCAACCAAAAAAGTTTACCTGCTTGCTTCGTAAAGAGGATAAATATTTAGTTAACAAAAATTAAAGGTTATTAATTCGAAAATGCGAATTTATTGCTGATGATATCACACATATTTCCAAATGTCGTCTAAACCTGTTTTGCATACAATGCATTCGTGTCGCATTATAATCTTATTAAATAAATAGGTGTTGTTCGCGGCTTCGCCCGCATGAAAAGCCTTTCCCGCTACAAAAGTCCCTAAAACACAGTACGATGCCAGCGACATCTACTTAATGAATCAGATAAATATTATCCACTATTTCCCATGGAAGCAAATTTCCAGTATAAAAAGTACTTACTTTTACTTTACTTCCTTCGCCGCTACAACCCTTTGTGGGTCTTGGTCTCTTCTACAATGGACTGCCATGCGCGACGATCCTTGGCTACCCTCCTCCAGTTGGTGAACCTTCTAACAACCGAACTCCGGACCAGGGAGATGAAAATACTTCTTTAGCGGTCCCCTGACGCGACGACGGTTGGGTCAAAATATTACTAGGTACTTAAACGACAAAGACACTATTATTATTTTACTTTTTAGATATTTTTTGTGTCGGGGGTTATTTAAATTTTAATTTAATTTTTATCTCATAATTAAATAACCTAAGTGGTATGTTTTCCGTAGGCAAGAGTTCGCTTGGATAGGTACCATCTCAACGAAGGTAGGTACTATGTATACCTATGTATGTATACATACGAGATTTATGTTCAGAGACAAATGGCAAACAGCGCAAAACAAATCGAGTCGAACACGACAAACATGCCATTAATTATATCAAAGGCAATTACTAGATATGTTATTATTCTATCTCTATAATAATAAGATGACTTCACAGAAATATAAATGACGGAATGACTGTGCTGCCCAAATAGCAATATTATTTCCGAATGCGAAATGGTAGAGGGCGATGATTCGCAGGTCGGGTTTTCCTAAATGTAGAATGTTAGAATAACAAGTAAAATATAATTGCACAAGGTTTAATTAATGAGTCATTGATTTTAAGGAAAGTTTGATACATAATATTTTGTCTTCGAACAGACATAGGTTACTAATTAAAACTACAACATCGTCGAGTTTATAGCTCATAATCGAGTTAGGAGCGACCGTGTCAAATCGCAACAAATTCTAAAGTCATTTTCCAAGTGGAAATCTGTACATTCTTTTTTAATTACCCGGCTTTGAGATCTGACCAGGAACTTTAAGGGGCTTTTTTTATTGCCTCCGAAAGCAGGCAGTTCTTCGCAAAAGGAGAACTCCAAGAGCGTGGAGCAGGAGCATGGTAATTTAATTTTTCAAGAAGGGGTACAGAACTTCTCAAGAACTACTGACCGATATTGCTCCTGAGCCACGTCTACATGTTGTTTTCGAGGGTTATCACTTATCACTAATAGGCTGACGAGGCGGTTGGACGACTTCCAACTACCGAAGCAGGCCGGGTTACGCAAAGGATTTGGCACCATAGACCACATACACACTGTGAGGCTGATTATACAGGAGACCCAGGAGTATAATTAGGCTCTGTGTCTCGCGTTCGTGGATTGTGAGTAAGCCTTTGACTCCATCGAGACCTGGTATGTTCTGGACTCTCTGCACCAGTGTCAAGTTGATTTTCGATACATCGAGGTACATATTGAAAAGTCTGTATGGCGGTGCAACTATGTCCATCCAAGTACAGAACAGTCAAACAAGATCGATTACATTGCATCGACGAGTAAGACAAGGGGATGTGATATCCCCTAAACTGTTTACAAATTCATTAGTAGACGTATTTAAGTTTCTAAACTGGAGTGGGCGAGGCATCAATATAAACAGCGAACACATCTCGCATTGCCGATGATATCGTATTCATGGCAGAACCGCTGCGGGAATTTCAAGAAATACTGCACAACCTAAATAAAGACTCCCAACGAATTGATATCCATGTGAATCTGGAAAAAACGAAGGGTATGCTTAATGAACTCATCGCTTAGGGACCAGTAATGATCGATGGCACACCTCTCGAAGTTGTCAAAGGAATATCATACAATTTCGAAGAGGAAGCTGATAGGAGAATTCAGGTGAGCTGGGCAGCGTTTATGAAGTTGTACCAAATATTTTCGTCAAATACACCACAGAGCTTGAAGACGAAACTATTCAACCAGCGCGTCCTCCTCGTAATGACATACGGAGCCGAGACGTGGGCACTGACTGTGGGGCTAATCCATAAGCTAAATTCGCTCAACGTGCTATGCTCGGAGTCACTCTAAAGGATAAAATTCGGAACGAAGTGATCCGTCAGAAAACCAAGGTGACCGACATAGCTCTGAGAGTCAGTAGGTTGAAGTGGCAATGGGCTGGCCAAATATATCGCTGGCCACATATGTCGCAGAACAGATAACCGCTGGAGTAAGCGTATTCTAGAGTTAAGACCGCGTCTTGACAAACGTAGTGTGGGACGCTCTCTGGCCAGATGACGGGACGATTAGCACAGGGGGGCCGGCAGCGTCTGGATGCATAAAGCAGCAGACCAGGCTATGTGGCGTATCTTGGGAGAGGCCTATGTCCAGCATTGGGCTGCAACGGGCTGATGATGATATTGATGAAGGTAGGCGAGCTGATGGCCTAGATGGTAAGTGTTGGGCAAGATGGGAAGTGGTCACTGTCAGTCATGCGGGTCAGCAATGCCAGGAGCACAGCCAAGCCACTGCCTATCGTGAAAAACTTTTTTAAGCCTCGTTTGAAGAAAGACGTGTCATATCATCGGGGAAATACCGTAGGAAGAAGTTCATTGCGCACAAGTTCTCGGTAAAAATTATCTTTGGAAACGCTCATTTCCAGGTGGTATGAATGAACTTTATTCCGAGAACTAATGCTCCGATGGTAAACCAGAAATGACGGTTTCATCTCAAACAGTTCCTTAGAGCACTCTCCGTAGAAGAACCGATAGAGTACGCAAAGAGGTCCTCTGTCTCTCCTAAATGAACATCCCTGAAGGGTAGTACAACTCCAGTCAATTAAATTCCTTTTCTGGCAGTTTGAGTGACCGCCAAACTTTACCCTATCTAAACTTCACATTTCACAAATCATAACTGCAACTAGTCGAACAAACTAAAAAAAAGTGTCAAAGGTAATTAATGCATCCGATATGCGCCAGTGATGCCACAAATAATCGGTGTCAGTACCGCCATAGGCCATAACAGAGGTTATCATGCAGGGTTTACCAGCTATTAATAAAAGAAAATACATGTAAACAATGTGCCTTTAATACATTTTGAAAACAATGTACCACCAGCAAAATGGGCAGATAAGTTGGATCGGCCAGATGCTAGCTTGGAAATCTTTGGGAGAAGACCATGTTCAATAGGAGTCATCCTGATAATTGAGACAATAATGCTCCCAATAGGTCGGTCTGGCAATCTTTGGGGCCAATGATCAGCAATGGACAGAGAGGCTGATTATAATAATGGCACATTTAGGGTAAATGAATCAGAGCAAACGTATGATTGAAAAATAAATATTTGTTATAGTTTGCCTTGATATATATGTTCTTTCTCGTGCCATGCCCTCTTTTAGCCAGTTTTATATTTTTGGCGACTTGAAGGCCATCAAGAAAAATGTTTCTACCTTGAGGTCAATAACTCATCGAAAGTAACAATAGTATTTGTGTCATTATAGGCAGAAACTGCCAGTCACTCAAGAAATTGGTTTATTGATTGCGAAAACATAGGTACTAGTCGCGTATCTTCCTTGTTCTTAGTTGATAAATGCTTATAGCCTCATTTTGACGCATCAATATAGGTCTATTGAATATCTATCAGTAAACTTGTATACGTCAACATGGGCGAAAATTGCCTCACCGCTGCACATGTTCTGACGGGGTAAAGCAATAATTGCGTTCGATAATTGCTAGCAATAATTGATCCATCGAAATGACGCTTAAACAAAAGATAATGTGTCCGCTAAACCCATTAAATAACAACGTTGAATTAAATAACCCTCTTTCTTTCGCAGTCGGGTAATAATAGCCATAGTAAATACATGAAATTACTCACTGTAACAGTTGGATTACATGCCAACGTTTTCTACGATAAACAACACAAAGAAAACTCAATCATGCGTATGAAAAACTTACCTACCCCAAAATAGTAGAATTTTCCCAACCCCTCATTTGAGAAATGATACGATGGGTAATAAGGAAGTAGTAATATCGTTTATTAATTTACCCAATATTTTGGTTCTGGGTTGGGCTAAATATTCTGTGCTATAGCTTATAGAGGTGGGTATGTTATCATTTTTAAAGTGGTTTATTTACTTTTTTTTTATTGCATCGAATGACGAGACGAGCATGCCATTCCACCAGGCGAATGGCATGCTCGTCTCGTCATTATAGAAGCGATACGACCTCCCATAGACAGTAGCAACACCATCCAGCACCTTGAGTTACAAAATACTGTGTGGCATAACACTGCGCTCATCATCCTGAGACATAAGCTGTTAAGTTACGTCCAGTTATACTGGCTACAATGTCCTTCAAACCGAAATACAACAGTGCATTCACACTGCTGCTTGGCGGTAGAAATAGACATTGCGGTGGTACCCACCCACACGGACTCTTACACATGAGAGACCTACCACCGGTAAAAATCTGTACTTGCAATCTTGTGTCATTCCATGACGTCATTTATGAGTTTCATTTGGACAGCTCAATAATAATAAATGAATCAACTATAAGTTCCCGCTGAGAGCGTCTTTAATTTTATACTAAAATTCAAAGAAGACAAAATAAACACAAACCAGTAAAACGTATCTATGTAAACTTAATATTAAGTGGCTCCTACTGGTTTCTTTGTATTGTGAATGTAAATGTAATTATAACAACTTATTTTTGAAGGTCGAGGAAACATCCTAGATAATGTGACTGCGACCGTGTGGTTTTCTTTAATTATTTATACATTATATGCTTCGTTATATAGGTATAGTAATATATACATACATAGCCTCAAGTAACCCACATAATCAATTGCTGGCTGCACAAATATGTCTCTTGAGTCTTGAGAGACAAAATCAGATGATGAGAGGAGTATGTCCCTCGGCTGATAATAAGCAACTATATTTATAGAATAAGAATACTATTTAGACTTCAGACCTAAAATACACTAGCTACACCAAATTACTTGCCTATTTGGTACCAAAAAATGATACCTACTAGAAAAATAAATTGGATTTTTTTTATTTGCAGAAGCATGCACACTTCCAAACAACGACAAGGGGACTTGCAAGACATTATTCCAGTGTGATGTCGCTTCGAAAATTATACGAAAGAACCCCAGGACACCGCAGGATGAGAAGTTCCTGAGGGATTCTTCATGCGGATATGAAGGACAAACACCGAAGGTAATATAATAATACCTATAATAGTATAATTGTTAGGATAAATGAATCTAATAAAGGTGACAGGAACGAAGCCTATGAGGGCGATCTAGTAATGTTTGAGGGAGGAATATGTCCAGCAGCAGTGGATGTCTTGTGGTTGATGATGATGACTTGCATAAATCTGGTAATCGAACTGGGGCCGTAAACCACGACGTTCGTGGAAGATACAAAAGTCGGGATACTAAAGAATATTTCAAAGTAAAAGAAGACTCGAATGTTATAATTGATAAAATATGCATTGGAACTAATACCAAATATGGATTATGATTTGCATCATGTAATATTTATAATGATGAAGCATGGGTGCATAATACGTGAACTTTGATTTAAAAGGTCTGTGTGGCATTTAACCGCGCTTGTCATTTTGAACGATTAACGCCCGAATACTCAAACGCTACTTAAATATTTGAGATGGCCTTACGGATTTAAGCATTCGTTATTGGTGAAATTGGTATACTGAAACGTCACTTATCTCCTAACCTTAAATTTAAGGCGACTCAGTTTAAGGTCCGCTTATTGATTCAAACGGTATTCACAAACACTGCTTAAAGTTTGACAGCTATGTAAGGCCTCCAAATATGGCTGTTAATCGAGATCAATTTGAGAGTGCTTCAGACTAGTCTCAAATATTTACGTTCAAATCTTTAATAATTTTATTGCGTAATAACTACTTATTATACTCTCTTTGGATTTAATAAATCGTTTTTTTTCTTCATTATCATCATTGTCTGAAGAGGAGTATGGTGTCAAAGGAAGAAATCGAGAGAAATTAAACGCTTTCGAAGAATACAATAATGATAGTTTAATGTTAATGTTTGACAAATAAATATATCATATCTTATCTTAACTTATCGTAAAAGAAGGTTCCAACTCAGCAAGGAAACAGTTCTTCATTTATGTTCTTTAAAATCGGGATTATATCCAGCCGAACACAAAAAGAAACCAAACAATCCAACCGATATCCCCAAGGTCATCGGGGTTATGTTTCACGGGAAACAACCAACGGTAGTACATCGTATTGTGCGTAGTATGGCAGTTGAGTTAGCATATTTTGTAAATGTTTGTAAATATGCCTACTTCTGATGATAAAACTGAAATAAGAATTATGAATATTATTGTTGTTGACTAGTTTATTTTTTTCTAAAGCGGCTAATGTCAACCCTGACATACTGCCAAGTGGCAATATAATGCCAATATAAGCTCATCACATCAATGTTAAGAATATAATAATTAATAAACTATTTCTAATAATGAATATGCCATTCCTACATATTTAAAACTTAGGATGGTTTTTAAACGTACTTACCATTTTTACTATGTAGCATCTGCACATAGTACATAAAATACACACGAAAATTAAATATAATAGACATATTATAACATTGTAAATCATTTTCAAACTGCGCATTGTGTTATTCGATTTATTTATATTTAACATCTTAAAAATTATACTGCGTGAAACGACACATAAATATCAAATTTATTAAAATTGTAATCGAAAACAAACTTTTTATAATCTGTAGCAAAATGACTGCTCCTCGGCTGAGTTTTCCATCAAATCTTTTAAAGTGCGTTTGAGAATGCCATTTAAAATAAAAAGCCGGCTAAAATTAAGTAGGCCTCAGATAACTTGGTTGGTTGAGTAGCGTTTGAGTATTCGGGCGTAAGTTTCGTAATGATGAGTAAATTATAATTTTAATTGAGTTAACTTCACAGGCTTCGAGTAAATTATATATTTGTCAGTTTTCGTATTAAACAGCTAATGTACAGTCAGCCACATAAATAGCTGAAAATATACACTTTTGTTTTCTTCCCAGTTTTTATTTTCTCTTCACAAAAATACAAATAAAAGGATTCACTTTACTTTACTTAGAGAAAAAAAATGTTTCAAGTAACCTTAGCGCTTAAAAGGGGTTTAAATTGTGAGTTTGTTCAGCTACTTATGGGTCTGACTGTACAGTCAGCGCCATAAATATCTGTACAAAATCAAAATTTCAAATCGCCTATATACGCGTTAAGTTAAACTGAAACTTTTTTCTTCGTATGAAGTAAAGCAAATCTCTTTTATTTTATTTTTGTGAGGAGAAAAAAAAAGATTAGTAAGAACACAAAAGTATGTAGGCAATTTGAAATTTTGAATTTGTTCAGATACTTATGCTGGTCACTGTACATAGTAATCATTTTATGACTATTTATTTGGTAGCATAGATATCGGTGGTAGAGATGAGATTCTGACTTTTGTATTTGATCGGCTTCCACTAGTAGCATTTATCTGCAAACGGTGAAATCGATGCTAAATAAAAAGAAATTTAATTTAAAAAAACAGTGCTTGGATGCTGCTATATGACCGTAGCTTCAAAATATAAGCAATGCCATAATACCCAATAAGACGAAGATTAGTAAAAAAGACTGTTAATCATTCCAGGTGTGCTGCCCTGAGGCAGAGCCCTTGTCGTGTATGACGCCCGACAACAAGCCAGGGAAATGTGTCAACATACAGAAGTGTACACACCTCGCCGAGATACAAGAAGATCCGATTGGAGAAGCCGAAACGGTGTTTCTCAAAAACTCGGTGTAAGCTGCAAAATATAGCCTCGTACGATGATGTTTTGACAGACATCGCGTATTTAGTTAAAATTGTTTCGTTAGTAGCGTCGCTACATACATACATGGGAAATGCTAAAAATATTACCCTTTCTTGCGTAGTCTGATAAAAAATGCACAATTGCCTCGTGAGATCCAAGTCCAAAATACGTTAATCAATCTGTCAATGTTTTTTACTTAAATACAAAAAATATATTAATAAAAATTCTGTAAGTATTACATAATCATAAACCAGTTTATCATCAATTGCTTCCGACATCCAAACAGCGGAATCTGGGTAAATACGATTCGTAATAAATTAGGCACCGACTCCAAATATACGTTTTTTACTAAGCGAATACAAATTTTAATTATTCATTTTTTTATTTGTAGTGGTTTTGTAGTCGGTTTATTTTTAATTAAAAAGTTTTATTTATTGCTTTTTTGTTAGTTAATTATGGAATGGTGTAAACAATACATCATAGATATACGATTGCAGCAGTTGCGAGTCGTTTGTTGTTAGTTATTGAAGAGCTCCATTGTGTGTCTCCGAAGATCTTCATCAGATCTTCATTAATTATATACTAAAGCCTTCCCTGAAAAATATACATTTCAATATCGAAAACAACATTCAAATCGGATCAGTAGTTTTTATGGAAATCGCGGCCATACAAATTTACATACATACATACGGATCGAATACAGAACCTCCTTTTTGAAGTCGGTTAAAAATCTGGTTGTTCTGTGTCTATACTCAAGACGTCTATAAAACACGTCTAATTGACGAGAACGTAGTGAGTATTGACACAATCGAAACAATGCTACTTAAGTTAAATATTATGTTTGCTGATATGAGGGGTGAGTATAATTTATATGTATAGATAAAGCGTGGGGTGCTTTGAAGATATTATCAAAATGATAATCCTTCTTCTCATATCTGTCAATATTTTTTTTTAACTATTGGCACCATGCACCCCACGCTTTTATTTTTCTTTTTTTACGCTTGCCGCACACGTTCGGTTTCCTTATTAGGTTTCCTGATCAGGAATTCAGATTCGGAAACCTGAATACTCCGCTTACATAGAAAATGTTCAACAACGCTCATACGTTCCTGAATCTGAATTCCTGATCAGGAAACCTGATTAGGACACCGAACGTGTTGGTACAAAAAACCGGACGTTTGCGCTAGTCACTCGGAATTCCGAATCTGAATTCCTGATCAGGAAACCTAATAAGGAAACTGAACGTGTGCGGCAAGCGTTAGTTTAAAATATCAAATTGTCATCGGTCTTTGATGAGTATGCCAAATTTCGATTTAATGCGATGTTTTGAAGGGGTCAAAATAAAGAAAGAAAGAAAGAATAAATTTATTGACCACTAATTGGGTGGTAAACTTATAATAACAGTGGGTGTGTGAGTATCGTAATACAATTAAAAAAAAAAGTACTCAAATACTGACTCAGTGTGGATGGTATACGTCCCACCGCAACCGTGTCAATTGGATCTAGATCAGCATAATAAGCCAAACAGCAATGCTTGGCGCTGATTTTCGTCTAGACCCTAGAGTAAAATCATGTTCAAAGTTTCCGTTACATACCTACATAAACACGTATGAAGCTAATAAAAGGGCGTTAAAAATGTATGGGAATGACATAATATTCTATAATAAGTCAGTCTCAGTCTTAACGATAGTTAACAATAGAAAGGCGTCTTGATTACAGCCCTAGGTAGCAAAATTTGTATATCGTATATCCATGCTCATAATTTATTTTATTTATTTATTTATTTATATATTTGTACTTATCACACATAAATACTTGCGTTGACATTTTGGCACGACAGGATAAAAAATATATTGTTACAGTTGTGCAGGGTCCGAAGACAACAGTGTCTGTTGCGGGCCAGATATTTCGGACAAATACGGTGCAGAAAACACCAAGACAACTTGTGAACAATCAGCATTCCCACCAGAACCAGACAGCGAGTGCTGCGGCCTGGACTCCAGCTTCGATAACAAAATCATTGGTGAGGATCCACCTCTTTTTATAGATACAGCAATGTGAATCCAAGGGGGGGGGGGGGTGACTGAGCGGTAGCTCCGCGATGGCTGTCTACGGCACATTAGGGACAGCTGCGGGCTTCCTCCGACTCACGTCTAAGTTGTCGTCCCTGCGCGTATCGCTAGTGCAGTCCGTCTCCTGTTGCTCGGGGGGCTTAGAAGCCCCCGCGCACCGAAGGACGGTGTCCATCACGGGGGTCACAAAAGTTGGCTAAACCAACGAATAGGCGGACAGCCCCTTCCACCCGCCCGCGACCCCCGGTGGCCCCTACTAGTCGCCTTTTCCGATAGGCAGGGAATACCATGGTGGAATTCTCCAACCGCCCCCAATCCACAGGGCGGGAGCAATGTGAGTACTGCTGATGGTAACTCAAGTGATGGCCGGATATAGAATTGATTGATGAAAGACGATAATCCCTCGTCAGTCGATATAATTATGTCGGCTATTATTACTGGTGGTAGGTCTCTCCTCTCATATGTAAGAGTCCGTCTGGGTGGGTACCACCGCAATGTCTATTTCTACCGCCAAGCAGCAGTGTGCATTCACTGTTGTGTTTCAGTTTGAAGGGCATTGTAAGCAGTGTAACTACTGGACATAGTGAGCCTTAACATTTTATGTCTCAGGTTGACGAGCGCAGTGGAATGTCACACAGTACTTTGTAACTCAAAGTGCTGGATTGTGTTGCTACTCTTTATGGGCGGTCGTATCGCTTACCATTAGGCGAACAGCATGCTCGTCTCGTCATTCAATGCTATAAAAAAAAAGTTTTTTTCTATACAACGAGCCCATCATTATCATCATAATCATCGGCCACATGGAGGCCACTGCTGAACATAGGCCTCCCCTACAGGTTTCTGACGACCTGTTGAAAGCGGCCTGCAACTGCTTGTCCCTGCAACCTTTACAACTGACCCATAAACTTGAAATACTATAGAACATTTTCTAAAACAATGCGTAGTAATAACACTGCATGGTTGGTTTAAAAGCAGAAAAAGACAAACAATTTGTGCCCATAGAATTTTCGAGAATGCCACTGAGGGGCGTAGCTATAACTTTCACATTGAGGGGTCGTAGGATACCAAAAACGGTGTTTTTGCATTGGTTTCCGTTGGATCAATTTTTTTCCTATTATATGCGAAAGTTTATGTAAAAGTTTGTAGCATAAGCATTATAATGTGCACATGTTTTGTGGCCCAGATTTTTTTAACTTAACGAACCCATGATACCGCTGCTAAATAGATAACTCCATTATTATTTTATAGCACAGTATTTAAATTTTAGTTATTATTAATGACCACATGACCCCTTTCAGGTGGCGAAGCAACTGCCATCGATCAGTATCCTTGGGTGACTCTCATCGAGTACCACAAGCTGGGTGAAATAAAACTGATGTGTGGTGGATCCCTTATCAGCTCTAAATACGTGCTGACAGCGGCTCATTGTGTGAAGGGACCTATCCTTGAGAAGGGAATACCGTGAGTACCTTTATTTTATACAGGTGATGCTCGCGTGAAAAAGTTTTCCGGGATAAAAAGTAGCTTATAGCACTCAGGACTCTAGAAATGTAGCTTCCTATTAGTGAAAGAATTTTCACAATTGGTTAAGGTTTTCAATTTCCTGATATTCGCGCGTTTAACCAAACAAACAAACTTTTCATCTTTATAATATTAGTATAGATTCAGTACAAAGGTAACCTACTTTTTTGTTGTCATTCTTACCAGTCACATGTAGTCTATAGATAAACCACACAACGTGTGTGTGTGTGTGTGCAACAGTACATGCACACTGCTGCTTGGCGGTAGAAATATACATTGTTTATGTACCATTTATCCTATTCATAAATTTCATGATTGATTTTACGCTTACTGTATTTATGGTGAACTTATTTTTAGTCAAACCATAGGACTAACGGACGGTCTCAATAGCTTACTAAGAGATAAATGCTTACTTTTGGTGGTTATCTGTTTCTAAATATTATGTTAGAAACAGCATAAACAGCGTTACTTTTACTGTCGATGTAGATATGAAACTCGAGTTAAATGATAGTAAGTTATCAAGATCTGCCGAGCCGTTAGTGTCTACAACTAATTCTGATACTCCACCTACTGTGTTTTCAGTAAAAACGTCCGTTTAGGCGAATATAACACAACCAACGACGGTCCTGATTGCGTGCCCTCTGACGCTGGCAGCCCGGACTGCACCAAGGGCATGGTGCTGGCCCCGATAGAGCAGATCATCCCCTACTCAGACTACAAGCCATACAGCCTCAACAAACGGCACGATATAGCACTCATCAGGCTTAGGATCTTCGCACCTAGGACGGGTTTGTACAATCTTATCTTCATCCCCGAAGGTAGAGGCGCAACTAGTGCACCCATATTTATTTGAAGCTTTATTATACACCAAAAACAAAATACATACCTATGATAAAAAAAAAACAATGACAGGTACAATTGGCGGTTTTATCGCTCGAGGCAATCTCTTACAGACAACCATTGGATGGAATAAGAGAAATTAACGAAAAACGATTTGTTATGTATTCCGTCCCAAGATAGCGGATGAGAATATCTCTAAATTTCAGTCCGGGCTAATACTGAGAGGAAAAACCCATGCCGTAATGCTATTACTCTTGATATCGCGATGTTTACACACATACACTCACGCCTTTTATTCCCGAAGGGGTAGACAGAGCTAATGCACCCACTTTTTGCCGTGCGTATTCCATCCAATGATGTGATGGCGGTCCGATAGCCATATCAGGCACAAATTGCAGACTCCGAGCTGATACTGAATAGAAAGATCCAATATCACTTTGCTCGACCCGGGGATCGAACCCGACACCCCAGCATTGCAGTCGTACCGTAATACAACTACGCCACTGACGCCCGAATACTCAAACGCTACTCAACCAACCAAGTTATCTGACGCCTACTTAATTTTAGCCGGCTTCTTATTTTAAATGGCATTCTCAAACGCACTTTAAAAGATTTGATGGAAAACTCAGCCGAGGAGCAGTCATTTTGCTACAGATTATAAAAAGTTTGTTTTCGATTACAATTTTAATAAATTTGATATTTATGTGTCGTTTCACGCAGTATAAGTTTTAAGATGATAAATACACCGTGAATTTATAGTCGTTTTGATACCGAAAATTTTGAATTCTGTGTTACTAATACAGTTTAAAAAATATATAAAAAAAAATAAAAATGTTTATTTATGAACATTAAAATTAATGTGACATTAATAATGTCATTTACGAATAAGAAGTGAGAACCCGTGGTAACACAACTAAACCTCACGTACTACGATCACTACGATCGGCGACCTTCGTAACTAAGTGGCAAAATATTATCCAATAAAGACAAAGAGACCGCCGCGCCGCAGCGTCGCCAATCACGCGCACCCCTTTGATGTACCTGCGCGGCGCGCCGAGCGCATCCACTCGCGAGCACCCCGCCCGCCCTTCAGTCAGTAACGTGGCAACCCGCGCCGCGCACGTTCGGGTTGTATTATTTATACTGCCATGCGAAAATGAGTCATCAGTACGAATATTCAAACGCAGAGTATTTCAGCTGTACGCCGCGCTGTTGCTAAGTACAATTTGGAAGAGGCCAGACGTACGTACTCTCAGCCGAAATATTTAAATGCGCTGAGACTACGAGGGATCGACTATCCACATGTTCCTACTCAATCACGTCAACGGACAATTCTACGTGCCAGCTCATGCGCAAGGCCGACGACGCCGAGTGACTCGCCGGAGATTGAAGAGGACATTTTGGATATTTCGAGCGGGATCCTCGGCGAAGCACGAGAATGGCGGCACAAGAATTTAATGTTAGCCAATACTTTGTGCAGAAAACATTATTACCCACGGATTACATCCGTATCGTTTCCGTCGGGCGCACGTCATTAAAGACAACGATGCTCCGGCGAAAATCACCCTGTTAGTTGTTATTAAATAGTAATACCCACGCTAATATTCTGTGTACGGATGTATCGTCACTGGTTTACTGGAGTTGGACTATACAACGTGCAGAATGAACGATACTGGGCTCTCATAAATTCTGACCTGATCGGGGAAAATCACAACTAAGTTCAGTTCAGTGTCGATGTTAGGGCCAATATTATAAACGACCAATTAATAGGACCTACTTTTATTGAAGGTCATATTACGGACAGTTCGTATTTACAAATGTTTTGAATTGTAAAATTCGAATTATTACAGAAGCTCGGACTTAACGCCCCTAGATGGTTTCTTGTGGTCGCAAATAAAAATGCTCGTAGATTCCAGAGAACACCAAAGTTGTGAAGTGTTACGTAGTGCGATAGTGGACACCTTAATTCAAGTGAAAAGTGAGCGACACGCAATCCCAATTTCCTCCGAGTTAATAACTTTTGTAAGGGGAGTGCGAAGGGCGCGGCGCGGCGTAGGACGCTCGCTCGGCGCGGGCGCTCACGCCGCGCGGGGGTCACGTAGGCAGCGGCCCGCGAGCCGCCACAAAACAACCCTGCCGGCCCCCATTCGCCCTTCCCGCCTCTCGAATGGAACTATTTGTTGCCGTTTTTTAACATAATATTAAAAAAATATATCATTTACCGATACCGACCGAACTTATTTTACCCTCGTAAGTAATAACAAATAATAAGTTGTAATTTTTAATAAATTTAGTACTTAATGCAAGTTCTTTCAAAAGTGAAAATAAAATCAAATTGCCGTCTTGCTTCGTATCGTAAGTCGTTACGTATGGAATATGATTTGATATTATCCCTAATACAATCAATGCCGTCACGATCAAAAAGTATTTTATTTAAAAGTAGGCAAGTACTGGTGACAGCCGCGGTGGCGTAGTTATACTGTGTGCGCTGTACCGCTCTGAGGTCCCGGGTTCTAATCCCGGGTCGGGGAAACTTATATTCGAGATTTTCTGCTCAGTATCAGTCCGGAGTCTAGAATTTGTGCTCGATATGGGAATAGGCTCGTCTCCATTATATCATGAGACAGAATACGCTAGCTGTGTCTCTGTGTGTGTGTGTGTGTGTGTGTGTGTGTAGGTACTTGTGTAGTTTTTATTAAATTGAGGAAATATGGAACCGCACACTTATCGCCTCGCTCTGCGTAGGATCAGCTGTTATCGTGCGTCATGGACGATCCTTTTGTGAATAAATTGTCACGGCGTTACTATCATAACTCGAACGAGTGAGAAATATATTTAAATATTTTTTTAAATTTATTAACGATACAATTAATTCACAATTTTTTCTTAGTCCTACAAATGGTTCTAAGTAACAACGTTTCGGTTTCAAAACGAATATAAAGTCACGGTGTATAAATAAATCGAATAACACAATGCGCAGGTTGAAAATGATTTACAATGTTATAATATGTCTATTATATTTAATTTTCGTGTGTATTTTATGTACTATGTGCAGATGCTACATAGTAAAAATGGTAAGTACGTTTAAAAACCATCCTAGGTTTTTAATATGTAGGAATGGCATATTAATTATTAGAAATAGTTTATTAATTATTATATTCTTAACATTGATGTGATAAGCTTATATTGGCATTATATTGCCACTTGGCAGTATGTCAGGATTGACATTAGCCGCTTTAGAAAAAAAAATAAACAAGTCAACAACAATAATATTTATAATTCTTATTTCAGTTTTATCATCAGAAGTAGGCATATTTACAAACATTTACAAAATATGCTAACTCAACTGCCACACTACGCACAATACGATGTACTACCGTTGCAGCGTTGGTTGTTTCCCGTGAAAAATAGCCCCGATGTCCTTGGGCTATCGGTTGGATTGTTTGGTTTCTTTTTGTGTTCGGCTGGATATAATCCCGATTTTAAAGAACATAAATGAAGAACTGTTTCCTTGCTGAGTTGGAATCTTCTTTTACGATAAGTTAAGATAAGATATGATATATTTATTTGTCAAACATTAACATTAAACTATCATTATTGTATTCTTCGAAAGCGTTTAATTTCTCTCGATTTCTTCCTTTGTCACCACACTCCTCTTCAGACAATGATGATAATGAAGAAAAAAACGATATATTAAATCCAAAGAGAATATAATAAGTAGTTATTACGCAATAAAATTATTAAAGATTTGAACGTAAATATTTGAGACTAGTCTGAAGCACTCTCAAATTGATCTCGATTAACAGCCATATTTGGAGGCCTTACATAGCTGTCAAACTTTAAGCAGTGTTTGTGAATACCGTTTGAATCAATAAGCGGACCTTAAACTGAGTCGCCTTAAATTTAAGGTTAAGAGATAAGTGACGTTTCAGTATACCAATTTCACCAATAACGAATGCTTAAATCCCTAAGGCCATCTCAAATATTTAAGTAGCGTTTGAGTATTCGGGCGTGAGGCAGTCAGTTTACATCTAAGTTGAAAACAATGTTTCCTATGTTTCCTATGTTTGATTTTGTACATCCTACTAATATTATAAAGGCGAAAGTTTGTAAGAATGTCTGGATGTATGGATGTTTGTTACTCTTTCACGCAAAAACTACTGAACGGATTTCGATGAAATTTGGCACACGGGTGGATCATCTACTTTTTATCCCGAAAACATATAAAACGGGACTTTTATCCCGGAAAAACTCAATAACGCGGGCGGAGCCGCGGGCAAAATCTAGTATTTCATATATGAATTATTTTTCGACCAATGTTGATGTTGTAATAAATAAATAATTGTACATTAGTTTACATTTTGTAACAGAAAATAATACGAAAAAGAAATTATGTCAAATCAACATCAGCATTGGTCGAAAAATAAGCCAGTTATTCATATATGAAATACTAGATTTTGCCCGCGGCTCCGCCCGCATTAATGAGTTTTTCCGGGATAAAAGTCCCGTTTTATGTTTCCGGGATAAAAAGTAGATGATCTACCCGTGTGCCAAATTTCATCGAAATCCGTTCAGTAGTTTTTGCGTGAAAGAGTAACAAACATCCATACATCCAGACATTCTTACAAACTTTCGCCTTTATAATATTAGTAGGACTAGTAGGATTGTTACGACCAAAAGTGGGGGCGCGGCGGGCATATCACGCTATTTCTTTCACACGCATGCATAACTATGGCCGGTAAGACTTGCTATCGTCACAGTCTGATATTACTGTTATTTAACAACTTTCCATTTCACAAAATTTCAAAGCTTTATAACTTACTTATTGTTGCACTAATTTTGAAAATTGTATTTCGGTTAGATTTTGAATAACATAATTTTTTGATAAATATATATAAAAAAAAAGTCAACTACCCTTTTGCTTTTTTGCAGAATTCATCATTCCTATTTGCCTGCCCAAGGTGGACTACACACAGTCACCGCCGCCAGGTTTCTCTTTCTATGTCGCCGGCTGGGGCCGTTACATCCAGGATGTGGAAGCAGGAATTTACCGCAGCAGTAAAATAAAGTTGCATGTGAACGTGCCCTTTGTCGATAATGAGGTTAGTGATTTTTATTCTAAAGTCAATACACTGCACCTGACGGTAATCGAAGTCAAACAGTATAACGATTAAGCCATCACATTCATAGATGGTTGCCACCGGCCGTCTTATTGCTAGCGGGTAAAACATAATAAACAATATCATTTCTGAAAATGACTATCCGTCTAATCTGACTAGTTCAATAAAATGGCCAAAAGATAATATTTTAAGGTTTTACAAAAAAACTCTAAAGTTGGTATGAAATCAAATTATTCAATCACGCAACTGCCAAATAACAACATACATATTTTTGCAGCGTTGCTTAGGGGGCGTTCAAAAACTGCGCCACGGCAAGAATATATCTCTGTGGGGAGGACAGCTTTGCGCTGGTGGCGTCCCCGGTAAAGACTCCTGCAAAGGTGACTCCGGCGGTCCTCTGATGTACGATAAGGATAGAAAATACGAAGTTATAGGCGTTGTGAGTTCCGGGCCCGAAATATGTGGACAGGAGGGCATCCCCGGCGTATACACAAACGTACACGCATATCTCCCGTGGATTAAGTCTACAATAACGTCATAAAATGTTCAAAATCCTGTTATTAATTTTATGTTCATTTGTATGAAACAATTCCAAAAAATTATGTTCATTTGTAATTAGAGACCTAACCATGACTAAGTAATTTATTACTCTTCTAAATTCAATTGTTTATAAACGGTTAGAAATGTCTCGAACTGCTCTCTAATAAGAATAATTATAATAAATGTTAAGGTTCATAATAAAGGACATGTCCAAAAATGGGCCTGAAAATCTAAACAAGACAGTCAATAATATATATTTGGATAGAACACCTAAAAACTAGCCTTTTGCAATAAATCGTTCAATTTTAAAGACCTCCGATTTTGAGATTTATGTAATATAATTTTTGTTTGGCTTGAAAACTACACTTAGTATGAATGTTTTTAAAAAGTTGGTTATGAATGGAGGGGTCTAAAAATATTTTTTTTGTGGATCTAAGTTCCATATGTTGCCCCTTTAACATCCCTAAAGTTAGAGCCTGTGTAGATTTTGAGGCCCAGCACCCATACAAACATGCGGACATCTCCTTTGTATGCAATAAATGTGGAAATTATTTTATTGACTTTTTTAACGGAATTTTTATTACACTCTAAGCTTTACATCTGTATTCTTCTTTTTCTAAACGTATTACGAGTAACATTAATATTTTACAATACACTCATAAAATTGTTCATAGTTTTGATTTAATTCACGTTTTTATCTACCAGTCAAACCTCATAAATATTATTAGCCATTTTGTTTTGAAGACTTCGAGGTAATTATTAAAAGTCATTGTAGTTAAGTAGGTATCTAATAATTACGTAAATTTAGTTTTATATCTATACTAATATTATAAAGCTGAAGAGTTTGTTTGTTTGTTTGTTTATTTGTTTGTTTGAACGCGCTAATCTCAGGAACTACTGGTTCGAATTGAAAAATTCTTTTTGTGTTGAATAGACCATTTATCGAGGAAGGCTATAGGCTATATAACATCACGATGCAACTATTAGGAGCGAAGAAATAATGGAAAATGTGAAAAATGCGGGGAAAATTATTCATCCTTGAGGGCTTCCATTGCGTGCGCTGCGAAAACGGTTCAAGATACCAAAAACATATGTATCAAAGAATTATTCCTCTTGAAATGATCTAAAAAAATGTCCGCGACAGTATATGTCTATCTTTTAAGATTGACTCTCTAGAACCGTTTTTATGGTAATAAAATTTGGTCGAAATTAATGCATTATTTGTTAAGAGTTGTATCAACGTCATAATATTAATCTTTATCCAAATAAATGTGTTGGATAGTGATGCAACGGGAAGGTTTTTATGTATGTACTTTTAGCCCGGAAAAACTTATTAACGCGGGCGAAGCCGTGGGCAAAAGCTAGTTAAATATATGACTTCATAAAATTAATGTTATTTCATTTATAACAACCTTCTTAACTGTAAGCAGTAATTTCGTATTTTTTCTAATAAGTTCTCATTAAATATGCCGTGTCATTTTTTTTAACTGAGTCGTAGTAAAATAGACCATGCAATTTAATAAAATTTACATTGCAAATGACTATGCACTATAAATATTGTCAGTGTAATAAGTAATTACTCATTTTTCACTTACATACATATCGTCGTCGTCAAACTAATTATCTGCTATGTGCACTTTTTTAAGATTCCACCATTCTATTATGTCTAGTTTGCCACCCAAACTTAGATGTATAAAACCCGTATGCGATTCTAATCTGCAACTATGAGCGCTAGAAAAAATATGCTATGTGCAAATTTTGTCTCAATATTTTACATGAGAATGTTTTTACTCCGTATCTCAAAGTTTAACTTTTTGCACATAGCAGTCGGGTTAGAATGTGAAAACAAAACACGATCCGCGTCACCGCTTCGTTTTATTGTGATTGGTTGAGAGACTGACGTGCCGATCTCTCGATAAATCACAAACATTAAAATATCGATACGTGTTTTTTTTTCACACTCTAACCCCAAGATATTGGTTTGACAATGACGATACATAGCATAACGTTCCGTTCTCGTTCCGTTATCAGTGGTAGGCAGAGATGTAACACAGCCACATTTCGCCAGCTATGTTAGGTCCCATGTAATAAGGGGTGGCTTATTATCATTTATCGGGCACATTTCTAGACTCCGGGCTGATACTAAGTAGAAAAAAAACCCAATATCACTTTGCCCGACCCGGGGATCGAACCAAGACCTCAGCACTGCTGTCCAGTCGTACCTAAATACAACCACGCCATTAAGGCAGTCCTTGTATATAAAATTTTTTACTTACTTGATTTATATAATCAGACATTTATTCAAGTAGTTACTACATAGTCCCAATACGTCTGGTTTTTTTTATAGGGAAAGCACAGCAAAGTGATCCCATTGTACTTGATGCCTGATGGTATGTTTTTTTTATGGCATCGAATGACGAGACAAGCATGCTGTTCTCCTGATGGTAACCGATACGACCACCCATAAGCAGTAGAAACACCATCCAGCACCTTGGTTACAAAGTACTGGGTGGCATTCCACTGCGCTCGTCATCCTGAGACATAAGATGTTAAGTCTCACTATGTCCTGTGGTTACACTGGCTACAATGCTCTTCAAACCGAAACACAACAGTGCATGCACACTGTTGCTCGGCGGACATAGACATTGCGGTGGTACCCTCCCAGACGGACTCTTACATATGAGAGTCCTACCACCAGATAGTGTCAATTGACAAGAGCTGACCCCTCGTACATCAGCACGAGTATACCGGCCTATTTCATACTGGATATACCTATAAATGTTAATCCCGTAACGCAACACACGTGGACCACATATGTAGGGTTTTACCATTGATTTATTAAAAAAACCTCAATGGGTTTTACACCTTGTATACGGTGGTCGCTATTATGGCGTATACAAATATTCTACCACCAACAAGTCTAAGGACGGTATTAATAAATGAATCTCAAATTTGAGTTACATCGCAAGTAGACATAATGTATTGAACTCTTCATACATTATGTCTACTTGAGATATAACTCAAACTTGAGATTGATTTATTAATACCGGCCTAAGTCGCGAGTTATAGTAAGTATCTAAGGCCACAGCCTCGGTGGCGTAATTGTGTTAGGTTCAACTGCAAAGCTGAGGTCTCGGGTTCGATCTGCAGGTCGGGCAAAGTGAAATTGTTTTTTTTTTTGTATTCAGTACAAGCCCGAAGTCTGGAATTTGAACTCGATTAACGCTAGGCTCGCCCCCTGTCATCATGAGACGGAATACGTACGGCGGAAAGTGGGTGCACTACATGCGGCTCTTCCTACCCCTTAGGTAGGGCTGCCATCCGTCCGGATTTCCCCGGATTTGTCCTAGTTTGAAGGGCGTCCGGGGGCCGTCCGGCCGGGGTTTTAAAAATTGTCCGGGCAAAACCCGGACACTTTTATTGTCAGGGGAAATCCATTTTTTATAGATGAGCGACAAATTGAAATAAATCTTTGTTAAAACTTCATGCATTTCCTCGCATTCAAGAAGGAACGGCAAAATATTTTTTCAGAGGTGTCCGGGGAAATACCCATATTTCGCCCAAATGTCCGGGATTTTTGCCGCGTTTATCCGGCGTCGGCAATTTAGATGATGGCAGCCCTACCCTTAGGGGATACTAGGCGTGTGCTTTAGTCTTTATTCTATGGGCGCGAGAGTGTGTCTTAGGCCACAGAATACTGAATAATATTACGTAATATGGCAGTTACTACTTTAATAAAAACAACAGCATTAATTTCACGTAGCTCCATCTATTGTGCATGGACAATGTTATATTACTTCACTCATACATACTCTTTTTTTCTATAGAAGTACCTAGAAGAGCTTTGCAGGTGTTGAACGTAAATCAGTACCTAAAATCTAAATAATATCATTGCCTAAAAAATTAGACGTTTCACACACTGCCCCGCTCCACGCTGCGGGGTGCGTGGTAACTCAGCCACGCACTGTTTGCAGTATAGGTATAATAGGCGTAATAGGTATGGGGTAGCCCAGGGGTACACCAGCGCGCGGTGATAGTACAGTGCAGAGCATTGCTTACCACATATTAAATAATAGTTAAAAATAAAAAAAACACGCTTTATAGAAAATCCAACTAAAAAATATAAATAAATTTGAATTAAGAATAGCGTAAATAAGAAAAAAATATATTTTATTGTAAAAAAAAATCGTGAGGTGCATGGTGTCTATAGTTATAAAAATTTAATTGACAAATAATATGAGCAGAAGGATTATCATTTTGGTATTATCTTAAAAAGCACTCCACGCTTTTTTACAATGAAATTTTTTTTTTCTTATTTATACTATTTTTGATTCAAAATTTATTTTATATTCTTAGTCGGATTTTCTATATAGCGTGTTTTTCAGTTTGTAAACTATTATTTATTTTTCACTTTTTAGTTCTGTTCTACTACTGTTCAACAGATGTCACTTAAAAATAAACAAAAACGCCATCTTGTGACAAGTAGGATTTTTTTACACACAAGAGTAGATCAGTTTAGTTATAATTCTGCTATGGACCAACAGATGTCACTAAAAATAAATAAACTATTATTTATTCATTTTTAGTTGGATTTTCTCTAAAAGCGTGTTTTTAGCTCAAAATATTGAATTATAATCGGCTTTGATAAGTATGCCAAATTTCGATTTAATCCGACGTTTTTAAGGGGGTCAAAATCATGTTCAAAGTTTCCGTTACATAGATACATACATACGTAGATACATGCGTCTGAAGCTAATGAAAGTGTGTTAAAAATGGTTATCAGAGACAAATAATGCAGAACTCATTCACGATGCTGCAGTTTTTTTTTCTCTTTGGCAAAACGCGATTTTGCCAGAGTAAAAAATTTTTGGTTAGACATTTTTAAAAACAAGTTGCAGTTGTATTGTTTATTTCTTATCCTCAGTACTAACTGCTATGTCGGAGTAAAGCAGTGGCTACTTTACCAAGATTTTATCGAAGAATTTTGGCGGCAACAAAATAAAAACACTTGATTAGCACAATTATTTCAATTCACTTCATTGGAGCCTTTTAATAGAACTATATTGGATAATATACCACCATGGCTCGTTGCTGTGCCATTTCACATGGAATGGGGCAGCGGAGCACCACGTATTAATTTGTTATATTTTAATTATTTACTAACATAATATTATAATATTTTTATATTTTCTATTAACATTATGGGTCTTTGGTTACCCGAATAAATAAATATAAATAAAAAAATGTGCAATATAACACTAAGTAGTTATCACCAATATAAAGAATTTAAAACAAGAGCACCTCATGGCACTTCCAAGTTTCCGTCAAATCTTCTCCGATGCTGCAGTTATATTAACTGTTTGGTTTTTATATAATCAAATTAGAAGAAATCACACACCATCCAACAGAACACAGTGTGCCATACCTTGCGCCTCGTCACGACGTCACTCGCTCGGCGCTCCGCACCCACACGCAGGGTCGCGTGTCTCTGCATGTAGGCGCGTGATCTGTAACACTGCGCGTAAAATAAAATAAAATTAAATTAAATCATTTATAAATCAAGAAGGCTTATAAAAAAAGCACTTATGCCAAGTCATGACAAGGTAAAGACAATAACAAATTTCCAAAGGTACTTATACCAATTAAATATTTTAAAGTGTCTACACTAAACAACGAACAACTAGCACGGACTGATAGGTACAGATAGGGCTGCCATCATCTAAATTGCCGACGCCGGATAAACACGGCAAAAATCCCGGACATTTGGGCGAAATATGGGTATTTCCCCGGACACCTCTGAAAAAATATTTTGCCGTTCCTTCTTGAATGCGGGGAAATGTATGAAGTTTTAACTAAGATTTTTTAACTAAGATTTATTTCAATTTGTCGCTCATCTATAAAAATGGATTTCCCCTGACAACAAAAGTGTCCGGGTTTTGCCCGGACAATTTTTAAAACCCCGGCCGGACGGGCCCCGGACGCCCTTCAAACTAGGACAAATCCGGGGAAATCCGGACGGATGGCAGCCCTAGGTACAGAGCACACGGAAATTGGGGACGGGAATGGGGCTAGGGAAGGAGAAGTGGAGCTGATATAAAAGAAAGGCAAGGAGTATAAGCGTGAATGCGTTTTCTGTATGTTACACTACGCATTTTTCAATACAAGGAGAGATACTTACAAGCAACATGCTTTCCCGCTTTTCACAGTATTATAGATGCTCTTTCCTTCCCGCGCTACGCTGCGTTACGTAGCGTACGCAGCCTGCGTATTGCGGTGTAGTCTGTGTACAGTGTACGAAATGCTAAATATTGTAAATAAACCAAACAATCTTGCCATCTAGTGTGTATGCGCTCAAATTCGTAGTTCAACCTTTATGTGCTGAGCCATGTATAAAAATAATTACTCTATTAACTATGAGATGGCGATGCTTTACAAAAATAAAAAAGCTTTTCAAGACGGTTTGTTTTTTAAATTATATTTCTACATAATTGTGACAATAGTTAGTACCTAGCATTTTTGTATATTTTCAATCCCATACGATTAGTTCTTACCTATGAACAAGGTCACTTCTGTTTTTTTTAATGGTAACATTGAATACAAATTGACGAATCGCCGCGGCCGCGAGTGTCGAATGAAGAGAGTGAACGCCAGTGCTGCCAGATTACGCGACTTTTCGCCATTTAGGCTATCTTGAAGAGTGTCGGGGCGACCAAAAATTGCGAATGGCGACCGGTCGCCGTTTAGGCTACGCGAATGGTGATTAGTCGTCAATTCAGGCTACCTCGGAGAGTTCGTGTTTTATACCTTGTTTTTGTCAAATTTGAGGATATTTATAGCTTTGAGGGTACAAAACATGTACTCAGATCCCCTTACACACAATTATTGAAAGCTGGGGACCTTTTTGAAACGAAGTTCCTTATCGCGCATTGTGAAAGGGAGCTAGACGGAAAAAATTCTTACGAAAAGTTGTAACGACACTTTTATACTTGCCCTATGAAACCAGCCAGTAACAATAAAGAACTGGCCGTAAAAGTGACATTCGAAATTTAAGTAAAAAAAAAAACAATTTAAATCTTAGAGTATGTATACGTAGTTATACTTACTCTAAGATTTAAATTGTCTTTTTTTATTTAAATGCTTTTTAGAGGAGTTTTTTTTTCGTTAGTTGTATGCACGAAGAAAAGAAGAAGAGCGGAGGTGCCGCAAGGCGATTAGGTCATGTCACCATCAACTAAGGTCATGACGTCACAGTAGGCGGGGCCTAAAACTGTAGTCCCGAGTGAGTCGTCAGTGCGTTCGGATCGGATTCATCTGACGTTTAAATAGGTATAATTTTTTTTTAACCATGAAGTGCGCTGTTGCTGGGTGTAGAAATTGCTCAGGATCACAAATCAAACAAGATGGCATAACATTTCATTTGTAAGTCGTTTAAATTTATGATTATTTGCATTTTAAAACACATTTTATTGTTTTATTACAAAGTGACATCTGTTGTCAAAAAGTTTGGTTCTTTAGATTTCTCACTGATATCATGATTTTAACGTTATAAACGCATGTCATACGAATTTTCGGCAGAAATTAGTAAATTTAGCTTATTCTGCCTGCTAATATATTAATTATTTCAAAGATTTATTACTTAGTTACATAAAATGTGAAAAAATATATTAAAACATGTAGTGACATCTGTGGGTAAGTATTCAGAAATAACGGATAGCGAAAAACATGTGCGTCATGCGAGCGACACCCAACATCGAATATAATTCGACGCTTGAAAGGCAATAATATCTAAGCGACAAATATACCGAAAATGAGTTATATACATATTTGGAATCGCCAAATTTTTTTGCGTCGATTGATCCGGGTTTCGTAGCTCTAGGACAACTTTTTTGATGATTCCGGTAAATTTCACAACTTTTTTCTCGTTTACCGACAAGAAATTCACGACTTTTCGGATTTATAGTAGTTGGTACACTTAAGGAAATTGATTTTGAACTTATCGTGTCTCACTTGAAATCGTGATATTACTGTTTTGCATTAATATATGTTTACTTGAAATAAAAAAAAATGCTCACTATTTAATGAGTTGTTTATTACCTACACAACAAAATTATAGCATTGGCGTAGATATATATTTGCCTGCACCCATACTCACCATATTGATGTGCTTAGATATTTTCAGCTTAATAAAATATTTTGTTAATAGTACATATATACAACTTTACATAAAACAAAATAAAAAGAGATTAATCGGTTAGATAGTTTTACCTGAATAATATAAGTTCTATTTTTTATGCTTAGATATTTTTACTTGTCAACCTTTAACTTCAATGATGTCGCATAGTTAATTTTACCGGGTATGTTCAGGTGGTTATACTTATTGTTAGGAGATATTCACCTGTTCGTAATAAAGAAAATACACCCGCTTGCGAATCACCTAGTGTTTTGAAAGTGTCGTTGGCTATTCTCATCTAGCCATGTACTTTTCTTATATTCCATGGCCTCTTTTACATCGTCCCACATTCTTTCTCGTGTTTGCAAAGTACTATAAAATCCTTTGTGGAAGACGTATGTCAAAATCGTAGAATGTGGTGCTCCATCGTCTCTGACTACCCGTATGGGATAAGGGCGTTAGGTTGTATGTGTGTGCTTTCAGCAAAAATAAAATTTGAGTGAAAATTACGAGTTTCCAACACAATGAATAAATGATAATATTATTGTTTTCTAGTTCTGCTTGAGGCGAGAACCTCCCTCCAACGAAATTAGTTAACTATTAACAAATTCTATATCAATATGCTATATTTTGGATGTAAGTATGTTTATCTAACAATAAAATTTGATTTTCATTAAAGTTTGCTGTTTATTAAATAGTTTAATGTTGGTGCGAATAACAATATTTACAATATTGTGCACGTATTTATGTTTTTCTACTTTCGTGTGACCCAATAATTTAGCTATAGATATTTTTAATTGATTTTATTAATATGTTTAGTTATCCTTATACGATTCTTACCAACTGCGCATTTTTAAATATTTGATATTTCTTTAAATTTACTTGTTACGGTATCCATAAAATTATCCATTTAGATGATTTTACCTGTTTGTAAATTAAGGTAATTTTTAACTAAGCGACAGTAACTTTTTAATTTATAATCGTCAAGGCTGTTGATTTAGGTCAAAAATGACAAAAATTAAGAAGTTCCTAAAACAGTTACAATTATTTTTGTGCAGCAAATAGTTTAGTTATGATTTTTTTTGTCAAAATCAAAACATTAAAACGCTCTACTGAAAAAATTAGCTAAATGTCGCTTAGATATGATTGCCTTTCAAGCGTCGATATTATTTTTATTAATTTCGTTGTATTTGTAAGTTTTTTCCGTGTTATTGATTTATTTGTTATCATTTTAGATTCCCCATTTTTTTTTTGTTTTTGCGGAGAAAGTAACTTATTACTACCGATGCTGTAAATACAGAAAGTAGAAATGCATGAATACGTGTTATGAATAGACGCAACAACTGGACACCAACAAAATATTCGAAAATATAAAATAATGCTTGAAATATAGTAAAAACAACTATTTCGCTTTTCTTTATAAAATATTCCTACCTGTCAAACATTTGATGTTCGTCCCGTCGTTTAGAAATCAATTAAATTTACAAGTTAAAATATTACTAAAAGTGGAGTTTTATTCTTCTTGTTTTGGTTTTGAATGTCAAACGTTTAATATTCGTCCCATCGTTTAGAAATAAATTAAATTTAGAAGAATACTTTAGTTTTTTTATTTGTTTTTGACATTTGACGTTGACAACTAACAATTTCTGATCGCAACTATAATACGGACTTTGGCGGGAACCTGGGCGTAAAGGTTGCGTTGTTTCGGTTGAATTTGATTTTTATGTGCATGATGCGGTTTGTTCAGTGGCCAATAAGGAATACATTCATTTTTATCATAATACTAGGTGTTTCTTGCGGCTTCATCCGCGTGTAAAGCCTTTCCGCTAAAAAAAAGTCCCTACGAAGAGATTAAAAATATGCATTATTTCCATGGGGGTAAATTACCGGGATAACAAGTAGACTATGTGTTAATCTAAGACATGATCTACTCGCGTGCCATTTCATCTAAATCCGTTTTGTTGTTTCTGTGTTTACTTCTAACACACATGTAAATATCCAAATATTTTTATGAACTTTCGCATTTATAATATCATCACAGGATACTGAAGTAGATATTAGTAAGATTATCGTAATTATTAATTTTAATCAATAAAGATTTTTTATCAACAACTTTAACAACTTATTTTATTTTGTTTATTCCCTAATTTTCCTGTACGTATGATAAAATAATTATAGACATATATAATTATTTTATCATATATGTGTCACCTATGTAATGTACCTATATGCTGAAAAAACGGCTAAGCGCCAGTAGAATAATAAATAATGTGGTCCGCCATACTAACGCACATAGAATCGTCTGGAACAAACACTTTTGCTTGTTACGCCATAGGGGTGAAAAGACGAACTAAATTATTGACAAGTTAGCTCTGTTACGCTGTAATAATGCCATTCACCGCTAGATGGATTTTGATTGGGGGGAGGAGCTATCGTTATATTTCATCCCCCGACCCCCCGCATTTAGCGACGCTACGTTCTAAAGAGATTTTGGCTTGACACACCTCCGCTCTTCTTCTTTTCTTCGTGGTTGTATGTTAATTTAATGTCAATGCTTGCTTAGGTGATGATCGTGATTCGATGACATATCTATTGTGTAGGTAGAAGTAAATGTTTTCATTGATGTGGTAACGTTTTAATGAAATATACAATTATTATTATAACTTAAAAGAAATAAAATTTTATTACAATATCTTCACTAATTAATCGAAAACAACTTCGTTCCATCCGGGTGTCCCTTGACACCTCTCAAGTTTTTTTTTCTTTTTTAGCTCTCCGCATCACTACACAAGTGGGCGACTTTAGGCTACTAAGGAAAATTAGGAAGGTCTTTTTTTTTTGCTCCTTCACCTCTCCATATACGATGAGGCGACTTTAGGTTACTTCACAATGAATTTTCGGCGACTTCAACCCTCAAACATCTGGCAACACTGGTGAACGCACTGAACGCCAAACAAATCGGCCCCGACCGATGCGCTCGTCCGTCGTTTCTGTCGAGAATCGAGATCGCGCGTCCAAATTATTATTTCCATTCGTATGTTTATGTATGAAAATAAGTGAAATACTAGTTTTATTGAATGAACGTGCGCCTACACGGCATCGAACATCAAGAAAAACGAAACACCATCGTAAATTCAATGTGAACAAGTGATGTTACAAGCATTACATCCATGTCGGCAAAATACCTATGTTTACAATATTGATTAATCGCATATTGTGTTATTATAAAATTGTGATGTGAAATGTAGGTGATTGCGAAAATATTAATAAATTTGTTGAATGCAAAATGCGACTGTACTGTAATAAGTTAATGGCGTGCCTGATTGTGTGAGGTTTTGAATTTACGTGTTTTGTTGTGATTTTTGTAGTGTATTTTGACAATGGAGGGGACTACAGAAAAGGATTGTTCGCCTCTATGGAATCTTTACCAGCAGATCGTCACGGATATGAAGGTAGGTGAAGTTTTTCTATGCGTTCTCTGTAGTTCCACGGCCCACATTTTGTGGGAAATCGGCCCCGACTCGCTCCGGTTGTACCGAGGCGTCCGCGGACGCTTCGATGCTCTCGGCTGGGTTTTTTAATCGTATCCATATCATAAACAAGTACTACAAAAGTAGGTTTTAAATTGTTACTGTTCTACGGTATTGAATATCGAGAATACTTTTTAGACACTAGTCGGTGCGTCGCAATCAGTCTGGTGACCCAAAAGTTTGAACATAATCTCACGCCTTTATTTTATAATAAGTAGGCACAGATGTATCTCTAGTACAACCACGGTTCCTAGAGCTTATTTTTATTTTAGGCCATATGATCTGACGTAAATAATAATTCTCGTAGTCATGAGAAATTACATAAAATTAATCTTTAAGCTGTTAAATTTTCACAAAGTATACTTGCTTATATACACTACTCTAATAAGTTTTAATTTTGCATTAGAAATAATATAACTATGATTCCATAAATTATATTTATTTAGGAAGGAAAAACTAAATATTTACACTCTTACACTGCAAGTGTATTTGAAAAAAATACATTTGTTTTTGTGTATTATTGAGACTCTAACCCAGGAATTAGCAGTGATAATAGTTAGTTATTTTAGTACTATCAGCCCTGATGTGGACAATAGCTTAGTTGGGAATGGAACGGTCAGCAGTCTACAGCTGCTGCAATGTCTGGAGATTTGAAAAACCAAGGCACACACATCTGACTTTTCAAAGTTATGTGTGTATTATTTATCAATTACAATTATCGATCACCTTTAATGGTGAAGGTTGAAAACATTGTGAGGAAATCTGCATACCTAAAAAGTTCTTTATAAGAATTTGGAAGATATGTGAAGTCTACCAACCCGCACTAGGCCAACTTGCTAGACTAAGGCCTAAACCCTCTCAGTAGTAGAAGACGCCCGTGCCGAGCAGTGGGACCGTATACAATACAGGGCTGGTATTATTTAATATCAGTCCTATATAACATTTTGGGCATGGACCCCTTCAGCCTTTCCAACTATTGACAGGATTAGTCAACCTGATCTGACTCGTATTGCCTGACTACAGACACCTTGGAAATTCTTACAACTATTATCACTCAAGAATATGGGCGTAACTAGTAATTTTCAGGGGAGCCAGTGTCCTAGACTAAAAAAAAATGACTTCTATGTACAGTCACCAGCATAAGTAGCTTATAAAATTCAAAATTTCAAATTGCTTACATACTTTTGTGTTCTTACTAATCTTTTTCCTGTTCACAAAAATAAAATAAAAGAGATTTACTTTACTTCAAACAAAGAAAAAAATGTTTCAGTTTTATTTAACACATGTATAGGCGATTTGAAATTTTGATTTTGTACAGATTCTTATGCTGCTGATTGTACTTCTGTGAAGGTTTGATAACTAAAAATTATAGTAGTAGGCCGCCTCAAAATGATGTGGGTGGGCACCAAGTAGTTCTGGGGTGGGCAAGGACCACTCAGCCACCCTTCTATATATGCATATGATCAAGAATGCAGGTTTTTTCATGTACAGACAGTCACATAAGTAGCTGAACGAATTCAAAACATCAAATCGCCTTTACACTTTTGTGTTCTTACCTATACTCGTTTTTTTTTTACAAAAGACATAAAGGTAGTTTACTACACATAAAAATCAATTAAACTCAACGCGTGGAGGCAATTTGAAATTTTGAATTTGTTCATCTATTCAAGTGGCTGACTCTACAATGATTCTTTTATATCTGCATAAATTCTAGAGATGTTGTAGGTATAATTTATTCATCAGATAATCGGTAAACATTGAACACTATTATAATGCACAGTGGTGTCCGAATGAATGTACCTAGAGGGTTGCGTAGGTGAATATATAATATATAAACCCACAATTCTGGAAGTATCATGGCTTTCCGGCCTTAAAGGAATCAATAAGGAATTAAGGAAGGGAGTGCTTTTAGATTTTGGGTTCCTAAATTTTCATACTCAAACATTGCATATCAGTTTTCTGCGAGACTGTGGTACTACCCCGGTCGAGCCGGCTGATTCATGCTGTAAACAATTGCGTCTTCGCCTGTACCATTTTATATTTTATAGGCTTATCATGCCATTGACATTAGCATATATTTTAATATGTACTATGTATGGCATCATCTAGCATCGATAATGATTGTAAAACAAGTATGCATAGTAATCAAGGTCATTGCTATTAAATATTTATTAGATTTCTGCCTCGACTGCCTTGGTGGCGTAGTTGTATTGCGATGCGACTGCAGGCCTGAGGTCTCGGGTTCGATCCTTGGCTAGGGCATAGTGATATTGGATTTTTCTAGAATTCAGGATCCGCCCAGAGCCTAGAATTTGTGACGGATGTGGCGATAGGCTCGCCCCCTATCACATCATGGGACGGAATAATGGCGAAAAGTGGGTGTGTGTGAGATTAGTATTATTTTAGTAATACATATAAATAAATGTGAACTATTGCATTTTTAAACTCCGAGAGAAAAAGAAGAGTGTTAGAGAGTGAAATGTGAATCTGTGTATCTGTATGTCTGTCTGTGGCATCGTAGCTCTGAAACGAATGGACTGATTTTGACGCGGTTTTTTTTTAAAGCTGATGTGATCGAGATGGTTCTTGCCAACTTATTCAATCAATCAATCAGCCTATCTCTATCCACTGCTGAACGTAGGCCTTCCCAAATGAGCGCCAACCATACCGTTCTTGGGCACACGATTATATTAATTTGTTCTGTGTAAAGTCATTTGAATAAGCATAAAATTGGTGCAATGTGACCCTTATGACATCATGTACAGTCACCAGAATAAGTAGCTGAACAAATTCAAATTTCAAATTGCCTGCATAGTTTTGTGTTCTTACTTTTATTTTCTTTTCACAAAAATAAAATTGATTTGCTTTACTTCGTACGAAGATTTTTTTTTTCAGTTTAAGCGTATATAGGCGATTTGAAATTTTGATTTTGTACATATATTTATGCTGCTGACTGTACACTGTCCAGTCAGCCACAAAAGTAACTATATAAATTTCAAATTTCAAATCTTATATTTTTGTGTCCGTACCATTGATATAGGGTTTTTTTATAAATCAATGCACACACACACTCATGCCGTTTACCCCGAAGAGGTAGGCAGAGGCGCAACTAGTGCAACCACTTTCGCCGTTATTCCGTCCCATGATGTGATAGGGGGCGAGCCTATCGCCATATCGGGCACAAATTCCAGACTCTGGGCTGATACTGAATAGGAAAAACTCAATATCACTTTGTCCGACCCGGGATCGAACCCGAGATCTCAGCGTTGCAGTCGTACCATAATACAACTACGCCACCGAGGCAGTCTCTGGTATATCAATGGTCCTTAACAATGGCTTTTTCTTCACTAAAAAGTAAAATTATAATTTAAGTAAATAATCAATTTCTCCTATTATCTATCACGCGGCGCCGTTTGTGGCAAAAAAACTATCGAAATTATCAAAAGCAACGGTGTTAACCTTGTTTTGTTTTTCTACCTCTACGTTATTTAACCAAATTCAATTATTACTAACAGTCGAATACGCCGCGTCGTTATTTTTTAAGAGGTTATCTTCTTATCACTGAAAGGTTGAGGTTACCTAGCGGTTTTATAGTTTTAAATATAACCGTGACATAATAAGTTTCTTTGTAAGATGGCGTTACAGTAATTAGTCGATAATGTACTCACTGGCATTTATTTGAAGGTCCACTTTTTATCAATTGATGTGATAAGAATCTGGTAAAGTGCTAGTTTGGTTCCTGCTCCAGGTGTTTCGTACTGCAAAATAATCGCCATTTGGTTCTACGAGAAAAATAATTCGTAAAAAAATACATAAAGTCGAACATAGAAATTCCTCATGTTTCTAAAGTCCGTAAAGACGCGCGAAAACCAATCATGGCTAAGATGAGCTCCTTATAGTTTAATTTTGAGGATCGACCGCTTATCTGCTAAGAGGTCCACACTCCATACCATCTGAAGTATTCAATATACGGCAAATCATCTTAGAAAACATCTAGGAATCTAACCAAGAACAAAATTGGTGGTACTTTACTGGTGGTAGGTCTCTCATACGTAAGAGTCCGCCTGGGTAGGTACCACCGCATTATATATTTCTACCGCCAAGCACCAGTGTGCATGGACTGTCGCGTTTCGGTTTAAAGGACAGTGTAACTACTGGACATAATGAGACTTAACATCTTATGTCTCAGGATGACGAGTGCAGTAGAATGCCACACAGTACTTTGTAAGTCACGGTGCTGGATGGTGTTGCTACTGTTTATGGATGGTTGTATCGCTTACCATCAGGCGAACGGCATACTCGTCTCGTGATTCGATGCAATAAATAATAAATAAAAAGCGAGACCAAAAAGTGTATTATTGATTAATAAACAATTATAAGTAAGGCCCTTTAATATAATTGGTAAACGGACCTCCGTCAAGAAGTTTTGATCCCGTCTCATCAGTCCGATTGACTCCAACAATACAACTGTTGGAGTTTGTTCGTAACAAGTTAGAAGAAGCATCTGCTGGGACAAGGGTGATAAAATAGTTATTCTGTATTATTATTACACTAATCGCTGTTTCACAAGTTTCAAGGAAACTTTATTCGACATTAAGTTTTAGTGTAGATAGTACTAATTTTATTACCATTTTATTGGGAGCATAGATTAGAGTGTGACTTTTTTATTTGGTCCGCTTATAAATTTATGTGACGAGTTGGCATCAAGTATTTATTCAGAATTGTGGAATAGGCTTTAAATGGCTCTAAATCTATGCAGCTACGCCTTTGACAGATCGTTTTTAGAATGAAAATGCCACTGTCAAGTTTTACGATACAATAAGTATTCTATTATGTTAGTCGAGAACGTCACCTGTGTGCCAAATTTCAACGCTGTGCAGCGGTTTCTGCGTTTACTTCAACAAACATAAAATCTCCGTTCTTTACAAACTTTCGCGTTTACAATATTAGCAAGGTTGGTAAGAGTATAATAATACGTGTAATTTAATATACTATCCCCCTGCCTCCTCCAATTGTGTGAGGGTTTAAGCCTTAGTTAGTTTAAGCCTTAAGCCACCACGCTAGCGTAGTGCGGGTTGGCACTTGGCAGACTACAAGTGTCATTTTTTATGGAGAATTCTCGGAATTTTCCCTATAAACTATGAAATATTAAAATATCCATACTAAGACAATATTCTATACTGTTTTCTAAATTCGTCTCTTGCATACAAAACAAACTATTCACATAATTTCAACTTTCTAAAAGGCAAACAGACCGCATAGAGTGTGTAAGCGTATCCAGTACTATAGATTACGAGCATTATCTAAATCGTTTCAATTAAGCGGTAGATAACACTGACATCCAAGCTATCGAGACTTTGATCCTTCAAATGTATTAATTAGGCTTTATTACAGAGGAAATAGAGTTGAAAAAAACTCAAACTTTATATCATTTTGGACCCAAGAAGTGATTAGTGAGTCTATCGCTGTAGCGTCTAATAGTGTGCTTATTTCTCCAATCGCAAAGCATTTTGTTTCCCGGATTTGGGCTTCAAATCCAGGATCTGTTTGGTTTTAGTCTTAGTAGACTGCAAATGTACAATTTTATGTTTTGAACGGTCAATATTCTAGCGCACAAATTCGCCTAAATCTTAATTATTCTCATGTATGATCTCAATCTCAATTTGCACTGTATTAATCGCTAGCCGTAATAAAACATCAAACATGGTAGTCAATTTATACACTGTCTAATTTGCCATTCAGTAAAATCTAACCGCCGTTTATGATAAATGATCCTGATCTCTTATTTCAATCGCGATAACGGACCTATCAGAACAAACTATTTTTGACATGCGTAGAAATTACTTATTTTCATTGGTTTATTCTCGAGATCGGATCGAAAATTAGGATTGAGATCGTTTATTGAAAACGGCTGTAAGGAATCAAAATTATTGTATTACTGGTTGTTGCTCGCATTTCACCCAAATCCGTTAAGTCGTTGCTGCATTTACAACAAGCATCGAAACATCTTTACAAACATTCGGTTTAGTAAGATGTTTTGGAATCTAAATTAAACTTGATCGAATAAGACCATTATAAGTAACAACATGCTCCCAGTGCTTCGTGCGTTTAATTCATGCGATGCTTTCCCTATCACGTTCAAAGTACAGCATAAAAGCGAATGAATTAGGGACCCATTGTTCTGAACAACCGTATTGTGCGTGAGAACAATCTTGTTTTTTGTTTTGTTTATTGCTGTGAATGCGGCACACAGCGTGCATTCATGATCTCATTTACCTATTCTATTTAATAGAAATATGGTTATTCCTCATTGCACTAAACATTTTGTTTGTTTCTTTCACCCTTTTGTACTTAGGTTTAACAAGTTACAGATGTAGTGTTATAAGTTTGTTTGATGATTCAGTGATGAGAATAGGTAAATTCCATATTTCTTTATGTTGTGGGTGTTTAATGGTAGGCCGTGGAGATAATTTACCATTGGTTTTGACAACTGAATGATGAGAGGAGCAATTTGATCGCGTGTTCTTAAGCGTTACTTATGTTTAGAGTTATGATATAAACAGTGCCAATACCACCAGAACTTTTCTTTATAAGGACTCCGTGGCGTGGATCTGCGTTCCTTACCCACATTGATGTTGATGAAGTCTCATAATGTTCCGTAATTATTTCATTGGATACAATGTCCTCCAAATAGGAACACCTAGGCTTGCATTGCTCGTTTGAGATGCTATTCCAAGCGAGTGATTTGCTAAAAAAACGAATTTTGCCAATTATTGGTAAGGGGGTTAATTCTAGTTTTAAAAAATGCGTGCCACCGTTGTTTTTTGTGTACAATGTAATAGATACGCAACATACGTATCCGATCTGCTTCACGCTCTATTTACGCACTAAACTCGTTCGTGTTTGCCGGCACGAGACGCTTGACGTCGTCGGTTGCTAACTGCTCGGCCAGGTCTATTGAGTACTTCAGACGAGGTTTAAAAGAAGTGTTTCACTGTAGATAGCGGATTAGCTGCGTTCTTGTCATTGCCGACGTCCAGTGCGGCGGGGACCACATAACAACAGGTGGGCCGTTAGCTCGTCTGTCTTCTGTGGCAATAAGAAAATCTGGTTTTGTGGTACCATTTTTGAGATTAGTCCGTCCCACACCCACCACTGCAACTCTCATGAGCCAAGGTCGTCAGCACGCATGTAACACCGCGTGGTGAAGCTCAGCGAGTCTGAGAGCATTAATAAGTCTAACCCGCAACAAAATTATTGAAATTGAAAGATAGGTCAACTTCTAATGTGCTTTTGGGTTTCTGATGTCTGTCAGTTGGTTCTGTCATAGTGCTCATGATACACAATCATTGGACATTTAATGTAGTTTAATGTACTTAAAAGCCACGAGGTGATGTCAGCCGCAGTGACCTTTCTAGAGATGGACGCCTCAAGGTCAAGGTGACACGCCCGGCAAATGTATAATAAAGCTCGTAGTGAGCGAACAAATTGTACTTATAAACGGGTGTTGGGTTGCATTTTATTATTCAAGGGTTAATTCGTTTGTTTCGAATTGAAATGTATCTTTCAGTGCGATTAGAGGCACTTGGATCTTGTTTATGTGCGTCATGAAGTAGGATTTTTTGAAAAAACGTCAACATTTTGAATAGGTGTGTTGTATTTATTTTTATGTTCTCCTACATTTAAACACAGTTTTTTTATTTACATTTGCTTTCATTCAAATTCTTTTATTAAGCCAGTAATGTCTCAATAATTGAATATTTGATTCTGAGGTGGACTTTATCTATCTGAGTGCCACATTACATCCAAATCCATTCAACAGTTTGAATTATTTGAAACAAACATCCACACTGGGACACAAACAAAATATTTTTACATTAATTATTAGAATTCCTAAATCTTCGTCACCAGCACAGATTATTTACATTAAAAACAAAAATATTTCAGCTCGTCGTTCCCAGAATATAGAGGTTATTTTTTTTTTAATAATAGGTCAAAATCGTTTGAATAAGTCCAGAGAGAACGGAAACGCCTAATGTTTTAACGTTTCGCTATATATAGCGTGTCGAGGAAGTGCCGTCTGTTAGTTGTACTAAAATGGGAGTTTAGTTTGTTTTGAAGAGTGGCGCTTGATGGTTTCGGAGGACTATTGATTGTCTTATACGATAATATCATGTTCACTTTCTCAGGTCTTCCACATATTAGTTCAGTCCAGTAATCTATGAATCCCGAAAATAAAAATCATCTTGGCCAAAAGGTATTATGGTTGTCCAACCAGATAGATCTTTATTTCCTCCATAGATCTGGAGATACAGATAAATTATGCATTAAGGGATCAAATTGATAATATTACCAGATTTTATCTCTTCCTTAGGCGAGAGTCAGCTTGGATAAGTATCCTCGTTTTGTTCAATTCTGTCCCATTGTAAGGAACATTAATTACATTTATAATATTGGAATTTTGAGGTCCATGTCTAAATCCACGCAACTAAATTAGACATTAGTACGAGTGTAGTTCAATGCCCAACAAAATTATGTAATTATGAGTTGATACTTACATTTGCTCATCTCATTAAGTTGTAAAATAAATATGAAGCTATATAGAGCTCAATAATTATGTATGTATATAATATAAAATAACATGTTTCCATAGCACTTAGGTACCGTTGAACCCCACAACATGTCTCCGAGACCCAGTTACGTGGCGGACGTCTGTTACGAGTCACAACTAGGACGAGCACTCCAATCGTCACGACCTATCTATCACACACTCTCCTATACATCATCGAGGTCTACGTAAAATGGTTTTATCAGTGAATGGAACCTCTGTGCTGATATCAAATATAGCAAATAATATTGACTGTTGAATAGGTCTTTTACGGCAAAGTATTTTAGCTTTGACTTTCATTTCTTCGACAGAAGGTTATTTTTCGGAAAACGAATTTATGACATTGTGAATTTTAGTGAGCTTAGAATGTGGCAAAGGAACGCAACTTGTAAAATGATGTCGTAAAATTTTGCTATTTGTGATTGATCGAAAGACCAATACGTCAGTCACGCTTTAGTCTCTCCAATTTCAATAAAACGAAACGGAGACGTGTAGTGCTTTTTTACCACATTCTAAGCCCACAAAACTTTTACGTCTAAGTAAGCTAGCCTTCATTTTAGTTTTGACTTCCAATGCGTTGACTGGGCGGAGAAGACCTCTCGCTGCCGGCCATGGTCGCTTCCATGGTTGGCGGCCGTGAGGCCTGGCAGGCGGTGGCCCACTTCTGCGAGGTGGTCCTCTCGCGGAAGGAGAGTGCCGAGAGGGATCGCTAGCCCAGTGGTGATCCCTCCCGCCGCCAGACGAGACGTAGGAGGCGGCGGGTGGACGACTGACCGACGTCTCCCGTCCTGTGTAATAGGGGCCTCCGGGGGTCACGGGTGGGCGAAAGGGGCCGTCCACCTATTAGTCTAGCCAACTTTTGTGACCCCCGTGATGGACGGCAGCGTGGCGGTTAGGCCTCACGCTACCTTTGATGCCGAGGGCGTCCTTCGGTGTACGGGGGCTTCTGAGCCCCCAACAACAGGAGACGGACCGCAACAGCGGTACGCGCAGGGGCGGTTGCGGACGACAACTTAGACGTGAGTCGGAGGAAGCCCGCAGCCGTCCCTAATGCGCCGAATATGGCCACCGTGGAGTTTTGGTTGATATGCCGTGCGGTGTACATTGGTTAGGGACTCGGCCCGGCGGTCGCCCGACGTTTTCCATCTCTCCGGGCGGCTCAACGTCGGGTCGTAAGGCACGGTGAACCCAACATAACTGCTCAGTCGTTCCCCTTGAACACTGGGCGTTAGTAATAATTCACTTTCTCCGCGTAAACAAAAAAAATGCGTTGACTGGAGTTTTGTATTTCAGTATCAATGGATAACGTACCTAAGGGTCAGGCAGAACCGTAATCACCCACCCTTCATGCCTTTTCATCCAACCTCATGCTACAGGGGTTTAGTCTACGGAAGCTTTGTATGCAATTCTAGGCAACTCGGATGCGGTTGTTCGAATTTATATATGGGATCAAATTGAACGGCAGTGTATGTGATGTAGATCGAGAAATCTATATGATTGTTCTCCAAGATTTTGCCAGGACGTGGTTCTCCACTGAAGCTTGACGTCAGGATGTGCGGTCAGTCTTAAAATCAAGTTGCATGGTTGCTGCAACATGTTTGGTAAAGTGACGTTGATCCTATATTGCAGAAGTATAAGGGCAGGCAGAACGGGAAAGAAAAAGGAAAAAAGAAGCTTGCAGATACTGTTCCTAACAGCTATCTTAGTGCAGCAAGATACCCTGGGACCGTCTCGCATGCGCCCAAGAAGGCCACCTTTTTTTGTTTTTTTTTTTTCCCTGACATTACTCTTTCTAGCCTGACGAGGGTCGGCTTATGAAAGAACACCGGTCTTTTGGGTGAGTGCAGAAGGCGCTCGCAACCCTTAAAATTAAGCGACCACGCTGAGGGCGACCCACTAACGGGTCACGAACCTCGGCTCAGGGCGGCCACTGAGAGGATAAGACATCAGCGTTTGGGGAACATGGTTTTTAACCTAATCCTATTCATGTGTTCGTAGTCTTCGGCACGCGGGCCGGAACTGCTAAGAGAGGTTAGGGTGACGGGGAACGCGACGAGGTCCTCGACGGCGAGGACGGTACAGCGGTCTTGTGGAGTGTAAGAGCTTTTGATGCTCGATCTTTTCGCGAATGGCCAGAGTGATTTCGTCCTCTGGACCTGTCAGTACTGAACGCGGTCGTCTCCATTTGGCGCGATCAAATGGAGTATATATAGACGCTTTACGGATACGGATAAGCGAGTTTGGGTGGTTTACCGCCCGATCGAAGTAGCGTCTGCTGGCCATATGCATAAAGTGCCTGATGGTCGGCATGTTGGTGTCCACGTGGAGGTTGCGGTTGCGAACGTACCACGGGGCACCAAGAGCATATCTGAGCATTTTATTTTGTAAGACCTGCATACGCTGAAAACGAGCAGGCGGTAAATGGGCGAATAAATATAAAATTCATAACAAAATTTAATTTTGTTATGAATTTCTTAGAGATAGTGTTTACTCTTAGTTAAATTCCTTCCATTTATTTTAATCCCTATTTTACGGTCATATGTGTGCATTAGCTTATGTAACTGATCTGACTTTGTAAGCAAAAGACTTGAAAAAAAAAATATGTAAAGATTCAATGGACAAATGATGACAAAAAAGTAAGCCCGGAGTTTCTTTCTGCCTTTCTTCTTCGGGTAGTCATCGCTTAGGTAGCTAGTGAAAGGCTGGTAGGTTAGCTAGGCTAGGGCCTGTAGTGTCCTCACCGGTGAGGATCGCGACGCGTTCCTCCCATAATTTTTGTAATAATAATGATCTTTTATTTTTTATATCCCCTTTCCTGCCAGCCCGAGCTGGCTTTTTAATTTTTAATTTTCATCATTGTTTTTAATCTCAATAAAATTGTCGGTAGTTATATAAGTGACCTTTTGTATCAATAATAATTATTACAATCAATTTAATGTATGACTTATCATAAGTGCAACCATGTTCGCCTACGTGATGAATAAAGTATTTTATTTTATTTTATTTTAAATACGGGCGATGCGTACGTCATGATAGGTCGGACGCATGTCGTAAAGATCCTAAAGAAGGCCACCGCGCGTTCTGGTTGGTATGCCGGTGTAGTGTGTACCATACATCATGTACATGGTGTTAGGGACTCGGTCCAATGATCGCTCGGATGATGCTACACTCCTGAGTGTCGACATTGGGCCGTAAGACCGATGAAAAATATCAAAATCGGTCGTTCCACTTATCCCCAGTGGTGGTAGCGATAATGTTACTTCAAGTCTGATAAAACCTTCGATAAAATTAATAGATATAAAAAGTTACGTGGTTTTTTTTTTTTTTTTAATATGGCCATCTTCGGCTCATTAGGGACGGCTGCGGGCTTCCTCTGACTCACGTCTAAGTTGTCGTCCGCAACCGCCCCTGCGCGTACCGCTGTTGCGGTCCTTTTCCCTGTTGCGGGGGCTCAGAAGCCCCCGAAACACCGTACCGTGTCCACCTTTTAATGTCCGAGGCAGCGTGAGACACGCTGCCTCGGACATGTCCATCACGGGGGTCACAGAAGTTGGCTAGACTAATGGGTGGGCGGCACGTCGCTTATTAGTCGCCTTTTACGACAGGCAGGGGATGCCGTGGTGGAATTCTCCAAACGCCCCCAATCCACAGGGCGGGAGACGTCGGTCAGTCGTCCACCCGACGCCTCCTACGTCTCGTCTGGCGGCGGGAGGGATCACCACTGCGCTGGCGATCCCTCTCGGCACTCTCCTTCCGCGAGAGGACCGCCTCGCAGAAGTGGGCCACCGCCTGCCAGGCCTCCCGGCCGCCGACCATGGAAGCGACCACGGCCGGCAGCGAGAGGTCTTCTCCGACGACTGTTCTGAGAGCGCTGCGCTCCTCATCCCAGGCTGGACAACACTCCAACGTATGTTGGGCCGTGTCCATTGGGCAGTTGTCACAATAGTGACACACGGCCGACTCCTCTACACCTACCACCCGAAACAGGAACTCACCGAAGCAGCCATGCCCGGTGAGCACCTGCGTCAGGCGGTATGTTGCCGCTCCGTGGCGCCTGTCCAGCCATTCGGCAAAGACAGGACGCACTGCCTCTACGACCCGGTGCCCCCATGACGGGGCCTCCAGCCTGAGACGCCACTCCTCCACGGCGGCTCGTCGTAAGGCGGCCCTCTTGGCCTCCACCTCCTTCAGGGCCGGACGCTCCCCGCGACTGAACGCCTCCTCCCGCCAATGGAATACATCGGCAAGGGATTTGGCGTCCAGGTCCCAGGGCAGAAATCCGGCCAATAGGCAAGCCGCCTCGAAAGAGACCGTGCGGTACGCCCTGACCGCCCGCTGCGCTAAAGCTCTCTGCGGGGCGCGCAGAAGGGCGACGCAGGGGCGGCCCAGGGAATCAGCCCAAACGGGGCTGCCATAAAGGGCTATGGACCGCACGACTCCGTGATACAGCCTCCGGCAAGGGAAGCCAGGACCTTCCAGGTTGGGCAGCAGGCGGGAAAGAGCGCCCGCTGCCCGGGACAATTTCGTCCTCAACTCCTTAAAGTGGGTGCGGAATCGCCATCGGCTATCCAGGACTAAACCTAGATACCTCATACTAGAGCCGATGGGGATCCGCACCCCCCCAACGACGATGCCGGCACCGGCCGGTGGCCCTCTCCGAGGTCCGTGAAAACACACGGCCTCGGTTTTCTCGAGGGCCACCTTCAACCCTAAACGTTGGATTCTCCGAACTACTTGGCCGGTGCCCGCCGCCGCCAGAGTTGCGGCGTCCCGGAAGGTCCCAGCAGTCGCTGTGACTAACGTATCGTCGGCGTAACAAGTCACGCCGACGCCCCGGAGATTGGAACCACGGAGCACCCAGTCGTACCCGATGTTCCACAGGAGAGGGCCCAAAACCGAGCCCTGTGGAACACCGCACGACATCGCTCTTCGGTGCCACCCATCGGCGCCCGGATACACCACGTGCCTGTCAGACAGGTACGCGTGCACCAGACGCCGGAGATAGGGCGGCACCACGTGGTACCGCAGTGCCTCGTGGATGCAGGGCCAGGGCAGCGAGTTGAATGCGTTAGAAATATCTAACGATACCGCTATCACTACACTGCCTCTGGCCACTGCATCCTCCGCCTGTGCCTTCACCCGCAGAATCGCGTGGACAGTGGAACGTCCCCTCCGAAATCCAAACTGCTCGTCGGCCAGATTTGGTCCGACCCTTTCAAGGTGCTCGACGAGGCGGTTATGAATGATGCGCTCGAAGAGCTTTGCCACCTCGTCGAGCAACACGATGGGCCGGTAGGCCGACGGCGACTCTGCGGGTCGTCCTCCCTTCTTCAGCAGGACGAGCTTCCCGGTTTTCCAACGCACCGGGAAGACGCCCTGCTCCAGGCAGGCGGTGAATAAGCTGCGGAGCCTCGGGCCCAGGTACTCAACGGCTAGCACCCAGGCTTTCCCGGGGATGCCATCGAGCCCTGGGGCCGTGTTTTTGCTCCGCAGCCGAAGCACTGCCGCCCGCATTTCAGCGGGCGAAACCTCCGAGATATCCCTTGCCGGATTCTCACTCGACGATGACGCCACATCCGGTGGCGCCATCGGTGGAGGAGTGAACTCCACGGTGGCCGGGAACAAGGCCGCGACGACGTTGGCCAGTAATTCTGGCCGGAGACTCTGCGACAGCGGGGGCGCCGCTGGGCGAAGCTTCTTCATCACCATCCGGTAAGGGCGCCCCCACGGGTCCCTGTCGAGAGTCCCCACGAACGCCTTACGTGCCGCGACCTTGGCCCCATAAATGGCCACCCGCAGCGCTCTCTTTGCCTCTTTGTAGAGGCCATAGAGCTGCCGCTCCTGGTCTGCGTGGTTTTCGTCTCGGAGCCGGCGACGACGATGCCTGGCGTATCGGCGGCGCGCAGCAACGCACGACGCGCGCAACGCCTATCGCGACGGGAGGGGGCGGGGCATGCCTTCCCGCCCACCGGATGTTTGGCGGGCCTCCCTGCGGCCGCGCAGACTGCGCAGTTCGGCGCGGCCTCGCATCCGCGGGCTTTGTGGCCCGGTTTGCCGCAGCGATAACAAAGATCGCTGCGGTCCGGTCCTCCGGTGCAGGTGCTCTGCGTGTGACCGTGCTCAAGGCAACGGAAACACCGCATCGGGCGCGCCCCGAGCACGGTCACCCGGGCCACAGTCCACCCTACCATCAGGCGGCCCGCCTTTATTTTTTGTGCCGCCCTGGTCGGCACCTTGGCCCAAACTGCGCCCAGGCCGGAGCGGTCAGGCCGGATTTCTCCGACCTTCACGGAATCAGCTGCGCACTCGCCAGCAACGCTGAGAGCCGCTGCGACCGTCTCGGATGTTGCTGCCGGATCCAGCTCCGACAGCCGCAGCTCCGTGCATTTGGTGGGCCGGGAGATTTGGATATCCTCCGACCCGCCAAAGCATTCCCTCAGCCTTGCGGCGAGGGAATCCGCCTTCCGCTCCGACTCAGCCCCGGGCACCTCATATAGCATGGCACCCGTGGCTGCCACCTTGGGCCTCAGCCTGTCAATGCCGAGGCCGGCGAGGTCCACGCGGTGCTGAGCGTCCGTCAGCACCTTGGCGTACGTTAGGCCCTTGGCCACCGCCGCCGGCGTCAGCGACAGCACTATGGCCGCTGAGCGTGGCTGACGCAGCTTGGGCTCCTTGCGCCTCTGCTTCCTCTGCTGCGGTTTCGCCGCAGGCGCCGCAGCGGGGCTGGGCTTCCCCCGCTTCTTTTTCCCCACCACCACGGTCCATTCAGCGTCCATGGACGCTGGGGCCGGTGGCAGTGGGCGGGGCTCCCTCGGAGCGGACTTCGCTACGGGGGGAGCAGGAGGACCACCTTTCCCCCTCCCCTTCTGGGGCACCCCAGACGGTCCAGCGACCGCCACGGCAGCAGAGGTGGAGGGCCCGGCCACGATGGCAGGAGCCTTAAGAGGAGCAGGCTGCACTGCTCCTTTCCCCTTCCCCCTCCCCTTCCCCTTAGTGGAAGGCTGGGGAGCTCCGCCAACGAAACCACCCTGGACGGGGAGTGGTATGTCCCCGGGGGTGGACCGTCTCTCGTGGGCCAGCGGAGGCCTCTGGGCCGGCCCTAGGAGCACCGACTCCATTCTGGCCTGCCACTTGGCCTCCACTGCTGCCAGCTCCTCCAGACGGCGAAGGAGAGAAGCGTTTTCACGCTTCAGCTCCTTCACCGCCTCCTCTAGTTTGGCGCATTTATCGCGCCACTTCTTGGCCTCGCCTTTAGGGCGAGCGCTCGGTGCCGGTTCCGCCGCCGCCGCGACAGCCACCTCCTCGGCGGGCACCTTTGGGTTGGCGGAGCGAAGGACCATGCCTTCCCCGCTCTCCACCCTTCTCGCCCTTTGGCGGGCCTCCCTGCGCTTTAAAACGTCGCGCACCCTCTCCCTTGACTTCGGTGCGACGAATCCGTCGACCGAAGCTGGGCCTCCCCTGCCACGTCCAGCAGTCGTCTGCGACTTCGGAGTTGGCTCCTCCGTGTCGCTTCCCAGGGACGACCTGCTGCCCTTGTCCAACTCGGAACGTTTCCTCCAGAGCCTATGGCTCCGAACGGAGGAAACGCTCCCACTCGACTCCGAGTCGACGCCTATGGACATCTTGTCCGCGCCGACTCTTCGTCCGCCAACAACGGGCTTTCGCCCACCAGTCTCCGCCTCTCCAGCCAAAACTGGAGTAGGCACTCTCGTTAAAATTATTTTTGGTACATTTTCCATATTAGTCCCACGAGTATGGGGGAAATAAGAGTCCACCCAGGCAGTGCCCCCTGTACCTGGGTAAGCCTAGCGTAACCCGCCAAGAGGGTCGGCCGGTACTCTGGCGGGGGTCGCACTAGTGACCGAACTACCCATCGGCCATGCATCCCCTCGCGGTGCGCCGCCGCTTGGGATTCGGGGTAACTTTTTATAGAGGTTTTCTCCCTCGTGGTCCGGGCGATTAAGCCAAGACCCTCGGTCCAGCAGGAGCGCGAGACATGTCCACGGACCTCCATACTAGATTACGATCTGCAACGGTGACAGCGGAGAGGAAGGTTCCCCCCCACTGCCTGCTCGGGGCGGTGTTAGCGCACACCGAGCCCGTCGACACCCCCGGATGAACCAGGAGCCGCCCGAATACACGGGCCCACCATCTAAGAATGCGGCAGCCACCGCAAAAAAGCGGCGACTACCGCCAAGACCACTGTTGTCAGGATATTGGCCGTTGCGCCGATCAACTCGACCGACGCTCCGTTGCCCAGGGTGCACCACGTGGAGGTTTCCTGACTTTGCACCCCAGGCCTGACTTTGCACCCCACGTGGTAGATTCCAGAACCTATCGCGAAGATCCAGTTTTGGCACAACTCGGAAGGTTTTGATTGCTTTTGAGGCCGGTTGGTAATTTTGTCTGACGTATGAAATGGTTTTTATATTTTGCGTGAATGGTTGGAGATTCTTTGTATTGAAAACAGTGACGACATCGTGGTGGCACGTTGGGATTGGTTTAATGAATGAAAAGTTTTTTTTTTTGTAAAGTCCATAGAAGTTTTGAACCCCATGTTTATATTAAAGGGCTATAATTTCGAAATATTCCTCCTTATATCTAGTAACATCGTATAGGGAATCTCTGTGCAATAATTTAGCTTTCTAGATCTCAAGAATTCGTTGGATTTTTGGGTCAGTATTACCACCACAATGGCGCTCACTGTTGACTACATTTATACGAACTTCATGCTTTTCTTGTAATGTTCAATGATTTCTTATCGCATTTGTAATTCTTTATTATTTGTTCAACTTCTACATGGCAGGAAACTTAACTTCCTTTAAAGTTAAAGTATAACTATAATTAATGTTTTTTATGAACGTTATTAAAGATCGACTTGAGTTATAAATAAGGAAATGGAGCAATCATATTGTTTTGTGTTAGCTTGAAATAGTTTTTTGGTGAAACGAACGGCCATGTCTCGTTTCTGTTTGAAGCATACATATTACGTGTAAATTGTAATGTAATACGTAGTGGGATGTAGCTATTTTAGTCAGATATTCAATCGTACTAATATTATACATGCGAAAGTTTGAAAGAATGGATGTATGAATGTTTGTTACTCTTTAACTCAAAAACTACTGAACGGATTTCGATGAAATTTGGCTCCCGGGTGGATCATGTCTTGGGTTAACAAAGGCTACTTTTTAACCCGGGAAAATATAAACCGGGACTTTTATCCCGGAAAAACTTTAAAGGCTAGTAAAGTTATATACAAGCTATAAGCTAGCTCTAAAGAACCAAGAACGAGTATTTATTCCGGACTTATCATGCACCTACAACGTCTCTTCTGATCCAGATTTATTTTCCATAGGGGTATAGCCTTTTGTACGAATTAAGTGGCTGGTATTTTGCAATATTTTTGGGCGGTGCTGCGCCCACGCACGTCTATCACAAACCATTGCGCGAACTCTCAAACAATCGTTGCGCAAAATAATCCGTATTACAGTTAATCGGCCGCACAACCGGTACGGTTTTATCATCGATAAATTGTATCAAAAGAAACTTGTTTACTCGTTTAAAGTCAATTATAAAAGATAAACGACGTGAGGAATCGTGTCGGAACGATCGTTGGTCGTTCTTACCCCGATGTGTAGTCATGTGATGAGTTGTACCTACAGTTGGCCTGTGTGCTATTCGAATTTCGAACGAGGTTGTTTATGTATGTAATTTTAAAAAGGGAATTGTTTAAAAAAACATACTTGATCAAGACTGCTCATCTTTAAAAAGAGGATTGATGTCAATTTCCGTGCTTGATGTGGGCCGATTATTGAGTTTGGGCAAAGTAATCAAAAAGGGCATTCGTGTCTATTGTGTGGTATAGATTAAAGAACAAATGCACGGACGAGTAATTCCTACTCTCAAATAATTTTCTTCTTCCTTAATTTTGGTCTTCCGTTTTTTTACCCTTTTTTAGAGTCAGTTTTATTAATTGCAACACCGAATCTATTGTTCTAGTGAATTCGGACGCATCGCAAAATTAATTATCGGTACGCGACCGGTCTACGGACTCGTAAATTTTTTACAACAAACACCGGCTTGGCGTGCCGCTGCTCCCATTAATTTCGTCTATAATGTTTTCTACTCACATGCATCATCAATAGTAGTTCTCAATAAAAATATCATAATAATGGTATACATACGATAGTTAGTGAAAATGTTTGGATGTTTGTTAGAAGCAAACGCAGAAACAACCAAACGGATTTGGGTGAAATTTGGCACACGGGTAAGTCCATGTCCTGGATTAACATATAGGCAAATTTTTTATCCGGGTAATTTGCTCCCATGGGAAATAATGGATATTTTAAATCTGATTCATTAAATGGATGGCGCTGGCGTCACATTTTGTTTTAGGGACTTTTGTAGCGGGATTTTCACCCGGGCGAAGCCGCGGGAAACACCTAGTACATACATAAATGCTGCTGTGTGGTGTCTATATTGCTTTCTGGTGAACCTTTAGATTTTAGGTAAGGGCTGTTTTGACCACTTGCTGATAAACCCTGTTCGTTACATAGTGGCCACCACGCTGGCCTAGTGCGGGTTGGTAGACTTCACATATCTTCGAAATTCTTATAAAGAACTTCTTAGGTATGCAGGTTTCCTCACGATGTTTCCCTTCACCGTTAAAACCGTTTGGTGATATTTAGCTCTTGTTGATGGATAAAAGATTTTATGCTATTGGTTGTAATTATATTGTCAGTTACGTAAGCGAAGTCGAGAGTCTAATGTTAGTAAAAGATTTGATAACTCAGTTTCGTTTAAATATCTAATAAATTAAATGTTTCCATTTTACGAAGAAAATAAGTAAAAATTACAAAGTTATTTACAAATAGAATTTGCGCGAATGAAAACTCCCTCGAAATGATATCAGTCAATAATACAGCTGCTAACCGAGTATAAGTGAACACCCCAGTGGCCGAAATCGATGCCCCAACCCTTATTATATCTTCCCCAACAATGACGAGCAACCCGTCGTTTAGCAACCGAGCGGAGTGTGTTTTACATATTATGTATACATAATATTATGACTGCCTCGGTGGCGTAGTTGTATTATGGTACGACTGCAATGCTGAGGTCGCGGTTTCGATTCCCGGGTCGGGCAAAGTGATATTGAGTGTTTCTATTCAGTGTCAGCACGGAGTCTGGAATTTGTGCCCGATATGGCGATTTGCTCGCCCCCTATCTCATCATGGGACGGAATAATGGCGAAAAGTGGGTGCACTAGTTGCGCCTCTGCCTACCCCTTCGGGGATAAAAGGCGTGAGTGTATATGTATGTATACAACTAAATGTTGATTATATTAGCTCATCTATACTAATATTATAAAGAGGAAAGATTTGATTATTGGTTTCTTTGTTGCATTGAATAGGCTCCGAAACTACTGGATCGATTTGAAAAATTCTTTCACTAATATAAAGCTACATTATCAACGAGTAACATCGGCTACTTTTTAGCTTGAAGAAAAATAAAGCGAGTCTTTTATCCCGGAAAAACTCATTCACGTGGGCATAGCCGCGAGCAGAAGTCTAGTATTTATTTATTTATTAGTAAAGCCTTACCAACTAAAAGTACATACAAGACTTTAACATTATGTGGATAAATCGACGGGTCCGTAGAACAAAGTCGTATATGCAAAATGAAGCTTTTCAGTAGAGCGCTTTGAAAGTCTAAGTTAATTGTGAATATCATAAGTTATAGTGAACAAAACATTATATTCTATAGGGTTCAGTAACAACTTTGAACTTAATGTGTGAAAATAGCACTAATTCGCACATGAATACAAACTAACGACTTTCAAAGCGCTCTACTGAAAAGCTAACATTTTGCATATACGACTTTGTTCTACGGACCCGTCGAAATATAATTAACATAATATATAAAGATATTCTCTATATTATTGGTAAAGATATCCTCATATAGATTTATACAGGGTCATTTTGACATTGCGATACTAAATGAAACCACATAGTTATCTCCTTGAAAATAACACTTTCCATAATGTTATATTAACCATTGATGTAAAATAAAAAAGTGCAAGTTTCGAACAAATAAATATCAATAAAAAGTAACTTTAAGTTTACACATCCTAATGCTACTACTACCGCTCCAGAAGGATTCGTCGCTGAAGCAACATCACACTTTCAGTCAGAAAAACATTCACCCACACGCGATATTCGCACTAAACTACAAATTGATAAAAAAATCAGGATAGTTCAATTGAGATTTTTGGTGAAATTATTCGTTTCTCATGGATGATTTTTGGCACAATGTTAGCAAAAGTGAAGACGAGTATGTGGTTTCATTTATTAACGCAATGTCAAAATGACCCTGTATACAGCCTCTGCTGAATTATGATTTAGCAAAATACCTAAACGCTACCTCCAACAATTTTGATCTGTAACCGCCAGCATATTAGAGTACTTGACCCCAGAACTGAACCGAGAACCTTACTGGCTTCACAGCCCGTTCCTGAACCACTTAGAAATCAATAAGGTCATTACTTTTCGCACACAAAAAGCGTAAATACAAAATCATTTTTAGCATTTTTTGTTATCATAAAAACAAATCTTAGTTTTTATTGTTTCAGAAATAGTCGATTGATATAAATGACGCCATCTTTTTCTTGGCAAATATGTGATGTCATGTTTGAGATCATCCACCTTTCGCGATATTGTGTTTGCTGACGTCATCGTATGCACCGAGTGGGAATGAGTGCAATGTCTTTTGACTTCGTAATATGGTTTTTAGAAGTTCATGTTAAGTAAACCCACGCGAGGAAGGGTATCTGATTTTTAAATTGATACGTAAATAACAGACGCAGTGTCCTAGGAACATTCAATTATGTTTGGTTTTAATAGTCGTTACTTTTGCGTTGTTTGAGACTGATATTAATTCAAGCGCCGCGCCGACCACCTGCAAGGTGGACAGACGACTTGGTAAAGGTCGCAGGAACACGCGGGATGCGGCCGCTTTTAACAGGTCCACCTAGAAACTTTTGGGGGAGGCCTATGTTTAGCAGCGGACGTCATATGGCTGATGATGATGATTAATTCTCGCAAAGCCTTGTGTTCACTACTAGCTGTCCTAAAATGAGTAAATAAATGTTCTGTTTTTTTTTTACTAAATGTTACATACCCTGACGGGCACTGACAACATTGTGATCATATAAAACTATATAACAAAAAATAAAACGACTTCAAAACCACTGCAAACTAATTAACTGAATAATTCACTCAGACACTCACGCCTTTTATCCCCGAAGTGGTAGGCAGAGGCGCAACTAGTGAACCCACTTTTCGCCGTTATTCCGTCCCATGATGTGATACGGGGCGAGCCTATCGCCATATCGGGCACAAATTCTAGACTCCGACCTGATACTGAATAGAAAAAGTCAATATCACTTTGCTCGACCCGGGGATCGAACCCGAGACCTCATCAGCATTGCAGTCGTACCATAATACAACTACGCCACCGAGGCAGTCCACCGCACCGAAAAATGATTTTAACTTTATATACGTATATTTCGAGTCGATGCTTAATTTATTTTACCTCATACTAGTAAAATGAGACACATCGCCTGCTTAGGGTCTGACCAATACCCGACGAAGAATCGAGTTAAGTAATTATTTTTCGCGTTCATTGCGGAGTGCGTTAAATGCGAATCTCTTCTAAAATATTTTAATACCCTTATCTCTTAACGCAACGCAATCAGAAAGCGTGAAATTTTATGATTAAGATGTTTGTCTTAATGAATTTACTGATTAAATCATTATACTGCATGTAAAATATATTCAGCTTTCAAGAATTTGGTAACAGGAATAGTTGCACTTTCGTATTTTTAACAGCTTTTGTGATTACATTTTTTTTTTCTTATGAGTTGTTCATTAATCACGTTTTGTTTTTAGCAACCTTTTAAACCCCTCCCCCCTAATCATATGTGGTGAGGTTTTAGACTACCCATACCCAAGATCACGTATATTTTTTGGTACAAAGTAGGTATCATAAAAATTTTGTCTTCAAATACAGGTAAGTATAATTTAATATGAAACGCGCGTTCAACGAAAAAAATGAATACACGTGATATCACTTCAGCCCCCTCTTCATTGTGACATTTTGTGATTTTTATAATAGCAACACCATCCAGCACCTTGAGTTACAAAACTACTGTGTGGCATTCCACTGCGCTCGTCATCCTAAGTCTAAAGTGTCATTTTCGCGCGTGTTCTTAAATAGACCACATAACTTTGAATGAAGAAGGTTTGCTGCAGCTGGATGACTGTGTAAAAAAAACAGTGATTATTTATTTATTTATTTATTTTTCATTAACATCTTCATCTTATTATACAGTTTAGATTTGCCAGAGGCGTCTCACACTAGGCTAGGCCTGTATCGTGAAACATCTTTACAGAGTATATAATCTTATTATCTCCAGTAGTGCAAGGGTAATACCAATTTGTTTGAAGTGCAAATTAAAGAAATAAATAAATGTGTAGATAGTACAACAATGACCAATTTTAAATGTTAGAGTAAAATTCAAAGAAAAAATTTATTTATAATATTTTCCGTGTACTCATGTGACCAGTCCCGTAATCCCTTCATAATTTTACTTTTTGCTTCGCGCATAGACATACACTTAATGTCAAATAATCTATTTATTTTGTTATAAATCAGGGGTTTCATATAGGGGAAAAATCTTGTAGCAAAAGCTGTCTTCACATGTTCATATGGTATTTGAAAAATGCGCTTTGCAATCATGAGTTGGTATGAGTCAGAATTGAGAACATCTCTGTGTGCTGTGAGGGTTACCCTAAGTATATAAAGCCTCCTAACACTAAGCACTTGGGTCTCCTTGAATAACGTGGTGGTAGGAAAGCGGAATGGGACATTGATCATAGTTTTCATTTAATTTGTAGCAATTGCCGTATCCATACATAGAACTATATTATGTCAAATCATTCATTTATTCATCCTTTATTGAAGACGAATATTATATAACAATACAAAAAACAGATGAAAAAGAAAATATCTTAGTACAAATGGCGGTCTTATCGCTCTAGGCCAGCGCTTCCCAAACTATGGGTCGCGAGGGATTACTGGCTGGACTTTGAAACATAGAACAATACATCAACCAACCGAACCAACAGCCGACGATGATATAAATAACAAACAGGCGATAATATTTAAATTATTCCATTATAAATACATTTGGCTCTGGTAAAAACCGCACAAATGTAAAATTTTACTGTAGAATTTCTACCACCGCACATTTTACCTCGGTTTCATGTTACTTTCACGTATGAGTTCGTCGTTCGTTTCATAGTTTTGTTCGATAATTTGTTTTATTATATCAGCTTTTATTACTAGATTCATAACAGCACCTCATTTCCTTTTCATAATATTCGAATCCAAATACCCAACAGTGAGGAAAATTCTACATCATTGAAATATTCAAATAGAAGGTTATAGATATCCGGTCCACTAGCAGTTATGAAGAGTTTGAAAGGTTATAAATAACAGTTTTCTCATGGACTTAATAAATAACAGTATGTATTTTAGTGTTCTTTAATTATTAGTCGTTGAAGGTTTTTAATACATCAATGTTATTAGTATAGAATGTTTACCTTTGTTCAACAACAAACCAGTTATTCGAAATCAAGGATACCCTAGCAACAAAGACCTCGACCATAATAAATTTCCGTCATATTTCCTTATTAGAATAAATTTGTTTTTTTATCTCCGTTATCAGTGTCAGCCTACGTGATAATTACGCATCCTACGGGATCATCTCTTGTTGCAAACAAGGAAATCGTTGCATCTCATGATTGCAATGAGGATTGGATTTATCATTATCATCATAATGTTTGCAAAGGTGTAGTGTTGCTGTATGATGTGAACTAAATCCTGTTTCTTTATGACTATGTAGTGCTTTAAAAAAAGAGGAGGAAAGAAAACATTTATTTTTCTAATATATAGGGACACACAAAAACATTGCGAAAATAAGAAGAACAATGTGTCAGGAAAAGTTCATGCCCGTGCCTAATATTGTCGAAATGGTCCCAGTTCAGCACAAATATCAGGAAAATTGCGTTTGGCGTTGGTTTTCAAATGAAGCCTTCACTCACGGTTGGAAGTAACATAGAAGATAAATAAATTTAGAAATGTTACGTTACAGTTACATATATAGCATCATGCCCTTTCCCTTTTCAGGGGTAGGCAGAGGTGTAACACCTACATTTAACACCTACATTTCGCCAACTATGTTATGTCTCAAAAAATAAGAGGCAGGCCTATTTCCATTTACTAGGCACATTTCCAGAGTCCCGGTTGACATTGAGTAGAAAAACTCAATATCACTTTGCCCAAGTCGGGATTCGAACCAGAGACCTCAGCCTGATAGTCTTACTGCCCACGCAATACAACTACGCATCCGAGACAGTCGAATATCGACATGAATGAAAATAGAGAATATCAAGAAGTGTTTCGAAGTTCAGATGGTGTTGCTACTGTAAATGATAACGCATCACTGCGGCGTGCTCGGGCAGGTGTAAGAAAACGACTGTCATAATGATGTCTTATATTTACGCTATTTTTATAATGTAGACCCGCGGTAATGCGGTCCTGGATAATCCGGGGCCCCTTATAATCTGACAAGACTATGACAAACATATTCACCAATGCACAATTATACTAGTTACAATAAATTTTTTGTTAAATACTTTATAATATTACGTACTCGTAATTTTTCCGATTACAAGGTACCTTATTTAACAATGTTCCGGACTACAGGGGGTCGGAGGCAGTACTCTGAAGTCCGACAACTCCGATGATCCGACACCGTCTTGCAAAACGTTTGTCTGATTACCCCAGTTCTACTGTACATTGAAATCAAACTAGTTCTCATAAACAAACATATACCAAGATGCCTTTCTATCAAGTGCAATCATCAATATAGCGATAATATAGAAATGAATTGTAAACAGTCCACCGTTTAAAGCCGCCATTGTACCAACGTTTTGATGTATTGCGTTTTTAAAAGCGTCTTTGTGGTGCGGTCGATGAAAGTAACGGTTATTTTGGCATTACGAAGATAACGAGCCTTAATAATCTCATCGGACGATGTGTTATTATAGTACCGCTTACGTTAACAGTATGCTATGAATTAATTCACTCGGTTATGGTTTGAGGAGTTCGTAACTTGGTTCGCAACACGCGATTTTATATTAAAGGAGATGCCCGCTTTTGTATGAGTGCTGGGCCTCAAAATTTAACCAGGCTCAAACTTTATGGACATTAAGGGGGCAAAAATATGTATCTTGGACCCATTAAATAAATATTTTTAGACCCCTATACATATATGTTCATATTAAGTGTAGTTTTTAAGCAAAATAAAATTACATCTCAAAATCGGAGGACTTTAAAATTATACGATTTATTGCAAAGGCCTAGTTTTTGGGAGCACTATCTATATACACGAGTGGACGATAGCCTAGTTGGGAATGGAACGGTCTGCCGAGACAATGTCCTGAGGTTCAAACTCAAGGCACACACCTCTGACTTTTCGAAGTTATGTGTCTATGTTTATCAATTATCGTTCGCTTTAACAGTGAAGGAAAACATCGTAAGGAAATCTACATGCCTGAGAATTCTCCATAATAATTTCGAGGGTGAGTGAAGTCTGCCAATCCGCACTAGGCCAGCGTGGTAGACTAAGGCCTAAAACCCTCTCAGAAGTAGAGGAGGCCCGTGCTCAGCAGTGGGCAGTATATAATACAGGGATGGTATTATTATTATCTATATACATGTATATATCTATATCATGCATAAAGTATCTTGGTCAGATTTTTAAGCCCGTCTTTGGACATTTCCTTTAGATCTTGTTATACGTATATTGGATGAGGACACCGATCGAACCGAAAGTTGGTTAGTGTCGGTCATTGCGGTCAAGTGAAGGTCAAAGTATTCACATGCAAGCCTTCCACTCGCTGCTGGTCAAGCAACGCAGAGCACGTACTGGAATTGTGCAAACCAAAACACTTTTAACACAAATAAAAGCATATACGATAGGAATATGACTGGATATCCTGACCGTTCGCTCGTTGTGACGATTGCCGATGCTGATCGCTTCCGGTTTTCTTGCATCTGATATTCGGTCTTAGGTCCATATGTTGGGGCAGGAAGGGGGATATCTTCAATTACTCTTTTATCGGCTGTTTTTTTAATTTTGTGTATTTCGTAAAAATTCGTGTCCAACCGCCGTGCGAGCCAGTTAGAATGGACTACCAAAGTGTACAATTACAGATAAAACAAAAAATATGAAATTATAAAAGAAATTATTTAATCTATGGGCCTCGAGTTGTGTCCACAGCTCCGCGAGATGACACATGTTTCGTAACACTGCAAAGTGATCCCTCTGATCCTGATGGTAATTTGTAGGGTCCAGACAGTGTAGATGAGAGGTGATTGTCCTTTGCTAGTCGACGCGATTTTGCTGGCCTGTTTGAACCAAATATATACATGCTGACCCTGGAACGCGACACACTTACCTGGGCCACGTGGTTTAACACCTTTCATACGGTGGTCGCTATCCGTGCGGATACAAGATATATTCCACCAAAACACCAGGTCTACAGACTAGATTATTGTCGATACGGCATGTTTTAAAAGAATTGATGGAGTAATATTATTGCGTAACTTAATCTCTATCTACCCTAAGGATTTGATTTGATGTGTTTGGAAAAAATTAACTGCTGGGGCTAAGTAGATACTAACTGGGATCTTAGGGCACCCCTAAGATCCCCATTATAGTCGATGATATTACCTTGCTCTGTTATATTAAACAATGTTCCATTTAAAGTACAACATGAATCAAATATTATTGTACGAAATACCGTTCCACGAATGATGCATTCTAAACCATTGTGTGAATGAATAGTTTTGATTGCAAATAATTCCCTGAAACAGCAAATTACTTTGACTTCATCAGTTAGATAACATCCCTAGAAAATTAATTAGATATATATGAAATTGGTAGATTCTGGGAATGTTTGTGGTATGTAAGAGAGTATCGGACGATGCCAAGTCAGTGAATAAGGGATAGTACGGAATAAGGATTAGAATGGAAGGGAGGTTCGTTGCACCACCAGGAATTCTGCAGACTGGATCATTCGTAAAAGGAATGTCTATTTTTACCACTGATTTTCGTTACATCAGTAATACGACTCAACTAGTTCATTTATGCTGTAGACAAAAAAACAGCAGAGGTCTTTTAACTCGCTGGATGCTCTGGCTACACTCAGTTTGAGGACCTTTTCAGAGGCAAGAAAATATGTCATTTCTGGTCCCCTATCTAGTCCTGGACTTTGTGGTTATGTAGCATGTGTACTTAAGGTAAAGACTGCCTACACCGGACTATTAATAAAATGAACCATGATTTTATGAAGGCCATTTACAGTTATAACTATCACTTATTATAAAGCTTGTCCTCTATTAAACCTTACGCAACGTCGACTTGGCCCTTTACTTCGGCCGTGACTGGCGTTTTTTTCACATCAATCTTTTTTTATATACATAGTTCCCTACTCTTCCGTCTTAGAACTAGATTTTCTCTCTCTGTCTATCACTAATGGTTTGGCGTGATGTAACCGGTAACCACCGTGAAGACTGCCAAGCAGAAAATTAGCAATGCTCTGTTACACTTGATGCACTTTAATGTTACCTACCCCTCTACTTAGAACGTTATGTTTAGCGTAAAAAGTTATTATCTAATTCCACTTAATGTCTTTATTGCTAGGGTACATGTTTGCATCCGAGTGGATAGCGATCTTAAACACGGTCAAATATCACTGATTTAATTTGGGGTAAGGTGACATGCCGTCATTGTTCGAGGGCCTATAATAATTGTTGGTAAAATTTTTGGTCAACTTAGAATACGTACTCATCATGGTGGTTCTACGATAGTCTTGCTAAAGAGCGCGTTCGGGGTTGAGTTTTATAAACAGGTCGGCATCGTTTTGGCGTCAAAAAACGTTACGTCTGTAGTCAACATTTTAGTTGCAATGAGGTTCAGTGTAGATAATTATAGGGAACATGCTGCATCTGGTAAAATAAAATTCTCATACCACCAGAATTTCGCTTGAACTTAGCTTCTCTAAAGCGATGTTATAATTGAGTAAATATCATTTTAGAACTAAGTACCTAAATAAGTACATAACTACTAATGTGGTAAGTGCACGCAGATTATATCTACGTAATAATAGCACACATGCACACAATCACATACTACACTGCCATAACATTTGAAATTAGGAACGACACGACGATATAAGAAATTTTAAATTTATATACTCTCGAATTAAATCAATTTTTAATTGTCCCGCTCAGCCCGTGGGATCGGTGCCGCCCCGTTAGAAGGCGGCACAATGAAAAGCCTCCCCCCCTCAGATCCGGTCGTGTGACGTATCAATCAGGTCGCAGTACAGTAATTTGTACACATTAATTCGCAAAGTCGGTGTACAGACCTTGGAGTGACTTCAAGGATTTATTTGTGTTGGTTCGTTAAGTGACTCTTGGGAGAGTCAGTATAGCATTGAAATTATGGGTTGATTGCGGCTCTGTATTTGATACCAAGCTACAGCTCTGCAGTGGTTTTATAGTCTGATGGGCATTAAAGCCAGTATGACTGCGTCTCAGGGTAATAGAGGCATACGCGGTGTCATTCAGTTCACTGTTCACGTTTCGATGAGATAAACTTAGTCTAGGTTGCCTATCACTTTAGACCATAACGGGTTAGAAGAAACGCAACTAACCCACAAACATTTCGCCGAGCTTGTATCCGTCCCATGATAGGGCATGGTCATATCGGGCATATACAATCCCGGGCAGCTCAAATACTAGCACCAATTTTTGTTGTCTTTGATTTGAACGCAGAACCTATCAATTCACAGCCCAAATACGCTGCCACTACACCACTAAGGTTACTCAAAAACTAAAAATATAAAGCCAATAATTGCCGAGCCCGAATTTAACACGGCAATCGCAGTGGTTTTAACAACGGACTGTGCTATTTTGGCGAAGTCGTAAACGTCGCATCAATCGGGCCTGTTACGGTTCCAAATTAAACTCAAAAACAATAGCTACTACGTGTTGGGGTACTGGTTAAGGTGTAGCGCTATTTAAAAATAAATAAATTTAATGCTATAAAAACAGGGCTCAATCAAGTTTTATGGCCATAGACTCACCTCCTATAATAGCATGTGCGGATCAGCTTGGCGGAATGGAAATGCACCATTTGCTGATCTGCCTTCGAAGCTTAAATCGTAAGGTTATGCTGAAACCTAAACTTGGAACTTAAGCAGCAAAACGTTTGTTTGACGCAAAGCTCTACTGCTACTCGTAAACGCGAGGGTCACCATTCACAATACAACCATAAATTATTGTGATCAAATTAGATGGGTATCGATTTTTATGATGTCCAAGGTCACAGCTTTATTTGCCACTGCTCTTTTATTGATTCAACTGCATTTACATAATATTGATATGCTAATTTATGTATGTAGACACTCATGTAGAGATGAAATTCGATCGTTCCGTATTGACTCTAATATGTTTAGTCAATTTTTTATTCCTGTATTTTGTCAGCGTATCTATTATTCTTTTGGAAGTGTGAATGTGTTTGGTTGGTTCCCGCTTGAAAGATGTAATGGTTTTGGATCAGACTGGTGACGCCGTTGTGCAGATCTAAAAAAAATGAAAATGCCTACATAAATGCGGTCTATGTACAGACAGAAAAAAGAAGCTGAACAAGTTCAAAATATCAAATAGCCTTTAAACTTTTGTCTCCTAATCGAAAATCGCTTTTGTTTTCACTAAAATAAACTCCAAGTTTACCAGCTACTTATCTGGCTAATTGTGCAAGGCAGTCCCTAGCAGGAGAATGTGCACCGAGCTCACTGGTATACAGTATACTATATAAATTCCAACTGTGCCTTGCCCTTAACGCGCGACCCACAAACTGGGATTATGAAATTTGTGTCGTCGAAGCGGCTAATAAAGCCAAATCTAATTTGAGGATTTGTTACAATAACAATCCAGTGATGGTTGCGTGCGTCATCAGTCGCTCTGATTGCGCTGTTGGTAATCATTGCAGTTGTTTTTATGTGATGACCATGCTTTGCTGGCGGCTTTGCGTGAGAGATCTTACTCGAGATTTCAAAAAGTCGCGCTTTCTGTTTTTTTTTAACATGATCAGTACCGTGGTGTGATAAGAAAATTCAAATCCTAGGGGATTTTGGTGTCTTAATTTTTTCAAATCGAAAAACTTACATTATACATTACGTTTAACATACTTACATACTAAATATTATTGCACAACCCAAGTACGCTGTCGCTAGACCACTAGTCGATGAAAGATGTTAGATAATTTCATATATATTCATGCAATGCGATCTTCCTTATTATGCAATTTACAACCGAAGCGTGGAGTTTGAGATATTCTTCATTCGCACTCGTCCTAGCGTCTCACTGAAGTCGGGCTCTGTCGAGGAATACAAATTGCCTTTACAAAATATGGAAGTGGCATTCGTAGACGTCTTGTGTCATAAGAACAATTTCGCGTAACACGCTTTATATCTATTGCAACTGAATATTTTATCTCAGTTAAATTAATTTTAAATGTTCTAAATTTTCGATTCATCACCATCATTATGGAAATTACATGACTTTCTTCGTCTTTGGCTTCGCTTGTCTGTAGTCTGTCAAGGCCCGCGACGGAGACCGGTGCCCATATATATAGGGTTTTTCCATACATCTATATGTATAAGCGGGGCTTGACGGGTTAAGGTATTGTAACGTATAATAATCGTGGATCTACTTACTACCAGCGTACACAGCTTGAAATTTGCTACGACGATTCCAAATTGCAGTGGTATATGGGCAAATGGAAGAACCATAATATAACACTTTCTTTGGATAAGTGGGGTAGCGTCACTTCCTATAACATCACCCAGGAATAGATCTCTAAACACCTTAATGCCGCTTCCGTTTTCTATTCCTTTTATCTACCCGTTGGCCACGTGAGCCGGCTCGATAAAGCCCCCCACCCCTCCTACCTACCCCGGGTCGGTGGACTGAAAACGGGTCGGATGTCATGCAGAACGCTTTCGGATCTGGGCCTCGGTCTGCGGTGATGGCGTGTCTATTGTTTTTCCAGATTGAGTGATGAATTTTTCATTGGCAGGTTAATGTGGAAGGTCTTGGTTAAGCGTGTCACTGTTGATAGCTTGGTCGTGTTGTAAATAAATCAGTGGGGCTAGGTTGTGAAAAAAAGACACGATGCGTCTCCGCTTCGTTTTATTGTGATTGGTTGAGTGACTGACGTATCGGTATTTTGATGTTTGTGATTGATCGAGAGACCGACACGTCAGTCTCTCAACTAATCACAATAAAACGAAGCGGCGACGCATCGTGTCTTTTTTTCACAACCTAGCCCCACAGCCTGTGTTTGGTTTCGAACAAGCCGATAAAATTGTATGGACTGGCCAATCATATCACGTCCGTCCTGTCTCAATCTGGTCGCCACTGCACTTACCATCAAGTGCAGTGCAGTCAGTTTGTGCGCGTATAAAAATACCACAGAGTAGTAATAAACTAAATTTCGTCTCTTCACCCCCTAGTGAGTTAAATTTCCTCTGTTTTACCTAAATTCAGATCATTAATTAGATCAGTATTTGCACATATTTTCGTATCATAAATATGAAAACTCATCAAGTCTCAGGTGAACCTAAGGTCAAGTGGAGTTTCAATAGGCCGTTTCTCTTGCTGGGACGGTCGGTCGGTCGATGCGCTGTCCGTGTAGTTAAGTAGAGCATTAGTGCTGTCTTCGCTGAAGCAGTGCGTATGTTTTATTAATTTTGTTTCTTTGAGCTCAATTGAGTTTTTTACCTTAGTTCAGTATGAAAATGTTTGTAGGTTTGAGGATGGTGAATTAAAATGTTTTTCTGACTTTTGAAATGTGAGTTATTCCGTAGGCATTTGAACAGTTGAATGTTTATTGGCGATAAGCTCTAAACCCATGACATCTTAGATTGCCAATATACGCCTCTATCAAATCCTTTCAGGATTATAGATGCGAAATGTCTTTAAATTTTGATACTACTGCGCACAGTGTGCTCTGTATGTCAAGACGTATCTCATAATACCGCACCTTTAGAACAAAAATGGCGCAATTCAAAACAATCGAAAATTTAGTTATCGTCATAAAATGACTTAAAACTGGTCCCTTTTTCATTAAAATATATAAAAAAAAAGGCCAGATATAACAGTTTGGTCCTTTTCCCGCTTGAATATGGCTGTGTTTGAACTATTTTTGTATTGAGAACTTCATTTTAAATCATTTTATGAAGATAACTCAATTTTCGATTTTTTTTAAATTGTGTCGTTTTCTTTCTAAAGATGCCTTATATAGTGTATGTAAAATCACCACCTAAACTTTCCACCAAATCCTACATGGAAATAGCCATCAAGCTCAACAAACTTTGTTACTCCGATTCAGTTTGTTAGGGTACAACTGTACGATGCGGTGCAGGTGGGCGGGATGCGGGGCAGGGGCTCAGCTCCTGATGCGCCGACGAAATTGATTTGTTATTGAATTAGTTGCGACTGAGTTTCGGGTGTCGCCACGCTTGACATGCTGTGCCGGGACTTTTTGCGTGGATTGGAACGGCTTTTGCGGGATGAAGCTGCGTTTTAAGATCGGACAAGCGCATCAGTAAAACAGGCCGCCATAATTCTAGCAATCGACGAGGGAAGAGAGTATCTTTGGACGCGGGTTTCTTCGTCAGGTGCGTTAAAGTCACTGCTGTGACAGGATTAAAAAGGATGTCTTGACAATTACAATATTTAAATAACTATTGGTATTAAAAATCTGCGTTAATTCACGCTTCACGTGTCCTATAAAATATAGGTCATGGATATATCAGAAAATATATAAGTAAAATCCATTGTCATTATTTTCCGGTCACCGGTAAACAGTGTTGGGCATTAATCAATTAATTGTCAATTATCTTGTTAATTGACTAAAAAAGTAATTGCAATTAAATTAATCGCAATTGAACTTTTAATTGCATCTTGCAATTAAATTAATTTGATTAACGTGTGTTAATTGTAACTCGCAATTAAAATAATTCCAATTAACTTTTTTAGTTGATTAATGAAACAATTAAAACTAACAATTAACTTTATGTATCAAAATCAAATTAGTAAAGATTAAGGAGAATTAAACTATAAGTATTGGACTTTAGACGAATAAAAAAGTGGTCAAAGGCTGTAAGTATAGCTTATTTTTCCTAAATCTTTCTTTCTAAATAAAAAAAACTGCTAGTAGATAAAAAAATGAATATTTCCTTTCAATATGTGTTTATTTTTATGCATAACAATGCAACATCATTGATAAATATTTCTACAGCGTAGGTATTTTACATTTTTTTGCTGAGGAATGCCAACATATGCAACTTCTCAATAGATATTTTGAGATAAAAAGTATTTTTATTAAATACAACACACCTTTGCCATCATCAGCTGACAAATCTGCCAAAGAGTCACAAACTGTCAGACAGCATGTTCGAGAAGAGAGTGGTACTGAAGTGTAATTTAAATTATTACAAGAAGTTTTAAATCGTTATTGTCTATCTAATCATGTTTGATTAACCCCTGGAATGCCGGGCTCAGTTTGCGTAAAAAATGCTTTCGTGCCGCCCATACATTTGAAAAAATCGGATTTTAGGTGTAAAGGAGGTTCCAATTTATACACCATAAAATTCTTTTAGTACGAATTTTGAAATTATTTATTTACTTATTTATTATGGATCAATGGTCACTAAAATATTCAGAAACATTGTGAGATTTGGCATAGACGGCCGCCATTTTGAATTTCTTCGTTTTAAGGCCAATTGACTTCAAAATCAATATCTGGGCAGACCTTTAGGTACAGAAGACGGATCCAATGTTAGAATGGAAAAAAGTGGCCGCCATTTTGAATTTCTTTGTTTTAAGGCCAATCGACCTCAAAATCGATATCTGGGCAAGCCTTTAGGTACAGAAGACGGATCCAATGTTAGAATGGAAAAAAGTGGGCGCCATTTTAAATTTCTTTGTTTTAAGGCCAATCGACCTCAAAATCGATATCTGGGCAGACATTTAGGTACAGAAGACGGATCCAATGTTAGAATGGAAAAAAGTGGCCGCCATTTTGAATTTCTTTGTTTTAAGGCCAATCGACCTCAAAATCGATATCTGGGCAAGCCTTTAGGTACAGAAGACGGATCCAATGTTAGAATGGAAAAAAGTGGCCGCCATTTTGAATTTCTTTGTTTTAAGGCCAATCGACCTCAAAATCGATATCTGGGCAGGCCTTTAGGTACAGAAGATGGTTCCAATGTTAGAATTGAAAAAAGTGGCCGCCATTTTGAATTTCTTTGTTTTAAGGCCAATCGACCTCAAAATCGATATCTGGGCAAGCCTTTAGGTACAGAAGACGGATCCAATGTAAGAATGGAAAAAAGTGGCCACCATTTTGAATTTCTTTGTTTTAAGACCAATCGACCTCAAAATCGATATCTGGGCAAAGCTGTATGTATAAAAGACGGACCCAATGTTAGAATTGAAAAAGTGGCAGCTATTTTGAATTTCTTTGTTTTAAGGCCAATCGACCTCAAAATCGTTTGGTTTTAAGACTAATGGGATTTAAGATAGATATTTGGGTTTGTCTTTAGCCAAACAGAATAAATCGAGGTTGTAATTTTACTAATTTAACAATTTAAATACGCAATCACATCAAAATTAGATACTTATAAAAATGATAGATGATGGTGATGAAGTAACATTGGAACCATCTTCTGTACCTAAAGGCCTGCCCAGATATCGATTTTGAGGTCGATTGGTCTTAAAACAAAGAAATTCAAAATGGTGGCCACTTTTTTCAATTCTAACATTGGATCCGTCTTTTATACATACAGCCTTGCCCAGATATCGATTTTGTGGTCGATTGGTCTTAAAACAAATAAATTCAAAATGGCGGTCACTTTTTTCAATTCTAACATTGGATCCGTCTTTTATACATACAGCATTGCCCAGATATCGATTTTGAGGTCGATTGGTCTTAAAACAAAGAAAATCAAAATGGCGGCCACTTTTTTCAATTCTAACATTGGAACCATCTTCTGTACCTAAAGGCCTGCCCAGATATCGATTTTGAGGTCAATCGGCCTCAAAACAAAGAAGTTCAAAATGGCGGCCACTTTTCTCAATTCTCATATATGATTAAGATTTGCATCCAATGGAAACAAAAAATAAGCTCAAAAGAAACCACCTGTAGATGTTCAGTTTTCATACATTTTGCAGAAATCGGCCCGAGCGTGGATCCACGCTCCCGGCAGAGTTTGAACACTTTTTTTGAGCGTGGATCCACGCTCCCGGCACGCGAGGGCTTAAAGTTATTGATTATTATTGTGATCGGTCTTTTATGTGTTGCCAACATATTTATTTAACTATATGAAAATATGGGGGGGCACTATTCTACTACCCGCAACCACACGGGTATATTGTATATTTATATATACCGGCTTTATATTATGCAGCAGTATTTTATTAATTGTAATTTTTAATTAAAATTAACTAAGCAATTGAAAATTAATTAATTGTTAATTGCTATTAATACAGTTAACAATTAAATAATTGTTAATTGTAAGTTTTCACAATTACAATTGATTAATTGTTCATTGTAAGTTTTCACAATTACAATTGATTAATTGTAAATTGTAAGTTTTCACAATTACAATTGATTAATTGTTAATCTTTAATTGTTCTTGCGATTAAAATTTGCCCAACACTGCCGGTAAATAACCGAAATACTCCCGCAGTCGCTCCCCTAACCCGTTCTGTTTGCTGTGAAATAGGATTGCGGTGACACCGGTATAATTGTAGTTGCATATACCGATTATGAAACTGTTTCCATTTTGTTGACTACCGGAAATTCTGAACTAACAATGTTAGTTTTGCTTGTTAAATGTTACTAACTGTTGTCGCGGAATGGTTTACTTGTTTAATTATAGTTAGTTGAAGGAAGTTTCTTCTTGATGGCCATGTATATTTTAAATAGTAAATAAGTGACCTGATAATACCTGCCGCTCATAAATGCACAATAATCGTGGCTGCGATACTGATTTTTGAAGACGTTCCACGTTCACCCTGTACCATTGTATTTGGGAATTAATGTTTTCTATTTACCTACTAGTATTGATCGCGGCTTCGCCCGCGTCAATAAGATTTTCCGGGATAAAAAGTAGCCTACAGCACTCTGGAGTAATGTAGCTTCCTATTAGTGAAAGAATTTTCAAAATCGATTCAGTACTCGTCAGCTTTATAATATTAGTATCGATTAATAACACGCAACTTCAACCACAGTAACTGGATAAGTCTTTAATGTCAAAGTCGATATCATTTGATACCACGTTTAAAAGTCGAGTTTCAACACAGCAGATAAACAGTGTGTTGCAAAAATAAAACCGACGATGGATAAACATGTCAGCACCGCCCTTCCGACAAAAACATCGCAACCGATACACATATTGCCGATAGAAAAAGAACAGATTAATCTATTTGTGTGCCGTAAACACGCGCCAACACTTCCGGTATATTGTCCATAAATTGTCCAAAATTATAATTTATAAAGCGTTCTCTACACGCCTGGTCTATGTTAACCGTCTCTGAATTGTTTCAGGTAAACGAACTCTGTTTTGAAACATTGTTTTGCAGGTAGGCACGTTTATGATGAACGTGTATTAGATGTTATAGGGTTTGTTTTCTCCATTCGATCGCGCCAAATGGAGACGACCGCGTTCAGTCTTGTCAGATCCAGAGGACGAAATCACTCTGGCTTTACGCGAAAAGACCGAGCATCTAAAGCTCCTACACTCTACAAGACCGCTGTACCGTCCTCGCCGTCGAGGACCTCGTCGCGTTCCCCATCACCCTGCCCTCTCTTAGCAGTTCCGGCCCGCGTGCCGAAGACTACTACGTACGCACTAATAGGATTAGGTTAAAAATCATCTTCCCCAAACGCTGATGTCTTATCCTCTCAGTGGCCGCCCTGAGCCGAGGTTCGTGACCCGTTAGTGGGTCGCCCTCAGCGTGGTCGCTTAAATTTAAGGGTTGCGAGCGCCTTCTGCACTCACCCAAAAGACCGGTGTGCTTTCATAAGCCGACCCTCGTCAGGCTAGAAAGAGTATAGTCAGGAAAAAAAAATAGGGTTTGTAGATTATATATTCAGTATTGCGTACGATAGAAGTTCCTGTAATACAACGTGATGCGTCGATTAGAGTGCATAGAGCGCTTGTCTACTGCACTACATTTTATTTACAACAATCGGCTGTAAGATATGTAGGTAATAGCGCCCAGTGTTCATAACATTCGGAGTCAGCTACAATAATTTATAAACATAATATAAATAGACCAAACAAAACATAAAAGACCCAAGAGGCCGCTTATGCTGTTGATTTACGTCTTAAAAGTTTATATTATTCCAAGAGTGTGCTTTATTCTGTAAATGAGGCGAAATTGCCCGAATTTCATTCACAACAGGGATCTGAGTAGCTATTTGACGGTCATTGCGTAAATTAGGGTAGACGTTTTGCATTTTATCTCTGTCAAACGGGTGTTTAATTGAATTTTTGATAATAAATTGTATGTATTTGGTAAACATTGGAAGGTATGTGGAGTGAGCATTGTTTATTTATTTGTATCACGATGTTTTTAAATGTAAAGACATCTACTTACTTGAGTTATCGTTATAAATAAATTAAGTCTGACATTCGATCCGATGCAAATCGTATTGATTTATCTTTTCTGTTTATTCCAACCTTGTATTATGCTGAAATGTAGGTTATGTTGTAACTTGTATGTAATTATCTTAAAGTTGCAATACTTCTTGTATGAAAACCTGCATGTTTTGCTCTACATAAATAACACGTGTCAATCCTAACTAAGCATTTAAACAAGAGTAATATTCATACGATTCTGTATTTTGATGTCAATAACTGGTTCGAAAATGTCATGAGTTGGAAGTATCGGATTTGGCGCGTACCGTTCATCATTTGCATATTGATGAAAAGAATTGCATATTTTTTGACGTATATGACTATCAGACGATTTCCGTTTCTAGATTTTTATTAACATGTTTAACCAAAAAAGATTAACCTCAAAAATCCTTTTAAATCTTTTCAAGAGTTAAATAGATGGTTGAATAGGAATCCGTTAACGTGCCATAATTTCAAGATTCCACGTGTTTTAAGCGTTTAACTCTAACTTAAATGTGGTAATGTTCCATGCTTCCAGGTAAACCTTTGACTCTGACGGAGCTGTATTTGACATCAAGTCACACAACCGTGCCGGGATAAAATCTACGTACTATTCATAAACCACTTGCCGCAAGCGAACGACACTTAAAAACTGTCCGGTCGACGCATTTCCGACCGCGTTCAAAGTCGTACGGATTGCAGATTAAATCTGTACGACTGTACACGCGTGTGTACGTACGTGACTGATGGATGCGCGTGTTTTCTCAGAAGAACCTAATAGAGCTTGCGTTCAGAATAATGTGGGTATTGATGTTTAACTTTCTGTGTGGAGTACACAGTATTAATGTTTGGCTTAGGTTGCATATAGATGGTTTTGTGGCGGGACCACACGCTTGCCAGGTTTCAGCGAGCTAACCTGTGGATATGGAGTTTGACTAGGCTTGTACTGGATAGCAAGATTTTGTGCTCGTTGCCGACCTAGTCGATTGTCGATCTGTAGAAGTTTGAACCCCAAAGGCCTATAGTTCGAAGTGCCCAACATGTGGCTCTTCCATTATAGCTTTAGATCTATTTTATAAGTTGTGTGTGACTTTGTTTATCCTTATTAATGTGTCGTTTTTTGTTTCAGGTATTGTATTACGCAATTAGCCATTCCGAGAAGTTGATACAGTAAGTTAGTCGTTGTGGCAGTTTTGCTGATGAGTGTTAACTAGTGATACTTGTCTGTGTAGTAGGTCTCTTGTGTATGAGAGTTCTTCTAGTAAGACTGTATCTCTGCTGCAGTGCAATTGCAATCTCATTTTTATTATAAAAAATAAAAATGAGATGATATTCTTGATGATGATGCTATTTTTTATGCTTACCTCGTATACATTACATTTGTGTAAAAGAGGTAATTTAATTGTGGAAACGAGGCATGTACAACGTAATTTGCTTTACATTATTTTCATTATTTGTTTGTATCATCATCATCATCATCATCATCAGCCACATGACGTCCACTGCTGAACATAGGCTTCCCCCAAAGATTTCCAGATGGACCTGTCAAAAGCGGCCTGCATTCAGCGTGTTCCTGCGACCTTTATCAAGTCGTCTCGCCACCTTGCAGGTGGCCTTTTGTTTGTATGTTTCCCTTAAAAGCCAAAAAATAATTAAATTACTACTTCGTGCTATAGGCTACTTTTCATCACTGGAAAATATTAAACGGAGCTTTTATCCCAGAAAAACTTTTTCATGCTGGCGGCGCCGTTGACAATAGCTAGTGTTTTATAATCATGGAATAGAAAGTAGATAAACATACGGTTATCCGCACGGACTGCGTTGTCTGTAGGTCTGTGTCATTGGCACTATGTTCCCACGTTGCTGATTGTCTAATCATAATTAGTTTGTCAAGCCGTATGCACATTGTTACGGGTTATAGAGTGTTTTAGATAATGATCTTTGACTTTTTCAAGACATGGATATATTGGCACTTTGTAGAGTAGTTCGGCTGACTCGGTTCCCATGTTTTTTTATGGCACCCAATGACGAGACGAGCATGCCGTTCGCCTAATGATAAGTGATAGGACCATCCATAAACAGTAGCGGCACCATCCAGCATCTTGAGTTACAAAGTACTTTTTGTACATTCTAAAATAGTTCAATTATTCTTCTTAATTATGTCATCCAGATGCGTACAAGAGAAAAATTACATTACGTATGCGACCTCAAGTAACTCGTTCCTGCACTCGCGGCCCGCTGTCCGGGTCAGTGTGAGACCGGTCACTGTGTTGTGTGTACACCCCGCGTCCAGTCGCTATGTGGGTCAGCATGCCGATTGGTCATCTTGTAATTTATATCCGACACGATTACTGTACGATTTCTCGTACGACTGAAATCGTACGGTAATATCGTCAGAATCAAACACCAAGTGTGATGTAAATAGGAATAGGCCAATACTAATTTCCTATTTGTTTTGTAAACGACAACGTTTATATGAAGATGTTTTTAAGTTTATAATTATGTAATCCGAAATCGCTGAATAGATTGAGATGACAGTAACACCAAAAGACGAAGTTCTATATTACCGTACATGCTGCTTTTTATTCAAATAAAATAGAACCACGTAGGCGAAGCCGCAAGCAGAAGCTACTACATACATGTCAATCTATTGACCACTTTCTTCAAACAATAAAAGTCTCTAGACGCGAAACATTGCCTTCACTGATTCAATAGCAATCGCGATTTACATTTAAATGTCATTTCGCTTGCACCAGAGCGTCACAATAATAGCATTAAATAGTTTAATAGTATACCTAGATAGATGTAGATTTGAAAAAATAATTTCGTGGTCAGACTACATCATCCTTATCATGAGGATGTTCACTGCTTTACATAACTGCTTTACATTAATATGCACCTCGAAGGTTTTTAAAATATATTTCGGTTGACCTTAACTTTATTATTAAGCTATCCAAAGAAACCTCTTAACAGTCAAATCTACATTAAATTTCAACATAAGCCGAGTCATCATTTTGTCTAATATCACCGTAACTAAACACACACGAACACTTCTGGTGATCTGTTTACATAACATTCTTGAATGTCGGAATACTTTAAACTCGCTTGCAAGCGCCAAAATTCGCGACCCCACAAGCAAACGCGACTTGCACACATTGAGTCGCGTTTTTGCACTTTTTTCAACGCCACGCACACGCGCGCAATCCCACAAAAGGCAATATGATATTGGAAGTACTAAACCAGCTGACCTTGTTACCGGAATGTTTCTCCAGGCCAAAAATGTGACATTAATTGAAGCCGCACATCCACCTTTATTACTTTGATGGTACAAATCAAAATCGCATGGCAAACGTCCGCACAAACCCCAGCCCACTTTCCATGATTGGTAATTCGATCGGTGAGCAGGGAAAGCGGTACGAAAGGAAATGAATCGGATGAGTTGCGCGTGTGTGGGTGATGAATGTGCCGAGGAGGGAACTCGCCGCGAAGCGTGGGCCTATGCATCGATTATTTTATATCACAAGTCAGTATTTAAAGTAGGGGAAAGAGATATCGATTGAGAGAACTCGGCGTAGCACCCCATTGAATAGCACATTGGGTCGCAAGTGAATTTTATCGCTAAGAGTGCACTACGCAATCAACGTGAGTAGACGGTGGGAAGAACGTTCGGCTACTGCTCTCCACACATCAGTAGTTGGCTATACGCAGCTTCGATGGCAGCGTGGAGAATGCTGGTGTATTGCAACACAACAGAAATCAGCTATAACGCCGCGTCAGTAAGTGGGCGTTGAGTGCACTGTGCACTTCACATGTTGGCACTGTACTATACGCAATACCGGTGCTAGCGCGAAAACCGCCTATCTGCTACAAACACGACCATACTTGATGTTAGTGACAACTCATAAACTTCTTAAATTTATAATTGTGAGAGGAAGCCATACTTTAGACCGGCCGGTGTCCGTTACTCCGTAGTTATTGGCACATCCGGACCACAAACCGCGACCCGCAGCCGATCTCGCAAGATCTCGCTATTATTTCACAAATGTGCTATTTGTAATACATTTGATTGGAGTTCTGATGACGGCCTTAGGCGTGTTTTGCTTTTTTCTGCTATGGAGGTTGTGTAACTACTCCACGCATCGCGAGTCACGTAGTTATATACAGCTTTGAATAGCATCGATTGTGTTCGAAATTTGAAAAATAATTTTCTCGTGTTAAGAATGCAAAGGAACGCTAGCAATAATACAGCCATGGAAGTGATCATTTTGATCACATCGAACAAATCATTTTCTACGGAAATAATAAAAATATTCATCATCAATTATCATCGGCGGCCACAATATGTCAACTACTGTACATAGGCCTCCCCCAAAGATTTCCACTGTATGTTTATTTAATTTCACCTATGAGGTCAACATGTATGTAGAATAGATATGAAACAACGCAACGTGATGTTATGTTTGTAAATTTTTCGTCGAAACACATCTTTTATCTCACTGGCTGGTGTTATGCGCTCCGTATATCGCAAATCAACCAACCGGTGACTTTAATGTCGTAGGGTTTCAGAATAAGAATAGTCCCTTTGTGTGTAATCTATGGAAATTATATTTTAACATTCCACGTTCAAATTTGTATAGGCGTTATTTATTTTTGTATAGTCATTGATGTATGGGTTTTTTAATACATCAATGTGTATAGTCTACTTATGTTAACTGGTGTATATTTTTTTGTAGTGAAGTTACATCAGAATACGTTCAGGTGTTTCTGATTATATGTGTGCTATACTTTTGAAAATTTTATATTAAACAATTGTAAGGTTTCTTCGCTTTGGGTTTAGCGTTTGGTTTGAAATCCAATAGATTTACTGTATTTTGTGCAGAAATTTGTATTTGTTCGTTTATCCTTCACACACCCAACGATAAGACCCAATTATTTTTAGCATAGAGATAGATAGCTTACATTCTCTGGTATATGATCGATAAAAGTTCACCATCAGGGTAGTTGACTACATTTTTTAAATACAATTATAAAAAAATGTATGCCATCTAAAATCAAACTGAAAAAGAATTTTCAAAATTGGCGCAATAGTCAGTAAGTTATAAAGCTTTGCAATTTGGTGGAAGGGGTAGCTGTCAAATAACAGCCATACTAGGCTGTGACGTCACTAGGCGCCACAGGTCATAACGCTGCGTGCGTGCGACAGAGATAGCGCAATATCCCCGCCACGCCCCCACTTTTGCTCACAAGAATATTTCAAAATTGAATAACTGCTTTATTTTTCCATAGATTTGACGCTGATTTTACTGAACAATATCTTTTTCGAATTATTTTCTGATACATCTAAAATAATGGAAAAAAATCAAACATGGGAAACTACCCGATTAACTATAAAATGAAAAAGAAAACCTATATTATATACCTGTTTAATTCAACTAATGTTAGATAGTTAATTACAAGGCTTTTGAGAAACTTCAATTCCGAGAAACACGCGACCAGAGACGCGAACGGAAGCTTGTTCCTTACAGGGTTATTTTCAACATTGCGTTTCTTAATGAAATCAAAGAATCCGTAAAGTAAAACCGAGATTTTTGGTGAAATATTCGTTTTTCATGGATGACTTTTGGCACAATATTAGCCGACGTAAAGACGAGTATGTGGCTTCATTTATAAACTCAATGTCAAAATGACCCTGTATAAATAGGGTGTTTCCTATGTTTGATTTTGTAATTATTTTAAATGATACAGAATATAATATGAAAAAGAAATCCTTCTGTGAAATCAACATCAAAATTAGTTGAAAAATAAAGCAGTTATTCATATTTGAAATGTTGTGAGCAAAAGTGGGGACGTGGAGGGGATATCGCGCTATCTCTTTCGCACGCACGCAGCGTTATGGCCGGCGACTCTCGTCGACGTCGCAGTGTAATATTACTGTTATTTGATAATTATCCCTTCCACCAAATTTCAAACATTTATAACTTTCTAATTTTTGCCCCAATTTTGAAAATTATTTTTCGTAAAATTTTGGATGGCATATATTTTTGATAAATGTATTAAAAGAAAAGTAGTCAACTACTCTATTATAATTTAATCATAAGCCTAAACACTGAGGTTTCAATTTGGTTAATATTATATTTACGAGTACCCAAGTCCATTTTGGGACGTTTTCCGAGTATAAAGTAATCCTAATGGGTTTTTAGATGAGTCCTTGATGTTATGCTACGCAGAAGTTTTGATGTGGAGATAAATTGTGGAATTGGATTTTTGGTGAAACGCCTAAATTGGAAAATATGGGACGTGAAGTGGTAACTTGTGTTTGCAGGTTTTATTCGGATTATAATATAATTGAATCTGCAAATTTTTTTCTGAGATTTCCTAATTTTCATTTAACAGAGTTGGTTTATTTTGTGTTTAGAAATTACCTTGAATTTGATACCTATATAGGTTAACTTGTCGATATAAGATATTCAACCATTAATAAAATGTTAAATATCTTCATTTAAAATACCAACATTGTAACATAATATCTATGTTATATCACAGATTTCGATCTTCGTCGATCGTAAAAATCTACTCATGTTCAAAGATTAACATATTCGTGTTTAGTTAATACTGGTATGTAAATAATAAGATGAAAGGTTCGATACGACATAGCACAAATGTTTGTAGGACTTTTATTACCCTTCAGTCGGCATGCTTTACGAATTTACTTCGGCTTTGGAACTGTCACTCGATTAGTCAGAAATAGTCATTACATTGGTAATAAATACCAACCCGGGCTGTCGCATACAAGAACCTACCACTTAATGACATAGCCCGTGTTTTATCCGTGGTCCAGTAAACGGTCTTATTACACTGGACGAGCGCGCAGCGTCTTCGCCTCCGTTTGAAATCGCCAGGGCGATGAGAGCCTTAACTTTGACCACGGATAAAACAACCCCGTTTTAGTAAGTAGTATTGATATTATCCTCTGCTATTGTACCCCAGACCTCTCGCTTCGGTACTGACTACTAGTCAACATACAACTGCGCTGGGGCGCTCGTCCGTACATAGTTACAGCGTTGTGCGTTCGTGATTTGTGCCGTCACGCGCCGTGGTGACGTAGGGACTGGATGGGGTTGGATATCGATAAAAGAAATGCAAAAAGTAACAATGTAAATCTTTGGAATAGTGGAATCTGGCAAGACTACTGTATAACATTTTGCGTTTTTAGGTCATCTCTCGTTTATAGTCTTTAGTCGGAATTTCTATATTCAATAATTTTCGTCTACGAACAAAACTGACTCCAATTTTTTATAATATTAGTGTAGATTTGCTTTTATGCTTCCCATTACTATGGTATTTAAAGTAAATGCCAACTTAGTCGACCTATGATAGTCTATGGACTGTTTGTCGGCACACCATGATCACTAGGTATTGCTCGCAGCACTGCCGTTAAACCTTTGTTCTTTACAAGATAAAATTTGGCCTTTCTTTCAATCCAGGGTGTGATCTACCAGTGACAAATTTCATCCAATTTCATCGACGGTTGCAAACATAAAATTCTCCTTCACATTTACGTAAAATATTAGTAGATCATTCGCAATTCGGGACCAAACCCCGATTTTTTTTCAATCGATATCGACACCATAGCAATCACTACATAACAGTGGTACAGGGGGCATCGACACCGCCGGGCGCTAGTTTTTGCGCCGCGCGCGACCCTGCACCGCTTCCCGTCGTCTAATGAGATGCAGCATCCTGCGAATGTCTTTGTGAGCCGGCGGATCGGCTCGCCGGCCTTCGAATGGCTTCCTTTAATTAAATGAATACTACTAAATGTACTGGGGAATTAGCTGTTGTCAGCTGGTGTGCTTGGAGTAATGTAACTCAATATTAAACCGTTACTTCGGGAGTTCGTGATGGATAACGTCGCACTGTAACTCCGCAATGAAAGAATACCGGCTCATAGGCGTTGTTGCTCATAATCGGGATCGTATTTGGCCAGATGTTACTGGTGGTAGGTCTCATATGTAAGAGTCCGTCTGGGTGGGTACCACCGCCATGTCTATTTCTACCCCCAAGCAGCAGTATGCATGCACTGTAATGTGTTTCGGTTTGAAGGACATTGTAGCCAGTGTAACTACTGGACATAATGAGACTTAACATCTTATGTCTTAGGATGACGAGCGCAGTGGAATGCCACACAGTACTTTGTAAGTCAGGGTGCTGGATGGCGATGCTACTGTCTATGGGTGGTCGTATCGCTTACCATCAGGCGAACGGGATACTCGTCTCGTCATGCAATGTAGTGAAAAAAACAAAAACGTAATGCCATCCACGAAGACGCGCCCAATAAATTTTTATAATCGCTTTCTGTCCAAATAGACATTAAATACCTCTGCGTGCATACTATGTAAAATAATCAAAGTCCCCACCCGCGAAATCTCCACTCATAAATTGGTAGGGCGCGTCATCGTGGATGAAACTATGCGATTTCTTGATTTCTGCAGTTTAGTTGCGGAGAGTGACGGATGTTTCGTTCGACTGGATCATAGTGACCACAGAAAAATATCTTGTAGTATTGGACTGACGTGACGAGTCGAATTTGGGGTTAGCCGAAGTATATCCAGATAGATAAGTCGGCATAATGGCGACTATCCAAGGATAACGTCTTTCGAAATTATGCTTGGAAAAACAATTCATAGCGATTGTATTAAAATATTGTCACATCAATATATTTTAAACTCAAATGTTTAGTCTCATTTAGTATCGTAAAAGAAATTACCATATCATTATGATTCAACGACTCTTATATACCATTTATTTATGATGTTTCCTTATTCGAATACTAGACACTTAGCATATCCTGATATGCTATTCTAGATTAACTTTTATGTTTATTACCTAAAGAGTCGTAAATCTGTTCCAAAAAGGATTTGTGTTTCCATATTTAGTTTTTTTGTGTCAAGCACAGAATTATGTTACCATTTAATCTAAAATATATTTTTAGTTTATATCGCATTCACAATATTTATATCATAGGCCTTGTTTGAGAAACCAGGACAGTGGGTGTAAAGGTCTATTCTCAAAAGCTGCATAACCTAGGTCATGTTTTAAATTGAGTCTATATACCCAAAACCCATACACTCTCGATCGAACCAGCAGAATTAAATTTTATACTCAAATTATTGCATGAGCCAACAAACGCGCTGATGGACCAGTTCGTTTTAAGTGACATCAATCGTATAATAATAATCATCGCTCGTCAGTCGATATCTATCTGGTCTCCACTCCGCTTACAATCAGCTGCAGTGAAGTCACTTTTCCGTGCAGGCATAAAAAAAGAAAAAGCAATTCCAATAGAATCATGGTCCGGCTTCAAAGGAATCACAGACACCGTCTTCAAAGCCGTTATCTTCCAGATACCTTGCCTACCAAAAGAAACGCAGCCACTTCACGTCAACTTGCAGCAAGCTAGTGGTGACATAATATCCGGTAAACATCTTGAGCAAACTACCCCGTAGTGAGTATCTGCTTTTACGGTCACTTCAAGCTGTTGATAAATTAGCTGGGTGATGAATCAGAACTTAGCTGTTGTTTAATGCGACGCTATAACTCATCAGATTTTATCTCTCTGGTCATCACCATTTTTATTAGTTATGGGAGCTAAAATATACGAAAGCCATAAAAGTAAACCATCGTAAAAAATACAGAAGTTTTCGGACGAAACAAAGACGATGGGCCGATGCAATCGGACAAAAGACGTGTTCCCATGCATTTCCCTTTTGTGCGCTCCCCTACCGTCGCCGAATTATAGGAGTGGGGGGAGGCACTCCTATACGCTTTTGTTGCTCTTTTGTGATGCTTCCAATGTCAGTTTTTTGAAGGTTAATGAACTTTTCGCCATTAGCTAATCGAGGTATTGGTGCCATTTTATGCTTAATATAGGTACGGGTGAGTTTTTCAATTGGACGTGGATGGCCAAATCCTAACTATAACGAATATCGAAAAAAGCTTAAAGGAGTCTCGAGCTCGATTTAGATAAAAATAAAAATTGCAACATCAGATTTTTGAAAATCTATTTACCTAAATGGGAATCGAACTGAATGTCTTTCAAGGTGTATCACTTGCAGGTATGGTTAGTTTGCTCCATCCATTACCTAACTTAAATCAATTCACTTCTGAAAATATTGTTGTACCCAGAACCACCCAATCTGCACTTCTTATAGTTAACATCCATTAGTGATTAGACCAAGAGAACAATCAATCCTACTAATATTATAAAGGCGAAAGTTTGTAAGTATGTATGGATGTCTGGATGTGTGGATGTGTGTTACTCTTTCATGCAAAAACAACCGAACGGATTTCGATGAAATTTGGCACACGGGTAGAACATGTCCTGGATTAACACATAGGCTACATTTTATACCAGGAAAATGAAAAGCTTGACTTTTATCCCGGAAAAACTTTTTAACGCGGGCGGAGCCGCGGGCAAAATCTTGTGATAAATAAATTGAAATATCCGTAAGTCAGTAGTTCGAAGTAAATTTATCCCCAGTTACATTACGTCATCCACAGATAAGGCACTGTTTGGTGCACGATGAATTGGACTAATTGTCTCTGCAGTTATCCAATGTTGAAGTTTTTGAGGACGGCGCGTTGTTGATACGCACGGGTCGAGGTCGAACTGTCATGTTTTGCAAAAAAATAGATGCGAGTTTGAAGGTATATATCTCAAGATATTTTTGTCTTTTGATTTGTTCCATGCATAATGATGTCACTACAACGTGGATTGTTTGCTTGATATTTGAACTACATACCTCACTAGTAAAACGATTTTTTGGACAACGAACAAAGAAATGAGTACGCCGCGCTGCTCGTTTGAGGGTAAGCTTCAAGACTACCCTTGGTCAGAGGCATGACCGCGCGAATTAAGAAATAGTATTTACAAAGTACTGCGCTACGCTTTCTTTCAAAAGTCAATTGCCAGCTAAGTTGAGGAAATACAATATACGAAAACAATTGGGCACCCACTCCAAAAATACGAATATACTAAGCGAATATAAAGATAAATTATTTTTGGTTTGTAGTAGTTTTGATGATTTTTTATAACTCTTTATGTAACGGTTGTGTCATACCGAGTTCATATTGTGTTCGTGGATCGTAACGTGTGACGTCACAGCTCTGAACGCGTTTGGCACGGAGTCAAATGGATGTCAACGAACCTATGAGAGGGTGTGTTTGGGTTCAGAGAGGGTTGGGGCGGCTTTCGTGGTTATTTTTGGGGCTTAACCTGGTGAGCAGGTGGGTCATGTGCCATCTAATTTTAAGTGACACTTAAAATACTGAAAGCGTGGAGGCTCCATCGTCCTGAAAGGAAACAATAGAGTGGGGGTAATGACTTTCCAGATATCTCATTTATCAAGCTTTCATATGAATTAGTGCGACAGTGAAGCCGGCAGGTTCATGCTGTTGACTAATGAGTCTTCCGCCTGGTTATACCACTTTTCTAATTAGCTTTGCTCTGTGCTGTCTTGATCCAGAGTCCTTCGGGAAGTGATCCTTCGAAGAGGTTATTGCTGATGAATTATTGATTAGCAGTGGTGATTACTTATCATGTGGATTCTTAGACAATATATAATAAAGGACTTGGATTGTATGATCTGTCAAAGTCGAAGAGTAAGTCCTTGCTGCCAAAGTGTAATAGTAAATGCTCATGCAAGCATTTATAAAAACTGTTGTAGTGTGAGTAAAACCGAAAAGTGTACTAGATTTCTTAGTATGTGTGTTTATAACGACACAAAACGGTATACTATGTGTTGCACTTTCTTTGTAGAAGTTACATTGAAAGTGACACTAGTTTTCTGTTCAGTGCTTTTCTTCGTGGTTCAGTGCAATATGGCGTGTCCTTTCTAGATGGTCTATTGGGTGGCAACTTACTCACCTGATAATAAAATCAAAAACAATGTTCTCGAGATATAAGATATTTCATATCATGCTTTTGTTCGTACGTAGAAACGTGTGACGTCACAGCTCTTGTACAGTGAGGTTGGCATAGTGTCAAATGGATGTCAACGCACGGTAGAGAGGGTGTGTTTGGGTGCACAGAGGGTTTGTGGTTTCCGTTGTGGTATTTATAGCAAGTAGATAGTATTTGTCTCTGTCAACATAAGGTCGTAAACAAAGATCATGGAGACCGAGCATCTTTCCAGGATAAATTTCTATTAGGTTATATGTCAAAACATTTGGATCCATAGCGTTGTTTCGTTATTTAGCTACAAGACCATAAAATAAATCAACAAATACTTTATCAATCAGCAGATAATCATAATCATTAGTGAATAAATCATGAAAGCAATGTACATACTTACAGTTTTCGTTTTTATAATACTAGTGAGGAATATGGATTTTAATGAAATACGCATTTTACGATATATAGGCATCTATTAACTAATAAGCAAGACGACCTTATCACTTGATAACTAACTAGTTTCCGGTGACCTTTTATTCGCTTCTTGGCTTACATGAAATTTGTTCGTGCTTTATTCTTGGCAAAGTTCACGGTTTCAATCCTTGGCTCGTCGCTAGTCATGGTAACTTTAAGTTGGCACCGCGTCAAAAGGCGGTTGTTACGCTTGTATACTGGATTTTAGACGTTGATATTACTGCAATGTTTATCTGCATGTTTTTTTTTAATAAAAGTTTGCGAATTTGATTGAATAACTTAATTGAAATTAAAGTGCACAATAGCCTAGTTGGAAATGGAACGGTGCGCCAAGACAGATGTCCGCTGGTTTAAATCTAAGGCATATGTATCTGATTTTGCGAAGTCATGTCTCAATTATTTATCAGATATCCTTCGCTTTAACGCTGAAAGAAAACATCATACCTGAGAATTATCCCAAAAAGAATTTTGAAGGTATGTGAAGTCTGTGTCCAACCCGTACTAGGCCAGGGTGGTGGACTAAGGCCTAAACCCTCAATAGGAGAGGCGGCCCCTGCTCAGCAGTAAGCAGTATGTAATACAGGGCTTGTATTATAATCTATACTAATATTATAAAGCTGAAGAGTTTGTTTGTTTGAACGCGCTAATCTCAGGAACTACTGAACCGATTTTGAAAATTCTTTCACTAATAGGAAGCTACATAACTCCTGAGTGCTATAGGCTACTTTTTATCCCGAGAAAATATTTTTGTCCCGGAAAAACATTTTCACGCGGGCGCAGCCGCGAGCATTACTAGTTATTTATATGAATTCATCATCGCACAAGAGCACATTTTTCAAATATGTTGCTGAAGGGATTTAGTTAGATTTGAAAAACTTACTGCCTGCCTGACTTCAATCCTCCTGGGGAAATCCAGTCACCGACAAACCGTGCTAGAAGAACCTAAGTATTTCCCGACCTGGAATTTTATTACTAAGCATTATGGAACACGCTCTTCGCTTTCTTTTGCCGTTTCTTCTTCTCTCTCTTCTTCTTCTGCTTCTCTGTGCTGCGCAGGAGCTGCCTGATAGCAACCTCTCGCTCCTCCTCGGTTAGATCGACGATGGTGCTGCCCTTTGTAGACGGCTTCATTCTCTTCTTTTCTACGGATTCTTCCATTTCTTTCATTAGAGTTATCATTAGAGTCCAGGACTTCTGCCTCCACAGCCCATACTTCTTCACAACTTCGTGTGTACCTGTAAATCATTAGATTTACTGATACCCGCGAAGTATCCCATATATCGCTATATTAGACTATTGTTCGTAAGTATATACTAGCAGCTAGAACACTCCAACGATCCGTACACAGGTCCCATTATGCTCCACGGGCCGTTTATGTGTCAATTTAGAGCTAAACGGGCGCCTTAGATGGGCGCACAAAGGTCTGTCGCGACTCGCTGCGAGTGTTATTCATGTCACGTGTGCGGTGCGAACGTACAATGATTTATTAATCAGCTAGACTTGTTTATTTGCAAATTGCTTTTTTATCATCATTACCAACATCGCCACCAAGTCTTTTCGAAGTTACGAGTGTACTAGCTGCTGCTTGCGACTTCGGCCGAGTTTTTCTTGGATGAAAGTTCTAATAAAAGCTATCTTATGGCCTTCCCAGGGTCTCAAACTATTTTCATTCCAAACTTCATCGAAATTCACGATTCAGGGGTTTAAGCGTGAAATGGTAACAGACAGACAGAGTTAATTTCGCATTTATAATATAGAAATAATATAATATAATAAGGAAATTCATTTTCACATACATTTCATTTAAAAAAATGAGCATGGCGTTGTTTATCTTTTGACAGTTGCTTCAGATGCTCAGTCCCTGTAGCGGTACCAAAGAGTATATTATAATGTCATATTATCCTCTTTTCATTGTATACCGCTGCTCGATTCATTAACATATTTTTCGAATATTCACCAATTTTCAATTTAATTGCCTGATCTCGAAATGGAATCTAACTTTCGCAGTCCAAGCACGATGGTACTGGCTAAAGAGGTCGTAGAAGACTGAACGCAAAACCTTTAATAATCACCAGTATTTTGCACACAATAACCGTAAGGCTAGTACGGGGCGTTACAGAACAATAAATTGTTACCAATCTGGCATCATCAGTTCGTTACTAAGGTTTTAAATGTGTTACATCGATAAATTCTCGACGGTGTAGATTTATACGCGAGTCGGACGGCGTGCGCCGGTTGGCTGTCTGGGAAGCGAAATATCACAACTAATGTTAGTTGTGAGCGTGAAACTCTTCTTTTGGGAAATAGTTTCTTGTTTTGCTTGTAAAGGTTGGGATGGTAATGTATGTCTTTTGTGTTCCAGGTAATTTGACCATCTAGAAAAATATGTTGTAAGTTACTATGGTGAGTCGTGTTATTTTATATATTATCTGAAGGGGTTTCTTACGCTGCTTCTTCATACTCATTCGTGGTAGTAATGACGATTTAAATGAACTTAGGAAAAAACAATTTAAGCAATAATATTTTTTACTTTAACTTTGAAAAACATTAAATTGTTAGAATCATGTAACTTTTTCTGGAGGACAATTAACAACGAATTTTAGATGTTGCTGCTGCCAAACAGTTTGTTACTGTGCAAATACTGTTTAATTCCAGTTTAAGTTATATTGTAGCCAGTGTATATTGGGTATTATGAAGTTTAACATCCAATGTTTCACTCGGTCTTGCGTTTGCAGAATTTTGTAATTTAAGGTGGTGAGACGTCTAATGTTCTAGATTTACGAGCGCAGTACTATACAGAATTTGTAATTAAGTTCTGAATAGTGTTGCTTGGTAGCTATGGCGCTTACAACCAGATGCGGGACTTGCTCCATTATTTAGATTATTTTCCAAAGCGTCGTAGTTTATGTAATACGTCTTTAGGGAGTTAGTTTCAACTTTGAGAGTGACTCGTTCATCTTTTTATTCAGATATTAATAAAGGTGAAGTTTCTTTAACGTATTATTTTACTTTAGTAGGTACTTTTAACAAAACTTCGAAGTTTATTAGATAGATCTTAAAATCAAAGTGCATGATAGCCTAGTTGGGAATAGATCAAAATAGGGCATATTCAAAACCCAAGACATACACACCTCTGACTTTTAGAAGTTATGTTTGTATTTTTTTCAATTATCGCTCGCTTTAACGGTAAAAGAAAACACCGTGGGGAAGTCTACATACCCGGGTATTCTCCATAAGAATTTCAAGGGTACTGAAGTCTGTCACTAGGCCAGCGTTGGGGATTAAGGCCTAAACCCTTTCATTAGTAGAGTAGACCCATGCTCAAAAACGGGCAATATATAATGCAGAGATGATATAATTATTATCCTATTTTAGAACTTTGAAGTATATCAGACACATCATCGAAATCAAGCTACATCCAACGACCCAATCAAGTCACATACTCTTCTCGACGTACGAGACGAGCATGATGGATTGCATAATCCCAACGGTGCTATAAACAGTAAATGTTGGTTATCGAAGCGGCCGCTCGTTGCCGTGCGCCGGCGCCGCTGCGGCTCGTGTAGCGGTATCGCGACCCTTTGGGACGCGGCGTGGGTTGGGAGCGATTGGCGGAATGACTGATGGATATATTGTGTCTTTTCATGGTATATTTTCACCATTGCTTTTGGAAATAAAGGAATATAATTCTAGGTTTTTTTTTCGCACAGAATGTTATCGACCACTACCGCCCGGCCCTTATGGGGAGCGGTTGGACGGTTATGTTGGGTTTGCTCTATGCTCGGCAATGCCAACTAAATCTCCGCGGTGGACATCTTCGGCGCATTAGGGACGGCTGCGGGCTTCCTCTGATTCAAGATGTCAGTTTTTGTCCGTAACCACCCCTAGCTTCTTTTACCTGCCGCAATCCCATTCTAAATTCTGTTAGAAGCACCAACAAACTGTTGCCTGATCTAGAAAGAAAGAAAGAAAAAACATTTATTAGCAACAAATTGGGTGGTGACAATATCACAATGTGGTGATAGTATAGGAAAAAAAAACAAACTACAAAAAAAGAGACAACTTAATACAACAAATTCAAATAAAAAAAATAAAAAAACAAAGAACCACCACGTGTGGATGGTATATGTCCCACCACAACAGTGCCAAAAGGTTCTATATCAGCATAATGCCAAACATCTGGCATCATGATCTGGCAATTGAACGTGGAAGCTACCTATCCCCGGCCTATACCCACTGCCACTAGACCTAGGAGGGAATTCAATATTAATATATCTCGTATTAAATTAATAAAAAAAAACACTATCTCATGTTTTGCGCCACAATAATAATTACGTGAGGTTTTCGTAACGAGACCGACTACGTCGAACGTTAACCATAAATAAATTATGGCAAATGAAAACTAACTGTTGCTGATTCGTTGGGGAATGTTTATTGCACACAGTTAAATGCAGTTCTATTGTAAAACTATAGCGGACTGACGATAATTATAGTACGTCTGGAGTATCGACAGTTTCATTCGATTAAATAGTGTATTCGCTGGTGTTTCGAATGATCGAAATGTAGGCGGTTTGGGCGTAAAGTGAATGATTGTAGTTGATTTCATTTTATTTTTATCACCACATATCCAATCATAGTTTCTTAGGTTTACGCGAATGTTGGGCATTGACATAAAATATCTTAATAGATTTCTACTTGGCGATTTGTTTTATTTTTATTCCCGACGCACGTTTCGAGGAGCAGCCTGCATGGTCAAGGGGCGGACATAACGTGCGTTTCTTGAGAACATCGTAACCGGCATTTCGCGCTTTTTCTGAAAGGCGGTCGCGGTTCGGACCCCCTTAGCTTACAATAAAAATAATCTGGGCCACAAAACTTGTACATATTATTTTTTAACTTTTCGTGAGGGGGGTATACGTGACATTTTGGTATCCTCGGACCCCCCCTAAGTGGAAGCTACGCCCGTGTACATAACCCGTCTAGGTCAACATATCTTGGCAATGCAATTATATACTGCCCACTGCTGAGCACGGGCCTCCTCTACTACTGAGAGGGGTTAGGCCTTAGTCCACCACGTTGGCCTAGTGCGGGTTGGTAGACTTAACATACCCTCAAAATGCTTATGTAGAATTCACAGGTATGTAGGTTTCCTCACGATGTTTTCCTTCACCGTTAATGTGAATGATAATTGATAAACAATACACACGTAACTTCGAAAAGTCAGAGGTGTGCGCCTTGGGTTTTGAACCTCCGGACATTGTCTCGGCAGACCGTTCCATTCCCAACTAGGCGTTGGGAATGGATCGTTCACTTTTAACAATATATCTTTACAAAAATGTATTTCACAAGTCCAACCATCGTTGCGCATCGAAATGGAACGACACGCGCCGCCCGTTCTGTGGCAACATCCCCGCCGCAACGGGAAGAGAAACCGCGTGCGTTACACGTATATGCAACTGACAGTATTGTTTCTGTGTTCTTTGTTTTTTTTTATTTGTTCGAAATCGATGATTAACTAGTTCTCGAGTGGAGGCCACGTACTGGCGAACGCAGCGTCGGCCGTCCACCTGCTAGGTGGACAGACGACTTGATACAGGTCCCAGGAACACGCTGGATGCGGGCCGTTTTTGACAGGACCGTCTGGAAATCTTTGGGGGAGGCCTATGTTCAGCAGTGGGCGTCGTGTGGCTGATAATAGTGATGATGGTGATAGCTATGCAAATTGATGGAGCTGGTGGATAATTTATATAAAGAATAGAAATAACTAAGTTCATGCTGAGTATAAATAGAATGAACATAACACACGACACCTTTCCCCGAAAGGGTAGGCAGGGGTGCAACTAGGGTACCCACTTTTCGCTAAGTGTGTACCGTCCGTGATGTGATAAGGAGGGAGCCCATCGACACATCCTACTAATATTATAAAGGCGAAAGTTTGTAAGTATGTATGGATGTATGGATGTTTGTTACTCTTTCACGCAAAAACTACTGAACGGATTTCTATGAAATTTGGCACACGGGTAGATCATGTCCTGGATTAACACAAAGGCTACATTTTATCCCGGGAAAATGAAAAGCAGGACTTTTATCCTGGAAAAACTTATTAACGCGGGCGGAGCCGCGAGCAAAAGCTAGTCAGTAGTATTTTGATTAGAAATCTTATTTCTTTTGTATTTAAGTTATCGTTTCTTGCAATCGCATATAAAACTCGATAGCATTAACAGTTATATAGATTAAACATAAATATTGCAACCACAATAATTTATAGGTACTTGCCACGGTTAGAGAAATTGGTTGGAGAAACACGGTTACTGGTGGTAGGACTCATATGTCCGTCTGGGTGGGTACCACCGCAATGTCTATTTCTACCGCCAAGCAGCAGTGTGCATGCACTGTTGTGTTTCGGTTTGAAGGGCATTGTTGCCAGCGTAACTACGGGACATAATGAAACTTAACATCTTACGGTTTGAAGGGCATTGTTGCTAGCGTAACTACGGGACATAATGAGACTTAACATCTTATGTCTCAGGATGCCGAGCGCAGTGGAATATCACACAGTACTTTATAACTCAAGGTGCTGTATGGTGTAGCTACTGTTTATGGGTGGTATCGCTTACCATTAGGCGAACGGCACGCTCGTCTCGTCATTCAATGCCATAATAAAAAAAAAACTGTCTCCTTTTCCCGCTTCATATTAATAGCAGTAGGTAATTTATGTACAAAATATCATTGCCATGGTTCCTATTGTGCCTTTCATCCCACTTTCATCCCTATTGTTCCTTTTAAAATTCGATTCCAATTTCGGTCAAGGTACCCAACTGTACTCCAACGCCCATGAACCATCACAGTACCAGAAAAATGGATGCGTTTTTATACAGGGTATTAATACGGAAGAAAAGTGGATTTACCTAAGAAAGTTATTAATTATAAGTATTTTATTTAATTGAACATTTCCTTCCCCAAACACAATAGAACAGTTCTAAATCAAAATCTAAATTCCATTGGCATGACAATGAAAACTATGTGTGATACATTTGTGTACACTCGCGGGACAAATAGAAATCATTTGTGTACAAATGTTTGTGATTAAAACTGATCTCGGTATGCGCTGTGCCGAGTGTGTTCCATTTGTGATTATTAATAGCCGTCCCTTTTATAATAGGCTTGTTTACGGCTCCGCCCGGGTGATTGAGTTTTTACGGTATAAAAATCCCGTTTTTATTTTCGCGGGATAAAAAGTAGCCTATGTTACTCGCTAATAATGTAGCTTTATATTGGTGAAAGAATTTTTGTAAGCGGTCCAGTAGTTTTTGAGTTTATTCGTTACATACAAAAATACAAATATTTTCTCTTTATAATGTTAGTACAGGTGAAAAATATCAATTTTTCCATCAATATGTTTGGTATTGAGAATATAAACGAGAGATGTCGCTTGCCATCAAGTAGCTGCAGATATCGTGTAACAATTTCCCCAGGGAGGTTCTATACAGAAAGACATGAAAGAGCTCCCCGTCGTATCAGCGGGGATGATACGTCATGAAGGAATGTACCGCCACTTAGGACCTTACATCGTACTTGCAAAGTAACTTAGCCAAGTACGTAGCAATGCTATAGTAATAAGTCTGTTTCTCAGTGCTTACGGCGTGACAGCCTTCGCAGTGCGTAGTTATAGGGGCGCTGCGATATGCTGAACCTCGCTTGGCCATACCTATTAGCACTATGCATAGCGCCATCGCCCATCCTCTATCTCTGAAATAATTCTTCTCTACTCCTCATATAGCACTTGATAATATTATCCTTGCCTCCTTTATTCCTGCAACAAAAATATCCGACCACCTTTCCCATATCCAGCAATAATGTTAAACAAAATCTCACGTGTGGCATACGCAGCGGAACGAATCGCAAAGTGGCGTACGGAACGTACCGACATCGCCGCGTCCTTTGTTACACCGCATCTGTTCCAATAATTACGTAACGCGACGCCGTACTATACGTGTGGAGAGCATCGGTGTGACTGTGTTACAGTGTGTGTTCGCGTGCTTTGGGTGGACGGATTTGGGGGGTGCTTGGGTGTTCTATGAAAGTTCTAAGTATCTTAAATGCGAAGGCTATTGCAATTTAAAAACAATCGTTGCCATTTGGAGTAGTTAAATAATTGTTAAGAGATGTATACCAGGTACCAGCAGAATTACCAGCGCTTTGCTCCTGGGAGCATAGAATATTGCTAAGCTGGGGCCTGATTGCGGCTACAATATTTTGTACTTGTCTGGTGTTTATGTTTACACAGTGTATTATTTGTAGCCAAAATAAACTCTCTTATCTATCTATCTTTCTTTATTCAAACAATGAATAGTTTTTTTCTTGATTTAAATTTATCACTTTAATATGCAATAAGCTACAGCTAATTTGTTAACGTGCAACATGTTTACTTACTTACTTGCAATGACATTATTGACATCATGTAATAGAAAGACTGCGTTTGGTGCATAAAATATTGACTAAGTGCGCATGTAAATTAATCGCGCGGTTGCTTTAAATTTGTTTGTTTTGTGGCTATTACTATTCGTTTACAAAGCAGCTCGGCTAATATAAAGGCGCCCTATGGGTAACGCTCACAGATATAGAAAATTTTCAATGAAAATGCCCTAATTTAAATTTCTTCAAGTTTGGTTGGGATTTGATCATTGTCATCTGTATTTATTTTGACAATCTAACGTTAGTGTGAACAATTTTGGCTGTGAGCTAGGGGATCTGTCCCCTGGGAGCTTCTCCAAATGCGCCCCTGTAACTTTTGTTTTGTTTCCGATACGTATCCCGATTCCCGTACAACTGCAACGTGAGTTGAATACGAAGAGTCTGTGTTTTACAGCTAGCGACTAATATTTTTGGCATCAAACTTGAATATACCAATTTTTTACAAACTTTGTATTATTTGAACCTAATTCATAAGGGTACAAGGAAGGATGTTGCAAGTCGTTTCTCAATAAAACCTTATGGTTCGAAGTGCGTTCTTCCTTCTGCTAACATTCGGACAATGTAATAGCGAATCAATAACTCTCAGTGAGGAAACCTTAACAAATTTTTCTTCTAAATCATGAGCTTAGAATAGTTTTTAAAGTACGAAATTACACTTTTAGTCTACGTTGCTAAATTATATTTTTAGCGGCGATAAAAATAACCAAGATTTTTTTTTATTAAGTTATCAACACGATATATCGTGTCCTAGTCGTATCGTATACTGTAAACAGAATCGTTTTATATGTACGAGCGCGTCAGTACACGCGTTTGCATATTCATGTACTCTACTGACTTTGTCATTCGCATTTTTCTGTTTTTTTTTTTTTAATAGCCCAGAGCAACGGGGCAATGAGTAAAGAAAGGGGCTTTATTTTTTTTCGTTTGCAAGTTTGACAAACGGGTACTTACTTAATTGGGCCGCTTGGTTAACTTAAGAACCGTAGTTTTCTATTGAACCGATAAAGTATGAAAGCTGAAGGTAGAGCACTCGTACAGTCCAACGAGGTACGTTGGTGTTTTGTGCCTTTGACAGTCACTACCCTAAACAAATTTGGGCACTTTGACAACTGACACTTTGACTTTCGCTACCAAAACCAATTAGTCCAAGTTTAAGTCCAAGGGACTTATACAAAAATTATGCACATGTTTTGTCTTTATGACAACATACTAGGAAGAATGTTTCGGGAACCAACTCTTTATAAGTCAAGTTTGAATGTATTACACTTTCAAGAAACAAAAAGTGGTAATATATTAAAGAATTCAATTATACGATGATCCAATTACAAGTCCTAGCTTATAATATTCTAATGTATAATGTTAGAGAAAGTTGGACTGCCTCGGTCCGTAGTTGTCTTACGGTACGACTGCAATGCTGAGGTTTCGGGTTCGATCCCCTGGGTCGGGCAAAACGATATTGGATTTGTCTAATCAGTATTAGCTCGTAGTCTGGAATTTGGGACCGATATAATGATAGGCTCGCCCCTTATCACAAAAGTAAGTGTACTAGTGGCCCCTCTGCCTACCCTCCGAGGATAAAAGGCATGAGTATGCGTATGCGTAAATTCAGAGAAAAAAGGACAAGAAAATAATCTGCCAAAAGATTTTTTTACAACATTAAAATCTCCGAATGTTTTGTTAACGCAAATCGGGCTCTAAAACGGTTTTGGAGTGATGTAATATTCATCTGTATTCGTAGCGTGGTGCGGATTTGAACCCATCGTTCAACGTAACGACCCCTTGAGGATTTTGAACGTGCAAACTGGAGAGCGGAGACTACATCACGCAGATGGATGGCGGTAGCTTGTTGACATACGACTTCGTGTTTTGTTTACCAGATGTGTAATTGTTTGAAAGATTAGGTATTTCCAAAATATTAAAACTATAGCGGAGTTTTTACATATCAATGTCTACAGCTATAAAACTTTGGTTTTTGTTTAGATGCTCTAATCATAAGAACTGACTGATTAGATTTAGATTATTATTTAATTAGTAAAAACTTAATTTCTGAGTCTATTGACTCTTTTGGTCCCATTCTTTTACCGGCTCCAAAAAAGGAGGAGGTTAAGAATTCGAATGATTTTTTGTTAATTTGAGCGGGTCTTCGAGCAAATGCTAATATTGTGTAATCTCGGACAAGTCACGTATGTTTTTCCAATCGAAAGCTCGCAAATTTAGTTGACCTGGCAATTGAACCTATTATCTCACGTTTATAGCTGAAATTACTATTGGGCTTCTGTGATTAAACCGAGATACCAGTTACTAACCAGACAGTTTGCGTAATCCAAAGCTCCAGCCGTCGGCAGTTAAAATAACTGCAAACGTTTGACGGATACCCTTTATAATTATGAGTTTGATTACGTATGTTGGAATGATGCCAGTGCTACTGTTATTTGGGTCTAGTGGTTACAATTTCAATTGAGAATGTTAATCTTTGATGGGCGGTAAACGAGTGAGTCACGTGATCGACGGCTTGCAGTCGACACAGCTGGTGTTTGTATGGATAGTGACTATCGTATATAATGTATGATTTTTCACTTTTCTATTTCTACAGCCAATCAGTGTGCATGCACTGTTGTGTTTCGATTTGAAGGACATTGTAGCCAGTGTAACTACAGGACATAATGAGACTTAACATCTTATGTCTCAGGATGACGAGCTCAGTGCAATGCCACGCAGTTTGCAATTCAAAGTCCTGTATGGTGTTGTTACTGTTTATAGGCGGTCGTATTACCTTACTTACTTACCATCAGGCGAGCGGCATGCTCGTCTCGTCATTTAAATGCAATAAAAAAAAGATTACCAGTATTGTATCAACTGGTCAGGAATTATAAACACACACACACACACACACACACACACACACACGCACACACTCACACTCACGCCTGTTATCCCCGAAGGGGTAGGCAGAGGCGCAACTAGTGCACCCACTTTTCGCCGTCATTCCGTCCCATGATGTGATAGGGGGCGAGCCTATCGCCATATCGGGCACAAATTCCAGACTCCGGGCTGATACTGAATAGAAAAACTCAATATCACTTTGCCCGACCCGGGGATCGAACCCGAGACCTCAGCTTTGCAGGCATACTGTAATACAACTACGCCACCGAGGCAGTCATATCATCAATTATAAACATGTTTCGTTTATTGATATATCTGGTAAGTCCACTTACCATTAGATACTGTGGAGCCAAGTAATGAAGGACATTGTAGCCAGTGTAACTACGGAACATAGTGTGATTTAACATCTTATGTCTCAGGATGACGAGCGCAGTGGAATGCCACACAGTACTTTGTAACTCAAGGTGCTGGATGGTATTGCGACTGTTTATCGGTAGTCGTATTGTTTACTATAACGCGAACGGCATTCTCCTCTTGTTATTCAATGCCATAAATAAAGTCCCTTTGACATGCGCGTGAAATAATAAGCATAATTCCAGAGGAAAGGTAGGATTTTAAGGATTTTTGAGACTTTCCCTCTTATTATGAGTAAATGTTTCCAAAAAAATATCCCAACATTGCCTAAGATTGGAATTTGTGCTAAATTTAGCATTAAGTTCGTGACGTATCAGATTATGGAGTGGAATTAGGCTCGGCGAGTGTGCATTTTGAAATAGAACCTCTACTAATTACCTTTTTTTAATCAGATTTATGCTTAAATCGTCATTTTTATAGTTAGCTGTGATGTCCAAGACATGGAGTTTCTTAATAAGCTCTTCGCGTATTTATACTTGTAATTTTATCTCAATATAATTAAACCATAACACATAACAGATAGAGCCCAAATTGTCATAGAACAGTTATCATTAATTTGCGGACTGTTTTGGCTTACGGCCTTTAACTTTCCACGTATTCATCGTCTCGTCTAATACTACTAACAGACGATTAGATTTGGTATCATGCGACCAATTTGTCACGCGGTACAGTCTTCACGCCACACGATCGAACCGTACCATGCGATGTCCAGTTGTATCCAACCAAGTTTGATGGACAAGCCATCGAACCAGCCGTACCAACAATAATAATAATAATAATGTCCATCGAACCGTGCCCCACACGATGCGATATGGTTCGATGGCATACCATTTTAATGGTTCGGCTGCACCAAATCGCATCGTATGTGCCCACTTTAATAATTATAATCAGTTTGGACTGTCGTAACCACGAATTAAAGATAGAATGGATAGAGTTTAGCATCAATTTACTAAGAAAACCAGTGTCGCCAAACTCACACATGCATATATTCGCATACTATCATCTCTTCATTATGATTGGCCAAAATCACCAATAAAGATAAAGCGTATAATACAAAATCATTTGCATTAAATTTAACCTTAATGCCATTATATAAACTTCGTATTCTAAAAATTCACATGACTTCATACGACATTATTCCTTCAGTCTGAATTTTGATTTTAATTCGATTTCATACCGCTAGTCCACGCAAGATGGCGTATAATCGCAATGGCATTCATAAGAACTCAATGGAAGTTGTTTTAAGATAAGTTATTGAATGACACCCAGTACGCTACGCATGCCGGTAATAGTGTTGCACCCATACGTTACCTTTTTGTAAACCTATCGATGGTGTTTGTTTTATAACTAACATTAATAAATGAAATGGACTTATAACAAAATTATATAATATTAATTTGATAAGTACTGGAAAAGTTGTTGGAACTGTCTTGAATACAATTTTAACTCAGTAAATTAAAAATAATTTAAAATTTTAAGTATATATTTTAAATTCCTACTTTATAATTTCAATACTGCAGATATGTATGTTACACATACTATATTAGCTACACAGCTTATATAGCTAGTTTGCAATAAATTATAATGAGTATATATACTTATCATAGTGATTTCACTGCTGGGGTTAAGAGAGTAAGAGTAGACTTCACGTCTAAGCAAAACGTCAACCGGCAAGGCAAGAAAATATCCTTTGACGGACAGCAGAATTATGCCGGCCTGCTAATAGCTTCTGCAAGTTCCGTTTTAAGGACCCAATATCATAAGACTTGGAAACATTCGTGCCCGGCAACTGTTCCACAGTTTAATAGCAAAATTACGAACTTCTTAACCCGATTGATATGGGCTGAGATAGAAGAAATCACTAAGCAGTGGTTTCGCAAGCCAGCACGCGTGGTTCCCCTAAGGAAGTGTGAGGATGGCCTAAGGTTAAACTTTTGTCCAGAGCACTCACCAAGACACTGACGATAGAATACACTAAGTGAGGCAATGTCTCGGCGTAACTGCATTGATTCCAAACTGAATAGTGCTTTGTGCTGTTTATGAGTGGTCGTATCGCTTGTTGAGCGACATGCTCGTCTCGTCAAGCAAAAGTTGTTTAATTTTGTACCTGGATCTGACTCGGTAATATTTTACGCTTTTTGGGGGCAACAATTTCTTGTGCTTCGTTTGAAGAAGATACGCCTGCGTTTAAATTTATGATTTCAGGTTTACTTTGGAATCCACCACCCTAAGAAATAACATTAACGATGAGATATCAAGTAATACTCATAATATAATATCAAGTAACATAGCTGATCAAACATTGTTAACCTATAAAGCAGACAGGCACATTTATATGTAATTAAAAACAATTATTTAAAACTATGTGTTGTCTCAATAAAAAGCTTTTCCCGTTAGAAAAGCCCCTAAAACGCAGTACGACGCATAGAAAAAATATCCATTATATCCCATGGGAGCAAATTACCGGAATAAAAGTAGCCTATATGTGTTAATCCAGGGTATTATGATCTGGCTGCGGACGACAACTTAGACACTTTAGCCCGGGGAAACCTGCAGCCGTCCCTAATGCGCCGAAGAAGGCCACCGCAGAGTTTTAGTTGGCATGCCGTGCGTTGTACATAGGTTAGGGACTCGGCCCGGTGGCTCAACGCTGGGTCGTAAGGCACGGTGAACCGAACAAAACCACTCAGTCGCCTCCCTTGAAAGGCTAGGTGATAGTAATAAGTCACTTTCTCCGCGAAAAAAAAGGGTATTATGATCTACTCGTGTGCCAAATGTCTGAGTTTACTTCTAAGAAACATACAAACTAAACAAACATCCCGACATACAGAGATCCAAAAATTTCCACAAACATTTGCATTTATGATATTACTAAAATAAGACAAGAAGTAAGATAAGATTAAAAAGGGTATTTTTAAATAATAACCTATAGTTTTTTTAATAAATTTATGTAGTAAAATAAAACAATAAAATAAATATTATGGTGTGTGGCTTTCTTATAATTACTTATTGATTGATGAATTAGAATATTTATATGAGCTTCTGCATTCACTTTAAAATATTGATTTCCCCTTTTTTTTACATTACACATCTTCTACAAAATGTTCTGAACATATTACGGAAAAATTGGAAGGAAACCAATTTAACCTTCCCGTAGCATTGATCCAACTTTCCTTAATAAATTGATCTTTTGGAAAACTGAAAATTAACAATCTAGTATTGTTTCATTAATTAATTATTATATCGACCACAGCTATGCATCACAAGCGGATCATGCATCAGATAACTTTTCGTACTTTTCTGCATAACATAACGCTTCAGTGAAAAATTAATAATTATCGATAATATTTTATCGACCACGCATGCACTAATTGAGTAGCGATGACATTATGAATTGGTGACAAATCATTCTAGAACAACTGATTTTCGTTTGCGACAATTAACCATATGGTGAAAAGAATAAGGAACATTTTAAATTGTAATTTTTGTGTCATGTTTGACATAGAAAATCAAGATACATTTTTCAACTAAATAGCAATATACCAGAAAATATTACTTACCGATGGTACGAAATACCTCCGTGGGACACATTTTTGGTACGGCTATTATTTTTGCATTCCAGAATAGCATAATAGAGCATTTTAATATTTTTAAATATTTTTTCCAATCATTAAACCTTTGACAATGCGCAATGACGACTGAGACCGTTCAAACAGTGAGTTTGTACTGCATTCTAAACTAGTGTATCAAAGGTTACGCCCACTTTATAGTTCTATCTCTATCTCTGTTCTGTGGTCGTAACAAACACCCACACATGTCAATGAAATAACCAGCCAAGCGAAGAACTCCTTCGCACATATTAAAATTCATTATTGAGTCTCTAAATATAGTCTCCTTGGGCTACACCTGCGATTATCAGTTTAGTAGTGCCCGCGCACCTATGTGGTCGTGGGTTCGATTCCCAAAATAGGTAAATCTTTATGTGGGTTATATACATATATTACTATGTATGTATGTATGATACTTCACGCTGCTATCCCGTAGGGGTAGGTAGAGACTATGGATTGCCTCTTTGCTCGATTTTGGGTTTCTTTTATGTGAGATTTCCCAGTAGGAATATCAAGGACACATCTTAAAACAGTCATAATCGTGAAAAAATGTAATTCCGCTTGCAAAGTAGATTAGTTTGCTCAGCTTAGAAAATTACACAGTGTAGTTTAGTTCACATAGTTTGCGGTCTGCACACTTTGAAATATAACTTGGCAATGCGAGCTAAGCTGACTTGCTAAGTTTTCGGTCTGTAACAGGCAGTCACTGTAGCCAAGGCGGTAATAGTAACTGCACCTTCCTTGTCAAAATTCTTCAATCCGCTCAGCCGGGCACTCGATCCATTTGAGCAAGGTCTAAAAATAACTAAAAATAAATCCATAATTACTTACGAGAACTTTGGTCGATAGATCGATGCGCCCTACTTTCTTTTGTCGGTCGTCAGTCGTGACCTTGCCGCCCACGGGTGCTGGCTTTGTCTTATCAGTGGGCTTTGGGCTTTCATATATCGGAATCACACACACACCCTTTATCCCCGAGGATGTATGTAGGAGCGCAAGTAATGCACCTTCTTTTCGCCACGTGTATTCTGTCCCATGATGTGATAGGGGCGAGCATGTAGACTCCGGGCTGATACTGAATAAACAGCCAATGTCACTGCGCTACCTGGGATTTGAACCCGGGACCTTAGAGCGGTTCTGGCGTGGAGCTAGTCGGAATTCTATCGCAATTCATGAATTTAATTTCTGCACTCCTCTATAGTACGATTTTTGATCGAGCTAAATCTCATTCCTCCTTGCGAGCAATGTTCCTAAAGACTAGACTTCTGCTCGCGGCTACGCCCGCGTGAATGAGTGTCCGGGATAAAAGTCCCGATTTATATTTTTTACCCGGCATAAAAAGTAGCCTATATTACTCGCGTTATTACTACTATACTCATATTTCTAGAATTTTTCAAATCGGTCCAGTTGTTTTGGAGTCTATTCTTTCCAAACAATCAAATCTTTCCTCTTCATAATATTAGTATATATAAGGTACAGTTGTACTTATTATCAAGAAGTCAGTATAAGTTTCTACGCAGTTGGCAAATGTCAATCTAAGCATAAAAGGTAGTGTATCATTTGAAGCGAGGAGCCGGCGATGTCTTAATAAAGGGCTCGCGTTGATCTTTTAAGGCCCGGATCGAATTTCTCAATGCGCGACCTACGTTCTCATTGTAGGACGGGTAGGGATGTGCTTGTATCGATGTAACAGATCAGGTTGAAATAATTTCTTTTATACTCTCTGGAGGTAATGTGTAGATAAAGAGACATGCAATTGATTTACGCCGGGTTTCAAACGTAGTTTACCTCAAATCAAATCATTTATTGAGTAAATAGGCCCCTAAGGCCGCTTTTATACGTCATTTTTTACAATGCTTTTTATCAACTAAAAGGTTCTACCAGTGCTTCGGAAAAGCCCACTGATCTGAGAAGAAGCACCAAGAAATTCAGCGTAGGTCTTTTATTGTTATCTGGTTTGTTTTAAATATATATTTTAAAAATGAACCGGACTAGTTAAGGCTCTTACTGACGAATTACAAGTGAATTTAGGGCGAAGGCGCTGAGTGCTTGTCCGGTTTAATAACCGTTAGCCTTACTTTTTTTTTTTTTAGTATGGCCATCTTCGGCGCATTAGGGACGGCTGCGGGCTTCCTCCGACTCACGTCTAAGTTGTCGTCCGCAACCGCCCCTGCGCGTACCGCTGTTGCGGTCCTTTTCCGAGGGACGCCCCTGGCGTCCGAGGCAGCGTGAGACACGCTGCCGTCCATCACGGGGGTCACAGAAGTTGGCTAGACTAATAGGTGGGCGGCACCTCCCGCCCACCCGTGACCCCCGGAGGCTCCTATTAGTCGCCTTTTACGACAGGCAGGGGATACCGTGGTGGAATTCTCCAAACGCCCCCAATCCACAGAAAGAAAGAAAGAAAGAAGAAAGAAAGAAACATTTATTCGTACAATATACTGGGACGCACACAACAATTAACAAAAAAGGACTTAATACATATTACACAAGGCACGTGGGCAACGTGCATCCCATGATACTGCCGAAAAGGATCCAGTTCAGCATAAAATGCCAGGCACGGTGTACCTGGCGCTGGTTTTCAACTGGAACCCTCACTTAGTGGATAGTGACTCACGGATTGATTATATTAAATAAATAAGAATAAAGGGCGGGAGACGTCGGTCAGTCGTCCACCCGACGCCTCCTACGTCTCGTCTGGCGGCGGGAGGGATCACCACTGCGCTGGCGATCCCTCTCGGCACTCTCCTTCCGCGAGAGGACCGCCTCGCAGAAGTGGGCCACCGCCTGCCAGGCCTCCCGGCCGCCGACCATGGAAGCGACCACGGCTGGCAGCGAGAGGTCTTCGACGACTGCTCTGAGAGCGTTGCGTTCTTCATTCCAGGCTGGACAACACTCCAACGTATGTTGGGCCGTGTCCATTGGGCAGTTGTCACAATAGTGACACACGGCCGACTCCTCTATCCCCACCACCCGAAACAGGAACTCACCGAAGCAGCCATGCCCGGTGAGCACCTGCGTCAGGCGGTATGTTGCCGCTCCGTGGCGCCTGTCCAGCCATTCGGCAAAGACAGGACGCACTGCCTCTACGACCCTGTGCCCCCACGACGGGGCCTCTAGCCGGAGTCGCCACTCCTCCACGGCGGCTCGCCGTAAGGAGGCCCTCTTGGCCTCCACCTCCTTCAGGGCCAGACGCTCCCCACGACTGAACGCCTCCTCCCGCCAATGGAATACATCGGCAAGGGATTTGGCGTCCAGGTCCCAGGGCAGAAATCCGGCCAATAAGCAAGCCGCCTCGAACGAGACCGTGCGGTACGCCCTGACCGCCCGCCGCGCTAAAGCTCTCTGCGGGGCGTGCAGAAGGGCGACGCAGGGGCGGCCCAGGGAGTCAGCCCAAACGGGGCTGCCATAAAGGGCCATGGACCGCACGACTCCGTGATACAGCCTCCGGCAAGGGAAGCCAGGGCCTTCCAAGTTGGGCAGCAGACCGGAAAGAGCGCTCGCTGCCCGGGACAATTTCGTCCTCCTTAAAGTGGGTGCGGAATCGCCATCGGCTATCTAGGACTAAACCTAGATACTTCATGCTAGAGCCGATGGGGATCCGCACCCCCCCACGACGATGCCGGCACCGGCCGGTGGCCCTCTCCGAGGTCCGTGAAAACACACGGCCTCGGTTTTCTCGAGGGCCACCTTGAAACCTAAACGTTGAATTCTACCAACTACTTGGCCGGTGCCTGCCGCCGCCAGAGTTGCGGCGTCCCGGAAGGTCCCAGCAATCGCTGTGACTAACGTATCGTCGGCGTAACATGTCACGCCGACGCCCCGAAGAGTTAGCCTTACTTGACCACGGATGAAATAACAAGGACATAGCCTATGGAGGTAGGTTTGTGGATCTTTTTTTGTTTTTTTTTTAAGCTATTGCATAGCTTCTATCGCGGGTCTTGAGCGTGGAGACCGAATCCAGAAATTCCGTAACGAAAATAACCTAACACCCCTCACTCCGACCGGCACAGCGGTGATATTTTATTTTCAACTCTATCACAACCATGTAGAGTGTAAAATTCCATAAGTAAATTTAATATCGCAGTCTTGTAAGAATAGCACGAAAAGTGTCACGGGTGCACCCCAGACTCGGCGCATCAGCGATGTCGCTCGCTTAAGAATAACCGCACTAAAGTCATCTGTGTGCATGACAGCGAATATTGCCGAAGCGCTACATAAGCGAGGCAAACCCAATAGCATTCTTTATGAGCGGTGAAGATCAGTTAACGTTAGGTAATCCATTTGATATTTGCTAGATCACCTGCAAAGTTGTTAGTCATCGATCTCTGTAATATACCAAACAACCCCCAATAAACTTTTAAAAACAGATTCATCACTCATCATTGGAGTAGAATATACCCTTGATTGATGACATTTTGAATATATGTTTACTTAAGTGTACTTTACATGATTGTAGAAGAGACTATAGGCATAATATTGCGCAAAAACATCGAGATATCAGCATTTAAATACGAACTCTCTAGGGAGAGTTGTGATGAACGTTTCGCTCATTTATTGATATTCAAAAGCCAATACAAAATCTGGCAACTCAAATAGGATACGAGATCGTCTTATCAACCAAGTCACGACATTTCGAATTCCGATGAATACAGTGACGAAATTCAAACGAAACCAGACCTCGTTCGTATCGTCCAACGCGACGCAAGAAAGTTCACCTTTTGTCAATCGATTTAAAACTTTACGTAAATCCGTACACACGACACAGTTATACGATGAAATAGCGATCCGGGACTCTGAACACGAAATGCGTGTCGCGGCTCTAGTTCGAACGGAATTCGAAATTACCGATATCTATATTTTATTCCGGTCACGTTCGCATCACTGGCGCGGGAGCGTCTACAGACAACAATGATTGTTTGATATTCGACTTTAATCCTCTGAAATTGCGTGTATTTTTCGATAATGTTCTGATGGGTTGTTCAGTTGTACGTTTTAAATATTTTGCAATAGGGTGTAATTTGATGAGTCTGATGATTTAAAACTATTTGAAATTAGATTTTAGATTGTAATGCGTAAGAAATACGGTGGATTTCGGTAAATATAATCTCGCCCACAGATTTATATTCGCCATGGAAAATATTCAACAGGAGAACAATACGAATTTAATTAGTTTTGAAACTGATCATGTTGCGATGTTCTGTTTTAATTAAAGTTTGATCTCGTTTATGCGTACAATGAATATTTGTACATATTAACAATGGAGGTAACAGGTTTTGATGGTTTAATTGGATTGGTAGAGATAATGAAATATTTCAATTAGTGTTCGAAATATGTTGTATTTTCAAAACTTTGTGGCTTGTATTTTATGGCATAGGAAAGTGTAAATATGAATATCCATTATATCTGTGTGAAATTATAGCTTAAAATGAGTACGGTGATGTCTTTTATAATTTCTATAATATTGTTAATACATATAGACTCTGCTAGATAGTTTGAGACTTTTTATCCGGGGTAAATATAAAGCGGGACTTTATCCCGGAAGAACTTTTTCACCCGAGCGGATCCGCGAACGAAAGCTAACTTAAATAAAACTAACTTTTTCCCTGAATTCGGTAATCTCTGAACAACTCGTTCTATTATCAAAACTCTTTAATTAATTTCAAGCTTCTTATTATCTTTCAGTGTTGACTGCCTCGGTGGCGTAGTTGTATTGCGTACGCATTACGAGTACGATTTGCGCGCTGAGGTCCTGGGTTCGAATCCCGGGTCGAGCCAAAAACATTGTGACTGGGTTTTTCCATCTTAAAATTTACTCAGTCGCAGCTCGGAGTCAGGAAGTTGGCGGTGTCATACCCCCGTGCCTCGGAAAGCACGTAAAGCCGTTGGTCCTGCGCCTGATCTCTCTCCGGTCATGTCGGATTGCCGTCTCACCGGACTATGAGAGTGAAGGAATAGCGAGTGCACCTGTGTATTGCGCACACACTTGTGCACTATAATATCTCCTGCGTACCTGGCTGATCTCCGTTGAGATTGGCCGCCGTGGTCGAAATTGGCTAGGAGAAATTATTAAATTATCTTTCAGTGTTATAGGGTAACTTTTGATCGCCCTCTGTCACATGGGATGGACACTGGTGGAAAGTGGGTGCCCTAATTACACCATTACCTATACCTTCGGGGATAGGCGAGAAATGTGTTTAATCCTTTAAACGGACTTTCACAGCCAAAGCCGCGAGCAAAACTCACTTCATTAATAAAACCGTCTCGTACAATTCACACGTTATTTCGTCTCGGTGGGTTATAAATAACCTTTCGGTTAACGTGTGGACGTTTGGAATAAGGTTAATTGTTATGATACGGGTCAGCATGGGCTGTGGGTTTGATTCTGTTTGTATTATTTGATTGGTTTGTTGATGTTTGTTGGAATTCTTTGTTACTGAGTTAGGTTGTTGCCCGTTGATACGTTTGCGTTGTTGACTTGAGGGTATCTGGTATATTTGGTATTCGAATGAATGCATGTTATATCTACACAGTACTGGGTATTCCGAATATGATAAATTTTTCTAACTATCGTAATTCCTCGGTAACTCGGTAACTCGGTATTAACTGCCTCGGTGGCGTAGTTGTATTACAGTACGACTGCAAAGCTGGGGTCTCGGGTTCGATCCCCGGGTTGGGCAAAGTGATATTGAGTTTTTCTATTCAGTATCAGCTCGGAGTCTGGAATTTGTGCCCGATATGGCGATAGGCTCGCCCCCTATCACATCATGGGACGGAATAACGGCGAAAAGTGGGTGCACTAGTTGCGCCTCTGCCTACCCCTTCGGGGATTACAGGCGTGAGTGTGTATTTATGTATGTATGTATCGTAATTCCCAGTCATTTTGCGATTCTGTTCTATTCGTAATAAGGAAGATTTAATATTGAAAGAGTCCATGATTCCTTTGCATTTTATGTCTCTTACGCGCTGTTTACTAATGCTGGTTACACGTTGTTGCACCAATGATATGTCAAAAACATAGATATGACTTTAGCAATCGCAATTTGAAGACTCGAAAGTACCTAACCCAATTGGGACAGTTTTATACTTCCTACTAATATTACAAAGGCGAAAGTTTGTAAGAATGTATGGATATTTGGATGTTTGGATGTATGGATGTTTGTTCCTCTTTCACGCAAAAACTACTGAACGGATTTCAATGAAATTTGGCACACGGGTAGATCATGTTCTGGATTAACACATAGGCTATTTTTTTCCCGGGAAAACATAAAGCGGGACTTTAATCCCGGAAAAACTTTTTAACGCGGGCGGTGCCGCGGGCAAAAGCTAGGGACAAATAAATGGCAAATACTAGCTATCTTTTTAGTTTATTCGTTCTGGGTTATTATGTCGACTCTTTCAGCCGACATGCCAATGTTAAAAATGTGTATAATGCGATTCAAATCAGAATAGGATCGAGTTTGCGCCATATTTTTTTAATTTTTATTATTTTTTATATTGTGACGTCTGAATAATAAAATACTACCATACCATACCAGCCCTGTATTATACACTGCCCATTGCTGAGCACGGGCCTCCTCTACTACTGAGAGGGTTAAGGCCTTAGTCTCCACCACGCTGGCCTAATGCGGATTGGCAGACTTCACATACCTGCGAAATTCAGAGAACTTCTCTGCTATGCAGGTTTCCTCACGATGTTTTCCTTCATCGTCAAAGCGAGCGAAAATTCACAATGAATAGACAGATAAATTTTTCGAAAAGTCTTGGGTTTTGAACCTGCGGACATTCATCGCGGCAGTCCGTTCCACTCCCAACTAGGCTATCGCCGTTTTTATTATTATCGTTATTCCTAAATTAGCTTAATATAAATGAATGAAATTAATTGAATAATATATTAAGCTAATTTAGCAATAACATTTTTATTTAAATAAATCTTAGTCAAATAGACAAAATAAAATAAACCATTATAAATTTTGTAATTTTAAGGTGAGATACGACACATACAAATCATTGATGGTCCTATTGTTATTTGAATCGCCATATCTGTGCGTGCGGAACACTTTTTTCACATTTTTTTAGTGTATACCATATCTATATCTTTAAAAAATCATGCTATCCCCGATGATGTGTAAAAGTTATAGCTGAAGCTCCATACAAGCCTCCTTCACCCGTGTAACACAAATCGCGTCCTGAGGTCGTAATCTCCCAGCAATTACTTGCTGATAATACAATTTGGCGACACCGAGAGCTCGCTTTGAGTACGTCACCGGAGTTAATGGGAAACGTAATCATCCTGACACGTGTACATACATGTGTATGTTATACGTAAGTTTATAAAGTGATACGGGCGCGGTAGGCAGTCTAATGTACAGCTTGTCGGGTTGCCGTCTCACCGGACTATTAGAGTGAAGGAATAGCGAGTGCACCTGTGTATTGCGCACACACTTGTGCACTATAATATCTCCCGCGTTATTGGCTGGCATTGTTGAGATTGGCCCCGTGGCTGACATGGTTGGGATAATAAATAAAATTGACAGCACCAATCAGTTCAAGTGCAGTGGTATAGATACAGAGGTTGTGCCTGCAGTTTCGTATATGTGGACTTGGAAATGAAATTAAATCAGTTATTCGAATCCATAAAATGTTAAACATTACTTAGATTCAGTCAATTATTACTCCGCCACCAGTTCGGAAAGCAGTTTCCACCAGAGAAGAACGGGCAAGAAACTCTAGAGTAAATAAATATCTTCCCGTAGCTTTATAATGTTTTTTAGAAAGAAAGAAAGAAAGAAAAGAAGTTTATTATTGGTACAATATTGCACACGGAAAATAAAAAACACATCTCATAATTTAAAATAAAAAAAAATAATATAAAAGCAATTATTGCACCAACAATGGGCCTCCCATTCAGCTAAATGCCACGGTACCATCAGTGCAGTACCGCAGCGCTTACCGATATCCGATTTTAATGAAGCAATGCCTATATTATGCTCCCAGTTATATTCCGTCCAATATTTTGCTCAGGCCTCGTTCTCTTTCTAGGTGTAGGCAGAGATGTGTTACACTCAATTTTCGCCAAACATGTTAGGTCAGTAAATGTCGATGGATCCAGGATTTCGTCTGTGATTGTGACAAATTTCATCCGAATCCTAGATGGATTCGGATGCTTAGGTATACTCGACCCTCTTATTAATCCAAACATCTTTAATCACATTAATTGTAATATTACGGGCGTGTTTCACAATTTATTCGACAGCTATCGCATTAAATAGCTAATGTAGATAGGTTAATACACATTTGATAACCAATTATTTGGGAGCATAGCTTAGAGTGTAGCTTTTGTATTTTGTATACATTTATGCGACGAGTAACATTTACTCAGAATTCATAAAACAAGCTCTAAGTACAATTAATGTACGACAAAATCTCCCTTTTAGCGTAATTATACGACATAGTTACGCATCAGGTACTCCATGTTCCCGTTTTTCTGCGGGTATTCACATATTCCACGCCCGGATCGTTCGCGTGCCGCTTTTCATTGTTTACCATACGTGCCTACGTTTTTTTTGTACTTTTCAAATGTATTCCTTAAGAGGATTAGTTTTAATGGCCGTTCTTAACCAGCTTTTGTCAGGTATACAAAAAAGACGACATGGTTTCGCAGCTAGTTAATGGCTAGTTCTTACTAACTTGCATTAAGGGTCATATTGACGACGAACTTTTTATTAAAAATGTAGGCACGTGAGGAACTTAAACTGCTAATGGTGCTTACCCTAGTTGGGTTTCTAACCCCAATTTGACTCTCAAAGATCCTTAATCTTCTGTATATTTCATATAATCCCTGAACCCTAACTATCTGCCGATCTTGCTTGCTCTCTTATGTATGTCAGGAACCTTTATTTCTTAACTCCTGACAGAAAAAGAGTCTGTTATAAGTTTAGGATGTGTATCTGTGTTTCTGTATTTCTGTGGCATCGTACCTCTCAATAGAAAGGACCAATTTTTTCTGGCGTAGATACAGGCAACGGTACGAAATTACTAAAATAACTGCTGTGAGAAAAGTACATACATATACACTCACGCCTGTTATCCCCGAAGGGGTAGGCAGAGGCGCAACTAGTGCACCCACTTTTCGCCGTCATTCCGTCCCATGATGTGATAGGGGGCGAGCCTATCGCCATATCGGGCACAAATTCCAGACTCCGGGCTGATACTGAATAGAAAAACTCAATGTCACTTTGCCCGACCCGGGGATCGAACCCGAGACCTCAGCTTTGCAGTCGTACTATAATACAACTACGCCACCGAGGCAGTCTGAGAAAAGTATGAAGAATAATTGAACTTTTGCGAACTTTCAATAGTACGTTGAGTTTTTTTTTTGGTAATTGTTTTCCTTGTTTATTTATCTATCCATTATAATAACTGTTGGCGCTTTCTTTAAAATTTACCTTGCTGCTATTGTAGCGCCGCCTTAATTTCGACGGACACTTTCATACACAGAGATGGTTTTTTTTTATTTCATCTAATGACGAGACGAGCATGCCGTTCGCCTGATGGTAAGCGATACGACCACCCATAAACAGTAGCAACACCATCCAACACCTTGAGTTACAAAGTACTGTTTGGCATTCCCCTGCGCTCGTCATCCTGAGACATAACATGTTAAGTCTCATTATGTCCAGTAGTTACACTGGCTACAATGTCCTTCAAATGAAACACAACAGTGCATGCACACTGCTGCTTGGCGGCAGAAATAGGCACTGCGGTGGTACCCACCCAGACGGACTCATACATATAAGAGACCTACCACCAGTTAGTTCAGTTCTTCTTACCAGTTGCCTATAACCTTCATAGTTTCATGCTAGCTATAAGTGACGAGAGATGATTATCCCTATGCCAGCCGACAGTATGCCATGTTCGACAAGAATCAACTTGACATAATAAACTTACTACGAGGGTAGGAAGACAATGATGATAAGGGAATGATTATGTATCTAATCGTACCTCGGTGCCTTATGTGGGTCAGAGGTGGGTAAACGTTATGCCATCAGTTATTATAATCTTGTACTGAACGTGTATTGTGGGTCGCGTTGCATTCCAGGTAAGTGATAACGCGGAACTGTGTCATAGTGAATTACGTAGATTGGTATCGTGTTGGAGTTACTGTTATGTTCATGCCTTTGTTCGCGAAAGGTAGACAGAGATCCTGCTAGTGCTTCTGAATTCTCATTACGTTGAGTTTATATTATCAGAGCAAGTTAATGTTTAGTAATCGTTGTTTTTGCAAGATCTGCAGATTGAACCTTTCGGTTGATAATGCCAGCGCATTGCGGCGGGATCAATAAAGCTATTTAAGCTGGTATTGAGCCGATTTCATACCTAAGCCCGTAATCAGGATGCCTTTCTACAATCTCTAATTGTAGTGGAAAACAGATAAAATGTATGGGAATGGCATGTCATATCGATAAGTCTAACGCTACGATATGTCATACGATATAATGTTAACTTTAACGATTGTTGGAATGCATCATGTCTTTCCCCTGATTGGCTGGTAGCACGGTACCTGGTAAAAGGTACCATTGTGAATAAAAACTGGACAAGTGTGAGTTGGACTCGCGTACCGGGGGTCTCTTACAAACTTGTATGTAAGGAATCTAAGTTTATGTAGTAGTTCAATAGTATGCCAAAAATAATTTCTAAATTAATCAAATTTAAATGTTTTTAATAGTAAATCGTTTTTTATTGTTATGAAAGTAGGTACATATTTACGATTTTCAGATTTTTCCCTTTTACATGTGCTGTAAGAACTTGCTTATTACCAAATTTCATGAATCTAGGTCAACGGGAAGTATCCTATATATCTGTTAGTCATATCTTTTGATCGCGTTGACTTTCAAGTTTGATTTTTTCACAGCTGAAAGAGACCGTAGACTCGAGTATTTGACATAAATAAAATTGATAGCTCTACGCGTTCCTGAGGAAAAGCGTTTTTATTTATTTATTTATTTAATTCAGATCACGTAATCCATATAAATTATAAATTAAAATCACCATCAATTACTTACAGCTACTACATTTATTATATTATTACATTTCCCAAAACTACTTTCATCCAATAATTTTGGAAGGGACAGTCAAACCGCTCAGCGATCACGCTTAACATGCCGTTACTACTGTTTCTTAGGCGCTGCAGCAGACAGATAGACAGATGACGGACAACAAAGTGATCCTATAGGGGTTTCTTTTCTACTTTTGAGCTTCGGAACCCTAAAAATCACATAACCTAACTTCTTTAATTTGTAAATTATCATTTTGAACTCAGTTTGCAATCCTACATAAATAAATAAATAAATAAATTTAATAGAGGAACCCTATGTCCGCCATGACTAAATTAAATACATGACGTCAGCGCTACTGATATTCCTAAAAAGTTTCATTGAAATAGTCCAGTGCCCCATTAGGTATTTCCATTCCCCCTCGATTCTATATATAGTTTCGTTTGATTACGATCCCATAATGGTCACGACTTGTTCACTAATTGGATTACCAGAATAGAATCAATGTGTCGATGAATTTTCGTTGCTCGAATTTAATTGGATTAAATATTGAATGAGATCGTGCAGATAAATTTGAAGCGAAAAATCATATCGTCGGCTAAGAATGCTGATCTGCTAACTCCATAGTGTTCACTATGGAGTTAGCAGATCAGCATTCTTAGCCGACGATATTCTGGATCGTTTAAAAATAGCTTTATAGCTTAATAGGTTTTGTTTCTGATGGCTAGGCCCGCAGAATAAAAGATCCATTATGTACTTTTTTGAGTTCAGATATAGACTGCACAGGCTTCGTCGTTGTTGTCTTCTATACCCCAGTCATTCCACTATATAGTGTCATCAGAGATATACATAATTGCTACCAACTCACACGCACTTTTGAAAAAAAAAAACATGAAATAAAGAAACTTGTTTTCCTGCTGATATCTCACAGACTCTTTGACACACTAGATTAACTTATTGTCCACTGATTATACTAGTCTAAAGTATTTTTATCTAAAATCACGTTTAATTTATATTCTCGATCGCATTGGCTGTTACTACAATAACATGTTTGTTGTTTACTTGAAGAATACATTTGTGGATATAACCATGGACTAATAAGAGTATAGACTGACGATCCACATACATTGAAGCGTTCACCTGAAAAAGTGCAAAATCCCGGCTTATTGCTAGATGGCGCTGATAATTAGCCTGGAAATTTCAACATCTGCCGGGTTTCAAAAATGTCCCGTTAGGTGGCATTGTACCGTAAAACAAAATAGTTTAGCATTAGAATGGACATACAACAGATGGCAGTAAGGCGCTTCACACACTGCCCCGCACCACGCGCGCGGGTGCGGGGCGAGACGCTAGGTATGGGCACAGCGAGTTCTGCTGTGCGTGATTTCTTCTAATTTGAATATACAAAAACCAAACAGATAATATCACAGTGGGTAAAATTTCGCATGGTTAATATCTCGGAACCTATTGAGGAGGCTCAGATACTTTTTCACCTAAATCAGGGGCGCGTCAGGGACGATGTCAGAGCCACAAGCTATTTTATCAAGGTTCACTTGTTTAGCGACAACCGGGGATCAACGTGATTTTGTTGATTTTTTACCAAATATTTTGCATGTGCGGTGCATCAGCTTACAAAAGTCAGTTGGTTATGTTAAGTTTACATGATTATTATAGTATTTTTTTAGGCTTTTAGGCTTAAAGGGCAGATCCAATGTTAGAATTGAAAGAAGTGGCCGCCATTTAGAATTTCTTTGTTTTAAGGCCAATTGACCTCAAAATCGATAGCTGGGAATATCTTTGGTTACGAGAGACGGATCCAAGGCTAGAATTGATAAAAGTGGCCGCCATTTTGAATTTCTTTATTTTAAGGCCAATCGACCGCAAAATCAATATCTGCGTATATCTTTAGTTACAAAAGATGGATCCAATGGCGGAATTGTAAAAAGAGGCCGCCATTTTGAATTTCTTTGTTTAAAGGCCAATTTACCTCAAAATCGATAGCTGGGTACATCTTTGGTTACAAAAGACGGATCCAAGGCTAGAATTGATAAAAGTGGCCGCCATTTTGAATTTCTTTTTTAAGGCCAATCGACCGCAAAATCGATATCTGCGCATATCTTTAGTTACAAAAGATGGATCCAATGTCGGAATTGTAAAAAGAGGCCGCCATTGTGAATTTCTTTGTTTTAAGGCCAATTGACCTCAAAATCGATAGCTGGGTATATCTTTGGTTACAAAAGACGGATCCAGGGCTAGATTTGAAAAAGTGGCCGCCATTTTAAATTTCTTTGTTTTAAGGCCAATTGACCTCAAAGTCGATATCTGGGCATGGCTTTAGGTAAAGAAAGCAGATCCAATGTCAGAATTGAAAAAAGTACCCGCCATTTTTAATTTCTTTGATTTAAGGCCAATCGACCTCAAAATCGATATCTGGGCATGGCTTTAGACATAAAGGGCAGATCCAATGTTAGAATTGAAAACAGTGGCCACCATTTTGAATTTCTTTGTTTTAAGGCTAATTGACCACAAAATTGATAGCTGGGTATATCTTTGATTATAAAAGACATCTATCTAAATCCAATCAGTCTTAAAACAATGAAGTTCAAAAGGTGACCACTTTTCTTATGCTCAAGTATCGATTTTGACGTTAATTGGCTTAAAAATAAAGAAGCCTAAATATTGGCCACTTTTTTCAATTATAATATAGGATATGCCCTTTGTGCCCAAAGCCATTCCCAGAGGTCGATTATGAGGTCGATTGGTCTTAAAACAAATAAATTCAAAATGGCGGCCTCATATTTCAGTTCTGACATCGGATCCGTCTTTTTTAACTAAAGATATGCCCAGATACCGATTTTGAGGTCAATTGGCCTTAAAACAAAGAAATTCAAAATGGCGGCCACTTTTTCAATTCTAACTTTGGATCTGTCCTTTGTACCTAAAACCGTGTCCAGGTATCGATTTTGAGGTTGATTGGCCTTAAAACAAAGAAATACAAAATAGCGGCCACTTTTTCAATACATATTTGTTTTTAAATATCTAGTATCCTTTTTGGTGTAAAAAGATATCTAGACACGCGGTAGCGTGTCAAGCCAAGTTCAAGCAAAGTAACTGGCTAGCCAGCGCCGAGTGTAATATTACACGAACGGAACGTAATTGTGTGAAACCGTAGGAAAATATCTAAAAATAAAAAAAAGTTTAAAAATAGTGGGAGTCCCCATACAAAAAAGAAAAACATTTTTTGTAGCGTTGGAACCGTTACAAGCAGATATTTGAAGCTATCCCAATATATTATGTATTATTATATTAGCTATATAACAAAAATATAAAAATAAAGTTCAGTCAAAAAAGAAGTGGTGTCCCCATATAAAAAAACTTGTAATACGCGCTAAACAACCGGCCAACGATGTGTCGTCGGCGGCGCGTGGCACCACATAACTTAATACCTGCCTAGTTTTCTTTACAAAAAGTAATGATATATTTAAGTGCCAATGCAGTCCATAAATACTCAAAATAATTGTAGTAGTCTGTGAGCTAAACAGTTTATAGCGCCATCTAGGCGTAATAATAACTATCGGATAAACCGATAGTTGTTTATTTTATCCATCCTCTCCTTTGCGCCATTGAAATAACCATTTCAAATGATTTTATGGATCTTAGTGCCATCTAGTTGAATTCAATGTACTAAACAGCGAAGTACGCTTCAATGTATGGGGATCGTTAGTCTATACTCTTATTAGTCCATGATATAACTTTCTAACGACAGCCAATCACGGGTATATGGTTTATTATAGGGTTGTGATGGCTTCGGTAGACATTTGAAGTGTTAGGTATTCGGCCGCCGAATTAATATTGTGAGTAAAATAAATGTACTTGTGCGCATAATCCTGTCGGCGCCAGAATAAACGACTGGAGCAAAGAAAGGTCTTTCGTTCGTCTATGGGTTTCATCAGATTCAGCTTTTGATTTTGTGTAGTTCCTTTATGTTCTGAGGAAAATCATGTTTTCCTTATGGCTTTTAGCGCTGTGACGTACGGTTATTGCAAGGAATAATTGCTAAAAAAACATATCACGCTTTATACCGAAGTAGTAGGCAGATGTGCAACCACCAACTGTCGCCAAATGTGTTCCGTCTCATGTGGTCACAGGCGATGAGTCTATATATCAGGCCTAAATTTCAAACTCTGGGCTCAAACTGAGCAGAAAATAAAACTATTGAATTGCCCGACTCGGGATTCGAACCCGAAACATCAGACCTTACCGCGTCGTATCGCACAATACACCTGCGCCATTGAGGCAGTCCGGCTAAATGGGACTGTAATGATATTACTCCGTAATCCAAAGTCCGAATTCGGCACAGCGCCGTCCTCACGTCCCGCGCCTAGTTAGTTGACATTTGAATGGTCGTCTCAAGGGCGCTGGCTCGTCTGTCGTTCGATCGAGTGTCATCGGCTCGCATAATGCGCTTATTCTGAATGCGACGACGGCCAGGGCGAAGGGAGAGTTTAGTCTACGCTTTGATTTACAATCTCAAGATGCTTTGGAAAAATCACAGTTACTTGAACCGAAATAATAATGAAGCATTGTGTGAGAGGTCTGTGTATATTTTTATAACTAATATAACTTCTCAATTTGACAAGCTGAAAGCAGTTTGATGCAATCCTACTGCTGGACCCATTAGAGTATAAATACGTTTGGTGCAAATATTTGGAGGTTTTGATGCTTCTTAGAAATAAACGTAGAAATCGGTAGAAATCACCGAATGGATTAGGATAAAATTAGAGCACGGATAGACCTCTTGGATTAAAAGGCTAAATTTTATCTTCAACACGTATGAAATAGGACTTTATTCCGGCAAATACCTGAAGCCGCGAGCAACGCTTGGTTTTACCATAATTGTATCTTTAATTTGGTATGTCGCATAAAAACTTTCGTGTTCAGTTGTAATTTAACCATTGTAGGTAGCAATCAAAATTAGATCAGGTATTATTTTAAGCCCCCGTAGGCCAATTCCAAGCATAATATAACGTCACATATTATTACAAATTGAATGACTTAAAAGCTTTGTGTTGATTACTCTTTGTAACTTTTATATTGCTTTCATGAACTTCGTGGAATTAATTATTGTGCTCATAATATCGATTTGGGTAGTTTTCATCACGAATTGTAATCGATGTGCCGGTCAAGTGTTGCTTCTGGTTTAAGAGTTGTTATAGACAAAGTAACTATTGTATTGGTAACTTATCGTATGTCTTAGGATTTTTTCAGAATTTTTTTCCCATTGAGGTTCATTACGTTTACTTCTGTTTCGGAGTAAGCTGATGGAATAGTTCATTGGGACCTGGCATAGTTCTGATGACCAGCGAGATTGCAGCCTCGTCTCATTGGTCAATATTCTATTTCTATTCATCAACGGAGGCCGTAGCCAAACTGCCTTTCTACGTTATTTAATGCTTATAGAAAATTAAACAATATAGGGGAATGACATATACAAACGATAAGTCTATTGCTAGGATATGTCAGTCATAACGACTCGATAAAGGTCGCAAGAACGCGCTGGATGCAGGCCACTTTTGACAGGTCCGTCTGGAAATATTTGGGGGAGGCCTATGTTCAGTAGTGGACGCCAGTCTCAGGCTGGAGGCCCCGTCGTGGGGGCACCGGGTCGTAGAGGCAGTGCGTCCTGTCTTTGCCGAATGGCTGGACAGGCGCCACGGAGCGGCAACATACCGCCTGACACAGGTGCTCACCGGGCATGGCTGCTTCGGTGAGTTCCTGTTTCGGGTGGTAGGTGTAGAGGAGTCGGCCGTGTGTCACTACTGTGACAACTGCCCAATGGACACGGCCCAACATACGTTGGAGTGTTGTCCAGCCTGGGATGAGGAGCGCAGCGCTCTCAGAACAGTCGTCGGAGAAGACCTCTCGCTGCCGGCCGTGGTCGCTTCCATGGTCGGCGGCCGGGAGGCCTGGCAGGCGGTGGCCCACTTCTGCGAGGCGGTCCTCTCGCGGAAGGAGACTGCCGAGAGGGATCGCCAGCGCAGTGGTGATCCCTCCCGCCGCCAGACGAGACGTAGGAGGCGACGGGTGGACGACTGACCGACGTCTCCCGCCCTGTGGATTGGGGGCGTTTGGAGAATTCCACCACGGTATCCCCTGCCTGTCGTAAAAGGCGACTAATAGGGGCCTCCGGGGGTCACGGGTGGGCGGGACGTGCCGCCCACCCATTAGTCTAGCCAACTTCTGTGACCCCCGTGATGGACATGTCCGAGGCAGCGTGTCTCACGCTGCCTCGGACACTAAAAGGCGGACACGGTACGGTGTTTCGGGGGCTTCTGAGCCCCCGCAACAGGAAAAGGACCGCAACAGCGGTACGTGCAGGGGCGGTTGCGGACGACAACTTAGACGTGAGTCGGAGGAAGCCCGCAGCCGTCCCTAATGCGCCGAAGATGGCCTTTTAAAAAAAAAAAAAAAAGTAGTGGACGCCATGTGGCTATGATGATGATGATGCATAACAACAGCGTGAACGATTGCAGAAAGGCGTCTTCGCTACGGCTTCTAGTTAGTTTTAATTGCTTCGCAAAGTAACACATAGGATCTCCATTAATTTACGAGTGAACAGAAGCTCTAACCGCCAGGGCTGCCGCCTGCCACATTCGTTATCAGTGTGATTTCATAACGCGCCTGTATGGTAGGAAACAACGCGCTAAATAAACATACGTGCATTCAACCTGCCGACGCGTGATAAAAATAGGACCTAGTGTAGGGTTGTCACGGGGATTTGTTTTTCAATTTTTTTTACGGGAAACTGTTTTTTTTTTTATTTTAATTTTTGAAATGATGGATCATCAAAGCTAATGAAGGCGTAACATGCCAGAGACATTGTTATGACTTAACTTTGAACAGAAATGCGGGTAAAGTTCCAGAAGTGTCATGATACTTTTCATATGGATTTGATAAATTACTAGATTCGCGAGGGGTAAGCAGGGTCGTTTGCCCCCTATACTTATCGTAAAAAAAAGGGTCGCATTCAGTCCACTTAAGATTAGGATATCTTAATTGCGTCTCAGAATGTGATATGTGAAACCTAATGTAATTTGCTTGAATATTGATTACCCAATCTGGAAATTAACTGCCTACGTTTCAAAGAAGCAACGCGGCCTTATTAATTATATTCCAACAATTATTAATACCAGAAATTTTAAGACACAGTAAGCCTATTGTTACGTGACGATCGCGAGTGACAGCCCTAGGCCAGTGTGTAGCTGTTAGAACATACAAATTGTACTGTTATGAGACGGTTTGAGATTAGTCGCGCGTGCGCACTGTTTACCTTTCTGTGCTCTGTTACACCCCGAATCACGAGCAAAGCCACGGCACGATATAGTGCAGGGATAGTCCATCTTCAGTTTGAGAATCATGTCGATATGTTACTTCTTACTACTTAGATACTACATCTATTTTATCTTACTAATATTATAAACTAGTAGGGCTCGCGGCTCCGCCCGCGTGAAAAAGTTTTTCCGAGATAAAAATATTTTCCCGGGATAAAAAGTCGCCTATAGCACTCAGGAGTAAAATAGCTTACTATTAGTGAAAGAATTTTCAAAATCGGTTCAGTAGTTCCTGAGACTAGCGCGTTCAAACAAACAAACTCTCAGGTTTATAATATTACTAGCTTTTGCCCACGGCTTCGCCCGCGTTAATAAGTTTTTCCGGGCTAAAAGTACATACATAAAAACCTTCCCGTTGAATCACTCTATCCAACACATTTATTTGGATAAAGATTAATATTATGACGTTGATACAACTCGTAACAAATAATGCATTAATTTCGACCAAATTTGATTACCATACAAACGGTTCTAGTGAGTTAATCTTAAAAGATAGACATATACTGTCGCGGACATTTTTTTAGATCATTTCAAGGGGAATAATTCTTTCATACATATATTTTTGGTATCTTGAACCGTTTTCGCAGCGCACGCAATGGAAGCCCTCAAGGATGAATAATTTGCCCCGTTTTTTTCACATTTTCCATTATTTCTTCGCTCCTAATAGTTGCATTGTGATGTTATATAGCCTAAAGCCTTCCTCGATAAATGGTATATTCAACACAAAAAGAATTTTTCAATTCGAACCAGTAGTTCCTGAGATTAGCGCGTTCAAACAAACAAACAAACAAACAAACATACAAACAAACAAACAAACTCTTTAGCTTTATAATATTAGTATAGATAAGTATAGATGCGAAAGGTTGTAAAAATGTTTGGACGTTCGTTAGAAGTAAACGCAGAAACATCTAAACGTTTGATGTTTGGCACACGGGCAGTGGTGCCAAACCCAAGAAACCAAAAATCAACGGTTCACCAATAAAAAAACAGGAGAAAACAAAAGCATCGGGGATTTTGAACGAGGAGCAAAAAAATGGTCCTCGTTTTCGTTATTTTCCGTCGGTAACATATGAGAAGAAGGGGAAGTGGATAGGGTGGTGACCTAATAAAAGCTCCTGCAGCATTTTAGTATGAAGTTCACTGACCTGTGCACAAAACCCGTGAAAACGCATGTAAAAATCAATAAAACAAAAAACAGTAAAATTTCCACTCTAAATAAAAAAACAGGAATGACAAAAATCTACTCTTAAAACAGTAGGGTTGGCAACACTGCACACGGATAGAACATTTCCTGGAACAAGATATAGGCTACGTTTTATTCCTGTAATTTTCTCCCATGAGAAACAATGGCTTCTTTAAGTAGATGTCGCTGACGTCATACTGTGTTTTAGAGACTTTTGTAGCAGGATGGGCTTTGCAAGCGAGCGAAACCGCGAGCATCACTTATCTATACTCATAAAGCTGCAGAGTTTGTTTGTTTGGTTTGACGCGCTAATGTCAGGAACTACTGAACCGGTTTTGAAAATTCTTTCACTAATAGGAAGCTACATTAGTTCCGAGTGCTATAGGCTACTTTTTATCCCGGAAAAACTTTTTCACGCGTATGGAGCCGCGGGCATCATCTAGTTAAAGATAAAACAAGAATGATGAAACCTCGTTATGAAATCCGTGCAAGCTACCTCTAAAATTTAGACGCGATCAATAAGTATCAAGTTTACTTCGACAGTTATTGGCCCTGGTTAAAGTTTGGTTTAATTAAATTATACGACTGTGTTGTCAACGCGACAGATGTTTGGGAGCTTTGACGTTAGAGCGAGATGCAAGACGCAATGAAATGGTAATCATAATTGAACAGTTACAGTTATTATGCTTCTGTTTTGATTAATATCGTACTCGCAGTACCAAGATGACGAGCGTATGGCAGTTCTCTCAATATTCTGTAATTCAAAGTTCTTTATAGTGTTACTATTTGACTAATAAATCATTTTTCTTTCTTTCTTTCTTTCTTATTTTTTAGCGGCGCGAGCGGTCGTGTTGCTTGCCATCAGGCGAGCGGCGTGCTCGTCTTAACATATGAAAAGAAAAGCTTTCTTAAATATATCGCATGCAGAACATTAGTACGGCTTCTTTTACAGCTGGTGTGTTGATAATATATCATCTCCCATCTGTCGTCGGCATGTGTGGACCCTATTCAAAATGCGTTGTTGAGGTACGAAATATGCATTGTACAGCAGATAGCAGATGGTAATGAAATTAATAGAAAAGAAAAAGCTCGTGAATCCAGGAAGTAATAGGAAAGAAACTATTCCGTGTTGTCATCTTTATTTTCGTTTCAATAGTTGAATGGCTCATTAAAGGCTCATTAAAAGCCTAGTAAAAGCAGCGATAGCCTAGTTGGGAGTAGAACGGACTGCCGAGACGAATGTCCGCAGGTTCAAAACCCAAGGGCACGCACCTCTGACTTTTCTAGAAAAATTATGTGCGTATTGTTTGTGAATTATCGCTCGCTTAAACAGTGAAGGAAAACATCGTGGGAAACTTGCATGTCTGAGAAGTTCTCTGAATTTCGAAGGTATGTGAAGTTTGCCAACTCAGACTAAACCCTCTCAGTAGTAGAGGAGGCCCGTGCTCAGCAGTGGGCGGTATATAATATACAGGGCTGATTGCATTGCATTCCAAGGCTCATAATGCCCTTTTAATACACTGGTTATGTTAAAGAACATAACAGTTTGTCCATAACATAACTTTTCGTTACAAACATACACAAGTACAAATATTTCCTCTTTATAATATAAGTACTTATACTCTATAGATGTAGCGTTTAGAAATGTTACTATGATTTGACGACATGCATTACTATTACCGTCTTTCACATACATTCGTCAAGTTATACTCGTTTTTACGGACGCCATAGCATTGCCAAGGAAACTGGGTCGCCGACTCGCGGCGTCTTGAATGCGCGATTGTGTTGGATTTTATATGCCTACTCTATTGTTTGGTAGCTCCGTGCTTTTCGGCAGGGCTGTGAGAGAAAGAGGTGACTTTTTTTTGTTTTGCGAGTGAGAAAATTTTGGGTTTGAGGTAGTATCACAGAACAGGGATATAGACAATCCGTGGGTAGTATGATGTTTTTGTTGATGTTTCATTGCAAATTGTTAAATTGATTTATTTACAGATAGTCAACGACGAGGGTTCCATTCTCTGTTTTAGTTTGCAATATTTAATAGTGCTTCAGCAGTTCAGGAATCTAATCAAGTTGGACGCGTCTATTGCAATAAAATGACCATCAAATACAAATTCAACACACCCAAACATGTGGTATTAGGTGTTTCCTTTCAAACTACCAAAATAGGTAGAATATTAATAAAATACACTGTATGAATATATAACGCGTCTGTCCGTCCGTCTACCACAACCTTACACGGAACGTAGCAATTAAGAGCCTATGTCAGGAACTTTAAGGACTTTTAAATTCAAATTTCTCTTAAACTACTAAGCTCAGAAGTTCGATTTTTGGATACGTGTAAATTGAACATATAACTCAATGATATGTCAAAGCCAAAACACAATTGCTATAAATTTTCTCGATCGAAAAAAAATTCAAACTTACCTCTGATATTTTCTTTAAACACGCTTTATCTCTAAATGGTGGAATATATACATTCGTAACTTGATTTAAATACAATAAATAAATATTTTCAAAGTTTTATCAATACACAATTAAAATGAATTAAATAGTATAATCACAATTAAAAGAAAATTGTTTTGGCGCTTACGCCATTTCATTTCGGCATACGCGTGCGCCTCCCGTCACTTTCTCTCATCCGCGACGTCCAAATACGCCATCGCTGTTATGGGAGTGGCCCGTGCCGGCTTCAGTCGTCCGGAATCTTTACTGACGACGGACGTGCGCTCGAAATTTTCGGACGCCTTCAAAGTTCGAATTGGCCGTCTAGTGTAGGGATTAGTCCGCGCTACCGCGCGGCAAATTTGACGGTGCCCTGGAAATTCTGTTTTATAGTGTATCCAGCTCACGTCCGTGTATCAATATAAAGTTATAGGCTCTATTAGGTCTATAAGATAGGCAGCAAGCGTAATTATTACATCCTTTCACCTTTGTAAACTGTTTCTAGTCGGAGACCTGCTTTAGTTATATTTCGTGATCGGTACGCTGAGGTGCCGGGTTCGAATCCCTGATTGAAAAACAATAGTCACTGCTTTTTTTTTTTTTATTTATACTGCTTCAGTGGTGTAGTTGTATTACGATATGACTGCAATGCTGAGGTCTCGGGTTCGATCCCCGGGTCGGGCAGAGTGATATTGGATTTTTTTCTTTTCAGCCCGAAGTCTGGATTTTGAGCCCGAAATGGCGATAGGCTCGCCCCCTATCACATCATAGGACGGAATACGCACGACGGAAAGTGAGTGCACTAGTTGCGCCTCTGCCTACCCCTTCGGGGATAAAAGACGTGACAGTATATGTATGTATTGTTTATATTGGGTAATCCATAGGTAGGGACGCCCTGGAATGCCGGCCCAATTTTGCGTAAATGACGCTTGCGTGCCGCTCATACATTTGAAAAATTCGTATTTTGCATGTAAAGGCTGTTCAAATTTTTACACCATAAAATTATTTTAGTGTGATTTTTTGTAGTACTCACTTATTTATACATTATGAATCAATAATAACTAAAATGTTAAGAGCCAATGTTAGAATTGTTATACACGGCGGCTATTGTAATGTTTTTATTTTAAGGCCAATTGACTTCGAAATCGATATATGCCCAGATAGCTTTAGGTACAAAGGGCAGATCCAATGTTAGAATTGAAAAAAGTGGCCGCCATTTTGAATTTCTTTGTTTTAAGGCCAATCGAGCTCAAAATCGAAATCTGGGCAGGCCTTTAGGTATAAAAGACGGATCCAATGTTAGACTTGAAACAAGTGGCCGCCATTTTGAATTTCCTTGTTTTAAGGCTAATCGACCTCAAAATCGATATCTGTGCAGGCCTTTAGGTACAAAAGACGGATCCAATGTTAGAATTGAAAAAAGTGGCCGCCATTTTGAATTTCTTTGTTTTAAGGCCAATCGAACTCAAAATCGATATCTTGGCAAGCCTGTAGGTACAAAAGACGGATCCAATGTTAGAATTAAAAAAAGTGACCGCCATTTTGAATTCCTTTGTTTTAAGGCCATTCGACCTCAAAATCGATATCTGGGCAGGCCTTTAGGTATAAAAGACGGATCCAATGTTAAACTTGAAAAAAGTGGCCGCCATTTTGAATTTCCTTGTTTTAAGGCTAATCGACCTCAAAATCTATATCTGTGCAGGCGTTTAAGTACAAAAGACGGATCCAATGTTAGAATTAAAAAAAGTGGCCGCCATTTTGAATTTCTTTGTTTTAAGGCCAATCGAACTCAAAATCGATATCTTGGCAAGCCTGTAGGTACAAAAGACGGATCCAATGTTAGAATTAAAAAAAGTGACCGGCATTTTGAATTCCTTTTTTTTAAGGCCATTCGACCTCAAAATCGATATCTGGGCAGGCCTTTAGGTATAAAAGACGGATCCAATGTTAAACTTGAAAAAGTGGCCGCCATTTTAAATTTCCTTGTATTAAGGCTAATCGACCTCAAAATCTATATCTGGGCAAGCGTGTAGGTACAAAAGACGGATCCAATGTCAGATCTGAAAAAAGTGGCCGCCATTTTGAATTTCTTTATTTTAAGGCCAATTGACCTCAAAATCGGTATCTGAGTACCACTTTAGTTAGTAAAGGCAGATCCACCCTCAGAACTAAAAAAGTGGCCGCCATTTTAAATTTCTTTGTTTTAAGGTTAATCGACCGCAAAATCGATATCTGGGTGTAACATTATTTACAAAAGAGTGATCCAATGTCAGAATTGAAAAAAGCAGCCGCCATTTTGAAGTTTTTTGTATTAAGGCCGCTCGAACTCAAAATCTATATCTGGGCATTGTTTTGTGCACAAAAGGCAGATGTAATGTTAGAATTTTTTAAAAAGGCCGCCATTAAGATTTATTTTTCTTTAAAGGCTTTAAAATCAAAATCCGCTGGACATGACTGGCCACAAACTCTAATAGGTAATAGGTATAAAGGAGACGGCCGAAATTGGGCTTGACCTTACACTTCTGAAACATGTATCAATATTCTTCTATTTTTATGTCTTCCATTTAAAAATATCCCACCAAAATATAAATGTAAAAAAGGATAGCCAAGTTCAATACCAAAATTATGCTTAGCTGTGGGCTTCGCCGCAAAAAGAATGGAGATCTAAATGTGTGCCAAGTTTTATGAAAATCTAAAAATTCAAAATCTAAATATGTATTTATAGGAACAAAATAACATTATGAACAAGTATTAAATTCTATTTGTTTGCTTTATTGAATACCTATAATAGTGGCTGGTATTTACAAATGTGAGATCTTTTACATTTATGTTTTTGGTGGGATATCATTACTTTTTGTGAAGCAAACTAGTTAGGTATTGAGTTGTGTGGTGCCGCGCGCCACCGACGACACACCGTTGGCCGGCTGTTTAGCGCGTATTACAAGTTTTTTGTATGGGGACACCACAAATGTTTTGGCTTAACTTTATTTTTATATTTCTGTTATAAAGCAAATATAATAAAACATATATTGGGATAGTTTCAAATATTTGCTTCTAACGGTTCCAACGCTACCATTAAAAATACATTTTTTTTTGTATGGGGACCCTTCTATTTTTTAACTTTTTTTATTTTTAGATTTTTTCTTACGCTTACACATAATTACCTAGCTGGATTCCAAATTTCATTCTTCTAGGTCATCTGGAAGTAGGTTAGGTTTAGATCCTATAAGTCTGTCAGTCAGTACAAAAATTTACGATTTTGTCATTCATATCTTTATAACCGTTTGAGCTAGCTTCATGAAATTTGGGCTTCTAGATGTCCTTATAGATATAATTAAACTCACGCAGCTTTATGTGTTTACTTTAAATATGTTTTGAGTTATAGAAAGGTGAAAAGTGGCACCAAGTGGTTCGTGTAATATTACACACGGCGCTGGCACCAACTTAGAGCGTTGGCTACATACTCAAAGAATACCAAGCGTGTATAACAAGAATAATATTGACATATTATTAATTATTCTTTGGGGGAGACCAATGTTCAATAGTAGCATTTTAAAGGCTGAAAAAGAATAAGAATTAATAACTATAGGTATTTTAGAAATTAAACTAAAAAGACATTTTTTTTTTGGGATATTTAATATTGGTCGATATTATTTTATTTTACTGGCAACTTTGTTCAGCGCTCCCGACGTAATGTCAAATTGAAATACATTATTGACTCACTAACACTCTAGCTTCGCACCTCGCCTCGTAGCTCGTATTGTGTTCGGCTCACCACTCGCGCGAGAGTGTAAATAAGCCATTATATATTTATATCAGTCCTCGTCGATTCCATGTGATATGTTCAATTCTGGTTATTGTCTAAGCTAGCTCTGTTCACTATTCAATAGGGCAATCCAATGGGCAATGGTTAGGTACTGTGAACATCTTATTTCATCAGGAAAAAAAAAGTTATTCACCGAAAAATGATTTAGAAGCTCTACTCTACAGCGGTTATTTCTTTATTCCCATTGGACAGACAGATTTTTCTTTCTCATTTCGAAATAGTTCTAGTATAACTATAAAATAATGCATAGATTATCTCTGTAACACTAAGCCCAAAGTTCTATGAAGTTTTTCCCGTCTCTTTTTAAAATATGGCCATCATTATTTTTCATTCAGTTCAATAAGGATATCGGAGCTTTGTTATATTGCAAAACAAAAAAAAAATGCCTTGGAATTGAAGAAGTAGCTGTGGCAGTAAACAGCGGTCTATTCTTCTGTACAAAATATCAAAATTATTTTTAAAAATTGTAAGTAATTAACATTTCAAATTTTCTATAAGCATAAGTACCCGCGTAGTAAGAATGACCTAGCTATATTTTTCTTACCCCACATTACATACAGTTCAAATTAAAATTTATAAAAATGATCTAGATAGGTAGCGGCTGCCTTCAACATTTCTAACATTTATATCCTATATAGTGACTATTGAACCATAATAATGTAATCAATCTTCATATCAAACTATGTAATTTTATTGTGCATAAATTTCGAACATACTTAACATACAAAATTCGATTTTTAAATTGTATGGTGGCACTAGAGTGAAGCATCATTTACGTAAAATAGACCTGACATTCCAGGGAAGAAGTTTCATCGTGAATGACTTGTCGAAACTACCTTGATGTCGCAACTCGTAGTTGTATTACGTGCCCGGTACGGCCTCCACGCTGAGGTTTCGGGTTCGAATCCCGGGTCGGGCAAATACTATTTTTTTCTGTCCAGTATCAACTCAGACTGTTGAATTGGGCCCGGTATGTGGCAATAAGCTCGTCCCCTATTTCATAAGACCTAAAATAGGTAACGAAATGTGAGGAGAAAAGGTGTGATGCTATGTTTGACTGCCTCCAAGGCGTAGTTGCACACACGGTACGCCTATTGCGCTGAGGTCCCGGGTTGGAATCCCGAGGCGGGCCGAAAAATAGTTACTGCATTTATTGTATTATTATTTATTTTGTGTCCACCAAAGCTAGGAAGGTCCACAAGAATAAATCAAAGCAAAGCAAAATATAATTTAAAACATATTATAGAAGTTTCATACTGCTTTGCTTTTTATATACAGACCTACGTAGGGGTAGGTCTCGAACCTACCACCACACCAAATTTTATCTCGTCAACAAAAGTCAACTACAAGTGAATAATACTTTCGATGAGTTTAGATAACTTACAATGTCATTTTACATAATGTTCAAGTAATTAGGTAGTTAATAGTGACATAATAATGGTTCTATAAACGAATTAAAATAAATTCTATGTTTTATAAGTTATAAATTTATTAGAAATTATAATAACTATAATATTTACAACGCAGACATGCATTTGCAATGACGATCTTTTCGCGGGCTTGAGTGCAACGACCTGTGGCAACGACGCGATGCGACGAGGGCCGAGGCGCGCGATCTATCGCAACGGGCCGTGGGGCGCCTCGCATTTGAAATACGCTAAGTCACGCCCATCACGATTCCATTTTTTTTTCACATAGGCTCTTAACGAAGGAAGTCGTAATTTGGCGCTATTGCAGGATGCACTCGTCGAATCGTAATTATAGTTGAATTAAATTAATCGGATACGCCATGCCAATTAAATATACATGCAATAAAATAAAAAAAATGTCCAAGATTTGTGCCCGATATGCTGTGGATCTAAGTTCAGCGGAATTTTGAGTGCTTTAGTTGTGTTTATGACTACCCTTCGTGGAATAAATCTGTGAACTGATGTATGCGTTTTGTAAAAAGTCTCATTATTAAGACAGTATGTATAAGAAGCGCTGAAAGATTAAATTGTTTAGCTTTAATTCCCCGTAACAATAGTTGGGTGCTCGTTTCAATTATTTCTTTCTTAACTTATTTTCTGGGAGATATAAATAGTTAGGATTTGCTGATGCAAATGATGGTGATGATGATTTTAGGATTGGCTGATGCAAATACTGGTGATGTCCACTGCTAAACATGGGCCTCCCCCAAAGATTTTCAAACCGACCTGTCAAAAGCGGTCTGCATATAGCGTCTTCGTGCGACCTCTACCATCCGGCCAGGCCACTTTTTAAATATCCACAATTTCAAATAGATATAGAAAAGCTATTTCTAAGATGTTTAAAGAAAATTAAGAGATGATTAATAAGATTTCACAGTCTAGCATAGGTTCTCAACGTGGCCGATAACGCCTTCTTGTGGGCGTTTGAGACGTTCGGGGTGCAGTAGAAATCCCAGAGAAAACTAGGGGGCGTTGAGATAGCGTAGAGGGGCGTGGGCAGATTAAAAATATAGTCTAAAAAGGGCAAAAACACACGCTAATCACGTAGTAAAGTAATGGGAAAGTAAGCTATGAGTATAATAAGATTGAGAAACTGTGGGCCCCAGACGATAATAGACGAAGGACGCCATCCCTCGTAACAAATTACTCGCGCGGAATAAATGAATATTCCATTAAGCCTCTCGGCCAACCCTCCAGAGCACTCGGGATTGTTTCACATAACTCGGTGACTAGCTAGCGAGGCCTTTTGTACCGTGTGTTGCGAGCTCCAATTTGGCGTTAAGCGTTCGACGCGAAGTATCATTGGGCCCTGTGTGCCCGCTTTACCTAACAAGGCACGGTGCGGGTCGTTGACTTGCAACCCTTGTTTTAGACGTCACGATGTCGGTTACGATAGTTTTTAAATTTCGAACGTTTGAAAGAGTCTTATCCTAAAGTGGTATGTGTTTAAAATGTTAACTAGCTGGGAAGCTAACTACCGCCGCCTATGAAGGCGAATGTGATTAATTTTCTGTTCACTATGGTCTCCAAATACAGAGATCTTTTAATGCTGAGTAGGTATAGATACGATTTTTTTTACCGCCTTATTACCGTAATCACATAGTCGTCATCCTTACGATATCGTATCGTCATATATAAACCTTCCCATGTCACACAGCCATTATCGCGGACGAACGCTCCCGGACACGACAATTTGGCCCGGCCGGCCCGCGGCACCCGGGTATGTGCCGAGGGTACGCGACACCCCTCGACGGGTTAATTGTGCCTTGTACGGGTTAGGATTGAAAAGTTTTGTTTTTCGTTTTAGAAGGTTTGCGGATGACGGGTTGGAATTGAAGTTTTTGAGTTCTTGTTTAGGTTTGTGGAGTGGGATTTACGGTATATTTTTTTGATGTATACTCGTTGGTCCTCTGCAGCTCAACCTGCGGCCCGCTGAGCTTTTGCAATTTCCCACATTATTTCAAATATCTCATTCAAACTAAGGAAACTTTTCCCAAAATCGCTTGAGCTATATTCTAACCCTATAATAACATCATTAATTTCTCATACATACATATTTTTTTAAATTTAAATATACTCTTTGCGACTGCCACAGGGACTGCGCGTATAAGCAGCTGTCAAAGGAGAAAACAAAGAACGCCATGTTCATTTTTTTAAATAAAAAATATGTATGAGAAATTAATTCTGAATATCTTTTTATTAAAAAATAAATTAAACGTTACAACTTCAATTACGTTTTTAGACACATTAACTCAATGAATTTACGCTTTGTTCCAAGCCACCATAACTAAGAGGTTTTTGTGGCGCGTATAAAAAAGATCGAGCTCGGCTGGTTTAGTGGCTGTTAACCGTGATATTCTAGGATCAATATCCAATCATACCAGCCCTGTATATTATATACTGACCACTGCTGAGCACGGGCCTCCTCTACTACTGAGAGGGGTTAGGCTTTAGTCCACCACGCTGGCCTAGTGCGGGTTCGCAGACTACACATACCTTCGAAATTCTTATAGAGAACTCCTCAGGTATGTAGGTTTCCTCACGGTGTTTTTTCATCACCGTCAAAGCGAGCGACAATTCCCAAAAGATCACACATAACTTTTTAGAAGTCAGAGGTGCCCTTGGGTCGTTGACCTAAGCCAAGGGTAATTTGATATTGATCAAGATTGGGTAATTTTATATGTTTTTACATTTAGTTATTAGAACGAATGCCGACAACCTAACAGGGTATATAGGGCTATATTGTTGAATAAATAAATATATTTCTGTTAGGTTTTCAATTGAAAAAACTGTCGTCACTTGCTAGCATTTTGCTTGTATGAAAAGATTTTGCTCTTTCGAACTACTAAAGTGATTGTGCAGAAATTCCCACCTATAGTTAATTACACTATTTTTGAGTAACATAGGATATACTTTGTTTTACCTTGATTAAAGCCACCACTCTCGCGAAGCAGCGACTTAAGTGTCATCAAATATCATTTCTCAAAACCACCGTAAAACCCAATCTCAATCATTGAATAACGACATCAACCGCGACGTTTTCATCGCTCTGCCGTCGTAACGAGCTCATCGTCTGCGCGTACCCCGCGGGCGCTCGTTAAACCCGCCCGGGATACTCGTGCCCCGGATGAAAGTTTTACGACGGTTTACATTTTCCGTGATTAGTGCCGAAGTTGGTTGTTTAGGGGTAATTTGATTTTTGTGGTGGATTAATTTTATTTATTCTTAGTAATAATAAGTACTTAGTATATTATTAAATTACATAAGAGATTAGAGAGATGTAAGTAAGCATGTTTGTTGCGTGCACAATGAGTGATGTCGACGTTAAAGAGGAGTTACAGGTTCAGACCTACTAAGGGAAATAATACAATAGTATTCAGACCACGACTGGGCAAACGTAGTTTAGGACGCCCTCCGGCCAGATGGGATGACGATCTGCGAAATACTGCTGGCAGATGCTGGATGCGGCAAGCTGAAGACCGGGCGCTATGGCGCTCATTAGGGGAGGCCTATGTCCAGCAGTGGACTGATAAAGGCTGATGATGATGATGATGAAGGGAAATAATTGTATGATTGTGTTTAATACAGACTTCAATTCAGGGTGTGGGATGTGTTTCATGTCTACGATATTTAAAGGTGCTTATGAGTGCCTCGGTGGCGAAGTTGTATTACGGTACGACTATAGCGCTGAGGTCTCGGGTTTAATTTCCGGGGTGATGTATAATAATATTGTGTTTTTCTGGTCTATATCAACTATCAACCTGGAGTCTGGATTAGTGTCCGATATGGCAATAGGCTCTCCCCCTATCACACCATGGGACGGAATACGCATGGTGAAAAGTGGGTGCACTAGTTGCGCCTCTGCCTACTCCTTCGGCCATGAAAAAGACACGGTGGCATTTGTGTGTCTAAACGTACCTACAAAAAAATGATCCGCCTAAATTCACAACCTTATCATGTGTAACTCTCTAATAAATCTCTCCCTATTTAACCCACATACAATTTACTATCAACAAGAAATGTCTTGTACATTTTTTATTACCGAATGCGTCGCAAGCGCAGTGAATCCTGTCAAATGAGGGTTGACATGCGCGCGACATTTGTGCAGCGTATCGTGAGAAAAATCAACAGATCATTTTGGTAGGTAACGTGGTTTGTTTAGTTTGTTATGGGTAGTTACTTTGGCAATTCGATGTGTATTATAAAAATAAAATACTTTATTCATCACGTAGGCGAATATAGTTGCACTTATATGTCAAGATACATTCAATTTATAATAATTATTATTACATATAGTCACTTATAATAACTACAGACATTTTTAAAGCGAGCAAAATCAATGAAAAATAAATATAAAGAATCCAAGCTCGGGCTGGCAGGAAAGAGATAAAAAAATAATATTAAAACTAATGGGAGGCACGCGTCGCGATCCTCACCGGTGACAGACAGTGCAGATCCTAGCCTAGCTAACCTACCAGCCTTTCACTAGCTACCTAAGCGATGATTGGTTTAGTATGCGTAACGATGACGGTCGCAGGAACCCGCTGAATGCAGGCCGCTTCAACAGGTTGGTCTGGGAATCTTTGTTTAGCAGTAGACTTGCAAACGCCGAAGAAGATGAATAACCACGAGGGTCTGGATTTGATTCACCGAGAGGCGCATTTAAAAATTGTAGTTTTTGAGAGAGAAGTATAAGTATAAGTAAGTCGTACAAGCAGAATATATGTCTGTCAACTGAAATTTAAAGTTATAAAGGTAGCTCGCCCTCTATCACGCTATGGGTTGGAGATGCGGGTTGTGGTTCACACAAATTTCAGTTGCCCGACTCGAGACTCGAAACCGGAAACTCATAATAGAATTACACCACCACTACACTAGTCAGGCGTTATTTACACACGTTAAAAATGACGCACACCCAAAAATTAGGGCAAGTTGGACTTATCAAAGATTGCCGACCGTTTGAACCGCCGCCGTGACATATTACTGAACATGTGACTTTACTTTGAAGGGTTACTATAAATAGATGAAGGGTTCCGATTATTTTGGGTAAAAAAAATAATAAAAAAAATGGTTTTTCGGGAACGTTTAAAAGAGTATGAGAATAGTTTAATGACTTATAATATGTAATGTGCATCTGAGATGTAATGTGCATCAGATATTGTATCGGTGGTGTAAATGTATTACGGTACGACTGCCCTGTTAAGGTTTCGGGTTCGAATACCGATTCGGTTAATTGATGTTGGCTTCAGTACTCCCTTTTCTTTTCTAGAGGTTAGCACAGTTGATGTTCATCACACGCACATATCACTATGTTAAGCCCATGTAGTAGCACACTACTACACTTACTATACTGTCATTTATTAAGCACAATACCGGACTCCGAACTGTTACTGGACAGAAAAACCCTATTTCTATTAAAATTAATATCGTGTACCCTATTCCAAGCGCAAAGATTTAGTTAAACATTGGTCCAAATTCATATCTTCCCATAATTGACAGCAAGGAACATTGACTCATTTACCTGTACGAACATTACATGACAAATTGCCGCCGTCCTGTATATGCTCCACCTTGAGAATTGAGAGGTCTTGTAAACGGATAATTGTTAATGGATGTTACAGCACTTGAAGCTCTAAACAATTTGAACTAGAGCTCGTATTTGTTTGTGAAGATTCGCAGAGGAATTTCTGGGTTTTTGATGAATTGTCGTTTGTGGCATAATGGGTTATTTTTTTATTGGGGAATATTGTATGATTTATTTTGAGTGGTACTTTATGCTGGCTAAAAATATTTTTAATGTGGTATTACTGCTGCCTTATAAAATGGTCATATTTATACATACATAAACACTCACGCCTTTTATCTCCGTGGGGGTAGGCAGAGGCACAACTAGTGCACCCATTTTTCGCCATGCATATTCCCTGCCATCATGTGGTAGGCGGCGAGCCTATCGCCATGTCGGGTACAAACACCAGACTCCGGGATGATACAGAGTAGAAAAACCCAATATCACTTTGCCCGACCCGGGGATCGAACCCACTGCCTTGGTGGCGTAGTTGAATTAAGGTACGGCTGCAATATCAACGTCTCGGGTCATATTTATATTAATGGAAGTTAGCATTAATGTCAGTCGAAATTCCATTAATATGTTCTTTCTTACAGCCATAAATATTTCTGATAATCGAACAGAACCGATTAAACAATCAAAGTTCCTGATTTATTGATATTAATACCGTAAATTTTGTTCACAGAACAGCACTCCGATGTGGGAGGAGTTCATATCCAAGGCGACGAAACTACATTCAGCTCTGAAGTAAGTATATACATACATAAACTCACGCCTTTCTCCCATTGGGGTAGTCAGAGACTATGGAGTGCGAAGTGCTACGATCCAAGCATACCTCTTTCGCTTCTTCCACAGATCAGTCTCTTATTAAGTAAGTACTTGTCTATTCTTTCACAGTGTCTATGGTAAATTTGTGTCGGATGGTCGATACGAATGAGCTAAGTAGATTTCTTTCTTTTTTTCCACTTGCCCCTGCCTGTACAGTAGGATCGACAATAAATAGTAGAAGTCCCCTAATTTTTGTAGCATATTGAATAACGATTTGATTCATTTTGTATACCAGGCGTCATCTAGGGTATCTTATACTGATGTCACTTTCTTACTTACGTCAAATCATTGGATAGGAAAATAGACAAAATAGTAATTAACTTGGATATATTAGAATATTTTAAAAAAATCTTTAAATTGCCTTTCTGATAATCTACTCAGTTTTATTATTAACTATCTTTTGCGCTTGGCTTCGCCCGCACGAATGAGTTTTTCCTGGATAAAAAGTCCCGCTATATATTTTCCGGGGATAAAAAGTAGCTTAAAACCTTCCCAGGATCTCAAGCTATCTCCATACCAAATTTCATCGAAATCCGTTCTGTAGTTTTTGAGTTCATCGCGTACAAACGTGGCGGGCGCCACCGCTTTTTAACGCCTAAAAGGAACCCCCATGTAAATTATGAAACTACTAGCACTTGTAGTTTCTGAGATTTCGTGATGAGTGAGTGAGTGAGCGTGTGAGTGACCTTTCGCTTTTATAATGGAATTGCAAATCGTTAACATTAAACCATCGAAATACAATTATCGTCCAGTTTATCATAATTTATGACAACTGAGTAAATCTGTCCACTCGCGAATACCTACTCCACATGGAGCGTCGAAAGTCGCGTCACCAGCAGTCGGTTTGTGTTCATCAAACCGTGTCGACTCGACGAAATAATTGTCGCCCCGTTTCACCCACCGCGTAATCGATGCACATGTGATCGATGATGTGGTGATGACGGCCGAGGGAATTGACGTGGGAAACTGTCAGGCTGTGACGACGAACGACTGTCATGATGACGTCCTGGGTTTGAATTTGTAGCACCGTGTTGTAAAGTGATTTTGGATTCTCTTATCGCCTGGGGGCGTTAGGTTCGCAACCTACAATGGCTGGTAGAATGTAGACTAAATAAACGAGTTGATTGCTCGCCTAATAGTGAACTAGAGATTTGTGGTTATATGATACTTACCACCCTGATATCTACCAGCGCACACAAGCTCTGAAATCCGCTATACTGGTCCACACAAGTGTGTGGGGTTCCGAGACCAGCCCGTGTATTACCGGTTTCAATGGATGATATGACTTGATAAATTATATATCACCATGGGTCATGATGTTAACCCGTCAAACCCCGCTTATATATATATATATATATAGGTATGGGGAAACCCTATATACTCGGACGCCGGCGTCCGTAGCAGGGCTTGACGAGTCAAAAGTCACTCAACAATCAACATAGTATAACAAACACTACGAAACACTTTCAGACTCAAAAAATTAACACACATTAAACTTAATACTAACATCATACTGTCTGTTCTCAGATCGGCGTTAGTTGCGATCGCAGCTTTCCTGGACGCCTTCCAGAAGATAGCGGACGCCGCGACCAATGCCAGGGGTGAGTGCATAGTCTGTGTTGTAAATAGGTTTTATGTTGAATTTGATTTTTTTTTCTAACGTCTAGACTTCAGAGTAAGTACACAATTTGAAGGTTTGAGTTCTGTAGAAATTATTATTTAGTTGTACCAAGTTGCACTATTGAATAGGAAATAAGCTTACAACGAATATTCGGCTACTTTTCGGTATTCCGTCTATGCGTCACTTTTGGATAGAAGTGACGAATAGGATTATTCGGTCCAATTACGAATAACTCGGTACTATTTGGCCAAATACTGAAAAATTGTAGACATATAAAAATATACATTTTGTTATAATTTAGGTATTTCTTTTTTTGTAATTATCAAAGTTGCAGAACATTATCAATTTCAGTATTATAGAAAAGAATTAAGAATTAAAAAGAAGAAGAAGAAGAAGAATTTAAAAAAGTCCTATATTATGATTTTTATACATGTTAAGGGCCATGTAGTGCCTGGACAATGATTTTCTTTTTAATGGAAATATTGAAAAAAAAAAACTGTCGAAAGCACGGTACGCTGGAGGTCGCGGGTTCAAATCCTGCTTTCAGCTGTTTCTTTTTCAATGTTTCCATTAAAAATAAAATCAATTTTAAAAAGCGCAAATAAATGTCTGAATCATAATTGTCAATAAAAATTTCGGAATGGAAGATTATGACGCAGAATAACAATTTATGAATTGTAGGCAGTACCTTGTTTACTGTTTTAGGTACAGCGTACAAAGAAAACACATCGATATGTTACACCCCGAGCTGGCCGAATATTTTTTACGAATATTCGGTATTCGGCATGTGGCCCAACATAGTAATCGTTGCAACTCTACAAATAACGTAACTTTTCTAAATCAACTGGAGAACGCCGTGCATGACTAGCTCTATGATTTCTTATCTTTAGGCGAATGTTAAAAAAAAAAAAAAAAAACTATTTTCAGATTTTTTTTTTACCTATATTTTCTCCCGACGCCGACGTTTCGAAGGCTTTGCAGCTTTCATGGTCGCAAGGCGGATTGAGATATTAGTTGTCCAAAAAACCATAAAGGCTGCAAAGTCTTCGAAAGGTAGGGAGAAAATATAATTTAACAAACCGCGATAAAATCCGAAAAATAGTTCATTTCAATAACTAGCTCTATGATTTAAGTTACTTTGTTGACTTGGAATCCAGTTAGATTTCAATTCTTTTATGAGCTAGGCCGTTATCCGAAAATACTTATTCTCCAAATTCTTCTCTTAGGAACTCTGCCTTTTTCACATTTATGTTTTTAGGATTGCATTAACGTAAATAGACATAATAGCCCAGCGGATTAGCAAGCTGAAGTGGCAATAGGCAGGGCACATGGTTCGAAGAACTGACGGCACATGGGGCAAAGAAGTTCTCGAGTGGAGACCACGTACTGGCAAGCGCAGCGTCGGCCTCCACCTGTAAGATGGACAGACGACTTGATAAAGGTCGCAGGAACGCGCTGGATGCAGGCCCCTTTTAACAGGTCCATCTGGATATCTTTGGGGGAGGCCTATGTTCAGCAGTGGACGTCACGTGGCTGATGATGATGATTTACGTTAATATGGCTCCGCCTATTTCTTGAGCTGATGTTTTAATACGTCGTATTGTTTTAAAGATAAATCTCTTTCGTTCTTATTTCTTTGAATATGACTACTTAATACGCAAGTACCCGCAGTTATGGTCGGATGGTCGTTAGCGGTAGCGGTAAGGTTTTGCTGACCAAATTCTCCGCTTAATTTGCTGATAAATGCTAATCGTCGCATAAATGTATAAACCGATCAAATACGAAAGTGATACTTTAATTTATGCTCAAAATGTACAGTGACTACTATCTATATTGGCCATTGATGTTGGAAGATTAATGCGATAACTGTCGAATAAAATTTACTAACACATATGAAATAGCACATTATAAACGTAGATATTAAAATAAAAAAGAACACTTAATAAAAATATTTTATTAATAAATAATCTCATCGACAATGTTTTCTTACAACAAAAAAATATTTATTCATCGAAACGTGCTACTGAGATCATCACATTCCAACTTTATTTTAAAGTATTGTATTTGTATATTTTTGTTGTACTTTATAATTAAGTTCAATAATTTTAATCGACTCTAAAATTTAGTGTCTAAATCATTGCCAATAAATTCGAAAAAAATAAAAAATATTTTTATCATACAAACATTAATAGCTACGATAATATAAAATACTTTATTGTTTTCTTTGAAGATTAATTAAACTTATATTCTTAATTATTATGAAAAATAATAACTTAAATATTCATATTAAAACACATTTTAATTGACTGTAGTTAGAAAATTAAACGAATAATGAGTAGAATAATTTTGTCTAAGTCTATTATACATAATGTGTTATTTTTTCTCTTTGAATTGAATGTAATTTGTAACATGATATACATAAAATTCTCAACATTCGAGAGTTCTTTACGTCGTATGTTTAAAGAGTAGTTTATAATTTCTTGGTCATTCATTTCTTGGTTATAATTTGCTAATTCAAATTTTCTATTGCCCATAAATAAGTTTGTCTCATAAAATATAAACCTTTCTACCAAATTTAAATAAGGATTATATTTGTTTATCATCACTTATATAAAACTCACGTAATCTCATGCAATTTTGTTTCCAAAACCTACGGCTCTATGACGCTCATAATCCAATCTTTGTAAGCATGAACTTTAGAATACACACCCGGTATGTCCTGCATACCACACGGCGTGGGTCCGAAGCTGACTATGCCTATGACCTCGAAGATCTGCCCGTTTTCGAACATCAGGGGACCTCCGGAGTCACCCTTGCAGGAGTCCTTGCCGGCCTCGCCTCCAGCGCATACTTGCTTCTCCCACAATTCGATCTGTCTGTTCTGAACTGAATATGATGGCTGACATTTCTGCGAATGGTTGAATAGACTTAATTTTTTTATTACACTTTGTACACATGGTATACAGGCGGACATAATGCCATGGGCACGATCTGCCAGTCAACCTTAGGCCTTATTATTCTTGCTTGCTGGTAGCTCTTCTTATAAGTGTTATTATATAGGGGAAAATCGGATTTCAATTTAAAGATATCCAGCGATAATGGGCGTGAATGTGTGTGTTTACAACAACAAATAGAAACTTACGTCGTAACTGATGAACGGCAGCTTTACGTGCAGTTTGACGTTGCTGCTCGGCTGCGAGGTGCTGACCGCTCCCCAGCCGGCAGCGTACAGCGAGAAGTTTGTCGGCGGAGTCTGTGTCAGGTCCACGCTCGGCAGGCAGATAGGCCGAATGAAGTCTGCAAGTGACGATGGATTAATAAGAAATCTTCTATAATATTATAAATGCTAAGCAGCTCGTCACCGCCACCACCAGGGCTTACAAAGCGGGCACGACCCTCAGTCATGAAGAATACGACAAAGAAGAAGAAGTCCACTGCTAAACATAGGCCTCCCCCAAATATTTCCAGACCAACCTGTCAAAAGCGGCCTGCACTTAGTAATCTATATATTAAAATGCGAAGAAAAAAACTTTGTACCCCTTTTTAAGCACATTGCGCGCACTCCATACCTGTGTGATTTGGCTTATATAGAAGAGTGCAGAAAAATAATATTTATCGATCGGAAAAAAACAACACAGTGCACAACGGATTTTTTTTTCCGGAAAAGATTTTCATGCATGTGGAGCCGCGAGCTGATGATTGATAACTGATGATTAATACGTTACTGCTGCCTATATTATAATTATTGTAGTGTGTTTCAGCGCGTAATGTCAGTGCAGCATCACATGCCAGACGTGTGATATTTTTTTTTACATGGACGTTCGAGAACAAGCTACACGTGAAAACCAGTGCTACAACAGCAAGGCAAAACAATATACCGACGGTCCCATAGAACAAAGTCGTATATGCAAAATGTTAGCTTTTCAGTAGAGCGCTTTGAAAGTCGTAAGTTTGTATAGTGTGTGAATTAGTGCTATTTTCACACAATAGGTTCAAAGTTGTTACTGAACCCTATAGAATATAATGTTTCCTTCTTGTATAACTTGTGATTTTCACAATTAACTTAGACTTTCAAAGCGCTCTACTGAAAAGCTTCATTTTGCATATACGACTTTGTTCTATGGGACCGTCGATACGCTGTTTTGTGTCGCCGATTACCAAACTCACGTTCTGTCGTGTGAGTCGCATGCTCGTAGCGACAGTTCGTGGTGCTCATTTTTACACACTAAACATATAATGGGACAGTCCTTCGGGTTCGTTATGCGATTGCGAGACAACACGACTGGAGTGTCACCACACGCCAACACTGGCTCACCAGCCATCCCGCATTCTTAGACGTCGCAGTCAACCCGTCGATAAATAAATATATACCAGTAAATGGCGCTGTCTCCCTCAGCCTGATGAGGCCTATGTCGTTCCTCCTGGTCCTGCTGACGGGATTGTACTGCGGGTGCGGTATCGTCTTCTCTATGGGCACGATGACTGCTCCTTCCGTACAGTCCATTCCTCCAGCCTCTACCGGTGCGCAGTCCTCGCCGTCGTTTGACGTGTCGTATTCTCCCAAGCGGACGTTCGTTCTGCAAGTATTTGAATATAATGATTCAACATAGTTTTTCTCTTATCCTAATCAAATAGGTCCGCGCTAAGTATTTTTAACGCATATTGCAAAAACGATTTAGTTTAGTTTTTATGCCTAGTCTATTTGACGCCAACTATCTCCGTGAAGTAAAATTTTAGGTGAACGTGTTAGAAAAATGTACAAAAAATACCCCTCGACCTGGGATTGAATCCAAGTCGTATCAGTCTATACTCTACAGGCTTATTTATACAAGCTGCTAAAGAGGCGAAGACGAATTTAGATTTAATATTGGAGAAAGGTACTTACGGTGTGCCAACTTGCAATACGGGTCCAGTTAGGCAGTGTCCAGCGGTCAATACGTACTTTCCGCTGATGAGGACGCCACCACACAACAGCTTGATGGAGCCTCTTTTGACGTACTCGATGATAGTCAACCAAGGGTACTGGTCTACTTCTGTCGCATTTCCACCTGAAAATGTTTGGCGTGGAGCGTTTATTGTCGTTTGTTTCGATATGCGGATTAGAACACGATTATCATCCCTCGTCATTTGATACTTTATCTAATCGCCTCTCCACTTACCATCAAGAGAAGTAGAATCTGTTTGTGCACGTTTAAGAAAAACATTCTTAATGTGAAGCAGGGGTTTCAATGGGGCAACATTTTCCCAGAGTTAATTAGAAGTATTAACTAATATTGTACGCTGCCATTTTAAAGGCGCAGAAGATGTATAGGGCAACTTCTATTTCAACAGGTCCATATGGAAATCTTTGCGGGAGGCCTATGTTCAGCAGAGGACTTCATGTGGATGATGATGATGATGAACATCTATTTTATATTCATTTCGGAAGTTTATAATGACTCACCAATGATTTTGTTCCCGACTCTGCTGTCCACTCCGCAGCACTTGGATTTGGGATCCGGCGGGTAGGCGGACACGGAAGCCTTGCAGTTGATGTTGGGAGCGAAGGTTGGCGCTGGGCCGCAACAGACACTGTACTGGTCGGGTCCTTGGCATCTGGAAATGTGTAGTCCAATGATTAGTTCGATGATATTACTTTTTTAATATTCAAATTGACTAGGTTAGATCTGGGATAAACCTTATAATGCCAATCCGTTAAATGACAATCTGACTGTAAAGCGCTCTAGAAACCAAAACAATCACTCGCGAACACGGCTCGGTAGCAAACTTGGAAGCTTAGTAGTTTATGAGTTCGACGGCGTCATCACTTAGTTACAAGTCGGTACGTAGTGGTATTGGCCAGTCATGCTTATATTAATTGAAGCCCTTGAAGCAATAAAGAGCTGCAATATTGACTCATAAATTACCGCGAACTATGACCAGTGGTGTCAACCATGATCGGGAGTTCCCTTGACAACGTGTACATACGTGTAACGTTAACCGCTTGCGTAAAAGAAAACGGTCCCAGACGTCTTATCACGTCAAGAACTCTCTAAAATTCGGATAAAAAAATTTCTATACGACAGTGGTAATATACCGGTCATGCTTAAGTTCATTGGTGCCCTTGCAATAAAGGGCTGCGATATTGACTCATAAATTATCGCGCCCTACAGCTGTTGTTGTCAACCTTGATTGAGAGTTCCCCAACAACGTGTACCTATATACGGGTGACGTTAACCTGCCTCATAAATATAAACGGTCCCAGACGTCTCATCACGTCACCGTGCCAATTGGAATCCTTGACATTAATACATTATCACACAGGTGAACTGGTTACTATGTGTTTTGCATACAGATTTTATTATGACTTTGATTGGCGATTTAAGATTTTACGGTCATTTTTTTTTTGTAACGTAGATGTAGGGTTTTTATAGACCTCGGCTCTATTGGAGACCTGATGACTTTTATAGAAGAATTATGGCATTAGAACGCGCAATCGGATTACTCTAAATTGTTCCGATTGGAAAGCTTGTATACACCACACGTAAATCATAAATAACAGTGGGCTTAAAATCTGGCAAAAAAGCAACTCGTAAGACGATGTCGTTTATTTTTGATGTTTGTGATTGACCGAGAGACCAATATGTCAGTCACGTGTTAGTCTCTCAACCAATCACAATAAAACGAAACGGAGTCGTGTCGTGTTTTTTGCCACATGCTAAACACTGATAACTTTTTATCAAAGTATTATGTCATTGAAACGCGCGTATGGTTACTCGAAATTGTCCCAATTGGGACGATTGCATACACGACGCGTGAATGACAAAAACAGGGGGCTTAGGATGTGAAAAAATAATACGATGCGTCTCCGCTTTGTTTTATTGTGATTGGTTGAGAGACTGACGTATCGGTATTTTGATGTTTGTGATTGATCGAGAGACCGATACGTCAGTCTCTCAACCAATCATAATAAAACGAAGCGGAGACGCATCGTGTTTTTTTTTTTCACATTCTAAGCCCCCAGCTGTCTTTTTGTCTGTACTGGTTTAAATACGTCAACAATTCAAGAATGTGTGTTTGAATTTGTATGTGAGTACTTGGACCCTTCCAGTCGATTTGTTAAGATATGACATATCTACACTTATTAATTAATCATCGGTGTCCGTATGAAAAGTAAATCTCACCTAGCCTTCTGTACATAGTCATACGTCTCGGCTGGAATGGGCGGCTTCAGTAAGTTAGCGAGGTTGGTGCATTCGTAAATGCTGATGCATCGTCCTGGGAAGCCGTTGGGCGTGCGGCATGATTCAGGGCAGCACACCTGGAATTAGACAATATTTGTTGAGGATCCAGCTGGAAGTTTCATATACTATACACTACGACCGCTATGTCTTGACCGGTTTGTCACAACACCCACTCTCTGTATATTTATCGCCACTCGTAACTTCACGCCGGCCATTATCAAGCAGTCATACTGTATTTTATTAGGTGTTGTTTTTGGATATGTCCGTTTAATTGACAGTTATCGTATTAAATAGCTTATGTAGATAGTACTCATTTGATTACCTTTTATTTGGGAGCATGGATCAGTGTATGACTTTTGTATTTGGTCGGCTTATACATCGCACGTATAGAATGAAAACGACACAATTCATAAAGTAAAAAATTTAGTTATCGTCATAAAAATGACTTAAAGCGAGTCCCTTCTTATAAAAAATATAATAAAACGTGACTTATATAACAGTTTAGTCCTGTCCCCGTTTGAATATAGTTGTGTTTGAACTATTGCTGTATTGAGAACTTCGTTTTATGTCATTTTAAGACGATAACTCAATTTTCCATTTTTTTTTATTGTGTCGTTTTCGTTCTAAAGGTGCGATATATGTGACGAGTTATTGACGAGTCGCATTTACTCTGAAGTTGTGAAATGGGTGCTTATTGTCAGTGTGTAACCACAAGTTCTTCCCCTAGTATCAAAATGACTCAGTTATTGCTTCAGTTTGTATATAAATGGGTGGAATTATAAGACTGTCTCGGTGGCGTAGTTTTATTGCGTGTGCTGTACGAAACCGATGAGTTCCCGGGTTCGAATCTCGAAAACTATCCAGCAGGTCGTTTGCTGTTGTGTTGTTATATCTCATAAGCACTCGTAATATCAATCGATGTGTGGATGATTAGAGAAAAAACGTTTGTGGGATAAAAGTCCCGCTTTATATTTTCCTCGGATAAAAAGTAGCCTATGTGTTAATCCAGGACATGATCTACCCATGTGCCAAATTTCATCGAAATCCGTTCAGTAGTTTTTGCGTGAAAGAGCTAACAAACATCCATTCTTACAAACTTTCGCGTTTATTACATTAACAGGATAAATAAAAAAATAAGTGTACGTAGGTTTTAAGGATCAGCATAATTATATGCAATCACATTCTTAAAGCCTTCACAACAAGGAAAAATATTTTATAGCATACCTGTATGTTCATGTAACATGTCGAAATGATCGGTGTGAGTTCATAAAATATATTATGACACCAAAAACTTGTTTGGAGGAGCTTTGAATAGAGCTACGCTGTAAATGATCTTTGTATAGTATGATTAACCAACTACTTACCATACCAGCCCTGTAATACTGCCCACTGCCGAGCACGGGCCTCCTCTACAACTTAGAGGGTTAAGCCCTTAGTCCACCACGCTGGCCTAGTGCGGGTTGTCAGACTTCACATACATACATATATATTACATACATATACACTCACGCCTGTGTATCCCCGAAGGGGTAGGCAGAGGCGCAACTAGTGCACCCACTTTTCGCCGTTATTCCGTCCCATGATGTGATAGGGGGCGAGCCTATCGCCATATCGGGCACAAATTCCAGACTCCGGGCTGATACTGAATAGAAAAACTCAATATCACTTTGCCCCGACCCGGGGATCGAACCCGAGACCTCAGCTTTGCAGTCGTACTGTAGTACAACTACGCCACCGAGGCAGACTTCACATACCTTCGAAATTCAAAAAACTTCTCAGGTATGCAGGTCCCCCACGATGTTTTCCTGCATTGTTAAAGCGAGCGATAATTCACAAAAAACCTTCAGAGGAGACCTACGTTCAGCAATGGACATCATCATCATATGGCTGATGATGAGACAGGGTGATCCCAGAACGCGTAACACTTAGTGGGTCACTGTGGCAGGTTTTAATACCTTATGTATGGTGGTCGCTATCCGGCCCGGTATAAAATATACCCTACCACCAGCGTCTAGAACCCCATATGACCAGACTTACCGTGGGCGTGTTGCCGACGAAGCCGCACTGAGACTTCTTCAAATAATCCGTATCCTGCTGCGTCCTGTCCTTCTTGTTCACGAGGTTGAGCAGCTCCTCGCACTCGTATATGGACTTACACGTGCCTTTCCCGTTGTTTGGTGTCGTGCATTGTGATGATTCTGGAAAGTTCCATTGGTAATCATTAGCGTGTGAGCTTGTCAATCATTCTTCAATTAAAAATGTTAAGTTTCAAGAAATGCTTAAGATTGAGCAGTAGTAGAGAGTCGTTCTATTGATTTCGTCTGTGTTAAGAATGGGTTGTTAAAGTACATTGTTCGACAGAAAACCTGCAGGAACTGCTGCTTAGCTTGTATTATGTACGTTTAGGAGAATTACCGCAGGTCTGAAACTCTTTCTGAGCAAATCTCATGCCTAAAATACAAGCTTGGCACGATTTATCCGACAATAAGTGTTCATTTGCGGTGGCTTTCTGTTCACTGTTTGAACCCTGTTTTTAAATATCAGAGTATACATTGATAACAGTGTGAGTCATAAGTGGAGATCAATTACCCTCAGATGACCCACGTGGTCGTATGCTTAGATTCGCCTGTAAGTGGTCTAATTATAACAAACACTAGCACGCTTATTAGTCAGACAAACAAAGAAACACAAGCATGTACGACACTAGACTATCAATTTAGAGGACAAAGCAAGACAAAAAAGTTACTTCATATATTTTTTGTTAAACTTTTTGCACGTTACCTAACTAACAAATCTAAGTTGACAAATTTATTAACATGCCACTTGTTTTACATGCGGATATTAGAACAGTAGGTACGGTCTATTTATTAGGGAGATTCAATTTTGTTAGGGTTAATTCATACGAGCGCACGAGTCGAAGCGCATTTTCGCGTCTTTTTATTTCAGAAGAAATATGAGCCCTATGCTGTGGAGATAAGGGTGAATTTGCTATATTAAGTTTTATGTTTTCGCTTCGACTCTGCGCTTGTATAAGTTGACCCTTATTTCTCGATTTTATAAGAGATAATATAAGGACGATAAAGGTATTTATATACTTCACTAGCTTTTGCCCACGGCTTCGCCCGCGTTAATAAGTTTTTCCGGGCTAAAAGTACATACATAAAAACCTTCCCGTTGAATCACTCTATCCAACACATTTATTTGTATAAAGATTAATATTATGACGTTGATACAACTCTTAACAAATAATGCATTAATTTCGACCAAATTTGATTACCATAAAAACGGTTCTAGAGAGTTTATTTTAAAAGATAGACATACACTGTCGCGGACTTTTTTTAGATCATTTCAAGAGGAATAATTCTTTCATACATATATTTTTGGTATCTTGAACCGTTTTCGCAGCGCACGCAATGGAAGCCCTCAAGGATGAATAATTTTCCCCGCATTTTTCACATTTTCCATTATTTCTTCGCTTCTAATAGTTGCATCGTGATGTTATATAGCCTATAGCCTTCCTCGATAAATGGTCTATTCAACACAAAAAGAATTTTTCAATTCGCACCAGTAGTTCCTGAGATTAGCGCGTTCAAACAAACAAACAAACAAACAAACAAACTCTTCAGCTTTATAATATTAGTATAGATTCAGCTTCGAGTTTTAATGTAGCTTTGTCGAGTCTTTGATTTGGTATCGAGTTAACAGTCGAGTCGATATTTACCATATTTCGTATCAACGCATAGAATATATTATACTTTGATGCTTCTTGATCGAATTCGCTCCGAATCTTGTGAATAAATTTTGACACGTTCACGTTTCACGTTCCTCGCGCCCTATCTCATTATGGGACGGAATACGCACGGCGAAAAGTGGGTGCACTAGTTGCGCCTCTGCCTACCCCTTCGGGGATAAAAGGAGTGAGTATGCGTACGTTCACATAGATTCGTCAGTTGGGTTATCGCATTTTAGCGGCAAATTTAGCGGTTAATTTGATAACATTAAAATATTATGACTTAGCACTTTGACGTCAAATTTGATACATTAATACAAGTTTTGTTATATCATTGCGATTAGTATGATTTCATAAACTTGTTTAGAATATTCTATGCTTATATTGTTTATGGAATTTCCGTATTGGAATCGTTGGAAATGACCTTCAACATATTTCCTTGGAGGTTAGCAATTTATTTATACTATCAATACGAATATACTTAAGTTAAATATTGGGTTTTACTGCTCAGTATCAGCTCTGAGCCTGGAATTTTTGACCGATATGGAGATAGGCTCGCCCCTATCATGGACGAAACACACAATTCGAAATGTCTTTGCCCTGGTTGTACTGGTACCCTTCGGGGATAAATGCATGTGTGTTATATGTCATCATCTATTGGTACATATGCAATGTGTATACAAATTTAATTAAAATTTAAATAACTCCCGACCCAAAAATCTCTAAAAAGTAAAATAATAATAGTGTCTTTGTCTTTTGACTCGTCAAGCCCCGCTACGGACGCCGGCGTCCGAGTATAGAGTAGTAGAGTATATAGGGTTTCTCCATACATCTATATATATAAGCGGGGTTTGACGGGTTAAGTACCTAGTAATATTTTGACCCAAGCGTCGTCGCGTTGGGGGACCGCTAAAGAAGTATTTTCATCTGCCTGGTCCGAGTTCGAGTATTTAAATTTTAATTTAATTTTTATTTCAAACTTTTTAAATTACTTTTTTCTCCATCATGGGGCTTTGATAATCAACTATCACCTACTCGTTGATCCCAAACACACTATATATGCTATAAGTTGCTAAGGAGTTGGGTATCCCGCAGACTACTTGATGCCGCAGCATCAGCTCATGTTTGAAAATATTTCCAAAGTCACAGAACACTAAATTTCAAATCATTCGGACTTTTTAAGTTGGAAATGAGCTGAGAATCTTCAAACGCCTGAACGGATCTTCATAAATTATAGCTAAGAACCATCGCAGTCACATCAGCTTTCAAACAATAAAAACCGCGTCGAAATCGGTCTATTCGTTCGTATCGTATGAGAGCTACGATGTTACAGACAGACATACAGATACACAGTTGGCCATACATGCGCAGCTGGTCATAAACTTTTATTAAAACCTATGTGACTTGCGATTGCTGTCATTACATTCTACGATAATGACATTAAGCGATGCTCCACAGAAATTGTGATTTTTGTTGTGTTATTGTGTAAAAAGCGACCTTATATTCAGCCCTGCACGTGTGGATTTTTTTTTGTTAAATGCGTGCTATCCATGTCTACCTCGCCCCCCGTTAGTATTGGCAGAAAAAAATGTTTGCGCATTATTGCCATATCGTGTCCATTAGTTAACTAGTCTAAGCCTTGGACACGTTGTGAATATTGACAGGTTAAAGTAGTGAATCTAGTGATCTATTTCGCTTTTCGTTTAACATTCACATGTCAGATTCTGAAATATTATAATCAATGTCAATATTTTATCTCTATTAGAATCTCAACCAATGTTTTTTCGTGTTCATTAATGGTTTTCAATTAATAATGTAATTAACGGAATGAATATAGGTATTCCATCCAACTCTTGTGAAATTTTATTTAAATATACCCTTAATTATTTACTTGTATGTACCTACTAAACATATTTAGCGAATGAAAAACAAACGACAATAAATAGCGCCTCCTTTTTGTTTGTTTTTGGAACTTTTAATTAATTACCGTTAATTAAAATGCAGTGCACTTGATAAAGTGTGCAGATATTAGTGGACATACTTTTTTCTTTCAATATTTAACTCATTAAAAGTATGAAATGTTACTGATTCCTTCAATAGCTTAGTTGTATTGCGTGCCCAGTAAATGGCAATGGGCCTTTGACATGGGATCTAACATAGTCAGCGAAATGTGCGTAAATGCGAAATGTATGTATGTACGTACGTACGTATGTATGAACGTACGTACGTATGTATGAACGTACGTACGTATGTATGAACGTACGTACGTATGTATGAACGTACGTACGTATGTATGAACGTACGTACGTATGTATGAACGTACGTTCGTAAGTACAGTTAGTGCAATATGATCACCGTGACACAGCGTGCACAAAAGCAAGACAAACACAAATGTAGAGTCAACATAAAACGCTAAGCCAAGCACACCACAATAACTACCTCCAGTGCCGAAGGACCTTACTTTCTGCTCCACATCTCCTGGGTAACGTATCGCGTCGTCCGCCGGCGATGCACCTACGGAATTGTTTTATTTTTAATAAAATGTAATGATGCGACGAGCACCACTGCCTCGTTGCCGAAGTTGTATTACGGTACGACTGCAATGCTGAGGTTCCGGGTTCGATCCGCGGATCGGGCAAAATTACGTTGGGTTTTTGTAATCAGTATCAGCCCGGAGTCTGAAATTTGTGCTATCATGGGACGAAATACGCACGACGAAGAGTGAGTGCACTAGTTGAGCCTCTGTCTACCCCTTCGGGGATAAATGGCGTGCGTGTGAGACCAGCACATTGGCTTTTCAAGTTGTAAATGTCTATGATTAAGGTTAAAATATTTTTTAGTTCATAATTATGTCTCCCGCATTTCTATGCAGGGCAGTGGAAAAATATATTTCCAATTTTTCCCTAGTCTTCTATTTGATAAATTTCGCTCTGGTTTAAGACTAATTAGTGCCTCTCCAGACTTGCCGAGCTTCACCGCTCGATGTCATATGCATGATGACGATCCTGGCTTACAGGAGTTGCACTGGCGGATGTGAAGGCGGGATAATCTCTTGTGCCGAAACTTTAGCAACACCATACATAATTTTGAATTACAAAGAACTGCTTACCAATGCGCTCATCTTGGGGTATAAGTTGTCTCGTAAAACCCAGTAATAACGATGGATAATATATATAATGTCCTTCAAAACGGAATGTATTGCACTGCTACACCCTACCGATATAATCTAGGTGCTACCTATCGAGATGGACCCTCGAGAGACATACCACAATTGTGGCATACATTTAAATCAAACTCTGTCAAAATCAAATCAAATAGTGCGCTATGGATCTGTTATTCCGGGTATAATTTTCAATAATAATTACTATATTTGTAATTCATACGAGGCAATGGTTTCCTGATATTAATAGTTTAACTCGGAAACCATGACATATCCAAGAAATGTACAGGTCATTGCACTTCCTGTATGCGTTGGAGTACGCAGAACTGAAGTACAACGGGTTAAATTGGCGTACTCAACCTTTTTACCCGACTACGGCGAAGCGAGGAAGGGTAATGATTTAGATACGGGCCACAAAACGTCTTAGTCATGGTTTCTTAGGGCCACAACGTAAAATTGATTAATAAGTGTCTAAAAACGTAATTTGTTATAATAAAACTTTTCTCAATAGGGTAGTTGCCTGTGTTTGATTTTTTACATTATTTTAGATGTAACAGAAAATAATACGAAAAAGAAATTCTTCTGTGAAATAAGCATCAAAATCGGATGAAAAATAAAGAAGTTACTCAATTTTGAAATATTCTTGTGAGCAAAAGGGGGGGCGTGGCGGAGATATCGCGCTATCTCTTTTGCACACAGGCGGCGTTATGGCCGACGGCGCCTGGTGACGTCACAGCCTAGTATTGCTGTTATTTGACAAGTACCCCTTGCACCATATTTCAAAGCTTTATTACTTACTATTGCGCCAATTTTGAAAATTATTTCTCCATTAGATTTTGGAAAGCATACATTTTTCATAATTGTATTTAAAATAAGTAGTCAACTACCCTACTAACTGAATGATTTTATTCTTATATACTGACCAAATGATCTTGTGAGAAGTTTCTTTGGTTAAAGTGGAATTTTTGGTGTGGGCACTTGAGAAAGTTCAGCAGGCCAATGTCAATGTCTGGCGAGCCGCAGGTTGAGTTCAGGTGATTTAAATAATACTTGAATACAGTCTCAATATCGCATCGGATAATGTGGAAACGCTGTAAGGCATATACTAATAGATAGAAATTGATGCATAAACAATGATACTTGTACATTTCTTTTATATTCTAGGTACAGTAAGCCACATAAGTAATTGAAAAAATTTAACACTTTAAATCATCTATATACTTTTGTAACCTTACTAACATTTAATTTGTCTTCACAATAATTTTTTTTATACACCACTCAACGAAATAATGTATCAATTAAGCTGAACGTGTCTAGGCAAGTCAAAGTTTTAAAATTTTCAGCTAATTATGAGGCTGGCTGTACTACACGAAACATTCAAATTTTTGTATTATTTTCGAATGCTATTTTTTCAAGCTGTGTTGTTTGTGTTTTTATGATAGTGCTAAGTGCAGTTGTAGAATAGTCATGCCTTTTATTAATCCCAGTATACACATTGAACTTTATCTACTTGAAATTTTAGCAGTAGATGATTCGTTATATGTTCCCAAGTCACAATTAAGTATCTTTAATCTAAAAAGGGAAAAAATGTAGACCAAAGTAGAGAAATCAAATTAACAAATTAAAATCGTTTACGTGGTGCATGAATGATTAATCTACTGAATCATTTGTAGATTTTTAATTGCTAGGTCAATATTAGTTAAAATAGACAAATACGGGAGTTGTTCCGATTAAGCTGTATAGGTAACAGGCAATATTAACAAATTTACTAAGGTATTATAACAAACTGGTGGTAGTTCTCTCATATGTAGGAGTCCGTCTGGGTGGGTACCACCGCAATGTCTATTACTACTGCCCAGCAGCAGTGTGCATGCGCTGTTGTGTTTCGGTTTGAAGGACATTGTTGCCAGTGTACCTACTGGACATAATGAGACTTAACATCTCATGTCTCAGGATGACGAGCGAAGTGGAATGCCACACAGTACTTTGTAACTTAAGGTACTGGATGGTGTTTCTACTGTTTATGGGTGGTCGTATCGCTTACCATCAGGCGAAGGGCATGCTCGTCTCATTATTCGATGCAATAAAAAAAACATTGCCTAGTACGAAAGCAATCGTAGTACCAAATACAGTATATTCATTTGATACGAATTATTTTGAATAATATTCGATACAGGTACTTTGAATACGGCCTTTCAATGACCGACGTTTTTTGCGAACCCACCGGTTATGCATAAACAAGTTTCGTGATGGAATTTATCCAAATACAGACATCATTCTACACGGATAATTTGGTATGAAAACGTTAATGATATCATAAAAAATATAAAAATTGGTTGCGCCTTCGGTCACGCTGTAGTAATGAAGTATATATTTGAGTAAAGTTGGTATTTGACGTGAATATTGAGCAGTTTGTGTGTAAATAAATAAGACAAGACATTTTATAAGGTCTTTCTTTAAGAATTATTTTACGAAGGGCAAATAAAGAAGGTAATACGAATCGGGCATATGATTTAGAAGACATCTAGATAATACTAGCGGCCCCGACAGGCGTTGTCCTGCCCCACAAAGGAAGAGCCACCAGGCTCTACCTAATAATGAGTGACAGGAAAGGACATAATTATCCATCATAGTTTGTTTCAAGTTACGTAGTAATAAAATAGTTTCAGCTTAAAGGCAACACATATTAGTTATCGGTGGATAGCGTTGTGGATAGTACGTTTAACAATCACCATGGAATTGTAAAACTGTGTAACAATTTAAAATGTACTATTGTTTGTTATCCCGAATAAATGAAAAAAAAAAGGAAATAAAATCCTAGAACCCGAGTACAGCGCTACCTACCGGATCCAATTGTTAATCTAAACCATTCTCATCCATGAAGACACACAAAAAATTTCATTGAAAGCGGTCCAGCCGTTTAGCATGAGTTCAGTGACACACACACACACACACACACAGAAGAATTGTATATATAAAGGTAAAGGTTTATTTACGCGCTTGTAATAACAAACAAATTATCCATAAAAATTGCAGATGTTTCTTCGGTTTTCAGTTTAACATTGACGATTTTAACCAGTTTAACGTACTTATTAATACGTGAAGAAAAAAATATATTAAACAAGGTGTTGCTTGTGGCTCTGTTCGCGTTCACCTTTCCCGATACGATTAAAAATATCCATTATTTCTCATGGAAGCCAATAACCGGGATAAAAGTACCATGTGTATTAATCCAGGACATGACCTACCCGTCTACCAAATTTCATCCAAATCCGTTTAGTTGTTTTTACTTTTACTTCTAATAAACATCCAAATGTTTTCACAAACTTCGCATTTATATTAGTAAGATAAGATAACATTCGACGGTCGAATTTTGATCACAAGACGACCACTAGTTTAAATAAATTTACAAATAAAATGCAAAAGCTAACGCGCGCAATGGTTACAGAAAAACAAACATGTTTATAGCTAGAAACTGCAGACTAGACTAGTTATACCAGTGGCTTCGATGAATTGTGTTTAAATACACAAGAAGACCCGTATGGAAACCGGTTGTGCATCTGCAGTTTATATTTAGAGTTTGCATATGTTATTACGTCTTTGACAGTGTGTAGATTTTATACTCTTGAGTTTTATTTACTGAGCTGCGCCCGCGTAAACGATTTCTCTCGGTATCTATAGTTTAAGGCCCGATTTCAACTCTTGCTGATAAAATATGCTGCAGCTCGTCACGTTAATGTACCTGTAAGACAATGAAATACCAGTCACACTCTAATCTATACTAATATTATAAAGCTGAAGAGTTTGTTTGTTTGTTTGAACGCGCTAATCTGAGGAACTACTGGTTCGAATTGAAAAAATCTTTTTGTGTTGAATATACCATTTATCGAGGAAAGCTTTAGGCTATATAACATCACGATGCAACTATTAGGAGCGAAGAAATAATGGAAAATGTGAAAAAAAACGGGGAAAATTATTCATCCTTGAGGGCTTCCATTGCGTGCGCTGCGAAAACTGTTCAAGATACCAAAAATATATGTATGAAAGAATTATTCCTCTTGAAATGATCTAAAAAAATGTCCGCGGCAGTATATGTCTATCTTTTAAGATTAACTCTCTAGAACCGTTTTTATGGTAATCAAATTTGGTCGAAATTAATGCATTATTTGTTAAGAGTTGTATCAACGTCATAATATTAATCTTTATCCAAATGAATGTGTTGGATAGAGTGATTCAACGGGAAGGTTTTTATGTATGTAATTTTAGCCCGGAAAAACTTATTAACGCGGGCGAAGCCGTGGGCAAAATGACTAATATAAAAAAAAAATGAATACTATCTACATTAGCTGTGTAATACGATAAACAAATTTTATTTGAAACCCGTGATACAGGCCCTTACTATGTGCTTTTACGGGATCCAAATTACCTTGTATGTTAAACCAGTTCATGATAATATTTGGGTACCGTATTTATCGACTTTTCAGTTGTTCAGGCACTGCAAAATGACCCTACTGGACCTTATTGTCATCGGAGTAGGGTCCAGAATCCAAATAGAGTCGATTGAAGAGAGTTGATCATCTTTCATGAGTCGTCAGTCATTAATTTTATTAATTAATTTTATATTATTATTGCATTAATTTTGTCAGAACATAATACACACACACACACACACTCACGCCTGTTATCCCCGAAGGGGTAGGCAGAGGCGCAACTAGTGCACCCACTTTTCGCCGTTATTCCGTGCCATGATGTGATAGAGGGCGAGCCTATCGCCATATCGGGCACAAATTCCAGACTCCGGGCTAATACTGAATAGAAAAACTCAATATCACTTTGCCCGACCCGGGATCGAACCTGAGACCTCAGTTTTGCAGTCGTACTGTAATACAACTACGCCACCGAGGCAGTCATAATACATTAGGTATGATTAAAATATTTTATTTGGTTTAGCGGCTAGGACATTGGCAATGAAGGTAAATATAATGACAGCAAATGGGCGTAACAGTCGTCAGAATTATGGCCCTAAAAACCAAGGAATATCCATACTGCGTCACTAAAAATGTGTTTTCAATTTAGATGCACAATTTTCTAAGCCTAATTAGGCGGATCAAATATTGCCAGCAAAAATCGTACGCAATTATTGCTCAAAATGTCTTTCCGTCTGAACACGCGTAATGGTGAGGCAATTGAACAATAACAATTCACTACTGAACATACTGAGACTTAACATCATATGTCTCAGGATGACGAGCGCAGTGGAATGCCACACAGTACTTTGTAACTCAAGGTGCTGGATGGTGTTGCTACTGTTCATGGGCGGTTGTATCGCTTACCATCAGGCGAACGGCATGCTCGTATAGTCATTTAATGCCATAAAAAAAAATCTCACCTGCGTTGACGTACGTACAACGACGTACGTCTTTTGACATATAATTAACAATAATTGATCAGTCTATATTAGACTTACACTAGTATCCACAAACAATACTATTAGCACAAAGCTAGCGAGTAATAGTGTCGGCAATTTCGTAGATTGTACTACTGATGGTAGGACTCATGTGTAAGAGTCCGTCTGGGTGGGTACCACTGCAATGTCTATTTCTACCGCCCAGCAGCAGTGTGCATGCACTGTTATGTTTCAGTTTGAACGACATTTTAGCCAGTGTAACTACAGGACATAATGAGCCTTAACATCTTGCGTCTCAGGATGACGAGCACAGTGGAATACCATACAGTACTTTGTAACTCAAGGTGCTGCTGAATGGTGTTGATACTGTTTATGGGTGGTCGTATCGCTTACTACCAGGCGAGCGGCATGCTCGTCTCGTCATTCGATGCCATAAAAAAAAAGATTTCTTCGGCTTTGTTCATCTTTGTCTATATGACAATCAACTGAAGTTGTATCTCAATATTCGCTAATAACAGTGCTCCTATGCATACGCACTACGAAGACTGTCATGCCGTAAGCACTGAGAAACGAGACGTATCATAGCATTACTCAATGCTCTGTACTTAGGTGTAAATATGGGTCTTAGTGGCATGTACATACAACACTCGTATAATAGTGTATTTTAAAGAAAACTACTCCGCAAATTCACAACACTCATCATTCAAAAATATCCCGGATAACGTAAACTTTGCAAGCAGATGTTTCGCGTGCAACTGCAATAAAGTTTACACCAATATACATTGTTAATTGTACACGCGGATATCTGAAATTATTCATAGTGGTTACACCTTTTTGGGGCCCGTTTTTGATGTTTAAAGTAATTAAAGAATCGAGTTGCTCGTGTCTCACGTTTTAGTTTTTATTTCAAACAGAATTTTTAAATGGGGGAATCCATAAATATAGTATTTTAAACACAAAAGTAGCTCTAGTGTGTAGTCTGCCTGTTACGTTTAACGGTCAAACGACTAATTAAGTTTTAATTTATGACTAAATTTAGTGCGGAGTAAACTTTAACCGGACAAGCTAATGGGCAGGTCATACAGTTCGAGGGAAGGAAAAATGGTCCAAAAACATCATATTCTGGTATAACGGACATAGAAAAAGAAAGCGAGGGAGGCCAATAAGAAGATGGGCTGACGAATTAAAGACTACAGCAGGTGGATGCTGGACAACAACAGCAAACGATAGATTAAAACGGAAGGAGTTGGAGGAGGCCTTTGCCTATAAGAGGCATACAGACAAGGCTGTCAATGGAAATTAAGAGAAAATCAAAACCAACATTATTTTATTTTCATTAATTAGCTAATTTTTTTACTGTTTGCTTTGTCTGATTAAAGGCTTTATTATTTAATTTTTAACCGTAAAGCTGTGATTCCGCAGGACGCGGCAGACGGCAACAGCAGACGGCATGTGCCGCGACGGCAGATGGCATTTCTGTGCACAATTAATTTGTATGAGACCAATTCCGCACACGACGACAAATTACGCCCGGCGAGTGACGTCCTAAATCCCTTAACCCCTAACCCTCTCAATTGCAAAGGAGACCCGTGAGCAGTGAACAGTATATAACACAGGGCTGGTGTGGTATTGTATTTGTAGATTGAGAAATTAACCTAATTGATATTGTGACTGAAACGCCAATCACCAGTAGATAACGGACTGGAATACCCAAGGGAAGCGATAGCGTGGCTGTACCAAACAAAGGTGGCGTGGCACTATGACCAGTGTCGGATTAAGACAACTTGATGCCCTAAGCAATTCACGCCTGTGGGGCCCCCCTACCATAAGTAAACTAACATCAGTCTTTAATCGCGTGGATTTTCAAACAGCTTTACTTTTATGTGCTAGCATTTTTTTGTGCTGTTTCTGGTGCCCCCCAAGACATGATGCCCTAAGCAATTGCTTAATTTGCTTATGGGCTAATCCGGCTCTGACTATGACCGATAAAGCGAAGAGTATTAGAAACACTTGGAGCGAAATCAAAAGAGAAGTTCAAAATCGAGATGGAGTGTCGTGTGGAAGTCCTCAGCCCCATCCAGGGGAAATAGGACCCTAGTGATGTTGTTATGATTGGCGCCAAGCTATATATAATACTCCATCCAACCATTTATTTTACTTTGACATCTCTGGTACTAATCAATTTTTGTTGTCCTTGACGTATCCGTCAATGGCGAACCTTGTCTCTTCCGGAGATGGGATCGGAGAAGGCTGATGGGATGGTGATGCCCTAATGCGTTACCAATTCGATTTCTTATAAAAATCGATTTAATTTGTGATGAAGTTTTGATCGATTATGTACATTAATTAATATGTTATTTTTGCTCAACAGTTTGTATTGTTTTATGAACATAACCAAGCGTTTAAATGTGTATATTATATGTATTAAATCAACCATTTGTGTCAAACACTATACAGTAAACACACTGTAAACGAATCTTATAAGTATATTGCTAATTTATTAGTCGAATTTAGGTACTGCTACAAGTTTATTGAGGAAAATATTTGTGAAATTTAATCTTGGAAGTTATGTCTGTAAGTAGGGTTTATTAATAGAGCGATGTTTCTTCCCTACTGTTCCAGAAGTGGTGATGTTGTGTATGTGTGTGTGTGTACCACTTTGGCACGCTGTGTAGTCTAAACGTCTAAAGCGTTTTATGGATTCTTGCTTTATGATGGTGGTATTTCGTTTTTATTTTGGCATCAGGTGTACCAAAATAAATTTTGAATTTATTTTATTTACTAGCCTTCATTTAATAAATTATAAAACTTGGTGTCACTAGGCAGTTAGGTGAGTTTTACGTAGTTGGTTGTTACAAATTTGCCTCCCTATGCTTACTTTCTAAAATGGTATGAAGCGTACGCTAATAAAAAATGGTTCTACATACATGTACTAAGACGAAGAGATATTAAAATTTAATACACTTTACCATTACATTGGCAAGAAACTAGTATGCAACATCGAGCTTTAAGTCGATTGCGTCGACATGCAATTGAAACAACGTTGACTGTAGAGTATACATGAGACTGTATTGTTCTCCTTAAAGGACTCGAAGAGCAAAGATATCTAAGTCATGACAGAAAAGTTCATAAAACTAAAGATCACATCTTAAAGTTTACCCAAGACATATCTAATTAAAAAAGGCAACGACATTTATGGAAAACCTTAAAATAGATTAAGATAAAACAACGAATACTCACGTCCTCTAACAAAGCAGAAACAGGAAGCTAACAATAACACATAAACTAAATTTGCCATTTTTTTCGTATAACCCAATCACACTACACAACACGTCCTTCTTCTGCGCCGGTCGAACGCGCACTGACCAGTGAACTTGTCAGTTGTCACGGTCTACCGGCTCGTTGGTCTTGGAACATGTTTTGCAGTTTGTAGATAAGACATGTTTATGCGGATTTATGCCTACGTGTTTACGTCATTTAAGAAGAAACGCCGAAGCGACTGTTTTAGATGCTAAATACTCCACTTACCAAATAATTCTGTTTTATAAATTATAATCTGAAGATTGAGAAGATATTGTGATGTTTGTTAGAAATAAACGCAGAGATGTCTTTTATAACATAGATGGGCCATCCTGGATTTGTATATTCTTTTTAGCCCGGGAAATTTTACGGAAAAGGACTTTCTCGCAACCTGGGTCAAGACTAAAACTATCGATACAAGATAGACTTGCCGTCTGGTTTACCGCTGTTTGGCTGGACACGCATCAGCTGACTCCTTTTTACCATATGCGAATTCTGCGGCAGTTTTGTATTATTAGTCCTTAATATTGTCTCTCTCTGATGCCTTTATAGAGTTGTAGCGGCATTGGGATCGTCGCCGCTGTTAGAGGAACAGATGGATGCATTCCTCTATGGAAGGGAAATTTCCAGTCAGGCAGATGTTGCGCCTGACCGGCCGCGGCCCCTCCGATGGTCCTTACTCGGAGGTGGTATATATCGACAGCTCCGTAGAACAAAGTCGTATATGCAAAATGAAGCTTTTCAGTAGAGCGCTTTGAAAGTCTAAGTTAATCGTGAAAATCACAAGTTATAGTGAACAAAACATTATATTCTATAGGGTTCAGTAACAACTTTGAACTTAATGTGTGAAAATAGCACTAATTCGCACATGAATACAAACTAACGACTTTCAAAGCGCTCTACTGAAAAGCTAACATTTTGCATATACGACTTTGTTCTACGGAGCCGTCGATATGCTTTGCATCGCTCAAATATTGCAAGTGCAATCTGGGATCGTGTAGTGCCATCTGGTATTATTTATTGGGCGTCATCTGCTATTCGTCGATACCACTTCAATGTTCGATGGATGCGTGTCGGGTCACCTTGCTAACTACTGAATGAAGTAGTTCCCAGCCTTGTTTGATAGGTGACGGTGTATGATAATTGTGCCGCCACAGAGTCTGTGAATCTGTTCTAGATTAATTTATCTAATTCGTTCTGCCAATCGTCGGACTACTGCGAGTCGCGACGTCAAGTATCAGGAAATCATAAAATATAAATCCTGACCTCCACTCTATTTAAATCGGATTTGAAGCTACATCTATTATAATTATTGTAATTATTTAATGCATATTAATTGCCGCATCTGTTTATTATTATACTTACGACACCAGAATCTTTGTAGACATGATACTCTGAGACATCGACACGTAATTTTCAACTTTAATTCGGACCGATACAGTGCATAATGTATTTTCGCAAGCATAAAACCGGTGTGACCAATAGATTCTGGGAATTGCCCATACGTTGATAGTCTGATTAGTTTTGTTTACAATGCGTTCGCCATTCATTTCGACATTAATTGGCAAGTGGTGATGATGTTTGGATCAAATGTTTGCTATTGGTCGTTTGTACATGGTGATATTGGAGGTATTTGATCAAAATTAGCGCTCTTTGGAAAAAATATTTTTTGTATAGCATACTAGTTACCACGGAACATAAATAAAGTCTAGATCAGCATTCCTTAAACTATGAGTTAAGAGGGAATACGAGGTAGGCCCTGAGAAATAGTACAATACATCAGCTCACGTGGCTAACAGCAGAACGGAGAGTGATAGTCGAGAAAAGTAACTAAAATTCTTGTAAAATGGCACTCATTGTATGGAATTAAGTATTCAAAATGATTTCATGACAGCCAGGAACTGAGTCCAGGAGGTAGACCGTAGTTCTGTCAACTTTTAGAACCACTGGTCTAGTTCAACCTGATTACCCTTTTATCAATCACTAGGATTTATTTGTTTCTTAAAATAGAATCAATTAAGATAATACTACATATAACAATATTCTCGGAGGAATAAACATAAAGGGCTTTACTAATAATCGCCTGTATACGTCTATTACAGTTGTAAGATGTTTTGTCTCGCTTCCTCTGACGGTAAATGTCACTCAACATAAAAACACTGAATAAATACACATACACACAGACTCACTCACGCCTATTATCCCCGAAGGGGTAGGCAGAGGCGCAACTAGTGCACCCACTTTTCTCCGTTATTCCGTCCCATGATGTGATAGCGGGCGAGCCTATCGCCATGTCGAGCACAAATTCCAGACCAGCTGATATTGAATAGAAAAACTCAATATCACTTTGCCCGACCCGGCAATCGAACCCGAGACCTCAGCTTTGCAGTCATACCATAATACATCTACGCCACCGAGGCAGACACTGAATAAATAAATATCACAGACTATACAACGTATATTAGTTACAGTGAAATGTATATGAAGATCTACTCACTTTTCAAAGTAACTTTTTCATATGTCTCCACCCGCAAGATAGTACTTTCTCAAATAATAGTTCTCACTATAGAGTTTTGTAGCATGAAGTAGCTCAATGAAGATTATATAAATAAATAATAAGATATGTATATTTGAACGCAATTGCCTTTCTTTCCTGATAATATGCTTTTGTTTACTGGTATTTATGTATGAAGCCTTTGCGGATGCATGATCCTTCACGTCCATACATAAGTGTCCCACTTCCCAGGCTCAAAGGAGATGTCCGCTTTTTGTATGGGTGCTGGGTCTCAAAATCTAACCAGGCTCAAACTTCCGGGATGTTAAAGGGACAAAATATGGATATTGGATCCATTGAAGAAATATTTTAGACCGATCCATTTATAACTAACTTTTTTAAATCAGTTCATAATAGGTGTAGATTATAAGCAAAATAAAATTACATAAATCTCAAAATCTGAGGTCTTTAAGATTAATGATTTATTGAAAAGGTTAATTTTTAAGAGTTCTATCCCAATATACCGGGTGGAAGGGAAACGCTCTCGGAAACGAATACAGGTGATAGTATTGGTGATTCCTGACGTGATGGCACTAAAAAAATCGCGATCGCATTGTTACAATTTTAGTAGGATTTTCTCAAATTTTTATACAGCTTCACGTATGGATAGATAAATCAAACTATTATTCTGAAAAACATAGTAATAAAGGTCAATATTTCAAAAAAATCGTAATGAAACACATACATCAGCTGACGGGTTAACGACCGCGTGGCCGTCGCGCCGCCTTGTCGGCGTTTGCTTTGTAGTTTGTACCCTACCCAGTTTTTTGTATGCTTTACATTGCGCGCGCATGAATTACGGAAATATTAAAATCGTAAGTATTATCGCTTAGCTTTGCAAATGAATATAGTTTTTCGTTAATGTTATGGTTCTTCTCTCTTACCGTTCCAGTATAGAGAGCGTTTCCCTTCCACCCGGTATATAAACTGTCATGGTTAGAATTTTAGCCCAGCTGTTGGATACTTACGTCCGTAAATTAGACGGAACTTCAACCACAATTGTACAGATTTTTAATAGTTTTATCCTTATTTCCTTCTATGATTCATTCATGGTTTAAATTATTCAGGGAAATAACCCATCAAGTTACAATTTAGTTTATGAATATGCAACTACGATTGCACGTACATATTATTCTGGGAAGCATTTCGTACAATGCAAAGTTGTTGTCCATTATCTTTTATACTTGTGACTTAAGCATTTCTCTTTCTAATATCTAGGCGGCCTATAATGTTTCCATTCACAATACTTAGAATTTTTCTATTGACATCTGCGTGTCGAACTTACACTACTTATCATAGTCTTTATTTACACGGTCATGGCAAAGTGACCCCACTGATGATGGTAAGCGGAAAGCAGTCCAGACTCCAGACGGAGTGTCGCCTGACGCCCGATGACTATCCAACGTCAGTCGAGACAATTAATCCGGTCTATTTGAACCGGGTGTACACAGGTTGGTCCCAGAACGCGGCTCACTTATGTGGGTGATTATGCCGGGTTTTTACACCTTATCGTCGGGGACAGTGCAATATCGCGTAAGTTATAAAAAAATCCAATGAAGATTGATCCTTACTACACTAAACTTAGTATTGATAATGCAAAACTTTTTTTTTATCATTTACGCGGTATTGCACTGTCCCCGACGTTATGCCGTGCCCTATGTTCAATTTCAAGCAATTTAGCGTGAATTATCTGATTTTATCGTAGACGCTAAAGGAATTTTTTGGAGCGTGTGAAATAGGAAGCGGGATGCACAGAAAGACTGCTGGATATTTTGGTAGAGTAAAACTCAGGCTCAGTTTTTACAATGTGTATTGTATTCCAAAATACATGAAGTGAATGCCCCAAATAAAACATTCTCCCTAGCCACGTCACATTCCGATTCAAAACCATTCTATAACATAAAATATCAAATACAGCCAGTACTAATTAAATATTAGTTAATAAATATTGTAAAGATAAAATAGGTTACTTTTGTAGGGGTCAAGGTAATGTGGCAACCAACAAAAGTAAATTAAACACGACGCTCAGATTGATACTCATCATTTATTGCCAAAGGTCCCTATATTTATACAATCGCCCCAACCGATTAGTGAAGGGGCAGCAGTCCATCTCCCTCGCACGCACAGCGTGCTCGCTCGCACACTATAAATATGCGCGCCTCCGTGCGCCGGCGACTAGACGTGCCACGAGACCGACGCCGGTGAGCTTGGTATTCCGTCGTTCGCTGTTCCGCCGTCGCTTCTCGTGCTCCATGCATGTAGTGTGAGACCGCACCCGTCGTACCTAGTTGGAATGCTTTGGCGGCGATATGTGGGTACGTGGGTGGATCCCACACTTTATAATGAAGTAGGAATTATTTATAAGACGTGCTGGTAACGCTAAACAGAGCCTTGTAGCTTGTTATTCTAAATCAATTTGTTAAGCACCGGGGCACTTAACATCGATTGCGCTGGATTGCGTAATTACAATGCCAATAACCAGATCAAATTGGGGATTTATTAAGAAACAGGAATACAGAAACAGTATGTGGTACAGCGTGGCGATGCGATAATGAGGCGTGCACCCTGCGTGGGTACAGTATCCACCGCGGACCGTGTACGTTTTTCTTGCTTCCTTCCAGAGTTCTTCCTGAGTTCTTCCAGAGTTTTTCCAGTGTTCTCCCAGGGTTCTTCCAGTTTTCTTCCTTTTCTTCTTTTTTCTTCCTCGGAGTCCTCGCTCGAACTGGCTTAAACTAAGACATAAGACGTAACTAGCTATAACCTATCCTATTACAAAAAAATGCACTATTTACACATATGTTCTACATTGTCCGTCCTGCACATCCTCCCGCCGTGTATTGTCCGCTGGGGGCGATACATCTCGTTCTCCGGTGCAGGATGATGACTCAGCAGCTGGCAGGATCACGATGATCTTCTTTGCAGGCCGGCGCAGCACTCCGCCTCGTGTAGCGACGTCGACCGTGCGCACGATGCCGTCGGGTCCCGGGTGTGTTGCACAGATGCGCCCTCGTACCCATGTGTTTCTGGGTAGGGCGCCGTCGACGACTCGTACCAGGTCACCGATCTGCAGCGAGGGGCCTCTTCCGTGTGGCTCCCGCCGGTTGCGCAGCTCCGGGAGATACTCCCTCAGCCATCGCGCCCAGAATTCGTTGGCCAGTTGTTGCGCGGCGCGTAAGTTCGCGCCAGCGCCGTACGGGTAGTCGGCTGCGAAGCTCGGTGCGGTGATTGGGCCCTGACTGCCCAACAGGAAGTGGTTGGGGGTCAGGGCCTCCGGGTCCTCTGGGCTCACCGACACGTGGGTGAGTGGGCGGCTGTTGACCGTGTTCTCCACCTCGGCGAGCAGCGTAGTCAGCGTTTCCTCTTTTGGATATTTTTCGTGCAGGACCGTAGCGAGTGCGACCTTGACGGATCGGACGAGTCGCTCCCACGCGCCTCCCATGAACGGCGCGCCCGGAGGGATGAAGCGCCAGCGTATCGCCCTTTGAGAAGCCTCTTGTTCGGCTCCCTCATAGAGCATGTGGTGTAGTTCTTTTTCAGCGCCACGGAAGTTAGTGCCGTTGTCCGACCATATTTCGGCTGGGCATCCGCGGCGCGCTATCATGCGCCGCAATGCCATGATCGCAGATTCCGCGCTCAGGGATGGCACCACTTCTAAATGCACGGCGCGCACGGTGAGGCAGGTGAAGAGCGCGACGTACCTCTTCTGGTGTGCTCGACCCACTGTGATGGTCAGTGGGCCGAAATAATCCAGGCCGGTGTAGGTGAAGGGTCTTCGGTGGTGCGCCAGCCGACAAGGGGGTAGATCTCCAGTCACTGGCTGCGGCGGGTTCGCCGCCCTCATGCGACACTTCAGGCATCGCCCGACGACTTCCTTTACCGTCGGTCGTAGGCGTACGACCCAACGGTGTAGACGGCACTGGTTGACGACACTCTCGGTACCGGCGTGATGCAGCTGTTTGTGGACGTGCTCTATCCAGAGCTTTGTTGCACGATGTCCGCCGTCGACTATAGGCGGATTTTTCGTCTCTTCGGTGACTCCGGAGGCGGCCGCTATCCTGCTGTTGAGCTTGATTAAGCCCTCAGATATGTGTACACTGAGGGGGTATAGGCGACTGTCACGGGGTAGTTGCGTGCCGCTTGTCAAGGCGCGTAACTCGGGTCCGAAGGCTTCTTCTTGAGATGTTTGTATGATGAGCATCTCGGCGCGGTGCTGTAGCTCCGCTGGTAGTGGGACGTAGGTACCTCCTGTAGGGGCGACGAGCTTCGGTCGTCGCGGCTTCTCGGCGGCTGTAGCTCGCCAATCTGGATCACGACGGGGATTCTTCTTCGTTCTGGCGTAGTGGACGGATACTGCTCGCCGACGGAATGATGCGACCGCCTGGAGCACTCTTGCCGTCGCTCGGAGGTAGCGCAGCCACGATGAAAATCTGGTGACGTCTGGCAGGGCTTCACATAACCGTCGCTTCGGTGTTATGGTAGCGACAGTTACCTTATTTTCTTTGCCCGTTGTGGGCGCAGATCGATCGTCTTTGGTGGGCCGCTCGTTCGGGTCTTGTTGCAGGAACTCTGGCCCGCGGACCCACCTGTGTCCCGATTGCTGTGAAGCGTCGGAGTTCGGCTGCCAGGATACGTCTGGTGTCGCTGGTGTACGCTTCGCAGTTTCTTCACTCTGTCGCCAGGTGGCGGCGACTGGCGACGGCCGCGCAGCCCTAATGTTCGGCTGCCAGGATGCGTCGATGATCGCTGGCGGCGGGGCTTGCGCTTCGGCAGTTGATCGCCAGGACGTGGCAGTCGTCACTGGCAACCGCTGCGATGTTTCAGGATGCTGAGGCGGCGGGGGTGCGGCAGTGACTCCCGCCGGTACAGGCGCCGGGGTGCGCCAGGATGCGGCTGTAGCCTTCAACGCCTTCTCTTTTGGATCTGCGGTGATGACTCTTCTGACTGCTTGTTCCATTTTGTTATCGGCGGCGGTCAAATGAGAGACGAAGTTGACCCGATGTCCCAGCGTTCGGGTGCGGCTGCCGTGCACAACCCAACCTAGTGGCGTGAGTGATGCCATGGGTTGGTTCTTCTCGCCTGTTCTCGTGGCAGTGGTCGACAGCAGGTGACAATTGTCTTGACCGATGAGAATGCGAGGACGAACTTCTCCGTGGTTGAGGTGCGCGACGATTCCCTCGAGATGGCGGCAATCTTGCACCGCTTCTCGAGGGATTTTCTGGGTGGCGAGCCGCAGGTCACTGAGTGTATGCGCTTCGATGTGCTGGATGCGGTGATCTCGACCTTGACCTCTAATTTGGAATGAGATCCGGCGTGATCTGGTCCTGCTCTTCGTCGTTCCGTCGTACGTGCAGATGTGCAGCGGTTCTTCGGGTCCGTCAGCCCCTATAGACTTGGCGAGTTCTTTGTCAATCAGGGTGACGGTTGACCCATCGTCGAGTAGCGCGTAGGCGTTGACGGACTTCTTGGGGCCGGAAATGCGTACATGGGCGATCTTCAGGAATGATACTCGCGGTGCCCACGCTGAGTTGACTTGTTCATCTTGTGCTTCTTCACTCTTCGGTTCAGCTGACTTGGGCGGAGAATGAAGTAATCGGTGATGGAATCGCTCGCACCCGTCGATGTCGCATTGCTTCGGCTTGCATCTGTGTTGCTTGTTGCGGCGTCTCAGGCATCGGAAACACAAGTGGTGTTTCTTTGCTTCATCCCATCTTGTGTTCATGTCGGCGTTCGCGAAGCGCGTGCAGTCGGCGATCGTGTGGTTTTGGTTGCCACAGAGACTGCATGTCGGCGCGCTTGTCTTGTCTGCTGCAGTGTGTACCCGCTGTTGTCTTCGTAGTCCGTCGTTACTCTTGATCGGAGTGCGGTCGACTACAATCTCGGCGGAGGCGAACGGGCTGCAGTAGTCGGCTTCGCGCATTATGAAGCGATTAAATTTCATCAAATCTGGCTCTTCAATCAGCTGCGAAGCGGCGAACTCGTACCATTGTCGCTTGAGTGTCGGTGTGAGCTTCTCTGTCAACCCCTTTGTGAGTTCGGGATTGAACATATAAAAGGTGCAGTTGAGCGCCTGTAGTGTCCCGATGATGTTCTGTACTCTCGTAGCGAAGGTGCACAAGTCGCGCGGTGACTCGGTGAGCCTCGGCAGTGCGCGCAGTCTGTCCATCTCGGCCATGGCGATCGATTCGGGTCTTCCAAAACGAGTCTCGAGGGTCTTCATGACCCCATTCGGGTCGGCGTTCGTGATGAGTAAGCCTTGAACTGCTTCTTTTGCTATTCCGCGGAGGCTGCGACGTAGGCGGGACATGTTTTCAACCGGTGTGAAATGGCACGATGTCTCGATGTAGGCGGCGCGGAATGTCAGCCACTCTTGATGTGCCCCGCTGAAGTTAGGCAATTCGGTGTACTTCAGGGGCTGTCTGTACTGCGCTGCTTGCACGGCTTGAGTGATGGCTGAAGCGAGTTCTTGATATTCTGTTCTTACACGAACGGCGGGCGCGGCACCCTGCGGGGGGTGCGGGGGCTTGCTGGCGTCGGTAGCGGGCTGCTTCACGTAGCCCGTGTACGGCGGATGCTGTGAAGCGTCGGGGTTCGGTTTCCAAGGCGGTTGCTTCACGGCTTCTTCGTTGCGCAGCCAGGCGGCGATGACCGGCGGCGGATGCGCAGCCCTAGGATTCGGCTGCCAGGATGCGGCGGTGATCGCTGGCGGCGGGGCTTGCGCTTCTGTGGTTGGTTGCCAGGACGTGGCGGTCGTCACTGGCAATCGTTGCGAGAGATCAGGATGCTGAGGTGGCGGGGGTGCGGCGATGACTCCCGCCGGTACAGGTGCCGGGGTGCGCCAGGATGCGGCTGTGATCGCTGGTGCATTTGCTTCGTGTGGCGGCTGTAGTCGGGCTTGCGCATCTTGATTCTCGTGCTCTCTGCTTTGGCGAAGCCAGTTGTCGACTCGTTGCGACTGCTCAGCTTCCACTATGCTGATGACGGAGTCGACGTCTTCGTCGGCGCTGTCTTCGGCTTCGAGTTCCGCTAATTTAGTGGCGGCCAACTCGACCCTCAATTTGGCGAGCTCAGTTTTGGCTTGAGCGAGGCGGCGCTCCTTGGAAGATCGCTTGATGGATGAGCTTGGTTTGCTTCGGGGCGGCTGGTGCGGCGGCTGCGACGTGGCGGCGTTCTGCTCCTCCACAGTGGTATCGGTGACGGTTGGCTGCGACGACTCTTCCGTTGTCGTTGTCGTAGTCGTAGTAGTGGTAGCGGTAGTGTCAGTCGCTGTCGCCGATGTACCAATCGCAGTCGCCGAAGCGGTCTGCCTTCCCACGGATCTAGTCACAGGCATATTTTAATCACGGCAATCCGGCTCACGAAGGACCAGAATGTTAAGCACCGGGGCACTTAACATCGATTGCGCTGGATTGCGTAATTAAAATGCCAATAACCAGATCAAATTGGGGATTTATTAAGAAACAGGAATACAGAAACAGTATGTGGTACAGCGTGGCGATGCGATAATGAGGCGTGCACCCTGCGTGGGTACAGTATCCACCGCGGACCGTGTACGTTTTTCTTGCTTCCTTCCAGAGTTCTTCCTGAGTTCTTCCAGAGTTTTTCCAGTGTTCTCCCAGTGTTCTTCCAGTTTTCTTCCTTTTCTTCTTTTTTCTTCCTCGGAGTCCTCGCTCGAACTGGCTTAAACTAAGACATAAGACGTAACTAGCTATAACCTATCCTATTACAAAAAAATGCACTATTTACACATATGTTCTACATTGTCCGTCCTGCACACAATTATTATATAATTAAATAAATTGAACTTATTTATATGACGTGTTGGAATCTGAAACCGAACGTTGTAACACGTGTGGGTGTCAGCCCTCGCCGCGATTAGAAGCGGCACTGCGCAGGGGTAGTTACGATGGTCCACTAGGCATTTCTAGGCATTTGCTAGAGCAGCCTGGAGCCGTTCCTTATGCCCGAAGAGGGCATCCAACAAATGGACGGCATATATTCCTATGCTTTTTTTTTTTTTGTCCCTGACTAAACTCTTGTTAGCCTGACGAGAGTCGGCTTATACAAGAACACCGGTCTTGTGGGTGAGCGCAGAAGGCGCTCGCAACCCTTAAATTTAAGCGACCACGCTGAGGGCGACCCACTAATGGGTCACGACCTCGGCTCAGGGCGGCCACTGAGAGGATAAGACATCAGCGTTTGGGGAAATATGGTTTAAACCTAATCCTATTAGTGCGTACGTAGTAGTCTTCGGCTCGCGGGCCGGAACTGCTAAGAGAGGGCAGGGGGTTGGGGAACGCGACGAGGTCCTCGACGGCGAGGACGGTACAGCGGTCTTGTTGAGTGTATGAGCTTTAGATGCTCGTTCTTTTCGCGTAAAGCCAGAGTGATTTCGTCCTCTGGATCTGACAGGACTGAACGCGGTCGTCTCCATTTGGCCCGATCAAACGGAGTATATATAGACGCTTTACGGATAAGCGTGTTCGGGTGGTTTACCGCCCTGTCGAAATAGCGTCTGCTGGCGCACTGCATAAAGTGCCTGATGGTCGGCATATTGGTGTCCACGTGGAGGTTGCGATTGCGAACGTACCACGGGGCACCAAGTGCATGTCGTAGAAATCGATTTTGAAGCACCTGCATTCGCTGAAGGCGACGGGGCGGTAAATGAGCGAATACGGGCGACGCGTATGTCATTATCGGACGGATGCATGTTTTAAAGATCCTAATCTTGTTGCGGATTGCCATTTTACTATTTTTGTTTAAGAGCCAGTGGAGCTGGCTCATCGCGAATGCGGCTCGCGCGCGTACCGCATTTACGTGTGGGATGAAGGTAAACCTCTGATCAAGGGTTACTCCTAAATATTTGGCTTGGCCCTTCCAGGGGATTACCTGGTCGGACATGCGGACTGAAAAATGAGGGATGTGGACTTTCCTTTTCCGAGTGAAAAGGATGGCCTGACTTTTGGTGGGATTGACGGTGATTCGCCATTTGCGGAACCACTCGCCGAGTTCGTCGGCGGCGGTTTGCAAAGTGCGCACCACTTCGTCGGGGTCTCTACGTGAAGCGTAGATTGCGGTATCATCCGCGAATAGTGCCAGATGGGCGTTTTGTGGTCTAGGGATGTCGCTCGTGTAAAGCGAGAAAAGAAAAGGGGACAGGGCGGAGCCTTGCGGGACTCCGGCCGTGATGGTGTGTCGGGAAGAGAGAGTTCCCTTCACGCGATATCTGAAACCGCGATTCGACAGGAAATCTCGTATGATGTGCACGAGTTGTGTGGGCACGTTGAGAGTGTACAGCTTGAAAAGCAAGCCGTTGTGCCACACCCTGTCGAATGCTTTTTCGATATCGAAGAAAATAGCACCGGTAGGCATTCCTTTACGGAATTGTTCGTGGACGTACTCCGTGATGCGGAGCACCTGATTGACACAACTGTGTCTAGCGCGAAAGCCAAACTGTTCCGGAGGGGTCAAGTTTTGGTTATGGGCTACTATTGTGAGGCGGTCGAGGACGATCCGCTCGTAGATTTTGCCCAGAGTACTGAGCAGACTGATGGGCCTATAAGAGGAGGGTTCGAAAGCGGGTTTCCCCGGCTTGTGGATACCTATCACAACTGCCTCTTTCCAGACCTCTGGGAAGATGCAGTTACGAAACGCGGCGTCGTATATGGATGTTAAAATTTGTACTAGATGCTCCGGGAGCATTTTAATCATACGGGTGGGGATTAGATCGCCCCCGGGGGCTTTCCTACGTTTGAGTGCCTTGATCAGAGTGGTGACTTCTTCGATCGTCACCGGCGCAAGGGGATCGGGCGGCGGGTCGACGTCCGGGTCGACGTTGTCGTATAACGGTCGCGGTATAGAGACTGGCGGTGGCCGGACCGCGTTCCTATCTTCGACGAAAGTGTCAACCGCAACAAGAATGTCGTCATCTACGGGTACAGAGGTGAGCGAGCATTGAGACTCCAGGCTGCCGGCCAGTAGTTCCGCTTTCTCGTCGTCATCAAACGCCGGGCGTTGATTCGGACGATTGAGCGGAGGCATGGAGGCCACATCGTTTCTCCTGAAGGAACGAACCAGTTGCCAAAAGGCCGTATGTGTCGGATCGATATCGGCAAGGCGAGTGTCCCACCTCGAATTGACGACCTCTTTTACGCGACGCTTGACCTCACGTTGGAGGTAGCGCGCAAGATGTCGTCGTTCCGGGACGGGTCTCGTCGCGCAGGCTTTGAGCGTAGCGTTACGCAACCTCACCCACCACCGAACGTCTTCGGGAAGTTGCCAGTGACTGTGAACAGTCTCTGGCAGCCTCTCGGAGCTTTCGCTCAAAACGTTCTGAAGGTGGTCGGTGAAGACGCGTATCGCGCTGGTCGTTTCCTCAGGAGTCACGATGTTGGTCGGGATCGCGGAAAGATCAGTGGATGAGGTGTCCGCGAGCTTGGTGCCTAAAAGACGCCAATTTGTTTTCACCTTCATCGGTATATTAGGACCTGTGTCTGTTGGACTGTTTTCGGGGACTAAATCGACGATCACAGGTCTGTGGTCAGAGTCTAACTCTTGTAACACTTGCATGGAACGCACGCTAAGGCTTACGTTCCGTACAAGTGCCACGTCGAGTATGTCCGGTCGGTGGTCGTCGTTATAACTATAATGGGTTGGTTCTGAAGGAACCAATAGGCTTAAATTGATTGTGTCAAGACAACTCTCTAGGACTGCACCTCGCTCGTTGGTCGAGTTGCAGTTCCAGAGAGTGTTCTTGGCATTGAGGTCTCCCGCCAAAATGACGGAATCCCCCAGATCAAATAAGGTTTCAAGTTTGTTGGAGTGAAGCTCCTTAGTGGGCGAGAGATAGGCCGATATGATGGTGATCGGCGGGTGTCCGGTCATAGCTAGCCTGCAGACCGAAGCCTCAATGTTGCTCAAGCTTATCGGTGACTCTAAAGGTATACAATGAAGGGACCTTTTATAATAAATGAGAGTGCCTCCTAAACGGCCACTGGTACGATCATTTCGCACCAGTTTGAAGTTTGGGATGTTGGGATCGCGGTGAGAGGGCTTGAGGAACGTTTCCTGGATGAGGAAAACGTCTATTTTGTTGTCGCGGACAAAAGATGAAATTTCGGCTTTTTGGTCCCGAATGCCGTTACAACTGAAAAACCCCACTCTGAGGGAGCGGGGTTTTGTCCGCTGGGGGAGTTGCCTGGCGTTAGTAGCCATTTATGAAGATAAAGAGGGGAGGCGCACAGCGTTAACTGTGGCTTCGAAAATTTGTTGCTGGATCAGAGCGATCTCAGCTATGAGAAGGGGGTCTTCTACTCCCGTACGGGTGAGCAGACGGGAACGCTCAAAAAGTTTCCCGTGGAGAATCATAATCTCCGGGGAGCCTAACAGAGAGTTGACTGGGGAAGAGGCGTCGCTTGCCTTCGCCGCCACCGTCACCGACTGAGAAGGGGTGGGGGGGGTGGTGGGCTTGGGTTTGGGCTGGGCCGCCTTTGAAGAAGGAGCCACAGCTGGGGGAGGAGAGGGTCGAGTAGAGGCCGGGGCAGCGGGAGTGACTCCGCTGGGGGCCTGAGTAGGGGGATCAGCGCGCGCCGTGGGAGGAAACCACGGGTTGCGCACTGGCGCAGGTGCCAGTTTGAATGTGGTGGCCTGAGGGGCCGAGGGAGCCGCAGCTTTAGGAGCTTTGGCAACTCTTTTGGGGGCGCGAGGGCATCCGCGATAATTCGCTGGATGGCCGGTTTGCCGGCAGTTGGTGCACGAAGGCGGCTCCGTGCACTGAGAGCGGTCCTTTGGACGGGGGCACTCGGATGTGCCGTGTTCGCCGAGGCACTTGACGCACCTGGCGGGAAGGCGACAGCCACGAGAGTTGTGGCCGTATTTCTGGCAGTTGTGACACTGCCCTATTTGGGTGGATTTATGAGGGGCTTCGACGGTGAAGCCGCCTAGCCCCGAGATGTCCTTGATTTCAAAGAGACGTTTAACGTCTGACGGGGACTGGAGAATGGCAAGAACCATTTCATATTGAATTCCCGGCCGGGAGGCGCGGGACTGTCTGTGCATCCTGTGCACTTCTATGGCGACAATGCCTTTCTCTTCGAGGCCTTCTTTGACCTCGAGAGGGGACATTTGAATGGGGATTCCGCGAATGACGTAACGGAAGCGCCGCTCGTCAGGCAATGAATATGTGAAATAGTGCCAATGTTTGGCATCTAGGAACTTAGTCAGCGCCCTGTGGTCCGCGATTGAGGCGGACTGCAGGGCAAGAAGCTTGTGGATTTTATTCCACGAGTTAGACGCGATAGATATGCGCTGTTTGCGCAATTCTTCAAATATGTCCCGCATGGACATATTTGAGGGGAGTTGTAAATTCAACCTCGGGGGTTTTTTAGGCCCCTTTGGTTGAGTCGGCGGCGGTGGCGGCGTCGATGCAGACGCGGACGCGGTTGGCGCTGAAGGCGCGGAAGGCGCAGAAGGCGCGGACGGGGAGGCTGGTGCGGGAGTAGCGACGCTTCTCTGCTTCTTCCTCCGGCTGTTCTTCACCGTGGTGAAGCCTTCTTCGTCGCGTTCTAACGAAGACGACTCCTCCCCGGATTCACAGGCGGAGGAAGAGGCCGAGATCGGCCGTTTTTTCGGGTTATTGGAGGCTGCGGGAGTGCTGGGGGACGTGTCCATGTCCTCATCCGATTCCGCGGAGTCGCCCGAGGTTTCGGTGGTCTCCGTCGAGGTCGTAGCCTCGGACGACTCCGAGGTGTCTGAGGACTCAGACGGTTCTCTGGCTTCCCTAGCCATATCGATTATTTCTTGTCGGACCGCGTTGTCCGACCGGAACATCTCCCTCACCACTCTCATTATTTCCTCCCTGGAAATAATGGGCGCGGCGAGGGGGGTGCTGACTACGTTTGGTTGAGCGGCGACGGCAGGCCGCTCGGGAGCCAAATCCATAGGCCCAGAATCAGCCATATTGGCGGCTGAGTCCGAGCCTACGGTAAAAAATGATTTAGAGGCCGCGTGTGTGTTCACTAACCCCGGGTGTGCACCGCCTGTAAAGAACACACAAGAAACCAGGCGGGTTCACACAAAACGAGCGCGGATCGCGACGCGGTATGGGACGCGTTGAACTAAGTCCCCGGGTAGGAACGCCCGGGGGTGAGTGAGTGCGTGTCCCTCCCCGCCGGGTATAGGCGAGGGGGGGTGTGCTTAAAAATAATGTGTGCCCTAAGCTTGTATCCCTTTTGCCAGTCTTATTGTGCAAAAGGGTTCCTAACAGTCCGTGTACCGTAAGCGGTATTGGCCGGAGGCCGCACGCTCAACCGATACACGGGATGGAATTTAGGAAAGGGTAGGGTTGGGAGGGTGATATACGGGGGAGACTGCGGTGTGCCTCCACAGCCTCCTGATCCGTACCCGTCGGCTTTGCCTTGCCCTGAGGGGGCGCAGCGCGTGGCCGGGGCCGCGACTCGGCTTGTTAGCACCGTTAGGTTTCCGCCGAGCCAATACCCTGAAGGGGCCAAACGTCGATAGAAACAAATTGGGCTAAACCCTGTCCTGAAAAGGACGCGGCTTGGCCCGAAATAGGCTAACAAAATAGCAAAAGGTTGCCCCTTTGCTACCTGTTTGGCCTTGACGGCAGCGAGGTCGCTGCGGACCGCACCGAGCAGGTACTCGGACGGAACAGTGGAATGTCGCAGCAGGTACTGCGACAAACAAAAGGTCCGCTCGAGTCGGCTGCTCAGAACGGAATGTTGGGATTCCTATGTTAACAGGTTTAGGTACTATATTAACAGCTACGATGTTGTATTATGATGAGTGATAACGTTTGAGTTTTCCTCATAGAAATACTTCAAGAAATAATGGGTAAATAAATTTTGAAGGTCTTAGTGCTCGCAATTAAAATGCTTCTAGTAGTTGTGTTCGCAGTGCAATGAGTTGAAACGAAACATATTGAAGTGTTTAGGATTGCAACAGGATGCAGTAAGTTAGGAAGGTATAATAGGGTAGATGATCTATCAAATTTACGTATAATGAGCAAAACCTTGTATGATTTTCGAATTAAAATCACAAATTGCGTAGTTGTATTACGGTACGACTGCAAGCAAACTGAACCATCTAAACGTGAGTGTTGAATACCCTTCTTTACGTCGCTGCAGTCGGGTAAAATGGTGTTTTTACGGTGAGTTACTCCACGGAACCCACTGTTCACGAAGATTCATATCTGATGTACCGTAACACTGTTATGTCATAAGGTTATGAACGGTCCAAGCATATTGACCTGTTTCGCTATGTTGACATCTTATTTTCAGTCAATTACAAACCTTAATCCGTATGAATTAATGTACAAAGTGGTTTTGTGTCTTCGTGTACAACAGTTTTCATTAAGTGTATAATCTGTTTTGGTTTTAATTTTTTTACCTTTAAGGTTTATTTTCGTCTGTGTTTGTGATTGTTGACATCAGGAAAGTCCCGCAAGTGATGGGCCTTTCCTGTAGACTTTTGCGCGAACATTTAAGGTAAATGCACTGATTATGTTACCGACCAGTTATAATTCATTTCTTGTATTACCATTTTTGTATTTTATCTGTGTGGCGGAATATAACGGTTTTTTTATATATTTAGGCTCTTCTTTATGCAGTGTAAATAAATACAAATACTTAAGTAACTAAATGTGAAAGTTTTTCAAGATCTTTGGGTATAAGAGACCATTGCAAGAATTACAAAGCGTTTCGTACACAAACGAATTCGAGAATTAGCATACATATTATAAGGTCTAGTTTTCTTCAACAATAGCTGTAATACGCGCAGTAGTAACTTTATATCATGTCATTATTAAAACAAAAGCGACGTATCATCCATATTCCCTTTTCAGCAATAGGCAGAACTCCATTATCATTTTGCAATATTTTAATCTTTACAATAAAATAAACAAATATATCAACTTATTTACTAATACTTACCGTGAGTGTAAATATGATTTAACTACATGGCTAAAAAAGTTAAATTACAACGAAACAGAGTCCATCCTACAATAATTTTCAGAATATATACATATACACCGTGACTTTATATTCGTTTTGATACCGAAAATTTTGAATTCTGTGTTACTAATACAGTTTAAAAAATATATAAAAAAAAATTAAAATGTTTATTTATGAACATTAAAATTAATGTGACAATAATGTCATTTACGAATAAGAAGTGAGAACCCGTGGTAACACGACTAAACCTCACGTACTACGATCACTACGATCGGTGACCTTCGTAACTAAGTGGCAAAATATTATCCATTAAAGACAAAGAGACCGCCGCGCCGCAGCGTCGCCAATCACGCGCACCCCTTTGATGTACCTGCGCGGCGCGGCGAGCGCATCCACTCGCGAGCACCCCGCCAGCGTTCGGAACCGTACGATAATTATCGTACACATACGATAATTTTGTGCCTACGTACGATGTACGATAGCATATTATTATCGTACGCAGATTGTACGATAATTTCTATCATGATGCAAAATTTGAGAATTTATATTATTTCATGCGTTGATAGTCTAAATCGCAGTAGCATGATTTTATTATGTCCAATAAAATCTTGGGAAAATACCGGGAAATACAAGTTCTCTATTCCTATTGGTCCTTACGATCCGCTCTACTAAGTTTCACCACTGCCGATACTGTAACTTTATCCAGCGCCTGCTGTACACGCTTTCTTATTGGTTAGCATAGCATCTACCAATGCGAACAAAAGAATATAAGTTCGATATGTCGATATTTCTTAACGTAGTGATTATATTCTCTTTGAGTGTTCTGTTGATTTGACAGCGGTGGTTTAAAAAAGATAAACTATAGAGTACTTGCATGCATATCAATATTACAATTTATATAATTTATTTATCTATAATAGACATTATCCTAAAAAGTACGATAATTTCGATCCATGTACGATAATTTTACGCCCCTGGACGCCCCTGGTACGATAGTCAGTCCACTTCAGGTTGCAAACGCTGCACCCCGCCCGCCCGTCAGTCAGGAGCGCGGCAACCCGCGCCGCGCACGTTCGTGTTGTATTATTTACGCTGCCATGCGAAAATGAGTCATCAGTACGAATATTCAAACGCAGAGTATTTCAGCTGTTGCTAAGTACAATATGGAAGAGGCCAGACGTACGTACTCTCAGCCGGAATATTTAAATGCGCTGAGACTACGAGGGATCGACTATCCACATGTTCCTACTCAATCACGTTCACGGACAATTCTACGTGCCAGCTCATGCGCAAGGCCGACGACGCCGAGTGACTCGCCGGAGATTGAAGAGGACATTTTGGATATTTCGAGCGGGATCCTCGGCGAAGCACGAGAATGGCGGCACAAGAATTGAATGTTAGCCAATACTTTGTGCAGAAAACATTATTACCCACGGATTACATCAGTATCGTTTCCGTCGGGCGCACGTCATTAAAGACAACGATGCTACGGCGAAAATCACCCTGTCAGTTGTTATTAAATAGTAATACCCACGCTAACATTCTGTGTACGGATGTATCGTCACTGGTTTACTGGAGTTGGACTATACAACGTGCAGAATGAACAATACTGGGCTCTCATAAATTCTGACCTGATCGGGGAAAATCACAACTAAGTTCAGTTCAGTGTCGATGTTAGGGCCAATATTATAAACGACCAATTAATAGGACCTACTTTTATTGAAGGTCATATTACGGACAGTTCGTATTTACAAATGTTTTGAATTGTAAAATTCGAATTATTACAGAAGCTCGGACTTAACGCCCCTAGATGGTTTCTTGTGGTCGCAAATAAAAATGCTCGTAGATTCCAGAGAACACCAAAGTTGTGAAGTGTTACGTAGTGCGATAGTGGACACCTTAATTCAAGTGAAAGTGAGCGACACGCAATCCCAATTTCCTCCGAGTTTACTTTTGTAAGGGGAGTGCGAAGGGCGCGGCGCGGCGTAGGACGCTCGCTCGGCGCGGGCGCTCACGCCGCGCGGGGGTCACGTAGGCAGCGGCCCGCGAGCCGCCACAAAACAACCCTGCCGGCCCCCATTCGCCCTTCCCGCCTCTCGAATGGAACTATTTGTTGCCGTTTTTTAACATGATTTTAAAAAAATATAACATTTACCGATACCGACCGAATTTATTTTACCCTCGTAAGTAATAACAAATAATAAGTTGTCATTTTTAATAAATTTAGTACTTAATGCAAGTTCTTTCAAAAGTGAAAATAAAATCAAATTGCCGTCTTGCTTCGTATCGTAAGTCGTTACGTATGAAATATGATTTGATATTATCCCTAATACAATCAATGCCGTCACGATCAAAAAGTATTTTATTTAAAAGTAGGCAAGTACTGGTGACAGCCGCGGTGGCGTAGTTATACTGTGTGCGTTGTACCGCTCTGAGGTCCCGGGTTCTAATCCCGGGTCGGGGAAACTTATATTCGAGATTTTCTGCTCAGTATCAGTCCGGAGTCCGGAGTGTGTGTGTGTGTGTGTGTGTGTGTGTAGGTACTTGTGTAGTTTTTATTAAATTGAGGAAATATGGAACCGCACACGTATCGCCACGCTCTGCGTAGGATCAGCTGTTATCGTGCGTCATGGACGATCCTTTTGTGAATAAATTGTCACGTCGCGGCGTTACTATCATAACTCGAACGAGTGAGAAATATGTTTAAATATTTTTTTAATTTATGAACGATACAATTAATTCACTATTTTTTCTTGGTCCTACAAATGGTTCTAAGTAACAACGTTTCGGTTTCAAAACGAATATAAAGTCACGGTGTATATTGATACATAAAAAAACACACACACACACACACACACACACACACACACACACACACACACACGCACACACGCACGCACATATACGCTCACCCACGCACACGTACGCACATGAACTGCGCAATCACTCATCATAGTTTTGTTTTATTTTGAATTAAGCTATGGAAGAGCGTAGTCTCCTAACACAGGCATTCTCATGCCTAAAAGGAGGCTACCACACCTAGTTAATAATGAAAGCTATGTAAAAGTAAAAAAAATATTAGATCCCATGTAATAGGGGCCAAGGAACCTTCAAACATGTCAGCCATGGGTGCATTTCACTTGGATTTAAGTTTTTAAAGAGAAATAAATGTTTTGCATTGTGTAAGTCATTACAAAGCTCTAAGTACAATTCGGTAAATCCCCATACTGTTTTTGGTCATATTTTAATGATTTAAACATTCCGTTTCCTTGAAATTTTATTTTTAAATGCATTTTTGTGCTCATGAATGCGGTTTTTTAACCTTAGAGTTTTTTTCTGATTACTATCACTTTCAAAATGCATTACGCATGCATTTTACTTTTTATGAGAATGTCGGATGCCACAATTAAATAACGTTTTAGTCGAATTTTTTTAATAAATTAACTACATGGTTACATTTTCATTTACATCTTTGCGTATTATCCCGGAGGGGTAAGCAGGGCGCAATGACTGCGCACAGTTTTTTACAAGTCTACTTTGGCCCCATAAATCTATACTAATATTATAAAGCTGAAGAGTTTGTTTGTTTGTTTGAACGCGCTAATCTCAGGAACTACTGGTTCGAATTGAAAAATTACTTATGTGTTGAATAGACCATTTATCAAGGAAGGCTTTAGGCTATATAACATCACTATGCAACTATTAGGAGCGAAGAAATAATGGAAAATGTGAAGAAAGCGGGGAAAATTATTCATCCTTGAGGGCTTTCATTGCGTGCGCTGCGAAAACGGTTCAAGATACCATAAATGTATGTATGAAAGAATTATTCCTCTTGAAATGATCTAAAAAAATGTCCAGGACAGTATATGTCTATCTTTTAAGATTAACTCATTAGAACCGTTTTTATGGTAATCAAATTTGGTCGAAATTAATGCATTATTTGTTAAGAGTTGTATCAACGTCATAATATTAATCTTTATCCAAATAAATGTGTTGGATAGAGTGATTCAACGGGAAGGTTTTTATGTACTTTTAGCCCGGAAAAACTTATTAACGCGGGCGAAGCCGTGGGCAAAAGCTAGTCATAACATAATAATTAGCCTGTATTATATACTGCCCACTGCTGAGCACGGGCCCCCTTTACTACTAAAAGGGTTTAGACCTTGTCCACAACGCCCGTTGCGGGATGGCAGACTTTACATACTCTCCTCTTTTTAAGCTCTATATAACTCTTACATAAGTTTTAATCTAATTCAAATAGTATTATGAAGAGTATGGAAAATATTAAGCGTCTTTGTACGATTTGTTATAAGCTTAGCTCCTTAAACTATTGTATTAGCAATATGTCAATATTACTTGTTTGTATATTGTCTTTTGTTTAGCGCCTGAAACTTTTGTATTAGCAATATCTCTTAATCGTGCTTTGTGTGTTCCAGGCGCTACAAAGGAGATCGGCACAGCCCTCACCAGGGTGTGTCTCCGGCACAGAGCCATCGAGACCAGGATGAAGACATTTATCGGGTATGGCTTTTCATGTCTCAAACCGTCGCAAACTTTCTATCGGCAGCTTATTTAAGCTGTCAACTCGGAAGGTGCTAGGTTCGACTTCCTTACTTATATTTACACCATTGCCCTGGTATGACATATTTGCGTTAACATAAGAGACGCCGCTTTTAATGTCGTTTAAGTAACTTGGGAAATTGATGTGTCGCCGACCCCACACAGCAGTGGCCCAGTGGTGTAACAAATAGCGTAAGGATGACAATGGATTTATTCTCTCCAGCGCACTAATGGACACACTGGTAAGCCCGCTGTCGGAGCGCGCGGAGGAGTGGCGGCGCGGCGCGTGTGGGGCGGGCGGGACTGGCGCGCTGAGTCGCGAGCACGCGCGCGAGTGCAAACGCGCACGCACCGAGCTGCGCAGACGCATCACCGACGCGCAGCGACACGCCAGGAAGGCACGCCGCGCACCGCCTGACGCCAAGCGACGTGCTGATGTCTGCATGCAGGTACGAGACACACACCTATATCTATGTTTTTCCGTCCTCGCCGTCGAGGACCTCGCCGCGTTCCCCGTCGCCCCCCCGAACCCCTAGCAGTTCGGGCCCGCGTGCCGATGACAACACAATCTAATAGGATTAGGCCTAAAAACCAATCTTTCCCTAATCGTTGATGTCTCATCTTCTCTCAGTGGCCGTCCTGGGCCGAGGTTCGTAACCCGCTAGTGGGTTGCCCTCAGCATGGTCACTTAATTCAAAGGGTTGCAAGCGCTTTCTGCGTTCACCCTAAAGACCGGTGGGCCAGAAAAGCCGACTCGCTTCAGGCTACTGGCAGTAGGGCAATTGACAAAATAAAACACCTATAACAACTACGTATTCGATGAGTATAAAGGCCTATGCACATTACATACTAAAATATGATAGAGCAGCAACGGGTAAAAATAAATTGTGACTTACGGTATGGTTACCTACCATAAGACGTGTTGTGTATTGCCGTATTTAACAGGCATTTCATATTGATTATTATCTAATTTTTTTTACTTCTTGCTTGGAGCTTTTTACTTTAGACGAAATATTTTCTGGAAAATCAGGTATTTTAGCCACTTTAGATAGGCTTTCCCCTATTTACAAATGGTAGCCCTACATTATACTTGAGATGAATATTTGATAAAGGTAGCAGACGCTAGTGAGAGGGAACCTACGTCCGTAATGTATTTATCCTAAAGACAGCTGGAGTCCGCACGTCTTCCAAGGTGACCACTGAAACTCAGCGTTGTGTTGTGGCTCACGCAGCAGTGCAACATTATGCTAAGTGGCCCTGTCACAGCCACGACGCTACGTGTAGACCTTCTTTTCTTTTTTTGTAACACAATATATACATATTTTTTTAATGTAATTTGAACGTCGTTATAAGCTGTGCCTAATAAGTATGTTTTCTTTCTTTCTTCTTCTTTTTATTTTATGCTACTGCTGCACTGCACAGCAACGAATACAAAGTCGTTCGCTTTCAGGACATTCAAGAACGCAAACAGCAGTTGGAGGAAATGGAAGAGAAGGCGGTGAAAGCGGCGCTAATCGAGGAGAGGAGCCGCTTCTGCCACTTTGTTTCGCTGCTCAACCCTGTTGTGGTGAGTTGTGACTCAAAAAAGACTAGATGGGGTATATTGGTTAGATGAAGAGATGACACATGGAGTAAGACGCTAAGCAGGTCGCTAAAAGTCTAACAAGGTAATGGCTGCGTTGGCTACCGTTCAAGTTAAGTCATGTCGTATACTATTAGACGAGCAGCTTGTTCGTCTTGACATTCATTTGGAAGAAAAAAGACGAGGGAGGTTGGCGTTCATTTGGGGAGTCTAAGGTTTAGCAACGAACTGCGATAGTCTATATAAGATGTTCCTCGCGCCTTCGCCAGATTGAAGAGCTTTCCTAGAATATTACAATAGTCTGTGTATCTTTTTGAGGATATAAAGCCTATATTATAAACCAGGCAATAGTATACTTCAAATTTCACCCAAATCCGTTCATGCTACATCATCATCCAAATGTTTTCGCAAATCAGTTAGGTTATCTTCTATTTAATATGCTGATGCTGATTTCGGTTTCCAGGAAAGTGAAGTGGCGATGCTGGCGGAGGTTGGACATTTGCAAGAGGGCAGCGAGCAGTTAATGCGTCACACCGCCGAGCCCAGGACCCTGCCGGCTGCTAGTCTTCAGGTACCATTGCTCTATTCACTTTCATTTTCTTCGTCTTGTAGTGGCAACGAATATGGACTTTGAAATTGATGAGGGTCTAAGCCAGTCTCTTAGATCTGGCAATCTATATCTCTAGAAACTTTCGAAAAAAAGGATATGGTATGTTAAGATGGTATGAGGAAGTTCACATCACCACTTATGAAGACTATCAATTTTAATGGAATTGTAGGTCTATTTCTGTTCTTTGGGACGAAGAATGTTGCATTAAGTATTTACTGTGCTTCCAAGGACGTGACCAGTGGTCAGTGACCAGAGGAAAATCTACAGTATTTACCTAGCAATCGACCAAGATGTCTTTTCAAACCGTTATCTGGTTACACTCATTGTTTTACTCGCGGCCATTTGTTATCAGACTGGTACCAACCAATTAAGATGTCAAACAGAACTCTAGGAATAATTCCTGGGCATTATGGGATTTAACATCTTACGTCTTAAGGAGTGGAATGCCACGCAGTACTTCATAAATAGTTTTTGGTGTTGTTACTGTGTATGGGCGGTCGTATTTCTTACTTTCAGACGAGCGGCATGCTCGTCTCGTTATACAACTGCAATGAAAAATAATATTGAAGTTATATTGGGTTTTCTACTCAGTCTCAGCCCGGAGTCTGGAAATGTCCCGGTAAATAGAAAGAAAGAAATACCATTATTTATCACAGGACCAGATGGCGGTAAATACTAAATGTAACAGTACGGGGAACAAAAATTCAAAAAAAGGATAAGTATTTAAAAAAATAAAATAAAAAACAAAGAAACACAATAAGAAATCCAAAGATATAATGTAAATACTACCTAATGCATGCTATAGAGAACGAACTTAAAGACTGTAACTAGGTGGTCCTTGGCATATTCATACACCCCAGCCATCCGCATCCGAGGCATAGCCAAAAAGGCCGCAAGCTCAGCGTTCATCAGGTGGACAGGTCCACCTGATACTGATTTTCAACGAGGGCCACAGTAAATGGCAATACGCCGCCCCTTATTACACCTTACATAGCTGGCGAAATGTGGGTGTGATATACTTCTGCCTACCACTGAAGAGGGAAAAAGGGACGGTGCTATGCAGTGTTGCCAACTTTATGGATTGCCCGTCATTTCTAACGGATTTGGATACATGTGAAACGGGAAAAAATCCATGTAACTGACGGGATATTTGACGGGACGGGAAAATATCATTTTTATGTGTGAGGAGGGGTGTACATCTTAAAGGAGGTCTTCATGGGTGGCAAGATCACACGCTTGCACCCCGCCCCCCCCGCATACAAAAATTATAGCTTCACCCGTGTCAATTGTTGATCTAACGGGTTTTTGACGGAAAAATACGACTAACTTGACGGATTCTTAAAAATATTGTTGGCAACACTGGTGCTATGTATGTATGTACGAAAAAATATTGTTCCGTTCATTGCAGGTGATCTGCGACATAAAGTCGTGCCACAGCGGCTGGGAGTGTCCCTCCGCGCCGCACTCGCCCTCGGGCTCGTCGCGACTCGGCAGCCGCAAGTCCTCGCTCACGTCCATATCGTCCCTCAACAGCCAGTGTTCCGACAACCAGCATGGTGAGGCGTCGGTCACTTTTTTATTTAAGAATGAATTAGAAAAAGGATGTACAAAAAAATTAACATGTATTAAATAAAAAAAACGGAAAAACAAAAAACGTGATGGTTAATACAAAAAAAAAAAAATGAAGGCACCCCTTAAATCAAAATAACGTAAAATAACATTTGAAAGAATTTAGTACTGAAAAAATGGAGTGTGCAGTTTGTGGCATAACGTGCTAAAGATAAATCCGCAGTACTCCTTCGTTTACAGTGACACAATATAATGCTAGATGTAATTATGATACTATCGCACTCTTAATAAAACAATGGCCTAATCCAAAATTTTCACTAGATGAGTTTTAGCAAAATATCGACCGAAAGGGCAAGCTGCATCCACTAAGCAAAAAATGCGCCCTTTCAACATTTTCCCTGTTATATAAGAATTTATCTTCATTTCCCGCCCAACTTAAAAAAAATGTTGTATACAGTTTTTTTTTATTTTTATGAAAACTTGAAAAAGAAACAGTCGAAGGCGGGATTTGAACCCACGACCACCAGCGTACCGTGCCGGTGCTCTGCCGATTGAGCTACTTCGACCCCACCCTCGGCTGTCCAATTTCAAGTTCCCTACTTTGAATCTCTTAAAGGAGATGACGAAGGAGGATGATGATGAAGGAGGGTGGGGTCGAAGTAGCTCAATTGGCAGAGCACCGGCACGGTACGCTGGAGGTCGTGGGTGCAAATCCCGCCTTCTACTGTTTCTTTTTCAAGTTTCCATAAAAATATAAAAAAAAAACATTATCCAGGCACTGCATGGCCATTAACATGTATAAAAAATCATAATATAGGATTAGGTAATTGTTTTATTGGGAGTGCGATATGCTGTATAGCGTTGGTATTGATTGTGCCCCTCCCTCCTCCCCCCGGGTCCGCAGTAGCGTCGTGTTCGACGGTGAGCTGCTCGACGCCGGTGTCGTGCGCGTCGAGTGCGCCGGCGCCGCCCGCCGACCAGGTACACTCACGCACAGCCGACAAACAACTTCACCACACTGTCGCGTGGTGGGGAGTTTTTTTTCTTATACGTCGGTACAGTTAAGTACAAAAAAAATCCTACCATGGGGCAGTGTGCTTGAATTCTTTGCCGGGTATTATACGCACAATAAGAAATATATGCGTGTTTTGTGATTTTTTGTAGGACTATATATAGGCTTTTAATATTTTTGTAAAATTAAAAAAAGAATATAGTTTGACAAGTTTTTGTGTGAGAAAAAAATTAGTAGTATGTTCAATTCAGGCGATTTTTAACACGCTTTTATATTGTTTTATTAGTAGTCCTCATGTAAATTGCTTACTAAATGTTTATTTGCAATTTTTTTTCTATAGTAGCGCATTAGTTTATAATATTCTTTTTTACACTTACGTATTTCGTTTTTTTCTACCTTATTTTGTTTTTTTTCTTTAGTTTTTATGTTTTTTTTTCATATCCATCCTCCCTCCCCCTCTAGTCAGCATTCCGGCTGTCAAGTGTGTGCAGCGCTGACTCTGGGTTCCGCTCTCAGGACGCCCTGCAACGACGTTCGCTCTACGTTGACAATGTAATATAGTCTATGCTTTTTTTTATTAGATGTACAATTAGTTTTAAGTTTTTTTTTATTTTTTATTATCACGTCTGCATATTATATTGTTTTTGCATGTTAAGCCTCTTTTTTATGAAAATCACAGCTTGCTAGTAATCTTTTCTGAATTTTTAATTAAATTTTCAAAAATTTAGTATCTTTCATTAGAAAATATTTTTCTATCAGTTCGAACCAAAGCGTTTACTGGTATTTAGGATTCCTTAGTATGCATAATATGGAAGAAAAAAATATTATAACCAAATACTTACTCACTTATGCCTCTGTTACAAAGGCATTATTGAATGTGCATAATACTATCCCCTTTCTCCCCTAACCTTATTTAAAAATCATCCTGAATAAAACTCATTGCATATTTTACGAATACCCTCAGGGTTCGGACAATCAGAGCGTAAGTAGCGAATGTATAACGCCGGCGAAGAGTAACATGGACGACGACCACACGGACGACGGGAGGGACGAACATGACACACTGGGGAATGCAGGTAACCACACGTTTTTATTAACTTATCAAATAGAAGTATTTTACAGAAACTGTCAATCTCAAAAAACATAAAAAACGAGTAGTTACAAAAAAAAATTGGAAGTACCTACATAAAATTCAGATTCTGAATTGCTTAGTACTGACTTCCAAAACTACAAATTGTGTGTGATTACGATTACTGGATTTTAGGTGAATATTAAAGTACTTTTCAACGTCGTAAAACATTGCTTTTATTTATGAGCAGGCGCTTTCCACCAAGCTTACTACTTGTTTTCTCATTCCTCTAAAACATTGCTATTATTTATGAGTAGGCGCTTCCCACTTAGCCTACTTATTTTCTCATTCACAAAGAATTAAGAACATTTTATTGTAGCATATTGTTTTGTACTTTTGAAATATAACTTTCAGTTAGATGTTGCATAATATATTATAGCTCTTTATAATCGAGTTATATCTCAGGGAGGAAATGTAAAAAAAATTCACCTACCTTTTAATCTTTCACCACCAAAAGTGTAAAGAGAAAGCTTGCGGCATTATGTTCATGAATGTATGACTGTTGGTAGTCTTTAGACCCGTCATAGTACGCCTAGCATTTCACGTTCCTAGACCAGCATTTGCATATCCAGTCCAAAGAGTTCGGCATAACTCTCATCTTAGACTATTTAACCAATGGATACGATATGGCAACGATGTGCAATTTTTTTTTCTTGACGAGGGGCGAGGTAGACACAAATAGCACAAATTTAACAAAAACAAAAATCCACACGTGCACGGCTGAATATAAAGTCACTTTTTACACAATAACAACAAAAATCACAATTTCTTGGGAGTACCACTGAATGTCATTATCGTAGAATGTAATGACAGCGATCGCAAGTCACATAGGTTTTAATAAAAGTTTATGACCAGCTGCGCATGTATGACCAACGAAGGGTTCGCCTGGTCATCCCATCTCTTTTGTATTGCTAGATACTCAGTCTCTAATCAATCAACACTCTATCTAGCCTCCTCTCCGCATGCCATCAAGCACATTGGGGTCACTCCTGTATAACTAAAAAACTAATGATGTAAATATTTCTCCCAGCATCAGCAACATGGCCCGATTTGAAGGACACGGCGCAGTTCGAAAGAGCCGCCTCGGCCATCATGGCCGGCAGGCCGCACACTATATCAGCAGGTAAGAGACGTAAGGGAACGTACCTACTACGTGACCCTTGGGGGGGGGGGGGGCTTCAAAATACCACGCGTGGTCACAGGGAGCAGGGGGTAGATTTACGTCACGTAGTCAATATCCTGTAAAAGAAATCTCGCGCCTTTTCGATCCATATTCGCTGTAGGTATTAATAAAGATAAATATGAGCCATGTTTTTTTTTTACTTTCTGTTTGCAAAAAATAGATTGAAAACCGTATTAATGAATTAGCACGTGAAAATTAGAAGAGGAGGGAGGGTCTTCTCATATACTGCGGATGATGGTCACCAGCGGCGGGGGGGGGGGGGGGGGGCGTAAAAATGAACAAAAATGGGTCACGTAGTATCAGTACGTTCCCTAAGTACCATCAATTCTTTTATACTACGATTTAGTGTGAAAATTAATACATCACACACTAAGCGCTAGTTACACAGGTGTCAAGTAAATTTTATTTGACAGTTATCGTATTAAAGCCTCTCTATGAAAACTGCATTTAAATTGATTAAGAGATTAGGCAGTAATTCATATTTCATTGCAAGAGTGGGCGTGCGGTGGGGATATCGCTCCATCTCTTTTTCGCATGAATCGCAGTTCCCGATGACGTCACGTGCCTATATTTCGAATCCAGTCTGTTTCTTGACGATTGCCCCTTGTACCTAATTTCAAGGGCTTTTAGAAATTGTTGATTTTTTACCGGATTCCAATGACTGTCACAGTATTAAAATTTATATGACTTAGTGGGCTTAGAATATGAAAAAAATACACGATGCGTCTCCGCTTCGTTTTATTGTGATCGGTTAAGAGACTGACGTATCGGTCTCTCGATCAATCACAAACATCAAAATACCAATACGTCAGTCTCTCAACCAATCACAATAAAACGAAGCGGAGAGCATCGTCTTTTTTTTTCACATTCTAAGCCCCCAGATACCCTATGCCGGTCTGTTTGAAGCCGGACATACAGGTCGGAGCTCTGACTCACTCACTCACGCCTATTATCCCCGAAGGGGTAGGCAGAGGCGCAACTAGTGCACCCACTTTTCGCCGTTATTCCATCCCATGATGTGATAGGGGGCGAGTCCATCGCCATGTCGGGCACAAATTCCAGACTCCGAGCATTGAATAGAAAAACTCAATATCACTTTGCCCGACCCGGGAAGCGAACCCGAAACCTCAGCATTGCAGTCGTACCATAATACAACTACGCCACCGAGGTCGGAGCTATAAAACATAAATGAGTATCTGTTTTTTCCGTTCTAGGGTACGAGCGGAACCACCCGCGGCCAGCACTCAGCGTGCACACGTTCTCTGCCGACCCCCCACGGGACAGCGTGAGGGAAGGGGGCGTGTATGCACGGCCGCCTTTGCCTACTGTGAGTATCGTTCAATTTTATGTTTTTCATTGCTTATCATATATCTCATTAGTACAGGAGGCCCGTCCCTGCAATGTGACAGTGTATAATTACAGTGCTGTTATTATTGTAATATACTAGCTTAATTAGCTATTGCTTGCGACTCCGCACGCGTGATAAAGTTTTCCCGTGATAAAAACCCTATGTCCTTCCCAGGATCTCAAACTGTCTCCATTCCGAATTTTATCGAAATCGGTTCAGTCGCGAGAGCGTAACGGGAGTTAATTTCACATTTATAATAATAACCTTATTTTTTTTCATTGCATAGAATGACGAGACGAGCATGCCGTTCGCCTGATGGTAAGCGATACGACCACCCATAAACAGTAGCAACACCATCCAGCACCTTGAGTTACAAAATACTGTGGCATTCCACTACGCTCGTCGTCCTGAGACATAAGATATAAAGTCTGTCCAGTAGTTGCACTGGCTATGGCTGCTTGGCGGTAGAAAGAGATATTGTGTTGGTACCCACTCAGGCGGACTCTTACATATACATGAGAGACCTACCACCAGTAAAAAAACAGTAACTATGGATCTATAAATCATGGTGTATGTTTGTACAGAGATGTTCGTCGCTGGAGCGTCCGTTGGTGCCGGCGAAGACGACGCAGCACGAGTTCAAGCAAGCCAAGCCGTCCTCCCTGCCGCCACATCTCACTAAAGGTACCAGAGAAAGATTTATCCTTTTTTTTTAAGTTATTGCATAGCTTCTATCGCGGGCCTTGAGCATGGAGACTGAATCCAGAAATTCTGTAACGAAAAAACCTGTCACCCCTCACTCAGACCGGCACAGCGGTGATATTTTAACCACATTGTTGCAGAGATGCCGCAAGCTGTTTACGTGAACATGTCGGAGCTCGCCACGCTGGCCGCCTCGCGAGCGCAGCACCACGCCGCTGAACACCCGCACCAGGAGAAGGTAGGTGCCTCCAGGTGGGGGGGGGGGGGGTCTGCAATGGTGGGGAAGGTACCTATGTGTTTTTGACCCAGGGAGGCTGGATATTGTCCAAGAAAGTACGTGCTTTAGGTCAAGGAGGAGGGGTAATTGTGGGGAAGGTACCTATGTGTTTTTGACCCAGGGAGGCTTTTTTTTTTATATGGTCATCTTCGGCGCATTAGGGACGGCTGCGGGCTTCCTCCGACTCACGTCTAAGTTGTCGTCCGCAACCGCCCCTGCGCGTACCGCTGTTGCGGTCGTTTTCCTGTTGTTGCGGGGGCTCAGAAGCCCCCGCAACAATTAGGGATATTATCTGCGTTTATTTCCATTAAACTTCCCAATATTTTTACAATTTTAATAATTTTTACTCAGTACCCTCTGACTTGGTTTTTAGCACGATGAAACTTGTATGAAAACAAACACTATCAGTTTATAGAATTTTATTAAGAAAACTTAATAAAAAATATCTCGATACATAAAATCAATGAACATTGAACATTCTCATATTAATCGTTTTGTCCAGATAGTACATCGGCTTGGCTCTTTTTTGACGCGTGGAACTGTAAAATGGAAATATAGTAGTGTCAGTTGTTAAAGCAAAATCGACTTTATGTGTATGGCACAAAGTTGATTATGCTTTAGTGAAAATGTTCATAGAAATCGTGACGAAAACAATTATTCGAATTTTCTTTTCTGTATCAGCCCGAAGTTTGAAATTTATGCTAGGTATGACGATAGGCTCGCCACTATCATATCATGGAATTGAATACACGGCGAAAGGCAAAAGCACTAGCTTCTGCCTTCCCTCTCGGTGATAAAAGGAGTGGATATGTGAATATACTGTCTGCTACAAAAGTACGTAAACAAATTTAAAAGATTAAAGCGCTTTTACACGTTAAGTTTAATTAATTACTTAAGTCACAAAAGTGTGTACTGGTGACAGGTCTCTCAAACGTCAGAGTCCGTCTGTCCTACCGCCAAGCAGCAGTGTGCATGCACTGTTGTGTTTCGTTTTGAAAGACATTGTAACCAGTGTAACTACTGGCCATAATGAGACTTAACATCTTATGACTCAGGATGACGAGCGCAGTGGAATGCCACACAGTACTTTGTAACTCAAGGTGCTGGATGGTGTTACTACTGTTTATGGGCGGTCGTATCGCTTACCATCAGGCCAAAGGCTCGTCTCATTCAATGCCATAAAAAAGCAATAAGAAGAATTACATAATAAATCAATAATAGTTGCTCACATCTTGTCCCAATTGAACTTGGCGGCGAGCGTCTCCGAGATCTGTCCCTCCTTGAGTTGTTTCTTCACGACCCGCTCGACCATGCGCAGTGACGAGAACATGTTTTGTACATTCTGCGGTTGGCGGTTCCTCGATATTGTCTGTTAAGGGTGATTGGTGTTGTAATATTACTTGAAACTGTGTCATTTAAATCTAGATTTGTATTAAAATAAGTTTTAAAGAGTCCTATCCTAATCGGATCACTAGTTTCTGAGAAAATCGCAGTTACATACATACGGGTCGAACAAAGAACCTCCTTTATGAATTCGGTTGATAATCGTCATGTTTTTGAGATTATACGCAACAGATAGAGTAAACATGTTATGCTATTATTAAAAGATTTTTCAGGATCAGTTTATTAATCCCAGGGATTAGCCGGTTCAAAGTGATTTTTAGGGTGTTTTTTCTCAGAATCTGTACAGTCTGGAATTTGTGCCCGATAAGGCTCTCTCCCTATAAAATCATGGGACGCAACACAAATGACTAAAAGTGGGTGCCTCTTCCTACCCCTTCTGAGATGAAGTGTATGATTTTATTTCTAATAGAAGCATTGAAAAAGAAACAGTCCGAAAGCAGGATTTGAACCCGCGACCTCCAGCGTATCGTGCCGGTGCTCTGTCGGGTCTGCCGGGTCGCGGGTTCAAATAGTGCTTTTGACTGTTTCTTTTTCAATATTTCCATTAAAAATAAAGTCATTGTCCAGGCACTACATGGCCTTTAACATGTATAAGAACCATAATATAAGATTAGGTAAAGGTGTGAGGTGTGTTTCTTGTATTACCCCTGGAAAGGGAAAAGACGTGATGCTATGTCCATAAGGTGTTATAACCCGCCATATGGCCCAGGGAACTGTGCCGCGTTCCGGGATTTGCCTGTGTATATCCGACTTAACAGGCCGGCATAATAGTGTCGACTGATAATTATCTCTCGTCAGTCTATTTGGTCTACGACACTTACCGTCACTTCGACGTAAGCGTATAAAAAACTAGCTTTTGCCCGCAGGTCCGTCCGCGTGAATGAGTTTTTCCGGGATAATAAGTCCCGCTTTATATTTTTCCCGGATATTAAGTAGCCTATATGTTAATCCAGGACGTGATTTACCCGTGTGCCAAATTTCATCGAAATCCGTTCAGTAGTTTTTGCGTGAAAGAGTAACAAACATCCATACTCACAAACATTCACGTTTATAATATTAGTAGGATATTACCATAATTCCGACGGCGTCCATCAATTTGCTGAACTCCTTTCGCTCTCTGTCGGTAAGACTGGGGTCTTGCCAGTCGAAGATGCCGGCGTCGCGCATCTTCTCCTTGATCTTGTCCAGCGTTATTGGATACGTGGACTGCTGTACCTCCCCGGACTTGTAGGCCGCTTTCGCGTCAGTCAGGTCGTCCATTGGGCTGCGGGCAGGAATAATAAATCCGATAGGGGAATATCCGGGCATAGCTGCGGTCACGTACTAATCTAGTATACTCTGTAATTTAATATGCCAGTCTGGATGGCGTAGATTGCGTACGCAGTACAACACCGCTTTGAGGTTCTGGGTTCGAATCCTGATTCGAGCAAAGTGATTTGGTTCTTCGGCTCAGCGTGAGGCCGGAGTCTGGTATTGTGCCTGACATGGCGATAGGCTCGCCCCCTATCACATCATGGCAAAAAGTGGGTGCTTTGGTTGCACCTCTGCCTATCGCTTCAGGGATAATGGACTGATGTATGTATATGTGATTCAAAGTTCCTAACGGTGGTAATGCTTACGGGCGGTCGTGTCGCTTATCAGACGAGGGGCATGCTCGTCTCATCATTCAAATATCAAAACCTAGGAAGATAACCCATTTAGAGCAAGACTAAGTTAGGAACAACAATGTTACATTTAGTAGAAAAGATAAAAACAAAAATTTCAACAAAAATCTATCGACTTTTAAAAATTACCATACCCGAATAAAGGCATTGTTAGAAAAGGAAATTGTTTACAGTCAGTTTTACCTGTTCTATTGTGATATTATAAATGAACACTAGATATTTGTAATAAATAGTCATTCACTTACCATTGTAGGCTTATATGGACTTGTATTGCAAGCCTGTGGAAATAATTAAGGTTAAATAAGTATTAACTTTTCAATTCAATTAATGTAAATTATAGCCTAATTGGGAGTGGATCGGACTGCCGAGACGAATGACCGCAGGTTCAAAACCCAAGGGCACGCACTTCTGACTTTTCTAAATAATAATGTGTGTATTCTTTGGGAACTAACACTCGCTTTAACAGTGAAGGAAAACATCGTGAGGAAACCTGCATATCTGAGAATTTCTCTATAAGAATTTTGAGGGTCAACCGCACTAGGCCAGCGTGGTGGACTAAGGCCTAACCCCTCTCAGTAGTAGAGGAGGCCCGTGCTCAGCAGTGGGCAGTATATAATACAGGCCTGGTATGGTATGGTATAGAATGCAAAGTACTTATATTAATATCGGAATATATTGTTTAGTATAGTCGTGTAGGTAGCATACATAAAATTTAATAAAACACAATGTTTTTTATTTTTGTCTAATATAATTTTATCCGTGGTGCTTTACAACTGGCATTTCTAGTTGTAAACATCCCTATACTTGAGGTTAAAATGCCTCCTTAGTTCATTACTTTGTCGCCCGCTTTGCTACGGAGGGAAGTGGACAATTGATATTTCCAACTCCTCCCTATCTTTCTATTTGATTAATTTCGTTGCGGGATTAAGACAGACTAGTGTTCCCTGAGACTCGCCGAGCTTCACCGCTTGGTGTCATAAAATGCGTGCCATTACCGATCCTGGCTTACAGGAGTTGTAGTGGCGGGTGTGAGGGCGGGATAGTCTAACTTTTCGGGTTAGAAAATTTATGAAACACTTCTGGTTGTTATCTATAGGGAGTCTTATTTAACATTTAATATACTGTTTTAACTGCCTCGGTGGCCTAGTTGTATTGCGTACACGTTACGAGTTGTGCTCGCTGAGGTCCTGGGTTCGAATGGAATGGATTGGAACGCCTGGGGCATACAGTCATTGTTTGAAATATTATTAATTTTATACTTTGCCTAGGCATTGTATAGAAAGCTTGCATTGTACCTACATATTGCTGGTGACATATCCCAGGCTCACTATTCAATGTCCTATATTAATTTTATTCTTGGGACAATTTAAAATTTACATGTTGGTAAAAAATAAACAAGAAATTCATGGTTCCACCTTTATTTATCTTTCGGGATGGTTGGATTTTTTTACCGAAAACGTCATAGAATCTTGTGATATATATATATATAAGTCAATGGTGTAAATAATATAACATAAACCTTGTAATAGTCAGCAAGCGATACGTAATTAAAAATCGCACTCGGTTTTCTAATCTCGTTTGTAATGTACTTGGTATGCAATGAATCACTAGAATGCTATATAACAAATACTACACATGATTGCTTATGTAATGTTGTGTTTGGTACGTGTAAAAGTACATTTTTTGAAATGTAATGCAATAAATTGATCGCGTAGGTGATTGAATAGTTTTCATGAGAAAAGAGTAGGTACGCATAGTAAAATTTTAATACACATAGTGTCTTCATTACCATTAGGAATTGTTACACTATTAAAGTTTATTTAAATGTTGATTTTATTGATAGTTTTTTTTTTGTGTTATCACAATAAGTATTATTTGTATGATTTTATTCGCGGAACTTTATACGGCTAATGTAAAGAGAGTTATTATAGACCATGAGTAATTTCGACAATATTTTATTTAGGACAGTCATATTTCCTTTTTGGGATATGTACCATCCAAAAAGAGTAAATTATACATGTACTTTCGAAACTCTAAACTCTAAATCGCACCTTTAGAACAAAAACGACACAATTAAAAAAAAATCGGAAATTGAGTTATCATCATAAAATAACTTAAAACTGGTCCCTTTTTAATAAAAATAAGAAGGCATATCGGACCAAACTGTTAAAACTATAACAGTTTGGTCCTTTTACCGCTTGAATGTGGCTGTGTTTGAGCTATTGTTGTATTGAGAACTTCGTTTTAAGTCAATTCTAAAACGATAACTCATTTTTAGATTTTTTTGAATTGTGTCGTTTTTGTTCTGAAAGTGCGAAATATTTATTTATTTATTACCATTCGGTCAGCGACCTTATTCAATAAACAAACACAAATTACTCACAGAACATTAATAATGGCTGCGGTGAGCATTATAATCGATACTCCTTCACATGCACTGAAACACTGCGACGAGAGATTAGCAACGCGTCGTTAAATCAACATTATATCGACCGTGTACCGACGCGCGATCGACCAATGATACGATGTTTGAGAGGTTTTGATCTTTGAAACTTATATTTTGGTTGGCAACGATATTTCCCGGAATTTGTGGTCAATTTTATATTGCATTTATGACGAGACGAGCGTGCCGCTTGCCTGAATGTAAGCGATACGACATAAACGGTATCAACACCATACAGAATGTTGAATTACAAAGTTCGGCGTGGTACTCTACTGCGCTCGTCTCCTCATTTATTTTTTTGTTTTTACGGGGAAGTGATGCACGGCAATACCAACTAAAACTCCGCGGTGGCCATATTCCTGGTGGGTTCCTCTGACAGAAAGTGTTTAACTGTCATCCGGAACGGCCCCTGCGCGGTGCCACTTAATACAGTCAGTATTCTGTTGTTGGGACGGGAGAGGGTGGGCGCTGTCAGCAGCCCCCGCATACCGAAAGACGTCCTTCGGCTCAACGGCTGCATAAGGCCTATAGCCACGCTGCCGTCCATCCCGGGGGCGCTCCTCACCCTAAGACAAGATGTTGAGTCTCATAATGCCCAGTAATTATGTTGGCTACAATATCTATCCACAATGCATGCGTATTGGGGTTTGGCGGTAGGAATATAATGTTATATCAGGACATTGAGTATACGTTTGCCAATTTGATCCAAATTTTGTCTGCAGTTTCGAGGCTTACTTCTAATAAATGTTAATATTATCTATACTTCTTTAGACTTTGGAATTTATAATATTAGTAATATAAACCTTGCAGACAAATAAAATTTAAAAACACAGCAAACATTTTTACATAATATGAAAAGAACAACAAAGCTTATTTTTATTTTCCCAATTATTACGAGAACTGTTTATGCGGAATCTAATAACAAAAAATATTTACTAAGAATCATCTTGTGTTTGTTCATCGTTGAATCACCGTTTTAAGTTGTTTTTTTCAGTGTCATTACGATCATCATTTGGCCGTTATCTCACTTTTATATGGATTTGGCACTTAGCACAATGTTTTACGTATGTAACAGAAAACATTTAGCTCAGTTTTTATCTATGGCCATTTACATGTTGTCTAGCAAATTCTAACCACGGGCAATTCGTGTTAGAAAATCCCTCAAAAATTGGTGCTCAGACTTTATCCAATGACCTCCCATTCTACTGATTATATCCGACATTATACCAAGGAGGTGATAATATGAAAACACATATATTGTAAAATCGTTCAAGTATCAAAACCGATTAATCATACTACACGCAAAGAAGTAAATAAAGCCTTGCGTATTAATCCATTGTTCGCGCGAAGAATGAACAAGTTCGACATAACACCGTTATATACAATTGTAACAATTATAATACAATATACGATGTTCGCAAGACGTTATAGTGTGTTGGTAAACTTTATCTCGACAATGTGGACTTGTTGCTTCCGGGTTCCGGGGGGTGGGGTGGGGGGGTGTCAGTGGAATGGTTATGTTGGTTTCACCGATCTTACAATCCAATGTCGACACTCGGGAGTATAGCATCATCCAAGCGAGCATTGCACTGAGTCTCTAACCCTATGTACACCCTACACCAGCATACCAACCAAAACCCGCGGTGGCCTACTTCGGCGCATAGAATAGGTGTATGAAGTAAGCTTGATGCTGCGTGTAACCAAGTATTCGAAAGCTCAAATAGAACCCTCACCCTAGGATTCCTTTACGTTAAGGATGCCAGGGTATTTACGGTTCTTTTGAAATTGTGTTTTTAGGTGCTAGAGATTCACTTATAATATGAAGGCTGCCTGCTCGTTTAGCGAGACCATCATACACGCTACTGGAAATCCTGTAAACGAGGATTGGCATGGCGAGTCTCTGTGAGAACTATCTAGTCCAGACATGGGTGTAGCTAGAGCGGGGGAGGGAGGCCATGCCCACCCCTAGTATACTAAGGCAGTCTGCTACTACTTATTATAATACTAGTAGTGCTCGCGGCTCCGCCCGCGTGAAAAAGTTTTTCCCGGGACAAAATATTATCTCGGGATAAAAAGTAGCCTATAACACTCAGGAGTTATGTAGCTTCCTATTAGTGAAAGAATTTTCAATATCGGTTCAGTAGTTCCTGAGATCTTCAGCTTTATAATATTAGTATAGATAAAAAATGACAAATCATACTATAATACTTCATACTAATATTATAAAGGCGAAAGTTTGTAAGAATGTCTGGATGTGTGGATGTTTGTTCCTCTTTCACGCAAAAACTACTGAACGGATTTCGATGAAATTTGGCACACGAGTAGATCATGTCCTGGATTAACACATAGGCTTCTTTTTATCCCGGAAAAACATAAAGCGGGACTTTTATCCCGGAAAAACTTTATAACGCGGGCGCAGCCGCGGGCAAAAGCTAGTCTGTTATAAGGATACTGAAGTTGTTTTTGTGTGGGGCATAGGCCCTAGAAAATTACTACAGGAAGGTCAGTCGTTTTTATGCTGTAACACAAACACTCAACACCTTTTTAACCGACTTCAAAAAGGAGCTTCTGTATTCGATCCGTATGTATGTTTGTATGTATGTATGTAAATTTGTGTGGCCGCGCGTTTCTCAAAAACTACTGATCCGATTTCGATGTGGTTTTCGATGTTCAAATGTATAGTTTTCAGAGAAGGTATTATAAATATTAGAATTGCCTGCTTAGAGTTTCGGCGTTAGGGCATGAGTGAAATATGGACAAAAAAAAAATTATAATTACATAAGTTGATAAAAAATGCTATGCACTAGCTTTACCGCGGCAGTCTCCGAGTGCCACACATCTTTTTTATTCCCGATGGGGTAGGTAGAGCATGGGCGTATATAAGGTTTCCTACTATAAGTATGGATGTATGGATGTTTCTTACTCTTTCACGCAAAAACTACGGAACGGATCTCGATGAAATTTGGCACACGGTTAGATCATTTCCTTGATTAACACATAGGTTACTTTTACATACGCCTCGGTGGCGTAGTAGTATTGCGTACGCATTACGAGTACGATTTGCGCGCTGAGGTCCTGGGTTCGAATCCCGGGTCGAGCCAAAAAAAAATTGTGACTGGGTTTTTCCATCTTAAAATTTACTCAGTCGCAGCTCGGAGTCAGGAAGTTGGCGGTGTGATACCCCCGTGCCTCGGAAAGCACGTAAAGCCGTTGGTCCTGCGCCTGATCTCTCTCCGGTCATGTCGGATTGCCGTCTCACCGGACTATGAGAGTGAAGGAATAGCGAGTGCACCTGTGAATTGCGCACACACTTGTGCACTATAATATCTCCTGCGTACCTGGCTGATCTCCGTTGAGATTGGCCGCCGTGGCCGAAACTGGCTAGGAGGATTTCATTTCATTTCATTTCACTTTTATCCTGAGAAAATATAAAGCGGGACTTTTATCCCGGAAAAACTTTTTAACGCTGTCGGAGCCGCGGGCAATAGCTATATGCTATAAAACTAGTCTCATTTCAGGTGTGCTCAGAGAGTAGTGCCAGCGAATCATCACTGGAATCGTCAAGCGGATATGGAAGTCAGGGCGCGTTCGCGGCCGAAGATTCCGCCCATCAGCACGCCATCCAACACGCTGACGGTAATTGGACCTTATATGTATTAAATTTAAGTCCATTGTATAATGTTTAGTGTGAAAGTAGATTGTAAAGCTGCATTAGATGAATTAGTGTTAATGTATTTGGATGCTTTGTGTGTGTTAGTGGCATATGTTTTTTGATCGCTTTTGATGTAAAAAGAAGGATAGTACCCAATCAATATTTGTTTTAGTGTCGTAATATTAAGATGAATCTAGCACTTAGCAGTCAATGATTGTAGCAGAAGTATGTGAACAAATCCAAGACGAGGAAACGACAAAATATATTGGTTTAAATTCAAAAGTAACTGAACTACTGGTGGTAGGTTTCTCATGCGTGAGAGTCCGTCTGGGTGGGTACCACCGCAAGGTTTTTTTCTGCCGCCAAGCAGCAGTGAGCATGCACTGTTGTGTTTCGGTTTGAAGGACATTGTAGACAGTGTAACTACTGGACATAACGAGACATCAGGATGACGAGCGCAGTGGAATGCCACACAGTAGGTACTTTGTAGCTCAAAGTTACTGTTTATGCGGTCGTATCGCTTACCATCAGGCGAGCGGCATGCTAGTCTCGCTTTCTATTGCAATATAAAATATGATAGCATCATCATTCATGTTTTTTCTTTACATTAATAATGGTGATGTTGTAATGTGAATACAAATTTTAAGAGTGAATCTAAGCGTGTAGTTTTTAGCAGTTAGCAGCTGTACCATAGGAGTCATTAAGTTTTTTTCAAAACAAAATAAACTTAGATATGTCGCTATTCGGTCCATTTACACAGCATTGCTTTTTGTACTGGCAATTTTTTTTACGGAATGAATGAAAGAGTTTTTTTTTTAATTTCTTGCACTTATAGTATAAGTTGTTGTATTTTATGTTGCTATGTTTAGTTGTGTTTTTTTTTGTTGTTTTTGGTTTATACCTGTCTATGAGTTGTCTGGGTTACTCATTATTTACTCATTATTTGTACTGATAATACAAGTAGTAATACTCCATCTACTTCCATGACTCAAGATGACGAAAATATTTGAGTTTTACATAGAACTTTGTAATTCAGTTCAAATTGTGCTGCCTGTATTTATGGGCATTCCAACAAACTAAAATTCTCGTATTGTCATGATTTTTATAGAAGTAACTTAAAGTTTTAACTACATACTTGAATTGTTATTTTTTGTTTAAAAAAGTTTTTTCTTTAATTAATCTATTTTCATCATTAAAAAAACATAGACTCATTAATTGAAAAAAAAAAAAAAACTCCTTCGAGCACAAACCCAGACGGCAGTAGGCCGGTACATACCAACAGCACTGTGTTAACGCATGCCAGTCGAGTCCGAGATAGTGACGCTACGACGCGACAGCGAAGCGCAAGTCGCCGCCGCTCGCGAGTCTTTCTCCGTCTCGCTCGGGAGTCTCGAGGAGGCCGTGCGCTCGCTAGACGAGGCCAGCGAGACGCCAGCGTTCGCTACGATAGCGAAGAAGCCAGCGGTGCCTAAGCGGAGGCCGTTGTCGATGACAGGTATTGTAGCATGGTTGTGTTGATAGTTTTTTTTGCAGCTTTTTATCGTAAATATAAAAGAGGTAAGTTGTAAATAATTTCGTTTACACGATTGGAACAATTCTGTCACTCTGCTGAAAATTTCGTCAATACGGGAAGCACCAGTTTTGTCGTTGCGTTTCCTGCGGCCAGTGACATTGCTAAAGGTGAAAACCAATGACGTCGTCCTAAGCTGTTTTCCTGATTTTTATCAGTGCATCAAATATATTTACACGTACAGTGTAGATGTTTATAAGGCCATGGTATTCATCTATATACCTTAGCATCAGCTGGTGATCCACCTATTAATAAGCTTGATCGTCTGGTAATAAAAAATCATAAAAATCGAAGCATTTAAGCCGATTTTCACGTGACTTTTGCCATGTAAGGAATTGTTCAAACATTAATCCAGGTATAAATTCGAAAAAATACCGGAAAAGTACTTAAACAATAACATAGAAAGCTAGTTATAAATCAAATCTCCATTCTTTCAGCGACTGTCTGGTCTCGTCGTGGCTCGTCCAGTTCCCTCGGCAAGCCGCCGCCGCCGGTGCGTCGCTCGTCGTCCATCTCGAGGCCGCAGCGACCGCCGTATGTGCAGGTGAGTCGGAAATAAAGGCCGTTTGGGCTTGGCAAAATAGTAAAATGTCTTTTAAGACTTTTTGAGCCTTCACCACTGCATGCAGATACATAATATTTGTCATGAACAAGCGCAGGACCATATTGTATTCCAGATGGTTGAGTGTTATTTATTCTTTCGTCTCATCAGGGTAACACACAAAATCAGGCAATGGCGCCTACTGATGCGGATAATCTGCCGCCGCCGCCCGCTTTCCTACTGCAACCTGACAACGAAACCGCCAACGGTAAGTTGTAACGACCGTCCATTGATCACATATAATGTTGGATGTCTACTGCTCAAATGCAGTGTTGTTAATTCGTTTTTTTTTTGTAAAAAAAATTAAGAATTATATAAAAAAAGTAATCAATTTCGATAAAAAAAAATCTTTTTTGGCCATAAATTGTTTTTTTTTCTCGAAAATAATAGAGAATTATAAAAAAAAAACAATTTCGATAAAAAAACTTTGTTCATATAATGTTTTTTTTTGTTTTTTTTTGTCAGCCCACCAAACGATCAACGTGGCGGAGACGGTGAAGCAGCTGACGGAGCTGAAGCACACGCCCGCGTCGCCCGGCCTCGTGCGCCGCAGCGTGCAGCACCTGCAGGCCACCGCCGCCACACCGCTCACCACCTTCCACGCCGCCACCGCCGCCGCCGGGAAGAACCTACAGGTCACTGTTACTGGTTACAATATATACATATACACTCACGCCCTTTATCCCCGAAGGGGTAGGCAGAGGTGCAACTAGTGCACCCACTTTACGCCATTATTCCGTCCCATGATGTGATAGGGGGCGAGCCTATCGCCATATCGGGCACAAATTCTAGACTCCGAGCTAATACTGAATAGAAAAACTCAATATCACTTTGCCCGACCCGGGGATCGAACCCGAGACCTCAGCTTTGCAGTCGTACTGTAATACAACTACGCCACCGTGGCAGTCCAATGAAACACGATATTACATAATCACTGTTTATTCTGTTCAACGGTTGTACAAACTGAGACTTAGTCTAGTGCCACCCGTGCTTATATTCTAAACGTACGGGTAAAACTACACTGGTACAGTCACAATAAACCGTACACTCATAAATGAGTGAACATTTCGGTAATTCTAGTTTTGTAATTTTTTATGTTTCCAACTACAGTGGAGAACGGTTATAGTAAAATCGATGGGACCGTCTCATCTGGGCGCTATATCCGATGGTCGTTATAAACGATGTTCTTTTTCTATACATGTTTTTGCCGGAACTTTACAATTAAGGCGTTGTATCCGGTTTCTATTGTACTTCCTTCCGCTTGCCATAGTAATGATAAGAACCAAAAAATAGAATTCCAGTAAAATAAAAACCTAAATATATTACCAAGCCGTTCTCCTTTTTCAATGGTAAGCCAGGTATGCTAGTAGTACCTATGTAGTTAAGGGCGAGACTATTGTAGGAAAATGCTATATTGTTATTTTCGTTCATAAATGATGACGGTCTTCTTTTTTTACAGCAATCGAAGACGAACTTCCCGTCGTCGACTAGTATAAACAGTACAGGGAATTTGAACCCTATATACGGACAGACAGGGCACAGAATCGTGTCGTACGTCGAAAATGCGAGGAAGAACAGCTTGAATACTTCTAACTGCGATCTGTTCAGAGATGTTAGTGCAGGTAAGGTCGATACTAAAAAAACTGTTAAGAATAACAGAATTGTAATTTAAGAAACTTGAGAGGTGTCAAGGTACACCCGGATGGAACGTAGTTCCTTCGATTAATTTGTGAAGGAATTGTAATAAAAATTTATTTCTTTTGAGTTATATTAATAATTGTATATTTCATTAAAACGTTACCACATCAATGAAAATATTTAATTCTACCTACACAATAGATATGTCATCGAATCACAATCATCACCTAAGCAAGCATTGACATTAAAATTAACATACAACTAACGAAAAAAAAACTACTCAAAAAAGCATTTCAATTCTTTTTTATTTAAATTTCGAATGTCACTTTTACGGCCAGTTCTTAATTGTTACTGGCTGGTTTCACACGGCAAGTATAAAAAAAAGTGTCGTTACAACTTTTGGTCTTATTTTTTTTCCGTCTAGCCCCATTTCGCAACGCGCGATAAGGAACTTCGTTCCAATACATACATACATACATACGCCTTTTATGCTCGAAGGCGAAGTAGAAGCGCAGTCAGTGCAACCACTTTTCGCCGTGCGTATTCTGTCCCATGGTGTAATGAGGGCGAGCCTTTAACAGGCAGGCAGGCCTTGTAATTAAGGTTATTGTTGATACCCATAAACTGAAACAGCCTGTATAACATGTCGACTGTATATTCTGCAACACCCTGTATATTGTGTGTTACAGGTATATACGCGGATGGTAAAGGCTCACCGCAAGGTTCGAGTCCTTCGACCCCCTGCTACAGCGATACGACATTCTCGAGCTTCGGACCGCGCGTCTCTAACGGGTCGCATTACGGACAGACAGGTAAGTCGCGATATTACGTAATAACGTGACAATTTGCGTGTAGGTTTGCTGGAGGCCCGAACGCCCCTTCTAATTTGCTGTTTTGTTTTATCGTTTAACTTCAAGCAACTGTCAATTCTTATGCCAAGGCCACATTAACATCAATCTTCATGTATTATCATAACGTAAGTCGGGACGAAGAGTAGGTATTTTCGCCTTATTTATTCCGGCAACCGGTTTCGATGTGAACAATAGTATAGAGTTCGAGCTTTAAAATATAACCCCCCTTTTTATTCGCAGGCTTCAAAATGCAACAGGACAAAAAGTACGGTCAGAGCAACACGATCTACGCGCAGCCGTCGCAGATCATCGCCGGGTTCAACAGCATGTCGCTCGCGCGCCACGACACGCTCAGCCCGCTCGCCATGCGCAAGAACATCGCCACGCGGTCGCACAGTGCCGACAGACATCATATAGAACGTGAGTAACACTAACACTAACACATAACACTACGGTACGGTACGGTCAGAGCAACACGATCTACGCGCAGCCGTCGCAGATCATCGCCGGGTTCAACAGCATGTCGCTCGCGCGCCACGACACGCTCAGCCCGCTCGCCATGCGCAAGAACATCGCCACGCGGTCGCACAGTGCCGACAGACATCATATAGAACGTGAGTAACACTAACACTAACACATAACACTACGGTACGGTACGGTCAGAGCAACACGATCTACGCGCAGCCGTCGCAGATCATCGCCGGGTTCAACAGCATGTCGCTCGCGCGCCACGACACGCTCAGCCCGCTCGCCATGCGCAAGAACATCGCCACGCGGTCGCACAGTGCCGACAGACATCATATAGAACGTGAGTAACACTAACACTAACACATAACACTACGGTACGGTACGGTCAGAGCAACACGATCTACGCGCAGCCGTCGCAGATCATCGCCGGGTTCAACAGCATGTCGCTCGCGCGCCACGACACGCTCAGCCCGCTCGCCATGCGCAAGAACATCGCCACGCGGTCGCACAGTGCCGACAGACATCATATAGAACGTGAGTAACACTAACACTAACACATAACACTACGGTACGGTACGGTACGGTACGGTACGGTCAGAGCAACACGATCTACGCGCAGCCGTCGCAGATCATCGCCGGGTTCAACAGCATGTCGCTCGCGCGCCACGACACGCTCAGCCCGCTCGCCATGCGCAAGAACATCGCCACGCGGTCGCACAGTGCCGACAGACATCATATAGAACGTGAGTAACACTAACACTAACACATAACACTACGGTACGGTACGGTCAGAGCAACACGATCTACGCGCAGCCGTCGCAGATCATCGCCGGGTTCAACAGCATGTCGCTCGCGCGCCACGACACGCTCAGCCCGCTCGCCATGCGCAAGAACATCGCCACGCGGTCGCACAGTGCCGACAGACATCATATAGAACGTGAGTAACACTAACACTAACACATAACACTACGGTACGGTACGGTACGGTACGGTACGGTCAGAGCAACACGATCTACGCGCAGCCGTTGCAGATCATCGCCGGGTTCACAAGGTATTTTATATGCGGAGATGGGGTGTGATAGATACAATATACGTATAGGATTTTGGTAACACATGAGCATCATCATTATAATCATCATCGTCATTGCCATTACACAGATGTTTGCAGAGTAAATCCGTGTTTGTTCCACTCACCACTGATTCGACTGTGGAATGACAGTTGTACTTTAATTCATCGAATTATATCTGTGACCTTAGTTTTAAAACACCTTACTTTGCCTTGTTTGTAACCTTTGTTGTATGAAAATAAATTATCTTACCCATGGTGTAGTAAAGTAAAGGCTCTTAATACACTGGCGAATTGCAAGCGAATTCACAGCGACGCGCGCCCGTCCAGTGTAATAAGACCGATCACTCTAATCACTACATAATATAAAAAACAAAGTCGCTTCCCGTTATCTGTCCAGATCTTTGAAACTACGCAACGGATTTCGATGCAGCTTTTTTTAATAGATAGAGTGATTCAAGAGGAAGGTTTATATGTACTTTTATCCTGGATAAACTTATTAACATTAACAAGCGGAGCTGCGGGCAAAAGCTAGTTAATCATAAATGAAACAGTACCTAAGTAGTGAAGGTATGTGTGTACGTGTGCAGAGAGTGGTGCGGGTGTGACCGGGCCGGTGCCCGCGCGCTCGCCGCAGCTGTCGCCGCACACGACGCGCCGCACGCATGCGCACGCGCACGAGTACAGGGGGAAAGGTGGGGTTTGTTATGACATTTTAAAAAATAATAATAATAATAATTTATTTCAAAGTAAAGGTACAACAAAGAGAAATAAATACCGGGTGGAAGGGAAACGCTCTCTATACCGGAACGGTAAGAGAGAAGAACAATAACATTAACGAAAAACTATATTCATTTGCAAAGCTAAGCGATAATACTTACGATTTTAGTATTTCCGTAATTCATGCGCGCGCAATGTAAAGCGTACAAAGAACTGGGCGGCCGTCGCGCTGCGCCGGGACCGGCCCGCGGTCGTTAAGCCGTCAGCTGATGTACGTGTTTCATTACGATTTTTTTGAAATATTGACCTTTTTTACTATGTTTTTCAGAATAATAGTTTGATTTATCTATCCATACGTGAAGCTGTACAGAAATTTGAGAAAATCCTACTAAAATTGTAACAATGCGATCGCGATTTTTTTAGTGCCATCACGTCAGGAATCACCAATACTATCACCTGTATTCGTTTCCGAGAGCGTTTCCCTTCCACCCGGTATACAGAACACAATACATAATTCAGGAGCATAAGATGGTTGTACAATGGCACTCTAATAATGACACTCCGATTTCTTAACTGTCCAGCTCGTATTATAGAAATCGGGGATTATACTGATTGGACTGTAGATCCATAGGTCGCTGGTTCAAATCCGGCTCGAAGGACCAAAAAGATGTACGGTGCTTACCACCCAACCTTTGAATGTTATTGAGGATGAGTTGAAGTTAAAGACGATCACTTGGCGATGACTTGATTTATTTGAGTTCACAAAGATTAATTGTTAAAAGTAGTGATATGTAATGTTATTTGCACGATGGCGTTAGGTGAACTGATGCGAATATATTGATATAATGAAAATGACACAGTAACGTAAAATGCTGGCTATACGTACACGGGGAGGTACAATGTGCGGTTTGTATAGTATAAACCGTACAACAATGGAATGTAAAAAAACGGTTTTTACATCAATCTTATCTTATTATAACGCATCTTTAGAACGAAAACAGCATATTTAAAAAAAATCCAAAATTGAGTTATCGATATAAAATTACTTAAAACGAAGTTCTCAATACAACAATAGTTTAATCACAGCCATATTTAAGTGGGTACCAATCTGTTATATTGTGCCCTCTTTATTATTGTTTTTAGAGAAAATGGGACAGTTTGAAGTTATTTTATGACGATAACTCAATTTTTGATTTTTTTGAATTGTGTCGTTTTCGTTCTAAAGATGCGATGAATACAAAAGTTTGTGAAAATGTTTGGATGTTTGTTATAAGTAAACCCACTTCTAATGTGTTTTGGATGAAATTTGGTACACAGATAGACCATGCCCTTGATTAACACATTGAAGCAATTTTTACCGGATTTCATACAAATTTTCAATTATATCAAAGGATTTCCAGAATGAGCTGGTCCGTCTGGAAATTATTAGAAGTCTACGTTCAGTAGTGGGCTTCATATGACTGATGGTGGATTTCCCTCAGGAATGATCCCGGGAGCGGTGCAGCCAGCGTTCCTGGACAAACTCTCGGCCACCATACAGCAGCAGAGACGACAGCTGGACTCCACGAGAGCCAGCACTGTTAGGAACCTGATCAATTCCCACGCGCAGGTAAATTGTCCCCATCATTATTGAACCTTTACTTATATACGATTCTAGCTGTTGCTTGTTGGTTTAGATTGGCAAGAAGTCCCAGCAAGCTGACTTCTGCAATTTTTTAGGTTTACAGAACTTGCGGCGAGTTGCACATGCATAGAACTTTTGATAGGTATATAAGTGTAAACGCATTTACAAGTTCTTGTGCAAAAGGCACACATATCGCAAGAAATGTTTAGGTACTAGGAAAACATAAAACTCAGGTATACAGGAAATTGGTGGTTATTGGGTTTGGCAACCAGAGGCAAAACCGCAGAGCCACTGCGATAGCCTTATTTGGGTTGTTGTAACATACAGCTGTTGTGAGATACGTCATATAATAGGCATATTTATGTATTGTTTCATCCTTAAATGGTAGGAAAAAAGTTGTGCCGTCACACATATTTGTTTTTATAACGTGGACGATAGCCTGTCGAGACAATGGCCAGAGGTTCAAATCGCAAGGCACCTGTGACTTTCGAAGTTACGTGTGTATTATCAATTATCGTTCGCTTTAACGGTGAAGGAAAACATCGTGAGGAAACCTACATACATGAGAATTCTCCATAAGAATCTCGAGAGTATGTGAAGTCTGCGAACCCGCACTAGGCCAATGTGGTGGACTAAGGCCTAACCCCTCTCAGTAGTAGAGGAGGCCCGTGCTCAGCAGTGGGCAGTATATAACATAGGGCTGCTTGCATTGCATTGCACATATTTGTTGAATACTATCAATAGATTACACAATAGGTAAATAATATATACCTACGCCAATGAGGTATAACCATTGAGTTCTATAAAAGTATTTGTCGGTAAAAAAGAATGAGGCTACACATATGATTTGTGGAACACAATCAATTTGTCACTCAATAGTATTAAAATGACTTAATACTATAACAATGAACCGCATTAATTAAAAATGCAGGCTATACATTCTCGATGGATCTATAGTGACTATTGTCTTTTATACTGGACTGCCTCGGTGGCGTAGTTGTATTATGGTACGACTGTAATGCTGAGGTCTCGGGTGCGATCCCCGGGTCGGGCAAAGTGATATTGAGTTTTTGAGTTTATCCATTAGCAACAAACAATCAAAAATTTCCTCTTTATAATATTAGTATAGATAATCAATAATATAATAGTAACTCAATGCCGCCTCAAGGCACCAAAAAAGGCAAATTAAAGAAACTAAAGTTACGGCCCCCCGTCATCTAAAGTTTAAATTTGGAAATGGTTTTATTTTACATATTTTTTTTTATGGCATTGAATGACGAGACGAGCATTCCGTTCGCCTGATGGTAAGCAATACGACCAAACAAAAAAATAATTAAAATTTGTATTCGCTTAGTATATACCCATATTTGGAGTCGATGCCTAATTTAAATTGCGAGCTAAGCTAAGGAAATACTCGAACAAATATAAGAAAACATTATTCAATTTAAATTAGACACAGACTCCAAATATACGTAGGTATATACTAAGCGAATACAAATTTTAATTATTTTTTGATTTGTAGTGGTTTTGAAGTCGGTTTATTTTTTGTTAAAAAGTTTTTATTTTTTATTTATTGTTTTTTTGTTAGTACATTATAGAATGGTGTAAACAATACATCATAGATATGCGATTGCAGCATTCGCGAGTCATCTGCTGTTAGTTATTGAAGAGTTCCATAGTGTATCTTTAAGGAGATCTTCATCAAATCTTCATACATTATATACTAAAACCTTCCCTGAAAAATATACATTTGAATATCGAAAACCACCAAATTAACATACTAGTATATATTTGAATATCTTCACTGGATATTGTGTAGGACGAAGCGCAATGAAACTCACGTAGAACGAGACTGATCTTTATTAGGACCGTAGCTCGAGAACGGGTATCGTCACACTACCCTCGACTTTACAAATATTTCTACTTATGCTAATCTTATAATTATAGGTACGTACATACCACATACATACTTGTACAAATGACTGCCTCGGTGGCGTAGTGGTATTGCGTACGCATTACGAGTACGATTTGCGCGCTGAGGTCCTGGGTTCGAATCCCGGGTCGAGCCCAAAAAAATTGTGACTGGGTTTTTCCATCTTAAAATTTACTCAGTCGCAGCTCGGAGTCAGGAAGTTGGCGGTGTGATACCCCCGTGCCTCGAAAAGCACGTAAAGCCGTTGGTCCTGCGCCTGATCTCTCTCCGGTCATGTCGGATTGCCGTCTCACCGGACTATGAGAGTGAAGGAATAGCGAGTGCACCTGTGTATTGCGCACACACTTGTGCACTATAATATCTCCCGCGTACCTGGCTGATCTCCGTTGAGATTGGCCGCCGTGGCCGAAACTGGCTAGGAGGATTTCATTCATTTTGACTGCCTCGGTGGCGTAGTGGTGTTGCGTACGCATTACGAGTACGATTTGCGCGCTGAGGTCCTGGGTTCGAATCCCGGGTCGAGCCCAAAAAAATTGTGACTGGGTTTTTCCATCTTAAAATTTACTCAGTCGCAGCTCGGAGTCAGGAAGTTGGCGGTGTGATACCCCCGTGCCTCGGAAAGCACGTAAAGCCGTTGGTCCTGCGCCTGATCTCTCTCCGGTCATGTCGGATTGCCGTCTCACCGGACTATGAGAGTGAAGGAATAGCGAGTGCACCTGTGTATTGCGCACACACTTGTGCACTATAATATCTCCCGCGTACCTGGCTGATCTCCGTTGAGATTGGCCGCCGTGGCCGAAACTGGCTAGGAGGATTTCATTCATTTTGACTGCCTCGGTGGCGTAGTGGTGTTGCGTACGCATTACGAGTACGATTTGCGCGCTGAGGTCCTGGGTTCGAATCCCGGGTCGAGCCCAAAAAAATTGTGACTGGGTTTTTCCATCTTAAAATTTACTCAGTCGCAGCTCGGAGTCAGGAAGTTGGCGGTGTGATACCCCCGTGCCTCGGAAAGCACGTAAAGCCGTTGGTCCTGCGCCTGATCTCTCTCCGGTCATGTCGGATTGCCGTCTCACGGGACTATGAGAGTGAAGGAATAGCGAGTGCACCTGTGTATTGCGCACACACTTGTGCACTATAATATCTCCTGCGTACCTGGCTGATCTCCGTTGAGATTGGCCGCCGTGGCCGAAACTGGCTAGGAGGATTTCATTTCATACTTGTACAAACATACATACATAAGGATCGAATACAGAACCTCCTTTTTGAAGTCGGTTAATAAACAGTAGCAACACCATCCAGCACCTTGAGTTACAAAGTACTGTGTGGCATTCCACTGCGCTCCTCATCCTGAGACATAGATATCAAGTCTCGTTACGTCCAGTAGTTACTAATTATTAATAGTTTCTAATTTCCAAAAATTTTTCATACAATTATGAGTAATGTCGTTTTTAACCGACTTTAAAAAAATGGGGTTCTCAATTCGTGTTTTCGTATATTTTTTTAAGTATTTACACTGATTTCTCTGAGCTTTATGAGTATTTCCGTAATTTCTTTTTTATTTAGTAAAGAAGTCTCGAAATGTTCCCATTACATATATCTTGGTTTTGGGTCTCATTTCATTGAACACACCTAATAGACCTAATTGTTTTTTTATTTCTGAATGTTATCACATAAACATTTAGCTAAAACTTCATCACTATTGTTACAGCCGGACCCGCGCGTGTGTCACACATCTCTCATGGAACAGATCAAGCGTGGCGCAACTTTGCGGCGCAACAAGCAGTGCAACGACCGCTCAGCACCCAAGATACGTTAAAAACTTGTAAGAGATCTTGAAACATGTAACCATGGGCGTACTGTCACCACCAAATGTATAATTTGACAGAACGATGCTCTTTGTAATTGATATACTTTTTTTTCCGCAACATTTATGTGTGGTTGACTATACCTAGATATCTGACGCAATACGGGGAGTGGGGGGACGTGGGCAAATTCCAAATTTTTGTCCAAGTATCAAGTTTTTTTACCCAAGTATATAAGTTTGTGTATAAAAATCATAAGGGGCTACCTTCCCCTGTTTCCCCGTGGCCACGCCCAAGCATGTCATTTTCAAATAACTTCCAACTTACTGACCTCAAAACTTGAGTACTCGAATATATTTCTGTTTTCAACTCTACAGCGAAACTAGGTTGGAATTTTATGACAATGTAAATATGCCGTTCACCGTATTTTTTAATTTAAACATGACAATGTGTAACTGCGTACCGACATAGAATAATAGAGACCTGATTAAAAAAATTAGTTTTTAACTTGTCCTAACCTGAGCTGTTCAAAAATCTGCAATTTATAAAAAGGGAGACATTTTTATCATGTTTTAAAATGATGTCAAAATTTTTATCTCTGTATTTGACTCTTTCTTTTTTAGTTAGGTCTCTATAGTATAGAAAGATTCTTTTAATAATATACGTAACTGATAACATTCTCGTCCAGGAAACGATATGCCGTAAAAACGGTTCTTAAGATTGCAATTAATTACATTTTGAGGACATTCTCAATTATAATATCAAAATTTATGGTTAATGTTCGGTTTTACCAAATTTTACTGAATTTAGGGGCTTCATAACAAATCAGTCAACTCAAGGACCGAGGTTTCTCTCAAAAATTTTCCTTCAAACTATAGCGCCTTCTCTTTATTTTAGGGCTCTTCTTAATGTAGAGCTTTGTTGAAAATTGACTAAAGAATTACTAAAGTGCAGCATCACTGCCTGATAGCTTTATTTTTCTATAATTTGTACTAGTTCTTACTCGTTTAGTCCAGGTTCGTCCTCTCCCTGAATAAACTTCCACATCTCTCCCGGGATAAAAATAGCTTAGATGTTAGTCCAGTGTGCTTACAATGGGGCAGAGACATGACACTCCTCCGTTTCGTTGTATTGGGATTGGAGAGACTAAAGCTGTAATGCCGCAGAACGCGGCAGACGGCAACAGCACGTGCCGCGACGGCAGACGGCACTTGTCGCGCGTCATTTGCCGTCGTGTGCGGAATCGGTCACATACAATTTAATGCTGCATAGTAGTGGCTTCTGCAGTCGCTGCACATGCTGTTGCCGTCTGCCGTCTACGGCGATCTGCGGAATCACAGCTTAACACGCGACTGACGTATTGGTCTCTCGAACCACAAACAAAAAAATTAAACGATATCGACTTACGAGTTGCGTTTTAAGCTATTGCATAGCTTTTATCGCGGGCCTTGAGCGTGGTGACCGAATCCAGAAATTCCGAAACGAAAATAACCTGACACCCCTCACTATTTTCAACTCTATCACAACCATGTACAGTGTAAAATTCCATAAGTAAATTTAATATCGCAGTCTTGTAAGAATAGAATATGTAAGAGGATATGAGCTGAATGTTAAACGATAAAAGGTCGAAATTACCGTGTATTTAAAAATTGTTCCAGTCAGTGAAACGTATCGAAATGTCAAACACGGCGGGATGACGTGATTCTAAGTTTGAATTTTTAAAATGTTTTTATTTTATATCTGTTCAAAGAGGTTATAAATATTATAATTGCCTGCTTAGAGTGTCGGCGTTAGGGCACGAGTGAAATTTGGACAATAAAAAAAAAAAAAAAATTATAATTACATAAGTTGATAAAGAAAGCTATGCAATAGCTTTACCGCGGCAGTCTCCGAGTGCCACACGTCTTTTTTTTTTGACGCATTCTATTCTAATCACATTGTTTAAATTTCATCTAAGTTCAGCGGTTTCTGCGTTTACTTGTAAATTACAGCAAACATATACATTTTTCGCCATAGGCAATTTTACTTATATTTTTTATTATCTTCATCAAAAAGATACGTCATTTAGGGCCGCTTGCATAACGATCCTTAAATGCATTTAGCCACCCTCTTAAATGCATTTAAGCAACTAATCTCATTTAACATCTTGCACAACAAAAAATTAGCCCCTAAACGTGTTTAGCAAACTGTCCAATTTAAACACACGAAAATGGCTGTTTAACGAAATTTAAATTTGTTTAGCGCCATCTTGATTGTCCAGCTGTTCACGTTTACTTATTGCTTTTCGGGTGTTGTTATTTGACTCATTTTAGGTAGTGTTTAAAATGGATTTGTACGATTTCTCCGACAATGACGAAGAAATAGTTATGTTCATAATCCGGCCTATACCACCAAGGCAACTATTTCCAAGGCCAAAATTATTCGACGATCTTTCTGACCAGAAATTTCAGAAGCGATTTCGTTTATCGAAAGCTACCACTGTGATTTTGCTGCAACAAATAAAAGAACATCTCAAATACCGGGGCATTTTAATATACTTCCTAACAGTGAATTCGCAACATAGAATCTTCTTATTTGTATTTATATGAATACTAATAATTCGTATAAAATATAATAATTGCACTTTTACTGCTAAAGAGATTAGAGAATATAAACACTGCGAAGAATATTTCAATGAAATTCTTTAGTTTATGGCTCCATCGTTGTCAGGCGCGAAGAATATAACATTAGTGAAAATATTTGAAAATAGACGTTACAACGGTACGTCATTCGGTATTCCATTTTACGCAAAATTTTAACCAAAATTTGACGTGCCTGATCGGGCTTGAAGATGGCCTGACGGAATGTAATATTTTCGTGTCGAACGGAACGCACGGGGTTGTTTACGACATGCACTAAAAACGTTTAGTTAATCACCACCTTAAAGCGCCTTACGCAAGACAACGCTAAATGATTTTATTGCTAAACGTGCTTTGGGAGTTAAACTTATTTTACTAAATACGATTTAATGCCATATGTTATGCAAGCAGCCCTTAAAATCTAAAACAAAAAATAATCAAAATCCAACATAAAATCAACTTTATATCAGCGTTTGAAATCCAATGGAAGATCTGTCAAAAATACTGGAAAGAGACGATTATCTAGTGACGTCATCAGGCATTAAGATGCTCGCGAAAGAAAGAGTTAGCGCGATCCTATATATCACTAGTAGCATATACGTTAGTCCAGAACATAGTCCATTTATGTGCCAAATTTCATCGCAATCAGTTGTTGCGTTTCCTTCCAACAAACAAAAAAGTCTGCTAATCCGCTGGGCTATGTCGCTGCTTTTGTTCTTCTACGGATCTCTTCATTTCTGAGTTGGCCGCGTAGAGAAACACCGAGCATAGCCCTCTCCATAGGTCGCTGAGTGACCGTGAGCCGTCTTAGGCGGCCCATAGTCAGAAACCACGTCTCAAAGCCGTATGTCATCACTGGTAACACACACTGATTGAAGACTTCTGTCCAGTGTTGCCAACTTAACGGATTTCCCGTCATATCTAACGGATTTGGATACCCTGAAAATGGGAAAAATTTATTCTAACAGCTGACGAATAATGATCGGGACAAAACCTACGTTCAGCGAAATATGCGTTTTATATTTCTAAAATGTATAGGAAGGGGGGCGGGGCTGGTATATGTGATTTATTTGTTGAAAAGCAGGTTATTCAGGCGGAAAGAACCAATGTGAAAGCTATATCTATGCCCGTCTACATAGACTTAGGCTATTAATGACGAATAAAAATTTTAACGGATTTTTTACGGAAACTTACAACGAAATTGACGGGTTTTTTAAAAATCTTGTTGGCAACACTGCTTCTGTCTTCAGGCACTGAGGTATTTTGGACGAGAAGACCTTGCTTAATTTCCCGAACGCTGTCCTACCGAGCTGGATTCGACGATTAACCTCATAAAGTTCGACTCACAATACAAAGGCAATAAAAAATTGAAGTGGACGATAGCCTAGTTGGGGATAGAACGGTCTGCCGAGACAATGTCCGGAGGTTCAAAACCCAAGGCACACACATCTGACTTTTCGAAGTAACGTGTGTATTGTTTATCAATTATCGTTCGCTTTAACGGTGAAGGAAATCATCGTGAGGAAACCCTCATATCTGAGTACTTTTCATAAGAATTTTGAGGGGATGTGAATCCACCAACCCGCACTAGGCCAGCGTGGTGGACTAAGGCCTAAACCCTCTCAGTAGTAGAGGAGGCCCGTGCTCAGCAGTGGGCAGTACATAATACAGGGCTGAATTTATTGCATTGCAAAAACCGCCCACAAATAATATTAAAAGCATTTTGTTCTCGCACATGGCTGTAATTGTACGGGAAAATAATTATTAGTGATATTGCGACCGCAATCGATAATTATTCCATGTACTGATACTGGATTAATTAATTCTGAATCGTTATTGCCTTTGAAGTGATATCTTTTAATAATTAAGAGCTGTTGCTAACCGCTTAATTTTATCCGAACGTCATTTGAATTTGTAGTTACGTCAAACCATTAATTACAAAAAGCCGCTATAAAGTTGTAAGTACTAATAAGTGGTTTTCCTGAAACACCGCTTGACTACCATGTGTGAATTATTATTTGGTTAATTGTTACTAAGCAGTGTGCAGGTTTTATTTTATACTTTCTCCTCAACCTGATGGCATCCGAATGGGGTCCATATTATGTCGCACCTTTAGGATGAAAACGACACAATTCAAAAAATAGAAAACCGAGTTGTCAATTTTAAATGAGTAAAAACTAGTCCCTTATTTATAAAAATATAATAAAAAAGGGATCGATATAACAGTTTTGTCCTTTTCCTGCTTGAATATCAGTGTTTGAACTATTGTTGTATTGAGAACTTCGTTTTAAGTAATTTTATGACGATAACTCAATTTTCTATCTTTTTGAATTGTATCGTTTTCATCCTAAAGGTGCGATGTGTCGACTAACTAGAGATGATTGTGCTCCGGTAGTCAACACAATTGTGCCTGTTTGAAACAGACATTAACAGGCTGAACCCGGAAGATGACATTTACGTATTTTGTGTGCTTGAATAAATAAAGCTTTACATATAATACCATACAGGCCCTGTATTATATACAGCCCACTGCTGGGCACGGGCCTCCTCTACTACTGAGAGGGTTAAGGCCTTAGTCTACCACGCTGGCCTAGTGCGGGTTGGCAGACTTCATATACCCCAGAAATTCTTATGCATAATTCTCAGGTATGTAGGTTTCCTCACGATGTTTTCCTCACCGTTAAAGCGAGCGATAATTCACAAGGAATACACACGTATTTTTCTAAAAAAGTACACATAATAAAACAGTATAAATCAGGGCATCTGCACATTCAAAAAGATATAAAATAGAAAAGGGTATATAGAAGAGTAATTGAACTTAAATCATCGATTTTTTTATTTCTATTCTGTGGGGCTAGTATTTTGATGTTTGTGATTGATCGAGAGGCCGATATGTCAGTCTCTCAACCAATCACAATAAAACGAAACGGAGACACATCGTGTTTTTCGTTCTACGTCCTAGCCCCACTGTTCTGTTTGTTAGCGCACATCTCCGAAACTACTGAACGGATTTTCATGTAGTTTTCTCAGTTGGACAGAGTACAACAAAGTATTGATGTTGCTGGTCGGTAACAGCGATATGATGCAAGATGCTCGTCACTTTAGCTAAAACAAAAACAACAGTTTTCCAATCGGAATGGAACGTCACTTTGTAGGTAATGCGGTACAAACGATAATGTCCAGTAGTCAGTTACTATGAAACATAGGTTACGTCCTGAGGCGTCATAGTGACATCACTTGTTAGTCACGTACGCCAATACACGTGTAATTACGGTTATCCTCAGAAGTCGGTATTTTTTTTTATTTATTTTTTTATTTACAAATACAACAGTTGTTACAATAAGTTCATCTTATACAATATAAAAGTTTAGCTAATAGTTCTAAACGCGAATTGCAGTGAGACCCAAACTAGGTGTTTAGACCTGTATTTTGGGTTTCATGGGTACGGAATAACGGGGAAATATTTACGAACAAATAATTTACTCATAAGATGAAGAAATACGACTGCCTCGACGGCGTTGTTGTATTACAGTACGACTGCAAAGCTGAGGTCTCGGGTTCGATTCCCGGGTCGGGCAAAGTGATATTGAGTTTTTCTATTCAGTATCAGCCCGGAGTCTGGAATTTGTGTCCGATATGGCAATAGGCTCGCCCCCTATCACATCATGGGACAGAATAACGGCGAAAAGTGGGTGCACTAGTTGCGCCTCTGCCTACCCCTTCGGGGATAATAGGCGTGAGTGTATATGTATGTATATGTATGAAGAAGTACGACAGCGTTATATAATAATATACATAGATTTTTGCCTTAAGATTTATTAGTATTTACTTTATAAGGAAAGCTAAAGCAATGTGCAAGGTAAGCGTGGAGGTATTTATGTGGGCACGCGTGTGTGTGTGTGTGTGTGAATCGCATCCAATGTGCAATCGGTCTTACTGTAGTAGCTTTTCAACATCAGTATATGAGAGTTGCAGTAACCATGTTTGTACAGTTTTTTTGCAAACAGAGATACTTTTTCCATTTATGTCACAATTACTAATAATTTTATTATATATATTAGTCAGTGAAAAATGCGGACAACGTCTAGCTAACTGGGACTTCGTAATGTTCAGTGGGATTCTGTACGTTCGTCTAGTTATCAATCCCCCATAGTCAGGACGAGACTTAACTTGGCGAGGTATGGTAGACTTTTGTACACTTAGGATCTGTTTCACTGTTTCAAGTTAATTTTATTTGTCAGTTGCATAAAACAGCTAATGTGGATAGTCACTCATTTGTTCAATCAGCAGCAAACTTAATTGGGCATATAATTAAGGAAGACAATCTTGACGAGAAGAATTGAAATTATTTTGATAAATATGTTTTGTTTTATGTATTTTATAAATAAATAAAAAAATACCATTTATTTGGGAGCATAGAGTGTGACGTTTGTATTTTTTTATGACGTTGAATGACGAGACGAGCATGATGTTCGCCTGATGGAAAGCGATACAACCACCCATAAACAGTAGCAACACCATCCAGCACCTTGAGTTATAGACATAGATGTTAAATCTCATTATGTCCAGTAGTTACACTGGCTACAATGTCCTTCAAAACGAAACACAACAGTGCATGCACACTGCTGCTTGGCGGACATAGACATTGCGGTGGTACCCACCCAGACGGACTCTTACATATGAGAGACGTACCACCAAAGTATTTGATAGTTGTATTTGGTCAGCGTATACATTTATGTGACGGCAGACTCCCTCTGCATCTTATGGTAATTGGAATAAGGTCCAGAATAATATCAACTGACGAGAGATGATTATTTCTCGCATTCGACGCAATGCCAGCCTGTTCGTAACCAGATATACACTTGCTGATCTCATACATGACTTACATGGGCTACTGTAGCGGGTATTACCCACCTAAAAAGCAAGACCCAATATGCATCATAATTTCAGTCTACATAGTGACTATTATTAATGATACTCTTTCTATACGGTAAAATATTGTGACGTAAGAGATGAGCGTAGGGCAGTGTAGTACAATAGTTTGTTTGTATTTGTTTGTAGTTTTGTGTGGTGTTCGGTGCTAATCATGATAATTTACATAGGCATACATGGCACACACACACGCCTGTTATCCCCGAAGGGGGAGGCAGAGGCGCAACTAGTGCACCTACTTTTCCCCGTAATCCGTCCCATGATGAGATAGGGGGCGAGCCTATCGCCATATCGGGCACAATTTCCAGACTCCGAGCTGATACTGAATAGAAAAACTCAATATCTCTTTGCCCGACCCGGGGATCGAACCCGAGACCTCAGCTCTGCAGTCGTACTGTAATACAACTACGCCACCGAGGCAGTCATACATGGCATCACGCCTTTTTCCCTTTTAGGGGTAGGCAGAGGTGCAACTAATGCATCGAATTTTTGACATACCTAATGTTCCGTCCCATGATGTGATTGAGCAAGCCTATCACCATATCGGACACGAATTTAGGCTCCAGGCTGATACGGAATTCACAAATCTCGTGTTTAGTTGAATATAAATAAACATGTTAGGGAAAACGGACGCCTGTTTTGAAATTATGATTAATCTATTTCCTGCATATATTTTTGCTTTATTTAAGTATAAATAATAATTGAAACACAGATAAACCGTCTTGGATTAACATATAGGCTATTTGTTATCCCAGAAAAGTTCGTAGAGCTACTTTTATTTCGGATGAATTCTAGTGAAGACGCTAGCATAATTAGTTTTCAATGTGTGTGTTCAATGAAATTATTAATTACAGAAATATTTTTTCTTCCTTTGTAAGGTAAAAAAGTCCCTATCAAAACAAGGCCAATCTGATGACCAAAGGCATTTCTCATCTTTTCAGTCGCAAAAATTATGCCGGCCTGTATACTCACTTATCAAAATCCCATATACATTAGTTAAATTGTAACGTCGTGTTATGTTATAAGTCATGACGCCTATTATGGACATGTGGAAGTTTTTTTTATAATATCCATGTTGGGTCAATAATAATGAGTTCATCACGTCTATAGTATACGTGCCACGCACCGTGAGACTCTGGATTTGAAGTCCATGTAGGGAAAATATTATTTTGTATGACGTTACTTATTAAAAGTAATATTTGACTTACCACACTTTTCACCGTGTGAATTCGTTTACTGGTGGTAGGACTCTCATATGTAAGAGTCCGTCTGGGTGGGTACCACCGCAATGTCTATTTCTACCGTCAAGCAGCACTGTGCATGCACTGTTGTGTTTCGGTTTGAAGGGCATTGTAGCCAGTGTAACTACTGGACATAATGAGACTTAATTTATTTATTTATTTATTAAGATATGGAAGACTTACAGCTATAAAATACTAAATAACTCTAAACTAGTCAACTGATAGCCAACAACAAGTCTTCACTTATAGCAATATTATAGCTAGAGATGAGCAAACAAGTACTGCAGCTAGTTAGACAATTTATAATTAAATACAATCGAATATTATAAGAAGTAATACAAAGAGAGAAAAAAAGCTACTGTATATCTATAAAAGGCAATATATGAAATGAAAAATGAAATCCTCCTAGCCAGTTTCGGCCACGGCGGCCAATCTCAACGGAGATCAGCCAGGTACGCAGGAGATATTATAGTGCACAAGTGTGTGCGCAATACACAGGTGCACTCGCTATTCCTTCACTCTCATAGTCCGGTGAGACGGCAATCCGGCATGACCGGAGAGAGATCAGGCGCAGGACCAACGGCTTTACGTGCTTTCCGAGGCACGGGGGTATCACACCGCCAACTTCCTGACTCCGAGCTGCGACTGGGTAAATTTTAAGATGGAAAAACCCAGTCACAATTTTTTTGGCTCGACCCGGGATTCGAACCCAGGACCTCAGCGCGCAAATCGTACTCGTAATGCGTACGCAATACCACTACGCCACCGAGGCAGTCAATAAATAATAATAAAGGCAATATATAATAATGCTATGAAAGCCAAATAATCTACATATTATCTGGTTTAAAAAAGTTAAGGCTTAAGCATCTTCTCGCCGAGGACACACTCATTGTGAATGGATCGAAATCGCGCTCCTTACATATCTTGTTAAAACTTGCACTTGCACGCACAATATAACTGTTTTGTCTATAATTTGAAGAGGCATGGGGTAAACGCAAAGGCGGCGTAAAACGAATTAATTTGCATGGGACAGTTATATATAGTTTGGCTAATAATTCAGGACAATCAATTTCACTATTAATAATTTTTAGGATAAAGGTATAGTCGGCTATCTCTCGACGAATTGTAAGCGGATTACCATGTTATGTCTCAGGATGACGAGCGCAGTGGAATGCCACGCAGTACTTTGTAACTCAAGGTGCTGGATGGTGTTTCTGTTTATAGGTGGTCGTAGCGCTTACCATCAGCCGAACGTTTTGCTCGTCTCATCATTCGATGCCATAAAAAAAAACGTGCGTGCGTGCCTATCACGTCGGGCACAAATTCCAGACTCCAGGATGATACTGAGCAGTACAATCCAATATCCCTTTGCCGGACCCGGGATTCGAATCCACAACCTCAGCATAGTAGTCATACGCCATCGAGGCAGTCGTTATAATAAAAATAATTGGCTTTATTTACAAACTTTGTTTAAAAGTGTGATCACCAATCTGTTTACACCTTTTATTCATTGAAATAAAGTGCATAACAATGCTTGTCGTAATGAATTTTTCACTTTATTTCTAAGTATTGATTTGCAATGAGGTCATCGCAAGTTTTTTTCTCTGTGGTTATGACGGTTAAATTAGATCAGTTAGCTGGTGGAAGATCCAACTCTTATCCTAATTGTCGTCGGCGCAATTTTTCATGTATAAATCGTTCGACTTTTTTACGACCGTGTTTAGTGCTTTGTTGAAACAAGCAAAAAAGTAAATTTGTAAATTTCAAAGTTAAAGCGGCGTTCGCCGATGTCAACTGTTTATTCTTCGTGAACGGGGAAGATTTCAATTTAACTAAGTTTGTTTGGAGGTCCCAATATTATTGTTACTTTGTTTAGGGGTTTATTTTTTTGTAAACATATTTCTGGAACGTAACTTTTATGTGAGATTGAAACGCCTTGACTCTGGAATCACATACACACTTATTTGATTTACCTTTGACAATGTTGGCCTTAGTTTCTTAATGGGAATTTCTTAATATTTTTCAAAACGTATGTATAGGAAAACGTATACGGAAACTTGTGCGTCACAAGAAATTTAAATGCGAATTATATGGGCGCCAAACAACGTTCTTACGTCTAGCGTAGAAAAGAAAGTAAACTAATGAATATTAGCAAACAATAGTAAACCAAATATACTAGAATCAAGGTAAATAGGACTAAGGAGTGAAACGGAATCAAATTTACATATTTTTTTTGCAAGATGCTGTAATTTCGTGATTACAATTATTCTACTATCATTCTTACAAATTTTGCAGGTCTGGTAATAATTTCGTTTATTTTCTTCCGAAGTAGTCCTTCTCATTCGCGTTTTACCGGCACTCTTATAATTGTTATACACAATAGGACATGGATTATATCAAACTAACTTTTGGTCATAGCTTTGCCCGGGTGAGAGAGTTTTCCGGGATAACAGTCCTCCTATATACTTTCCCGGGATGAAAAGTGTCTCCATATTCAATTTCATCGAAATTTGTTCGGTAGATTTTTGAGTTATTTATAGGACGTAAATACTATTTTTGTCAATGGCCACACCGGGAATATCTTATTCCTGTTAGGTGCAGCGGGGCATTTTTGGGAGTCTCTAAGTAGCCTATATGCTAATCCAAAAGTACTCTGTGTACTAATTTATCTAAATCCGTTCAATGCGCGATTGGCTACCATACCAGCCCCATATTATTTACTGCCCACTGCTAAGTACGGGCTTCCTCTACTACTCAGAGGTGTTAGGTCTTAGGCCACCACGCTGACCTAGTGTGGGTTGGCAGACTTCACTCTCGCAATTCAAAGAACTTCTCACATATGCAGGTTTCCACACGATGTTTTCCTTCATCGTTACGTGACTGGCTAACAAATGTTATCCTTCTGCTATAACATCTACTGATGGTAGGATATTTGTATCCGCACGGATAGCGATCAATACATATGGTATTACAACCAGCCATAGTAGTTCACCTAAGTGTGCCGCGTTCCGGCATAAATGTGACAAACAGGCCGCGATGATTGTGTCGACTAATGTCTGATAACCAGCGCTCGGTAGTCGACTATATCTGAACCCCTCTCCGCTAACCATCAGGTGCAATGGCATCACTTTTCCGCGAAATAAAAGACATATTTGCCCAAACTCACTCCGAAATCATAATTTTGTGCCCGATATTGTGATAGGCTTCTATCACATGGGAGAAGGAATACATATCCAAAACTGCGCACTAATAGCGCCTCTGCCTAGTGTTATCATTGTTGTATTTTGTTTACCTCCTAAATGACTTCCTAGTGTCAGGAGATCACGAAAAGCGCGCGTGTCTGCGTTCATAGTTCAAGATGGCGTCACGCGTGCTGTTTGTAAACTGAATATTGTATGATGTAAAAGATGCCGCGTAACCGTAACAAACTGACAGGATGTTATGTCGTGGCATCACTGACTATGTGGCACTGTCCGATTTGTCAATTGGCCGTTTAGGCCGCGGCCTAGAGGCGACGTAATTGAGATTGGGGACCTTTTTTGCTTCCGTAATACATGTGAAATATTAAGGCGGGCATAAACTGAGCGACCTATATATACTTTGGAATAAAATCGACACTGCTATGGGGTTTTGGTCCTTCCAAACCTAGAAAAACCAGACAAATATATGTCTCAATACGATAGATTCCAGTCTATAGCCACGCTTCCATTTGAAACATGTGTTCTACGGACGGTCCACCGATAATACCCGAGTTCAATTTTTCATAGCCAACGTGGAGCTACGTTTCCATACCGACGTTTTGAGATGCGCCACGTACGCAAATTGCGTCTTCAATGCACATATTGCTACGTAGTTACGTTTTTAACCGCCTTCAAAAAGGAGGTTCTGTATTCGATCCGTATGTATGTATGTATGTTTGTATGTATGTATGTATGTAAATTTGTATGGCCTCGTGTTTCTCAAAAACTACTGATCCGATTTGGATGTGGTTTTCGATATTGAAATATATATTTTTCAAGGAAGGTTTTAGTATATAATTTATGAAGATCTGATGAAGATCTTCGGAGATACACAATGGAACTCTTCAATAACTAACAGCAGAGGACTCGCGAATGCTGCAGTTGTATGTCTATGATGTATTGAAATTAAACTATTATAACGGATTTTATCGCGGGTTTTTTATTTTATTTTCTCCCGACGTTTCGAAGGCTTTTCAGCACTTCGTGGTCACGGGGCGGACTGACCACGAAGTGCTGAAAAGCCTTCGAAACGTCGGGAGAAAATAAAATAAAAAACCCGCGATAAAATTCGTTATAATAGTTTAATTTCAATGTCTAACATTCGCGTAAACATAAGGAATCACTATGATGTATTGTTTACACCATTCTATAATTAACTAACAAAAAAGCAATAAATAAAATTTTTTTAATAAAAAATAAACCGACTTCAAAACCACTACAAATAAAACAAATAATTAAAATTTGTATTCGCTTAGTATATACGTATATTTGGAGTCGGTGATTAATTTAAATTGAACAATGTTTTCGTATATTTGTTTGTGTATTTCCTTAGCTTAGTTGGCAATTTAAATTAGGCATCGACTCCAAATATATGGACCTGTCAAAATTGTCTCTTGACAATTACAGTGCATGAAAATCTTAAAAATACACGAACTTTATGACGTTTAAAACATGCGTATAATCAGTCGTATGTTACTATCTTATCTTATTTCTTACTATCTTATCTACTTACTAATAATATTATGCGAAAATTTGTGAAAACGTTTGGATGTATGTTACAAGTAAACGAAGAAGCTACTGAACGGATTTCGATGAAATTTGGCACACTAGTAGATCATGTTCTGGATTAACACATAGGCTACTTTTTACCCCGGTAATTTCCTCCCACGGGAAATAATGGGTATTTTAATCTGATTCTTTTAGTAAATGGTGCTGGCGTCGTATTGTATTTTAGGAACTTATGTATCGCGAGAGGCTTCTCATGAGGGCGAAGCCGTTAGCAACAGCTAGTAGTTCTTGACTCGTCAAGCCCTGCAACGGACGCCGGCGTCCGAGTATATAGGGTTTCCCCATACATCTATATGTAGGTATATATAAGCGGGGCTTGACGGGTTAAGACCACGACAACCTTACATGGTGAAAAAAGCCCATCATCGCCAATCGTTCCGACGAATCCCATTCAGGTAAATATTTGTGTGCAATTTAACAGTGCCTCGTGAGCGTATTTGGAACTAAAATACAACAGCAAGAACTTTGGGCGCATGTAAACTTCGTATAATAAATCTTGTGACCATGGTAATAGTAAAATCAAAATGTATGGGAATCGGTAACACAATTGTTTTTTACGTATACACATTTTATTTATTTATTTTTTATTTTATTTATTAGAGATACCATTAGATAATACATACAGTACTTTTTATAATATAAAGCAATTTAGTATATAGGCGTATGTTTACCTTTTGAAGGTATCTACAGCTAACACATTTAACGTTCACTTGTTCGAATACGCCACGTATTGTGGGGCAATTCTTTGTTATTAATGTTTACCATACCAGCCCTGTATTATATACTGTCCCACTGCTGGGCACGGGCCTCCTCTAATACTGAGAGGGTTTAGGCCTTTGTCCACCACGCTGACCTAGTGCGGGATGGCACTGAAGAGAATTTCTCAGGTAGATATTGCAGATTTCCTCACGACGTTTACCTTCATCGATAAAGCGAGCAAAAAGTCACAAAGCCCTTGGGTTTTGAACCTGCAAGCATTCGTCTCGGCAGTCCGTTCCACTCCCAACTAGGCTATCGCCGCTGCCGCTTGTTAATGTTTGGGGTACAGTAAAAACTAGTATCGATTAGTTAAATCGCATTTATTTTGTCTACGCAGTGTTTTTGTTCCGGGTTCCGCGACGTGTCCTAGGGACGCCGTTACATAGTATAGGATATAGTAGGGAATTAATGCTACTAGATTAGATCCGACTTCAACCTAGTCGACGCAGCCCTAATTATGCTTTCTGTTATGTTGAGCAACACGTTGCGCGACAATGCCTGTATCTCATTGGATTGAGTTCGGTAGATAAGTTTTGACATAAGTACCTACAGAAACCGTTTTATTCAGCTTTGACTCTACGTTTTACCTTTTTGTAGTATCAGTTTATTACGACATACTATTAAAATCAAACCATCCTTTTGCGTTTGAAAATACAGACCATTTTCAGTTGTCTGACTTCACTCGGGCTGTTCGTTGTTTGAATCATTTACGCAAATCAAAGTCCAATAAATCGTGTGAATATAGTAAAAACCGCAGAGACTGTTGTCTGTACAATAAAAAAAACATTCTATTATTCATTACGAAAATTATATTTGGTTACAAATGTATTACGAAATTCCCAAAATTACTTGAGGGTTTTAGAGAATAGCTTGTAATGTCTAAACAGTGATCTATATCAACATTTGTTATATAAAATGTAGTCATTTTAATCCTTAGGTCAAATAATTGGGGAAGAAAATGTATGTGTAGGATTTTGACTGTCCCCCAGCGGATTAAAATAATGTGACATATTACTAAAATCTAAAGACTTGTCCTTTTTCTACGGCGTGTAGGTTTCTATGATGTTTTTAGAAGCTATTTTAGGGCTTACAATGGGGTATCTTAGGGGATAGCTTATTTCTCATCCCACTTTTGAGTCCTCTTATATCATGTAAAATAAGGTGTTGAAAATTAGCACATATCTATTAAAAATATTTTTTAATGTTATATTACATTTGTAACATTGCGTGTAACTGTTGCTGCAACGGATAGGGTAACGGTAATGTGAGTTAGATGATTCGGTTTAATAAGAGAGAGTTGCAACAGCTACTTGCAGCATATCTTGTAACATAACTTTGTAACAAAATTTGTATCTCAATGTTGTTTGTATTTTATGAGTGTATCGATTTTGAAATGTAACACGCGAGTGAACATTACATGTAACCTAACACAAGGTAAAATGCAACCAAATACAAGAATAAACAAACAATAATGATTGTTACGCGTAATGTGAACTCGCAACATATCCTGTAACATAATAATTGTATCCATGTATCGAAGATTTCCTGTTAGATAAGCACGCCACGTGTAACGCAACATGATCGTGTTACATACTTTCGTATTCCATATAATGTTGCGTTATTTGTTGCGCGTTACACGTTGTGTAGAAAGTTAATGTATTAATATTAATATATTGTTAAACATGTGTGTTTGATGTGAGAAATAAATAATTAGCTGTCCATCTTGGCATATAGACTGAGGTATATTGCGGTCTCTGACACTGCCAGAGAAAATGTTTCTGTCAATTTCAGAGATAAGCATCTCTGGTGATGACATTAGACACCTAGTTGTAAAGTAAAGCTGTACGTGGCCAAAACTAAATAATCACTACAAAAATGTCGGCTGTCATTATCAGAGAACAAAGACACTGGCAAAGGAAGCAGTCTCTGATACAGCCATTAAAACATAGTCTGGCGTTGTCAGAGACAAAAATACGTAGAAGCTAAGCTGTGTGATTTTTCCATGATAGTAATAGTTTATTATTATTTTCTTTTTAATAATAATTATGATTAATTTTAATAAAAAATATATCAAATCGCTCCATCACGCGACGATGTATAACTAAATATATGTTCATAACTTTATATTATACAAACCAATGTGTAAGTCTCTGTGTAGAGTTAGTTAGACCATCGGGCGGGGGTAGCGATTGCGTGCGACGGTTGCCAGTTGCCAGTTGCAATCCCCGCTCACATAGCGCTCTTTTCGTTCACAACTATATATTTTTTTATTGTCTACGCTGTACTGAGTTAGCTAAGCATAATCGCTGTAAATGTGTAGTTATTAACATATCTCGTATAAATGTACGTCCAATATTGTCGTCGAATTTATTGTAATGAGCGTTGTCTTTTAGTGAATATTGTATTAATGTTCTTGTGGGGGTAGGCAGACGTGCAACCATATCCTATGATAAATCTACAGTTATATTAGTCACAAATTCCAATACCTGGTGATTAGTGCTTTAAGGAATCAAAAAACTGACTTTGATTGAAATTGCAAACGTAATTAATATACACAAGATTTCAATATTCTCCATATTGTAATCTTTTCGTGGAACGAGTTTGATTTTATTATCATTGGTCTAGTGACAACATATGTGAAGAGCATAAGGATCAGTTTTCGATTCCCGGGATGTTCAAAAAAAAAACATCTCAAGTTACCCAGGATTGGTATTTATGCGCGATAGAGCCCCCGTTTCACATCTAGGGAGGGATATAACGTCTAAATGTGTGTTAGTTAAACCTCTACCTACCCTCTCAGAGATATCGGAGGGGATTATGTAACCGTAACTATTTTATCATTTTCATTTGTGGCAATGTAAGTTAATAAATTCAAATTGTAATTTATGGTCTTTTTAAAACCATCTATTGGTACGTTTAGAAAAAAATATATACTTTGGTTTTTTGTAGCTCAAGTTCACGTTTTGCAAGTCACACATGCTGTCGTATTTTATCCCTGCAGGGGTAGGCAGAGGCATAACTAGTGCACCCACTTTTCGCCGTCCCATGATGAGATAGGGGGCGAGCCTGTCACTAGAAAAAAATACTGTCAATTTGACTATTTTAACTGTATTTCATTTGAGGAATTAGTGAATCAATTATATTTTTTTAGAATAACAATGCAATTGAGTATTATTATTCCGGGGTGCTTTTCCATATAACTTTGAGGTGGTATTGTCATTTTTTATATATAGAAGTGATTAGATATTTACATAGTGGTACATTTTGTGTTTTAGTTTGATGGACATTACAACCGCATAATTATTAGCCATTATGAGACTTAGGGTCTGTGTCACAAGTTTCAAGTAAATTTTATTTGACAGTTATCGTATTAAAAAGTTATTGTGGATAGTAATCATTTGATAACATTAATTTGGGAGCATAGATTATATTTATACTATACGATGTGATGTCTTCCTAGCCGATTTCGGCCACGGCGTCCGTTAATACACTGGACTTGGACTAAGACTGGGTATCGAGTTGTCGATCTTCTACCCTTTGATGCGGTCTTGCGTCTTATATAGCCATTTTTTTTTTACTACATTTATGTGACGAGTAGCATTTAAGTTGTGACTCAGGCTCTTAACATACAATATCTCAAGATGACGAGCGCGGTGTAATATCACGCAGTATTTTGAATTCAAAGTTTAACTATATATTATTAATGGTATAATAACTTACGACTGCCTCGGTGGCGTAGTTGTATTACAGTACGACTGCAAAGCTGAGGTCTCGGGTTCGATCCCCGGGTCGGGCAAAGTGATATTGAGTTTTTCTATTCAGTATCAGCTCGGAGTCTGGAATATGTGCCCGATATGTCGATAGGCTCGCCCCCTATCACATCATGGGACGGAATAATGGCGAAAAGTGGGTGCACTAGTTGCGCCTCCGCCTACCCCTTCGGGGATAACAGGCGTGAGTGTATATGTATGTAACTTACGATCAGCCGAGTGGCTTTCACGTGTCATCATACATTTGCATAAAAATATGTCAAAATAAATTACGTCGTTCATTCAAATATCTTTCAAACTGAAACACAAGTCACATATTGTCCTAAAGTTCATATTCCACATTAATACAGTAAAAGTAGTGGCTAAAATTGACACGTTTAAAAAACAAGCAACAAAGGCAATTGTGCTATTTCTGGCTTATCTTAGGGTGGTAATTAAATTAATCTCACGTTTGAGTAACATCTCAAGTATACATTTAATGTATTGAACTATTTAATGAACTTAAGCTGTTATTTAAGAGTATCTTCTCAGCTGAGTACGCGCTGTTAAAGACGCAGCTTAGCTGTCTAAATTCGTTACATACTGTAACTTGAGATGTCATTTGAACTGATGTTAATATGTATTAAATAGCGACTATCTTGCTTGCTTGATGCTGATCTTAATTTGACAGTGTCTCAAGTGATATCATACGTCAGAGCGAAATTAATTTGCATACTTTAATACGGCCCTCTGTCAATATTCACTAGACGGTATCGCTCGTAATTCCAACTAATAAACATTAGCCTAAGAGAGATTGTGTACGTAAGAATAAATCAATATAATGTCCCTTATTTCATTTGTTTTATTTCCAATTCGATTGTATTTGAACACAATCAAAAATTTATCAGCGTTTCTCAACCTTTTTCAGTCCGCGGACACCTAGGAAGCTAAACATAATTTCAAGGATATAAGTTTACGACTGCAAAGCTGAGGTCTCGGGTTCGATTCCCGAGTCGGGCAAAGTGATATTGAGTTTTTCTATTCAGTATCAGCCCGGAGTCTGGAATTTGTGCACGATATGGCGATAGGCTCGCCCCCTATCACATCATGGGATGGAATGACGGCGAAAAGTGGGTGCACTGGTTGCGCGTCTGCCTACCCCTTCGGGGATAACAGGCGTGAGTGTATGTATGTGTGTGTGTAATGTGAAGGTTGGTGCTGCTTTTTTGCAACTAAATTAGTAATATTTGGATTGATGTTAGCTAGAAGGAGCGTGAAGAAGCAATAATGCAGGCCGGCATACCTAATTGTGCCGACCGTTAGGGATGCTTTCTCAGGCAGGTCGATATGTTCTTTGGCCTTCATTTCACTTAACATTAGCTACAGTGAAGTCACTGCCATGCTTTAAATAAATACACATGGAAAAACCCAGGAGTACATTATTCCATCTGTTCTTAAAATTCAAATTACATTTATGGGAAACATGTATTTTCTCCTTAATGCTATTCATACGCACAACTCTTGCAAAATTCATATACAATTCCTAAAGTTATTGAATCTTTCTGTCTAAATTTACAACACATTATACTCATGAATTATTTGCGAGTACTGTCAAATGACTGCCTCAGCGGCGTAGTTGTATGAAGTTACGACTGCAATGCTGAGGTTTCGGGTTCGATCCCCGGGTCGGGCAAAATGACATTGGGTTTCTCTACTCATTATCAGCCCGGAGTCTGGAGTTTATAAATAGTGGGATTGTAATAACTGTGATAAAAATGACGGTATTTATAAATAGTAGTATTTTAATAACTGTAAAAATATGAGTCATTACTCACTTTCAGAATAGTTCAATAATCAAATGTGATTATTAACAGCTATTCTGGATTTGAATTTTTTATTCTTTGGTTGTTTAGTGGTCAAATATAAAGCGGGCCTTTAGCTCGAATTTTTTTTCTTGCGAGTCGTTACGCCTAAACCACTGAACCGATTGCGCTGCAATTTGTTAGGGAGATAGTTTAAGACCCTGGGAAGGATCTAGGCAACTTCTTATTCCGGGAAAATATAAACCAGGACTTTAATCCCGGAAAATCGTCTTCTGTGAGTGGAACCGCAAGAAAATAAGTATGGAGATAGTTTGAGATCCAGAAAAGGACATACGCTACTTTTATTCCGGAAAACATACACAGGGAATTGTATCCCGGACTTTTAATCTCGCCGTTCGAGCCGTAACAACCACACCAATGAATCTATTTCAATGAAATTCAGTAAGGAGATAGTTTAAGATCCTGGGAAGGACCTTGGTTACTCTTTATCCCGGGAAAATATAAACCGGGACTTTTAGGCAGGAAAAACTTTTTAATGCGGGCGGAGCAAAAGCTAGGCTTACATAACGCACGGGTAACCTTCGTGATCAGTCATCAAATTTAACTGTTTAATTTATCATTCGCTTGTTTGATTAAAATTAATATTAATTTTCCCGTTATTCCAAGTGGAGCTGAGCTGTTTCTAATACGTAGATTATCTAATGCTTCATGGAATTCATTTACAGAATATGACGATTAATTTGATAAAGTATTAATATTAAAATTTATATTATATTGTTATAGACTGCCTCGGTGGCGTAGTTGTATTACAGTTAGTGATGTGATTAATGGTTAAAAATTATTAATGGTTAATAGTTAAACATTAAAAAAAAATAACGTGTTAAATTAATAGTTAAGTTATAACGGTCAAGAAGTAAGGAGTTACGTGAAAAGCATTAGCGATAACATGTTCAACACGTGTCTTGCGTCGTTTATTTTAATTATGTAAAATTTTTTAACATTGAACCAATAACCAACAGGTTAATTTTTTTTCACAATAACAGTCACATCGAAATAAACATTTTCTAATTATTACGTATTCATGAATATTTGTGTAAATGACGCTTGCGTGCCGTTCATACAATTGAAAAAATCTGCTTTGAGGTGTAATGACTGTTCAATTTTTTACACCTTAAAATTATGTTAGTATGTATCTTTATATTATTTATTTATTTATTATGGAAATTAGCACTATAGTGTTCAGAACCAATGTTAGAATTGGTATACACGGCCGCCATTTTGAATTTCTATGTTTTAAGGCCAATTGACTTCAAAATCGGTATCTGGGTACAACTTTAATTATTAAAAACTGATCCAATGTCGGAATTGAAAAAAGTGGCCGCCATTTTGAATTTCTTTGTTTTAAGTCCGATCGACTTCAAAAATGATATCTGGGCAGGTGTTTAGGTACAAAAAACGGATCCAATGTTAGAATTGAAAAAAGTGGCCGCCATTTTGAATTCCTTTGTTTTAAGGCCAATTGACCTCAAAATCGATACTGGGCATGACATTGATAGTTAAAGTCATATTTAATATTAGACTTAAGAAAAGTGGCCGCAATTTTGAATTTCTTTGTTTTAAGGCCTATCGACCTCAAAATCGATATCTGGGCAGGCCTGTAGGTACGAAAGACGGATCCAATGTTAGAATTGAAAAAAGTGGCCGCCATTTTGAATTTCTTTGTTTTAAGGCCAATCGACCTCAAAATCGATATTTGGTCATGCCATCGTTAGTAAAAAAACGGATCTAATGGTAGACTCAAGAAAAGTGGTCACCATTTTGAACTTCTTTGTTTTAAGACTGATTGGATTTAAGATAGATATTTGGGCTTGTCTTTAGCCAAATAGAATAAATCGAGGTTGTAATTTTACTAATTTAACAATTTAAATACGCAGTCACATCAAAATGAAATACTTTAAAAAATTAATAAGGTAATCAACGTGAGTAGCCTTTTAAGTCTGGTGAAGGGGGGTAAATAAAAAAAAGATACATTAATTGAATGGTCAACCAACAGGGCATAACGATGTGGGGGAAGAAAAATATAGTAAGATAATTTCTACTACGCGGCTAATTATTCTTATAGCAATAGTTGAATTGTTAGCGACTCCCTGATTTTTAACCGATTTTGATGCTTTCACAGAAGAATTTACTTTATTTGCTGTTTGCTGCCACGGGCCACTTCTTTGTTCTTCAATTCTTTATTTTGCGACATAACAAACCTGCGATATCGTTATTGAAGAGAATTGAATAAGCATTGATGGTGGCCATATTATTTAAAAGTTCTATAACCTACTATAGTTTGTAGCCATGTCCAGCGGAGTTTGATTTTAAAACCAATAGCCCTTAAAACAAGAACATTTAACATGGAATGCAGTTCTTGAAATTCCAACCTCGATTTATTCTATTTGTCTAGAGACAAGCCCAAATATCTATCTTAAATCCAATCATTCTTAAAACAAAGAAGTTCAAAATGGCGACAACTTTTCTTAAGTCTAACATTAAATATGACTTTTACTATCAATGTCATGCCCAGTATCGTTTTTGAGGTCAATTGGCCTTAAAACAAAGGAATTCAAAATGGCGGCCTCTTTTTTCAATTCTAACATTGTATCCGTCTTTTGTATCTAAAGCCATGCCCAGATATCGATTTTGAGGTCGATTGGCCGTAAAACAAAAAAGTTCAAAATGACGGCCACTTTTTTCAATTCTAACATTGGATCCGTCTTTTGTACCTACAGGCCAGCCCAGATATCGATTTTGAGGTCGATTGGCCTCAAAACAAAGATATTCAAAATGGCGGCCACTTTTTTCAATTCTAACATTGGATCCGTCTTTTGTACCTAAAGCCATGACCAAATGTCGATTTTGAGGTGGATTGGCCTTAAAACAAAGAAATTCAAAATGGCGGCCACTTTTTTCAATTCTAACATTGGATCCGACTTTTGTACCTAAAGCCATGACCAAATATCGATTTTGAGGTGGATTGGCCTTAAAACAAAGAAATTCAAAATGGCGGCCACTTTTTTCAATTCTAACATTGGATCCGTCTTTTGTACCTACAGGGCTGCCCAGATATCGATTTTGAGGTGGATTGGCCTTAAAACAAAGAAATTCAAAATGGCGGCCACTTTTTCAATTCCGACATTGGATCACTCTTTGGTAACTAGAGTTAAACACAGACACCGATTTTGAGGTCAATTGGCCTTAAAACAAAGAAATTCAAAATGGCGGCCACTTTTTCAATTCCGACATTGGATCACTCTTTGGTAACTAGAGTTAAACACAGACACCGATTTTGAGGTAAATTGGCCTTAAAACAAAGAAATTCAAAATGGCGGCCACTTTTTTCGATTCCGACATTCGATCAGTCTTTGGTAATTAAAGTTATATCCAGATACCGATTTCGAGGTCAATTGGCCTTAAAACAAAGAAATTCAAAATGGCGGCCACTTTTTTCGATTCCGACATTGGATCAGTCTTTGGTAACTAAAGTTATACCCACATACCGATTTTGAGGTCAATTGACGTTAAAACAAAGAAATTCAAAATGGCGGCCACTTTTATCAATTCTGACGTTACCTAAATAAAATTATTTTCGCAATCATTGCAAGTGGCGATTTTATTGTTCACAAATCACGACAAGGCATAATTTAAGTCTTAGCTAAAGAAAAAATATCATTTTTGTGCTTATTAGTAGTATTAAATTTTATTTAATAAATAACCTATAGAGGCGTTATTAGCATTTTTCTATGATTAACAGTTATCAAGTTTAGTTGAATGATAAATTAACAGATAGCATTAACTGCCTCCGCAGTCCGTTCATTAGTTTAAACGTTTAATGAATATTGCAATAGTAGTTAATAGAATTAACAGCTATTTTTTTTATAATGAGTTAAATTAAATTAACAGTTATAACGTTTAATGATCACCTCTAATTACAGTACGACTGCAAAGCTGAGGTCTCGGGTTCGATCCCCAGGTCGGGCAAAGTGGTGTTGAGTTTTTCTATTCAGTATCAGCCCGGAGTCTGGAATTTTTGCCCGATATGGCGATAGGCTCGCCCCCTATCACATCATGGGACGTAAAGACGGCGAAAAGTGGGTGCACTAGCTGCGCCTCTGCCTACCCCTTCGGGGATAACAGGTGTGAGTTATATGTATATATGTATGTATTATATTGTTAAAACTAAAATGACTTATTCCAATTATGTATCGAACTTTTCACTTTCACGTTGACTCCAGTATTTAACTCTACACTTTGTGTAGTTTATTAAGCTGTGTTTCCCCAGAATACTACTATGCAGTATTAAATTGTATAAGACCGCTTCCGCACACGACAACACTTGATTAGCACAGTTATTTCAATTCACTACATTTGAGCCCTTTAATAGAACTATATTGGATAATATATCACCATAATTACGCATAATTTTGAATACTCAAACGCTATTCAACCTGAAGTGCGGACGACCAAGGACTTTCCGAACGTCGGGCCATACCTGAATGTAACATGTCCTCAAATTCCTTCTTGGCCGCTTGCAGGCGCGCCGGATCCAACCGTCGAGTTTTGGCGGAAACGGGAGGACCTGGTGTGGTCCGTATGTAGTGCATCGTGGAGTGCTTCGGTTCTGACAATATACCTGCAGGTCTGGTAATCTCGGGGAATTCAAGCAAGACATCTTGATACCCAGACTCGCCAATTGCGACTTTAACGGAGGCGATATCGTCTGCCAATCCCGTGTTGACAGCTGCTACGGAAACTGTGGTTGTTCCATCGACTAACCGCTGCTTTCTGCAATCAATAAGTAAATTGTAGTAACGTAAAAAGTCAACTCCGATTATCGGTTTAGAAACATCGGCGATGGTAAAGCTCCACGTAAATACGCGCCTTAGTCCCAAATTCAGATTTAGTTGCAGTGGCCCGTAAGTATGTATCGTTGTATTATTGGCGGCTACAAGGTCATAATTAGTTCGGGCGCAGGGTGTCCTAACTGCCGACCGTGGGAAAACACACAGGTCGGAACCAGTGTCCACCAGGAACTGCATTTTCGATGCACGGTCCATAACAAATAGACGGCCTGTGGATGAAGGGCAGTCGTTGGCCGCTACTTGCGACCGCCCTGCGAGTTTACCGACTCGTCGTTGTAAGAGCAGGGCTGCCTACATCTAAATGCCTTAGACCCGTACTTATAATGATAGAAACAGTGCGAGTGATCGGGTGGTGGCTGCCGTGATTTCGAACGGCTGCGCGACCGTTGGTACCTTCTCAACCTTGAACGTGCATCGGTGCGTCCCCTATTTCCTTGCTGAGCTGTGAGTAGAGCAACTTGCCGGGTGAGTTCGCTTATCTGTCTCGCCATGTCATCGTAGCTCGATGTTTCTGTTGAGGATGTACTGGCTACCTGAGGAGTTGAAGGTGCAATTTCATAAACCTTATCGGCTAGCTCGGCAAGTTTTTCCAAAGGCAACTCCATATGCGGAGCAATGACGGATTGTACGTTGTGTGGCAAACGGCTAGACCACAATGTATTTAAAAAATCTCTTGGACACGAAGGACCGGCTAAACTCATTAAATGGCGCAAAAACTGGGATGGCTTACGATCGCCAAGCTCCTCATGCATCAGTAATTGTTTCAGGCGATTCTCTTGAGATATAGAGAGACGTTTAATTAATTCGGCCTTGAGTTTATCGTATTTCCCCGTTTCAGGAGGATTAGATACAATGTCCTTGATCTCGAACGCATATCGAGGTTCTAGTTGGGCCAGGATGTGATAATATTTGGTCTCATCAGTAGTGACCTTGGAAAGTGCAAACTGGGCTTCCATTTGCGCGAACCATAAAGCGGGTTCCTCCGGCCAAAATGGGAGTACTCGAATCCCAACTCGATATAATTCCTCCTTGGAATCGCTAGCGGATATTGGCTGACTCATCTTGAAAATTTAAAAAAATATAACGGCTCACCTCGAGACTGGCCTTACGGTTATAGCCTTGTTATATACCAATGATGTTATAGTTGATAATGTCAGCGTTTCTCCGAAGTTCTGGATGCACTTGATCACGTCGGGGTCACCACTTTAGCGGCATTGGGATCGTCGCCGCTGTTAGAGGAACAGATGGTTGCGTTCCTCTATGGAAGGGAATTTCCAGTCAGGCAGATGTAGCGCCTGACCGGCCGCGGCCCCTCCGACGGTTCTTAGTCGGAGCTTGTATATATACTTTGCATCGCTCAAATATTGCAAGTGCAATCTGAGATCGTGTAGTGCCATCTGTTATTATTTAGTGGGCGTCATCTGCTATTCGTCGATACCACTTCAATGTTTGATGAGTGTCGGGTCACCTTGCTAACTACTTAATGAAGTAGTTCCCAGCCTTATTTGATAGGTGGCGGTGTATGATAATTGTGCCACCACAAACCAACCAAGTTATCTGAGGCCTACTTAATTTTAGCCGGCTTCTTATTTTAAATGGCATTCTCAAACGCACTTTAAAAGATTTGATGGAAAACTCAGCCGAGGAGCAGTCATTTTGCTACAGATTATAAAAAGTTTGTTTTCGATTACAATTTTAATAAATTTTATATTTATGTGTCGTTTCACGCAGTATAATTTTTAAGATGTTAAATATAAATAAATCGAATAACACAATGCGCAGTTTGAAAATGATTTACAATGTTATAATATGTCCATTATATTTAATTTTCGTGTGTATTTTATGTACTATGTGCAGATGCTACATAGTAAAAATGGTAAGTACGTTTAAAAACCATCCTAGGTTTTTAATATGTAGGAATGGCATATTCATTATTAGAAATAGTTTATTAACTATTATATTCTTAACATTAATGTGATGAGCTTATATTGGCATTATATTGCCACTTGGCAGTATGTCAGGGTTGACATTAGCCGCTTTAGAAAAAAAATAAACAAGTCAACAACAATAATATTTATAATTCTTATTTCAGTTTTATCATCAGAAGTAGGCATATTTACAAACATTTACAAAATATGCTAATTTAACTGCCATACTACGCACAATACGATGTACTACCGTTGGTTGTTTCCCGTGAAAAATAACCCCGATGACCTTGGGCTATCGGTTGGATTGTTTGGTTTCTTTTTGTGTTCGGCTGGATATAATCCCGATTTTAAAGAACATAAATGAAGAACTGTTTCCTTGCTGAGTTGGAATCTTCTTTTACGATAAGTTAAGATAAGATAAGATATGACATATTTATTTGTCAAACATTAACATTAAATTATCATTATTGTATTCTTCGAAAGCGTTTAATTTCTCTCGATTTCTTCCTTTGACACCATACTCCTCTTCAGACAATGATGATAATGAAGAAAAAAACGATTTATTAAATCCAAAGAGAATATAATAAGTAGTTATTACGCAATAAAATTATTAAAGATTTGAACGTAAATATTTGAGACTAGTCTGAAGCACTCTCAAATTGATCTCGATTAACAGCCATATTTGGAGGCCTTACATAGCTGTCAAACTTTAAGCAGTGTTTGTGAATACCGTTTGAATCAATAAGCGGACCTTAAACTGAGTGGCCTTAAATTTAAGGTTAGGAGATAAGTGACGTTTCAGTATACCAATTTCACCAATAACGAATGCTTAAATCCGTAAGGCCATCTCAAATATTTAAGTAGCGTTTGAGTATCCGGGCGTAAGTATCACCAAAATAATGGATTAAAACAAGAGCACCTCATGATATTTCCAAGTTCCCGTCAAAACTCTCGAGCATCATCGAAAAATAAAGATTGCGTACTTTCCCCTCGCTCACCTATGAAGTTGTCTGGTATAACAGGTGCTGTAAGTAACCAACAAGAAAACTAGTAATGTAAACCAGGAACCTACTTTATTTTATTAATTTTAAAATGATAAAGCTGCGTAACGCTTATATCTGTATTCTGTAAACAAAGATTTCGATATCATACTGGTGTTATGTCATAATCTCAACCAAGATGTCACTGTACTTCATATTTTTACAGAATTGTTTCAGCTAAAGCAGCCGTCGCAACCCGCAGTCCTCGACCCTTTCTCACCTCCCCCCCCCTCCCCGGCGGTTTAAGGCAACAGCAGCCCGCCTTTACTGCATTTTGCCACTATGTGGTCCCTTCGTACCAAAAGGTTGCCGACAGTTGAGCTAAAGCACCATACAAGCATACCTACACCAAGCACCAAGCATACCTACACGGCCGTGACTTCATCAAGCGGCCCAACAGAAGATCAGCGCTGACCTTAATGTATATGCTGAGCTGCAGACGTTTCATGACAACTTTAAAGTTATTGTTTTGTCTGTTTATGTTATTCCATAGATTTAATTGTCACAAATAAACTGCTTTTCACTATTTATTTTTTTAATTTTAAGGTTTATTGTACAGACATGTAAGTAGCTGGACAAAGTAAAAAAAATCAAATTGGCTATTCGCGTTCAGTTTAAATGAAACTTTTCTTTGTGTGAAGTAGAGTGAAGTCCTTTTATTTCATTTTTTGTAGTGAAAAAAGAACTGGCTTTGGTTATTATTCTGAGAAAAAAAACAATTGGAAAGAACACAAAAGTGTATCAGCAATTTGAAGTTTTGGATTAATCAGCTTCTTATGTGACTATCTGTACACCAAAAACAAAAACATTGTACTTAAGATTAAAAACAATGAAGGCAGAGATGAGGTACAATTGGCGGTCTTATCACTCGAGACATTCTCTAACAGACAACTATTAGATGGAATAAGAGAAAATAACGAAAAAAGCAGCCTAGGGCGTACATATTAGATTATACTTTACTACATTAGCAATATAAAGATGTTTACAGATTAAACTGAAACAAAATAAAAACAACTTCGGGAAAAGACAGGTAAACAAAAAGATGATGATCTCACTGATGACCACATAGTTCGTCATCCTATCTACGTTGGATAAGCTATGTACCAAATTATTATAAATAATTAATATTTTCCTGTGCGTAATTTCCGTAAAATATTCAACCTACTTTTGGTCATTACGCGTATTGGGTATGTCTAAGCACTACTGCCTGGCGGTTAAAATGCATGTATTTATAAAGATGGACTCTCGTGACCTGGACATAAAATCTGTAAGGAAATATTCCAAATCTCTGTAGTTTTATATTCCTTTGTTGTAGACTAAGACATTTATTTATTTACCCGTGCCTACCCTCTCAGTTGTAGAGGAGGCCCGTGCTTAGCAGTCGGCAGTATTACACGGCTGTTATGGAATATGGACCCGTGCCTGACTTTTCGTAACATACATTCTATGTTAATTATCATTGAGTGGACGTTAGCCTCGTTGGGAATGGAACGGTCTGACGAGACGGATGACCACAGGCTCAAAACCCAAGGCCACACCTCTGAATTTTCGCAGTTATGTGTGTATTGTTTATCAATTATAGTTCGCTTAATGGTGAAGGAAAACTCCGTGATGAAACCTACATACCTGAGAATTTCCCAAAAATAATTTCGTAAGTAAGTAAAGATTGTCTGTGCACGCCTTAGTGTACTATGAGAGAGTCAGGGCCTTAGTTCACTACTGAGAGAGTCAGGGCTTTAGTCCACCACGCTGGCCTAGTGCGGGTTGGCAGACTTCACATACCTTCGAAATTCAGAGAGCTTCTCAGGTATGCGCTTTTCTCACGACTTTTTCCTTCACCGTTAAAGCGAGCGATAATTCACAGAGAATACACACATATTTTTTTAAAAACGTCAGCGGTGTGCACCTGCGGACATTCGTCTCGGCAGTAATACTAGTGGTAGGACTCTCATATGTAAGAGTCCGTCTGGGTGGGTACCACCGCAATGTCTATTTCTACCGCCTAGCAGCAATGTGCATGCACTATTGTGTTTCGGTTTGAAGGACATTGTATCCAGTGTAACTACTGAACATAATGAGACTTATTATCTTATGTCTCAGGATGGCGAGCGCAGTGGAATGCCACACAGTACTTTGTAACTCAACTGTATGGTGTTACTGTTTATGGGTGGTCGCATCGTTTAACATCAGGCGAACGGCATGCTCGTCTCGTCATTCAATGCCATAAAAAAAATTCCGTTCCACCCCGAACTAGGCTATCGTCGCTACATGAGGTCAACATACTTACTATTTCAAATTTCGTTATGAGCAAGAGCGAGCGCCTAATAAGGCTATTTCACTATCGCTTTTATGCCCGCATCGTCATATCCGATGACTTCACGGTTTCCTACGTAACAATTCACTTACTTCACGTACTTCACCTGATTTCAAATCCTACTAATCCTACTAATATTGTAAACTAGCTTTTGCCCGCGGCTCCGCCCGCATTAAAAAGAATTGCCGGGATAAAAGTCCCGGTTTATATTTTCCCGGGATAAAAAGTAGCCTATGTGTTAATCCAGGATATGAACTACCCGTGTGCCGATTTCATCGAAATTCGTTCAGTAGTTTTTACGCGAAAGAGCGACAAACGTCCATACATCCAGACATTCTTACAAACTTTCGACTTTATAATATTAGTAGGATACGAAAGTTTGTAAGAATGGATGTTTGTTATTCTTTCACACAAAAATTGATGAATTCTTTCACACGAAAATGAACGGATTTCGATGCAATATGGCACACGGGTAGATCATGCCCTGGATTACATAGGCTACGTTTTATCCAGGGAAAATGTAAAGCGGGACTTTCATGCCGGAAAACTATAACGCGGGCAGAGCCGAGGGCACAAGCTAGTACTTATATAACTTACTTGCGTGCCGACCCGGCTTTGATGCCAATCTTGATAAAAAATTGCCAAAAAAAAGTTATACTGATCGCTACCACACTTAACAGGGTGACACGCCTTCATGATCTGAAAATTACCTAAAAAAATATTTAATATCACTCCAGCCGTTTTGGAGTCCATAGGGAACAAACATACACATTTGTTGTTATATTAAGTTTCTAGTATTTACTTTTGCGTAGTATATACTAATAGTATTTATCGCTAAATATTTTATTAACAAACATTGTTTCTTTTTAATCTACGACGCAGTGCAGTCCAGTAGAGAATATGAAAGGTTTTTGTGATGTACTAGCGGCCCCGACAGACGTTGTCCTGCACTAAAAAGGAAATAAAATCCTAGAACCCGAGTACAGCGCTACCTACTGGATCCAATTGCTAAACCATTCTCAAATCCACCTGAAGACACGCGAAAAATTCATTAAAATCGATCCAGCCGTTTAGAAGGAGTTCAGTGACATAAAAGTTTAATATAGTGGTTTAAGTATTCTTAAATTTTCTAATTTTCTTATTTTTTTCTTTCATAAGAACCTTCTCCTGACTATAACAAACACATCAAAGAAGAAATAACGAAATCGGTTCAGCCGTTCACGCGTAATGCCGGGACTAAGGGAAATAGGGATTCATTAATATTCATAGATTAAGGTTGTGTTTACCAACAAGGGATCCTCTTGGTCAGCACATACTATGATGTAAAATTCCAATAAAACACATCCGAAATAAAAATATTTTTGGATGAGAAATCACTGTTTACAAATATAGAACGAACCAAATCATCCCTCCAGGAGCGTAATGTAAGCAATGTAAAGCTAAGTATAAACAGAAATTGCTATATAATTCTAGTAAATACATTGCGACAAAGCATTTTACTCCTTGCACTTTATAAATTGTTGACACTGAGAAATGAAATGAAATGAAATGAAACGAAACGAAATGAATGAAAAATGTATTCGAACCCATAAAATGTTATACATTATTTAGATTCAGTCAATATTAACTCTACCACCAGTTCGGAAAACAGTTCTCACTAGAGAAGAACGGGCAAGAAACTCTAGTGTTGCTCTTTTCAAAATCAGTTCAAGGTATAAAATACAATGCATAATATAGAGAAAAATAAATAAAGTTCAGTATATTGTGCTTATTTTGTTTAGAGCAGTTCATTTATATACTCGCAAAATAGGTAATAAATTTTAAGTTCCAATACGAATGCATAACCCTCTCAGGAATCATGTAATTGATCTGAAATTCTTCAAGATGTCGTTATTAATCTAAGTTCAACATATACCCCTAATACTTAGATAAAGTAAGCGAAAAGGATAGCCCAGTTCACACAAGCAGCACCCGTTCACGAGTATGACGCATGTGCCAGCCATCGGCCTCCTCAACCATGTTGCAGGGAAGTGGCCGACCCGGCACACGACGCCGCCGCAGGCACAGATAGTACCATAAGTCATATCCCTGAGTCAACAATAAGCGGTTTCCATTTATCTATCTAGTGGTCGTCCAGTGACCGAAATTCACCCTTGAAATTAAATATGTTTGTAACATATTATTATACTTCTGCGCTCATTCATATAACTTTGATTATGCCAAACCTCCTTCGTGCGCGCAATGTGTTCAAAACGGGTACAACGTTTTTTCTTTACTTAGTAATTGCGCTCGTCATCCTACTTGACGTTACGCTGACTACAATGTCCTTCAAACCGGAACACAACAGAGCATGCACACTGGTGCTTGTCGGTAGAAATAGCCATTGCGGTGTTACCTACTCAGACGGCTCCACGCATACGAGAGACCTACCACCGGTGTGATTATATTTTTTTTCCATACAAAGGTAGCCTGGAAGAGATCGCTTGACTTGAGAGAGACTTGAGGAAACTTGAGGAAATTGTATCAACCTTAATTTCTATTTTCTGCAAATGGTTACAATAAAGAGCATTTGTATTTAGACCACCAGTGAAAATGTGTAAATGATTTTTAATAAAAAGATAACAAAGTGAAGTGGCCCGGCCACTGCCACTGCGTGTTCCAAATTTCACCCGTATACAATCAATTATATTTGTTTTATTATCATTTTTGTCTTACCTGTAAACGTACTTTTTTATCTTTACGCCTCTTTGTTATAAAACGCTCGGTACAAACACTTTATCCCACAAAAAAAAATCACCTTTTGTACCAGGAGTGCAGGCAGAACCGCGAGCAAAAGCTAGTAAATTAACGATCATTAAATCAGCCGCGGTGCCGCCCCACTCTTCCGATAGGGGGCGGTACTTTCAAGAGCCCGCCGCCATCTTGGAAACAGATATGGCCGTGCACTATCATCATCGGACAGAAATAAAATAGACCGCATTGGTGTGGGTTGTTTTGCGTAAGCAGAACGTTTGCGCGCTGAGGTTTTGGGTTCGAAACCCAGAAGTTGTGGAATTTGTGGCCGTTGTAGAAATGTTTAATACTCTGTAGCTAAGTCTAAATATGTTGGTTGTTTACTGGTGTTAGGATATTTTTTGTACCCGTGCTGACATCGACCACCGTACAAGGACCTGCCATAGTGTACTACTGTAAATATCTGGTTCAAACCGGCCAGCATAATTGTGTCGACTAGGGGTTTTTGGTGTGGGTCGCAATGCCCTACTCTCGTTCCCCTAAAGTTCATAGAGTTCTTTGCATCTGTACTCTTTTCTTATGCTTACCTCCTATCTATCTATCTGCCCTACTCCTCTGGGAGTCCTGTCCATCGTACTTATGATATTGGGGCCTCAATAATTTTACTTATCTATACTAATATTATACAGAGGAAAGATTTGTATTTTTGTATGTTTGACAAGGATAAACTCAAAAAGTACTGGACTGATTTAAAAAAATCTTTCACCATTAGTGGAATGCTCCTGTATTCCTGAGTAACATAGGTTACTTTATATCCCGGGAAAATTCAAACCGGGACTTTTATCCCGTATTTTTTATTCTCGGGAGTCGTTACGGCCAAACCTATAAACCGATTTCGATGAAATTTGTAAGGCACATAGATTAAGACCCTGGAAAAGACCTAGGCTGCTTCTTATATTATACATTTTAGTTACTATTATTTCTACTTATTCCTATTTATGACTATTAACGGTCGACTAGGGTTAATTATCTCTTGTCAATCGACATTTTACTTGTACCCTACTCTACTTACCGTATTCACCGTACTCTATAAAAAAAAATTAACCGCTCTGACGTCATCGCTCGCCACGTTGGACCGATGTGGACTGCGGCTCGGAAACAATAACAAGTGTGATGCATTTTGCAGGAAGTGCCTCGTTGGCGCGTTTGGCGAGCACCGCAAGGAAAAGAACCTTAGAAATGTATACAAGTTTATAATTTCGCGGGAAAAATGAAGGTACAATACTATGCAAGATTCTTGAACCCGTTGTGTGACACACCCGTCGCCGCGTCAACGCGCCGTAGCATCTCTGCAAAGGATGTCATTCGCGTTATTGTTTTTCTGCTAGTGCAGCGTTTCCCAAATCGTGGCTAATGCAACGTGGCTGAGCAGTTAGTAAGGCACTTAAATAATACAAAATCAATCAAAAAAGCTCTTCGGATTAAAAGTTGCACCTATCGGTCAATTACGGTATGCACACTGTTGTAATCAAGAAAATATTTGGAATTTCAGTTTGTTTTGTAATACGGCCGATCGTTTTTGCGATGCATTACTGGTGGTAGATTTATCATATGTAAGAGTCCGTCTGGGTGGGTACCACCGCAATATCTATTTCTACCGCCAAGCAGCAGTGTGCATGCACTGTTGTGTTTCGGTTTGAAGGGCATTGTAGCCAGTGTAACTACTGGACATAATGAGACTTAACATCTTGATGACGAGCGCAGTGGAATGCCACACAGTATTTTGAAAGGTGCTGGATGGTGTTTTTAGTGTTTATGGGTGGTCGTATCGTTCACCATCAGGCGAACGGCATGCTCGTCTTGTCATTCAATGAAAATTGAGCCCAAATACCATAAGAATTTGATCATATTTTGCTGTCTGTTAACACAATATTCAGTGGTCAAATATACATTGCATGTTCTTGCAACTCTACCTACAGATTATTTGGATCACGATCACAGAATAAAAAATAATGACAAATAAATAACCTCATTTTGAGTCGGTCAATAACAACTGATTGGGGCTTAGAGTGTGGCTCAAGAATACAAGACGTACGACGATGTCGTTTAGTTTTGATGTTTGTGATTGATCGAGAGACCAATACTCAAGGCACGTGTAAGTCTCTCAACCAATCACAATGAAACAAAACGGAGTCGTGTCGAGTTCTTTTGACATATTCTAAGCCCACAAGTATTCCAGTACGAAAAAGAAATGTCTACACAGCTATGTCCGTGTAGGCATCACTGAGTTTAATGATTAATGGGTCTAGTGAAATAGTGTTACAATTTTGTCTCTACAGCCTACATTTCGAGCTGCGAACGAAACCGAAGGTATAAAAAAAAAAAACTAAAAAAAAAGAAAAAAAAATAAACAAACCGACTTCAAAAGCACTAAAAAGCAAAAAAAAAATTTAAATTTATATTCGCTTAGTTATGTTGGGTACATCGTGCTTAAGCCCCGACTTTGAGCCGCCCGGAGAGATGGAACTATCGGGTTATCGCCGGGCCGAGTCCCTAAACTATGTACAATGCACGGCATACCAACCAAAACTCCGCGGTGGCCATCTTCGGCGCATTAGGGGCGGCTGCGGGCTTCCTCTGACCGAAGTGTCTAAGTTGTCGTCCGCAACCGCCCCTGAGCGGTACCGCCTAGTGCGTCCCGTCTCCTGTTGTGAGGCTCAGAAGTCTCGAGCATCGAAGGAAGGAAGGAAAGCAAAGCAATATGCTTAGCAAGGGATCTTGCTAAATTGCGTGGGAATACCATGCCTACGCAATATTTTAACGCTATAAATAATCGTTTGTCAATATAGATATCAATCATTTCACAGTTTGATTTCGTCTGAGTTAGTCGTCTGAAGGGCTGCTTTGCTTTATAAAGTGTTTGTTACTGAATACTGTCAACGTGTCACTGTGCAGTTTTCACATTTTACGGACTGAAATACGGGAATTTTGATTAGTTACAAGGAAAACTGTAATTATAATATATTGTTGATTTGTGCGTGGAGTCACTAGTCGCAAGCTGAAAGGCGTGACTGACGGTCATCTATAGCCAGTCATTTATAATGACCTGGCAGTTGACTTTTTTTTAAATCCATATAAACCATAGGTTTTGGATATTCGGTGCTCAAAATGTGTTCTTTTAAAAGTTTATTTTTGTGTGTTGTGTTTGTGGCAGTGAAAGGTTTTTCAATCAACAAAGTTGAAAGTAAGTAATGCAATTTACAAATTAACATCGTGTTAAATCAAGAAGCAACTAATGATTTAAATACATAAAAATAATATAAATAAGGAATATTTTGTACATACAGTACGTATTATAAGGCGTAGTACTATTTAGTTCATGCCTGCATGTAACAAAAAATAATTAAAGAACAGAATAAACCTATTTTTTTTCAAAAAAGTCTCCCAACTGTTAGTTACCAACTTTTAGTTGATGGCTACTTGTTTGATCTATATTATCGGTGATTACGTATGTGAACTTTAAGTATGATCCATTTTCCTACGTAGTTTAAACTTGAACAAATGTTTGCGTTATTTTGCCAATACATCAACTTTCTGTAAGAATATTATAAGTGTAGTATAGTACAATCATCATCGCATTGTTTTGCAGTAGTACAAGGCGGCGACGAAAGACGCTGTCAACCGTCTGTTCTCTGTTAAAAGTCGCAATCTTTGGGCTTTGTACAAACATGTTTCTGCATGCCCATGACGAAAGCACGCAAAGTTTACCGATACGCTTACACGGTTGCACTTAGATATGAATTGACTCGATGTAAACACTAATATTTTTCAGTGATTATTTTAAGACATTATAAAAGCATTTAAAATAATAAAAAAATGCGTATTATAATTTATGCGTCATGCTTTATTGGAATGTAAACGAAAGTATTTCAAAGCATTTATTTAGTTCATGCCTTTTATCTCCGAGGGCATAGGCAGAGGCGTAACTAGTGCACCCACTTTTCGCCGTGCGTATTCCGTGCCATGATTTAGTGGAGTCTATATAAAAATTCTATTATATACTTTCGATAAGTTAAAACAGCTCACATTTAGATTTTACCCTTAAATTGCTTAAAATATATTTAGGTCCCCTTTCATCATATCCTGATAAAGTCACTGATAGCCTAATTGGAACTTATCAGCCATAAAATATGGACGTCTTCTGAAATAACTGGCATAAAAAGTCACTAGTAATGTGTCAGATTTATTTATTAGATAGCGTTATAAATCAGATAGTTATCTGGAACTTTATCATGAATCGGTGATACTGAGTTACAACTTATGTAAAGTTAATTTGTACTTAAATAAATCTTAATTACAAGGAAATCCATTCGACCTTGATTGGTATTATATTATATACAAGGAAAATTTTTAATTATATTAAATAAACAATACATAACTTAAATATTTATATATTATTATCATCAGCTTTTGGTTAACACTTGTACGCGTTGAAATCTTTTCTCGGAGTGAAATTGGCCAATATTTTATTCAAGGATAACATGACCTACCTATGTTATCAGAATGTCAAAAAAATCAGATATATTATCAGTGACATGTATCTGTATATTAATAGCATTGTGTAATATGTACACAATATAATAAATAATTATATCTATATTCAAACTGATTGATTTTATATTAAGAATATAAAAACGAATATTCTTTTATCAAGCGATTGTCACCTGTAATAGTCAGTGTTTAAAGTATTATTTTTATAATACTTTATTTAAATGTTTGTTTTTTTAGGGGTAGGTATTAAAACAAACACAAATCACGTCTTTATCCCCGTAGGGGTAGACAGAGGTGCAACCAAGGCATCCACATGTCGCTTAGTGTATTCGGTCCCAAAATGTGATGGGGGGGGGGGGCAGCCTATCATCGCCATATCGGGCACAAATGTCAGGTCGATATTAAGCAGAATATGTAATCAAATGTATTATTCAACTAGCTTTTGCCCGCGGCTCCCATAAAAGTCCCGCTTAATATTTTCCCGGGATAAAAAGCAGCCTATGTGTTAATCCAGGACATGATCTACCCGTGTGCCAAATTTCATTGAAATCCGTTCAGTAGTTTTTGCGTGAAAGAGTAACAAACATCCATACATCCAAACATCCATACATTCTTACAAACTTTCGCCTTTATAATATTAGTAGGATGTTTGTTCTGTGTAATTAAACACGAAATATTTTATTTTAATTTCACATTTTATTGTTTCCTCCTTGAATATAAAACACCCTGAATTATTTTTATGTGGATAGTATATACGTCATGGGAATCATATAAAACGTTGTTATTACCATAATGTTTTTCCCTTACTGTTGCGGTCCGCGAACATACAATTTCCTTGATGTATTACTGTGAATTTGTTGTATTATAATCTTATTAGGTAATGGCCTGTTGCGGTGCGACTGCCTTGAGGTCTTGGGTTCGATTACCGGATAGGTTAATTGTGAATCGAATTGTGCCCGCTAAATAGCAATAAGCTCCTCTTCTATTCATCTAACGTAGTCGTCTAAAGAGATAACATCTCTACCTACCCCTGGAAATGATAAAAGGCGTGATGCACTGTATTGACTCGTCAAGCCCCACGACGGACGCCGGCGTCTATATATATAGGTTTTCCCTATACATCTATTTACATAAGCGCAGCTTGACGGGTTAAATTGGATTAAGTCGTTTTCGGGAAACATTAAAAGCCTCAAATAGAGCCATTAAAAGCGCCGGTTAGCTCTAATTTTGTTTATATCTAATCGTTTCTTCAGACCCCAAATGCGGCGTAGAGGCGAGCTCGAATCTCGCTCACCAGAGCCCTTGGCTGGGGTACTTGGAGTACTACCGGCATGGCAACCCTGTAGAAGTACGGTGCGGGGCTACCCTCATCGGACCGAGACACGTTGTCACCGCCGCCCACTGTATCAAGAAGATTCGAGTTTCGAGGTAAGTCCTTTAATAGTACGACGAAAAGTAAAGAATTCATTTTCCCAATATATATAAGTACTGTTATTCATGCATATGAATGACAAAACTGTTGGCTTAGAATATGCCAAAAAGACGCAAGACGTAAGACGATATAGTTTAATTTTGAAGCTTGTTTTGTTGATTGATCGAGAGACCAATAAGTCAGTCACGTGTTAGTCTCTCAACTAGCTCCAATAAAACGTAATGGAGACGTGTCATATTTTTTTTTCATATTCTAAGATCACTGATTGTCTGCGTTAGCGACATGACTTTAAAAGAACAGTGCAAACACTAATTTGAATCATAAAGGACTGCGTAACATTGTATTTGTCATCCTGATACAATAGATTTTAAATCTTAATGCCCAGTAATTACATTTGTTTATTCTAAAACTAAAACAACAATACTTGCACAATACCAGCATGAATTACACTGGTCCAAACCGAAATCTCGCACACGAGACATCTGGCCGAAAGAAAATACCTTTGTTTTAAGGCTGTAAATAAAAACAATATCTTATTTGTTCAGTATCGCTGTGCGCTTGGGAGAATACGACTTGGCAACTGATCCAGATTGCGTGAGAGACATCTGTGCCAACCCCGTAGTCCGGATCGAGGTGGATGGTATCGTCGTCCATCCAGACTACGATGGGAAGGAGCACGATATAGCCGTTCTGCGGTTGAAAGAAGATGCTCCTTATACAGGTAAATGTTGGATTCTTGAATCTGGTGATATTTGAACACAGGTAGCGATAATTTTACAGTAAAACTCGCTGTAGTGGTCCACGTATGCGTACCGGGATAAGCCTGTTGAGATTTGAACAGGCCGGCATAATTATGACGATTGGCGAGGGATAATCGTTTGTAGATACTTTTTTAGATGCCATTACCATCAGGTGTTGCGAAGTCGCTGCCATATACATATAAAAAAATGGTAAAGGTTTACATACAAAATTTAAGCTCAAAAAATGTGTTCTGGAATTCATTTGATTTGAACTCTGAATAAAAATTAAGAGCATAGGTACATTTAAAATTACGTCTAATAATATCATAAAATACATTTCCTCATAACAGGTAGTAATTACAGTTAAATTGTATACAAAATCCCACGGTTCCCGGTAAATTGAATCATTTGCGCACGCGCACTATTATGTGTCACTAAATTGTGTCATTGCTATGCTCTGTATAAATAATTATGAAATGTGAAACCATTTAAATAAGAATAAAATAGTTAATACTCAGTGATAAAACCTAGTTATAAATACAATGATAAACTGACTAGACACTTCTAATTCATAAATAAACTTTTATTTCATTGCAAATATTGTGCTTTTTTTTTTTTTTCTACGGCCACCTTCGGCGCATTAGGGACGGCTGCGGGCTTCCTCTGACTCACGTCTAAGTTGTCGTCCGCAACCGCAAATATTGCGCTTGGAAATATTGTTTACTTTGTCTGCAAAGTGCAAAGGTTATTCACTTACTGTAGAGAATGAGGTGATGCCCTAAGATAAAGATAATAAAAATAATGAATGTTTTTATCAGTTCACAATTATTTACAGGAGATCCATTTAGTTGACTTCATTTATCCGTCCATCCATATTGACTATTTTTGCGTGTCACTCTGCCTTCTTGCATCCTATTCTGTGCCTAAAAGTAGCATGCACTTAGATCTCAGTCTTTATCATGTGCCAGACAGATAATATCTCGATTTTAAGATTAGAAAAAAATTGAACAAAAATAAATACTTTCTCACATATTACAGCGTTTTTGTAAAATACTTGGTTTCTTTCCAGATTTCATCCGCCCAATTTGTTTACCGTCTGGATATTTGGAGGAAAACGTCACATTAATTGCAGCTGGCTTTGGAGAGATTCCCTTTACAGGCACCTACAGTAAGGTTAAGAAAATCATTCCCCTGCCCAATTGGGACGTGGGGCAGTGCAGGGCAACATACCAGGATATTGTATTACCCCAAAAAATCATTTGCGCTGGAGGTGAAGAGGGTCAAGATACATGCAGGGGAGATTCTGGCGGTCCCCTGGTTTGGTTCAGGAAAACTGCCCAGTTGTGGGGAATTACCAGCCTGGGGAACACCCACTGCGGCGCTAAAGGATTTCCAGGGATTTATACAAGTGTCCTAGATTATTTAGAATGGATTGAGACAACTCTTATAATTTAAGCGGATATACTTTTGGCTATGGTTAATGGTTTCCAGCGTGATTTGAACAATGCGTTTATGTGAACCAGAATTTCATTATAAATATACACAAACGGGACAATCTATTTGATATGAAAAAAATATTTTTTTTGAAAATCTTATTTTAGATCGACTTTACTATTTAAATTATATTTGCATGATAGTCCTAGAAAGTTGGATTGTACACTTAAATAAATGATAACATTAAACTTGACTAATTTCATACATATTTTACAAATCTAAATGTTCCTTTTGTATATTTCACTAATTCTGTGAATTATAATTATTCCTATTTGTCAATTAATTATTAAATCGCACTAAACTCAAATTAACATTTTATAAGTGTTATATAGTGTGTGTTTATATATTTTTTTTATATTTTTATGGAAACTTGAAAAGAAACAGTCGAAGGCGGGATTTGAACCCACGACCTCCAGCGTACCGTGCCGGTGCTCTGCCAATTGATCGACCCCCCGCCTCGGCTGTTCAATTTGAAGTTCCCTATTTGAATCTCTTAAAGGAGATGACCAGCGACATATGTTAGCAATTATTACAATTACAATTATAAATATGTATATATTTAATATATCATTCAGCTGAAAATATAACGCGAATCTTTTATGAAACATACTAAAATATTTGGCTGATGATCTTTTTACTAGGATAAAAAAAATCTATTGATGATATATCAAACTACTTTGATATTTTGTGTACTTATGAAACTTGATAAGGAGATTATGGCTATGTATTTAACTCGATTTCATTAAAAATCTTGGTTGGATCTTTTTTTGCTTTACAAGATCCAATTAAAAAGTACAAAAGCATTGTTTGAAAAGGTTTCGGTTTGTCTTTCCTGTACAATATGCGCATGATAGTAAAATTGGTCGCTATATCTTATGTAATTTGTTTTAACGCATGAAATGTTATTATTGATAAAAAATGATTTATATCGTTATCCTTAATCTGATCTCATTTGTTATTTGTATCAATTAGTTACCTTTACAATACTGTTATGTTTGACCATATTTAGCGAGACACTGTGCAAGACAGCCTTAATACTATATTATTTTTGGACAACTAAATGACGATATAAACTTTTTAGTAACCGTTAGATTACAGATAACTAGCTTCTGCTCGCGGATTCGCCAGCACGATAGAGTTTTTCCTCTATCCCTTTGTTAAAGGGGTAACCGTTAGAGGTTGAATTTCGCAAAATCCCATCTTAGTAAGCATCTACGTCTTAAAAGGAACCTTCATGCAAAAATTAAGTATAGATATCAATTGTATCACCGATACACATGTAAATATATTTGTATATAAGTCTCTATATAACTATTAACCGTGACCAATATTTAATATACTATGTATTGAAAAGGGACATTAGTTATTTAAAAATATCTACATTTCTTTATTCGTTCCATGATACTGTGTTTCTTACGGATGAAGTTAAAAATGATGTTTTTTTATATAGCAAAAGGATGCCTAATGATTGCTTTGTACCCGTTCTGAAAGATATAAAAAAAATCTTATGTGTGAGGGCAAGGATTAGGTATTTTGATCCTTATATGTCTGCTATTTAAGCCAAATATTCAGCTACCCAAAGACTTGTTACTAACACTAGGAAGTACGCAACATAAACAATATCCTATTAGTATTTAGAAAATAAATAAAGAAAAAAATATTAATAAAGATTTTTTTTGCACACGCAAATTAAATTTTTTATTTCCCCCTTTTTTGGATTTTAATATAAGTCTATGTGAATAACAATGTAAACGTAATCACTCGATATTTAAAGAATTAGAAAAAGGTAAAAAAAGAGTTTTTCCATGAATGAAAAAAAACTGAAATTGTAAAATAGGATCTGATTGTCAGTAAATTTTATTGGACAGTTATCGTATTGCACAGCTAATGTAAAATATACAAAGTATCTATTTGATTATCACTTATTTGAGAGCATTTTATATTAGAATGTAACTTTTGCATTCGGTCGGCTTATACCGAGTAGCATTTACTCTGAAGTTATGAAACAGGCCCTAAATGGTATGTCTCTCATATGTAAGAGTCCGTCTGGGTGGGTACCACCGCAATATCTATTTCTACCTCCAAGCAGCAGTGTGCATGCACTGTTGTGTTTCGGTTTGAAGGACATTGTAGCCAGTGTAACTACTGGACATAACGAGACTTAATATCTTATATCTCAGGATGACGAGCTGGATGGTGGATGCCGGATAGTGTTTCTACTGTTTACGGGTGGTCGTATTATTTACCATCAGGCGAAGGGCATGCTCCAGGGCCATAAAAAATGGAGATATCACTTAGTAGATAGGTATCAGGTACTTAAAGCAGTTGTATGGATGCTGGGCCTGAAAATCTAACCAGGCTCAAACTTTATGGATATCAAAGGGACATAAATATAGATCTTGTATCCATGAAAAATATTTTAAGACCCCTCCATTTATAACCAATTTTTTGAAATACGTTCACGTTAACTCTAGTTTTTAAGCACAATAAAACTAAAAAAAAACATTCATGACGGTCTCTGTTTTGTACCTCTGTAGTGGGCGTGGTTTCACTTGCGGGTGGCAAACTTCCGTGCTTTGACCCAATATTGTTCCGAGGTAGATTAAGTTGTTTAAACTAATATAAAGCTTAACTACATAACAATAAGGTTAGATGTAGTTTCATAGATTTTGTAAATATTGAGAAAAATTAAATACACGTCCGTTCTCTACAAAGCCTGAGTCGGAAGTTTGCAAAGGGTACCATCGCAATGTCTATTTCTACCGTCAAGCAGCAGTATGCATGCACTGTTGTGTTTCGGTTTGACGGACATTGTAGCCAATGTAACTACAGGACATAACGAGACTTAACATCTTATGTCTCATGATGACGAGCGCAGTGGAATGCCACACAGTACTTTGTAACTCAAGTGCTGGATGGTGTTGCTATTGTTTATGGGTGGTCGTATCGCGTAGCATCAGGCGAACGGCATGCTCGTGTCATCATTTAATGCAAAAAAAAAAATATCCTACCACTAGCAGACATTACCATCAGCATTATTTATAGTGGAAAATCTGAAAATTACAATAATATTTATAAATCCATTTGTTTATTAATTCTTCCATCAGTAGCAAACATAATGTAGCAAAAACAATAAATGTTATGATATTGTAATTATTTGCAATAATATGTTTTTAGCATCGAGTGTTCGAGTGTATTCTTAGCTATCTTAGTGCAACAAGATACCCCGGGGTCGTCTCGTATGCGCCGAAGAAAGCCACCGCGGGTTTTTGGTTGGTATGCTGGTATAGAATGTACATAAGGTTAGGGACTCGGTCCAATGTTCACTCGGATGATGCTGTACTCCCGAGTGTCAATATTGGGCCGTTAGACCGATGAAACTAACATAGCCGTTCCACTAACCTCCCCCCTTGTGGTGGTAGCGATAACGCGTTTTCCCCCCCGCGAAAATAAAAAAGACTTGTCAAGCGGCCTGTCATTAAAAACGAGCTAAAATATTTCTGCAATACGATTGAAAAAGTGTGTTAACCCTACATTTGAAGGGGAGAGAGTAGTTACGATTTCTCAGAAATAACATGCATACAAATAGCATCATAATCTGAATCCTATTCCGTTATACTATAGCTTAATTTATTTTGCATTCAACATAGACTTACGTAATTGTAATCCAACCAGACTTAATACGAGTGATCTCTTTCTTTCATTTCTCGCGTAGTGTAAAAGGAGTAAGATATATATTTTTTGTTCCTATTATTATAATGACGCATTTTTTAGTTCATAACTCAATTATTTTGAACATTTGGATGCGGTCCTAAAGTCGATTTGTCGGTAATTTGGGTATAATAGTAATTATAAATTAATTAATTAATCAACAAAGTAATAATCAGTAGTAATTAATCAATTTAAAAATAAACAAAGTAATAATCAGTAGTAAATAATTATCAATTTAAAATAAACACATAATGTGTTATTAATGAAGCGAATTCATAAATGAAGAGGAAAATGTAACATTTGAGTTCTATATTTAATTTATAGATTGTATAACTCTTCATATAATAGGATAAAAACAATATTGTCTCTTTATTTTACAAAGGGGTAGGCAGTAATTGTTATAAGGATAATTATTAGCTTTTTAATATACTGCTGAGTTAGTTCACCACGCCGGCCTTGTGTGGGTTGGCAGGATTCACTTACCTTTGAAATTTTAATAGATTTTCTGATGGTTTCCTTCACCGTTAAAGTTGATATTGAAAAAAACTATACATAGAAACACAACGAGGATGCAAATTACGAATTAGAAAGCCGTAGGATGCAAAAAAAAAACGCACAATTATTTAAGTGTTCATTATAATTAAAAACTCTATTTAAAATATTGTAAACAAGAAATTTTTCTTGGGAATATACAAATGTCTTTTGGGACATAAGCATGTGTCGAGTTATTAATGTAGCGATGATAATTGTAATAAAATTCTGTTGAAGTTCGTCATCATACATACAATACATAAAGTACCTAAATTCTACATGTTTTTGAATTCTAGAAAACTACTATACGAGTATGGAATTTGTGCTAATCATTCAAATTTCGGAAAACAGTTGATAAAATAAAGCCATACTGTTACGTCTCTGCGTACTCCTCGATAAAGGCATGATCTCATTAATTAATTCATAAATATTCGCATGTCATCTTCCTGTGTGTTTCGCAATACTTAATACATCCTTATAATCTACCTAAACTAACATGATATAGTGAGTTCAGTAACTGTATTCTTTTGTTTAGCTTTAAGACTAAGTATTGTTCGTGGATTCGCCTGTGCGATGGACTTATCCTGATTTTAAATTCATAGCCGTTCAAAGACAGCGGCAACTATATAAAAATATCAGTAAACTCATATAAAATTCAACAATAGTTGCCGTTTTCTATACTAATATTATAAAGAGAAAAGATTTGATTGTTTGTTTGTTTGTTTGCATTGAATAAGCAGCAATAAGCATTATAAGTGATAATAGAATTCATTCACGCGAGAAGAAGTCTAGTGTTTTATATTAGTAACAGATCCTGTATCTAGTACTTAAGATGCTTTATGATTTTTTAGTGAGTGAGGCATTTTTATTCATAACAACAGTATTGGCTTCTAATTTTTTATATTTTTAATATTGACGTGGACGATAGCCTAGTTGGGAATGGAACGGTCTGCCGAGACTATGTGCGGAGGTTCGAAACCCAAGGCACACACCTCTGACTTTTCGAAGTTACGTGTGTATTGTTTATCAATTATCGTTCGCTTTAACGGTGAAGGAAAACATCGTGAGGAAACCTACATACCTAAGAAGTTCCTTATAAGAATTTCGAAGGTATGTGAAGCCTACCAACCCGCACTAGGCCAGCGTGGTGGACTAAGGCCTAAACCCCCTCAGTAGAGGAGGCCCGTGCTCAGCAGTGGGCAGGATAATACAGGGCTGGTATTATTATTATATTGAAGGTAAAAATAGTCATTATTTCATTGTTCCCTTGTGGGCCTGAGCGTCTATGAGTAATATGCATTGCTCTATTAGACGACTCTACTTCGTTATCAAGTTTAGGGTGTGGCCTCGGTGTGTTTAAGCGTTTATTGTAAGCTATTTGTGTGACTGTGGGTTGTTTGTCGTGTTTGTACGTCAGAGAAATGACGTTGGTTGAGATCTTCCTCATTTTCATTATAACTCAACAATGTAATTCTTCTAATGTTGCCAACAGGTGCGGGAAATAAAACTAAATCTAAATGTAACACGCTTGATGTCAATACTTATGAATATTTTACTGACATGAGACGAAGGATTAATTATCATTTTGATAATATATTAAAAAGCACCCCACGCTTTTTTACAATAAAACACCTTTTTTTTCTCATTTACACTATTCTTAATTCAAATCTATACTAATATTATAAAGCTGAAGAGTTTGTTTGTTTGAACGCGCTAATCTCAGGAACTATTGAACCGATTTTGAAAATTCTTTCACTAATAGGAAGCTACATAACTCCTGAGTGCTATAGGCTACTTTTTATCCCGGGAAAATATTTTTGTCCCGGAAAAACTTTTTCACGCGGGCGGAGCCGCGAGCACTACTAGTTTGTTATAATTTGTTTTCTGTATTTTTGGTTAGATTTTGTATAAAGTTTGTGTTTTTTAGTTTTTTTTTAAACACTTTATTTAGTATCTACAACAGAGCTTCGAGAGAGTTTATAGTTAAGTTCAATCGCTTCGCTCCTAACATTTCCAGCTCGGATGCCGAAGAAAACAATTGACACACACACACACACACACACACACACACACACACGCACGCACGCACGCAGGCACGCACGCACGCACGCACACTATTATTTAACTTGCAATATATTACATGTTTGTTCAGATGGAATCTTGCAAGTCAATTTTGAAGCAGTTACCCTCAACCGATTGTGTTGACATTTTATATACACGTTTAGTTTGGGTGACAATGCATTGCTAGCTAAGTGACGTCATTCTGAATCCAATATGGCGGACGGCCCAAGATGATAGAATAGTTATTTTTTGGTGCACGTCCATATTATGAGTATCAAATAAAAGGGTTTGCTGAGAATAACTTTGAAAACAGCTAAAAATAAAAAAAAGAAGAAAAAGCATATTAAAAAACAAGCTTCTACTTAAATGCTCTAAAAAGAAAAAAAACTTTAAATTGAATCAAACTTTGTTTAATATTATGTAGAGATAAAAGCTTGTCGCGAGATTTACATGTGTAGGAAATACAATAATTATGTAACTTGACCTTGATAAAAGTAAATCTTGCGACAAGCTTTTATCTTTACGTAATATTAACCAAAATTTGATTCAATTTAAAGTTCTTTTTCTTTTTAGAGCATTTAAATAAATATTTTTTTAGGAAAAAAAAATGTATGCTTTTCGAGGCGCGGTACCTTCAAAAACCATAATGACTACCTCGGTGGCGCGGCCGTAAAAATATTGCATGCACGGTACGACTATTGCATCGAGGTCTCGGGTTCGAATCCCGATCAGACAATGTAATATAGGATTTTTCTGTTTAGTGATTAGTATAAGCCCGGAGTCTAGAAATGAGTGGTAAATGGCGGGCTTACGACCCTGGTTGGTGAAATGTGGGTGTGTTACTTATCTGTCTACCCATGAAAAGGGAATGCGTAATGTTGTGCGTTTAAAAACCATAAAATTCTCATTAGTTTACCCCATTTTTACGGCAATGGTAAGGTCAATGTTCTACCTGATAAGTAGCAATCAGATAAAGATATTGCCGAGAGATGATCCCTCGCTTGCCAAAATATAATTTTATGTTACATTCCCAGTATGCGTTCCCTTTTGCATAAAAGTATAAAAAACCCTTTACGCGTTGATGTACATCGAAATTGTCGTCACAAACAAGAATGAACAGCACAGCATATGGATTTTACGTATTGTAGGCCATGAAACGAGAGGTTAAATCGCTCATACAGGTTGCTCACATAGCGGACTTGGATGCTAAAAAGTGTATCTAAGAAAGCTGAACGCAATGTGAGTTATGAAAATACATCTGTCTCTTTCTTCTATTCTGTGCAAGAAATAAAAGAAAGGGACAATAATAGAGTTACATTTTGTACTCTTTACACAACTATTAAACACGAATATTGTACGAAAGTGTAGATGTATCGAACAGCTTTTGACACTAAAGATAGAAATTAAAATGGATCGGTAACAGAATACAATCGCTTGCAAACTGACTCACAGTCAAGCGAAACACCTTAAGGCGGTGCTTTTAGCAAAACAGCGCGCCAACCGTAGTTTTAGAAGCTACATAATTATTAGAAATTTGAAATACATATTATCGAGGATAGTGCAATAGCACGTAAGTGATAAAAAAGTCCAATTGAGATTGATCCTTACTACATTAAACTTAGCATTGATAATACAAAACTTTTTTATCACTTACGTGGTATTGTACTATCCTCGACGATATAGATAGTAAAATTGTGTCGTCATAATTAACAACACCGCCATCTCTTAACATTGGCTGGGAACTACTTAATTAACTTGTCTATTAGATGACCCGACACTCATCCGACATCGAAGTGGTATCGACGATTGGAAGATGACGCCTAATAATACCGCTAGATGGCAACACTCAATCCTAGATTGCGACAGCAACATTTGTGCGAAGCGCAATGCACGGGTGTCCCATAAATAAAGTACGAAACATAAAAAATTACCTGTATGAAAGTGTCACCATTTTCGAAATATTGAGGATTTTGTACTTTTTCTGAAAAATCTTCTTTTTTGATCTATGTTTCGTTACTGTACGCGCAATAAAACAGATGTTTTCTTTATTTTTCTGCAGCAGACTCTGGAGTAGTGGTCTACCGTAACTCATAATAATTTTATTGAATATCATACAAAAACCTTAAAAATTAACACTTTCCCTGACAATTATTTTTGGGAAAATTATTTTACACAACTTTGAACTTCGATAATGAGAAATAATTTTATTGAGCTGTTACTGCATACTGCATAAAAATTTTCCTTGTCTTACAGCAATTTCAAAAAGATGTTAGCTATTTGTGCACCAAAGGCGCTGGAAGCACGTTTAAAACGCATTTTCAGATTTAAATTAAAATAAAAAAAATTAACCACCGGCAGAAAAAGAGGGGTGTAATAATACTTAAACTTATTTCAGGTGTATCTGTATGTCTATTTGTAGCATTGTAGCTCCGAAACGAATGTACCGATTTCGATGCAGTTTTTTTATTCGTTTTAAAATTTATCTGATCGACATGGTTCTCAGCTATGATTTGAAAGGTGGTGTACTGTTACTTTGGTGGTATTTTCAAGACATGGGTTATTTTTTTGTCGGGGCTTATTTTTTTTTACTTAATTTTTAATTAAAGCTTTTTAATTACAACCTTCTCCGACGTAAGGTCTTGATAATCAACTCTCTAACACCTACTCATTGATTAACCGAACCCCGGACCGGTGAGATGAATATACTTTTTTCTATTGGTCCTCAGAATTGAGGACGCTTGGGTCAAATTATTACAAGGTACTTTATTTTTAGCCTTTTAGGAGATATTTTGTGTCTTATATATATATTTTTAATGTGGATATTGTTTAATTAATTTCATAATGAAAATACCACTAAAATTGTTGACTCTGTACATCTCAACCCTAAAGTACCGATACACATAATTTTAATTTGCAACCAATACTATTAGATAAGCAATTTAAGAATATTTTAGTAATTTTGAATTTTCAAAATGACCTAAAGTTGATATTTTAAGAAATGATTCATAAATCTTTGCATGTTCCTGCCCGCAACTATCCTACTAATATTATAAAGGCGAAAGTTTGTAAGAATGTATGGGATGTTTGGATGTATGGATGTTTGTTTCTCTTTCACGCAAAAACTACTTAATGGATTTCGATGAAATTTGGCACGCGGGTAAATCATGTCCTGGATTAACACATAGGCTACTTTTTATCCCGGGAAAATATAAAGCGGGACTTTTATCCCGGAAAAACTTTTTAAAGCGGGCGGAGCCGCGGGCAAGAGCTAGTAAAAGCTTAAAGCTTCGTCGGTAAGGGCTTCTACTTCACGTTTTAGCAAAAACATACTTTATGTATTGTAAAATAAATATTATTTTTACTTGACTAAATCACAAAGGAATAAGACACATAATAGTCGATTTCCGCTACGCTGGTTTTGAAGCCACAAGGAAAATGCATTTAAATACTCCCATTTATAACTCATCGGACTCAGTTACTCGAAGAACACAGTGGAACACAGTCTGAATGAAAGATCACTGCCGTTGTGCGCATCTTCCTTGCTGCAAATTTAAGCAAATTTCATGTGGCGGCAATCATCTTTATTCTTCACCTATGTTGTTGGAATTTTGGCATTAGAAGGAAAAGGTATGTGAACTCTTTACGATTCGATTTTTGGAATTATGGTTCACGAATTTAGAATGGTGTTTTTGAAGTTGTTTATAAATTAAATATCTAAGAAAGATTTTTTTATTAAGAAATGAAAATTATAATTTTTTTATATGTTCATTTTTCACTATTATTTTACGCGTGTGTGTATCTGTGTGCATTTTCATACGATTATAATCACATTGACTATTTTCGATTCGATTGTATTGCCAATTCTGACCAAAATATTTTTATGCTTTATTTTGTATTTTTAACCTGTGATATAATATAACGAATATAATATACGTTTATAATCATTTTTCATATTCAACTAGATTTTGCTAGTGCTTCAACTGCACTTAAAGTCTTTTCTTGATATAAGCAACCTCACATTCACGTAAAATATAAATTTATTTGTGAGAAAATTAGAGCAGTCGTTTTTCAAGATTAGAAAAAAAGCTTTACATTAATCAATTTATTTGATTTAGTAATTATATTAATATAATAACTAAAGTGACGTCATTGACAAATTGAGCAGTTGATGCATAAGCGCATACAATCACAAGTGACCGAGTACCGAAACACGGGTTTCTATACGATGATTAGTAATTTTCTTGGGTACATACAAAAAACTAACCAGTTTCATTACAGTTTAGAATTGCGGGAAAAAACATTCATTTTTAGTGTTCCGGACCTCAAAAGGAAATAATAATGGTTTAAAAAAAAAACACGCTTTTATAGAAAATCCAACTAAAAAATAGAATATACTTAATAATAAAAAATAAATTTGAATTAAGAATAGTGTTAAAAACTAATAAATGTAAATTATGAGTAGTGTAAATAAAATATATACAAGGTCATTTTTACATTACGTTACTAAATGAAACCACATATTCGTTTATACCTCTGCTAACATTATGCCAAAAATCATCCATGAATAACGAATACTTTCGCCCAAAAATCCCGGTTGTAGTATTCCATACTTTTGTTAATTTTGTAGTTTAGTGCGAATATGGCGTGTGCGTAAATGTATTTCTGACTGAAAGTGCAATGTTGCTGCTGCGACAAATTCTCCTAGAGGAGTCATAATGGCATTAGGGCGTGTAAACTTAACGTTACTTTTTATTAATATTTATTTTGTTCGAAACTTACACTTTTTTATTTTACATCTATGGTTAAAATACCTTAATGGAATACGATATTTTCAATGAGATAAGTATGTGGTTTCATTTATTAACGCAATGTCAAAATGACCCCGTATATATATTTTATTGTAAAAAAAGCATGGGGTGTATGGTGTCAATAGTTATAAATATTTCAATGACAGATATGAGCAGAAGGATTATCATTTTGATAATATCTTAAAGCTTCCCGTGATTTTTACAATAAAATACATAAACATAGACGCGTAAAAACGACTTCCGCTTAGTTGTCAAGTGACGTTTTGTTTCCCCGTGAACACGATAATAAAGATTAGAGGTTAATTTATTAATCAATTTCGGTGAACTATGAAACTATATACAGTCAGCCACATAAGTAGGTGAACAAATTCAAAATTTCATATCGCCTCTACGCGTTATGCTCAGTTAAGATTATTTTTTTTCTGTGTGTGAAGTAAAGTTAGCATCTTTTATTTTACTTTTGTGAAGAGAAAATAAAATTTGTAACGTACAAAATAGTGTAAAGGTGATTTGAAATTTTGATTTTGTTCAGGTATTTCTGTGGCTGACTGTACTTAGATACCTTATTTAAAAATTTATACGGAACCCTCGGTACGCGAGTTCAACTCCCACTTGTCCAGTTTTTTTAAGAAACCCTGCGACGCGAATCCGGTTAGTTGAATATATGAGTTTTTTTATCCTCATTTTCACTCAGTAAAAAACCCGTTTAAATATTTTGTTGATGATGTATCCTGTTGAGTGGATTTCATAATAGAATATCAACTTTACCCGGCTGTAATTAGACATATTCTAGCATTGACGATCATCACCACAACAAGTTCGAATTAGAGTTTTATTGATAGTCACCATTAAAATTTTGCATTTTATTGTTCTTACTTTAGCAAAACGATGGATATCCAAAAAATGGGTTTGGGGGTCATAAATTTTGTCACTTAACCTTTAAGTATGGACGTGGAGCCTGACAGGCTCCTCGATGTTTTCGTTTTCTTAGTTTCACCTAATTCCCCCCACTCCCCGCGATTGAGCGGCTCAGTAGCTTTTCTTTTAGTTGTAAAACTACCAACGAGGGAAGAGTTTGCGTCTTCCGATGAATATCACGCAAGTAATGACCATCAAAATTTTGACCGGAGCCTGTCAGGCTACACGTCCATTTTTGCCCTATGATATATCTTATAAGAGCGATTATGTTTGTTTCGGATTTTATTGTACAAAATTAAAAAAAAAACAATAATGCCCGGTAATTCAACTCAAAACAATCATCTACGAGTTCTGCTCAAAGCTCTGCGAGAAAAACTTTTTGTGCAGGAGATCCATCTTTCGAACAAAAAGTGAGTGAGTTGTTGGTAGCTTCGGATCGGTCTGACAATGAAGAGAATATTGAAGATTTTTTTCATATTGGAGTCCTAACTGATACAAAATCATGAATGTGACAATGATGAAAATCAGGACCGAGATCACGACCAGGACCAGAACCTAGGAGAAGAATCGGGTAGTGATAGTTTGAACAACATTCTACTATCCGAGTTAGTGACAACTAGCTATTACAACGGCCAAAATAGGTATAAATGTGAGAAGACGCCGCCTTCGGCTAGGGTCCGTACCCCACAACATAATATACACGATTGCCAAGAGAGCTGAGGTTGACCATGACTCGAGTTTTAGGTAATGATATGGAGAAGAAGTCCAGGTCCCAGGATCAAGAAACCAGTCAAGGAACTAGAAGAGCATGTAGAATCTGTCCCGTGAAAAAACATAGGATGACTACCCATGTTTGTGTTGGGTGCAACAAACCTGTGTGTCTCCAATGTTCTAGATCTTTGTGCACTGACTGCCAATAAATTTACGTTATTAGACTATTGTCAAAAATTTTTATATTTGTTACTTGAAGTAGGTATTTTGTGTTTTTGGTTTGTAATATATTATATTTTGAGAAAAGAAGAATTATTTTGTTATAGGAGTTAGTTTGGCTGTTTTTAATACCTAAAAATGCAACCTTAGTATATTTAGACTGAAAAGTGCCAATATTTATGATTTTTAAAATTTCTATAATTTTTTAAATGAAAATTGATTATATAAGCACGTTATTTTATTGTTAAACCCCATAACTTCAATATTCAATCAGTTTTAAAGCGATCTTATATCGAATTCCCCGAAAAAAATGTGTGTACATATAGGAGCCTGTGAGACTACACGTCCACAGTAGTGTTAAGAAAAAATTACGTCCATACTTAAAGGTTAATTAAACCTTTTATAATGGGTAAATTGACATCTGACACTTTCCAGTTCTTTAGATTGAAACATACACTATTTTGAATAAGTTACATGTATGAAATTGCTCATTATAATGTTATGGCCCACCCACATTTTTCCATGAGACATCAGGGGCTGTTCATACCTTTGTACGATCGTTAACGCTAAAAGAAAACACAAAAATGTATGAAAATGACATACTATCTCATGGATAACTATATAATTGTGTACAATTATTGCTAGCAATAATTGATCCGTTTATTCACCATTAATGTATACGTAGACGCTGGAGATCAATTTTATGACTAACTCAAGAGCTTGTGGATATTTAAAATTATTTGAGGAAAATATACAGTTTATTGGCACGCGTACGATTGGGTATTTCCTGACGTTGATCTTTAGGGCTTTCCTCTCGTATCATGACGTCAACTTACTATAATGTGGCAAAGTTGTTCTAACGTCGGTTGAAACAAAAAGTCGAATATTAAAATTGATAACCGTCACTGCCATATAAAAATCAAAAAGTCGATCCTCCCAAGGATGGATTTAATAAAAGGATTGATTTGACGCTTCTCGGATTGTATAATGCATATTCTTGTGATCGATTGAAATCTCAAACTCCGATTAAAAATTTTGGGTTAAGATCGAATATAGAAAACGGCTGTAAGTTTAGCTGAGCAGCTGAGCTATGATAAAACTTGTCCAGACCGGTTACTATGTAACTAAACTGTACTAAGTAAACTTAGTTGTTGAACTGCAAACGGTGTATAGTAAATGTGACCAAATATAGCCTGGTTCTTAACACACACACACATACACCCACACTCACGCCTGTTATCCCCGAAGGGGTAGGCAGAGGCGCAACTAGTGCACCACTTTTCGCCGTTATTCCGTCCCATGATGTGATAGGGGGCGAGCCTATCGCCATATCGGGCACAAATTCCAGACTCCGGGCTGATACTGAATAGAAAAACTCAATATCACTTTGCCCGACCCGGGAATCGAAGCCGAGACCCCAGCTTTGCAGTCGTACTGTAATACAACTACGCCACCGAGGCAGTCACTGGTTCTTAACATATCCCAAAATATATGGAATGCAAAAAATACGAAGGTTTCTTGTTATTCCTCTCATTATAGTTTTATAGCATATAGTGATATTTTGCAATTTAATTAAAGGCCCTGATATTTTGTTATTTTTATGATATATGGGGCAAAATTTAGATTTACTTATGAAAATTTTAAGATAGGAGTGCAATTTATAAAATGTTTTTAATTATACCTAAAATCGATAAAAGCTTATGCTATATTGTTTTTAATACGAAGTTCAAGCTTTGTTTATTATTTAAGACAGTTTGCACAATAATACGACTCATTTAATTGCGTAAGTCAGAAAATAACAATGGTATATTGGTTGTGGTTATTTAACGTATTATAATACGTTAAATAACCACAACCAATATACCACGTATTATAATACGTTAAATAACCACAACCAATATACCATTGTTATTTTCAGAATATTAGTAATCACATTCAAACATTTATAACACCGAAAAGGTGGTGCAAACATTGCACCTACGTTTCTTCATTGTATTTCGTCCTATTTGGCGACTGATGGGACGAGCCTATCACCATATCGAGCATTAATTTCAGACTCCAGGTTAATAGTGAGCAGAAATATCACAAACCCAATAGATAATTATTATTACCTAATTTTATTGATGAAACATCTATTACTATTGACTCCTCAAGTCCCGCGACGAACACCGGTGTTCATATATATAGGGTTTTCCAATACATCTATATATGTAAGCGGGGCTTGAAGGGTTAAACGATGAGTGTCAAAATAAACGGTGAGTGTCAACATGTTTTTAAATAATAATTATTATTTAAAAACATGTTGACACTCACCGTTTATTGTTTGATTGACAAATACATCATATTTTGCTAACATTATTAACCCTTCAAGCGGGGCTTGAAGGGTTAAACGATGAGTGTCAAAATAAACGGTGAGTGTCAACATGTTTTTAAATAATAATTATTATTTAAAAACATGTTGACACTCACCGTTTATTGTTTGATTGACAAATACATCATATTTTGCTAACATTATTAACCCTTCAAGCCCCGCTTACATATATAGATGTATTGGAAAACCCTATATATATGAACACCGGTGTTCGTCGCGGGACTTGAGGAGTCAATAGTAATAGATGTTTCATCAATAAAATTAGGTAATAATAATTATCTATTGGGTTTGTGATATTTCTGCTCACTATTAACCTGGAGTCTGAAATTAATGCTCGATATGGTGATAGGCTCGTCCCATCAGTCGCCAAATAGGACGAAATACAATGACGAAACGTAGGTGCAATGTTTGCACCACCTTTTCGGTGTTATAAATGTTTGAATGTAATTACTAATATTCTACCTAAAGCTATTGTATGAGGTATGTGTTTGTTTCAAACCATAGTGGTTAACCATAGTTTACAAAATCTAGCCTCAGCTCCTGTCAAAGAGTGTAACTCTTGGCTGGGAAGACGAGATTCGGCGTCGTTGTTTTTTGTTAATTGTTTGTGTGCGTCCCAGTATATTGTGCGAATAAATGTTTCTTTCTTTCTTTTCTTCTTTCTTTCGTTGGGCCATCACAAGATCTGCCGTGGAAAGGTGGGGAAAGATATGGAAGGACAGGAAATTAACCAAAAATACAAAGGTTCGTCTGATGAATTGTCTAGTCTTTCCAATTTTCCTGTATGGTGCTGACACCTGGTCCTGGAGACAACTAGACCGCCGCAAAAAGGACGCATTGGAGATGTGGTGTTGGAGACGCCTTCTGCAAATCCCATGAACCACTTTCCGCACCAATGTGTCTATTCTAAATGAACTCAAAATCAAGACTAGGTTCTCGTCAACCGTTCAACAACGTGTCTTAAAGTTCTTCGGTTATATATCTAGAAACGAAGACTCTATGGAAAGACTGGTAGTCCAAGGACAGGTAGAAGGAAAAAGAGCTAGTGGCAGATCCCCCATTCGCTGGATTGACTTGATTAAAACGGCAGTACTGTCCTCCATGACAGAGTGTACACGCAGTGCCGTCAAAAATGAAGAAACCTTAATAGACCTACGAACATCACCGAGAAGACTGACAACGCTGATATCTCTCCATGTATTACCATCACGACAACCATGACCACTCTTCCAAGAGTGTCCGACTGTGAACAAGATTTTGTAAATTATTTTAATCAGTACTTACTATTATAAAGAGGAATGATTTGCATGTTTGTATGTTTGTAACGAATAAACTTAAAAACTACTGGACTGATTTTAAAAATTCTTCCATCAATATTATCATCGAATAACATAGGCTACTTTTTATCCCGGAAAATGTAGGGCTTTCCTTTTTTACATTTATATTTTTGGTGGGATAGCGGGAAGTCTTGTTCTCATGGAGCCACAAGTAATGTATGTGATAAGTCAAAGCAACCCTGGATGTCATTCCTATAATATAGACAGTAGAGACCAGCCCACTGCTGAGCATGGGCCTCCTTTACAACTGAGCGGGTTTCCTCTCAGTTGTAGAGGAGGTAAGTGCTCAGCAGTGGGCAGTATATAATACAGGGCTGGTATGGTTTGGTATTTACGTTGATGATTGCGGAACTTCACATACCTTCGATATTCTCGAATAGAATTTTAACGTATGTTCTTCACTAATTAAATACATTATTCGCCATACCCAGCCATAGGAGTCTATGACGTGCAAGGTTTTCCCCGGAATTTCCTGATAGTAAATGACATACATAAGGCAACTCCTATATATAAAATATTGTATTATTATAAAACGAGGCAATTAAATTAAATGAATTGGCGCCTCGAGAGCAAATAACCATAATGATTTAACAAAGTGTACGCGTGTCCAAAACATTTGCTAATAATATTTTCCTTATGAATTTCCTGTTTGGTCTTTGTGCATTGTTTTATATGTAACAGAAAATAATATGAAAAATAAATTGTTCTGTGAAATCACCATCATAATTGCTTCAAAAATAAAGCATATATACCTATCCTACTAATAATATAATACCATACTAATATATAAACGCAAAAGTTTGTAAGAATGTATGGATGTTTGTAACTCTTTCACGCAAAAACTACTGAACGGATTTCAATGAAATTTGGCATACGAGTAGATCATTTCCTAGATTAACACATAGGCTACTTTTCATCCAGGGAATGTATAAAGCGGGACTTTTATCCCAGAAAAACTTTTTGACGAAGGCGGAGCCGCGGGCAAAACCTAGTTATTGAATATATTAGCTTTAGGTACTTTAATTTTTAAGAAAATAGGTATTAACCCTAATATTCTTATTTTTTATTTGTAATATTTAGAGTTAGTGTAACTTGAATTGCGCAAATAATTATTAGGCTTTATAAAACTTAACATCCTATGTCTCAGGGTGACAAGCGCTTTACAAAAGTTACTGTTTAGAACTATATGTCGTTTACAACTAGAGATCACTTAACCCATTTGTTTCATTATTACACTGGACGATTGCGCAGCGTCTTCGCCTTGACATAAATTCGCTTGCAAAACCAGTGTGATAGCCTTAAAAATAACCACGTATGAAACAATCCTTAGTCTCCTCATTTATTTATGACTATTTCAACAGATAATCCTTGTGGTGTGGAAGCAAGTCCGCACCTCCTTCATCAAAACCCGTGGCTGGTGTATATCGAATACTACCGACATCAGCACCTAACGGAGATCAGGTGTGCAGGCACACTCATCCACTCAAGGCACGTCATCACCGCCGCCCATTGTGTTAAGAAGGCCAGGTTTTCCCAGTAAGTAGTTGTATTATACGAGTTAGACTTCACAAATCTTGCCCTTATCGTTGATGTCTCATCCTTTCTCAGTGGCCGTCCTGAGCCGAGGTTCGTAACCCGTTAGTGGGTTGCCCTCAGCATGGTCACTAAATTTAAAGGGTTGCGAGCGCCTCCTGCGTTCACTCTAAAGACCGGTGTGGCCTGAAAAGCCGACTCGCGTCAGGCTACTGGCAGTGGGGCCATTAACAAAAAAAAAACCTGCCATTAGAACTCTCGTACCTCTTAGACGAGGATTAAGACAATCTTGCCGTACCAGCCACTGCAATTCCCGTAAGTCAGAGTGGACACACATTGTGACGCCGAGTGGTGAAGTTCAGCTAATCTGGGAGCCCTTACCTCTCTAAAATGCTGATTGCTTTGCTTTTTTGTATTTCTTTGATATTACTCTGAATTAAAGCAATCTAGTCGATTTCCATTTTTTTTTGTCGAAGCCCGGCCTGGCCCCTGATATTAAGTGAAGCGAAGCCTAATAAAAATGTCGGCCAGCAAGACATAAGAACAAGATATTTCCAGAGGAACGAGCAGCCTCATCTCCGCCCTTATATTTTATTCCATAGAAACTACCTTCCCTTATTTAATTTGGTACATTTTGCAGCCTTGTAGCTCGACTGGGAGAATATGACACTAGGACCGAGCAGGACTGTCTCCGGGGGCTGTGCGCGGAACCCCTAAAGAAAATAACCGTTGCGAAGATCATCGCCCACCCAGATTATAAGAACGATGGAAGGCAGCACGATATTGCGATCCTAGTTTTGGCTGAGGACGCTCCGTATACCGGTAACGTATTCCATATTTCTATTCATAAATACGAAGATATTGGTCTATCCTAATTTTTACATATACGCTTACAAAATAGACAATATGTATGGATGTTTGTTAGAAAACAGAAATCACTGCATGAATTTCGATTAAATTTGAAAAGCAAAGACCAAATCTTGAATTAACTTGTAAGGAAAATTTTCTTCAATATGAATTTATGTCGAAAGTAGACAAAAATAGTTTAAACTTGGAATAATTAAAATTCTCTTTACAGACTTCATTCGACCAGTATGCCTGCCAGCAGGAGTGATGGATCCAACCGCCACCTTCACAGCATCAGGATGGGGAGTTATCCCCTTCGATGGCCACTACAGTGATACCAAAAAGATCTTACTTCTTCCCAATTGGGGCATCGGTGAGTGCAAGGCAGCTTACCCGAGCATCGAACTTCCCGATGAGATCATCTGTGCTGGCGGAGAAGAAGGCGTAGATACTTGCAATGGAGATTCCGGAGGGCCTCTCGCGTGGATCCGTTATAGAACTGAGCTATGGGGGGTAACCAGCTTTGGAAATACCCATTGCGGGACCAAGGACTCTCCCGGGATATACACTAAAGTAATTGACTATTTGGACTGGATCCAGCAAGTTGTCGACGCATAGAAAATTGGGAACGCATAATGGTATGGGGGTGCAAAGAAGAAGACCTCAAAGGTTTAAGAAGTATTGATAGACATAGACAGAACTCAGGGAGTAGGAGGAACTGCCGGTGTAACACAACAAATATATGAGCTAATCTGATTCGACTTTGGGATGGATGATTGATTATTAACCTTGACTGTGGAATTGTATATGAATTTGAGTAGATTTAAGTAGCTATGGTAAAAAGAGGTCGTGAATGAATGAATGATATTCAATAGAAATTAATTGTAATAACTTTTGAAAATACGTAATTTATATAGAAAAAAAAGAGCCTCATTTAAATGATTTTCAAAAGTTAAAAAGACTGACTAAGTTGTGCTGAACTACAGAGTGCCAAAGTATAGAAACAAATAAATTATTATTAATCTTAAAGACATTCCTTTGATTTTACTTTGATCGAACTATTTATTTTATGTTATTAATTTATTTTATGTTTTTCCTGCTTGAATATGGCTGTGTTTGAACTATTATTGTATTGAGAACTTCGTTTCAAGTAATTTTATGACGATAAATCAATTTTCTATCTTTTTGAATTGTGTCATTTTCATCCTAAAGGTGCGATATGTCAATTACCGAATGTGATACGTTCACAATAGGTACTCACACCGTCTCGGTGAATATCACGTATTTCTTTCGCAAGGAACATTAAAATTGGCTATATTAAGTAAAATAATTTGTTCCTTCACTAAAATATAGCCAAAGGTTAAAAAAAAATGCGTTTTTCTAGAAACACATTTTGAAAAATCACACGTGAGATTGAGGGATGGGGAATGGCGTTGAGCTACATCTCACCAGCGGGAGAGGGATGTCGGAGGTCGAAAAAAACACCTCATGTAATTAACGGATGTCTACTAATTTGTGAATGTGTCATACGCGCCATTTTTCGGTAATCAACCAGAAATCACTAAATGTTCGTTACTAATTTCTATACTGTTTTTTTATTCATATAAGAAATAGCCTTAAGCCTGCAATGTAACATATGAATGAGAGCAAAAAAAATACAAATTGTATATTAAAAAGTTTTTTTTTTAATAACGTTTTTTTATTAAAACCGCAAATGATTTTGATACTTCAAAAAGTGCAAAAAATCGTATACATCGTTCGTACTATAGGGTTAAACATTAACATTCAGCATACTTTTACTGTAGATTCTGAGGAATAAATAAAACACGTATATTTATCTAACATTTATTGGTAATTTCTAGATCAAAATTGTATAGAACGAAACAATTTAAAGGATAAATCAGTCTTTCGTGTAGATATAACGTACATATTTCTACTTACATTAAAACTTGGACTTAAGAATCTTAATTAAAAGGCGGAATCAGAATCAATGTACAAACAAAAATTGTCACTGATAATAACCACACTAAGGGCCTATTTCATAAGTTTTAAGTAAATTTATTAGATAGTTATCGTATTAAACAACGAATGTAGATTGTTCTCATTAGCATTTATTTGGAAGCATAGACTCTGACTTTTTTATTTGGTCGGATTATACATTAACATGACAAGTAACATTTACTCAGAAGTTGAGAAACGGGTCCTTAATTCACATAAGCTTGACATGAATTAAGATTAGATCTTCTAGAACTACGCGGAACATTTAGGGCGGTATTAATAAATCCATCTCAAGTTTGAGTTACATCTCAAGTAGACATAATTCAATATATTATGTCTGCTTGAGATGTTACTCAAACTTGAGATTGATTTATTAATACCGCCCTTAGTCTCTCAAGCTTTACAATAGAAACAAATACATACGAAAATTCGTCTTAGTACGAAAAAGTTTATAAATCTTAATTACTGATTACAGTATTATAATTGATTACTTGAACACTGATTCCGATTCCATAAATATATTTAATAAATATTAAAAATGTATTAAAATGTATTTTACAATTTTATCTACATATCCAGTGTACTGGAATAATTATATACAATATAATACAAAAAAACAATTACCGAATTAAATTCGTTAAATAAATTAAACAATCACAATAAATTCGTTAAAATGTGTTCGATAGAAGTAGATGACTGGAAAACAAATTGATGTTTAAGCTGCATACATATATATATACACTCACGCCTGTTATCCCCGAAGGGGTAGGCAGAGGGGCAACTAGTGTACCCACTTTTCGCCGGCATTCCGTCCCATGATGTGATAGGGGGCGAGCCTATCGCCATATCGGGCACAAATTCCAGACTCCGGACTGATACTGAATAGAAAAACTCAATATCACTTTGCCTGACCCGGGGATCGAACCCGAGACCTCAACTTTGCAGTCGTACTGTAATACAACTACGCCACCGAGGCATGTTTAAGCTGATTATAGGAATATTAGGTATACCATAGCGCATTGGTAAAAAAAATCTTTAAAAGGCAAAATAAAAAGAAAAATCCTTATTAACTTATAATAGATCTCCATTAACTTAGGCTGTATAATTAACTACCTTTGGTAAATTAAAAGTCATTCATTTCTTAAAAAAAAAAAAACAAAATTAAAGGTGTTCAATCATTAAAAAGTAATCAGTTAGTTTAAAAAAAAACCTTGTATAATTTCATTCAGATTATTATAATAAGCACGTTATCTCGGAAAAGTGACGTAATCCGAAAGTTTGGCCAACGATACACAAACATTATGAAAGTTGGTCAGTAGTTAAACGATTCAAATTGATGACTAATGTCTTAGGACGAACGGTTGCATCATCCTTGGATTTTTAAAACTAACTTGTTTAGACTTGTTTTATTCGAAAAATACATTTTCTATCTGTAGATACAGTGCTGCCAAAACACAAAGCAACGCGCAGACGTTATCTTGTTGCCGATAAACACTACTGACTAAACTTATGAAATTAGTAACCGCAGCGCACATTATGTCATACAAACCATTATTCATCTATTTTTCTCAACAATACGACATATATTTATAACGTCTGCACGTGCCTTAAGCCTGGCGTCGATTTAAGCAAAATCGAAACGTGTTTATTTTTTATGCGCGATACTTTGGCACTTGTATAAAGAACGTCGTCTCAAAGATGATATTTAGCAGTCATTGATGTATTAAAAAATTCTATATCAATGATAGCAGTAGATGTATTAAAACTCAATTTTTTATGACGCGACGCATTTTATCGACGTTGGAAGAAAGACAAGAAGTTATATGACAACTTAAATCTATATAATATAATGACAAAAAAAATACTTTAAATTAAAGTTGTCACAAAAACGGCTGCAAATCAATATATTATGAGCGTCACGTTGCACATTATTGCAGCCGAGTCTTTGCGCAACTTAGAGAATTTATTCTAAATACATAAATACGACTCGTTTCTGCGCTTCAATTCTGCTCAAATCGATTTTAAATAGATGGAGAAACTTATGCTTTTTGAAATTTGGAAGATTTAAAGACACATCAATTTACGGCCACTTTCAATAAATGATTCCAATTTTAATCTTCGATCCGATGTCAAGAATGAATAAATCAAAATAAACCATTTGTAAAGAAAACTTTGTTATGATCGGGCCATTTCTACAACGGGTTGAAAAAAAGTGATTGGGAAAACCTATTCTAAAGCTACAAGCTCCTCGCTCAATCAAAACAATTTATATAAAGAAATATGAATCACAATGCAATGCAGTTATGACTCATAGTTATATGGCTACCGTTTATGGGTTTAACCATCGGTTTGGGGAATTATGAACTTAACTTTACAATTATGGCAGTAAGAGTAAATATAGTGAAACTGTTATGATACACTACACGTAGATGGTCCACGAAAAGAAATTCCTCGATATTATCATTTAGAATGATAATTCTTTGGCTAGTTACCTGTGGTGCGGAGTTCTGCATACTTCTGTGGAAAGAAAATAATTTAAATTTAAGCACTTAGAGTCTATTTTTCAATCGTCAGATAAATGTTACAAATAAGTTAAAGAAAAAAGGAAAGATGAAGTGAAACAATCTATTTTATATATATAAATGCAAATTTCATACATACACATTACACACTCACGCCTTTATCCCCGAAAAGTGGGTGCAATAGTTGCGCCTCTGCCTGCCCCTTCGGGGATAAAAGCGTGAGTATGTGTGTGTGCGTGTGTGTGTGTGTGTGTGTGTGTGTGTGTGTGTGTGTGTGTATGAGTATGTGCGCGCGCGAGCGTGTGTGTCTGTGTGTGTGTGTGTGTGCGCGTGTGTGTGTGTGCGTGCGCGCGCGCACGTGTGTGTGTGTGTGTGTGTGTGTGTGTGTGCGCGCGCGTGTGTGTGTCTGTGTGTGTGTGTGCGTGTGTGTACAGTGTAACTAAACAAAAAGAGCTCGGGCTGGCAGGTAGAAGGGAATATATACCTTTAAGTCATATTATTTTACAGCTGATGCAAAGAGACTGTTAATTACTGTTCTTAAATTTCAATTAAATTCTTTAACCTACTATTAAATAACAATTTAAGTTCACTTATTATTTTAAGTTAAGAAAGGATCTCACAAACTCATGTCTCCCATAACTAAAGAATTTGTAAAGAATATAAATCAACTTACTTCTAGGCACACTCTTTAGTGTTGATTTTGATATGCTGTCGCTGTCTTCTGACTCTGAACACACTTGGAAACTCGTCTCTGTAATCGGCATATTAAAGTCTAAAATGAAATTTATTTATATCAGCTTTTTTTTCAAGATCTGTAAAAGGCAGATATCTCAATCATCGAAATGGGGTCAATCGGGATGAGTGGGAGAATAGGGATAGCAATAAGACAGTTGACAACTTTTTTTCATACATTTATCAAAAATGAATGACATCAAAATCTAACGGAAACAGAATTTTCAAAATTGGCACAATAATCAGTCTTACTTATAAACTTGTTATAGCATTAAGAGGTGGTTAAGCATTGCTTAAATAACTGTCAAAATCAAATATCGCCCTAGCCTAGTTCAAACCTACTTAAAAAGCAAGATGGCAGGTTTTGACTTACAGCTGATCGTGTGTGCCAAAAGTTAAGCATTGTTTGACTCCTCAAGCCCCGCGACGGACATCGGTGTCCATATATATAGGGTTTTCCCATACATCTACATATATAAGCGGGGCTTGAAAGGTTAAGAGCAGACTAGTTCTTTTATAAGTAAAATAAGTAAGTTACTAAGCTTTGGTATTTGGCAGAATTTGTAGTTGTCAAATAACATTATAATATCAGATTGTGACGTCACCAAGTGTCACCGGCTATAACACTGCGTAAGAGCGAAAGAGATAGCGCGATATCTCCACCACGCCTCCACTTTTGATCGCACTGGTCGTCATCGTGGATGAAATTATCCATATACCTTCATATACAAACGTTGTTAAGAAGATTTGTTTTAGATAATATGACGTCTACAGCGAGATTCTGCATTATGAACTATTTTTAATTTGAAACACACCATTGTCATATCTCTTGTTATGTCGGTTGGGTAAATCCTGATTCTCTACGTGACCGAAAGTTCTGAAGCCGACCGCGAACTGCGCGTACGGGCTTATCTCGTACAATTCTGGAACAAAATCACTCTATGAGTTTGCGTATAAAATTTACTGAAGTTTTTATATGGACACGGCACATCCACTTGCAAATTTACACTGTGGGTAATTGAGGGTACGCAATTATAGAGTTCTAAATGCTCTTTGTAATCCCAACTTGACTCTCAAAATGTTGCAAATAAAAGTGTCGGCACACACACACTCACGCCTTTTATCCCCGAAGGGGTAGGCAGAGGCGCATCTAATGCACCCACTTTTCGCCATCCGCATTCCGTCCTATGATGTGATGGGGGGCGAGCCTATGGCTATATACAAACATAAATTCAATTAACATTACAATGTGAACGGTACTGTCTACGGTTACGTGAGCTATGTTGGCGCGTGACGGGGAACGACTAAGGAACGCTGGTGGTTTTTATGGCATTGAATTACGAGACGAGCATGCCGTTCGCCTGATGGTAAGCGATACGACCGTCCATAAACAGTAGCAACACCACCCAGTACCTTGAGTTACAAATTGCTGTGTGGCATTCCACTGCGCTCGTCATCCTGAGACATAAGATGTTAAGTCGCATTATGTCCTGTAGTTACACTGGCTACAATGTCCTTCAAACCGAAACAACAGTGCATGCACACTGCTGCTTGGCGGTAGAAATAAACATTGCGGTGGTACCCACCCAGACGGACTCTTACATATGAGAGTCGTACCACCAGTAAAGCGTCAGCTACAAAATGTAAAATCAGCAATATACAAATTCTATGAAATACATACAGTGTGTCCCTACAACACCGTTTATATACTCTCGTAAGATAATGTGGAGTACAGTGTAGTCTATATAAATTACTATGTGTTGCTCGCGGCTTCGCCCGCATGAAAAGCCTTCTCCACAACAAAATTCCCTAAAACGCCAGCGCCATATCCTACTTAATATTATAAAGGCGAAAGTTTGTAAGAATGTATGGATGTCTGGATGTTTGTTCCCCTTTCACGCAAAAACTACTGAACGGATTTCGATGAAATTTGGCACACGGGTCGATCATGTCCTGGATTAACACATGGGCTACTTTTTATCCCGGGGACATATAAACCGGGACTTTTATCCCGGAAAAACTTTTTAATGCGGGCGGAGCCGCGGGCAAAAGCTAGTCCTACTAATATTATAAAGGCGAAAGTTTGTAAGAATGTATGGATGTTTGGATGTATGGATGTAAGGATGTTTGTTCCTCTTTCACGCAAAAACTACTGAATGGATTTCGATGAAATTTGGCACACGGGTAGATCATGTCCTGGATTAACACATAGGCTACTTTTTATCCCGGAAAAATATAAAGCGGGACTTTTATCCCGGGAAAACTCATACACGTGGGTGGAGCCGCGGGCAAAAGCTAGTTTGTAATAATTCAGATGAAAAATATCCATTATTTCTCATGGGAACTAATTACCGGGATAAAAGTAGCTTATTTGTGAATACAGGACATGGTCTCCCCGTTCATACATTTTTATTCAAATCCGTTCAGCTTTTTCTACGTTTACTTATAACAAATATCCAAACATTTTTACAAATATTATGTAAGAAGTAAGATGATGTAGACATATGAGAGGTAGTTTTGTCGATGGTCGTCCAAATTACGTCCAATTGACTACAGTGTAGACACAAGATCTTACCCTCTCAGTAATAGCGACCCGGTACCTTACAGAAGTCAGTATATTATTTCGGAGTTGGTATTATTTCTTACCATACATATACATACATATACACTCACGCCTGTTATCCCCGAAGGGGTAGGCAGAGGCGCAACTAGTGCACCCACTTTTCGCCGTTATTCCGTCCCATGATGTGATAGGGGGTGAGCCTATCGCCATATCGGGCACAAATTCCAGACTCCGAGCTGATACTGAATAGAAAAACTCAATATCACTTTACCATGTTTACTATTATTCATCATGTGTATTGGCGCACTGTATATCCTGTTCTGAGGGTTGACAGAGGTCTCCTTAATATTCGCCAGGTTTGTATGCGAGGTATTGGCAGTCACGTTGCCACTCTCTGACTTGTTTTCTACGGTAATGGAATCCCTGTACTCTGTCAGGTTTCCCCTGAAATGGTAAATGAGGTTATTTAAATGTATAATAGAGTAGTTTCATAACGCAGAGGCTAAAATACATAGAATATGAAAAAGTTGAAAAAAATAGCACAAGTCAGACGTAAAATTTTGCTTTTATATGCAATGTTAGCAATTTTGAAGCGATAAATAAATTAGAAACTGTACCTTTGCCGTTTGACGAGTATGTACACACAGCTTAACAAACATAGCGTCAGCAAAATAGAGCTACAGATGATCACCAACATGTTCAGGTCGAAAAGATCTGATGGTGGACCGACTTCGCCTGGAATGGATATTAATATTTTTCAATCGAAAACAATTTTCATCTTAAGAGGATTGAATAGTCAACGCAAATGGATGGAGTAGCAGCGAAAATAATTCGGTTATGATTGAAAATATGCATATGCATAATGGTTAATTTTGGAGCTTACATAATAGAAATAAAACTAAAACTAATCCAGTTTATTTTTATAGACAAACAATCTATAATTTAATCTTGAAGCACTGCCGATCTTCAGTTCCAGTGGGTTTTTTATGAGGATTCATAACATCCTTATCAATTGCTATAGACAATCATTTTTGGAAGTAAGTTTAAAATAGCCTTAAATTGAGTCTTTTAAAACAGATATATTTATGTTTTTTTTATCCGGGCACGGCAAAGTGACTGCACCTCACCTGATGGTAAGCGTGATGCCGTCCAGGTAGAGTATCGAATGGCAGCAGATGGTGATCTCATGCCATTCGACACAACCATGCCGTCCTACTGATCTGCTTCTTCACGATACGGTGGAAGGTCCCAAGATTATAGGAAGGAGGGAACACGCGCGCCGGTAAACTATTCCAAAGCCTGATGGTGCGGCAAATAATAGATTTGGCGAACCTACTGGTTCGGGCCGAAATAGTTTTAACCATTAAGCTGTGGCTTCGTATGCCAGCACGTGTGGTTTTGCTGAGGACAGGAGAGGAGGGCCGAGGCGATCAGATTAAACAATTCTTCAGAGCATTCGCCATGATACAGACGGTAGAACACGCTTAGAGAAGCGACATCCCTCCGTAATTGTAGCGACTCCAAGTTGCTCGTCACGTCTGCATCATTCACAGTGCGGATGGCCCGAGGATGTATTTAATGTCATAGGCATTCTCTACCAGTCAAACTAAAGTAGTGCAGAGATACAAGAAGGCAGGTGCATAATGGTACTTACTTCCATCTTTATTCTTGGTAGCGTAGCTGTACACTGTTGTGACACTGCCAGCTTCGTTAGAAGCTGTTAGCCTCAACTGGTACCAGGTGGCTGGTCGAAGATCAGCGATCGCGAACGATCCCGGTCGGTATGGACTCTTGGGTTGGTATAGCGGTGCTAAACTCCATGCGGGTATGTCTGAGTAGGCCTGATAACAGATAATATAAACTAGGCGTTGTTTGTGGCTACACACTGAGAGCCTTTTTCGGAATAAAAAAAAATTAAACCCTTAAAATGTTAAACATGATTTAGTTTGTGTCAACTCTTAAGCCTCCACTACACTACTCGCAAAGTTACCTCGACGAAGTACTCGTCGAAGTTCACCGAAGTCCGAACTATGTGGCTACACACTCGTGCAACCTCGCGAGGAGCTCAGTCGCCCGGCGCCCGCACGATAGGCATCATGGATGACGTTCAAGTGGCAGCTTCGCGTATTAACGCGAGAGTACACATTGCAACGGCAGCTACGGGCGTATTTATAATTCAACGAAAATTAAAAAGAAATGGATGCATGATGCTAATACACACACACACGTACTCACGTCTGTTATCCTCGAAGGGGTAGGCGGAGGCGCAAGTAGTGCATTGCATCCACTTTTCGCCGTTATTCCGTCCCATGATGTGATAGGTGGTGAGCCTATCACCATATCGGGCACAAATTCCAGACTCCGGGCTGATACTGAATAGAAAAACTCAATATCACTTTGCCCGACCCGGGGATCGAACCCGAGACCTCAGCTTTGCAGTCGTACACGATACAACTACGCCATCGAGGCAGTAGTATGATGCTAATATTTTTGATATTTTTTAGAAGTAAATGCTAAAACTTCTGAACGGATTTCGATGATATTTGGCACATGGATAAACCTAATCCTGGATCAACATATTATAGATCGGCTATTTTGTCCCCGGATCTTGCTTTTTTTTTTGTAGGAAATATTTTAATTTTAAATCAGGTTTTTAGATAGATGGTGCTGGCGTTGTAAAGATGGTGCCATAGTGAATAAGGGGCTTTTGTAACGTTATACCGCAAAGCTCTAAATAAATATCGTTGTTTTAATTGCAATATATTATTATAGATCAGCTTTTGCCCGCAGCTTCACCCGCGTTAATAAGTTCTTTCGAGCTAAAAGTACATAAAAACCTTCCGGTTGAATCACTCTATTAGGTATCTATTTATAAAAAAACCGCATCAAAATTCGTTGCGTAGTTTTGAAGATTATAACAGTACTGTTAATCGTGTTCTGTAAACTACCTACGGAACGTTGAATACAACCTGTGCTCATGACGTCTCGATGCGAACTGAAGTGAGCCGAGTAGTGTAGTAAGACGCTTCGTGTTCGAACCTCGGGACACTTCGAGTCCTTTAGCCTGCACTACACTATTCGCGAAGTTGATCGAGGTTGGCCGAATAAGATAGTGTGGAAGGCCACTTCGCTTCGCCTCGTGCAACCTCGCCTCGCCTCGGGCGACTTCCAGTGGTTGTCGGTTTTTGCGCCCGAGTCAAAGGACTCGAAGTGTCCCGAGGTTCGAACACGAAGCGTCTTACTACACTACTCGGCTCACTTCAGTTCGCATCGAGACGTCATGAGCACAGGTTGTATTCAACGTTCCGTAGGTAGTTTACAGAACACGATTAACAGTACTGTTATAATCTTTAAAACTACGCAACGAATTTTGATGCGGTTTTTTATAAATAGAGAGCTAATAGAGTGATTCAACCGGAAGGTTTTTATGTGCTTTTAGCTCGAAAGAACTTATTAACGCGGGCGAAGCCGCGGGCAAAAGCTGATCTATAATAATATATTGCAATTAAAACAACGATATTTATTTAGAGCTTTGCAGTATAACGTTACAAAAGCCCCTTATTCACTATGGCACCATCTTTACAACGCCAGCACCATCTATCAAAAAACCTGATTTAAAATTAAAATATTTCCTACAAAAAAAAAGCAAGATCCGGGGACAAAATAGCCGATCTATAATGTGTTGATCCAGGATTAGGTTTATCCATGTGCCAAATATCATCGAAATCCGTTCAGTAGTTTTGGCATTTACTTCTAAAAAATATCAAAAATATTAGCATCATACTACTGCCTCGATGGCGTAGTTGTATCGTGTACGACTGCAAAGCTGAGGTCTCGGGTTCGATCCCCGGGTCGGGCAAAGTGATATTGAGTTTTTCTATTCAGTATCAGCCCGGAGTCTGGAATTTGTGCCCGATATGGTGATAGGCTCACCACCTATCACATCATGGGACGGAATAACGGCGAAAAGTGGATGTACTACTTGCGCCTCTGCCTACTCCTTCGGGGATAACAGACGTGAGTACGTGTGTGTGTGTATTAGCATCATGCATCCATTTCTTTTTAATTTTCGTTGAATTATAAATACGCCCGTAGCTGCCGTTGCAATGTGTACTCTCGCGTATTAACGCGAGAGTACACATTGCAACGGCAGCTGCCACTTGAACGTCATCCATGATGCCTATCGTGCGGGCGCCGGGCGACTGAGCTCCTCGCGAGGTTGCACGAGTGTGTAGCCACATAGTTCGGATTTCGGTGAACTTCGACGAGTACTTCGTCGAGGTAACTTTGCGAGTAGTGTAGTGGAGGCTTTTGACTCGGGCGCAAAAACCGACAACGACTGGAAGTCGCCCGAGGCGAGGCGAGGTTGCACGAGGCGAAGCGAAGTGCCCTTCCACACTATCTTATTCGGCCAACCTCGATCAACTTCGCGAGCAGTGTAGTGCAGGCTTTATGCAGGCATGGTTTACTTCCGTGTCATCTACCAAATCCGTTCAATGGATTTGTGTTTAATTCTTACAAATAACATAACACCTTCACATGTATAAGAAGAATATGTAAGTTAGACCATGAAATAGAAAAAAATACAAGTGTAAACATACTACTTCAAAAATAATTATAATATATAATAATACCAGCCCTGTATTATATACTGCCCACTGCTGAGCACAGGCCTCCTACATAGTGAGAGGGTTTTAGGTCTTAGTCTAGCACGCTGGCCCAATGCGGATTGGCAGACTTCACATACCCTCGAAATTCTTATGGAGAATACTCAGGCATGTAGGTTTCCTCACGATGTTTTCCTTCACCGTTAAAGCGAACGATAATTGATAAACTACTATTACAATGCAGTATCATATTTATGTGGTTTTAAATTTATAATTTTAGCAATTGAAAACTAAATCAAAAGACAAGATCACATTTTAGAGGCACTTGGCCCTTGAACCCAACTGACCATAGTATTGTGCGCCCGCGTCCACACTCGACTCCCTAGCTGTCGGTACTCGACATCCCATCCGCGCAGCTCACAGCCGGCGTCGTCCCACCCGGCCAGCTGCACGTAGATGTGCGTGCAGTTGCTCCACAACCACTCGTTTGTTGGTGGTGGGATTGGTACTGAAAAGTTAAGTCCCATCATAATTAATCCTAATTAGACATCCGTCTATTGATGAATTTAGACCTCTCCGATAGATTTCCACATCAATCTGTTGGAAGATTTATCCTGTGACTTAAATTCGAAATAAAATAATCTATACTAATATAATAAAGCTGAAGGCGCTAATCTCAGGAACTACTGAACCGATTTTGAAAAATTTTCCACTAATAGGAAGCTACATAACTCCTGAGTGTTATAGGCTACTTTTATCCCGGGAAAATATTTTTGTCCCGGAAAATCTATTTCACGCGGGCAGAGCCGCGAGCACTACTAGTGATAAATAAAAATTAAATAATATGTCATAATATAGTTGGCAAAATGTATGTATTGTTGATATATCTGCTGAATTGGAGCAAAGTTTAAATGGAGGTATATGACGAAAGTGAGTAAAAGAAAAAAAGCTTGAGGGCAAGGGAACATAATTTTAGGCAATCGATGTTTGTTGACTGAATATCCATTTCCTTTTCATGGATGATTTCTGTCGCTCAGAGGGTAACTGGCATTAAAATAGGTTAAACTCTATTGAAACCGTTTAAAGGTAAAACAAATTAAATAATTCAAATTTAAAAAAATCTGCCAGTTAGGCTAAGACGGTTTCAAGAAAAGCATTCTCACCTCCTCCCAGAGTACTGACATCCATATAAGCAGGTTGAGATGTGCCAACCTTGTTGGTAGCCGTGATCCTCAACGAGTACTTGGTACCGCACTTCAAGCCGGTCAACGTGTGTTTCTGGACTCCCGACATGTTAGGCAACTTATTGGAAGACCAGGCTTCCTGCCATGGACCGTTCGCTTCCTTCCATGTTAGGCTGTAACCTGAAAAGTTGAGCTGATCGTTCTTTAAGGAAATATTATGAGGTAATCAGGATGTAGGTTGTAAGGCTTTATAAAACTAACTATACTGTTGATATTATTGCCTTATAAGGATGTGGTTATATTTAATTTTCGTGAAAGACCAGACTAGAATCTCTTAAAGTATCAGCGTGCAATGGCAGCATATTAAAATAAAAAAAACTTTAAAGTGGAAAACAACAGGATTTGTTTGTGCCTTGTGGTATATGACGTCAAACAAGTGCGAATTGAAACAAATATATAAAGAAATATGCATGCGTTTTTTTTGAACTAATCAAACACTGCCCGCTTTGAACATAATAAATTCATGGCTTTCTTTTCAAAGCTATGAATTGCAAACTTGTTAACTTGAAAATTTTAAATATACTTACTGATCTTCTGGCTAGAGCTTCTGTTGGTAATATAGAACGGCTGCTCCCATTCCACTAGGATCGAGTCCTTGTACGGAGTGGCTCGGAGGACTGGTGACTCGGGAAGTGGGAGGACTATTACGTTGTACTCCACTGAATCAGAACCATAGAGGTTTTTGGCTAGGCACGTGTAGTTGCCGCTGAGGGACTGGTCTATGTCTGAAATGGTGTATCGCAGGATTAGTTTCTGAAGATATTTATAATGATTGCATTGAAAGTAATAGAAATTTTTCATATCTATTTGTATAAAAGACTAATCAATAGACTTTTATAGACTAGGTTTATTACCTTTCTATGATATCTATAAATTCGTTTTGTTAATAACCCACAATATATTCAAGTTCCAATTGGCTTTGGTTGAAAGACGCTTTACCTGACATGTCTCCAAACGTATACGAAAGTAATATTCTGTTAAAATTCTGGCACACCAGCAGCACCGACCGACCCACGCCCACTGACACTGGGCCACCCAGGGACGTACACGTCCCTGGTAGTAGTTACAACTACTGAATGTATAACTACTACTGAATGTATAATTACTGTTAATGAGCAGGCTGTCGTCGTGGTTCCTGGTGAAGCGCGGGTGGTGCGTGATGATGTTGTGCTGGTGGTACCACACCGTGCGCGGCGGCGGCGCGCCCACGCACTGGCACACCAGCAGGACCGACCGACCCACGCCCACTGACACTGGGCCACCCAGGGACGTATAACTACTGAATGTATAACTACTACTGAATGTATAATTACTGTTAATGAGCAGGCTGTCGTCGTGGTTCCTGGTGAAGCGCGGGTGGTGCGTGATGATGTTGTGCTGGTGGTACCACACCGTGCGCGGCGGCGGCGCGCCCACGCACTGGCACACCAGCAGGACCGACCGACCCACGCCCACTGACACTGGGCCACCCAGGGACGTATAACTACTGAATGTATAACTACTACTGAATGTATAATTACTGTTAATGAGCAGGCTGTCGTCGTGGTTCCTGGTGAAGCGCGGGTGGTGCGTGATGATGTTGTGCTGGTGGTACCACACCGTGCGCGGCGGCGGCGCGCCCACGCACTGGCACACCAGCAGGACCGACCGACCCACGCCCACTGACACTGGGCCACCCAGGGACGTATAACTACTGAATGTATAACTACTACTGAATGTATAATTACTGTTAATGAGCAGGCTGTCGTCGTGGTTCCTGGTGAAGCGCGGGTGGTGCGTGATGATGTTGTGCTGGTGGTACCACACCGTGCGCGGCGGCGGCGCGCCCACGCACTGGCACACCAGCAGGACCGACCGACCCACGCCCACTGACACTGGGCCACCCAGGGACGTATAACTACTGAATGTATAACTACTACTGAATGTATAATTACTGTTAATGAGCAGGCTGTCGTCGTGGTTCCTGGTGAAGCGCGGGTGGTGCGTGATGATGTTGTGCTGGTGGTACCACACCGTGCGCGGCGGCGGCGCGCCCACGCACTGGCACACCAGCAGGACCGACCGACCCACGCCCACTGACACTGGGCCACCCAGGGACGTATAACTACTGAATGTATAACTACTACTGAATGTATAATTACTGTTAATGAGCAGGCTGTCGTCGTGGTTCCTGGTGAAGCGCGGGTGGTGCGTGATGATGTTGTGCTGGTGGTACCACACCGTGCGCGGCGGCGGCGCGCCCACGCACTGGCACACCAGCAGGACCGACCGACCCACGCCCACTGACACTGGGCCACCCAGGGACGTATAACTACTGAATGTATAACTACTACTGAATGTATAATTACTGTTAATGAGCAGGCTGTCGTCGTGGTTCCTGGTGAAGCGCGGGTGGTGCGTGATGATGTTGTGCTGGTGGTACCACACCGTGCGCGGCGGCGGCGCGCCCACGCACTGGCACACCAGCAGGACCGACCGACCCACGCCCACTGACACTGGGCCACCCAGGGACGTATAACTACTGAATGTATAACTACTACTGAATGTATAATTACTGTTAATGAGCAGGCTGTCGTCGTGGTTCCTGGTGAAGCGCGGGTGGTGCGTGATGATGTTGTGCTGGTGGTACCACACCGTGCGCGGCGGCGGCGCGCCCACGCACTGGCACACCAGCAGGACCGACCGACCCACGCCCACTGATATCGTTCCACCTAAAGAGGCTACTCCTGCTACCACTGAAAAAAGAAAAAAATCTAGATAATCCCAGAGATAAGTTAATCCCAGGACCTGTAACATTCACATTAATCTAGTTAATCTCAGGAATAAAGTCAATGCTAGGAATAGAGTCATCCCCAGAAACGATATAAAGCTTAGGAATGGTATCAGTCTCAAGAATGTGGTGTATATCAGTAAAAATTACAGAAATGACAGTCGCAAGAACGGTATCAGTCTCAGGAATGGGCTCAGTTTCAGGAATGTGATCAATTCTAGAGACAATGCCAATCTCACAGATGACATTTATTTTAGTATTTGTATCTGTCCCAGAAACAGGGTCTATCTCAAGATAGGGAATAGTCCTGCCGTCGATGCCAGAAAGTGACAATACTAGTATTAGTCAGCACCACCAAGATTAGCATTTATAACCAGATGCAGTGAAGTCACTTTTTCGTGCATGTATGTAAAGATCTCACTGATTCCTATAACAGACTCTTACCACGATGATCAGGAGCCTTAGTGAGAGTACGTGAGGGCGCGCCCTCTCCCGCAGCTGTTGCAGCGCGGACCCACGCGTCATATGCCCGGCCTGCAGTCACCTCGCGGATTTCTGCAGTACGACGAGTCCCTTCTGCACGTACTCGTCTTGCTGTTCCACCACTGGAATCATTATAATCCGCTGTATATGCTACAACGTCTCCGGACCTTAATGACGAGGTGCTGTTCCACCACTGGAATGATGATCATCTCTATATGCTACAATGTCTCCGGATCTTAATGATGAAGCAGCAAAACTTTGAATGTATGCAAAAATAATTGAGTATGTTTAAAAAAATTAATTACTAATCAAATGTCTTACGACATGGTTAAAGTGATAGAGTGAAATACCCTGCTGGTCAATATCTGCATCTAATATAGAGTGGATTTCTGGTGCTTTAGGCACGAAAATTTTATTAGTAGTAGAGCAATTACAAATCGAAATGCCATGGTCTTTAATATGAATTATGCTAATTATGTTGAAACCTCTTATTTATGTGAAACAACCATTTTATACAAAGAGTAAAATGCGATCCCGTGATCTTATCGATTCATACTAATAGTATGCCTGTCTATTCCTTCAAGAGTACTCGTATGATAATGTCGCTTATTTACCTAGCCGCTGGCTTGACATAGACGGTGTAATACAAAATCTCCCCGTTGGGATGATCTGGCTTCTTCCAACTGACCAGAAGCGACGTTGGGGAGAGAATTAGCATCTTGATGTCTGCAGGCGGTCCAGGCACTGGAAGTCAATTTCATTGCAGTATAAGTAGGGTTGAACAATATTGTAGGCGATGTCGGGTATTATATCTTGAATTCCAGGGCGATGAGTCAAGTACATAGGGCCGTAGTTACCGTACAGCTAGGCGGTGCAGGGTATTGAGGCCCATATTGTCCGTGTTCTATCCACCTCTAGCCGTGTTACACACATGGGGCCGGGGGGAGGGGGTATTTTTTTACCTAGGCCCTTGGTTACCTAGCAGCACCACTGCATGAGTAGTGCTATATGCGATACAGGTTACGGCTTCAAATGAAATGGTATTGTTACTATTTAAGGGGGCGTACTTCTATGCCTATCTCATTATGTAATATTTAATTGGCTTGATGATAATTTACTAATAAAATTATGTTTTTAATGATTAAGTTTTTTAAAGCTCACCATCTTGAAGTGTAGCGCAGATAATTGGATAAGAATACGGTCCAGTACCGAAGTTGGAGAATCCGGCCACTTTTATGGTGAAATTGGTATACTTTTGGAGGTTTTGTAGATAAAGCTCCGTGTGAAGTGCTGTTTGGTTGTGCCAGGCACCATCTGGTGAATGATTATTTATTTTAAGACGATGTAAAGCTAAAATCTATCATAGAAGCCATAATAAAAATAGAGTAAGCCGATTACATATCTCCACGAACAGATACATAAATTCTTGATATCCATGAAACTTGATATCGATTTTAGGATCAACCGTATGTGTTAGGTGTTTTATTTTGACAAGGTTGATACATTGGACTAGGTTAGCTCGATGAATAAGGAGTGTATATGTTGCACTCCTGCTTATCTTGCCGAAGATAGATGCCTGAGCATATATTAAAAAAAATATAATATTACCTTCAGTTGCATAAAGAACAGAGTATCCAACGAGAGAACTGCCTTGTCCAGGCAGTGCTATAGGCTGCCATCCGACCCTGAGAGATGTTGACGAGGTGGCAGTACATTCTACTGACGATGGAGCTTGCTCAGGAGCTGGAAAGTAAAGGAAGTTCAATGACAAAACAGATAGGTAGATAGGTAAGTATTGCTTTCGGTTTTTAATTTTCTATGTTGAAAATTGAAGCTTGCAACTTGCCCATAATTATTTTCTCATCAAAAGAGAATGTAATGTTTTTTAATGTTAGTACGTTGACGATTTTGTAATCTAAAACAAACCATGGAATCAATGCAATAAACTTTTTAAGTATGTTTCATTTGTCTTAGTATTTATCTGTACAACAACAACTAAGTACCTTTGGGGCGAAAATATGTCTATTTATTATAATGTCATACCGCCTTCTCTTGTGTCTTGAAATACTGGCAGCGAGAATGGCCCAGAACCTGCACTTGTAAAGGCTGAGACCGACACTGCATATCTGGAAGACAACATTTATGATTGTGAGCAGGCAGGAAGAATTGATATCATTTCTGACGAGCATATTAATTAATTCAATAACTTGCGTTCATTGAAGATAGCTCGTGTTGGTGATCATGATAATAATTATGATGACGATGATCATGATAATCACATGGCAATAGTTGACGGTCCTAATGGTAATGATTGGAATAACAAAAGTTATAGGTTATTTGAAACCATTTACAAATATCAAACGTAAACGTATAGTGTTTCAAATAAAAAAAAATACACGCCAGTACTGAAAAACGGTAGAAAAATTAATTACTTTGTGTTCTTCAAGAGTCCGCTCAACAATGTCTCCTGCTTTCCAGAGAGCTGTGACACTTTCAAAGTCCTCGAATCGGAATCATCTGCAAAAGAATACGTACATACATACATATTACATACTTACATACATAGTATCACGCCTCTATCCCATAGGGGTAGGCAGAGACTATAGATCGCCACTTTGCTCGATTCTGGCACACTACTTTCGCTTCATCTACCTTCATCAATCTTTTCATGCACTCCCGCCGGTTCAGGGTACTTTTGACCTGGCCTTTACTTAGAATGTCAGATATCTGACATTCAAAGGTTCGGTGCTGTCGCCCCCTGCCAGCCCTTCCATCCACACTCGCCTTATATATCCTCTTTGTCAGTCTCCTATCATCCATCCTTTCCAAATGCCCAAACCACCTTAGCATATTATTATTACATACTTATCATATCTTTTTTTTTCTTTTAGGGGGTAGGCAGAAGTATAGCACACCGAAATTTTGCCAGCTATATTAAGTTACAATTACTGGGAATGATGAGACTTTAAACATCTAATATCTCATTTTAACGAGCGCAAATTCATGTTCGGCTTGTGTTGCTATTTTTCATATACTATTGTGTCGCTTAATAATAGGCGCGTGGTTTGATTATCTTAATGTTTGGTATCATAAAGAAATATTCGCCTCTTGTGACTCATGTACTGTAGAATTGCAAGTACATGGTAGAAACTGTCTCTTTTGTGAATGAAATCTTACCTGTCCCAGAATTCTGTGCTACGGCTTTAACATGGTAGCCTATGATGACTCCATTATGCGTTTCTTTGAGGGGCGACATCCATGACACTTGTAGTTCCCCTGGATTCTCTGTCTGCTCCGCTTGCACGTTAGTTGGGGGTGATGATGGAGCTGAAAGACACATGGCATTTATTTTTATAAGATTCACACGACTATGCACAAAACACATTTATATTGCATAAAACTAATTTCGGAGTGATTAGAATGATTTAGGCGTTGGATGCTGTCAAATGTTTGCCGAAAAAACAATAAAATACTTCAGCTATTTTAGCCACAATATTTTTAGTAATTTCAACAATCCTAACTTTCGTATGAGTGTAGTGTTTCTCATTGACAGCGTTAGCGTAACGCCTTACTTGTTATATTTGTAGATTTACCTTCTTCATGTGTAGTGAAGTGTATTGGAGCAGTGAACTGGCTGATGCCAACTTGATTGCCTGTAGCTACTCTGGCCACATATGCTGTTGCTGGTCGAAGGTTCTGAAGCTCTATTGACTGACGGACGTCTGTATCTTTTCTGAGAAGTAGAAAGAAAGAATATTAATGTAGCATTGAAGAATACCTAAATAGAATTACATTATTATTCTTGCCTGAACTGAAATTTGGTCCATGACACTTACATAGTTTAAATAGATAGTTTAACTAAAATAATACCTACTGCACACTTCATTGTTTTAGTCACAACGTCCTCAAGCAGGTGAGTTGTGAGTTTGTTTCTGACGTCAGGCAATATAGGTACCTGACTTTTTGTGCTTGATATATCAATAAGACCGACATCTAAGACGTTATGAGACATATGTAAGCTCGTCGTAATGTTCATGCACTAATAGCACCTCTGCTTATCCCTTCGGGTATAAATGCTTCTGTATATTCACTTTTATTTCATTAGTAATTTTGTCCAATTTACCTTGTAATATTTATGGTCACAGCATGATCCCATGTATGAGCGTAATGTCCAGTCGAGTACTGGAGTGAGTAGTGTCTCGCGTTGGCTCGCAGAGTATCTCTCCAGGAGACGACAGCTGCCCTCGACCGGACGGATTCCATTCGAAGGTCTGATGGCGGGGTCGGTGGTTCTGTAATGCAAATCATATGCATTTTTTGTAGGTCACAGCTCCGATCATTTTGTAGACCTTTGTTGGTATAAAAGTCTGTACATTTTGGGGATGGAAAGCAAACTACGTACATTTACATTATTAGTAAGATTTTTTGAGTAAGTACAACACATAAATTATCTTTTCAGGACGGTAAATTCTTTATCCATATTTTTATTTTACTTCTAACTTAACCTAGTTTAACATTAGGGCTATTAGTATAAGTAATTATGAGAACATTGTGAAATATCTCACTTACCCAATATAGTAAGTTCGACGTTAAACGTAGCCGCTCCATACGGGTTGCTAGCTCGGCACTGGTAGTACCCAGCGTCCCTGGTCTCTGAGTACTGGATGTTTATGCTACTCGTCAAGCCGAGGGATGTCTTGGCTTCGGATAACTTGATGCTGAGGATAGATATGAAGTATTAAATGTAAAGTCAAAAAGTGTTATTTAATGCATATAGTTCTAAATAAATACTTTCAATTATGATTTATAAAATATCACTGCTTTTTATTTTTTTATTTTGGGACAACTCTCTCACCAAGCAAAATTTTTTTTGGTCCTACACTGTGCCATAAGATCAAATTTACTGTTTAGTCATTAAATATTTAAAAATGTTACTTAGACAATCAATTACCGTTGATTCTGCATATCCACCACATTTCCATTGTGGGTCCAGGCCACTCTGATGGGATCGTCTCCGAGCGGTTTGCATTCCAGACGGACGGGGTGTCCCAGTTGTGAAGTCACGTTAGCTGATGAAGATTCGAAGTGTACTGGTTCTGGAAAAACAATGTTAAATCTGAAGAGCTTTTTATGTGTTACGTGATTAGTAGCTGACATCAATTTAGGGAGTGAATGGAGAGAATATGTAACCATATTTATATTAAAAACGACGGAATCAATCTACTTACTATTCACACTCATCCAAATAGTTTTGCTCAATGGCTGTCCGACCCCATTCTCTACGTTGCACGAGTACAGGCCTTCATCAGTGAGGGAAACCTCTTCGATGATAAGGGTTCCATTAGGAAGGCTCAGGATCCCTCCACCAGCTAACTCCAACACCGGTTGCCACGTGCCTAGAAGCGCTGCAAAACCGAAGAAAAGATAGCTTTACATGTAAAAAATCTTGAAGTTAGCAGTGGCCAGCTTACAAAATAGTGAGTAAAGCGTAAAATAGTAAACGAAAGTCTCACGTTTCTCTATCTCTGTTTCACACAGATACATACTCACACACACACAACACAAACACACAAATTACGCCATTATCCTCGAAGGAATTTGTAGGTGGTGCAACCAAGGTACCAACTTTTACCTTGTGTGTTTTTTCTAATACTGAGCAAAAAAACCCAATACCACTTTGCCCAGTCCGGCATTCGATTGCGGGTTTTCAGTCAAATTCGAGAGCAACTATGAAATCGAGGCAGTCAAATATTAAATCAATTTATGTTAAGATCTTTTACCATCTTTCTTCATCCAGTGTACTTGAGGCTGAGGGTATCCACTGGCGCTGCAGGAGACTGCTCCTCTCCTACCCAGGAGAAGTGAGGAGTTTGTAGGCTCTTCGAGCCATTTAGGTGCAACTGAAACAATTAAGGATCGTGGTATATTTTATGAATTACAGTTCACCAATAGGTTTGACATTCACTGGTGGTAGGTCTCTCATATGCGAGAGTCCGTCTGGGTGGGTACCACCGCAATGTCTATTTCTACCGCCAAGCAGCAGTATGCATGCATGTTGTGTTTCGGTTTGAAGGACATTGTAGCCAGTGTAAATACTGGACATAATGAGACTTTATATCTTATGTCTCAGGATGACGAGCGCAGGGGAATGCCAAACAGTACTTTGTAACTCAAGGTGCTGGATGGTGTTGCTACTGTTTATGGGTGGTCGTATCGCTTACCATAAGGCGATCGGTATGCTCATCTCAACATTCAATGCAAAAAAAAAATACATCCCAGGACGAGTAATAATGACCACTTCTTCCCCTTTAGGCAGAGGAGTAATACAGTAACATTTTAGATCCCATGTAATAGGGGGCGAGCCTCTACATTGATATTGAGCAGTGGAGCCTAATGCTAGTTTGCTTCGTTATGATTTATAAAAGTAACCTGAGCATGAAACTACCAGTTTTACCTTTGATAAAAAGATCGGTGGAACGATTTACTTTAGCCACGTGGTTTGATGCCACGCACGTGTATGTTCCACAATGTTCTAATGACACCTTCTTGATTACCAGTGCGCTGAATAACTCCGAATTCCTTTCTACAACCTGTGCAATAAATTTATAAGAATTATTTATGACGGGTGTATGATCTTTATTAATCTCAATGTCAGAACCTGGACATATAAACGACGGGTAGTATGAAATAACAAGTTAGTGGGAATGACAGTTGCGAGTATAAAATATAGGGTGCCTGGCCATTGAAATGTCGCAGTTTTATTTTAGTCGGTTAACTTAACTGATAGGTGGAAACTATGTTAGTTTTTGGTTAGTTTTCAAGGTAGTAAGTGACAAGTAATTTTCTAGTGGATCCTGACATAGTGATGATATTCTGAACATTAAACTACGTAATGAACGGCCAATAAACCGAGAGTTGAAGAGGTTACGTTCATTATGCGTTTTATTAAGTGTGCCCACGTATATCTATGTCGGTAGTCACCCCGAGATATAGAATTTAGATATACCGGGTGGAAGGGAAACGCTCTCGGAAACGAATACAGGTGATAGTATTGGTGATTCCTGACGTGATGGCACTAAAAATATCGCGATCGCATTGTTACAATTTTAGTAGGATTTTCTCAAATTTCTGTACAGCTTCACGTATGGATAGATAAATCAAACTATTATTCTGAAAAACATAGTAAAAAAGGTCAATATTTCAAAAAAATCGTAATGAAACACGTACATCAGCTGACGGGTTAACGACCGCGTGGCCGCCGCGCCGCCTTGTCGGCGTTTGCTTTGTAGTTTGTACCCTATCCAGTTTTTTGTGCGCTTTACATTGCGCGCGCATGAATTACGGAAATACTAAAATCGTAAGTATTATCGCTTAGCTTTGCAAATGAATATAGTTTTTCGTTAATGTTATGGTTCTTCTCTCTTACCGTTCCGGTATAGAGAGCGTTTCCCTTCCACCCGGTATTGGCATATTAATATCTTATTGCATACCACCTTATTTCAATGTGTTTTTTTAGCCAATCACGTTATGGCTTTCATTCTTATATATGGCCTTCTAATTTCATTGATTCAAGATTAAATTGGGATCACAAATTTCTACTCCTACTTCCATATCCATTTCTTTAATTTTAAGTTAAGTGGTAAGTTACTATGATCATTTACCATCACATAGCTTACTGGTCTCGCTAAACTTTTCAAGCAAACATTTTAAAACATCCAACTAATATTATAAATGCGAAAGTTTGTAAGAATGTATATATGTTTGTAACCCTTTCACGCAAAAACTACTGAACGGATTTCGATAAAGTTTGGCACACGGCTAGATCATGTTCTGAATTAACACATAGGCTACTTTTTATCCCGGAAAACATAAAGCAAGACTTTACGCAGGAAAAACTTTTTAATGCGGGCGGAGCCGCGGGCAAAAGCTAGTTAAGCCATATTTTTATGTAAGCATAGCGACCTCTATAAAAATATAACAACAAAACCCACCTTCAAATTACTAGGAATCCGTTTCCCATCTTTTAGCCACTCGAAATGTATCGGCAGATCTCCAGTTCTGACGTTGCAATATATATTCACAATCTGCCCTTCTTGAAGGTTAGTTCCTAGCAGCAAATCGTCAAGGACTGGTGCTTCTATCACCTGGATTTCAAAGGCTCGTCTCGCCATCTCACCAGAAGGACTTGTTACTATGCATGTATATATAGCCCCGTTCTGTTCTTTAGTTACTTCTGGGATGGAGAGTACTCCATTAATGTTGACTAGGGGAGCATTTCTTCTGGTTTTATGTTTAGATCTCTTATATCGTGTTTGGAATAGGCTGTTTGCAGTAAGGAGTTTGCCTTGGTATTCCCAGTCGATTTTGCTTAAAAACAAAAGGTAGTTAAGTATTTATTGTATTGTTATATCTACGTCTTTTATTTCTATCAGGAATTACGAATGATTTTACAGCCCTACAGCAGTTAGGCTCAAAAGTAAATTTGGGAACCACACATTATCTACTTTTATCTCGGTGGATCTGTATGCCAGATAGGTTGTAACTTACTTAGGTAATTAAAAAAAAAACCTTAGTCTCTTCCAAAATTGTGTTACGAACCCATGTAAAAAAGGTATGTACGTAAAGCCATTGACCTACAACTTACAAGCTGTGTATTATCTGTATGTAATCTTAAATGGGTACATGGTCATTTCATTTTGACTGCCTCGGTGGCGTAGTTGTATTACAGTACGACTGCAAAGCTGAGGTCTCGGGTTCGATCCCCGGGTCGGGCAAAGTGATATTGAGTTTTTCTATTCAGTATCAGTCCGGAGTCTGGAATTTGTGCCCGATATGGCGATAGGCTCGCCCCCTATCACATCATGGGACGGAATGTCGGCGAAAAGTGAGTGCACAAGTTGCGCCTCTGCCTACCCCTTCGGGGATAATAGGCGTGAGTGTATATGTATGATCATTTCATGATCTCTAGTTTCTTTCCTGTTCTTTAGTTAATTTTATATATGCCAACAGTTAATTTAACCTAAATATTTATAATTTCTACCTGAGTTTTATAAAGGCTTACCTTATTGGATACCCGTAAAATGGACATCTTAAATTAACAGATTCTCCACTTTGTACTTTAATTGGTGGCAGAGATCTAATGTATGGTGGACCTGCAAGAACAGTAGATGTTTTAACATGGTGATAAATTGTGCATAACTTCTACCTTTATCCAAACTTTTTGGAAAGAAAGCACGAGTTTACGTATATTTATGTTTTATATTTATACAACGCTTTAAATAAGAAGCAGTATGGAAAAGCGTTCCTGTATTATTTAATAAGATAGACCTCCATTACTCTGGTGAAATTCAAAGAACCTTCGACCTTCAACGCATAATTTTTCCTAGTCGCATTTAAATCGGACTACGATTCACTTTTCATTAACAATGATTAAGGCACAATATATTTACAGAAAGTCGCAAACTATTTCGGCAGCGCGAACTGCAATTGAATCTAAAAATTTGCAAAACATCGCATCAGTAATCACATGCAACGTGATACATTTTTTTTCATTGTAATGCTACAATATCACACCAAGATGAATAATATCACATATCTGGTAATAATTTTACATTTATTTTGTAACGCGGAATGAGTACATATAATTAAGAAGATGGTATTCGCTGGTGGTAGGATCTTTGTATCCGTTGGGATGTCGATCACTGTACACTATATATAAACCTGCTATAGTGACCCACGTAAGTCGCGTTCCGGTGTCAGCTTGTGTATACTCGGTTTCAAACAGGCTTATTTGTATCGACTGGCGAGGGATGACCATCCCGTCAGTTAACTGGACCCCACTTCGCATACCATCAGCTGGTGTCACTTTGCCGTGCCCATATATAAATATGATCACCAGAAATAACTATAGTTAGTTCATCATCATCAGCCAGGGGCGGTTGCGGACGACAACTTAGACGTGAGTCGGAGGAAGCCCGCAGCCGTCCCTAATGCGCCGAAGATGGCCACCGCGGATTTTTAGTTGGTATGCCGTGCGGTGTACATAGGTTAGGGACTCGGCCTGGCGGTCGCCCGACGTTTTCCATCTCTCCGGGCGGCTCAACGTCGGGTCGTAAGGCACGGTGAACCCAACATAACCGCTCAGTCGTTCCCCTTGAACACTGGGCGGTAGTAATAAGTCACTTTCTCCGCGTAAAAAAAAAAATCATCAGCCACATAAATTCTACTGCTGAATAAAGGCATCCCCTAAAGATTTCCAGACGGACCTGTTAAGGGCGGCGTGCATACAACGTGTTCCTGCAACCTTTACAAATTCGTCTGTCTTGCAGGTGGTCCAACGTGGCGCTAGCCGGTACGTGGTATAATTAGTTAGATAGCTTTATTATAGAGTCAGTCTAGTATCACTAATAATTAGTTGAGCTGACCCATTAATGCTGTAAACATAGTTGTCTACAGCATAAATTCCCTTATATTTTCTTTTAATCATATTTGGGACCCTGAATCGACAAGCAAGAAGTTTTGCATCTTTATCTTCTTCCCCAGAGAGGTTTTTATTATATTCCTTAAACCTTACCATAAACATCAAGTCTGTTTTCATGGCTGGCTGAATGCTCTCCTTCCTTGGCCGTGCAGGAGTAGAGTCCACCGTCTTCGACTCTCACTCTGGTAATATTTAGTTGAGCGACCACTGAGTTGTCTGTAGTCATGATTTGGCCTATGGCATATCTGAAAAAAGGTGAATAATATTAAAAAGACGAACTAGATAGAACTAAAAACGAATTTAAAATCCTCGACAACTTGATAAAGTTGGCAGGCATACGTTGGATGCAGGCCGCTTATGATAGGTCCGCTGAAAATTCATAGAAGAGGTCTATGCTCAGCAATGGAATTCATGTGACTGATGATGATGATAATGATGATGATTAAATCGTCATCCGAGAGTAATGTATGGATAGTACCAACTTCAGTAGATTATCTAAAGTAAAAGTGATACTATTTTATCCATGAACAGCAGAAAAAACGGCCTTCATAGAATGCCGGTACTATAGTGTAAATACCTTGGATCCGTATTACTGGACACGATGATGCCATCTCTCTCCCACACGAACTGCGGTGGTTTGTCAGCTGTTGCTGCACACTGCATACTTATCTGAAAAGTGATAAATAAACAATGTAGAAACAAATTTACAAAAAGAGAAGGATACACATTTCAAATATCTATACAGGGGTAGCCAGCCCGTAAGGGGTATTTATGAAATATATGTAATGGCGTAGTTGTATTCCGTACGCTTTTTGAGTACGATTTGCGCGCTGAGGTCCTGGGTTCGAATCCCGGGTTGAGCGAAAAACATTGTGACTGGGTTTTTCCATCTTAAAAATTATTCAGTCGCAGCTCGGAGTCAGGAAGTTGGCGGTGTGATATCCCCGTGTTTCGGAAAGGACGTAAAGCCTGATCCTACGCCTGATCTCTCTCCGGTTATGTCGGATTGACCGGACTATGAGAGTGTAGGAATAGCGAGTGCACCTGTGTATTGCGCACTCATTTGTGCATTATAATATCTCCTGCGAACCTGGCTGATCTCCGTTGAGATTAGCTGCCGTGGCCGAAACTGGCTAGGATGTTTACATTACATTATGAAATTTGGTTTTGATTAGTTATGACACCCCCCTTTTTGCGTCAGGGGTAGTGACTTTGTAGACGTTTGTCTTAAGCTGTGATTCCGCAGGACGCGGCAGGACGTCACTTGCCGCGCGTCATTTGCCGTCGTGTTCGGAATCGGTCTCATACAATTTAATACTGCATAGTAGTGCCGTCTGCCGTCGCGGTTCATGCTGCTGCCGTCTGCCGTTGCCGTTTGCCGTGTGCCGCGTTCTGCGGAATCCCATTAGGCAAAATAACACAAATTGAATTTGAGTTCTGATGATATCCATCATAACAGAAGATATTTGCGATCGAAGACAGAACGAATATTAATAAATTCTATTTATCGAGCGAAAACTGAACTTCCGAAATACGCGTATCAAATACGTCGGAAAGGATGATTAGCAAGAAGTTCGTTAGGCGCTTCTAAATATATACAGCGCTGGTTCCCTGAGTTATGTTAAGGTTCATATACATAGTCATATTGTCTCAATGCTCTTTAACAGTGGCAGACTTATGAAATACGTAGTCCAAAAATAACCCTGATTTTCAAAGATGTCATAGGAGAGGTGCATTTTTGTTTGGTGCAGAGTGGTGATGTAAAAAAGACAGCGAGCGCATGTAAACTGCATGAAATAGAAACAAAATTGCTGTAGCAATCTACACAAACTGTAGTTATATGCGAAACCTACCATATCAACGTACTAAGCACTTAAGTTTCTACTTTTAGCAAGCAACAGAATAAGTAAGAATATAGACATGGACATTGTAACCATTTTAACTAATATACAGAACTTTAAATTACAAAGGCTGCATGGTACTTTATTGCACTTGTCACCTAGAGACATAAGATGTGAAGTCTCATAATGCCCAGTTATTACGCAGGCTACAATAACCTTCAAAGCGAAACACAACACTGCTGTTTAGCGGTAGAAATAGAGATTGCGGTGGTACGTACCCAGACAGCCCCTGGCATACGAGAGACTACCAGTAATTTATTGTTTTTAACTTACATCGCCTCCAGAAGTGACAGTTCTCTCGGTGAAATGCTGCGTGATCACCACTCGGTTATCTGCCAATCTTTTTCTTCTGTCCAGACCTGGGAACAATGGTATACGTGATGTGACCATGTTTACTCAAAACAGGTCAATTTTATGGTATTTCAGAAAAAAAGGTGTAAGTATGAATGGTGTTGTGTCAGCGGAATTGTGGTGTGAATGTGTGCATAAATAGCGAGCAACGGCAGTCACTGCCTCCTAGAGTAATAGTGTTCTGTGGTAACTGCGCGCTGTCTGTTGTGTACTAATGTGTGATTAATTTTGGGGTACCCCGGGTTAAAATCAAATAAACATCTTCTATTCAATGTGACCATTTTAATTGAAGAAGTGTGGCAGCGGCTCCGAAGGCAAACCCACACTTACAATTTAAAATTAATAAAATAACATTGGATTATCTTTAGAATTCTAGAGAACTTATTAAAATTTCAAGTTTGGTATTTGTTTCATGGATTAGCATTTCATCACCGTGAATCTTCATGTAAACAGATAGATACAATTCGATGTAGACATTTTGGAACGATTTATATAAATTCATAATATAATTGACTTGATATAATTGGACTGCTTCGGTGGCGTAGTTCTATTACGGTACGACTGCAATGCTAAGGTCTTGGGTTCAATCCCCGGGGCGGGCAAAGGGATATTGGTGGTTTCTATTCTTTCCATATAGTATCAGCAATAATCTCTAATTTCTGCCCGATATAGCAGTAGGCTCGTCCCCTATCATATCATGGGACGGAATACGCATGGCGAAAAGTGGGTTGCGCCTCTGCCTACATCTTCAGGGATAAAAGGTGGGACTGTGTATAATATAATGAGTATCGATACTCAAACAACGATGTGATGTTTTCTGAAACTTGTTTTTTACTTAGGGTCTTTCTAATTCTATACTGATATTTATTTCCCCCGGTAGTCTGTAGAAATAATTAAATTTTTCATCATCATCATCATCATCATCAGCCTTTATCAGTCCACTGCTGGACGTAGGCCTCCCCTAATGAGCGCCATAGCACCCTGTCTTCAGCTTGCCGCATCCAGCATCTGCCTGCAGTCTTTCGCAGATCGTCATCCCACCTGGCCGGAGGGCGTCCTACTTTATTAAATTTTTATCGGTCCTTAAATTCACTAATTTTATATCTTTAACCCTTACAGTGCAAGCATGTACATTTTCTACGCGTAAGCACTTTACATGCGTCGCGCGGTATAAGTCAATTAATACACGATCAATAAATCAGTTCATTAAATTATCAACACACACGGACTCATTAATCAAATATCAATTATCAATAAAAGTTATACAAAACATCTGAACATCAATTAAATTCTAAGTGTACGGAAACACACCGTACAACCCTTTACTGAAAACGAGACAAATGGGGTAGTTGACATGTTTTACAATACATTTATGAAAAATTTATGCCATCCAAAATATAACGGAAAAAAAATCAGAATTGGGGCACTAATTAGTAAGTTATAAAGCTTTGAAATTTGGTGGAAGGGGCAGTTGTCAATTAACAGTAATATCAGACTGTGACATCACCGAGTGTCACTGGCCATAACGCTGTGTGCGTGCGAAAGAGATAGCGCGATATCCCCTTCACGGCCCAGTTTTGCTCACAACAATATTTCAAATAATATGAAGAACCGCTTTATTTGTCTACCAATTTTGATGCTGATTTCACAGACGAATTTTTATATCGTATTATTGTCTGTTACATGTGAAATAATATACAAAATAAACAAAGGAAACTACCCTACTGCCTGCTCCGGGAACACTGAAAATTTTTGTCCAAAAATATCCACTCAAGCTGAGAGCTCGTAATACGTAATGTAAAGGTAAATCTGATTGAATGTGCTATCTCGTACTTGAGGTGGCAGACCGTAAAAGCGTTGATTAGACTACTCAGGTAACTAGGTCGTGGCGCGCGTATACTGACGGCGCGGAAAAGGAGACACCTTAATTATTACTATTTAATTTAAATTCATATTATCTTACTAATATTATAAACTAGCTATTGCCCGCGGCTCCGCCCGCATTACAAAGTTTTTCCGGGATAAAAGTCCCGGGTTATATTTTCCCGGGATAAAAAGTAGCCTATGTGTTAATCCAGGATATGATCTACCCGTGTGCTAAATTTCATCGAAATCCGTTCAGTAGTTTTTGCGTGAAAGAGGAACAAACATCCAGACATCCATACATCCATACATTCTTACAAACTTTCGCCTTTATAATATTAGTAGGATGCAATAGTCTGTCCTTTTTTATATTTGGATGTTTGTTAGAAGTAAACTTTGAAACAGCTCGACGGATTTGCATCCTAGATATTGATGAGTCTTGAATTAACATATAGGTTTTACGAAATAATTGATTTTTTAAATAGATAGCGCTGACGTCTTACAGATGGCGCTATAGATCGGTACAGTGATTGAGAATTTTGGAGCTAGAAAGGATTTTAATACGGGCCTAACCACGAGCAATACTTAGTTAGAAATATGGCATAGATGCAGGGTTCCATCTGCTACAACAAACTGTTACCAGGAGCAACGTTTTATGATTTTAAAGCAAACTTTAGCAAGTGTGATTTAACGTACTATGTAAGATGTTTTTTTTTATTGCACTGAATGACGAGACGAGCATGTCGTACACCTGGTGGTAAGCGATGCGACAGCCCATAAACAGTAGCAACACCATCCAGCCAATTGAGTTAGAAACTACTGTGTGGTAATCCCTTGTGCTCGTCATCTTGAGACATAAGATTTAAGTCTCATTATGTCCAGTAGTTACACTTGCTTCATTGTCCTTCAAACTGAAACACAATAGTGCATGCACAATACTGCTTGGCGGTAGAAATTTATGTACATGTACGAAAATCTTTATCAAAATAAAGATTTGCTATCAGAAAGTTTTCATGGCCCTCAGTGTAAATCTAGAATATTAATTGACTGCATACCTATGTCTCGGGGCGTCTCATAGATTACAGATTCGATGGCGTGACCGAATGCTGTTAGCTAAATTGATAGATTTTGTACTCAGGTAGATTAGAATATTGAGTTTAGACTTTGGGCCTGTTTCACAGTTTCAAGAAGATTTTATTCGGCAGTTATGTATTAAACAGACAACATACTTGTACGTTCCCTACATCCGTATGGTCATTTGACCGGTATATCATAAAAAACATAGATAATACACATTTGATAACCATTTATTCGGGAGCATAGATCAGAGTGTGACCTTTGTATTTAGTCGACTATACATTTATAGGACGAGTAGCATTTACCAGCATGCGGTGAAGCTTTTATTTTGAATATGCTTAATAATTATCTCTGGAACTACTACTCCGATTCTTAAAGTTAGCTCTTGTACACGCCTTAAACCGAAAACTGCATTAGTTGCGTAGTTGTATAGCGGTACGGCTGTCATGAGGTGTCAGGTTCGATTGCTAGGAGTCAAGAGATAGTAGATCTTTGTTATAAGTATGAGTGACGAGTTTATAATTGTACACCGAAATAGTATGGCCTTATTACATAGGACCTAACTGACGAAATATGGGTGTGCGAAACAGTAAACACCATTGGTGGTAGGTCTCTCATATGTAAGAGTCCGCCTGGGTGGGTACCACCGTAATGTCTATTTCTACCGCCAAGCAGCAGTGTGCATGCACTGTTGTGTTTCGATTTGAAGGAAATTGTAGCCAGTGTAACTACTGAATATAATGAGACTTAACATCTTAGGTCTCAGGATGACGAGCTCAGTGGAATGGCACATAATATTTTGTAACTCAAAGCTCGATGGTGTTGCTACTGTTCATGGGTGGTCGTATCGCTTACCATCAGGCGAATGGCATGCTCGTCTCGTCATTCAATGCCATAAAGAAAAAGTAATAGGTTCGTGGGGCCTAACTGACGTAAATTGGGTCTTATACTTCTATGTATATATGAATCCGCGGGTAGAAACTACATAATACATAGTAACTAACTATGCACAGGCAATTAATGTTCATTACGCAACTCACTCGGGGAGCAATTTGCTTCGATGGGAAATATAATTACTGAGAATGTAATACGGCATGAGAGACGCGTAGGCAATTTGTATGTAATCACGGTATCTTGAGGGGTGGGCAGTGACCATTCTCTTAGCTAGTGTAGTAAAAGCCTCTTGCTGTCGGTTTGGTGTGTATTAATTTTTTTACGGAAAGAAATCTCGGATTAATTTGTTTTTAGCTCTGTTCGCTTTTATTTTCTGAATAAAATGTAGCCTATTTATGCAAGACTTGGCATGTGTGATTATCAAAATCATAAGCACTTTATGTTCATACTAGCTTTTGCCCGCGGCTCCGCCCGCGGTTAAAAGTTTTTCCGGGATAAAAGTCCCGCTTTACATTTTCTCAGGATAAAACGTAGCCTTTATGGTAATCCAGGACATGATCTCCCCGTGTGCTAAATTTCATCGAAATCCGTTCAGTAGTTTTTGCGTGAAAGAGTAACAAACATCCATACATCCAAACATCCATACATTCTTACAAACTTTCGTGTTTATAATATTAGTAGGATTTGATAAACATACATCATCCGTGTATTTGTATATTTTACAGGAGCGATAACGAAATTAACAGTTTAATATTAATTAATCTGCCTCGGTGGCGCAGTTGTAATGAGCAGTACGACTATCGCTCTGAGGTCTGGGGTTCGAAATCACGGGTTGGGTAAATTGTTGTTGGAATTTTTTGCTCTGTATTAGCCCGAAGTCTGGAATTGTATCCAATTACTTAACATGGCAATGTAACTTACAACTCTGTTTACGTTTGAAAAAGTAAAAGCGGTGTGATGCTATGTATTTGTCATGTATGTTAATATATTACATACACACTGACGCCTTTTATCCTCGAAGGGGTAGGCAGAGGCGCAACTAGTGCATCCACTTTTCGCCGTGCGTATTCAGTCCTATGATGTGACAGAGGTCGAGCCTATCGCCTTGTCGGGAACAAATTCCAGACTCCGAGCTGATACTGAATACAAAAACCCAGTATCACTTTGTTTTAAAGTATATTACATACATACATATACATATACACTCACGCCTTTTATCCCCGAAGGGGTAGGCAGAGGCGCAACTAGTGCACCCACTTTTCGCCATTATTCCGTCCCATGATGTGATAGGGGGCGAGCCTATCGCCATATCGGGCACAAATTCCAGACTCCGAGCTGATACTGAATACAAAAACCCAGTATCACTTTGTTTTAAAGTATATTAATTTCTATATTATCGCTTCAGTAAGCTACGATCGAGTATACCGATACTGCCCCTGGAAAAGTAGGCAGGCAGTGTCGCGGTCAAACCCTACCCAAGCAATAAGCCGCAGAATACCAGCATCCGGTGCGGTGACTTGCCATCAGGAGTCAGATAGACAGGTAATTGAAGTCTGTCCATACGCTTAGTTACAGGTGGAGTGTAGAGAGGAAGTTTTGAGAATAACCTAGTTATAAAAAAATTGTTATTCGTTTATTTATTCGAAAAAATACAATCCTACTAATATTATAAAGGCGAAAGTTTGTAAGTATGTATGTATGTCTGGATGTATGGATGTTTGTTACTCTTTCACGCAAAAACTACTGAACGGATTTCGATGAAATTTGGCACACGGGTAAATCATGTCCTGGATTAACACATAGGCTACTTTTTATCCCGGAGGAATATAAATTTTATCCCGGAAAAACTTTTTAATGCGGGTGGAGCCGCGGGCAAAATCTAGTAAGCTATCAATCACTTCTTTTGTCAGTTGGTTCAAATTGCTAAGCGACTGTGATATTTCTGCAACATTCTCAGCGTTTAGCCTTAAAAATAAAAAGCCCCACCCAGCATCGAATCCAATATGTAAATTAAAGGTCTATACACATAAACGGTGGGCACTCAATTCGAGCGGCAGATAAATAATGGCAATAAATAATCTGGCTCTGACACCGGCCGTGTAGAGGCTTCGCGTCACTGAAAACGGCTGACTTGCATACCGTAGGCTTCGTGGTTGTATGGGTAGTTGACTATTTTTTTTAAATACATTTATGAGAAATGTATGCTATCCAAAATTTTATGGAAAAATAAATATCTAAATTGGCGCAATAGTAAGTTATAAAGCTTTGAAATATGGTGCAAGGGGTAGCTGTCAAATAACAGCAATACTAGGCTGTGACGTCACCAAGTGCCGTCGGCCATAACGCTGCGTGCGTGCGAAAGAGATAGCGCGATATCCCCGCCTCGCCCCCACTTTTGCTCACGAAAATATTTCAAAATTGAATAACTGCTTTATTTTTCAATCGATTTTGATGCTGATTGCGCAGAAGAATTTCTTTTTCGTATTATTTTATGTTACATCTAATATAATGTACAAAATCAAACATAGGCAAATACCCTATTCAGTATTATAGAACGAAGCACGTCGCTGGACGGCTTGGAATCGTGTTCGTGGAGATACAACACTTCGGTGTGAACGTACCCGGATGCCTTATTTCGTGCAGGAATTATGTTTGTTTTGCTTTACACGCCATTTGTTATGACTCATGGCATCGGCTTCACACCCCTTGTGGGGTATAAGGACGGTTCAACACCTATTCACTAATTTTGGAAAATATATCTATACAAATTTATCTATAGGTAATAATATAAAGCTGAAGAGTTTGATTGAACGCGCTAATCTCAGGAACTACTGAACATATTTTGAAAATTATTTCACTAATGGGAAGCTACGTTATTCCTTTTTCATCATCATCATCATCAGCCTTTGTCAGTCCACTGCTGGACATAGGCCTCCCCTAATGAGCGCCATAGCGCCCTGTCTTCAGCTTGCCGCATCCAGCATCTGCCTGCAGTCTTTCGCAGATCGTCATCCCACCTGGCCGGAGGAGTTATTCCTTTTTATCCCAGAAAAACTTTTTCACGCGGGCAGAGCAGCGAGCAAAACTAGTTTATTAAAAAATACAAGCGACCCGCCCTGGCTACGCACGAGAAGCATAATTATCCATAGCCAGATGCCGATGGTGACAAAAAATTTAAAAAGCAATAAATGTCTGCCTCCGTGGCGTAGTTGTATTACGGTACGACTGCAATGCTGAGGTCTCGGGTTCGATCCCCGGGGCGGGCATAGTGATATTAGATTTTTCTACACTATCAACCCTGAGTCTGGCATTTGTACCCGATATGGCGATAGGCTCGCCCCTTATCACATCATGGGACGGAATACGCACGGCGAAAAGTGGGTGCAGTAGTTGCCCCTCTGCCTACCATCGGGGATAAAAAGAATGAGTGTGGTTGTGTGTGAAAAATAACAAAAATATTTTATTGAATTTAAAACACAGGCGTTATAAAAAAACGATATCAAAAATAAATCTAATTGCGAGTGTGTTAGGTATTCATTACCTCAGATAAAAATTTGTAAACCATATTATAATTTGTCATAAAGAAAATTTATGAAGTGCTTAGAAATAATTACATGCATTGTCTTTTATGTTACTTTATATACTTATTTTGAAACAATCAGTCATACAAGTAATACTAATAGAGCACAGTGTAATGCCACACAGTACTTTGTATCTCAAGGTGCTGGATGGTGTTTCTACTGTTTATGGGTGGTCGTATCGCTTACCATCAGGCCAACGGCATGCTCGTCTCGTCATTCAATACCATAAAAAAAATACAACATTACATTAAAACAATGAAGATGATTATATTATATAACTTTCCGATGTACGTGTTTTTGCACGTAATTTGACAAAATTCGCCAAAAATAGGCAACCTTATTATTATATACCCATATTTGCAAAACAAAGGAGACGCCCGCTTTTTGAATGGGTGCTGAGCCTCAAAATCTAACCAGGATCAAACTTAATGGATATAAAAGGGGCGAAAATAGGGATCGAGGATCCATTAAAACATATTTTTCGATCCCTCCATTCATAATTAACTTTATAAAACGTAAATTTTCAATGTAGTTTTTAAACAAAATAAAATTACGTAAATCTAAAAATCGGATGACTTTAAAATAAAACAATTTATTGCAAAGCCCTAGTTTTTGGCAGTGCTATCCAAATATAAAGTATCTTGGTTAGAATTTTGGGCCCCTTTTGGACATTCTTTAATTATACGAAAATATGAACGCATGTTTATAAATAAATTATATAAAATTTCTGCCACGGCTAGGCGTCATCTTCGATTCATTTAACAATAATACAATGGTGTCAAATAAATACCTGTAGTCAATAGGCCTCCGAATTCTGAGTGTTCGGTGTACCTGAAAATAGATAATAGAAATCATCAGCATGTCAATTGAAAATTCAACGTCAGAGATTCCGTGTTCATTTTATGTGTATTTAAATTTGCATAATAAAAAAAAATGAAATCCTCCTAGCCAGTTTCGGCCACGGCGGCCAATCTCAACGGAGATCAGCCAGGTACGTAGGAGATATTATAGTGCACAAGTGTGTGCGCAATACACAGGTGCACTCACTATTCCTTCACTCTCATAGTCCGGTGAGGCGGCAATCGGACATGACCGGAGAGAGATCAGGCGCAGGACCAACGGCTTTACGTGCTTTCCGAGGTACGGGGGTATCACACCGCCAACTTCCTGACTCCGAGCTGCAACTGAGTAAATTTCAAGATGGAAAAACCCAGTCACAATTTTTTTGGCTCGACCCGGGATTCGAACCCAGGACCTCAGCGCGCAACTCGTAATGCGTACGCAATACCACTACGCCCCCGAGGCATAATAAAAGCTATATACCTATAGTACGAAAAGTGAGAGCCTGAGAGGTCGCTCACTCACTCATCCCGAAATCTTAGAAACTACCAATACTAGGAGTCTCAAATTTCGAATGGGCGTTCCTTTAATGGCGCTGATCCTTCACTAAGACGGAATTTGCGAAATTTAACCCTTAAGGGGGTAAAAAGGGGTGGCTAAGTTTGTATGGAACTTCTATCGTTTTAATAGTATGTTTTACTGGATAATACTCATTATTTAAAGAAATTAAAATGTACTCAATTATTTTTCTAAACAACCCTTATAGAGGGGTGAAATAGGGGGTGTAAGTTTGTATGGAAAGTATTTTACTTATTTTTAAAGCTATAATCCAACACTCCGAGATACCTGTGAAGGAACCAGGAAGATCCTGCGCTTCTGGACGGAGCTGAGTTGGCTAGACTTCTAGCTGGCACATCACGCACAACGGCCCGACTCTCTACGGGCTAAGTGCAGAAAAAGGAGCTCCACAGTAACAGTAACAGCTATACTCCAAACTCACATAAGGAATATGTTCTTTACTAAAATTAATTAGGCATCATTTTCTTATATTAGGAACTACCTTCATTATTAAGTGGAAAAATAAGGGTTACAATATTATAATAAAGAGCAAAAGTTTGAAGGTTTGTAGGGGCTAATCTTTGAAACTACTGAACCGGTTTTAAAGGTACATTATTCCAGAGTGCTATAGTTTTTATTACGGGAAAATATTTATCCTGGAAAATCTTTTACACGTGGGCGGAGCCGCGGAAAAATGCTAGTAGCTTATAATGTCATCGTCGTATGAAATAAATAAAAAGTATTAAAAAAATGCAAATGCTCTAAACAGGAAAAAAATAGGTTTAAATTGAATCAAACTTTGTTTAATACTATTTAGAGATAAAAGCTTGTCGCGAGATTTACTTTTAACAAGATCAAGCTACATAATTATTGTATTATCTACACAAGTTGACACATGCTGAAGTCTGGGGTTCGAATCTGGGGTCGGGCAAAGTGATATTGGATTTTTCTACTCAGTATTAGCTCAGTATGGAAATGTACTCGGCAAATGGCAGTAGACCCGCCCCTTACTGCAATGCAATGCAATCAGCCCTGTATTATATACTGCCCACTGCTGAGCACGGGCCTCCTCTACTACTGAGAAGGGTTAGGACTTAGTCCATCACGCTGGCCTAGTGAGGATTGGCACACTTCATATACCCTCGAAATTCGTACGCAGGAGATATTATAGTGCCCAATGTGTGCGCAATACACAGGTGCACTCGCTATTCCTTCACTCTCATAGTTCGGTGAGACGGCAATCCGACATGACCGGAGAGAGATCAGGCGCAGGACTAACGGCTTTACGTGCTTTCCGAGGCACGGGGGTATCAAACCACAAACTTCCTGACTCCGAGCTGCGACTGAGTAATTTTTTTAAGATGGAAAACCCCAGGGATAACGTAGTGATGCTATAAATGTATCTCTTCAATTCCTACAAAATCTCATTTCACGGTAGCTTACAAGCAACTCAGCTCACGCATAGGAAATATTACATTTTCAAATTTCTCGGACCAATGAGTCGTCGAAACAAAGAGACCGGGTTCATGTCTCAATATGTTTTCTTGAATTTGATTTCCTTTGAAGCGTCTAATGTGAATGTCGAGAAAATATCTATACATTCAGAATTCCGCTTCTTAGGTAGTCAGGGTCGTAGGTAGAGGTTATCATACATAAATAAATAATATTGCTAGTGATGAGTATCTGCTTTCTTTTTATTGCATCGAATGACAGACGAACATGCCGTTCACCTGATGGTAAGCGATACGACCACCCATAAACAGTAGCAACACCATCCAGCACCCTGAGTTACAAAGTACTGTGTGGCATTCCACTGCGCTCGTCATCCTGAGACATAAGATGTTAAGTCTCATTATGTCCTGTTACACTGGCTACAATGTCCTTCAAACCGAAACACAACAGTTCATGCACACTGTTGCTTGGCGGACCTAGACATTGCGGTGGCACCCACCCAGACGGACTCTTACATATGAGAGTCCTACCACCGCTTGCCTGAGTTTTATTGATACGACCGTTGCAAAGTATTCTGGGCTTGGAATGAGGCAAAAACACACACGACTCAGCTTCATTTTATTGGTTGAGAGACTGACACGTGACTGACGTATTGGTCTCTCGACCAATCACAAACATCAAAATTCAATATCGTCTTACGAGTAATCTTTTTGCCCCATTCTAAGCCACTCTGAGACATTAGATGTTATCTCTCGTATTCAATACTATATTTAAAGGACGCACAGTGCGCCCAAAAGCATAGTGTCTGCAATTTTATAGTTTTACTGGTTTTGCCCACGGCCCCGCCCGCGTGATTGAGTTTTTCCGGGATAAAAGTCCCGCTTTATATTTTCCCGGGATAAATAGTAGCCTATGTGTTAATGCAGGACATGATCTACCCGTGTGCCAAATTTCATCGATATCCGTTCAGTCGTTTTTGCGTGAAAGAGTAACAAACATCCATACATTCATACAAACTTTCGCATTTATAATATTAGTAGGATTTCATTTTCTTCAGCTTTGCTTACCTGACAGCCAACTGAGGTCAATTCGCATCTGTATATGTATCTCTATTAGTCAAGCCTTACTTAGCTAAATATCGTTGTGAAAACGGGGCTGAAGTCTAATTTCAAAATGCTCTGTTAGTTTACATATATACCAACAAAAATTAAAAGAATTGTGTATAACATGTGCATAATCCCTTCCCTAACATATGGCTGCCAAACATGGTCATTAACAGAACAATTATCTAACAAAATAAAAGTGTGCCAGAACAGCATCGAACGAAGTGTACTTGGTGTGAGAAGAAAGGATAAGGTGAACTTGGAAAAAATTAAAGGTAAAACAAAATTCAAAAACGCGCACAATGTTTGCAAAAAGATGAAATGGCGATGGGCTGGGCACATGTTACGAGACACGAAGGAAAAGTGGACCAGAATAATAACGGAGTGGTACCCTAGAGGTGAAAAAAGAAGTAAAGGGAGACAGTGTAAGCGCTGGGAAGATGATATAAAGAAAATAGCGGGCCCTGAGTGGACCCGTTTAGCCAAAGATCGAGTTGCATGGAAATCCTTGGAGGAGGCCTTTGTCGCAGGACAAGCTGTTGCAAAAAAAAAAAAATAAATAATCCGATTGCCGATATTACGTAATAGTTATGTAAGAAATAGTTAAATAAATATATCAGTAATAAGTTAAAAACTTTTATAATATTGTATCTAGTAGTAAGTAACAGCAATAAAGGCTTATTTTATTTTATTTATTTATTTTATTTTATTTATATATACATATACACTCACGCCTATTATCCCCGAAGGGGTAGGCAGAGGCGCAACTAGTGCACCCACTTTTCGCCGACATTCCGTCCCATGATGAGATAGGGGGCGAGCCTATCGCCATATCGGGCACAAATTCCAAACTCCGGACTGATACTGAATAGAAAAACTCAATATCACTTTGCCCGACCCGGGGATCGAACCCGAGACCTCAGCTTTGCAGTCGTACTGTAATACAACTACGCCACCGAGGCAGTCTGTTAGATTAACAGTCTGTTAACTTTCTTAACGGATTGTTGACGTTTTTGAGTGTCCCACTATAACTTAATCGGTGATTATCTTTCTTAACTAAACGTTCTTTCAAGGGACGCGCGATTCTTTAACATTCGCGTTAATTGTACTGCCCGATTAATTAACGCCCATTGAATAAGAAATTGGGGAAACTGGACCACTCATAATACCCTATAACTATATTGGTTACAAGGCCTTTCTTTTCAAAACTCTTTTCCCATTATTATTTTGCAGTAGGCATGGGTAACGCAATGATCGATACCAATATATCGGTACCTGTGACCATCAAGAGCAATGTAAAAATTGCCATAATCTACTACATTTCAATGTGTTTTAAAAAAGCTTTTTGGCGTTTATTTTTCGACAATATTTAGCTAAAACCTTATTCTGTATAGATAACTCAGTTAAAAAAGATACAAAATATTTAGACGGACCAAGTTTAGGCGCCGTACGCTTCCAAAGTTTTGCAAAGAAAATGTTTTTCCTAAACCTAAAACTTTTCTAATACAAACTTTCTCGTCGAAGCGCGAGTTACTGATAAAATCTCGCATCCTATAGGTGATATATTGATGTACATATACATATTTTGTTGGCAGAGATTAGTTTTTTCCTGCCATGGACTTTGGCTAAACTAAATCAAGTAATATTAATAGGCCCACAAATGTTATGTCTTACGTCATGACTGCCTCAGTGGCTTAGTTGTATTACGGTACGACTGCAATGCTGAGGTCTCGGGTTCGATCCCCTGGTCGGGCAAAGTGATATTCAGTTCTACTGAGAATCAGCCCGGAGTCTGAAATTTGTGCCCGATATGGCTCGCCCTTATCCCATAATGGGACGGAATACGCATGGCGAAAATTCGGTGCACTAGTTACGTCTCTGCCTAACCCTTCGGCCATAAAAGTGTGCGTATGTGTCTACTCACTACAAAAATAATAAAAATGAATATAAAAGAGATTATGGTAACCGTCTACAGCCACTCTCGCGAAGATCTTGATGCTGCATTATTCATGCATCTGACTTATTCAGGTGAGGATCGATCCTCTTACGTGGAGAGGGAAAGTAAATATTTTTGTGAAGAACCTTCTAGTTCGTTCGGATAAGTTTTGATGGCAATACCTTTAATTCAAATTACTACATACAATATACATATACACTCACGCCATTTATCCCCGAAGGGGTAGGCAGAGTCGGAACTAGTGCACCCACTTTTCGCCGTTATTCCGTCCCATGACGTGATAGAGTGCGAGCCTATTGCCATGGCGGGCACAGTTCCAGACTCCGAGCTGATGCTGAATAGAAAAACTCAATATCACTTTGCCCGACCCGGGGATCGAACCCGAGACCTCAGCATTGCAGTCGTACCATAATACAACTACGCCACCGAGGCAGTCATTATTAATTACTACATACAATAGCATCACACCTTTTCCCTGTTCAGGGGTAGGCAGATGTGTAACACCCACATTTTACTATGTTGGGCCCCATGTAATAAGGCGGGTTTATGGCTATCACTTTGCACGACCCGGGATTCAAAACCGAGACCTCAGCGCAAGAGTCTTACTGCGCACAAATTACAACTACGCCACCGAGGCAGTCCAAAATTCAAATTACTGCCCGTTATTAAAACTTATTCTTTACTAGAAGAAACGGTTTAACTCACGTATTTTTGGTCGGCGATTTTGACTAAGAATACCTGAGTGAAACCTTTTTTTCTACCAATGTAATATGTCTCGCGTATTCTGTAGACTAATACTACTAACAGACGATTAGATTTGGTATCATCATACCAATTCGTCACGCGGTACAGTCTTCACGCCACACGATCGAACCGTACCATGCGATGTCCAGTTGTATCCAACCAAGTTTGATGGACAAGCCATCGAACCAGCCGTACCAACAATAATAATACTAATGTCCATCGAACCGTGCCCCACACGATGCGATATGGTTCGATGGCATGCCATTTTAATGGTTCGGCTGTACCAAATCGCATCGTATGTGCCCACTTTTAAGATTTATTTTTGAGAAAGATATCCCCTTTTTATATGGGTGCTGGGCCTCAAAATGTAACCAACCTTATGGGTATTAAAAGGGCAAAAATCTGGATCTTTGATCCATTAAAAAATATTTTTAGAACCCTACATTTATATAACTAACTTTTTAAAAACGTTAATTTAAGTGCCTCTGCCGACTGCCTCGGTGGCGTAGTTGTATTATGGTACGACTGCAATGCTGAGGTCTCGGGTTCGATTCCCAGGTCGGGCAACAGTGATATTGGGTTTTTCTATTCAGTATCAGCTCGGAGTCTGGAATTTGTGCCCGATATGGCGATAGGCTCGCCCCCTATCACATCATGGGACGGAATAATGGCGAAAAGTGGGTGTACTAGTTGCGCCTCTGCCTACCCCTTCGGGGATAACAGGCGTGAGTGTATATGTATATGTATGTATGTAATTTAAGTGTAGTTTATAAACGAAATATAATTACGTAAATCTCAAAATCTGAGGACTTTAAATTATACGATTTATTGCAAAGCCCTTGTTTTTGGGAGTACTATTCAAATATATTATTATGTTGGACCCGTTTTTGGACGTGTCCTGTATTCTATATTTTTATGAAAAGTACTCTCCATGAAACTCCACGCAAATAAAATCGCTACAAAATATTTTCAACGTACAAATGTCATGTTATTGATAAAAAAAATGATACGCGTAACTGATTCGCGGTTCAGCGCTACGGAGAGTAATTCTCGTGCTGTAGACATTTCTGTCTAATACATCGAAATAATGTCGTGTTTCGTTTGAATTTGTTTTTAAATGTATATTCCATATGTTGTATGACACTTTTTATATATCGAATGTATGACACATGAAACGTGGTGAGTCGCATGCGATATACATAATATTATAATGTCTTATGTACTTTGATGTCCAATAGTCATTTTTGTTATATGTTTATTTTAAATTATGCTTTCTACCGATAATTTATCGGTGATTTAGCCAATTTAAATAATAGCAGATACAAAACAATAAATATAGTTCTTAGAGCCAGATTCACAAGTTTCAAGTAAATTTCATTTGACAGTTATCGTATTAAACAGTGAATGTAGGTAGTACTCATTTTATGACCATTTATTTGTGAGCATATTAGAGTATGGCTTTTGTATTTGGTCGGCTTATGCATTTATGTGACGAGTAGCATTTATCAGAAAGCGATGAAATCGGCCCTTGGAAATAAAAAACTTGTCGCCATTTCGAAAAAAAATAACTTGATCATTTTGAAATTAGCTCAATAAACTGAACAATTTTATTCATACAATTGTTATTTAAATATGTTCGTGTTTTATTTTATCCTAACGAATATCATTTGGCTGATAAAAAAAATTCAGCTAACCAAAAATATCATCGCCACGAGAATAACCCCCAAACTCGATACGAAATACGACAAAATACACTGAAAATTTCGAGAGGAAATTTAATTTATTTCTGATATGATCAGATAGTCTGGCACAGAGGTTCCTGAACTTTTAAAGCGACGGAACACTCTTAAAGCCTTTTAATTTAGAAATACATTAATTTTTCTAGCATTATATTCTTATATTATCATTTCTTACTAATATTATTAATGCGAATGATTGTGAAAATGTTAGGATGTTTGTTATAAGTAAATTCAATAACCGCTTAATGGATTTGGGTGAAATTTGGCACACGGATAGACCTCGTCTGGGATTAAGATATAGTCTTTTTATCCTGCCAATTTGCTTCCGTCAGAACTATTTGAATTTTATCCAGCTAAAACTTTTCAACGCAGGCGGAGTCACGAGCAAAAGCTAGTTTAAGAATAAAATATGAAATTTATGAATTCTACGGCCTCAGAAAGGCTAGAGTGATTTTAATTTAAGGTAATTTTCAGATAAGCCCTGCGGGTGATCTTGTAAAGTTGGTAGAGATCCGACCAACATTTTGTTGTTCCTTTGTTTGTCTTGTGTCAGTATCCGCTCTAGATCTATCATCTATCTGGCTATATGTACATAGATAATTAGGGCTAACCGTACGAGGCCGGGACGAGTCGCTATTTGTCAATAAAAACTGTTCGTAAGTACTTAATAATACAGTTCCATTTCTTACTTTAAATTTTATTGTGATAAATGATATCTTTGATTCTTAGTTTTTTACCATGTACACATTAGGTTCTACGGAATCCACTTTAGGAATCACTGATCTAGGAAGAAGTAGGACTGCCGAGACGGAAGTATTGAGCTTCTTTTATGATATAGGGGCAAACGAGCATACGGTTCACCTGATGATAAGTGATCACCGCCGCCCATGAACATCTGCAATACCAGGGGGACATAAAGATGCGTTGCTGGCATTTAGGGAATACGCTTGATTCCATTCTTATATCACCCTACGTACTAATGTCTTTGGAGTGAATTCTTTTAACACGGTCATGTCAAAGTAATCCCACTGCACCTACTGTAACTGGAGAGCGGCTCAGATAGTTACCCCTTGCTAGTTGATACAATTATGCCAGCAATACATAATACAATTATTTACTGGTGGTAGGACTCTCATATGTAAGAGTCCGTCTGGGTGGGTACCACCGCAATGTCTATTTCTACCGCCAAGCAGCAGTGTGCATGCACTGTTGTGTTTCGGTTAGAAGGGCATTGCCAGTGTAACTATAGGACATAATGAGACTTAACATCTTATGTCTCAGGATGACGAGCGCAGTACTTTGTAACTCAAGGTGCTGGATGGTGTTGCTACTGTTTATAGGTGGTTGTATCTATGGCTTACCATCAGGCGAATGGCATGCTCGTCTGGTCATTCAATGCAATAAAAAAAAAATAGTGAAATGTTTGATGTTCTAAACTAACATACAGGGTATTTTTTTCAGAAACGGTTAAACTTTATTCCGAAAAGATTTTCAGTCACCAATAAAAGTAACCTATACAAATCACACAAAGTGGCGAATATTGATGTATTTGCTAAACCGAACTCAAACGTTTCTTGCTGTACAAATTGTACACCCAAGGGCTTCCGTTTACATTGGAAGCGAGGGTAGCCACAAACATACTTCCGCTCTGTGCGCTCCCAATTTGTTCCAAAGCTGTGTACTTATCGTTGGACTAGGGTACTAAATTTGTATCCGAAATGTTGATACACAATTGTAGATTACTTATTATATAAGAGTGCACATCACGCCTTTATCATTGAAGGGGTAGACAAGGTGCGTTACTCCCATGTCATCTCAAAACAATAAATTTTATTGGAAAAAAAATTGTTTTCTCTGCTTGAATGGTGAATATTCTCGAGACGGATGGAGGCATTTCTTATTAGATTATTCAGTTTCTCCCTCTGGTCGGTCCCTCATGTCTGAGGACCGTGGTCGGCATCAGGGTTCCATCTGGAGCGGATGATCTGCCTCCACTGGTTTCTGTCCAGCGCGTCTCTTACGGCTGTGTAGAATTTAGAGGACGATGAGTCTTTCACTTGGTCAGTCCATTTTGTTGATGGACGACCGCGCGATCTCTTGCCTTCGGTGTTGCCCACCACAATCAATTTTATACAGTTTAGATTTCCACAATACGTCTACTAACGGGTTCAACGTTCGGAGAGCGTCCCAACGATTACGTCATTATCCGTGCCACTGAACCACACACTTGCCCACCTAGTTATAATAGTACATCTCTATTATAATAAAGTTATGTCAGTGGTTCTCGCTAGCTCTCTTGACGTTTCCCAATAAAAGATGAACTGTACTTTGTTTTGACTGCCTCGGTGGCGTAGTTGTATTATGGTACGACTGCAATGCTGAGGTCTCGGGTTCGATCCCCGGGTTGGGCCAAATGATATTGAGTTTTTATATTCAGTATCAGTCCGGAATCTGGAATTTGTGCCCGATATGGCGATGGGCTCGCCCCCTATCACATCATGGGATGGAATAACGGCGAAAGGTAGGTGCACTAGTTGCGCCTCTGCCTACCCCTTCGGGGATAAAGGGCGTGAGAGTGTGTGACGAACGTCCGCAGGTTCGAAACCCAAGGTACACCTTTGACTTTTCGAAGCTACGTGTTTATTGTATTCAATTATCGTTCGCTTTAACGGTGAAGGAAAATATCGTGAGGAAATCTACATATCTGAGAATTCTCAATAGATTTTTGAAGGTTTGTGAAGTCTGCCAACACTAGGCCAGCATGTAAGAAAATCTCTCATTTCTCAGTGATAAGAAAGGCTTTCCTCAGTGCATACACACCACTGCTTGGCGTTTGAAAGCATTGATATATAATTGATATATTAATTGATATATATTATACATCAATGTTAGAAAGTCATTGCGATGATACCTATGCAGAAGGCCTATTGCATACAGAGATTTTACCAGCTTGACACATCCAATTCAGAACACTATTCAAAAGGTGCTCCCATATACCATGCTCAGTCAGTTGTAACACGACTTAAAATTTATGCATAATTTCAGGGAAAATATGGCTGCCTCATTTTCCGCATGAGAAAACTTCTGTATGCATTATAAGTTAAGGCAAAAGATGAATTAGCGGGGAGTACAAAGTTACTATGCGAAAGATAGTAACTGGATCAAGACGATATGAATATATTTATAACTTAGATGAATGTAGGAGTTGTATTGAAATTTGCACGTTGTTAATGAAGTCTTGGGTTCCACTCTCGGGTTGGGTAAAGTGTTACTTTTTGTTCAGTATCAGCCCAAAATCTAGAGTTTGTATGGGGATCGCACCTTATCACATCATACGGAAACACTGCGAAAAGTGAGGAATACTAGTTACATCTCTGCTTCTCCTTCGGGCATAATTTGTATTTTTTCGGCCATGTAAATTTAATATCCAAAGTCCGTCAATACAATGTTCCTAAATACTATTGTCGTAAAGGCGAACAAAGTTGCCAGTTTATTTACAATGCAGTTTAACAAGAAAAGTTTTAATGGCCTGCGACCCTCATTAGATTGACGGACCTCTGAATAGATTGTCGGGTTCTGTATAAACTTTCGCAAGATTTTTTGAAGAGTAAAGTGTGGAGTTCACTTCTCAACAAAAGGTTCTTGATTGGTTTGCGCTCAATTACTGGGTTTTTAGATGGCATAGTAGGAGCCATCATAACCACTGTAAAACTTAAGTTCCATGTCATTGATGAAACCAATAAACATGAAACCAATATTCCACACAAAAACAAAGTCGATAACGATACCGAAAGCCAACACGCGCAAAGCAATCGCGACGCCAAACATGGCCATCATTTGGAATTCCGTTTGCTGCCAGCAGTTGATTTGAACCTGCATTATGCACGAAGACTTATTCGACGGGGCTACATTCATTTTTGGGAATTTCGATGACTAATATACGGGTAAAATTATTGAAAGCAACATGTACAGACTATTAGCGAGAATTCTTTTCTGCCATCATACGTTTCGTCATAATAATAATATACTTTTTTATACTGGAATTTCGACTGCCTCTGTAGTTAGTAGTATTATGGTACGACTGCAATGCTGAGGTGTCGGGTTCGATCCCCGGGTCGGGCAAAGCAATATTGTTTTTTTTTTATCAGTATCAGCCCGTAGTCTTCAATTTGTGACATGGCGATAGGCTCGCCCCTATCACATCATGAGACGGAATAACGGCGAAAAGTGGGTGCACTAGTTGCGCCTCTGCCTAACCCTTCGGGGATAAAAGGCGTGAGTATATGTTTGCGTATCTGTATAGCGACCATTGTACACAAGATGTAAATTCCAGTAGTGACCCACCTTGCGTTCCGGAATCAACCAGTGCATATCTGGCTTCACACTGACCAGCATTAATGTGTCGACTGACGACGTCGATTATCTCTCACCAGACAATACTGGGACTTCAGTAACTATCAGGTACAGTCATTTTGACACAAATACGCACTCACGATCTTTATCCCCGAAAGGGTCGGCAGAGGCGCAATGAATGCACCCAATTTTCGCCGTGCATATACCGTCCCATGATGTGATAGGGGGCGAGCCTATCGCCATATCGCGCAGAAATTCCATACTCCAGGCTGATACTGAATAGAAAAACTCAATATCACTTTACCCGACCCGGGGATTGAACCCGAGACCTCAGCTTTGTAGTCGTACCGTAATACAACTACGTCACTAAGGCAGTCAATTTGATGGTCTTAGATAAAAAAAGATTCCCGTACAGAACTACGCCCATTATTTCTCACAAAAGCAATAATTCCAATAAAACAAAAGACTTATAATCAAATAGAACTTCTAACAATAGAGAAGCACTCACTGCCAATGCTGTTACAAAGTGGCAATTTAACACAATGATCAGGCGTTTATTGCGTTTTCAGCTCTAACTGGCAACTGGGAGATATTGCTGATGATTTATTACTTGCCTTCTATAGGGATGGTCGTATATCGATACCTATCTATATCGATATTATTTGAGTTTGAGAGTTTATTAGAGGGATTATTTTAATATAAACACTCACGCCTTATTGTCCTGAAGGGGTAAGCAGAGGCTCAAATAATGCACGCACTCTTCGCCGTGTATATTCCGTCCCATGATGTGATAGGAGGCGAGCGACTTCGCGCTGATACTGATTTGAAAAACCCATATCACTTTGCCCAACCCGGGGATCGAACCCGAGACCTCAGCATTGCAGTCGTAATACAACTACGCCACAGAGGCAGTCAGTACATTAAAATATATGACAAACTATCGATATCCCATCCCTGCCTGTCGATAATATGTTAGAACAACGTTCGCTTTATCCTTGTCAATCAGGCTGGTGTTGGTTGATTTGGGATAAATAATGGTGGGGAAGATTCATTGTTAGTTGTCATGGTTTTGTATACAAGCTTTTGTATTATCATCCTGTAAATCCAGTTTTGGTTAGCCTTAAAATTATTGTTTACGTTGACCATTCCTGATGTTAAACTATAAGCCTAACTAAAAATTAAATAGCACCAATTCATATTAGGAAAGGAATCTTGGATATAAAACGTATTGCAGATGAAGGTCCGCAGGTTCAAAACCCAACGCACACACTTCTGACTTTTCCTTGTTACATGTGTATTTTTTATCAATTATCGCGCTTTAACGTAAAGGAAAACATGGTGAGGAAACCTACACACCTGAGAATTCTACTAATATTATAAACGCGAAAGTATGTATGGATGTATGGATGTTTGTTACTATTTCACGCAAAAACCTCTGAATGGATTTCGATGAAATTTGGCACACGGGTAGATCATGTCCTGGATTAACACATAGGCTACATTTCAGCCCTAAACCCCTAGCCCTTTTATCACGTGCTGAAAAAGTACCTGATTGCCTATTCGGAACTTATCCGCCATATAAATTACTAGTTTTGGTTTCACAGGTCTCGAATATGTAGCGAAAAAAGGTGTTAGTAATGTAATAAATTTATTTGTTAGATAGTTATCGGGATCTTTATCAGGAACCTGTAAGCTGACCCTAAGTTTCCTTAATATATACACACATATAAATGATAATATATACAACTTGTTCAACCGTTTAGCTCAATAACATCACATATATGTCGGGACAGGAAGGAAGTATAAAAAGGAATTATCATTTTTATTAATCACATTGAGGGTGTCTGAATATATTACGTCGGGTAAGACTAAATAAAAATCATGTTGAATTGTCAGAGCGACAGTTGGGTTTATAAAAGGGGTGCCGATTCATTTGAAGAGACAGTCTTAGTTCAGTCGTCGTTGAGTTCGGTTGTGTTGCAACTAGTACGGTGCAGATCACTAATAAGTGGTAACTATGGTGGTTTCCATATCAGTCAGTGCTTAGTAAAGCGGTTACTATGTTATTTCGAGTTGTTACTAGGTGAGTTGATTATAATCACTTAACCAAACGGTTAAGTAATTGCCTCAATATGCAATGTGTTATAATAACCAAAGTTAATAATGAATCCTGACGTGGTATTGTACTCTGTGAACAGTTTATTACGCAATAATTGACCAACGAACAATAAATAGCGAGTTAAAGAGAATTCATTTGTGACTTTTATTATGTGAACCTACGTGTATCGATATCGGCCGCCACTCTGTCTCCGACATCAGAAGGTGGGATGAGCCTATTCCCGCAGATATGTGAAATGCAATTAATGGTACTATGGAGAAGCTATTTAAGTACCCGCAATTTACATGAAGAAAAAAATTGCATTGAGTAATGTCGGAATAAGAACAAGACTACAACGTGAATAAAAGTGACCACGTGTGAAACATAACCATCGCATGTTTGATTGTGACGTCATGTGCATACGACTTCGAATGAACGAGAATCTACGTGTGTACCGCGATTGAACTGTTGGTACGCGAATGTTCGTGATGGTGCTCAAGCGTTCCGGTAGATGTGCTGCGTATGGTGCGTCGTAGTTGGTGTCCCGGACAACGTGACTGCACGGTTGTCTAGTACCGGTTGATGATAACTGCTGCATCGCGTATCATGTGTGGCTATCTGAGACGACAGATATGATGCTTACTGCAGCGGTAGAGGAAGTTTGGAACTGGAGATCCTTGCAGGGAGTACTTAAAGTATTCAGCGTTAGAAGACGCCGTAAGCTGTGACTACTGAAGAGCCTCTGCGGGATCCTTTGGTGGATCTGACATTAACTGCGGTGATAGAGGATTTGGACATCAGGAGTTTGAAGATTCTTGCACTTTGGTGAGAAGTTTTCATTTTGTTGTGTTGAGTTTTTTTTTATTTGTCCCTGCGATTGATTGTGGAAAAGCCTGAAAGTGAAGTAGTGATTGAAACGTTCAACGCTAGAACAAAGTAGATGAGCCTGCTCTCGCAATAAATCTGTGTGGCGAATGTTCCAGTAAAATATCTCGAAAAGGATCTTTGTGGTTAAAATCTTGTACAAGATCTATGTGGTTAAGGACTGCTGTGTGATCAAGTCCATGTGGTTAAGGACTGCTGTGTGATCAAGTCCATGTGGTTAAGGACTGCTGTGTGATCAAGTCCATGTGGTTAAGGACTGCTGTGTGATCAAGTCCATGTGGTTAAGGACTGCTGTGTGATCAAGTCCATGTGGTTAAGGACTGCTGTGTGATCAAGTCCATGTGGTTAAGGACTGCTGTGTGATCAAGTCCATGTGGTTAAGGACTGCTGTGTGATCAAGTCCATGTGGTTAAGGACTGCTGTGTGATCAAGTCCATGTGGTAAAGGATGGCTGTGTGATCAAATCCATGTGGTTAAGGATGGCTGTGTGATCAAGTCCATGTGGTTAAGAATGGCTGTGTGATCAAGTCCATGTGGTTAAGAATGGCTGTGTGATCAAGTCCATGTGGTTAAGAATGGCTGTGTGATCAAGTCCATGTGGTTAAGAATGGCTGTGTGATCAAGTCCATGTGGTTAAGAATGGCTGTGTGATCAAGTCCATGTGGTTAAGAATGGCTGTGTGATCAAGTCCATGTGGTTAAGAATGGCTGTGTGATCAAATCGATGACGTGACTTCGACCAGTCTTATATTGTGAAAATAGTAAATAAATTACAATCTGCTCACTATATGTGTCTTGTGTATTGTATTGTAACTATAGCCTGATCATCCTCCACTGGGTCTGAATCATTGTAGCAAATTTGGTCCTGATGGTAAACAAGCATAACTGAAATAGTGATTGTAGTAGTTAGGAAGAGTCTTAATGTAAGGTCAGAATAGGCCGAGCGATGTGATGCTGCTGGGTATATTTTCTGTTTGCAGGCATTGGAAATTACTGCTGGTGGTGCCGCGTGTGACGTGTCTACTCCGGTTCGAAGACAGTGTGCAGTGCAGTGCAGCTACTGAGCCGCTTCCGAGGGAAGATTGCTGCTGATCGTCAGTGGCACTGATCTCCGTTTAGATAAGAATTGTTTGCATTGTATACAGTTCTAATAACTATTGGACAGCTGTATCCTTGAGAGTTTGTTACCGTCACTACTTCTCTCTTGTTAGGAGGTACTAGGAAGTGATGGCGGAAGGGCGATTTGGGGGTGCTGTCTATTTTGTAAAACATACGTAAGAGAACGATCACATGTCAGGAGTATCATGTCACTATACGTGATTTAACTGAATTTTAAAATTAGATTTGTTTCTTAAATCCCTTGCACTTAGGGAGACACATTGCGAGCTTTTCCTTAACGTTTGAACAATGGAAGTAACTGACTATACTATAACTTGTGTAAATGGTTACAGCGATAACTTTCTTTGCCTATCGATTATGGTCACTGGTATGACTGCAGAAATAATTCTAAATTCATTACGGCATTAATTCCTAAGTTTTAAAATTTTGGTTGGGTTCTTACACTTTAATTGGAATTTTAAATTGTCATTTATTCGGTGTTAAATTTTCATGAAGCGTGCGTTAGCGAAAAATGCTTGAAGGTTAAGTTTTGAGATAATCGATGAAATTGTAGCAGAGACAAGTGGCAGTGACAGTAATTAAGTTTGCATGATGATCTGGACTGCACTTTAGTAGTCCGTTGGAAGTCGGTATTTGCTGTGTAAGCAATCCGTGGATGCGCGGTGCGCGGGTGGTTCTGGCTGAGGTCGGGTTTCAAAGGAAGCCATAGAGTTCGAAAGAGATGAGAGTAACTAGAGGTTACTACCAGAGATCACATGCAGGGCTTAATTGGTTAGATTATGTGGTTTGCATTTGGCAATCGAGACGGACCTTCATCCATTTTTGGTACTATGTTGTTTTGAAGAGTGTTGTTAAATTTACGTGATGATCGTACTTTGTGTCATTCAGAGTAACACACGAGGACGTGTGTCTTGCCAGAATGGCCGTGTCGGGACAGGAAGGAAGTATAAAAAGGAATTATCATTTTTATTAATCACATTGAGGGTGTCTGAATATATTACGTCGGGTAAGACTAAATAAAAATCATGTTGAATTGTCAGAGCGACAGTTGGGTTTATAAAAGGGGTGCCGATTCATTTGAAGAGACAGTCTTAGTTCAGTCGTCGTTGAGTTCGGTTGTGTTGCAACTAGTACGGTGCAGATCACTAATAAGTGGTAACTATGGTGGTTTCCATATCAGTCAGTGCTTAGTAAAGCGGTTACTATGTTATTTCGAGTTGTTACTAGGTGAGTTGATTATAATCACTTAACCAAACGGTTAAGTAATTGCCTCAATATGCAATGTGTTATAATAACCAAAGTTAATAATGAATCCTGACGTGGTATTGTACTCTGTGAACAGTTTATTACGCAATAATTGACCAACGAACAATAAATAGCGAGTTAAAGAGAATTCATTTGTGACTTTTATTATGTGAACCTACGTGTATCGATATCGGCCGCCACTCTGTCTCCGACATATATAAAACAATGTTTTCGATCCAAAAACAGCGGCTAACAAAAATCTATTCTGCATTACCAAGGAAAATTATTCATTTATTTATATACCGTGTCATTTCAGTGGATAAATAACATTACACGGACCGTTGGAGCTGAAAATTGCTCTCTATACTTGTATGTAGCGTGAATTCAGTAGGGCAACTCTGTAATTCTGAAATTTGTTATCTTACTTAGAAATGTGAACATTTTGAAGATGTTTATTACTACAAAATACTTAAAAATCAGTACAAATGATAATTTAACTTTAAAATAAGAAATTATTAGAACACACACAATGTATTTTCTTTGCAATTTATGTTTAGCGCATAATTTAATTTTTGAGTCAGTTCCTAATTTAAATTGATTTGGTGTTTTAGAAATGGTATTCAGAAATTCGAAAAATAGTGAAGTTTGTATAGTTTTTTAAGTAAAAGTAACCGTGTGGTTAGATAAAGTGGTACTGACGTAGACCATGTCCCAGATTAGCATTTATAGATCACTTTTGCTTGGCAAACATCACGTAGGGATTTTTATTCCGCGAATAATGGTTTTTATACGGGCATGGAAAAGTAACTCCATACAGATGTTAAGGACATTAGGCTTGGTTGAAACTGGATATAAACAAGCTGATCCCAGAACGCAACACACTTACGTGAACCATTATAGTGGGTATTGCACGTGGTGTACGGTGATACTATCCGGGTGCATGAGCGTAGCTAGCCATGGGCTTAGGGTGGGGCAGCAGTATAAAATAATAATACCTATGTAACTAGCAAGCTATACTCAAGTCTTATTCCGGTTAATTTTTTTTTGTGTCGATTGACGACTTGCGAGTGTGAATTTTCTTACGGATGTTAAGCATTGTAGTTAGTACCTAGATAATTTAGTTACTTAGGTTAGATTAGGTACCTTAAGGGTCAGAGCCAGGGTGGGGCAAGCGCCCCACCCTGCCCCACCGTGGCTACGCCCATGTTCGGGTGGATACATATATTCTACCACCGCGTCTTTCGCGTGGTCAGAGCCGTGGTTGCCACTCAGCGGGATAAAAAAATCCACATACACACACACACACACACACATACTCACACACACACTCACGCCTTTCATCCCCGAAGAGACAGGCAGAGGCGCAACCAATGCACCCACTCTTCGCGATCCGCATTCCGTCTCATGATGATAGGGGGCGAGCCCATCGCCATATTGGGCATGAATTCTAAACTCCGGGCCGATACCGAATAGAAAAATCCAATATCATTTTGCCCGACCCGGGGATCGAACCCCAGACTTCGGCATTGCAATCGTAACGTAATACAACTACGCCACCGAGGCAGTCCAATACTTAGAAAATTGATCTTCTGTTCTGATATCAACTGTGTAAGCCTACCGAGGATTCATTTGCAAATAATCATTCCATTTATAATAAAAATGTGTTTAATACAAATATTTATTTTGGTGTGTTTGTACCATTGATGAGGTAGAGATCAAAGTAGGACACGCGTAGAATTTTTATATGACTTACTACGTCTTTCACGCGGTTTCATATGAAATTGAATTCGTTTGTTGGTCACATAAGAAAATAAAAAACTTTTACAAATCGATAGAACAATACATATTATTATCATGGATAAATCAACTAATAATGCAGCATAAATAATACACACACACACTCACGCCTGTTATCCCCGAAGGGGTAGGCAGAGGCGCAACTAGTGCACCCACTTTTCGCCGTTATTCCGGCCCATGATGTGATAGGGGGCGAGCCTATCGCCATATCGGGCACAAATTCCAGACTCCGGGCTGATACTGAATAGAAAAAATCATTATCACTTTGCCCGACCCGGGGATCGAACCCGAGACCTCAGCATTGCAGTCGTACTATAATACAACTACGCCACCGAGGCAGTCGGCATAAATAATACAGTGGCAATTAATTTAATCTAAATATTTTTTTTATACAAACTTTTTTTTTTCTTCTAGAAAACACATACATCCTTTCTTGCATTATGCTACCTAGGTGCTTTTTTTTCAGGAAAGTAAGCAAGAAAAAGGAATATTATGAGGTAGTATTATATCCCTGAATACATCAGGATTTTTTATCCCGAGAATGGAGTTCTACTCGGGCGTCGAGCCGAAAATAATAGAGTTTTCTATAAAAAATGTAAAATATGTTAAGCTCGCGTCCGGGTGTTGATAATAGGGATTATAATTTAAGGCTGTACGGCTGTATACCTTTGCTTATTTTTTTGTCACAACAGTAGATGTAAATCAAATTTGTTGTATCGTAAGTTGTGGTAATGCCATATGAGGGTTTCGTTGGAGTAAAGGTTTCTGTAACTTTCTGTGAGCTATTGATAACATCCGGCTAGGTGGGATGACGATCTGCGAAAGACTGCAGGTAGATGCTGGATGCATCAAGCTGAAGACAGGGCGTTATGGCGCTCATTAGGGGAGGCCTATGTTCAGCAGTGGACTGATAAAGGCTGATGATGAGGGCCGAATCGGCCTAAAGGCAAATTAGGCAACTTAGGCAAGCGGCGATAGCCTATTTGGGAGTGGAACGGACTGCCGAGACGAATGTCCGCAGGCTCAAAACCCAAGGGCACACACCTCTGACTTTCCTCAAAAAATTATGTGTGTATTCTTTGTGAATTATCGCTCGCTTTAACGGTGAAGGAAAACATCGTGGGAAACCATATCTGTGAAGTTCTCTGAATTTCGAAGGTATGTGCAGTCAGCCAACGCGGACTAGGCCAGCGTGGTGGACTAAGGCCTTAACCCTCTCAGTAGTAGAGGAGGCCCGTGCTCAGCAGATGGACAGTATTTAATACAGGGCTGGTATTATTATTATCATACATATGTACTATTAGACTATTGCTAGCGGCTCTACCCGCGAGCAATGGGTTTTCCGGGATAAAAATCCCGCTTTATATTTTACCGGAATAAAAAGTAGCTTATGGTACTCGCTGATAATGTAGCTTTATTTTGGTGAAGGAACTTTTAATATCAGTCCAGTAGGTTTGAGTTTGCAATGCAATACAATCAGCTCTGTATTATATACTGCCCACTGCTGAGCAGGACCTCCTCTACTACTGAGAGGGTTTAGGCCTTAGTCCACCACGCTGGTCTAGTGCGGGTTGGTAGACTTCACATACCTTTGAAAGTCTTATAGAGAATTCTCAGGTATGGAGGTTTCCTCACGATGTTTCCTTCACCGTTAAAGCGAGCGATAATTATTGATAGCAATACACACGTTACTTCGAAAAGTCAGCGGTGTGTTCCGTGGGTTTTGAACCTCCGGACATTGTCTCGGCAGACCGCTCCGTTCCCAACTAGGCTATCGTCGCTAGTTTTGAGTTTATTCGTTATAAATATCCAAAAAGTGATTTTTTTTCCGTTAATACTACTACGCCACCAAAGAAGAGTAGAATTGATTCAATCAATCAGATGATCAGTTGACAGTTCCTTCATTTAAATAAAATGTCTGCGTAGCGCCTTAGAATTGGGGCAGGAATAGCACTATTTATGTTGACCCTTTTCTTCGTAAGTATAAGCCTAAATAGAAAGTCATTCGTTCGTATAATGAAGAGGCTATATATTCTTACATTTTGTGGTCATGCGAATCACCAAACCCTCAAAATCTCGGGGAGAAAGTCGAAAAAATTACAAATTATAATAAACTTCATGCCCAAATTCACTTTCACCGTTTGCTCGTACAATAATTTTGGGGAAATTATTTGGGCCCTTGCACAGTGAAACGAGACGCAGGAATTCAACGAGATCATGCGTACTACCATTTCATTTTCAGCTCTATATCGTTATACCAAGATTCAATCTCGCTCGAATAGTTAAAGTATCGAATAGGGATTTCGTCTGAAGATTTTCTGCAGAAACGAAAAGGTTGTGAGAAATATTGCCGACTAAATATAAGCAGACAGCTCTGTTGCTTGTTTGCCAAATATAAACATAGGGCTGCCACTGTAAGTTTAAAGTTTCCATGTTATTCTGCTGTATATATTTTTTGAGGATTGTTTTAATTTATTCTTTTTATTTTATTTTATTAAGGAAAAACAAACAGTTGTACATTAGAAACGACTAAATAAGGACATACATAAAATTTTATAACTATACAACCTACTACGTTCTTCACGGAATATAAACTAAGTATAATTTTCAGGTACGAGTGAATAATTTACAATACAAAGAAAAAAAATTGTGTGGTGACACATCATATAAAAAGATAAAATAAGATAAAAAGTATCTTAGATCCTTCCCGGGGTCTTAAACTATCTCCCTACCAAAATGTATCGCAATCGGTTCAGTGGTTTGACTGTGACGGCTCCACTCGCGAGAAAATGAAATCCGGGATAAAAGTCCCGCTTCATATTTTCCTGGGACAAAAAGTAGCCTATGTGTCAATCCAGGATATGATCTACCCGTGTGCCAAATTTCATCGAAATCCGTTCACTAGTTTTTGCGTGAAAGAGTAACAAACATCCATATATCCAAACATCCATACATTCTTACAAACTTTCGCGTTTATAATATTAATAGGATTTAGATGCTTGCCATCACAGTTTTAATTTTTTTTTATAGGTTGACCTCGTATTTAACTTTCCTCTAGATATAATAAAAAAAAAAAACATTTATTGGTCAAATAGGCTTATAAAAAAGCACTTATCACATGACAGGTCATGACATGAAGGTAGACACAATAACAAAGGTACATAATAAACCAATGAAGTAATTTAAAGTAAATATCGAACAACCAGCACGGGCTGATAGGTACAGAGGACACGGACATTAGGGACGGGAATAGGGCTAGGGAAAGGAGAAGTGGAGCTGATATAAAAGAAAGGGAAGGAGTATCTTTACATTACGAGGAAAGGAAACGCCACGGTCCTCGCCTGCGAGGATAAAAAGGTCCTAGCCTAGCTAACCTACCAGCCTTTCACTAGCTACCTAAGCGATGACGACCCGAAGAAGAAAGGCAGAAAGAAACTCCGGGCTTAATTTTTTCGTCATCAATTGTCATGATATACTGCATTTTTTTTTTAATATATATTTTACAGTATGATTATTACATAGGTTAATGCATACATGAATGTAGCGGTAATTTGCGGTGACTGTTTTTCATACGTGACCTAATTCTAAGGTTGTTGGTTTAGATAATTCTAAACCGCCAACCTTATGGTAACCTAATGGTTACCATCACCCCTTAAAATACTTTAGTGTACCCATCTGACAACCCTAATGTATACTTACACTGTAAACTTCGAAATAAAATCTTGAACATTTCGCGCGCATTCCGACAGATTTTTCAAAACTAAATAAGCTTTATATCATATTTTATAATATTATTCCTTCAGTGATGTATCATTGTGTATGCTGTACAACTACTGAGATAAAAAGGTTCGATTCCCGGCTCGGGTAAAGTGATATTGGGTTATTATGCTTAGTTTTAGACCGGAATATGAAATTGTGTGCGGAAATTGGCAATTACTGATTCGCTGTCCATTTCATATAACTTGAATTATATATATCCATTTCATATAACTTGACTGCCTCGGTGGCGTAGTTGTATTTCAGTACGACTGCAAAGCTGAGGTCTCGGGTTCGATCCCCGGGTCGGGCAAAGTGATATTGAGTTTTTCTATTCAGTATCAGCTCGGAGTCTGGAATTTGTGCCCGATATGGCGATAGGCTCGCCCCCTATCACATCATGGGACGGAATAATGGCGAAAAGTGGGTGCAGTAGTTGCGCCTATGCCTACCCCTTTGGGGATTTTTTTTTTTTTTTTTAAATGCCATCTTCGGCGCATTAGGGACGGCTGCGGGCTTCCTCCGACTCACGTCTAAGTTGTCGTCCGCAACCGCCCCTGCACGTACCGCTGTTGCGGTCCTTTTCCTGTTGCGGGGGCTCAGAAGCCCCCGAAACACCGTACCGTGTCCTCCTTTTGGTGTACGAGGCAGCGTGAGACACGCTGCCTCGGACATGTCCATCACGGGGGTCACAAAAGTTGGCTAGACTAATGGGTGGGCGGCACGTCCCGCCCACCCGTGACCCCCGGAGGCCCCTATTAGTCGCCTTTTACGACAGGCAGGGGATACCGTGGTGGAATTCTCCAAACGCCCCCAATCCACAGGGCGGGAGACGTCGGTCAGTCGTCCACCCGACGCCTCCTACGTCTCGTCTGGCGGCGGGAGGGATCACCACTGCGCTGGCGATCCCTCTCGGCACTCTCCTTCCGCGAGAGGACCGCCTCGCAGAAGTGGGCCACCGCCTGCCAGGCCTCCCGGCCGCCGACCATGGAAGCGACCACGGCCGGCAGCGAGAGGTTTTCTCCGACGACTGTTCTGAGAGCGCTGCGCTCCTCATCCCAGGCTGGACAACACTCCAACGTATGTTGGGCCGTGTCCATTGGGCAGTTGTCACAATAGTGACACACGGCCGACTCCTCTACACCTACCACCCGAAACAGGAACTCACCGAAGCAGCCATGCCCGGTGAGCACCTGCGTCAGGCGGTATGTTGCCGCTCCGTGGCGCCTGTCCAGCCATTCGGCAAAGACAGGACGCACTGCCTCTACGACCCGGTGCCCCCACGACGGGGCCTCCAGCCTGAGACGCCACTCCTCCACGGCGGCTCGCCGTAAGGCGGCCCTCTTGGCCTCCACCTCCTTCAGGGCCGGACGCTCCCCGCGACTGAACGCCTCCTCCCGCCAATGGAATACATCGGCAAGGGATTTGGCGTCCAGGTCCCAGGGCAGAAATCCGGCCAATAGGCAAGCCGCCTCGAAAGAGACCGTGCGGTACGCCCTGACCGCCCGCTGCGCTAAAGCTCTCTGCGGGGCGCGCAGAAGGGCGACGCAGGGGCGGCCCAGGGAGTCAGCCCAAACGGGGCTGCCATAAAGGGCTATGGACCGCACGACTCCGTGATACAGCCTCCGGCAAGGGAAGCCAGGACCTTCCAGGTTGGGCAGCAGGCGGGAAAGAGCGCCCGCTGCCCGGGACAATTTCGTCCTCAACTCCTTAAAGTGGGTGCGGAATCGCCATCGGCTATCCAGGACTAAACCTAGATACCTCATGCTAGAGCCGATGGGGATCCGCACCCCCCCAACGACGATGCCGGCACCGGCCGGTGGCCCTCTCCGAGGTCCGTGAAAACACACGGCCTCGGTTTTCTCGAGGGCCACCTTCAACCCTAAACGTTGGATTCTCCGAACTATTTGGCCGGTGCCCGCCGCCGCCAGAGTTGCGGCGTCCCGGAAGGTCCCAGCAGTCGCTGTGACTAACGTATCGTCGGCGTAACAAGTCACGCCGACGCCCCGGAGATTGGAACCACGGAGCACCCAGTCGTACCCGATGTTCCACAGGAGAGGGCCCAAAACCGAGCCCTGTGGAACACCGCACGACATCGCTCTTCGGTGCCACCCATCGGCGCCCGGATACACCACGTGCCTGTCAGACAGGTACGCGTGCACCAGACGCCGGAGATAGGGCGGCACCACGTGGTACCGCAGTGCCTCGTGGATGCAGGGCCAGGGCAGCGAGTTGAATGCGTTGGATATGTCCAACGACACCGCTATCACTACACTGCCTCTGGCCAGTGCATCCTCCGCCTGTGCCTTCACCCGCAGAATCGCGTGGACAGTGGAACGTCCCCTCCTGAATCCATACTGTTCGTCGGCCAAATTCGGACCGACCCTATCGAGGTGCTCGACGAGGCGGGTATGGATGATGCGCTCGAAGAGCTTTGCCACCTCGTCGAGCAACACGATGGGCCGGTAGGCCGACGGCGACTCTGCGGGTCGTCCCCCCTTCTTCAGCAGGACGAGCTTCCCGGTTTTCCAACGCACCGGGAAGACGCCCTGCTCCAGGCAGGCGGTGAATAAGCTGCGGAGCCTCGGGCCCAGGTACTCGAGGGCTAGCACCCAGGCTTTCCCGGGGATGCCATCGAGCCCTGGGGCCGTGTTTTTGCTCCGCAGCCGAAGCACTGCCGCCCGCATTTCAGCGGGCGAAACCTCCGGGATATCCCTTGCCGGATTCTCACTCGACGATGACGCCACATCCGGTGGCGCCATCGGTGGAGGAGTGAACTCCTCGGTGGCCGGGAACAAGGCCGCGACTACGTTGGCCAGTAATTCTGGCCGGAGACTCTGCAACAGCGGGGGCGCCGCTGGGCGAAGCTTCTTCATCACCACACGGTAAGGGCGCCCCCACGGGTCCCTGTCGAGAGTCCCCACGAACGCCTTACGCCTTGGCCCCATAAATGGCCACCCGCAGCGCTCTCTTTGCCTCTTTGTAGAGGCCATAGAGCTGCCGCTCCTGGTCTGCGTGATTCTCCTCTCTGAGCCGGCGACGACGATGCCTGGCGTATCGGCGGCGCGCAGCAACGCACGACGCGCGCAACTGCGCTAGCTCCGCCGACCACCAGTACACCTGTCGCACCGGCGAACGGCGGAGAGCTCGGGGCATGCCGGCGTCGCAGACATCCGACATTGCCACCCCGAACCACTCCGCCTCCTGCTCAACCCGTACCGGCCCGTCCGGCACGGGGAGCCACGACATGACCAGAGCGGCCAGCACTAGGGCCTCCCCATCGAGGCGACGAAGCGCCCACCGCGGGCCGTCCTGATTTGGGGCACTCGGTACACCACCGGACTGGACACTCGGGGACGCGGAGACGCCGAACCTGATGTAACGATGGTCCGACAACGTCTCCACGCCCACGAGGACTCTCCAGTCCCGGACACGGCGTGCGACGGCGGCACTCGCAAACGACAGGTCTATAATCGACCCGCCGTTGTGCCGCACGCACGTGTCCACCGACCCCCTGTTCAGGACGACCAGGCCGACAGAGATCGCCCATTCCTCCAGGACCCGACCACGACCGTTCGTCGCCGGCGAACCCCAAGCCACGGATTTGGCGTTGAAGTCGCCGGCGACGACCGCCGGGTGAGGTTGGCCTTGTTCCACCAAGGCCCCCAGCCGAACGAGGAAAGACTCAAATTCGGCGAGGGGTCTGTTGGGAGAAAAGTACACTCCTACTATCCAAATGTATCCCAACAGAACCGCCACGCATCCCCTGTCCTTCGCTACTTTTTCGAAGGGTGGGGAGCCAGCGGCGCCCCGGCTGATGATGGCCACCAAGCCGTCAAGGTCCCCCGCCCAGTTATCCCGGGGGGGGACAAAATACGGCTCAGCGACCACGGCCACTTGCACCGACCACTGCGCCAGGCTTTGGGACAACAGGTCCTGGGCACTGGCACAGTGGTTGATGTTCGCCTGGAGGAAATTTAAATCCATTATTGGGCGATCTCTACCACGTCCATCGCGGCCCCTTGCGGTGGGCTCGCTGCCTGCGGCTGGGTCGAAGCCCCAGCGGCAGCAGCACTTCGTACCCCGTCGCGACGCCTATCGCGACGGGAGGGGGCGGGGCACGCCTTCCCGCCCACCGGATGTTTGGCGGGCCTCCCTGCGGCCGCGCAGACTGCGCAGTTCGGCGCGGCCTCGCATTCGCGGGCTTTGTGGCCCGGTTTGCCGCAGCGATAACAAAGATCGCTGCGGTCCGGTCCTCCGGTGCAGGTGCTCTGCGTGTGACCGTGCTCAAGGCAACGGAAACACCGCATCGGGCGCGCCCCGAGCACGGTCACCCGGGCCACAGTCCACCCTACCATCAGGCGGCCCGCCTTTATTTTTTGTGCCGCCCTGGTCGGCACCTTGGCCCAAACTGCGCTCAGGCCGGAGCGATCAGGCCGGATTTCTCCGACCTTTACGGCATCAGCTGCGCACTCGCCAGCAACGCTGAGGGCCACTGCGACCGTCTCGGCTGTGGCTGCAGGATCCAGCTCCGACAGCCGCAGCTCCGTGCACTTGGTGGGCCGGGAGATTTGGACATCTTCCGACCCGCCAAAGCATTCCCTCAGCCTTGCGGCGAGGGAGTCCGCCTTCTGCTCCGACTCAGCCCCGGGCACCTCATAAAGCATGGCACCCGTGGCTGCCACCTTGGGCCTCAGCCTGTCAATGCCAAGGCCGGCGAGGTCCACGCGGTGCTGAGCATCCGTCAGCACCTTGGCGTAGGTTAGGCCCTTGGCCACCGCCGCCGGCGTCAGCGACAGCACTATGGCCGCCGAGCGTGGCTGACGCAGTTTGGGCTCCTTGCGCCTCTGCCTCTTCTGCTGCGGCTTCGCCGCAGGCGCCGCAGCGGGGCTGGGCTTCCCCCGCTTCTTCTTCCCCACCACCACGGTCCATTCAGCGTCCATGGACGCTGGGGCCGGTGGCAGTGGGCGGGGCTCCCTCGGAGCGGACTTTGCGACGGGGGGAGCAGGAGGACCACGTTTCCCCCTCCCCTTCTGGGGCACCCCAGACGGTCCAGCGACCGCCACGGCAGCAGAGGTGGAGGGCCCGGCCACGATGGCAGGAGCCTTAAGAGAAGGAGCAGGCTGCACTGCTCCTTTCCCCTTCCCCCTCCCCTTCCCCTTAGAGGAAGGCTGGGGAGCTCCCCCAACGAAACCACCCTGGACGGGGAGTGGTATGTCCCCGGGGGTGGTACGTCTCTCGTGGGCCAGTGGAGGCCTCTGGGCCGGCCCTAGGAGCACCGACTCCATTCTGGCCTGCCACTTGGCCTCCACTGCTGCCAGCTCCTCCAGACGGCGAAGGAGAGAAGCGTTTTCACGCTTCAGCTCCTTCACCGCCTCCTCCAATTTGGCGCACTTGTCTCGCCACTTTTTGGCCTCGCCTTTAGGGCGAGCACTCGGAGCCGGTTCCGCCGCGACAACCACCTCGGCGGCGGGCACCTTCGGCTTGGCGGCAGAGCGAAGGACCATTCCCTCCTCGCTCTCCTCTCTCCTCGCCCTTTGGCGGGCCTCCCTGCGCTGCAGGAGATCGCGCGCCTTACCTCTCTTTCTTTGGTCGACGGAATCGTCGACCAAAGATGGTCCTCCCCTGCCGCGTCCGGTTGTCGCTTGCGACTTCGGGACCGGCTCCTCAGTGTCGCTCCCAAGGGACGACCTGCTACTCACCTCTGAGCGTTTCCTCCAGAGCCTACGGCTCCGAACGGAGGAAACGCTCCCACTCGATTCAGAGTCGACTTCTACGGACATCTTGCCCGCGCCGACTCTCTTCGCTCTATCAGTGGGCTTTCGCCCACCAATCTCCGCCTCTCCAGCCGGAACTGGAGTAGGCAACCTCGTCAGTGTGATTTTGGGGTTATTTTTATCCATTGTGAATCCCACGAGTGTGGGGGAAATAAAGAGTCCACCCAGGCAGTGCCCCCTGTACCTGGGTAAGCCTAGCGTAACCCGCCAAGAGGGTCGGCCGGTACTCTGGCGGGGGTCGCACTAGTGACCGAACTACCCATCGGCCATGCATCCCCTCGCGGTGCGCCGCCGCTTGGGATTCGGGGAACTTTTTATAGAGGTTTTCTCCCTCGTGGTCCGGGCGATTAAGCCAAGACCCTCGGTCCAGCGGGAGCGCGAGACATGTCCACGGACCTCCATACTAGATTACGATCTGCAACGGTGACAGCGGAGAGGAAGGTTCCCCCCCGCTGCCTGCTCGGGGCGGTGTTAGCGCTCACCGAGCCCGTCGACACTCCCGGATGAACCGGGAGCCGCCCGAATAAACGGGCCCACCATCTAAAAATGCGGCAGCCACCGCAAAAAGCGGCGACGACCGCCGAGACCACTGTTGTCAGGATATTGGCCGTTGCGCCGATCAACTCGACCGACGCTCCGTTGCCCAGGGTGCACCACGTGGAGGTTTCCTGACTTTGCACCCCACCCCTTTGGGGATAACAGGCGTGAGTGTATATGTAATATGTATGAATTATATCTGACGAAATATAGGTATGATAGATCTTGAAAAGGATATGTTGAACATATCATCATCATCAGCCTATATTTTGGTCCTCTGCTGGACATAGGCCTCCGCCAATATGCGCCATTTTACCCGGTTTTCGGTCTATCGCATTCAGTTTCTGCCAGCGACCTTTCGAAAATCGTCACTCCTCCTGGCTGGAGTTCTTCGACAGATATGACCAGCCTACTGCCACTTCAGCTTACTAATTCTGTGGGTACATATATAAATAATATATTGTAGCCAGCGTGTTTCCTGAATGCTGGAGACTTAGCTTCTGCAGTTCCAGTAGAGAGCGTAGTACAAACTGATTAATAATAAATATGAAATACATTTCCTGGGAATGTGTTGTCCCGAAATTTAAGGAATGTAAAAGTATTGACTCCTCAAGCCCCGTGACAGACACCGGTGTCCATATATATAGGGTTTTCCCATACATCTATATATTAATAAGCGGGGCTTGAAGGGTTATCTAATTTGAACGTTCAAAATAGGTCTTTAGGACCGCCATGAACATTTTATTTACCTCATCCATATTTTTAAACCCTTGATTCGATGTAAAATTTATTTAGTTTTTCTCTCAAAACTTAAATTATTATATGCCATTATATCGGTTCATAGCTGTACTCCAATTATAAATATGAGTAGGATATTACTTCCTATTCAGATATGACATTCAGAGACGGATTCAATGGTGTGTATTGCACCGAGTACAGAGTATGCTAGTGTATATAAAGACAATTCGCGAGAAAGTGAAAATAATTTCCCATCAAAAACATAAATGTGAAATATGGAAGCCAAGTCCAATATAAAGAATATGCGTGCTTGTCGACTTCACCAACAAAAGGCTTGAAATCTAAATGGTTGCCACCCCTATACATAATCCTGAAAATTATTTATAAGAACACACTCCATTCTAAAACAAATTAAAATTAATGTTCCTTTCTTTTTCTGCTACGACAATGTATGATATTTAAAAATATAACTTCTTAAATTTGAATAGTTGATTTATTTATACAAATCAGATAACTTAGGATAAATTTAAACTCAAGATTTTACTTGGCTAGTCTTCACATACAATTTTTCTTATACCGGGTGGAAGGGAAATGCTCTCTATACCGGAACGGTAAGAAAGAAGAACCATAACATTAACGAAAACCTATATTCATTTGCAAAGCTAAGCGATAATACTTACGATTTTAGTATTTCCGTAATTCATGCGCGCGCAATGTAAAGCGTACAAAAAAACTGGGTAGGATACAAACTACAAAGCAAACGCCGACAAGGCGGCGGCCGCCGTGCTGCGCCGGCACCGGCCGTGCGTCCGCGGTCGTTGATCCGTCAGCTGATGTACGTGTTTCATTACGATTTTTTTGAAATATTGACCTTTTTTACTATGTTTTTCAGAATAATAGTTTGATTTATCTATCCATACGTGAAGCTGTACAGAAATTTGAGAATATCCTACTAAAATTGTAACCATGTGATCGCGATTTTTTTAGTGCTATCACGTCAGAAATCACCAATACTGTCACCTGTATTCGTTTCCGAGAGCGTTTCCCTTCCACCCGGTATTTGACTAATAAACTTATCTTCTTTATGTTACTGTTTTTATATTGTAAGGTCAACATATACTACTCTTCTAAAAATGTCGATTTCTGATAAAACTAGCCAAGTCAAATCTCGCCTTTTATCCAGGGGTAGGCAGAGGCGCTACTAGTGCACCTACTTTTCGCCCTTATTCTGTCCTATGATGTGATAGGGGGCGTGCCTATCTCGATATCGAGCACAAATTCAAGACTCCGAGCTGACACTGAATAAAAAATACTCAACATCACTTTGCCCGACCCGGGGATCGAACCTGAGACCTCTGAATGCTTTTGTACAACAATAAATATTCTTAGAAATTTACTGTCGTCCCAAAACATAAACCCAGACATAGCTAGCCCAAGGGCCACTAACAGTCCCCCATTTCGAATCTAAAAAACAAAACGAACGAGTTTTAATTTGTCATCGCGAGTCGAGATGAGACGCGCACTCAATTTGTATCCAATCTTCTTGATTATTTTTAAATGAGAAATACAAATTTTAAATCTGGATTTCATGCACTTTTTATTACTCAAGTGTTAGTGCACCCAAGTGGTTTGGAATTGAGAATGTACTCAGATTCGTATGAGTCGTTATTTATATCATGGCAAATGCGGTGGTAGGCCTCTCTTATGCGAAAAACTTTCTTGGTCGAAATAATTGCTCTGATGTTGAAAATTCTTTCACTAATAACAATCCACTTTGCCTTAGAATGTTAATGATTTTAATATTGAGAAGTTGGTGAAGTTTAAGACGTGAACGAAGGTTAATATCTTTAAAAACGTAGATGCTATTTTGTATTTTTGTGTACAATAAACAAGTCGCCTTATTTAAGCGACACTTATGACCAAAGCGGAGGTAATGTAATATTTATAAATACTGAGAAATATACATGTCATACTTGTTGTAGAATAAAACTATTTAGCGCAGTCAATTTTTTTTTTAATAAACCATAGTTAAACACTTGATTTTTATAGAAATTGGGTGAGCAGAACTAGGCACCACCAATATCCTAAATAAAATCGAAGTGATGTTTTTGTTTAAGGGGGTATTCTGATCTAGAAATTCGAAAAAATCGATTTTTTTTTGCATATTTTCAAAGTTTAGTCCCTTAAAAATATGTCCTTAAATGGATTTTCCAAAATTCGAATTATTTTCAAAGAGACAGTGGATTTTGTGACGCAGCATCTAAGCCGGCCGTTCGGATTGAGCGCTCTGAGCGCCACTCTGAGCTCACGCCAATTTTTTTTTCCAATAAGCAATTTCACTAACCACTTCATTTACCGATTCAACAGAAAAAAAATAAAGAACTAATCAGGAAAATGTCTTCTTACCCGCTTTGAAATTGCACTACCCACTTACGGCCATGAATTTTTCAACACCTCAGCCGAGATCCGAGAAGCACCTTAAGTTGTGTCATAAAATATCTGGATGCGGTACTGCATATTTAACACTTAATAATTTATTCACAAGACATTATGGTATTAAAAATGGAAAGTGAAGTAGGTAAGTGAAGAAGCAGGCGCTGAGGTGGAAAAAATATTTTTTATATGGAGACGGTAAAGTTACTTCACTGATGGAGGGTGGTCGTTTGGGTAGGTTTTTTTTTAAACTGTTGTGTTCAGGTTTGAAGGACATTGTAGCCAGCGTAGTTACTGGGCAATATGAGACTTAACATATAAAGTCTCAGGGTGACGATCGCAGTGGAGTGGCACGCAGTACTTTGTATTTAAAAGTTCTGAGTGTTGCTACTGCTTATGGGCGGTCGTATCGATTACCATTAGGCGAGCGGTATGCTCTTCTCGTCATAGAGAAGCAATAAAAAATTAAAAAAACTAATTGCATCTGATGGTAACAATAGAATCTAGGTAAAGTGATAAATTACAGATGATCCTTTACTAAACACAATATTTGAAACTGGATATAAACAAGTTCTTCTCGGAACGCAACACATGGGCCATTATGGAGAGTTTTACACTTTGTGTGCTGTGGTCCCTATCAGAGCCCAGATAAATATTTCTACAGCGTAGGTATTTTACATTTTTTTGCTGAGGAATGCCAACATATGCAACTTCTCAATAGATATTTTGAGATAAAAAGTATTTTTATTAAATACAACACACCCTTGCCATCATCAGCTGCAGTGGAACGCCTTTTTTCATTTGCAACAATGACAAATCTGCCAGAGTCACAAACTGTCAGACAGCATGTTCGAGAAGAAAGTGGTACTGAAGTGTAATTTAAATTATTACAAGAAGTTTTAAATCGTTATTGTCTATCTAATCATGTTTGATTAAAGTTATTGATTATTATTGTGATCGGTCTTTTATGTGTTGCCAACATATTTATTTAACTATATGAAAATATGGGGGGGCACTATTCTACTACCCGCAACCACACGGATATATTGTATATTTATATATACCGGCTTTATATTATGCAGCAGTATTTTTATAATTGTTATTTTTAATTAAAATTAACAAAGCAATTGAAAATTAATTAATTGTTAATTGTTATTAATACAGTTAACAATTAAATAATTGTTAATTGTTATTAATACAGTTAACAATTAAATAATTGTTAATTGTAATTTTTCACAATTACAATTGATTAATCGTTAATCTTTAATTGTTCTTGCGATTAAAATTCGCCCAACACTGCCCAGGTCTTTTGTCCTCTAAACGTGTCGGCTAGAAATGTTGCGTTGTTCGAACAAATAAAAAATACTACTAAAACTATCTTGTAAACATATTTTTTTATGTGAGCTGCCATGAAAGTTTTCTCGTGAAATTTTAGATTGACCAGTGTAAGGTAGTAAGCTAGATGCTGTTGGCTAAAACTAGGATATATTCCAGCTTTTATTCCCTTAGGATTTAGCAGGGGCACAACTAATGTATCCATATAACTCCGAGTATTCTTTCCTGTGATAGGGGGGCGAATAAAGATTCTAGAAAAGATCTATTCTTCCCCAACATCCCCCTACTCAATAAACAAAACAAGAAGAATAAAGAAAAACGAACTCAAGGGTCAAACAAATCGCTAACCCTAATCAATATCATACTGGTAACATATAACTAGTGGCAATAAAACTAGGGTCTTTAAGACCATTCCAGGGGGATATATCGGAGATGCAGGTCGGGTTTGCAATCAGCTAGAGTGCCTTCCGTACCAACACTAGTAGGGTTGCCATGTGGCGCGTAGGATAGTCATGAAATAAATGCGTCCAAATGACTATAGGTTATAAAAATGTCTTCGTGATGACTTAGTTTCGAAATTCTTTTGAGATAAAAACGAAGGGTTTTTCATGAATGTTTAAATATGATTTGCCGTTTGGTAGGCCACCGCTGTAAACTCTCCGTATAACACCTCGGGAAGTTAGAAGAGACAAAATCAGCGCTGCTCGGAGCAATCGTCCCAGGAAGCACGCACTGCCTACTTTTGCTTTTATAATTTTAGTTTTTTTACTATGAAATTGGTGAGTCAAATTATCGTAAATCAGGGGATATAGCAACGATTTGACCCCACTCAGAGTTCACGTCGATTTTCTATAAAATATTTGCGAAGTCCTATCTTTCTCGGCTTTTTGAGACCAGCGCCACATTCATAATTCTTTTGGTATTGTGAGTGTTTATGGGTCTTTGGGATGTAACTTAAGGTGACCAATTGAATTTGGCAGCCTATGCCATAGAATGGCAGTGGTCCTTAATTGAGCAATTCATATGTAAATACAGCGTGACCACTTTCTTTCATTGTTTTAAAGATTTCTTTATACAATTATATAATACTTTTCGTACATTTTTGACTACCTCTATTATATAAAAGGTCTTTATACCAAATATTAACAGAGCGATTACAGCTCTATAAGAAAATAGAATAGAAATGTCCTACATTTACAAGTTTCATATCCACCGCAACCTCGCAAACGTTAGCTAGAGTGATAAACGTGCGACATTTCTCGACACATTCGTAATCATTACGATCCGTTTACCTGCAGCATCTTGATTCACCACCTTTGTCACGGTAATGTTATGAGGGATTGTTTAGCCAACAGTAATTAGCTAGTGTTTATTTGACGTTTGTTCTGTAGGAAACAAGGTTGCCTTTTGTTTGACTTTTTATTTTAATTTGAAGATATCTCTACGTATCTTTGTGAATTTTTAACGTAAGCTTATTATGTTTCTTTGTTTGTTGTTGGATTTCCTTTTTTAATCTGTATCTCTTGGATAATATATTTTGCTATTAAATTTCTATTATAATTTAGATACGATACAGTAAGTTCATTCTTCCAATGAAACATTTGTTTGAACACTAAGATACCCAATCTCATTATTATCATGATTGGACTCTCGTCCTACAAAAATCATAGCAGCCCTGTATTATATACTACCCACTACTGTGCACGAGCCTCTAATATTGAGAAGCTTTAGGCCTTAGTCCACGACGCTAGCCTGGTGCGGGCAGGCATCACATACCTTCAAAATTCTTTTTGAAGAATTATCAGGTATTTATTTTTCGTACAACGTTTTCCTTCACCGTAAAGCGCACGATAATTGATAAACCATACACACATTACTTCAATAATTCAGAAGTGTCCTAACAATAACCTGTAAACAAACCATTGATGTAAAAAACCCAAACAAACAAACAATTGTCCTAACTTATAATGCAAAGTAGACACTTTCACATTGAGCATCATGCACGTCTTGAGCGGGGATCAAATCTACAAACATTAATTATATTACGCCTTGATCCCATATTGGTAGGTCGAGACAATAGATTGCCACTTTGTCCGCTTCTGGCCCAATTCTTTACCTTCTTCCATTTCCAACAATCCTCTCATGCATTCCCACCGGCTTAGGGTACTTTTCACCTTTTTTTTTCAGCGGAGAAAGTGACTACCGCTCAGCCTTCAAGGGGGAGGTGGAGTACTTTTCACCTGCCCTTTATTGAAAATATCTGATATTCAAACGTGCGGTGCGATGGACCCCTACTGGATCTTCCACCCACACTCGCCTCACATACCTTCATCATCAGTTTTTTATCATCCGATCAAATCTAGTTTTCTTCCAAAGTCTGGAATCAATTCTTCGCCTTCATGAAGTGATTTTTAATTCACAAGGAGTGCTATTTCAATGAGGTTAATATTTAATTCGATTGTTTACTCAGTAAAGAATTTTCAAGGTTATCGAAATAGAAGTGAAAATATTCGAGGGATCGCGGACGATTCAACTAATAAATTCTTCATAAGTTCATCATGCTAGGATAATATCGATATAAGTTAACGATAGCAACATTTCAGTGATGCGAATGTACATTATTAAATGTCAAATCTAATAGCTATATCCGACTTTACGTTTGAAGCCGAGATCCCAGCTCGGTAGTCGTAATAAAACAAGTCAATCAGTGTTCAGCATCAAATTGGAGTATGGAATTTATGTTCGATATGGCTATTGTCTCCTATCATATAATGTAATTGAATACATATGGCGAAAAGTGGATGCACTAATAGCACCTCTGCCTACCCCTTTGGTGTTAATAGGAGCGAGTGTATTTATTAAAATGGATCGATTTGACCGTTGAATCCCATCCCCTGGACTGTTTCATATGAGGGTCCGTCTGGCGCCATCGTCCCCTCTACCAAACAGAGGAGTACAAACACTTCAAAAGATATCCCAGCCGGTGTAATCACTGGGCATAATGAGATGCTTAAAGTCTAAGGCACCGCGCAGACGTTAAATGTTTTACAAGAAAATAGAGAAATGAAAAAAATATTTATTTGACACGAAAAGCTGTTATACAGTACGAAAATACCAAGTCTGAAGTTAATAATGTTTTTTTTTTTTAAGTTTAAATAGCTTTATTGTATGTAACGACTATGTCGTTCTATACCTCCACTTTAATATATGTCATATTTATCCTGATACCTCTCTGACGCAGGAGCCGATAACATTCTATTAAAATCCATTATATTACCAACTAAAATATGAGATCCACTCCGCACACACTCGGACAAAATATGGAGTACGTCTCCATAGTCAGAGCAGTTTGGTGAGTCTGACGTTAACAATGTTGGAACTTAACAAATGCATTGTCAACCGTCCCCACACTAGGCAAGCCTGTGCCGTGAGGCCCCGTGTAATCACTCTTGAGTGCTTTCTACCCACGAAGTAAAGACAGTATTCTCGGTTCTGTGTTTCTACCACACTTACAAACACACACACACACACACACACACACACACACACTCAAGCCTTTTTTATATCCAAAGGCGTAGGCACAGGCGCATCTAGTGCACGCACTTTTCGTCATAAGTATTGTCCCATGATAAGGTAGGGGGCGAACCTGTCGCCATATCACCTCATATGGCGAAATTTCAGACTCTGGGCTAATACTGAATAGAAAAATCTAATATCACGTTGCCCGATCCGGGGATCGAGCCCGATACTTCAGCATTGCAGTCGTACCGGAATACAACCCCGCCACCGAGGCAGTCACAATGGTCGTAATTTGTAATAATGTTTTAATAATAAAAATAGTTTCCATATTTAGTTTCCATGGAATTACTATGCTAATAATAAAATTGTTTCAACTTAAATTGCTAAAATAATTAATAGTTGAACGCTCGATTTTCAGCATTTCTATTACAAAGCTATTCAGATGTCAGTATCAATAAGTTATAGTAAAAGAACATAAAATTAGTACTTACATCCCACGCGTGTCTATCCTGATACCTGTAAAAGAAAAAACGGTAAAAATTAGTAGATCATAATGGCCATGGGCTCGTAATTAATTCTCATGCAATGAATTTACAAAAATCTATTTTGTATTCTAGTTTACGAAAAGGGTTCTTTACTAATACATTTATACAAATAATTATGTTATCTAAAATTAAAACGGAAAACGAATTCTCAAAATCCACGCCATATAGTTATAAAACATTGAAATTCTGTAGAAGTGGTAGCTATCAAAAACAGTAATAGCAGACTGTGACGTCACTGAGTGTCACCGGCCATAACACTGCGTGCGTAAGAAAGAGATAACGCTATAACTCTACCCGGCGCGGCGTACACTTATGTTCACAAAAATATTACAAATATGAATAACTGTTTTATTTTTCCACCAATTTTAATGCTGATTTCACAGAAGAATTTCAGAACACAGAAACACAGAAAACTACCCGGTCTCTGCGTCAAACATCATTCTAGGCCCAAAAGGTTCAGCTCGCATTATCAGTCATTCTGGATTATTAATTTTCTTTTTATATAAGATCATGGCTGTACTCCACTTTGCTTAGTCTATCCCGTTTAAAAGTAAAAAGATTTCAACAATTTTATCTGCAGGTCTTATAAATATGTTTTTGGATACACGTTACTGCAGTAAAGCTGTCTGAACTGACAATGATTTATCCGCGTTCTAGATATGGGATATAACTGATATTTTGGCTGTAAAATAATTGGTACAGATTTTTTTTTTGTTAGCTTCACAGAACTAGTTGTACACAGTCTTGGTTTTACAAAATCAAATTAAGTACATTAAGTTCATTAACAAAAGTGAGCAACCTTCTTGGTGTGAACACGGCATGCACAAAAGTATCAAAATTTCGGCTTAATCACAATACTTAATATTCAAAACAAAACAGAAATCTGAATAAGAAAAAAAAATATAAAATTGCAATTTAAATCCTTACAATTTAACAAAGAATGAAGTCGACGAAGTGAGATAACACTGAAAATACAAACAACAACAATAGGTACCTACTATAAACTATAATAGAAATATAACTAGTTAGGAACTTTTATGCTTAAGACTATATAATGGGCAATATTAGTTATTTTAAATTATATTATTTCTACCTTTTTTAACTGTCTTTTGAACGAAGAAATCGACGAACTAAATATATCTATGCTATGACAGTTAGTATTGTAAGTAGAACACATTCTATACATTGGTGAATGTCGACTAAGGTTGGTTTGATACGGCGGGAGACTGAACGTTATTCTGCTACAAAGACGGCTGGAAGCCCGCGGCACAAGAAAATTAATTTTTTGCAGCAAATTGGGGCTATCAATATTTCCATCAGTAATTTTCTTTAGAAATACCATGTCTGCTACCTTTCGTCTGAATTCGAGCGGGGTCATTTTAAAATAACTTAGTCTAGCTTCATAGGACTGTAGCCCGCGACAGAGATTACTAGCATAGGAGACGTGGTAGAGAAATTGCTTTTGGAGCCTTTCAAGTCTATTAATATGTACCGCGTAACAAGGATTCCAAACGGGACTGCAGTATTCTAGGAGGTTCCGAACTGAATTTTCGTTGCGATTGTCGGATATGTTAAGGATTGCGATTGTAATAACAATACAGTTAAAGTAGCCACGTTCCATACAAGGTTATTTGTACAGACTAATAGCCTAGTAATCTAATAAACAGCATTATATAACACTCGCTGATCAAATTCTGAAGCGGCGATAGCCTAGTTGGGAGTGAGACGGACTGCCGAGGCGAGTGTTCTCAGGTTCAAAACCCAAGGGCACACACCTCTGACTTTTCTAAAGTTATACTGTGTGTATTCTTTGTGAATTATCGCTTGCTTTAACGGTGAAGGAAAACATCGTGAGGTAACCTGTATACCTGTGAAGTTTTCTATAAGAATTTCGAAGGTGTACGAAATTTGCCAACCCGCACTAGGCCAGCGTGGTGGACTAAGGCCTAAACCCTCTCAGTTGTAGAGGAGGCCCGTGCTCAGCAGTGGGCAGTATATAATACAGGGCTGGTAGTAGTACCAGTAGTAGCTGATCAAATTAACTCAGCGGCACTGCGCAGGGGCGGTTGCGGAGGACAACTAGGCACTCTTTGCCGGAGGAACCCGCAGCCGTCCTTGATGCACCGAGGAAGGTCACCGCGGAGTTTTAGTTGGTAGTGCCGTGCATAGTGATAAATACAATAGTAGGGACTCGGCCTGGTGTTCGCCCGATGTCTTTCCGGGCGCCTCAACAACGGGTCGTTAGGCACGGCGAACCCAACATAACCGTCTAGTCGTCAGGCTGGGCGGTAGTGGTAAAGATTGCACTTTCTCCGCGAAAAAAAACTGATCACATTAAACCTTGCAAGATTCCGTGGCGTGGTCCTCTATAACGGGTATAAAAAAATATAAAACAGGTCTTTTAGAAAGACAGCTTAGTGCGGAGAACTTAAAACACTCCCGCTGGGGAATCCTAAATCTAGGAAAAATATTTACAAATAACCCTACCATATACATTGATGTATTAAAAAACCGTTTTTAATACATCAATGACCATACACGAACATTATGTTGTTGATTACACACACACACGCACACCCACACGCGTACGCGCACGCGCGCACGCACGCACGCACGCACGCACGCACGCACGCACGCACGCACGCACGCACGCAAGCACGCACACACACACACACACACACACACACACACACACACACACACACACACACACACACACACATTAATAATAAATTCAATTCAATTTAATATTATTATTATTTATATTCACTAAGGCAATTTCTTTCATAATTGTGTTTTATACATTATGTATTGCAGCTTATAGTTCCTGCACTTTTTGTTCTGCATGTACTATCTTCCTTTGATGTATGTTTCTTAATTCAAGTTTAATATACTAAACTACACTAACTCCAGCACAAGACCATAGGGAGATAGGGGTGACTGAAAACCAGCGCTGATCTAAACTCTTAGTTTCGGTCAGCACATGCTGAGACATTTCGTTTTGTCTTTCACTAATATTATGTTCGTTTAAATTTTTTGTACTATTTGTAAATTTTAAGGTAATAAATTATTTTTTATTTTTTTATTTATTTATTTTATAAATTTTATGGTCGCTATCCGGGCAGATACAACATATTATATCCTACCATCAGCTTCGAGACTTCGAAAATCTCACTATCTCATCCAAAATATGCTACAAAACCAAAGAGAATTCGTAATGAAAGAACAAAAATTTAAATTCTCATTCAGAATTTCGTTAAAGTCAAACGCTTAGAAATTCAAATAATGCAAAAAACGACCAAATGTTAACTTTTGGGGCTTGTATTGAGTAAAAAAATGTATTATTCATTAAATTTATGTCGCGAGGCATTTAAAGACCTTTCCAGTTAAAGTTGCTTTTGAATTAATACAGAGTTAAATAACTAGATGTGGTTGTTAAAAAGGTCTCGGGTTCGATCCCCGAGTCGGGCAGTGATAATTGGTTTTTCTACTCATCACAGCCCGAAGTCTGGAATTTATGACCGATATGGCGATAGGCTCGCCCCCTATCACATCATGGGACGGAATAACGGCGAAAAGTGGGTGCACTAGTAGCGCCTCTGTCTACCCCTTCGGGGATAACAGGCGTGAGTGTATATGTATATGTATGTATGTTTCACTACAGTAGATTTTTTTTATGGCTTCGAATGACGTGACGAGCATGCCGTTTGCCTGATGGTAAGCGATACGACCACCCATAAACAATAGCAACACCATCCAGCACCTTGAGTAACAAAGTACTGTGTGGCATTCCACTGCGCTCGTCATCCTAAGACATAAGATGTTAAGTCTCATTATGTCCAGTAGTTACACTGGCTACATTGTCCTTCAAATCGAAACACAACAGTGCATGCACACTGCTGCTTGGCGGTAGAAATAGACATTGCAGTGGTACCCACCCAGACGAACTCTTACATATGAGAGTCCTACCACCAGTAAAACTACTCATATGTTTTTATGTTTATAAAAAATTAACATCATTTAAAATCTAACATACAAAGCCTTTGAAATTATTAATTAATCCACCACCATACCAGCTCTGTATTTGTGCAGGACGGACAATGCGTGTAGAACATATGTGTAAATAGTGCATTTTATAAAATAGTTTTGTAATAGGATAGGTAATAGCTAGTTACGTCTTATGTCTTAGTTTAAGCTTAATAAATATAATAGTTTGTGTCTTTCATTTAGGAATAAGGTGAAATAGTCAAGTAATGTTTCTGCCTGTCCCTTTCGGGGCAATACTTGATCATTTATTGTTTAGATTATTTATTAGAATAAGTACACAATCGCGCATGCGCGTGGAAGACTCCACTGCGCAGACGCGCGAACAGCGCTAACGCGCATGCGCGGAACGTCGCCGCGCATGCGCACGGCGTAGACATCGCTGCGCCGAGCCACGCGCGCTCTGATTGGCCGAGTGCTGCGACGGACGCAGCGCACCCGCTTCCCGATGCCAGCCTGGGGACACAATAACAATAGGCCCAAATCCCCGGTCGGCAGCCAGTTCGAGCGAGGACTCCGAGGAAGAAAAAAGAAGAAAAGGAAGAAAACTGGAAGAACACTGGAAGAACTCTGGAAGAACTCAGGAAGAACTCTGGAAGGAAGCAAGAAAAACGTACACGGTCCGCGGTGGATACTGTACCCACGCAGGGTGCACGCCTCATTATCGCATCGCCACGCTGTACCACATACTGTTTCTGTATTCCTGTTTCTTAATAAATCCCCAATTTGATCTGGTTATTGGCATTTTAATTACGCAATCCAGCGCAATCGATGTTAAGTGCCCCGGTGCTTAACATTCTGGTCCTTCGTGAGCCGGATTGCCGTGATTAAATTATGCCTGTGACTAGATCCGTGGGAAGGCAGACCGCTTCGGCGACTGCGATTGGTACATCGGCGACAGCGACTGACACTACCGCTACCACTACTACGACTACGACAACGACAACGGAAGAGTCGTCGCAGCCAACCGTCACCGATACCACTGTGGAGCAGAACGCCGCCACGTCGCAGCCGCCGCACCAGCCGCCCCGAAGCAAACCAGGCTCATCCATCAAGCGATCTTCCAAGGAGCGCCGCCTCGCTCAAGCCAAAACTGAGCTCGCCAAAAGACGTCGACTCCGTCATCAGCATAGTTGAAGCTGAACAGTCGCAACGAGTCGACAACTGGCTTCGCCAAAGCAGAGAGCACGAGAATCAAGATGCGCAAGCCCGACTACAGCCGCCACACGAAGCAAATGCACCAGCGATCACAGCCGCATCCTGGCGCACCCCGGCACCTGTACCGGCGGGAGTCACTGCCGCACCCCCGCCACCTCAGCATCCTGATCTCTCGCAACGATTGCCAGTGACGACCGCCACGTCCTGGCAACCAACCACAGAAGCGCAAGCCCCGCCGCCAGCGATCACCGCCGCATCCTGGCAGCCGAATCCTAGGGCTGCGCATCCGCCGCCAGTCATCGCCGCCTGGCTGCGCAACGAGGAAGCCGTGAAGCAACCGCCTTGGAAACCGAACCCCGACGCTTCACAGCATCCACCGTACACGGGCTACGTGAAGCAGCCCGCTACCGACGCCAGCAAGCCCCCGCACCCCCCGCAGGGTGCCGCGCCCGCCGTTCGTGCAAGAACAGAATATCAAGAACTCGCTTCAGCCATCACTCAAGCCGTGCAAGCAGCGCAGTACAGACAGCCCCTGAAGTACACCGAATTGCCTAACTTCAGCGGGGCACATCAAGAGTGGCTGACATTCCGCGCCGCCTACATCGAGACATCGTGCCATTTCACACCGGTTGAAAACATGTCCCGCCTACGTCGCAGCCTCCGCGGAATAGCGAAAGAAGCAGTTCAAGGCTTACTCATCACGAACGCCGACCCGAATGGGGTCATGAAGACCCTCGAGACTCGCTTTGGAAGACCCGAATCGATCGCCATGGCCGAGATGGACAGACTGCGCGCACTGCCGAGGCTCACCGAGTCACCGCGCGACTTGTGCACCTTCGCTACGAGAGTACAGAACATCATCGGGACACTACAGGCGCTCAACTGCACTTTTTATATGTTCAATCCCGAACTCACAAAGGGGTTGACAGAGAAGCTCACACCGACACTCAAGCGACAATGGTACGAGTTCGCCGCTTCGCAGCCGATTGAAGAGCCAGATTTGATGAAATTTAATCGCTTCATAATGCGCGAAGCCGACTACTGCAGCCCGTTCGCCTCCGCCGAGGTTGTAGTCGACCGCACTCCGATCAAGAGCAACGACGGACTACGAAGACACCAGCGGGTACACACTGCAGCAGACAAGACAAGCGCGCCGACATGCAGTCTCTGTGGCAACCAAAACCACACGATCGCCGACTGCACGCGCTTCGCGAACGCCGACACGAACACAAGATGGGACGAAGCGAAAAAACACCACTTGTGTTTCCGATGCCTGAGACGCCGCAACAAGCAACACATATGCAAACCGAAGCAATGCGACATCGACGGGTGCGAGCGATTCCATCACCGACTACTTCATTCTCCGCCCAAGTCAGCTGAACCGAAGAGTGAAGAAGCACAAGATGAACAAGTCAACTCAGCGTGGGCACCGCGAGTATCATTCCTGAAGATCGCCCATGTACGCATTTCCGGCCCCAAGAAGTCCGTCAACGCCTACGCGCTACTCGACGATGGGTCAACCGTCACCCTGATTGACGAAGAACTCGCCAAGACTATAGGGGCTGACGGACCCGAAGAACCGCTGCACATCTGCACGTACGACGGGACGATGAAGAGCAGGGCCAGATCACGCCGGATCTCATTCCAAATTAGAGGTCGAGATCACCGCATCCAGAACATCGAAGCGCATACACTGGGCGACCTGCGGCTCGCCACTCAGAAAATCCCGCGAAAAGCGGTGCAAGATTGCCGCCATCTCGAGGGAATCGTCGCGCACCTCAACCACGGAGAAGTTCGTCCTCGCATTCTCATCGGTCAAGATAATTGTCACCTGCTGGCGACCACTGCCACGAGAACAGGCGAGAAGAACCAACCCATGGCATCACTCACGCCACTAGGTTGGGTTGTGCACGGCAGCCGCACCCAAACGCTGGGACATCGGGTCAACTTCGTCTCTCATTTGACCGCCGCCGATAACAAAATGGAACAAGCGGTCAGAAGAGTCATCACCGCAGATCCAAAAGAGCAGGCGTTGAAGGCTACAGCCGCATCCTGGCGCACCCCGGCGCCTGCACCGGCGGGAGTCACTGCCGCACCCCCGCCGCCTCAGTATCCTGAAACATCGCAGCGGTTGCCAATGACGACTGCCACGTCCTGGCGATCAACTGCCGAAGCGCAAGCCCCGCCGCCAGCGATCATCGACGCATCCTGGCAGCCGAACATTAGGGCTGCGCGGCCGTCGCCAGTCGCCGCCACCTGGCGACAGAGTGAAGAAACTGCGAAGCGTACACCAGCGATAACAGACGTATCCTGGCAGCCGAACTCCGACGCTTCACAGCAATCGGCACACAGATGGGTCCACGGGCCAGAGTTCCTGCAACAAGACCCGAACGAGCGGCCCACCAAAGACAGCCAATCTGCACACACGACGGGCGAAGAAAAGAAGGTAACTGTCGCTACCATAACGCCGAAGCGACGGTTATGCGAAGCCCTGCCAGACGTCACCAGATTCTCATCGTGGCTGCGCTACCTCCGAGCGACGGCAAGAGTGCTCCAGGCGGTCGCCTTATTCCGTCAGCGAGCAGTATCCGTCCACTACGCCAGGACAAAGAAGAAGCCCCGTCGTGATCCAGATTGGCGAGCTACAGCCGCCGAGAAGCCGCGTCGACCGAAGCTCGTCGCCCCTACAGGAGGCACCTACGTCCCACTGCCAGCGGAGCTACAGCACCGCGCCGAGATGCTCATCATACAAGCATCTCAAGAAGAAGCCTTCGGACCCGAGTTACGCGCCTTGACAAGCGGCACGCAACTACCCCGTGACAGTCGCCTATAACCCCCTCAGCGTACACATATCTGAGGGCTTAATCAAGCTCAACAGCAGGATAGCGGCCGCCTCCGGAGTCGCCGAAGAGACGAAAAATCCGCCTATAGTTGACGGCGGACATCGTGCAACAAAGCTCTGGATAGAGCACGTACACAGACAGCTGCATCACGCCGGTACCGAGAGTGTCGTCAACCAGTGCCGTCTACACCGTTGGGTCGTACGCCTACGACCGACGGTAAAGGAAGTCGTCGGGCGATGCCTGAAGTGTCGCATGAGGGCGGCGAACCCGCCGCAGCCAGTGACGGGAGATCTACCCCCTTGTCGGCTGGCGCACCACCAAAGACCCTTCACCTACACCGGCCTGGATTATTTCGGCCCACTGACCATCACAGTGGGTCGAGCACACCAGAAGAGGTACGTCGCGCTCTTCACCTGTCTCACCGTGCGCGCCGTGCACCTAGAAGTGGTGCCATCCCTGAGCGCGGAATCGGCGATCATGGCATTGCGGCGCATGATAGCGCGCCGCGGATGCCCAGCTGAGATATGGTCGGACAACGGCACTAACTTCCGTGGAGCTGAAAAGGAAATACACCACATGCTCTATGAGAGAGCCGAAAAAGAGGCTTCTCAAAGGGCGATACGCTGGCGCTTCATCCCTCCGGGCGCGCCGTTCATGGGAGGCGCGTGGGAGCGACTCGTCCGATCCGTCAAGGTCGCACTCGCTACGGTCCTGTACGAAAAATATCCAAAGAAGAAACGCTGACTACGCTGCTCGCCGAGGTGGAGAACTCGGTCAACAGCCGCCCACTCACCCACGTGTCGGTGAGCCCAGAAGACCCGGAGGCCCTGACACCCAACCACTTCCTGTTGGGCAGTCGGGGCCCAATCACCGCACCGAGCTTCGCAGCCGACTACCCGTACGGCGCTGGCGCGAACTTACGCGCCGCGCAACAACTGGCCAACGAATTCTGGGCACGCTGGCTGAGGGAGTATCTCCCGGAGCTGCGCAACCGGCGGGAGCCACATGGAAGAGGCCCCTCGCTGCAGATCGGTGACCTGGTGCGAGTCGTCGACGGCGCCCTACCCAGAAACACATGGGTGCGAGGGTGCATCTGTGCAGCACACCCGGGACCCGACGGCATCGTGCGCACAGTCGACGTCGCTACGCGGGGCGGAGTGCTGCGCCGGCCTGCGAAGAAGATCATCGTGATCCTGCCAGCTGCTGAGTCATCATCCTGCACCGGAGAACGGGATGTATCGCCCCCAGCGGACGATACACGGCGGGAGGATGTGCAGGACGGACAATGCGTGTAGAACATATGTGTAAATAGTGCATTTTATAAAATAGTTTTATAATAGGATAGGTAATTGCTAGTTACGTCTTATGTCTTAGTTTAAGCTTAATAAATATAATAGTTTGTGTCTTTCATTTAGGAATAAGGTGAAATAGTCAAGTAATGTTTCTGCCTGCCCCTTTCGGGGCAATACTTGATCATTTATTGTTTAGATTATTTATTAGAATAAGTACACAATCGCGCATGCGCGTGGAAGACTCCACTGCGCAGACGCGCGAACAGCGCTAACGCGCATGCGCACGGCGCAGACATCGCTGCGCCGAGCCACGCGCGCTCTGATTGGCCGAGTACTGCGACGGACGCAGCGCACCCGCTTCCCGATGCCAGCCTGGGGACACAATAACAATAGGCCCAAATCCCCGGTCGGCAGCCAGTTCGAGCGAGGACTCCGAGGAAGAAAAAAGAAGAAAAGGAAGAAAACTGGAAGAACACTGGAAGAACACTGGAAGAACTCTGGAAGAACTCAGGAAGAACTCTGGAAGGAAGCAAGAAAAACGTACACGGTCCGCGGTGGATACTGTACCCACGCAGGGTGCACGCCTCATTATCGCATCGCCACGCTGTACCACATACTGTTTCTGTATTCCTGTTTCTTAATAAATCCCCAATTTGATCTGGTTATTGGCATTTTAATTACGCAATCCAGCGCAATCGATGTTAAGTGCCCCGGTGCTTAACAGTATTATATACTGCCCACTGCTGAGCACGGGCCTCCTCTAATACTGAGAGGGTTAAGGCCTTTGTCCACCACGCTGGCCTAGTGCGGGTTGGCAGACTTCACATACCTTCAAAATTCAAAGAACTTCCCAGGTATGCACGTTTCCTCACGATGTTTTCCTTCATCGTTTAAGCGAGCGATAATTCAAAAGGAATACTCACAATTTTTCTAGAAAGTCAGAGTTGTGTGCCCTTAGGTTTTGAACCTGCGGACATTCGTCTCGGCAGTCCGTTCCACTCCCAACTAGGCTATCGCCGCTTACAGTAATACTGATCGCTATCAATATAAAGCACAATTTCGCATTGTAAAGTAAAACAAGTGTGACGACTGACGTCATAACCACGCTCGAAGCCCCATCCAGTCATTCTTTATCTCGTCACCATTTCAACTTTGATATTGAAATTTCCGGGGAAGTTCGGCGGTTCCGGCACTGACGTTTGACAGAAACGGTTTGTAATTAAAACCGATTTTTGGATGGCATTTTCGTGTGACAGGTCACAGGAAAGGGTGCGTTCATATATCTTTATGAGAATTTTTTTTTGAATTGACAGGTGTTTGAATTTAGGTTAAGGGACACTGTGTATACGGGCTTAGACGCCTAAGGCTGGGTTATCAGCAACCAATAAATAAAATTAAAAAATAGATTAAAAATACAACAGTAGGGTAAGTAATATGGGGGCACTCAATCTAATTACATAATAACTTAAGACAAAAGTCCGTTATGTAGGTACTGAACAAATTAACCGACTTGGTATTTATTACATGGATCTCACAACTTTTGACGGTAGAAGAACCGAGTTGCGAAAATTGTTTTTTTACAAGCTTTGTTTTTGATGGCGAATTTTTATTCGCTCTTGTTTCCGCGGACAAAGCCGCGACCAGTATCTAGTTAATCTATACTAATATTATTAATGCGAAAGTTTGAATTTCTGTTACGCAATCACGTAAGAATATACTTCACGGATCTGGATGAAATATGGCGCAGAGATATATTATAGTATGGAATAGCATATATATACAGGGTCACTTTGACATTGCGTTAATAAATGAAACCACATACTTATCTCGTTGAAAATAACGTTTTCTATTAAGTTATTTTAACCATCGATGTAAAATAAAAAAGTGTAAGTTTCGAACAAAATAAATATCATAAAATAGTAACTTTAAGTTTACACGGCCTCATTTATTTATTTACACTTTATACACGGAGTAAAGGCGGACTTAATGCCATAGGCATTCTCTACCAGTCAACCTAAAGTGGTGCAGAGATACAAGAAGGCAGGTGCGTAAATAAGGGAGAATTAAGTAAAGAATAATATGTCTTCAAAGTATATATGTTACTGAATAAACCTATGAATAATAATGAAAAATACTAATAAAACCTTATGCCACTATGACTGCTTTAGGAGAATTCCTCGCAGCAGCAACATTACACTTTCAGTCAAAAATACACTTACGCACACACCATATTCGCACTAAACTACAAAATAATAAAAAAATAGAATACCACAACCGAGATTTTTGGCGAAAGTATTCGTTATTCATTGATAACTTTTAGCACGATGTTACCAGAGATATAGACGAATATGTGGTTTCATTTAGTAACGCAATGTAAAAATGACACTGTATGCTACTCTTATCCCGGAAAACTTGTTTTGCGAGAGCGGAACTGCGAGCCAAATCAAGTCTTACTAATGTTATCTTAGCTTACTAATATTATAAACGCGAAAGTTTATGAAAATGTTTGAATGTTGTTAGAAGTAAACACAAAAGCCGCTGAACGGATTTGGTTGAAATTCGGCACATGGGTAGACCATGTTCTGGATTAACATATAGGCTTCTTCGTATTTAGGTAATTCGCTCCCATGGGAAGTAATGATTTATTAAATTATATTTTTTCAAACAGATGGCGCTGGCAGGTGGTGCTATAGATCGCTACAGTGTCTCAAGGTCTTTTGGAGCAGGATAGGATTTTTCCGCGGGCAAAGCCGCGAGCAATTCAGAGTAATAAATAAATATCAAAGGTTTTTGCAAAACTTAAGTGACTATGATTCTAACTTGCTTAGATCAAAAAGTAGCCCACTTCTTTCTTTTTTTTATGGCATTGAATGACGAGACGAGCATGCTGTTCGCCTAATGGTAAGCGATACGACCACCCATAAACAGTAGAAACACCATCCGGCACCTTGAGTTACAAAGTACTGTGTGGCATTCCACTGCGCTCGTCATTTCGAGACATAAGATGTTAAGTCTCATTATGTCCTGTAGTTACACTGGCTACAATGCCCTTCAAACCGAAACACAACAGTGCATGCACACTACTTCTTGGCGGTAGAAATAGACATTGCGGTGGTACCCATCCAGATGGACTCTTCCATATGAGAGTCCTACCACCAGTAATCTATTTATAGAAAATCCCTTCAAACCAATAAATAGTCTTAGTTCAGTCTTGAATAAAACTTATTTACTTTCTTATCAAACAATAAAAGCTTTTAATGATATACCCATAGAGTTAAATTTATCTTTATAACTCGAACCAGTATATCCCATAGTGTTCTGTGGCGAGTCAATTTCCATCCTATATCCGGTGCGTTGTTTTCATATTTATGCCGCGATATACAAAGGGATCGTGAGATGGTTTTAATGCTGAGTATAGCGGAGTTGTAATATTGTATGTCCTATACTGCCGTGCTAAGCTCGAAAGCCGTATCTCAAAAAACATCGTAAACTTGATTTTTATGGCTTTAGATAGCTTTAAAAATGAACAATACAGCCAAATAGAGGCATTTTATTTAAAATATAATATAAAAATCCTTACGAAAAACGTCCCTATTTCAGTTTTACCTTTTATCACAAAAAGTTAAAAGAAAGGTATATTTATAAAACTTTTCTCGAAACGAGAGTTACTTGACATACCGCTTTTTCGCTTAGCACGGCAATATACATATAATAAAATCGTAGATATGTCATGTCATGAAGGCACAAAGAACGGAAAGTGAAACAACTTTGAAAATTTTATCTGCATTTTTTTTATTGCGTTAAATGACGAGACGATGATTCCGTTCGCCTGATGGCAAGCGATACGACCACCGTCAAACAGTAGCAATTCCATCCAGCATCTTGACTTACAAAGTCGATACTGTGTGGCGTTCCACTGCGCTTGTCATCCTGAGACATAAGATGTTAAGTCTCATTATGTTCAGTAGTTACACTGGCTACAATGTCCTTCAAACCATGTTCGTCAGAATATCACGCCTACATTCCTCTTTGGTTTCAAAATCTAACTACTGGAAACTATTAAGGTTTATTCCGTTTAATAATTATATAAGGTAAGGTCGGGGACAGGTGGACCCAGGGGAGACGAGCCAAACGCGTCGCATGTATTCTTTGTTATGGGCAGGTGTATTGGGAAGGGTATATCAGACTGTAATATATGTAAGTTAGACTGCCTCGGTGGCGCAGCTGCGTTGCGTGGGTTTTTCCATCTTAAAAATTACTCAGTCGCAGCTCGGAGTCAGGAAGTTGGCGGTGTGATACCCCCGTGCCTCGGAAAGCACGTAAAGCCGTTGGTCCTGCGCTTGATGTCTCTCTGGTCATGTCAGATAGCCGTCTCACTGGACTGTGAGAGCGAAGGAATAGCGAGTGTGCCTGTGTTTTGCAACCAAACTCATGCACATATAACATCTCCTGCGTACCTGGCAGATCTCTGTTGAGATTGACCGCCGCGCGCCGTGGCCAAAACCGCCTAGGAAGGTATTTCTTTTATACCTAAGTCCGCACAGATGACGTTGTGGTGACAGCTTGTAGATTGAATAAAACGAGAACAATATTACATACAATCCCACTGCTGGTCTTGGTTTTCTTCTATTTAGTAAGTAGTAAAGCGATAGGTTCGGCCCCTATGATATCATGGGACGAAACACACAGGTGAAAAGTGGGTGCATAGTTTCACCTCTGCCTACCCTCTCCGAGGATAAAGGCGTGACTTTTATTAGTTTGTTTTTGGAAGCATTATCTGTATAAAAAAATGTAGCTCATGGAATACCACCAGTACTGTATTAATACTGTCCAGTGTCCACTGCTGAGCACGGGTCTTCTCTACCACTGAGAGGGGTCTTAGGCCTAGTGCAGGATGGCAGACTTCACATACTCCCGAAATTGCTGTAGAGTATTCTCATGTATGTAGGTTTCCTCACGGCGTTTTCCTATTGATAAACAATATACACGTAACTTCGAAAAGTCAGAGGTGTATGCCTTGGGTTTTGAACCTGTAGTCATTGTCTCAGAAGACCATTCCATTCCCAACTAGGCTATCGTCTACACGCATAGCTTATATATGGTATGAACTAAATTGTACTGTAACATGGTTCCTATTATAGGTTTAAAGGCTCCCTTAGCATTTTATTTTATACGATAGTTTCCTATTTCCTTAGCAGCGTAATAGCGTCCACATTTGCCACTTACTGTAAATTGTCACGAGTTACGCAGTGTACCTCAACAAGGTACGTACACTCTCTTGCAAAAATTTCGTGTCTAATGCATTAAAAAATGTAACACTGAATGCTTTATCCCCGAATAGGAAGGCAGAGGCACATTCTACTAGGGGAAAACACCGTTTAACACCATCCAGCACCTTGAATTATAAATTAGGGTGGCATTCCACTGCGCTCGTCAGCCTGAGACATGATATGTTAAGTTTCATTATGTCCTTCAAATCGAAACACAATAGTATATGCGCACTGCTGCTTGGCGATACAAATAGACATTGCGGTGGTACCCACCCAGACAAACTCTTACATAATATGAGGGACCTACCACTAGTAGTAGTAGTATAATAAATATATTATAGAAAGGGGCGGTTGCGGACGACAACTTAGACGTGATTCTGAGAAAGCCCGCAGCCGTCCCTAATGCGCCGAAGATGGCCACCGCGGATTTTTTTTTTTTTTGGTAATGGCCCTACTGCCTGTAGCCTGACGCGAGTCGGCTTTTCTGGCCACACCGGTCTTTTGGGTGAACGCAGAAGGCGCTCGCAACCCTTTGAATTAAGTGACCATGCTGAGGGCAACCCACTAACAGGTTACGAACCTCGGATCGGTTAATACGGAACGCGGCCGCCTCCATTTAGCGCGGTCGAATGGAGTATATATTAACACTTTACGAACTAACATGTTTGGGTGATTTACCGCCCGATCGAAGTAGCGTCTGCTGGCCATATGCATGAAATGCCTGATGGTCGGCGTGTTGGTGTCCACGTGGTGGTTGCGATTGTTTTGGTTGGCATGCCGTGCGTTGTATATAGGTTAGGAACTCGGCCCGGCGGTCGTCCGACGTTTTCCATCTCTCCGGGCGGCTCAACATCGGGTCGTAAGGCACGGTGAACCCAACATAACCGCTCAGTCGTTCCCTTTGAACGCTGGGCGGTAGTAATAAGTCACTTTCTCCGCGTAAATTATAGAAGGCGGCTATCACTCGCCACTGATATTATTATAAACTACGATCAACAATGGCATATATTTTACAACACTAAGCAGTGAAGATCGGTGAAGTTCTGGGGGCACTATTATATCGTCAACTTACAACGAAATTACTGACGTAGAAAGAAAGAAGAGTTGAAATAAAGAACTGTGAAGCATAAGGATTCATCGCGATAATTTTTTTCCTGGAACGATAATTTGATTACACAAATGCTGATGGTGAATAAAAGTCTTTTTACAGTGCATCACCAACCAGTGAACATTTGCACTCAGCTTGGTTTATAGTTTTTTATCTTTTGCGAGGCGAATTATGTTTACAATATGATTACATTGTAGTTCACCAAAAGATATTCGCTTTTTGTTGGGTGCTGGGCCTCAAAACCTAACCAGGCTCAAACTTTAGGGATATCGAAGGGGCAAAATATGGACCTTGGATCCATTAATAAAATATTTTTGGACTCAATTTATAAATTTTTAAAAACTTTTATACTAAGTGCGGTTTTTAAGCAAAGTAAAATTAGACAAACCTCAAAATCAGAGGTCTTCAAAATTAAACGATTTATCGTATAAGGCTAGTTTTTAGGAGTTCTATCTAAATATATATTGTCATAACTTTTTCCCGCGGCTCCACCCGCATGAATGAGTTTTTCCGGGATAAAATTCCCGCTTTATATTTACCCGGGATAAAAAGTAACCTATGTGTTAATCCAGGACATGATCTACCCGTGTGCCAAATTTCATCGAAATTCGTTCAGCAGTTTTTGCGTGAAAGAGTAACAAACATCCATACATTCTCACAAACTTTCGCCTTTATAATATAAGTAGGATATACTGTCTTGGTTAGAATTATGGGCCCGTTTTTGAACATTTTATTTCAGACATTAAAAACGGCAATAATAATCATATATGTTAACTCCTTTTCACTTTTATAAACCGCAAAGGTATTTCGACACAGAGACTCCAAATGAAGGACTCGAAGATTTTTTTATAAACAGTCCATTATTTTGTCCAGCATTGTACGGCGTTGTTACTTCGCAAGGGTCTCGCAAACACAGACCCCGTTTTTCTTCATACATACCCAATTTGAGTCCCTTTTGTCTATAGTAAGTGAATATCCTTTGCCCGATTGCTTTATATTACCTGAGTTATAGAGTAGCTATTTGATAAAGTTGATCTTCGGAGATAGAATAGGGTAATGTACTATGATGCAAGTAATACGAAAATGAAGACCTTTTGTGAATTGTGATTGAGATTTGGGGTCGCAATTCATATTTAAAATATGGCAATGTGCGCGTACTTGGAAACTCTAGCCCATCTTCTTAACTTCAATATATCTCATTGCGTCTATTTTGCATATTTTCACTTTTCATCATCATCATCATCATCATCATCATCATCAGCCTTTATCAGTCCACTGCTGGACATAGGCCTACCCTGATGAGCGCCATAGCGCCCTGTCTGTCCTTTTCACTTTTAGCCCTTCCATAATTTCAAAGGCTTTGTATGTTAGATTTTAAATGATGTTAATTTTTTATAAACATAAAAACATATGAGTAGTTTTACTGGTGGTAGGACTCTCATATGTAAGAGTTCGTCTGGGTGGGTACCACTGCAATGTCTATTTCTACCGCCAAGCAGCAGTGTGCATGCACTGTTGTGTTTTGATTTGAAGGACAATGTAGCCAGTGTCACAGGACATAATGAGACTTAACATCTTATCGTCGATGAAGTACCAAAACCTCCTAAGTGTTGAGAATCTTATTTTACACCAGAAGAAAAAAACTGTTAAATACATACGAACGAATGAATTCTGTCACTAAGTAGATGTTTTCACATAGCTCAAGAAGCTTACTGGTAAAGAAATTTCGGATAGAAGTTAATTCAATCCATGCGAATATGAGTTTTATCTCTATTGTAATAAAAAAGTAATTTTGGACTAAATTGTCAGTTAGGAGGTATTGGTACTTCATCGACATTATGTCTCAGGATGACGAGCGCAGAGGAATGCCACACAGTACTTTGTAACTCAAGGTGCTAGATGGTTGGTGATGAAGAAGCTTCGCCCAGCGGCGCCCCCGCTGTCGCAGAGTCTCCGGCAAGAATTACTGGCCAACGTAGTCGCGGCCTTGTTCCCGGCCACCGTGGAGTTCACTCCTCCACCGATGGCGCCACCGGATGTGGCGTCATCGTCGAGTGAGAATCCGGCAAGGGATATCCCGGAGGTTTCGCCCGCTGAAATGCGGGCGGCAGTGCTTCGGCTGCGGAGCAAAAACACGGCCCCGGGGCTCGATGGCATCCCCGGGAAAGCCTGGGTGCTAGCCCTCGAGTACCTGGGCCCGAGGCTCCGCAGCTTATTCACCGCCTGCCTGGAGCAGGGCGTCTTCCCGGTGCGCTGGAAAACTGGGAAGCTCGTCCTGCTGAAGAAGGGGGGACGACCCGCAGAGGCGCCGTCGGCCTACCGGCCCATCGTGTTGCTCGACGAGGTGGCAAAGCTCTTCGAGCGCATCATTCATACCCGCCTCGTCGAGCATCTTGAGAGGGTCGGACCAAATCTGGCCGACGAGCAGTTTGGATTTAGGAGGGGACGTTCCACTGTCCACGCGATTCTGCGGGTGAAGGCACAGGCGGAGGATGCAGTGGCCACAGGCAGTGTAGTGATAGCAGTGTCGTTAGATATTTCTAACGCATTCAACTCGCTGCCCTGGCCCTGCATCCACGAGGCACTGCGGTACCACGTGGTGCCGCCCTATCTCCGGCGTCTGGTGCACGCGTACCTGTCTGACAGGCACGTGGTGTATCCGGGCGCCGATGGGTGGCACCGAAGAGCGATGTCGTGCGGTGTTCCACAGGGCTCGGTTTTGGGCCCTCTCCTGTGGAACATCGGGTACGACTGGGTGCTCCGTGGTTCCAATCTCCGGGGCGTCGGCGTGACATGTTATGCCGACGATACGCTAGTCACAGCGACTGCTGGGACCTTCCGGGACGCCGCAACACTGGCGGCGGCGGGCACCGGCCAAGTAGTTGGTAGAATTCAACGTCTAGGGTTGAAGGTGGCCCTCGAGAAAACCGAGGCCGTGTGTTTTCACGGACCTCGGAGAGGGCCACCGGCCGGTGCCGGCATCGTCGTTGGGGGGGTGCGGATCCCCATCGGCTCTAGCATGAAGTATCTGGGTTTAGTCCTAGATAGCCGATGGCGATTCCGCACCCACTTTAAGGAGTTGAGGACAAAATTGTCCCGGGCAGCGGGCGCTCTTTCCCGCCTGCTGCCCAACCTGGAAGGTCCTGGCTTCCCTTGCCGGAGGCTGTATCACGGAGTCGTGCGGTCCATAGCCCTTTACGGCAGCCCCGTTTGGGCTGACTCCCTGGGCCGACCCTGCGTCGCCCTTCTGCGCGCCCCGCAGAGAGCTTTAGCGCAGCGGGCGGTCAGGGCGTACCGCACGGTCTCTTTCGAGGCGGCTTGCCTATTGGCCGGATTTCTACCCTGGGACCTGGACGCCAAATCCCTTGCCGATGTATTCCATTGGCGGGAGGAGGCGTTCAGTCGCGGGGAGCGTCCGGCCCTGAAGGAGGTGGAGGCCAAGAGGGCCGCCTTACGGCGAGCCGCCGTGGAGGATTGGCGTCTCAGGCTGGAGGCCCCGTCGTGGGGGCACCGGGTCGTAGAGGCAGTGCGTCCTGTCTTTGCCGAATGGCTGGACAGGCGCCACGGAGCGGCAACATACCGCCTGACGCAGGTGCTCACCGGGCATGGCTGCTTCGGTGAGTTCCTGTTTCGGGTGGTAGGTATAGAGGAGTCGGCCGTGTGTCACTATTGTGACAACTGCCCAATGGACACGGCCCAACATACGTTGGAGTGTTGTCCAGCCTGGGATGAGGAGCGCAGCGCTCTCAGAACAGTCGTCGCAGAAGACCTCTCGCTGCCGGCCGTGGTCGCTTCCATGGTCGGCGGCCGAGAGGCCTGGCAGGCGGTGGCCCACTTCTGCGAGGCGGTCCTCTCGCGGAAGGAGAGTGCCGAGAGGGATCGCCAGCGCAGTGGTGATCCCTCCCGCCGCCAGACGAGACGTAGGAGGCGTCGGGTGGACGACTGACCGACGTCTCCCGCGCTGTGGATTGGGGGCGTTTGGAGAATTCCACCACGGTATCCCCTGCCTGTCGTAAAAGGCGACTAATAGGGGCCTCCGGGGGTCACGGGTGGGCGGGACGTGCCGCCCACCCATTAGTCTAGCCAACTTCTGTGGCCCCCGTGATGGACATGTCCGAGGCAGCGTGTCTCACGCTGCCTCGGACACCAAAAGGCGGACACGGTACGGTGTTTCGGGGGCTTCTGAGCCCCCGCAACAGGAAAAGGACCGCAATAGCGGTACGTGCAGGGGCGGTTGCGGACGACAACTTAGACGTGAGTCGGAGGAAGCCCGCAGCCGTCCCTAATGCGCCAAAGATGGCATTTTATAAAAAAAAAAAAAAAGGTGCTAGATGGTGTTGCTACTGTTTATGGGTCGTATCGCTTACCATCAGGCAAACGGCATGCTCGTCACGTCATACGATGCCATAAAAAAAATCTATTGTCCTGAAACATTACTTATATTTCTACTAGACATTTGATATGTGTAATGTTTTATGTATTACTGCTGACAAGTTGTATGAAAGCACTGTTCTCTTGCATTAAAACAGATAGATAGTGTAATAAGTACCTCTTCCAGTGTACTACGCTCATAATTAAAATACATTCGACTTTAAGCCCTCGCGTGCCGGGAGCGTGGATCCACGCTCAAAAAAAGTGTTCAAACTCTGCCGGGAGCGTGGATCCACGCTCGGGCCGATTTCTGCAAAATGTATGAAAACTGAACATCTACAGGTAGTTTCTTTTTAGCTTATTTTTTGTTTCCATTGGATGCAAATCTTAATCATATATGAGAATTGAGAAAAGTGGCCGCCATTTCGAACTTCTTTGTTTTGAGGCCGATTGACCTCAAAATCGATACCTGGACATGGCTTTAAGTACAAACTGACGGATAGGGCTTGAGGTGTTGCCAGAGGAAATCAACCGACGACCTTTGCAGTACTAGAAAGAAAGAAAGAAGAAAGAAAGAAATAATTTTTATTGCTGGCACAATTTAAATATACATATATATTACCTTAAACGATAAAACTATAATTAATACCAACAAAGGAACCTCTCATTCAGCTATGTGCTACAGCACGACCTGAGCAGTACTGCAACGCTGATTTTCGATGAGAGGCCCAGGTGACGTACAGCCGCTCAGTCGGTTCACATTAACACTTTGCACATAATTTTTTTTTTATACCTAAGTATACATAATATGTGCACGGGGCACGCTGCGCTCTCAACGCGAGCGGCTATGGCTCAGCCTCATGGCTTATTAGTTATTACCGCGGCCGGCGGCGAGCTGCGTGCACGTCGTGCGGCGTAATTCGCACATTATATAAAAAGAAAGAACACAAAAGTATTATTAAAATATAAAATAGAAAAATTGTTAAGTACCCAGTATGGCACGTTATTATGGAATAATCAATTATAGTTTGTCCCAAGAAACATTGAGGTACGCGATGAGATAATGTCCCTCGCCATTTACACCATGTCCTGCTATAAAGCAATAGGATAAGTCTGGCGCACGCCACCGCCGCTCGAGAATCAACATCCAACCTCGCTATTCGGTCGAAAGCATGAAGGTGAGTAGTAGATATTGCTACGTTATTAATTACGAAACTGTAGTAAGTATTGTTTGTATTGATACTTAAAGGTAATAACATTATTTTTAGACCGACATGGAGGAGGAATGTTGTTCCAGCAGTGCGTAGCGGCGTACCTGAAGGACCCCCGAAAAGCAGTGGTCCTGTGTCGAGGTGTCGTCAAGGGATTTGTTATGGTTCGGGTGCCAAATGTGAGGTGATCTTGCCTCCAAAATATTTTTTTGTAAAGGTACTCAGGCTTTTTTGACTTTATTATGCCAAAAAGTAAAGTGGCCATGTGTAATTCTCTCCGTGCTGCCATTTTAAGCATTTTGGCATCATATAGGAACGGTGTAACATGGCTACGACTGGGAATATTGAAGCAGAATACTACTATTGGCAAATCTTTGTATATTGTTTTGTGGTGTTGTTATAGATAATATGTTTTACTTTTACTTGTTTTTTTTTTCTTTTTTTATGTTTATTTTTTTTTCATTTATTGTTTAAGTATGTCACAAAGAGTTTTTTTGTCTTCCGTGACACGCACTTCAAACGGCTCAACGGAAGACCAGCGTTGGCTGTATTGCCAACTTTTTTGCTGAGTTGAGCCTGTTTGCAACAAACATATTACGTAGTTTTAAGTGTTTTATGTTTTAGTTGTGTGTGCGTTTGTTGCAAATAAAGTTTCTTTCTTTCTTTCTTTCTTTCTTTCTAAAAGACGGCTCCAATGTTAGAATTGAAAAAAGTGGCCGCCATTTTTAATTTCTTTGTTTTAAGGCCAATCGACCTCAAAATCGATACCTGGGCAAGCCTTTAGGTACAGAAGACGGATCCAATGTAAGAATATAAAAAAGTGGCCGCCATTTTGAATTTCTTTGTTTTAAGGCCAATCGACCTCAAAATCGATATCTGGGCAAGCCTTTAGGTACAGAAGACGGATCCAATGTTAGAATTGAAAAAAGTGGCCGCCATTTTGAATTTCTTTGTTTTAAGGCCAATCGACCTCAAAATCGATATCTGGGCAGGCCTTTAGGTACAGAAGACGGATCCAATGCTGGAATTGAAAAAGTGGCCGCCATTTTGAATTTCTTTGTTTTAAGGCCAATCGACCTCAAAATTGTTATCTAGGCAAGCCTTTAGGTACAGAAGACGGATCCAATGTTAGAATTGAAAAAAGTGGCCGCCATTTTGAATTTCTTTGTTGGCCAATTGACCTCAAAATCGATACAGGGCATGGCATTGATAGTAAAAGTCATAATTATTTAATGTTAGACTTAAGAAAAGTGGTCGCCATTTTGAACTTCTTTGTTTTAAGACTGATTGTATTTAAGATAGATATTTTTTTTCCGCGGTGGCCATCTTCGGCGCATTAGGGACGGCTGCGGGCTTCCTCCAACTCACGTCTAAGTTGTCGTCCGCAACCGCCCCTGCGCGTACCGCTGTTGCGGTCCGTCTCCTGTTGTTGCGGGGGCTCAGAAGCCCCCGTACACCGAAGGACGCCCTTGGCGTCCGAGGCAGCGTGAGGCATGCTGCCGTCCATCACGGGGGTAGCAGAACTTGGCTAGACTAATAGGTGGACGGCTCCTCCCGCCCACCCGTGACCCCCGGAGGCCCCTATTAGTCGCCTTTTACGACAGGCAGGGGATGCCGTGGTGGAATTCTCCAACGCCCCCAATCCACAGGGCGGGAGATGTCGGTCAGTCGTCCACCCGACGACTCCTACGTCTCGTCTGGCGGCGAGAGGGATCACCACTGCGCTGGCGATCCCTCTCGGCACTCCTTCCGCGAGAGGAAAGATAGATATTTGGGCTTGTCTTTAGCCAAATAGAATAACTCGAGGTTGGAATTTTAAGAACTGCATTCCATGTTAAATGTTCTTGTTTTAAGGGCTATTGGTTTTAAAATCAAAATCCGCTGGACATGGCCACAAACTATAGTAGGTTTTAATTATAGATTTTTAAATATTATGGCCACCATCAATGCTTATTCAATTTTCTTCAATAACGCAGCTTTGTTATGTCGCAAAATAAAGAATTGAAGAAGAAAAAAGTGTCCCGTGGCAGCAAACAGCAAATAAAGTAAATTCTTCTGTGAAAGCATCAAAATCGGTTAAAAATCAGGGAGTCGTTAACAATTCAACGATTGCTATAAGAATAATTAGCCGCGTAGTAGAAATTATCTTATTATATTTTTCTTTCCCCACATCGTTATGCCCTGTTGGGTGGCCATTAAATTACTGTATCTTTATATTTATTTACCCCCATTACCAGACTTAAAAGGCTATTCAGGTTGATTACCTGATTCATTTTTAAAAGTATCTAATTTTGATGTGATTGCGTATTTAAATTGTTAAATTAGTAAAATTATAACCTCGATTTATTCTGTTTGGCTAAAGACAAGCCCAAATATCTATCTTAAATCCCATTAGTGTTAAAACAAAACGATGGCATGCCCAAGTATCGATTTTGAGGTCGATTGGTCTTAAAACAAAGAAATTCAAAATGGCGGCCACTTTTTCAATTCTAACATTGGATCCGTCTTTTGTACCTACAGTCCTGCCCAGATATCGATTTTGAGGTCAATTGGCCTTAAAACGAAGAAGTTCAAAATGGCGGCCACTTTTTCAATTCTAACATTGGATCCGTCTTTTGTACCTAAAGGCCTGCCCAGATATCGATTTTGAGGTCAATTGGTCTTAAAACAAAGAAATTCAAAATGGTGGCCACTTTTTCAATTCTAACATTGGATCCGACTTTTGTACATACAGCCTTGCCCAGATATCGATTTTGAGGTCGATTGGCCTTAAAACAAAGAAATTCAAAATGGCGGCCATTTTTTCAATTCTAACATTGGATCCGACTTTTGTACATACAGCCTTGCCCAGATATCGATTTTGAGGTCGATTGGCCTTAAAACAAAGAAATTCAAAATGGCGGCCACTTTTTCAATTCCAACATTGGGTCCGTCACCTGTACCTAAAGGCCTGCCCAGATATCGATTTTGAGGTCGATTGGCCTTAAAACAAAGAAATTCAAAATGGCGGCCACTTTTTTCAATTCTAACATTGGATCCGTCTTCTGTACCTAAAGGCCTGCCCAGATATCGATTTTGAGGCCGTTTGGCCTTAAAACAAAGAAATTCAAAATGGCGGCCACTTTTTTCAATTCTAACATTGGATCCGTATTTTGTACCTACAGGCCTGCCCAGATATCGATTTTGAAGTCAATTGGCCTTAAAACGAAGAAATTCAAAATGGCGGCCGTCTATGCCAAATCTCACAATGTTTCTAAATATTTTAGTGACCATTTATCCATAATAAATAAGTAAATAAATAATTTCAAAATTCGTACTAAATGAATTTTACGGTGCATAAATTGGAACATCCTTTACACCTAAAATCCGATTTTTTCAAATGTATGGGCGGCACGCAAGCGTTTTTTACGCAAACTGAGCCCGGCATTCCAGGGGTTAAGTCTTATACGCCTAGTAATGTGCTAGTAATTACATTGGCTATGTTCTTCAAACCGAAACTACACTGCCAGCACACTGCTTGGTAAAAGAAATAAAAAATGCAGGGGTACCTTCCCAGACACCCACGCACTGAGGCCTGAATGATGATGAGGATCTGTCCAAAACGGACTTAACATTCTAACGTAGGTAACTTTATATATTTATTTGGATAGTACTCCCAAAACGAGGCCATTGCAATCAAACGTATAATTTTAAAGACCTCCGATTTTGTGATTTATGTAATTTTATTTTGCTTGAAAACTACACTTATTAATATGAACGTTTTTAAAACGTAAGTTATAAATGCAGGGGTCTAAAAATTGTTTTTTGATGTATCCAAGATTCATACTTTTATCCCTTTAATATCCATAAAGTTTGAGCTTACCCAGACGAAAAGCGGCCATCATCTTTAGACTGCATTCTAGTTTTTTTTAAATATTAATTTCTTATAAAGGTATTCTATTCATCCGAATAATCACTATTGAATAAAAAATACGAATATGTCTCGTGTTTATTTGAATTTCGTATTTATTTGAGAGTACAATCAGGCAAAGCAATAATGAAAAGGTTGTGCACATGTGTGTTTTAGAATTGGAATTCCATTTAGAATTTTGGATTTATTTGTCCACTATTTTCGTAGGAGTTTGCATAAGTACTATAGCGGGTGATCCTATTGAGTTTGTTAGTCATCGAATCAACAAACAAATTGTGCTTTTTGACAATTTTCTGTCATCATCAGCATTCGACTATAGATAATTTTTAGTGTAACAATACCAGCCCTGTATTATATACTGCCCACTGCTGAGCACGGGCCTCCTCTACTACTGAGAGGGTTTAGGCCTTATTCCACCACGCTGGCCTAGTGCGGGTTGGCAGACTTCACATACCTTCGAAATTCTTACAGAAAACTTCACCGACATGCAGATTGCCTAGCGATGTTTTCTCTTCACCGTTAAAGCGAGCGATTTACAAAGAATTCATAATTTTTTTTTTTTAGAAAAGTCAGAGGTGCTTACCTCGGGTTTTGAATCTGTGGATATTCGTCTCGGAAGGCCGTTCCATTCCCAACTAGACTATAGCCGTTTACTGCGCCGCGCCAGAGCGAGTCGCTATCAAACAAGTATCCAAACATCTTGTAAATAACTATTGTTAGAAACTGAAGCGATTTGGATTTAAATAAAAACGATTTATCACAGATTTTACATAAACATTTATCACTGGTTTTACACAAAGACATTTAACAGAAATACTTTTCAAAGATATCTGCAACTAACCGACCAGTATGAAAGTCAAAGATAAACTTACTCCACTGCCACTGAGATGAATGCGAGACTGAGCGCGAAAGAGAGCGAATGAGAGCGAATATCGATATGGCATCCTTTTTATACACCCAACTACCACTTCCACGATTCATTTGACATATAGACTGAATTTAGTAACAGGTCAGTACGTTCCAAATACCGTTACAAATTACTGAATCCTAACACTATAACATTAGTAAGATTGCTGATCGAACTGAAATGCTATGAGATCGTGAAAAATAATAGTATAAAAAAGATATACACACATTGCAATGAAACCTGCACAGTAAGCATGAGGAGCACTCATTTTTAATTATTCACCTCGTCTGATTTTTATAACAAAAAAAAATTTTTTACCCAAGAAACAAATAGCTCGACATCATTTTTAGCAAAAAAATGGACACCAAACAATACTCAAAACTATCGAACATTTAAAGCAAACATCAAAATTAAAAACAGTCATTAGCGGACATAAAAAATATTTGAATCAACGCACGATGAATATCATGCGTCGCATCATTACGAACAATGCGAAGACAGCTTTTTCATCCCTAATGATCGGGAACTGGATTGTTCGTTTTAATGAGCACGTGTGTGCCTTTTGTGCGTTCTTTTAAATCTAAATACGTTTTGGACGGAGTCGGTGAAGTTAGATTTTTACTGGTACATCATAATGAGTATAATCTTACATCTTACTAATATTTATGAAAGCGAAAATTTGCGAAAATGTTTGGATGTTTGTGCGAAGTAAACGCAAAAACAACTAAACGGATTTGGATGAAATTTGGCACACGGGTAGATCATGTGGATTGAGATATGCTTTTTATCCCGGTAATTTGCTTCCGTGGGAAATAATATCTGTTTTAATCAGTTCTTTTTATAGATGGCGCCAGCGTCATTCTGGGTTTTAAGGACTTTTGTGGCTAGTAATAGAATATCATACAACATAATCACGTCTTTTCCCTTTTCAGAGGTACGTAGAGTTGTAACACACCATTTTGTCAGCTACGTTATCATCATCATCAACCATATGAAGTTCACTACTGAACATAAGCCCCCCAAAGATCTCCAGACAGACCTGTCACTAGGATCCTGTCTCAGTCTTTCCTTCCATTTAAGGGGTTTTTGCCAATACTCGTCACGCTTGATAGATGAGTTGTCGAACGCAGGGCGAGCTTCTTGCGCTGATCATGCTGCTGCCCATAATCAGCCTGTAGCATTTAGCTGTCCATGACTATGATGGTTATCCTGCCATCGGTCGATCAGAACCTCTTCTGTTAGCCAGCAGGGTGCACCACGTGCAGATGAGGTTGGTTTGAGTTCCAAGGGTTGATGGTTGAACCACCAACGTGGATGGTTACACCAGCTATGTTAGATCCTATGTAATAAGTGGCGGATCTTTTGCCATTCACGGAGCACATTTCCAGACTCCGCTACTGAGTAGAAAATATCACTTCACCCGAACCTCAAGCCTGAGCTCTCAGCACGATAGACGTACCGCACAATACAATACGCCACCGAAGAAGTCAATAACACATAGCTACGTTACAAACACACACACACGCCATATATCCCCGAAGGGGTAGGCAGAGGTTTAAATAGTGCAGTCACTTTTTGCCGTGCGTAGTCCCATTATGTGATAGGAGGCAAGCCTATCGCCATATCGGGCACAAATTACAGACTCCGAGCTGATACTGGGAAACCCAATATCACTTTGCCTGACCCGGGGTAAGCACACATAGCTACAATACACTGCTACTTGTCATCTCGCGTTGTAGATACCCTCAGGCTTCATCGTGTCTAATCATCGCATAATAAGAGCTTGCATATTTAACGCTTTGAATTATGAAGGGACGAGAAAGAATAGGACTTCCCTTCGCTTGGGGTTGAGTTGGATCCTTTGTAAGGTCACAAGGGATTCAATGACCCTTTTGAACTTGTCCACTTAGTAAGCATTGTTTTAAAAATTAACTGCCTCGGTGGCGTCGTTGAATGACGGTACGATTGCAATGCTGAGGTCTCGAGTTCGATCGCCGGGTAGAGCAATGATATTGGATTTTTCTATTCAATAGCAGCCCGGAGTCTGGAATTTATGCCCGATATACGATATATCCCATGATGTGATAGGGGGCGATAGGCTCGCCCCCTATCACATCATAGGATGGAATGCGCATGGCGAAAAGTGGGTGCATTAATTGCGCCTTTGCCTACCCCTTCGAGGATAAAAGGCGTGAGTGTGTGTGTAAAAAAATACTGTTAATTATCAATGGTTTAGAGGCAGAATTCTTTGGTTGTGAACTATTGGGGTATATTTGTAATTTGGGCAATAAAATGTATACAGGACTCGGCAATAAAATCTATACTAATATTATGTAAAATGTAAAAGTAACTGTGTCAATCTGTCTGTTCCACATTCAGATTCATCACTGAATTTTAATTAGATTCGGTACGCAATAATCTTGAACCATAAGAAAGAATATAAGACACTCTTTAACCCTTTTTTTTTTTTTTTTTTTTTTTTTTCGCGGGGAAAAACGCTTTATCGCTACCGCCACTGGGGGGGTAAGTGGAACGGTTATGTTGGTTTCGCACAGTCTTACAGCCCAATGTCGACACTCGGGAGTATAGCGTCATCCGAGCGAGCATTGGGCTGAGTCCCTAACACTATGTACCCCCTTCACTGGCATACCAACCAAAACCCGCGGTGGCCTTCTTCGGCGCATACGTGACGGCCCCGGGGTATCTTGTTGCACTAAGATAGCTGCACGGGACCGTCCCTGCGCAATGCCGTTACGGCCCCTCTCTATACAAGGGGGCTAAGATGCCCCCACACTCTAAAGGACGCCTTTGGCGTCTACGACAGCGGGAGACCGACCACCCGCATCGTCAACCACCTCGGAGTCGCTTAGGTTGGGCTGAGCAGCCCCCCGCTGCTCGCCCCGCGACTCTGAAAGCCCCCTTTAGTCGCCTCTTACGACCGGCAGGGGATGCCGTGGTGGAACTCTCTATATGCCCCCGGACCACAGGGCACAAGACACTCTTTAACCCTGAAAAGTTTTTAACGCAGGCGAATCCGATAGAATCACTTATATTACATATAGGGGATGTGGAGCTACAAAACGGATATATTTCTTGACAGTGACTATGACACAGTGGCTTAGGACTCAGCATATGAAAACCAGTTATTAATCTGAGGCTTAAATATGTTTAGTTTTGTTGAGGAGCGTCCTTGTCATACCCATGTAACCTATTGTCCATTATTTGCCTATTCTCTTTCTACAACTCCATATTGTTAGATTATGTCTATATTTTAGAAGAACAGAAAAGCTTGCAGAACAGAGAAGTGTCTGGCGTAACTTTGTTACTAAGGCAGTTGAAGCTTTTGAAGTAAATCGGCTTGAAGATCTCGATGCAAAACGCCTACTTAAAAAGAACCGTCCTAAGCCTTCCTATGATTACACCTACAACTCTCTAGGCCAGTTGCACTGTGCGCCCTGCAACAGAGTGTTTAAAACCAAATTTGGATTTGCCAGCCATCTCCGATCCCATCTCCGGAAGTGACAAGGTTCGCCGTTGACGGATACGTCAAGGAGGACATCAAAATCAATCATCATATTTTAACAAAATAGAGTAAGATTTCTTCAATTTCGTTTATTATTCGTACACTAAAGCAAGCGTCGGCCGTCCACCCGCAAGTTGGACAGACGACTTCATAAAGGTCACAAGAACGCGCTGGATGCGGGCCGCTTCTGACAGGTCCATCTGGAAGTCTTTGGGGGAGGTATATGTTCAGCAGTGGAGGTCGTGTGGCTGATGATGATGATGATGACACTAAAGGACATGTCCAAAACGAGTCTAAAATGCTAACCAATATAGTTTATATATTTGGATAGAGCTCGTAATAACAAGCCATTTACAATAAATCGTTTAATTTAAAATACCTCCGATTTAGAGATTTGTCATTTTTTTTTGCTTAAAACTACACTTATTATGAACGTTTTAAAAAGTTAGTTATAAATGGAGGGGTCTAAAATATTTGTTTAATGGATCCAAGATCTATATTTTGCCGCTTTAATATACCCAAAGTTTGAATCTGGTTAGATTTTGGGGCCAGCACCCATACAAAAAGTGGATATCACCTTTAACATAAATAAATTTAGCTAAAAATCTCTAAATTAAACCCGGTTATAAAATGAAATACATATACATATACTCACGCCTGTTATCCCCGAAGGGGTAGGCAGAGGCGCAACTAGTGCACCCACTTATCGCCATTATTCCGTCCCAGGATGTGATAGGGGGCGAGCCTATAAAATGAAATGTACTTAGATAATTCATATCATTGATTCTAATTATCTATAACCCTACATGGCTGTCCTCACGAAAAAGCCACAGTAATTTGACACAAAATAAATTTTCGTAACACACTCTAAGAGATTTCCTAAGGGAAATGAGAAAAGTTTGAACTACGAATTGACTTGAACAAGAAACACCTTCTTTACGACATGATACCGAAATATTTCAGGATATTATGAATACACATGAGTACCGTCATTGATCTTTCGAAGGGAATATTAGTCTAGGACGACCTGAACTCGATTTCCTGATCAGGTTTGAGTTCTCTTAATTTTTTAATAATGGATTTCTACCAAATAGCTTTGGAAGGTCATAAAAACTTGAACTGGGAAATGTTCCATCCCTGTGCTAAATTTCATCAATTCTGTTCAGCTGTTTCTGCGTCTACCTTTAAGAAACATACAAACATCCAAACATTGTCACAAATAGTTATGAAACAAAATACCTAAACACTTGAATAGACTAACGACGCACATAAAGACTTGTAAATAGGGTCACCTATTACCCTCATAAGTTTTCAGAAAATTTGTTGTGAAAAAATTTACAGCAACAGTATTCTGACCACTGTTTCAAACTTAACCCCAATAACTCAGCCAGACGATAACTCTAAATCATCCGACAGCATTTCGTAAGCCAACTCCAATACTGTCCAAAACATATGTACAAACACTGCAACATTAATTAGCAGGCTGAGTATTGGGTTGTCTTAATTAGGAAAGTTTTGGGACGCGGTCACCAGCTAATCCGAAGGGTCAGACAAACTCCTATGTATAGGCATGTTAAGTGATATTAACGCTGTAATGAACGGGTTTAAGATACAACCCTCCAAGCAGTTGTGGTTACGGAACTTAGTAAGTGGATACTTAGATCCAGTTTAAATTTCTGTTCGCAACTCAGAGTTCAGCGGTTTTAGTATCCGATAGCAGTTTGTAGTTTTGGATAACGCCTTGTTACGATAGTTCTCCCAAAAATCCTGGGCTCTTACGATACTTCAAAATAAACTGTTCTCACACCACTCGCCCCTAAGCTCTCATCCATTACCTTCAGGTCGTCGCTCCGCTGGCCTGCGCATCACACACTACGCTCCCCATACGTGGTCTCACAACACTTATTCCTGAGCTCTCATCCATTACCTTTAGCTCGTTGCTCCACCAAGCCGCGAGTCACACACTACGCTCCCCGTACGTGGTTTCACAAAACTCGCTCCTGAGCTCTCATCTACTAACTTCAGCTTGTCGCTCTACTGCACTGGCCCGGGCGTCACACACTACGTTTACTGTAAGGTCTCCACACTCGTTATTTAGCTCTCATTCACTATATTCTGCTCGTCTCTCCATCAGTCTGCGCGTCGCACTTTATGCTCCCTGTACGTGGTCACTCAACACTCGTTTTTGAGCTCTTATGCACTAATTCAAGTTTTTATCTCCCACTCTAGACTCTCATTACATTGTATGAGTTTTCTTTGTGTCATCATTGAAATCTCTTTATCCTATCCAGTAAATTCTTTCATTCAAATACCTGATACAAAGGAAACATATAATTTCCTTGTAAGTAAATGTGTTCGGAAAACTTCGACACAGCGTAACTAGCAAAACTCCTATATCAGAATATGAGAGCGTAATCCCACGTCAGATCAAAGGACCGGGCCGGGTCGAATTCTCGAAATGCTCACCTACGCATTCTGTACGGAGATTGGGAATGATAAAAGGCTTTTGTAAATTTTTTATTTTGTAGAACGGTGTGAGATTACAAATGGTGTTATGGTCTGTTTATGATAATAGCATTTTTATTCATAATATGGGACATAGAGTTTAGATTTCATTGGCTACAATACGTAAACCAAAAAAAGGAGAAATTCAGTCCTGGTAATAGGTACCATGTTACTCTAATGCAGATAGATCAAGCTAAATATTTTTTTGTGGTCCAGATAACTTGGTGGCAGCGTCTGTATGCCTTTGGTTTTGAACCTGCGGACATAGGTCTCGTCAGACCACTCCTTTTCCAACTAGGCTATCGTACACTATCGTATAACAATACCAGCTCTGTATTATATACTGCCCACTGCTGAGCACGGGCCTCCTCTTCTGAGAGGGTTTAAGGCCTTAGTCCACCACGCTGGCCTAGTGCGGGTTGGCAGACTTCACATACCCTCAAAATTCTTATGGAGAATTCTCAGATATATAGGTTTCCTCAAGATGTTTTATTTCACCGTAAAAGCGAACGATAATTGATAAAAAACACACACTTAACTTCGAAAAGACAGAGGTGTGTGCCTTGGATTTCGAACCTCCGGACATTGTCTCGGCAGACCGTTCTATTCCCAAGTAGACTATCGTCACTTATCGTCGTACACTCTTAGGTATATCAAAATATAAATCCAGAAACAATATTTGTGGACCGAGCACTGACTACATCCTTCTAATATAAACGCGAGAGTTTGTAAGAATATATGGATGTCTGTTACTATTGCACGCAAAAACTACTAAACGGATTTAGATGAAATTTGGCACATGGGTAGATTATGTCCTGGATTAACTCATAGGCTAATTTTGTCCCGATTTTGGCAATTTTTTTTTAAATACTAAGCAGGACTTTTAACTTGGAAATACTCATTCATGTGGGAGGAGCTGCAGGCAGAAGCTAGTTCATTCATAAATCCACTTATTAACACTGAAACAACAAAATAGCCATTTAGGACAACTTAGATTAAGACTCCGCAAGCCCAAAATGTTACTCCTATAGCCATCCAAACTAATCTCACGCAGATTTATTACAGTGTAAGCGATTATGATCTTTAAAACCTTCGAATTACTTGTTACAGATGAATTACTTTTGATTAAAGTTTGTTGGATTTATAACGTTTTTGAATTAAGTTATAATGACTTTTATAATTGCTTTTGGTGAAATTGTTTCTGTGGTAATGTTTATACTACCATAAAAGTTATGGCGTCCTTAATAGTCCAGTAGTCAGATGGAAGACCATTAGTTTCCAAGTTTGCTTCCCGATAGCAAAAATAATACCAGCCCTGTATTATATACAATTCCACTGCTGGGCACGGGTCTGTTTTTTTTAGCATTGAATGACGAGACGAGCATGTCGTTCGCCTGATGGTAAGCGATACGACCACCCATAAACAGTAGAGATACCATCCAGAACCTTGATTTACAAAGTACTGTGTGGCATTCCACTGCGCTCGTCATCCTGAGACATAAGATGTTAAGTCTCATTATGTCCTGTAGTTACACAGGACATAATGAGACACTCGGGCCTCCTCTACTACTGAGAGGGTTTAGGCCCTAGTCCGCCACCCTGGCCTAGTGTAGGTTGGTAGACTTCATATATCTTCGAAATTCTTATAAGGAACTTCTTAGGTATGCAGGTTGGCTCACGATGTTTTCCTTCACCATTAAAGGGAACGATAATTGATAAACAATACACACGTAACTTTGAAAAGAATACTCAATATTTAATTTACGTTTCGAATCAAAATGAACACTTATATTAATTATAATTTGATTAAGTTGATGTCAGACTTTTTATCACTAAAACCATGCTTTGAAAAACCGTGCACTAGTAGTTTCTTTGCCAACCTTTTGCCTGATAAAAGGTGTGATAAATACGTCTTAACATAATCATTGATAAAGTATCTAAGAGTAGAATCAAAATATACTGATATACTTAGGAGGGGATCTCTCCTATAATTGAAGCCAAATATTTGCGCCTCATCAAAATGTTTGCTTACTGCCGCAGTCCGACCCTCGGTTTGTCAAAACTTCAGAGTTATAGGGGCTGGATTTAAAGGAATTCGTGGCATCTAATATAATAAATGCGAACGTCTGTCGTGATGTTTATAATAAATAAACGCAGAAATTGTTGAACGAATTTGGGTGAAATTTTTCGTATGCATAGACAATGTCGTAGATTAAAGTGGGCTATTTTTTATCCCGACAAAGTATCTCGGTCTATCCTAGGAAAGGTATTCCGTATTCAGTACGTAGTCACGAACACTTAGTTTCGTATAAATTCTGCTTATTATTAAGTCGCAAGTCACTCTCATACAAATTCAGGGGCTGTAACGAAGATGCCTCCCTACAATCGTAAACGCTAACACTATGTACGGGAATGACATATCCTAGCCATAACAATGCAATGCAATCAGCTCTGTATTATATACTGCCCACTACTGAGCACGGGCCTCCTCTACTACTGAGAGGGGTTAGGCCTTAGTCCACCACGCTGGCGTAGTGCGGGTTGGTGGACTTCACATACCCTCGAGATTCTTATGGAGAATTCTCATGTATGTAGGTTTCCTCACGATGTTTTCCTTCACCGTTAAAGCGAACGATAATTCATAATACACACGTAACTTCGAAAAGTCAGTGATAGCGATAGACTTAGCAGCTGTCGCTAATATGTCAGCCCCATATATTTTTCAACACGCTTTTTTTCTCTATTAGCTTTAACCATCGTATCAAGGCATCTTGGTTATGGCCTGAGTAGGTAACGCATTGTCTATCTATGTTTCTTTTACATTAAATCCCTTTCTAGCCGATTTCGACTACCGGGGCCAATCTCATCAGAGATCAGTCAAGTACGCAGGAGATATTATAGTGCACAAGTGTGTGTGCAATAAACAGGTGCACTCGCCATTCCTTCACTCTCATAGTCTGGTGAGACGGCAATTCGACATGACCAGAGAGGGATCAGGCGCAGGACTAACGGCTTTATGTGTTTTCCGAAGCACGGGGTTATCACAGGCCCCACTTTCTGACGCTGAGTTGCGACTGAGTAATTCTTAAGATGGATAAATCCGTCACAACTTTTTTTGGCCTGCTCGGATTTCAAACCCAGGACCTCAACAGGCAAATCGTACTCGTACCGCGTACGTAATACAACTGTGCCACCGAGGCTTCTACATTACTATAAATACGAAAGAAGTGTCCGTCTGTAACACTTGCATATCTAAACCACTTAACTACTTTTGATGAAATTCGGTAAGGAATAAGCTTCCACCCCGAGATACAATGTAAGCTTTTCATTTCTCATGAATTATTTTCATGAACAAAACTACAAGCAAACGCTACTAGAACGTCCATGGACGCTGCAGGTAAAAAAAAACACATTCAACAAATAAGCGACATCATTCTCGCCATCCCGAAGTTCGTATGTGGAAGTTGGTCTGTGTTTCACTGAGCTAACTTTTAAATATGAAATCAACTCGTGTTCTCTGTGTATAATGTAGAGTTCGTTTTTGGTTCGTCTGTTTATTTCATTTTTTGTTATTTCTGTCACAAATATGGCTTTTTGGTTCTTGGGATGGAAACATGGATATAATAGGCTGACAAAGAGGATATTGTATAGTGTAAAGGGAGGAGACGATAGTGGCGAACGGAGTTTTGAACGTCAGATATGTGACTTTCTTTTACGGCATTGAATGAGAGACGAGCATGCCGTTCGCCTGATTGTAAGCGATACGACCACCCACAAACAGTACCAACACCATACAGCACCTTGAGTGACAAAGTGTGGCATTCCACTGCGCTTGTCATCCTGAGACATCGATATCAAGTCTCGTTATGTCCAGTAGTTACTAATTATTAATAGTTTCTAATTTCCAAAATTTTTCATCAGTGTATCTCTACGAGATAGAGGCGTGATGTTAAGTATGAATGTAGAAAGGTAGGTAGACATATTTTTTTTATCATCTCCGAAGACAGCGCTAACAGACCACCAAAAAGGTAAATGGACACTTCCTCCTATGAACGTCAGCAATGCCAGAGGCAAAGCTACGCAGCTGGCTACTTCAAACACATTTTATCTTCGCAATACGAACTAAGATTAAGATCTATAGAAGTAAATAAAAAAAAACTATTAGGTGATTTCGAAATAAGACTTTTGGTGTATAAGATAAGATATTCGAACAATGGTGATGGGAATAAGATATTCGAACAATGGTGATGGCTATATCGATTTTGATGATACTTTCATTGGTAGGTATAAAATTTTACTGAGAAAAAAATCTTTAGAAATCTTCTTTCTTATAATCATCGTAAAAAATTATAAAGTTGAAGATGGGTGCTAATTCTACATACATATACATTTACACTCACACCTTTTATCCCCGAAGGGGTAGGCAGAGGCGCGACTAATGCACCACTTTTTGCCGTTATTCCGTCCCATGATGTGGTAGGAGGTGAGCCTATCGCCATATTGGGCACAAATTCCAGACTCCGAGCTGATACTGAATAGAAAAACTCAACATCACTTTGCCCGAGTCATAATTGCTGTGCTGTGCTAATTCTAGTAAATAAAAAACTCAAGAGTTCATCAGTTATCATCATCACCATAAACTCAAACTCAAACTCAAACTCAAATCATTTATTATGTAATTAAGCCTCTAGGGGCACTTTTACACGTCATTTTTAACAATGTTTTTTTTTTTAAACTATATGATTCTACCAGTGCTTCGGAAAAGCCCACTGACCTGAGAAGAAGCACCAAGAAACTCAGCGTGGTTATTTTTTTTCATCTTGTTTTTTTTTTTAACACATATTTAAATACAAATGTCATTTAACAATATAAATTCATATTATGTAAACATGTGTGAATGCGAGCAACCTATTCCCAAGCATTTGTATCTTCCAAATAATCTCCTATAGTGTAATAGCCTTTTTTGTAAAGTCGTTCTTTGACAGTTGTTTTAAATTTTTTTATTGGAAGATTAACTATATGCATTGGAAGTTTATTGAAGAAGCGTACGCATTGACCAACAAAAGAATTGCTTATTTTATGGAGACGAGTAGCATGTACAACAAGTTTATTTTTATTCCTAGTATTTTTATTGTGAATATCGCATATTCGGTCAAAATTTGCAATATTTTTTCGAACATACATAAGATTTGCAAATATGTATTGCGATGATACGGTAAGAATGTTTATCTCTTTGAATTTTTCTCTAAGAGAAACACGAGGTCCGAGACTATAGATACCTCTAATAGCTCTCTTTTGCAAGACGAATACTGTATTAATATCCGCAGCATTACCCCAAAGAAGAATACCGTACGACAGAATACTATGAAAGTAACTGAAATAAACAATTCTTGCCGTGTCTATATCAGTCAGACGTCTTATTTTTCTGACTGCATAAGCCGCTGAACTTAGTCTACCTGCCAATTTTGCTATATGCGGTCCCCACTGGAGTCTCGCGTCTAGTGTGATGCCCAGAAAAGTAGTTGACGCATCAGGATTCAACTCTTCCCCATTGATTTGTATATTGGTTTTTACTTGTCTTACATTGGGCATAGTAAATTTAATGCATTTAGTTTTTTTAGCATTTAGTAACAAGTTGTTTAAATTAAACCAATGCACAATTTTAGAGAGAGCATCGTTCACTTCGTCATAATTTTGTAACATTCTTTTAATTTTAAATATTAATGATGTGTCATCCGCGAACAATACAATCTCATGATTATCCCTTACGTGGTAAGGTAAGTCATTAATATATACAAGAAATAGAAATGGTCCCAGAATTGAACCCTGTGGAACTCCCATAGTGACCGCAGATCCGGGTGAGATTTTTCCATTAATATCAACCCTCTGAATCCTGTTACTCAAATAGGATGTCAGAAGATTGAGAGCCGTGTTTTTAATGCCGTAATGGTGTAGTTTCCTGAGCAGAGTATCATGATGTACACAGTCAAATGCCTTAGACAAGTCGCAGAAGACGCCAAGAGCATCGTGCGACTCCTCCCAGGCCTTAAAAATATTTTCCAAGAGATCCACCCCCGCATCAATGGTGGACCGATCCCTAGTAAATCCGAACTGCTTCCTATGAAGTAGGTTATTGTCGTCAAAATGTGTCAGTAATTGATTTAGCATAATTTTTTCAAATAACTTACTTAGAGTGGGTAATATTGAAACAGGTCGGAAGTTCGAAGGATCCGATAAATCACCAGCCTTGAAGAGAGGTATCACCTTGCTTTGTTTCATCAGATCAGGAAACACACCCGATGCGACAGAACCGTTAAATACCGCTGCTAGATGGGGTGCGATGACATCAATAATAGATGATACATTTTTAACTGAAATTCCCCAAAGATCAGCAGTTTTTTTCTGATTAATACATTTAAATGTCTTTACTATATCCCGCGTATTAATAGGTTTGAATTCAAAAAATATGTCGCATCGAGGTACATTACGTTTAAGTAGCAACTCAGCCGACGTGGAGGAAGACTGAAGATGTTGAGTAGTCTTTGACGGTATGTCGGTGAAAAAATTTTCAAACGCGGTTGCTACTTCCAAGTCTGCTGTTACATATTTTTGATTAATATTAATATTAAAATCAAGGCTGCGGGCTTTTTGCCTACCTGATTCTTTATTTATAATGTTCCAGGTGGTCTGAATCTTATTTGTAGCTGATTTAATTTTATTCTTTATATATAATGACTTAGCAGTGAAACAGGCTCGTTTAAAGATTTTGGAATAATTTTTCACATATTCCCTAAAAGAGGGATGTTGGTCATAAGCTCTTTCGGAATACAATCTATAAAGTTTGCTTCTACTTTTAATGATACCAGCGGTTGCCCATTCATTAAAAACAAGTCTATCACTAATCACTAATTTCTTACTAGTAAAAATTTTACTAAATTCACATTTTATCAAGTTAAAAAGTGAAGTATATAATTTGTCTGGATCATTTTGAAAGGGCAACTCAGGAAGACATTTTATCATGTTACTTTTAAAACGGTTCATGCGGCTTATATTACAAGGAATAACATGAATATGTTTCCCTTGAACCATATTTTTATTATTACAAATAAATGATATTAATTGACCACAGTGGTCAGAATCTATCGAATTAATTACTGCCTTATATAGTATTTTATAGTTAGTAAAAATATTATCAATACATGTAGCACTGGTTGCAGTAATCCTAGTCGGCTCAAGGAACACATTGTACAAGTCATAAGATTTAAAAAGATTAATGAAATTAACTTTCCACTGAGACTCTTCCAATAGATTAATATTAAAATCTCCACAAAATATAATTATTTTATTTGAATTACAGATCCTATGTAATATATCTTCAATTATTCTTAAGAAATCAGCGTGGGATGCACATGGTGGTCTATATACGCTTACAACAATAAATTGCTCAAATTCAATACATGAAATCTCTGTAACTCGTTCAACAGACAAACTCACAATATCAATCCTTTCTTTGTATTTAATAGACTTTTTGACTATTATTAAGGAGCCGCCATGTATCATATTTACTCTGCTGAACGAGCTAGCAATACGAAGGCCACTGCTGAACATAGATCTCCTCTATTTCTAGACAGACGCGTCAAAAGCGGCATCCATCCAGCGTGTTCCTGCGACCTTTATCCAGTTGTAAAATATTCTTAAAAACTATGTAACCATATCATAGTCAATGAAAACAGATATCAAATCGAAATCTCCGTTGAACAGTCTTCGTATTGAACAATAAAATCCATTAGATGTAAGTTTGTAGAACAAAAAGCGCATTAAGGAACTGCAGTTTCAGTTATGAACAGATGTGTCCAACGCCAGCTATCGTTGATGAAGTGAAGAAATTGTCTGGGAATTTCTACTTTTGTTAATAAAATAGAATTTGTGTAAACTGTAATGTAATACGCAGTATAAGTGCAAAGGTTTTTAAAGATATTTCGATGTTCATAATAATAGTACTAGCCCTGTTATATATACTGCCTAGTGCTGAGCACGAGCCTCCTCTACTACTGAGACGGTTTTAGCCTTAGTCCATCACGCTGGTCTAGTGTGGGTTTGCCGACTTCACATACCTTCGAAATTATTTTTGGGGAATTCTCAGGTATATAGGTTTCCTCACAATGTTTTCCTTTATCGTTATCGCGAATGATTATTAATTGATAAACAATACACACATAACTTCAAAATCAGAGGTGTTTGCCTTAGGTTTTGAACCTGGGGATGTCTGAAGACTCTTCCATTCTCAACTAGGCTATCGTCCATTATTGGTATTATAACAACTTTAGGTAAAATTGAAAAGGTAAAGGCGTTACATGTATATAATGAAGTGAATGGTACATACTGGTATTATCAATAATCTCAATTATTTCAGTTCCTTCCCACCCCATGTCAATAATCTCAATTCAGTTTCTTCCCACCCCATACTCAACGACTTTACAATCTTCAAACGACCGTAATCTCAACCAGAAGCTTCACAAATATTTATCTATCCGAATCTGGAAGTTTATTATCTTATAGCTGTTGCCCGCGGCTCCGTCCGCGTTAAAAAGTTTTTCCAGGATAAAAGTCCCGCTTTATATTTTCCCGGGATAAAACATAGCCTAAGTTACTCCTTATTGCATCAGCTACCTGCCAATAAAAGTCCCGTCAAAATCGGTCCAGCCGTTTCAGAGATTAGCCGGAACAAACAGACAGACAGAAAGACAGACAGACAGACAAAAATTGTAAAAAAAGTTTTTTTGGTGCATGTATCGTATATGTACTCACATACATGTAGTAATAACGGTTTTTTCAATATTACAAACAGACACTCCAATTTTATTTATATGTATAGATGAAGCGCGGATTAATCAAAAACAAATACTGAGATTTCACGACAGTTTCACAAGTGTATCCGAGTCTGATAAGGGTCCTGTTCAAGTGTGTGCGATATTTATCTTCGCTGTTAGTTAATTAAAGCTGTCCAATTATGACTTGCGAATGAAGGATTCTATTCTCTATCACTGTTTCTATTTGTAAAGATGTTTGATATTATACACTATATAAATAATATACTGACGTGGTAAGCCCAAAAGCCGTATGTCAAAAAAGATCGTAAATTTTATTTTTATGGAGTCAGTTTAAAAAATACACATCCAATGAACAATATAGTATCCAAGTATTGATATGTTTTTAAAAACCTGTAAAAACAACCTTCAAACCATTTATCTCAGTTTTACCTCAAATCACAAAAAGTGAAAAGAAAACTATATTTACAAAACATCAATTTTGTCGAAACTTGTGTTCATTTACATATCGCTTTTGCACTCAGCACGCCAGTATAATAAACTACAGTTTCGGACACGTTTTTGGCCATAGAGTAAGTATTTGAAAATTCAGAGGTTCTTTGTTCCCAGCCAGGTCCACATTGTGTGGGACTTTTATCACAGTTTTCCTGAGACGGATCACCAATATACCTGGTTTTGGATTACATTTAGTTTACTGGCAGTTGGTCATACAAATTATGCTGAATAATTTCGGACACGTGTAAAAATGTATTGCCATTTCCGATCGCACTATATATTATATCGCTTTCACTTGAACTGTTCTTAATGAAATAATTTCGTGTTTATAATGTTAAGATAGAACCAAATTCATAGCAGGTGACATAATTAGTCTTTTCAAGGACTGAAAGTTATGATTGCCTTGGGGTTACATTTTCTTACATCCTTCTGTAATATCATACATAGATATGTTCTTTGTAGTTTTACTAGCTAGTGCTTGCGTCATTGCCTGTGTAAAATTCTTTCCTGAATAATAGTTATCTATACATGTAAATAAAATTTGAGTGTCTAAAATAAATAAAATAAAATACTTTATTCATCACGTAGGCGAACATGGTTGCACTTATGATAAGTCATACATTAAATTAATTGCAATAATTATTATTGATACAAAAGGTCACTTATATAACTACCGACAATTTTATTGAGATTAAAAAGAATGATGAAAATTAGAATTTAAAAAGCCAGCTCGGGCTGGCAGGAAAGGGGATATAAAGAAAAAAAAAAGAGATCATTATTATTACAAAAATTATGGGAGGAACGCGTCGCGATCCTCACAATTATTTACACAAAGCAGGTAACTTAGTATAAATTTAAGCTCAAGATTTGTCTTGGCTAGTTTTATCAGAAAACATTTTTATCGAAGAGTAGGATAGGTTGACTTTACAATATAAAAACAGTAACATAAAGATAAGTTTATTCGCCAAATATAAGAAAAACTGTATGTGAAGACTAGCCAAGTCAAATCTTGAGCTTAAATTTATACTAAGTTATCTGCTTTGTGTAAATAATTCGACTATTCAAATTTAAGAAATTATATTTTTAAACATCATACATTGTCGTAGCAGAAAAACAAAGAAACATTAGTTTAAATTTATTTTAGAATGGATTGTGTTCTTATAAATAATTTTCAGGATAATCTACAGGGCTTGGCAACCATTAAGATTTCGATTCTTTTGTCGGTGAAGTCGACCAGCACGCATATTCTTAATGTTAGACTTGGCTTCCACATTTCACATTTATGTTTTTGATGGGATGAAGTTTACCTAAAACATTAACTTAGCTTCAATTGTTTCGGAGTCCATACATACATTTATTTTTATACAGGCTCATTTTTAATTTGCTTTATTTGCCCCATACATATATTTTTGAAAATAATTCTTTACAATATTATGTTACTCGAGCCGTAGATGTAAAATAAAAACGTATAAGCATTGAAAGAGCAGGTCAGGAGTACCCTTAACCGACGAAAATGTATGAAAAGAACTATGAATGTGGAAGAGGCGAAAGAAGTTTGTCAAGATCGTAGCATGTGGCGCTCAATAGTCTCTGTATAATCCTATGGGATAACGGCGTATGTATAAGTATTGAACAAAATAAATATTCATCCTACTAATATTATAAAGACGAAAGTTTGTAAGAATGTATGGATGTTTAGATGTTTGGATGTTTGGATGTTTGGATGTTTGGATGTAAGGATGTTTGTTTCTCTTTCACGCAAAAACTACTGAACGGATTTCGATGAAATTTGGCACACGAGTAAATCATGTCCTGGATTAACACATAGGCTACTTTTTATCCCGGGAAAATATAAAGCGGGACTTTTATCCCGGAAAAACTTTTTAAAGCTGGCGGAGCCGCGGGCAAAAGCTAGTAAAATAATATTTTAAGTTTACACGCCCACCCATTAGGATTTTTGGTAGAAATATTCGTTATTAGATTTTGCCCGCGGCTCCACCCGCGTTAAAAAGTTTTTCCGGGATAAAATGTAGCCTATATGTTAATCCAAGACATGACCTACCCGTGTGCCAAATTTCATCGAAATCCGTTCAGTACTTTTTGCGTGAAAGAGTAACAAATATCCATAGACCCAGACATCCACACATACTTACAAACTTTCGCGTTTATAATATTAGTAGGATTCATGGACGATCTATGGAGATTCATGGATGACGATGTTAGCTCAAATAGAGACGAATATGTGGTTTCATTTACTAAAGCAATGTTAAAATGACCCCGTATATCGATATTACACATATTTTTTGCTACAAAAAATATGTGGTATACAAGGTATTTAGTAACAATAAAATAATATTATAATTCATATCAAAATACACAGTATATTTGTAACTGAATATTTAACGCAGCCCAATGTGGCTCACCACTTCAAAGAAAAATTAATTGGATATTCCTAGACACAATAAATCGACAATTTCCATTTTGCGAACGCCAGTTTCCTGGAACACTCTGTAAACAATATCAGATCATTGTGTTTACAGTTGTGGTCGACTAATTTATTGCTAACCGACATTAGTGGAAGGTGTTATGATTTCCACGGTCTATAATTAAAATTTATGATTTTTTATCTATTTAATAAAAGCATCGCGAGAACTTAGAAAGTGTCTGCCAACTCACTATAGGTCTCACTATAGCGTGGTAAACTAAGATAAACCCTCTCAATAGCAGAGACCGTGCCCCACGCAGGAGGGCTTCTCCCCAAATTTGCTTTTAGGAGTACTTTCTGGGGTAAAAAATTTACTCGAGTGACAACACAACAGCGTATTTCTTGGCAACAAAAAACATTTTTAACAGTAATACGCCCGAGGACCCTTTTTATTATTTGGCCAAAATACCATCTTCTGAGGACTCTTCAGTTAGTTTTGGGGGATTTCATAAGAGGCATCTGGCAACGTGTCCAGCGGTGGCACAGTTTAAAATACAGGTCCGACAGGAAATGAAGGTCTACTAATTTTTTTTATGGCTCCCAAGTTAATTTTTTTGCCCATTTGATGTACATAAAGATTGAGTCTGGTTAGATTTTAATCCCCAGCACTCATACAAAAAGCGGAAATCCTACTAATATTATAAAGGCGAAAGTTTGTAAGTATGTATGGATGTTTGTTATTCTTTCACGCAAAACCTCCTGAACGGATTTCGATGAAATTTGCCACACAGGTAGATCATGTCCTAGATTAACACATAGGCTACATTTTATCCCGGGAAAATTAAAAGCAGGACTTTTATCCCGGAAAAACTTTTTAACGCGGGAGGAGCCGCGGACAAAATCTAGTCTTTAATAATAATAATATTAATTTGGTACAAAACATACATGAAAAAGGTACAAAAGATAGTTGCTAACTGCAGTAGTTAGTTAATCTCTATCTGTGTCGCAGTTAACAGCGCCCAGCTCCGGATAGGAACAAGTAACAATGTTTTGGAGCAAACAATAAAAGTTATTAAAAGCAACATAGTTACGAAAAACCCTACTAATATTATAAAGGCGAAAGTTTGTAAGAATGTTTGGATGTTTGGATGTATGGATGTAAGGATGTTTGATCCTCTTTCACGCAAAAACTACTCAACTGATTTCGATGAAATTCGGCACACGGGTAGATCATGTCCTGGATTAACACATAGGCTACTTTTTATCCCGGGAAAATATAAACCGGGACTTTTATCCCGGAAAAAATTTTTAATGCGGGCGGAGCCGCGGGCAAAAGCTAGTAATACATATAGAAGGAAAAACCTACAAAATAAAAAAAAAATTACATAGAGAAGAGTATGGGTGTGTAAGTGTATGTGAGAGTAGGAGTGTATGTTATTCGTGTGAGTGAGTGTACGAAACAAAAAGCTAGTACACATGAACTAGTATTACAATAATACTTGCCATTTTAGAGGTATTGATAAGTTATGTATTCTATAAAAATAATATACAAACATAAGACTTACCGTTGTCTCTATTTTCATCGTCAGACCTGAAAAAATAAAACAAATATTTAGTATCTTCTGGCATTTTTGATTAGACACAGATTTATTGCAATTTTTGTGACTTCGAGTCATTAGGATTGGCATTTTTTTTTTACTATTTTAGAAAGATTGACTACAGAAGTTTTTAATTATCGAGACATTTCACTGTATATCAATTATTTTCACGAAACAGTCTTTACAGTTCGGTATTATCAGAAACTTAGAGTGGCCAATTTTATTTCATCATATAAAATATAAAGATAGTAGACTGCCTCGGTGGCGTAGTTGTATTATAGCACGACTGTAATGCTGAGGTCTCGGGTTCGATTCCCGGGTCGGGCAAAGTGCTATTGAGTTTTTCTATTCAATATCAGCTTGGAGTCCGGAATTTGTGCCCGACATGGCGATAGGCTCGCCCCCTATCACATCATGGGGCGGAATGACGGCGAAAAGTGGGCGCACTAGTTGCGCCTCTGCCTACCCCTTCGGGGATAATAGGCGTAAGTGTGTGTGTCTACAAACGTGCAAAGTGTCTACTTTATTTCTGTTCTATTCCACTTAATTAATTGGCAATTTTTACAAAAATAGATTTAAAAATTTCAATATGTGGAAAGGTAGCATTAAAATTGTAAACTGTTAATTTTTTTTGGTGATGAGGTCTCATATGCGAGAAGCCGTCTGTGAAGGTACAGTCCAGGATAAGTAGCTGAACGAATTCAAAATTTCAAATTGCCTACATATTTTTGTTTCACAAATCTTTTTTTCTCTTCACAAAAATAAAGATTTACTTTACTTCAAACGAAGAAAAAAATGTTACAGTGTAACTTAACGAGTGTATAGGTGATTTGAAATTTTGATTTTAAGTAATAGTGTGCATGCGCTGTTGTGCTCCAGTTTGAAGGACATTGTAGCCAATGTAATTACTGGTCATTATGAGACTTAACATCTAATAATTACATTACGTTATATAAATATAACATAATATTCCTCACACCTGTACTTTAGAATAGTAATTATTATATAGGATATATTAATAAATTTGAGAAATTAAAAGCGATGTCTACGATACAGGCACAGTCTATTGTGGACATCACCGTTAAAGATAATTATGTATATACAGGGTAATTTTTACATTACGTTACTAAATGAAACCACATACTCTTCTTCGCTTTTGCTAACATTGTGCCAAAAATCATCCGTTAGAAACGAATATTTTCACCAAAAATCTCAATTTTACTTTCCTGATTTTTTATAATTTTGTAGTTTAGTGCGAATATAGAGTATGAGTGAATGTTTTTCTGACTGAAAGTGTGATGTTGCTCTAGCAACGAACCCTTCTAGAGTAGTAGTAGTGGCATTAGGGCGAAAACGAAACTTACACTTTTTTATTTTACGTCTATGGTTAAAACAACTTTATGGAAAGTGTTATTTTCAAGGAGATAAATATGTAGTTTCATTTAGTAACGCAATGTCAAAATGACCCTGTATAGTTTGGATAAATTAATAAAATAAAAATTGTCTCAGCGTGACGAGCGCAGTAGAGCGCCACACAGTACATTGTAAATCAGCATTGTATGGTATTACTGCTTTTTTAAATTTTTATTGCGGCGCATGACGAGACAAGCATGCACCCATTAACAGTAGCAACACCATCTAGCACCTTGACTAACAAAGTACTATGTGGCATTTTACTGTGCTCGTGATCTTGAGACATAATATATTAAGTCTCATTATGTTCAGCAGTTACATTGGCTACAATGTCCTTCAAACCGAAACATAACAGTGCATGCACACACATGCACACCCAGATGGACTCTTACCTACCACCAGTAAGTCCAGTTTATGGGCGGCCGTATCGCTTGCCATCAGGACAATAAAAAAAACACTTTCCACCATGCGTGTTCCGTCGCATGATAGAGGGCGAGGCTTTCGCCATATTGGGAAACTTCCAGACTCTGGGTTATGACTCAAAACCCAGTATAACTTTTTAAACAGGAATCGAACACGGGACCTCAGAACGGTGGTGGAACCGCGCACATTATACAAATACGCCGAGGCAGTCATACAACACAGTAAAGTAGTATTTATGAACTCTACAGGTTTTTCACAAATGCAAATTGTAAGTGGAGAAACGTGTAGGAAGACTAAAAGCAATGTCAGACGAAGGTTTTAATACTATGTTTTGTAGTTATATTTCGTGATGCATTGTTGTGTTTTGTCCTTGCAAATTAGGGATGAGCTGTGTAGAATATGTGGAACTAGCGATCTGCCCCGGCTTCGCACAGTAGCACTCATTATTTATTTATTTATTGCACTTTATGCATAGTTATGTAAAGGCCGACTTAATCCCGAAGGCATTCTCTACCAGTCAGCCGGAGGCGGCGCAGAGACAAAATAATAGTAGGTGTACGAAACTGAACTTAATCGTAATGTCGAAACAGTTAAAGGAGCGAAATGTAAAGAATACGAAAATAAACACAATGCTATACACATATTACATAATATCTATAAAATTATTAAATATACATAAGTATCTATTTTGTACTCAACTGAGTTATTATATTATGCTTTCTTTTGTGCTTAACTCAGTTCGTGTTTTAGTATGTAAAATTCATATTATATACTATATGTAAGCTGTATAGTAGCGTACTTGTGGAAACATGTAAATTTTGTTAATTTTAATTTTGTATACTTTAAATACGCATTGTGTGTTAGTTGCTTTAACTTTATATCAACACTTTGTTTCCCTGATAAAATAAAAATAAAAAATAATGATTTCTTATATTTACGCGAATGTGTGTTAGAATGTAATGTTAGACATTGAATTAAAACTATTTAACGGTAAGTCCGCGTCGTGACCATGTAAGCTGAAAGTCTTCGAAACGTCGGGAGAAAATACAAATTAAAAAACCACGATAAAATCCGTTACTACTTAAATAGTTTTATTTCAATAATAATTATCTTTGGTTAGATGCCGATGATGAAAGAAATCACCCACTGGGCTAATCTGAATCTAAAAATGTCATTAAAATCGCTCCAGCCGTTTTGAAATGCAGGTAACATATATACATCAGGGGCGGTTGCGGACGACAACTTAGACGTGAGTCGGAGGAAGCCCGCAGCCGTCCCTAATGCGCCGAAGATGGCATTTTATAAAAAAAAAAAAAGGTAACATATATACACACATTCGTTTTTATATACCCTTCCGTGTCTCGCACCTTGTCCTTTTACGGGCCGCACCGCCGCCTGGCACTATGCTCCGAACCTCTTCTTCTAGGGCATCGTTTTGGCTCCATCACGGCCATCTCTATTCCTATTACTCAAGATTTTTTTTTTATGAAGGCAAAAACAAAAAACCGCAGGGTCACTACGGCGGCTACGATATCCACACTTAAAGTAGATTTCTGCAATGTCAGGGGTCTACATAGCAACATCAACGCCGTCCACCACCACCTTGAGACGGCGCGGCCTGCCCTGCTCTTTTTAACGGAGACTCAAATATCTAGTCCTGATGATGTTTCGTACCTGAACTATCCCGGCTATGTGCTGGAGCACTGTTTCCTACGTAAAGCCGGGGTGTGCGTCTTCATCAGGGGTGATATTTGTTGTCGCCGCCTTCGGAACCTCGAGCATCTGGACCTGTCAATTTTATGGCTATGCGTAGAACAAGGCGGTCGTACTCGCATCTACGCATGCCTCTACAGGTCCCATGCCAGTGAAACGGGATCTTCTCATCTAATCGAGAACGTCCAAGAGGGGACTGACCGTGCTCTCGAACAGTACCCATCCGCGGAGGTGGTGGTCCTTGGTGACTTCAACGCTCATCATAAAGAGTGGTTGGGGTCTCGGACTACCGACCTCTGGGGTAGGTCTGTTTTCGAGTTGGCCTTGGCATATGGCTTTACACAGCTGGTGACACAGCCCACCCGTGTGCCAGACATTGAGGGCCATGAGCCCTCTCTTTTGGATCTTCTGCTGACCACAAACCCCGATGGATACAGTGTCGTGGTCGATGCCCCTTTAGGATCATCTGACCACTGCCTTATCCGCACATCGGCCCCTGTATCTTATACTGGCCGCCCAGAAGCGTCTGGTTTCCGCAGGGTCTGGAGGTATGGGTCAGCAGATTGGGATGGACTCCGTGAATTCTTTGCATCCTTCCCATGGAGGCGATACTGTTTCTCCTCCGATGATCCCGACACGTGTGCGGACTGCGTCAGGGATGTGGTGATATGGGGGATGGAAATTTTCATTCCCAACACCACAATACCGATGGGGCGCCGTAGTCGGCCTTGGTACAATAGTGCCTGTGCCGCCACTGCGCGTCTCAAGCAGTCCGCATACCTATCTTGGCAAGTCGCCAGTAGGTGTCGGGCTCCTAACACTAAAGAGGAGAAGCAGAAGTTCAATGTTGCCTCCAGATCCAACAAGAGGGCTATCGCTAAGGCCAAGGCAGACCACATTTGCCGGTTTGGTGAGCGTCTGAAGAGCTACCCGTCAGGTAGTCGAGCTTTTTGGTCGCTTGCCAAATCTGTACAAGGCAATTTCTGCCAGCCCAGTCTCCCGCCACTGCGTAAGTCTGACAACAGTCTGGCTCATAGTGCAAAGGAGAAAGCCGATGTCTTGGCTGAATCCTTTGCCTTAAACTCGACTTTGGACGCCGGTGGAGCCGCACCACCCGAAATTCCACGATGCGAGTGCTCCCTGCCTAAAATCCGCATCACTCAGCGTGCTGTAAGGCGGGAGCTCCGGCTCCTTGATGTCCATAAGTCGAGTGGGTCTGACGGTATTCCCGCAGTGGTTCTTAAGACGTGCACCCCTGAGTTGACTCCCGTTCTAACGCGTCTGTACCGTCTATCTTATGACACCAGCCAGGTTCCATCACCGTGGAAGACTGCTCGTGTCCATCCGATCCCCAAAAAGGGTGACCGGTCGGACCCTGCTAATTACAGGCCGATAGCGGTCACGTCCTTGCTCTCCAAGGTCATGGAGCGAGTTGTTAATGCTCAGCTCCTGAGGTACCTTGAGGATCGCCAGCTGATTAGCGATCGTCAATACGGTTTCCGCAGTGGTCGTTCAGCTAGTGATCTTCTTGCGTACCTCACGCACCGCTGGGCGGAGGCCGTGGAGAGCAAGGGCGAAGCTATAGCTGTTGGTCTGGATATAGCAAAGGCGTTCGACAGGGTATGGCACAGAGCTCTTCAAGCGAAGTTACCATCTTATGGAATTTCCGAGGGACTCTGCAAGTGGATTGCCAGCTTCCTGGATGGTCGTAGCATTACAGTCGTCGTTGACGGCTGCAGCTCTATGACCAAATCCGTCAATGCTGGTGTTCCACAAGGCTCGGTGCTATCGCCCACGCTCTTCATTCTGCATATCAATGACTTGTTGGATTCCATCGACAACATGCATTGCTATGCAGATGATAGTACGTGCCATGCGCGATACATCGGCCAACAGAATATCCCTCGGCGCACAGTCGAAGAAAGACGGTCACAGCTTGTGTCTGAAGTCGGAAGCTCTCTGGGGCGGGTTTCTGAATGGGGTGAAAGGAATTTAGTCCAATTCAACCCATCGAAGACACAAGTTTGCGCGTTCACTGCTAAGAAGGACCCATTCGTCATGGTGCCACAGTTCCAAGGGGTTTCTCTCCACATGTCGAATAGCATTGGGATCCTCGGCGTCGAAATTTCCAGTGACGTCAAGTTTGGGAGTCATTTGGAGGACAAAGCCAAATTGGCCAGCAAAAAGTTGGGAATCCTCAACAGAGCCAAGCGGTACTTCGCGTCCGGCCACAGACTGGCGCTTTATAAAGCGCAAGTCCGACCGCACGTGGAGTACTGCTCACACCTCTGGGCAGGGGCCCCCAAACACATGCTGAGCCCACTTGACTCCCTACAACGACGGGCACTTCGCATCGTCGATGATCCCAATCTCACGGACAAGGTGGAGGCGCTGGGTATGCGGAGAGACATTGGTTCTCTTTGTATATTCTACCGCCTCTTCCATGGGGAGTGCTCTGAGGAACTGTTTAATATGGTGCCTGCCTCGCCTTTTTACCATCGCACCACTCGCCATCGCAGTGGAGTTCATCCGTACTACGTCGAATCCATCCGTAGTAGCACGGTGCGTTTTCAACGGTCTTTTTTGCCGCGCACGTGCAAACTGTGGAATGGACTCCCTGCATCGGTGTTTCCCGAGCGCTATGACCTGTCCTTCTTTAAACGAGGTATAAAAAGAGTACTCACCTCCCGGTAGGTAACGGCTTGGTTGTGCCTCTGGCATTGCTTTAGTCTATGGGCGGCGGATACCGCTTACCATCAGGCGGACCGCTTGCTCGTTTGCCTACTAAGGCATGAAAAAAAAAAAAAAAAAAAAATATACTGCCTCGGTGGCGTAGGTGTAATATGGTACGAATGCAATACTGAGGTCTCGGGTTCGATCCCCGGGTCAGGCAAAGTGATATTGTGTTTTTCTATTCAGTATCAGCTCGGAGTCTAAAATTTGTGCCCTATCACATAATAGAACGGAATAACGGAGAAAAGTGGGTGCACTAGTTGCGCCTCTGCCTACCCTTTCGGATATAAAAGCATTAGTGTGTGTGTGTGTGTGTTTGTATTTTTATATACATACATGTACAGTCAGCCGCATAAGTATGGGAAAAAATTCAAAATTTCAAATTGGTTTTACGTTAAATTTAATTGAGACATTTTTTTCTTTATACGTAGTAAAGCAATGCGCTTTAATTTTGAGATATTTTAATAGAAATAAAATTGGTAAGAACACAAAAGTGAATATCAACTTGAAATTTTGGATTCGTTCAACTACTTATGTGCCTGACTCTACATGGAAGACAGATAAATAGATTGGGCGTTACTTGCAGCTACGTCCGCTTGTGTTTTTCCCCGGAATAATAGACCCGTTGTGTCGTTTTTCAAATTAAAAGGTTGCATAATTTCCTTTTTTACGGTTCAAGCTTACTATGTACCAAATTTTATCGAAATCGGTTCAGTCATTTACCCGTGAAAGGGTAACAGACACTTTTGCATTTATAAGATTAGTATGGGTTATGTTATGGGCAGTAAGAGTAGTTTGTAGCAGACGTAAAAACTAAGGATTATTTAGTAAAACTAAGCAAAATTTCTAAAACATGTTTAAAGCGTGTTCCGTCGACCTCAAATTGCAGAAGGATATGGACAAAGCCAAATCCATCCTCTTACATGTTTAGGACGTTGCACCGACCCTACATGGATAGGTCAAGAAATTCCTTAAATTAATCAAAGCAAATAAAATCCTTTACAAATAGTAAAATGTAAAAAATGTCACCCGAAGACGTATTGGTGAATGTTTACAATTCGATATGTTAACGGGACGGGTGGTCGCGCCAAGTTTGTGGTACGGCCGGCTGGTACACCGTGGTGTAATTTAAAAGAAGAGCTGTGCAGCTATTTGTCTCTAACTTGAGCAGAATTTACAGGGGTGGTGATTTTCACATAATTTATTAATTGTAACGCCTAATCAATGCGAGTGCGCTGAAATCTACCAGAAAAAAATTAATTGAAGACTACGATTTTTAATTTATTTCGAGAGAACCGGGGCTTGTTGTGTCTTACAGAAAATATACGTGAACTTATACTGATGAGCTTACTATTAATTTCGTATGTTGAACGAATTTTCAGAAGCTAAGAACAACATTATTAACTTTATCCCATTCTTCTATCAGCTTTTTGACCTAACCATACTTATTTGACTACGGATTGAGATAAAAGGAATAACATTTTATTTTATGTTTATAGCGTCTTTTTTATAATCAAGATTTAGTTTTTAACTATAATATTGACATTGAATTTAAATTTAATTTTTAATTACAAAGAAATGCATTATTTCAAAAAAAGTATTTTTAATTTTTCCTCGAATACGATGTTGCGAAATTGTATTTCATAACACTACGGTGTGACTGAGGACTGTACTTTTCCATATTTCCAAAGTATGGACATAAATTGTGTTTTGAACTGAACCGAGGAGTCTGGGGCGAGGCGGTGCCACAGTTTTATGAATATTTGTATCTCATACATTTTCTTCGTACATTTATTCAAATGCGTTTGTAGGTTATGCAAAATCGAAAGAAAGAAGAACGTGTATCGGTTTTTCTTCTTTACATACATACATACATACATATTATTATACACTCACGCCTTTTATTCCCGAAGGGGTAAGCAGGGGCGCAACTAGTGCACCCACTTTTCGCCATGCATATTCATTTTAATTTAATTTTTTATTATTCCGGCCTATGATGTGATGGTTCGAGCCTATCGTCATATCGGGTACAAATCTAGACTCCGGGCTGATAGAGAGTATAAAACCCGTTATCTCTTTGCCCGACCCGGGGATCAAACGCGAGCCTTTGACATTGCAGTCATACCATAATACCACTACGACACCGAGGCAGTCTTTCTTATTTTTTTAATGTAAAATCTAGATTGTCTTTAAGGATTTTTTGAGTAGGTACACTGCTCGGTGGCAAAGTGATTTTGGGTTTTTCTGCTCAATATTACTAGGCCAGCGTGGAGGACTAAGGCCTAGACCCTCTCAGTAGTAGAGGAGGCTCGTGCCCAGCAGTGGGCAGTATGAATATTATTATTGAAATTAAACTATTATAACGGAGTTTATCGCGGTTTTTTAACATCTTAAATTGTATAAATATAAATTGAAGGTAGCTTTGTAATACTAACTTTTCAGACCACCTACACCTCAGTCCGCCCCGTGACCACGAAGTGCTGAAAAGCCTTCGAAACGTCGGGAGAAAATAAAATAAAAAACCGCGATAAAATCTGTTATAATAGTTTAATTTCAATGTCTAACATTCGCTTAAACATAAGGAATCATTATGAATATTATTAATTAAAATAAATACGCTGTAGTCTTCTTAGACTTTCTAATATCTAGATTTATATTTTTGAAATAAAGAGTCATTTAGATAGATCAATGCTATCAAAAATTATACCGACGTTACCTCTGCATAACATGCACAGTTTCGAGAAAACACTCACCCAGGTTTACGTACATAGGAGTCGTTTGACAGATATTCTAAAAACGATTATTATTAGCAATCTTTGCGTGCGATTATTCATAGCAATAATTGAACCGTTCCTGAATTAAGTAGGTGCTGGCTCTTATTATGCGCATATTCATTCGAGACGTAGTTTTACAAGACAAGCGAACACCACAGAGTAAACAGGAGCATCTTAACACATCTGCATGGGATACGCAATAACGTTGAGTGCCTGCCGGTGTTACCACGGGTTTTAGTGAATGATCGATGTTAGTTTTATTGTAGAGTAGCTTTCTATCCACTGCTCTATCTGTGTAGGCAAAATCTAAATATAACTAAGGATTTATTTCATACACTCACGCCTGTTATCCCCGAAGGGGTAGGCAGAGGCGCAACTAGTGCACCCACTTTTCGCCGTCATTCCGTCCCATGATGTGATAGGGGGCGAGCCTATCGCAATATCGGGCACAAATTCCATACTCCGGGCTGATACTGAATAGAAAAACTTAATGTCACTTTGCCCGAACCGGGGATCGAAGCCGAGACCTCAGCTTTGCAGGCGTACTGTAATACAACTACGGCACCGAGGCGTTTTATTTCAATGTAAATTAAATTATATATAAATTGCAAATGTCTTAAATGGGGACCGTTCAAGTATTACGAATTTATAATTTTGAACCTCCCTCCTTCTATGCTTACGTAAGCACAGGAATAAGATTAACATCTTTTCAAATTTCTTTCTTCATCATCGTCATCATCAGCCACATGACGTCCACTGCTGAACATAAGCCTTCGCTAAAATTTCCAGACGCACCGACGGATTATTTATGTATGAAAAAAAAAGACGTATGGCACTCGGAGACTACCGCGGTAAAACTATTGCATAAATTCTAATATTTATAACCCCTTTGAACAGATATAAAATAAAAGTCATTAAAAGTTCTGCTATTCATCGATAGATGGCAAAACTAAAAAAAAATATGGAAGACAGGCTCAATAGACTAGTATCCAGAGCCGTAATATTTAAATAAAAACCTCTTTGAACAGATATAAAATAAAAACTTTTTAAAAATTCAAACTTAGAATCACGTCATCCCGCCGCGTTTGACATTTCGATACGTTTTACTGACTGGAACAATTTTTAAATACACGGTAATTTCGACCTTTTATTGTTTAACATTCAGCTCATATCCTCTTACATATTGTATTCTTACAAGACTGCGATATTAAATTTACTTATGGAATTTTACACTCTACACAGTTGTGATAGAGTTGAAAATAAAATATCACCGCTGTGCCGGTCGGAGTGAGGGGTGACAGGTTTTCTCGTTACGGAATTTATGGATTCGGCCTCCACACTCAAGGCCCGCGATAGAAGCTATGCAATAGTTTAATTTTTTTTTCAATACGACAGGTACTTGTCGCATGGACATCGCAAACTTAGCCTTTGTACACCCACTCATATTAGTTAATTTTATCAGTAGAGATTGAATTGTTAAAGATTGTGTATTGTGTGAATTCAAAGTTTACTCATTTTAACAAATAATAGACCGAACTATTCGTATATGTAGTTAACAAACAAACTTCGAACACAAAGGGCTTAGTTTGATTGAAATGGATGCCAGGTTCACTCAACAAGTTCTAATTGGAAAATGATTTGAGTACTTCAGATTGCGTGTAAGGTCGGGGGTCACTGGTTAACTGTAATATATATTTTCTATGGCATTGATTGACGAGACGAGCATGCCGTTTGTCTGATGGTAAGTGATATGACCACGCCCACCCAGCACCGGCACGGTACGCTGGAGGTCGTGGGTTCAAATCCTGCTTTCGACTGTTTCCTTTTCAATGTTTCTATAAATTTGAGAACAGAACCTCCTTTTTGAAGTCGGTTAAAAATGAAGCATAACATTCGAATTTCGTCTCTACAAAAATTCAAACCTTTTTCACAAAATTATCACCGAACTGACTACATTCGGTAACATTGGTAGGGGTCGTGACTCGTGAGGCTGTGGAGCCCCACATTATACAACGACGTAGGAGTTAAGAATTTACGCTGACGTCGAATAATATGACGGGGCGATGGTTTTTCGCAAGAAAGGCTTTTCGCATTCTCGACTGATTCTATGAAAAAAGGATGCAAGAAAACATGTTTGATATCAAAAACTTACTATTGGAAAGGGTATATAGCAAAGTACACATTATTTGTCGAATGTAATTTTATTGACTGCCTCGGTGGCGTAGTTGTATTACAGTACGACTGCAAAGCTGAGGTCTCGGGTTCGATCCCCGGGTCGGGCAAACTGATATTGAGTTTTTCTATTCAGTATCAGCCCGGAGTGTGGAATTTGTGCCCGATATGGCGATAGGCTCGCCCCCTATCACATCATGGGACGGAATGACGACCAAAAGTGGGTGCACTAGTTGCGCCTCTGCCTACCCCTTCGGGGATAACAGGCGTGAGTGTATGAGTGTGTAATTTTAGAGTTTCCAAGTACGAAATTTTTATTGCTTTTGAATGGCTAGACGAGCATTCCGCTCGTCTGATGATAAGCAACAATAAAACTTTTAATTATAAATTAGTGTGTGGCAATGCGTTGCACTCGTCACCATGAGAACTAAGATTTTAAGTCTCATAATGCCCAGTAATTACACCGGCTACAATGTCCTTCATACTAGAACACAATAGTGCATGTACACTGCTGCTTGACGATGATACCTACCCAGACGGCACCACGACATACAAGAGACCTACCACCAATAAAAATAATAAAATAATAATAATACAATATAATAATACTAGCTTTTTGCCCGCAGCTCCGGCCGCGTTAAAAAGTTTTTCCGGGATAAAAGTAGCCTATGTGTTAATCCAGGACATGATCTACCCGTGTGCCAAATTTCATCGAAATGCGTTCAGTAGTTTTTGCGTGAAAGAGGAACAAACATCCATGCATCCATACATCCAGACATTCTTACAAACTTTCGCCTTTATAATATTAGTAGGATAATATATTTGGTTGTTGGGTCAAGAGCCAGATGCAGAAAGCAGTACTTCTGGACACAGCACGCATTGTGAGGAGATTCCTCACTTTCCCCCTCCTCACAATCCCTGACCACCGGTGGCTTGGGTCTTGAGCCTCGCCATCGGAGGGTGATTCACTTTTTTATATTTTTATATGCATGAATGTTTTTTTTATATTTGAAAATGTAAAAAAAGAAAAATTAGACATAAAGAGTATTAATAATAATACCAGCACTGTATTATATACCACTGCTAGGCACGGGCCTCCGCTACTACTGAGAGGGTTTAGGGCTTAGTCCACCACGCTGGCCTAGTGCGGGTTGGCAGACTTCACATATTATTGAAATTCTTTGAAATTAAAATATTATAACGGATTTTATCGCGGTTTTTTATTTTATTTTTCCCCGACGTTTCGAAGGCTTTTCAGCACTTCGTGGTCACGGGGCGGACTGAGGTGTGCGTGGTACGTGGTCACGTGTTTCTGAATAGACCGGACCGTGGACAATGACTAACATCTTAAATTGTATAATTGTAAATTGAAGGTAGCTTTGTAATACTAACTTTTCGGACCATCCACACCTTAGTCCGCCCCGTGACCACGAAGTGCTGAAAAGCCTTCGAAACGTCGGGAGTACAATAAAATAAAAAACCGCGATAAAATCCGTTATAATAGATTAATTTCAATGTCTAACATTCGCGTAAACATAAGGAATCATTTTGAAATTCTTATAAAGAACTTCTTAGGTATGCAGGTTTCCTCTCGATGTTTTCTTCACCGTTAAAGCGAACGATAATTGATAAAAATACACACGTAACTTTGAAAAGTCAGAGGTGTGTGCCTTGGGGTTTGAACCGCCGGACATTGTCTCGGAAGACCGTTCCATTCCTAACTAGGCTATCGTCCGCATAATAAAAATAAATACAATCAGCAGTCTAGTTTGCTGGACTTTGACCGACGAAGACAATTCCTTGCAAATAACATTGAGGAACAGTAGATGCTGAGAATGTAATACCACCGTAACATATGCGGAATTTGTGGATGAGACAAGTATGCTGCCTCGGTGGCGAAGTTGTATTACGGTACGACTGCAATACCTAGACTTCGGGTTCGATCCCCGAATCGGGAAAAGTGGTATTGGGTTGTTCTATTCAGTATCAGCCCGGAGTCTGGAACTTGTGCCCAATATGGCGATAGGCTCGCCCCTACTACATCATGGGACGGAATACGCACGGCGAAAAGTGGATGCACTGGTTGCGCCTCTGCCTACCCTTTCGAGGATAAAAGGTGTAAGTATGTATGTATGTATAAATATATATATGAAATAGTATAAAATATGCGCATAACAAAAGCTATATATATTTAACCCTTTTCAAGACGAGATGGAAGGCAATACGTTACGTATGACCTTCGGACTCGTCCCTGATTTGGCTATCAGGAGAGACCGTAGCAATTTCAGATCAGATTCGTTGATGTAATGCTTTTAGTTTGGGACGACAGCCTTATTTATTCTTTTTTTTTTTTTTTTTTTTTTTTTTTTTTTTTATTCGGGCACGGCAAAGTGACTGCACCTCACCTGATGGTAAGCGCGATGCAGTCCAGATAGAGTATCGAATGGCAGCAGATAGTTATCTCATGCCATTCGACACAATCATGCCGGCCTACTGAGCTGCTTCTTCACGCTACGGCGGAAGGACCCTGGATTATAGGAAGGAGGGAACACGTGCGCCGGCAAACTATTCCAAAGCTTGATGGTGCGGCAAATAAAAGAATTGGCGAACCTATTGGTTCGGGCCGAGATGGTTTTAACCATCAAGCTGTGGCTTCGGTTGCCGGCACGCGTGGTTCTGCTGAGGAAAGGAGAGGAGGGGATCAGATTAAACAACTCTTCAGAGCATTCGCCATGATACAGACGGTAGAACACGCTTAGAGAAGCGACATCCCTCCGCAATTGTAGCGACTCCAAGTTGCTCGTTACGTCTGCATCATCCACAATGCGGATGGCCCGCCGCTGCAATCCATCCAAGGCATCGAGCAAGTATTGGGCGGAACCGTCCCAGAGGTGCGAACAGTATTCCATACCCGGCCGTACCTGTGCTTTATACAAGCGGAAGATTTGACCGGGCGTGAAGAACCGACGCACCTTGTTCAGGATTCCAACCCTGCGTGATGTGGCAGATATAACGCCTTCGATGTGATTCCTTGGATTCAGATCACAGCGGATATCCATACCAAGGATATTCAGGTCATTCCGCATTAACAGTGGAACACCCTGAAGATTGGGGAGAGGAGAAAACGGGGATTTTTTGCACGTGAACGCACACACCTGCGTTTTCTTGGCATTGAACTCAACCAGGTTCATGGAACCCCACGTGGAAATGAGATCCAGAGTCCGGTTGAGCTCAATGACAAGATCATTGCGCCTTCTCACAGTGTCCACCCGCAAACCAGGGGGCTCATGGTAGTATCGCCCATGAACCGTGCTGTCGTCTGCATAACAATGAATGTTGCCAAGCGATAACAAATCATTGATATGCAGAAGAAACAGGGTGGGCGACAGCACCGAGCCCTGTGGAACCCCGGCATTTACTGACATGAGCTTCGAAGCGTGCCCATCAACGACGACACGTATTCTACGCTCATGCAGAAAGCCAGAAATCCACGCACACAGGTTGTCGGGCAAACCATATGCCGGAAGCTTGGAAAGGAGACCACGGTGCCAGACCCTATCAAAAGCCTTAGCTATGTCGAGGCTCACAGCTAGAGCCTCGCCATGCCTATCAATCGCCTCCCCCCAGCGATGCATGACGTACGCTAGAAGGTCACCCGTTGATCGGTTCTGACGAAATCCGTATTGTCTGTCGCCGATCAACGAGTGATTCTCCAGGTAGCGGGTCAAGTGCGAGTTTATTAGCCGCTCCATGACTTTGCATAGCACTGAGGTTATAGCGATTGGGCGGTAATTGGTAGGGTCTGTCCGATCACCTTTTTTGGGGATCGGTTGCACATTGGCCTCCCTCCAAGATTCAGGCACTATACCTGAGAGGTAGGACGCACGGTAGAGGCGTGTCAGTGCAGGAGACAACTCCGCTGCACATCTTCTCAATACCACCGCCGGTATACCGTCCGGACCACTGGCTTTCCGAACGTCGAGAGACCGCAGCTCACGCCGCACATCGCACTGTCTGATGCGAATATCAGGCATTGTGAATCCGCAATCAGACAGCGCCGGCGGCGGCTGTGAGCCACAGTCTTCGAGCCGGGAGTTAGCCGCAAAGAGATTTGCCAATAGGGTGGCTTTCTCCTGCGGCTTGTGTGCCAGCGATCCATCTGGATACCTTAGCGGCGGCAGTGAGGGACGGCAGAAGTTAGACTGGACGGCCTTGGCCAGACTCCAATAAGCACGGCTGCTCGTCGGATGGTTGGCCAAAGCACGCCCAATCCTACATATCCGCGCGGCATCCGATCTAACATAGGCCTTCTTGCAGGCCTTGGCGGCACGGTTATAAGCTGCTTTGAGGGAATCAATATTAGGATCCTTCATTGCGCGACCCCTGATCCAAGCGCGATACGCCGCCTGTTTTTGACCAACAGCATCGGCGCAAGCGCGATTAAACCAGGAGCGTCCACGGCCCTTACTAGCGACCTCAGAGGAAGGAATGTAATATTCCATTCCTAACCTGACCTCGCCAGCAATAGCGTCGGCACTCGCCGAAGGATCTTTTCCCTCGAAACAACGCTGCCGCCAAGGGATGGATGCGAAATATTCTCGCATACCATCCCAATCTGCCGACGAGTAATGCCAGACCCTTCGCTTAACCTGCACAGGACGTGGAGGCGAAGCGAAAGGTATTGACGTCCCAACCAGGCAGTGATCAGAAGTGCCCAGAGGGGCACTAACGGTCACTCGATACCCGGTCGGGTGACTCGTCAGCAGAAGGTCCAGCAGTGAAGGCGCATGACTCGCCACATCCGGGATCCTGGTAGGCTGGCTCACCAGTTGTGTCAAGTCATGTGTCAGAGCGAATGCATGGGCAGCTCTGCCAGCATGATCAGTCCTGGAGGATCCCAGCCACAACTCATGGTGCGCGTTGAAATCCCCCAAAACCACCATCTCCGCTGACGGAAACTGCACCTGCGCGTCATCCGCCGCCAGGCTGAGGTACCTGAACAGCCGAGTCGTCTCATCGTCCCCGTGGTGAGACCTGTAAAGGCACACGTAGATACGGCTCAAGGAGCCAAAATCCACGTGCACCCACAAAGTGGAAAAGGAAGGGTCCTCCATGCAGCGCAGACGGCGACAACAGACGTCCGATCGAACATACAAACATACCCCGGCCTTTGGCTTGAAGTTTTCTTCAAGCGAATAGCCGGGGTACAGCAGGTATGAATTATCGTCCGGACGGCGAATCTGTGTCTCCGTCAAGAAGAGCAAAGCAGGCCGGGCCGTCTCAAGATGGTGGTGGACGGCATTGAGGTTGGTATGGAGTCCGCGGATGTTGGCGAACTCCATAGTGAAAGCGGTGGTGGGGTTGTGCACCGCTGTAGGACCTGCTTTCTTTGTAGGCACTGTCATGAAGGGGGATGGGATGCGTGAAGAAGCATCGGGAAGCCTGTAAATGGGCACTCAGTGGGCCGAACGGGCACCAGAACACGAGAGCCAGGAATAGGTGAACTGATCCGCCGGACGGAAGGGCCCCCGTACCCTCCCGGGATGGGCCGCCGGGACCCCACATCCGGTCACCAACCGGCACGACGGACCCACCCAAGATTATGCGCGGCATGGTGAGGCAGCCTCTCGAGGTGGTTAGTCTCGATTGGGCCCCTGTACTATACCGCGGGCGGCCAGCGGGTCAACCGTTTCTACAGGTCTCCCTGGCCGGCGGATCAATACGCCTTCCCCGACTGTGATCCGGAATTACCCACACGGAACAACCTCATACCCAATTACAGGCGCCCCGAGAAACCGGGAGAGCGTAGGCTGATCCCGTAACGCGGCCCCCTTGCGGGGGTCACTATGGCGGTCTTTTCGCCGTGAGCACGGTGGTCGCTACCCGGGCGGATGCAAGCATCCTACCACCACGGACTGTGTCACTCATTTGGCACTACCCAGGGGTCACGTGTAGGGAAACTAGAGTATGAGCCTACGGACGCGAGTGACATTAACCCCCATTCTTAGGAAGGTCAGCTAGAAACAAGCGGTCCTATATTATCTATTCTAATATTATAAAGCTGAAGAGTTTGTTTGTTTGAACGCGCTAATCTCAGGAACTACTGAACCGATTTTGAAAATTCTTTCACTAATAGGAAGCTACATAACTCCTGAGTGCTATAGGCTATTTTTGTCCCGGGAAAATGTTTTTGTCCCGGAAAAACTTTTTCACGCGGGCGGAGCTGCAAGCACTACTAGTATGTGATAAAAATATACAAGATTTTCATGAAAATATAAATAAAAAATATAAATATGAAACTTACAGTCTATTAGTTCCTGTCTTCGTTGATTCTGCATCTGAAATAAGAGATTGGGTTAATGTAACGGCACAAAACAGGTAAACTAAATTAATGTTCATGTATGGATAATGCCATCCAGCATGACGCGTGCCACCAGTTTTTGAGAGCGCGTTTTGTGGGTTCAACGGCCTTAGATTTTCCATTTTAGTATGCAAATGTACTTGTAGACCTAATAAATGTATATTGGCGGAACAAAAATACCAGGAAAAGGTTGCATATGTACTGAAAGAGATTAGGAAAATTATTGGAGCGCGTCATCGTGGATGACAATATTTAAATGAATGCTCTAAGACTGCGACCGAAGTACGTTAGGCTTTGCGCAGACGTTGTAAAATTGTACCAGACACCGCAAAAATTGTGGCTTAGTAGTTGATTCATAGGCGAGAAATATGCTTGTCTCATACGAGAGACCTACCAACCGTTCGTAATTTTTTTTTTAATTTCGTAGTAGTTTTAACTTTAAAGCTGAGGTCTCGGGTTCGATCCCCGGGTCGGACAAAGTGATATTGAGTTTTTCTACTAAACCTCAGCCCGGAATCTGGCATTTGTGCCCGATATGGCGGTAGCCTCGCCTACTATCACATCATGAGACTGAATACGTACGGCGAAAAGTGTGTGGTACTAGTTGCTCCTCTGCCTACCCCTTCGGGGATAAAGGGCATGAGAGTGTGTGTGTGTGTGTGTGTGTGTGTGTGTGTGTGTGTGTGTGTGTGTGTGTATGAAGCTAATAAAAGCATGTTAATAAATATTATACCGTAAAATGTATTAGCGTTAAAAACCGAAATATTTTAAACACTGCCTAGTTTGCAATTTAAGCTTGGTAAGTATAAAGTAGGCCAAAGAGATACGAGCTCCGTTTGCAGGCACTAAAATTATCTTTGTTTTTAATTTATACCGCATACTTTAAAAGTTTTTATCAGAAATATTCAAAACTACATTTAAATAAAAGTCCTGGAAGAAAAGTGATTAAATCAAAACAAAATTAAACTTTACTTATTCAACTGTTCTTATCTTGATGTGGTCGGCGCAACTTACTTTTTCATGACGTTGCAGTGGGATTTTTATAAATTTTTACACCTGGACTTGATGTCAACCCTTTCTTCTAACAATTGAAATAAATAAAATAAGCCTTAAGTGCTATTACTGCTGGTTACAATGGTATCTTTTAAATTTTTACTATTATATTGATAGGATATAAGTTTTGTAACGGTATTTGTAACATGCTAACCAGTTATGAAAACTAGTTGAAATGTCAAATAGAGGAGGTGGTATTGGGTGTATAGAAAGGATGCCGTACCGCCATTTGCATTCATTAGCGCACACAGCTCAGTCTCGCAGTCGATATCAGTTGAGTAAGTTTATCATTGACTTCATACTGGTCGGTTAGTTGCTGATACCTATCTTTGTAAAAGTGTTTCTATTAAAAGTGCTTATGTTAAATCAGTGTTTTTTTTTTTTTTTTTTTTAACGCAGACCTATCGGCCAGTAGCCTGACGCGAGTCGGCTTTTCTGGCCACACCGGACTTTAGGGTGAACGCTTTAGGTGCTCGCAACCCTTTAATTTAGGTGACCATGCTGAGGGCAACCCACTAACGGGTTACGAACCTCGGCTCAGGACGGCCACTGGGAGAGGATGAGACATCAACGATTAGTGGGGTCAACGATTAGTGGGCGTTAAATCAGTGATAAATGTGTTATGTAAAATCAGTAATAAATAGTAGCACTATTGCGTACCTACGCGTTACGAGTACGATTTACGCGTTGAGGTCCTAAGTTCGAGTCCCAACTCGAGCCAAAAACATTGTAACTGTGTTTTTCCATATTAAAAATTACTCAGTCGCAGCTCGGAGTCAGGAAGTTGGCGTTGTGATACCCCCGTGCCTCAGAAAGCACGTAAAGCCTATGAGAGTGAAGGATTAGTGAGTGCACCTGTGTATTGCGCACATACTTGTGCACTATAATATTCATGCCTGCCTGGCTGATCTCCGTTGAGATTGGTCGCCGTGGCTGAAATCGGCTAGGAAGGAACATTTATTACAATATCTGTATCATAATATCGGAAATCTGTTTCGTTTCTGCAACAGCTATCCATCCTATGACGATTTCTATGAGACTTGATCTTTAGTTAAACGGATTCACTTAGGGCCTGCTACTTGCTTTATGGAATAATTGAAATAAACAGAATCTAATGCAGAATTCAAATATTCTAAAACTTTACGAATTCTAAGTTAATAAACTCCCAGCTAGTAAATTCTAAGACAATAAAAAAATGATACAACAACGCAGTCACGATCGACTTTAATAAACACAAAACGAGAAGCGAAACATGTCTAACATGAAACGGTCTGACGTTTCATACGTCCAGTATATACCGTGTGATGAGGGTGGACCAAGAAGCTTATATTATATCGGGTGGGCAAATATTTTTGACGTTTTATGTGTCATAATTATCCGAAATCCCGCATTTTTGTTGGCTTACCTTTTTACTGAATAAAAGATCCATTCTATATTTAAAGTTATAGATAAAGGTTTAAAAATGTGAATTCATGAGGTGCTGAGATACACAGAATAAAGAAAACGGTATGTGATGAGAGAGTTAGGCTCCGCATAGACGCTATTAACTAGCTGTATGAAATACTTGATACCAAATGGTGGCAAGGAGCTGTTAATATTCGTTTTCATGCAATTATTATAAAACGGTCATTTAACTCAACTGTATTGATACGTATAAATCTGCTATAAGTACTATATTGTATACTACCTACAAAAATACCTCCTGTATTTTGTTTATTGCAGTGATTTTGTTATAAAACCTTTCATGTAGGCTAACTTAGCTATTCGTACATTAATAAAAATTCAACATATCTGTCTGTTTGTATTCTTCTTGGAAAAATGATTTTTCCTAGAATAACCTGGACTGTATTCCATAATTGACGAAAGTATCAATACTCAAAAATAGTATGCAATAAATCATTATTTAAGCAGACTACGTCATTTTTTATTGAATAGGTAAGCAAGACATACAAGTAACCTAAAAATAAAACTATTTAAAGAGTTATTTGACAATAATTTTATTAATTTTCCCTCCCGATGTTTTTAGACTTTGCAGCCTCCCTGGTTATAGAGTGGACAACAAATCGCGAAAAAATACCGTAAGTGGTTTCATTTGAATGTCATAAATTCGTGTAATATGTGAAATAAGTGAGAAATAAATAAATAATAAAATGCATATAACTCGACTGACTCAGTGGCGTTGTATTGCGCATTCGGTGCGACATACCTCTGAGTACCGGGTTCGAATCCCGAATTTTGCAAAGTCATATTGGGTTTTTCTGCTTAGCACCAGCCGAGAGTCTGGAGTTTGTGCCCGATATGATAATAGGCTTGTCCCTTATCATCATAGAACGGAACACATATGGCGATAATTGGCATTGTCCTAATTGCACCTCTGCTTACCTCTTTGGAGATAAAAGCGTGATGTGTGTGTATACAAATAAAAATTATATTTCTTGGTTCAAAACCCCACGGACACTATTCATAGTAGATCTCCGCTGACTCTACATATACGATGAAATCCGAAGCCAGCATTAATCACGTCGCTCGTCAACGTCAGAGTCGGACTCTACAAAACCTCCCGTATTGGCACTATAACCTAGATTATTTCGGTAGGTATTAGTGCAAGCATTTTGTGGGTATATTCACGGATATTTCACTCACTCGGATAATTTATTGGATTTGGTAAAGTTATACAGTAGTCAGTGTTGTCTTGCAAACAGACATTTTGTTCTATTCGAAGAAGTTTTAAAAAAGAAATGATTTTTCAAATAATTAGTATTATTGATGGGTAATTCATAGGTTATAATTAGTATTTGAATAATTGCAAACGTAAGCCGATAAATATTTTGATCGAACCCATCTTCACTGCTGGTTATTGTTACACTAGGTGATGTTCACGGCTTCGTCCGCGTATGAAGCCTTTACCAAAGTCCCTAAAACACTGTACGATACCAGAGCCATATATTTAAAAAATCAGACTAAGTATGACATTATTTCCCATGGGAGTAAAAAAAATTCTAATGAGTTAATCCAAGATATGGTCTACCCGTATGCCAAATTTCATCCAAATCTGTTCAGTTCTTTCAGCGTTTACTTTTAACAAACACACCAACATCCCAACATCGAAAGTTCAAATATTTTCACAAACTTTTGCATTTATAATATATTATGTAAGAAGTAGGAAAGTGAGATAAGATTAACAGCAGCTTGTTACATTGAGATTACGGCTTTCATCCATCTCAGCCCCCATGTCCCCTTTTTGCGTCATTAAAACCGCTGAAAAAGTTTTAATATCCATTATCATACGAGAAAGTAACGTATGTACGACAATACATCGACCATGAAATTCTACGAAATCACTTACTACGCTTTCGTAGACGCTCATGCGTAGCACTTACGTAGGCGCCGTAGATACCAACGAGAATTTCTACGATTATTACGAAAGCTTTTCTGAGAATTAGATGTTGTAATATGTACTAGCAAAGCCGTGTTTATCATTCAATGACTTTGGGTAATCCCAAGGATAACGAATTTAACGTAAATCCTTTCGTACAGCGAGAAGGTATTCGTATAGGAATTTCACATGAGAATTTTAACGGATTTTGTCACTGAATTCTCCATTTCGGGATAAAAAATTTAAGAGCCTTCATGCCGTGACCTACATTCCGATAGAGCGGTGGTATCATTGTACAATTTATACAATGGGTTGAATTTATTATTTATGCGCGCTTGACACTAACTGGATGTTGAGATTTGTCATTAGTTGGATAGAAACCGGTAAAATACAGTAATACCAGCCCTATATTATACACTTCCTACTGCTGAGCACAGGCCTCCTCTACTGGGAGGGTTTAGGCCTTAATCTAACTGGCTGGGCTAGTGCCGGCAGACTTCCCATACCTTCGTAATTTTTTAGGAGATTCTGAGGGTTTACTGGTGGTAGGTCTCTCATATGTAAGAGTCTATCTGGGTGGGTACCACCGCAATGTTTATTTCTACCGCCAATCAGCAGTGTGCATGCACTGTTGTGTTTCGGTTTGAAGGACATTATAGCCAGTGCAACTACTGGACATAATGAGACTTAGCATCTTATGTTTCAGGATGACCAGCGCAGTGGAATGCCACGCAGTACTTTGTAACTCATGGTGCTGGATGGTGTTGCTACTGTTTATGGGTGATCGTATCGCTTACCATCAGGCGAACGACATACTCGTCTCGTCATTCTATACCAAAAAAAAAAGTATGTAGGTTTCCTCACAATGTTTTGCCTTGACCGTTAAAGCGAGCACTATTTCGCAAAGAATAACATGTAACTTTTTTTTATAAAACACAGAGTTTAATAGAGCAATTAAAAACGGACTTTTTAATCTTAACAATGTAGTTTAACCCTATATAATCATAGCTAAACGATTGTGAAATACTGTTTTGAGTTCGACATCCGCACAGGGACTATTATCTCCACGTAATCCACAAATATTTACTTTGGGTCTGTGTTGTGAGGCCTAAAATGCGTCTTTCGTCAAGCATGAAATTAAATTGTGAATCTTGTGTTTTTAAATCGGTTTTATTCATAAAAAATGTCATTTAGTTGAAATTAATTTATTTTTAATTTTGTGCAATTCCTATACAACCTTGAATATTCTTTTTTAAATCTCGTAGTTTTAATGTTGTAATATTGGTTACAACACAAAAGTGTATAAGCGCTTACAAGTTTTGAATTTGCGTAGCTACGTACGAGGCTGATTGAGCGTAAACACATCATCAAAATATAATTCTTGAACGTTCCACATCCCCACAGTTTTAGATTAGACACCTTCCATCAAAGCCTGTACGAAAACGAAACAGATGTCTTATGAATAAACCATAGCTAGGAATTGTACAATTATTCCCGTGCTAAAATTCATTAGCAGATTGGTAGAAGCATAAATATTTAGTAACCGTTTCTAATACATTAGACGGCAGACGCGAGCGTGAATTATTTATTAGATTGTGGCACAAGAGATGGAGGTACGCTACTTTTTAGTAAATCGTTTTATGCATGAAAGGTAAAAACATAACTTGAATGCAAAGTTAAATACAGACTAAATCTGTACTTATCTATACCAATATTTTAAAGCTGAAGAATTTGTTTGTTTGGTTGAATGCGCTAATCTCAGGAACTGCTGAACCGATTTTGAAAATTTTTGAGTACTAGAGGCTACTTTTTACCCCGGAAATATTTTTATCCCGCAAAACTTTTTCACGCTGGTGGAGCCGCGAGGAATACAAGTGCATTGTATTATAGATTTATTATGTAAGTACTGAACCATATTTTTATTTTTATGGAAACATTGATTAAGAACAGTTGAAAGCAGGAGAGTCCTGCTTTGGACGATTTTTTCAATGTTTCCATAAAAAAATGCATTGTCCAGGCACTACATGGCCCTTAACTATAAAAATCATAATATATTACTGCACCATAATTATCATGTTTATGATACAAATTTAATTTTATGAAAAGACGATTAGATTGATGCACTTAAAGCATAAAATATAAGAGTCTGGATTTAGATTAAAATTGGAACATAGACCATGTTCTGAATTAACAGAATGTAAATGAAATCCCGGAAATACTCTACTGGGATTTTAATTCCAAAAAATAATATCACGGTGATGGTGCCTGGAGCAAAACCAAATATTAAAGAACTTACTGAAAAAAGCGTGTTAAAAAGACCTTTATTCCCTCAAGATAGAGTTTAACTTGCACCACACACCACTTGCTTCATGGTCTTGTATTATTTATTAGTAAATAAACCGGCAACCAGTAATTGTGATTGAGTGGATATTTGTTACTTTCTCTTTGTTTCTACATCCTATACGATATAAATTGTTCATTAAATGTACTGTAGATTTGTGGAGCTTTAAGATTTGTTAAGGTTTATTTGTCTAGTGGTTATGAAATTAGTAAAGCGCGCCTAAGTAAATTGATACTTCTTTTTTTGTTTACGCGGAGAAAGTGACTTATTACTACCGCCCAGTGTTCAAGGGGAACGACTGAGCGGTTATATTGAGTTCACCGTGCCTTACGAACCCGACGTTGAGCCGCCCGGAGAGATGGAAAACGTCGGGCGACCGCCGGGCCGAGTCCCAAACCTATGTACACCGCACGGCATACCAACTAAAACTCCGCGGTGGCCATCTTCGGCGCATTAGGGACGGCTGCGGGCTTCCTCCGACTCAAAGTAAATTGATACTGGATTATTTTTTACGGGCACAGAAAATTCATCCCACTGCAAATGTTGGTAAGCAGAGTGGAGACAAAATAGATTGTCGACTGATAAGAGATTGTCGTTTTTTTTGTGATCATTATCCCTTGCCAGACGACACAATTATGCATGCCTGTTTGAAACTGTATGTATACAAGGTGATCTGGACCGTGGTACACTTGTGGGCCACAAAAGGTTTTGCACCTTGTGTACGGTTAACCATCTGGGCGGATACTTATATTCTACATACATTCACGCCTTTTATCCCCGAAGGGGTAAACAGAGGCGCAAATTATGCACACATTTTTTGCCGTGCGTGTTCCGTCCCATAATAACAGGAGGAGTCTATAGCCGTAACGAGGAAAAAAATTTTTTTTTTATTCTTAGCTCGGCAAAGTGACTTCACTGCACCTGATGTTAAGTGAAGTGCAGTCCAAAAAAAAATTCGGTACCGACTCCAAATATACGTAGCGAATATAAAGTTGAATTATTTTTTGGTTTGCAGTGGTTTTGAAGTCGGTTTATTTTTCGTTAAAAAGTTTTTATTTTTTAACTTTCTTATTAGTTAATTATAGAATAGTGTAAACAATCCATCATAGATATACGATTGCATCATTCGCGAGTCATCTGCTGTTAGTTATTGAAGAGTTCCATTGTGTTTCTCCAAAGATCTTCATCACATCTTCATAAATTATATACTAAGCTTCCCTGAAAACTATACATTTTAAAAACGAAAACCACATCCAAATCGGATCAGTAGTTTTTAAGAAACACGCGGCCATACAAATTTACATACATACATACATACATACGGATCGAATACAGAACCTTCTTTTTGAAGTCGGTTAAAAAGCCTAATATCATTACTCTACCCGGCATTCGAACTCGAAATCTTAGGACTCAGAATTTTGAAATAGTCAACGGTGCAAGAAATCATGCTGATTTGAAACTCCGTTATAGCTTTTTTTATCGCTTTAAATAACGATACGAGCATACTGCTGTCCTGATGGTAAGCAACACGACCGTCCATAAACAGTAGTGCAATACCATACAGATATTTTAATTACAAAGTACTGCGTGGCACTTCACTGCGTTCGTCACCGTGAGACATATATAATGTCCCATAAGGCTCAGTAATTAAGCTTCAAAGATAGACCAAAAAAAAACATTTTCGTGGTCATATTAATACTAGATTTTGCTTGTCGTTCCACCCATGAATATCTTTTACTGGATTAATAATTAATTAGTCTATATTGTAATCCAGTATACAGCCTGCGTGCAAAATTCCACCTAAATTCATATAATTTTAGGAGTGATTTCCAAGCAGCCGAAATTCTTCAAACTTTCGCATTATAATACTAAGATTATTATAAATACAAATTGTTTTAACAATTCTCTCGACCGCGAAATTTCGAAGATTATATACAAATTAACCAAGGCTTCTAAGATTACAAAGTAAACAATGTAAAGTTTGTCTCGATAGCAATATTTAATGTAAACAAGAAAATTTTGATAAGAGAACGTCCTTGCAAAGTTGGAGATGTTTGGTAGAATGACAACGTGACAAGTTTTATGATTAATCGTCATCATCATCGGCTATGGAAGGTCTACTTCTGAATACTGATCCACTTCGATGCTAAGTTTTGTTCGTAAGAATCATGTATTGGGACTGCCTTGGAGATAACCTCGTCCGTTATGACTTCATGGAACGGAATACGCAGAATGAAAAATGGGTGCACTAGTTGCGCCTTTACCTACCCTTTCGGGGATAAAAGGCGTAAGTGTGTGTATATATGATGTACTAGCTTTTACCCGTGGCTCCGCCCGCGTGAATGAATTTTTCCGGGATAAAAGTCCCGCTCTATATTCTCCCGAGATAAAAAGTAGCCTATGTGTTAATCCAGGACATGATCTACCAGTGTGCCAAATTTCATCGAAATCCGTTGAGTAATTTTTGCGTGAAAGAGTAACAAACATCCATACATTCTTACAAACTTTCGCATCCTACTAATATTATAAAGGCGAAAGTTTGTAAGAATGTATGGATGTTTGGATGATTGGATGTTTGGATGTATGGATGTTTGTTCCTCTTTCACGCAAAAACTACTGAACGGATTTCGATGAAATTTGGCACACGGGTAGGTCATGTCCTGGATTAACACATAGGCTACGTTTTATGCCGGGAAAACATAAAGCGGGACTTTTATCCCGGAAAAACTTTTTAAAGCGGGCGGAGCCGCGGGTAAAAGCTAGTTTATAATATTAGTAGGATTGATCAGTAAAATTCATTTTAAAATTAATTTTCTCAAAATTCATATTATGTTAGTCTGTCATAAGAGGTTTCTATAAGAAATATATTGTGTAGGAAACACGTGTTACGACGTGCCACTCTGTGCAATGTGATAAAGCTCTGTCTTCTTGACTGTTGAAAACACACGGAACTAATGAAGTTGTCAACATTATTAAATTGCTTATCTGATCAACGGCGAATTAGTTGGATGTCTTGCTTATTAGACACACACACTCACACACACAGTGTCTGCCTTTACGTCTCGGAGGAGTAGGTGGAGACGTAACTAGTGCACCCACTTTTCTCAGTCTATGTATGGATTTATGGATGTTTGTTCCTCTTTCACGCAAAAACTACTGGATGGATTTCGATGAAATTTGGCACACGGGTAGATCATGTCCTGGATTAACACATAGGCTTTTTATCCCGGAAAAACTCATTCACACGGCGGCGCCGCGGGAAAAAGCTAGTAAGTTATAAAACTTTGAAATTTGGTGGAAGAGGTAGTAATAAGTAACATTACACTCTAACGTCACCCAGAGTCGCCGGCCATAACGCTGCGTGCGTGCGAAAGAGATAGCATGATATCTCCACGTCCCCACTTTTGCTCACAACATTTCAAATATGAATAACTGCTTTATTTTTCAACCAATTTTAATGCTGATTTCACAGAAGTATTTCTTTTTCGTATTATTTTCTGTTACATATAAAATAATTTATAAAATCAAACATAAGAAACTATATATTACGCTGGTTACAATATCCTTCAAACTGGAACACAATAGTGTATGCACACTGTTGATTGTCGGTAGAAAGAGACATTGGCGTGGATTCACCTCTACGTCCTCTCGCATACGAGAGACCTACCATCAGTAAACTCTCTCCGTTACCATTTATCTATCGCTTGCATTTTCTAATTTACCACCCATATTAGTCCCATTTGAGTGCAAGTGGAATGACGTAATTCCGAGTCCGAAGCTACTTCGTTCGAAGCTAAATGTCGAGTGGCCAGCCTTGGAGTGCGTTAGGTCAGTACTTGTTGGTTCTAAAACATTCCTCCGTGTCTCAAATTAGTCGAGATTTTAAAGGTTAGTATTTTTTATGCTGGCACGACATAGCTTTCGCTGTTATTAATATTTTGGATTGAATTCCAAAGTTGTATAAAGGTTAATCAATTTTAAAATTAAGAAATATCGAGCGCTTCGGTTGTGTAGAGTTGTATTGAGTGCGCGGTAACATTGCTCTAAGGTCCTGGGTTCTACCGCAGAGCAATGTTACTCCAAGAGTTTTTTTATCAGTATCTGCTTAGAATTTATACCCGATATATTTTTTTGGCGATAGGCTTACCACCTCATTTGATATCATGGGACAGAACAGTCATGGCTAATAGTGGGTGCCTGGTTGCTCTTTTGCCTACCCCTTTGGGCGTATGGAGATACGATTTTAATGAGACATTTTGCTGGTAGAAATTTGAATTTATAACTGCCTTTTTAATTATTGTTATCTCAAAGGAATGGTTACTGTAAGATTTTCCAGGAAAATACTTTCACACGGCAAAGTTGCGTGGATAACCTAGTATTAAATACAAAGTGAAAAAGCATCAAACCCCGCTTTGACAATATAACCTGCGTGTAACCATCAACGCCATCCGAAAATTAGCATCAAAACGTAACTCCTTCATTACAGAACTGGACGTATCTTCATAAATATTCAAGTGTTCACTTTCCAACGCTACTCTAGTACAGACGGCATACGTAATACGGGCTTTGCGAGCTGACATGTATTATGAACACGGTCTTCCGAGTTAATTAGCTGTGATGGGACGCAGCGAGACGAACTATACACCCTTTTTGGTGCAGCAGGTTTGTTTACATTTATATGCTACATTTAAATATTTCGTAGAGCTCGTAGCGCGTAGAGGTGTTCGTAGCGTATCGTAGCAATAATATCAAAGTTTGCAAATGAAAGCTTGGTGAAAATTTTCTGTACGTATAAGATCTAGGTATGGTGATAGGCTCGGCCTCTATCAAATTATTGGTCGGAACACACAAAGCGAAAAGTGGGAGCTGTAGTTGCGCTTCTGCCTACATATTCGAAAAAAAGGCGTAATGTGTGTTTTTTGTTTTTAGTTGGTAACTATCTAGCATACAAACCGGAAGAGTGGCCCGGCTCGACTGGGGTAATATGAACCAGTACGGACATCTTGCTGTTGAGTTTCGTATGAATATGAATGAAGCCAAATAATCTTATCCAAATAACTTTCTTTAAATCTGGCTGCGAATCCATTGTTTCTTTAGATTTGTGCTCGTTTTAACTAATGGACACGATATGGCAATAATGCGCAAACAATTTTTTCTGCCAATCCTGACGTGGGGCGAGGTAGATACGTACAGCATACATTTAACCACAAAAAAATCCATACGTGCAGGGCTGAATATATGGTCGCTTTTTTGCACAATGACAACAAAAATCACAATTACTGTGGAGCCTCAGGATATTTAGCTATTATTCTGAGTGTGGAGCACCGCTTAATGTCATTATCGTAGAATGTAATGACAGCGATCGCAAGTCACGTAGGTTTTAATAAAAGTCTTAGAAGAAGAACTCCAAAAACATTAAAAAAATAACAATTTCAGTTTTAATCAACAAATTATTAACAATTTAACAAATTAATTATAATTGATCATTATCATTGATTGTAATTATAACTTTGCAATAATAAACGGACAGAGATTCAATGTTGCTTGCTCAACAGTTGATAACAGACTGACGCTCCGACAGATCGACCTCCATTTAAATACCCGACTGTGCCACAGGCGGGGGAAACTAGTTCTGACATCTAGTGAACGGTGTTGTCATCTAACAAAAGTTTATGACCAGCTGCGCATGTATGACCAACAAAGGGTTCGCCTGGTCACCCCATCTCCTTTGCATTGCTAGATACTCAAAGAGTCTGTTCAATAAAATATAAACGCTTTGTCGATTTTTCCCACAAAGCAACAGTATGAAAGTTGGAAAAGAATTGACCAGTGTAATAACTAGATATGAGTTTTTACATCCACTATCCTCCAAGCGCAGTATAGTAGGAGGCAGTACACATTTTTGACTGATATTGATACTGTATACCAATAAGCCTCATTTAGACTGATCAATTATATTATTATATTTTTTTTATACATATACACTCACGCCTGTTATCCCCGAAGGGATAGGCAGAGGCGCATCTAGTGCACCCACTTTTCGCCATTATTCCGTCCCATGATATGATAGGGGGCGAGCCTATCGCCATATCGGGCACAAATTCCAGACTCCGGGCTGATACTGAATAGAAAAACTCAATATCACTTTGCCCGACCCGGGGATCGAACCCGAGACCTCAGCTTTGCAGTCGTACTGTAATACAACTACGCCACCGAGGCAGGCATTATTATTTTTCTTTATAATTATAGATATTGTTTTTTTATTTTTTGTATTCGATGTTGTTGCATATGCATAATTCTGTGGCAATAAACGTTCCTTTCTTTCTTTCAATTATTACGGTCACTATCCTATGAGCGCAGTTTAATATGAGACAGTACAAAGTTCTGAACAATCTACCAGTAAACTTAGCCTCATTTACACTAATCAATTGTTACTCTTAATTATCGTATGGAGCTATTGTTTAAAAGTTACTCTGTCCAAATATGCGCAATGGCCAGGCAATTATCATCCACGTTTTTCTACCGCCATGTACATACATGTCTTTTTCAACCGCCAACAGGACTGTCGTGTTTCGGTTTAAAGGACATTGTAGCCAGTGCAGTGGAATGGCACACAATACTTTGTAACTCAAAGTGCTCGATGGTGTTGCTAATGTTTATGGGTGGTCGTATCGCTTACCATCAGGAGAACGGCATGCTCGTCTCGTCACTCAATGCAATAAAAATTCTTCGATAGATATAAAAAATATTGCAAGCAAAAATTGCTCCGTCCAAATCAGGCTTTCGTTACTGTCAAGCTCATACTCTCTCGAGCCAGTTTAATAACATTTATAATGACATTCAAAGCACTTTCAGAACAGAATTCAAATAAACACGGAAAACATGTAAGCCGAACATAAATTCGCAACATATATAATCCTAGTAGGTAATTCTATGCGATATATGGGTTGGTGGAATTAGGCAAATGCAATCGGATTTGGCCGGCCAAATCTCTCCCTCGCAGCTGTGCAGGTGGCGTTTCAAGCATAAGTTTGTAACAGGGCTTAATGCAATTACTGAAGTGGATTTAAGTTTTATGTAATTGACAGATTAGAACGTCTGAAATGTTGTTGGAATATATTTAAGTAGGACTAGTAAATATTTCAAAATTATTTTCCCAGTAAAGGTTGAAAAGATTATGTCCCCGAAGGGGTAGGCAAAGGCGCAACTAGTGCACTCACTTTTCGCCATGCGTATTCCGTCCCATGATGTGATGAGGGGGCGAGCCTATCGCCATATCAGGCACAAATTGCAGACTCCGGGCTGATACTGAGTAGAAAAACCCGATAACACTGCCCGAGCCGGGGATCGAACCCTAGACCTCGGGATTGCAGCCGTACCGTGATACAATTACGCCACCGACGCAGTCGAAAGCAATTTAATAAAAGTTATTTTAATAATAGAGATTTAGAGATCCTTCATGAACTGTTAAAGTAACAGTAAATCGATAACAATTACCACAGCAGTCATCGCTAAAGTAAAAGCTATAAGAGATACCACAGAGAAACGTCACTAATGTGAAAACCATAATAGTTTCCCATTGATGTATTAAACCAATAGATCAATGTAGTTTCCACAAAAAAGTTGCTAAAGTAAAAACCATAAGACTTGCCACAACACAAACGTTATAATTATATTTAACTGTATTATTTATCCTACTTACTTATAAAGGCGAAAGTTTGTAAGAATGTATGGATGTTTGGATGTATGGATGTATGGATGTTTGTTCCTCTTTCACGCAAAAACTACTGAACGGATTTCGATGAAATTTGGCACACGGATACATCATGACCTGGATTAACACATAGCCTACTTTTTATCCCGGGAAAACATAAAGCGAGGCTTTTATCCCGGAAAAACTTTTTAACGCGAGCGGAGCCGCGGGCAAAAGCTAGTCAACCAATATTGATGCTGATTTCACAAAAGAATTCTTTTTCGTACTATTTTCTGTTACCAATAAAACAATACACAGTCAGCACCATAAGTAACTGAACAAAATCAAAACTTCAAATAGCTTATACACGCGTTAATTTAAATCAAAACATTATTTTTTTTTCGTTTGAAGTAAATCCCTCTTCTTATAGAAGTCGCTTCCCGCTGTCTGTCCCTACGTATGCTTAGATCTTTAAAACTACGCAACGGATTTCGATGCGGTTTTTTTTAATAGATAAAGTGATTCAAGAAGAAGGTTAATATGTATAATTTATCCCGGGGAAATATAAAGCGGGACTTTTATCCGGGAAAACCTCATTCACGCGGGCGAAGCAGCGAGCAGAAGTCTAGTATCCACTAAACGTATTTCACTGTGATTAACAAACTTACTATGTCTGTCTACAAAAAGGGATTAGGAAAGGCGTAAATTGCCTTCATCCCGCACGACTGTCTTGTACAATCCGTCACATAAGGAACTGAAATATTGGAAAATGAAACTAATGAAAAAGGAAAATGAAACTTAAAGATGTCCGCTTTTTGTGTGGGTGCTGGTCTTCCAAATCTAACCAGGCTTAAACTTTAGGGATATTAAAGGGGCAACATATGAACCTTGGATCCAAAAAAAAATATTTTTGAACTCTTCCATTGATTAAAAAACGTTCATATTGTCGTTTTTAAACAAACTAAAATTACATAAATCTCAAAATTGGAGGTTTTTAAAATTAAGCAATTTATTCTAAATTGCTTTTCTTGACTGCGTTGGTGACGCAGTTTTGATACGGTACGACTGCAATGCTGACGTCTCGGGTTCGATTCCCGGGTCGGGCAAAGTGATATTCAGTTTTTCTATTCAGTATCAGCTCGGAGACTGAAATTTGTGCCCGATATAGCGATAGGCTCGCTCCCCGCATGGGATGGAATAACGGCGAAAAGTGGGTGCACTAGTTGCACCTCTGCCTACCCCTACGGGGATAAAAGGCATGGGTGTGTGTGTGAGGGCTTTTTTTTAGGAGTTCTATTCAAATACACATAAACTGTCTTGGTTAGAATTATAGGCCCGTTTTTTGAACATGTCCTTTCAAATCGCCCATATGTAAAAAAAATACTGTATTTTTTTCTTGTGTGAGGTAAATTAAATACATTTTATTATTGTGCTGAACACAAAAGTGTGTTGGCAATTTGAAATTCAAATTTGTTCAGCTACTTATGAGTGTGACTGTACCTCAATCTCTGACTACCATATCACAAGGACGCTGACATTAATTATTCATTGTACACTAATATATACTGTCAGCTTAGTATTAATTTAAAGAGATTTAACTTGAATTATGTATGCCATTGATTAGGGAATAGACCTATATACATTATATTACAATATAGGATATCAAACAATCCTGATTACACAGTACCGCTACGTATTACGTAGCTCGTAGCAATATTCGTAGCATTATAGAATTTCATGAGCGTAGCACGATAGTAAGAATGTTAATGATTCGCATATTAGTAAAATTACAGTAAATGCAGGATTTGAGTCGTTATGTAGTCTATTATGGTAGGAATTCGCATGGCGAAAAGTGGGTGCACTAGTTGCGCCTCGGCCTACCCCGTTGGGAATAAAAGGCGTGTGTGTTATGGTAGTTACCGTTTGCTGTGTTTATTTTTGTCACCAAGCAGTATAGTTTCTTTAGCCTTTCCTATTTTGAAGGTCCATGTAGCAGGGTCATCGGAAATTATTTCCTTAAAATTCTATTATCTGGAATTTTCCCATGAAAGCAAGTAGCTCGTCTTTTATGGATGAAAAATGAGCCTGAATCAAGTATTTAGAGCACAATAGCCCTGTAGGATTACCATCAGAGCCTAACAGTACGACCGCTAAGTGCCAAATTTATTACTACAACTGAAACTCGAGTTATATATGATTGTTTGTGGCCATTTTGTTGTCGGCTTTTGATTTAATTTTGGGAATTATACCATAATTTTGAGGGTGACATGATTCTGGTGACATTATATTTAGGGCTTAATGTACATTCAGCTGGAAAAATGTTGAATGATTACCAATTACATTATAATTTACTAGCTTTTGCCTGCGGCTCCGCCCGCGTTAAAAAGTATATTATTTTCTCTAGATAAATGTAGCTTATGTATTAATCCAAGACATAATCTGACTGCCTCGGTGGCGTAGTTGTATTACAGTACGACTACAATGCTGAGGTCTCGGGTTCGATCCCCGGGTCGTGCAAAGTGATATTGAGTTTTCTATTCAGTATCAGCTCGGAGTCTGGAATTTGTGCCCGATATGGCGATAGGCTCGCCCCCTATCACATCATGGGACGGAATAAACGGCGAAAAGTGGGTGCATTAGTTGCGCATCTGCCTACCCTTTCGGGGATAACAGGCGTGAGTGAGTGAGAGATTTAGTTAATGTCTCAGAAATAGTGGCAAGTCTCCTCAATAGTCTACCGAATACGTGAACTGTAGACACTGAATAGACAAGAAGTATATTTTCTGTAGATTTCTCTAATACTATTTTCTTAGGATCAATCTCCAAGCCGGATTGAGGTTAGGCAAACCGGGAGCCTTGCTGACTATGCTTAATAGTAGTAATAATAATATGTGGGAAAAAGTTGCGCCGACCCCATTATAATATTATAATGGGATAAGCAAATGTAGGAGGAACACTATAGGCCGTATTAATAAACCAATCTCACCTTTAAATAGGATCTTAAGTAGAGGTTTGAGGTGTTGAACTATTTATTAAACAAAAGTTGAGCTGTCATTTGAGAGCCTGTTGTCAGCTGTGTCGACGTTGTTTAATAAACAAAACTCAGCTGTCAAATTGCGTCATATACTGTATGTAAAGATATTTCAGCTGTTGTTCATCATCATCATCATCATCATCATCATCATCATCATCATCATCATCATCAGCCACATGACGTCCACTGCTGAACATAGGCCTCCTCCAAAGATATCCAGATGGACCTGTCAAAAGCGGCCCGCATCCAGCGCGTTCCTGCGGCCTTTACTAAATCATCAGCTGTTGTTGCACTGTGTTTATTAAATAGTGACTATCTTAAGATACTGACTTTAGTTTGATAGCGTCTCAGCTGATATTCTACTTCAGAGGGAAACTGAGCGACACGGGCTATCACGTCTCAAAACGACATTCGCTATTCAGCCATACTCGCTGACTCGAGTTCGTAATTTAAAGTTGTAGGTGATATTATTGTTTAAGGTTAGTACCGCTCACCATCAGGCGAGCAAGTAGCTCGTTAATTGTAGTACTGGTGACTCACATTACACATACCAACTCGTGTAAGCTATACTATAAAAGTGTATCACACGAACTAAGCATCGAACTGAACCCAGTAGATAACATGGCGTACGCACGGCGGCTATGAACTGCACGCTTGTCGTATCTATTTCGGTTGACGTCGGTCATTCGGAACGCACCGCTCAGCTGACACTTGAGTTCTCGCTTTAACTCTCTACAAATGCATGGTAGGTATGTACGCTATTACATATATGCTGCTAACTTATATACTATAGCTATATAAGTTTTTCACGCGAACGGAACACCGAGCAAAACCGAGTAACGCAACATGGCGTACGTGCCACACTACACGGTGACTATAAACTGCACGCTGTCGTATCTAATTCAGTTTACGTCGGTCATTCGGAACGCACCGCTCAGCTGACACTTGAGTTCTCGGTTTAACGCTCCACGAATCGCTGTCGTGTCGGCTCCGCTTGGGGAATTAATTTGCGTTGATAAATGGAATGATCTAGAACAATTAAAAGTTTTGTAAAATCTGCAGATTTGTACGATTTGCGGTTTGGAATAGTTCGGATTTTTTTATTGAATTTTGATTTACTCTAATGGTGCTTGATCACTGAATTTAATGTCAACCATGTGTTGTATTTTTTTACATTTTTAACTCTTGTCACGAGTAAGTAATATTTTTGGAACGAAGTTCCTTATTGCGCATTGCGAAAAGGGCTAGACGGAAAAAATTAAGACCAAAAGTTGTAACGACACTTTTTTTCGAGCACTGCTAGAGTATTCTAAAGATGTATGTCGGATGCTTAGCAGATACAACAAAAATTTAGATAAACTTCCACTCCTTTTGGTCGGTGATTTTAACATCAACTTCAGAAGAATTTGATTTAAGAATAAACAATAATCCAGCAGAATCAACAACAAAATATAGTACACTACCATTGATGCAGTTTTTTCAAGACATTTAAATAAAATAGAATCCCAAACATATGTTTCCTACTTCAGTTACCACAAGCCAATGATTACTAAAATTGAGCCTACTGATTAAGTTTACATTACTTTATACTTGTTGATAATTTAAAAAATACTATAACTTAAAAGAAATAAAATTTTATTACAATTCCTTCACTAATTAATCGAAAGGAACTTTGTTCCATCCGGTTGCTCCTTGACACCTATCAAGTTATTTTTTCCATTTTTAACTCCTTACTATATTATTGTATAACACTTATACTATGTCCATCTGTTATTATTAAAGATACAATGAAAATGTAACGATATTTACACACTCATTCCCTTTATCCCCGAAGGGGTCGGCAGAGGCGCAACTAGTGCACCTACTTTTCGCCATGCATACTCCGTCCCATGATGTGATATGGGGCGAGCCTATCACCATATCGGGCACAAATTCCAGATCCCGAGCTGGTTTTGAGTAGAAAAACCCAGTAACACTTTGCCCAACCCGAGGATCGAACCCGAGACCTTAGCATAGCAGTCGTACCGTAATACAACTACGCCACCAAGGCAGATTGACTTTAATATCGACTCTGTCGCATTTTTTGTTTAGTACAATTTTTACTCTGGTCTCGATTAGTAATTTTATTTTAACTTTTTAACGCCTTATTACATTATTTTATAATCCTTATGTCGTGTCCATCTGTTATTAGGCACAATAAAAAAGTAACCATATTAACATAATCCTTAATGTTCTTTATTTATTGTAATTTCAGCCAATTAAGGACTACGAAATAAATAAGGCGTCACAAATCAAATATCAAATGCCGTTGCCAAATTATCACGCACACTAAATACTCAAAGAGAACACTCGAACGAAACTTGTACGTACAGTCAGCCCCATAAGCAGGGGCGGTTGCGGACGACAATTTAGACGTGAGTCGGAGGAAGCCCGCAGCCGTCCCTAATGCGCCGAAAATGGCCACCGCGGAGTTTTGGTTGGTATGCCGTGCGTTGTATATAGGTTAGAGACTCGGCCCGGCGGTCGCCCGACGTTTTCCATCTCTCCGGGCGGCTCAACGTCGGGTCGTAAGGCACGGTAAACCTAACATAACCGCTCAGTCGTTCTCCTTGAACACTGGGCGGTAGTAATAAGTCACTTTCGCCGCGTAAACAAAAAAAAAAGCCCCATAAGTAGGTGAACAAATTCAAAATTTCAAATCACTTTCACGCGTTAAGTTTAATTGAAACATTTTTTTTCTTTATGGGAAGTGAAGTTAATCACCTTTATTTTATTTTTGTGAAGAGAAAAAAAGATTAGTAAGAACACAAAAGTATGTAGGCGATTTGAAATTTTGAATTTGTTCAACTACTTATGCTGGCGACTATACATACAAAACCTAGTCTTACATAATATCTATTGTAACAATAAACACCAACAATAAACAAAACAAGGCCACACAAAACCCAAAATACTGGCGACTCGCAAATTCATGCAGAACTGCACAAATCTGGTTTTATCCGGTACACGGCGGATTTGGTGAGACGGGGCGCCAATCAGCGTCTGCTAAGCCTTCGTTAGTTACGTTTATCTTATTTAATTATGCTTTAAACACACACGAGATGGTAATTGCGTTTTTTATGAGCTGGAAGGGGATGTGTCTAGTTAGGGAGAAATGTGAGTTATTTTTTTGGGAAAATCTGACTCAAGTTTGTTGTATAAGCCCTGTTTTGTGCTCTCGGACAATGTAGTTTAATTACTGGGTATTATATGCTTAAAAACTCTCATGATGATAAGTGCAGTCCCATGCAGTGTCACGCAGTACTTTGTCCTTTAAAGTACTGTATGATGATGCTGAACGCTACAGTTTATGGGCGGACTTATCGCGTACCATCAGGCGAGAAAACAATTTACCAATAAATATGAAGTAACTAAGCGACTGCGGACCCTTGGCCATGACCGTAAAGGATCTATGGACTGGTTTATGGGCTCTTGCGCTTCCAATCAAGCGAGCGATATGCTGTCTTCTCATACAATTTATAAAACATTTTGGTGAATATTGAGAGGAGTAGCTCACGATGGTACGTGCGTTAAAATAGGAACTTTCAATTACAACGAGCTCTATGTTATTGTACTAAAGTCTAATTTTGTCTACGACTTAGGGCCAAACAGTGATTACCTATATATATATATATATACGTAAATATCATACTTCGTTTCAATAAACAAAACAAACCAATTCATTATACAGTATCTCAGAAAGCAATACACAAATACTTGAAAACCAATCCGAGATCCAAATAGAAATTCAAATTACTCTGAATCAACAGCCATCATTAAAAAGTTATTCTCACTGCCTCCCCGTCCCCCCTATCGGGCGGATAAGCCGGATTTATGCAGTTCCCACCAAGCTTGAGATGCGAAAATGCAAATTTACAAGATCGTCTCCAAACTGGAAACAGGGTTTAACATATTTAAGGATTGTAAATGTGTTTAGAGAATTTTGGAATATTTTGTCATTTTATATCTGAATTTATTTAACCGACTCCGAGAAAAGATTATTGTATTTGTATTGGAGATAATATTGTGTATTGGTAACTTTTCTATATTTGGATATTTTTAACCAGATCCATAAAGGTGATTGTTTCGTCATTCTCTAGGTACGTTCTGAGATTGTTTATTTTATTCTGATTGCTGTCGTCTGATTTCAAAACAAATCTTGTGTTGGGTTTGGTATAGTCTTAAAATGGACCATTTTAATTTAATTTAAGACTGGATTTTGATAAAATATGAGTTTCTGAATCTGGAGTCTGGAATTTGGGACCGTCATGGCGGCATTCCCTTATCACTATGGGACGAACACACATGGTGAATGGTGAGTGCTCTGGTTGAAATTCTGCCCACCCCTTCAGGGATACGGGCGTAATGAATCTTTTCTATAAGCCCGTGCTCACTGCTGAGCAAGGGCTTCCTCTACTACAGAGAGGGTTTAGGCCTTAGTCCACCACGCTGGCCTAGTGCGGGTTGGCAGACTTCACGTGCCTTCAAAATTTCTTATAAACAAACCTTCAGGTATACAGGTATTCTCACGATGTTTTCCTTCACCGTCAAAGCGAACGATAATTCACAAAGAATATACATACAACTTTAGAAAAGTCAGAGGTGCGCGGACTTGGGTTTTTGAAGCTGCGGACATTCGTCTCGGCAGGCTTCAATGTATCAATAAAGCAATGTATTCTAAAAATGATGAATTGCTGTAGATAATTTCAATATCAATCAAAACAGTATTATGATATTACAGACAGCGAACAAAAATGTTACACAATATTCCACCACGAGCTTTCGTATCGATGTTAGTCCATGCGGATTTAAATCCCTTTTATTCGAAACATGAATTTCATCGTAAAATTTGGAAAAAGAAAATCTACAAACTCAGACCGTAAAATCCAAAATCAATTTAACAGATTTCAAAAACATTGTAGTGCCCCTACAATGAAGATCAATTTATTTTTACAATCTTGCTCTAAAATAGGCTCGGATAAGCAATATCCGCACCGACATCTATCAATATACCACTTCATCGTAAGCTATCCTATGAATTCAATAGCATGAAATATATCAGACACACACACTCACGCCTGTTATCCCCGAAGGGGTAGGCAGAGGCGCAACTAGTGCACCCACTTCACGCCGTTATTCCGTCCCATGATGTGATAAGGGGCGAGCCTATCGCCATATCGGGCACAAATTCCAGACTCCGAGCTGATACTGAATAGAAAAACTCAATATCACTATGCCCGGCCCGGGGATCGAACCCGAGACCTCAGCTTTGCAGTCGTACTGTAATACAACTACGCCATCGAGGCAGTCATGAAATATATCAAACGTTAAATTTGCTTTGTACGCTATAATTAATATGTTGCTAATTAATATCCCACTTCAAACTGAAATAGGTACAAAAGCAAATTGAATTATAATGGGCTGTGCCACAACGGCTTTACTTTGATACCATTTGATGCTGACGTATTGATTCAATGACATACGCATCTACAGATTTTTCAGTAACACATTCATAATATCACAACTTTTTCTCTTTCAAGGATAGGCAGAAGTGTAACACACATTTTGACAACTATTTTAGGTCTCTTGTAAAATGTAAAAGGGCACATATCCTGCCTCCAGGCTGTTACTGAGTAGGAAAACTAATATCAATTGGCCAGACCGCAAATTTGAACCCGAGATCACAACGCGATCGTCGTACTGCAATACAAATTACAAACTACTGCACCTCAGTTTCTTTCTGAAGTGCTATGTTAGCTGAGACGCTGTCAAATTAAAATTAACATCTGATAATAATCGCTATTTAATAAAAAGATATCGACATCTTAAAATAATTATCAAGATACAGGCTCAGCCTAATTTGAGAACCTCTGGTAATGATTTTGTGTACCTTTATTTTATTTCAATAAATATTTTTTATTTTTTATCATATTATTTTACTTTACTGGTGGTAGGTCTCTCATATGTAAGAGGCCGTCTGGCCGGGTACCACCGCAATGTCCATTTCTAATGCCAAGCAGCAGTGTGCATGTACTGTTGTGTTTCGGTTTGAAGGACATTGTAGCCAGTGTAACAACTGGACATAATGAGACTTAAGTCTTATGTCTCAGGATGACGAGCGCAGTGGAATGCCACACAGTACTTTATAACTCAAGGTGCTGGATGGTGTTTCTACTGTTTATGGGTGGTCGTATCGCTTACCATCAGGCAAACGGCGTGCTCGTCTTGTCATTCAATGCAATAAAATAAAATTTTAGACCCGTTTTTGGACATGTTCTTTCAGCAAAATAAATAAACTTAAAATCATGTTTGAAATTGTCTATATCCCTATTCTGTGTTCGAAATACACAACTGTAAGATACCGTTTGTCAAATACCGATATACGGTTGTCAGATACGGTAGTATCGCTTATCATCACACGAACGGCATGTTCAAGAAAAAAACCATAAAATTGTAATTTATTTTATAAATCTACTCTTACCATTGTTTCGCAGATGGCTGCTGACCCTGAAAATAAAAAAAATGTAATATAAATATTATATTCTATTCAGTAAATGGGCTGACCTATCAGTACCTACATTCGAGAACAAAAAGACGTGAATTTGTGTGTGTGTGTGGGTGTGTTTGTGTGTGTATTAGTTAAAAGTAGCGCTCTGAAAATGTACAAATGAAAATAAAATAATTAATGTTTTATCCTGGATTTGATTTTTCCGTATATCACCCCTTTCAGCGGATTATAAATTTACTTCTAACACAAATAAATCACATGAGAAAATAAGTAATCCTTACTCATCAAAACAGGATCCCTCAAAATCCGCACAAACAGCGCAGACTTAATACATTTCCGTAGTCTTTTGAACAAAAAACGAAATATTACTGTTGTTTGAGTATGACAAAAGCCATAATAATATAAACCAAAGCAGAAGTTGCCAGAAGCAAAATATATTTTATACCAGACCACAATGATCGCCTCTAAATAAATAAGGAGTCACAATCTTCAAGCTCACAAAATCCTATTACCTTGCAGAGTTGTGTTTGCAACTTTTTCCAATCGGCTTGTAGTACTGGCGGGTGGAAAAGGTATAAAATTTAATTATTTTCTTATGCTATTATTACGAGATAAACACGATTTATAGCGTCATCGTTATCATCATCAGCAAAGTTCACTGCAGAACATAGACCTTCCCTAAAGATTTCCTTGGACTTGTTGAAAGTGGACTTGACTTTTATGGCATCACGACTGTCAACAAATCAATACTATCTAAAATTTTGAATTACTCTGTCGTAATATTAATATCATTAATAAATTAATTTGCGATGTAATTGTATTTCTTTATGATATCAGTCTTCTAGCTGTGCCGACTGCTGTGCTGACTGCCTCGGTGGCGTAGTGGTATTACGTACGCATTACGAGTACGATTTGCGCGCTGAGGTCCTGGGTTCGAATCCCGGGTCGAGCCAAAAAATTGTGACTGGGTATTTTCATCTTAAAATTTACTCAGTCGCAGCTCGGAGTCAGGAAGTTGGCGGTGTGATACCCCCGTGCCTCGGAAAGCACGTAAAGCCGTTGGTCCTGCGCCTGATCTCTCTCCGGTCATGTCGGATTGCCGTCTCACCGGACTATGAGAGTGAAGGAATAGCGAGTGCACCTGTGTATTGCGCACACACTTGTGCACTATAATATCTCCTGCGTACCTGGCTGATCTCCGTTGAGATTGGCCGCCGTGGCCGAAACTGGCTAGGAGGATTTCTTCTAGCTGTGCCCGTGACTTGATACACGTAGATATTTTTTTCTTAAATCCAGTTTTAATAAAAGAGAGCTTGTATTATGTTCCCAACCATACTTTATCCACCTGTGAAAACTACATCAAAATCGGTTCAGCAGTTAAGGAGATGTTTGCTAACAGACGACAGACAGAAAAAACAATCTAAAAATAGCTGATTTATGCTCCATTACTCATCTTTATTCACCCTGTACAGTCTGTATAGATAGATACATATATAGATACACCGAGTTCTGCCTCTTTAATTATATGTAGAGATAATGTTCCAATATCGCGGCAAAGGCTTCAAGATCCCTCAATGAAGCATAACTCTGAGAAATTAATTTAAGTCTCATATAGCGCTCGTCGCCGAAGACGTTAAATGTTATGTCTCTTAATACCTAGTAATTGGGTATAATGTCGTCCAAACAGGAACAACACATTGCTTTCAGACTACTATTTGGCAAAGGAAAAGAAATATAGATAGATTATGGTGGAAGCTAAATGCACAAACTTACATATACGAGAGACGTTTTAGAGGAAAAGATGGTAACTTTAATAATTACTGGTGGCAGGTTTCTCGCATGCCAACAGGAGAAGGACCGCAACAGCGGTACGCGCAGGGGCGGTTGCGGACGACAACTTAGACGTGAGTCGGAGGAAGCCCGCAGCCGTCCCTAATGCGCCGAAGATGGCCACCGCGGAGTTTTAGTTGGTATGCCGTGCGGTGTACATAGGTTAGGGACTCGGCCCGGCGGTCGCCCGACGTCTTCTATCTTTCCGGGCGGCTCAACGTCGGGTCGTAAGGCACGGTGAACCCAACATAACCGCTCAATCGTTCCCCTTGAACACTGGGCGGTAGTAATAAGTCACTTTCTCCGCGTCAACAAAAAAAAAAAAGGTTTCTCGCATGCGAGGGGCTGTCTATAGGTACTACCGCCAAGCAGCAGTGTGTATGTACTGTGTGTTCCGGTTTGAAGGACATTGTAGCCCGCGTTTTTACTGGGCATTATGAGACCTAACATCTAATGTCTCAGGGAGACGAGCGCAGTGCAGTGCTACTCAGTAATTTGTGATTCACAGGTCAGTATGGCGTTACTACTGTTTACGGGGGCGGTCGTATCGCTTACCCTCGGGCGGGCGGCATACTCGTCTCGCCATTCAGTACCAATAAAAAAAAAATATAACAATATCAGCCCCGTGTTATAAACAGCATACTGCTGAGCACGAGCCTCCTATACTACTGAGAGAGTTTATGCCTTAGGCAACTACGCTGGCCTAGTGCGGGCAGACTTCAAATTTTTTGGAGAGTTCTCAGGTATGATTGTTCTCATGATGTTTTCCTTCACACTTAAAGCAAACGATAATTCATCAACAATACCCATATAGCTTCTAAAAGTCAGAGCCATTGGTTTCAAACTTGTTGACATTCATCTCGGCAGATCATTCCATTCCCAACTAAGCTATTGTACACTTCCAGCGTTTCTTTAGCGAAAGGGATATTTTCTAGCCAGATGGAAGTTCTGGCTGGCCAGCCACATTCCCTTCGGTGGTAAATACGAAAATGGAATACAATATAAGAATCGTTAAGCGAATTTCTGCTATCACGATTCAGGACCGACAATCGATTTCGATTTGCATGTCTGAGTACCACGGCGTACTAATTAGCTGTGATAGCCTATTCAAACCGATTTTTAATTCAAAGCGTAACACAGTACGGCAAGAAGTTTTTTTTGCGTGGAAAAAAAACGCGTCATCGCTACCACCACTGGTGAGTCGAACGGTTGTGTTGAGTTCAGAGATCTTACAGCCTAATGTCGATACTTCGAAATATAGCTATGCTTATTTGCCTCTCGTCATGTGACCGAGGCAAGTCAAGTTTAGCGCAAGTAAATGATATATTTTTTTATTGCATTGAATGACGAGACGAGTATACCGTTCGCCTGATGGTAAGCGATACGACCACCCATAAACAGTAGTAACACCATCCAGCACCTTGAGTCACAAAGTACTGTGTGGATTTCCACTGCGCTCATCATAGTGAGATATAAGATGTCAAGTCTCATTATGTCCAGTAGTTACACTGGCTACTAGTCCTTCAAACCGAAATACAACATTGCATGAACATTGCTGCTTGGCGGTAGAAAAGCAGGCGGTTGATAGCAGAAATTGTCCACTGTTAGTACAGTTACTTGCCATGTTTAACCATACCGCAAGACATTTTTTATACGGTTGGTTTTTTGTGGTTGAAAAAATGTTGATATTTTATTCAAATAATATGGTGATGTTATGAACGTTCGGGCAAAATATGTTTTCACAAAAGGACAAAGTCGGTTCATAACAAATGTTGTCGCGAAATTATTTATTTTGCCTTTAATAATATATTGTATACATTTTAATGGCGTGACTGTTCTTAAAAACGATAATTTGAATAAATTGAAAATGCTATTCAATCCTAAATTACTGCTAAAATTCGATAAAAAGATCCGACATTATAATTTTAAACTTTTAACCATAATAAGGTAAACTTAATGACACTACCGTACCTGTAAATTAAAAATCATATTGACTCGTCAAGCCCCACTACGGACGCCGCCGTTCGAGTATATAGAGTTTCCCAATACATCTATATATAAACGGGGTTTGACTGGTTAAATGCTAAATTATAACTGGCACCATATTTCAGTTTAGAATTTAAAAAATCTTTTTACCCAAAAATTCTTTTGCTTCCATAAAGTTTTATGTCATAACGAAATTCATAACTCCATAATCCACAACCGGTAATATTTGGCTTACTTTTACGTCACTTCTTCGCAATAATTAGGTGGTAATTTGATCCCCGTACACGCGAAATCCTTTAAGCCTTAGTAATTTCACATTTATGTATGGAATAATCCAAGAAGGGAATTAGGTCACGGATATTGTAATGCTTTGTGTTTTAATTGAACAATTAAGGAGACATTTCTGAGATTATTATACAAGGTCGTATCCGTTTAATTAGATGATACTGTGGGCTTAGAACATGAAAAAAAAACACGATGCGTCTCCGCTTCGTTTTATTGTGATTGGTTGAGAGACTGACGTATCGGTCTCTCGATCAATCACAAATATCAAAATACCGAAATGTCAGTCTCACAACCAATCACAATAAAACGAAGCGGATACGCATCGTGTTTTTTTCACATTCTTAGTTCACTGGTATGTCTAAATCTGCTGGCAAGCATTGCAATATAAATCGCCTGACTCTAAGTAAAGTATTGAATGTTTATTGCATAAGTAGTAGTCCTCGCGGCTCCGCCCGCGTGAAAAAGTTTTTCCGGGACAAAAATATTTTCCCGGGATAAAAAGTAGCCTATAGCACTCAGGAGCTATGTAGCTTCCTATTAGTAAAAGAATTTTCAAAATCGGTTCAGTAGTTCCTGAGATTAGCGCGTTCAAACAAACAAACTCTTCGGCTTTACAATATTAGTATAGATTACATACATACACAGCATCACACGTTTTTTCTTTTTTAGGGGTGGGCAGAGGTGTATCACACCCACATTTCACCAGCTATGTTAAGTCTCATGTAATAAGAGGCGGCCTGTTGCAATTTACCGGCACATTTCCAGATTCCGGCCCAATACTGAACAAAGCAGTCAGTTAATAATGACTAAATTATGCAATACCACCCCGGTGGCGTAGTTGTAGGGTACGACTGCAATGTCAAGGTCTCGGGTTCGATCCTCGGTTCGAGCAAAGTGATATTGCGTTTTTCTACTCTGTATCAGCCCGGAGGCTGGAATTTGTGGCCGATATGGCGATAGGCTCGCCCCCTATCACAACATACGGAATACGCACGGCGAAAAGTGGGTGCACAAGTTGCGCCTCTGCCTACCCCTTCGGGGATAACAGGCATGAGTGTGTGTGCGCGTAAAATACTGAATTCTGTCGACGACTGTACACAAGTCCATACTACAGGAGTGCGCTAGTTGGCAAGACCGGCTTAAGACTTTATGACAGAAAGTGGTCTGTTTGTACTCTCATTACTTGGAAATTGGAACGTTACGACCAAAGCATTTGATACTTTGGAAAGTCTTTCTATACTTATACATTTTGTGAGTGATAGAGCTGTATCCTGGGGATGAAATTTCAAAACATTTTTTTTATTGATAAAATTATGAACTGGTACGTTATGTACCCAATTTCAGGTTGATAGAGACAGCGGTTTGGTTTTTGTCACTGATTTACTGGTGGTAGGACTCTCATATGTAAGAGTCCGTCTGGGTGGGTACGCAATGTCTATTTCTACCGCCAAGCCGCAGTGTGCATGCACTGTTGTGTTTCGGTTTGAAGGGCATTGTAGCCAGTATAACTACAGGACCTAATGAGACTTAACATCTTATGTATCTGGATGACGAGCGCAGTAGAATGCCACACAGTTCTTTGTAACTCAAGGTGCTGGATGGTGTTCCTACTGTTTATGGGTGGTCGTATCGCTTACCATCAGGCGAACGGCACGCTCGTCTCGTCATTTGAGGCATTAAGAAAAGGATGTAGATATTCATTATTATCAGTTATGAAGTCCACTGCTGGACACAGACCTCCCCTAAAGATTTCCAGACGGACCCGCTAAAAGCGGATTGAATACAGCGTGTTTTTCTAACCTTTAACGAATGGACCACTAACCAGATGGGAAGACGACCTCAGACGGACAGCTGGCTCAAACTGGTTAGACGTAGCACAGGACAAAGACGCATGGGCATCTTTGGAGGAGGCCTATACCCGATCCGGGGTTCTTGCTGACTAATTTAAGTTACAATAAGGTTTAATTTACATTAACTGTTTATATATATAAAAAAAAATATGTAAAAGCAAGAAATAAATGGCTTATTTATTTATTTATTTATTATCGAATGGTCGTCCACCTTGCAGTGGACGTTCCACGCTACGCTAGCCGGCCCGTGGTCTCCACTTGACCACTTATTTTCCCTATCTGCTGTCAGTTCTGCGAACTATGCGCCCGTTGGTACTTTAACTTGCCAGAATTGTCACACATTTAGAACTAAGAAATATTCACCTACGAAATCTATTAGTTATTCTAAAAATAATAGAAACTGATATTATTCCTATAATTTACTTATGTCTAAATTTAAAATAGTAGAGTATTTATGATATGATTTTGAATCAAATTATAACTTTGTTAAATATTGATTCATAGAATAATTTACATATATTTCAATGCATCTATTCTATAAAAATGAAACAGTAGTTGTCACTTATCTCTGCCTAACAATCGCAACGGGTTGCTCCCGATTTTCCTTTTCTGTCAAGTATCATACATGTTGAAAGTTTCCCAGAACCTTTCACATGCAGAGCCGTCCTTTTTTTCCAGATCACATTCTCATTATAATATTAAAACTACCCTCTTGTGAGGAAAAAATAAATCTTAAACTCTCGCAGTAGAGTTTGAAGTTGAGTGTGGAGGGTGAAGCGAAAGAGAGCAAAGAGGATTTGCCTTGTTTTTACTGAACTTTGCTATGCGACGGATTTTGGAGATATATTTAGTGTTTTAAGGAGTTTTTAGGGTTTTTGTCTATGTTATTTAAATGTTTTGTTTTACTGATGTCTTCAGATATACCTAAGCATTCATAACTCCATTCGAGAATAATTTTGTACGAGTGAAAACCCAACTGCTTTTTAGAAAAGAAAAGAAAAAACATTTATTGGCCAGTAGTCGGGTGGTGAGTGGTGAGTAACATAGTAATACATTTTTCTACCGATTTCAAAAAAAGGAGGAGGTAATCAATTCGTCTGTATTTTTTTTTTGCTTGTTACCTCAGAGCTTCGTCATTTATTGACCTGTTTGAAAACTTATTTTTTCATTACAAAGAATATACTTTCCGATCAGTACCATAGAATTTTTTATCAAAATCGGATGAGTAATTTGCTTTTAAAACCATAATAACTTGAAAAAGGGATCCCTTTGCTTCGCCTACTTTTTTTAAACTATAATTTTTTCGCATAATTGACTTTGCATAATATGTATTGGCATAATAGTACTATCGCATAGTAATATTTTGGCCTACTACTTTTTTGTCATAATAAGCTATTGGAATAATTTTAGCTCGACTAATTTGTATTAGACTAATACACATTTCGCATAACATGTATTTAGAATAAATTAGGTTAGCGAGGAGCGAAGCGACGAGCGTGTTAGGTTCATAAGAACCACCGCACGAGCCGAGCGAGCGAAGCGAGCGTGCCGCGGCAGCGGCCGGCGAGTGCCAGAACCGACTTTAAGTCGTTTCCAACTCAGACAAAACCAAACATGAATGATGCTTATTTATTTCTATGACTTTTGATATTTATGCTTTTTGACGTTAGTCGTTCTGATGGTTGTGCTTTTTGTATTTATGTTTTTTTTATTTTATGCTAAAACAATTATGCACAATGATTATTATGCACATTGATATTTAGGCTTAAAGCTAAGATGCGTAACATTATTATTACAAAAAAAAATATGCAATCCAATAGGGAACCCTTGAAAAAGTATGTCGTCCAAGTACACGAAATTATGAATTTTGCTTTTCTGTGACTTTTTCTTTAGTGTTTTCGCGTTGAATTTCTTCGTTCTATTTCTTGCATACATATAAAAATAACATCACGCCTTTTACGTTTTTAGGGGTATGCAGAGGCGTAACACGGTGCAGGTGCGCAATACAACTACGCCATCGAGGCGGTATGTTTCTTACTACCACAAAAAAGCAAAAAATAAAAACCTTTTTAACATAAAATTAAACCGCCTTCAAAAACGACTAAATAACCAAAAAATAATTGAATAGTGAATAAATATACGATAGCATTACTTATATACTGGTAACTAATTGCCACGTCGATTAGTATCTAGCTTATTATCACTTGACTGATTTTATATAGTTTTATATAGATTTTTGTATAGTTTGACGCATACTCAGGCCTTTTATCACCGAAGGGGTAGGCAGAGGCGCAGCTAGTGCACCTACTTTTCGCCCTGCGTATACCATCCCATGATCGGGGCGGGTCGCTAGTTTTTATTAAAGCACAATGACTCTTAATAATAATTGCCCTTTAATCTTTATAAAATACAAAAGCATAAAAGGAAATTTGGCTTCAGAAGGACGTTTTTTTCGATGCCGGATCATAAGTTATCGAAGTATTTTTGATTATTATAATCCTTCGTTATGGAATTCAGAGGTCCTGGATACACCGATTCAAGTTATTCAGCGGGTAGATAATTGTCTCGATGATCGCAAAAATTATGTCGGCAAGAAAATTACACAGCTGTTGCTTGCGCCAAGTGGATGAAAATGAAAACCCAATGTTTATAATATGAACTCATTCAAATTCAATCTAAACATATTTATTTCAATAGCTAGAATTATCTGATTTTATCGCTATAATACAAAATAATATAAGCCAAACCAAAACAACATTAGAGTTCACGGAAAAAACAACGCTATTCCGATCCCCATAAGAAGTTTAATGGCCTGAATTTATTCCACGCTTCTATATCACTTTGAACAACAAACGTAACGAAAAGCTGTGTATGCACCGACACTATCCAATCTGTACACATTGCTAAACAAACCTGAATTTTATATCCAACACATAAAGATCACATTCACATGCACCTGCGCATAAAACGGATAAGAGAAAAATACGAAAATATTTATAAACATGCCACACGAGAGTGGGCTCTGATAGAAGTACATAAAGTTCAAATTTACTTACATGGTGTTGGCATAAAAATTTACCCCGTATGTGTCAACATTAGACGGGGAACGCGTGGCGAAGACAAGTAGGGCATCTGTAAACAAACAAACAAAATTATATAGTTTTATAGTATCTTATAGTTGAGGAAAAAACAAGGATGAGGGAAACCTTTTACGATTTCCTGAACAATATTTTCTCTCGAAAAGATCAAAACATCGTCACTAGTGGTAATAAGGGTGATTTTTCACTGAAATTTTCACTGACTGCCTCGGTGGCGTAGTTGTATTACAGTACGACTGCAAAGCTGTGGTCTCGGGTTCGATCCCCGGGTCGGGCAAAGTGATATTGAGTTTTTCTATTCAGTATCAGCTTGGAGTCTGGAATTTGTGCCCGATATGGCGATAGGCTCGCCCCCTATCACATCAGGGGACGGAATAATGGCGAAATGTGGGTGCACTAGTTGCGCCTCTGCCTACCCCTTCGGAGATAACAGGCATGAGTGTATATGTATGTATGTATGTTTTCACTGAATGACGTGACAAGCATGACAATCATCTAGATAAGTCTAAATAGAACCACATTATCTCCGCTTACCATCAAATACAATGGGGTCAATCTGCCGTGCACAAACAAAGGTAACCTACATTCTAGTTTTTCGGCTTATACAATAATAAAAAATAAAAAAGAGCTACACCTGTCCTTTAACAGCATATTTTAAGGCATATCAACATTAATTGTAAAGGAAAATGTTATTAATTGACTTCCTTAAAGGAATGAGGTTCTCATTTCTTGTTTCTAGTTTTTAAATGTATTTACACTGATTACTCTAAGAATTGTGGGCCGATGTTCGTGATTCCTTTTTTATTTAGTAACGTAGACTCTCGAAATGGTCCCATGGTTTTGGGATGAGGAATTTGGGAAGTAGAAATTAATTTGTGGGAGTAGTGAACTGATTATAATAATAGTTTATTTTTAACAGGTAGCCACATTATCCCTGAGTGTTATAACATAGTGGTGGGTTGAATCCTGTATACCGATACATTGACCCATAAGTGTAATTTAGGAACTGCCTTTATACAGGTCGATTTTTGAGATAGCCAGCAAGAACAGCTGTCATAACCACTGTATCTACAAGTTTCTTATGAGACTGTACATCATTTTTGAAGACATTACTTAACTCGTCAAACCCCGCTTATACAAGGTCATTTTTACATTGCGTTACTAAATGAAACCACATATTCGTCTATACCTCTGCTAACATCGTGCTAAAAATTATCAATGAATAACGAATACTTTCGCCAAAAATCCGAGTTGTAGTATTCCATTTTTTGTATCATTTCGTAGTTCAGTACGAATATGGTGTGTGCGTAAGTGTATTTCTGACTGAAAATGTAATGTTGCTGCTGCGAGGAATTCTCCTAGAGCAGTCATAGTGGCATTAGGGCATGTAAACTTAAAGTTACATTTTATTGATATTTGTTTTATTCGGAATTTACACTTTTTTATTTTACGTCTATGGTTAAAATAACCTAATGAAAACTGTTATTTTCAACGAGATAAGTATATGGTTTCATTTATTAACGCAATGTCAAAATGACCCTGTATGTAGATGTGTGGGGAAACCCTATATACTCGGACGCCGGCATCCGTAGTGGGGCTTGACGAGTCAATATAATTAAAATGATAGGGTTTGTTTTCTATTTCATGATGTGTCACCCACTGGCGATAAAAAAAATTAATAGCAATTAGTTCAAACTTATTACGTTCCATTGAACTCTTTAATTTCCCTTGAATTTATAACCGCAATTCATTCTCCAATCCAGAAAGTTCCGCTCGGATTAGTTTTATTGTTAACAGTACTCGACTAGTTAGGAAAACTGCTGGACCGCAAAAAATAAATAGGCAATATTTGTTTTATGGAACAACAGTATAATATTAATAATAATGACCTCTTTATTGTATAACCAATAAACATACAGAAATAACATTTCGAAAGATAAAAAACAGAAAAATGCGAGACATGGTTATACAATGGGTGGTCTTATCGCTAAAAGCGATTTCTTCCCTACAACCTTAGGATGGACAGAAACAGATGTACATAACCTTGATATATTTTTTCTATAACGTAAACGCTATCCAAATCGGATCAGTAGTTTCTAAGAATATCGCTGACATACATAGGTATCGAATAACAGTCTAACTACAGGACATAATGAGACTTAACATCTTGTCTCAGGATGACGAGCGCAGTGGAATGCCACACAGTACTTTGTAACTCAAGGTCCTGGATGGTGTTTCTATTGTTATGGGTGGTCGTATCGCTTACCATCGGGCGAACGGCATGCTCGTCTCATTATTCAATGCCATAAAAAAAGAATACAGAACCTCCTTTTTCGAAATCGGTTAAAATGTGAAGTTATTTCGTGATTTACTTAGATTTTATCTAGCTAAAATAGTGCAAAAATAAAAGGAATTTAATCATGAATTGATTTTTGATGCAAATAAACTATTGGGTGACGTAAGACCGCTCGTATGCGAATGACTGAGTACGCATCACAACTTTGTCGGTTTTTACCGCCCTCCATTCTAGGCATTCCATAAAATCCAGTAAATATGTTAACTACAGTATTTTCCAAAGTACAATAGTGCTTGTATTGTTTGGTTCAAGAAATATTATGTTTTCTACAGACAACCTAAAGTATTCTTTAAGTGGAAAACAACAAGGCTTGCTCTCTATTGGCAGTAGACATAGACTATGGTACCCATTCCTACTGCCTTTCCCATCAAATCAAACAACTTCCTAAACTCATTTATTCCTACATAAAACTGATGTTAACGCATTGGACATCCGTTCCGAATAATACTAACAGTCTTTGTGAGGTCATCGTAGAAAAACATGTTAAAAATCCGTTGAACTCCGGGCATTCAGGGCAACGTTTGCATTCGGCCGGTGTTTTCATTAAAATGCATGAAGTGATGTCATAGGGCTTCAATGTGGGTTGGAGAGTGGCTTTTGGAGGTTTTGGTTTGAAGACATGGTTTTTATTTTATTTATTTAGTATAAACTAGGATATTATAATAGGACAACAAACAGTTACACAATATGTATTACATATAATAAAATACATGAATAATAAATGTGCAGCGCACAACGTTATCCTCAAATTAGTTTTACGACAAATCGACGAATTGATTTTTTTGATAATATGAAGGTAGGAACAAATGAACGCGGCACCGGCGAAGGAGTATACTGTGAGTTTCTACGACGTCGTACCGTCCATCGTGGCGCGTTGCGAGGTCGTGTCGTGAATTTTCACGTTGCTCGTCGTAGATTTCTACGATACGACGTCGCATCGTGAAACGACGTCGCGTTGTGGGACGGCGCGACGTCGTGTCTTGTTTATTTGTATGAGCCCTTTCCCTTTAATTAAAAAGTACCTACTGCGTGGCACTCCACTGCGCTCGTCACTCTGAGACATAGATGTTAAGTCTCACAATGCACAGTAATTACGCTGGCTACAATGTCCTTCAAACCGAAACACAATAGTGTATGCACACTGATGCTTGGCTGTAGAAATAGACATTGCGGTGGTACCCACCCAGACGGATTCTTACATATGAGAGACCTACCACCGTTTAATGTACCTGTAAACAGTCGATTGGCTTTCTTCTTATTTCTATTGTACCTACTGTCTTGTCATAAAAGCATTTCGCCTACGTGTTCAATAAACGAATCTCATTTATAAAGTAAGGCATAGGATTCTGGCATTTGACATTTATAATCTATGTCACAGCCAGATTCTGCAGATTCTTGGAGCAATAAAATTCAAATGGCTTGAGAAAAAATGTTGTCATTGGCAGTTTTAAACGACGTTTTATTTGAATACACGTTGGCAAGCTCGTAAGAGCATGCATATTCAGAATTTAGTCGGATAATTTATGGACTACATTAATCTAGTTTCATATGAGTAAAATATGTAGAGTACCTACGCTTAGTTCAAAAGATTGTTTTCGGGGCAGTATGGAAATTTTGAAATATTCTATGAATAATTGTGTACGACTGACGTGACTGCCTCGGTGGCGTAGTTGTATTACGGTACGACTGCAAAGCTGAGGTCTCGGGTTCGATCCCCAGGTCGTGTTTAGTGATATTGAGTTTTTCTATTTAGTATCAGCCCGGAGTCTGTAATTTGTGCTTTAAATGGCAATAGGCTCACCTATCACATCATGGGACGGCATAATGGCGAAAAGTCAGTGCACTAGTTGCGCTTCTGTCTACCCCTTCTCTTTATTGTAAATGCTAGTTTTTAGGAGTTCTATCCAAATATATAAACTATCTTGTTTAGAATTTTTAGCCAGTGGACATGTCCTTTCATTTAAATCTATTTAAATGTTTCTGTGTTTACTTCTAACAAACATACAAACATTTCAACAAACTTTCTCATTTATAATAGTAGTAAGATAAGAAGTGAGGTTTTGTGCTTTTCAGTTACTTTTTCCATATTCAGGTTTCAGTTGATGTAGTCGTCGATTCAGTGTTTGTATGTAGTCGGAAGTAACAGTTGGGAATGTCTGCGCGGTGACTTAATACTTTACGTCGAACAAACTACAACTTATATCATTATCCTGTTGCTAATACCTATTTAAAGTGAAGAAACATCCTTTTACACGTTTTCCGGGAAGAAGTGAGCTTTTCCAACTTAAAGTTCGTTTAGTATGCAACCCGAGTTAAATTAGTTTAGAAAAGTCCACTGAATGTAAACTGTAAGCTTGCTAGGTTACACAAGAAGTTAAGAAACTGAAACTATGTACAAAAATTTCGAATCTAATCAAAATGGCAAAATATATAGACCGTGGGCCAGTAGCAAAATTTCGTCAGTCATTTTCTCCCGAACGATAATTGGTGAGATGCATCAGAGACGTGTATCATAAAGCCTCGTGAACGTCAGCTTCGGCTCCGTGGGTGCCATGAGCGGTGGTAGCCTCCCAAAGATGTAGAAAAAAATATATTATTCAGTCATTTCCTCCCAACTAAGAATCATTTTAAATTGTAGCTAACCAGATACCTTGAAGAAAAAAAATAATCAGCTGACTGTAACTTGGGGCATTATGCGTCAGCTGGTCAATCAAACATGTAAAAAAAATATATCATTTCAGTGATTTCCTCTCAACTACAAATTTACCTGATGATAGCTTATACGCAACTATGAATAAATATATATGTCAGCTGGCTGTATGCCGGGGCAAAAACCGTCAGCTGATGCCTTGAAAGTTATAACGCAGGTGTTAGGCGAGAGCTTCTATTACATAATTACATGCATCAGCTGACAATGTTTCCCTCGAATTAATGATAGTAGATTCTCTTTATTAATTACAACATTGTATTAGCAATCTATACATGTAAAATGCTTTGTCCTGAATGACTGACTGACGCACAGCCTAAACCTCTGACCGTAGAGACCTGAAACTTGCAGGGTGTGTTCTTTGTATGCCATAGGCATCTAATGAGATTGAATTTTCCGAAAGTCTACCCCTAAGAGGGTGAAAAAGGGGGGCAAAGTTTGTATGGGCCAACGTGATTCCTTGGTCCAACCTACTTCAAATATTGCTTAAACTTATTTTTAACAGAACTGATAGAAGACGTGTTTCATGTTTTATTGAAATTTATCCCGTAATATATAATATGTATAAAAACGAAAGGTCATTAACTCACTCATCACGAAATCTGGGAAGCTACACGTGCTAGGAGTCTCAAATTTTGTGGAGGTTCCTTTTAGGACGTTGGAGCTCACTAAGACGGGATTTTGCGAAATTCAACCCCTAATGGGGTAAAAAGATTGTACGCGATAAACTCAAAGACTATCAAACGGATTTTGATTAAATTTGGTATGGAGATAATTCGAGCATCTGGGAAACTGGAAAGTTTTAGGCTACTTCTTATCCCGTGAAAATGTATAAGTGGGACCTTTATAAAAAAAAACTCTTTCGTACGACCGCGGCTGCGGGCAAAAGCTAGTCAGCTTATAAATTTTCATCTGGGAAGATTTAATGTATCTTAAATGTTTGACTTTACGCTCAGCTATGAGTTTTCCGATGAAATGTATAAATACTTTACGACTAATACGTATATAATTAAATAACTGAAGAAATATTAAGAACAGTGATTATGAATTTATAGTTTATTGTACTCTCCGGAGTAAGATAAAGTGGTCAGCAGAAGACTTTTCAGATTAACACAACCTACTGCAGGTACCATCTTTGCAACAAGTTTCTAATCTAAGGGTTAGAAAAGTGTTGCATGCCTACATCGCGTCATACAAGGAACACACCCTGCAAGTTTCAGATCTCTACGGTCAGAGGTTTGGGCTGTGCGTTTAACTGTCAGTCAGTCATTCAGGACAAAGCATTTTACATGTATAGATTGATAATACAATGCTGTAATTAATAAAGAGAATTTACTATCATTAATTCGAGGGAAACATTGTCAGCTGATGCATGTAATTATGTAATAGAAGCTCTCGCCTAACACCTGCGTTATAACTTTCAAGGCATCAGCTGACGGTTTTTGCCCCGGCATACAGCCAGCTGACGTATATATTTATTCATAGTTGCGTATAAGCTATCATCAGGTAAATTTGTAGTTGAGAGGAAATCACTGAAATGATATATATTTTTTACATGTTTGATTGACCAGCTGACGCATAATGCCCCAAGTTACAGTCAGCTGATTATTTTTTTTCTTCAAGGTATCTGGTTAGCTACAATTTAAAATGATTCTTAGTTGGGAGGAAATGACTGAATAATATATTTTTTTCTACATCTTTGGGAGGCTACCACCGCTCATGGCACCCACGGAGCCGAAGCTGACGTTCACGAGGCTTTATGATACACGTCTCTGATGCGTCTCACCAATTATCGTTCGAGAGAAACTTGGTCATCGAAATCTGTCACTGGCCCACGGACCAATATACGTACTCTATTTATGCAATACGTTTGCTCGCGGCGTCACTCGCGTGAGGACTTGTCCGATTTGGTTGTGTCATAAACCATCTCCATATTTTATCGAAACCCGTTATGTGATTTTTGAGTTTATAGCGTTCAGAGGTGCGGACAGACAGACACACGTGGCAGGGGACTTTGTTTTATAATGTTCTAGTAGTGCTCGGGGCTCCGCCCGCGTGAAAGTTTTTCCGGGACAAAAATATGTTCCCGGGATAAAAAGTAGCCTATAGCACTCAAAATCGGTTCTGTAGTTCCTAAGATTAGCACGTTCAAATAATCAAACAAACAAACTCTTCAGTTTTATAATATTAGTATAGATGAAAAGAAGGAAATGGGTGTACAACGTTTTGTACCCGACGTCGCTCGTGTAGATGACCTTCAGGATAAAAATATATCCGCAATTTTCCGTTAAACTACTGATCCGATTCGGATGTGCTTTTATTTATTGTCCTTGACTAGATTAATCAAGATTTAATTTTATTTACTTGTGGTACGTCTCTCATATGTAAGAATGACGAGACGAGCATGCCGTTCGCCTGATGGTAAGCAACACGACCGCCCATAAACAGTACCAACGCCATCCAGCACCTTGAGTTACAGAAAATATGTTGTATATAGTTAGTTTTTGTGCCGATTCCCACTAGTCAACGATTTTGGATTAGGTCATTGTTTTGTTAAGAGTACGGTATATTTTTTCGATAATGAATTGAGATTTCACCTTACTATTGTAATCTGTCAAAACGGTCATCATAGAGTGCTGGTACAATAACTATATTTTAGCGACATCAAAGACGTAAAGGTAAGTGATCATCATCCATAACCATTCATATGATATTGAATAGACCTTCAATAGACCTTAGCGCCATAAAAGCTGTTTCCAAATTCAGTTTCATGAAAAATTGGTCTCCAAAGAAAATTCAACGTAAGAGGACATCAATAACATAGCTTTATATTCGATTAGTATGAAATATAGAGTGTGAGAGCAATATGTCAACGTCAATGAGAAATGCTGGGGAGTGTGAAAAATGCTGCCAAATTGGGAGTAGGTTCTAATGGTTTACGAGACTATCCCGCCCTCACACCCGCCACTGCAACTCCTGTAAGCCAGGATCAGCAGTGGCACGCATTTTATGACACCGAGCGGTGAAGCTCGGCGAGTCTCAGGGAACACTAATTAGTCTTAACCTGCAACGAAGTTAATCAAACAGAAGAATAGGGAGGAGTTAGAAATATATTTTCCAATTCCCTCCAGAGCAAAGCGGGAGACAAAATAATGAACTAAAAAAGGTATTTTAACCGTAATTGTTTAGACTTTCACAACTGGAAAAGCCAGATGTAAAGCACCACGGATTACGGGTCGCGGGCGGCCGGCAGAGGCCTGTCCGCCGTTAGTTGCCCCCCCCCCCCCCCCCTCCCCCCACACAACTGGAGACGGGCTGCATTAAGCGACTTAGACGACAACTTAGACATTTCCGTCAGTGGAAGCCGGCACACGTCCCTAATGCAACGAAGGAAAACAAAAAACAGGTTTCCTCACGATGTATGTTGAGGATATTATTATTTGGAATAATATAATGACTAGGTGACCCACTGGCCAAGATTAAATCGCAATTAAATTTTTCTGCACTTATGAACTTTAATTATGTCAAATCTCACATTCCTCGGTGCGCGTCATGTGATTAAAAAGGGGTACTTACAAAGTTTTTTTTCAGGTATACGTCTTTTGTTCTAAAAGTTGTTTTGAGTTTTTCTATTCAGTATCAGCCCGGAGTCTGGAATTTGTGCCCGAAATGGCAATAGCCTGGGCCCTTATCACATCATGGGACGGAATACGCACGGCGAAAAGTGCGTGCACTGGTTGCGCTTCTGCCTATGCCTTCGGGGGTAAAAAGCGTGAGTATGTTTGTTTGTCTTTTGCTCCGAAAAATATAGGACCGTTTTAAAACTGAGTTATTAACCACATACTTTGTTGAAAAGAATATTTTCCAATAAGTTATTCGGACCAGGGATGAAAAAAGTGTGAGGTTCTAACAAATTAAATATTAATAAAAAGTAACTTTAATTTTACACACTCTAATGCTAGATCTATTAATCTAAGACAATTCGTCGCAACGGTAACATCACACTGTCAGTCAGAAAAACACTCATGATCGAAAGCACAAAATGATCAAAAAATCAAGAAAATAAAACCGTGATTTATTGTAAAAATATTTATTATGCATGGATGATTTTTGACAAAATATTGGCAGAGGTAAAGAGTAGTACCAAATGGTTTCATTAATAAAGCAATGTCAAAATGACCATGCATTGAATTTTGTATTCTGAGAAAGGTGTTTCACGTAGGCACAATAGTATCCAAAACTGGCTATAGCCGGTCCTACCACGTCGAAGATTGAACTCTAAAGTTTCATTAGCGTCAAACAAAGCTCTTTCATCTCAAGCCTTTGACGCATAATGAAACATATCGAATGATTCGACGTGTAAACTTAATTAGATGCCCCCTCAAAGGGTATTCTAAAATATAGTGTCCATGAGTTTGACATAAAGGCTAAATCCTACTTATATAGACGCGAAAGTGTGTATGTTTGTGACTCTTTCACGCAAACACTACTGAACGAAAAATTTTTTCCGAGATAAAATTCTTGCGTTATATTTTCCCGGGACAAAAATAGCTTATGTATGTTGGTGAAAAATTTTAAAATCGGTCCATTAGTTTTTGAGTTTAGACGTTACAATCATATATAAATACAAATCTTTCCTCTTTACAATATTAGTGTAGATTGCTGAGGGAAGCCAAACGATTACCTCCGTCTGTCCCCCGTCTTCCTCCGTTACTAATGGTGAATGTCAAGACTTCACTAGCAATAAAATCCTTCATGCTAAGAATATCTCAGCATAACGAACTTATTGTTGTGTTATTGGAAATTTATCAATATCATATTTAAGTTTTCCGTTCCCTGTCTTCATGCTACGGTTGTTTGTAATGAATTGCCTCCAATGATAAGACCGCCAATGGTACTTATTTCTAAGTAAATATAGTGTTTTTCTGGTGTACATGTATAATAAAGTATTATAACACACACACGCCTTTTACCCCCGAAGGGGTAGGCAGAGGCGTAACTAGTGCACCCACTTTTCGCCGTTATTCCGTCCCATGATGTGATAGATATTGGGCACAATTTTAGACACCGAGCTGCACTGAGTAGAAAAAAGACGAGACGAATATCCGCAAGTTCAATCTCAAGGCATGGCATACACTTCAGACTTCCGAAGTTACGTATTGTTTGTCAATTATCGTTCACTTTAACGGTGAAGGAAAACATCGTGAGGAAACCTACATACCTGAGAATTCTCTATAAATATTTCGAAGGTATGTGAAGCCGGCCAGCACTTGGGCAGCGTGTTGGAGTAAGCGCTAAACCCTATGAATAGTAGAGGCCCGTGCTCATCAGTTAACACTATTTAATACAAAGCTATACAGTACTAGATACGCTGTCTGTATACAGTATTATAAACTGTATACAGACAGCAACAAAACCACGAGAATCTCTTAAAAATGAGATTCAAATACAGACCTTAATTACACACAACCAGCAAACATAGACTCGTCAAAACAAGAAACTCTTAAAATAAATCAAAGGGGAAACAGTCGAAAAATTGCGTTGCATTCCATCCGTTCGTCGCGAGTAAGAGTCCGAGTGAAGATTCAGCTTCGGCTTCGGCTTCGATAATAGAGGCCGAAGATTGCCCGAATGTGAGTTGCGGTTTCGGCTTAGCAGTATAACGTTAGTAACGTAGGTTTATGTAGTGCTCTAGACTAAATGAGAATAAAATGGTGTTAAAAAAATTGATTGTAATAAAAACTGTTCATAATTGATATATATATGTCGGAGCGTCGGGTAATTTTGAAATAGTAGTCTTGCAACACAGGTCTCGATGTTAAAGTATTAGTGGGGTGACAGTTGTGAGTTTAAATAAGGCGCTCGCCAGTTGAGGAGCACAGTATTGGTTTGGTCGTCGTTCAGTGTTCAACTAGTTGTCAATAGTCGCTATGGTAACTTAGTGGTTGTTATGCTGGTCCTGACAAAGTGATGAGTGATAAACGAGTCATGAGTTGAAGAAATAAAAGTCAATTATGACCATTGCAAAGTGTGCGCTACGTTTTATTGGCTCCTGTGAAATCCTCGTCGACATATATATATAATGACCCTTTTACGGTAAATGTTGCTCCAGTGTGAAGTTAAAACAAATGTTGATCCACCTATTTTGCCTGTTTACTCAGCTCCAAGTCTCGCAAACTGATATACTTTGATCCGTGCTTGATGCGCGTGTGACGTCGGTGGATCTGCACTCACAGGTTTTCAACATACTCGTCGACGTTTTGACCAACATTTGTGGATCCATTAACGGTCAAAAAAATGATACTGAATGTGATTACTTTGATCCAGAATATATTTAACTTATATGCGACATTTACTTTGACTAAGTTGATCCGGAGCCAAAATTGACTAAAAGGTACTGAAACACAAAGCGGCAAAATCCCTGATTCTACTGTTTTTGAAGTTATACTTCTTTAGGTGCGTTATGAAAAATTGATGGGAGTGAAGTTTTACGATGCGCGCGCATGTGTGACAAGATTTTCTCACGGGAGAATTATCATAAAGAGCAGATTAAATGTTAGATTTCAAACAAATGACCACCATTGTGAATTTCTTTGTTTTAAGGCCAACCGACCTCAAAATCGATATCTGGGCATGGCTTTAAATACATAGGGCAGATCCAATTTTAGAAATGAACTAAGTGGCTGCCATTTTGAATTTCTTATTTTTAAGGCCAATCGACCTCAAAATCGATACCTGAGCATGGCCTTAGGTACAAAGGGCAGATCCAATGTTATAATTGAAAAAAGTGGCCGCCATTTTGAATTTCTTTGTTTTAAGAACAATTGACGTCAAAATCGATACTTGGGCATGCCATTGATAGTAAAAGACAAATATAATATTAGACTTAAGAAAAGAGGTCGCTATTTTGAACTTCTTAACATTGAGATTTCAGTCTCTTATAAGATAAAGTTTAGTATAATACTAGCTCTCAGAGCAGTCGTCGGAGGAGACCTCACGCTGCCGGTCGTGGTCGCTTCCATGGTCGATAGCCGGAGGTCTTGGCGTGCGGTGGCGCACTTCTGTGAGATGGTCCTCTTGCAGCAGGAGAGTGCCGAGAGGGATCGGAGGCGCGGTGATCCGTCCCGCCGCCAAACGAGACGTAGAAGGCGCCGGGTGGACGACTGACCGGCGTCTTCCGCCCTGTGGATTGGGGGCGTTTGGAAAATTCCACCACGGTATCCCCTGCCTCTCGTAAAAGGCGACTAATAGGAGCCACCGGGGGTCGCGGGCGGGCGGCAGGGGGCTGTCCGTCTTTAGTTTTGTGCGTGTTTTTAGCACATTGCTGCGACCCCCGTGATGGACGGCAGTGTGGCAGGTAGGCCTCATGCTGCCGTTGACGCCGAGGGCGTCCTTCGATGCGCGGGGGCTTCTGAGACCAACCCCCCCCCCCCCCCCAAGCAGGAGAGGGGCTGTATTAGACGGCACCGCGCAGGGGCGGCTGCGGACGACAACTTAGACACTCTTAGTCTGGGGAAACCCGCAGCCATCCCTAATGCGCCGAAGAAGGCAACCGCGGAGTTTTAGTCGGTATGCCGTGCGGTGTACATAGGTTAGGGACTCGGCCCGGCGGCTCAACGCTGGTTCGTAAGGCACGGTGAACCCAACATAACCGCTCAGTCGCCCCCCTTAAAGGCTGGGCGGTAGTAATAAGTCACTTTCTCCGCGAAAACAAAGAAAAAAAAGGTTACACATTTATAATTAAGCGTTTTCTCTTTTGCAAAAATGTTTTATGAGCATTTAACATATTTTCAAGTCTAAAGCGGATGGTAACTAAAACAACTTAGTGTGTTAGAAAGGGGCGACTTTTCGTGGGACACAAAAATAAAACGTCCATTCTCATGCAGCAAATTTGTGAATCTATTTCCACAGAATAATCATCGTGGTCTATCATCCGTTATTATCATCATCATCATCATCAGGCGTATGACGTCCACTGCTGAACATAGGCCTCCCGCAAAGATTTCCATATGGACCTGTCAAAAGCGGCCTGCATCCAGCGCGTTCCTGCAGCCTTTACCAAGTCATCGGTCCACCTTGCAGATGGACGGCTGACGCTACGCTTGCCAGTACGTGGTCTCCACTCGAGAATTTTTTTGTCCCATCTGCCGTCGACTACTTGACCTAAATAGACGTACTCGTCTACAACTTCGAGAATTGAGCTCCCAAGGATAATCGGGGTTGGCACAACATGAACATTCGACATGATCTTGTCTTGTCCATGTTCATCCTGAGACCCACCCGTTGAGAAACTCGGTTGAGGTCACTGAGCATTGTGCTCAGACCCTCCAGCGATTCTGCCAATACACCGATGTAATCGGCAAAACGAAGGTGAGTGATGTATTCGCCATTGATGTTGATGCCGAGTCCTTTCCAGTCCAAGAGCTTGTAAGCATCTTCCAACGCGGCAGTGAACAGTTTCGGAGAGATAACATCTCCCTGTCTCACGCCTCTGTGTAGTGGAATAGCCTTCAAACTCTGTTCTTGTACTCGGACCTTCATGGTGGCGTTGTTATACAAGCACCTCAACACTTTGATGTACCGATGATCAATGTGGCACCGCTGTAGAGACTGCAGGACAGCCCAGGTCTCGATCTAATCGAAGGCTTTCTCATAGTCCATGAACGCTAAGCAAAGTAGCAAGTTATACTCCCCAGTTTTTTGTATAACTTGCCGCAGATTATGGATGTGGTCTATGGTACTATAACCTTTCCGAATCCAGCTTGTTCGAGAGGCTGGAAGTCATCTAGCCTGCGCTCGAGACGATTCGTGATGACTCTTGAGAACAGCTTATAAACATGGCTCAAGAAGATGGGCCTGTAATTCTTCAAAAAGGCATCATCACCTTTTTTTTAAAGAACAATACCACCACACTCCTGATCCATGCCTCGGGCGTAATACCCTGGAGCAGAACGAAGTTGAATAGCTTTTGAAGGAATGTAAGGGTTCGGTATCACAGAGTAAAAAATACAGTAAAAAATATAGATAAATTATCACTTTCACATGGAGTATAAAACAATCTACGACACTTTAGATAGCATCACTTTTTTTATACTTTGACTAGTTGCGCTCCGCGGTATTACTCGTGGACTAAATTACCGCAGGAATACTATTCGGAATAAGAGTTAGTCTAGGTTCTAATTCAGGGTGTCAACTACCGCTATATAAAATTTTATCAAATTTGGTCCAGCCGTTTGAGCGTGAAGACGTAACAAACATGCACACACACTTTTTCACAAACTTTCGCCATTATAATGTTAGTGTGATTACCAGTTGGGCTCAGTGACACCGTATTAGTAACATGTTGATACTGTGAATAAAATATCATTAATTGGATGTGTATAAAACGTCACGGATGCTCTCAGCCAATCTGATCTGAATCTGATTGTTTGCTGTGCTCTGATTGGCTCATTCAAATCGGATCAACATTTTCCGTAACTATCGCAAGGTGGATTTGTATATCGGATAAACTTCGGCAAACGCTAGCAAGCAGTCCCGTGAGTGCAGATGTTGATCCGGTTGGAGCCACATTAGTTACCAGAAATGCATATTGGATCAACAAAAGGCGCCGGATCAACATAGATTTTTGGATCAACAAAGTGCTCGCGTGAAGTCGCCTCTGATCAACATTTACCGTCAAGAGATCTCTATATATATATATATATATATATATATATATATATATATATATATATATATATATATATATATATATATATATATATATAAATCGCTGAAGACTTCTTGCGTCTTTTCATAGTCGAACCCTATGGCGTCTATCACTTTTAATGAGATTTCAATCGTTTATCGTGCGAATATAGTTACATTGCTCTGATTTGTATTCTATTGTCGACGAGAAATTTTGTTTAAACACGAAAACAAGATATTCAATTTGAAATAATTCTCACTTGTCTTTTGCATCCGTACCTTATGGAAATCATGTGACGCACTGTATATTTGTGTATATGTTCCATGCATTTCATCGATTTTCCTACATCAATCTAAACGTATAGATATATTAGTTCCGTATACTTTCCTGCATTCATTCTATGCATTCCATTCATTAAATTACTTCCATTTACTTTTGCGGTTATATTGGTACCGAATATTTTTTCTGTATGTATTCCATAAATTGTTCTGAGTTTGCTGCTTCCTCCTAAACTTCTAGATATATCGATACCGTATACTTTCATGTGTTTATTCCACATCACTTGCATGCCATCTAGCTTAGGTACATACTTCTATTTATACTATACTAGCTTTTGCCCGCGGCTCCGCCCGCTTTAAAAAGTTTTTCCTGGATAAAAGTCCCGCTTTATATTTTCCCGGGATAAAAAGTAGCCTATGTGTTAATCCAGGACATGATCTACCCGTGTGCCAAATTTCATCGAAATCCGTTCAGTAGTTTTTGCGTGAAAGAGGAACAAACATCCTTACATCCAAACATCCCAACATCCAAACATCCATACATTCTTACAAACTTTCGCCTTTATAATATTAGTAGGACTAGCTATTGCCCACGGCTTCGCCCGCATTAAAGAGTTTTTCCTGTATAAAAGTCACTTTATATACAAACTGTACATTTTCCCGAACCGAATTATAAATCCTGAAGACACACAAAAACATAAAGTGCTGTAGAGCGAAGCGCAGCTTTCGACGCGCTATTTATAGGCACGCGCCGCCGGCCCCCCGGCCGGTACCGCCGCAAGCGGTATGCCCCTGGTAGTTTTGTTTTATGGCACCGAATGACGAGACGAGCATGCCGTTCACCTGATGTTAAGCGATACGACCGCCCATAACAGTAGATACACCATCCAGCACCTTGAGTTCCAAAGTACTGTGTGGCATTCCACTGCCCTCGTCATCCTGAGACATAAGATGTTAAGTCTCATTATGTCCTGTAGTTACACTGGCTACCATTCCCTTCAAACCGAAACACAGCAGTGCATGCACGCTGCTCTTTGGCGGTAGAAATAGACATTGCGGTGGTATCCACCCAGACGGACTCTTACATATGAGAGTCCTACCACCAGTAATGTAAATTACAGTGTAAAGAGCCATATTGAATGAATTGAATTGAATATTAAATGCACAATGCATTTAAGGTACTTAATTGGATTAGGATTAATGCTGTATTGCTTAAAATCGCTTCGCAAATAAGCCATTATTTCTCGTAATAAGTAACGGATAAAAATGGTTATTGTGCGTTATCCTTAAGAGATAGACATATACCAACGCGGACTTTTTTGTAGACCTTTTTAAGGTGTACAATACTGCAGTACATTATTTTGATGTACTGCAGTAAAACCGCCATGTAGGACGCAATATCATTTTCGGGATATTGATATTGCGTCCTACATGGCGGTTTTCACCGATGATGTTGCATCCGCCTAACTTGTTGCGTCCTGTATACGGACGCAAGATCGACCACGTTTCAAAATCAGCCAGAGGCCGTCTAAAGATCGATACAATGCATGGGTAAAATATTGGCCTGGACGTTATTTTGTCATCGGGGTGATTTTCATCGTATTTTTTAGTTCCGCGATATGTCGCGCGAAATTTGGAGGTCGCCCCTGTGTGGCGTATATAAGTGGCGAATATTCATTATTTTATTTACAGACACCATGTCGATAATATTGCTTCCTGTATATAAATACACACTCACAGACACACACACACACACACACTGACGCCTTTTATTCCCAAAGCGGTAGGCAGAGACGCAACTAGTGCAACCACCATTCCCCGTGCGCGTATATCAATAAAAAGTTTTTATCAATCCATATTAGTGATTTAATTGCGTCCCACAAAATGTCATTGTGAATCGGGAAACGCAGGGAAGACAGGGAGCGAGGGGGCGGAGTGAGCACGCGACACGTGTACCTGTTATCATAGTTTAAAATAACTCTGCAACAAAATAATGATCAATTCTTTAATGTGTGGTGTTAGTTGTGTGTCGCAGATGGCCTCGACAACTTTACGCAGACTTTGGGTGAGCTCAGAGGGCCGGGAGGGGTATGTCACAGGCTTAGAGTGATCTAGACAAAGACACAGACGACGTTGTGGTTATAACTAGGATACACATAAACCTAAATGGAAGTAAGTTAATGAACGGAATAGGTACCTAGAATGAATCTTCACTACATAGCATAAAACAAAGTCGCTTGCCGCTGTCTGTCCCTAATCCCTATGTCCCTATGTATGCTTAGATCTTTAAAACTACGGATTTTGATGCGGTTTTTTCTTTAAATAGATAGAGTGATTCAAGAGGAAGGTTTATATGTATAATACATGCATAATATATTATAGAAATACTGATAATTTTAGAGGTTTCTAACGTGATGTCTTAAATAAACACATTTTTTGCGCTTGCATTGCAAACGCTGGCTAAACCCTACGAAATAGATCAAAATAATGTACTGCAGTATTGTACACCTTAAAAAGGTCTACAAAAAAGTCCGCGTTGGTATATGTCTATCTCTTAAGGATAACGCACAATAACCATTTTAATCCGTTACTTATTACGAGAAATAATGGCTTATTTGCGAAGCGATTTTAAGCAATACAGCATTAATCCTAATCCAATTAAGTACCTTAAATGCATTGTGCATTTAATATTCAATTCAATTCATTCAATATGGCTCTTTACACTGTAATTTACATTACTGGTGGTAGGACTCTCATATGTAAGAGTCCGTCTGGGTGGATACCACCGCAATGTCTATTTCTACCGCCAAAGAGCAGCGTGCATGCACTGCTGTGTTTCGGTTTGAAGGGAATGGTAGCCAGTGTAACTACAGGACATAATGAGACTTAACATCTTATGTCTCAGGATGACGAGGGCAGTGGAATGCCACACAGTACTTTGGAACTCAAGGTGCTGGATGGTGTATCTACTGTTATGGGCGGTCGTATCGCTTAACATCAGGTGAACGGCATGCTCGTCTCGTCATTCGGTGCCATAAAACAAAACTACCAGGGGCATACCGCTTGCGGCGGTACCGGCCGGGGGGCCGGCGGCGCGTGCCTATAAATAGCGCGTCGAAAGCTGCGCTTCGCTCTACAGCACTTTATGTTTTTGTGTGTCTTCAGGATTTATAATTCGGTTCGGGAAAATGTACAGTTTGTATATAAAGTGACTTTTATACAGGAAAAACTCTTTAATGCGGGCGAAGCCGTGGGCAATAGCTAGTCCTACTAATATTATAAAGGCGAAAGTTTGTAAGAATGTATGGATGTTTGGATGTTGGGATGTTTGGATGTAAGGATGTTTGTTCCTCTTTCACGCAAAAACTACTGAACGGATTTCGATGAAATTTGGCACACGGGTAGATCATGTCCTGGATTAACACATAGGCTACTTTTTATCCCGGGAAAATATAAAGCGGGACTTTTATCCAGGAAAAACTTTTTAAAGCGGGCGGAGCCGCGGGCAAAAGCTAGTATAGTATAAATAGAAGTATGTACCTAAGCTAGATGGCATGCAAGTGATGTGGAATAAACACATGAAAGTATACGGTATCGATATATCTAGAAGTTTAGGAGGAAGCAGCAAACTCAGAACAATTTATGGAATACATACAGAAAAAATATTCGGTACCAATATAACCGCAAAAGTAAATGGAAGTAATTTAATGAATGGAATGCATAGAATGAATGCAGGAAAGTATACGGAACTAATATATCTATACGTTTAGATTGATGTAGGAAAATCGATGAAATGCATGGAACATATACACAAATATACAGTGCGTCACATGATTTCCATAAGGTACGGATGCAAAAGACAAGTGAGAATTATTTCAAATTGAATATCTTGTTTTCGTGTTTAAACAAAATTTCTCGTCGACAATAGAATACAAATCAGAGCAATGTAACTATATTCGCACGATCAACGATTGAAATCTCATTAAAAGTGATAGACGCCATAGGGTTCGACTATGAAAAGACGCAAGAAGTCTTCAGCGATTTATATATATATATATATATATATGATTATATATTGATATATATATATGATAATAAATGCGTTGATTTTTATCTTGCCACAGTTGACCCACTTTAAAAAAGCAGATATAGTGATTGTAGTTTTGACTTCCTTTATCTAAAATCTTTTAAATAGTTAATTATATATTATAGAGAATTCGCAGATTTTTAAGAAATTGTCGCTACGTTTTACCATATGGAATTTAGAATATTATACTTAACAAAATCTATTAAGACGAGCTTTATATTCGTGTTAATCACGTAAGTTACAGAAAATTTACTAATTTAAACAATCACCTAAGGCGATACTAACCTTATTTATAAGAAATAACTAACAATACATGTAGTTTCGGCCTGTCACTACATTCGGCCCCGAATTCGGCCTCAAACGTCCAACATCGGCCAGTAAAGATAATATCGTGAAATACACCAACAAGATAAAAAACATTCGCGGGGCGGTCTCATTAAAATTTGTACACGCCGATGCGTCCGCGAGTGTTCGTAAACAAAGGATACAGAAATAAAATGTACGATATATTTTATTTCTTTTAAAAATGTTTCATCAATCCTTTTGATATTGTCGATTGATAGTTATTTTTAACCGAGTTCAAAAAGGAGGTTTTGTATTCAATCCGTATGTATGTATGTAAACTTGTATGGCCGCGAGTTTCTCAAAAACTACTGATCCGATTTGGATGTGGTTTTCAATGTTCAAAAGTACAGTTTTCAGGGAAGGTTTTAGTATATAATTTATGAAGATCTGATGAAGATCTTCGGAGATACACAATGGAACTCTTCAATAACTAACAGCAGATGACTCGCGAATGCTGCAATCGTATATCTAGGATGTATTGTTTACACTATTGTATAATTAACTAACAAAACACAGCTGAAAGAGACCGTAGACGCGAGTATTTGATATACCTAAACTTCAACTTGATGTGTCTACGTGTTCCTGATAAAAATGGTGTTGACAGACAGACAGACGGACAAAAAGTGATCCTATCAGGGTTCCTTTTTTCCCTTTTGAGGTACGGATAACCTACCGAACCCTAAAAACAGTGTCTTAACTAAATAAAAAGAAATTAAGAGTACTATTCGCGACGTAATGTTAGTCTGGCACATAAAACCTTGTTTTTAGACAGACATTGTAGTTTTTACAACAAAATAAAAACGTTGTTTGTTTTCGTTTTTTGGGGACTTTCAGCCATTCACATTGTCCTTAAAGTTTTTATTTTTTAAGTAACAGTAGGGTAATAGCCTTGTAGCGGCGAAAGGTCGTCGCCGCTGTAGAGGAACACATGTTTTTTTTTTGTTTACGCGGAGAAAGTTAATTATGACTACCGCCCAGTGTTCAAGGGGAACGACTCAGCGGTTATGTTGGTTTCACGGTGCCTTACAACCCGACGTTGAGCCGCCCGGAGAGATGGAAAACGTCGGGCGACCGCCGGGCCGAGTCCCTAACCTATATACAACGCACGGCATACCAACCAAAACTCCGCGGTAGCCATCTTCGGCGCATTAAGGACGGCTGCGGGCTTCCTCCGACTCACGTGGCGTTCCTCTATGGAAGATATCCAGTCAGGCAGATGATGCGCCTCACCGGCCGGCCGAGACGAGCATGCCGTTCGCCTGATGGTAAGCGATACGACCACCCATAAGCAGTAGCAATACCATTCAGAATCTTGAGTTACAAAGTACTGTGTGGTATTCCACTGCACTCGTCATCCTGAGACATAAGATGTCAAGTCACATTATGTCCAGTACTTAAACTGGCTACAATATCCTTCAAACCGCAACACAACAGTGCATGCACACTGCTGCGTGGCAGTAGAAATAGACATTGCAGTGGTACCCGCCCAGACGGAATCTTACATATGAGAGATAGGTCTCTCATATGTAAGAGTCCGTCTGGGCTGGTGATAGGCCACCAGTATTGTGGCGCTATTTTATGTAAACTTTGATATCAAAAGGCGTGTGCGCGGTGCCTTACATGTCATCAGAATATATTTCTATTTTATTCACAGCAAATGAAAAAACATTCGAATAAGCCGATTGAACGATTGCAAAATACAAAATACACAGCATCTCCTTAATTAATCCGTATTAAGCTCTCTGCATTGATTCCTGCTATTATTTTAATAAGGCTCTTTTTGGATCATCTGGCTTAAAAGATTAAGAATTACGAAGTGATTAATATATTCCTTAAATAAGATATTGCTTTAGTATAGTGCTATATGAACACTGGTAGGCAACGGCTTGGCTTTGCCTTTGGCAATGCTCTATTCCATCTGCGGCGGATGCTGCTTAACACCAGGCGGTTCCGCTTCCTCATTTGCCCACTAAGGCAATAAAAAAAATATCGCCATATCGGGCACAAATTCCAGACTCTGAGCTAATACTGAGTAGAAAAACCCAATATCACTGCCCGACCCGGGGATCGAACCCGAGACTTCAGCATTGTAGTTTTATCGTAATACAACTACGCTACCGCAGCATTCTACTATGTCACTTCAAAGTTTAACGCTACTGAAATTGCCTATAACGCATAATTCTACAATGTTCCATTTAACGTTAATCCATTTCGCGTACATAATATACGCAGAGTGTCTGTGCGTGACATCGCTGCAAATGTTAAATTATGTTTTCTGGGACGCTCTAATGACATAAATTTTGATATTTGGTTGATAATTTTTGTGTCATTATATTTCAATAGAATTAACTATTAAGGAGCGATTCCACTAGGCAAGTTACTTGTATGCAAATTGCATGCAACTTGAACTTGCATACAAGCTACAACTTGCATGTGGGTAGTTTGAACTTGTAAATTTTCATTCAAGTGACGCACGCACAAATTGAATGGGCGCAGGTAAGTTGCATGTTTTGAATTGCAAACGAGTGACATGGTTGGGACATGGTCCCTCCCACTTTGCTACGGAGGGAAGTGGACAATTGATATTTCCAACTCCTCTCTATATTTCTATTTGATTAATTTCGTTGCGGGATAAAGACAGACTAGTGTTCCCTGAGACTCGCCGAGCTTCACCGCTTGGTGTCATAAAATGCGTGCCATTACCGATCCTGGCTTACAGGAGTTGTAGTGGCGGGTGTGAGGGGGGATAGTCTCGCGAGTGACATGGTGTCTTTTACTGAACAAATCATCGAAACATAATGGCTGTTACGTGGGGGAAGAGAAAAGAATTATCTTTATTGAGGAGTATCACAGAAGCGAGTGCCTTCCACTCATGATTTCCTACTCAATTTTAAACGTCTCCACGTGTATTCAAGTAAAACTTGCATGTAATTTGCACACTCTTGAGAAATGTTTCCAATGTAAGCAACTTGTACGCAAACGTGACGTCATACTTGCATACAAGACTTGCCTAATGGAATCGCGCCGTTAGCCTCATCAAATTTGTATGTAGTAGATTCCTCCTATGTTTTAGCTGTATGTATCTAAAATATCCCAACAGTTCGAAAACTCAATAAATCAATTCAAATCACCGCTCGAACTAAAGAAACATACATATGACACGGCATTTTTCTTGCACTGTTCATGCAATGACTTTATTCATTTGGAAAAAATACGTTGTGACAATAAAATTTGACAGCAGTGTAGCAAATAATAGTGTTGGCTAATGTAATGACCACAACATTATGCAGTTACTTGATATCATTGCGATGTTTCTGTAAGCCAAAAAAGCAATTATGCAAGAACTGTGTCCTTGAAGAATAAGCCAGTGTAATTACTGGGCAATATGAGTCTCAACGTCTCATATCTCAGTGTCCAGCACAGTTCAGGGTCACGTGGTTATTAAGTATTTTTTTATTGCAGTTACATGACAAGACGGTGAACGAAACGAGAACTGTGAAGGAAAACATCGTGAGAAAACTTACATACCTGAGAATTCCCCATAAGAATTTCGAGGGTGTGCGAAGAAGTGTAGATAAAATCCAGCCAAAACTTTGCGTTAAGAATGGGGCCATGAATTATAAAATAAACACTAAACTAAATTCTATTTTCATGGCGCCTTGTACCCCTTATGATATACTTAAAATAATAATGACATTAAAAAATACTAACAGCGTAGGCTATGACGGCATCTCAACAAAGATTATAAAAGCGACGGCTAATGAGATATGTGGTCACATAAGTCATATAATTAACCTTAGTATTAGTGCCGGAATATATCCTGATGCTTTAAAAACATCTATAATAAAACCACTATTCAAGAAAGAAAATAGAGAGTTATTAGAATATTATAGACCTATATCCCTTATTCCTGTAATATCTAAAGTTTTTGAAAAATACATCTATAAAGAATTATATAAATATATAGAACATAATAATATACTGTGTGACGAACAAAAGGGATTTAGGCAACATAGAACAATAAATATGGCAATATATGACTTCTTGCGCAATATCATAATTAATATGGATAAAAGAACACCCGTTTGTGCTATATTTTGCGACATGACTCAGGCTTTTGATTATGTCCATTACGATACTCTATTAGACAAATTAGAAGCTTACGGTATCAGGGGTAATGTACATAGCCTCATTAAATCATATCTGTCTAATAGATCACAAATAACAGAAATCAACAGAATCAACGTTAAAAGTAGAACCGAACAAACATTCAGGTCATTAGAACGTAAAGTTATGTACGGGGTACCACAGGGAAGTGTTCTGGGCCCATTATTATTTATATTGTATATTAATGATTTACCTAAATCCATAGATTATCCTTTGACTCTTTTTGCCGACGATAGCACTATGACATTACCATGTAAACGTGTAGACACATATATAAATGAAATTAACACTTCATTGATATCAGTTATTAAGTGGTTGACAGATAATAACTTGAAAATTAATTTAAGTAAAACTAAAATTATACATTTCAATCAACGCATGTCGGATAATAACAACTTATACATCCATTACAATAATGACAATATTGAAGCAGTAGATAGCACAAAATTTCTTGGACTGGAAATTGATAAAAAACTATGCTGGAAGCCACATATAGAGAATCTCTGTAAAAAAATAAGTAAGTCTGCATATGCTCTATATATGTTGTCATCAACAGTTAATACAGATGCAATTCTCACCGCTTACTATGGGATAGTCGAATCTCACCTACGATATGGCGTTATATTTTGGGGTAACTCTACCAACAAAGAAATAGCCTTTAAAGCCCAAAAACAATGCATAAGATCTATGTTCCGATTAAAAGTGAATGACAGTTGTAAGCCATATTTTAAACAATACAAAATATTGACATTGCCTTGTATTTATATATTAGAAATAGCTGTATTTGTGAAATCCAACCCCGGTCGTTTCAAACGTCTAGATGATACTGTACCTAGGAATAGACGTGACAATAGCAGACTACGCTTACATAGTGCTAAGACCGCCTTGACAAGTAATAGTGTCGTCTGTATGGCACCAGTCATTTATAATAAGTTGCCTAAGGCATTAAAAGATTTGAACATATCAGTATTCAAGAAACAGTTAAGAAGTTTTTTAGTGGATAAGGCTTATTATAATTTGACAGAGTTTTTACTGGAGCATAAATAATATTTTGTAACAACTACAAATGACATATTGTAATATTTTTATTTTAAAATCTTAATTTAAATATTGACATGTAAGTATATTGTGACGGTAAATTTTTTATTATTTTGTTTTTTATTTTTATTTTTCTAATTTTAATGTAATAATTATTTTGACATAGTATTTAAATTCGAATATTTAATATTAATTTATATTGTAATCTTATCATACTTGTAATGACTGTAATCTTAAATGTTAAAATATAATAAAATAATATCAATGAACAACCTAATATTTGTACGCCTTAATGGCAAATCATAGCGCTCTAATTTATTTATTTAAGATCTGTAATATGTACCTATGTTTGACAAATAAATGATTCTGATTCTGATTCTGAAGTCTACCAACTCGCACTAGGCCAGCGTGGTGGTCAAGGCCTAAACCCTCTCAATGGTATAGGAGGCCTGTGCTCAGCAGTGGGCAGTATATAATACAGGGCTGATTGCATTGCAAATAACAAGACGAGTATTCCGCTCGTCTGATGGTAAGCGGCACGGCTCATAAGCAGTAGCAACACCATAGAGAACTATGAATCACAAAGTACTGCGTGGCACTGCACGGCGCTCGTTACCCTGAGGCGTCTCATACACAAAATAAGTTTAGTACACTGGTTATAATGTCCTTCAAATCTGAACACAACAGTGCGTGCACACTGTTTCTGCCTTCTGGGCGGTAGAATAGACATTCAGTTCTGTATGGTGTTGCTATTGTTTGAGATTTTCTTTTAGCATTAGGTGTGCCATTTGATGGATTTGAATCCAGAAATTTAAAAAGAAAAATAAATGAAAATCCTGTAGTACCTTATAATGATAACTAATGAATAATAAAAGCCTTTGCCTCGGTGGCGCGGTTGTATTACGGTACGATTGCAATGCTGAGGTCTCGGGTTCGATGCCCGGGTTGGGCAAAGTGGTATTGGATTTTTCTAATCAGTATCAGCTCGGAGTCTGGAATTTGTACCCGATATGGCGATAGGCTCGCCTCCTATCACATCATGAGACGGAATACGCACGGCGAAAAGTGGGTGCACTAGTTGCGCCTCTGCCTACTTCTCCGGGGATAAAAGGCGTGAGTATGCGTATGCGTAATAAAAGCCGTATTCACACAATATTTCAAAAACGTATAAATTAATCTCGAATATACGTAATATTAAAAACGCGCAACTACAAGTTGTGAAAATTAATTTCGTGATGTAATTAAAAGTTTGGAAACTGTTACAAAATTTAAAACGTTGTCCTCGCGAGCCATTGTTTCGTTAATTGAATTTTTTGTTACGATATCAGACATTTATTCATTGTCGTCCTTAAGCAGATAGCACATAAATTAAATAGACTGGTGGTAAGTCTCTCATATATAAGAGTCCGTCTGGTTGGGTACCACCGCAATGTCTATTTCTACCGCCAAGCAGCCGTGTGCATGCACTGTTGTGTTTCGGTTGGAAGGACATTGTAGCCAGTATAACTACATGACATAATGAGACTTAACATCTTATGTCTCAGGATGACGAGCGCAGTGGAATGCCACACAGTACTTTGTAACTCAAGGTCCTGGTTGGTGTTGCTACTGTTTATGGGTGGTCTTATCGCTTACCATCAGGCGAACGGCATGCTCGTTTCGTCATTCAATGCCATAAAAAATTGCAGGATAATGATATTCTAAAACAACAGATTTGTTCTTACCACGTCTAATCTGAAGACCTGAAACTATCTCAATTGGGAAGTTCAAAGGCAATACAAAGAAACGCTTGCATACACATAGTGTATCTACGCGTGAATTTTCAAACATATTTTTGTGTGTATGTGTGCATACAGAACACTTGTTTCGTTCAATTTGTTAGGCTTTGTCGAATCTATAGTTTTAAATATCATAGCTGACAAAGCCTTAGATTAAGAAATATCTCGCAATGGTTGCTAAATTACGTTCATCTTTTTCTATTGAATCCCAGCGTGGCGGTTAGGCCTCACGCTGTCTTTGACGCCGAGGGCGTCCTTCGGTGTGCGGGGGCTTCTGAGCCCCCCCAACAACAGGAGACGGACCGTAATAGCGGTACGCGCAGGGGCGGTTGCGGACGATAACGTATGCCGTGCGGTGTACATAGGTTAGGGACTAGGCCCGGCGGTCACCCGACGTTTTCCATCTCTCCGGGCGGCTCAACGTCGGGTCGTAAGGCACGGTGAACCCAACATAACCGCTCAGTCGTCCCCCTTGAACACTGGGCGGTAGTAATAATTCACTTTCTCCGCGTAAACAAAAAAAAAGTTAAACAAAAATATGTCACTTCAATATGATATTGACAATAGACTTATCTTTTAACGTAATACACCTGAGGTGACAAAAGATTCATCGAAGCGATATAATGATATCGGCGAAGTTAGTGAACTAGTTCCACACTCTGCCTAAACCTCTGGTTATAAGTGTTATGTATCTTACCTTTACTCATCGCTGAGATGTATACCAGAAGAAGCACCACTTTCCCCAACATCTTTGAGGATCCTGCAAACAAAATATAATAAGTTATACGATCTGGTATAGTTTATAGTTACAACTATAATTGAAAGTATATCGCTCCGTGGTACCTAGGCCTAATTTCAAAGCTACAAAATTACTTTAAGCTATAGTACCACAAGAGTTATCAAGGTATTAAACCAGGTTGAATTCCGAAAGATCTTAATCAATGAAGCATGACGTGGACAGGATGGATCAAAGTCGGGTTACGAAAAGTATTTATCGAGCGAATCGGCGGATGCGTACGACAGGGAGGGGGTGCCTAAGGAGAACGTACAGCGATCATAAATAATCTTCCAAAAGAGCAGGTCAGAAGTGTACATACATATACACTCACGCCTTTTATCCCCGGAGGGGTAGCCAGAGGGGCAACTAGTGCACCCACTTTGCGCCATTATTCCGTCCCATGATGTGATAGGGGGCGAGCCTATCGCCATATCGAGCACAAATTCCAGACTCCAAGCTGATACTGAATAGAAAAACTCAATATCATTTTGCTCGACCCGGGAACCGAACCCGACACCTCAGCATTGCAGTCATACCATAATACAACTACGCCACCTAGGCAGTTGGTAATAACTTAAGGAGGAAAAATGAGGTCGTGATGTTCGGTCTATAACCAACTATCCTGTTTAATGTCTTTAGAGCTAACCCTAATGTCTTTAGTTACAGCGTAATAGAAAATTTTATGTATTTTATAAGTGTTTTATATAAACCCATGCATAGGATCAGAATAACGTGAGATCTCAACTTAGACGAGATTTATCTCGTAAAGTATTATCTTTTGAGCAAAATGTAAACAACTTAAAAGACTAAAAGCGAGGGCCGTCTTAGGGTTAAGCTGCTCTCGACACAGCTCTTTGAAGGGCCCTCGGCTCTGGTTAGAGCCAGATGCGACGTTTACCTGGCTCTATTTGTAAAGTTTTCGAGGCGTTAATTTAATTTTTTGCTGTAATTTTAGTTCTTTTTAGGGAGTGGGTTTGAAGGAAGGTGTCGCGACAGACAGGGTAGTATTATCTATTTCTGACACGAGTATCGTATGTACAAAATTCTGTTTTTGAAAATATTATAAAACTATAATTGATTCGAGAGTGTTTCGAAAAATCATCTGAGTAGTACGAGACTGGAAATTGAGTTCAGTTTTTTTTTGTTTTCCTTTACCGGTGAAGAAAATATCGTAGGGCGAACTACATACCTCTGAATTTTTCATAAGAATTTCGAAGGTATGTGAAGCCTGCCAACCCGCAGTAGGCCAGCGTATTGGACTAAGGCCTAACTCCTCGCAGTAGTAGAGGAGGCCCGTGCTCAGCAGTGGGCAGTATATAATACAGGGCTGGTTGCATTGCATTGCAAGAGACTTAACATCTCATTTTTCAGGGTAACCCTCAGTGAAGTTGTATGGTGTTTCTACTGTTTATGAGCGGGTAGCCAGATGCTTGTCTCGCTGTTTAAATACAATAAAAGAAAACTTTTTTATTTTGAATGACGAGACGAGCCACCTGTTCCCCTGATGTTAAGCGATATAACAGCCCATAAACAATAGCATCACCTATCACCACCTCGAGTTACAAAGTACTGTGTGGCATTCCACTGCCCTAGTCATTCTGAGACATAAGATTAAGTTTCATTATGTCCAGTAGTTACACTAGGCTAGGGACTCGGCCCGGTGGTCGCCCGATGGTTCCATCTCTCCGGGCGGCTCAACGCCGGGTCGTAAGGCACGGTAAAATAGCCGCTCAGTCGTCCCCCTTGAAGGCTGGGCGGTAGTAATAGGTCACTTTCTCCGCGTTAAAAAAAAAGCCATACTGCCTCGGTGGCGGTAATATGACCATTACGAGTACGACTGCAATGCTGAGGTCTCGGGTTCGATCCCCGGGTCGGGCAAATTGATATTGGGTTTTTTTTTTCAGTATCAGCTCGAATTCAGAAATTTATGCCCATTATGGCGATAGACTCACAATATCATGGGACGAAATATTATGCACGACGAAAAGTGGGTGTACCAGTTGCTCCTCTGCCTACCCCTTTGGGATAAAAGGCGTGAGTGTGTGTGTTACACTGGATACAATGTCCTTCAAACTGAAACACAACAGTGCATTCACACTGCTAGTTGGCGGTAGAAATAGGCATTGCGGTGATACCCACACAGACGGACTCATACATATGAGATGCCTACCAACAGTAAACTAGTCTAGAGTTATTTAGTCAGTTCAGTTATTCTAGAAACACGCGTGTAAAGTCGCGAGAAAAACTAGTTATTAAGTTATCTATTTAATACCAAAGATATTAAATATTAACGCTCGAAATACAGCCAATTACCAGGTTTATTACGAAAAGGTCATTCGATCGAACAAATTATATTTTACGACTTTTCCTTTTAAACGCGCCTTTTATTGACACCGTAAAATAAAATAAAATTTTCTCTTATATTTGTACCTTTAGTCTATATGATATGCTTTGTGTAGCATTTGATTCCAAAGTCAGTATGTTTTTCTTGTTACGTTATATTATGTACCAGGTTTTATATTCATATCAGGAATTTAAAAGAATATGGAGTGCGGCAGTGGAGTTGTATGGTGTTTCTACTGTTTATGGGCGGCTAGCCAGATGCTTGTCTCGCTGTTTAAATACAATAAAAAAAACTTTTTTTTATTTTGAATGACGAGACAAGCCAGCTGTTCTCCTTGTGTTAAGCGATACGGCTACCCATAAACAGTAGCAACACCATTCAGCACCTTGAGTTACAAAGTACTGTGGGGCATTCCACTGCGCTCATCATCCTGAGACATAAGATGTTAAGTCTCATTATGTCCTGTAGTTACACTGGCTACAATGTCCTTCCAACCGAAACACAACAGTGCATGCACAATGCTGCTTGGCTATATCAAGAAAATTTATATGATTGAAAAGTGGAAAGATATTTTATTTCAAGAACAGTTTTATTTATTAACGTAATTAATCTATACTAATATTATAAAGAAATATTTGATTGTTTGTTTGTTTGCATTGAATAGGCTCCGAAAGTACTGGATCGATTTGATTTTTTTTCACCAATATAAAGCTTTTTTTTTTTTTTTTTTTGTTTTCGCGGAGAAAGTGTGTTACCACTACCGCCCGGCCTTCGTGGGGGGCGACCAAGCGGTTATGTTGGGGTCACCGTGCCTTACGACCCGGCGTTGAGCCGCCCGGAGAGATGGAAAACATCGGGCGACCGCCGGGCCGAGTCCCTAACCTATGTACACCGCACGGCATACCAACCAAAACTCCGCGGTGGCCATCTTCGGCGCATTAGGGACGGCTGCGGGCTTCCTCTGACGAATGTCTAAGTTGTCGTCCGCAACCGCCCCTGCGCGGTGCCGCCTGGTGCGGCCCGTCTCCTGTTATGGGGGGGGCTCAGACGCCCCCGCGCACCGAAGGACGCTCTCAGCGTCTACGGCAGCGTGAGGCCAACCAGCCACGCTGCCGTCCATCACGGGGGTCATAACAATGTGTAATGACGGACAGCCCCCTGCTGCCCGCCCGTGACCCCCGGTGGCCCCTATTAGTCGCCTTTTACGATAGGCAGGGGATACCGTGGTGGAATTCTCCAAACGCCCCCAATCCACAGGGCGGGACCAATATAAAGCTACATTACCAATATAAAGCTACATTATCAACGTGTAACATAGGCTACTTTTTATCCCGGGGAAATATAAAGCGGGACTTTTATCCCGGAAAAACTCATTCACGCGGGCGGAACCGTAAGCAGAAGTCTAATGTTTTATAAGCCCATGTTATTTGATCCGTGACCATGTAAAGTTAACAGTCTTATTCCCTTTTTTTTTCGCGGACAAAGTGAATTATTACTACCGCCCAGTGTTCAAGGGGAACGACTGAGCGGTTATGTTGGGTTCACCGTGCCTTACGACCCGACGTTGAGTCGCCCGGAGAGATGGAAAACGTCGGGCGACCGCCGGGCCGAGTCCCTAGCCTATATACAACGCTCGGCATACCAACCAAAACTCCGCGGTGTCCATCTTCGGCGCATTAGGGACGGCTGCGGGCTTCCTCCGACTCACGTGTAAGTTGTCGTCCGCAACCGCCCCTGTCTTATAATACTGGACGTGCGCGTATCGCCTTCGCCCCTCTGTGAATTCGCTTGCAATTCGCCAATGTGATAAGGGCCTTAACTTTAACTGAACACAAATGACACAACCCTTCCTAGCTCCCAAATTAATTGATGTAAAAGTGCAAGTCACTTTTATAATGTCTCAAGGTGATGAGCAAAGTGTAGATTGAAACAGTGCCCTAATTCAAAGTTCAAGTGGTGTGGGCGGTCGTGTCGCTTACCACCAGGCGAGCAGCTTGCTCGTTTCGTCATTTAGCTGTGTTAATAGTACTTGACTATAATTAATTGTTTATTGTTAACGTTTATTCCAACATGAACCTATTATTAACTCATCGAAAATTTGCAGGTTTTATCAACTCATTGATTTAATTCACATTTTTCTCATTCCTACCACAATGTGGACTATCAATAAAATACGCGTGCTTGTAAGAGTAATAAAATACTACAATATATCATACAATCAATAAGTTCTGTTGTATTATGGTTCTAACATGTATGTTATACGTGTATTTACGTCATCTTTATGTCGGTTTTCTTGAGCGGATTGGTCCGTGTTATCAAATATAGCGGATTCTATAACAATAAATAAACATTTGTAAGTCACGTAGACATCCTACTAATATTATAAACGCGAAAGTTTGTAAGTATGGATGTATGTATGTTTGTTACTATTTCACGCAAAAACTACTGAACGAATTTCGATGAAATTTGGCACACAGGTAGATTATATCCTGGATTAACACTTAGGCTTATATACCTTTTATTCCGGGAAAATATAAAGCGGAACTTTTATGCCGGAAAAACTATTTGACGCGAAAAGGTCGTATTATTATATTTATATAAAAAGCGTTTATGATTAGTCACGCCGAAAGTCTTACAATGTAGAGAAAATATCTTTTTCGATTTTAAAACTTATTTGAGGTGTCCGAGATTGGAACTCGTGTCCTATATGGCGGTAGGTTCACTGCCTATCATAGCAAGGAAGGGATGACCGCTCGAGGCTCGCTGCCTATGCCATTATCGGACGGACATCTCGGTGGAATAAAATAGGAATGTTTTGGACACGCCTCCCGATTGGAGTCTTGAAGAGTGCTCTTAATCGAATCGAATTCATTTGCTTGCCCTTTGTCTCAGCACGGGATACTTTCAAATGGATGCAGTTGTATAGTAATCATGTGAATTATCGTGAATCAATATTTGACTCGTCCTAGTCGACGCTAGCCTTAACCCGCCACAAACTTCTATCTCAACCCTCCACTCACAGTTGGTCGTCACATAAAACTATGTCTTATAAAACATAAAACGAGATGGCCCGCGCGACCCGGGTCAGCCCCTGATTTTACGACGAACACTCATATTTTCATATATGCAATGAAACTTCTTTATTTTCGGGTTGGATTTGATGGTGTCGTTATTTTTTACCAACTCCGAGGAAGGAGGTTTCCAATTTCCGATACAATTTACTTATTTAATATTAAGCACAGAAATTTTCACATTTTTGTGTAGTTTAGGATCAGCATGCTCAGCAGTGAAACAATAAATTAGAAAAAAACATCCCTTCCTAGCCGATTTCGGCTACGGCGGTCAATCTCAACAGAAATCAGCCAGGTACGCAGGAGATATTATAGTGCACAAGTGTGTGCGCAATACACAGGTGCACTCGCTATTCCTTCGCCAAATCCCTTGCCGATGCATTCCATTGGCGAGAGGAGGCGTTCAGTCGCGGGGAGCGTCCGGCCCTGAAGGAGGTGGAGGCCAAGAGGGCCTCCTTACGGCGAGCCGCCGTGGAGGAGTGGCGTCTCAGGCTGGAGGCCCCGTCGTGGGGGCACAGGGTCGTAGAGGCAGTGCGTCCTGTCTTTGCCGAATGGCTGGACAGGCGCCACGGAGCGGCAACATACCGCCTGACGCAGGTGCTCACCGGGCATGGCTGCTTCGGTGAGTTCCTGTTTCGGGTGGTGGGGATAGAGGAGTCGGCCGTGTGACACACGGCCGACTCCTCTATTGTGACAACTGCCCAACGGACACGGCCCAACACACGTTGGAGTTTTGCCCAGCCTGGGATGAAGAACGCAGCGCTCTCAGAGCAGTCGTCGGAGGAGACCTCTCGCTGCCGGCCGTGGTCTCTTCCATGGTCGGCGGTCGGGAGGCCTGGCAGGCGGTGGCCCACTTCTGCGAGGCGGTCCTCTCGCGGAAGGAGAGTGCCGAGAGGGATTGCCAGCGCGGTGGTGATCCCTCCCGCCGCCAGACGAGACGTAGGAGGCGTCGGGTGGACGACTGACCGACGTCTCCCGCCCTGTGGATTGGGGGCGTTTGGAGAATTCCACCACGGTATCCCCTGCCTGTCGTAAAAGGCGACTAATAGGGGCCTCCGGGGGTCACGGGTGGGCGGGAGGGGCCGTCCACCTATTAGTCTAGCCAACTTCTGTGACCTCCGTGATGGACGGCAGCGTGTCTCACGCTGCCTCGGACGCCAAGGGCGTCCTTCGGTGTACGGGGGCTTCTGAGCCCCCGCAACAACAGGAGAAGGACCGCAACAGCGGTACGCGCAGGGGCGGTTGCGGACGACAACTTAGACGTGAGTCGGAGGAAGCCCGCAGCCGTCCCTAATGCGCCGAAGATGGCCACCGCGGAGTTTTGGTTGGTATGCCGTGCGGTGTACATAGGTTAGGGACTCGGCCCGGCGGTCGCCCGACGTTTTCCATCTTTCCGGGCGGCTCAACATCGGGTCGTAAGGCACGGTGAACCCAACATAACCGCTCAGTCGTTCCCCTTGAACACTGGGCGGTAGTAATAAGTCACTTTCTCCGCGTCAACAAAAAAAAAAAAAAAAAAACTCGCTATTCCTTCACTCTCATAGTCCGGTGAGACGGCAATCCATGGCCGGAGAGAGATCAGGCGCAGAACCAACTTTACGTGCTCTCCGAGGCACGGGGGTATCACACCGCCAACTCCTGACTCCGAGCTGCGACTCAGTAATTTTTAAGATGAAAAAACCCAGTCACAATGGATTAGGCCCAACCCAGGATTCGAATGCAGGACCTCAGCGCGCAAATCGTACTCGTAACGCCTACGCAATACAACTACGCCACCAAGGCCGTCATGAATAAATAAAGTATCATAAATAAATATAGCTTATACGACTGGTATAAGTATTTCATCATCATCACTGCTAAACATAGGACTCCCCTAAAGGTTTCCATTTTCGGTGCATAATGCTTAGCAGCGAAATAGACAACGCGATAGTACTTACTGGTGGTAGGTCTCTCATATGTGAGAGTCCGTCTGGGTGGGTACCACCGCAATGTCTATTTCTACCGGCAAGCAGCAGTGCGCATGCACTGTTTTGTTTCGGTTCGAAGGACATTGTAGCCAGTGTAACTACTGGAGATTGACACTTCACATCTATGTCTCAGAATGACGAGCGCAGTGAAATGCCACACAGTACTTTGTAACGCAAAGTGCTGGATGGTGTTGCTACTGTTCATGGGTGTACTGTTCATCTTCAGCTTAGCATCACGCGAACGGCATGCTCGTCATTCAATACAATTAAAAAAAAGTACTCATACCGAACTGAAATAGCAATTTATTTTGAACACAGCCCATTGCCCCAGGCTTAGTTAACATTTATTCGAGTTGTCTTTTCAAAAAAGTACAACCTAACAATACATGGATAACAGACGATGTGGAAAACATATAGTTCAATGTAAATTTAGTTTTAACGTAAATTATAATTTGTATTTATACCTCATTGATCTCGAGATTTGATCTCTCGTCGTGAGGGAACCTCAACATAAGTGTTTTTGAAACGGTGTACCATATGTCAATTTGCGTTTCATATTTGTATTTTTTTTTTTATTCTATATGCTACTTTTTCTTTTCGTGTAATTATGTTAGTGGTATTTTGTATGCAATAAATGTTTTAATTATCATAATGTATTAATTATCGTTCACTTTAACGGTGAAGAAAAACATCGTGAGGAAACCTACATACTTAAGAATTCTCCATAAGAGTTTCGAGGGTGTATGAGGTCTGCCAACCCGCACTAGGCCAGCGTGGTGGACTAAGGCCTAACCCCTCTCAGTAGTAGAGAAGGCCCGTGCTAAGCAGTGGGCAGTATATTATACAGGGTTTATTGCATTTATCATAATATTTTTAAAATTTCGAATTTCGAAGGTATAGAGATACCGCCAACTTTTAATAGGCCAGCGTAGTAGATAAGGTATGAACACATTTATCAATACTATGACAGGTGGACTATACTGTCCCACAGCTGGGCACAAACCTCAAACCTGATATCACTACTCTATACTTGCACTCCAAGACTCTATACGAATATTAGTAACACAAACGAATATAACACAACGTTATTTTTATAAACTCTAATTTTTGATCCTACTCCGATTATAATATCACTAGTTATATTATGCTTAAGTTATATAATGCTGTTTTAGAATGGATTTATTCCCTCCCATGATGTGATAGAGGGCGAGCCTATCACCATGTCAGGCTCAAATTTCAGACTCTGCGCTGATATTGAGCAGAAAAGCCCAATGTTCCTTTACCGCGGGATTTGAACCCAGGACATCATAGCGGTGTCGTTCAGCACATCCAATACAACTACGCCACGAAGGTATCTGATTTTTTTTTTAATAAAAACGGCAATGCATTTCCAACAGCAGATTTGCAGCAAATATTTGGACGCAATTCAAATGAATTGGTGTATTCAAACGGAAGAGCCACATCTAATACACTACAGTAAAATTATTCCATTCATCCGGGGCTTGTGCGTTTTTTTTTTCATTTGAATAAAAGCGAAAAATTCCAACTCGAAAACACTCATATTAATATCAGAATGCAGTTTTCGGTCCGCTGGGTCCGTGTACACAGCACGCATGGACGGGTTATTAATTTTTTTGAGTGATACGGTATACCCGCCTGCAGTGGAGGGTTAGAATGTCACCCGTTTCAGAACTTTTCAACGAGAATTGCCCTGTTTGTTGAGAGATTTGTATGTCACTTGAGAGTTTAAATTTTTTATTCGTTAGCTATTCTACATACATTTCAGTTGGTCTCTGGTTTGTATGACCGTTTATAGAGGGGCGGTGTCTGATTCGTTGGTCTTCAACTACAACATCGGGGTAATTAATCATTCTAATAAGTGTGAAAGTGGGTGAAAATGCGTGGATGTTTGTTAGAACCAAACACATACCGCTGAACCGATGTGGCTGCAATTTAACGCGCAGATAAACCAACCCGGAAAAGTACACAGCTGAAATTTTATCACGAGATAGCTCAACCGAGCCACTAACAACACCTAGCATGTTACTACGTTTTTAAACCTCAGAGCGACCTTCTCGCTCGTGCAATTCTTGAAAGGAATAAAGAATTTGCCAAGTCTCAACAAACACAAACCTCGCACAAAATCGTATTGCGTGAAAGAAGGGTGCGCTCGACGAGCGTGAAGCTCACGATAAAATCTGATTCACAACATTGGCAGACAAAATTGAAACGTTATCAGGCTGATGATCCACCCGTCGGAGTAGTCTCTTTTTGCAATTGTGCAGAGCTTGTCGCTTTAGAAATAAAATGCAAGACCACCAGACATTGATTGAATCGTCTGAAAAGACGTGCAAGGCCAGAGAGGGGCCTTTGAACACAATGGTGGGGCTGAGTTAACAGGCAAGACTCGCCTCAAGAAACTCGCTCCGTCTAATTTTACCTTTATACTAAGGAAATATTTCCTTCTTGACACTCTTGCGTCCTTCACGCCCTCTCAAACTACCACTGATTTGCTTGGATAACACACACACCCTTTTTATTCCCGGAGGGGTAGGCAAAGGCGTAACTAGTGCACCAACTTTTCGCCGTGCGTATTCGTCCCATGTGATAGGGAGTGAGCCTATCGCGATATCCGGCACAAATTCCAGACTCCCGTCTGATACTGATAAGAAAAACCCAATATAATTTTGCCCGACACGAGGATCGGACCTAAGACTTAACCAGTCGTACCGTAATACAACTACGCCATCAAGGCAGTCAAGAAAGAAACTCGCTTCGTCTAATTTCAACTTCGTACTAAGGAAATATTTCCCTCTTGACACTCTGGCGTCCTTCACGCCCTCTCGAATGTCAACTCTGATTTGTCTGGATGAGGGAGCCGAAATATTCTCCTGTTCCATTTTCACGATGACGTATATGTATTATATTACTTTGGAACACGGTCGTGTCTCGTGTCAAGGACTGTAGGGCTGGTTGTCGACTTATTTAGACGTCTGAACTTAATAATGCGTAGTAAAGCGATGGGGGTCTTATGAAAGGAGATAGGTGACTCACAAGTTGGTATATGTTTATTCCAAGATCGTAAATATAAAAATATAAATATTTACGGCCTTATAAACAGTTTATAAATCTATTTTAGCTATCGAATGCTTTGTCTCGTTCGAACTAATTTTTGATTGAGTTTGAAGGAAGAAAAAACGTTCGATAACAAAAATAGATTTATAAACTGTTATGAATAAGGCCGCTAATCTGCAGGAAGAATGTCGTAAGCGACATTTTGTACTTTTTTCCTTTAATGAGGGCTTATTTTATAATTTCTTGGTGAATTCTACTCGTCACATAAATGTATAAGCCGACCAAATACAAAATACACTTTAATCTATTCTCCCATATAAATAGTAATAAAATAGTACTATCTGCATTAGTTTAGTACTATGACTATTGAAACTTGTTAAATGCCCTAATTCTAAAATATTGAAGTATTTTTACAGTATTTTTATATGTGATTATTTTTGTGACTTAAAGCCAATTTCACTATATACTGATAAAGTATATTATAGCTATTTGGAACTTATCCGCCATACAAGCTACTTTTGGTTTTACAGGTCTCAAATAGGTCAGGAAAATCACAAGTAGATAATATATCAGGTTCATTTGTTAGATAGTGTTATACGTCAGATAGTTATCTGGAACTCTATCAGGAACCGGTGGATCTCGCTCTAAATATTTCAATAATAATTCAATTCAACGAGTACGATAGCCGAGTTGGGAATGGAATCGTCTACCGAGACAATGTACGGAAATTCAAAACCCAAAGCACAGACCTCTGACTTTTCGAAGTTACGTGAGTATTCTTTATCAAATATCGTTCGCTTTAACCGTGAAGGAAAACATCGTGAGGAAACCTACATAAGAATTCTCCATAAGAATTTCGAGGGTATGTGAAGTCTGCCAACCCGCACTAGGCCAGCGTGGTGGACTAAGGCCTAACCCCTCTCAGTAGTAGAGGAGGCCCGTGCTCAGCAGTGGACAGTATATAACACAGGGCTATTTAATTGCATAACATTGTGTCAATTCATTTAACATGAAGCCCAGTGAAGTTTCCGCGATAAATAAACGTTCTAAAAATATTGTGCCTTTACTAACTTACCCTTTTTTCATTAAAAACCCCGCAGAAATAAATATCCCGAAAACGTTTTTACATCAAAACAAACGTGCTTTAAGTGAAAACCAAACCCTACGTGATCAAGATTAATTGCCGGGCCATCAATAACGCTCGACGATTAGCGGATGCCTCACAGATGTATGTGTACACAACAAATTCATAATCTGGACATGAGGGTATTGGTACTTATGACTTTACGTGAGAAATACATACATAGCATCATCCCGTTTTAGGGGTAGACAGAGGTGTATCACACCCTCATTTTGCCAGCTATGTAAGAATTCATTTTCTAGACGGTGGATCTATTGCCATATCGGGCACATTTCCAGACTCCGGGATGATACTGAGTAGAAAAACCCAATATCACTTTGCCCGATCTGGAAATCGAACCAGAGACTGCAACGCTGCAGTAGTAGCGTAAGACAACTTCGCCACCGAGGCAGCATATAGGTGAGAAATAATTGTAATATTTGGCAAAGTAATATTTAAATAAAAAAAATTTGCAAATATGAAAATAAATAGTAAATTGACAGAGAATACTTCTAACAATCGGCAATGTGTGTTCTGTTACCCTTCTTTAGTCGTCCGCTGGCTTTTTTATTATTTTTCGTTCAATGTACACACACCGGGTTCTACTGCTTTATTTTTATACATATAATTCTACTGCCTCGGTGGCGTAGTGGTATTGCGTACGCATTACGAGTACGATTTGCGCGCTGAGGTCCTGGGTTCGAATCCCGGGTCGAGCCAAAAAATTGTGACTGGGTTTTTCCATCTTAAAATTTACTCAGTCGCAGCTCGGAGTCAGGAAGTTGGCGGTGTGATACCCCCGTGCCTCGGAAAGCACGTAAAGCCGTTGGTCCTGCGCCTGATCTCTCTCCGGTCATGTCGGATTGCCGTCTCACCGGACTATGAGAGTGAAGGAATAGTGAGTGCACCTGTGTATTGCGCACACACTTGTGCACTATAATATCTCCGGCGTACCTGGCTGATCTCCGTTGAGATTGGCCGCCGTGGCCGAAACTGGCTAGGAGGATTTTCATCTTTTTCAATTCTTCTGTGCATGTGTATGTCACTGAACTCCTCCTCAATGGTTGGGCACATTTTAATGATATTTACATCTCCGAAACTACTAAACGGATTTCTATATAATGCATGGAGACAGATTAAGGACCTTGGGAAGGGCATAGTCTATTTTTATCCCACAAAAAATCTTTCATGCGCGCGACACCGCGAGCAAAAGCTAGTATAAAATATCTAAAAACATCGACGAGTCTAAAGCCATATTAGGATTTACTAAACCCTCGTATGGTGCGTGCCATCTAGCAGACAGGATTAAATGTGTCCTCAGTGGCATACAAGGAACGAGGATTTCGTAAAAGTAGAAAGCGGATTACGGATCACGAAGATTTATCAAGCTCGTATTTCTTTGTTTGATAAGTTGCAGTCAATATTTTAGCATTGTTTCTAGTGTGTTCAATGTCATCATCATCTTCCTGTCCTGGTCCCAAATTACTTGGGGTCGGTGCAACATGTTTTTCTCTTCCATTCTCCTCTATCTTTCTTCATCAAGTGATTCACGCTTTTTCTTTCATCTCTTACACAATCCATCCACCTCTGTCTTGGTCGTCCTCGTCCTCGCTATCCATCAACACTCAAATTCATCACTCGCTGCGTTACATGCCTTTCACCCCTTCTAGTGTGTTCAATGTACAATTACCAAATTTGTTGCTAGTAAACTTTCTTAAGACAAAACGCCCATTTTATATGTTACCAAGCAGGTACGATCGTTGAGATGTAGAAACGATACAGCAGATAACTCTTATTGTCTTCTTTATAAGTTGCATGTTGCTGACAGACGATGCGCTAGCGACTTATTTAGAATCTTAAGGTGGTCGAGGATACACTTAGCTGTCTGTATATATTTTTAAGCTATTGCATAGCTTCTATCGCGGGCCTTGAGCGTGGAGACCGAATCCAGAAATTCCGTAACGAAAATAACCTGTCACCCCTCACTATTTTCAACTCTATCACAACCATGTAGAGTGTAAAATTCCATAAGTAAATTTAATATCGCAGTCTTGTAAGAATACAATATGTAAGAGGATATGAGCTGAATGTTAAACGATAAAAGGTCGAAATTACCGTGTATTTAAAAAAATTTCTAGTCAGTGAAACGTATCGAAATGTCAAACGCGCGCAGTTGATGAGAATGTCCCCGTGGCGGGATGACGTGATTCTAAGTTTGAATTTTTAAAAAGTTTTTATTTTATATCTGTTCAAAGAGGTTATAAATATTAGAATTGCCTGCTTAGAGTTTCGGCGTTAGGGCACGAGTGAAATTTGAACAATGGAACAAAAATAAAATAAATAATTAATTATAATTACATAAGTTAATAAAAAATGCTATGCAATAGCTTTACCACGGCAGTCTCCGAGTGCCACACGTCTTTTTCTTTCATTAGCACCAACGTGTCTAGAAACGAGAGGCATCTCTCAGTAAACATTTTAGATGCTCGAGTTTTAATGGAGAGAGTTTTTTTATTGCATTGTAAGATGAGACGAGCATCCCATTCGCCTGATGGTAAGCGATACGACCACCTATAAACATTGGTAACACCATCCAGCACCTTGACTTACAAAGTACTGTGTGACATTCCACTGCGCTCGTCATCCTGAGACATATGATAAGTCTCATTATATCCAGTAGGTATATTGGCTACAATGTTCTTTAAACCGAAACACAATAGGGCTTGCCCACTGATGCTTGGCGGTAGATATAGACATTGCGGTGGTACCCACCCAGACGGGCGCTTACAGATGAGAGTCCTACCACTAGTAGTTCAAAATAAAAGTAGATATTATCGAACGAGACAATAATAATATTGTTTTATTTCCAAAGGCGATAAAAATAATGCTATTTTATTTCCAAAGGCACCTATTCTTACATTAAAGTCACCCAAGGCTATTGCCTTGAACGGTGTTCCATAGCGTAGGCGTCTACCCTTTTTAGAGTTGATATATTTTTGTTTTCATGTACGTAAATATTTATTTTCTATTATCGGTTTTATTTTCAAGGATCATTCTATCAATAATTATAAAATTCTTTTCGATAATATTACATACAAACACAAAAAACATTTATCGCGCAATACCATTAATAATCGGGTCGGGCAAAGTGATATTGAATTTTTCTATTCAGTATAAGCTTGGAGTCTGGAATTTGTGCCCATAATGGCGATAGGCTCGCCCCCTATCACATCATGGGACGGAATAATGGCGAAAAGTGGGTGCACTAGTTGCGCCTCTGCCTACCCCTTCGGGGATAACAGGCGTGAGTGTATATGTATGTATATGTATGTATGTACCATTAATAATATATAGAATCTTTTAGTTAAAAAACATTGTTAAAAATGACGTGTACCTAAAAGTGCCCTTAGGGGTCTAATTACTTAATAAATGATTTGAATTTGAACACAAACAAATCATACAAGAGATACGGATTGAGAGGGTTCTCGAGGATCTCCGGGAATCTCACTTATCATTTATGAACGGCGAGCAGTAACTTCATTGGCGTATGTGAGACAATAGGACCCGGTTGAGCTCGCCTACTTCTGCCTTATACAAACGTGTTTTCTTATCTCTATCACTTTAAATCCTGTAGAGGCTCATCTGTGACGTAATATTCTTGAGTCAAATCAATCCTACTAATATTATAAAGGCGAAAGTTTGTAAGAATGTATGGATGTATGGATGTTTGTTACTCTTTCACGCAAAAGCTACTGAACGGATTGAGATGAAATCTGGCACAAGGGTAGATCATGTCCTGGACTAACACATAGGCTACTTTTATCCCGGGAAAACTCATTTACGCGGGCGGAGCCGCGGGCAAAACCTAGTCATCAATAAAAGAAAAGAAAGAAAGGAAAAATCATTTATTGCTACAACAATAGATGCCTATTTTAGGCCTACTGTGTGTGTAAAAGTGTCAACAGTTTGTAAGTGAAGTTCTGATAGTGTCACCTAACAAGTGATGATTATCGTCACCTCTAACACCACCAGCATACCAGCCCTGTATTATATACTGTCCATTGCTGAGCACGGGCCTCCGCTACTACTGAGAGCGTTTAGGCCTTAGTCTACCACGCTGGCCTAGTATGGGTCGGCAGACTCACATACCTTCGAAATTATTTTTTGAGAATTCTCAGGTATGTAGGATTCCTCACGTAGTTTTCTTGCACCGTTAAAGCGAACGATAACTGATAAATAATACACACATAACTTCGAAAAATCAGATATGTTTGCCTTGGATTTTGATCCTGCGGACATCTCTTTACCTGTGGACGCAATTATGCCGGCTCTTCGAGACTGGATATAAACCGGCTGTTCCAGGAACGCGCACACGTTGGGCACTATGGCATTTACGCTTTATCTACTAGTCGCTATGCAAGCAATTGCCAGGAGATATAAATATCCTACTACGTCGTTATTATTTTTTTATTGTCATTGCTAATGACGAGTCGAGCATGCCGCTCGTCCTATAGTAAGTGACACGACCGCCCAATAACCACTTATATCTGTAATGGTTTTGTATATTGTACAAATTAACAAATAAATAAACAGTAGCAGCACTATATAGAACTTTTAATTACGAAATACTGTGCGGCACTCCACTGCGCTCTTCAGCGTAAGGCATAAGATAATGCCCAGTAATTATCCTGATTACAATGTCTTTCAAACCAAAACACAACAGTACATGTACACTGCTTTTTGACGGTAGAAATAGACATTGCGGTGGTACCTACACAGACAGACCCCTAACACATATACACTCACGCCTTTTATCCCTGAAGGGGTAGGCAGAGGCGCAACTAGTGCACCCACTTATCGCCATTATTCCGTCCCATGATGTGATAGGGGGCGAGCCTATCGCCATATTGGGCACCCCTAACACCACTAAATATATTATTTTCTAGAGACTAAACAGACCCCCACAAAACTAAAAACTATTTCAATCCACCTATCACGATCTGAAAATTTAATCCAAACTGTTATCCAAACGAACCAAACACATTAATCTTGACGCAGCGTAATAGGTATAGAGAGTTGAACTTTCTGTTCAAACTTGTCTAATTAGTGAAGTTTGGTGCCAACATCTGCCTCTAATAGTTTGCTTCGAAATATGCCTTTAATCGGATTGTATTCTTCAGTTTCGGATGGTTAACCATTGTCTTATTTCCTTAGGCTAAGGGTTAGACCTCTCATTACCAGAAGAGGTTCAACAGTAGAATAGTATATCTTATAACACAATACTAACATTATTTATGATTTATACTCATCTTTTAGTTGTCATCATATCTTTCTTCACAAACTTTCCAGCTATCTTTTAATTAAACTCCTATGAAATTAAATTTCTAAAGAATTATAATATTTTTTTTTAAGAATCTTATTTTTTCTCTTCCAGATTATCCTAACCTAATGTAAGGATCCAGGCCCATACATCGTTTTACAAAACCTCATATTGAACACTGATGATGAAATCTCATACTGACCAGTAAATGTTAAATGTTATTGCTTGTTTCTAAAATTGCGCGACACAAATTCAACTTCGGTTTCTAACTTTGCTCTTTGAGTTTCTGATACGAAATCTGGAGTTTGGACTCCAGAATAAGTAGAGTAAATCCTTCGAGAACAAAAGCTAGAATAACCCAACTTGAACCTAGACGCTTATACGACCTAGTAAAGGGAACTACGGCTATGAACCGAGTAGTCACCCTAAACTTCCTAATTACTAAAGTTTGTGACAATATCTGTGTTACTGACTCATGTGAAGCTTCAGAGTTTGCACTATATTTTTGGAATGCTCTAAAATTTTGATGAAATGAGACAATTGGGAAAATAATTACTGGACGAGAACAACTAATATGTTTTTTTATTGCTATATGCATATATGTTGACTGTCTTAATGGTATAAGAGACCCATATATAGCAGTGAGTAATGATATGGTAGAGGGTTGGTTTTATTAATTAAACTGGCTTGCGACCAGATCATCAGACGGGTCATCATGATTATCATCAGCCATAGAATGTCCATTATTGAAATTAGTACCCCCAAAGGTTTCCAGACCGTTGAAACTTGAAAGCCAGCCAGATGGAATGACATCATCAAAGTCCAATGGAAACCTTATTTTTTATTATGGCATTGAAAGACGAGACGAGCAAGCCTGATGGTAAGCAATACGACCACCCATAACCAGTAGCAACACCATGCAGCACCTTCAGTTATTGTGTGGCATTCCACTGCGATCGTCATCCTGAGACGTCTCATTATGTCCAGTAGTTGCACTGGCTACAATGTCCTTCAAACTGAAACACAACAGTGTATGCACGCTGCTGCTTGGCGGTAGAAATAGACATTGCGGTGGTACCCATCCAGACGGACTCTCACATATGAGAGACCTACACCAGTAAAATGTGGCTGAGACTGGCACAGAATCTGAGAAAATTTTATGATAAAAAAAATCTTCATCACGGCGCTAGCACGTTTCGCAGCAGTGATGTTTCATGACAGTTTAAAAGAGCTAATGAAAAGATAATTTCAATGATACGATGAAATTTAATTTGATTTGATTTGACGAGATTCTTTGGATTTATGGACATCCCACTTCCCATATGACACGCCACAGCAACCTGTTCCTTCACGACGATGTTTTTTGAGACTTTGGTATTATCTCAATCGAGATCATAATTATTTAAAAAAGTTAAAATAGACCATGAAGGTTGGGTCTCGATGGTCGTCATAATTATGCATCATCATTAATTCAAAATAACAGTATTACTATCTCTCTCAGTGAATTCGCGATTCATCTCTTGAATCCAGTTGTTGCATGTGAAAGTTCAGAGAGAATTTGTTTGCGGTTTGAAGCATCTTGTTACAGGCATTCATTTTAGTTTTTGGTTGAAAATTCACTGTTTTTATAACTAGAAATTGGATAGCCCGTAACGCTTTGAAATTTTTTAGGTCGTAGTTTTTATAGTTTTATTTGACTGAGGCTATAGCTTGTCAACTCGCATGTGCCATAATTCAATCTCTTTTAATATTTTTATTTGTATGAAATTTCAACTGCCTCCGTGACGTACTTGTATTCACGGTACGAAGTATGACCACTGCTCTGAGGACCCAGGTTGGAATCACGAATCGGGCAGTGATATTGAGTTTTACAGTATCAACCCGGAGTCTGGAATTTTTACCCAATATAGCGACAGACTCGCCCACTATTACATTATGGGACAGAAGACAAGACGAAACGTGGGTGCCCTGGTTGTACCTCTGCCTACCTTCCTGCAAAGAAATATGTGTTGTGTTTTTTTTTGCAAATTCGAATGTTTGTAAAGTTGTTTGGAGGCTTAGATGTTCAAGTGTTTGTTATAATAAAACACTAAAACTACCAAATGGATTAATTTGGCACAAATAGACCATGTTTTGGAACATACGCCTAGTATACAAGTTGGAGCACGAAAGGCTTGTCCAACTGCAGTAGGTTGATAGAGGAACTCAACGTTCATGAATTGAACCATAATGATATTCTAAAACCATAGATATGATATTAGCAACCGTAATCTGAAGACTCAAAAGTAACCCAATTGGTATAGTTTTATACACTACACTTAATGACAATTACTAGCTGGCTTTATTGCTCACGCTGGTTTAAATACGTCAACTCTTTCACGAACGTAATGTCGAGAATAAATAAAATAAATAAATAAAATAAAATCATTTATTGGTCAAATAGGCTTATAAAACAGCACTTATGACAGGTCATGACATGAAGGTAGACACAATAACAAAGGTACATAATAAACCAATGAAGTAATTTAAAGTTAAATATCGAACAATCAGCACGGGCTGATAGGTACAGAGGACACGGACATTACGGACGGGAATAGGGCTAGGGAAAGGAGAAGTGGAGCTGATATAAAAGAAAGGGAAGGAGTATCTTTACATTACGAGGAAAGGAAACGCCACGGTCCTCGCCGGCGAGGATAAAAAGGTCATAGCCTAGCTAACCTACCAGCCTTTCACTAGCTACCTAAGCGATGACGACCCGAAGAAGAAAGGCAGAAAGAAACTCCGGGCTTAATTTTTTCGTCATCAATTGTCATGATATACTGCATTTTTTTTTTCAAATATATATTTTACAGTATGATTGTTACATAGGTTAATGCATACATGAATGTAGCCCTAAGATATAAATGAAATACTACTACGAAGCAACCAAATAACAATATATTGGCGTTCATGATGCATTAACCCACGCTTACAAATATAATTTACACTAAATAACTACATCATATCTTTAGTCATTAACAGTGATAAGATATAGATCGATGTGCGCGCGGAACACTTTTTTGACTATGGATACACCATACTAAAAACAAGGAGCAGCTCGGAGTCAGAAAGTTGGCGGTGTGATACCTCGTGCCTCGGAAAGCACGTAAAGCCGTTGGTCCTGCGCCAGATTTCTGTCCGGTCATGTCGGACTGCCGTCTCACCGGACTATGAGAGTGAAGGAATAGCGAGTGCACCTGTGTGTTGCGCACACACTTTGCACTATAATATCTCCTGCACACCTGGCTGATCTCAGTTACAATTAGCCGCCGTGGCCGAAACTGGCGGGGAGGATTACGTTACTTTTTTAAATCATTGCTGAACCCCCAATGTATGTTGCCCGATATTGTGAAGTCCAAAAGTTATTAGGTTTTTGTAATTTTTTTAAGAATGTCGATTTTGCTACTTAATAATTTTAATTTCGCAAATTGATGCCCTCTATCGATCTGATTCTGTAAGATGTGTCGTGGTAGAACTTGTACATTTTCCAAAAGAAACTCCAGTATCAAATAATAAACAACCTGTAGTTTAAGGGTACGTTACCGCAGTCTGTGTAGACTATTATACTGAAATTACAAGTTGCGTAATAGTACAGCTAACTGTCGTCTCGGTCTACGATAGACAGGGTGGAGTAATGAGTTTGCAAAGTTTGTTAGTGAGAAGGATCCTTAACGAAATAGTCATTTTGTAAATATATTACTTTTATTCATAGTCACTACAATATTGTTAGGTCTGTAGTGTAGTGTGTGTTAGTATATAAGTAGATGTAAGGTGTATTGTAAGATGAGTTGTAAACAGTCTAATAAAGGAACTAAAACCATACACACGTCTCAATCAATCCTTTTCCATTACAGGTCTTTATAAAATCCAAATCTCCAATAACGAGGTGAAGCTTGTAAGTTTCTGAGTTTATTTGTATGAACTAATATCTAGAACTACTGGACCGATTTCGATAAAATTTGATATGGAGGTAGCTTAAGATCCTGGGAAAAATAAAAACTTTTAACTTGGGAAAATGTAAAGCAGAACTTTAATTAAGGATAATCTTTCAAGCGAGCGGAGTCACGAGTAAAAGCTAGTTGGTAATATTATTATAGTTTAGAAAATTTATCGCTAAATTGGTTTGACCTCTACAGTACAATATTAGTAATGATTTTATATGATACAGTCAAATTACACTGGTGGTAGGACTCTCATATGTAAGAGTCCGTCTGGGTGGGTACCAGTGCAATGTCTATTTCTACCGCCAAGCAGCAGAGTGCATGCACTTTTGTGTTTCGGTTTGAAGGGCATTGTAGCCAGTGTAACTACAGGGCATAATGAGACTTAACATCTTATGTCTCAGGATGACGAGCGCAGTCGAATGCCACACAGTACTTTGTAACTCAAGGTGCTGGATAGTGTTTCTACTCTTAACGGTGGTCGTATCGCTTACCATCAGGTGAACGGCATGCTTGTCTCGTCATTCAATGCAATAAAAAAAATTAGACCCCGGGAAAATATGTTTCAAATTGAAAAACATATTTTTTTCCCTGACTTGGTTATAAAACTCAGAAACTAATGGTTCACAGTCTCCTACTGCTAAACGAAAGAGCAATCAAACGTGAAAGCAAAAATCAAACGGAAATTGTAGAACTAAACAAATAAACATAACGTTCTGTATCAAAGCCAATAACATTAATATTTACGATATTTTATTTGAAAATAACAAGGAAATTAAATAGGGTGAATGTAACACAAATGGGACAGTATCGCAGCTTTAGTTTGGTAAGGTATACATGTTGAGGATTAGAAGGTTTCTTGTTCGATTCGCAAGTCGAGAAATATTTATGGTTCTTTCTAATTTGTTCTAGATTAGATCTTTAGAGAGGGCTATCGTTTCACAGGTCAAAAAAACTATGCTTATACTGGAAATATAAAAAAGAGAAATCATAAGCTGTCGACTTTACAAGAAATTAAAAGGGAAGGATTTGAGTCTCTGATGATCTCAAAATCTCCAGCTTGTATATCTTATACTAGCTTTTGCCCGCGGCTCCGCCCGCGTGAATGAGTTTTTCCGGGATAAATGTTCCGTTTTATATTTTCCCGGGATAAAAAGTAGCCCATATGTTAATCCAGGACATAATCTACCCGTGTGCAAAATTTCATCGAAATCCGTTCAGTAGTTTTTGCGTGAAAGAGTAACAAACATCCATACATCCAAACATCCGAACATCCATACATTCTTACAAACTTTCGCCTTTACAATATTAGTAGGATGTTACACAGAATAAAGCTTAATATTTTTCATAGTTAGATTATAAGTTCAATGAGTGGTGTAGACATGATACTCCAATTAACATTTGAGCAAGCAGGCAAAAAAATCAAAAGTTGTTTTACGTACGTTTCCTCCCTTCCTCGAGGGCTTTTCCAAAAAGATTAAATTTACAAACACGGGAAATCTAATCTTCATTATGTGTACGAATAAAAAAACAAATATAAATAGCCAAAGGCTTGGTGAATTTAATAAAACATTTGAAATGGGTTACTGGTGGCTTCACCCCAGGCCAAATCTAGCTGTCTAGACAGACTTAATCAATATACATCACAATACAAACCAAAACCACGACCTTCAAGTAACGAATATAAGCGTTCTAGTACTTATTTGCTCTAAAACTTATTAATAGAACGACCCTTTAATCTATCACCGGCAATGTGTATAATGCAGACATTGTACACAATGCCTAGGCAATGAATATAATACCTGGTGCGTCCAAGAAATGTACCAAATTTATTACAGTTATTGATTATTATAAACTTTAGCTAGAAAATGTATACAATACCCAGTCAATGTATAAACTTCCCGCTGGTCGACCGACAATGTGTAAAGTAAATAGATATCGGTCTGTATTTAGCAATATTATGAAAGTACGAATAAAATGGCGGGCATTATAAAACTGAAGAGTTTGTTTGTCTGTTAGGTCGAATTTTCAAAATCGGTTCAGTAACCAATTTAAAAATTCTTTCACTAATAGAAAGCTACATTTCTCCTGAGTGCTATAGGCTGCTTTTTATCGTTGGAAAATATTTTTGTCCCCGAAAAACTTTTTCACGCGGGCGGAGCCGCGAACAATATCAGTATTCCATACAATGACTGGACACTCCAGGGTTTCTATGCAATGTATAGAATACCCGATTATACACATTGCTGGTAACATATACTTACATAATCATCTTATGACCATTACTAGCGTTTGCCCGCGGCTCCGCCAGCGTTAAAAAGTTTTTCCGAGATAAAAGTCCCAGTTCATATTTTCCCGAAATATAAGGTAGCCTGTCACTCTAGGACATGATCTACCCGTGTGCCATTTCATCAAAATCCGTTCAGTAGTTTTTGCGTTAAAGAGAAACAAACGTACATACATTCTTACAAACTTTCACGTTTAAAATATTAGTAGGAAGTAGAATAAAAACGAAAGTTTGGATAGACACTAGAATGGCTAAACTGATCTGGATGAAATTTAGTACAGAGATAGATAATTATAGTCTTGAATAGCCTATTCCGGGAAAATATATAACGGGACTTTTATTCTAGACAAACCTTTTTAACGTGGGTGGAGCCACGAGTAAATGAGTATATAATTAAACAACAAAACCGGCGTGTCTGTACATTGAAGAAAAAGAAATAAAAAGAGGGTGACTAATGAAGAAGACGATAAGTAGACGATAGCCTAGTTAGGAATGTTACGGTCTACCGAGACAATGTCTGCAGGTTCAAAACCCAAGGCACGCACCTCTGACTTTTCGAAGTTACGTGTGTATTGTTTATCAATTATTGTTCGCTTTAACTGGGAAGGAAAATGTCGTTAGGAAACCTACATACCTGAAAATTTTTCATAAGAATCTCGAGGTTATGTAAAGACTGTCAACCCGCACAAGGCCAGTGCGGTGGACTAAGGCCTAACCCCTCTCAGTAGTGGAGGATGCCCTTGCTCAGCAGTGGGCAGTAAATAACACAGGGCTGACTGCAAAGAAGAACACAAATCAGTGACTAGAACTTTTTCTATCAGTCCGTTTTCTGTTTGTTTGTTAGCAAATGTCTCCGAAACTACTGAATGGGGTTTTATCTAGTTTTCACGGGTGAATAGAGTGTAATTGGGAACAGAATATAGGCATAGGCTTTGTATTAAAATCGGATTTCGGTTTTTCATTGATAAAAGACCCGCTATATTGTCCGGTGGTAAAAAGTCACTTATTTCCTTCCCAAACTATCTCCATAGTAAATTTCATCGAAACCAGTTTGGTAGTTTTTGACTTAATCGGCTTCAGACAGACGGACAGACAAGGCCGGGGACTTTGTTTTATAATATGTAAGGATTGTTGGAAAATACCATTCACCAGAACAAACTTAAAGCCATAATAACCAAACACTAGAAGCTTCAACGAAATAACCCTGTCGTTGTTTTCGTTCAAAACTAATTTGTTTTCGGTAAGTATTACGAAGTAAATAGTAATTCAACTAGAAAACAATTTTGTCGAAATTATAGGCCCTCAATTCGATTCTCAATAGCTTCATAGTCTATTGGATAAAGCAAATAAATGGTCTAAACATAACCTTTAAAAACCTTTAACTAAAGTTCTCATAAAGTACCTATACCCAATTTCTAGAGAATTCGATCAATCTAGATTTCATAGCGAAAATTGTGCGGAGGAATTTTTATTAAAAGTTATACCTTCGGAATTGTTCGGCCAAAAGCTTGGCTAAGAATTCAGTTATGTTTGGATGTGAACAATTTTCAGGCAGCAAAGTTGGGTGGTAATTTTAAAATATTCCACCAATCTTTATAAAACGAAATTGTTTTCAATATTTTAAATAACCCTTAGGATAATAGAATGCGGTATTTTTTAAATAAATAAGAATTTTTTTTTTGAGAAAACTTAAGGAGAGCTAGTTACATACTTAAGGTTTCCCAACACAGAAAACGTGGTTGGGTGTGATATTTACGCCGCGTGTTCTTGGCGTGCGAAATACTATGACACTGTATGGGAGACGCCACACAGAAACTGTCATATGTAGCTGGATGTGGTGGTTCTCGCTGGTACGCTTGTGACCGCGCAAATTGGCGTGGCGTGATTATTCCACGCGTACCGTGTAGTATTTTTCTTTTTAGACAGGTTAGGGTTTTTTTAAGCTTAAAATTTCAACCCAGCCTGTGACAAGTGATGTGCTATGTGTGACCATCACGTCGCGCTCCCATCACACTTTATCACATCCAGCTACGCTTTCTGCGTGGCGAAGCTTTTAAGAATTCTTGATAATAATTTCGAAGATAATTTTGCCTTACCATACTGGGCCAGCGCGGTAAACTAAATTTTAAACCCTCTCAGAAGAAAAGGGTGCTTGTGCCCAGCAGTTTTCCTACTCCAATACTACTAGTAACAGATTATTATTTTTGTTCGTTTCAGGCACTCCCAGACGCCTTGGGCCCTGGGCCCTGACTCCCTATACCACGGGTTATTTTGACAATTCATAACAAGCACTTAATGCACCTAATGGCGTTTAAGACAATTGAAATTGGCTTACAAAATACTATTACACGCTAATTTCACGAAGATAACGCAATAGCCGTGTTACAAGTTTACATGAGCATCACACTTGTTACTAATATTATAAATGCGAAAGTTGGTAAAAATGTTTGGGTGTTTGTATATTTGTTAGAAGAAAACGTAGAAACTGCTAAACGGATTTAGATCAAATTTGGTACACGGGTAGAAGTGGACGATAGCCTAGTTGGGAATGAAACGGTCTGCCGAGACAATGTCCGGAGGTTCGAAACCCAAAGCAACCACCTCTGACTTTTCAAAGTTACGTGTGTATTGTTTATCAACAATCGTTCACTTTAACGGTGAAGGAAAACATCGTGAGGAAACCTACATACCTGAGAATTCTCCATAACAATTTCGAGGGTATGTGAAGTCTGCCAACCCGCACTAGGCCAGCGTGGTGGACTAAGGCCTAAACCCTCTCAGTAGTAGAGGAAGTGCGTGCTCAGCAGTGAGCGGTATATAATACAGGTCTGGTATTATTAGTACACGGGTAGACCATGTCCTGGATTAACACGTAGGCTACTTTTCATCGCGATAATTTGATCCCATGGGAAATGAAGGATATTTTTAATCTGATTCTTTAAGATGGCGCTGGTCTCGTACTGTGTTTTAGGGACTTTGGTAGCGGGAAAGTCTTATTACGCGAACGAACCCACAAGCAACACCTAGTTGCTATATAAAAGTATACATTTTTGCTGCATCGCTTTTACTGCGTATATAATACACATCTCTATTACTCTCTATGGACGACATCACAGCAATTGCCGGTAGTACATGAATGAGAACAGCGAGCAACAAAACCCTGTGGAGACAATTGGAGGAGGCCTTTGCTAAAGAAAAGCAAAGAGATAAAGCACCCGAGATAAAGATTAATAACTATGTAAATTGTCTGAATGAGTGCTTATTATTATTATATAATCTCTTAGATTCATAGCACTGATCCCGTAGAACTAGTTACTAGGGTGGAATTCTACCACGTACATGATTTAAAAGTTCGCCTCAAGCAAAAAATCCGCGATCTCGAGCTATAAATATTTATTATCAAACAATCAGAGCAAATCAACTTGCACTAACCGCATTCAACAATTAATTGCATAAGTTTGCGTCGGTCGATCGTCTATTGCAACCAACTTTTCTAATAGAGGAACAATCGAGAATATTTCTGTATTTGTTTTCTATTTATATACTACTAGCTTTTGCCCACGGCTTCGCCCGCGTTAATAAGTTTTTCCGGGCTAAAAGTACTTAAAAACCTTCCCGTTGAATCACTCTATGACTATAACGTTGAAACAACTCTTAACAAATAATGCATTAATTTCGACCAAATTTGATTACCATAAAAACGGTTCTAGTGAGTTAATCTTAATAGATAGACACATACTGTCGCGGACATTTTTTTAGATCATTTCAAGAGGAATAATTCTTTCATACATATATTTTTGGTATCTTGAACCGTTTTCGCAGCGCACGCAATGGAAGCCCTCAAGGATGAATAATTTTCCCCGTTTTTTTTCACATTTTCCATTATTTCTTCGCCCCTAATAGTTGCATCGTGATGTTATATAGCCTAAAGCCTTCCTCGATAAATGGTCTATTCAACACAAAAAGAATTTTTCAATTCGAACCAGTAGTTCCTGAGATTAGCGCGTTCAAACAAACAAACAAACTCTTCAGCTTTATAATATTAGTATAGATGTGGCTTTCCGTGGTCTGAAATGCGACAGGATGGATTGACATATTAGTTGGTTGTAAAATCTAATGTCAAATATTATGATTGCGTTCAGAAATTTAACTTAACATTTATAATTGTTCGCGATTCAATTTCACTTTTGTTGAGTTTCAGAACGCGATATTAGATCTTCTAACGCGCACGCGAATTTGAACTTTATGCAGCGGTAATAAATTACACCATTTTATTTAGAAAACGTTTGTATGGGAAATAGAAAAATGCTGTTTTGAGGATTTTCCCGGCAATTATTTGAATTTTTCCCACCTTTTAAACCTTCCCTAGACCTTCACGAATAATTCAAGACCAAGATAAGATAAATCCGTTCAGCCGTTCTCGAGTTTTAGCGAGACTAACGAACAGCAATTGATTTTTATATATATAGACTAGATTTTGCCCGCGGCTCCGCCCGCTTTAAAAAGTTTTTCCGGGATAAAAGTCCCGCTTTTTATTTTCCCGGGATAAAATGTGTAGCCTATGTGTTGATCCAAGACATGTTCTACCCGTGTACCAAATTTCATCGAAATCCGTTCAGTGGTTTTTGCGTGAAAGAGTAACAAACATCCATACATCCAGACATCCATACATCCGGACATCCATACATACTTACAAACTTTCGCCTTTATAATATTAGTAGGATTCTATTATACAAAATTCGATCAATCCAGATTACATAGCGGAAATTGTGCCCGAGTTTTCTTATCAAATAGTTATACTTTCGGAATTGTTACTGTACTGTTTTATTCTACATATGAATGACGAGAAGAGCAAGCCGTTCATCATCTTCATCGTCTGCCACATGAAGTTCCCTGCTAAACATAGGCCTCCCTTAAAGATTTCTAGACGAACCTGTAAAAAATTACCTGCATCCGGCATGTTTCTTCTACTTTTATCGAGTGGTTTGTCCACCTTGCAAGTGGAAGTCCAAAGCTTCACTTGCCGGTGCGTGGTCTCCACTCGAGAATTTTTTTCCTTCTGCCGTCAGTTCTGCGAACTATGTGGCCTGCCTACTGCCACTTTAGCTTGGTAATCCTCTGGGCCATTTTGGTGATTTTCGTTCTTCGATCGATGTCCTCATTCCTGATTCGATAGTGTAGAGAAATGCCGCACATAGTCCTTTCCATAGCTCGCTGAGTGAGTGCAAGCCATCTTAGGTGGCCCATAGCTACAGGTTACTTGCTTTTTTGTAAAAATATGAGCAGTATCCGCAGTAGCAACTCATTCCAAATTTTGAACAAAAATGCGTCTAATAATTCCCAGTAATTACACTGGATGCAATGTCCTTCAAACCGGAACAGAAGTGTTGATGTAAATGCGGTGGGATTTACCCAGCCAGCCAGACACCCATACCACAACTTAAAAAATCCACTGGCGATATTTTTACCCCAATGTCTGAGAAACAAACTTCTGAATTAAAAGAAACATTCATGATAAAAATTCAAAGCCATTTCTCGCGTTGAACCTACCGTGGGGTAATAAAATATGTACCGAGTCAATAAAACTCAACTTTCCTTTTGTTCCGAACAAAAGCACGCAATAACTGATGTTTTGAAGTTTGTTCTGTTCCGATCTCCGGGTGAATGGTGCAGATGGGAATTTGTATCATCGGGTGAAGTTTATTTTTAGTTATGAAGAGGGGGTGAGACTGCTAGTACTCAGGTCTGAAGTTCGATTCCAGAGCATCTCTGATTTTGTACTTGGTTTTACATGACATTAGATGCTAAGCCTCCTGCCACTACACCGAGTGTCCCACCACTAGTTTAGTTACAATCAAGTGAGCGGTTCTCCCATTTTAACATACCTTCGTGAAGGTACCAATTGAAAACCACCGCCAGCCACACCTTGCTTGACATTTGTGCTGAATCGGACCCTTTTCGCCAGTATCATGGGATGCACGTTGTGTGAACTATTTTTGTGCCTTATTTATAAATGTTTGTATTATATGCATCCTATACTGATACTGTACGAATAAATATAATTTTATATACCTAACTAGCTTTTGCCCGCGGCTCCGCCCGCGTTATAAGTTTTCGCGGGATAAAAATCCCGCTTTATGTTTTCCCAGGATAAAAAGTAGCCTATGTGTTAATCCAGGACACGATCTACCCGTGTGCCAAATTTCATCGTAATCCGTTCAGTAGTTTTTGCGTGAAAGAGTAACAAACATCCATACATCCACACATCCATACATTCTTACAAACTTTCGCGTTTATAATATTAGTAGGATCTTTCTTTCCTTCATATTCGAGAAAAACAAAAACAATATATCATAAAGAATCTACAACACGCATTGATGTATTAAATAATACATCGATGACAACACGTTTACTTTTAAGATAAAAAATATCTTAAGACCCTAAACAATAACCATGTAGAAGTCTTTCCACCCTTCACTAATGGTCGTGAATGTATACAAACAGACAGAAAATGCAAAAACCGAAATAAATCTTTGAAGTAGACGCTGTACCGATTCTGAGCGCTTCTCATTTAAAATTCTACTCCGGCCCGTAATTCGGGGGGAATCCGGTGAGCTACCATAGGATTTGGTGAAGCAATAAATCGAGTTTGAATCGAGTTCGAATGTAGTTCAGGATTTTCTGGATTTTACAGAAATATATCGCTTTGTTTGTTGACTGCCTCGGTGGCGTAGTTGTATTACAGTACGACTGCAAAGCTGAGGTCTCGGGTTCGATCCCCGGGTCGGGCAAAGTGGTATTGAGTTTTTCTATTCAGTATCAGCTCGGAGTTTGGAATTTGTACCCGATATGGCGATAGGCTCGCCCCCTATCACATCATGGGACGGAATAATGGCGAAAAGTGGGTGCACTAGTTGCGCCTCTGCCTACCCCTTCGGGGATAACAGGCGTGAGTGTATATGTATGTATGTATATCGCTTTGTTTGAGTGATGAGTAATTTAAGTTCACCAATCAATTGCAACTACATAGTTAAGGGCTCGTAGCAAATCAATCAATAAATACGTGGCCGAGATATCCAATCTGGCTCTTTTTGATGGTTTGCATCATTTTTTGGGCATATTGACACGCTGGAGCACCTGACTTTTTGCTTCAAACTGATGCGCAGCATGCGACGGTAAAACCACATTTCAAACGCTTCGGCTTTGCTTCAAACCTTGTGTACAAAGTGTATAAAATATCACTGCACTCGAACGCCATTAGTAAGAGCTCTGGTTCATTCAGATTCAGTCTCGCCATTTGAATTGGAGATTTTACAGGCCTTAATCTAAAACCGACGGTGGATGACGCCTACGTGGGCCTTTATATAGCTAATTAACGAACGGAAACACCAGATGTCTGCGGTTTCTTACCGGCTTAAGATAATATTTTACATTTCTGATTTGTCGAATTGAGGGATTCCCCTTGATATTATTTTGTGATATTCAAATGGATTGAAAGGAAGCCCTGCATTGTTACGATGATCTCCTTATAACTACAAGCTTTTGCTCGTGGCTCTGCCCGCGTGAATAAGTTTTCCGGGATAAAAAATCTGTCCTTCCACTGAAAGCTTCGAAATAGTTGACCAATCAGAAAATAGATCCTATCTATAATCAGATTATGAGTAACAATACGAGGCTATTAGAACAGTGAGGAAATATTTAAATAATTTACATTTCAATATAATTTCCACTTCCGGTATTCCATTTTCGCTGATTGCGCAATCCTATTGCAGGCTCAGCATTTGAATTCAAATCGTGGAAATAACGAAGAATGATCCACTTCTATATTTAAAAAACTTAAATAAAGTTCTAAGTTCAAAACTATGGTACACTTTCATAATTTTGAAATTAGAACAAGTTCTTTTCATTTAAGTATCCATTAAATAAATCGAGTTTAGTTTCTGGCACCGGGTGCGATATAAGGCCTGACGCACACTAGCAGATGCGTAGTAACGTTTGTATAGAACGCCTTTGTCGTGTTTAGGAAATAGTACAGTGCGAGACGGACTCGCATACCGAGGGTACCGTACCTAAAGTTTGTCTTTTAAGGATATCCCACTGGTATAAATGAGAATGTCTGTTTGTATGTTTTTAGACCACTCATAAATCGCTGAATACGCTTAGTTCATAAAAAAATCAGCATAATATATTATTGGACAAGTAAAGTACGATTTTTATATCAGAAAAATACAAAGAGGAGTTTCTGGAATATGGATTTCTCGCGCGTAGCATTTCATAAGCTTGTTTAGTGTGTTCCTAAATCTCCAAAGAAGTAGGAACAAAAAAAACAAACACACATCACGCCTTTATCCCCAAAGAGGTAGGCAGAGGTGCGACCAGACCCACTTTCCGTCTTGTGTGTTCTAACCCACGATGTGACAGACTGATCTCGTAACGCGACACTTATATGAGCCACCGGCGGATTTTAAATCATGTGTACAGTGGTCGGGCGGATACAATTAACCGTAAAATCTCGTCATTGTTTCATTAATGTTCAAATAAAGTTAAGGCTCTTTTCATGCTGGCGAATGGCGAGAAAATTCGCAGCAAGGCGAAGGCGCTGCGTGCTCGTCTACGGACGACACAACTCGGGCTAAGTCGTCATTGTTTTGGCTGCAATGCAATGCAATAAGCCCTGTGTTATATACTGCCCACTGTTAAGCACGGGCCTCCTCTACTACTGAGAGGGTTTATACTGTAGTCCACCACGCTGGCCTAGTGCGGGTTGGCAGACTTCACATAGAGAGATTTATTTATTTACTTCTTATAAATTTCTCGAAGAGATTAGTACAAATACTGTAGCCAAGACGCCTTTCCACTTTCGTCAACGCCAATAGAAAACAAAAAAACGTACGCGAATGACGTTTCCGTACAAAAGGCTTATCGATCTGACAAAAATCAATTATGGTCATCATCAATATGTATTATAATTTTTAAGCTATTGCATTGCTTCTATCGCGGGCCTTGAGCGTGGAGACCGAATCCAGAAATTCCGTAACGAAAAAACCTGTCGCCCCTCACTCCGACCGGCATAGCGGTGATATTTTATTTTCAACTGTATCACAACCATGTAGAGTGTAAAATTCCATAAGTAAATTTAATATCGCAGTCTTGTAAGAATACAATATGTAAGAGGATATGAGCTGAATGTTATACGATAAAAGGTCGAAATTACCGTGTATTTAAAAATTGATCCAGTCAGTGAAACGTATTGAAATGTCAAACGCGGCGGGATGACGTGATTCCAAGTTTGAATTTTTAAAAAGTTTTTATTTTATATCTGTTCAAGGAGGTTTTTATTTAAATATTACGGCTCTGGATACTAGTCCATTGAGCCCATCTTTCATATTTTTTTTGAGTTTTGCCATCTATCGATGAATAGCAGAACTTTTAATGACTTTTATTTTATATCTGGTCAAAGAGGTTATAAATATTAGAATTTATGCAATAGCTTTACTGCGGCAGTCTCCGAGTGTCACACGTCTTTTTTTGTGATTAGATACATGTTTATCACAATATGGAAATGTTTTACTTCAAAATCTGAGTTTTTTTTATATTCACTCTTGATTCACTCCTTTTTGCTTTTACATAATCATCTTTATCTACTTGCAACAGAGGTTTGATTCCTCGGCCGTAGGACTGTCACAAGTCATTAGTAATGTTTGGGATTGAATTCCCCGGGGTTTTGCGTTCAGAATTACAGACATTCAAGTTCTTTAAATAAACTGAAAATGTCTAAGCTTTGAAATATTTCTTTAGAAAAGCTTCAAAATTACTATAACAGCTTAGCCGTTAGCCAACGGAAGTTTACGGGCTCGAAAAACTTCCGCAAGCTTTTATGATAAACTTCAACGAACATTTTAAAGAAAGCTTGAAAAATAAATAGAGCTACTTACTTTCTATATTGGATGTCAGAGAAATTGCGAGACGAAAATTCTGCACCGGGAAAATAAACAAAATTCCTATACGTCAGAATGAAACTTCAAGCAAAATATTCCATACATTTCGAGAATTTAATTTTGAAATTTTCGCTCCTGTTGCGGAAAAGCGGAATTTTTAAACAAACATATTTTTTATCTTGTACGTTTAAGTTTTCAAATACTTACCTTTACAAATCCAATTAACAACAATTCACATCACACAAAAATCCAATCCTTTGCAGCAAGGAACGTCTCCAAATTGCTTAGCAATCATGTCAAAAAGTTCACACAAAAAAACTTCAGACGAAAATTTTTCCGCGTTCGGAACTTGCAGCGCGACACGACCACTCCCTCTTGCTTACAGGAAGAGACTAAAATCAGTGGCATCCCTACTATACGGATGCAAAATTGTGCTATCCATTTACTATTTCGCTCACTCATTCCGTATACTTATTCCAAGGATGTAAGACTCAATTCTCCGCTGATCTAAATTTTGATGTGCAATTATAATTTGGTAAAATATAACATTTCGGGAGTGTACGAATATGTGCCAGTAATTTGTGCGTGTGATGTGGTAAGCCTGCAAGAAGGCCTTTAGAATTTTAATGTTGGTACTTGTATCGCGTATTCCCGCCTAATGTAGCGGCAGTAAGGGACGGTGTACATTTTTGATGGCGAACTTTATTCGCGTATGATAGTTGCTATACTGTTTTGTTGTGTGTTGAAGTTATTGAGTTTGAACAATGGAAATTGTAATTGGCAGTCATTACATCGCGGATTCGTCCACATTAAAGGCCTTTCCAGCTAAAAATCAGAACAAAACGTACAATTTCTTCCCACCGGAGTAAATCGGTGTGCCAAATGCCACATTCGTATCCGTATTCAATTTATTCAAAACTTTCGAAGATATATGCAGTGTGCCACACTACCCACCCACCCACACTAGGTTAGTGTACTGAGGCCTCTTCAATAATCAGTATAGGCCTGTTTACATAATCAAACAGTACACATAATATTTATCAAGTAATAAGTTTACAGGGCTGATTAATGGCGCCCTGTGGCACGGGGACATCTAAATAATTCCGCGACGGCATTCCCTGTCTGTCGTAAGAGGCGACTAAATGGGGTAAGCGAGAGTCGCGGGGCGAGCAGTGGGGGGTCTGCTCGCTCGACTACTCCAAGGTCGGTCTCCTACAGTCGTAGACGTCAAAGGCGTCCTGTAGAGCTCGAGGGCATCTCAGCCCCCTTATTTAGAAATGTGTCGCAATGCAGGATCGCGCAGGGGCGGTTCCGTGCATCTTTGTGCAACAAGATACCCCGGGGCCGTCCCGTAGGCGCCGAAGAAGACCACCTCGAGGTTTGGTTGGTATGCAGGTGTAGGGTGTAAATAGTGTTAGGAACTTGGTCCAATGCTCGCTCGGATGATGCTAAACTCTATATCGGCATAAGACCGTAACATCGGTGAATCCAACATAACCGTCCACTCACTCCCAGTGGTGGTAGCGATAACGCGCTTTTTCCCCGCGAAAAAAGGGGCTGATTAATGGGTATGATTTAAAACTAAGTAAACTGGTTAAGTTAAGAGCCAATAGCATCTAACTCAAAAAAGTGAATTTTACACTAGAGAAAAGACATTACACCGCTAATAAAAGACGTTAAAATAAATATGTAACAGATAGACTGAAATACTATATGGCAGTATTTCTTAAAATTAGCCTTAATGAAGATAACACAAGTATCAAAATTCAAAACCCAAAATTTTGCAAAAACTTAGATGTTATTGATCCCGCGAAATGTCTTCTCTCGTGACTCCTAACCTTAATTCTTTGCGTATAAACATCACCGTATTTTCGCATATCTCTAGTAAAATGTTGCTAGGATGTGGTAATGGGATTTATAAATACTGAACGTAGCAGCTGGTTTAGAACTCTCTAATTTCCTTTTTATAGCATAAGCTTCAACACCAAGAGGGTAATATCTCCATGGCCCATAAATAAATACACACACACACCTTTTATGAAAAATATTTTGGAAAATATTGACCTTCTAACACCTGTGTCTACCCTTTATAAATACAGCGAAATCCATAATTATCTCGTGCATAAAACTGAAACAAACGAAATACCCAAGAATAAACATCAATTAAAACACAATAGACCGAAAGGGTCACCACCAAACAAAGAGGTAGGCAGAGGTACAACCGGTGGTATACTCACTAATTTTTCGCCAATCGGTATTCTACCTGCACCCTTTGTGCCACTGCCACTTTGCCGAGCCATCGATAAAAAAAAAAAAAAAAAAAACTTACTCCGCTTATAGTCAGTTGCAGAAGCTTACTTTGCCACAACCATATAAGGAAATTATATAAAAATTAAATTCAAGGTCATTACTCTTTTTTTTTTTGGTGTAACACTGGGTAGACGTTACAACCAAAACTTTCGTTAAGAGACATTATCAGCTACGGGACATCCAACATGAAAGCACTTAAAAACTCCGATCGCAAAACCATTGCATTATGTGACAAACTTGTGTTTTATTTAATCCAAGTTTCTAAGTTCAAAGTATTTCGCAAGCGTCCCGGGAGGAAACCGCTTTTGATCCAACGTTTGAACAAACTAAACGATTTGGTCAAACGTTCGACGCATCCTTCCAGATATCCATGGAATAGCTAGCTAGATTGGAATTGTTTGGTGGTGACCCTTTCGGTCTATTGTGTTTTAATTTATATTTATTCTTGGGTGTTTGGTTTGTTTCAGTTTTGTGCACGAGATAATTATGAATTACGCTGTATGTAATAACTAATAAGCGTAGACAGAGGGTTGTGTAAGAAGGTGAATATTTTTATTTCCAAAGGGTAGACAGAAGTGTTAGAAGGTCAATATTTTTCAAAATATTTTTCATAATTTATGAGAGACTGAGAAAAATGCCATGATGTCTATATTCCCAAAAAGTAGCGTGCAATTATATGTCTTATGAAAGATATTGTTGCTAGTTTAATAACGGACCATTATGGGACTCAAATAGAATTTTTTGTCAGAACACATAAACAGCTGAACGAAATTGGATGTGATTTAAATGTAAGTCCTGAATTAGCATATACTATATAGCCACTGTTTATAATAGTAAAGGCCTGATGCCATTTTAATTCCGCTCAAGAATATTCACGAAAGCTAACCAGCAAGCTAGTATGATAACATAATACAATATAAAAATAATACATTTACAACACAATTTTCATAGAATCAGCCCATTGCGAATGTGTATGTTTCTGTAATTAACTTTCAAAACATAATAGAGAAAAAACAATGGCAAAGCTCGCGAAAGCTCAAAAGCACTAGTCTTATTAAAGTGCAAAAGCCACGGGAGGGTACCTAACGAAAAGGCTGAAAAAAATGCATAGGTATCAAATATTTTTTACATTGTAAAAAGTTGAACAAATATTGTTTTTGTAAAGTCACAAACTGTATCCCATGCTAGCTGAATTTTGATACACATTTAATGAAAACTAAATCTCGCTGTGTAATGGCCATTTTTGCCTCGTACGGTATACTAGCTTTCACTCGCGGCTCCACCCGCGTGAATAGTTATTGACTGCCAAACAGTAAAAGTTGTAAGTGTCTGCTGAAATGTATCTCGGGGGTGTGCCTTTCCTCTGGGGTTCTCTGGGTAGATACTACCATAGTCTATTTCCATCGCCAAGTAACAGTGTTTATGCACTATTGCGTTCCGGTTTGAAGGAGATCCAGGGTACTACTGGGCATTATGAGACTTAACATTTAATGACTCAGGGTAACGAGCGCGGCGGACTGCCACGCAGTTCGTTATTCAAAGTTCAGTGTGCTTGGAATGTGTTATAACACGACACGACTCCGTTTCGTTTTATTGTGATTGGTTGAGAGACTGACACGTGACTGACGTATTGGTCTCTCGATCAATCACAACCATCGAATTATCGAAACATCGAATCGGTTGTTGTGATGTGCTCCGTCTCGCCATGTCTAGCGGCATTTAGTGTTGGCGGAAGCGAATCGGAGCATCTTATAGCTAAGGCAGGTGTGTGCATCGTTTTGTTTCATTTAAGTCGCTAGTTTATAAGAGTGTTCGTCATCTTGTGTTTTTATATAATAGTTTTTTAATGTTCCTTTTCTTTTACTTTAATTTATGTCAATTTTTAATAGTATTTTTTGTCCTTTTTTGTGTCTGTGTTGTGTGCAATAAATGTTTATATTATTATAAATAAACGATGTCGTCTTACGAGTTGCGTTTTTGTCATATTCTAAGCCCTCTGTATGATGTATGTTCTGATTATAGTCGTATCGCTTACCAACAGGGGAGCGGAGTGCTCGTCTCGTCATTCAATAAAAAAAATAATTCCCTAAAAAGAGATAAGGCGTGATTGTAATCAAACCAAGTAATTCTCCTTGATATCTCGCACCTTTAGAACGAAAACGACACAATTCGAAAACATCAGAAATTGAATTATAGTCATAAAATGACTTAAAACTGGTCCCTTTTTCATAAATATATAATAAAAAGGGCCCGATATAACAGTTTGTTCCTTTTCCCGCTTGAATATGGCTGTGTTTGAGCTATTGTTGTATTGAGAACTTCGTTTTAAGTTATTTTATAATGATAACTCAATTTTCGATTTTTTTAAATTGTGTCGTTTTCGTTCTAAGGGTGCGATCTATTTAGCAAGCGCCATATGGAACCTCCCAAATACCGGGCGAGGCGTTGGACCATTGTTTCGTACTGATCTGAGCCGAATAACCCAAGTCTGAATACACTATTATGTAGTAAGCAGATAGCATGGATAATCAGGGTTTCGGAAATGATTAGATGATTTGAAGCTAGGAAGGTTGATTTTGATTATGATGATAATGTGGAATTCTGTAAATGTTTTAATATACATTACTGAATAGGTTTGCATCGAATTTGTCACATGAATAGAACAAGTGGACTGCTTCGGTGGCGTAGTTGTAGGCAACTACAAGTGAGTTCTCTTCGATCCCCGGGTTGGGCAAAGTGATATTAGTTTTTCTACTTAGTATTAGCCTGGAGTCTGAAATTTGTGCCCGATATGGCGATAGGCTCGCCCCTATCACATCATGGGACGGAATACGCATGGCGAAAAGTGGATGCACTAGTTGCGCCTCTACCTAAAATAAAGGGCGTGATTTTGTATAGAACAAGTCCTGCATTAATAGCTTTTAACCGGAAAAAATATGATGTATCCTGTAGGTACTCTAGATATAGCTGGTCATCTCCTTTAAGAGAATTAAATAATGATCTTGAAGTTAGCAATTGAAGGCGTGGGTCGAGGTGGCTCAGTTGGAAGAGCACCGGCACGGTACGCCGGAGGTCGTGGGTTCGAGTCCCGCCTTCGACTGTTTCTTTTTCAAGATTCCATAAAAATATAAAATCATTACTCTAGATATAGGCGAAGTTGCGCGCAGAAGTATATATAAAGGGCGACCCTATCGTCATATTGGGCACATGTTGCAGACTGTGGGCTGATACTACGCAGAAAATCCCAATACCACTTTGCCTGAGAGTGTCATACCGTGAATACATAACAACTACGTCACTGAGGAAGTCAAAGAGATATAATAGCAGGATGGAATTCAAATAACTTAAAAAGATAGGTAAAAAATTGAAACTACAATATGATAAAGTTTAAAAACTAACTAAAAACTTGGTTCAATGATATTACTACGCCATGACAAAAAAAAACGATAGGGAACGCATGCGAATAATGCTTTTGTTTTTCAATTTTCAATTTTCAGTCCGATTTCCGCGTATAGATTTTAGTTTATTAACTTAAATTTTATATGCTTTATTTTATTACAGGAGAAACCGGTTCTAATGAAATCGGTTACAACGATATGTCGGGTATAACGCTTAAATGGCGTCCCTGCCGAAGCCCTTTCTAAACAGCTATGTAAACTTATCGCTTATGACGACATAAATCGAAATCTTGGCGTAATCTGAATTAATCGGCTTTAGCGACCAATCGCGATTTTTTTTTATCTTCTTACTATCTTACTGTAAAAATGTTTGAAGGTTTGTTGGAAGTAAATGCAAAAGCTACTGAACGGATTTGGACGATTTTCGCACATTGGTAGATCATGTCCTGAACTACATAGGCTACTTTTCATTCCGGTAATTTGCTTCCATGGTTTAGTAATGGGTATTTTTAATCTGATTCTTTAAGTCAGACGTCGAACTGTATTTCAGGGAATTTTGTAGCGGGAAAGGATTATTATGCGGGCGAAGCCGCAAGCATTTCCTAGTCTAAAATATACCCTTATTATTAGACTAGCTTTTGCCCGCGGCACCGCCCGCCTTAAAAAGTTTTTCCGGGATAAAAGACCCGCTTTATGTTTTCCCCAGATAAAAAGTAGCCTATGTGTTAATCTAGGACATGATGTACCCGTGTGCCAAATTTCATCGAAATCCGTTCAGTAGTTTTTGCGTGAAAGAGGAACAAACATCCATACATCAAACATCCAAACATCCAAACATCCATACATTCTTACAAACTTTCGCCTTTATAATATTAGTAGGATAGTAGGATAGTAGGATATAGCAAGAGATTCACCACATTGCTGTATCTCGACGATAGATGGTGTTGTTTAGAGGAAATTATTAAAACGACTCACAAGAGCTCTGACAGGAAATCGCTATTGACTGTAAAGGATACAGGAAATTGTCAAGGGAGCGAAGACGAGCGAAAGTTTGTAAATTTCCTGGTAAATTTTGATTATTTTTATGGGTCTATTGGCTATGAATAAAGTTCTAGTTTTGATTCCCAGACTGACAATTTAAGTAAGTTTTGTCATATAAAAACACAGTCAGCTCTACCGTTTTATAGAAAACCAACGTATAGTGAAATATGTTTGCTTTTCATATCAGTGTTGGGCCTTTAATCTCACCAATCACAAACTTTATGGATATTAAAGGGCAAAAAGGGTATCTTAGATCCGTTCAAATATATTTTTATACCCCTCTATTAACAACAAAATTATTTAAAAGCGTTCAATTTAAGCGTAGTTTTTAAGAAAAATAAAATAAGTCTCAAAATCGGAGAACTTAAAGTTATACGATTTATTCCTAGTTTTTGGGAGTACTATCCAAATATCTCGGTTGGTATCCTAAGCCCGTTTTTCGTCTTTTCTTTCTCCTTTATTGTATTTACTAGATTATGCTCGTTTTTTTGCTCTTTAAAAAACCTTCAATCACAAAAATCCCTTAAATAATGTAGATATCCATAGCGTCATCTGTAAGATGCTAGAGCTATCTATAAAATTAAATATTTACTTCAACAACGAGTTACCGTAATAAAAAGTAGCCTGATAGATACAAATTGAAGCTGCGATAGCCTAGTTGGGAGGGGAACGGACTGCCGAGACGAATGTCCGCAGGTTCAAAACCCAAAGGCACACACCTCTGACTTTTTAAACAAATTATGTGTGTATTCTTTGTGAATTATCGCCTTTAACGGTGAAGGAAGACATCGTGAGGAAACCTGCATACCTGAGAAGTTCTTTGAATTTCGAAGGGATGTGAAGTCTGCCAACCCGCACTAGGCCAGCGAGGTGGACTAAGGCCTTAACCTTCTCAGTGGTAGAGGAGGTCCGTGCTCAGCAGTGGGCAGTATATGTAATAGCTGGTAATGTATGGTGTTCCATCTCTCCGGGCGCTGCGGCTCAACGTCGCGTCCTAAGGCTTGGTGAACCCAACATAACAGCTCAGTCTTCCCCTTGAAGGCTGGGCGGTAGTAATAAGTATAATAAAAGGACTTTTCGTGCGAGGATCAGTCATTTCGCACCTGCTTCCAAGGATTTCGACATCAAATGTCACTCCCAAATTCCTCAAGAGGTCCAACTCTCCAAGAGGTTGCCAGCGGTTACCGTCTAAGCCCGTTCGATATAATAAAGCATTATTTTTCCTTTCATTGGTCGGACAATACGGATCATAAAGTTTTATCGTGGGATGAGGCGGGTGTCTGTAACGTTAATCTTGGTTTAACTATTCGTTTTATAAATTACATGTTTGTCAACGAGTTAAAAATTGTTTGTACACTTTATTTCTTCTCTACATCGTGTTTGATTTTTATAGTCTTGTTTACTGAATTTTGAATTTTTATTTCATACAATCACAAAATCTGAGTCAATGGGCGTTTTAGTCATATACAGTTAAATTAGCAGGCCCTGGCACTAAATAATTGTACACATTTAACTTTTTTTTTTTTTTTTTTTTTTATATGGCCATCTTCGGCTCATTAGGGACGGCTGCGGGCTTCCTCCGACTCACGTCTAAGTTGTCGTCCGCAACCGCCCCTGCGCGTACCGCGTTTTTGCGGTCCTTTTTCCTGTTGCGGGGGCTCAGAAGCCCCCGAAACACCGTATCGTGTCCGCCTGTTGGTGTCCGAGGCAGCGTGAGACACGCTGCCTCGGACATGTCCATCACGGGGGTCACAGAAGTTGGCTAGACTAATGGGTGGGCGGCACGTCCCGCCCACCCGTGACCCCCGGAGGCCCCTATTAGTCGCCTTTTACGACAGGCAGGGGATACCGTGGTGGAATTCTCCAAACGCCCCCAATCCACAGGGCGGACACATTTAACTTACATTTATAATACTTCTATTCAAGTAGGTATTGATTGTTTTACCGTCAAACAGCGAGAAAGTTTCAGCTAAAAGTGTTATCGAAAACGTAATTTCTTCGCAATAAGCTACTTAAAATCCAAATAACGAGCTCAGTGCTTGTGTTAAATGTGTTTGGTAAAGTACAGCAGCGTACTACTTCTATTCTCTACCTAGATAACTACTACGAACATTGTTTCCGAGAGTTAAGAAACAATTATTTGATAATCAGTTGCATTGTAGGCATACCATCAAATGATTTTGTGTTGGATGATCTTGGCCATGTTTTATTTTTTTTAAATAAATACCTATTCGTAGGTTTATGATTTTTTTTTATTTACTAGCCAGTTCTATTCTTTTAAATATAAATGTTCCTTTATAAAACGAAAAGATAATTATTCAAATATAAACTTGGTGCAACCCGTCCATTATACAAGGGCTTATTACCGATCGTCCCCTGTTCCCGGATTAGCGAGGAAAGCACTTAAGATTTTATTTTTCGTCGTTTCTCTCTTATGTCGTAAAACTTGTACGTGGCTTTTATATTCGTTCTCTTCTTTAATACGCGTAACAGAAGCGTGGGGACTTAACTACACCATTGTATTGCAGTAAAATACGATTGAACAACAGTTTAATGCATATAACAACTGTTAGATAAACCTTGCTTCGGTGACAGCGAGCGTGTGTCTACGGAACTCGGCTATCCGCTGATGAGAACCTCAGAATAATAATTAAAGCCATTAGTTATTATTCTGAGATGAGAACGCTCGTCTACTGCTATACACATAAAGCTGTGATTCCGCATACGACGGCAAATGACGCGAAGCAATTGACGTCTTGCCGCGCGTCATTTGCCGTCGTGTGCGGCATCGGTCTCATATAATTTAATAATGCACAGTAGTACCGTCTGCAGTCGCGGCACATGCCGTCTGCCGTTGCCATCTGCCGTCTGCCGCGTCCTACGGAATCACAGCTTAACTCGGCTGTTGCTTTGATGACAGCGCGAAGAGAGCTCATCTATACAACTTTTACATTATATAGAAGCGCTCAGCTACACGCCACGATGGTGACAGCGTGGAGAGCGTACGTCTCTCACATTATCAGCATTCACTTGAATACATACTTATGTACGGTACAGTGCGGAGATCATTGGCTATAGCACAGCACATAATAGTGCTTGGCAAGCAGTGACAACAAAACATAGTTCTACTACTCTACACAACAGAAATAGGATATTGCCTATGATTGATTTTGTATATTATTTTAGATGTAATACGAACAGAAACAGAACAGAAAATAATACGAAAACGAAATTCTTCGGTGACATCAACATCAAAATCGAATGAAAAATAAAGCAGTTATTAAATTTTGAAATATTATTGTTAGCAAAAGTGGGGCCGTGGCGGGGATATCACGCTATCTCGTTCGCACGCAGGCAGCGTTATGGCCGACGGCGAATGGTGACGTCATAGCTCAGTATTGCTGTTATTTGACAGCTACCCCTTCCACCAAACTTCAATGATTTATAACTTTCTTACTATTGCGCCAATTTCGAAAATTATTAGTTGCTAGTATAGTTAGTATAGAATATGCAAATCTTTAATAAGGTTATATTGATTGGTAGAACTTTGTTAAAATTACAATTAAAACAAATCTCCCGTAGGTGAGCAATAGTAAAACAATTAAACAACGCTCGTTAAATGTCGCTGGAGACATGTCTTGGCAATATTCCAGTGTGGCCACAGGCGTGGTGGAGCGACCTCGTACACAGTACGTATACCAATTAATTCAAAATTATTAATAAACAAATTAATTTTAGGAGCGGCCTGTATCTAGCGGCTTTCTGCGACCTTTGGTCGTTCGTAACAGATTGCTCTGGAAATGGAGGAGGTCTAAGTTCAGCAGTGGACTTTCAAAGGTTGAACAAGAAGAATTATTTTTTATGTATGAGTAGATAGCTAGGAGAATGGACTACCTTTGAACTGATTTTGAAAAGAACATCCCTAGAGTTTCTTGCCCGTTCTTCTCTGGTGAAAACTGTTTTCCGAACTGGTGGTAGGGTAAAAATTGACTGAATCTAAGTAATGTTAAACATTCTATGGATTCGAATAAATCATTTCATATCATTACCGACACGTAAGTGTTTAAAACCCAAACCACCTATGATAACTTTTCAAACATATCGTGTAAAAACTTTTGCTTCCAGTTCATTGTCGTAAAAAAGGTTTTTTATAAAAGTCCCGCTATATATTATCGGGATGAAAGTAGCCTATGTGCTATTATAGACTATAATCTATGTGTGTACCAAATTTCACCCAGCTCCGTTCAGCATTTTGGCGTGATTGAGTTTACTGGTGGTAGGACTCTCATATGTAAGAGTCCGTCTGGGTGGGTACCACCGCAATGTCTATTTCTACCGCCAAGTAGCAGTGTGCATGCACTGTTGTGTTTCGGTTTGAAAGGTTTGTTTTCGGTTTGTAGCTAGTGTAACTACAGGGCATAATGAGACTTAACATCTTATGTATCAGGATGACGAGCGCAGTGGAATGCCACACAGTATTTTGTAACTCAAGGTGCTGGATGGTGTTGACACTATTTATGGGTGGTCGAATCGCTTACCATCAGGCGAACGGCATGCTCGTCTCGTCATTCGATGCAATAAAAAAAAAGTTTACGCTATAGCAACCTGAATTTAGGGTACTTGAATAATACGGAAAAATTATAATAATATCAAAGTACCCTACTATGTACGCAGTCCAAGACAATTCAATGCAATGAGAATTGCAAATTTCGCCTAGGTTTACTTTGTTGCTTATTTTGCTTAACTTTTGCAAAGAATCATAACGTAGGATACTTCCTTTATCTTTAAAATTTTAAAACGTAGCAGGTTTTTATCGGGCTACCATTCGGGGAATAGAAATTGCTCTGTTGTCAGGCAAACTGTTTCAAATGTGTAAATAATCCAAGGAATTCTAAACGACCTTTTTGTTCGAAATTCCATGTCTAGACAAAATATCGGCTATTTTAGATTCATTGATATATTGTTTTACATCAAAACATGGCTTCAAGCAAATGCTGGAGATAATTTTCCAAATAAAAAAAAATAAAAGTATTAGTGCCTTTAAAACTTATGTACAATAATCGGCACGTATTACACATGGAGTTAAAAAAAATACAATATCCAGCAATATTACAAGACATAAAACTTATTGGTTTCAGAACGATTAATGGTTAGCTTCAGCTTCGAAGAACGTCGCCATTTCAATTAATTCTATATAACTTTTTGTAGATGATTTGCTAAAGCTCTTTCCTTGTTCGCGTGTTTGCCAGATCTCAGAATAATAACAAAGCTATAGGAGGGCTGTTAAATGAGTTTTTGATAGACAGTAGGCCTGCTGGTCCATAGCCTAGTTGGGAGTGGAACGACTGCCGAGATGAATTTCCTCAGGTTCAAAACCCAAGGGCAAACACCTATGACTTTTCTAAAAGAATATGTGTATTTATTGCGAGTTATCGCTCGCTTTAACGTGTGGAAGCCTGCATACCTGAGAAGTTCTTTAAATTTCGAAGGTACGTGAAGTCTGCTAACCCACACTAGGCCAGCGTGGTGGACTAAGGCCTTAACCCTCTCAGTTATAGAGGAGGCCCGTGCTCAGCAGTTGGCAGTATAACATAATACAGGGCTGGTATGCTGTGGTTTACGTTTAACGCGAAAAAAATTTGATAAACCTAATTTTTTTTTTTTATGTCGGTCAACTTTCGGAAATGATCAAAAATCTCCTTCCTCCCTCTATTATTTAAATAAGTAACAAAACGTGAAAATAGGGATCTAAATAAAATACCATAGGACAATCTTAAGATTACCTGTGCTAAAGTAATTTAAAAACTGCGTGAGACTAAAAAAATTCAAATAAATAACTCAACCTTAATTTAAACGACTAATATTTTTTTTACCTTACACCGTCTTTGATCAAAAAAGAAATTCGTTAATCACTTTCAGAGATTTCCTATTATTCCGTTCTTAAGTTTGTTTATGGCGCAGATGTTTTAAATGATCCAATCTATAAAGGATTATTTATCACTTGAGGATGGGGTTTATCATCAAAAATGTTACGTAACAGTTTTTGAGGGAATCTTCTCAATGTAAACAGCGAGAAGTACGGATTAGCCGAACATTCTGACGTCATCATTGTTATTGTCTATGTCTCCTACAATGATATTGCAAAATATGAAGACTCGATAGTAACCCTATTAGAAAAGTTTTATACACGACAGTAGTAAGGGATTCGACGGTTCTAGAGCAACGTTGGGGGGTCGGTCGGCGCCACTCTGGCCTAGTTCGTCAATCATTTCGATTGCTCCAATTTCGGCGCGTACGATCCGCGAATTAACCCGCGGATTAAATTGATACCTACCGCGAATTGATCCGCGGATTTAATTAATACCTACCGCGAATAGATCCGCGGATTTAATTAATACCTACCGCGAATTGATCCGCGGATTTAATTAATACCTACCGCGAATTGATCCGCGGAATTAATTAATACCAACCGCGAATAAATCCGCGGATTAATTTGATCCGCGGAATCCATTTCATATCGCCCGCGAGATAGATATAAACCGCGAAGCGAATTGGAGTTGCATGGTTTACGGTCCCCTCAAGCTTGTACCTTTTCCCTCTGTTTCGTTGTGCTTTTGTATTTCTACTTTCTAACAGCGACCCTTTTTCTTTGAAGAATACAAATGTCTTTGTTCCATATTCCTATGGGCTCGTGTTTCTACGTAAAAGCCATTTACAATTACCCATCACTCACCCTTTATGCATTACGGGCATTATTTATGATCCATAAAGCAATCGTTACAATACACCATACATTACTCAAATTCTAAGTAAAACCCTTCGGGTCTTCTCATTGTCAATGATTAACTGCATGTCCATTATTTTAAACAACAGTTACGGATCCTATTATTCCCATTTCCTGATGTTACGTATTCAATGGAACGTTCAAAGTGAAAGTTGAACATGTTGGATCCTGTCTGCAGGGAAACAATACTCGCTCTCCATATAAAAACCAAACTCAAAATCACATGGTATCGTATTCCACTCTGTGCTCTCTTCGAAGTGTGATCTCCAGTTCTTTGTAATAGTGAAGTGATAGTAAAACAGTGTAATAGTAAATACTGAAGCTGATATAAAAATGAATGTAAGTACCTTCTTATACTTTGATCTAAATTTGTTATAACCAGATGTTTTATTAATTGTATATGCTATGTGTTGTTCACTGGGTCAATGCATTTTAGTTGTATTTGATCTCTTATTAATTTATCAAAGTTACTGTAGTGCATTTTATTTCACATACCTATAAGTGTTTATCATACAATACTTCCTTAACCGATTTGTTTTATTTACAGTTTTATTTTCGTTACATTTGATCTCTTATTAAATTGTCAATGTTACTGTAGTGTACATTTATACTTCGCATACCTATAAGTATTTATCATATAATACTTCCTTAACCGATTTGTTTTATTAACAGTTTTATTTAATTTTATTACAGTTTTCGGAAAATACTTTCAAAAATTACTATTATGCTGAAGATATAGATGAACCTAGTGATGAAGAAGGTACACTCGCCTTTAAAGTCAAAAAAGCGATAATAGCAAACAAAAGATCCATGGAATGCAACAACATTGACGAATTTTTCGAAAAACCTAAGAAAAAGAAGACAACGACAAAAAAATCATCTAGTGTTGGTCGAGCGACGAGTGGTGGTGTTTCATACATAAAAACAAACAGCGATGACAGCAGTTCTGCATCACACCTCATAAAAATTGAGGTGTATGATGTTAATAAAATAAAAAACATCGCACCGACGGAACAATGGAAACATGCTGATGTGCGGGTTAAATATTACGCTGAAACTGAGAGTGACAAAAACTTGCAATCTATCAAGGACTCGGTGTACAATATAACTAAACAGTTGGCGAGTAAGGACGATTGTGTGAAATATTTTATAGACACCGACAAGTGAGCAAAGTGCCAGTGCGTAATCCATATACCTACATGTTTTATTATCACAAGTAACTTTGAAATATTTTTTGTGTGAATAAATAAGACTTTATTTAAATATTATGATTTGACCTAACAAACTAGCCATTATATTTTTGTGAATGTTACACTTAAGTATTTTTATAATTTATATTGTATTGTAAAAACACTGTTTTAAGTTATACCATATTTTTTCTTTTTGAACTCTTTATGTTGTAAATAGCTATAAGTCTTTTTAATGTTTTTTATTTTTGTGATTGTTACACTAAGTATTTTTATAATTTAAATTGTATTGTAAACTCACTGTTTGAAGTTATTATATATTTTTGCTTTTTGAACTCTTTGTGTTGTAAATAATAATGTCTTTTTTTTTTCATACCCATGCTTTAGAATTGTAAAGTTATTACAAACATTCATTAATTGTTTGGAAGAATTATAATTATTGTATGGGGTTATTAATTTACAATAAAGAAAAATCGTAATTCATTGCCACATTTCATTTATTCACCTCAAAACATGATTTAAATAAACCAGTTAAAAATATATCATTGCATATTGTGTTATCACTAAATAATACTTGAAAATCTTTGAGACTCTTACCATAATATTTATAGTATAGATACATTAAACAGTACTCTCCACAAACTATAGTAAAGTCATTTTGAATTCGACTTGTATTGTAATTCCACATTCTAGAATTTCTCGCTAAAAACATTCGATGGTATCCTTGAGGTGGTCGACCGTAGGAATCAAAGTACTGTCCAAAACCATTCTTATCTATGTGTATGGCGACCCAGTGAGAACCTGGTTTGTTATCAGTGTCTAAGTTGCTAACTACGTATGTAAGAGTTACTACATGTATTGGTAGGCGATTGGCTGCATAACATTATATTCAATACATGGATCAATTTTCTTTAAATAATTCTGTATTTCTATTGTATTCATTTTTATTTACAAAATTGCTGCAGAATCTTATCAGGTCGAATGATAAAGTGGTAATGTCATATATAAGGTTAAGAAGATACTATTATGGCATTTATCTGGCAAGTTTACTAATTTTGTGGGGTAGCAAGGATTATGGTAGAACAAAGAACTTAATATTTTTTTTAATTCATTTTATTGGTAACTTACATCTAACAGCAAATCTGAATAAAATTATTCATACATAATCAAATCTAATCTTAAACAGTTAATTTTGTTTTCTTAGCTACTATAATCTACTGAAATGTTGCGGTTTTTATCTATTTCAATAACATTATCAAACTCCGCATAAACAATACAATTAATAGTTTGTGATAAAGCTGTTTCAAAACGCACTTCTAATCTCACACTACCATGCTTTACAAGATTCCAATGACTTGAAGAGTTTGCTGATAAATCAGGTGTCAAATCAAATGCCAACATACAATACCCTTGAGCGTATTGTTCTCGAGATATCCCATTACCTTCATTTAGAAAGTGTATACCTGTTCCCGAAAACAATGTATGATATACTGAAGTAAAAATATTGTTCTCAAATGAGGGTTGTAAAGCCTTTGATGGTATTTGTTGACCGTCTATATATAAACTAAAAGTATTAATGTCATAATTTTGAAAGTTAAATGGGTTCTTAGTGAGGTTTCCATTGAAAGCAGCGTTATTTACAAATCCTACTATACATCTTTTAGGTAATTGCCCTAAGAAAATGTTATCTAGAGTTTTTCCTTGAACACCTGATGGTATTGTTAAAACTTTAACTTCAGCTCGAGTAATGGGGTATTTGGCTGTGGTAGAAGCTAAGACCTTTTGATGAGCAAGTAACACCCTGGGATTGATTCGTGCTCTACGAATAATCAAAGATGCATCCGTAATAGATACTTTTAATTTAAGGTCACCTGTAGAGGCCATGAGATTGAAATTTTCTCTAGAACGAACTAACTTAATACAAATATCAACACCATTGATTAAAAATTTTTCTTGATTGAATAAATCGCCATGCAAGTGACCAATCATTTCCAATTCTTTACTTTCACTGGCTAATTCTTGCCTCTTAGTAAATCCTTTATTAGTATCATCAGTGGAATCCATTTTTCCAGCTGTATCCTCATACCATAAACCACAGGTGAGGTGAGAATTTTTTGCTGCAGGAGCATAGTTCAATAAGTTTTCTATGTACGCACGATAAGCATATGTGTTATTGGGTGGTGATACAAGTTTTTGATTTAAATACACATCAAGTTGACTGAAGAGTGAGTGCAACCAATTGTTCACCGGAGCAACGACTGTAGATGCGGTGAGTTTGGTGTTATCTTGATTTACTATTTTCGCTTTCAAGTGAATTAACGTATGAGATAAATCTATGTAGTCATCTCCTGCCCCAGGAATTTGAAATTCTATAGGACCATCATCGGCCAGAGATGATATTGGTTTATAATGGATCCAATTTCCACTTTCAATGCTAGTTTGGGTTGATGGCAATGCAAACAAATCCAATTCGGACTTAATACATTCACAGGAATGACTGTGTAAAAAAGACATTTTGATTAATTGTTAGAAAATATGTCTTTGATTTGTTTTGGAGTAATTTTTGATTTTTTTAGAGCTTTCACTTTCGTGGTCAACGACGGAATGACTCCAGGTAGACGTTTTCGTTTTGTTATATATCCTGATCCAGACATATTAATTTTATCTATTTTTTCATCGGCCTTGCGTTTCAAGTTGGTACCAACTTCTTTAAGACGTGCTTTTATTGAATCTTCCATAGGTCGCGCACTCACCATATCTGTCAATAGGCCAACACCAGCACTTAATGCCTCTTTACCAACAGCTCTAACACCGCTAGATAGTAATGGTAAAACTGACCTAAATAATCCCCCAAGAAAACTACCAATTCCATGTCCTTTTTGATAAGGCGCCCCTTTATATACCACCCCTATACCTGAACCAGCCTGATGAGAATAATAGCGTTGATAAGGGCATGTCATGTCAGAGCGTTCAAAATGCATCATAATTTTTTAAAATGTAGTTTAACACACACTGTTCCAAACTGAAATGGTATCTTTTGTCCGGTGCTCGACCTTATATCTATTTCGATGGTATCGAATTCTCTTCGCATTACTGATAAGTAATGAGGAGGTGAAAATACATGCATTTTATTAGCACCATAGATGTATTTAGAAGGATCTAATGGTATAACTCTTAGAAGAGGTGTCATAACATCACCTACAATTTGAGGTTCAACTATATCACAGTAAACGAATAGTTGAGATGGTAACCCTAAATGTAAATTAGCTGGACATTTTGCTAAATTCTTTTCAACGAGATTTCTGTTTGGTTCAAATCCCAACTGTAAACCTAGTTTAGGAGATAATGTGACAGATTTAATCGTTTCGTCTAATACAGAAACAGACACAAATTTGGATATATTATCGTAGCGGAATTTGATTTTTTCCCTTATATTATTTAATGCTGATAAAATATGGTTAATATTATCATAGTTTGTTGCAGGTATGTGAGTCTTATAATATACTGTGGATAGTTTGTCTTCATGGGGCATTTTCATGATTTTTGTTATGTAAATAACATTCTCATGATCTTGAACAGTAAACATGGTGCATGGATATTGGAATTCAACGATTCCTACACACCATTCTCCTTCCAATATTATGGGTTTGGGTAATTTTGTTGAAAAAATTGATGTTTTGTTCTCAGGAAAGTATTCCATTGAACTATTGCTAAGTAAAGTTAAATAAAAATCCTTAATCATATTTTTTTCAAACTGGAAGCTAAAATCCAACTATTAAATTTGTTCGGATAACCTTTCCACTTAACTAACACTTGTTGTCTGTTGCCAGAGTAACGAGAGCGAATTATTTTATCGATCTTGTGTTCAATGGTGGGGTCATAAATGACCTTTTGTAATTCTCGTTCATAAAACGTTCCTACTATCTCTTCACCATCTAAATCTTTAATAGTATAAACGGGCCACGGAGTACGTTCTATTATAGAAGAAATCACAAATATTTCATCGCTCCAATTAGATTCATAACCTTTTTGGAATACATGTTTATATTTGGTTATTCTAACATGATCACCGAGATGAAACATAGGTAGTATATTTTTTGACGATTTTTCAGATTTTTCATATAAATTACTCCAAACTGTCATTATATTATTAGAATTAACATCCGAAGGACACATTTTAATACTAGAATGAAAACTGTGATTGTAAGAGTGTATAAAATTCTGCAAAATATCAATATATTTATGTGTATTCTTGTGTGTAAAATAGCGCCACATCTTCATTTTTAGCGTTCTTTGAAATCTTTCTACAATACTTGCTTTGATGTCTGGATTATTTGTCGTATAGTAATTAATGTTTTTTGTTTTAAAGTATCTTTGAACATCTTTTGATACAAATTCAGTGCCTTTATCAGATTGAATGTGTGTAGGTGTGGTACTAGCTTCATTAAATATACTATCGAAACACTTTTTTATGGTTTCTGAATTTTTCTTTTGCAAGGGTCTGGCATATGCATATTTGCTAAAAACATCAATAACACAAAGAATGTAATTGAAACCTTTATTATCCTTAGAATAAGTTCGCATATCACTTAAATCGGCTTGCCAAAGTTCATTTAGATTAGAGAGAACGTATTTGTTTCGAGCGAATCTTCTATGTACTGGTTTATGGAGTGTATACGTAGATTGAGATTGCAACCAGTTTTTAACTTCTTCCTTTTTCATTTTACCTTTCATGGCTTTTGATAATTTGTCGATATTGCTATATCCAGCGGGGTGTGATACATCGTAATAAATTTGATTTATTTCTAATAAGGGGTCCATTTTTCCCAATCAATCTTTTTCTTAATTTTATTTGCGTGTTTAATTTCACTAGTTGGTGTCAAATATACCTCTGTGTTTTGTGGCGGTTGTTCTTCGATGTCTTTTTGAAGTTGAGCTATGTACTCACGTCGTTTTGGATTGCCAATATATGTTAAAGGTATTTTCAAATCTTTTAACGCTTTAGCAAATTTTTCCCAACCGGGTGGGTCGTTGTTTTTCAATGGTCGCAGTGTATCGCTTATTAAATCGATAATGTTACTGTTAGGAATTACTTCACTATCCACAATCACTGTGCCAACATCATTCCAATAAATTTTGTTTTTATTTAGTGACACAGAATTCAATAATAACTCACCTTTTTTTACATATGTTTTTGGTATTAAATTTAAAATTTGTGTTGTTGAATAGGAAGGTTTTTTTTCGAGTGTAAAATGTTCTTGTTGCTTCTGTTCATCACCCAATGTCTGACTGACAACTACATCTTTATTCTTGATATCATTATTTATATTAAAATTTTTCCAGTTTTCAGATGTGGGTTTATTGTTATCGTCATTTGAAGTTATTATAGGGAGTTCAATGGGACGACGATCTTCTTCCATAAAGTGGAGATATCTTTGTAAAATCTGTAAGTATAATTTACACTTTTTTCGATCATCCATATTACTGCTGAGTATTTTTTCCATTTCGCTATCTAAACGAGAGGTAGGATTTTCATTTCTTTTTTGATTTAGCTTATCTATCAAACTTGGGTCAACTAACAGCATTTTTTTGGCGTGTTCCATTTTAAACCAGTCCACTTATCAATCCACTCAAAATAGAACCCAATATGATCGGAAGAAATGCACCACCTTTTTGAACTATTATATTCTTTCTTATTTTATTTGTACTTTTACGTACTAATTTTCGTAGTAGATTTTTGTACTTTTTTAGTTTACTCTTTGATTTTTCTTCAAGTTTTATATTTCCTTGTAAAACGTTATGAATACATTCACAAATAAAATTAATTTCGTTTTCGTTACACACTTTTAAAAGAGCTTGTTGATGTTTAGGTTTAAGCTTATAAAGAGCATTTAATAAGTGTTCATGCGTCTTTAAGCGTCGATCCATCATTTGTAAATGACGGGTATTTGTTGGTTTTTGACATATTTAAACTCTTTTGTGGGAATGTACACTGTAGAATGACCATCAGGTGGAAATATCTTTGATTTAATTCGACACATGTCAACCGTGTCTTGTTTTAGATCTATCATCAAATAGCCATGTGCTTCTTTTGTAGCATCTTTGTAAGAATCTTCTATGAATTTACTATTTTCTGGTGATACTTGTCGTGCTAAGTAGCGTATTTGAGTTTTATCACGTGGGTTCTTAAAATAAATGATATAGTTTGAATTCAAAGATATGTCTCTTTGTCCTTTACCCTGATGAAATAAATTTTGAGTAATATAAAATACACTCAAGTTCCTATGATGACTACCTTTAGTAAATATGTCAACAATGCGTCCATCACATTCTCTCATGAGATCATCTATAATAATAAGGTTAGTTTCCTTTCCATCAAACATATTCAAATCTGGTATACCCTGATAATAGTTTACGTTTGGTAAATTATATAAGGGTTGCATTTCATCAAAACACCAAGTAATTTGTTGAAAATTGATGTTGCATACTTCATTAATATGTTTAATAAAGTTTGTTACAAAATTGGACTTTCCACATCCACTTGGACCTGCAACTATGGCAGTAAATGGATGATAAAAATGAAACATTTTTAAATGCACGTGTGAACTCGAAAAGCGTTTCGAAATGAATAAAACAAGAAGTTGGGATTAAATGTTTTATATTTAATTTTATTTATATACAAACATGATTCTACCCGTTCTTCGAAAAATGCCCACTGGAATGAGAAGAAGCACCAAGAAACTCAGCCGTAGATCTTGATTTTTTTTTATTACATAACTATTTGATAAAATTACATTTATAAAATGAATATTAATAAAAATAAATTAAGTAGGTATAAAAATTAACTTTGCATCAACAAATGTTATTTTAATGTCACACGATATGAAAATATAAAATAATTTATGTCAAATTTAGATAGTGAAATAAAAAAGTAAAAACACATCCATAATAAATTAAGGATTTTGAATAATTTATAACTATTAAACACACATGCATTAACATAGTACACGTCTTTTCTTGTACAGAAAGCAATAATAAAATCAAATGTCCTTTATTTTATAATGACCCCATGCTAGAGTATCAGTTGAATTGTCTAATAAATAACGTTTTGTATCATTGTATGATAAAGATATTTTATTAATTTTTTGGGTGTATATTGTGTGTTTTATTGATTTAAATCTCAACATTTCATTATATTGCGTTTTCTTCTCATATAGACATAATTTATAATCTGTAAGACAAAAATTTTTTGAAACATTTTTATTGATACCTTTTGCTTTACACATTGATTTACTTTGCACATCCATTGCATACATTTTTGAGCGAAGACCTACAAACTCTTTGAGAATTTTACCGTTGTTTTCATCTTTAAAAAAACCTAACCGCTTTTTATTTAATAATGGAAAACCATATTCATTATTTAGGGGATAGTCGGATGTATCAAAGTAGTTTCCTAAATCAGTTTTAATATCGGCATAAAAATTTTCTGTAAATATTTGATATATTAAACTATCAGTGTCAGTATATAGTAACTTAAGTTTTTCTTGATATTTATTTTTCATGTAATCGTAATGAAAATCATACAGTAATGTTTTTGATAGATCCAAAATACAGAAACCGAGATAAATTGGTTTATTATAGAAAACGTTAGTTTTATTTAATTGTATTGCAACTAAGTTCTCTGAGAATATTGATAAACTGTGAAATTCAGGCCTTGCTATCAAAGACTGAGCGCCTTGGGTTTTGCCACGATTTAACCAATGATTTACTAGTTTTACATTAACTCGTTTTCTTACATTTTCCATGGTTTTACCAAACACAGAATTGTTCATGAGTTTGAAAAAATCTTTTTCAAAATCAGAAGTGGCTAACGAACGCATATGAGTGTTCAAATCAATGTAACTTTTTAACCATGTGGACTGTTCAAATTTAAGTATTCTGTGAATTTTAACTAATCGGAGACCTTTCCTTATACATTGTTTAAGGTTTCTATAATGGATGACATAATTTTTCTTATCATTTAAATTCGGGATCAGTTTCTTATCTTTACTACTTCCTAAACACACATTTTCTGGGCAAAAGGGAAAATCTGAGTGAAAATCATGTAAAGTTTTAGAATATTCTAAATCTACTTCCAAAATAAAACCATGATGAGCATCATCGGCGACATTAAAATCTGTCTCTATGTCCACCCATTCAAATTTACCGGTTGGGAGACATTGGGACATGGCCCAACCATATAGGTTATTTGCGTCTAAGTACATAAGAAATGAAGATGGTTTACTTGAATTATATTCTGACATAAATATGTTATTTGCTATTGCGTGTCTGTTACTACATTGTGATATACCACCCCGAATATTATTAGCTATAAACGTTATCTTATCGATATCCGTTAATAGTTCTAAATTTATTTTAGTAAATATTAACATAGCGTCCCAACTTAAGCCAGGTGCTGTATAATAGTGGGCGGGATCTAATCCATATGTTTTAAGACAGACATCTCTAAAATTTTCAAATATGTCCGCTAGTAGCAAAACATCCGTTTTTAAATAAAGATCTGAATAATCGCCCATGTCTTTACAATTGAAATGATTCCATACATCTTGAGCATGGTGGTAATCATTTTCTGTGATGTGACTATCATTTAAAGAACTATAAAATTTGTCGCGAGTAGGAAGAGAAGTTATTTTTAAAGATTCAAATGAAGTCATGTATTCGTATGGATAAACACCTTTTCTTATCAATCGCGTAAAATCTTCTTCACATGGATATTTTAATTTGAGTTCTCGAAATTGTTCACGCAATAAATTCTGAGCTAATTTATTTAGGCTACTTGACATAAATTTAAACGAATCAAGAAATCTTAATTTTATAACTCTATTATTGATTTGTATATTTTTAGATAGAGAGATATATTTTTCTTTATTCTCAGGAATAAGTTCAATATCACCTTCCTCGAAATCAAGACCGTGCACTATAAAGTGAGCATCATAATTACTAAAATTATGTAAAAACACTGGCACAAAATTAGGAGCTTTGTATTTCTGAGAGCACAGTGCATGAGCAACTCCTTCATATGCACCAGTGTGGAAATTATATGATATTTTGGTATCTCCATTTAATTTGTTACCACAAATATAACATGATTCACTCTGACTTATACTTATTTTATTTTCATCTGTTAATGGTAATGGGGATTTCATAAAAGTATTTTTTTTGCAAATATTTTCTAAATCTTCTTTAATTAACTTCATAAATTTTAGCACGCAATCCTTTCCGGTATATGATCTGTATACTGAATAATTATCGTTATAAGAACACTTAATATAATAACCAAAACTATACATTTCGTGTTTCTGAACATTAATAGTTGATGATTGATTTGGGTTATTAGAACAACTATTTATTGGATTTAAGAATGCTTCAAAGTCAGCATATATTACAAAGGGTACTCTTAATTTACGTTCAAAGTTATTAAATGAAATTTGGTTTGATGGGATTAATTCATTAAACCAGTTTCTTTTTTTATCGTTTTCTGATGGTAAATTTGTACACACGTTGAAACAGTCATTTTCTTGGTGACGTTTCAAATTATCTAATGAAGTAAAATTTAATAAACAACCATCACATATATGAACTGCATGTTCAGAGGTCGATAATTGTTTCGATAGTAATCTCGAGAGGTTCTTAATAAAACAATAATGACCCCTTGTACCTTCAGTTATGTACAATAAGTTTAAATGAGTAGTTTTTCTATGTTTCGTGAAATATAATGGTCCTACAATTTTATTTGCTTTGTTCAATGAATCATAATGTAATCCAAAAACATTGATACTCATATTATTTAATTTCTCAAACTTATGAATGTCATTAATCTTAACAGGAAACGGTAGACTATCAAATTTCAATTTGTTTTTATGTGCCATATAAGATGATACCCTATTGGAGCTATGAATAGCTGGATATAATCCTGACAATACTGCCCAACGGAAGCATTCATGATCACTATTTTGAACATTGATGACGGCTTTCTTATATTTAATGTCTAGCGGTAAGTCTATATATGAAGATCCACGTAATGGGTTAAATTTGTTAACGTTAATGTCTAAGTGATTTATTTTTACTAAACTCCATCCACTACCCTTTTTTTCAAAATTTGCCATTTTGTTCGTTATTTCAGTAAGTATTGATGGGAAAATAATGTCTTTATCATCCCCTTGACAAACAAGATAATTAGATATTTGAAAGTCAAAAGTATTACGTAAATTTTTAGTTTCTTGTATAAAGTCGGCATTAAGAATAAAATTAGCTTTTATAACAATATGTTCAAGGATAGATCGTTCTAACAGTTGATATATAAAGTTTTTAATATTTTGCAAAAATAATTCAGGTGTTTCAAACAGATGGTCAGAAACGAAATTAGATTTCACTCTGTATGTAATTAGTCTATTACCGAAAGCACTATCAATAAATTGAACATTAGGATAATCATTATCTCTTCTTATTACATTATTTTTATGTTCATTACTGTTTAAGTGACTGTTCAAATATTTTTTTAACACACGTACATGACAATCAGGACATTCAATTTTATCATCAGATTCTGTACTTACATTTGATGCGTTTCTCGCTGACGATGATGTCGAAGGGGTTTCAAGATGAAGATTTTTCTTCTTTTTTGATTCCTTTTCACTCAATATCCCCGACGCTGACCTTTTCCTGCTGCCTTCTCCATTTTGCATAGATCTGCATGACAAATAAATTATTAATAACTTCCTTAACAAAAGAAATTTATTGCACAATTCTTTAAATACTAACATTTTTTGTTATTCACAAAGTAAACAATATGCTTGCATTGGTAATACACCATCGATAACGTCCTCATCGGATTGAATTACATTCATTATTTTATGTCCTTTACATGGGGTGTAATATGGAGCAATATCAGGGTCTCGTAGCATTGACTCTGGTAAGATATTTTGTATATACCAAAACCTAATAAAACGATGATATTTATGTAAAATAATATTTTTGTTAAAACTAGCAATCTCAGTTTGAGATAAACTACAAATATCAAGTGTGCAATACATAATATATTCGTTTTGCTTCGATGATAAAAATATGAATGAAAGAAACGCATGGAATGATTCTAAAAAATCAATCTAACCATTTTAAATACGCGAAATACATCCCCACTTAAACTTTACCAAAACATGTTACAGCAAATAATAAAATCATAAAAAGTATTTTACTCACGTTTCAACTTGTGCATGTTCTATTTTGTCACAGAGCTCGTAGAGTTCTCCATCGTATTGCGATGACATCAGATCCACTGATTCAATGTTTTCGAGAAGAGCGACGAGTTCCGAGTTGTAATAATCACAGCTTAATGTATCCATGGTGAGGGATGTCTTAGCAATGCATAAATTAAAAAATGAGTTCCGAGCTTATATACTACTTAAACAATACACTTTACAACTCTCGTAAACTATTATTACGTTGTAAAAAGTATTCCATTTGTTTGAAACAGTTCACAAAGTAAGCTTTATCAAGAACAATTATTAAAAAGAATCATAAATATTTACAATAATTATACTTCGCAAGAACACAAAGAGTTCAAAAAGCAAAAATATATAATAACTTCAAACAGTGAGTTTACAATACAATTTAAATTATAAAAATACTTAGTGTAACAATCACAAAAATAAAAAACATTAAAAAGACTTATAGCTATTTACAACATAAAGAGTTCAAAAAGAAAAAATATGGTATAACTTAAAACAGTGTTTTTACAATACAATATAAATTATAAAAATACTTAAGTGTAACATTCACAAAAATATAATGGCTAGTTTGTTAGGTCAAATCATAATATTTAAATAAAGTCTTATTTATTCACACAAAAAATATTTCAAAGTTACTTGTGATAATAAAACATGTAGGTATATGGATTACGCACTGGCACTTTGCTCACTTGTCGGTGTCTATAAAATATTTCACACAATCGTCCTTACTCGCCAACTGTTTAGTTATATTGTACACCGAGTCCTTGATAGATTGCAAGTTTTTGTCACTCTCAGTTTCAGCGTAATATTTAACCCGCACATCAGCATGTTTCCATTGTTCCGTCGGTGCGATGTTTTTTATTTTATTAACATCATACACCTCAATTTTTATGAGGTGTGATGCAGAACTGCTGTCATCGCTGTTTGTTTTTATGTATGAAACACCACCACTCGTCGCTCGACCAACACTAGATGATTTTTTTGTCGTTGTCTTCTTTTTCTTAGGTTTTTCGAAAAATTCGTCAATGTTGTTGCATTCCATGGATCTTTTGTTTGCTATTATCGCTTTTTTGACTTTAAAGGCGAGTGTACCTTCTTCATCACTAGGTTCATCTATATCTTCAGCATAATAGTAATTTTTGAAAGTATTTTCCGAAAACTGTAATAAAATTAAATAAAACTGTTAATAAAACAAATCGGTTAAGGAAGTATTATATGATAAATACTTATAGGTATGCGAAGTATAAATGTACACTACAGTAACATTGACAATTTAATAAGAGATCAAATGTAACGAAAATAAAACTGTAAATAAAACAAATCGGTTAAGGAAGTATTGTATGATAAACACTTATAGGTATGTGAAATAAAATGCACTACAGTAACTTTGATAAATTAATAAGAGATCAAATACAACTAAAATGCATTGACCCAGTGAACAACACATAGCATATACAATTAATAAAACATCTGGTTATAACAAATTTAGATCAAAGTATAAGAAGGTACTTACATTCATTTTTATATCAGCTTCAGTATTTACTATTACACTGTTTTACTATCACTTCACTATTACAAAGAACTGGAGATCACACTTCGAAGAGAGCACAGAGTGGAATACGATACCATGTGATTTTGAGTTTGGTTTTTATATGGAGAGCGAGTATTGTTTCCCTGCAGACAGGATCCAACATGTTCAACTTTCACTTTGAACGTTCCATTGAATACGTAACATCAGGAAATGGGAATAATAGGATCCGTAACTGTTGTTTAAAATAATGGACATGCAGTTAATCATTGACAATGAGAAGACCCGAAGGGTTTTACTTAGAATTTGAGTAATGTATGGTGTATTGTAACGATTGCTTTATGGATCATAAATAATGCCCGTAATGCATAAAGGGTGAGTGATGGGTAATTGTAAATGGCTTTTACGTAGAAACACGAGCCCATAGGAATATGGAACAAAGACATTTGTATTCTTCAAAGAAAAAGGGTCGCTGTTAGAAAGTAGAAATACAAAAGCACAACGAAACAGAGGGAAAAGGTACAAGCTTGAGGGGACCGTAAACCATGCAACTCCAATTCGCTTCGCGGTTTATATCTATCTCGCGGGCGATATGAAATGGATTCCGCGGATCAAATTAATCCGCGGATTTATTCGCGGTAGGTATTAATTAAATCCGCGGATCAATTCGCGGTAGGTATTAATTAAATCCGCGGATCTATTCGCGGTAGGTATTAATTAAATCCGCGGATCAATTCGCGGTAGGTATCAATTTAATCCGCGGGTTAATTCGCGGATCGTACGCGCCGAAATTGGAGCAATCGAAATGATTGACGAACTAGGCCAGAGTGGCGCCGACCGACCCCCCAACGTTGCTCTAGAACCGTCGAATCCCTTACTACTCACGACAGTTAAATTACATGAAGTAGCTGTCTTTATTAATCCCTGACTATAAGTATACGGTGTGTATCTGTAAATTTGTCTGTGGGATCGTAGCTCTCAAACGAATGGACTGATTTTGACGCAGTTTTTTTGTTTAAAAGCTGATGTGATCTAAATGGTTCTTAGCTATAGTTTATGAAAATCTGTTCAGGCGTTTGAAGATTATCAGCTCATTTCTAACTTTCACAAGTTCCATTGATTTAAAATTTGGTGTACTATGACTTTAATATTTTTAAACAAATTAACTTTGAGCTGATGCTGCAGCATCATGTAGTCTGGGGGATAACCAACTCTTTAGCAACTTATAGCAGATATAGAGTGTGGGGGCTCATTAAGAATGGTTTCAACGAGTAGGTGTCAGATAGTTGATTATGAAAGGCTCATGATGGAGAATATAGTAATTTAAAAAAATAAAAATAAAAATTTAAATAACTCCCGAAACAAGAAACCTCTAAAAAGTAAAATAATGAAAGTTTCTTTGTCGTTAATACTTTGACCCAAGCGTCATCTCGTCGGGGGACCGAACTCTGGACCATTAAGATGAAAATACTTCTTTCGCGGTAGATATATGTAATACATAAAATATGTTCAAAACTTCGCAAAATTATTTAATAAATTTAAAAAGTTTGTAAATTCGCTTTTTTGTTATTAAAGTACATATTTACGATTTTCGGATTTTTCCTTTTACATGTGTAAAACCTTGCTTCTTGCATATATATGTAAGGGAATTATATTGAGTAAAACCTCGTTATGACATTAATGACTGTTATAGGCTGGTTTGTCGAAAATTAAGTTGTCGATGTCAATGTGAAACGTCATATCTTTCTGTCAGTAGAACGCTTGATCGAGCGTAGTGTTGGTATTCTTTTTGCGATCGAGGCATAATTAGTTTCTCAAAGAGCGTTATGGATACTACGGAAACTCTATCTCGAGACGGCGGCTGCGCCGGTTGTGCGCACTGATTGAAAATTACCATTATGGCGGATATCAACGACGATGAGATTCTAAATCTATCTGAATCCGCGACATATATTTCTTCTTTCATATTTCATCAATTCTAGTTCCACGGGAAGTACTCTATAGGTTTTGATTCACTTGAGAAATCGCAAAATATGCGACATAAACGGTCACATCTTTTGATCGCGTTGACTTACAAGTTTGATTTTCAAACATGTAAATCAGCAGACCCGAGTATTTATGAATAAAAGAGAGTTGTGTACACCATTTATAACTCGAGAACAAGCGAACCGTTTATAATTTACTTAGATTTTTTGGATTTATATCCCTTCCAAATAGCAGACTAACTATAAAAATAAGGAAAAAGTTCATAATCGAAGAAATTATGAAGGAAATTCATTTTCCCATACATTTCATTTGTATTTATAGAATATGAACATGGGGTTGTGTTTTTGCACGAGCTGAGCGGGCACGTTGAGCGTGTATAGCTTGAAAAGCAAGCCATTGTGCGACAGCCTGTCAAATGCTTTTCCAATATCGAAGAAAAGAGCACCGGTAGGCATGCCGCGTTGGAATTTGTCGTAAACGTGCTCCGTGATTGAAATCCTCCTAGCCAGTTTCGGCCACGGCGTCCAATCTCAACGGAGATCAGCCAGGTACGCAGGAGATATTATAGTGCACAAGTGTGTGCGCAATACACAGGTGCACTCGCTATTCTTTCACTCTCATAGTCCGATGAGACGGCAATCCGACATGACCGGAGAGAGATTAGGCGCAGGACCAACGGCTTTACGTGCTTTCCGAGGCACGGGGGTATCACACCGCCAACTTCCTGACTCCGAGCTGCGACTGAGTAATTTTAAAGATGGAATAACCCAGTCATAATATTTTTGGCTCGACCCGGGATTCGAACCCAGGACCTCAGCGCGCAAATCGTACTCGTAACGCATACGTAATACAACCTTGCCACCGAGGCAGTCATACCTTCGAAGTTCAGAGAACTTCTCAGGTATGCAAGTTTCCTCACGATGTTTTCCTTCGCCGTTAAAGCGAGCGATAATTCATAAAGATCAACTTTTACAATACACGGCTAGAATGTTGATATTAGTTATAAATATCATGTAGGTGGCACAATCATCTCGTTATCCCAACTGTCAGCTGCGTAACCTTAATTTGGTGCAACGGATGCTGTGTGTGCCTTGTTTGCTCGGTTGTACTTTACTGGTGTTATTTTAGAGTATGGATGTGTAAGAAATTGGAATTTAGTAGCAATTTGTAACAATGGGAAGAAGAGAAGTGAGGAGAAAAAAAAATATGGATCATAAGTATATCAATTCATTTTAGAAAAATATAGTAACGGAGAATTAAATATATCATTGATGTGATTGGTTGACTCGTCAAGCCCCGCGACGAACGCCGGCGTCCATATATATATGGTTTCCCTATACATCTATATATATAAGCGGGGCTGGACGGGTTAAGCAAGAGAAAGAGTCAATGAACAAATGAATGCTACTACTACGGCAATATCACAAGTTTCAATTCTTCAGTATTTCACATACTGACGCAGCGTGAGAGGTCTACCTATAAGGTCGACAGGCAACCTTGTAAAGGTCAGAGGAACCCGCTGGATCCAGGCCGCTTCTAAAAGGTTGGTCTAGAAATCTTTGAGGCAGGCTTAAGTTCAGCAGGGGACTTCCAAAGGGTGGATAAGAAGAATATTTGTAAAATACGGCCGAAATCAATAGAATAGAATTATATTTGGATCGTTCCTGAAAATGGACCAATTATTATAAAGTTTACATGCTTACAGGAACGTATTTTATTGATTTACTCTATCTCTCCGTAGATAGATTAGAAATGTCTATTATCGACGGAAAAAAGAATACAATGATAATTTTCAAACGGCTGAACACATACTAAAACATACCTTAGACCATTTGAGTCGCTTTTAAAAATAACGAAATTGGTTCATCCGTTTGGGATAATGCAGGAAAGACACATAAAACATATTATTTATTTATTATATATTTATTAACTCTTTATTGTACATAAAAGTAAGGTGAATTTTTAAACATAAAATAAAACTTAGATGCTAAAAACACAAGTAAAATTGGCGGTCTTATAATACCTCTTTTATTGATAAAGTCACATGATTATAAGCAAGTAGCTATGATGGACAAACACAGCACATGGTCTAAACTGAAATTCATATGCGAAGCGCAGAATCTCATATTGTTTGCCGCGAACCGTCACAACCAGCGGATCGGGCCCAAATTAATGTTACACTTTTCCATAGCTTTTTTTTCTATCAACGAGCGTGGTTTTTTCACGATTTTTTTTCCATTGGACGCGTTGAATTCTCCACTGTTTTTATTCTTGCATAATGGGTTTTGGTGCGGAATCTACAAACAATACAAACATTTCGATATCATTTTTTTGGCTGTTGATGGGAATGTTTGAGTAGGTTTAATACCTATTCTTTGTCATTAAGGATAAATCCCTCATATATCAATAATTGCTATGAAAATACATACTATTAAAACAAATATGAGGTTTTGCCAATCATTAAAAAAATATAAGGCAAGTATTGAAACAGTAGCATCAACGCACGAAATTTGAATTAAAAAAACATGGTACTGCACTGCATTCGTTACCCTAAAATACACAAACAAAAACAAACATTACGCTTTTGTAGACGAACAGGTGCAAATAGAGTATTCACTTTTAGTCAAGTGTGTTTCACGATAAGACATGGGGTTAACCTATCACCATATCAGGCATACCCTGAGACATTAGATGTTAAGCTAATAAATCTCAGTGAGCCCGGCTAAAATGTCCATAACGAATCATAACAGTGCTTGTACAAGGTTAGCGGCAGAAATATAAATAGCGGTGATACCTACCCAGTCATGTAATTTGGTGGAAGGAGTAGCTATCGAATCACAGTAATAGACATTTGTGACGTCACCGAGTGTCACCGGCCATAAAACTGCGTGCATGAGAAAGAGACAGCGCGAAAATCCCACCACGATCCCACTTTTACTTACAACAATATTTCAAATGTTATTTTATTTATTGCTTTGAATAACGAGACGAGTATGCCGTTTACCTGATGGTAAGCGATACGACCACCCATAAATAGTAGCAACATCATACAACACCTTGAGTTACAAAGTACTGTGTAGCATTCCACTGCGCTCGTCATCCTGAGACATAAGATGTTAAGTCTTATGTCTAGTAGTTACACTGGCTACAATGTCCTTCAAACCGAAACACAATAAAGCATGCACAGTGCACACTGCTGCTTGGCGGTGAAAATAGACATTGCAGTGGTACCCACCCAGACGGACTCTTACATATGAGAGACCTACCACCAGTGAGTCACTTTATCTAACAATAACGTTAACAACAAATTTTGATGCTGATTGTATAGAAAAAATTCTTCTTCGCAATAATTTCTGTTACATGTAAAATAATGTACAAAATAAAAAATAGACAACTACTCTATTATGATTCGAGAAAGAAAATCAAATTTAAAAAAAGAAACCTTACTGATAATAAAACTTCGAAAGTCTGTAAAGATGTTAGAATATTTGTATGTTTATCAAAAGTAAACGCAAAAACCACTGAACAAATTTGAATGAAATTTGGCAAAGATAGTCAAGTCCTATATTAACATCATTATCGTAGGTTACTTTGTTTCTTAATGTACTACAGTGTAAGATTTATAAATATTAAAGGAGGACTTTGTGTAACCGAAATCGCGATGAAGGTCTCGTAAAAGTCTAAAATTTCATATAACAAAATTCAAACTAACAAACCATACACTTTCAAACCCAATTTTATCAGATCATTATAAATTCCAGTTCTAACAATGCAGCATATAGATGCAAATTGCCTGAAGCATCTACGCCAACGTTTATACCAAAGGCATCACAATCAAGATGATTGCGAATGCCTTTGAATTGATCATTAACGTGCCAAAACTGGGTCAGACTATTACTTAGGTTTTGGTCAGTGTGGTGAAAATTTTGGTACGTCAATAAATGATCTAAGGGTTATAAATTACCTCTGTAGCATCTCTCCTTTACCTTTTCAGGTATAGGCAGAGGTTAAACTTTCACATTAAATCAACTTTGTTTGATCGAAAGAGATAGACTCTCTTTCGGCAGGAGTCCAGACTCCAGGCTGATACAAAGCATAAAAAGCCAAAATGATTCTACTTGACGAGTTTTAGGCTTTCGCAATCTTACTATTCACACGGACGAATGAGTTGACACTTCAATTTTCATACATAAAATTACGTGTTTTTTTTACTGTGGTAGGCAGAAGAACACTTTTGTTTGACAATAAGTTTAACAACAGTCACACTACGTTTTGCTATGCACGTTCCATATAATAAAGAACGACTTTATTGTTTACCAGACCCTATTTCATATCATGAATCAGTATCAATAGTAGTAGAAAGTGGTAGTAGTGGTAGAAAGACCCAACATTTCTACTTCAGTTTAGTTTTGTGAATGTCATAGCCCCGGTCGAGCCGGTGATGCTCTAGACAAATATACAAAGCTCTTGGCTGTTTTGGCGTGAAAGAGATTTCCCTTAATAAAATATTTACCGTGTTCTATTCTGCAATAAAAAAGTAACCTATATGTAATATAGGTATCTTTGAATAATCAAGAGTAGATGCTTATGGCTTATCTGTGAGTAAATTACATGCAAATATTTTTGCGGTTTTTATTTCTCATCGAAATATTTTTAAAAACTGTTCAATCTATAATAATATAATAGAAACTAGAACCTGGTGTCACTATACTGAGAAAAAGGAAATAAAAGGAGGCGACTAAAATATAGCAATAGAACAAAAATTTGTGAATTTTTGAATCAATTTTGTTTATCCATCGATTTGTTTGCCAGCGCAAATCTCCGAAACTACTGAAATTTTCATATGGTTATCACAGGTAGTTAGAGTAGGTTAGGTTTTGCTTTATTAAAACAATATCGGATAAAGGTTATATATTATTATAATACTGCGAGAAGAGATTTATGTAAGTTCACGTATATGATGTTACGGGCACAGCTAATTTACAAAATAAGTTTTAAGATGTGATGTAACACCACTTTACCTACCTCCACGATTTACATAACCCAAACCTAAACGCAAACTTTCATGTAATTACACGTGAGTAGTTGCGGACTGCAATAAAATAACACGAACGTACCGATTTGAAGTAATTTTGGGTAACCGAATTCGGGCGGGCTATCGCGGGCGCCATGCGGGCCGACCGATATTCCCAATGATACGGCTTCACGCTGTGTGCTTCGTTTGAATTTGGTGGTGTACTTGATTTGTTTGGTTTTTTAGGTTCAAAATTGGAGCTAAACGTTGACTCTTTCTGTCAAGAGTATTAAAGTATCGCTTAGAAACTCAAACGTACCATGAGTGTTATGGTTGCTTCTGGAATTACAGCTAGTGTTGTAGTAGTGTTTTACAACAAATTGCGTCTTTGGGATGCCTAAATTAAGAAGATTGGTAAGTAAGATGCAGAGGGGTAATATGTCACCAAAGCTTGTCATACTTTTGAGTATGTGTCTACTATTAAGCCAGGGCAATTCACGATGGCCATCTTGCCTTATCCAATCCAATGCTTGCATTCCTTATTATTTAGTGATAGACCAGAGGTAAAGTTACCCGACCAAACATTCCATGAAGCTGTAATAGTCTCAATGCATAGTGAAGCCTTGGTACGGCTTTAGTAAGGTCAAGCAAATGCCACCACCACCAAAGCAGTTCGTAGCTCTGTACATAACAGTCTAGAATACCGTGGACACTTCCTACACCCATGATAAATACTGTATCACGAACTTTCCCGTCCAATTTCGTTTAACCGTCCTGAAGAACTGCGTAACCTCTTGCTACGCATATGGTAAGTTCTATATCAGGCAACTGTCACGCATAAAGTCTGTGACGCTCCACTTAAATAGTCTATGACGCTCTGATAGTCCAGAAGGACAGCGTAGCCACTTACGTCACCTATGGTACGAACTGTAACAACCGCTTCACTTAAACAGTCTGTGAGTATAATACATAGTATAGATAGTAGGATGGCTCATACATTTAGCACTACGGTAATTTTTACTAATCCACCCCGAGTTAATTATTGTGTGCGCGGTCTCCACGCCGAATGCACGTCCATGCATGTGAGAACATTTGTTGTGGGCCGTGACATTGTTCAGTGTGTACCTCTCGGTTGTATTTACGCATTGAAGCCTAAATGGGCCCGTGAACAACTTCCCCTTACTTTTTCTCTGCTCCCACCTTGGAAACCTATCTTTCTTCCCCATTTTCCATCGAGCAGAGTAACCCGTTGAAAACTGAAGCGTTTTCTTAAATAACAGGAGAGTATTCACTTGCTACAGTTACCAAGTACTCTATCAAGCTACTGTTCCATTAAAACAGTCTGTGACGCTGTAACAACATGTTATCTAGGCGACGCGGTCAAGCGTACATGCCGGAATGAATTTCACTGCCCGGAGTTTCGAATCTGATGGCATACGGCGGCCATTTTAGTTTCATTATCTTTAATTGTTGGTTACGTACAATGGTATTGAGGTAGGTAGTTATAGGTAAGTATTTGATTATGTGAAGGTACCTATTGCAGGATTCGCGTTTCGAGACATGTCTTAAACACTGAAGGCAGAGTAATAAAATGTGAAAATAGCTGTCCATCATTCACAGCTACAGCACTAAATCGAATTTGATGAAATTAGGTGAGAAGTGAACGCAGGAATTGAATGGACATTATCAGTTTCCACGCAGAGGAAAATGCAAACAAAAGTTAGTAATGAAATTATCAGGTTGATCAGCAAAAGCAATACGACATCCTTGAATTGCGAAACGATTTATGTGGGTACGACAGAAGTGGGTAAAGTGACACTACTCGTCCTTTTAAGTATGTTTTCACTTTTGTTTCGAATATTAATAATGACATTCGAATGCCTCGGTGGCGTAGTTGTATTACGGTACTACTGCTATGCTGAGGTCTCGGGTTGGATCCCCGGGTCGGGCAGAGTGATATTGGATTTGTCTATTCGGTATCATACCGGAGTTTGGAATTTGTGCCCGATTGGCGATAGGCTTGCCCCCTATCACATCATGGGATGGAACACGCACCGTGAAATGTGGGTGCATTAGTTGCGCCTTGGCCTACCCCTTCGGAGATAAAAGTATTATATATATGTATGTATGAATGACACGGAGAGGTTAAATCATAGACGATAGCCGTCTGTAGCCCAAGTAACCCTTGCGTCATCTAGTGTGCTTTAAATTATTTGCCCTCTTTAGATCAAAAACGATTAAAGGCTTTACTACTTTACAAAAATATGAAGTGTTCCTTTAACCACTTCCCCCTACCAAATACATAACATCAAGAACCATCTAAGTCTTTTCCTCCATCAATTTCTATAGTTCAATTTTGCAACGGCATATGAATTTTGCAGGTGACAATATCGCGGCACACAAAGCTCCAACGCTAATTGGAAACTGTCCCAGACTGGTGACCAATGTGATATACACTTGTGGACAACATAATCCCCTCATTATTCTAGATTGGTGGCGTAGTTGTATTACGGTACGACTGTTAGAGATCTCCGGCTCCATTTGCGAGTCGGATAAAGCGATGTTTTTCAGAATTCCGAAGTGCGAGTGACGGGTAAATGGCAATAGACTAGTCCTATAAATGGAACTTGACATAATTGGTGAAATTTGAGTGTGGTTACACCTTTGGTAACCCTTGAAAAGGGAAAAGGCGTTGACTCGAATCTTTTTTTTTTGCATTAAATGACGAAATGAGCATGCCGTTCGCCTGATGGTAAGCGATACGACCACACATAAATAGAAGTAACACAATCCAGCACCTTGAGTTACAAAGTACTGTGTGGCATTCCACTGCGCTCGTCATCCTGAAACATAAGATGTCAAGTCTCGTTATGTCCAGTATTTACACTGGCTGCAATGTCCTTTACACCGAAACACAACAGTGCATGCATACTACTGCTTAGCGGTAGAAAAATAGTCTCTGCTGCAAACACAATGACATAAGAATCATGGAAACAGTGCCGGGTATAAAGGAAGAGGAACAAAGAAAAAGAGGTGTTTGCGCTTTCAGGAAGCTCACTCATCAAACGAAACGCTACAAACTGTCAATTGATTAAATCTTAGCGAAGTAAATGTACACCTGCATGCCAATTACCGGCGTTTATCGTTAATTAATCAAAACATAAAAGCCATCAGAATGCAGGATGAAATAAATTTCTAAATTGCGTGCTTTGAATTGCAAAGTAAGAATGCAGTGTTTAATTTTCTTTTTCAGTATATTGGCCAGCAGTGTGAAAGAGATGACCCAGTTTCGTCCGCACAAAAGATTCTTTTATGCGACATTGAATACTAGATTCTCGCGCAGTGCATGCTTTTTGTTAATTTTACGAATCCAATGTATAATAAAGGCATATGTCATACATAGTTCATATATTTTACACACACACACACACACACACACACACTCACGCCGTTCATCCCCGAAGGGGTAGGCAGAGGCGCAACTAGTGCACCCACTTTTCGCCGTTATTCCGTCCCATGACGTGATAGGGGGCGAGCCTATCGCCATATCGGGCACAAATTCCAGACTCCGAGCTGATACTGAATAGAAAAATTCAATATCACTCTGCCCGACCCATGGGATCGAACCCAAGACATCAGCATTGCAGTCGTACCATAATACAACTACGCCACCGAGGCAGTCATTTATGTTACAGTCATATATTTTATAGTTTCATTAATTAATGTTTATTAGTTATGTGTGTGATAGAGTGCGGAACACTATGGTTATGGATATGTGTGGAGTGACAGAGGATTTAGTGACCAACATTGAAGGGTATGCTATGGTGGTTTGGAGTTTGGGCATTTGGAGAGTATGGATGATAGGAGACTGACAAAGAGGATATATAAGGCGAGTGTGGATGGAAGGGCCGGTAGGGGTCGACCGCACCGAAGTTTAGAATGTCAGATATCTGACATTATGGGTAAAGGCCAGGTCAAAAGTACCATGAACCGGCGGGAATGCAAGAAAAGATTGATAAAGGTGAAGGAAGCGAAAGTAGGGTGCCAGAATCGAGCAAAGTGGCAATCCATAGTCTCTACCTACCCCGAAGGGATAGACGTGATACCATGTATGTATGAATTAATTAATCAATAGTGTTGGTAGCGGGCTTTCCCGGAACAAACACACAGTATTTTTTGTGAGAAATAGAGAAAGAATGGAAGAAATGGCTAAATGTTAGTTTAGAATAAAATCTATTTAAATAAATTAACTTATTTATTAAATATTTTGAATACAACCTCACTCCAACTTCTACGGAGCAAAGAATCCAGCTGGTTGTCTGGAAGAGATTGCTTTTATATAACACAAGCTATAGTTAGTAAGTATGTTTGTGTTTTTTTACTTATGTGGTATTTATGTCCGATGTGGCGATAGGCTCGCCCCATATCACATCATAGGTCGGAATACGTACGGCTACGTACTACTCCTTCAGGGATAAAAAGTGTGAGTGTTTTTAGTTTTTATTGTATTGAATGACGAGACGAGCATGCCGTTTGCTTGATGGTAAGCGATACGACCACCAATAAACAGTAGAAACACCATCCAGCACCTTGAGTTACAAAGTACTGTTTGATATTCCAATACGCTCGTCATCCTAAGACATAAGATGTTAAGTCTCATTATGTCCAGTAGTTACACTGGCTATAATGTCTTTCAAACCGAAACACAACAGTGCATAGACACTGCTGCTTGGCGGTAGAAATAGACAAAATGAATGAATGTGTGTGTACTTATGTGGTATTTAAGATTTATCTTTCTATCTCAGCAATCCATTCAACAGTTTCTGTGTTTATTTTTGAGTTCTAGAAGATATCCAAAATCGAATCTTCATAAGCTTTCGCGAACACCATTTAACAACTTTACCTTATCTCGCTGCTTATGAAATTATTTTCCCCGAATTAAAACCTAAAGAATACTATCGGGAATGGAAGTATGACATATTTTTTTATTTTAAATTCGCGCTGAGTATCTAATTACCTACTTAACCTTACACAGATTCACCACTAAGATATGAATAACATACTAAGCGAATTCTTTAAAAGCAATCAACGTTTTCCATTACAAACTGGGACCTGGCAGAATTCCAAATGGCTTTAAATTTTTAACGTGTGCCCCGAGGTAGCGTATTGATAGCTAATGTTTCGTATTCGCCCTGTGTTTTATTAGTCCGAATCAATATTGCATTTTTAATTTGATATGTTGATGTATTAGATTTTTTTTTACGTTATGCTTCTTTAGGCGCGTTAGGAAAAAATGATCAGAGTGAAATTTTAATATGCACGCGCATCATGTAATATATTTAGATTAAGAGTAACACATAAGTCACCAGTTATGCACGTGCATCACTGTAATTTAGTTTCAATACTATTAACCGACTTCAATAAATGAGGTTCTTAATATCCTCACTTTATTCTATGAGGAACTTTGTTTTATCAGGAACTTTACCTTAGAGAATAGGGTATGGCTTCTAGTGTGGTGGGTCTACTGTGCACCTGCCACCCCTATACCCCCTTGACCCCCTGACCCTCCAAACCAAATTTGACCCCCTTGACCCCAAACACATTTTGATCCCCTTTACCCCTAACCCAAATTGACCCCCCATACCCATTTCGACCCTTGACCCCTCTTGTTTAACATAAATAATACCAAAGTATTATTAAATTTGATGCCGAAGAAGTATAACTTCTCACGCGCGTACATAGTATATGAACCATTTTTTTTAATGGAGAATTTACTAGATAGGAATCTTGTATGCGAGGGTCCGTCTGGAAAGGTACTGTGGTAATGTGTGTTTTGTTTCAGTTTGAATAATACTTTAGGCAGTTATTATTGGGCATTATGAGACTTAGCATCTTACGTCTTAGGGTGTCAAGTGCAGTGGAGTACACAGTACTTTGTTATTTAAGTTTCTGTATGGTGTTACTACTCATTTTACTCGTTCATGGTAAAACGTATCGCTTACTATCAGACGAGCTGGATGCTCCTCTCATCATACAATTGCAACAACAAATATATTAGTATTACGAACGTAGTAGCATCATAGAGCTAAGTAATTGGCATTCAGACGTCTATCTGTATGGTGTTGGTATAATTTATGCAAATCTTCACACTTATCACCAGGCATATGAATGGCTCGTCTTTTTATTCACATTACATCGGTTTTATAACTGGTATCACCCCAGTCAAGACGTCGATTCATCGTTTTTTTATCCCTGATGTGCATTCGGTATCTCCAGCTGTAGTATTTATTTATGTCTTTAATTTAAAGTCACTTACCACTCCAGCTTTTTTACTTCCTATTCAATTTACTATTTGATTATTTCAAGGCGGGTTGGAACCGAGTTAAGAAACTTAGATTCTGACTAAGATTCATCGACTTTCAGTGCTCGATAGCATTAAAACCCTGATCCTTCTGGCATACAGGAGTTGCAGCACACTGCAATCCGTTTTTACATGATTATGCGTGTGAATGAGCAGGATAATCGTGTAAAAAGGTGATTCGTACAAAGAGTCTTTCTGATTGCTTACTAGGTGATCTTTATCGGATTACGGGTAACAATACTCCAGTTCTTTGATTACAAACTATAACTTCATCATCATAAGATCGAAATTTAGTTACAACAGATTCTATATCTTAAGACAAGAACACGATAATACAAGTGCGAAGTAAACTTGTCTACAACACTGTATTATTCTATGAACATGCTGTCACATTAATTGGGTGCCCGCATTTAGAATTCATTGTAGCGAGCGTCCCAGCCGTTGTGAGGCGAAGTCTTCACGAAGTTAATTAGTCATTATGACTAGCGGTTTTTCCTTTCTTGGTGAAAATGCTTACTTAATCCTTTAAAAAGGTAAGGAAAAACTTGCAATTATCTGAAGAAAATATTATATTGAGCAATAGAAATATAGTAAGAAGTCAGAAGCATCGCAGATAAATTTCAGGAAGAAATTATTAGTTTGCTTCGGTTTCGTAGTAGGAAGTCATATACACCTATGTCACATTTTATCGCTGACTTGTAAATTCTTTTTATCGGTGTATTTATCTCGAATGTGTTAAGCTTCAAAATTGGTATATTCTAACTAGATTATGGCTTTTTACTTACTTATAAATATTACATTGCTCGACAAAAACATTCTCTTTAGCCATGTATTCCTTACAAAAAATAATAAATGGTAGGTAAAACAAAGACATAGATAGCATAAATATTCTTACTTAGGGTGATGTGATCACAGTAGATTAGATTAAAACCCATCAACCATCAATAGCAGTGTTTTTGGAATATGATCATCTCATTAATCATAAATAAAAAAGTGTACCCTAGGTAGCAGCTTTATCGTGATACTGCGATTCACTACTGCGTTATTCTTTTTGATTAAATTCTTCATCATAACTCTTTCTAGAATAATCAGTTTTATTCCACGCAGCTTATAGCTAAGCGAATCCAAATTCTAATAGAAAAAAAAACATCCTCACAAAACATTATTGATTCGCCGACGTATCCTCGGTGGCAAACTTATCAAATCATATTTTCAATAACATCTACATTTCAATGGGAATATCTCAGTACAGGTCACAGAGCTCCAGCTATTTCATATTCAACTGTAACATCTTCGTCATAAGATCCAAATTTAGTTGTCCTAATACAAAATTTAGAAGGAAAGGTGACAAATTTACTTCTTGCTGCTATCGTGGCTTCTAATGCTAGACGATTAGGGCTATTTTCGTTTAATCTTGATGTTTTGTTGTTGATAGAGGCAACAGGACGTTAGAGGGGTGTGTAAGCCGCAATCTGTCGACTCTCAGGTGCTTTGAATGGTCAATATTAGTGGAAATGGCTTCCGTTTCATGATTACATTTATTATTGAAGGATGGAGGAAGTCAAGTTTATGTTGAGATTTTTATGGAAATCGATCATCCGGTGTAGCTTAAATATAAAAGTATTGATGATATTTTGTATTGATTTAATTTAGCACTTACTGATGATTTTTTATAATCCTCGATGTCAATTTGTGGCCATAGATAGAGAGTTATTTAAACTGATTAGCTCCCAGGATCCCAGTTTTGGAAGAAGCTAAAGGCTATTCTAAGGCAGCTTTGATTATATTTTCAGCAATTAACGTGTACTATAGCCCAATTGGGTATGGAAAGGTCTGTCTAGATGGATGTCCAGATGTTTAAAACCACACACCTCTGACCTTTCGAAGTTATGTATGTTATATTTATCAATTATCGTTCTCTTTAGTGAGAAAGGAAAACATTTTGAGGAAATCTACATACTTGAGAATTTTCCACAAAGAATTTCGAAGGTTCTTGAAGTCTACCAACCTGCACTAGGCCAGCGTGATGGACTTAAGTCTTAAAACCCTCTTAGTAGTAGAAGAGGCTTGTGGCCAGCAACATTTTCTAATGTTATAGGTAATTTTATTTTAATTAGGTATTTATGCACAGGTATTTTTTTAAATAAAATCTAATAATGTTAGTGTGTTTAAACTACAAACCTTTATTAAGTAACATCCACGTAGTTCCGCTACATCTGAAGTATAAAATTCCTGAACTCAAGTGAAATGGAGCTGTGCATTTTATTTTTAAAGCTCCAGTTGAGATAATAAATCAACGTCTTTCTGCTCTGTTTCGCTATGTTATTAATTTTTGTTTGCACTTTAATTCAAGTAAACATGATATAATTTTGTAAATTACCTGCATTGTTTGGCATTTAATATTCTTTATGCCCGTATCTTCTACAGGGCAGCTAGGGTGGTGATAATGTTCTCTAGGCACATAGTTTACTGGAAAAAGATAAATTACTGAAATTACTAGCTAGTTTTGCTCACGGCTTCGCACTGTCTTCCGGGATAAAAAATAGCCAATGTCCTTCCTAAGATCTCAAAATATTTCCATACAAAGTTTCATTGAAATCCGTAGAACATTTTTTGTGCTTATCGCGTTCATACAAACAGACAGACGTAGCTGGGTCTTCATTTAGTAATAAGGATGTGGTAGTTTTAAAAATCTTTGGATGTATGTAAAGAGTAAAAAAATAGAAGCTGCTTAATCGATCTAGATGAAAATTGGCACACGCATATTACAAAGTCCTACATAAACACGTAGGTAAAGTCTATTCACCAAAACTTGGAGAGCTTTCAAGAGGCCGAAACGTACCAAGTTTAGTTTAGAATATTTTTTAAAACAATACATGTGCAGTGGCATCAACCTGCTATCAAATCAAGTAAATTCCTCATTACCAAATCGCACAAAATCTCCAAATCTGATGCAATAAAAAATCCCACTCCGCACACCCACACCACTTTATCTGAATTTGAGCAGATCTCGCCGTGAAATATCGACGGCGTGCGCCGAATGTAAAAGAGCTAGTCCTTACATTACCATATCGTTTGACGTTTCAAAGCCAATTTTATTGCTTTCGTTATCGGACGCCGAGCAATGGAATTTAAACTGCCTATTAAGCTCGTCTCGAATTGTGGTGGAGACTGGAGAAACAATTGCATAATTCACTTGTAAATTGTTCTGGGTTTGGAACTTAACATATCATCACGCCTTTTTCTTTTTCAACGATAGGCAGGGGTGTAACATACCCGTATTTAGTCATAATGCCGTTTTCGGCACATGCATGTGGTTGGATAGCCTTACTACACTCCAAAATATAGAAACGGAATGTTCAAATTGAAATGTCGGTGAATGTCGTGCATTTGGAAGGAGACTATCTCTGTTTAGTTTGCATAAATTTGCATTGGAATGATCTTTTGGTTCAGATTAATGGATGATTACTAGATCTTCCTGGTAACTCCACTTAGAGGTCGTAGAGAACAAAAATTTGTAACAGATCCAAATAACTTCACAATTTTTTACAAAAATTTAATACAATTTATTTGTAAGAATTATTGAGATAAAGAAAAATTGACGCTAAAATATGAAATCATTACACAAAATTGCCATGAGGTAAAGAGCTATGAATCGAATAATAATACTAACAATGGATAAATCTCATAATACCTGCAAGTTGTAAATCACATAATATCACCATTTATTTTTTACTATGAAAGTTATAATCAGCTTTCGAAATATTATAAATAAATTGCATCGCTCTATGCCGATATGATTCTAGGAATGTCGTTCATCGGATCTTAATTAAAGAAGTATCCTGTGGATGGCCCAAAAAGCGGTGCTTTGATGAAGTTGATTTCTTAGAATTCAACTTCACTGAACATTGTAGAGAAGAGGACACAGCATAGTGACGAAGCGGAGAAAGTAAATTAGTCTAGATATCATCTGATAAAAAAACTCTTATCACGCCTGTATCCCTGAAGGGGTTGGCAGAGGCGCAATTAGTGTACCTGCATTTTGTCATGCATTCCGTTTCATGACGTGATAGGAGACGAGCCTATCGCCATATTGACACTAATGTTAGACTCATTCACTCGCTCAGACACAAAGGCTGATACCATATGATACAGATACCATAGCTGCCCTGTATTATATACTACCCACTGCTGAACACAGGCCTCCTGTACAACTGAGAGGGTTAAGGCCTTAGTCCACCACACGTACATCAGCTGACGGGTTAACGACCGCGGTGCCGGCGCAGCGCGGCGGCCGCCGCCTTGTCGGCGTTTGCTTTGTAGTTTGTACCCTACCCAGTTTTTTGTACGCTTTATATTGCGCGCGCATGAATTACGGAAATACTAAAATCGTAAGTATTATCGCTTAGCTTTGCAAATGAATATAGTTTTTCGTTAATGTTATGGTTCTTCTCTCTTACCGTTCCGGTATAGAGAGCGTTTCCCTTCCACCCGGTATAACAAAATTCATAAAATTAATTCGCCTAAATTTAATGTTACAGGCATTTACACCAAAATTTCCATTTGACACATTACAACGTGAACTAAATTTTGTGCGTGGAGCAAGCGAAATAGAAAGGCAAATATTCCCTTTAATGTTTTCATTGAAGTGGTATACATAACTATATTTGTATAAATTGATCTTAACCTTCAAGGTTTGCCTGATTCCTTTTAAAACTAACATATGTGAAATGTTTTAAGTATTACATAATATTTCCTAGCAGAACTTGATCGATGCTGACAACGTGTAATCTTATACTGCCCTGGGTGTTTACATGTAAATAACTTTAAATAGACAAGCCATATTTTTACAAGCAAAATATCTACACATAGACATAACCGAAATATAAATATTTTCCTCCTATTATGCGAAATATTTTACAGCCCCTTCATAAATCTATATGAATTCATCAAACTGAATGCAAACGTCAGCCGATTGACCATCCTGAGCTCTAACATATCCAAAAAAATGTAAATAGTACGAGTGAAACGGAATTGCATTGGGAAATTCTATTCGGAAAAACGCAGTAAGCTCGAAACTGAGCTCAGACAAAAACGCCCCAGTTCGTGCTGAATTGGTCGGAGCTTACGGACGCCATGTTTGGTAAGCGACGCGCGCGGCGTACGCGACATATGAATGTCGCACAAATGTATGAACAGTTTTGTGTGATGGTAAAATAAATACAACCTTTACACAGGTATACAGAGATGTCACCATTCGCCAGCTATGATAGTATGTTGAACAAGAACAACAACAAAACGAGTAACGAATTATACACATACCTTAATCTTCTTCTTGAAACACTCCGTCCATTGGTACAAATCGTATGAAAGTCCGTTCAGACAGACAGGTAGACAGACGCGGGCGAAAAGACTTTGTTTTACAGTATGTAGTGATTTGAATGTTTAGTTTAACATAGACCATGTTTTGATTGCCTATGATACAAATTGCAAATGGTATATTTTTAATTTCGTTGGCAATCCCTAATAAATAAAATATTACATGGAACATGCGAGCCTATAGCAATTTAATGCCATAATTTTAGACTCCAGATTGATGCAGACCAGAAATCCAAAATCACTACAACCTGGGATCGAACCTGAGACCTCAGCATCACCATCGACCACATAAATTCCACTCCAGAACATGGGTCTCCCCTGAAGTATAAGCCTGTATCCAGCGTGTTCCTGCAACTTTTATCAACAACTGACCTCAATGGAGATTATGTTATACAACACCATTGTCAGCATTAAAGTTCGTCATTTTTCAAGACAGTGTGTAACACATTTTAACGGTGTCGCCTGATTCCCTGTGAAGCCATTACCAGAGTCCCTAGCTTTAAACAGACCATAATAGCTTAATTCGAAGTAGATTTGTGCTTAATTTGTTTCATTATAAAACGAAGCATGCTTGATTTGTAAGTTTAGTTTTATTTAAAAAAATGAGTCGGTAGTAGTCTGGAATGGAAAGAGCTTCTTCTCGGAACACGAAGGTTCAAAAATTTAAGTTCTTTTTGATTAATGTGTATTCTATATTATTTATCATACTTTTTGACTCCTCAAGCCCCACGACGGATACCGGTGTCCATATATATTGGGTTTTCCCATACATCTATATATATATATATATAAGCGGGGCTTGAAGTGTTAATGGCGACGAAAACATCGCGTAGAACCCTGCATATTTTAGAATCCTGATTATTTTTAAAGCTTATGTGGAGTCTTCCAACCCGCACTAGATCTGGTGGACTAAGACCTAGTCTGTCAGTAGTAGAGAAGGCTTCTTCGGGGTGACATAATCATGAATAGTATGGGGACGGTATTATTATTTTAAAAACTTGAGAGGTGTCAAGGGACACCCGGAAGGAACGAAGTTCTTTTCGATTAATTAGTGAAGATATTGTAATAAAATTTTATTTCTTTTATGTTATAATAAATATAATTGTATATTTCATTAAAACGTTGCCACATCTATGAAAACATTTACTTCTACCTACACAATAGATATGTCATCGAATCACGATCATCACCTATATAAGCAAGCATTGACATTAAAATTCACATACAACTAACGAAAAAAAAACTACTTTAAAAAGCATTTAAATTGTCTTTTTTTATTTAAATTTCATACATATTTTATTCGTTCCAAAACTACTCTAAATAACATTTAAATTGTCTTTTTTTATTTAAATTTCGAATGTCACTTTTACGGCCAGTTCTTTATTGTTACTGGCTGGTTTCACAGGGCAAGTATAAAAGTGTCGCTCAACTTTTCGTGAGATGTTTTTTCCGTCTAGCTTCCTTTCACAGCGCGCGATAAGGAACTTCGTTCCAAAAACTGTGAGTAACCGATTTATTTATCTACTGCTCATGGAGATAGGCCATGGTGGCTCGAGCGTTCAGCTATAATTTCAAATTAGGATCGATACACAAGAGAAATAGTGCTTACTTCGTCATTCGAAATACCGGCTAGTACCCATTCTACTGTAGGTACTATAAAGGAGACGGGGTATAGCAGTCTAGCGTCTAGATAGTTATACCTAAATTAATCAATAAGTAAAATATATTTGTTGAATCATGTCATCATTGTCTTAATATAGAAATTGTTCGTTAACCAATTTTGTAAAGACTGACTTTATAGTTTTTAAGTCTGTACTCGGTTGTTGCTATGTATAGTGCGTTTCAAATTTAAGTTCCGATGGCGTTATGTTAGCAGTAAGGTATATGCAGTGCTGCTACATCACACAAAATGTGTTGTGACCTTGAAATAAAGGATTGTTTAGAATGGGAACATGTTTTGTCTTGTAACAAAACAATAATATTTTCAAATCAAATTTAAAATATATGAGTAGGCGTAGGTAAACCATGTACTCACTTTCTAAATCATTTAATATTATCAAAATCATTGAATTCTGCCGTTAGTACGTAATAACTAACCAGCTTTGTAATTTCCAATAAATACATATTATTTTCTAAGATGTGAGCTTAAATTTATGTAAGTTATCTGCTTTGTGTAAATAATTCAACTGTTCAAATTTAAGAAGTTATATTTTTAAATAATATACATTGTCGTAGCAGAAAAAGAAAGTAATATTAGTTTAAATTTATTTTAGAATGGAGTGTGTTTTTATACATAATTTTCAGTATTATCTACAGGGATTGGCAACAATTTAGATTTCAATTCTTTTGTCGGTGAAGTCGACAAGCACGCATACCTATTCTTAATACTGGACTTGGCTTCCATATTTCACATTTATGTTTTTGATGGGATCTCATTTACAACAAAAGGTACTAATAGTAAACTTACCAATTCTACATCTATTTGGAGCCAATGCGTGAGTCGGGTCAAAATTGAAGAAACTGTCACGTCCCACAGAGGGGGATTTAACTAAACGAAAATAACCTTAACCCGAGCCTAAACCATCACAAATATTTAAATTCAAAATCAATCCGAAAGATAAAATATTTACACTGAAACAAATTAAATAAAGGATTGACTAATGTCAACATTTCTAATCCCCATTACCCAAAGCTTTGTACAAACATTTTCTACAAACTTGTCTGATTTCGGTCTAATTCACAGCGGGATACATTTTCGGAAGCAATAATTCTCGACCCTATTGTGTACCACTTAAGGACGTCACGTGCTTAACAGCGTGCAAAATTAATGTAAATGAAATATGTTCTGGCAAATTTACGTTTACTGACGCTGGCTTAAATTGCTATACAAATATGGGACTAAACTCGTTAGAATAGAGATGAAAAGGAGCAACATGGAAAGCATTTTTAAAATTGCATGTCAATTTGTTAGCTTAACAGAACTCTGCTTAATAATGTATGCATCCTCACCGTTGTGCAAATGTTTTGATTTGTCTCCATTTTGTGTGAAATATAAAACTGTTCAGTTGCTTGAGACAATGCTAAGTACCACCACCGTGAGAGCGGTTTATAGCTGCTTGCTGTTACTATGTAGGCAAGGATTCTCCGCGCTGTCACTGACGCTGTGTATAGTCCGAATACTGTCATAATATGTAACGCACAGACAAAGGACATGTCCAAAAATAGGCTTAAAATTCTTACCAAGACACTTTACATAATATATTTATATAACACTCAATAACATATTCATAAAACTAGGTCTTTACAATAAATCGTATAATTTATGGTCCTCCGATTTTGAAATTTATGTTATTTTATTTTGCTTATAAACTACACCTAAAATGAAGGTTTTTAAGAATATTAATTATAAATAGTGGGGTAAAAAAATGTTTGTTCAATGGTTTCAAGATCCACATTTTGACCTCTTTAATATACATAAAGTTTGAGACTGGTTAGCTTTGAGGCCCAGCACCCTTAAGAAAGCGAACATCTCCATTCTTCGAGCCGTCATCAACAAAGCGTACAGCGTCATGCATAGCGCAGTAGACGAGCGCACTTCGAGCTGTCACCGACGCGGTGTATAGCCGAGTGCTGTTATGTGTAGTGCAGTAGATGAGCCCTCCGCGGTGTCACCGACGCGGTGTATAGCCGAGTGCTGTTATGTATAGTGCAAGACGAGCGCACTCCGCGGTGTCACCGACGCGGTGTATAGCCGAGTGCTGTTATGTGTAGTGCAGTAGATGAGCCCTCCGCGGTGTCACCGACGCGGTTTATAGCCGAGTGCTGTTATGTATAGTGCAAGACGAGCGCACTCCGCGGTGTCAGCGACGCGGTGTATAGCCGAGTGCTGTTATGTGTAGGGCAGTAGACCAGCGTTCTACGCGGTGTCACCGACGCGATGTATATCCGAGTGCTGTTATGTGTAGTGCAATAGACGAGCGCTCTCTACGCTGTTACTAACGCGGTATATAGCCGAGTGCTGTTATGTGTAGTGCAATAGACAAGCGCTCTCCACGTTGTTACTAACGCGGTATATAGCCGAATGCTGTTATGTGTAGTGCAGTAGACCAGCGCTCTCCGCGCTATCACTGACGCGGTGTATACAGTATAGCCGAGTGCTGTTATGACGTGTAGTGCAATGCGTACGGCCGAGTGTTATTATGTGTACCGGAGTAGATGAGCACTCTCTGCGCTGTCACTGAAGGAATCTATAACCAAATAACCTAAGCGTTAGACAGAATTCTCTGCGCTGTCACCGTCGCAGCGTAGCTTAACTCACTCTCACACATTTATGTTTAATAATATTAATTGTAAGTTAATAAAAACCATTAAAATTTATACATGCGTATAAATTCTCAATAATATAGTTTCACCCTCTCTTCAAATTTTGCCGTGCCCGACAGGGTCCACGATTGTCACGTATGTATTTGATTGTACCATCTTTATGTATAAACAATTGTGGAGTGCACTAAACTTTGAATTTGAATTTGAATTAACCCGAGGGCTACTATGTGAATAAAATATACTAACAACAAAAAAACATTCGTTATACTGTATTTCATAAACTTCAACGAAAACTCTAACTTCTCCTTATTTTATAATTTTATAAAATCTATTGAAACATCACATGAAATTTATACCCTCTCAGTAGTAGGGCAGGGTCGTTCTCATCAGTAAGTTATATTATATATATTATATTATTATACATAAGTCAACTTCAACCCTTTAACAAGCCCTCTCATTTTAAGTATGCAAACAGGCACTAACAAATAACCCTGAAACCCTAAGCCGGTTTTAAAGAACTCTTAATTAAAAGTGGAATGGTCCTCAGACTCTCAACCTTGGTTGAATAACTTATTTGGTCTCCGCGCCGCGCTCTCATTATGTGAATTATGGATGAGGCGAGACCTACGTAACGACATGCAGATTAAGCCCGCAATATGGAGGGGGGAGGGTCCGGATCTAGGATTTTTTGGATATGGTATAATATGACATTGTTTGATATGAATTATATTGAAAGAATATTATTTTTTAAGAGTTACAGAATATTTATCACCGGTATGGACGTGTAGGTAATTAGATAAACTGCTATTGACGCCGAAGGACTCTTTTGGGATTTCTGAGCCTTCCCTTTACAAGTGAAGACGATCTTTTAATGTTTCTGTACTAATTAATGACTACCAGGTCTTTCTTACCAGATGAATCTGGATTGGTTTTAATGCCTCGAAAAGGGCCAACGAGAGTTTAGTACGTAAGCTGGTGTAGGATGTGTATTATTGTAAGAGCCTCGGCCTAGCATTCACGCAATTATTTTCATCTCACCAGGAGGCTGACGTTGAATTACAAATCAGAAGCTAATCATTCTTAATACTTACATAAATTACATGATGAACTCTGACAAAATTTAATATAACTATAAAACCTGGCGATTTGAACAATGCCTGAAAACACACGCATCCGTCTTTTATCCCCGACGACATACGAAGAGACGTAAGTAGTGCACCCACTTTTCGTTCTGTCTATTGCGTCCCATGAAATGATAGGCGGCTAAAGACGCTTTGAGCACGATGATGCAAGGAAAATCAGAAGATACCTCATCCACTAAGCTCGTAAATCTACGCAATGTTTTCACGGGTGTCTCAGCATTAATTTATTCTACCTGTGATGCCAGCACAGTTTGAGTTTCGACTTTGTGTGGATTGCGTATAATTATGTTGGTCCCGCCCGTTGCGTGTTGGTGTTGTCCTTCTTTTGTCAGTAATAAAAAGTTGGGTTTATTTATGTAATTACGTCGCCAGACATGTTTATAGTTTTATTAGTTGTGGCTAGAATTAATTACATGGAAACCCAAACCTACGTACGTGAGAGCAGGGTTGCTTTTACAATGAACGAGCAGATTTGTCTCCTGATATTAAGTGATTACCACCGCCCGTACAACTTAATTCTAAAAGAATTATTAGCGCTGCCTTATCCTAAGAAAAGTATGGAAGATTATTTGGGCTTCCATATCTATACTAATGTTATAAAGCTGAATAGTTTGGTTGTGTTTGGTTAAACACGCTAATCTCAGGAATTACTGAAATTATTTTAAAAATTATTTCACTGATAGGAAGCTACATTACTTCTGAGTGCTATAAACTAATTAACCGCCTTCAAAAAGGAGGTTTTGTATTCGATCCGTATTTATGTATGTATGTATATGTGTATGTATGTATGTATGTATGTATGTAAATTTGTATGGCCACGAGTTTCTCAAAAACTACTAATCCGACTTGGATGTGATTTTCGATGTTCAAATGTATAGTTTTCAGGGAAGGTTTTAGTATATAATTTATGAAGATCTGATGAAGATCTTCGGAGATACACAATGGAACTCTTCAATAACTAACAGCAGATGATTCGCGAATGCTGCAATCGTATATCTATGATGTATTGTTTACACTATTATATAATTAACTAACAAAAAATCTATAAATAAAAACTTTTTAACAAAAAATAAACCGACTCAAAACCACTGCAAACTAAAAAATAATTCAACTTTATATCTATACTATACTAATATTATAATATTATAAGCTGAAGAGTTTGTTTGTTTGAACGCGCTAATCTCAGGAACTCAGTCCTGAGTGCTATAGGCTACTTTTTATCCCGGGAAATATTTTTGTCCCGGAAAAACTTTTTCACGAGTGCGGAGCCGCGAGCACTACTAGTTTAGTATATACGTATATTTGGAGTCGGTGCCTAATTTAAATTGAACAATGTTTTCGTATATTTGATCTTGAATTTTTTTATCTCGGGAAAATATTTTTATCCCGCAAAATATTTTACACGCGACGGAGCCGCGAGCAATACTAGTAGTAATATGCAATAGTAAATTTCAACAGGACTCCACGTTTTTGAGACAGTGATCGACGCCGAAACTATTAATGTCAATTCTTTATCATTAAATGAATGGGTAGATCTAAAGTACATTAAAACAACAGAGTAAGAAAAAAAATAAAAGTATATCAAGCGCAAACAATACAAAGCTGTGGAATAGTATGCCATACGTATTCCCATAACTTGAGGTCCTTCAGGGGCTTAGTGGAAAATGGAACGGTATGACAAGACGGATATCTGCAGGTTCAAAACCCAAGGCACACACCTCTGATTTTGCGAAGTTATCTGTGTACATCTTATCAATTATCGTTCACTTTAACGGCGACGGAAAACATTGTGAGGAAATCTACATACCTGAGAATTCTCCCTAAAAATTTTGAGGGTATGTGAAGTCTGCCAACCCGCAGTAGGCCAGCGTGGTGGACTAGGCCTTAGTCCTAGCCCCTGTCTGTAGTAGAGAACGTTTGTGCTCAGCAGTGGGCAGGATATATTATCATTACATAATATTTTTACAGCCAAAAATGAACAAAGTAGTTATCTACATAAATATTTTTAATACGGTCTAATTAAGAAATCAACATTTGTTGCCATCAGCCGAGCTTATCGTATTATTGTATGAAATCTTCTCTATTGCAAGTAACAAACAATTTGCGCGTAATTTATTAGTTAAAAGCGATAAATATTAAAATGAGTTTTGGGATGAGAACAGACAGTAGTGCGTACAACCGTATAAAGATGGGAAGCAATCTACTCTTGTTGCTGACATTAGTACCGCGTTACTGATATAAAGTAACTGGATCGGGCTAGGAAGGTTTTAAGTGAAGTAAATTTTGCTTCTTTGAGAGCAGAGGACCGTGATATCGTACGATTTGGTATTTCTGTCCGTTGACATCTATACTAATATTATAAAGCTGAAGAGTTTGTTTGTTTGAACGCGCTAATCTCAGGAACTACTGAACCGATTTTGAAAATTCTTTCACTAATAGGAAGCTTCATAACTCCTGAGTGCTATATGCTACTTTTTATCCCAGGAAATTATTTTTGTCCCGGAAAAACTTTTTCGCGCGGGCGGAGCCGCGAGCACTACTAGTCATACATAATATTGTAGTATGTACTTCTTTCTTTCTTTTATAATGTGCTACCATTTTATGATCAGTAACTAGTAGTAATATTTTGTGTTCATTTAAATACTGTGAAATTATCTTTTTTTTTATTTGGGGCCTCTTTCATGTTTTTTATTAATAGCATAAGCAGTTGCTACAACAATCTTTAGAGAACTTTCAATGAACGATATATTTAGTACCTCAGCGTTTAGTCTGAAGCGCCGTCTAAATGACATGTTCTTTTGTAATTGCTCTTAGAGCTTGTTTTTTTTTCTATGAACAAAAACATATTGGATTGCTTACACATCACTTGTACCTAATTGTCAGCCGGTTTCTTAATGGACTGTAAAGTTACTTAGTAAAGGCATAGTAAAACATAACAAGAAACACGAGTCTCCATTTTGGTACAAGTACCAAACCGGTAAAATTTTTCCTTTGCTTGATATAATTGGCTCTTAATTTTATATTACACAATAAATAATAATTTATTTGTAACCTAGCTGTTCGTTTCCATAAAATAATAAAATTAAATAAAAAAAGTAAATTGCATTTAGCAACTGACTTATACGATAACCCAACCGTACCACTTCTAGCAAATTTTACATCCATCATTGTATTTAAAGCAGGCGGTGAGCAGGTGCTGGGAATGGCGCCCGTAATGGTTTGCGACAACCATGTACCGAATCGAATACGCAACTATCAAGTAAATTAATGTTTAGGAATTCCATTCGCATAGCTCCAGTGAGGAATGCCATTAAAATTGTAATTACTTCGTTTTGAATATTAGAATTTAAGCTACGTGACATATTGAGACATACCTACGCAGCCACACACGCGTCTTTCATTACAGGGATGTAGGCAGAGGTGCAACTAATGCATCCACTTTATACGAGTATTCCGTCTCGTGATGAGATATATGGCACAAACTCCTGACTTCAGGCTTGTTCTGTAAGCACCAATATAACTTTATCTCACATGAGATCATACCCGAGATCTCAGCGCAGCTCGTACTATAATACAACTAGGCAGTCAGATGACTTCACGTACCTTTGAAATCTTTATGGAGAATTCTGAGGTATATAGGTTTTCTCACGATGTTTTCCTTTACCGTTAAAGCGAACGATAATAATTGATAAACAATACTCATGCAACTTAAAAAAGTTAGAGATGTGTGCCTTGGATTTTGAACCTGGGGCACTTTGTCTCGGCAATCCGTTCGATTCCCAACTAGACTATAATATATAAATAAAAAGTGCTTGAGTCCTTCCTTGTTATTTGATGTCAGAAGTAAATGGAAAAACCACTGTACGGATTTGGATGAAACTTTATACATGATCATGTCTTGGAATTATATACAGGCTCTATATATCCAAATAAAAACACAATAGGACTTGTACTTCGAGAAAACACTCTGGCAAATCAGCAAACACCTAGTGTCAAATAAAGAGCTATAAAAAGTATTTTATCATTGTATTTTTAATTATGTTCTGCTATTTACTATAGTTATTACAAAATGTTCAAACAAAAGGAGTACACATTTCCGTTTCCACTTGACAGTTCCATATTACAAAAGCTGTTTCATTCGTTCAATGCTTCTGAAATTGCAACTTATTTGCATTCTTAGTGTTTTAAGATAATACACCAAGTTACGTTTGCCGTTCTGCGACACTACTATTCGTCGGAGTTTCGTAACCAAGTGTTTCAGAGAATAGCAAATATAAATTTGCATTTTCCGCTCAGTTTGTGATTCCTCTTGGAACATTTCTATTTGTTCACTCTTGATTCTGGCGGCTTTAAAATGCTGTGTAATTACTGGAACTCTGGAGTAATATTTTTAAGTTTTAACTGCACGTGGAAAGAGATCTAGAAATCTACTTATTTACATTTTTATTTTCCTTTTGGGATAAATTTACTTCTTTAATTGAACTAGTAGTAAAATAGTTGAAATTTGTTTTTTTTTTATATTTTTATTGCAGCGAATGACGAGATGAGCAGGCCGTTCGCCTGATGGTAAGCGATACGACCACCCATAAACAGTAGCAACACCATACGGCACCTTGAGTTACAAAGCGTTGCGTGGCATTCCACTGTGCTCGTCATCCTGAGACATAAGATGATAAGTCTCATTATGTTCAGTAGTTACACTGGCTACAATGTCCTTCAAACCGAAACACAACAGTGGATGCACACTGCTGCTTGGCGGTAGAAATAGAAATGCGGTGCTACCCACCCAGATGGTCTCTTACATACGAGACCTACAACCAGTCGATATATGGTATCGAATACTCTTTAAATTTTGCTTTCATTATAATGACATCAAAGCGGACGATAGCCTAGTTGGGAATGGAACGGTCTGCCGAGACAATGTCCGGAGGTTCAAAACCCACGGCACACACCTCTGACTTCGAAGTTACGTGTGTATTGTTTATCAATTATCGTTCACTTTAACGGTGAAGGAAAATATTGTGAGGAAACCTACATACCTGAGAATTCTCCGTAAGAATTTCAAGGGTATGTGAAGTCTGCCAATCCACACTAGGCCAGCGTGGTAGACTATGGCCTAAACCCTCTCAGTAATAGAAGAGGCCCATGCTCAGCGGTGGGCAGTATATAATACAGGGCTGGTATCATTATTATTATATAATGACATCGCCATGTCTATCTAAAGTAATAAGAATACCAATGGCAGTTAACAAATATCACACAAAAGTTAATACGGTATTATTAAATTTAATTAGGGTCTCTTCACACCGGTGATTCAGCCGAACGACCCCATTATAGAAGTTCGCACAATGTATAATGGAATTTTGAGAATAGTCATAACTTGTGTTGTGGTGTTGTTTGTTTTTGCACATACTTGAGTTTCTTTTTGGAGGTGAGATAAACGTGCAAGTGGGTAGTAAGTGGTCACCGCATTCCTGTATTGTTAGCGTATTGTTATTCGATGTATTGTTAGCATTTACGATAGGATTAGTTTGGTTTGTTGAAGACTTTTTTTTGTTTATGGCCCTACTGCCAGTAGCCTGACGCGAGTTCGCTTTTCTAGTCACACCGGTCTTTAGGGTGAACGACGAAGGAGCTCGCAACCCTTCGAATTAAGTGACCATGCTGAGGGCAACCCACTAACGGGTTACGAACGTCTGTTGAAGCTGCTAAATTGTAATGGGCTAGGAATATTTCGAGGTAATAATAATTTCCTCAAGACGGTGGTATGGAAAAAGATTTAAGACACAAAACCAACTCTAAATTATGAAACCAAGTAGATTACGAATACAAAATTTATTATATTAATCCAAACGAGAATCTCATCTGCCTTCTAAATAATCCAAATCTATACAAATATTATAAAGAGGAAAGATTTGCTTGTTTGTTTGTTTGTATTGCATATGCCCGAAATTACTGGACCCATTTGAAAAATTCTTTCACCAATATAAAGTTACATTATCAGCTAGTAACATAGGCTACTTTTTATCCCGGAGAAATATAAAGCGGGACTTTCATCCCGGAAAAACTGGAAAATAAAGAAGCAATAATTAGATCTTACGCAAAATTAACAGGACATGTTAAGGAGATATCTTATAATAAAAACTAAGATAACTACTAAAACAATTATTTGTTGATTCATTTCGCTCTAAGAGGCTAAGGTTGATTTTATCGCTTGGTGATAAACGCGATGCGTCACATGCATATAAACCGACTGCCTCGGTGGCGTAGTGGTATTGCGTACGCATTACGAGTACGATTTGCGCGCTGAGGTCCTGGGTTCGAATCCCGGGTCGAGCCAAAAAAATTGTGACTGGGTTTTTCCATCTTAAAATTTACTCAGTCGCAGCTCGGAGTCAGGAAGTTGGCGGTGTGATACCCCCGTGCCTCGGAAAGCACGTAAAGCCGTTGGTCCTGCGCCTGATCTCTCTCCGGTCATGTCGGATTGCCGTCTCACCGGACTATGAGAGTGAAGGAATAGCGAGTGCACCTGTGTATTGCGCACACACTTGTGCACTATAATATCTCCTGCGTACCTGGCTGATCTCCGTTGAGATTGGCCGCAGTGGCCGAAACTGGCTAGGAGGATTTTCATTTCATAAACCGACTAAATATAAGTCACTATCTAAATTCTAATCTAGGATCCTAGATTAGAGTGTGAGCTTTGTGTTATGTCGACTTTATGTGACACATAGCGTTTATCAGCAAAAGGGTGGAATAGGCCCCACCAAAACAAAATATAAAATCTTAATTAAAATGAAAATGATGTAAGATAAGACTGGGTTTTATGATTTTCAAGAACAATTCTCCACAGGATAAAACAACTGCATCGAACACAATGCGATTTCACAGAAAAACGAATGTACATGACTCCATTGTGTTATTTGTAAAGGATCTGTTGACATTCGCGTATTATATTATCCCGGAGAACTTTTTATTAGAGAGCTCATAGTGAATACACGCTGATAAAAATCATGATTATTTTTACTTTAATGGTAGATAGGGTATAGTTTCTTTAGTTGCTTGATTATTATCAAACTACTAGATTTTGTCCGCGGCTCCGCCCGCGATAAAAAGTTTTTCCGGTATAAAATGTAGCCTATGTGTTAATCCAGGATATGATCTACCCGTGTGCCAAATTTCATCGATATCCGTTCAGTAGTTTTTGCGTGAAAGAGTTACAAACATCCATACATCCAGACATCCAAACATCCATACATTCTTACAAACTTTCGCCTTTATAATATTAGTAGGATTATATAGTAGGATGTCTGGTGTATACCACTCGACTGCCTAGTTGGCGTAGTTGTATTAAAGTACGAATGTAGTGCTGAGGTCTCGGGGTTTATTCCCGGTTCTGGAAAAGTTATACTGAGTTTTTCTTCTCGGCATCAGCCTGGTGTCTAGAGTTTGTAGGGTTGAAATATGGGTGCACTAAAGGGATGCAAGGCGTGTGTGGCTATATAGACAGTCAATTAATGGTAAGTTATTACCATATAATGGTTATAAATCTGAATCCATTAATATTGTGGATTTCCATGGAAACTTACTTTTTAATAACATTACGGTACTCCCGAATAAATCAAAACTTTCCCTTTGGACAGTCGGGTAGCACATGTTAACTCCGAGGAAAGCTCACGTCAGTAATTACTAGATAGAAACAAACATGGCAACTAATCTAAGTTGGATCACTCGCAAACCGCGATAAAGACGCAGTCACATGGACATATATTTTGATGCATAATATAAACAAAATCCTGAAATACCACTCTTCCTTTTTTTTTCGCGGGGAAAAACGCGTTATCGCTACCACAACTGGGGGGTGAGTGGATCGGTTATGTTGGTTTCACACAGTCTTACGGCCCAATGTCGACACTCGGGAGTATAGTATCATCCGAGCGGCAATTGGACCGAGTCCCTAACACTATGTACACCCTACACTGGCATACCAACCAAAACCCGCGGTGGCCTTCTTCGGCGCATACGAGACGGCTCCGGGGTATCTTGTTGCACTAAGATAGCTGCACGGGACCGTCCCTGTGCAATGCCGTTGCGGCCCTTCTAAATATAAGGGGGCAAAGATGCCCCTAACTCTAAAAGACGCCTTTGGCGTCTACGACAACGGGAGACCGACCACCCTGAGATACCACTGTCCCTGAATGTGGGGTTGTGAATTTATTAAATATATTACACTTGCTCCAATAACTACTTATGTTATTTAAGGTTTAACAACAGTACATTTACAGCAGGGAGCACAAAGAGAGGTTTTTTGGCGGGAAGCCTTCAGCGTCAAACCACATACTAACTATATACAATTTATGAATCTATGGTAGTGTACCAATTACACTGAAGAAGTAGATAGAGGTGTAGCCAGGGCACGCACATTTCGTCCTATGTTCCGTCCCATGATGTGATATAGCTTACCGCCATATCGGGCACAAATTCTAGATTTCGGGCTGACATGGAGCAGAAAAACTGAATATCATGTTTCTCTCCTACACCATTGCTTACCCGTGAAAACGGTAAATTATGGATCTATGTACAATGCGATTCAAATAAGAATAGGATCGCCTTCGCGCCATATTGTGAAGACTAAATAATAAAACATTATATTAAGCAATAAAGTTTTTATTTTAATTGATGAAAGAGTCAATTAGACAAAAAAATTAAACTGTTATTGATAATAAGCTAATAAGTTTTCTGTTCAAATGTTGTACTTTTCAAGTGACATTTGACACATGAAAGGAGTTCTTATTTGAATCGCATCATATAATTCTTCAGAGTAATAATGGCTTTAGTCATTATTCTGAGAATAACTCTTGGTAATCACTCTGACTACAATATCTTGGAAACCGATACATTCATAATACTTACACTAACATCTATTTGGACAGAAATAGACCGATGGTACCCAGCTGGAGATATACGAGAGATACAGTGTAAGTGATGCCTTATCTTCGATCGTCTTGCATCTCTCTCGCACTCCCAGGCTTTTGATAACTCGTCCGTTAATCATCGCGGCAAACGAGAAAACTATTGATGTTCGAATCAAGAAGTTTATCTTTCGTGTTTTTAGTGACTTGTAAGCACAGTACTTTGCTTCTGTGTGTGTTTTTATACGGGCAAGATGGCGTGACCCTTCTGCATCTGATGGTTAGCTGATTGGGATCCAGGTAGTATTGATTGATGAGAGATGACGTGGCAGTTAGGGTAGCTATCTTGGTCACTATAACAAGGAATGTTTCTTAGGAGACGGTCCATCATTTTATTGAAATCTGCATTCACAGGTTTTGGAAAAATTTATAGTCAGTACGAAAACGCTAAAACTTTTTTATGTCAATCGATCATGTTGCTAATGACCTCTCTGTATAAAAGAAGGCTGGGTGACTGACTGATTGATCTATGCATAGCCGAAACTGCTGGGTCTAAAAGCATCTGGGCTTAGAATGTAAAAAAAACACGATGCGTCTGCACTTAGTTTTATTGTGATTGGTTGAGAGACTGACGTATCAGTCTCTCGATCAATCACAAACATCAAAATACCGATACGTCAGTCTCTCAACCAATTACAATAAAACGAAGCGGAGACGCATCGTGTTTTTTTTTTTACATTCTAAGTGAACACTTTCATACGTTTAGCTAATACTACAACTTTTCATATACCCTACCGATGATGTAATATTTTTTTGCAGTTAAATACCAAGACGAGCTTGCCGCTCGTTTGATAGTAAGCGATGCAACCAACCATAAACAGCGGCACAGAATTTAGAATTACATATAGCAGTGTAACTACTGGACATAATGAGACTTAACATCTGATGTCTGAGGATGACGGGCGCAATGGAATGCCACACAGTACTTTGTAACTCAAGGTGTTGTATGATGTTGCTACTATTTATGGGTGGTCGTATCGCTTATTATCAGTGAACGGCATGCTCGTCTTTTCATTCAATACAATAAAATAAAAAAAGCCGCTGCTTGGCGGTAGAAATAGACATTGCGGTGGTACCTGCCCAGGCGGTTCTTCGCATATGAGAGACCTACTAGTAAAATATGCATTACACTTAGAAGAAACAATGCAAGTAAGTACTTCAAGAAAATAATTTACACACGTACGTCCCTCTGGCAGAACTTAACGGTGATCGCAGCTAACCGATTTTTGTCGGATACCGATTTTTTTTTGTAACTTAAAACACGCGTAAGTTTTGTTCCTCATATGGCGAACTGCCTTACATATGAGAATAATATAAGCTTAGCGGAGTAAAGACGTAATAGTATTGCCTCAACAATTTTTTCCTGCCCCTGCCCCAATTCGATGAGAGGTTAGTGCAATACTTTTACCCGTATTGTAAAAACTATTTGTTTTACATTCAATCGGATGATTTTTATCCTCTCTAAGGGCTATAATCTTCACTAAATAATGTTTCTAGTCTTTGCCTTATTTCCTGACATAGTAAATGACTATTGGACGACAAGCCCAAGGATGAGAGAGGTGATAGGTTGCATCCTAAATGGTGCTATAAATCAAGGAATAGAGGCGTTATATCAAGTTCTTGTTTAATTTGCCCCATGTAAGAACGAGCTATACATAAAACACATTTATCTTTAGATTCTGTAATGAGTACAACAGAAAGTTTTCTTATATAGACAAGATTTAAAAAAAAAATATATATATTGCATGTAATTTCTTGCTTTTTCTTTATACCAGTTTTGCTCTAAATTTGGTATAAAAATATTACTTACGGTATTTTTTTATCAGTGAGAGCTTTACTGGTCTGTGCATTAGTCTTATTTTCATTAATGTTATACGAATAATAATTGTAATGTTTGTTTTTCAAATAAAATCTTTCACTGATAACAACGCTCGTCTGCGTCCCTTACACTCGTTTTCTCAGAAATAAGACATTGAATCTACACCTTAAGTATCAACAGGGAAGAATTTATTTGTAAAATAATGGATACGCAAAACGATGCCAATTTGCCTCAGCAGCGTTAACACTGGGCTAAGGCTGGCAGTCCATACACGTAAAAAACTCATTTTTATATAGTAACACCACAGCTTTGTAGTAAGTGAGATGACGTTCGGATAGAGTATCGATTGACGAGAGACGACTAAGTCTCACCAGTCGATTTACTTATGTCGTCGTGCTTAATGCCGGGAATAGACAAGCTGATTCCGGAAGGCGAAAAACTTAAGGGGATCATTACAGCGGTTTACGCTTTGTTTATGGTATGAGGCTACGAATATCTTCTAACCAGCATCATCATCATCTTTTTTACCAGTATACATACATATACACTCACGCCTTTTATCCTCGAAGGGGTAGGCAGAGGCTCAACTAGTGCACCCACTTTTCGCCATTTTTCCGTCCCATGATGTGATAGGGGGCGAGCCTATCACCATATCGGGAACAAATTCCAGACTCCGAGCTGATACTGAATAGAAAAACTCGATATCACTTTGCCCGACCCGGGGATCGAACCCGAGACCTCAGTATTGCAGTCGTACCATAACACAACTACGCCACCGCGGCAGTTTTTACCAGTATATGTAATAGATATCGATTAAAAGACTGTATCGGTGGCGTAGTTTTATTACAGTACGACTACAGTGCTGAGGTTCGATCCCCGGTACGGGAAAAGTGATATTGGATTTTTCTACTCAGCATCAGGCCGAAATCTAGAAATATGCCCTGTAAAAGGCTAAGCCCATCCCTTACTACATGTGATCTAACATAGCTGGTGAAATGTGGTTGTGATGAACTTCTGCTTACCCCTGGAATGGCAAAAAGGCGTGATACTATGTAAATTTAAAAAAATGGAAGTAAAAACACTAAAACCAGACTACGGTAAATTTGCCGTAAAATATTAAACAAGAAAATATTCGTATTTGAAATCAAAGTCTAAAATAAGTATGGTGATGTCTAGGGTATTACTTAACCATAGACCTCTTTCTTGCTTAACAGTAGGTAAAAAAGAAAAATATCATAACAATATAAAGGTCAACCGCTGAAACAGGCGTTTTTTAAAACGTTCCATCACCAAACATACACGCCCTTTACCCGCCGTATCGACCCCGACAGCAATTCGGGCCGCGTTACCCTCTCAGTTTTAATTATATTAAATGTAATATTAGAAATTTTAATTAAATTTAATTAAATCGTACAGGTAGATACTGAATTTAGATCCAAACCGTAATTTTGTAATTAATGCTTCGGAAAAAATGTGGAAGATTGAAATTAGATGTATAAGAATTAAGGTCAGTATTGGACTTTTACAGCTATGAAGCCTCTACATTATAAGTTCCTCCGTAGTAACTTGACAGCGTTTGCACGTCTACTAATCCTAATGCCGACGGATTATCGCAATAAATAAGACGTAAAATTTTGGTTGTAGTTGGAAATGAGCTGATAATTTTCAAACGCCTGAACAGATCTTCATAAATTATAGCTAAGAACCACCTCGATCACATCAGCTTTCAAACAAAAAGGCGTCAAAATCGGTCCATTTGTTTGAGAGCTACGATGCTACAGACAAACATACAGATACACAGATACACACCCTAAACTTATAACACCCCTCTTTTTTGTCGGGGGTTAAAAGTATCCCAATTGGGTTATTTCCGAGTCTACAGATTGGATTTTTTTGAATATCATTGAGAAAGGGTAATGATTTTAACACCCTATGTATATATCCATTTTATGTTCCACATTAGCGTCGTTCCTATTGAACCGATTTGACAAATGGGGTGAATTATAGAGTATACCTAATAATTATGAATATGATGTGTACATGCCTACCTCGGTGGCGTAGTTGTATTACGGTACGACTGCAATACTGAAGTCTTAATGATATTGGATTTTTCTATTCAGTATCTGCTCGGAGTCTGAAAATTATGCCCGATATGGCGATAGGCTCGCCCCCTATCACATTATAGGACGGAATAAGCATAGCGAAAAGTGGGTGCATTAATTGCGCTTCTGCCTAACCCTTCGGGGATAAAAGGCGTGAGTGTGTGTGATTAGTACATTAATTGTTATTTAAGTTGTACATACATATATACATATACACTCACGCCTGTTATCCCCGAAGGGGTAGGCAGAGGCGCAACTAGTGCACCCACTTTTCGCCATTTTTCCGTCCCATGATGTGATAGGGGGCGAGCCTATCGCCATATCGGGCATAAATTCCAGACTCCGAGCTGATACTGAATAGAAAATCTCAATATCACTTTGCCCGACCCGGGGATCGAACCCGAGACCTCAGCATTGCAGTCGTACCATAATACAACTACGCCACCGCGGCAGCATATTTAAGTTGTACCCTGAGCATTATTGACATTTCGTTATTTTCAGTTACTTTCTTCCGCAATTGGAGTTTTATTACCATTTATTTGGGAGCATAGATAAGAGTGTGTCTTTTGTATTTGATCGGCTTATATATTTATATGACGATCAGCATTTACTCAGAAGTTATAAAATAGTAATCAAATCAAATCTCAATGATGAAATGTCAAATTATCGAGCTATAATTATATAGCTCCCAAATAAATGGTAATAGAAAAACTTAAAAAAACTGAACTCCAACTGCGGAATAAAGTAACTGAAAATTATGAAATGTCAATAATACTCAGGGTACAACTAAAATAACAATTAATGTTCAAATCACACACACTCTATCACGCCTTTTATCCCCGAAGGGGTAGACAGACGCGCAATTAATGACCGACTTTTCGTCATGAGTATTCCGTCCTATGATGTGATAGGGGGTGAGCCTATCGCTATATCGGGCACAAATTCCAGACTCTGCCGTGAAGCAAAATGTCTTATAGCCCAATACCTATCCATTTCCAAATAGAATATAGTACCGCGATTAACAGCTCAAGGTCCAAGTTAAGAAAATACGACGTAAATTATGATGTGACGTCATAATCCTTATACTGATGGATATTCGTCAATCCTTTCGAGGGTGTAGCTCAGTGGTAGAGTCCGCTTAAAGCGGCGATCCGGGTTCGATTCCCGGCACCCACACCGATGTATCCTCATGTAAATACTTATTTTTTTTTATAATTATAATAAAATTTGAACTTTTTTTTTATTCCGCTAGAAAAAGTTAAATGCAGCTTCTATAATGTTTAAAATTTTTAGAAATTATTGGTCGTATTTTAAATATTCGTTCTTGGTACTTTTCTATACAACTAAGGCGACGTGCAGAGAGAAATACAGTCCTATATATTAATCCTGGCCTATCTGTATATCCATTTTTATTCCCATTTGTATCTACAGACTTTTTTGACAAACATCTTCACACTTTCGCGTTTATTATCTTACGATCAATTTCTTAATTGAATGCTCAATGGATATTAATAAGTAAGACATGTAATCCAACACTTTATACAAATTTTCAAGTAAAAATATATCTATCTTTTATTTTTCTTTGTTCTCAATCGACATCTACAATTTAAACAATATCGAAGTTAATGAAGAATAACATATTCTGTTATAATTTTTATTGAAAAACATATTGTAAGTTAAAACGTTTTGTGAGGGTATTTGTAAAGTACGGAAGAGTTATGAAAACTAGTCCAGAATCCAGATATCAAACTATAGTGGAAGTGACAGTTGGGTGTATAAAAAGTTGCCGTGTCGATATGTATGCTCTTTCGGTTTCAGTCGGGCCCATTTGGTATTGACTTGTCAAGCCCCGCGACGGACGCCGGCGTCCGAGTATATAGGATTTCCGGATACATCTATATAATATATAAGTGGGGCTTGACGGGTTAATAGTCGTAATTTTAGTGACAGTTGAGTAAGTGCAGCATTGACTCGCATACCGGTCGGTCGGTTGGCCTTTGAGAATATATTTCTGTAAAATCAGTGGTAGATCGTTTTTTAAGCTATTGCATAGCTTCTATCGCGAGCCTTGAGCGTGGAGAACGAATCCAGAAATTCCGTAACGAAAAAATCTGTCACCCCTCACTCCGACCGGCACAGTGGTGATATTTTATTTTCAACTCTATCACAACCTTGTAGAGTGTAATATTCCATAAGTAAATTTAATATCGCAGTCTTGTAAGAATACAATATGTAAGAGGATATGAGCTGAATGTTAAACGATAAAAGATCGAAATTACCGTGTATTTAAAAAAAAATCCAGTCTGTCAAACGTATCGAAATGTCAAACGCGGCGGGATGCCGTGATTCTAAGTTTGAATTTTTAAAAAGTTTTTTTTTTCTTCTTCATGGCTTCGCACATCTTAAAAGTTTTTATTTTATATCTGTTCAAAGAGGTTTTTATTTAAATATTACGGCTCTGGATACTAGTCCATTGAGCCCTTCTTTCATATTTTTTTTTAATTTTGCCATCTATCGATAAATAGCAGAACTTTTAATGACTTTTTGAAAGATCACGCTTCTCTTTAGTTCAGCAACTCGCCTCTAGGTGGCATTGGTTGTCTTATCGATCACCACGCCCAAAAAGTTGAATTAATATCAAAGAAAAACGAAGGAAAATAAAAAATAATGCATAAATAAAATAAATAAATAATTATAATTACATAAGTTGATAAAAAATGCTATGTAATAGCTTTACCGCGGCAGTCTCCGAGTGCCACACGTCTTTTTTTTATTAATTGAATAAAATCTCATATGATTACATTTTTTTTTCAGTCATCAAAAGTTAACACACGAATTGTGAACCTCCTTCTTTTTTGAAGACGGTTAAAAATCGGACTATGTAAAATAAGCGTCTATAGTGAATCTACAAATGTTTTTAGCTCTGGGTGTTTCCGGTGAGGAGTTTTCTTCTCTTGGATATTCCGTGCCTTCCAAATGACATTTTTGCGTGCATGTGCACTTCTGAAAAAAAAATAACACTTTTTATTAAAGTTTACAAAAATATTGTTGAAATATGTATTGAAATTAAAGGCTTTGCTTGTAGTTTACGACCTTCTGAAAACGTAGAAACACACGTTAACTTTTTGTCTATGTTTGATCTTATTTGAAATGTCTGAACCGAATTTGATTAGATTTTCAAGGGAAGTTACGTTTAAAAAAAAAAACACTAAATTTTTTTAACCAAAAAAGTTTTTACACGTATGTTGTTACAAAAAAAAGTAAGCTAACATTTCTATCTGAAGCTCTTCTAATCCTGAGACATTTAGGTCTTCTGCAATAACAGTTCCTATTTCTTCTTCTTTGCTCTGCCGAATCCTGTAACTTCGATCTGATTTGAGACCAAGAGTCCTTTTTATATCCATCTCCGCATGAGCATGTTGACCCTAAAATAATTGAATAGATACTTTATCAAATAAATATAACTAGCGACCCCGGCAGACATTGTTCTGCCTTAAAAAGTAAATAAAATCCTAGAACCTGACTTAGTTAATCTAAACCATTCACGAATAACACCTGAAGACACACAAAAAATCATTAAAATCAGTCCAGCCGTTCAGTTCAGCCGTACGTATATATGTCAGTGAATAGAAGAACTATAATAGAGAGAGAGATAGTGAAAGTGCACTATTCAGAAAGTAGTTTTATGATATGCTGCATATTTAGTATAAAAAAAAAATAACAAGCATAATTTACAACTTTATAAAAAGTTATTAACTGGTTAAGGAAAAAAGCCACTATACTAAAAATGGTTTTGATTTTTTACCTGAAAAGGCTCGATGTATTATTATGTAGCTCCTAACTGCTAACAATTGGTGGTTTTTTCTGTTCTCAAATGTTATATAAAGTAAAATAGCACTTACCCATTGTTTAATTGAAAAAGAATCATAATGAGCACTGAATTTATCAACTCTATGTCAAACGAAATCAAAGCCTACTTGAATATAAATATCTTGTATAATACAGTGTCATAACATTTAGCTCTATTAATAGGGCTGAGTTCTCAATCGATATAAGATTAACGAATAAAATACACTATTAAAATTACAGCTGTGTGATTATTTTTGTATGCGGTATTCTTAATTTCTTTGACGAATAAGTTTTTTTTTTATTGCTACTGAATTACGAGGTGAGTATGCCGTTCGTCTGATGGTAAGCGATACGCCCGCCCAAAAATAGTAGCAACACCATACAAAACTTCCAAGTACTAGTATTTTAGGAACTCGTTGCCCACAATTTACACATTCATGTACTAACCACCGGTGAAAACTTGTTTTTGGCCCTGGTATACATTTCCAGCATTTACTATGTTAGGCTGTAAGTTTTCCATGAATAATAAAATAAGAAAAAGTACAAAGTACTGCGTGGCACTCCACTGCACTCGTCGCCCTCTCCGCGGTGGCCATCCTCAGCGCATTAGGGACGGCTGCGGGCTTCCTCGCACGAAAAGTGTCTAAGTTGTCGTCCGCAGCCGCCCCTGCGCGGTGCCGCCTGGTGCGGTCCGTCTCCGGTTGCACTAGTCACCCTGACACATTAGATATTTAGTCTCATAATGCCCAGTAATTACGCTAGTTACAATTTTCTTCAAATTGGAACACAACAGTACATACACACAGCTGCTTGGCGTTAGAAATAGGTAGATGTTGCGGTTGCACCTAACCAGACGGGCCCTCGTGTAAGAGAGACCTCCCACCAGTCTGTCTGTCTCTCAGTCTGATGACTGAAAAAATTGTGCTTAAAAAAATTATATGAAATCTTTCTTAGTGGTCAAAGGTACTTACATACATACATATACACTCACGCCTGTTATCCCCGAAGGGGTAGGCAGAGGCGCAACTAGTGCACCCACTTTTTCCCATGATGTGATAGGGGGCGAGCCTATCGCCATATCGGACACAAATTCCAGACTCCGAGCTGATACTGAATAGAAAAACTCAATATCACTTTGCCCGACCCGGGGATCGAACCCGAGACCTCAGCTTTGCAGTCGTACTGTAATACATCTACGCCACCGAGGCAGTCTAAAGTACTTATGATATGATAATAATGATACCGGCTGTGTTCTACCCACTGCTGAGCACGAGCCACTTCTACCTACTGAGGTGTTTTAGTAACTATGGTGTATTCTATTCGTTCTGCGGGATAGGTAACTTCGGGCCGAATTTTTATAGTTTCTTTCGATTTTCATAATATTGCAACGGAAACTGGAAAGTCTGGCACTTGACGTTTTACGAAATCACTGATAAACGGTGGAAGCCACAAAACGAAAAGAAGAAGAAGAAGAGGTGTTTTAGACCTTAGTCCGCAACGCTGGCCCAGTGCGGGTTGGCAGACTTCACATACCTACGAAATTCTTTTTGAGAAGTCTCAAGTATGTACCTCACAATGATTTTCTTCACTATTAAAGCAGACGATAATTGATAAACAATACACACGTAGCTTCGAAAAGTCATAGATGTGTCACTTTGATTTTGAACCTGGGGACATTCGTCTCGGTAGATCATTTCATTCCCAACTAGGGTATGATAAGTGATATGTTTCTTAAGTTCAAAAAGAGTTTATGTTCCTTAATATCTGTGAGTGTAAACGCGTGCCGATGTCCATTTGTTGATTAACCATTTCGCACCATTTTATAAATACAAATAAATGATGAATACTATGGTAAGTTGGCTAGATAGTGTCCTCACCGGTGAGGATCGCTACGCGTTCTTCCCATAATTTTTTAATAAAAATGATCACTTTTTACTATTGTTTATATCCCTTTTCCTGCCAGCCCGAGCTGGTTTTTTTAGTTTTTGTCATTGATTTTAATCCCAATAGAAATGTCGGTAGTTATATAAGTGCTCTTTTTCAATAATAATTATTACAATCAATTTAATATATCTTGACTTATCATAAGTGCAACTATGTTCGCCTACGTGATGAACAAAGTATTTTATTTATTTTGAGACGAGCTAGCCGCTCTCCTAATTGTAAGCGAAACGACTGTCCTGCATGGCGTTGCACTGCACTCACCCAAGGACATGAGATTTTAAGTCTTATAATGCCCATTAAAATATATTGACTACAATATCTTTCAAACTGAGACATAATTAAAAATTTTATAATAATGCTTGGCGGCAGGAAAACCTTTGCGTTAATATTCAACAATTCTCTGAAATATTTTTTTTTTATGACGAGGTAATTATTTGTATCTCCATTCTTTTGATCTGTTATTTCTGTATCTTTGCATTAATTATACATTTTTAGAGGATTCGAGAAATAATTTCGAGCTTTGAGGATTATGCTTAAAGGTGGATTAAATCGCGTAATATTGACAAGTGTTTATGATTGAAAAATACTAGGTGATGGAGACTAGGTGTTTCTTAAGGCTTCTTCTGTGTAAATGACCTTTCCTAGTCGATAGTGAATAAAATCTCTACTCTCTACTGAATATTGACCGACTGATAACTAATACACTGCCTCGGTCGCGTATTGCGTGCGTGGTACACCATTCTAAAGTCCCGAGGTCGAATCCTGGGTCTAATAGTAGTAATAGTCTGGCGATTTGTCCCTGATATAGGTAGCGATAGGCTCGCCCCCTATCACGTCAAGCGACAGAAGCTCCTTGTAGAAAAGTGGGTGCCCTGTTTGCACCGACATGGCTACCCCTTCGGAGATAAAGGCGGATTTCGTGTGTGCGTGCGTGTGTATTCTGAATAAAGGTTATTTATAAAACGTTATAAACACTACATGGGCGTAGCTATAGCTTTCACTTGGGAGGGGGGGTCTACTATATAACAATTTTAGTGGCGTGGGTTCTTGTCTTGCATGACACCGTATTTAAGAAGCTAAGGGAGGGGGGGGGGGCGGACCCCTGACCCCTCCTTATATACGCCCATGAATGCTTATCGCTAAAAGAAAAAGACGTGATTGTACGTATTTTCACCCCTTTAAATTCACTCACTATTGTAATATGAATGAAAAGGGTTTATGCGCACCTGAACACAGGAACGTTTGGAAACGTTCGACAACGGGAACAAGATGAACCGAAACAAGCAATTATTCTATAGCCTCGTAGATTAATTATTTGTTTGCTAAACAAGCTGAATGCGATTGCTTCGTCCCTTACCGTTGGGTCAAATGTCACGTGATTTCGAATAACTCGTAATAAACTTTTTTTTATTGCTTTAAATGACGAGACGAGCATACCGTTCGCCTGATGGTAAGCGATAACTTTATCCATCACCTTGAGTTACAAAGTACAGTGTGTGCTCTGTGTGCATTTATAAGCTAGAATGCTAAATTAAGGACCAACTTTTTATATACAGGACCAGCAATTTGACTCTACTGGCGGTAAGTGAATTGGGGGTCTAAATAGAGAGTTGGCTGACGAGAGCTATCCCTCTCCAATCGATGCAGTTATGCCGCTAGACCCGTAGGCTGAACCCATAGAAGACTGAAAATCGCCGACATAACTCAGATTAGCAAGCTAACGTGGCAGTGGGCAGGGCACATAGCTCGTAGAACTGACAACGGATGGGGTAGAAAAGTTCTTGATTGGAGATCACATACTAGCAAGAGCATCGTTGGATGTCGTCCTACAAGGTGGACGGAAGACCTCGTAAAGGTCGCAGGAAACTGCTGGATGGAGGCCGCTTACAACAGGTTGGTCTGGAAATTTTTGAGGGAGCCTATGTTCAGCAGTGGGCTTCCAAAGGCTGAATGAAGAAGAAGAACCCGAACGTTACACATTTTTATGGGTCACTATTCGTGCAGATATACCTTCCACCAGAACTCACTTACCATTCCTAGTATTAGGGAGTGATATACTACGTAATACGATAATATATCAAACGAGTTGTTCAAGACTGCCTCGGTGGCGTAGTTGTATTACAGTGCGGCTGCAAAGCTGAGGTCTCGGGTTCGATCCACGGGTCGGGCAAAGTGATATTGAGTTTTTCTATTCAGTATCAGCCCGGAGTCTGGAATTTGTGCCCGATATGGCGATAGGCTCGCCCCCTATCACATCATGGGACGGAATGACGGCGAAAAGTGGGTGCACTAGTTGCGCCTCTGCCTACCCTTTCGGGGATAACAGGCGTGAGTATATGTGTGTGTGTGTGTGAGTTGTTCAATTATGGGCAGAATTACCAGGTCGATATAAGAAGTCACATTACGGAACTAAAAGTTTTAAGCTATAATATCTAAGTACAGCTGAATTCAGTGGTGTTTAACAGCGTATAATGAGTCGATAAACCTTCTACCACACACGTGGTGTGCTGTTTATACATTTTCTTTCTTTTTGTGTGTGTATAGTAAAATAAATTGTCTAAATAGTATGAATACTCTTTACCAAGATCTCTTTATATTATAAAGAGTTACTACCTAATTACATAGAGTAGTGGACAGTTAATTCTTGTTTAGAAACACTTAACTACGATTTGTGGATCTTGGGAAAAGTACTTTCTAAATTGCAACACTTCTAAAGCTCTCGATACGGAATATCGACTTAAAGTAGAATATAGTAGAGTATAAATTCGGATCTTGATCAGAAAGCTGTGCGAAAATAATTTAGTTTTCAAGGGTTAAACTAAGATTAGGAAAAGATGGAAGGATAATATGGAATTTTATTTGATTTGCAGACCTTAATGAGGGATTTTGACCAGTTTATTACTGGATATAAAAAGCCGATGGTTATTTTACAACGAAGGTCTATACTGTAAGTATTAGATCTCTCGTATAGGAGTGTCTCCTCGGTATGTCGCATGCTCGTTTTCAAGTTGCAATATTTAAGCATTATTGCATTTCGATTTGAGATTTTATCTACAAGCTAATCTAATTGATGGATTAGTAATAATGTGATACATGTAATTTTTTTTTATTGCAGTAAAATGACGAGAGCAGCATCCCACTCGCCTGATGGTAAGCGATACGACTGCCCATAAACATTAGCTACACTATACCGAACTTTTGAATTTCAAAGCACTGCATGGTACTTTACGGCGCTCGTCGCCTTAATATATTAAATGTCTACAATACCCAATAATACCGCTGGCTACAATGCCTCTCAAACTGGAACATAACAGTGAATGCACACTGCTGCTTTGTGATATAAATAATCATCGCAGTGGTACCTAGCCTGATAACCCTCGCAAACAAGACACCACTACTGCTTGGTTATTAATGTCAGTGGACTGGTGTTAAAGTTATACGAGCTAAGGTTTGCAAACGCGAAATTCCATGGTAGCATTCTGTGGTAGCTGCAGACTAACTTTATTATTGTAGTTTGCAAGTTGCCGCGGTCGCCGAGTTATGGTATTGTGTCATAGTTCTGATCGAACAACACGTTCTGTAGTTGCTTATTGGCGGTTTAATAGGGCAGTTTCCTATGTTTGCATTTGTATATTATACGCAATCTAACAGGAAATAATACGACAAAAAATTCATCTGCGAAATCAGCACCAAAAATGATTAAAAAATAAAGCAGTTATTCAAATTTGATATATTGTTGTGTGCAAAAGTGATGGCTTGGTGGAGATATTGCGCTATCTCTTTCGCACGCAGGCAACGTTACGGCCGGTGACACCCGGTGACGTCTACTACGGCATCCACCAAATTTTAAAGCTTTATAACTTACTTATTATTGCACCGATATTGAAAATTATTATTCCTATACATTTAAGATGACATACATTTTTGATAAATGCATTGAAAAAAAGTTGTCAACTACCTTATTGGAGCTAACCTAACCATTTAGACTTACTTTTTTTCAACCGACTTCAAATAAGGAAGAAGAACTATGTTCTCTACATATTTTAAGACAGCAACTGAAGAAGTACGACTATGAATGTACGGAGAACTGCCTTGACGGCGTAGTTGTATTATGGTACGACTGCTATGCTGAGGTCTCTGGTCCGGTCACCGGGTCGGGCAAAGTGAAATTGGATTTTTCTTTTCAATATCAGCCCGGAGTCTGGAATTTATGCCCGATATGGCGATAGGCGTGAGCCTATCACATCATGGGACGGAATACGCACGGCAAAAAGTGGAGGTATTAGTTGCGCCTCTGTCTACCCCTTCGGGGCTCAAAGGCGTGAGTGTGTATCTATGTATGTGTTATGTACAGAAGATTCTCAACTGGCGATAGGTGCGCCCTCTATCACATCATGGGACGGAATTCATGGCGAAAAGTTCGTGCAATAGTTGAACCTCTGCCTACCTATGTAAGAAGGTTTCAAAAATTACACACATTTTATTTCATTAACTGAGTGATAACGTATAGTCCCCCAGCGTTAATATTATGCCTTCAACGTATATACGAAGCCTTATAGTCAATCTTATGCCTTCAACTACATTTCTAGATCTTGCTGTAATAAACTTCACCCATAGTCTTTCCATAGACTAAGGAAATGAAACATTCATCCTAAATTAAATTAGTGACAGTTCCCTCTCAGATAGTTAACGTCTCATGTACACGCCAAAACTTTACCATTACGTTGTGAAGTTACAAAGCATTAAAATCGCGCGGGACTGAACGCGCTCGAGCGTTAAATTGGATGCCTAGTTTGAATCGATGACCCAATTCAACGGCTCGTGTTTTTATCTTGTTATTCAGTCTGTTGGCGAAATTTGAATTCTTATGTTCATATTGTCTTATCGGAGTCTGGAATTTGTGCCCGATATGGCACACATTCCAGACTCCGGGCTGGTACTGAGCAGAAAAGCCCAATGTCACTTTACCCGGTCCGAGGATCGAATCCGAGACCTCAGCATTGTAGTCGTAGGGGCGGCTGCGGACGACAACTTAGTCGTGAGTCGGAGGAAGCCCGCAGCCGACCCTAATGCGCCGAAGATAGCCACTGCGGAGTTTTGGTTGGTATGCCGTGCGTTGTATATAGGTTAGGGACTCGGCCCGGCGGTCGCCCGACGTTTTCCATCTCTCCGAGCGGCTCAACGCCGGGTCGTGAGGCACGGTGAACCGAACATAAGCGCTCAGTCGTCCCCCTTGAACGCTGGGCGGTAGTAATAAGTCACTTTCTTCGCGTAAAAAGCATTGTAGTCGTACCGTAATACAACTATGCCACCGAGGCACTTATGTTGATTTATACACGACAAGTGACCCTACTCCATTTGAGGGTAAGCAGCGTGGCAGGTAGTACCGACTGCCTATGGACGGGGGCCTGGCAGACAACCGCCACGGCCAAATCCACCTGCTGTAAAAGGCGACTAATGGGATCCATAAGGGTCATTGGACATACATTCAGGACTGAATGTACGACAGATAGGTGCCTGAAATGGAATGGATTGGTATGGTATGTGCAGACCTCGCCCCTGGACGCCGTTTAGGTTCGACGGCCTGTTTATACAGTATTCCTCAGAGGCTGTTCCAGTGGCTGAGGTAATGCCTTATGGTACCCCGGAGCCGTCTCCAATCCACCATACCAGCCCTGTATTATATTTACCCACTGCTGAGCACGAACCCCGTCTACAACTGAGAGGGTCAAGGCCATAGTGCACCACGCTGGCTAGTGTGGGTTGGCAGACTTCACATACCTTCGAAATTCAGAGAACCTCTCAGGTATGCAGGTCTCCTCACGATGTTTCCCTTCACCGTTAAAGCGAGCGATAATTCACAAAGAAAACACACATATCTTTTTTGTAGAAAAGTCACAGGTGTGTGCCTTTGGGTTTTGAGCCTGCGGATATTCGTCTCTGCAGTCCGTTCTACTCCCAACTAGGCTATCACCGATACAATGCGTCGACGAAATGAGTTACTCGGTTTTAATCGTGCAAAGCGTGCCGGTAACCCTGACATACCCGCCTGGGTTCCTCGGACTGACGCGGGGTCTTAAAGCAATTTCCACGCGACAATAACAAGGTAGAGTCGACTGACGAAAGATTATCGTCAGTTGTCATAATTATGCCGGCCTGTTTCCGGGTCTACACAGACTGATCCCGGAATGACCACTATGGTAGGTTTTACACCTCATGTACGGTGCTCAATACCTTGGCGGATATAATACAACCAGTATTTGTGAAAATGTTTGTAAGCAATGATTTTTTTTTGCTTTGAATGACGAGACGAGCTTGCCGTTCACCTAGTGGTAAGTGATACGACCACCCATAAACAGTAGCAACACCATCCAGCACCTTGAGTTACAAAGTACTGTGAGGCATTCCACTGCGTTCGTCATCCTGAGACATATCAGGTGCGGTTGCGGACGACAACTTAGACGTGAGTCGGAGGAAGCCCGCAGCTGACCCTAATGAGCCGAAGATGGCCATACAAAAAAAATAAATCCTGAGACATATGTTAAGTCTCATTATATCCAGTAGCTCCAATGGTTACAATGTTCTTCGAACTGAAACACAACAGTGCATGCACACTGCTGCTTGGTGGTAGAAATACACATTGCGGTGGTACCCACCCAGACGGTCTCTTACATATGAGAGACCTACCACCAGTAAACTCAAACACCAGAGGGATTTAGATTACTTTTACACATGCATACAGTATACACATTGGTACGATAGACCACGTTCTGGTTTAATATTACTAATAGTAAATAAAACGTTTTCCCCAAGAAATTACGCAGAAACTTGATATCCAGTAAGTTCTTCTTGATTTGCGAAGCCATCGGGTAAATTTTGCAATTTTTTTGTCAGTATTTTTTACCTTTTTCTCATTGATGTTTTTGTGAGGATTGATTTCTTTTTTGTTGGCATTTATGTTTTGTTAGAATTCATCTTCCTGAACAAACATTCTGTACTATTTAGCAAAGTACTGACAAACAACTATAAACATAGATTCCTTCAAATACAGAACCCGTTGAAACTCTCACTATAATGGGAACTGTATGCGAAGTTATAAAACACTCCAGTGTCGATTTAAGAGAGCGTCCAGCCGAGAAATTGGCAAACTTTCACAAAAGGACATCGAGGCATCGTACTCCAACTTTGCCTCGACATGTCGGCAATTTTGTAATAGGTTTACTCTCAGTAAGATTCTAGTTTTGTATACAAAGCTTCTTTTTAATATTGTTATGAAGTTACGTATCAAATAGCGGAACCTTGCCCTCCCTCTGTTAGAGAAAACCCCCTACTTATGAAAAAACTAAAAGAGTTACCATAAATATAAGAAAATTGTGAAATGATAAAAAATCACAAAAATATTATATATGACTGTGAAGACGTTTGAATGTTCGTTAAAAGATATCGCTGAATGAATTTGCTTTTAGCTACTACTATCTATATATATTATATAAAAGCGAAAAGTCACTCACTCACTCTCAAAAACTACAAGTGCTAGAAGTCCCAAATTTTGCATGGGGTTTTTTTTAGGATTTAAGTGCTCATAAAGGTGGGATTCTGCAAAATTCAACCTCTAAGAGGGTAAAAAAGCATGCCAAAGTTTGTACGCGATAAACTCAAAAACTAGGGAACGGATTTCGATGAAATTTGGTGTAGATAGATCGAGACCCTGAAAAGGTTTTTTAGGCTACTTTTTGTCCCGCGATTATAGTTGTACTTTTATCCAGGAAAAACTCTTTCGTGCGGGCAAAGCCGCGGGCAAAAGCTACTATTGTCATCCTGGAAAGGTCTTTCACGCAAGCAAGAGCAATACCTCGTATTTTTTATAATTCCATTGTCATGTATACTAGAGTTTTGTTGGGTAGGTTAAATTATTGCTCTTAAAAAGTTTGCGCGACTGTTTTTTGGTTCAAACTTATTTCAAAAATAATTAGTTTTCCCTCATCCTCGTTCCATTCCTAAAGAACTTTGTGTGCATGATAGCCTATTTGGAAATGGAGAATGACGACAGCCATCGATTGCCAATTTCAGGACCCGTATTTAATTCTCTTAAAGGAGATGACCAGTGACATCTGTTAGCAGTTATTACAACGTACCACGGGGCACCAAGTGCATGTCGTAAAAATCGATTTTGAAGCACCTGCATTCGCTGAAGACGATGGGGCGGTAAATGAGCGAATACGGGCGACGCGTATGTCATTATCGGACGAAAGAGTGAGCATCGATATGGCACCCTTTTTATACACCCAACTACCACTTCCACTATTAGTTTGACATTTCAACTAGTTTTCATAACTGGTTATCATGTTACAAATACCGTTACAAAACATTTATGCTATGAGTATAATTAATCGTTCAGTTTAACAGTGAAGGAAAAAATCGCGAGGAAACCTACATACCTGAGAATTCTGTATTAGAATTTGGAGGCTATTTTAAGTCTGTCAAACCGCACTAGGCCAACGTGGTGGAACTAAGGCCAAAACCCTCTCAATAGGTACTGTAGAGGATGCTCCTGATCAGCGGTGGACAGTATACCATACAGGGTGATTATTAGGCCGCAAGGTGTTTCAAAATAGTAGATTTCCCTTAACATTAGGTATACTTCCTGGGCATTATGAGACTTAATAGCTTATATCTCAGGGTGACGAGCAGTAGTGCGCTATGCAGTACTTTGTGATTCAAACCAGATAAGTGCGAGTTGGACTAGTGTACCGAGGAATCCAACAAATTTGTAGGTATCTAAGTATATAAGTACAATAGTTCCTCAAAATTAATGAATAAATTAATCAAGTTTGAAAGGTTATAAATTCGCTTTTTTTTTACCTTTTAAAGTACATATTTACAGTCATATTTATCATATTTTTTCACGGGAAACAAAGTGATCCTATAATGGTCCTTTTTCTTTTTGAGGTACGGAATCCTTTTAAGGTTGGGAACCCTCAAAATGTGTTAATAAATAAACAAGAAATATTTAGCTTCATAAACTCTTACCAAAATTAAAATGGTTTTAACGTTAACCCAGAACACGGTCCATCCATGTTTTAGCTAACGATTCCCATGCAAGTATAATATTAGTAAGATTTAAAAAAAAATTGTGACTGCTTTTGCGGTGTACTGGTGGGGATACCGGGAATCGAACCCGGGACCTCCGCTTGAAGCGGACTCTACCACTGAGTTATACCCCCGGGAGAAACTAACAAAATTATTCATCAGTTTGAACGTTATGACGTCACGTTTTAGTTATTGCCATGCGCAGTAAACTTAATTGAGCCGAGCTATATATAATATTGTTTACACTATAGTAAATAAAATTATAGACAGCGCGCGCTACCAATTTTTGAGCGGGAATTAAAAGGACTTTGATTATTCATCGTAGTATTTATGTACACTCGTAAGTATTTAGTTTGTATTTACAAAACTAAGACATAAACGGAAGGTTGCCCAGTAGGACTGAAGCAATTAATTAATTGGACGCGTCGTCGTGGATGGCATTTTTATACCGCTGTTTTTAGACACGTTTAAAGCCTTACGTGAGGAGAGTTTTTGCATACGAGAGGCAGTTTCTTAGTTTGCAATAATCTATAGCCTAGTGTAAATAAATGGTGAAACTGTTGGCTTTCAAAAACAAGTATCGCTCCATTAACTCTCCTTGGTCACCAGGTACATACGAACCGAACTCCGGACCAGAGATGAAAATATTTCACGTTTATTCATGTTTTAGTTAACGATTCCCATGCACGTATAATATTAGTAAGATTTAAAAAAAAATTGTGACTGCTTTTGCGGTGTATTGGTGGGGATACCGGGAATCGAACCCGGGACCTCCGCTTGAAGCGGACTCTACCACTGAGTTATACCCCCGGAGAAGCTAACAAAATTATCCATCAGTTTGAAGGTTGTGACGTCACGATTTAGTAATTGCCATGCGCAGTAAACTTGATTGAGCCGAGATACAGATAGTATTATGTTTACACTAGCTTTTGTTCGCGAGAAAGAGTTTATCCGGGATAAAGGTCCCGTTATATTTTTTCCCGGGATTAAAATAGTCTACTGACTGCCTCGGTGGCGTAGTTGTATTACAGTACGACTACAAAGCCGAGGTCTCGGGTTCGATCCCCGGGTCGGGCAAAGTTATATTGAGTTTTTCTATTCAGTATCAGCCCGGAGTCTGGAATTTGTGCCCGATATGGCGATAGGCTCGCCCCCTATCACATCATGGGACGGAATAACGGCGAAAAGTGGGTGCACTAGTTGCGCCTCTGCCTACCCCTTCGGGGATAACAGGCGTGAGTGTATATGTATATGTATGTAAAATAGCCTAAGAGTTTCCCAGGATCTCAGACTATCTCCATACCAAATTTTATCGAAATCCGTTAGGTAGTTTTAGAGGTTATCGCGTACAGAGGCGGCGCGGCGGGTGACTGTTTTATTGGAGGATACAGAATAACATCAAATTCGTATTTCCATATGAAATAAGGACGATATTCCTATACTCTGGGCTATCATGACCAGAAAAATCCATTTTATACGCGGGGAGCAAACTTGAGACTTCAGAACTACAGTTGTATGTAACAACTATGCCACTAAGGATGAAAATAAGTTCGTTAAGATAAACGAAAATAGCCTTTAATTACTTACTAAGAAAACAACTTTGTATTATGAAGTCCAAATTAACACATGCTAATACTTATTTGCACAAAATAACACATATGGAACTTATTTGCTAATCTGTACTAATATTATAAAGCTGAAGAGTTTCTTTGTTTGTTTGAACGCGCTAATCTCAGGAACCACTGAACAGATTTTGAAAATTCTTTCACGAATAGGAAGCTACATAACTCTTGAGTGCTATAGGCTACTTTTTATCCCGGGAAAATATTTTTGTCCCGGAAAAACTTTTTCACGCGGGCGGAACCGCGAGCACTACTAGTTGATTAATACAAAACAAATATATCTCAATGCGTTCGCGATGCCTCGGTGGCGTTTTTGTACTACGGTACGACTGCAATGTTGAGGTCTCTGGTTCGGTCCCCGGGTCGGGCAAAGTGTTATTGGATTTTTCTACTCTGTATCAGCACGGAGTCTGGAATTTGTAGTCAATAGGCTCACCCCTTACTAAATCGTAGGACGGAATACGCACGGCGGAAAGTGGGTGAATTAGTTTTGCATCTGCCTACACCTTCGGGGATAAAAGGGGTGTGTGTATACGATTGCGATCACCAAACTAAAATTTGGATACAAATAGATAATTGTGTATCGCAATTTCCTACCAGTCATGGTGATTTTAAGGGCAAACTGCTCTCATTTAGATTGGTAGACTCTCCTGTGTGCCCATACTCTATACCTGGTTACTCTTCACATACTTTGGGAGTGTCTTTATCATGATGAGCGCAGCATAATTTTGGATAGTTTACACATCCGAAGGTGTATAGTACATCGACCTTGTAGAGGCTAGACGGGATTTCAGTGGCTTACGATGCTTTTTTTTTATGACATCGAATGATGAGACGAGAATGTCGTTCGCCTGATGGTAAGCGATACGACCACCCATAAACAGTAGAAATAGCATGCAGCACCTTGAGTTACAAAGTACTGTGTGGCATTTCACTGCGCTCGTTATTCTGAGACATAAGATGTTAAGTCTCAGAATGTCCTGTAGTTATACTGGCTACAATGTCCTTGAAGCCGAAACACAACAGTGCATGCACTCTGCTGCTTGGCGGTAGAAATAGACATTGCGGTGGTACCCACCCAGACGGACTCTTACGTATAAGAGTCCCTACCACCAGTAAAATACTATGTCTATGGTGCACTTTAACACTTTTTAAAAATACACTTAAATACCATTCAAGTACATTTATTTGGTAAAAGTTTGCTTTTAGTTTTAGTTTTAATTATTTTTTTAGTTTTATCTGTTTCTTGAAGTACAACCGCTAAGTTACGACTGGGCTTAAATTAGATAGGACACCCGGCCTTTTACATCGTCGTTACCCTCTTATCTCCAGAAACAAAAGCTTTGGCGCCATTCGTAACCAATTTCAAGCCAGCCGTGACTACCACCGTACTGTCCCTATTTTTCAATTAATAATAATTAATAATTGTGGGGATAATCTTGTCCCTTGCCACTTCGGTTAAAATCAGGTACAGTGAAATCACTTTGCAGAGCTAAGAATAAAATTTATTTTAACCCAACTTACTGATTAGCAGCTCAATCTTTACTCATGGCTCGGAATTGAGTGTCAATATAGATCTACACACACACTCACGCCAGTTATCCCCGAAGGGGTAGACAGAGGCGCAACTAGTGCACCCACTTTTCACCATTATTCCGTCCCATGATAGGGGGCGAGCCTATCGCCATATCGGGCACAAATTCCAGACTCCGAGCTGATATTGAATAGAAAAACTCAATATCACTTTGCCCGACTCGGGGATCGAACCCGAGACCTCAGCATTGCAGTTGTACCATAATACAACTACGCCACCGAGGGAGTCTACATACCTTCAAATTCATAGGAATAACTCTTGTGTCAAGATTAATACTCCTATAGATGATATAGATATTAATATTAGATGAGTTGTCCTAGGAGTAGGAAATCTAAATAAGTAGTTAACACACAGATCAGTTTTTTATTTCACAAAATAAAACCACAGTAAATATGTCTAACATTTATTTAGTTCCAAAAAGTTACTTTACACAATTAAGGAATTACATTTAGTTTTAAATAATACTAAATAATCAGTCTTTTTGAAGATAATTTATGATATATGATTTCGATCCAAAACAAAATAGTAGTATGTATACATTAAAAAAAAAACACTATCAAGTTCCTAAAGAGTCTGCACAAGAATCGGTGCACATATATAACAAACTAGCTTTTGCCCACGGCTTCGCCCGCGTTAATAAGTTTTCCGGGCTAAAAGTACATAAAAACCTTCCCGTTGAATCACTCTATGGCTATGACGTTGATACAACTCTTAACAAATAATGCATTAATTTCGACCAAATTTGATTAACATTAAAAACGGTTCTAGTGAGTTAATCTTAAAAGATAGACATATACTGTCGCGGACATTTTTTAGATCATTTCAAGAGGAATAATTCTTTCATACATATATTTTTGGTATCTTGAACCGTTTTCGCAGCGCACGCAATGGAAGCCCTCAAGGATGAATAATTTTCCCCGTTTTTTTTTACATTTTCCATTATTTCTTCGCTCCTAATAGTTGCATCGTGATGTTATATAGCCTAAAGCCTTCCTCGATAAACGGTCTATTCAACACAAAAATAATTTTTCAATTCGAACCAGTAGTTCGTGAGATTAGCGCGTTCAAACAAACAAACAAACTCTTCAGCTTTATAATATTAGTATAGATGAGGCTTATTGAGAACCTCTTCCTTAATTTCTTACGCGAATGTTCGATATTGAAATAAATGTACCGAGATAAATTTGTTTAACTTTTACTCCCCACGTTTCGCAGTTACGGCCTTCATGTTCACGCGGCGGACTCAGTCCGTTAATTAGTTTCATTTCAATACCTCTTCCTGTTTTGAAATCGGTTCAAACAATAGGATCAACGAAGGAACAATATTTGTGATCAAAAATGACTAGTATTGACTAGGTAATAAGTGTCGTATTTACGAAAGTCCTTTTATCTGCCGCACCTATTCCTGCCGAGCGAGTCTCGCCTTTGACACTCGAAAACGAGTATCGTTAATTGCTACGAGTTTTTATCCTAAAGTAAACAACCACAGGAGAGAATCGCATGGAGAGTTCTCGCATACGATAATCGCTAAGGTTTTTTTGGCACTCGCATTCGAAAAACTCTTCTTGTATAACGCTTTATTCACAACAAACATCAGACAAACATTACACCTCTGCTTAAGTTTAAAACTAAAGATGATCAATGTATGCAGAGTTCCCGCGAAAGAACAAATTATCTTTTTCCCACTAAATTATTAAAGTCCAGAACTATTTGATGCTTTTAAGTTCGATGCCACAAATAATTACGGATTATTTAAAATAAATGACGGGATGAATAAATAGTTATCGAGATCAAACTGTATTATAATCGTTAATATAGTAAAATATAGTTAAATTACCAGCTATTTTCAATAATGTAAACGAATGACTTTTCAAGTAATTTGCTTTCGTGACCATTAAAACGTACAAAATATATTGGCGTAAGTTCAGATTACGGATAAGTTCGTTGGTTTATAATTATTGCTGATATGTCACTTGAGTATCTATTGGTTTGTATTGACTGCCTCGGTGGCGTAGTGGTATTGCGTACGCATTACGAGTACGATTTGCGCGCTGAGGTCCTGGGTTCGAATACCGGGTCGAGCCAAAAAAAATTGTGACTGGGTTTTTCCATCTTAAAATTTACTCAGTCGCAGCTCGGAGTCAGGAAGTTGGCGGTGTGATACCCCCGTGCCTCGGAAAGCACGTAAAGCCGTTGGTCCTGCGCCTGATCTCTCTCCGGTCATGTCGGATTGCCGTCTCACCGGACTATGAGAGTGAAGGAATAGCGAGTGCACCTGTGTATTGCGCACACGCTTGTGCACTATAATATCTCCTGCGTACCTGGTTGATCTCCGTTGAGATTGGCCGCCGTGGCCGAAACTGGCTAGGAGGAGGATTTCATTCATCTATTGGTTAAATAGTCTAAGGATATGTCCTACCACGGACAATACAGCCTGAAGCTGCATTTTCCAATGTGCCACAATAACGTACTTTCCTCAGTTTTATTTTGTATATTATTCTATATGTACTTAGCAGTTCTCGTAACCGACGAGCGTGTATGAAGAGACTGATGACTGTGGAAGAAGCGAAAGAGGTATGCTTGGATCGTAGCACTTGGCGCTCCATAGTCTCTACCTACCCCAATGGGAGAAAGGCGTGAGTTTATGTATGTATGTATGTACTTAGCAGAAAATAATACGAAACGGAAATTCTTCTGTAAAATCAGTATCAAAATTGCTTGAAACACGAAGCAGTTATTTATATTTGAAATATTGTTGTGAGGAAAAGTGGGAGGCCTGGTGGGGTTGTTGCTTTATCTTTTTTTGACGCACGCAGGTGACACTCGATGACGTCACAGTTTGCTATTTCAGTGTTTGACAGCTACGCCTTCCACCAAATTTCACGACACATTTTGATGCGTTTAAGAAGTACTCAAGTCAGAGGCTAGTGACTGCAGTAGCCTCTGAATTGGGTACTTCTTAAACTCTTGTTAAACTCTAGCTAAATGTACTGACGACATTTACCTAGAGTTCAGCAATGGTTTTGAATCAACGCTCTTTGCCCTGATCCGAACTTATCCAACATGCTTTTATACATAGTTGCTTGTCACAGAATTACACGAAAATCCCAGAATTACGTACACCAACAATAGTCATAATGGTTAGATTTTTGTTTGCAATTTTGTCAATGTCTGATGAATTCACTCTCATATCACTAAAGTGAAACAATTTACAACCATTAAGCGTTGTTCCGTCAGCTACCGATGATGAGGGATTCTGCAAGTTTCTGTAAAAGAAAGGACAATGTTAATTCTTGGTCATTTTGTAGTTACTTTTTGAAGGTACTGGGTGACCTAGACTTTCAAACGCGCACGGCTAATGAAGCCACTGCACCTAATGATAATCAGACTGACAAGAGATAATACCTTGTCACTTGTCAGTCCACACAAGGGAACCATTGATTGATTTTGTACACTATGCGATTTGTAACGCTAAATAGAATGAAAAAGAAGCCTTTCTGCGAAAACTGCATTAAAATTGCTTATGAAATGTGGTAGTCATTTGTATTTCAAATATTGCAATGGGCAGCAGTGGGTGCGTATTGGGATTATCTCTTCATCATCTCTTTCTTTCGCACGCGTTATGTGGATATTGCGTGTATTTTCTGTTTCATGTCACTTACTCCTTCTACCGAAATTTAAAGACTTATAACTTGTTTATTCTTTACCGGATTTTAATAATTCTTTCTGAGTTAGAATTTATATAGCGTAAATATTTGACAAAATTAAAGAACAAAAGTGAGTCCAGACCCCTAGTATTTATTACGTCAATTATTTACTAAAAGGTATACCAACAGCACACACATAAAACTTTACAGATTTAGCAATACTTAAACTAAATTCTAATATGTAGGTATGTTAAATTATAGGTATACAAAACATTCACCAATTTAACGTTGCAGTAGCATATAAGTAAGGAACGCATTGATGAAGGAACGTTATAAATTTGATACTTTATCTGAACCCTGATTAGCTTGCCATTAGGGGCAGGGGGTAACTTTGCTGAGCCAGTATGAAAAATAACTCTATTGCCCACTTATTGTTGGTAGTTTTGCACTTACTTCTAGGGGCACTTTTCAACGTAGTCGTTCTTGAGACGCAGTCGCTCTCTTCCGACTCAGACCTCATTTGGAAGCTTGTCTCTGGAAAACAGAAAAACATATATAACCTACATTATAAGATAAACAATCTTATAATGTAGGTTCTCGTGGCTTCGTCTAAGTTTAAAGACTTTTCCGCAAAAAAAATCCAAAATCACTATATCGCGCCGTCTATATGACGCCAGTTCATGTATTTAAATACAGATTAAAAAAAAACTTATGGGAGCAAATTAGTAGGATAAAAAGTACATGTACCAAATTCCATCCAAATCCGTTCAGCTGTTTTTGAATTTACTCCTATATATTCAGATATTCGCATTCATAATAAGAATAAGAAGTAAGATTAGGACAGTAGCTGTATAGTAGTTGTTTTATGTATGACAGTGTTAGTATGCTGGTCGAATCATCATCATCATCATCACGAAATCCACTGGTGAACATAGGCTTCCCCTAAAAATTACCAGGTCGTAACTGCTTCACAATTTTTAATGGCTACCCCGTTCAGACCCAGATCTTTACGCAGCCTTATTCAAGGGCGTCGCCAAGGGTTGCAGGGAGGGGCAGCTGTCCCCCCTAGAGATTCTAAAGAAGTTGCCAAATGCCAATTATTTATAAGTTTTGTTTATTGTACAATCAAGAACTCTTGAAGCTTTACACTTTAGACTCTGTACCGTTATTATTACAATCGCTGTAGATGTAAGTTCGCTTTAATGTCTGTGCTTGCGGCAGCGTCGTGTGCCGGGTCGGCCACTTCCCTGTAACATGGTTGAGGAGGCCGATGGCTGGCACATGCGTCATACTCGTGAACGGGTGCTGCTTGTGTGGACTGGTCTGCTCTGTGTGATGGTTGTATCTGCTGTTTCGTAAACTTAAACGTGTAGGTGGTTGTTCGACTTAGGTACTCTTCGTTAATTTTCGCATTTAATACCTATCTTTGAAATTGAATTTATATTGTGGTTTGGAATGTGTAAAATATGTATTTAAAAAAAAATATTATAATAAAAGACATTACGCTGTGTTTCTTGGTGCTTCTTCTCAGGTCAGTGGGCTTTTCCGAAGCACTGGTAGAATCTTCTAGTAAAACAACATTGTTAAAAATGACGTATAAAAGGCCCCTTAGGGGCCTAATTACTTAATAAATGATTTGAATTTGAAGTTAAGGCTTGTACTACAAGTGAAAAGCTTCATGTGCTCTCAACTTTACCTACAATTCATACTTCATACTTTTCCCATTCTCCATATCAACTTATCCCCCCACCCCGGCCATCGGCTGGCGACCCCCTTGGCCTTATTAGTTACGATCGCGACGAGATGATACATTATACGTACCACTATCATATCTCGTTTTACTGTTCCCAGGCTGATGTACCCTGTTCGGTACCTCCTGGTTGTCGACGTGACCGAAAGTTCTGAATCCGATCGCGAACTGGGCATACGGACTTATCTCGTATAATTCTGTAATAACAATATGCTTATTTTAATAAGAAAGATTCTATTGTTAGCAATAATAGTGATATAAATCATAGCTGCTCGAAAAATAAAAGAAATGGAAATAAGCTCTCTTACTTCAGCTATAAGGAGTTTAGCTGAAGTACAAAGTTTAATCATAGCTGCTCGAAAAATAAAAGAAACAGAAATCAGCTCTCTTTCTTCAGCTATAAGGACAAAGTACAAAGTTGGCGAGACTACTGACAGAGAATTGTTTGCTGGTTCTTTTAAATAGTCTACTATACTAATTGTGAATTAGGATTGTTTTATATCTGACAGTGTTAGTATGCCGGTCGAATCATCATCATCATCATCACGAAATCCACTGGTGAACATAGGCTTCCCCTAAATATTAGATGCCCGCTGGTCGAAACTGCTTCACATTTTTTAACGGCTACCCGGGATTCAGACCCAGATCTTTACGCAGCCTCATTCAAGGGCGTCTCCAAGGTGGCAGTAGCTCCCATAGAACGCATTTGGTGATGGAAAGCCGATGTTGTTTAATTAAGATGTTTGTGATTGATCGATAGACGAACGTCAGTCACGTGTTAGTGTCTCGACCAATCACAATGAAGCGACACGAATTCGAAACATGTTTTTGCAACATTCTAAGGGACAGAATATTGAACTCTATTTTGACAGACATTTGGTTTCATTCCTTTTGATATGTGCACTACTAATTATGAAGTGGAATTGTTTTAATTTTATTTACCATGTTTATTATCAGTAGTGAGATGTACTGGCGTGCTATAGACCCTATTGTTGGTGTCTCCTGGAGCACTTTGAGGCGTGTTCGCTGTCACGTTACTGCGTTCTGACTTGCATTCGCCAGTTAGAGAGTTCCTGTATTCGGTTAGATGGTGGTGGCTGGAAAAGAAGGTAAATTAAGCATCTCAATTAACTGATGAATAAACTATCTTAATGGCTATCATCAAATGAATCAATCTAAATAGGCAAGTGAGTAAAATCAATCAAACAAATCAAGACTCTAACCCTAGCAAGCAACCAATCCTAATATTTCAGAATAGTGCAACCTCAGCGATTATCGTTAAACATGACATTGAGTCGAATTTCATCTAGTTCAATCTAATTACGCCACGCCTAGGTACCAGATTATGTAGAAAGTCTACTTTACTTACTTGTGTCTCTTGACGAGTATGTACACGCATGTTATAGAACACACCATAAGGAGTATCGAACTGCAGATGATGACCAGCATGTTCAGGTCCAAGAAGTCTGATGGAGGGCCTATAGCCTCTGAAATCAGACAAATACGTTGACAACCCTAAGTGAATATATGCAGTATACCCAGTGCCGTAACTAGCCTTTAATGCGCTTGGTACGAGCTTCGATAACAGCATGACTGACCCAAAACTTGCTCCTGGTTTGGTCATTTCTTCACCCATCTAGGTTCGGAAGTTAGTAGAAGTTATAGAAGTCTTACCTATATACCGCTGGCACTGGCCATTGCCCTAGTTAGAGCACCGGGTATACCATAATTCTGAATCCTAACGTAGTATAAAACAAAGTCGCTTCCCGCTGTCTGTGCCTATGTATGCTTAGATCTTTTAAACTACGCAACGGATTTTGATGCGTTTTTTTTAAATAGATAGAGTAATTCAACAGGAAGAGTTTTATTTACATTTAGCCCGGAAAAACTTATTAACCCTTCAAGGCCCGCTTATATATATAGATGTATGAGAAAACCCTATGTATATGGACACCGGTGTCCGTCGCGGGCCTTGACAGACTACCGCGGGCGAAGCCGCGGGCAAAAGCTAGTATGTATATATGTACATCTGTACTTATATACATAATGTATACAATATATTCGAAATTATTACTGTACCTTGCTTTTAAGTAGTTGAGTAAAAAGGAATTGGAGAAGGTAATTTACATATCTGGTACAATTCTTTTAATTTGTGTTGCTTTTTACAGAAATGAATAACTAATAAGAGAGCCACTCGCCTGATCGCAAGCAATATGACTGCCACAAACTGTACGAAATTGGCCTCAACATTAAATTTTAATGCACTGCATGGTGAGGTCACTTTGTGTTAGTAAGTTCCAAGTCGTATCGTCACACAATCGTACTTACCTCCAGTTACAGAGGTTGTAGCATAATTATACAGTGATGTAGACACTCCTGCTGAGTTTTCAGCTGTGACGCGTATTTGGTACCACTGGGCCGCGGCTAAATCGGCGATGACAAAGGAATTCGGCTGACTGAGTATCGCGGATGTATAGTGACCCCATTGGTGTGCTTGCTGAGTCTGAATTTAGAAAAGAAAATTTTGACATCACTGTCATATCTAATGACCACGGGCCAAAAGGTTTGTATACTACCAATGTAAACATCATTTTAATGATAACCAAACTAAAAGACTGATTAAAATAAGCAAAATGTATTTGAAAGTGGCTCAGGATGCTATATAAAATTAGGTGGGATTTATAAATTTTATCCATGATAATTGATTTGGAATTCAATTGTTGAGGACTAGTGAGGTGGGAGGCGGGGAAAGCTTTGATTTGGAAGTGACCAAATCCGCAAAATATATTGATTTTGAAATATGAAGTTCTGTAGATTCCACGCTGTTTGGAATGATTCTAAAAGAATGATTTTATCTTGATACTACTCACAAGTCGATTATCCGCTTTCTTCCACACCTTGGCTCCGTACTCGCGGTATTCGACGCCGACATTTGTGATCTCACAACCGTTGTCATGCCAACCGCTCAGTTGTACATACACATGGGAAGCGTTACTCCAGAACCATTCTGTGCTCGTTGGTGCTACTGGAACTGTAGGGGATACATTGTAGAATTTTATGGACGGTCTTATCGCTTATCATCACGCAAGCGTCATGCTCGTCTCATAATTTAACTGCAATAAAGAATCATCCCTTTTTTCAGTGGTAGGCAGACTACACATCCACAATTTGCCATCTACGTTAAGTCTGATAAAAAATAGGGCGAGCCTATTGACATTTGCTGGGAACAATTCAAGTTTAAGGACTGATACTGAGCAGAAAATCCAACATAATTTTACCTGAACCAAAACTCCTAGCACGAAAGTCGTTCCACAATACGACTACAACGAAATAGTCTACATAACAAAGGCTCTTAATTGTTACCAACGAACCATAAGGAAAATGGACCAATCAGCAAAAGCTTGACATACATGACTTATTATTGGGTTAGCTTTACCATCACCGTATAGTAAAAGCGTAGTTAGCGGTTAAAAATAATCTTTTACACGTTCGGCCCAGCGCCTTCCTAGTCAGCTATTCACAATGGAGTACAATATTTCCTCATCCTTACAATGCAGATTAACCGTAGAAGTGATTAGACGTTGTGGTGATTTTATTTGAAAAACATTGACGTCTTTATACGTTTTTGGACTGAACGTGTTAAGCCAATAGATATAGCTTTGGCCCTTAACATACCTCCTCCCAACGTAGTAGCATCAACATACGCAGGCTGTGAGGCTCCTACAGAGTTTGAAGCTGTCATACGGATGGAGTACTTGGTGCCGCACTTCAGACCTTGGAGGGTGTACTCATGAGCCTGCTGTAAGGATGTGCCTTTACTAGCCCACGCATCTTGCCAGGAGCCGTTGGATTCTTTCCAAGTTAAGTTGTAGCCTGAGATAGGAAAGATTTTTAATAGCTTGGATGCCTTTTAAAATATTTATCTTTGCTTACAATAATTGAGATCATTGAATTACAAATTATGGTTTGGTGCAGAATATTTACAGATTTTAAACCTTATAACGGGCAGATACTCATCCTACTAATATAATAAAGGCAAAAGTTTGTAAGAATGTGATGTATGGATTTTTGTAACTCTTTCACTCAAAAACTACTGAACGGATTTCAATGAAATGTGGCACACGAGTAGATCATTTCCTGGATTAACACTTAGGCTACTTTTTATCCCGGGAAAATATAAAGCGGGACTTTTATCCCGGAAAACTTTTTAAAGCGGGCGGAGCCGCGGGCAAAAGCTAGTTGGATAATAATGTTCAAACACGGATATACTAAGCAGGTAAAGCCAAGCTTATGTAGAGGGACTCTTATGGCCACTAAACCACGGATACAATCGTTTACATTACATTTAGGTATATGTTAACTGTTACGATTTATAAACTAACTCCTTTTCGCCAAAACCTTTGTTGTTTTTACTACTCTCCATTTTGTGTGAGGCAATAAAGACTTTGTTGACTTACTAATTTTCTGTATCTTTCCTCCAATCTTCCTAGGTGGATCCCATTGCAAATGTAAAGCGTTTTTATGAGGCGTCACCCTCAATGTTGGTGGCTCTGGAGTAGGCAGTACCGTAACCTCGTAGGACACGGAATCAGATCCGTACAGATTCTTAGCTAGGCACGTGTAGTTTCCACTTAGAGACTGGTCGATATCTGAAAATCAAAATTGAATGCAAATGTTGAAAAATAAAAAAAATACATGAAACTAGTAAATATATTACTATACATAAAATAGTCCAAAATAAGAATGGTGAAGTCGACGTAGAATATTCCGATCAATTATAATAATATTAATTTCATTTAACAATAGCTGGTGCGAAGTCACATCGCAGAATAAAAATAAATAGTCGGAGAAGAAAAATAAACGTGTGGCGAAAATAAATAGAACGTATAACTACTGTTAATGAGCAGGCTGTCGTCGTGGTTCCTGGTGAAGCGCGGGTGGTGCGTGATGATGTTGTGCTGGTGGTACCACACCGTGCGCGGCGGCGGCGCGCCCACGCACTGGCACACCAGCAGCACCGAGCGACCCACGCCCACTGACACTGGGCCACCCAGGGACGTATAACTACTGAATGTATAATTACTGTTAATGAGCAGGCTGTCGTCGTGGTTCCTGGTGAAGCGCGGGTGGTGCGTGATGATGTTGTGCTGGTGGTACCACACCGTGCGCGGCGGCGGCGCGCCCACGCACTGGCACACCAGCAGCACCGAGCGACCCACGCCCACTGACACTGGGCCACCCAGGGACGTATAACTACTGAATGTATAATTACTGTTAATGAGCAGGCTGTCGTCGTGGTTCCTGGTGAAGCGCGGGTGGTGCGTGATGATGTTGTGCTGGTGGTACCACACCGTGCGCGGCGGCGGCGCGCCCACGCACTGGCACACCAGCAGCACCGAGCGACCCACGCCCACTGACACTGGGCCACCCAGGGACGTATAACTACTGAATGTATAATTACTGTTAATGAGCAGGCTGTCGTCGTGGTTCCTGGTGAAGCGCGGGTGGTGCGTGATGATGTTGTGCTGGTGGTACCACACCGTGCGCGGCGGCGGCGCGCCCACGCACTGGCACACCAGCAGCACCGAGCGACCCACGCCCACTGACACTGGGCCACCCAGGGACGTATAACTACTGAATGTATAATTACTGTTAATGAGCAGGCTGTCGTCGTGGTTCCTGGTGAAGCGCGGGTGGTGCGTGATGATGTTGTGCTGGTGGTACCACACCGTGCGCGGCGGCGGCGCGCCCACGCACTGGCACACCAGCAGCACCGAGCGACCCACGCCCACTGACACTGGGCCACCCAGGGACGTATAACTACTGAATGTATAATTACTGTTAATGAGCAGGCTGTCGTCGTGGTTCCTGGTGAAGCGCGGGTGGTGCGTGATGATGTTGTGCTGGTGGTACCACACCGTGCGCGGCGGCGGCGCGCCCACGCACTGGCACACCAGCAGCACCGAGCGACCCACGCCCACTGACACTGGGCCACCCAGGGACGTATAACTACTGAATGTATAATTACTGTTAATGAGCAGGCTGTCGTCGTGGTTCCTGGTGAAGCGCGGGTGGTGCGTGATGATGTTGTGCTGGTGGTACCACACCGTGCGCGGCGGCGGCGCGCCCACGCACTGGCACACCAGCAGCACCGAGCGACCCACGCCCACTGACACTGGGCCACCCAGGGACGTATAACTACTGAATGTATAATTACTGTTAATGAGCAGGCTGTCGTCGTGGTTCCTGGTGAAGCGCGGGTGGTGCGTGATGATGTTGTGCTGGTGGTACCACACCGTGCGCGGCGGCGGCGCGCCCACGCACTGGCACACCAGCAGGACCGACTGACACTGGGCCACCCAGGGACGTATAACTACTGAATGTATAATTACTGTTAATGAGCAGGCTGTCGTCGTGGTTCCTGGTGAAGCGCGGGTGGTGCGTGATGATGTTGTGCTGGTGGTACCACACCGTGCGCGGCGGCGGCGCGCCCACGCACTGGCACACCAGCAGGACCGACCGACCCACGCCCACTGACACTGGGCCACCCAGGGACGTATAACTACTGAATGTATAATTACTGTTAATGAGCAGGCTGTCGTCGTGGTTCCTGGTGAAGCGCGGGTGGTGCGTGATGATGTTGTGCTGGTGGTACCACACCGTGCGCGGCGGCGGCGCGCCCACGCACTGGCACACCAGCAGGACCGACCGACCCACGCCCACTGACACTGGGCCACCCAGGGACGCGACCCCCGCAACCACTGGAACAAAAAGTTTAGTGCTTACAAATTACTGTCTCGATGGCGTAGTTGTAGGTATCGCTTGCAATCCTGGGTGCGAACCCCGGGTCGGACAAAGTGATATTGAGTTTTTCTGCTCAGTGTCAGCCCGGAGCCTAGAACTTATGTTAGATTTGGCGATAGGCTACCCCCTATCGTCAGATGGAACACACATGGCAAAAAGTGAATACCCTAGTTGCACCTCTGTCTACCAACTTGAATAAAAGCTTGTGTTTATGCAGAAAAATTAGAAGATCTTCCAAGAAATAGAACCATACGTTGACTTGACTATAGCATGAATGAGCTGTCTTAATTAGTGATACGGCTGTGTCATTGAAAGCTGATGTAGTACCTTCAATTGCATTTCACGAATACTATTGCACGACCAAAATTGGAAAACATCATTATGTTTTAGGTACAGCTGGTTCTGATCTCTTGCATGGCTGAATTATTACTTAGCCCTTAATGCTCAGCGAATATCGCTTGTTTTAACAGTGAAGAAAAATATTTTGGGGGAAACCTGCATACCTGAGAAGCTCTCTATAAGAATTTCTAAGGTATGTGAAGTCTGCCAACCCGTACTAGGCCTACGTGGTGGATTAAGGCCTAAACCCTCTTAATAGTAGAGAACGCCCGTTTCCAGCAGTGGCACAGTAAAGTTAGGAACTTCGTCAATCTTGACGATGACGCCCTTATTCAATGTTCTTTATGTTACTGTTTATTATGGACTGTCTGTATTTTAACCAATAACTTAGTGCCTTATTCTTTATGTATTAGTAATAACGGTAACCTCACCTCTGTCAGACAACAAGATGTGCTGTGTCCTGGAAGGTTCCCCAGCTCCTGGAGAGGCATGAGCTCTCGTCCATACTTCATACTGTCCCCGTGCAGTCAGAGACCCTACTGCTAATGACAATTCCTTGGATCCTCGTGACGCTACCACATGGCTTTGTGTTGCGCTCGTTCTGTGCAAAAATTGTATGTAGTTTTTAAGTTTTTTTGCAGTATATTCTTTTTTTATGTTGAGTTGTGATTAAAGTGGAATCACATAAGTACGGTAGACCCTGCTAATAGTCTGATACCAGAAGAAGGTAATTAAAGTTAAAGTAATTTAAATACAATAAAATCTAATTCGACCATTTAATTCCAAGATACGAGGTAAGAAGAAATTTTACATAAGATTCAAATCAAAGACCGACAGTCAGTACGGTCTGGCAGCCACTGTAACCTACTCACCCCGAAACTGGTTTGACATAGACGGTATAGTGCGTAATTTCTCCGTTAGGCTCGTCAGGTGCTTTCCAACTGACAAGAATAGACGTCGCTGATGAAACCAGCACTTTGATCGCTGATGGTGGTCCGGGAACTAATAGAAATATCGATTTGTCAATTTCTGTTATCGGTTTAAGATCCCAATAGCACTGTGAAAGGCAAAATAGTTCTAAAATGATTTAGTTAAATGATTGATTTCTTTTAAATCTGTCCCGCAGCTTGACCAGAAGCTTTTGAAAATAAATCCAATATTTTAGTACTATATAGGAATCCCCATTACCTAACTGTGTCATAACGCATGTTGTTTCCTCCGTGATCAAGTAAAGTTCTTATTACACTGGACAATCGCACTTGGAAGATACACTTACAATTTGCCAGAGTGGTAAGACTTTAACTTCACATGACTTCGGATGAAATACACCGACCTTAGGGAAGGACATAGGAAAACTAACTCACGTGCAAAAGCAAATATATACTGATATAAAGTTTGTTTATTTGGTAGAACGCGCTAATCCGTCTAGTCCCAAGCCACGTTACTCCTGAGTGCTATAGGCTAATTTTTATCCCGGGATTATCTCGGAAAAACTTTTTCAAGCGGGCGGAGCAACGAGCAATACTGGTAAGGATATAAAGCTTACCATCCTGTAACGTGGTGCATAAGACTGGATATGAAAATGGTCCAAGACCATAATTGGAGTAGCCAGCTATCTTCACCGTGTAGTTTGTGTATTTTAGGAGGCCTTGTAGGTAGAGTTCTGTGTGCGGTGAGCTTATGTTTTGCCATGGACCATCTGGAATAATTAGATCATCATCATAATCAAGGATCTTATTAGCATAGCATAAATACTATTATAATCAAGCCTGTTGATAAAATGAAAGCAATCAATAATAATAAAGGTTTTATTTTGGTACACACAAAATACAACAAGTAGGAATTATAATTTCTTGATTTTGCACCATAAAGTGTAAAATATGAGTGCTTATAGAATATGTTAGCGGCAATGTGTATAATCTGCCATCCTATAGGCAGTGTATTATCATTTCTATGTTCTGGGTGTCGTACGGCAAACGTAGATTTTTTATTAGAATTCAGACCCGGATAAGCTTGTCTTACAAATCTTATAAAAAGACAAACTTAAAATAATGTAATATTCTTTTCACTTACCCTCTGTACTATAATAAACAGTGTATCCAAGCAGCGACGTCCCTCCTTCGGTAATTGGTTGCCATGCTAATCTCAAGGAAGTGGAAGATACTCCCCTGCATTCCACATCTGATGGCGACTGCTCTGGAGCTAGAATTGGAAAATATATTTCCTAGTTTTTATACTATTTTCAAAAGTGAATCCGGTAATAACATAAGTGTGAAGGTGAGTTTCTTAATTCCGGTAACGCTCCACAGTACTCACTTTCCACAAACTATGGTGCAGAAAATGTTTCTGGAAGAATATGGCTCTTGTAAAACATATTCTGGGTAAAAATCTTAACATAAGGAAATATGCTGACAAAAGCTAATATTATAATTAATTGGTTACGAGAAACTTGACATAATCTTAAGGTATTCAACTTATATTAAGAGGAGCGTATTTCTTACCGCCTTCTCTAGTAGCTTGATAAACAGGAACAGAAAAAGGCCCATTGCCTGCTGCGTTGAACGCGCTCACTGAGACTGCATACCTGAAAAATAATTAGTAGATAAAGCTGTGATTCCGTAGGACGCGGCAGACGGCACACGGCAACGGCAGACGGCAACAGCACGTGCCGCGACGGCAGAAGGCACTACTATGCAGTATTCAATTGTAGGAGACCGATTCCACACACGACGACAAATGACGCCCGGTTGGACATCACTTGCCGCGCATCATTTGCCGTCGTGTGCGGAATCAGTCTCATAAAATTTAATACTGCATAGCAGTGCCGTCTGCCGTCGCGGCACATGCCGTCTGCCGTTGCCGTCTGCCGCGTTCTGCGGAATCACAGCTTTATGTGAATATCAATGAAGTTTTTTTTTTATTTTGTCTGAACGTACCAATATTTGGAATTATTGCTTTAATTATGAAAATTCTCGCATGAACGTACGTGCATAGAGGTACGTAGATGTAGCTGCGATTAAATCATTTTACCTCATATTTTTCAGAAGTCCAGATAGAGTCGTTTCGTGTTTGCCCTTCCTTGATACCACTTTTATCATCTTTGTGTGCGTGTCATCAGATACTGCAAAAAAGATTTATTAACCTGAAAGTGGTAGCAGACGTGAAAAATCTTTTTTCTTTCAATCCATTTCGAAAATCACAATATGCTTACAAACTACCTATGTCGATTGATTTATTCTCGGGATAGCAACGATTTATTAAAAACCTTACCCGAGCATGGATGTTGGCGTGACAACTTTTTTTTATTGCATTGAATGTTGAGACGAGCATACCATTCGTCTGATGGTAAGTGATACGCCCACCTATAAACAGTAGCAACACCATTCAGCACCTTGAGTTACAAAGCACTATGTCATTCCACTTCGCTCGTCATCCTGAGACGTAAGATGTTAAGACTCATTATGTCCAGTAGTTACACTGGCTACAATGTCCTTCAAACCGAAACACAACAGTACATGCACACTGCTGCTTAGATGTAGAAATAGAAATTGCGGTGGTACCCACCCAGACAGACTCTTTCATATAAGAGACCTACCACAACTAGCAATAAACAGTGACAGTAGCAAGATTATCTAAATTTATGAATTAGGAAGCACAGCAGGCCCTCAGAGATTTGATGTCTCATTTTGATTTCATTTTATTAGATGAGTGCATCACTATATCGGCCGGAAAATATCACGAACAAGTATCTTAATTATTCATATCTAAATGCCCATAAATTTGGTATATGACTTAGAGAAAAACCAACAACTCTTAGTTTTACTGAGGAAAAATTGCACTATTCATGTGGCGCCGAAAAGGTTTATCGGCGCAAATCTATTTGTAATTACCGAACTCGCCAGTGGCACCAGGAACCGCTTTCACGTGGTACCCTTGCAGGTGGCCGTTGTGGTTTTCTCTCGGTGGTGGGAGCCAGGAGACCAGAAGCTCCCCAGGGTTATCAGTCTGCTGTACTTGTACTCCGAGTGGGGTGGCTGATGGAGCTGGAAAACGACGTTTGACCTTAGGGAGAATAATACTCTGAATAACCTTAATCCGTTTCACATTCACTGAAGTAGGAAACTCCAGGGCTCTATCGCCATCATAGTCTCACGCATTTTTTCCCTTTGCATGGATAGGTGGATATTTGATGACACCCACATTTTAGTAATAACATAATAAAAAAGCCTTATTATTCCTTGCATTATTACAGGGTTTTCTTATTACTGGTATGTGTGTATTTGGTTAGTTAAATTGTTAGTATTGTTAGATTTTGTTTTTCTTTTATGCAAGAACCCCAGATTGGGTAAAAGCCTCCTCCAAGGATGCCCATTTGTACATGGTAATTAAGGTGATTAATATTCCTCAGAATGCATCAGGAGCATTATCAATTTTCTTGAAGTAACCGTAGAATTGAATTTGAAGTGGACGATAGCCTAGTTGGGAATGGAACGGTCTGCCGAGACAATGTCCGGAGGTTCAAACCCAAGGGACACACCTCTGACTTTTCAAAGTTACGTGTGTATTGTTGATCAATTATCGTTCGCTTTAATGGTGAAGGAAAACATCATGAGGAAACCTGCATACCTAAGAAGCTCTTTATAAGAATTTCGAAGGTATGTGAAGTCTACCAACCCGCACTAGGCCAGCGTGGTGGACTAAGGCCTAAACCCTCTCAGTAGTAGAGGAGGCCCGTGCTCAGCAGTGGGTAGTATATAATACAGGGCTGATTGCATTGCATTGATTGCAACCGTAGAATTTGGACTCGTCAAGCCCCGCGACGGACGCCGGCGTCCAAGTGGTTTCCGCATATATCTATATACATAAGCGGGGCTTGACGGGTTAGTTGTTTTACTAAATGTTAGTCAGCATACTATAATTACCTTCTTGTTGTGTAGTGAAGTGAACAGGTTGTGTATAGGGACTCAGGTCGACCTGGTTACCCGATGAGACTCGAACTTTGTACTCCACAGCCGGTAGCAACTCCCTCAGCTCTACGCTCTGACGGATGTCGGTGTCTTGTCTGGAAATATCAAAATAATTATCTGTTATTTTACTGTGCTATGTACTAACTGCTGGGATCGAGGCTCCTACCACTGAGAGGGTTAGGCCCTTCGTTCACCCCGCTGGCCTATTATTATACGCGACAATCTGTCAGGGATAATAATTGTCACCGCATTGTATATTCCTGCTACCAACTACCATTATGCGCTGCTGTCTTTAAGTTTTTAGGGTATTGTACGTAGTACTATTATTTATTCTGAGATTTACTACAATTTGAGATTTAGCATCCAATGTCTTTGAATCGACAATCGATCTTCTACCTGGATACAAACAAAAATACATACAATACTAGCTTTTGCCCGCGGCTCCGCCTGCGTTAAAAAGTTTTTCCGGGATAAAAGTCCCGCTTTATGTTTTCCCGGGATAAAAAGTAGCCTATGTGTTAATCCAGAACATGATCTACCCGTGTACCAAATTTCATCGAAATCCGTTCAGTAGTTTTTGCGTGAAAGAGGAACAAACATCCATACATCCATACATCCAAACATCCAAACATCCATACATTCTTACAAACTTTCGCCTCTATAATATTAGTAGGATGTTATCCCATTGTCGCTTAACTTTGATTCGCCACTGAGTGTCATACCACACACCTGCTAACATTAATGCTCTTCGCAGTATCCCACAGCATGAAGTCGTTTGTAGTGTACTGCACGGTGTAGTATTGGACGTGGGCACTGATGGTATCCCTCCAGGATAGCTTGGCTGACGTGCTCGTCACTGAGTCAACTTGTAGATCCAGTGGTGGGGTCGGTGGTTCTGGAATGGGATTATATTATTGGGTCCTTCAAGCGGGGCGTGAAGAAGCAATTAAGCAGGCCGGCATAACTATGCCTACCGACCAGGGACGTTTATCTCTTGCCGATCGACATAACTTTTTGGGCTTCACTACATTTACCATCAGATGCAGTGAAGCCACTTTGTCGAGCCTTCGACAAATAAATAAAAAAAAAATATTAATTGTATGTTCAGTAATCTCTAATGAAATCCAATATATGAGTAGAATCGTTGAGCCTTGAAATGAAAAGGTATTAGGAGACGAGAGTAAGTATACCTTCGAAAAACACAAGGTGGAAAAGTACATATTTGTTTAAAGTGATATTTTGGCTGATCACACTTCATTATAAATTAAAATCACATTAGTTCAGACTTTTTTTCTCAAAGGCTTGTAGGACTATCTTCCTAACTTTACTAAGTTAACTTTATTTTACTGGTGGTACGACTCTCATATGTAAGAGTCCGTCTGGGTGGGTACCTCCGCAATGTCTATTTCTACCGCCAAGCAGCAGTGTGCATGCACTGTTGTGTTTCGGTTTGAAGGGCATTGTAGCCAGTGTAACTACAGGACATAATGAGACTTAACATCTTATGTCTCAGGATGACGAGCGTAGTGGAATGCCACATAGTACTTTGTAACTCATAGAGCTGGATGGTGTTTCTACTGTTTATGGGTGGTCGTATCGCTTACCATCAGTCGAACAGCATGCTCATTTCGTCATTCGATGCTATAAAAAAAGAAAACTAAGATTAAATCCATACCAATCCATCCAGCGCAAATGATAACTATCGAAAATTAGTTTGAATGTCGGAAACTGTGTAATTTTTTTTTTTAAATTAAATAGAATTTGATATAGGTCGCAGAAACACGCTGGAAGGAGACCGCTTTCGACAAGTCTGGAAAACTTTAGGGGAGGCCAATGTTCAGCAGCAGATATCATGCAGATGATGATGATAATGATGAAGACAAATATACTTACCAAGTATATTAAGCCGTATGCTATATACGGCGACTCCGTATGGATTGCTCGCTCTACACTCGTATGTGCCTCCGTCTCTGCTCTCCACGTAGTGTATATTAATCACACTGTTCAAACCATTGTGGGACGGAGTTTCTGATATTGTTACTCTGAAATTTAAAAAAAAAGAATCATATTAATCTATACTAATATTACAAATGAGAAAGTTTGGAAATTTGTCACTCACTGTCGTACAAACGGCTGAACGGATCTGGATAAAATTTAGCACAGAGATATGTTATAATCTAGAATAGCATATAAGCTACTTTTTACCTCGAAAAATTATATAGCGGTAACTTAATCCCGGAAAAACTATTCCACGCGGACGCTGGCGCGAGGAAAAACTGCGAATATAATAATTACTGAGACTTTATGAATATGTTTACTTAAATTATAGAAACAGCTTCATCAGACTTGAATGATAGACATAAAGATAGTCTTGGATTAATTTAACATAAACTACTTTTAAGCTACAAAAAGGTTTAACATGCGGGCGGAACCACGAGCAACAATATTGCGTGTCAATGTTGCGTCTCGAAGGTACTAAAAGTTATATCGAACTCCATTCAGAAGACAGCATCTACTAGTAACGCCACCTATGTTACATATTAGGTACTTCTTGTGTGTAAGGTGAGGGTTGTTTGTGAATAAATCTGTTAGTACCAAATTTTATCGATAGATGCCGTTATAACATAGTCTGTCACAAAATTAATTATTAAAAAAAAAGTATATGTCGCACAGAACAGAGATTTTAATTCGTGTGTCGGAGTGACTAAAATACTATAAAATAGGATGCTAGCTAATTACCAGTATTTCAATATTGTACAGTGAGATTTAAAATACACAATGTTGCAGATTAATTTGAATTTGTAAAATAAGTTGTTGATTTGACTATTTTTATTTATGAATATTGTATTACTGTTGACTTCAATGAATCGAGTAGTATGAAATTATGTAGAGGGGAGCGAACCTTTATAATGAGAGTGCAGACGCGCTTCAGGGCATTCGAAGTTTAGTTGGCTAGCTCAACAGAACGTTGTTATTACTCTGTATTGTTGTTCAGACGAAATATATTATGTTTATATGAGAAAAAACAGCTTTTAATTATTATTGAAAGCTTAAATCATGACGAAGTCTAAAACATGGAAATACCACCTTCGCCCATACATCCATCATCCAACTCCGAAATATACGACACATTTTTTTTTCAATATCATTGTGCAAAACATTTTGTGGCCCCCTCAATAATATTTACAAATATATTATAACAATCCTACTAATATTATAAAGGCGAAAGTTTGTAAGAATGTATGGATGTATGGATGTTTGGATGTTGGGATGTTTGGATGTAAGGATGTTTGTTCCTCTTTCACGCAAAAACTACTGAACGGATTTCGATGAAATTTGGCACACGGGTAGATCATGTCCTGGATTAACACATAGGCTACTTTTTATCCCGGGAAAATATAAAGCGGGACTTTTATCCCGGAAAACTTTTTAAAGCGGGCGGAGCCGCGGGCAAAAGCTAGTATAATATTAAAACATGCTGCAAAAAAATAAATACCCAAATTTCAATTATCTATCAACTAGTTTCCTAAATATCATGTAATTTTTTCTCACCTAGAAGACGTGAACTCCACTGGCTTCATGCCTAAAGTCCACTTCACTCGTATCGGACTGTCACCAAGCGGGTGACAGGACAGGGTGACAGGTAGACCCACTTTCGTAGTCAGGTTAGAAGTAATTGAATCGAAGTGTACTGGCTCTAGAAAAAATATAAAAGATGATCAAATCCTTTATATTGCAATGAAAGTTTAAAACACAATTTCAAAACACAGTACCAAGTATTAAAACTATGTTTTCCAATAAAAAAAACAATCCTTTTGGTATTGGTGAGAAGACGTCATATTAAGCTCCTTCATTGAACTAGTAAATAATAAATAAAACAAAATTGTCTTAGAGTGACGAGCACGGTGGAATGCCACGCAGTACTTTGTAGTTCAAAGTCCTGTATGGTGTTGCTACTGTTTATGGGCCGTCGTATCACTTATCAGGCGAGCGACATGCTCGTCTCGTCATTTAACAGTAAAAAAACTTACTATTAACACTAATCCAAAGATTGTTATGCAAAGCGTCTCCGACTCCATTTTCCACGTTGCAAGCATACTGTCCCTCGTCAGATAGGGAGACTACTTCAATGATCAGGGTACCGTTGGGGTAGCTCACTACCCCACCACCAGCTAGATCCAAAACTGGTCGCCAGATTCCGAGGGTAGCTGCAAATAAGGTTGAAGGCGTTGAAAACACTGCCTCTGTGCGGTAGACATATAGCATGTGCGGCACGCCTTCCGCGGTTCGATTCCCGGGTCGGGGAAAGGTAAACTGAGGTTTCTTCTCAGTATTAGCCCAGAGTCTGGAATAAGTGCTAGAAATGGCTCGCACCCTATCACACCGCCAAAATACACACGGCGAAAAAAGTGTTTGTAGAAGTTGCGCTTCTTCCTACGCCTTCAAGTGTGTGTGCGTGAATAATAAAAAAAAAAGATATTCTTTTGCAATAAAATTACTTTGTTACCACTAAATGAGAATTAGAATATTGGTTCTAAGTTTCATAATACTTAGTGATGCAACCCCACTGCAATGGTTGCTCTTAACGAAAGAAGACAAAGCGGTGGTATCTATTCAGATGAATTCGCGCACACAAGGCACCTAACATCTAGTATGGAATTATGTAAGTTCCAAACAGTTTGAGATTTTTTTTATTTAAGCCTATTTGTGAGAGTAATTGCTTGATGTTCGAAATCAATCGAAAAGATAAATAAATGTTTTGTGTTATTCTGTAATAATTCTTATTAAAACATCCTTAAGGTTTTGTTTGTAACGTACCGTCCCTCTTCATCCAGTGTATCTGAGGTGTTGGGTATCCATTCGCGTTACAGTACACGACTCCTCGCTGACCAAGAAGCAGGGACGAGTTTGTCGGCTCTTCTATCCATTTTGGGGCCACTGTAATAGAAAAAAAGTGGACGATAGCCTAGTTGGGAATAGAACGGTCTGCCGAGACAATGTCCGGAGGTTCGAAACCCAAGGCACACACCTCTGACTTTTCGAAGTTATGTGTGTATTGTTTATCAATTATCGTTCGCTTTAACGGTGAAGAAAAACATCTTGAGGAAACCTACATACCTGAGAATTCTCCATAAGAATTTCGAGGGTATGTGAAGTCTGCCAACCCGCACTAGGCCAGCGTGGTAGACTAAGGACTTAAACCCTCTCAGTAGTAGAGGAGGCCCGTGCTCAGCAGTGGGCAATATACAATGCAGGACTGGTATTATTATTATATAATAGAAAAAGTAAATTTATGTACCTAAGTAAAATCAACTTATCAACTTAGTGAAATAATTTGAATCTTTGTTAGATCCTCAATTGACTAATGTCAAGTGTAGATTTTATTTGCTTATATGTTTTTTCTGACTGCCTCGATGGCATAATTGTATTGCATACGCATCACGAGTATGATTTGCGCGCTGAGGTCCTGGGTTCGAACCCCTGGCTGGGACTAAAACACTGTGACTGGATTTTTCCATCTTAAAAATTACTCAGTCGCAGCTCGGAGTTAGGAAGTTGGCGGTGTGATACCTCCGTACTTCGGAAAGCACGTAAAGCCGTTGGTCCTGTGCCTGATCTCTCTCCGGTCATGTCGGATTGTCGTCTCATCGGACTATGAGAGTGAAGGAATAGCGAGTGCACCTGTGTATTGCGCACTCACTTGTGCACTATAATATCTCCTGCGTACCTGGCTCATCTCTCTTGAGAATGGGCGCCGTGGCCGAAATCGGCTAGGAAGGAAGGGAGGGAGGTTTTATAATAAATGTGTTTTGTTTTTAATCTAGGTGCAGGTATGATTTTTTATTTCTTGGATACTTTATATTTAAGGGTTCAAGTGAAAGTTTAACTGTCGTTACATGCAACAGACACGGCAGAAGTAGGTACAGTCAGTTACAAAAGTAGCTGAACAAATGCAAATCTTCATAACACCATTTATACATGATATTTTTATGACTTAAGTAAAGTAAACCTGTTGTATTTTAATTTAATAAGAAAAAAATATTGTCAGGGGCACCAAATTATAAAAATGGTTTAAAGTTATTAATTTGCTCAGCAAATTTTCTTGACTGTACATTATTTGTTAGAATATTTTGTGTAATTGCGCAGTACATTCTATAATATTTAATAAATCGTTGAATAATTATCTTACTCACCATTAATGTAAAGATCAGCAGTCTGATTCACTTTCCCCACGTGGTTAGTAGCTATGCAAGTGTACTTGCCACAATGTTCCAGCGCCACTCGCTTTATTATCAACACGCTGAACAGTTCCGAACTTCGTTCTGTTATCTATGGGTAAAAAAAATGAGGCTCGGTCTACTGTTCTATCATCATCATTATCAGCCCGTTGCAGTCCACTGCTGGACATAGGCCTCTCCCAAGATACGCCACAGAGCTCGGTCTGCTGCTTTATGCATCCAGTTGCTGCCGGCCCTCTTGTGCAAGTCATCCCGCCATCTGGCCAGAGGGCGTCCCACGCTACGTTTACCAAGACGCGGTCTCCACTCCAGAACACGCTTACTCCAGCGGCTATCTGTTCTGCGACATATGTGGCCAGCTCATTGCCACTTCAACCTACTAACTCTCAGAGTTACTAACTGTTCTATGGCATCCCAATATTTGGTATGAAAGACTATGATATAATATCATCATCAGTCACACGACACCCGCTGCTAAACATAGGCCTCCCCTGATTTCCAGTTGATACAATATACCAAAGAGAATTATAATTAATATGCAAGGTATAGTATAGTGAAACACGAAAGCCAGTATATCAAGTAGACGCTGAATGCCACAAGGATCAACTTGCACTCGCCCCCGACATGTTAGTTGTCTAATCTCGTAGTACACATTCAATTTATTCATTTGTCATTTTTTGATACCGCATAATAAAGTGACCCCACTGGACTTTATCCACTTGCACGTCCGCGGATAGTATGGTATCCAAAAAAAATATGCCGTCGTCCGTCCTGGATACTATACTATCCAATACGACACGTTGTAATAATTGCCATCTTACATGAATATTTAGAACTAAATGAACGCTGTTCTTTAAAAAAATGATTGCCTATGAAATATTTCACTAGGAAAAACAGAAGAGGGCAGTGTAATGTGTTTGAGTGCGTAGAAATATTTTTTTTAACTTCAGTCGACGCGTCACAGTGTGTTCATGCTTATTGTTTTGGATCACCAGTGATTTTGTCGTGAATATTTCGTTGTTTTTTACTTAATTCTTAGATAATTGAACATCAACATGAACTTTAGGAACTTTACTATGTGATTATATTTATGTGGTAAAGTTTCACATACGTAGAAAGTTTTTTTTAATTTTTCACTCAGTAATTCATATTAAACCTCATTTTATGTATTATAGATTATCACCAGCGAATTTTTAAATAGATATGTTCGATCTATAAACGTCTAGCTATTTTTCAGTATTTTTATCTTCACTGTAGGTTTTATATTTTAGCTGTTACAACGGTTTTATTACCAAGCGGCGGGTACGATTTCGCGCGGCTTGAGGCAGCGAGTAGTCGGACGTATGACGTAAATTTAATCGTGCGGCTCGGACGTGCAAGTGGTTATGGTAAGTGGAGAGGGCCCAAATAGAGTGTCGATTGACGTGCACGACAAAAGTATGCCGGCCTATTTGAATGGTATATACACAGGTTGAACCCGGAACGCGTCCCAAAATGAATCCTACCACCAGCATCGTTCACCACAATTTCAACGTTTTGGAATCAAGAGTTCCATCAACATGATACCATCCAAATTAAACTCGACAGAATATATTCATCATTATCATCAGCCAGGTGACGTCTACTGCTGAATATAGACCTTTCCTAAAGAATATATAGAAGATATGCTTCTTCTTAAGCCTTTGGAAGACCACTGCTGAACATAGTCTTCCCCCAAAGATTTCCAGACCAACCTGTTAGAAGCGGCCTGCATCCAGCGGGTTCCTGCGACCTTTACAAGTGTTGCCCAGAATACATTGAGGATCCCAAATACCTTCAGACTAGGCGGTATCTTCTTCCCGTCCTTCAACCACGAGAAATATATAGGTGGGTCTCCACTGATGATGTTACACGATATTTGGACTATTTGACCTTCCTTCAGTCCTGAACCAACTCGCAGCTCGTCAAGTTCTGGTGCTTCTACCACTTGGATTTCAAAAGACCTGTAAAACATAATATTTAAGAGCCTAGGCCGGGCTACTTATCGACAGAATGACTAAACTTTTCTATCAAAGTAAAACAAAAAGTAAGAGACATATTCTAAATTACCTATATGAAAACAATAAACCAGACTCCGGGTTGATACTGAGTGAAAAACCTAATATTACTTTGCCCGACCCGGGCATCGAACCCGAGACCGAGAATATTAAGTGGACAATAGCCTAGTTGGGAATGGAACGGTCTGCCGAGACAATGTCCGGAGGTTCAAACCCAAGGCACACACCTTTGACTTTTCGAAGTTATGTGTGTATTGTTTATCAATTATCGTTCGCTTTAACGGTGGAGGAAAACATCGCGAGGAAACCTACATGCTTGAGAATTCTCCATGAGAATTTCGAGGGCATGTGAAGTCTGCCAATTCGCACTAGGCCAGCGTGGTAGACTAAGGCCTAAAACCCTTTCAGTAGTAGAGGAGGCCCGTGGTCAGCAGTGGGCAGTATATAATACATGGCTGGTATTATTATTATTAAGTCGTTCTTCTCTTTGTAGGCATGACTAATTCTATTGTGTTGAAGCGGTGGTAGATTAATGACGATTTAGGTGCAAAGAAACTAGATGAAATCTATTTGAATTCAATTACACACACACACACACACACACACACACACACACACACACACACACACCTGTTATCCCCGAAGGGGTAGGCAGAGGCGCAACTAGTGCACCCACTTTTCGCCGTTATTCCGTCCCATGATGTGATAGGGGGAAAGCCTATCGCCATATCGGGCACAAATTCCAGACTCCGGGCTGATACTAAATAGAAAAACTCAATATCACTTTGCCCGACCCGGTGATCGAACCCGAGACCTCAGCTTTGCAGTCGTACTGTAATACAACTACGCCACCGAGGCAGTCACAGTTGAATTCAATTAAAACGAGTTTAATCGCCTTTACTATAAAAAAGAGATAATACCTTCTAGCCATCTCTCCCGACGGGCTATACACGATACAAGTGTAAGCCTCATTGTTATCCTCCTTCAAAACCCTCGGGATATTCAGCACAGCACCCTCACCCGGCTCGTAGAGTTGTCGTTTCTTCCGTCTTCGTCTGGTCGTCTCGCTGTTGTCTGATGATGTTGTGTACCGTTTGTATCTAGCGTGCTGTGGTAGCGTCGATGTGAGGATCTTCTTGCCTTTGTGTTCCCATTCTAGTTTGCTGGAATTTTTAAGCAAGTTCTTTAGTCACAAACATAGTCTCCTACTGTTGGGATTATTTCTTACAATATTTTTATTTTTCCTTCTTATAAATCCCGTGGTTGAATGATTTGAGGATCAAGTGTTGAGTTCATCATCCTAGCCTAATTTGTAATAATAGCTCTATATAAATTGTAAACATTCTAATAAAGATCTATTGGTTTTGTCCCTCTGCATGATACCATCCGTAAATCAGAAAATCTGGCGGTTCGGCAGTTTCCATACAGTATACTTTGTCTATCGCTACGTATATAGTGATTCTATTACGAAGTGAAAATAGCGGGTGAGAAATGACAAGATACAAAATCTCATATCAAAACTATGGTAATGGTGAATTACCATATTATTGGCTAGGAGTGAAGATATTTGTGTGGCGAAATTGCTTCCACAATTCTCTACATGCGATTCACACGTCTATTATACTATTAAAGGTATTTACATCTTTGTATGATATATTCGTTGAACCTTATTTACCTCTTAAGGTTGTGCGTGATGGTATTTAAAAAGCTTACCTTATAGGGTAACCGTAGTAAGGACATCTCAGCTTCAGCGATTCTCCACTCTGCACTTTGATTGGTGGTAGAGTTCTAATGTAAGGAGGACCTAAGACAGGTATAAACTGTATATAACGTCAGAGAACGTCAAATAGAAATAGTTTAAGAATATGCCGCTAGATGTCACTGTAATGAACGCTACCAAAGCGGTCATTACCCGCACAGGCTTGATATATCTCTGCTTACCATAAACATCAACCCGTGCTGAATTCGCAGCGCTGGCTTCTCCCTCCAGAGCTATGCAGGAGTAGAGTCCACCGTCCTCCACTCTAGACCGTGATATGTTCAGTTGCGATACCACTCCAACTCCAGACGAGGACATCATCTGACCTAGGGTATACCTAGAAAGGGACGTCAGTATGTATTTGTATGTACACACACACACATACACAGAGAGAGAGAGACATACACATACCGTACGCGTACGCAATAAAACTACACCACAGAGGCAGTGAAATTGCCGCAAACGCACAGTAAACACGCAGCCAGGACTTGTTTATTTTATTAGCATTTGCTTACACGAAAGCGTGCGATGCACGCTGGTATCAAAAGCTTGCGTTGAAGTTCAGAATCCAAGCTTTTCAGATTGGTTTAAAATATTACTTAAACAAAGGGTTCTCATAAAGGACATGTTCAAAAACGGGTTTAAAATTCTAACCAAAATACTTTATATACTTTAGGATAGTACTCCCAAAAACTAGTAGAGCAAGATCCCAGGGCCCCCAGACGATATTTATTTTTTCAGAAATAAAATGTATAGAAAATTTTATTAGAAATTAATTAATTATGAATATTGCCAGACTCATTTCGTTTTTTATTAATTTTTACCAGACGCTTTGGAGCTTCATAGTAAATACTAACACTACGTTATTCTATAGATTTTATTTCTAAGAAAATAAGTAACGTCTTGGGGGCCTTGGGATCTCGTACCTGTGGGATCTTGTGGGCCTTTGAAGTCCTCCAAAATTGACATATATGTAATTTTATTTTGCTTAAAAACCACACTTAAAATTAAAGTTTTTGCAAAAAGTTAGTAAAAATGGAGGGGATGATTTTTTGTTATGGATACAAGATCTGCAAATTCTGTGAGTCCTCTACCTTTGATCAGTATTAGAGGACATGACGACACCATCTCTCTCCCAGATAAACCTCGGAGGCCTGTCGGCAGTAGCTGTGCACTGCAGACTTAACTGAAAAAGACAATAAGAATAATCATACGGCTTAAAGAACATTGTAGCCAGCGTAATTGCTAAGTATTGAGATTTAACATCTTATGTCTTAGAGTCACGAGCGCAGTAAAGTATAAACACGGTTCTTTGTGATACAAAGTTCTGTATTTAGGTAGCTAGTGAAAGGCTGGTGGGTAACTAAGCTAGGACCTTTATTATCCTCGCCGGCGAGGACGGTGGCGTTTCTTTTCCTCTTAATATTAATATATTCCCTTTCTTTTATATCAGCTCCACTTCTCCTTCCATATTCCCGTCCCTAATGTCCGTGTCCTCTGTACCTATCAGCCCGTGCTGGTTGTTCGTTGTTTAATGTAGGTTCTTTAAATTATTTAATTCGTGTATGTACCTTTGTAAATTTGTTATTGTTTCTACCTTATAATGACTTGTCATAAGTCCTTTTTTTATAAGCCTACTTGATTAATGGATGATTTTATTATTTATGGTGTTACTGTTTATGGGTGGTCGTAACGCCTAAATAAGGCGAACGATATGCGCGTTTCGTGATTCCAATGCATGAAAAAAACCTATGAATAAATTTAATAGGGACTCCAGACAATAATAATAACACTTGTTTAGACTCCATACTTCGCCTGACTGATTTTCTTCACGTAATGAAATTAGTCAAATGGAAACTTGTTTTAAGCTAACGCAATATCGATTCTGTATGATAAAAGTTACATTACCTTTCAGAGTTATAAGTTATTTTTTTTAACAGGAATAAACTTATAGGCGAGTAAAGCTGCGAGAAAAATCTATATTTTATACGGAATTCGTTTTTACATACATCTTCTCCGGGAGTGACTATTTTCTCGTTGAAATGGTGCGTTATTAATATATTTCCAGACATCAAGTCTCTTTTGTGCCTGATGAATTGCACATCTGTAAGCAAAAAATACATTATTTTAACATTAATCCTACTAATATTATAAACGCAAAAGTTTGTAAGTATGGATGTTTGTTACTCTTTCACGCTGAAACTACTGAAGAGATGAAATTTGGCACATGAGTAGATTATGTCTTGGATTAACACATAGACTCCTTTTTTTATACAGGGTCATTTTGACATTGCGTTCATAAATGAAACCACATACTTATCTCGTTGAAAATAACGTTTTCCATTAATTTATTTTAACCATAGATATAAAATAAAAAAGTGTAAGTTTCAAACAAAATAAATATCAATAAAAAGTAACTTTAAGTTTACACGCCCTAATGCCACTATGACTGCTCTAGGAGAATTCTTCGCAGCAGCAATATTACATTTTCAGTCAGAAATACACTTGCGCACACACCATATTCGCACTAAGATACAAAATGATACAAAAATTGGTATACTGCAACCAGGATTTTTGGCGAAAGTATTCGTTATTCATGGATGATTTTTGGCACAATGTTAGCAGAGGTATTGACGAATATGTGGTTTCATTTAGTAACGCAATCTAAAAATTACCCTGTATAAAGCGGAACTATTGTTCCGGAAAAACATTTTAACGCGAGCGGAGCCGCGGAAAAAAGCTAGTCATTAAAATATTAATATTTGGGACCATTGTGAGAGCTTCTTGTACTCAATAACATAAAATTACGCTAATTGATGTACAAATCTCCGAGTTATCTGTGTACATACAAAATTAAGTCAGTTAAAAATAGAAACGTATTGAATTGAGAAACTCATTTTTAATTCGCTGGCCAAACGAATTTGTAATTCTAATTATTTTAAAAATACACCATCTTTTTTATAGCAATATGGTTATTATTGTTACTATCAATAGTTTATTATGATTAGTGTACATATCTAAATATATTATTCAAGCCTTACTCAGTTTTAAAATAGTTCAATATAAAATACCTGAAGCCAAATCCGAATTGGGCCGCCGCTGCATTTTTCTGTGCGTTGTTGCACTGAAACAAAAGAAATTCAAATGTTTTTTGCCGAATCCGATCCGTGGCGGATTCGTAAACGTTCTACACAAATGTTTCGAATGACTATAAAACTGTAGTATGAAGTCACGTGATTTTTAATTAGGCCAGTGTGGTGAACTAAGGTCTACAGTCAGAAGTAGAGAAAGCCTGCGCCCAATAGTATGTTTCATTTATTTATTTGCACTTCATACAAAATATGTAAAGGCGGACTTAATGCCGAAGGCATTCTCATCAACCTGGAGTGGTGCAGAGACAAAAACATAGTAGGTGCACGAAACTTATTTGGATCATAATGTCAATACAATTAAAATAACTTAAATATTAGGTAAACACTACGTTAACAGCTATATATTTATCAGTGAGACAGTACATAACTAATTATTTTGATTATTTGTATATCATGGACCTATCTAACGCAGCTATAGCTTCTATTATTGATAATATGATAAAAATAAGCCTATCGCCATGTTGGGTACGAATTCCAAATCCCTTCAGATTTATTGTAGTTTTTTATTAAAAAAAATCATCACTCAACCTATTCGGCTGATTAGATAGAATTAGAAGAAGCTGATAGAATCGTACCTTAAATAAGCATACGAAATAATTATAGAAGGTAAGTTTAACCCTAATTATCGGAAAATTTATTGAGGTAATAAAAAAAAGAACTTTCAAAACGCCGTAAACTATTTGGCTAATTTATGATAGAACCTTACCTTAAATTAAGTACCAACCTTATGAAATAATTAGAGCCTCAGTTTACCGACCTAAATGCCAAAAGACCAACAAGGAACCCTGATATCAAAACATCTGTAGGCGCATCGTAAATCCAGACGACCCGCATTATGCGACGTCACGACGAGCTGCTACCGTTAATTTAATAAATCTAAGTTAAATTTATGCGTAGTTAACTTGAACGTTGTTTAGTCTGTTTACTGTACAGTCATAAGCATAAATATCTGTACAAAATCAAAAGTTCAAATCGCCTATGCACGCGTTAAGTTAAACTTAAATTCTTCGTATGAAGTAAAACAAATCTCTTTTATTTTGTTTTTACATACATATACATATACACTCACGCCTGTTATCCCCGAAGGGGTAGGCAGAGGCGCAACTAGTGCACCCACTTTTCGCCGTTATTCCGTCCCATGATGTGATAGGGGGCGAGCTTATCGCCATATCGGGCACAAATTCCAGACTCCGAGCTGATACTGAATAGAAAAACTCAATATCACTTTGCCCGACCTGGGGATCGAACCCGAGACCTCAGCTTTGCAGTCGTACTGTAATACAACTACGCCACCGATGCAGTATTTTGTTTTTGTGAAGAGAAAAAAATATTTGTAAGAACGCAAAAGTATGTAGGCAATTTGAAATTTTGAATTTGTTCAGCTACTTATTATGCTGGTGACTGTACACTGTCTTGTTGGTTTATTTTTGTGTAAACCAGTTGCAAATTTTTTGTAAAATAGTATAAAGGATATTGTCTCTATGGCGTAGAGCTTGTACTAACATAGCATCTCCTGTTTTTTGCTTTTCAGTGCTACTGAGGTTAGTTGTGTAACGATCTATAAGAACAAACCTACCGTATTAGTTTTGACTGCCTTGGTGGCGTAGTTGTATTACGCTACGACTGCAATGCTGAGGTCTCGGGTTCGATCCCCGGGTCGGGCAAAGTGATTTTGAGTTTTTCTATTCAGTATCAGCTGATCGGGGATAATAGGCGTGAGTGTGTGTGCGTGTGTGTTTGTTTGTTTGTTTGTGTGTGTGTGTGTGTGTGTGTGTGTGTGTGTGTGTGTGTGTATTTTTAATGAAATTATTAAGACCTTGATCAATTCAACTATATCAACTATACAATAAAATCAAAATATTTGTAATTGCATCATAAAGTAATCGTCATGAGACAAACTCATATTTACAACCGATTACACTACAATTGTTTAAAAACTGTCCGTTAGTTTTTATCGAGCAACTTCCAACACGCTCGTTATGAAATACGGGTAAATGAAAGCCGTCAACGCGTCGCAGCGAGCTTACAAAAGAAACTTTACGAAGTTATTAGTTGTGCAGTAAAAAATATTAAACCCTTTACATTGTGGTTTAGTTATATTTTTATGGTAAAATGACAGTGGATTATACTAGCGAACAGTACTTAAATGTTATTCACTAGTATTAATCACTATAAAAAATATATAACAGGTATATTGGATTTTCAGCATCAAATTCATCACAAATTGAGTAAAGTTCGTAGCACGTAGCACTACGTTAAGCGTAGCGCGGCTACGCGTGCTGTAGTTCGTAGCAAACCATATTGATCAACCAAATCACGTGCCAAGAGACTAGCGCATAGAAATTCATGCTACACACCATTAACCATAGTGCCAGAAAAACATACATTTCCCCCATATGTACATCGAAATTCAAACCCAATATGACACAAATGACCCGTTTTTGACTACTTAATGTACTGCGGTTGATTATAAAGTTCTCACCCGAATATGCTTTTGCTGCTTCCGCCGTGCCGTGCAGCATCTGAAATGAAAAGATTCAAATATAAAATCGTGTAAAATATGTTCAGCGAATTCAACATTTCAAAGCGTCGACAGAACGTTTTTGAAATGCCGTATTTGTAGTTATGCGGGTCGTGCTCGACTTTCGGTAGTTTGGCCGAATACCGAAGCGTAGGATAAAATAAAAATGTCAATGTGATTTAAGGTAGGCGTTGATTTGTTAGTATTTAAATATTAGATGAAGTCTTTATAGACTTTATCCTGTAATAGAATCGCAGATAACTAAATAAAACAAGGATACTTAAAATTATATCTAACAATTCGTTATAAAGTTTAAATTCGCCTGGACTAATACAAAAGGTGTTAGCACAACGACGAACTAAAGTTGTAAATATTATGTTCTAATTTTTAATACTATTTTCATTTTGTTGCATATTCTGTGCAGGAAAATAACCGAGTAAAGTTTTACATGTACTAAACCTGTTTATGCAACCGACTTTCAACTTAACAAATTCGGTTCACGTAATGCCCGAAATCACGTGTCCCGTCACTAGTTTTTTCATATTTCGTTCCGTGTGATTTTCATTTAGTTTTATTCTCCGTTTTTAATATATTTACGCATTCAGTGCTTCAGTCGCATAGTAGTTTGAATGCTTTTTGTTAAAATGGAGCAATTTAGAAATTGTTTGGTGCAATTCAAAGCTTTTGTAAAGCTGTATATTATTTGTGAACTTTTATGTCGTCAGTACCTCGACGGCTCCGTAGAACAAAGTCGTATATGCAAAATGTTAGCTTTTCAGTAGAGCGCTTTGAAAGTCGTTAGTTTGTATTCATGTGCGAATTAGTGCTATTTTCACACATTAAGTTCAAAGTTGTTACTGAACCCTATAGAATATAATGTTTTGTTCACTATAACTTGTGATTTTCACGATTAACTTAGACTTTCAAAGCGCTCTACTGAAAAGCTTCATTTTGCATATACGACTTTGTTCTACGGAGCCGTCGACCTGCTCGTCCAGATCGTAGGTTCGATTCTTGAGTTTGAGAATCACTTATAACGTATTATATTATCCAACCATAGTTTGAAAGTTTAAAAGAGTACAATTCCCAGCACGTATGGGCTGAAAGGACGTTGATGGGGTAATTATTTATTTACACGACAAATGTAACAAAGTCACTTTTTTATGATGACTTATTGATAAGAGTGAAAATAGGTGATCTTATTGCCCAGAGATTTTTAGACAACCATATGCATCATAGCCGTGATAGGCACAATTCTGCTATTGATCACCATCACACGTGTTCACGTCTCATCATTCAACTGCAATAATAATACCAGCCCTGTATTATATACTGCTCAATGCTGAGCACAGCCCTCCTCTACTACTGAGAGAGTTTAAGGCCATAGTCCACCACGCTGGCCTAGTGCGGGTTGGCAGACTTCACACACCCTCGAAATTCTTATGGAGAATTCTCAGGTATGTAGGTTTCCTCACGATGTTTTCCTTCACTGTTGAAGTGAACGATAATTTATAAACAATACACACGTAACTTTGATAAGTCAGAGGTGTGTGTCTTGGGTTTCGAACCTCCGAACATTGTCTCGGCAGACCGTTCCATTCCCAACTAGGCTATCGTCCACTCAACTGCAATACAAAAAAGCAATTGTTGATAATAACTGTACATGTGTTCTTTCAAATGTCAAGTGCTACGGAAGCTTTCAAAGTTTTAATAAGTTCCGGGGAGTTAACGTAACTCCATGGGTCGGTGGTTCCGTTTGAACGTTATATTCGTACAAGGATAAGGTCGCTAAATGTGTTAGATAAAAGTCATATAAAATAGTTTCACTATACAGATGTTGCAAAAATGAGGTCTTAAGTTTTTTGTACCTATAGTAAATAGACCTCTAGAATTCGTAGCTGTAAAAATACTGGTTATTTCTTAAAAAAAGGGGTACAAATTGCAAAAATGATTTAATTAGATAAAGATAAATAAAATACGTTTGAATTGTTGTAGGTATCAAATTATTTCGCATTTATTCGTATTTTTTATCATTATGTATATTGCCACTAATTTAGAGAAATACTAAAGTTTTCCCAGCTTTACTTACCAGAAAAAGACGTAAATTTTCTAAGAATTTTGCACTAACGCGCTGCCATCACATTATGCGATGCAAATGAACTGTCTATCACTTCAGTGATCAGACATATAAGTAATGTGCATATTTATAAAGTTTAATATTGAATCCTATTTCTACGTACATCCTGTATATTAATAGAGTGGAGGCAATATCTGCAAAACTATTTGCGAAATGTAATTTTAATACAGACGGTACTCTTCCATTCTTGTAGAGGTGTCCTTACACTTCGATACAACTAAAATTTCGCTTCCAAACCTCTGAAAGCCTCATTTAGAGCCGATTTTCACAGCTTGCTGGTAAATGCTATGTGTTAAATTAATGTATAAAGCGATTAAATACAAAGTCACATTCTGACCTATGCTCCTAAATTAATGTTAATAAAATTTTAGTAGTAATGTAGGATCGGAACGTGGTATTTTATTATGATATGATTTATGGCAGATGAGTGGAACGAAACGTAAGATGAATGATAATATAGGGAATGGAGTTGTGTGAAAGGTATGAATAGTTTAATTAGCGAGGAGGAAAGAGAGAGAGAGAATGAATGTCATGAACGAGTGAGTGAGGAAGGGACGGAAGATTGTAAGGCGTTCGAGTTTAAGACGGCAAGACGTTAAGACTTAAGAAAGTAAACTAATTTTTATTGAAGGAATCTGTCTTTATTTTGGCCTATTTTGAACAAATCCCACAGTAATAAAATAAAGTCAGAAACTAATTTTGAAAGTAACTACTGTTCACAACAATGGCACAAGAAATAAAAATAATTCTCAAAATGTACAGAACTATTTAATTGCATACGAACTCGGCATACCAAACTTAAAAACAATCGCAAACGAAATAAGTATTCGCAGAAAAAACACTTAAGCAACTATTTAAAACCGAGATCGAGCAATTTCCACCGGTTTTAGTTTAAGAGTGTTCTCCAACAAACTAACTTTAGGCATTGCACTAGAAACTTTCCCACTGCGCGGTACGCGCGCAAAGTTTCAAACCACTAATCCATATCGAACTTTATTAAACGCACACCGCCAATTTCAACTTTATACTCCAGAACACAGAGTCCATTTAACTTTATGCAGCGTAGCGCTGAAACGATATTCAACTCTCGGCGCTGCATGTAGAGACCAATTTCCTACACACCCAAACTAGATTTGAAAAAGTTTATAACGCCTGAATGGTTCTCTTCTTTAATAGCGGTGGTATTTTTATTTTTTCCAGTTTGGAAATCCTGTTTCTAAGTTCTTTTTGCTGATGGCCAGCATGAAACTTTTTTTCTTCGCCGAGATGCGGTTTTTTCTTGTGTGCTCATTTTGAAGATACAAATTGATATTCTTTATTCGAATTTAGCTTAGATGAATATATTTTTTTTTAAGTTATTACTGGCACGTTTGCTCGACCATAAAAAATATAGCGTTTGAATTTTACGGGATATTTTTCGATATTAGATTTTTTAAATATACTTTACATATAAGACAGGTAATGGTCCGTGGGCCAGTGACAGATTTCGATGACCAAGTTTCTCTCAAACGATAATTGGTGAGACGCATCAGAGACGTGTATCATAAAGCCTCGTGAACGTCAGCTTCGGCTCCGTGGGTGCCATGAGCGGTGGTAGCCTCCCAAAGATGTAGAAAACAATATATTATTCAGTCATTTCCTCCCAACTAAGAATCATTTTAAATTGTAGCTAACCCGATACCTTGAAGAAAAAAAATAATCAGCTGACTGTAACTTGGGGCATTATGCGTCAGCTGGTCAATCAAACATGTAAAAAAAATATATCATTTCAGTGATTTCCTCTCAACTACAAATTTACCTGATGATAGCTTATACGCAACTATGAATAAATATATATGTCAGCTGGCTGTATGCCGGGGCAAAAACCGTCAGCTGATGCCTTGAAAGTTATAACGCAGGTGTTAGGCGAGAGCTTCTATTACATAATTACATGCATCAGCTGACAATGTTTCCCGCGAATTAATGATAGTAGACTCTCTTTATTAATTACAGCATTGTATTATCAATCTATACATGTAAAATGCTTTGTCCTGAATGACTGACTGACGGTTAAACGCACAGCCCAAACCTCTCACCGTAGAGATCTGAAACTTGCAGGGTGTGTTCCTTGTATGACGCGATGTAGGCATGCAACACTTTTCTAACCCTTAGATTAGAAACATGTTGCAAAGGTGGTACCTGCAGTAGGTTGTGTTAATCTGAAAAGTCTTCTGCTGACCACTTTATCTTACTCCGGAGAGTTCAATAAACTATAAATTCATAATCACTGTTCTTAATATTTCTTCAGTTATTTAATTATATACGTATTAGTCGTAAAGTATTTATACATTTCATCGGAAAACTCATATCTGAGCGTAAAGTCAAACATTTAAGATACATTATATCTTCCCAGATGAAAATTTATAAGCTGACTAGCTTTTGCCCGCAGCCGCGGTCGTACGAAAGAGTTTTTTTTATAAAGGTCCCACTTATACATTTTCACGGGATAAGAAGTAGCCTAAAACTTTCCAGTTTCCCAGATGCTCGAATTATCTCCATACCAAATTTAATCAAAATCCGTTTGATAGTCTTTGAGTTTATCGCGTACAATCTTTTTACCCCATTAGGGGTTGAATTTCGCAAAATCCCGTCTTAGTGAGCTCCAACGTCCTAAAAGGAACCTCCACAAAATTTGAGACTCCTAGCACGTGTAGCTTCTCAGATTTCGTGATGAGTGAGTTAATGACCTTTCGTTTTTATACATATTATATATTACGGGATGAATTTCAATAAAACATGAAACACGTGTTCTATCAGTTCTGTTAAAAATAAGTTTAAGTAATATTTGAAGTAGGTTGGACCAAGGAATCACGTTGGCCCATACAAACTTTGCCCCCCTTTTTCACCCTCTTAGGGGTAGACTTTCGGAAAATTCAATCTCATTAGATGCCTATGACATACAAAGAACACACCCTGCAAGTTTCAGGTCTCTACGGTCAGAGGTTTAGGCTGTGCGTCAGTCAGTCATTCAGGACAAAACATTTTACATGTATAGATTGATAATACAATGCTGTAATTAATAAAGAGAATCTACTATCATTAATTCGAGGGAAACATTGTCAGCTGATGCATGTAATTATGTAATAGAAGCTCTCGCCTAACACCTGCGTTATAACTTTCAAGGCATCAGCTGACGGTTTTTGCCCCGGCATACAGCCAGCTGACATATATATTTATTCATAGTTGCGTATAAGCTATCATCAGGTAAATTTGTAGTTGAGAGGAAATCACTGAAATGATATATTTTTTTTACATGTTTGATTGACCACCTGACGCATAATGCCCCAAGTTACAGTCAGCTGATTATTTTTTTTCTTCAAGGTATCGGGTTAGCTACAATTTAAAATGATTCTTAGTTGGGAGGAAATGACTGAATAATATATTTTTTTCTACATCTTTGGGAGGCTACCACCGCTCATGGCACCCACGGAGCCGAAGCTGACGTTCACGAGGCTTTATGATACACGTCTCTGATGCATCTCACCAATTATCGTTCGGGAGAAAATGACTGACAAAATTTTGCTACTGGCCCACGGTCTATAATGTTAAATGCACTCTTTTTCTTACCATTTACTTTGGAGATCGACTTTTGTATTAAGTCTCGTTATACTAAGTGTTGTTCGCGGATTCACCCGCGTGAAAAGCCTTTCTCTTTACAAAAATCACTAAAAACCAGTACGACGTTAGCGCCATGCTAAATGCAAGTGGTAGGCAATGACTACTAGGTAACTAGTACAACCGACTATTCGCTACATATCTGTGTTCCGTCCCATGATGAGCACAAAAAAGTCATATACAAGAAAAACAGAGGAAAAAAAACTGGTTAGATTCTCAAAACTGTCATAAATTGGGCGAAATTATATTTGGTCTGCACTGTAATGGACATCACTGCCGAGGTAAAGCCACTAATAAATATCCCTCAACATTTGGCCAGCGGTGTACAAAACTTTTTCGGGATTCTGTCGCATAACACCGGGTAGATTGTGCGGAAATTCATCCGGGAAAATTTTCGAAACGATTCCATCGCAAGTTTTTTTCCGAATTAATTAATCTAATTGAGTTGAAACTCTATTAGTTTTGATTGATTACGGGTTTATTGGATTAATTATAATTAGTCGTGATTGAAATTGCTTAGGATAACTTAGTTAGTGTATGTAGAGCTAAGTTGCAGACAATTTTGTCTGTAACATGAATGTGGTGATGATATCACCCACTGTCTATAATAAATAAAATATAAAAAAGCCTTTTATTTCATGCAAATTAAACATTATTAAAACCATTATTAAAAAATATTTAACAACATGAAATAAGAGCCCCTTACTCTCTATGGAAGTGTTAACTCGTAACGCGGCCGCGTTACGTTAACTTCGAGTAATTAGCGTTAAATGGTATTCTGTATGGCAATTTCCATAGTGATAAACGCGATGGGCTACATTACGGGCTTACTACGAGCGGTGAGAATAACGTGTGTCATAGATAATAATGCAGTTACGATTCTTTATACTCCCACATATTATTTCACGCTTCTTAATCCTTAAACTTGTAAATGGTTTTCACTAACCATCATGTGACTACCTATTTTATTATTATTTAAATTATGTGTCACAATTTTGGAATGCTTCGATGGCGTAGTTGTATTGCGTCGGTATGACACCGCTCTGAGGTCTTGGGCTCGATTCCCGGGTCGGACAAAGTAATATTGGGTTATTCTACCCTATACCGAACCGGAATCTGGAATTTCTACTTAATATGGCGTAAAGCTACCTAACCCCCATTACGTATCCTTATCATGGGACAGAACACACTTGGCGAAAAGTAAGTGCGCTATTACACCCATTCAAGGATAAAGGAGTGATATGTGTTTATTTTGTTTTTGTTTTATTTAGTAAAATATTATTTTTTTTGAACCCATAAAACGTTATACAATATTTGTATTTGGTATATAATTTTTTACCATCAGTTTCACCAGATACGAAGAGGCAGAACTTTAGTATTACTATTAAAAACTGTTTATAAGAAACAGCAAAGATCAATAGAGTCTCTACCTACATTATTACCGTAATCTAAACACAAGTTATCCGCCATATTGGCTCTGTTGCAGTGACAGGAGGATAGAACTAAGCGCATAATACCATAATTATCCTAATAGCTCGCTTAAACGACGGCTTAACAATCGGAAATAATACTGTTATGTATTCGGGCAATGAATTTAGACTATGTTGAAGTGAAATTCAAATCATTTATCGTTAACATTTTTAGTGAAACAATTGCAGTATTGACTTGTTTTTGGTGTTTGCGAACAGTTCAGTGGGCTTAGAATGTGAAAAAAAAAACTGAGCCGTCACGGGACGCCTGGCACTCAGAATAAGGACTATGTCTTTATTTTATGGCCTGGCAGATGTGAAACATCGACATTATTTTGTAAAAGTAATATGCAGAAAAGAACAGATTGTGATAGGAACTAAATTTGTCATAATGATAGAATAAAATATTATTTTTACGGCACGTTTAACTGATCTTGGTGATGTCAAGTTTCAATAATAATATTTTGTGACCCCTGTGATGATTGTTGGGTTCTGAAATATTAATAAAAAATATATTATTAAAATATACAGAAAAATTTAAATTGGCTTCAATATATTAGTAAACTCAAGAATCTTAGCTAGTTATTTCAATATATTACTAAAGATCGTAAATTATAAATATCAATAATGAATGTTTATATTTAATTATATTTAAGCGTCAGAAAGAAAATTTAGTTATTATGTAACATGGAATTTTACAGAAAAGGTGCTAGAAAAACTCTTATGGTTTGTATCTATGTAATCCTAGTTATTCTAGGTATTTAAAAAAAACTGAGCCGTCACGGGATACCTATATATACCATCATATAGCGTGGCGACGCGTCGCCACGGCATGCGTCGCCACGCCAGAAATCGGTTTTACGTGCGGCTATAGATGTTTCACATCAAAACACGATGTGTCTCTGCTTCATTTTACAGTGATTGGTTGAGAAACTGGCGTATTTTGATGTTTGTGATTGATCGAGAGACCGATACGGAGTCGAATTGTAACGAAATAGTTGTTTTTACATTCTCTTACAGTTTTGTTATGTTGAGTGATATTTACGATATCAGAGGATATTTAGAGGAACTGAGACAAAACATTACATAACTATGACAGACATATACAGCGATTTTTAAGGCTATAATAAAAAATATTTCAAAAATATATAGAGCGTATGCTTTCCTGTACTCTATTATGAAAGAAAACATAATATATTTTGTAATTTAATATGTTTATTCTCCAAACCCGACCCCAGATTCTCGCTCCATCAAAAACCATGTTTATTTAGGATCAGTTACTTCAACTCGATCATCACGAGTACAAATATACTTCCAAATAAAAATGAATGCTTGAAGTTCACTAGTACACACACACTCACGCCTTTTATCCTTGAAGGGGTAGGCAGGGGCGCAACTATTGCACCTACTTTTCGCTGTGCGTATTCCATCCCATAATGTGATAGGCGGCGAGCATATCGCTATATCGTGCACAAATTCCAGACTCCAGGCTGATAGTGAATCGAAAAATCCAATATCACTTTTCCCTACCTAGGGTCGACCCGAGACCTCAGCATTGCAGTCGTACCGTAATACAACTACACCACCGAGGCAGTTCACTAGTAAATTGGACGTAGATTTGGTAATCTAAAATGATCCTGAACTTCTCTTATGCTTAAGGGCTTAAAACACGTAAAAATTGAGTTTTCATCTCATTTTATGATCGACCTAAGGTGTTAAGGTTTGTCGTTAGTAAAGACCATGTGACACATTTTCATTTACCTATAATGGATACTTTCTCCTAGGCGCGTCATGTTGTCGTATTAATTCATCTGCAATTCATTTGGTGCAAGGGGCATCTGTCAAATAGCGAGAACAGGGAACTGTGACGTCGTCGAATGTCACCGGGCATAATGCTGTGTGCGTGAGAAAAAGATAGCGCGGTAACCCCATCACGCCTCTTTTTCGCTCGAAATCAGTATGAACATTGGTTGATAAACAAGTGGCTCAATCGATTCTTGTATGACATAATCGCCTGCATCTAAACAGTAAGATGCAAAATTCTCCCAAATTATTGCTAGCAATAATTTATCCGTCTAAGGCTTTAGTGTAGTGTCAGATAACGCAGGTGCTCATTCGTGCAAAATAAATAGCAACCCCTCTTTTTGTACTAAACTGGAACGTCCTGGTGTTTCTCGCCACTAAACAACCGAAGCAACAACTCCAGCGAAGCGTCCAAGTGGACTTATTTACAATTTTAACACGCTTTCCATTTTATTATTGCACTACATTCCGTAAAGTTGAACATTTTCTTTTTTAGCTGGAATTGAGGTCAGTATCTCCAGCGTGAAATATGCAGAAATTCCAGCTATATTTAATATAAAAACAGAAACATTTATGTAGATTCTAGAATTTGTAGTTTCACTGGTTATTATAACAGAAATCACACAAACGATAGTGAGTGGAAAGTAACCAATATATTTTGTATTCGGATGTATTCGGTTGTGTCCGACAATGATATGTCGCTGCGTATTGCGTTCCAATTTCAACCTGAGTACATAGTAAGAAAGGTTGATATTATTTGGCAGCGATCGAGGAACAAGAATCTATTTCTAAGATTTGAGACACTTCAGTTATAACCGCATCTTGGACATCATTTTATCCGACTTCTCAGCCCTTCTACGAATAATAAATAATTTATAGGGCCTTACACACAACATTTTCGGTCAATAACCTAACGTCTTTTTTGTCTCTCTTCAGATTGTGTGTAGTATGGAACAAAGTGAGACAACGGTGTTTATTTTCAGCCCTAATGACCAATTTGATAAAATATCCCAATCAAGAACTACGATGCAAAAATATACTAATCTAATCAGCAAAAACTTTATGTAGAAGAATCGAGCCCCAACTGTAGCTACTGGATAACTGTTATTATTTCACGTAGTTTCCTGGCAATGTTTGATTATAAGATACTATGGGGTTGGGCTATCCTTGATGGATAAAACCCTAAACTAAATAAATAAAAAAGGAATATAACTACTAATAATATAAACTGCATTTATGTGAAACAGTTTTTATTCCGATTGGTTCATCGATTGATCCGAAGATAGCTGTTAGAACCGCCTTTTAAAATCACCCTTAATAATATTGCTAGTAGTTGAACTATTTTTATAATGCAATATTTTAATATAATATTGACATCGATTTATGTATACTCGCATATATATGCTAGATTTTGATTTATGTATACTCGCGTATAATATATGATAGATTTTTATACAATATTGTTGGAAATCAGAAGCGAGTTTGATTAAAATGAAAACAATTTATCACTGATTTTACATAAACACACTTTTCACAAATTTTACATAAGAACATGTAACAAGAATACTTTTACAAATATATCGGCAACTAACCGACCATAGCATGAAAATCAATGTTCAACTTACTCAACAGAGACACTGAACGCGCACGAGAGTCGGAACACGAATGAATCCAAATGGCGGCAGGGCACCCTTTTTATACACCCAACTGCCACTCCCACCATTACTTTGATGTCTCGACTGGTTTCTACAACTTATTAGCACGCTACAAATACCGTTACAAATACCATTGAAAAACGTTTATCCTAACAATATTATTAGTCTATTCATAATGAAAGTATATTACTAACTTTCCGGACGACAATCTCCGCCCCCTGACCATGAAAGTTGAAAACCTATCGAAACATAGGGAGAAAAATTAACCTGAAAACCTCGATATAATCCGAATTCTAGTTTTATTTCATTGACAATTTACGATACAGGACTATTGTCAGTTTAAATACGACGTAAATCTAAACCCAATTCCTGCCTAATGTAGCAATCCGGACTACACCAGCATGTTCCCGGGGGATAGGATATAACTCACCGCTGGTGTCCCGCACAGCCGTCCCGCGAGAGGGCGATGTCCTGGCCCTGCAAACAGATATGGATTCATTAGATTAGTAAAATTAAATAGAAATATTTTGGTGATATATTAAAATTAAATACACACACCCACGCCCGTTATCCCCGAAGGGGTAGGCAGAGGTGCAACCAACTCGAAATGATTATAATGGGAAGATACAGATTTATTAGACACTAGCTTTTGCTCGCGGCTTTGCTCCCTTAAAAGAGTTTTACCGGGGTAAAAGTTTTCCTATTTTTTTTCATACTTACCTGATTCTCATAAACATAGCTTAGTTACATTGTTATGTATACTTGCAGGACATTAAGAAAGTTATCAGACCTTTATTCACGTCTAAGTTATACATAATTATGGCCACTATGCAGGTCGCTTTTAACAGGTCCATCTGGAAATCTTTGGGGGAGGCCTATGTTCAGCAGTGGACGTCATATGGCTGATGGTGAAGACCACTATGGCTAGGATAAATAGGTCAATAGGTCAACGCGTTCATCAATTTGACTGCAACACTATAGGCAAGTAGCAAGTAAGTGATTTTGTGTATTTGGGATGTGTCTTCACAAGTGATGGTAGGTATGCCAGTGATATCGAGAGACGAGTGTGTGCAGGTAATCGGGTGAATGGAGCGTTGCACTCCTTTATGGGTAGCCGGAATGTGTCCAAAAAGGCACGACTGGCTGTTTATAGAGGAGTGTTACTACCAACTCTAATGTATGGTAGTGAAAGTTGGGTATGGCAGAAAAAGCATGAAAGTAAGATTAAAGCAGTAGAAATGAGTGCGTTAAGAAGCATGTGTGGAGTGACTGTGTGTGATAGAGTGCGGAATACTAGAGTGATGGACACGTGTGGAGTGACAGAGGATGTAGTGACCAAAATTGGGAAGGGTATGCTAAGGTGGTTTGGGCATTTGGAAAGGATGGATGATAGGAGACTGCCAAAGAGGATATATAAGGCGAGTGTGGATGGAAGGGCCGCCAGGGGTCGACCGCACCGAACCTTCGAATGTCAGATATCTGACATTCTAAGTAGAGGTCAGGTCAAAAGTACCCTAAACCGGCGGGAGTGCATGAAAAGATTGATGAAGGTAGAGGAAGCGAAAGTAGTGTGCCAGAATCGAGCAAAGTGGCGATCCATAGTCTCTGCCTACCCCTATAGGATAGAGGCGTGATACTATGTATGCATGTACTATAGGCAATGGTCTTCTAGAAATCTCGAATCCAAAGTAAATTACAATGTATCCCAAATCTAATTCAGCGGATCCTAATCTGGGTTATCGTTGACGTATAAACAAACGCAGCACTCCACAGCGCTTTAATGCGCTTCCATTTCAACGGTTTACTGTGTTCATACTTTGTCGGAGGCTCTCGTAAAACTGCTAGGTCTGAGGCACAATGGGCTGCGAATTATTAATTTTATTTAGATTAGTACGGACGAGGACCAGTAAACCTTTCATTTTGACTGACTGAATGACTGACTACGGGGGTTTGACTGACTGACTGCCTGGTTGTACTACGGTACGACTACAGTACTGAGGTCTCAAGCTCCATCCCCGCGCTGAGAAAAGTAATATTGGAATTTCCTACTCATTAGTCATACGTTACTAGCCCCGGAGTCTGAAATTTGTGCCCGATATGGTGATAGGCTCGCTCCCTATCACATCATGGGACGGAATAGTGACGATAAGTGGGTGCACCAGTTGTGCCTCTGCCTACGCCTTCGGGGATAAAAGGCGTGAGTGTATGGTAACTTGGTCCCGTAATTGGATTTCTAAATCTGATTTAAATAGATAGCTCTGGCTTCGTATAGATGACGCTGTGGATTGATAAAAATCTTACTTAGGAAATTTGAAAGGGGAAAGGCTTTAAACGCGGGTGAAGTCGCGAGCAACACCATGTCTTAATAATTGGTAGTTGTTGCTGCTCTGCCTTGAACCTAACAATCATATACTTTCTGGGTTAAAAAAAATCTCTATAATTTTATGTAGTTCAAGCTTGCTTAGCAAGAAATTTCATCGAAATCGTTTGTATCGTTCAGTTGAATGGTTGAACTATGAAAGCTTATCAGCCCCCATATTCTCTATCGTAGTGTAATCACGTAACGCGGCCGTGTTACGTTAACTTCGTGTAATTAGCGTAATGGTATTCTGTATGCCAATTTCCATAGTGATAAACGCGATGAGTTAGGTTACGCGCCTGTTACGAACGGTGCAAATAACGTGTGTCAGAGAATAAGGGGACAGAGTGACATAGTTACTTTCGTATTTATAACATTAATATGAATTCAGGCGTCAAACATCGCTCATGAATATTAAAAACGAAAAAGGAGAATATATTGTATGGATAATTAAATGAAATTAATTATAACTTAAAATATATTTACATAATATAATTAGAACCTCCCAGCATGAGTTAGAAAGTAGAGAGGACTCTGAAAGGAGACAGCATAAGGGCTAGGAAAGGAGAAGTCGATATTATACTATAAATGGGAGAAATACTCAAGTTCAATTGTTTGAAGGAGGAAGACTAGCTCAAACATCATATCTTCCACAGCATAGTATACTACCTGTCCCCTAGAACTGAGCTAATAAAATCAGTCAAAACTCAAATAATGCTTTTAAGACCAAACCTTTTTACACCCACATAAAAATACTTCACAATTTTCCTTATCTCACAGTACCTTCAACTTAACAGGTACAGTCGCGACGTAAAACTTTAAAAGCCAATAAAACGGAGCCATCGCAGGAACAGCTGATAAGCGCTTTTTTATTTAACTGTCCGAGCGTTAAGGCGATTACCATCTTTAGATCTATTGGGATACCGAAGGATGCCAGGTGTATGTAAGCTTTGCTTTAACAGATCTATATAAAATTGGTGTAACTTTTTGGGATTTTGTATTGAATTTGTTTCCTGTTTTTTTTTTAACAGTAATCTAAATAACTCTGCAACATTTAAACACACACTCAAACCTATTACTCCGGAAGAGGTAGACAGAGGCGCAACTAGTGCACCCACTCTTCGCTGTATGAACCTTGCCTCATGGTATGGTAAATCCTTAGCAATATTTTTAACGGCAGAATGACCACCACCATCTTTAATTTACACCAGTGGTTCCCAAGGTTGAAAGGTCCACGACTGAACTAACAAAAACGACCAAATTCTGGACTCACCTCTCGGCTCTCATCAATTCATTTTTAATAAATTTTTCGAGAATTTAAGTTATTCTTCTCGTCCATCATTAGCCATCGGCTATTGTGTCGGTCGGTTGACATATTGTTCTATTTTTCAGGGCCCATCTAATATTCCCTTGCGACCCACTGGTGGGTCGTGTCCCATAGTTTGGGAATCACTGATTTACCCTGTCAGAAGGAAAGTATACATCACTGACTTTTAAGAAGCAATAATAAGAAGCGGTTTTATAAAACCCTGTTATTTTCACCATACAAATCATAAAGTTACCACTTCCTTTTTTTTAATCATTTTAAGTACCACCCCAGTGTACACTCTCAAGCTACAAACTCTAAATTTAACGGTCTTCTGGTCCAACTGCATCCAAAATTGTACTATATTTAACTGCTGGACATAATGAGACTTAAAATCTTATGTCTCAGGATGACGAGCGCAGTGGAATGCCTCACAATACTTTGTTAGTCAAGGTGCTGAATGGTGTTGCTACTGTTTATGGGTGGTCATATCGCTTACTACCAGGCGAACGGCATGCTCATCATTCCATGCCATAAAAAACTTATAAAATACAAAACAGAAAACTCAAGAAGAGAAAGTATATTTGGAAGAATCAGGTCATCCAGAACTAAATGCTACTTCTCTAGTTCCTGTTTTCGTGGAAATAGATATCAAAACACTATTTTAATTGGACGTGAAAGAATCATATCGGTGTAAATCGGAATTTCTGTGAATAGTAATCCCGAAGACATCGTCTCTCTAGAAACACCCTAAGGCGTTAAGTTAAGAACTTAAATTAAAATGACCTCATGAATAAGTGGGCACTTGGGCTATGAAACTTAAAGGTATGAGAGAGATTTTCAGGACTGGCAATTTGTGTGGAATTTTTTAATGTTTCCAAGTTAGGTTACTGTTGTCGTTATAACTATCACTTCAATAGCCATCTCCTTTAAAGAGATAAATAGGGAACCTGAAATTGAATAGGCAAAGGTAGGTTGAAACATCTCAGTTGGGAGAGCACAGGCACGATACGCCGGAGGTCGCGGGTTCAAGTCCTGCTTTCAATGTTTTCATAAAAATAAAAACACCACTCACCTAAAGCAGGTACTTGCAGTTACATCTCTACCTACCCCTTAAGTATAAGCTCAGTACTTCCCAATTCTAATTCCTCCTTTCTACAGTTTATTACTGTTGTTGCTAATGTATTTTTAATTACATTTAAAACACTTCTTCTCTGACAAACAAGTTTATTATGCAATAAAGTTACTTTGAACGCAATAGTTTACTAGAGTTGTAAATTGCCTCGAGCTTATCTTCGATGTAGTTGAACCTTGACATAGTTTAGGATCTTGCGGTTAGATATTGGTAGATAACTTAATCCAGGGCAAGATTAGGTATGTAATGAGGAATTACTAAGCGTCAAGACTTAGGGATTGTTTCAATATTTAACGCAAGTTTTATTTGTCAGTTTTTGTATTAAACAGCTGATGTGGACAGTGCTCATTACCCGACTGCGAAAGAAGGAGGGTTATTTTATTAACATTTGGGAGCATAGATTATATCGGACTTCTGTATTTAGTCGACTTATACATTCATAAAAGCATTTACATTGGGTTTTTACTTATGAAATTGCCGCTTAGTATACAGAAAGTTAGTAATTTTTGTATAAATATTTTTTAATTTCTATCAATCATAAAAACAAAACAAAAAACCCGACTGCATTAATATCTGCCATGTTTATTAAATTTATTGAGGAACTGAAAGATAGAAACAAGATTTTAATTTGAATATTTATTTCGGTTTTGAGTAATCTTAGTTGACAGTGTTCACAAACGCTGTCGGAGGCATAACACGCTCACTTCTCATAATTTGGTTGGTGATGTAGGTAGATCAACAAAATCTCGGAGTGAGCAGATACCTCCGACTGCATTTGGCTGTACCGCATTTAGAACGGATTATTTGTCTCCACCGGTTTCTGTTAATCGCATCTCACCAAATTTATGGAACTTAGTGACAGGCAGGGATTTCTCGATTCAGCTTCAAATGTATTGGGGACGAATCAATAAATTCTTTATGACATAAATTTGATTTCCCATCGGTAACACCTTAATGGTCCCCTTGAATTGTTAAAATCCTTTCTTACTCACGGTGTGAATTTTTTATACGCTCATGGCAAAGGAACACCTCTCCGCCTGATGGTGAGTGAAGGAGGATCCACTGACGAGAGATGACTATTGTTCGCCAATCGACCCAATAGAATGAAACCCAAATGAAAAATTTATGCTGTCCAAACTCTAATGTAAAAAAAAATCAAAATTGGTGAATTAGTAAGTAAGTGATAAAGCTTTGAAAATTGGTGGAAGGGTAGCTGTCAAATAACAGCAATACTAGGCTGTGACGTCACCAAGCATCCTCGGCCATAACGCTGCCTGCGTGCGAAAAAGATAGCGCGATATCCACGCCACGCCCCCACTTTTGCTCACAAGCATGTTTCAAAATTGAATAAATGCTTCATTTTTAAAACTTGTGAAAAAGGTCCTTACCATTATTAACTCTGTTAGTAATGCTTAAGTAATCCCTTCCTATCCGATTCCAGCCACGGTGGCCAGTCTCAACGGAGATCAGCCAGGTACGCGGGAGTTATTATAGTGCACAATTGTGTGCGCAATACATAGGTGCACTCGCTATCACTTCACTATCATAGTCCGGTGAGACGGCAGAGACGACCGGAGACACATCAGGCGCAGGTCCAACGGCTTTACGTCCTTTTCGAGGCACGAGGGAATCATACGGCTAGCTTCCTGACTCCGAGCTACGACTGAGTAATTCTTAAGATCGATAAATCCAGTCCAAAAATCTTTAAATTGATATAAAATACAGCAGCACGTGATGTAATTATATTTTGTCAAAAGCTGAGGTTCTCAGTCATGTACAACAACGGATTCAAGGGCCGATTCAGAGTGATATGAAATCGGTTTTAATTAACTTACTACATATTGGGTGAAACGCAGTCACGAAAATCTAGAAATGTTACGTTTGTTGGAAATTTGGAGAGGTCGTTTCGAGAATTGGTTTCGAGATTTGGCGCCTCAGTGGGGTAATTATATTACGGTAGGACTGCAGTGGTGAGGTCTCGGATTCGATCCCGGACCGGGAAAAGTGATATTAATTTTTTCTAATCAGTATCAGCCCGGAGTTCAAAATTTGTGCCCGATATGGCGATAGGCTCGCCCTCTATAACACCAAAACACGCACGGCGAAAAGTAAGTGCGACGTAGGAGGCGTCGGGTGGACGACTGACCGACGTCTCCCGCCCTGTGGATTGGAGGCATTTGGAGAATTCCACCACGGTATCCCCTGCCTGTCGTAAAGGGCGACTAATAAGGGCCACCGGGGGTCGCGGGTGGGCGGAAGGGGCCGTCCACGTATTAGTCTAGCCAACTTTGGTGACCCCCGTGATGGACGGCAGCATGGCGGTTAGGCCTCACGCTGCCGTTGACGCCGAGGGCGTCCTATGGTGCGCGGGGGCTTCTGAGCCCACCCAAAAACAGAAGACGGACCGCAATAGCGATACGCGCAGGGGCGGCTGCGGACGGCAACTTAGACGTGAGTCGGAGGAAGACCGCAGCCGTCCCTAATGCGCCGAAGATGGCCACCGCGGAGTTTTGGTTGGTATGCCGTGCGGTGTACATAGGTTAGGGACTCGGCCCGGCGGTCGCCCGACGTTTTCCATCTTTCCGGGCGGCTCAACGTCGGGTCGTAAGGCACGGTGAACCCAACATAACCGCTCAGTCGTTCCCCTTGAACACTGGGCGGTAGTAAAAATTAACTTTCTCCGCGTAAAAAAAAAGTCTAGTTGCGCCTCTGCCTACCCCTTTGGGGATAAATATCGTGCGTACACATACTGTGTATGCATACATTATGTTTCGAGAATGAAAAAGGGGTCTTCACATGGTTTTAAAATTAAGTTTTGATGCAAGAGAGCTTAATTTACTGGAATGATTATGGCAGCAAACGTATCACCATATCAGGTAAAATTCATTCGTGAAAAATTTAATGACATTAAATAATTTTATGCAAACCCATAAAATGTTGTAAATTATTTAGATTTCGTCAATATTAACCTTGTCACTAGTTGGAAAGCCGTTCTCACTAGACAAGAACGAGCAATAAACTCTAGTGTTGCTCATTTCAAGATCAGTTCAAGGTATAAAATGGACTGCCTCGGTGGCGTAGTTGTGTTACAGTACAACTGCAAAGCTGAGGTCTCGGGTTCAATCCCCGGGTTGGGCAAAATGATATTGAGTTTTTCTATTCAGTATCAGCCCGGAGTCTGGAATTTGTGCCCGATATGGCGATGGGCTCGCCCCCTATCACATCATGGGACGAAATAACGGCGAAAAGTGGGTGCACTCGTTGCGCCTGTGCCTACCCCTTCGGGGATAACAGGCGTAAGTGTGTGTGTGTGTGTGTGTATGTATAAAATGCAATGCATGAACAGGAAAAAAAATTAGGTAACATTTGTTTATTTTGTTTAGAGCAGTTCATTTAAATACTCCCAAAATAGATGATCAATTTTCCCTGTTAGGATTATTATTTTGACTCTATAAAACTACCTACGTTTGAAACGAAAAATCCATGATCACATTTACTTGTGGCCTACAATAAGGGTATTTATAAAATTATGAAAGACATTATTTATGAAAGTCTAATCGACGGAAGGCTGGAGCTTCTTGAAAACTTATTCCAACTTTTTCAGCAATCTCAGAGAATTTGGCAAGTTTGTAAGAATATCTTATAGGATAGTTGTTATCCAGAAAAATAATTGGTTTCTTGGGGATAATTTATCATACAAACTAGTTCACAAGTGGAAACAAATGCTTATAACATAGGTACTAATATTGCTGACTCTGCCTGCGCGAAAAAGTTTTGCCGTGATATAAATATTTTCCCGACATAACAAGTAGCCCATAGCATTGAAGATTAATGTAGCAAATAATTTTCAAAATAGGTTCTGTAGTTCCTGAGATTAGCGCGTTCAATCAAACAAACAAACTCTTCAGCTTTATAATATTTATAACTTGTAATGGCCACTGATAAAGATACAATTTTTTCACTTGATATTATTAAAAGATAATTTTACTTTTTTAAACAATCACGGATATGTGAACCCACTGCATCTGATGTTAGGCAAAGTAATGTCAAATAGAGAGTCAACTGGTGCGAGATGACTATCCCCTGCAATGATGTTTAAAGAAAAAGGTGTAGCTGCGTTACAAAGAGTCTGCAAGTGGCACGATAAAATTTTACTGATTAGCACAATCGACCTTAGTTTAGTGTCAGAATCTGTTGAAGTTTATATTAACAATGTTCGATAAAATCTAATATTATAAATCTGAAAGTTTGATTGATTGTTTGGTTGAACGCAATAATCTCAGGAACTAGTGAACCGATTTTGGAAATTCTTTCACTAGAATTTAGGAGATGCTATTTAAGCATTACTCCTGGTTGCTATAGGCTACTTTTTATCCCGGAAAAACTGTTTTATGCGGACGGAGCCGCGAGCATCATTTGTGTTATATATTATAATAATAAAACTTTTTTTTTTTTTTTTTTTTTATTTGGAATAGCAAACAGTTACAAAATAAGTGCATATAAATTTAACTAAATATTTGGGTAACGAGCTATAATAAAATTGTAACCCACTACACTATTCCCATTCTAACATAATACGAAACAAAACAAAACAAAACAAAACAGGACATCATGGATTGGTACAGACAGTCACACACGAAGCCAAACAAATTCAAGACCTCAAACCGCCCCCCGCCCCACACTTTTCGGATCTTACCAAATTTCATTTTCTCTTTATAAAAATAAAATAAAATAAAAGATATTTAATTTACTTCACACAAAAAAAATGTTTAATTGAACTGAACGCGTATAGGCGGTTTGAAGTACTGAATCTGGTCAGGCACTTATGCGGCTGACTGTACAAAATGTTAATTAATTATTTATATTTATATTTTATTTAAATTTAAATTTGTGCCCGATATGGCGATAGGCTCGCCCCCTATCACATCATGGGACGGAATAACGGCGAAAAGTGGGTGCACTAGTTGCGCCTCTGCCTACCCCTTCGGGGATAACAGGCGTGAGTGTATATGTATGTATGTTATATTTTATTATTAGAGCTACACCTACTCTAATATACTATTACAATAATAACAGTAGGTACTGTGGCACAAGATACAACACAATAAAAACCTGAAATACACCACTCTTATTCTATTCGATATTAGTACAGGAGCAATTCTTCAATATTAATTTTTTGAACATACAATTCTTACAATGAAATATATCAATTTTTTCAAAGTTAGTGTTATGATACGCCTTAATACTTTCATGTGTCATATTATAGTTTATTATTACAATATTAATTTGACTATGTGTGCGAAAAGGTGCCGTTTTTGAAAGCCGAGTGCTATATAGGCGCCGTATACCTTTATATTAAATATCATTGATCCACTTTTTTAAAGTAAACGCACTCAAGGAAGACCACAAATGCGCTGGAAAGACATGAAGAAGGTCGCCGGATTGATCTGGATCAAAAGAGCTCAATGGTGCAGCGAATGGAAGATGTTAAAGGAGGTCTACACCGAAAAAGTCGATAAAGGCTAATAAGAAGAAGAATCAATGATCTTCTATCAATCGAAACAATTATGTCAGCGTGTTTGGACCATACACAGGCTGATATCTGAACGCGACACACACCCGTGGGTCAATATGACAGATTTAACACCTCATATGCGGTGGTCGCTATCCGGCCGAGGACATGATATACAATTCTTGCCTTTCTGCTTCACTTATTTTCCCACTTTTCACCGCGCGTATTCCGTCCCATGATGTAGTAGGGGGTGAGCCTATCGCCATATCGGGCACAAATTCCAGACTCCGGGCTGATACTGAATAGAAAACCCAGTACCACTTTGCTCAACCCGGGGATCGAACTCGAGACCTCGGCATTGCAGTCGTATCGTAATACAACTACGCTGCGGAGGCAGTCGATATCTATATAAAATAAATGTAAAACTTACTTTCCGAATTGCTTGAAAATATGACGATGTTCATCGTGTTTATGAATGTAGTTGATTGTGATGGCGGCCACTGGAACAAAAACCACTGCATCAATTATATATATAAAGGCTATGAACTAGATAAATATTGGGCGATGAAGCCCTTTAAGGTTCCGCAAATAAAATTTTACTCTCATATCTAAGAGTCCGTCTGGGTGGGTACCACCGCTATGTCTATTTCTACCGCCAAGCAGCAGTATGCATGCATTGTTGTGTTTCGGTTTAAAGGACATTGTAGTCTGTGTAACTACAGGACATAATGAGACTTAACATCTTGTCTCAGGATGACGAGCGCAGTGGAATGCCACACAGTACTTTGTAACTCAAGGTGCTGGATAGTGTTTCTACTGTTTATGGGTAGTCGTATAGCTTACCATCAGGCCAACGGCATACTCGACTCGTCATTTTTCATGCCATAAAAAAATGGTACAAACGTTCTTAAAATATTATGTACTAATATAAGATACGTAGAATTAGTAGCAGTGATAAGCGGTGGTTGTCGTAGCTTGCTAATGAAAGAATTAATTTTCGTTAGAAGCAAATCATAATTAAATAGTTTGCAATGCAAATGCAGTGCAATCAGCCCTTTATTATATACTGTCCACCAGTGGCGGTCCTTCCATAGAAGCCGAAAAGCCCGGCTTGCCCTAAAATAATTTACCTAAGTAGTCAAAACCAAATGTGGAAAAATAACCAACATTTTACGGTCAAAACACTTCGAAATAATTTTCCTTAAAATTCCCGCGCTACGGTTCGGTTCGCCTTGAGCGCACTACTAACACACCACAATACTCAGACACACACACCACCACACCTGCACCGTACACGCATTTAACATTTAATACAAAACAGCCAAGTACGCACAAAATATACTCATCACTCTCTCTCTCGTTGGGTTTTACCTGGCTTTTTGCCGCTATATTTCTGCCTCATTCACACTTATGGACAGAAAACGCATCAACTGCTACCACAGATGTATAGCTATAGTAAGTTTATATAGCAATCAGTACTGGAAATTAATCCAGGCTTAATGCCTCGGGTTGCCAATTAAAAGAGTTACCTCTAATATAGTTTATTTTATTCTGCATTATATTCCTAATATAAATGCGTATTTTATTATTTATCATGACTATATAAGGATTTTAGTATTAATATAATTATAATTACATATTTGATTATAATTTTTAAGATATTGCTCTATAATTTTATTTATCAATAAGTTTTCGTCACATTTTCAGCACTAATTTATGGTAGCTTTTTTGACTCGGACCTGGCAACACCAGTTATTTGTTTAGATTGCGAGTGAATGCTACATTTTGGAGTATTTGTATTTATTAAGTGATTATTGAGTTATTTTAAGCTTTTAAGGTGCAATAAATATGAGTGAAATCATTCCTTGTAATACTTCATAGTGTGTGAAAGGTTTGATCGGCAAGAATAAGGTAAATTTGTTAGGTTAAGATGGAAAACAACAACTTCCAACGAGTTGGCGAAAGGCGCAAAGTGCATTTGAAGGAACATAAAAGGTATTTAGATCAGTATACAAAACTAATTATTGTCTTATTAGATGCTCTAATACGTAATACGAGTATGTATCAAGTTGTCTTGTTGGTGTTGCACATTTTTTTCGAACGAACCAAGTGTTTGGAAGGTACAATCTGGTAAAATTGTTTAATTACTATTGTAGTGTTTTTATTTCTTCTTACATTAGATGATACAGATATAATCTAAGTTCTTAGTTTATCCTTAAGTCAAAAACTTTTCAGAAGTTGCAATAGGTTAAAATCGTTTTTGAATAAAGGTACCTAATTTATACTAGATAACTAAGCGCCTTCATGGCATAGTTGTATTGCGTGCGCGGTATGAATATAGCTTACGAGCAGTGGCGTGCCTAGTGTTTTGGATAAGGGCAAGCCCAACCAGACCTAAAAAAAAATCGCATCTCCGATTCATATAAAATGTGCAATTATAAGAAAGAAAATCAATATCTAAAAATAAAATAAAAAACCACATCCCGAACCGGGATTTGAACCAGGGCCTCGTAAGCTATATTCATACCGCGCACGCAATACAACTATGCCATGAAGGCGCTTAGTTATCTAGTATAAATTAGGTACCTTTATTCAAAAACGATTTTAACCTATTGCAACTTCTGAAAAGTTTTTGACTTAAGGATAAACTAAGAACTTAGATTATATCTGTATCATCTAATGTAAGAAGAAATAAAAACACTACAATAGTAATTAAACAATTTTACCAGATTGTACCTTCCAAACACTTGGTTCGTTCGAAAAAAATGTGCAACACCAACAAGACAACTTGATACATACTCGTATTACGTATTAGAGCATCTAATAAGACAATAATTAGTTTTGTATACTGATCTAAATACCTTTTATGTTCCTTCAAATGCACTTTGCGCCTTTCGCCAACTCGTTGGAAGTTGTTGTTTTCCATCTTAACCTAACAAATTTACCTTATTCTTGCCGATCAAACCTTTCACACACTATGAAGTATTACAAGGAATGATTTCACTCATATTTATTGCACCTTAAAAGCTTAAAATAACTCAATAATCACTTAATAAATACAAATACTCCAAAATGTAGCATTCACTCGCAATCTAAACAAATAACTGGTGTTGCCAGGTCCGAGTCAAAAAAGCTACCATAAATTAGTGCTGAAAATGTGACGAAAACTTATTGATAAATAAAATTATAGAGCAATATCTTAAAAATTATAATCAAATATGTAATTATAATTATGTTAATACTAAAATCCTTATATAGTCATGATAAATAATAAAATACGCATTTATATTAGGAATATAATGCAGAATAAAATAAACTATATTAGAGGTAACTCTTTTAATTGGCAACCCGAGGCATTAAGCCTGGATTAATTTCCAGTACTGATTGCTATATAAACTTACTATAGCTATACATCTGTGGTAGCAGTTGATGCGTTTTCTGTCCATAAGTGTGAATGAGGCAGAAATATAGCGGCAAAAAGCCAGGTAAAACCCAACGAGAGAGAGAGTGATGAGTATATTTTGTGCGTACTTGGCTGTTTTGTATTAAATGTTAAATGCGTGTACGGCGCAGGTGTGGTGGTGTGTGTGTCTGAGTATTGTGGTGTGTTAGTAGTGCGCTCAAGGCGAACCGAACCGTAGCGCGGGAATTTTAAGGAAAATTATTTCGAAGTGTTTTGACCGTAAAATGTTGGTTATTTTTCCACATTTGGTTTTGACTACTTAGGTAAATTATTTTAGGGCAAGCCGGGCTTTTTGGCTTCTATGGAAGGACCGCCACTGCTTACGAGGCCCTGGTTCAAATCCCGGTTCGGGATGTGGTTTTTTATTTTATTTTTAGATATTGATTTTCTTTCTTATAATTGCACATTTTATATGAATCGGAGATGCGATTTTTTTTTAGGTCTGGTTGGGCTTGCCCTTATCCAAAACACTAGGCACGCCACTGCTGTCCACTGCTGGGCACGGGCCTCCTCTACTACTGAGAGAAGTTAGGTCTTAGTCCACCACGCTGATCTAGTGTGGGTTGGCAGACTTCACATACCCTCGAAATTCTTATGGAGAATTCTCAAGTATGTAGGTTTCTTGACGATGTTTTCCTTCATCGTTAAAGCGAACGATAATTGATAAACAATACACACATAATAACTTCGAACATCAGAGGTGTGTGCCTTGGGTTTCGAACCTCCGGACATTGTCTCGGCAGACCGTTTCATTCCCAAATAGGCTACCGTCCACTTATTTATTAAGTTTATTAGTAATAGAATTGTAAGTAATATAAAAAAGTAAAGTTATCAATGGTAGTACTGATCTGGTAGCCACATCACAGCCAAACAATATATTCTTTCATCGATTGACCTAAAAAAGCAACACAAAAACTCATCAAAACCTTAACAAAAACACTGAAACACGTTAAAATATTCCAACAACGTAAATTAAAACTCGAATATAAAACGTAACAATCAACAATGCTGTTAGATTAGAGGGTAATTTGAATTTTATTGTTAAGGATGAGAGTTTCGATTCTAATACCTTTTTATAAGCATTACATTTGAAGGAATCTAAGGGTCTGTGTCACAGGTTTCAAGTAAATTTCATTTGACAGTTATCGTATTAAACAGGATTTTATTTTGGAACATAGATTAAGGAGTGACTTTTTTGTTTGGTCGCCTTATACATTTATGTTTTCTTTCTTTTATTTATTCCAACGTAACAAAGGAAATAGATGTGATGAGTAGCATTTATGGGCAGGGGGTGAAATCAAAAATCGACGAATATAAAAGTGACGGGAACGGAATGGTCTGCCGAGACAATGTCCGGAGGTTCAAAACCCAAGGCACACACCTCTGACTTTTAGAAGTTATGTGTGTATTGTTATCAATAATTATCGTCCGCTTTAACGGTGATGGAAAAACATCGTCAGGAAACCTACATATCTGAAGGTATGTGGAGTCAGCCAATCCGCACTACGCCAGCGTGGTGGACTAAGGCTTAACACCTTTCACTAGTAGAGGAGGCCCGTGCTCAGCAGTGGGCAGTATAATTATAATACAGGGCTGATTGGATTGATTGCATTGCACTGTTAAAATCGGGCCTAATAATACTTTAGGGTACTTTAATTGGAAACGAGAAATGTTTAAACATGATTTTGTCTTTATATGTCAACACACCATACATAAAATCAATGTTTATTTCACGCGCTGTACGTTTGAAAATAATGTGAAACTTCATATGGGAAGATTGTACTAGTATATATCTATTTATTACTAGCTTTTGCCCGCGGCTCCACCCGCAGTTAAAAAAATTTTCCGGGATAAAAGTCCCGCTTTATATTTCCTGGGACAAAAAGTAACCTATGTGTTAATCCAGGATATGATCTACCCGTGTGCCAAATTTCATCGAAATCCGTTCAGTAGTTTTTGCGTGAAAGAGGAACAAACATCCATATATCCAAACATCCAAACATCCAAACATCCATACATCCATACATTCTTACAAACTTTCGCCTTTATAATATTAATAGGATAATAGGATAGTAGGATAGGATTAGTAGGAAGTAGTGATGTTAGGACATATTCTTAAAAATAAAAAGATACAAAACCGCGAGAGAAAGAAATCCGGGGTAAAAATCCCGGTGTACGTTTTTCCAGGATAAAAGTAGCCTATGTTCTTCTTTAGATCTCTGAAACTATCTCCATACTTATTTTATTGTGGTTCCACTCGCAGAAAACGATTTTTCGGGATTCAAGTCTCGGTTTTAATTTTCCGGGGATAAAAAGTATCTTAGATCCTTCCCGGGGTCTTAAACTACCTCCCTACCAAAATGCATCGCAATCGGTTCAGTAGTTTGACTGTGACGGCTCTACTCGCAAGAAAATGAAATCCAGGATAAAAGTCCCGCTTTATATTTTCCTGGGACAAAAAGTAGCTTATGTGTTAATCCAGGATATGATCTACTCGTGTGCGAAATTTCATCGAAATCCGTTCAATAGTTTTTGCGTGAAAGAGGAACAAACATCCAGACATTCTTACAAACTTTCGCCTTTATAATATTAGTAGGATTAGTAGGATAAGACAAGACCAGACAAGACGAGACGAGACGAGACGAGACGAGGCAAGACGAGGTGAGACGAGATGGGATGAGATGAGATGAGATGAGACGAAATGGGATGAGATGAGACGAGATGTGATGACATGAGATAGAATGAGATGGAACAAGATGAGACGAGATGAGATGAGATGCGACGAGATGACATGAGGTAAGATTAGATGAGATAGGACGAGATGAGGTGAGATGAGACGAAATGTGATGAGACGAGACGGGTCGAGACGGTCAGGACGAGATGAGCCGAGACGGAACGAGATAAGATGGGATGAGACGAGATGAGATGAGATGTGATGAGACGAGATGGGACGAGATGAGACGAGATGAGTAGAGATGAGATGAAATGAGACGAGATGAGACAAGACGAGACGAGATGGGTTGAGCCAGGTGGGACGAGATGAGCCAAGATGGGACAAGGTGAAACGAGATGAGACGAGATGTTACAGGTGGGACGAGATGAGACGGGTGGGACGAGATGGGATGTGATGAGACGGTTGGGACGAGATGAGACGAGATAGATGAGATGAGACGAGATAAGACGAGATGGGACGAGATGAGACGAGGTGAGACAAGATGAGATAAGATAAGATTGATTCATTGATACAGATTTCCATTTTCTCTTATCCTATTTTATCTCTTAAAGAGGAGATGTCTAGTGAAAAAATAAAATTAATAAAATAAAATAATTTAAAAAAGATAAAATAGGGAACTTGAAATTGAACAGACGAAGGTAAGATCAAGATAGCTCAGTAGGCAGAGCACCGGCACGGTACGCTGAAGGTCGCGGGTTAAAAACCTGCTTTCGACAGTTTCTTTTTCAATGTTTCCATTAAAAATAAAACCTACAAAGACGTTCTGACTTAATTTAAGCAGAAGTTTTTATGAAGAACTTTGTAAATTAGTAAATACGTTGCCAGATAAATACATACAAAGTTTCCTAATAATCTAAGATTTGCTAATTATCCAAACGTTTTCACAAACTTTTGCATAAAATAATATTCAGTAAGACATATTATATTATTAAAATCAAATAAATATGCATCTTAGTAATATTTCTTTTGGCATCAATTAATATTTAAATTCACATCAATTAATTTTCTAAAATAACGTCAGATGTTCAATAATTTACTTCAAACATTTAAATACTCCATTCCGATTCTAAAAATAACCTTGTCACCCAATTCCAAATTTAAATTATCCAATTCCGATTCTACAGCCCTACTCGTAAATGTTTAATTTCTTACGCGTCATATACTTTAATTATAATACTCAAGGAGATGACTATTGTTACGATTCACACGACAAACAATTCAACACGGAATGAGGGTATTAAACATTTGGAGCGCCTGGATTTAACGCGAGACAAACCGTGTACAAATTCTTGTGTTAAGTTGTGTCTGAGTTATGTATTTTGTTATGTTTAAGCGTTTTGTCAAAAAGTAATGGATGAGGAATTTTTCTGTTTTTTATTTAGTAAATTAATCTGAACAGGTCAATGAAGCATTGATGTTTTAGATTCGTGGGTTACATATTCGAGGTGTTTTTTGTTTGACAAAATAAGAGGGGATTTATAAGTTTATGGTGTGTATCTGTTTATCTGTAAGTCTGTCTGTGGCATCGTAGCTCTCAAACGAATGGACCATTTTGACACAGTTACACAGATACACACCTTAAACTTATAGCAGCCCTTTTTTCGTCGGGGTTAAACATTATACACAAATATATTTTTTACTTTCTCAATGAGTTAAATAAAGCCCTTTTTGTTTTGCTGCTCCATTGGTTTAATGAAATCCCAAAGAGGATTGACCTAGGCAGACGACCGGTAAAACAATATCAAGAACATATTTGAAAATGTACACTTACCCCACATTGGTATGACAAGGAAAGTTGAAGTAAATACGCTAAATTTAAATGAGATAATGCAAAGTAGGAGTAAATAAGTCAAATGAAACCCATCATAACGACCTTGAGAAACGAAGACAAAGAGAACCCTTTGCCCATTCATAGAATCAAAATTGAAATAAAGACAAAAGCCCGTCGCAAAATGAACAAAATAAACATTTCAAATCATATTTATGTCGTTGCGTTGGGACAATAAATTGCAATTTGTGTGACGCGCCCCATCATTTAATGAGGTCTCATTCACTCCGTTGAAAAATTCACGCTCGAATTTTTGCTTTCAAGTTTTCAGGTTTCGTTAGTGGTCTGATTTTGGGGATGGAATTCTGGAAAGTTCCCAATTTATTGATATGGACTTTTTCGAATGTCGGTTTTGGCTTTGACGTGGTTATTATTCATAGAAATGTGTTTTTTGAATATCGATATTCGGCTATGTATGTTTTAATATATAAGTACAATCTAATGGTAAATAGGTTTCGTTTATTATGGTTTAATAATCCTAACCAAATTTCAGCCACGGCGGCCAAACATAACGGAGATCAGCCAGGTACGCAGGAGATATTGTAGTGCACAAGTGTACGCGCAAGACGCAGGTGCATTTGCTATTCCTTCACTCTCATAGTCCGGTGAGACGGCAATCCGACATGACCGGAGAAAGATCAAACGCAGGACCAACGCCTTTATGTGCTCTCCGAGGCACGGGGGTATCACACCGCCAACTTCCTGACTCCGAGCTGCTACTTCGTAGTTTTAAAGATTTATTGTGATTTTATAAAGTGTGAAAACTATAATAGATCTTTTGTTGAATACAATACAGTACTACCCATAGTGACGACCAATTAAACTTTTCTTCTCAAATGATACTAGAATTACCGAATATTATCAATATCTTCCCTATCTCTTCCTAGTCTAGCACGTGTGTGTTCTTGGTAAATGTTGAAAACTCCTTTAATGACGCCTTTATCCCTGAAGAGGTAGGTAGAAACCAGGACACCCGCTTTTCATTGCGTATGCCGTCCCATGATATGATTGAGGACGAGCCTCCAGGCTAACTGAGTAACAAAGCACAATATTACCAAACCCAGCAATCAAACCCGAGACCTCATCATAGAAGTCGCAATACAACTACGTTAAAGCAGCTAGTGAATACAATTAAAAATAATATCCATAGTAGGACCGCATTCGTACTAGGGGCCCTATTCATAGGGGCATAAAGCTACATCGCAATTAAGCTAATGATCCGTAGCATTAGCTAGATCTAACGTTAATGCAGCTTTTTGCGGCTTGTATCCGAGCTTTTTTGCTTATTGTCGGTACAGTTGTGCGTTATAATTAGAGATGTTACGGAAAACGGCCAAATTAAGTAGTGGGGTTCCGTAGGTATTTAATGTTACTAATTATTTAATGTTAATTATTATACTTTCCTTTATATATCAGAGAAGAAAGTGTTCCGCCGCGTCTGTCTGTTTGAACCCGATAAACTCAAAAACTACTGAGCCGATTTTCATGAAATTTAGTTTTCCATTTAGTTTTAATTAATTATATTGTACTTAGTCTTTGTTGTTTTTAAAGTAGCTTACATGTTTATTTGTAATACTGTTAGTGTAAGTAAATATTTAATTATAAATAAAGAAATAAATTAACTCATAGGTTTTTGATCCCGATAATTTGCTTTTGTTTTTTAAGAAAGGTCGTGGTGATTTACACTTTAATTTAGTTATTTTATTAAATTAGATTTCACTATAGATCGGTTAAGTACTTTAGACATTTTGTAGCGGGAAAGACTTCTAACGCGGGCGAAGCCGCGAGTAACCCTAGTCTTCTATAATTGATAGCTGTTAAAATATGATAATATTATTACACTTTATTTTTTATAATTTTTTTAAATATTATTTTGTATGAAATATTATAATAAAAATAATATAATAATATTGGAAGTGGTGATAGCCAGTTGGGAATGGAACGAACTGCCGAGACGTATGTCCGCGGGCTCAAAACCCAAGGGCACACACCTCTGACTTTTCTAAAAAATTATGTGTGTATTCTTTGTGAATCATTGCTCGTTTTAACGGTAAAGGAAAACATCGCGAGGAAACCTGCATACCTGAGAAGTTCTTTGAATTTCGAAGATATGTGAAGTCTGCCAACCTGCACTAGGCCAGCGTGTTGGACTAAAGCTTTAACATTTTCAGTTGTAGAGGAGACCCGTGCTCAGCAGAGAGCAGTATTTCAGGGCTGGCATGGTATGGTATGGTCTGAAATACCATTTCTAAACGAAAAACCAATAACTCTTCAACTGGCGAGAAAGGTATTTTACCGAAAAAACTCAAAGTTAATCTTTCGACCTTTTCTATACGCCTGCGTACCCCTAAAAAGCTGAATAACTATTCCCGACGACGGGCTAAATGAAAATAACTACATCCACGACAGCTGCTGACGAGATAGGTAAGAGCATTGGACGATAAGGCCGCAAAAAGGTTTCACACTTTGTTACGTGAAAAAAATGTATTTACCCTAAGTGTATGTGATACAAAATGACAGCATACTGAAACGTTGTTTGAAAGAAGAAAGAAAGAAATTAAATTTATTTGCAACAAAATACACACGTATACAATAAAACAGAAGTGGACGATAGCCTAGTTGGGAATGGAACGGTCTGCCGAGACAATGTCCGGAGGTTCGAAACCCAAGGCACACACCTCTGACTTTTCGAAGTTACGTGTGTATTGTTTATCAATTATCGTTCGTTTTAACGGTGAAGGGAAACATCGTGAGGAAACCTGCATACCTAAGAAGCTGTTTATAAGAATTTCGAAGGTATGTAAAGTCTACCAACCCGCACTAGGCCAGCGTGGTGGACTAAGGCCTAAAACCCCCTCAGTAGAGGAGGCCCGTGCTCAGCAGTGGGCAGTATAATAATACAGGGCTGGTATTATTATTATTATACAATAAAACAGACATAACACTCTTAAAACTATATTCGTTACAAAAAGGCTCCAACTCAGCAAATATGCTGGCAGTACAGCCCGCTGGTCTTCGGTTAGGCCTTGTTTGAGTTTTTTTACTTATTATTTTTATTTTATAAAAAATTGAAAGGTAATGAAAAAACATTACCTGCCTCTGTCTCTCTGCACCACCTTAAAGTCGACTGGGAGAAAATGGCCTAAGGCATTAAGTCCTGTACTATACCTTTGTACAAAGTGTTAAAATAGATAAATAGTGATCTAGCATATTCTTACTTCTTATCTACTAATATTATAAATGCGAAAGTTAGTGAAAATGTATGCATGTTTAGACGTTTGTATGTTTGTTGGAAGTATAAAATCCCTGGACTAGAAGTAAATAATGTCTACGTTACTCAAGATGAATTTAGCTTTTCACTCTAGCGTAATTGGTCCAGTATATTTTGTGCAACATTTAAGACTAAAAAATGCCTTAAATAACGAGTAACAATTTAATTTACTGAAACTTCGTATATGAATTACCACAAACCCACAAAATCCCTAATTAGCCACCCATACAAATTTAAGAATTAACTCGAGAACAAGATGATGGGCAAAATGGCTGCCCCGGATTTAAGGCAATCCGAGCGCTTACCACAAGTTACTAATGTCGGATGCGGTTTAATTAAAAAATATTTGTTCCGGAACACTAATAGAGATTTTTAGTCTGGGGTGTAGAGGATTTCAGTTATTTTTGTATTTTTTTTATTGCTTCTGAATGACCGGCATGCCGCTCGCCTGATTTACAGTAACTACACCATACAGGACTTTTAATTACAAATTGCATGGCACTCCACTGCGCTCGTTACCCTGAGACATTAGATGTTAAGTCTCATTGACACAGTAATTACACTGACTGCAATGTCCTTCAAACCGGAATTCAATAGTGCATGCACTGCTGCTTGGGAGTAGAAATAGACATTGCGGCGATACCTGCCCAGACGGCCTTTCGCATACGAGAGATCTACCAGTGTAAAAATATGTTTGTGAAATGTGAATATTGAGATTTAGGTTATGTGGATTCATTGGTCTAATAGTGTACGTTATTTTTTCAGTCGCAAGAATAACTTTTAAAGCATATTATTTATATCGATCTATAACTTATTGTGAATTAAAAAATGTACTGTATGTTTTATCTAAGGATATCTATGTAGCTAATGAATACAAAAGTAAGTTTTGTAACGTAAGGCAGTGGGCACGATTCTTAATCGGGTAAAAACATTTATGAATTTCCAGGTGGCATTGTAATGAAGGACTTTTGAATCGAAAATATGCAATTGTTCTACTTTGGAAGTCCCTAATACGATAGAGTCCCCTTTATTGCTTTAGGGTACGAATTTCAACTATGAGTGTAGACTTAAATCTTTAGGAGGCTTATGTTCAGCAGTGAACATCATGGGACTGATGATGATCATGTGTAGACTTGTGTATCTGTCTTTTCTTTTTTGAGTAGAGACGTGACTTTATAATGTTTGTGTGGCTCTACAAAGGGAAATTCGTCAAAGTAATACATAAATTTGCCTTTATAATGAGAGCAAACTAAGCCTTTTCCAGTAAAGAACTTCCCTACGGGGAGAACTCCCTGCTCCCTAAAATACTTGGGAGAAAACTACCGATACAAAAGTAACCGAGACTAATCTATGATATGGCTTTACCGAATGCAAAATTATATCCAAATTCACTTAGCCATTTTAGATTTTACTTCTAACATACGAAAATTTTCACAGTTTCGAATTTATTATAGGTACCCTTGCTTTTGTTCACGGCTTTCCCGCGTAATATTTTTTTTCCGGGATATTCCAGCTACAATTTTCCCGGGATTAAAAATAGCGTATGTCTTTCCCAGGCTCCAAACTATGTCTATATCTAAATTTCATCGAAATCCATTCTGTAGTTTTCGAGATTTCTGCGTTTAAAGAGACAGACGCGGGGGTGGCCTTTGTTCTATATTAATAAGGATTTATATACCACATCGGATGTTTCCAGCTCTCTTTCCCACTGTGAGCTTACACCACGTTTGTTTTCTTACATTTCAATTATCTGCCTCTCGCCTTCTCTCAGACGACGATATTTCGCGATAGTAAAGCGTTTCATTGTGTTCTTGTTTTTACAGAATTGAGTTTTGTTATTCCTTTTTCCTAGAAAAATAATTTCGTTTAGAATTCTCGGAATAATGTTTAAATGAATATCTGTTTTATTTCATTAAATGTTTTGACTCCTCAAGCCCTGCGACGGACACCGGTGTCCATATACATAGGGTTTTCCCATACATCTATATATATAATGTTTTGGCATGTAAGTGGAGTGAATTAGCAAAGATTTTGTTATTTATTCTATGTTATCCTTAATAATTAGTATTTATTCATTGTAAGTTTTAATTTGTTCTATGTTTTAATAATGCTTTTGATTGTTGTTTGTTTTTTTTTGTTTTCTAATTGTTTTATTTAATTTTGGTTTATTTTATTTTATAATCCTACTAATATTATAAAGGCGAAAGTTTGTAAGAATGTATGGATGTTTGGATGTTTGGATGTTTGGATGTATGGATGTATGGATGTCTGGATGTAAGGATGTTTGTTCCTCTTTCACGCAAAAACTACTGAACGGATTTCGATGAAATTTGGCACACGGATAGATCATGTCCTGGATTAACACATAGGCTACTTTTTATCCCGAGAAAATATAAACCGGGACTTTTATCCCGGAAAAACTTTTTAATGCGGGCGGAGCCGCGGGCAAAAGCTAGTACCTAATAATAGTTACCCCACATTGTCGCTTTGGATAATTTCTGTTATGACTGTGTGTGAGAAAATAAATAAATAAAAGAAATAAATAATATAAGCGGGGCTTGAAGGGTTAATATTAATTATAATCTGTATTTATTATATTTCATGCGTAAATAATCATGGGAGGCTTATATTCAGCAGTAGGCCATGTGGCTCATGATGGTGAAATAATGATTGCCAATGCGACCATGAATTTTGTATTACAAAATATTATAATGTCCATTTAAACCGCCAAGTAGTATACATTTTTGTGTCCTGCTTTGAAAGATATAGCTAATATAAACTCCTTCATTGGCGTAGTTGCATTGCTATAGAACTAGCTCGCTGACGTCTCGGGTTCGAATACATATTCTCGGGTCGGGCAAATTTGGGATTTTTCGCTGAGTATCGGCTGGAAAATTCCACATAGGCACAAATGTACCAGATATGGCGATAGGATCACCCGCTATCACATTATGAAACGGAATACGTCATGGCGAAAAGTGACTATCACTTTTACCAAAAACTATAGGGAATTATTAACTACCAATTGATAAAAGAAGTAAATTGCATATAATCATCGATTTATAAAAAAATATATTATTATTGAATGCCTCAGTCTGCGTGGTTGTAGTATGGTACGACTGCAATGCTGAGGTCTCGGGTTCGATTCCCAGCTCGGGCAAAGTGATATTGAGTTTTTCTATTCAGTATCAGCTCAGAGTCTGGAATTTGTGTCCGATATGACGATAGGCTCGCCCCCTATCACACAATGGGACGAATGAAACGAAACGAATTTGAATGACGAGACGAGCATGCCGCTCGTCTGACAATAAGCGATACAACCGTCCGTAAACAGCAGCAACACGATACATAACGTTGAATAACTAAGTACTGCATTGCTAAGTGCTCTCTCTCCGGTCATGTCGGATTGCCGTCTCACCGGACTATGAGAGTAAAGGAATAGCGAGTGCACCTGTGTATTGCGCACACACACTTGTGTACTATAATATCTCCTGCGTACCTGGCTGATCTCCGTTGAGATTGGCCGCCGTGGCCGAAACTGGCTAGGAGGATTTCACTGCATTGCACTGTACCGCGCTCGTCAACATGAGCCTACTGGTGGTAGGACTCTCATATGTAAGAGTCCGTCTGGGTGGGTACCACTACTAGGTCTATTTCTACCGCCACGCAGCAGTGTACGTGCACTGTTGAGTTTCGGTTTGAAGGACATTGTAGCCAGTGTAACTACAGGACATAATGAGACTTAACATGACTTAACACTTATGTCTCAGGATGACGAGCGCAGTGGAATGCCAAACAGTACTTTGTAAGTCAAGATACTGGATGGTATTGCTACTGTATAAGGGAGTTGTATCGCTTACCATCAGGCGAACGGCATAGCAGTCATTTAATGCAATAATTAAAAAAAACATAAGACGTTGAGTCTAAGTGTTCAGTAATTTACGATGGTCTTGCATTCGTTCATTGACTTCCTCGTCTCGTCATTCATTAGTATAAAAAACCCCAGTCGTATATGCAACTCATAATAATGTGATAGAATCTTAGAAGTCAAAATATTACTTAGATAGGTACTGTTCTTAATGCACCAAGCTACGTTCTGAGTTAAAACAAACATACATAAAATCGATTTAACAGCACACCAGTTTAAAACCAATTCAGTTGTATCGCTGAGGGTAATCTTAGCAAACTGATATTTGTATTATACCATTCCGAATAGTTTTGTACTGATATTCTCAAAACTGTGTTCCAATATCGTAAAGCGCTGTTCGTCTTTTGTTTTCAATGGAGTATGAATCAAAGAGCATGATATTATGTTGTGATTTATTTTAGTGCTCCGTATCGCCGGTGTATAAGACCTGCTGAGTAATTATGTTGATTGTTGAGTTGCTGGCTTATGTATTGTTCAATACATGAACGCTCTCCGAGTGCTGTTATGTGTAGAACAGTATATGAGCCCTCTCCGCGCTGTTACTGACGCGGTGTATAGCTGAGTACTGTTATGTGTTGTGCAGTATACGAGCGCTCTCTGCGCTGTCATCGACGCGGTGTGTAGCTGAGTACTGTAGTGTGTAGTGCAGTAGACGAGCGCTCTCCACGCTGTCACCGACGCGGCGTATATCTGAGTGCCGTTGTGTGTACTTCGTGTAGTGCAGTAAACGAGCGCTCTCCGCGCTGTCACCGACGTAGCCTATAGCTGAGTACTGTCACGTACAGTGCAATAGAGCGATTTAAGCTCACACCATAAGTACAATACTATACTGTTACATTACAAATTATAATGACAAACGCAATATAGACAAGTGTTCTATTCGTATGTACATCTTAACTAGTAGGTTAATGCCGGGATGCAATTAGAGCGTACAGTCGCAGCTATAAGACACAACGGTCGCAGAGCTAATGAACTCGAAACACCCATTAGTGGTTTAACATTTGGTTGTAAAGGAAGAAGCACATTAAGCGTGCTAATTACGCTCTCCGCTCGTAATTTATTTTTTTATAGAAACCCAAAACCATTGTTACACTGTACTTTAAATGCGAGTGGTTAGATTGGATTGGATTTCAAAGCCAATCTTACTGTGAATATCGGTGGAGTTTGGAGACAAGCCGGGTTTTGTTTCGAAAAATACCTCCTCCATCTCTAGAGCTATATAGCGTTTTCAATGAAATGAAATCATTTATTCGAATCCATAAAATTCAGATTTAAAACGACTAATTGGGTGTGTTGGCTATCGACACGATTGTTGTTTGTTCCAAGCTAGATCTCAGGGCACACCGCTCATACTGTTGATAGATGTTTGCTTACTGTTTGTCGATAGGCAATTTTATTCATCTTTTTTTATTATATTTATCAAAAATTTACTGTATTTAACTCTAACAAAAAAAAAACCAAATTAAAATTCCATAAAAGCCAACATGATATAAGCCTCTGAAATCTGGTGGTAGGGACAGAATAACTTTTTAACAAAAGAATTAAACCGCCGAAAAAACTGAAAAGCAAAAAATAATAAACATTTTTTTTTATTTAACCTTAATAACTACGTATATTTGGAGTCGATGCCTAGTTTAAATTGAACATTGCTTTCGTTTATTTGTTCGTGTATTTGCATAGCTTAGCAATTATTTATTCATAGCACATTAATATAATCACACAAATGGCAGTGTATATAATATTGGTATTATTCAAGTTTCCGTATAACCTATAGGCAAAGCACGTGTTATTTTTTCCTTATAGTGGTTTTTGAAGCCGGTGCTATTTTTTGTTAAACAGTTTTTGTGTCTAATTGACTCTTAAGCTGTGATTCCGCAGGACGCGGTAGACTGCAGACGGCAACGGCAGACTGCAGACGGCATGTGCCGTGACGGCAGACGGCACTACTATACAGTATTAAATTGTATGAGACCGATTCCGCGCACGCAGCTTTACATCAAATTTAAATAAAAACGTTATTGCTAAATTAGCTTAATATAATATTAATTTATTTAGACGTCACAATATGACGCAAAGTCGATCCTATTCTTATTTTAATCGTATTGTAAGTACATACGAACATCGACGGTATTTTAAGTGTAACTGCATTAGCATCATGGAAGATAAAGGCCTAAACCCTCTCAACTGTAGAAGGAACGTTCCCAACAGTGGGACAATAATAATACAACTATATTATAATTCAAAATAGATATGACTCGTGCAAAAATGAAATTTCTCAAACGAATGTACTAAAAAAGAATTATTCACTACCAAGTTGGCATTTCTTTTAGCTTCCTTGTCGTTAAAGATTATAAAATGTCTGCCTTTTGTTACTAATTAGAAAATGTCTTGCCTTTCTTTGTTCTTTGTTTTGATTAAATCCAAGAATAGCAGGGAAAGGATATCTTACTGGAAAGAAAAAAGTACTTAAGAAACTATAACTGCTATTTTTAAATAGACAAATCTGTATCTATTTCAACAAATAAGATGTCATGAAAGCATCAAACCTCTAAACAAGCAACTGTGTAAAATACCTATAGACTGCTGAATAAATTTAAAAGCAATGTTATCCTTTGTCGCTGATGGTCTTAGAGTAAGTATAACTACTATAGAGCGCTAATATCGCACCGTGCGCCCACTACCCAGCGTAGGCAGGTGAACTATAGCTACTTATATAGAAATGTTGGCGACTGCTAGGGATGGGCACGCGAGCAGCACCAACGCAACAGTTATCGATAAGTACAGGTCCGGTGGCGCGGTACATATTGTTGTTAAAAAATGGTGGTTCTACAAAATATGGCCTTGTGAGTAATTTTAAGCGTATTGCGTTAATATAGATAAAAGCTATGCTGCGAATTAGTGTAATGACATGTGGAATGATTTATAAACACGGTACCTCAAGAGCAGTTTTTACAAGCAATAAGAACCAAGAATATTAATGGATATCCATTATAATTGAACCAATGAATATAAACCGAGCATCGCACCATGGATTTCTTAGCCAGTCTCCCCAAGCCTAAAATAGTCACGTCTAGTTTTTGAAATATTTACTACCAATGATAAAACAATTACAAATAAAAAAAATATCTTAATGATTGCTAACTTATACTGTCAAGGCCCGCGATAGAAGCTATGCAATAGCTTAAAAATGTCATCGTAATCGGTAAATTTTTAGGAACAGTAATTATTTCTTTCATTTCATAAACTAAAACGCAATTATTAATTGGCTTAAAAATCACACACAGACAAAAACAGTTACCTAAGCTACATTATATTAAGCATCGCCTTCGATAGTAATAAATACGTATGCATATGAAAATATTACATCGATTCTGGTATCGACGCATAACATCACTATCGAAAAAGCGGGACGCGGGGCAGTGCGGGGGGTACAAGCGTTCGCCTCCCATGCGTCTTTCATACCGCGACGCGTGATTTCAATTTTACCTAAAAATATATTGAAATATGGCTTGCCTGTGAAACGTGATATTAGAATTCTGTTTAGTGTGTTTCCGAGTGTCGTTTTTACAACATTCCACATACCATTTAACCATTTTGCAGTATTAATAATCAAATATTCGCATAGATCTCACTCGCGTGTGCTCACACCGTTCCTACTCGAGTGACTACAAGCGCTTGCGGCCAGCGCAGGACGATGTTCCCACCCGTGCCTATTGTTCCCACTTGCATACACGCGCTCTATAGTAGTTATACTTACTCTAAGCTGATGGTAGATAATTAGTAAGTTTGAAATTACTTTGAATCCAACCATATCAAACTTAAATTAGCCTTAAGCTATGTTCTATATTTAAATATTCAGGCAGAGACATCTCTACTTTGTTTATGATATCTGACACGAGAAATGGTCTAATAACACAACACATAAAACTTTATAGACCTTATTATACGTAACATTTGCCACTAACGACCCACATGTTACTATAGGTATGTAAGTTTGTGTGTTGAATCTGTAATTGATTGGGGTAAAGTTTAGTTCTCGACTTATGGAAACACTAGGTGATGCTCGCGGCTTCGCCTGCGTGAAAAGCCTTTCTCTACAAAAATCTCTAAAACCTCTTTTATAGCATTAAGTATGTATTAAATTGTAGCCTATTTTGAGTGTAAAATTAAATAAATAAATAAAAACAGAATACGACGCCAGTGTCGTCTACTTGAAGAATCAGAATATAAATTTCTATTATTTCTCAAGGGAGCAAATTGTCGGTACAAAAAGTAGCCCATGTGTCCATCCAACACATGATCTACCCGTGTGCCAAATTTCATTCAAATCCATTCGGAAGTTTTTACGTTTACTTTTAACAATCATCCAAACATTTTCATAAACTTTCTCATCCTACTAATATTATAAACGCGAAAGTTTGTAAGAATGTATGGATGTTTGTTCCTCTTTCACGCCAAAACTACTAATAGGATTTCGATGAATTTTAGCACATGGGTAGACATATCCCGGAATAACACATAGGCTACTTTTTATCCCGGGAAAATACAAAGCGACACTTTTATGCCGGAAAAACTTTTTAATGCGGGTGGAGCCGCGGGCAAAAGCTAGTTTATAACATTAGTAAGAAGAAAAGATTAGGCGCCGTTCGTAGCTCAGCCCGGGGAAATAGCATTTTTGGTTGGAGAGATTTTTAGTCTCACTATGAAGGTTTTCCAATAGAAATAATAATTCAGAATTGTTATGTTAAAATTTCATACAAAATACTATATTAAGCAGTTTAGGCGTGGTTTCCTAACAATCTCCAAACATCTCCATTTTTAATACTAGGGCAGAAGCCCACTAAGAGGTCTAGCTTAGTCCACCACATCGGCCTAGAGTCGTAGTTGTATTATGACTGCAATGCTCTTATCTCTGAGTCGGCTAATTTTTCTGTTCATTATCAGTCTAAAATTTTCGCCTCATATATGTTTGCCCCTATCATGACACGGAATATACACGGTGAGTAGGTAAAAGGCGCGCGTGTGTGTGTATTTTGTTTTGTTTAGTTGGCCCTACTGCCAGTAGCCTGACACGAGTCGGCTTTTCTGGCCACACCGGTCTTTAGGGTGAACTCAGAAGGCGCTCGCAACCCTTTGAATTAAGTGACCATGCTGAGCGCAACCCACTAACGGGTTACGAACCTCAGCTCAGGACGGCCACTGAGAGAGGATGAGACATCAACGATTAGGGAAAGATTGGTTTTTAGGCCTAATCCTATTAGATTGTGTTGTCATCGGCACGCGGGCCGGAACTGCTAGGGGATACTTTGCCTCAATCCACCACGCTGATATAGTAAACTTCTACCGTCGAAATGTCACATATCAACAGAATATATGAAGCAAACCCGCATGCACCATCAATACCGTAGATGGAACGTAATTACACAATAGCCATGCCCCACCTAGCCCAATCAGTGCGCGACCGCGTGAAATTAGTATAAATCGAACTCCGTTTGATTACTCAACACATGGTGTTAGTCTCGTGTATGGTGGACAGTATTGCGGATTTTTTTTATTGCATTGAATGACGAGACGAGCATGCCGTTCGCATGATGGTAAGCGATACGACCACCCATAAACAGTAGAAACACCATCCAGCACCTTGAGTTACAAAGTACTGTGTGGCATTCCACTGCGCTCGTCATTCTGAGACAAAGGATTTTAAGTCTCATTATGTCCTGTAGTTACACTGGCTACAATGCCCTTCAAACCGAAACACAACACTGCATGCACACTGCTACTTGGCGGTAGAAATAGACATTGCGGTGGTACCCATCCAGACGGACTCTTACATATGAGAGTCCTACCGCCAGTAGATTGGTTTTGGTCTGGAGGGGTAGGCAGTGATATATATGGTTTTTTTTTTGTTTGAGTTAAAATTTGAGAGAATTTATTGTTAACGGTCCGATCTACGCGAAATGAGCTCACAATGTCTTGAAGTGTGATAGTCAGTTTTTGGGTTCCGGCTCAATAAGATCCCAGGCTTGCGCAAGCTTCCAACCACCTCTATTGAAATTTGGATGATTTGTTATTTCAATAGCCACGCGAATCATCTTAGTCAAAATTTCGGAAGATCAATACCTCAGTCTGCCCATGCTGCATTCACGTCGGGAGTTAAGAGTGCGAAAAAATCACCAATCAATCAAAACATTGGCGTTAATATAAGAAATCATATTCGATTTGTGGTCTTCGAAATCCATTAACATAGGTCAAATAAATAAGAAACTTGAGACTCCTACTCAAAACGGGCATACAATATATTTTTGTGCAAAGAAGCTTTTTTAACGCTTTATTCGGAAGAACGTAGTATTTTGGGGGTAAGCTCGAATTAGACGGCTCGTTTATTGAAAATGATTGCTTAGCCCGACAACACAGTCTAACGTGATACTTGGTTACAATTTAATGACCATTGAATTCGTTTTGGCTGTGGTTGAGCTGTAATATTTTATACTAATAATACGTATTTTATTTATTCAGACGTTTATTTATTCATATTATATATTTATTTTAAATATTTATTTCTTCTATTTATTTCTATGTATATATTGTATATTTAAATTTATATATATTTATTTTTAACTTTCATACTTCTCAAGTAACCTTGATGCACCTACCTTATTTATCTCTGCACCACCCTAAGGTTGACTGGGAGAGAATGCCTTTGGCATTAGGGCCGCCTATATACATCTGTATATAAAGTGCTAAATAAATAAATAAATAATTTTTAGCCAAGGGATTTCTTCGTGATAAGAACTTACCCCAAAACTTATATTTCTTATTTTGAATCGTTTTTACTTACTAGCTACCACTGATTATCCTATATAGTAACCTATCCAAGTCCACATCACCAAACAAAATCTCAAAGTATGACCTTAATAAAAACAGGTCAACGTGCCCTGACAAATATTTGGCCTGAGATTGTGTTTATGTCTGAGGCCCCATATCACTTTCTGAGACAGGAATACCGTGTAGCTTGCCTCTCCAGGGAGTTGGCGTATTTCAACTTGGATATTCTGTTTTATTATTCATCTTAACGACTATGCAGCTACTAGTAAAGTAGATATTTCTATTAGTTCTAATGGCATGGGCTCACGTTAAGGTTTGAATCTCAGGTCGGTAATAATAATTGCAAAAGTTATGTGTCAATACCACCATACGTTAGGGTATCACCTGATGTTAATACCCCTAAAACCAATGTACTTTTAACAGACATAACAAACAGAACACTAAACAATGCTTAATTTTAGGCGACGCGTAGACGCTGTAATATTGCCGAGAACACTACATTATTTGAAATTCATAGTTCCTTTAGCAACTTCATTAACTATTAGTTTTGTATTATTTATTAGTTTCCGAAACGTTCTTTAAGTTCTAATACCCCAACACAAATTACCCTAAACGTCACAAGAGGCTATAAATATAATATAGTTCATACATAGTACATGAGAACAGAATTAGACCGCAGTGAACGCACTAATTACGCTAGATTAAAGCGGTTATCGATTTTCTGTCGCTTTATGAATAAACTACTCCAGCGAAATTGGAATTTATGGTACTACATTAATAATTCAAGAGTAATGAGAATATATTTTATTCATTCGGTATATAATACATTATGGCTTACGATGGGGTAGGCTCGCCTCTAACGGCATGTACCTGTGGACTAGAAGTTATTGGTTTCGAATTTCAGGTATAATTTTATGTATATAAATATTTTTTAAATTATAATATGTCTGTCCTAGTTACACTGCATTATATAATGCCCCCTGCTGGGCACGGGCCTCCTCTACAACTGAGAGGGTTTTATGCTTTAGTTCACCACGCTGGCCCAGTACGGATTGGCAGACTTCACATTCCTGCTAATATCAGAGAACTTCTCAGGTATGCAGGTTTCCTCACGATGTTTTCCTTCACCGTTAAAGCGAGCGATAATTCACAAATAGACACAAATTTTTAGAAAAGTCAAAGGTGTGTGCCCTTGGGTTTTGTGACTGCGGATATTCGTCTCGGCAGACCGTTCCACTCCCAACTAAGCTGTCGCCTAGTATTACATTCTTTTTTAATTTCACTCATCTCATAGCAAGACAATACGCTGAATAACTATCACAGACGTATACAACGTTTATTAGAAAGGCGGTATATAACTTTTAAACCATTAATAGAGCGCCGCAACGAGTAAAAACTAGTCTATAACCAACTCACGTGAATAAAATTGAATACTGTCCCGCGGGAACTTTATCCCGGGAAGTGAGGCTTACATCAGGATCAGAGATTGATGTATTTTAAATAGAAATTTCCTTACGCTTTATCTATTGAAATAGTTCATATAGAAAGATGTGACTAAAGAAAGTATTAGTTCTTGAAACCAGTATTTGAATGACTTCAATGAAATAGATTTTCAATTCCTGTTACCTCAGAACTTGGTTATTTATGAACCTATTTGGAAAAGAAACGAATGCATATGCTTGCATATTAGTCCCATAGAATATTCATCAAAATCGTTTAAGCAATTTGGTTTTTAAATCAAAATAATTGAAATAAGTAAGCCATTAATTTAAATGAAATTGAGTTTGTCACTTTCGTGTAAGTTTTCCAGTGTTTTTTGGTTGAGACCCGTTGAGACGAGGTAAATTTTTGCAAAAAAAAAAAGAATATCACAAAAAATTTAACTGCCTTCAATAACTACAAATAACCGTAAAATAATTATTAAACATTATCTTATAGGTACCAGTTATATTCTAGAGTAGGTGCCTAATAAAAATTGCTAGCTAAGTAAATACGCAGTAATTAGTTTTATCTATTCAGTATCAGCCCTGAGCCTAGAAATGTGCCCCCGATAAATGGCAACAGATCCTATTGAATGAGAGCTATCATAGCTGGCGAAATGTGGGTGTGATACACTTCTGCCTACCCCTGAAAGGGGAAATGGTGTGATGCTATTGATATATATGGTGTCTGAGGGTGGTTTAATTTTTGCTAAAAGTTTTGTATTACGTATTATCCATATCTATATGTACTATTAATGCCACAGTACACATATTTTGTCTACAGAGTGGCTTATTTAACAATACCTCAGTAGAAAACTGAATAAATCAGATGTGGCTCTGCCTACCTTACCAGATAAACAGGTGTGAGTGGGCGAAAATTATTTCGTACACTAGTTTTCTGAAGTCAGATGTACGGTGCTGACAGTTCAATTTATAACTTATCAAGCTAATTGAAACGTTTGAATTGAAAGACTTGATTGACCGTGGGCAATGGAAAACGCCACGCTTATTGCCTTATTGGCACATGTTCAAACTTGATTGAAACTTTGGAATTTCGTAACAAAATTAAATACAGCTATTCAATAGCGTAGTACAGGAAATATTATCGATTTCCAATACTTATATTATGAATGCGAAAGTATTTTTGTCTGTCTGTTCGTTTGTACGCTTTCAAGGCTAACTAAACCGAATGAATTTTAGTTTTGGGGTAGTTTAAAACCCTAGCAAGGACACGGCTTTTTATACCGGGAAAATATATACCGTAACTTTTAAGTCCGGGAAAACGTTTTCACGATGGCGGAGATCAAAATGTAATATCGTATATCTAAGTTTTACTGATTATATATAAGCTTACTATCCTACTAATACTGCCTCGGTGGCGTAGTTGTATTATGGTACGACTGCAATGCTGAGGTCTCGGGTTCGATTCCCGGGTCGGGCAAAGTGATATTGAGTTTTTCTATTCAATATCAGCTCGGAGTCTGGAATTTGTGCCCGATATGGCGATAGGCTCGCCCCCTATCACATCATGGAACGGAATAACGGCGAAAAGTGGGTGCAGTAGTTGCGCCTCTGCCTACCCCTTCGGGGATAACAGGCGTGAGTGAGTGTGTGTGTATCCTACTAATATTATAAAGGCAAAAGTTTGTAAGTATGTCTGAATGTATGGATGTTTGTTGCTCTTTCGCGCAAAAACTACTGAACGGATTTCGATGAAATTTGGCACACAGGTAGATCATATCCTAGATTAACACATAGGCTACTTTTTATCCCGGGAAAATATAAACCGGGACTTTTATCCCGGAAAAACTTTTTAATGCGGGCGGAGCCGCGGGCAAAAGCTAGTAATAATTATTAAGGCTAAAATAGTTCATAAAATAGTTGAGTGGATGATAGCCTAGTTGGGAATGGAACGGTCTGCCAAGACGATGTCCGGAGGTTCAAACCCAAGGCACACACACCTCTGACTTTTCGAAGTTACGTGTGTATTGTTTATCAATTTTCGTTCACTTTTACGGTGAAGGAAATCATCGTGAGGAAACCTGCATAACTGAGAATTATCTATAAGAATTTCGAGGGAATGGGAAGTCTGCCAACCCGCACTAGGCCAGCGTGGTGGACTAAGGCCTAAGCCCTCTCAGTAATAGAGGAGGCCGGTGCTCAGCAGTGAGCAGTATATAATACAGGGCTGATTGCATCGCATTGATTGCAAAGTAGTTAAGAAATTATTTGTTTTGTCGTAGTCTAACATGTTTTTCTTTTATTTAACCATATTTCTCATTAAATGTCAAGTGATACTTTAGTTATTACGCTTCAATGTGAGTCGCTTCTTATACGTAAATGTTTTGCGAAATAAATCTTCGTACATTATCATTGTATTTTTCTTTATGGCATCGAATGACGAGACGAGCATGCCATTTAGTTACATATTATTAGTTTAGTTACACATTTATAATTGTAGTACAGCTATGCCCCGCCATAATGACATACAATAATTTAAGAATTTACAGAAAGACTAAATACATAATATAACGCAATTTCTAACAGTTACTGGCACGTAGTCTATACACGAATAACCAGACCAAGAGCGTATTCTAATTTTGTTTTATAAATGTCATACACATTTATCTTTACAAGTAAATAACTTTAGAAACTGACTAGCGGCCCGCCCTGGCTTCGCACAGGTAGCAAAGCATAATATACGTAACAACACGTATTTTTCTGTCGTACTAAATATTTATGTAATATAAACAAACCTTCATCTTGAATCACTCTGTCCATTGGTGAAAGACATATGAAAATTCATTCGGTAGTTTTTGAGTTTATTGTGTTCAATCAGATGCGATAGGGGGACTTTATTTCATAGCTAGTAGTGCTCGCGGCTCCGCCCGCGTGAAAAAGTTTTTCCGGGACAAAATAATTTTCCCGGGATAAAAAGTACTAAGTAGCCTATAGCACTCAGGAGTAAAGTAGCTTCCTATTAGTGAAAGAATTTTCAAAATCGGTTCTGTAGTTCCTGAGATTAGCGCGTTCAAACAAACAAACTCTTCAGCTTTATAATATTAGTATAGAAAGTATAGATTACCAAAGGAAATGTAGCTTTAAAATGTGTAAGACTGATTATAAAATCAAAATAATAATAAACACTCATGCTTTTTGTTTAATGTTATTTATCCAAAATTGAGAAATAAATACAAAGTAAGAAGCCGAATAGTCGCCAACTAATGTGGCCGGACAGTCGGGTTTACCGACTAGTCGGAACATCTCTACTAAAATATGCGTTAACAAAGTATCACAATTCACCGCGTATCTAATCACATATCTATTACCTTATCAGAAAGAGAAGTCGTAAAATATCAAATAAAACGTGTCGATAGGCCAGCCATTGTAAACCGGTCACATCGTGAACAAGGTGCTTGTTGAATTCAACACAGTATACAAATGTTCTGGTGTACAATTTAACTAGAATTCCATTTGTATTATGCACCTAGGACAGCTGCTTAAATAAAAACCCTTTTAACAAAAAATTAAACCGCCTTCAAAAACTACTAAAAAAACTAAAAACCGAAAAAGAATTTAATAGTGAATAAATATACGACAGCATTACTTATATACTGGTAACCAATTTTGGAGTCAGGAAGTTTTGGAAAATTAAACATTGTTTTTGCATATTTATTAATGTATCTGTGAAGCTTAGCTAATAATTTTAATTAGGCACCGACTCCAAAATTGGTTACCAGTATATGAGTAATGCTATCGTATATTTATTCACTATTAAATTATTATTTAGTTTTTGCAGTTCTTTTTGAAGGCGGTAAAATTTTTTAAACAGTCTTTTTTTAATTTTTAGAAAACGACTTTCACAACCAAAACCACTTGCAAAGTTTAGTATATTGTATTATTATCGCTTGGTCTCCCAGTACAATGCCCCTTTAAAATTTTACCGTCGACAAACCCGTCTTTGTTACGCTAAGTAACGAGTTTCGTCGGTTATCTTAAATTTCAATAGACAATAGGAAACTATGAGGGGATATCGTTTGGAACTAGAGGGTGGTTCGTGCTCAAAAGATTAGGGTTATTCTAAAGGCGTATGTACTCTGCCATGTTTGGGGTTTTAAAATAGGGGGCTTAGTCAAACAGCTTCCTTCACTCGTCATTTCTTTGTTTAAAAAATAATTTAAATAAGTTTTATAACGTATTTTTTATTTATTTTGAGGGTGTGACGAAGGTATTTTTAGATGGCATTAGAGTTTTAAACTGTCTTTTTACTAACCCGTCAAACCCCGCTTATATACATAGATGTATGCGGAAGCCCTATATACTCGGACGCCACCGGCGCGGCGTCCGTCTCGGGGCTTGCCGAGTCAATATACTTGATTTAATTTTATTAATTTGTTAGAAGCATAATTACAGAAAAGCGTTTTTAGGAAAAAAAAACTAACTACTCAACCGATTTTGAAAATTCTTTCACCAATATGAAGCTACATTACTGCTGGGAACTGAAGGCTTTTTATCCCGGGAAAATATAAAAAGCGGGACTTTTGTCTTGGAGAAACTATTACTGGTAGTAGTTCGTCTGCGTGGGTACCACTGCAATGTTTATTTCTACCGCCAAGCAGCAGTGTGCATTCACTGGTTTGAAGGGCATTGTAGCCAGTGTACCTACAGGACATAATGAGACTTAACACCTTATGTCTCAGGATGACGAGCGCAGTAGAATGCCACACAGTACTTTGTAACTCGAGGTGCTGGATGGTGTTTCTACTGTTTATGGGTGGTCGTATCGCTTACCATCAGGCGAACGGCATGCTCGCCTCGTCATTCGATGCCATAAAAAAAATCCAGACTAATACTGATTAGAAAAACCTAATATAGCTTTGTTCGAAAAGGCGATCGAACTCGAGACCTTATTACAGTTATACCATAATACAACTACGGTACCGAGACAGTCTCAATATATAGCTTTAGTTTCAATATAATATACTGCTTCAGTATATTTATTTACACTTTATACACGGAGTAAAGGCGGACTTAATGCCATAGGCATTCTCTAACAGTCAACTTAAAGTGGTGCAGAGATACAAGAAGGCAGGTGCATAAATAAGGGAGAATTAAGTAAGGAATAATAAGTCTTCAAAGTATATATGTTACTGAATAAACCTATGAATAATAATGAAAAATACTAATAAAACAATACAACAAAATACTAATAAATATACGTATTAATAGATAATAAATAACATATTAATAAATATTATACAATATATATTAAATGATATAAATAAGTGATGATAATTACGCCAATTTTGCCGAAAATAGTTCAGTTAGTTTAGTATAAACGTAGCTTAATAGTAATCAGTTGAGAGCGAGCGATTTTCGACAATTCTCATTAATGAAACGCTTGGCAGCGGAGATTCAAGATACGTGTTACCGCATCGCTGCACGATGGATAAGTGCGGCTTGATTCCGGTCCACTTTTATAAAAGCTCGTATTCTTAGAAGCTTTTGTTTAACTTATAATGTTGTAGAGAAATATTTGTATGCTTCCAAGTACGTGCGAAGTGGAATTTTAGCATGTGAACTTCTAGCTAAAATAAAATCTAGGCCACTTTAAAATCGTCTGAACTATTAGCAAATAAAATTTAATTTATATAATTTACTAGCTTTTGCCCGCGGCTCCGCCCGCGGTTAAAAGTTTAATCTGGGATAAAAGTCCCGCTTTATATTTTCCCGGGATAAAACGTAGCCTATATGGTAATCCAGGACATGATCTACCCGTGTGCCAAATTTCATAGAAATCGGTTCAGTAGTTTTTGCGTGAAAGAGTAACAAACATCCATACATCCCAACATCCATACTTTCTTACAAACTTTCGCGTTTATAATATTAGTAGGAAGTAGTGATGTTAGGATATATCCTTAATAATAAAAAGATACAAAACCGCGAGAGAAAATAATCCGGGGTAAAATTCCCGGTGTACGTTTTTCCGGGATAAAAGTAGCCTATGTCCTTCTTTGGATCTCTAAAACTATATCCATACTTATTTTCTTGCGGTTCCACTCGCAGAAAACGATTTTCCGGGATTCAAGTCTCGGTTTTTATTTTCCGGGGATAAAAAGTATCTTATATCCTTCCCGGGGTCTTAAACTATCTCCCTACCAAAATGCATCGCAATCGGTTCAGCGGTTTGACTGTGACGGCTCCACTCGCGGGAAAATTAAATGCGGGATAAAAGTCCCGGTTTATATTTTCCCGGGATAAAAAGTAGCCTATGTGTTAATCCAGGACATGATCTACCCGTGTGCCAAATTTCATCGAAATCCGTTAAGTAGTTTTTGCGTGAAAGAGTAACAAACATCCATACATCCATACATCCATACATTCTTACAAACTTTCGCCTTTATAATATTAGTAGGATTAATAGGACTAGGTGGTGCTCATGGTTACGACCACGTGATTAAGTTTTTCCGGGATAAAAAGTAGCTTATGTTACTCGCTGATAAAGTAGCTTTATATTGGTGAAAGATTTTTTTAAATCAGTAGTTTTTGAGTTCATTCGTTACAAACATAAAAATATACATATCTTTCCTCTTTATAATATTAGTATAGTGTATAGACTAGATGTTTCTCGCGGCTTTCTTCGCGGGAAAAGCCTCTCCCGATACAAAAGTCCCTAACACACAGTAAGACGCCAGCGCCATCTACTCAAAGAATCCGTTTATTTGTTTCTGCGTTTACTTCTAACAAACATCCAAACATTTATAATATTAGTAAGAATATTATGGCTTGGTAGAGTGACTTAGGGTCTTTTATAGCGAGAGGATTTTAAAACAGGGGTAGTCGCGAGCAACTCCTACTACTGTTTATGGGCATGCAAATACCATCAAACTAAGTGGACTTAGTAACTAACCCCTAAATCCTCTCAATAGTAGATAAGGCGCGTACCCAGTAGTAGGTCAAAAAATAGAGCGCTGCTATATGAAATCCTCCTAGCCAATTTAAGCCACGTCGGCCAATCTCAACGGAGATCAGCCAGGTACGCAGGAGATATTATAGTGCACAAGTGTTTGCGCAATACACAGGTGCACCGCTATTCCTTCACTCTCACAGTCCGGTGAGACGGCAGACATGACCGGAGAGAGATCAGGCGCAGGACCAACAGCTTTACGTGCTTTCCGAGGCATGGAGGTATCACACCGCTAACTTCCTGACTCCAAGCTGCGGCTGAGTATTTTTTAAGATGGAAAAACCCAGTCACAATGTTTTTGGCTCGACCCGGGATTCGAGCCCAGGACATCAGCGCGCAAATCGTACTCGTAACGCGTAAGCAATACAACCACGGCACCGAAGCAGGCGCTGCGATGTAAAATAGCATCAAACAAAAACAGTGGTATAAAAAAGTTTACGAGCAAACGATAGCTTGATACAAATTGCTCTCAGTTAAGATGTTATAGAAAATAATAGCCCCCTTTTATTGCTGAAACCACTTTGCGAAGAATCTAACAGCACTTTGCGCATCCCGCCCAGAGCGTTTCTGTAATGAATCTTGCAAGGGATAAGAGGGAATTCTGGGTATAAAATGTTTTAAGATAAGCAAACTAGCAATTGTAACATAGGAGAGGAACTGCTGAGATGAAGATATAAAAACTAAATTATGTTTAAATAATCACTCCCGTTAATGTTGAATGGAAACATCGTGAGCAGAACTGATATTAATTGCAATGCAATGCAATCAGCCCTGTATTATATGCTGTTTACTGCTGAACAGGGGTCTCCTCTAATACTGAGAGGGGTTAGGCCTTAGTCCACCACGCTGGCCTAATGGGATATTACTTAAGAAATATTACACACACACACACTCACGCCTTTTATCCCCGAAGGGGTAGGCAGAGGCGCAACTATTGCACCTACTTTTCGCCGTTATGCCGTCCCATGATGTGACGAGCCTATCGCCATATCGGGCACAAATTCCAGACTCCAAGCTGATACTGAATAGAAAAACTCAATATCACTTTGCCCGACCCGGGAATCGAACCCGATACCTCAGCATTGCAGTCGTACCATAGTACAACTACGCCACCGAGGCAGTCATTAAGAAAGATTAATTTAAAAATATGTATTTCTACCAACCCCACTAGGCGGAACTTGGTAAAGAAAAGCCTAAGTAGAGTCCATACAAGATCTCTTAGAAGGGCAAAGCCGCTGGAAACGATAGTTTAAAAAATATATTAGTGTTTTCAGTAAAATGTAACTTTAAGCGAATCGGTGGAAACAGCTAGTCATACTAATTATCACGAACAACATATTATTACACAAGCCAATCATGGGCCCGCTAATTAAGCGTCTCGTTGGATCTACAATATTATTAATGGAATAATTATATCCATACGCCGCAATTAATATGAGACGAGCGGTAACAAAGATTGTTTAACGAATCTATGTTATTAACATTTATGAAAATCAAATAAATTTTTGGTGTGGAGGTATTTTGAACGTTGATAAACATATTATGGTATTACACATAATGGCCAGACGTCACGCCAGTGATAAAGTGAAGAGCACTCGTCTATTGCACTACACATAACAGCACTCTGCTATACGGCGTATGACGCGTCGGTGTCAGCGCGGAGAGAGCTCGCCTTCTTTACTCTACACACAAAAGAACTCGGCTCTACGCCGCACCGGTGACAGCGTGCTTCTACTGCACTACACATAACAGTACTTGGCTATATGCCGCATCGGTGACAGCGCGTAGAGCGCTCGGCTACTGCACTACATACAGCAGCACTCGGCTATACGCCGCATCGGTGACAGCGCGGAGAGCGCATTACATACAACATCACTCGGCTATACGCCGCGACGGTCACAACGCGGAGAGCGCTCTTCTACTGCACCTACATAACAGTACTCGACTATACACCGCGTCGGTGACAGCGCGGATAGCGCTCGGCTACTGCACGACACGCAATAGCACTAGACTATACAATACATCTATGACACCGCGAAAAACACTCTACTTACTATATTACACTACACAAGAGCGGATAACATTCCAAAAGCTATGTAAATTCCATTGAAATTAAATATTAAATTACAATACGTTCAGCCTACATCCACTGAAACGCCACAAAGCTCAGGCATGTTACAAAGCAGCGCAGTAATTAGTATTCGATAATTGAATTTCAATATCACGAGGCCATGTCAGATACAGTGATTGTATGGGCATGATTAATTTTAACATGTTGTAAAGTTTATGAATTGGGCTATTTATTTTACAGTATATTATATATTGCGCTAGTGGTTGTTTTAATTAATATCACTCTTGTAGCTTTGGTTGAAATTACGTAAGCTCACGCTATTGCCCTTATTAAAAAAAATACGTTATCGCCAAGTTAGTTTGACCGCTCTTCTGACCCAGTGTCGACATTCAGGAATATGACATCATCCGAGCACGCATTAAGTCGAGTCCCAAACCCTATGTTCACCCTAGACCGATATGCCACGCGAAACCCGCGCTGGCCTCTTCGGCGCCTACGAGATGTCCCTGGTATCTTGTTATATAGAGGACATATAACAAGATACCAGGGACATCTCGTAGGCGACTTGTAGAAAAACTGACACAAAGAGCTCCGGTGAAACTGTCCCTAAATATTTCTAAACTTGATATTCGAACCCGGAATACGCTAGTCAAAAAGGCGATAATTTATTAAATTTAAGTACTAAACCACAACGCATACATTGAAAATGGATGGCTAGGCATCACGTTTGGATGAGCAAACCACTGACTACATTATTAATGCCCTTGTAAACGGGTTTAAAACAATTTTTGCAGTGAAAATGTTCAGAAGTTGGTGTCGTTGCAGTTTTGAACCTAAATTCAGCTCAGTATCATATACTGCTCACTGCTGAGAATGGGCCTCTTTTACTACTGAGAGGGGTTAGGCATTAGTCCACCACTCTGGCCTAGTGCAGGCTGGCAGACCTCGAAATTATTATGGAGAATTCTCAGGTATGTAGGTTTCCTCAGGATGTTTTCCTTCACCGTTAAAGCGAACGATAATTGATAAATACTCATGTAACTACGAAGTCAGTGGTGCGCCTTAGGTTTTAAACCTCCGGACATTATCTCGGCAGACCGTTCGATTCCCAACTAGGCTATCGTCTACTACAAAATATACAAATTCGATTTATAGGTAGGAAACTATGGAGACCTTAGTGCGATAATCGTTGAACCTGTTAGTGCCATCGCAGTCATCACTCTGGTTTATGATTTTGTACCCTATGGAGAAGATACTGGAGAATATAGTGATAGAAAATTAATAAGTGCAGGGAAAATAGAGATACCCTCGCTATAAATATTATGTTTATATTATAGACTGTTTTTATATAAATTACGAATACATTTATTATAAATTATTTCAACAAAATCAACTGTTGGGTGTTATTCTGAGACACTTTTTGGTGGCTGAAGAGACCAATACGAGAAGGGCAAATCCGGCCACAGGATAAACAGACATTAAAATCAGAGTTCGCTCTATAAAATTCCTTTATTACTCTCGAAAGAATCCTCTACGTATCAATGAAAATACCATCAAAATCAATCCAGCCATGTGGTAGGAAAACCCGAATAAATAAAGTAACAGTTTATTTTTGTCTCTCTATACTACAAATGTCATATCTCATCCCTAATGTGTTAATGTCTAAAAGCTGTATATCATCTTACTAAACGTCATGTTCCGAATGCTTCAATTTTCCGAAGTGCTTTCAATTCTTCGTAATGGGGACACTGTCGATCTCTCAACATTCTTTAGTGAGATTTCTTTGTGAATTCACGTTTGCATCTTATTTATGTAGTGAACTGTGACTTAGAAGTAAGTTATTTGATTTCTAAATGAGAAGTTATGTCTTTGTTGCTTGATATTTTTTAGTTCGTAGGAAATTAAATACCTATCTTAGTTGCTGATTGGTCACAAAACAATGACAATTTTTTTTACCAATCGTTTTATTGATATTTTGAAACATCATCATCATAATCAGCCACATGACGTCCACTGCTGAACATAGGCCTCCCCTAAAGATTTCCAGATGGACCTGTCAAAAGCGGCCCGCAGCGCGTTCCTGCGGCCTTTACCAATTTGAATATTTTGAATTTGCTATTTTGAATGCGACGTGAAAAATGTAGTTGTAAAATAATTTTGTAAAAATAATGGCTCATCTCAATGTATGTTACTGGGCATTATAAGATTCACCCTCAAACCAATTCAACGAAGTACTTAGTAGTTATATAACACACAAACACACTCACGCCTTTTATCCCCGAAGGGTTAGGCAGAGGCGCAACTAGTGCATCCACTTTTCGCCGTGCGTATTCCGTCCCATGACGTGATAGGGGGCGAGCCTATCGCCATATCGGGCACAAATTTCAGACTCCGGGATGATACTGAATTAAAAAAAAAAACCAATATCACTTTGCCTGACCCGGGAATCGAACCCAAGACCTCAGCATTGCAGTCATACCGTAATACAACTACGCTACAGCGGCAGTTATATATAACCAACGCGGTATTAAAAATTCGAGTAAAATCGCATGATATTGTGGTATTAAAATCAAACCCATTGAGTCGGAAATGTACCCACTGCGCGTGCCGCTTACACGAGGATTTAATTGCTATTTGGAAATTATTGTTTTTACTGAAGCGTTTATTTGGGTATTCTTTAAGCGTGAATCTATTGTGACAACTTTTTATAGTAGACCGAGTAAGTAGGTCACAGCAATAACTTGCCCGCTATCCCGGCCTCACACCCACCACTGCAACTCCTGTAAGCCAGGATCGACAGTGGCACGCATTTTATGACACCGAGCGGTGAAGCTCGGCGAGTCTCTGGGAGCACTAATTAGTCTTAACCCGCAACGAAGTTAATCAAATGGAAGAATAGGGAGAAGTTAGAAATATGTTTTCCACTTAGAGGAGTTAGAACGTCGGGTATAATAGTATCTAGTTTTTACAACTGACCCAATTAGAGGTTTTGGTATTAAGTACTACTGACCGCCTCAGTGGCGTATATTGCAGTGTTTAGGTCTCGGGTTCGATCCCCAATTAGTGATATTTGGCTTTTCTGCTCAGTCAGTCTGGAGTTTGAAATTTTGTGCTCGATATGGCAAAAGACTCGCCCCCTATCACATTGTGGGAGGCAAAAAGTGGGTACTCTTATGGCACCTCTGCCTACGTCTACGGAGATAAAGGCGCGATATATTTAACACTAGTAGTGCTCGCGGCTCCGCCCGCGTGAAAAAGTTTTCCGGGACAAAAATATTTTCCCGAGATAAAAAGTAGCCTGTAGCACTCAGGAGTTATGTAGCTTCCTATTAGTGAAAGAATTTTCAAAATCGGTTCAGTAGTTCCTGAGATTAGCGCGTTCAAACAAACAAACAAACTCTTCAGCTTTGTGCGCTGAGGTCCTGGGTTCGAATCCCGGGTCGAGCCAAAAAAAATTGTGACTGGGTTTTTCCATCTTAAAATTTACTCAGTCGCAGCTCGGAGTCAGGAAGTTGGCGGTGTGATACCCCCGTGCCTCGGAAAGCACGTAAAGCCGTTGGTCCTGCGCCTGATCTCTCTCCGGTCATGTCGGATTGCCGTCTCACCGGGCTATGAGAGTGAAGGAATAGCGAGTGCACCTGTGTATTGCGCACACACTTGTGCACTATAATATCTCCTGCGTACCTGGCTGATCTCCGTTGAGATTGGCCGCCGTGGCCGAAACTGGCTAGGAGGATTTCATTCATAGATTAAGTATTATCGGTTTATTGATACATACCTATGTACACACGTTTGTATTCCATTTTCCATAGATGTAGCCAAAGGTTTTAAATTGTCATGTTGCACGTTTTTAACATACTATCTTTATCACACACACTCAAGCCTTTTATCCCCGAAGGTGTAGACAGAGGCGCAACTAGTGCACCCATTTTCGTCGTACGTATTCCGTCCCATGATGTGATAGGGGGCGAGCCCACCGACTTGATAGGTACTATCTTTATCAATTTTCATGAATCTCCTGATTTCCGTTGATATCTGTTTATCTGCCCCTTCTGATGTGGCGTAGATAGTTTCGACACTTATCAATATAGATAATGCCTTCCATGATGACGCGATCTACCAATTTTTGAGCGTTTTTTATGGAGTTACCAGCCAGTAGCATAACGTGAGTCGGCTTTTCTAGCCACACCGGCCTTTCAAGTTAATGTATATCTATACTAATATTATAAAGCTGAAGAGTTTGTTTGTTTGTTAGTTTGTTTGTTTGTTTGTTTGTTTGAACGCGCTAATCTCAGGAACTACTGGTGCGAATTGAAAAAATATTTTTGTGTTGAATAGACCATTTATCGAGGAAGGCTTATAGGCTATATAACATCACGATGCTACTATTAGGAGCGAAGAAATAATGGAAAATGTGAAAAAAGCGGGGAAAATTATTCATCCTTGAGGGCTTTCATTGCGTGCGCTGCGAAAACGGTTCAAGATACCAAAAATATATGTATGAAAGAATTATTCCTCTTGAAATGATCTAAAAAAATGTCCGCGACAGTCTATCTTTTAAGATTAACTCACTAGAACCGTTTTTATGGTAATCAAATTTGGTCGAAATTAATGCATTATTTGTTAAGAGTTGTATCAACGTCATAATATTAATCTTTATCCAAATAAATGTGTTGGATAGAATGATTCAACGGGAAGGTTTTTATGTACTTTTAGCCCGGAAAAACTTATTAACGCGGGCGAAGCCGTGGGCAAAAGCTAGTGTACAATAATTGTACCTCTTCTTCACTTGCACTGGCTTTAATCTTAAGTTCATTGTTTTTGCTTTTGGTGTACAATAAAGCTTTAAATAAATTGTTACGTTCTGCCAAAGCTATGCCAGCCAGCCAAGGCGATGCCAACGCTAAGCCAACCAGCCAAGGCTATGCCAGCCAGTCAAGGCACTACCAACGCTAAGCCAGCTAGTCGGACATGACCAGCCATCTTCCTCCACTGCACCACATCCAGCCTTCTTGCAGCCGAGCTAAGGCTTCTTGCAGCTAGGCGGATGCTAGTGGGGTGGAGCTTTTGAATTTAGAATGTTAAATGTTATTGTTTTGGAACATAATAAAAAAGGAGGATATTTTTTTTGTTGTTGACGGCTAGCCGGCAGTAAATGATATATTTCTTTAAAATCCTGTAGTTTAAGTTTGAAATAGAGTTTAAGCACCTTCTGTTTCGAAATAAATAATTCTTCATCATGTAACTCTCTTTTCTAGGCTAAAGCCCAAGGCGCTAAATATTATGGACATAAAAACCACACTCCATAAACCATCCGCGTCGATACAGGCCGTAAATCTATCTAAAATTACTACCATATTTTTATTGGCACACGGTCCGTCCGTTCGTATGTTATTTTTCACAGCAGTGCCAAGTTATGGCTTGTCTAAACGGCCTTATTGACTCGTATTGGCTTTAAATGTATTTCATTTTGGGGTAATTCCATTTATTGTCGATATTGCTAGTCTATTTTTGTCTAGCATGTGCTTTAGTGCATTGTCTCGTAAGAAAACGTGGGTCACAGTTGTTGGGTTTTGTAGTATTGATTTGCTTTTTATGCGAGAGGGAAAATGTGTAAGAGTGTCAACTGATGGTAAGTGATGAGTATTTTATATGACGCACTAGCTTTTGCCCCCGTCTCCGCCCGCGTGAACAAGTTTTCCCGGGATAAACGTCCCCCTTTATATTTTCCCGGGATAAAAGTATCCTATGTGTTAAGCCAGGACATGATCTACCCGTGTGCCAAATTTCATCGAAATCCGTCCAGTAGTTTTTGCATGAAAGTGTAACAAGCATACGTTCTTACAAACTTTCGCGTTTATAATATTAGTAGTATATCACGCCTATACCCTGAAAGGGTAGGCAGAGGTGCAGCTAGGGCATCAACATTTCGCCAGCTGTGTTACATCAGATGATTTCCAGGTTTCTAATCCCGGGTCGGGCAAAGTTTTTATTCAGTATCAGTCCAGAGTCACGCAATGTAAATGGTAATAGCCCTATACCTATTATATTTACTGGTGGTAGGACTCTCATATGTAAGAGTCCGTCTGGGTGGGAACCACCGCAATGTCTATTTCTACCGCTAAGCAACAGTGTGCATGCACCGTTGTGTTTCGGTTTGAAGGGTATTGTAGCCAGTTTAACTACAGGACATAATGAGACTAAACATTTTATGTCTCAGGATGAAGAGCGCTGTGGAATGCCACACAGTACTTTGTAACTCAAAGCGCTGGATGGTGTTTCTACTGTTTATGGGTGGTCGTATCGCTTACCATCAGGTGAACGGCATGCTCGTCTCGTCATTCGATGCCATAAAAAAAATATGAGATGTATCATAGCTGACGATATGTGGGCATGTTGTAACACACGGGGTGTACCTCTGCTTACTCCTGAAAAGGGAAAAACCGTGATGCTACATACATAGAAATTTTATACCACGAAGTTTCTAGTTATCAATTATAATTTTTTACAGAATCAGAAAATATCTTACATATTGTGTTTTTATGTAAATTTTACGGTTTATTGGTTATAAACCACAATAATTATAATTAATAATATTTAAGGGCTATGCATGAATCACTGAAATGTCTCGCGATACAATCGCTGGCTGACGCATTGTTTCGTAATTAAGTTTTGTTCACAGCAGGCTGTAATTAAAATTTTTGGAAAACAGCCCTGGGATTGTATGGACCTTTGTGCCTTATGGTTAAGGCGTTTTTGTCTGGGATACAATACCTTTTGCTCGGATTTTCTTAGTAGACAGTTATTAAATTGTTTCATTCGATGGAAGTATTTATTCGAATAATCAAATGCAATCGATATCGATAGTACGATTCTTTTCCAATCGATATCAATAATGGTTATGGAAGATTAGCAGTGTGCTTTCTATGAAAGCTTATATTAGAAAATTATAAATAAAATCGTAACCATTAAACAAATGAACGATAAAAGAAAATCTACTTAATACTGTTGTATTGAGTCTAACTTTTCCAATACTCTGGAAATTTCCGATTCCCATGTATCATAGTAGATAACCCGGTGGCAACATAATATTATCATTATATAAGGTCAGGTTCTGCTTAATCGACGCAATATTATATCGTATTCGTATTAAGTCTCTTGCTATGTACCTTAATAATGTAACTATCTGAAGTACAATTCTAGTAAAGTAAAAATGAAAAGCACTATCAATAGTATTTATGTTGAAATCTATTTAAAATTTAAGCCAATTTTAATCGACTACATTAACATAAATACGAATGATTCGATATTCAAACTACATATTGTTACCAATTCAATCGATTTAACTATTTAAAATTTAAGTGATTAATTATAAATCAAATTTGTTCAATTGTCTTTGTTAATTAGTATAAACAACCCACGTTGTCCTAAATATGAAGCACTATCAGAATATAATATTCCGGGTCCACTCTGTTCATATCAGGTGACTACGAGCTGAAATGGCGTTCAAAGATAATGAAATTGCCCACTTTAATTACTGTTGTATTATGTACTAGCCCTGGCTAGAAGTCATCGCAAAAACTGCAACATAAATAATACTTGCAACAAATAGATCTTGTAAAAAATGCATAATGAAAGGACACTAAAAAAACTTAAATATCCAAAAACAAAATATGTATCCTTTGGTACATGCTTGAGCAATAACTTCAAAGTTTCCAAATAATTTCTACCCCACAAAGTGGAATAAATGAGATGTGCTATTATGCGGACGGGGGTATCATTTTGCTATCTGTACGACCGGATGACGCCGCGCCGTTTCCCGTCATTAGAGTACAGTGCACTGTACGTAAACGTCCTGTAAGTGAGGCTCATTAGCTATGGGGTAAACATGGGGTAAACAGCATGGGGTAAATCAGAATATGGGGTACAAATCCTTATTATGTTGGATAGCTTTGAACTGAAAGCAATTTTTTGAAATAAAGGCCTGCCATGCTATTTTCTGGGTTTAATGTAGCCTATATTTTTCTAGGTATTGGTTTATATTGTGGCAAATTTTATTGATTTATTGGTTTGCTTATAATTTTAACTAACATTTAAAAGTTTAAGCTTTTTATAAACATTTATAACAAGAAGCAGGAAATAATATTTCCTGGATTTCCTCCATTTGTATACACACACTCACTCAAGCCTTTTATGTCCGAAGGTGCAACAAGTGCCCACTTTTCGCCGTTATTCCCCCCCATGATGTGATAGAGGGCGAGCTTATCGCCATATCGGGCACAAATTCCAGACTGCGAGCTGACAGTGAATATAAAAACTCAATATCACTTTGCCCGACCCGGGGATCGAACCCGAGACCTCACCATTGCAGTAGTACTGTAACACAACTACGCTACCAAGGCAGTCTCAAGAACTAAAATAATATAAAGAATATTCCTAGATTGACCAATTAAACTAAAATGTACATACAGAATATATTTATTATTTAACCAAAAATAATACTGTAACTAGTATTTCTTCCATTCTTAACAAAAATAGATTAGGAACTAGTTAAGTCACTTTCCCTCGTGAGTAATTCTGTGCAAAAAACGATTCCATCTACCGGGCTATATCAACATGTATCTGGCTATTTATAGCCCTCCTGCCTACCTCATATGGCGTGATGTTATGTAAACTATGTGACATGGCAATCAGTTGCCAGATAGTATTGATTTACGGTTGTCACGCATCCGCCTTAGAATATTAATTGTATCTGTATATTGAAGGGGTATTTGAGTAACCATAGAACTATGTATAACATCTATTGGATGTATCATTAAATTGTATATTTGTAGTACATGTAGTCACAGAATAACTGCCTCAGTGGCGTAGTTGTATTGCGTACGCGTTACGAGTACGATTTGCACTCTGAGGTCCTGGGTTCGAATCCCGGGTCGCGCCAAAAAAATAATTTGTGACTGGGTTTTTCCATCTTAAAAAAATTACTCAGTTGCAGCTCGGAGTCAGGAAGTTGGCGGTGTGATACTCCCGTGCCTCGGAAAGCACGTAAAGCCGTTGGTCCTGCGCCTGATCTCTCTTCGGTCATGTCGGATTGCCGTCTCACCAGATTTTGAGAGTGAAGGAATAGCGAGTGCACCTGTGTATTGCGCACACACTTGTGCACTATAATATCTCCTGTGTACCTGGCTGATCTCTGTTGAGATTGGCCGCCGTGACCGAAACTGGCTAGGAGGATTTCATTCAGTCACAGAATTCTCCTAAAGTATTCTAATTCAGGTTTGTTTTATTATGATCTAACAAACCCTTGCTAATGGCACAACATCGTGCGTGTAAAGTTAATTCCCTGATGACTCACGACCACCCCTAATGGGAAATCGACGCAAGGAAGAGAAATACATTACTCCGAACAAAATATGGAGTCGGACGAATATTTTCTTAATATTTTACTATTTTTAAGCCCGTACGTATTCTTTGTAAATAAATATAATAATACCAGCCCTGTATTATATACCTACTGTCCCACTGCTGGGCACGGGCCTCCTCTACAACTGAGAGGGGTTAGGCCTTAGTCCACCATGCTGGCCTTGTTTGTAAAATATTTTTTGTTTAATATGACCTACTAATTGGATAGAATGCTAGAAATTTAAAACCCACACAATAAAACTTCGACGTTCAACCTAGTACAGATAATTCATAGCTTAAATATTACCACTACGTCATAGGGGCTATCTTACCCCTATCGTATCGTGACGGAAGCATCATTCGCATTCGAGTTCTTTCGTTGTTATTTGACATCCACTTTGGAGATAAAGGAAAATTGTGTATCATGTTAATATATTTTTTCTAGAAGTATGTAAGTACTGCCTCGATGACGTTATATTGCGTACCCGGTATGACTTGCCCTATCGGGTCTCGGGTTCGAATTCCGGATCGGGAAAAGTGATATATATTCAGTATCAGCCCGGACTCTGGAATTTGTGCCCAATATAGCAATAATCTCGCCCCCTATTACATGTAGGGATGGAATAGACATGGTTAAAAGTAGGTGTACTAGTTGCGCCTCTGCCTACCCCTTTGCGGATAAAGGCATGCTTGGGTTAAGGACCCTTTTGCCGAAGTGAAGGAAAGAAAAACGCAGTTTTTAAGAGACTCGGGTGTTTTGGGTAAGCACATTTTTATAGTCGGCTATTGAGCTGTCAAGATTATGTTCACACCAGAAAACTGTGATAAAAAACACTATTTCAATTATCGAACCTAGTTGCTCGGTTGTGTATAACTATTGCTGCCCCATTCTCCCGTTTCTCTATAACGTATGTGTAATTAGCACTAAATGGTATTTCTGTATGCCAATTTCCATAGTGATAATCGTAATGAGTTAAGTTACATGTTTGTTACGAGCGTTAAGAACAATGTGTGTCATCTATACTAATATTATAAAGCTGATGAGTTTGTTTATTTGTTTATTGGAACGCGCTCTCAGGAACTACTGAACAGATTTTGAAAATTCTTTCACGAATAGGAAGCTACTTTACTCCTGAGTGCTTTAGACTACTTTTTGTCCCGGGAAAATATTTTTATCCCGGAAAAACTTTTTCACGCGGGCGGAGCCGCGAGTATACAATAAGGGGCTTGTATATAATACATGTTATCGTGTAACGCATGTTCGATGTCACAACACTTGCGCAGAAATACCCGAATTAATTCCGATCCAGTAGACGCAAAAATGCTTAACGACCCTCACCCCTTGGAGTATTAATCAATTGTTATGTAATTGGAATGGTTATTATGTAATACTTGATAATAGACTGTAATCGAATACCAAATTCACAACCAAATGTGATTGAATATGTCAATAGTTTCTTTAGAAAGTATTTTATGCTCAATCACCACAATTAGGGCATGGAAGATAATTTGTAATTAGAAACAAAGTTTAGATTATTTTTATATACATGTGAGGAGGTTGCGTAGATTATAAGTAGACTGCCTCGGTGGCGTAGTTGTATTATAGTACGACTGCAATGCTGAGGTCTCAGGTTCGATTCCCGGGTCGGGCAAAGTGATATTGAATTTTTCTATTCAATATCAGCTCGGAGTCTGGAATTTGTACCCGACATGGCGATAGGCTCGCCCCGTATCACATCATGGGACGGAACAACGGCGAAAAGTGGGTACATTAGTTGCGCCTCTGCCTACCCCTTCGGGGATAATAGGCGTGAGTGTGTGTGTAGCGACCAGCCACTGAATGTCTGATGTCTATAGCCCGATGATAATTCACAGAATCACCCGCTAGGCTAGTCTAAAAATTACCAAAAATATCATTGATATCACTCCAGCCGTTTTGGAGTACAGAGTACATAGGGTACATACTTACATACAAATATTTATTTTGATATATTTTATAATGGTCATATTATGTTATAATGGTTTTGCAATCTTAAGAAAAAGATTTATACGTCTTAAAAACATTAGACTTTTTTCATGAAAAAACATGGATGAGTAGCGGATAACAATAACAAAAAAATCTTAATCCTCATCTATAACTTTTAATAAAGAAATCGAGTGCAAAGTTGCATGCCTGTGAGTTAATTATACAGTCAAAAGATTTATCAATTAGATAGCTCTGTGGAAAATTACCTCAATGAAGCTATACATCACAATATACATTAGTAAAACACTAAACGTTTGCATCCAGACAGTAAATTCTCCAAGGAGGTTCGATATCTCAGCGAGGTCCATAAAATGCTTAGCGAATTGAGAAGGCAACGCAAACGCCACTAAAACTGAATTTACGATAAGTAGATGTGAGCATTACTGCAACTTGCATCATGGATGTAAAACTAATGCATGTATATATCTACATGTCTTGAAACGTTGGTTTGGCGATCGAAATTACTACTATAAATAGTAACTTTACCTAGAAAATGTAGTAAGAAAGATCTGCCTGCAACTTATATGCATGTCATGCAGTTTTAGATGTTATGTTTTAAAAAATAAAGTAATTATTCGAGCTTTAAGGTTTTTCAAAATAGAATACAAAGTGAAATTAACTAAAATATAAATACAAAAGTTCTTACCCAAAGAGAATTGCGCACAAAAGACTTATTCATTTTAACATATAAACACGATGCCTCATAATCATCGTTCCGTTCCTCTGTTTTACCCCATCTATTCTTCAATCCCAACCAACAAACACCCACATTTACACTTTAAAACATTTACACAATCAAATGTAAATCATAACCCCACAACAAAACGGTACGATCGGTCAGAGTAAAATATGCAAGGGGCAATAAGCGAACGTTTCAATACACACTACATCTCGCAAACTGGGGCTGCGAATACATGAATCTACCCCGCTGTTAATAATTGATCATACGTAGCTAGCTTGTTCGCTAATAGATATTCGGATGTTTGGGGTACTTAATGTAGAATTGGGTGTAAATCAGTGAAAATGTCAGCAATTACTGAATAGTTTCAAACTGTATTAGGAAATGACTGCCTCGGTGGCGTGGTTGTATTATAGTACGACTGCAATGCTGGGGTCTCGGGTTCGATCCCCGGGTCGGATAAAGTGATATTTAGTTTTTCTATTCAGTGTCGGAATAGGAGTCTGGAATTTGTGCCCGATATGGCGATAAGCTCGCCCCTCTATCACATCATGGGATGGAATAACGGCGAAAAGTGGGTGCACTAGTTGCGCCTCTGCCTACCCCTTCGGTGATAAAAGGCGTGTATGTGTGTGTGTGTGTGTGTATTAGGAAATCTTGAAATACGTCATACATGGCTAGCTTATTCGCTAATAGATATTCAAATGTTTGAGGTAATGGGGTACTGGAGAATTGGGGTAAATCAGTGAAAATGTCAGCAAGTAATGAATTGTTTCAAAGTGTATTAGGAAATCTTGAAATACGTTGTTTAATGGATTTCTATATGATGGCTTTGTTTATTAATGTGATTTTCTGTATGCAGTTGGGGTAAATCAGTGTACAAGTCAAAAATAAATATCTAGTCGTAATCAAAACGTTGGTAGACATTTATAAATGAATTATAGAAAACCTAGGGTAAAAAATATTTAGACAAAGCGAAGCTTCTTATTCACCGAACTTTAAAAAAAACAAAGGTAGCATATAAGACGAATAAATATTAATTATTTGTTACCGTACTGCTAAAAGAATACATTGTATGCCTAATAAAACATTTTATGTGTATTGTATATTAAAAGTGACGTAAAGTATTTTGTATATGTATACCGTCTATCCCTGAGATACCGCTCAACAACTTCTTTTTATTTCAATTTAATTCTACAATTTACATTCTCCTTTCAACTGTGAATTTCAGACGCCAACACCAACCCACATATTTGTAACAGAAAATAAACTCCGTTCACACAGGCCAGAACAAATATTTACGAAGCAAACACGTGCAATGTAATCGAACCTTTTGTCTCTCCGTAAAGTTTTATTTTGCATTAATTCCATTCCCTTTGAGAGTAAGCAATTTAAACCTATAGAGGTATCATTTAAAATTAAAATTTAATTGCATCTCTTTATCTATCATGCTTGGAAAAAAATGTACTTCTTTTACGCAATGGCTTTTTAATATTACTTTTATTTATAGAGACGAACAAGCCACTCTCCTGCTGTTAAGAGACATTTTAACCGAATGCAAAAAGGAGGAGGTTCTTAATTTGATATGTTTTAGTTATTAGCCCAGGACTGCGACATTAGTTGAAGAATATACTTTCAGATTAGTTCCATATAATATTTATCAGTATTTTGGTTTTCAAACCAAAATACAACAGTTAATAACTAGAATATGTATGTCTCCCAGTAAATGATATCAAAAAATTGCCGCCTACAAAAACCACTTCAACACTTCAGTGGGTTTTTGATAAATAAAACATTAAGCACGTGGCATTGAACTGCGCTCGTCGCCCTTAAATATTAGATTAAGTCTAATAAAGCTCGGTAATTACAATAGCTGTAGTTCAAACTCGCTTGCGATGTTGCTTGTCGGTAGAAATAAACTGCGACGGTAGCTACCCAGCCATACGACATGCTAAAACTGTCTCGATGGCGTAGCTATATTGCGGTACAACTACCCTCCTGTCTCAGGATCGATCAAGTCGAGATCGTTATAAGGCTTTTCAGTTCAGTATGAATTAGCCCAGTCTCCAATTCGTAAATAGACTGGTAATCTCTCATATTATGGGACGGAATGAGCATGGCGAAAAATAGATGCATGAGGTGAGCCTCTGCCTACCCCTTTTGGGATGAAAGATGGGATTGTATGTATAGTCAGCGGCATAAGCATATGAACAAATTTTCAAATCTTACTAGGTAATATTATAAAAGCGAAAGTTTGTAAGTATGTATGGATCTATGGATGTCTGGATGTATGGATGTTTGTTACTCTTTCACGCAAAAACTACTGAACGGATTTCGATGAAATTTGGCACACGGGTAGATCATGTCCTGGATTAACACATAGGTTACGTTTTATCCCGGCAAAATATAAACCGGGTCTTTTATCCCGGAAAAACTTTTTAATGCGGGTGGAGCCGCGGGCAAAAGCTAATCGCCTATATACGCGTTAAGTTAACTGAAACATGCTTTTCTTCGTTTGAAGAACAAATTTCTTAATTTTATTTTTGTGAAGGGAAAAAAAGATTAGTAAGAACATGTAGTCAGTAAAATCAACAAGTATAACAAGCTCTTTGATTTGCCTAAGAAAAGTTCAAAACAACCCCTGTTTGCTGTCAGGAGGCAATGAAAGGCAGAAAGCCGATAGTGACCATGAAACACACAGCGTTCGCCCGCGGCTGTGTACGCCATTACCCGTTATGAAGGCTTCATACATACTGTAACGCGTTGGGGTGACCACGCTGGGTGTAGGCACTCGCGGATATTACATAAAAATATTACGTAATTTTGAGTATTTTTTATATGATGCGATATTTTTCAAAAGGATCAAACGAGACCAATAATTTTTACTACTTAATTATTATAAGAATGGGAGTGTATAGTGCACTACCTAGTCAGTGAATAATTATTCTGTATTTATAGTCGTTACTAAAAAAAACATTTAGCTTTAAAAGGCTTATTATTATCAGTTACCTTCTATAATTTTAAACAATAATACTTTTTAAATATTTAAAAACAATGCTAGGTTAGAACATCGAGCGAGCGCTCCTCTTAATGGTAAGCGGTGGATGTCATCCATGGACTAGCAATACTGGAATTGCTACAATCAAACAAATAAAAAACAAACCAAAAAAAAAAACAAACTGCTGCCTACTGGGAGGTGAGGCCTCTTTTAAGCCTCTGAACTGCAATCATTCTTTTGTTAATGTGTTGATAAGTAACCTAACTTTATAGTAATACTAGCTTTTTCCCGCGGCTCCATCCGCGTTACAAAGATTTTCCGGGGTAAAAGTCCCGCTTTATGTTTTCCCGAGATAAAAAGTAGCCTATGTGTTAATCCAGGACATGATCTACCCGTGTGGCAAATTTCATCGAAATCCGTTCAGTAGTTTTTGCGTGAAAGAGTAACAAACATCCATACATCCAGACATCCATACATTCTTACAAACTTTCGCCTTTATAATATTAGTAGTAAGTTACTTAACATAACCGGGTGATTACACACTCGCTCATTTATCCTATGCTATAAAAATAAAATCACACACACATCACCCTTTTTTCTCCAAAGGGGTAGGCAGAGGTGCAACCGGGGTTCTCACTTAAAATATGTTCAGTCCCACGATGTGACAGGGTGCGCACCCATCGGACACAAATTCCAAACTCGGGCGAAGTACTGAAAAAAAAAATATAACTTTGGGGATTTTAACCTGGGACCTCAGATCAATGATCGTATCACGACCGCAATAAAATTATGGCATAAAGGCAAGCAAAAAATAAATAATAATCATTGAACCCAATAATACATTTATTCCTTTCAAATCTGTAGTGTGGCTACCAAAAAATCCAACAAATGCGATCCATACCAAAAACACGTGACAAATTCCGTGAATATTCGAATGTGTGGGCACTCAAGGCCTATTGTATGTCAGTCACCTTTTATCAGGGATTCGCAAACTCACTGTTCCCTTTTGTCCGGTCCGGGATACATGAAAATTCCCAATATACCTTTATATACACGTGTACCTATATATATTCACACTATAAGTTAAGAGGTAGGCAGAGATACTAAAAGTGCTCTTGGAGCTTAAAGTACCTACATGTAGTAAGCATCTAGAATTTAGCGATAATGTTGCAAAATTCGGCAATAGCCTAGTTGGGAGTGGAACGGACTGCCGAGACGAATGTCCGCAGGTTCAAAACCCAAGGGCACACACCTCTGACTTTTCAAAAAAATTATACGTGTAGTCTTTATGAATTATCGCTCGCTTTAACGGTGAAGGCTAACATCGCGAGGAAACCTGCATACCTGAGAAGTTCACTGAATTTCGAAGGTATGTGAAGTCTGCCAACCCGCACTAGGTCAGCGTGGTGGACTAAGGCCTAACCCGTCTCAGTAGTAGAGGAGGCCCGTGCTCAGCAGTTGGCAGTATATAATACAGGGCTGATTGCATTGCATTGCATATTGCTTTTTTTTATAGCATCGAATGACGAGACTAGCATGCCATTGGCCTGATGGTAAGCGATACGACCACCTATAAACAGTAGCAACACCATCCAGCACCTTGAGTTACAAAGTACTGTGTGGCATTCCACTGCGCTCGTCATCCTGAGACATATGTCCTGTAGTTACATTGGCTACAATGCCCTTCAAATCGAAACACAACAATGCATGCACACTGCTGCTTGGCGGTAGAAACAGACATGGTGGTACCCACCCAGACGGACTCTTACATATCAGAGTCCTACCACCAGTTAAGGTGAAAGATTTTATTAAATCGGTCCGGTAGTTTGAGTTTATTCATTACAAACATACAAAATAAATATCTTTCTTCTTTATAATATAGTATGTATGTATGTAATAGTAAGTATGTATGTATGTATAAATATGTTGTCTGTAAATATTTTTGTGCTCTCGTATGCATTTATTTATTTACATTTAGTGTATTCTATAGTAACTTTATGTACGCCCCTGACTGCCCTTTTCGTCATTTCTCTTATCTCCATCCAATGGTTGTCTGTAAGAGATTGCCTTGAGCGATAAGACCGCCAATTGTATCACCGCTGCCTATATTATTAATATTACTTGTGTATATTTTGATTTATTTGTTACTTCTGTTGGTGTACAATAAAGATGTAAATAAATAAATAAATAATAAATAATATAAGTGTAGACAATGAAAAACCTAAGAAATAATGAAACATGCCCTTGTAAGTAACTATACCAACTGCGGCATATTTTTTCCTAAACATCCGACCTCGTGCATTTATAAATATTTATCAGCTCTGCCCGCCACGGCGGAGTCTCAAGCACGTGGTAAAATGTTTTGCATTAACCGCTCGGTGAATCTGAATATGCGAAAGGTCCTTGATATCGGCTGATTTGATATTTAAGAGGTATTAACATATTCCTGTTTATCTATTTAAATATATTGAATATATTTGTACTAAGTCTCTATAATTGGTGGTAGGTCTCTCATATATAAGGGTCCGTCTGGGTGGGTACCACCGCAATGTCTATTTCTACCGCCAAGCAGCAGTATGCATGCAATGTTGTGTTTCAGTTTTAAGGACATTGTAACCAGTGTAACTACTGGGCATAATGAGACTTAACATTTCACGTCTCAAAATGTCGAGCGCAGTGGAATGCCACAGAGTACTTTGTAACTCAAGGTGCTGGATAGTGTTGCTACTGTTTATGGGTGGTTGTATCGTTTACCATCAGACGAACGGTATGCTCGTCTCGTCATTCAATACAATAAAAAAGAGATATTTACATAGATATTTCATGCATTTATTAAATGGTCATTTTAAAATGAGAGCTGAAAATTATTTATTACTGAATGAGATATTATGCGTATAATATTATTTTAAGCCATTCAGAAATTTAGAAATAGAATTGAGAAGTTAAAATTCAAGAGTAGCCAAAACCTATGCATCAGATTTTTTTTTTTACATGGCCATCTTCGGCGCATTAGGGACGGCTACGGGCTTCCTCCGACTCACGTCTAAGTTGTCGTCCGCAACCGCCCCGATTAGGGAAAATGTTGGGTAATGTGGTGTCAGAATTGTGCAAAGTATTCATAGTCCCTATCTACCCCAATTGCATACGCAGTAAGACTGAAGAAGCTCCATAATGAGAGCGCCGCAACTAACACCTAGTGAATACCATCTCTGGACGCCCATTACTATGGAATAATTACGTGCTTCGGTGGCGTAGTTGTATTACGGTACGACTGCAACGCTGAGGACTAGGGTTCGATCCACAGGTGAAGCAAAGTGGTATTGGATTTTTCTATTCAGCATCAGCCCGCAGTTTTAAATTTGTGCCCGATATGGCGATAAGCTCGTCCTCTAGATCATGAGAAGGAATACGCACGGCGAAAAGTAGGTGCACTAATTGTGCCTCTGCCTACCCCTCGAGAATAAAAGGCGTGAGTGTATATGTATATAGGTAATTACATCGACAGAAAGACGTTCCATAATAATTACCTTGAAGCTGAATGCACAGTAGCACTACTAGCCATTTAATTACTATCTCATTGCTGGGAACGCACCCTCTCTAATAGTAAGAGGGTTTACACCTTAGTCCACTACGCGCCCTAGTGTGGGACAGCAAACTTACCATACCCTCGAAATCTTTATAGAGAACTAGATTTTGCCCGTGACTCCGCCTGCGCTAAAAAGTTTTTCCGGGATAAAAGTCCCGCTTTTTATTTTCCCGGGATAAAATGTAGCCTATGTGTTAATCCAGGACATGATTTACCCGTGTGCCAAATTTAATCGAAACCTGATCAGTAGTTTTTGCGTGAAAGAGGAACAAACATCCATACATCCAGACATCCATACATACAACTTTCGCCTTTATAATATTAGTAGCATTATCAGATATGTAGGTTTCTTCGCGTGGTTTTCTATCAATGTTACCATCTCTTCGCCCCTGTTCTTTCACACGTGGTCAAGTAAACACTCTTATTAAACTGGACTAACATGCAGCGCCTTCGCCTCAGTACGAATTCCCCTGCAATTTGCCAATATGATAAGAGCCTGAACATTACCTGATCACTACTATGTGCACTACATATAAAAACTCCTTTGGGTGTTACGCATCGCTGATGAGATTTCTTTTCTAAGGCCATCAGGATAAAGGAAAAAATATAAACAAAACTTAGCGTACTATCCTTAAAATGTTTCTCCTAGCAATGACCGAACTCAATATCTTATAAATAACGATTTAATTAACTAGAAAGCTTCACATTTGTAAGAAGACGGAATCTCAGAAAATGTAAGCCAAGACCAAGTTTAAAAACAGATAATTAGCTAGCTAGCGTTGTAATGCAAAAGCAGTTTTCTACTAATTTGTGTACATAAATAGCTTGACTTTCTGAATGCCAAGCAATGAAAGCCTGCAGTCTTTGAATGTGAATACGAAACCAAGTCAGATAGGTTGTTTGGCTCTACCTTGATCACGAACTAATACAACATTCAGTTTAAAATATATAACGCTACACTGCGCGTGTCACGATAACGCTACAGTAATACACATCATCATAGTACAGTAATAAGTGTACGATAGCCTAGTTGGGAATGGAAACGGTCTGCCGAGACAATGGCCGCAGGTTCAAACCCAAGGCACACACCTCTGACTTTTTGAAGTTACGTGTGCATTGTTTTCCAATTATATTATCGTTCGCTTTAACGGTAAAAGAAAACACCTTGAGGAAACCTATATACCTGAGAATTCTGCATAAGAATTTCGATGGTATGTGAAGTCTGCCAACCCGCACTAGGCCAGCGTGGTGGACTAAGGCCTAACCCCTCTCAGTAGTAGAGGAGGCCCGTGCTCAGCAGTGAGCAGTATATAATACAGGGCTGAAAGCAATACACATTACCCTATTACTCTTTCAGGATGAGGTGCAACCAGGGTCACCCACTTTTCGCCGTGTGTTCCGTCCCATGATGTGATAGAGAGTGACGCGAGCGTATATCGGGCACAAACTCCAGACTCCGGGATGATACTGAGTAGAAAAACCCAATATTATTTTACCCGACCCGAGGTTCGAACCTTAGACCTCAGGAATGCATTCGTACCGTAATACAACTGTGCCCCCAAGGCAGTCACTACAATAATGTTATAGTAGTACTTAAGGCATTATATAGACTCACTCAATTTGTTTGTAACACTCTTACTATGAAACTGGCAGTCGCAGTACCTTTAAATTCCATAGTACAGTAGTGTTTCTCGACAAGCTAACAACGTATTCGTAGCGCCTTAATACAATGAGGTTTTCATGCAAAATTATTATTATTTTCTTCTCAGTATCAGACTGGAGTCTAAAATCTGGTATGGCGATAGGCTTGCCCCTATCACATCATGGGACGGAATACACATGACGAAAAGTGGGTGCAATAGTTGCACCACTTCCTACTCCTGGGATAAAGACGTAAAGAACGTTTATTTTGGTCATTTCGATCTAGAACACGGCACACAGGATGGCAGAATGGTTTATTGTCTTCAAAGTTACAATCCCCGAAAATAGGCAATAACCCTAGAAATTGAATAACCTATTTGCAAACACAATTCCGATCGCAAAAACTTCAATTGTTTATATTAAGGAGTTTGGCATATAAATGCCGACAATTCGTCTTATCGTTCTAGTTTGAAGGATAAGGTAGGCGTATTATTTTATACTAGCTTTTGCCCGCGGCTCCGCCCGCGTGAATGAGTTTTCCCAAGATAAAAGTCCCGCTTTATATTGTTCCAGGATAAAGAGTAGCCTATATGTTAATCCAGAATATGATCTACCCATGTGCCAAATTTCATCAAAATCCGTTCGGTAGTTTTCACCTCAAAGAGGAACAAACATCCATACATCCAGACATCCATACATTCTTACAAACTTTTGCGTTTATAATATTAGTAGGACTAGCTTATGCCTGCGGCTTCCCCCGCGTCTAAAGTCTTTCCCGCTGAAAAAGTAGACAGTACAATGCCAACGCCATTGATTTAAAAAGTTCCATTACTTTCCATGGAGCAAATTACCGGAATAAAAAATAGCCTACGTGTTAAAACAAGGACATGATCTACCCGTGTACCAAATTTCAACCAAACCCGTTCAGTTGTTTCTGCGTTTATTTCTAACAAACATAGAAACGTTATCACAAACTTTCGCATGTATAATATTATTAAGATAATATGTAACAGAAAATAATAAGAAATTTTATATGAAATCAACAGATGAAACTGGTTGGTCTTAAAGCCCTTTGGTTAACAGGTATGCCACTATATCAATATATTGATAAATGTTGACTGGTGGCAAGTTTCTCATATGTAAGAGTCCGTCAGGGTGGGTACCACCGCAATATCTATTTCTACCGCCAAGCAGCAGTGTGCATGCACTGTTGTATTTCGGTTTGAAGGCTATTGAACCGTATGCTCGTTTGCTCCCTGTATCATAAAAAATCTTATGTCCCACGATGACGAGCGCAGTGGAATGCCACACAGTACTTTGTAAGTCAAGGTGCTGAATGGTGTAGCTACTATTATGGGTGGTCGTATTGCTTACTATCAGGCGAACGGCATGATCGTCTCGTCATTCGACGCAATAAAATTAAAATCTAATCATATACTTTATGGCGCTGCATAATTCACATGTTATGTGATTTTTATATTTTTATAGAATCCTGAAAAAGAAACAGTCGAAGGCGGGACTTTTCTTTTTCAGGATTCTATAAAAATATAAAAATCATTAACCAGGCACTACATGGCCATTGACATGTATAAAAAATCATAATATAAAATCACATGTTATGTTTCAATTAAAATTCAATTACGTGAAGCGGGTCTACGTTTCTAATATAATCGTGAACCGCTTTATGCTGATAGTTATATGTTTTCTTATTAGTAGAGTCATGATATACAGCGCAAAATATTTTATATTTTCTTAGTTAATTTAATCTAAGTGCAACCAATAGGGAAATTTCCTATGTTTGAATTTGTAAATTATTTTATACTAGCTTTTGCCCGCGGCTCCGCCTGCGTTAAAAAGATTTTCCGGGATAAAAGTCCCACTTTTTATTTTCCCGGGATAAAATATAGCCTATGTGTTAATCCAGGATATGATTTACCCGTGTGCCAAATTTCATCGAAATCCGTTCAGTAGTTTTTGCGTGAAAGAGTAACGAACATCCATACATCCAGACATCCATACATACTTACAAACTTTCGCCTTATGATATTAGTAGGATGTAAATGAAAAATAATATGAAAAAGAAATTCTTGTATGAAATCAGCATCAAAATTGGTTGAAAAATAAATCAGTTATTTGAAATATTGTTGTGAGCAAAAGTGGGGACGTGGAGGAGATATCGCGCTATCTCTTTCGCACGCACGCAGCGTTATGGCCGGCGACTCTCGTCGACGTCACAGTGTAATATTACTGTTATTTGACAACTACCCCTTCTATCAAATTTCAAAGCTTTATAACTTACTAACTATTGCCCCAATTTTGAAAATTATTTTTCCGTTAGCTTATGGATGGTATAACATTTTTGATAAAATTATTAAAATAATGTAGTCAACTTCCCTATTATATGTTAGTTGTGTTATTTTTGAAAGAACAACACAAGAGTTTCCTGCCCGTTCTCTGAAAAGAACTGCTTTCCGAACTGGTGGTAGAGTTAATATTGTCGGAATCTAAATAATGAGTAACATTTTATGGGTTCGAATAAATTATTTCATTTCGTTTCATTTACACTTAAATTAATATTATTATTATTTATGTCATAAAATTTTGCCCGCATCATGAGTAAGTACTTTCAATAGGTTTGTGCCTCTAACCAAGAAGTTGCTTTGGTTTTTTTTTTTTTTTTTTTATGGCCATCTTCGGCTCATTAGGGACGGCTGCGGGCTTCCTCCGACTCACGTCTAAGTTGTCGTCCGCAACCGCCCCTGCGCGTACCGCGTTTTTGCGGTCCTTTTTCCTGTTGCGGGGGCTCAGAAGCCCCCGAAACACCGCATCGTGTCCGCCTGTTGGTGTCCGAGGCAGCGTGAGACACGCTGCCTCGGACATGTCCATCACGGGGGTCACAGAAGTTGGCTAGACTGATGGGTGGGCGGCACGTCCCGCCCACCCGTGACCCCCGGAGGCCCCTATTAGTCGCCTTTTACGACAGGCAGGGGATACCGTGGTGGAATTCTCCAAACGCCCCCAATCCACAGGGCGGGAGACGTCGGTCAGTCGTCCACCCGACGCCTCCTACGTCTCGTCTGGCGGCGGGAGGGATCACCACTGCGCTGGCGATCCCTCTCGGCACTCTCCTTCCGCGAGAGGACCGCCTCGCAGAAGTGGGCCACCGCCTGCCAGGCCTCCCGACCGCCGACCATGGAAGCGACCACGGCCGGCAGTGAGAGGTCTTCTCCGACGACTGTTCTGAGAGCGCTGCGCTCCTCATCCCAGGCTGGACAACACTCCAACGTATGTTGGGCCGTGTCCATTGGGCAGTTGTCACAATAGTGACACACGGCCGACTCCTCTACACCTACCACCCGAAACAGGAACTCACCGAAGCAGCCATGCCCGGTGAGCACCTGCGTCAGGCGGTATGTTGCCGCTCCGTGGCGCCTGTCCAGCCATTCGGCAAAGACAGGACGCACTGCCTCTACGACCCGGTGCCCCCACGACGGGGCCTCCAGCCTGAGACGCCACTCCTCCACGGCGGCTCGCCGTAAGGCGGCCCTCTTGGCCTCCACCTCCTTCAGGGCCGGACGCTCCCCGCGACTGAACGCCTCCTCCCGCCAATGGAATACATCGGCAAGGGATTTGGCGTCCAGGTCCCAGGGCAGAAATCCGGCCAATAGGCAAGCCGCCTCGAAAGAGACCGTGCGGTACGCCCTGACCGCCCGCTGCGCTAAAGCTCTCTGCGGGGCGCGCAGAAGGGCGACGCAGGGGCGGCCCAGGGAGTCAGCCCAAACGGGGCTGCCATAAAGGGCTATGGACCGCACGACTCCGTGATACAGCCTCCGGCAAGGGAAGCCAGGACCTTCCAGGTTGGGCAGCAGGCGGGAAAGAGCGCCCGCTGCCCGGGACAATTTTGTCCTCAACTCCTTAAAGTGGGTGCGGAATCGCCATCGGCTATCTAGGACTAAACCTAGATACCTCATGCTAGAGCCGATGGGGATCCGCACCCCCCCAACGACGATGCCGGCACCGGCCGGTGGCCCTCTCCGAGGTCCGTGAAAACACACGGCCTCGGTTTTCTCGAGGGCCACCTTTAACCCTAAACGTTGGATTCTACCAACCACTTGGCCGGTGCCCGCCGCCGCCAGAGTTGCGGCGTCCCGGAAGGTCCCAGCAGTCGCTGTGACTAACGTATCGTCGGCGTAACAAGTCACGCCGACGCCCCGGAGATTGGAACCACGGAGCACCCAGTCGTACCCGATGTTCCACAGGAGAGGGCCCAAAACCGAGCCCTGTGGAACACCGCACGACATCGCTCTTCGGTGCCACCCATCGGCGCCCGGATACACCACGTGCCTGTCAGACAGGTACGCGTGCACCAGACGCCGGAGATAGGGCGGCACCACGTGGTACCGCAGTGCCTCGTGGATGCAGGGCCAGGGCAGCGAGTTGAATGCGTTAGAAATATCTAACGATACAGCAATCACTACACTGCCTCTGGCCACTGCATCCTCCGCCTGTGCCTTCACCCGCAGAATCGCGTGGACAGTGGAACGTCCCCTCCTAAATCCAAACTGCTCGTCGGCCAGATTTGGTCCGACCCTTTCAAGGTGCTCGACGAGGCGGTTATGAATGATGCGCTCGAAGAGCTTTGCCACCTCGTCGAGCAACACGATGGGCCGGTAGGCCGACGGCGACTCTGCGGGTCGTCCTCCCTTCTTCAGCAGGACGAGCTTCCCGGTTTTCCAACGCACCGGGAAGACGCCCTGCTCCAGGCAGGCGGTGAATAAGCTGCGGAGCCTCGGGCCCAGGTACTCGAGGGCTAGCACCCAGGCTTTCCCGGGGATGCCATCGAGCCCTGGGGCCGTGTTTTTGCTCCGCAGCCGAAGCACTGCCGCCCGCATTTCAGCGGGCGAAACCTCCGGGATATCCCTTGCCGGATTCTCACTCGACGATGACGCCACATCCGGTGGCGCCATCGGTGGAGGAGTGAACTCCTCGGTGGCCGGGAACAAGGCCGCGACGACGTTGGCCAGTAATTCTGGCCGGAGACTCTGCGACAGCGGGGGCGCCGCTGGGCGAAGCTTCTTCATCACCAGACGGTAAGGGCGCCCCCACGGGTCCCTGTCGAGAGTCCCCACGAACGCCTTACGTGCCGCGACCTTGGCCCCATGAATGGCCACCCGCAGCGCTCTCTTTGCCTCTTTGTAGAGGCCATAGAGCCGCCGCTCCTGGTCTGCGTGGTTTTCGTCTCGGAGCCGGCGACGACGATGCCTGGCGTATCGGCGGCGCGCAGCAACGCACGACGCGCGCAACTGCGATAGCTCCGCCGACCACCAGTACACCTGTCGCACCGGCGAACGGCGGAGAGCTCGGGGCATGCCGGCGTCGCAGACATCCGACATTGCCACCCCGAACCACTCCGCCTCCTGCTCAACCCGTACCGGCCCGTCCGGCACGGGGAGCCACGACATGACCAGAGCGGCCAGCACTAGGGCCTCCCCATCGAGGCGACGAAGCGCCCACCGCGGGCCGTCCTGATTTGGGGCACTCGGTACACCACCGGACTGGACACTCGGGGACGCGGAGACGCCGAACCTGATGTAACGATGGTCCGACAACGTCTCCACGCCCACGAGGACTCTCCAGTCCCGGACACGGCGTGCGACGGCGGCACTCGCAAACGACAGGTCTATAATTGACCCGCCGTTGTGCCGCACGCACGTGTCCACCGACCCCCTGTTCAGGACGACCAGGCCGACAGAGATCGCCCATTCCTCCAGGACCCGACCACGACCGTTCGTCGCCGGCGAACCCCAAGCCACGGACTTGGCGTTGAAGTCGCCGGCGACGACCGCCGGGCGAGGTTGGCCTTGTTCCACCAAGGCCCCCAGCCGAACGAGGAAAGACTCAAATTCGGCGAGGGGTCTGTTGGGAGAAAAGTACACTCCTACTATCCAAATGTCTCCCAACAGAACCGCCACGCATCCCCTGTCCTTCGCTACTTTTTCGAAGGGTGGGGAGCCAGCGGCGCCCCGGCTGATGATGGCCACCAAGCCGTCAAGGTCCCCCGCCCAGTTATCCCGGGGGGGGACAAAATACGGCTCAGCGACCACGGCCACTTGCACCGACCACTGCGCCAGGCTTTGGGACAACAGGTCCTGGGCACTGGCACAGTGGTTGATGTTCGCCTGGAGGAAATTTAAATCCATTATTGGGCGATCTCTACCACGTCCATCGCGGCCCCTTGCGGTGGGCTCGCTGCCTGCGGCTGGGTCGAAGCCCCAGCGGCAGCAACACTTCGTCTTCCGTCGCGACGCCTATCGCGACGGGAGGGGGCGGGACACGCCTTCCCGCCCACCGGATGTTTGGCGGGCCTCCCTGCGGCCGCGCAGACAGCGCAGTTTGGCGCGGCCTCGCATTCACGGGCTTTGTGGCCCGGTTTACCGCAGCGATAGCACAAATCGCTGCGGTCCGGTCCTCCGACGCAGGTACTCTGCGTGTGACCGTGCTCCAAACAACGGTAACAGCGCATCGGGCGCGCCCCGAGCACGGTCACCCGGGCCACAGTCCACCCCACCTTCAGGCGGCCCGCCTTTATTTTTTGTGCCGCCCTAGTCGGCACCTTGGCCCAGACGGAGCCCAGGCCGGAGCGATCGGGCCGGATTTGGCCCACCTTTATGGCGTCCGCAGCACACTCGCCAGCAAGGCAAAGGGCCGCCGCGACCGTCTCGGACGTGGCTGCGGGATCTAGCTCCGACAGCCGCAGCTCCGTGCATTTGGTGGGCCGGGAGATTTGAACATCGTCCGACCCGCCAAAGCATTCCCTCAGCCTTGCGGCGAGGGAGTCCGCCTTTCGCTCCGACTCAGCCCCGGGCACCTCGTACAACATGGCACCCGTGGCTGCCACCTTGGGCCTCAACCTGTCTATGTCGAGGCCGGCGAGGTCTACTCGGTGCTGGGCATCCGTCAGCACTTTGGCGTAAGTGAGCCCTTTGGCCACCGCCGCTGGCGTCAGCGACAGCACTATGGCTGCCGAGCGTGGCTGACGCAGCTTGGGCTCCTTACGCCTCTGCCTCCTCTGCTGGGGGTTCCCTGCAGGCGCCGCGGCGGGGGTGTGCTTCCCCCGCTTCTTCTTTCCCACCACCACGGTCCATTCAGCGTCCATGGACGCTGGGGCCGGTGGCAGTGGGCGGGGCTCCCTCGGAGCGGACTTCGCGACGGGGGGAGCAGGAGGACCACCTTTCCCCCTCCCCTTCTTGGGCACCCCAGACGGCCCAGCGACCGCCACGGCAGCAGAGGTGGAGGGCCCGGCCACGATGGCAGGAGCCTTGAGAGGAGCAGGCTGCACTGCTCCTTTCCCCTTCCCCCTCCCCTTCCCCTTAGAGGAAGGCTGGGGAGCTCCTCCAACGAAACCACCCTGGACGGGGAGTGGTATGTCCCCGGGGGTGGACCGTCTCTCGTGTGCCAATGGAGGCCTCTGGGCCGGCCCTAGGAGCACCGACTCCATTCTGGCCTGCCACTTGGCCTCCACTGCTGCCAGCTCCTCCAACCGGCGAAGGAGAGAAGCGTTTTCACGCTTCAGCTCCTTCACCGCCTCCTCTAACTTTGCGCACTTATCGCGCCACTTTTTGGCCTCGCCTTTAGGGCGAGCGCTCGGTGCCGGTTCCGCCGCCGCTGCGACAGCCACCTCCTCGGCGGGCACCTTCGGTTTGGCGGCAGAGCGAAGGACCATGCCCTCCTCGCTCTCCTCCCTCCTTGCCCTTTGGCGGGCCTCCCTGCGCTGCAGGAGATCGCGCGCCTTGGCTTTCTTTCTTTGGTCGACGGAATCGTCGACCAAAGATGGTCCTCCTCTGCCGCGTCCGGTTGTCGCTTGCGACTTCGGGACCGGCTCCTCAGTGTCGCTCCCTAAGGACGACCTGCTGTTATTCAGCTCCGAGCGTTTCCTCCAGAGCCTACGGCTCCGAGCGGAGGAAACGCTCATACTCGACTCAGAGTCGACGCCTGTGGACAACTTGTCCGCGCCGACTCTCTTCCCTCTATCAGTGGGCTTTCGCCCACCAATCTCCGCCTCTCCAGCCGGAACTGGAGTAGGCAACCTCGTCAATAAAATTTTTGGATCATTATTATTCATTTTGAATCCCACGAGTATGGGGGAAATAAGAGTCCACCCAGGCAGTGCCCCCTGTACCTGGGTAAGCCTAGCGTAACCCGCCAAGAGGGTCGGCCGGTACTCTGGCGGGGGTCGCACTAGTGACCGAACTACCCATCGGCCATGCATCCCCTCGCGGTGCGCCGCCGCTTGGGATTCGGGGAACTTTTTATAGAGGTTTTCTCCCTCGTGGTCCGGGCGATTAAGCCAAGACCCTCGGTCCAGCAGGAGCGCGAGACATGTCCACGGACCTCCATACTGGATTACGATCTGCAACGGTGACAGCGGAGAGGAAAATTCCCCCCCACTGCCTGCTCGGGGCGGTGTTAGCGCACACCGAGCCCGTCGACACCCCCGGATGAACCAGGAGCCGCCCGAATAAACGGGCCCACCATCTAAAGATGCGGCAGCCACCGCAAAAAGCGGCGACTACCGCCAAGACCACTGTTGTCAGGATATTGGCCGTAGCGCCGATCAACTCGACCGACGCTCCGTTGCCCAGGGTGCACCACGTGGAGGTTTCCTGACTTTGCACCCCAAGTTGCTTTGGTTGCTTTTCATAAAAGACTGAAACTTTTTTGAAAGGCAATGAATTATTCGAATGCTAATCAAAAAAACATGACATCCTTTTTGGACAGTCGATCAAAAAGCCCAAAAATGTATACATCAAAAATATTTCTATTTCAATAAAGCTAAACATTGTCAACCTAAGTCGACACAAAATATAATAATTTCAGACCTTCGTAGGTGCAAAATATTCTATTGAAATCCCTAACGATATGAGCCATATCCCGGGCAAAACATACGAACATGTAGTACCCGGCTTATTCCAGCTATGAATGGCGCTAGTCAGTAACCACATTCATTAGAATCATATTGTGCCGCATCGAGCCCCAAAATGTATTTGATTTGCTATATTTGTTGTCTCGTAATTGAGTTTAGTAGAGTCGTTTTACGATTCCATGGTGGAAAACATGTAGGCAAAAAATATCGGAATGATACGTTTTTTTTAATACTAATATTATAAAGAGGAAAGATTTGATTCTGTTTGTGATGGACAAACACAAAAACTGCTCGAATGTTTTTGAAAATTATTTCAGTAATAGGAAGCTACATTACTCCTGGGTACTATAGGCTACTTTTTATCCTGGGGAACTATTTTTTTCCCGGAAAAACTGTTGCACGCGGGCGCGGCGGAGCCGTGACAGAAGTCTAGTATTAGATAAAGAAAGAAGAAAGAAAAAAAAATACATTTATTGCGATTACTCACACTAAAGATAACTTACAAGTAGAAATTATACATATATATACACTCACGCCTGTTATCCCCGAAGGGGTAGGCAGAGGCGCAACTAGTGCACCCACTTTTCGCCGTCATTCCGTCCCATGATGTGATAGGGGGCGAGCCTATCGCCATATCGGGCACAAATTCCAGACTTCGGGCTGATACTGAATAGAAAAACTCAATATCACTTTGCCCGACCCGGGGATCGAACCCAAGACCTCAGCTTTGCAGTCGTACTGTAATACAACTACGCCACCGAGGCAGTAGAAATTATACCTAATGATAGTAATTTAAAATTTATACAAAAAAAAATAAAGCAACAGGACACTAATAGTCTAACAGGTATAACAAGTAACACGTAGGTACCGCATTGAACAGTTGTGTGAGTCTGCAAAGGGTCCCATCTGAGCTTAAAATGCTGCAACATGATATCGTCGCAGCTGGTTTTCAGATGGTTACCCTAAGTGATGTCATGATCAGCACTACTTCTCAATAAAAATACATATAATTTAAATCATATAAATATAGGTACTACATAGTCATCGTACATGTGAATGAAGGACAAAATGATGTCCCTAATATTAAATGTTCAAATAATAAAAAAAAGAAAATTACGTATTAGTTTTCAAGCCATAATTCGCAAGAAATCACAGCTTAACAGTTATTCGAAAACCGCCCACTTCGAAATACTTTAGCTGGAAAAGTTTTGGTAAACTTAGTATCCAGCGGTCGGCGACGTTCGTTAGCGGCCTTTGTTATAGATTCGTCTCTTTTCACTGAAATTTTCAGCTGAAATTGCTCGCTCTGTCTGCTTCCGACTACGGTTGGCGAAAATATATAGGGCGTTGTGGAAAGTGAGTTCAAAACCTTATGTGGGACGAGATTTATAGTAATTTGAGGTATAAAGTGTTTAAACTTTAAATTCGTTAATTTCCTTTCTGGATGAAGGTGCGATGTGGTTAATTTACAGTGATGGAATAGAAATAACTGCCCGTATAGTTATTATCGTTTATAAGGGTCTTAGACCAACTGACCCACTGACTCGTTGGCGTAGTTGTATTACGGTATGACTGCAATGCTGAGGCCTTGGGTTCGATTCTCGGGTCGGTAAAAGTGATATTGGGTTTTAAGTTCAGTATCAGGCCAGAGTCTGGAATTTGTGCCTGAGATGGTGATAGGCTCGTCCCCTATCACATCATACACACACACACACACTCACGCCTGTTATCCCCGAAGGGGTAGGCAGAGGCGCAATTAGTGCACGCACTTTTCGCCGTTATTCCGTCCCATAATGTGATAGGGGGCGAGCATATCGCCATATCAGGCACAAATTCCAGACTCAGGGCTGATACTGAATAGAAAAATTCAATATCACTTTGCCCGACCCGGGGATCGAACCCGAGACCTTAGCTTTGCAGTCGTACTGTCATACAACTACGCCACCGAGGCAGTGAGTCAGTTGGTCTAAGACCCTTATAAACGATAATAACTATACTGACAGTTATTTTATCACATCATAGGACGGAATAACGGCGAAAAGTGAAAAGTGAAACGACGGCATAATTGTGTCCACTGAAGCTATAACCATCTCTCGTCAGTCGACACTCTGTCTAGATCCCATTTCACTTACCATGAGGTACAGGAGTGATATAATTGTGTCTACTGAAGCTCAAACCATCTCTCGTCAGTAGACACTCTGTCTAGATCCCATTTAACTCACCATGAGGTGCAGTAGGATGATTTTGCCTTGCCCGTATAAAAAAGCGTATCTCCATATCGGGCACATATTGTATTAAATTATTTATAATTGATTTATTTATAGAATATTTATTTTATCCTTCACTACAATTTACAAAACAAAGTCACCGAGCCGCGTCTGTCTGAAAGTAATAAACTCAAAAACTACCGAGCAAATTTTGATGAGATTTGCTATGGATATATTGTGAGATTCTCGAAAGGCAATAGGGTTCTTTTTATCCCAGGAATACCCACACGCGCGAAGCAGCGCACAAAAGCTAATATTAACTAAATCAAATTATTCAAAAGCTATATCCACCATACTCCTCTAGCAGATCAAAAATAATCTCCCCGTACATGACTTAATAAAATCTCCCTTTTTGACAAGATCCTATATTGTCTTCGCAAGTGAAATATACTTTAACAAAGAAGTGGTTACGGTGGCAAGTTTTGATAGTATGCTTAAGTTTAAATCCCGGAAGGGAACGGTTTCAATAGCCAATAACCCGAACTTCGTCTGGAGTTTATTACTAATATATTATACTCTCACGAAAGGGACGGTAGAGATGCAACTCATGTCATAGGTAGTTTGTCACTACTAGGTATTTGATTGAAGAGAACATTGTTTTGAGCACAAGTAAAGCTGTGATTCCGCAAGACGCGGCAGACGGCAGACGGCAACAGTAGTGCCGTTTGCCGTTGCGGCACATGCTGTTGCCGTCTGCCGTCTGCTGCGTTCTGCGGAATCACAGCTTAAATGAAACTAATCTCGGTTATTGACGTGTGATATACTATTTATTTTCTCGCGGCTCCGCCCGCGTGAAAATGCTTTTTCGGGATGACACGCACATAAAGTAACTATGTGGTTTCCAGGATTTCAAACAATGTCTATATCAAATTTCATCGAAATCTGTTCAGTAGTTTCGGAGATGTGCAGTAACAAACAAACAGAAAACCAGACGGACAGAAATAATTATAAAATCGCTGATTTGAGTTTCATAACACTTTTTAGTCACCCTCTTTCTTTTTAATTGCATTTCTTTCAATGTAGAGACACACCGGGATCTAGTTCTTTATTATTATTGTATAGATTAAGATTAAATAATCCACTTTCTCATATGCCAACCTATTTTGAACATAACGAAATAGACACAAAATATTTTTATTGCTCAACCACGAAATAAATTTTTGCAACTTTTGCGTTCTCTTTTATCTTGTTTTAATTTAAGAAAGATGTGAATTTGTGAGTTAATCTGTTTCTTCTGGCGTGCGTGCTTCACCTTAGACCGCATAATCGTTAACATCATGCGGATAACGGATAATCGTGAGACCATTCTGGTTAAAAAAAAATTAAATCAGAGTCATTTCAGCAATTCCAAAGATCGAAAAAGGTACTCGTACATTAGCAAACTTTACCGACAAACTCATTGATTTATAAAAACACCCAACCAGTTATATAAAGAACATATTGTATGTTATGTATACATAATCTTGGTTAATGGCAAAAGGTATTGCAACCGCAAACTACATTAATGTTATTATGAAGAAAATTGCAATACTGAAAATTGTTGTATATGCTTTAATAAGTTTCCCACCGAGGACGAGGTATGAGTAGTAAAAGAAATAGAGATCTTTTTAGTAGCTGCATATTTAACTATAATATAGTAGTACATATAATAAAAAGGTTTGGTTAATAATTTTAAATATAGACAGCTGAAGAGACTAGATTCACGGGTCGGGCAAATTTATATTGAGTTTTTTTTTGCTGTCTCAGCCCGGAGTCTGGAATTTGGGCCTGATGTTGGGATAGGCTTGCCCTCTATCACTCCATGCGACGGAGCAGATGGCACACTAGTTGCCTGTGATGGACATAGTCCACTACGCCGGCGTAGTACGCATTGGTAAACTTCACATATAACCCAAATTCTTATGTAGAGGTCTTAGGTATGCAAGTTCCCTCACGATGTTTTTCTTCACCGTTGAAGTATACAATACAATTAATATACAGATATTGTAGCCAGCGTAGTTACTGGGCATTATGAGACTTAACATCTAATGTCTCAGAGTGCCGAGCGCAGTGGAGTACCATGCAGTAATTTTTCACTTAAAAGTTTTGTATGGTGTTGCTACTGTTTATGAGTCGTATCGCTTACCATCAGGCGAGCGGCATGCTCGTCTCGTCATTCAGAAGCAATAAAAAAAATATCAGAGGTTTGCCTTCAGTTTTGAACACTATCTCCCACGGTCCCGTACTAATATTTAACTCAATAATCACTACGTACAGAACTTCAGTAAACTCAGTACAGACCTCGCACGAAGTTGACGCTCGGGAGCTTCACTAATTACCAACTATCTCTTCATTAGTCACCGCTTGTGCGAGCTTTTATATTGAATTTGGCCATTTTGGAGTGAGTAAAAAGTTCTTGCCTTTGGGATTAGACTGCATCATGTCTGATTTTAAATTTTATGAGTACTATTATATTTTAAGTATCGTTTAAATATTATTAAACATAATTGGTAATACAGTTGCAGATTATTTTTAGGTTATTGATGAAGTTAATAAAATAAATGGAAAGAATGATTTAGACCGTTAATTATATTATTAAATACGGAAATATACATAATACTATCATACTAGTGACAACGTAGCATATTACACGTAGTTTCTGTAAAAGTATTTTTTTGTTATTGCATTGAATGACGAGCCGAGCAACACCATTCAGCACCTTGAGCTACAAAGTACTGTGTGGTATTCCACTGCGTCATTCTGAGACATAAGATGTTAAGTCTCATTATGTCCAGTAGTTACACTGGCTACAATGTCTTTCATACCGAAATACAACAGTGCATGAGACTGCTGCTGTAGAAATAGACATTGCAGTGGTACTCACCCAGGCGGACTCTTACATATGAGAGACCTACCACCAGTATCAGGGAATCGGGTAATAAAATCAAATTATCTAGCCTTAAAGAAAGAAACTTCAATTGCCGTAAATATTACTCGTGTTAAGAATAAAAATCAAAAGGTTCTTGATTGGAAGCGCCTCATTAATTCCATTCTATTCATTCGTTCAATAGTCATTCGTTCTTTCGGATGTTAATTTGCATTCGCTTATTCGAGTTTATTAGTTTCACTTCGCTGTTTGTTTTTGTGGCTCGCGATTGGCAAATTTTAATTTGGTTTACGTTTTGAGGTAGATAGTTCATTATAATTGATACTTTGACATAATTATATACGAAATGGGGATATCGACAGCAATTATAAAGCTTTTAAATGCATACAAACACTCATGCCTTTTATCCCTGAAGGAGCAAGCATAGGCGCAACTAGTACACCCACTTTTTGCCGTGAGTAATCAGTCCCATGCCGTGATAGAAGCCGAGCTAATCGCTATATCGGGTATAAATTCCAGACTTCGAGCTGATACTGAATATCAAAACCCAATATCGCTTTGCCCGACCCGGGAATAAATCCGAGATAAGGCAAAGTAGTCGTACTGAAATACAACTATGCCACAGAGGCAGTCAAGTCAAGTCAGGTAGCATTTAATTGGTTACTTATAAAGGTGAATATCAGATAAGTTTACAATCTTTTATTTTTTCTTATTCGTATTTGTTGAAAATGTAATGTAAACTTCTTGAATACTTATAAATTTATCCAATATTAATGATCGCCCAGAGGTCAAACATTCGACGGTGGAATTTAATATCTTTGTAGCACATATGATTCATAAATTTTATTTTTCTCCTCGTCCTATATGAATTTTAATTATATGTACCAATTCTTACACTACTTCGTACGGGAAATGTGCTTAAAAAGGGATACAAAGGTTTTTTATTTTCATGCCATAATAATTTATAATAAGTGTTTTAAAATGCTGAATGAATTTTAATGTTAAACCCACGGATAGATCATGTCATTAGTAACATAATATAGTCCTTTAATCCCGTTAATTCGTTCCTATACAATTTATACCAAAAACGTCGAGAAAGTCGTAGGCAACGTCTAGTCTACGATACATTTAAAGGAACCAATAAACCCGAAGGCTATAAACTGTTTAACATTGTTACATAGTTCTGTTGTATCGAGTATTGTTTAGCCTGGACCCGAGACATGCTTGGGGCCGCTTTGCAAATAGTTTCTAGAATATTCAATTATGTGTCTGTTTCGTATTCAATGTATTTAATTTATTTTCCGTTTACATATCTAAGTTTATATAAATCAGAAATATAAACACCCATTATATATGTCGATTATCTATGGCGTTAACCCACACATGTAGCGAGTGTGTAGTGTCCATGAATAAACAGACGTTAGTCGCCATGACAACGCTCACACATCTACAAATTGAAAAATATAGCATGATTTTTTTTTGCATTATTTATCTATCCATTGCATTATAATAAATAGGTTTGAACATACTGCGTAAAATTTTATTGCAAGATCTATCCATTGATGCGCTGCCGACTTCAAAGAAATGGAAAAGCCATTAAAAAGTCATGTTTAAGATCACAAAATCACACAATGACGAGGTATGTAGAAATTTAAATACTAAGTCTCAGATTCGCTCTATTGGCTGAGTAAAATAATTGTAGTTTCTACTAAGTTTCAATTCGGAGTCTCGCCCGTAAATGGCAATAGATTCGCCTTATTACATCCTACTAATATTATAAACGAGAAAGTTTGTAATAATGTATGTTTGTTACTTTTTCACACAAAAACTGCTAAACGGATTTCGATGAAATTTGTCACACGGGTAGATCATGTCATGGATTAACACATATATTTTTATCCCGAAAAATATAAAGCAGGACTTTTATCCCAGAAAACCTTTTTAACGCGGGCGGAGCTGCGGTCAAACAACACATAAAATAGCTGGCAGAATGTAGAGAACACCTCTGCCTACCCCTGAAAAAGGAGAGACTTAATGTATATTGTATACCGGCCCCCTATTTCAGGATTCTCCCTCCCCTCCTTTCATATAGGCGGCATATAGACGAATGTCCGCAGATTCAAAACCCAAGGGCACACACTTCTGACTAAAAAAAATAAAAATGTGCGTATTATTTGTGAATTATCGCTCGCTTTAACGGTCAAGGAAACATCGTGAAGCAACCTCTGAATAGTTCTCTGAATTTCGAAGGTATGTGAAGTCTGCCAACCCGCACTAGGCCAGCGTGGTAGACTAAGGCCTTAACTCTTTCAGTTGTCGAGGAGGCCCGTGCTCAGTTGTGGGCAGTATTCAATACAGGGCTGGCATGGTATGATATGAAAGAAAGAAAGAAAGAAAGAAACATTTATTGCCACAGGTGAGAGAACAATATGTAATTAATAGGTACATACAATAAAACAAAAAAAAAGAACTCATATCATGGCAACTAGGTGGACATCTCAGCATACGCTGTGTAATGACGAGAGCCATCACATATGGTAGAAATGACAGAATTCATATTGGATATCTGGTTCTGAAAATGATTACAATGTTCGCACAATTTGAAAGGGTATTTATTGCTTGGTACACAGATACTTTATGCCAATTTATGACAATGATTTTTTTTTTGATAGCTTTATTATATGAGATGAATATATAACTTTCGTTCTGAGGTCTCGGGTTCCGAGGGCTCCAGGTCGGATAAAGTGCCATGGAGGATTTTTCTTCTCAATATCAGCTCGGAGACTAAAATTTGTATCTGATATGACGACAGCCTCGCCCTCTATCACATCATGCGAGGGTATTCCCTCTAAAAACTTTTCACTTAGGTTGCTTTCCCAAAATCCACTATACTCAAACAGACGAAACCCCGCCAAAGCTAAATGCACTCGCTCTAAAGTAATTAGTGAGGTAAGTAGCGATTATTTCAGTTTCACACGTTGTTCGAAATGCTGTAAGCAATTTACTCCTTCGTGTTGGTTACTAGGTGCAAGTCGATCGCGTTTTGGGTTAGTTACTAGTACTATCTATTTTTGTACTAAACATTGCTAATGGTTTCGGGTGGAATTACTTTTGTGATAAATAATTTAAATTTATTTATTTATTTATTTTATTTCGAAACACCATTAGGTAATACACAGTACAACTATCTTAAATAAAATCTTAGGTTAGGTATAGAGCCGTGTGCTTACCTCTTAAAGGTATTTACAACTTACTCCAAAGGAAAATTATGAGGTACTTGGTTGGATATATGTTAATCGGTTAATTCTAATATTTAAGTTTGAACAATTTTGTATAGGTAAATACAATAACTCAAATCCAGATCTTAGTGAGTAAGACAATAATAACACGGCTTAGAAAAAAATATATCATATCTATTTAAATGAAGTTATTGAGTATAAAAAAAAATTGTTCCGATTTTTGCATGTTAAATTTAATTACACTTTAAATGATCTTGACTTGTCAAGCCCCGCGACGGACGCCGGCTGTCCGAGTATATAGGGTTTCCGCGTACATCTATATATATAAGCGGGGCTTGAAAGGTTAAGGTCAGCCAACAGTTGTTTACACATCTCATAACAGATTTAAGTTAATTGATTCCATTAATATGTGCAACAACTACTTAAAGGCTAACACAGCATGCACAACTAAACTAAATTAAAGGAACCTGTCTATAAAGTTTATCTTCCTTACTGTTCAAGCTTCCTTCGTACTAAATATAATTCAAGTCGGTTCAATGGTTTAGCCGTGAAAGCGTAACAAAGTTACTTTCGCATTTATGGATAACTGTTGTGGCTCGCGGCTCCGCCCGCGTGAGGAACCTTTCCCTCTACAAAAATCCCTAAAACACAGCACGACGTCAGCGCCATCTAGTTAAAGAATAGGATAAAAAATATTAATTATTTCTCATGCATTGATGTATTAAAAACCCTTCCCATGGGAGGAAATTACCGGGATAAATAACCTATGTGTTTATCCAGGACATGATCCACCAGTGTGCCAAATTTCAACCAAGTCGGTTTTGTTGTTTTTGCGTTTACTTCTAATAAACATACAAACATCTTCACAAAGTTTCACATTTATAATATAAGTAAGATAACACTTTATTGTAATAACTTACAATCACAATTTCCTAGGAATACAAATTCGCTAGAAAAATTCCAGCTTCCAACTCAGTAATGGTCCGCCTAGTTTTAGTTGGTATTGCGGTCTGGATTCCTAAAATTCAGGCCGCGGGTAGAATGCGGATAGTGGGAGCTATTTGATTTCATCATGAAGGCATCTAGAATTTTTCGTCAGAATGGTGCCAAGTTGCTGTGGCATCACTGGGATTTTTAATCTAAATAATGTTTTCTCTATGAAACCTGCATATAGGGTTGCCAGATCGTCAAACCTAATAGCCGTACAGACCAGCTAGCTTGACCGGACATTTGGGTAAAAAGGCCGGACGCCCAAATTTATTAACGATTTTAATACGATTTTTCGGGACCCATTTTTCCAGCGAACTTTTTTTTAGCTCTGAAGTGTCTATCCATGGCACGTTTTTTGCCGTCCCACTAAAAATCACTGGTCAAATGTAAAAGCCGGATACCGTTTCATTTGGCCGGTCATACATTCAAAAAGCCTAACTATGTCCGGCTTTATTCGGACGCCTGACAACCCTACTTGCATATCTAAAATTTGTACATAAGTATCTTGATTTTATGTGAGGTCTGTCAACTCGTAGACTAACTCTCAGGATCGTGATAATAGATCCAACTCAATTTCGCTCTGAAGTGCGATATCAGCTGAGACGCTATCAAATTAAAGTCAGCATCTTTTAAGATAGCCGCTATTTAATAAACCCATTTTTTCCCTATCTGGCTCTGTCCTTTAGGACAATTTTGCGAATGTCAAGTGAGGCAGATATATGGAGAAAAAATATAAAAAAAAGACTACGCCAGATGACCAGACGAAATCGAAACATACAACACTGTGAAACAACATGGACAAGATAGACGAACAACTAATATTCCAAAAAGATCAAAAGAATAAGAAAATGAGAGACAGTGAGAGAAAAATGGGAAAGCGGTGGGGTTGAAGAAATAATGAGGTATAAAGTATTATCATCATCATCATCAGCCGTTACCAGTCCACTGCTGGACATAGACCTCCCCTAATGAGCGCCATAGAGCCCTGTCTTCAGCTTGCCGCATCCAGCATCTGCCTGCAGTCTTTCGCAGATCGTCATCCCACCTGGCCGGAGGGCGTCCTACAACTACGTTTGCCCAGTCGCGGTCTCCACTCAAGAACACCTTTACCCCAGCGGTTGTCGGTTCTTCGCGAGATATGGCCAGCCCAAAAGTATTATAATTTTATGCTATTAATAAGTATTAATTTTAATAAAATTTCAATAAATGCGGAGTGAACTAAACACATATTAACATCAGCTCGAATGACATCTTAAGTTACAATACGTGACGGATTTTGACAGCAACGTTTTGTAAGTAACAAGCTCTTACACCATCTTAAGTTTGGTATATTAAATAGATAAATACATTAAATGTCTTCTTGAGACTTTACTTAAACATAAGATCGATTTATTAATAGATAATACCGCCTTTAGCCTTTTGAGTAATAGAGGCACGTGCTCAGCAGTTACAGCACGTGAAGTTAGTCGAAGACCTGTTTATATTCGGTATTCGATGTTCGATTCTCGTCCTTAATATACATAAAATATATGACCTTTTTAAGGAAGTTTCAGAACCCAGGTATTTTTTTTTCCTAAGCCAGGTTTGAAGTATGATGGGAAAACAGATCGTTTAGGTCATATTCATACGAAATGACCGATAAGATAGGTCAAAGAAGTAACTAGCACAAGTGTACCCACACGTTATCGCGGTTTGGGCAAGGAAAATGTCTAAATAAATACTTTGTTTTTTTTTCTCTTTTTATATCACATGTACCGCAAGAATAAATTATACTTTGTTTCTTTCTATTTAACCCCTGACAGAAAAAGAGGGGTATTATAAGTTTTGGATGTGTATTTTTGTATCTGTATGTCTGTCTCTGGTATCGTAGCTCTCAAACAAATGGAACAATTTTGACGCGATTTAAACAACAAAGACACTTTTATTATTTTAATTTATTGAGATTTTTTGGGTCGGGGGTTATTTAAATTTTATTACAAATATTTTTTGAGATTTGCTCTGTCATTTGTCTTTATTTTATGCGTATATTTTTATCACTTACCATCAGGCGAGCGGCATTCACGTCTCGTCATACAGAAGCAACGAAAAAATAATAAGGATCTCCTTGTATCACATCATAGGACGAAATACACACAGCGAAAAGTGGGAGCGCCAGTTGGCCCTCTGCCCACTCCTTCCGGCGTAAAAGGCGCGCACGTTTGTGTGTTCTTTGCCCTTTATTAAGAACCTTATAAGGTATCACTAGCGAGTTTGTTTACTTGCAATTAGGCAACGTTTGTTCAAATGTTTGCTCTTGGTTTGGGTGTTTGTAACTCGTGCTGTCAGCGGCATGAACGCTGCGGTAGAAATGTTATATGAGACACTTGAGTGGCGTTAAGGTAAACGGTATTTATATTTATAACTAATGTTTTCCCGCGGTTTTGCCCACGTTTACGCCCATTTTTTTGATAAGACGTAGCCTCCATATATTATTACTAATTATGAGAAGTTTTATATGAAAAAATAATGTGTACGACATGCAGTAAATGAACTTCCCCAAGTAAACATCTTATTCTATAGTCAATTCGAATACAGTAGAAATCGGTCATAGCTACTATGGTTATAACGAGGCACCGGTTATAACGATTTAATTGCAAGGTCCCGGTAAATACATGTTATGTATAGAAAAAGAGTACTGTTTATAATGACTATCGGATATAGCGGTCAGATTAAGTGGTCCCTTCAATCTCGTTATAACCGGTTTCCATAGTATTTCTAATAATTATAACACTTACATGCATTAAGGAAGACAGCAGCTATAATAGGTCGCCAAATGGAGCATATCATGTTTTCCTGAAACAAAAAAAGGCATCAAAGTTGTCCCATTGAATGACTGATCAGAATCGGAATATTTTATTTGCATTAAGAGCGTATACGCTGTATGGCTCAAAAACACTACTCTTTGAATCAGTTAAAACCCATCAAAACATTATTTAAAAAGCATATTAATTAGTAATCATTTTAGAAAATGTTGTCGTCCAACAAGTGAATTAAGAAATTTTTTAGATTTATAGAGTATTAGTGAATTCTATAATGATTACTGAACAGAGGTTTCCTTATTTTCGCTTCGAGCGTCAATTTAGAAGCTCAAAATATATCAAATCACTAAACAAAATAATAATAAAAAAATATCGTCCAACTAAAAAGATCCTTAGGAAACAATTGAATTAGGAAAAAATATCATTTTATGTTTAATTCATGAGAAATAAAAATTCAAACAATGCGAAATTATTCAGAAATGTTGGTCAAGAAAATGATTTTTTTTACCGATATATCCTACTTAATTTAATGTAATTTTGGATTACTATAATAGAAGAACATCTCCTTAAAAACCAACATTTAAAAAATTTCAACAAAATTACTTCCATTATTTTTTATAAATATTTTAAAACCACTATAAAACTCAACGCGCATATCGCTTCAAATTAGTCCGCCGCGAGGCTTTCTAGAGAGAGGACATGTCGCTCGTCGCTCCGGTCTGGCCACAGTTGACCTTTGCCGTGCGTAGTAAAAATAGTCACGTCTGTATTGCGATCGGCACATCTTAGTACTTGGGTAAATATTTTTTATTTTATTGATGGTGACAATAACTTTTTAGTACTATAAGTTATTGTGTTAATACTATAAGTTATGTTTCAGACACCATGGGAAATAAAGCAAAGCCATTTCTATAGTCCGGTCAAATTAGACAAAAAATAAGAGTAATCAGTAAGATTGTTTAAAATATGATTAGAAATAAAATTTTAAAGTTTCCCATCTTTCCCCTGTATGGATTTTTTTTATTCAAGGTCAAAGATCCTTAGAATGAGTTTTTCGCGATTTTCAACAAAACTGTAAGTTTTATCATAAAAATACTTCATACAAAAATTGTAGATCATAAAATGATCTACAAAAAATGTGCCAATACTTTTTTTCTACGAGCCGCCGTTTTTGAGATATAATGATTCGAAAAGTTGTAATCGTCATAATATGCATGAGTACGCCACGTATATACATCTCTATAGTTGTAATATATGTTAAAATATAGAGCAATTCAATTTGACAAATGCAACTATTGTTGTTGGTGAAGATGTAGACTTACTCGCTTGACTCACTGCTCGAATTCCAACTGAAAAAACTATTTTCTTCTCAAAACTAGGAAAAGCTCAACATCAACCAGAAATATATCAAAAAGTTTATCTACTTTTGCAAAGTGTCAGAATCATGTACTATTTGTACACGCAATAATTGGCTGTGATACGACATCTGCATTTTACAGGAGGGGTAAAATGACAGTTTTCAAAATGTTTGAAAAACAAAATTTAGTTCAATTTGCTGAAGTTTTTAAATATAGTAATTCAACTCGACAAGAAATTATCACTAACTGCATTCGCTTTCTTCTTTCTATGTACGGAGCTCCTAAAAAACTACCTGCTTAGATAAGTATAGATATGCATTTTTTTTTCGCGGGGAAAAAAACGCGTTATCGCTATCACCACTGGGGGGTGAGTGGGTCGGTTATGTTGGTTTCACACAGTCTTACAGCCCAATGCCGACACTCGGGAGTATAGCATCATCCGAGCGAGTATTGGACCGAGTCCTTAACACTATGTACACCCTACATTAGCATACCAACCAAAACCCGCGGTGGCCTTCTTCGGCGCATACGAGACGGCCCCAGGGTATCTTGTTGCACTAAGATAGTTGCACGGGACCGTCCCTGCGCGATGCCGTTGCGGCCCTTCTCTAAACAAGGGGGCTAAGATGCCCCCACACTCTAAAAGACCCCTTTGGCGTCTACGACAACGCATTGTGGTCCACCTCGGTATCGCTTAAATTGGACTGAGCAGCCCCCCGCTGCTCACCCCGCGACTCTCTTGAAGCCCCATTTAGTCGCCTCTTACGACAGGCAGGGAATACCGTGGCGGAACTCTCTAAATGCCCCCAAACCACTGGGCACGAGGCACCGGTTAGTCGTCCACCCGGCGCCTCCTACGTCTCCTCTAGCTGCGGGCGGGATCGTTCTGCTCACGATCCCGCCCGGCGCTCTCCTTCCACGAGATGACGTACTCGCAGAAGGAGACCATCGCTCACCAAGACCTCCAGCCGCCAACCATGGCAGATACCACGTCCGGCAGCAAGAGATCTCCTCCGACGACTGCTCTAAGAGCGCTGCGTTGTAGATCCCAGACTGGGCACTCCTTGAGAGTGTGTTGGACCGTGTCTTCACGGCCGTTGCCACAGTGGTGGCACACGGCGGACTCTTCTTTTCCGACCCGACACAGGAACGAGCCAAAACACCCGTGGCCCGTCAGTACCTGTGTCAGACGGAATGTCGGCGCGCCATGGCGCCTGTCAAGCCACCTTAAGAAGACAGGTCGCACTGCCGTGACGGTCCTCAAGCCCGCATTTGGGCTCTCCAGCCTGGTATGCCACTCCTCCAGGGCGGCGCTGCGGATAGAGGCCAATTGGGCCTTGACCTCCCTGGGGGCCAGTCTCTGCTCGAGAGAGTATAAATATGCATGTTTCGTTAAAAATACCAAAAGTAAAACAAGTACAATTAGCTTGTCTTCCTCCAACCTCAGTTGCTGCTTATCAACATCTTATTCGGGTATATTACCAAGTTCAAGTGTGGCTTGGTTATCAGCTAGACCCTACAGACTGGGGTTGGAAGTTGGTCAACAATTCATTACAACTAGTCCAAATTTTTCTTCCACCTGCGCCGGAAAAACTGCTGAACACATTTTTTTGCAACTACAAAAAGGGGTGCAGTGCTAAATGTGGTTGCAAAAAAGTCTGACTGTTTTGTTCTCTGGCATGTACACATTGTCAAGGCTGGTCATGTTCTAATATTGAATCACTAGCAGTGGAGGATCCGTTTGATTCAAAGACGTGATTTACCCGTAGGCCAAATTTCATCGAAATCCGTTCATTAGTTTTTGGGTGAAAGAGTAACAAATGTCCATTCATCCATACACACATTCTTACAAACCTTCGCGTTTATAATATTAGTAGGACTAGTAGGAAGAACACCTTTGTTTAAATTTGGTCGTACTAAATTGTAACGTCTACGGAGTTCCAGTGCCAGTCTTTCGGCTTCATCATCAGGCCCACTTCACTAAATGGTAAGTACTTTACATATACATATACACTCACGCCTGTTATCCCCGAAGGGGTAGGCAGAGGCGCAACTAATGCGCCCACTTTTCGCCATTATTCCGTCCCATGATGTGATAGGGGGCGAGCCTATCGCCATATCAGGCACAAATTCCAGACTCCGAGCTGATACTGAATAGAAAAACTCAATATCACTTTGCCCGACCCGGGGATCGAACCCGAGACCTCAGCTTTGTAGTCGTACTGTAATACAACTATGCCACCGAGGCAGTCCGGTAAGTACTTTCTGAATGCAAATACTTCACTTTTGCGTAAAAGTAACAAAGTTTGTAAAATTGCCCTTAACATGTGTTATGTATAAATTTTAATAAAACAAGGTGATACGTATAAATTGTTTCATTTACAAATAAAAAAAAATCTTCATTTATCATACCGGGTGGAAGGGAAACGCTCTCGGAAACGAATACAGATGATAGTATTGGTGATTCCTGACGTGATGGCACTAAAAAAATCGCGATCGCATTGTTACAATTTTAGTAGGATTTTCTCAAATTTCTGTACAGCTGTATGAATTTTCATGTATGAATAGATAAATCAAACTATTATTCTGAAAAACATAGTAAAAAAGGTCAATATTCCAAAAAATCGTAATGAAACACGTACATCAGCTGACGGGTTAATGACCGCGGGCCGGTGCCGGCGCAGCGCGGCGGCCGCCCAGTTTTTTGTACGCTTTACATTGCGCGCGCATGAATTACGGAAATACTAAAATCGTAAGTATTATCACTTAGCTTTGCAAATGAATATAGTTTTTCGTTAATGTTATGGTTCTTCTCTCTTACCGTTCCGGTATAGAGAGCGTTTCCCTTCCACCCAATATATCGAAAAATCATAAGTTACATTCTAATTAAATATTAAAACCGAAGCATCAAATTGGTTGGTCTGAATATAAATATAGCCGACGCGCCATCTCTACGCACACAACTACGCGCGCTTCTGTGTGAGTGAAATTTGCGAAGAATTACCTATAGTCGACGTTCCGCGCAGCACGTAAACGCTCTTAAGGCTAGGATATCTGAGCGCTATTTGCATTTACAGCTGTCTAATGTACCGGCGCGTCAGGTACCGCGATGTTGAATTTCAAATGAACTCGCTTGACACGAATCAGCCGCGACTACGTCACAATAAACGATTAAACAATACTGAAGCAGTTTATTTTACGACAAAAGATGTCCGCTTTTTTATGGGTGCTGGGCCTCAAAATCTAACACGACTCAAACTTTACGAATATTAAAAGGACAAAAATATGGATCTTGAATCCATAAAAAAAAATTAGACCCCTCCATCGATAGCTAATATATTTTAAACTAGACTTCTGCTCACGGCTTCGTCCGCGTGAATGAATTTTTCTGGGATAAAAGTCCCGCTTTATAATCCCTGGAATAATGGACCTTTATATTGATGAAAGAGTTTTTCAAATCGGTCCAGCAGTTTCGGAGCCTATTCAATGCAAACAAACATACAATTGAATCTTTACTCTTTATAATATTAGTATAGATAAGTGTAGATGTAGTTTTTAAGCAAAATAAAATTACATACATCTCAAAATTGGAGGACTTTAAAATTATACGATTTATTGCGAAGGTCTAACTTTTGGGAGTACTATCCAAACATATGTATGTCGCAGACAGCGGCGGCTGAAATAGGTATACGTAGGCATACATAATAAAAGTTACCTATGAATTATGTCTTGATATCACGATTTATTGTTCGTTGATCAATGATTACGTAATCAAATGTTCACAGAGTACAATACCACGTCAAGATTCATTATTATCTTTAGTTATTGTGACATAATATTGGTGATTGAGACAATTACTTAACCAATATTACTATAATAATCGACTAGTCTAGTAACCTGAATATGACCTCAAGTTTAAACCCGAAACCCTTTCAGTATTCCGAGTTTGACAGGTGTCATTTCAGATTTTTTAATTAGAACCCTATGGGTAAGCGCGTAAAGACGACTTCCACTGAATGAAAAGTGACGTCTTGTTCGCCGGGGAAGACGCGAATAGGGAATAGTTAACATAGTAACCGCTCAACTAAGCACTGACCGATATGAAAACCGCAATAGTTACTACTTAGTATTGAACTGCATCGGAGTAGTTGCTTCATATGATTTGGCAGCCTTATTATATACCCAACTCTTGCGACTACTACTAGTCTGACAACTCAAATGGATTTTTCACGGTTATTATTTTATCTTACGCGACGTTATATATTCAGACACCCTCAATGAGAGCAATAAAAAGGAATTACCCGACATACAAAAAAACTTGGTAAGACATTGAAATAAAACCATTTTTTTTATTTTATCGCGATTTTTTAAATGACATTTTCGTATTTGTTTACTACCTACTTTAAAGTTTGAACTGTGGTTCATAATAGAAAATATTGACTTTGCTGTCCCATCTGAAAAATTTACTCTATATACCTATAAATATGTCGGACAGTATTTTTTCAAATCATAATAGTATGGTCTTCATATAAATTGCAGTCAAGTCCAAATTGCCGTAAAATCCTGAAAATAACTTATTATTTTGAATTAGTATGTACTATTGTCACTCATACTATTTTATTGTTGTTTCCTGGCAGCGTCGCCCGCATAAAAGATTTTTTATAGGTTAAAAAGTATACCTATGCTCTACCCAGAGACTCAAGCTATCTCCATACCATTTCATAGATATCCGTTTAGAAGTGTCGGAGATGTGCGCTAACAAATAAACAGATACGCAGACAAACAACGAGAAAAGAATGAAATAAAAAAACGGTGATTTGTGTTCTGTTACTCTTATTTAGTCGTCCCTTTATTTTTGTTTTCTTTCTATGTACAGACACACCAGGTTCTAGTACTGCTTTATAGATGTTACACAAAGAAGCCTATACCGATACCTCCAGGGTCTGTAGAGCTCGTATGCATATTTATAAGCAGATACTTAATTTAGGGGACCCAAACCGGGATTTTTTCAAGAAAATGTGGGCTACTGGACCAAATGAAGAACTTAAAAATACCGATATTGATATCGCAATAATTGGGATTTACTTTTATCAATAATAATAAGCTGGCTTTGTGTTATTCTGTACTATGATATTCTATCCATAATATTAAATAGCAAATAAAAAAACAAAAAAACAAGCCTTATAGAAAATCCAACTAAAAAATAGAAAATAAATTTAAATTAAGCTATGTAACGTACATTTAAATGTATCTATGTAACGGAAACTTTGAACATGATTTTGACCGCCTTCAAAACGTCGGATGAAAACTTGGCATATTTATCAAGAACCGAAGACAATTCATTATTTTAACAAAAAACACTATTTTATAGAAAATCCAACTAATAATGAATAAATATTCAAAATGTATGAGTAAATGATAGCTCATTTTTTTTTGACATCTGTTGGACCATAGTAGAGTTATAACTAAACTGGCTACTCTTATGTATAAAAAAAAAATCTTACTTGTTTTTAGTGACATCTGTTGGACAATAGTAGAACAAGCTTAAAAAATGAAAAATAAATAACAGAAAAAATCTAAAAAACATGCTTCATAGGAAATGCAACTAAAAATAGAAAATAAATTTGAATTAAGAATAGTGCAAATAAGAAAAAGATGTACTTATTTTATTGTCAAAAAAGCGTGGGGTGCTTTTTAAGGTAGTATCAAAATGATAATCCTTTTACTCTAATTATCTCTCAATAAAATATTTATACTGCCTCGGTGGCGTAGTTGTATTACAGTACGACTGCAAAGCTGGGGTCTCACGGGAGCATACGGTTCACCTGATGGTAAGTGATCACCGCCGCCCATGAACATCTGCAATGCCAGGGGGTACAGAGATGCGTTGCCGGCCTTTAAGGTGGGAATATTTATTTCACGTATCAAAGACCCATAGTACATTAAAATTACACAACCAACCATACTACATGTCATAATACACGAATAGAAATTTAATAGAAACGTACAATCCTACTAATATTACAAACGCGAAAATTTGTAAGAATGTATAGATGTTTGTTACTCTTTCACGCAAAAACTACTGAACAGATTTCGATGGCACACGGGTAGATCATGTCCTGGATTAACACATAGGCTACTTTTTATCTCGGGACAATATAAAACGGTACTTTTATCCCGGGAAAACTCATTCACAGATTATAGATATTTACATATATAAAACGGACTGCCTCGGTGGCGTAGTTGTATTACAGTACGACTGCAAAGCTGAGGTCTCGGGTTCGATCCCCGGGTCGGGCAAAGTGATATTGAGTTTTTCTATTCAGTATCAGCCCGGAGTCTGGAATTTGTGCCCGATATGGCGATAGGCTCGCCCCCTATCACATCATGGGACGGAATAACGGCGAAAAGTGGGTGCACTAGTTGTGCCTCTGCCTACCCCTTCGGGGATAACAGGCGTGAGTGTGTGTGTGTGTGTGTGTGTGTGTGTAAAATATTTATATCTATTGACACCATGAACCCCACGCTTTTTTTTACAATAAAGTACATTTTTTTAATTACATTATTTTCCATTGGAGGTATTATGCCAAAATATTATCCACAAATTATGCAAATATATTATTTTACAATTTTACAAAAACAAACAACAGTTGAAACAAGTATGACAACGTGTTTAAAGAAGAAAGAAAAAGAATAGGAAAGATTCATAGAAAAATCCATCTATTACAAATAAGAATCCATAATTGTTGTTCAAAAGTAGTTGGTTCCTTTTCTACATAACGCGGTCCAACTATAAACAAAAGCTGTCAAATACTTCGATAAATTAGTGGCAGCAAGCGCGAAAAATTGACGTAGGTCCGACCTCCACGGCGCCTCGGGCGCATCTGAAACGAGACGCGTTGTGCAGAATTGTTAAAAAATTCGTGTTTTTTTGAATTTTGAAAAGTGCGAATTACTTTTGTGAAAATTTTTTTGCATAGCAATCTGCTAAATGTTATTACCCTTTTATTGACTTATATTTTTAAAGTAATTGTTTAATATACTATAATTAATTTTTAAAAATAAAATCCGAATTTTCTCTGTTTTCGTGATTTTTTATGATCGAGCGAAGTTGTAAGTATCGTGTTTTGGAATCCATACCAATCTAGAATGATTATTTAACTATAACATATATTTTTCTCGGACCGAAATGTTGATTATTTCTTGGTTTAAAATTGAATAGAAAAGAAGGTGTTTTGGGATATGGCAGCCTTAAACGTAGGTACAAAAATAGAATGGTTTTATAATTTGTAAATTCCCATACATTTTTTTATTTTCATTTGATTTATTAGGAAAAACAAACAGTTATACAATATGTAAGTACATAAATCATTATAATTTATAACTAACTAGCTTTTGCCCGCGGCTCCGCCCGCGTTAAAAAGTTTTTTCGGGATAAAAGTCCCGGTTTATATTTTCCCGGGATAATAAGTAGCCTATGTGCTAATCCAGGACATGATCTACCCGTGTGCCAAATTTCATCGAAATCCGTTCAGTAGTTTTTGCTTGAAAGAGGAACAAACATCCATACATCCAGACATTCTTACAAACTTTCGCCTTTATAATAAATACTAGCTTTTGCCCGCGGCTCCGCCCGCATTAAAAAGTTTTTCCGGGATAAAAGTCCCGGTTTATATTTCCTCGGGATGAAAAGTAGCCTATGTGTTAATCCAGGACATGATCTACCCGTGTGCCAAATTTCATGGAATTCCGTTCAGTAGTTTTTGCGTGAAAGAGGAACAAACATCCTTACATCCATACATCCAAACATCCATACATCCATACATTCTTACAAACTTTCGCCTTTATAATATTAGTAGGATTAGTAGGATAGAAGAATATAAATGTATAACCCACAGCGTTCTTCACAGAATACATGCTTAATTACAATTCAAATACGAGTGAAATTATGCTAAAAGTGTTTACAGTAGAGTGGATTTACTACTCGAATTCCCTATTATCTAATTCTAAAAGTATTAGAAGCAGGTTTTTGCGAAAACTATTTTGTGATGAAGCAAAGAAGTCCAAGTCCGAAAATAGGTCATTATAGGTTTTAGTGAGACTTCTAAAAGGTGCACGCACCCCTGCATTGCTACGACAACCCGCAACTCCGAAAAGGGGTTTAGTGCGTATTTCACGTCTCACTACCGTTCTTGGTACGATGTAATAGAGTTTATTTGTCAAATCGACACAGCATACATTCTGCTAGATGCCGTGAAAAAAATAATCTTGGTAAATTTATATGGTAACGGAACCATTGATGGGCTACTTAATTTTAAAATCTTGATAAAACGCATTTTATGATGAAATACAAAGAAGATAACCTTTAATAGAATCGCAAAATATGCTACTCACATAGCGATACACACCTCAAAAATTTGTAGGAAATATAAATTCTAGTATATAGTTATATAAGTTCTAGTGGTTCTAGTAGTATATACATACATACATATACACTCACGCCTGTTATACCCGAAGGGGTAGGCAGAGGCGTAACTAGTGCACCCACTTTTCGCCGTTATTCCGTCCCATGATGTGATAGGGGGCGAGCCTATCTCCATATCGGGCACAAATTCCAGACTCCGAGCTGATACTGAATAGAAAAACTCAATATCACTGCCCGACCCGGGGATCGAACCCGAGACCTCTAGTAGTATATAAGTTCTATTATTAGTTTCTAAGTATATAAGTTCGATAGTTCGCCAAAATTGATTAATAAATTAATCAGATTTAAAAAAAATGTATATGTATTGCCTTTTTTTTTATTGAAGTGCATATTTACCTTTTTCAGATGTTTCCTTTACATGTGCTGTAAGACGTTGCTTTATGCTAAATTGCATGATTCTAGGTCAACAGAAAGTATCCTATAGGTTTTAACTCCCTTGAAAAATCGCAAAATATGCGACATAAACGGTCGTATCTTTTGATCGCGTTGACTTACAAGTTTGATTTCTTCACAGCTAAAAAAGACCGTAGATCCGAGTATTTGATATAAATTACAACTTGATATGTCTATACGTTCCTGAGAAAAAAAGGTCTTGACAAACAGACAGACAGACAGACGGACAAAAGTGATACTACAAAGGTTCCTTTTTTTTCTCTTGAGGCCCGGACCCTAAGAATCACTAAAAGTAATGAAAGTTTTTCAAAGATTACTTGGACTGTATAATAATCCTATAGTAATTAAATTATTCAATTAATTGTGAATACACACTCACGCCTTTTATCCCAGAAGGGGTAGGCAGAGGTGAAATTAGTGCACACTCTTTTCGCCATTTGTTCATATGTGAGCTTATCGCCAAATCGAGCATACATTCCAATAACTACTATATGGAAGTTCTCAGAATAAACTACAAATAAAAAGCGTACTTATCAAAGAGATTGTCAGTGGAACCTATATTTTTAAACCGCTTTGATTAACGACCGGTTTACGTTGCTTTGATCGTAACGATTACAACTAACCCTTTTTCTACATGAATGACTTTAATTTCAAAACTATGGATACGGACGGTAGAGTTTGGGTAGTTTTGGGTACCTTTTGAAGAGATAAAATTATTATAGCGCTCGAAAGTAGGTATTGTTTAAATATAATTTACTATTTTTTTATGGCATTTAAACAGTAACACCATAAAGGACCTTGAGTTACAAAGTACTGTGTGGCATTCCACTGCGCTCGTCATACTGAGGCATAAGATGTTATGTCTCGTTATGTCCAGTAGTTACACTGGCTACAATGTCATTCAAACCGAAACACAACAGTGCATGCACACTGCTGCTTTGCGGTAGAAATATACATTGTGGTGGTACCAGACAGCCAAAGAATTTTCTGATATTCCTCTTTTTTGGTAGGTGAGAGACGCTGTATTCAATCAGAATAATGTCGTCCTGTCTGGTAGGATGTACTGCAGCCCCATTTCGAGGAAAAACTATATTAATTTTTTTGCAAAAAAACAAAATTCTCCGGCACCAAAAACGAAAGCCGTAATCCCACAATCGTATCCAAAAGAATACCAACGTTCTAATCAAATGTTACCAGACGAAAGTTAATTTTCCAGTATTGCAACAACAGGTTTTCGTGAAACTGTTCAACTTTGCGCCACGGGAGTTTATTTTGTTTCCCAAAGTGTACGCGGAAGCCATACAAAACTTATTTCAATGGAATATATTTGCAGTAAAATTACGCATAAAAGATGGTAACATTTTTGTGTTCCTTTTTTGAAATTTGCGATTTGGTACGTTATAATGTCAATTCTTACTAATTTTATAATTTTTTCGAAGTTAAATCAGAAACAGCTGAGCGGGTTAGGATGAAATTTGACACGCACAAAGACCATGTCCTTGATTAACACGAGATACTTTTTATCTCGATAACTTGGTCCCGAAAGAAATAATTATACAATACTAGCTTTTGCCCGCGGCTCCGCCCGCGTTAAAAAGTTTTTCCGGGATAAAAGTCCCGCTTTATGTTTTCCCGGGATAAAAAGTAGCCTATGTGTTAATCCAGGACACGATCTACCCGTGTGCCAAATTTCATCGAAATCCGTTCAGTAGTTTTTGCGTGAAAGAAGAACAAACATCCATACATCCAAACATCCATACATTCTTACAAACTTTCGCCTTTATAATATTAGTAGGATTTTAAATTTTTAGTCTTATATTTTTAGTCTTATATATAAATAGATAGTGCTGACGTCATACACATAGCGCTATAGTTTGAAACAGTTATATGAGTATTGTACAGAAAAACTTTTAAAGCAGGCGAAGCCGAGAGCAACATTTAGTTGTAAATAATCAAAGCTGATATTGCTATCATAAGATATTTATTAACTTATATTATAGCTCGACTAAATATAAATCCCATCAAAAACATAAATGTGAAATGTGGAAGTCAAGTCTAATATTAAGAATATGCGTGCTGGTCGACTTCACGGACAAAAGAATTGAAATCTTAATGGTTGCCAAGCCTTGTAGATAATCCTGAAAATTATTTATAAGTACACAATCCATTCTAAAATAAATTTAAACTAATATTACTTTGTTTTTCTGCTACGATAATAATGATGATATTTAAAAATATGATTTCTTAAATTTGAATAGTCGAATTATTTACACAAAGCAGATAACTTAGTATAAATTTAAGCTAAAGATTTGACTTGGCTTTAAGAAATCTGCTCATAGGCCCTGTGCTTCACAGACTAAATACAACATGGCGAAAAGTGGGTGTGCTACATCTCTGCCTACCCCTGAAAAGGGAAGACGTGATGCTGCGTGCGTATGGAAATAGCTACTGATTCTTTCAAACAATTCAAAGATAACCTCAGCGGATATTCCAACAGCATAGCACTCGTAACTTGGGATAAACTCCAGCAAATTTATTCATGAGTCCGATCGTATCTGGATACACAGTTTTCCCAGCTTGGTACACCAATAGGTGATTCACATAATAGGAATTGTGGTTCATACTTAAATGAGGAATTTTGTGTACTCTTTGGAGGTATAGCGATGTTATTATAGATAAAGGAATATTGGGAACTATTAGCTAAAAAATCACGTATGATATTTTCAAACATAATGTTGTCATCAGAATTTTTTGAATATTGTTTACATATGCATACATATACACTCACGCCTTTTATCCCCGAAGAGGCAGAGGCGCAACTACTTCACCCACTTTACGCCATGCATATTCCGTCCCATGATGTGATAGGGGGCGAGCCTGTCGCCATATCGGGCTCAAATTACAGACTCCGGGCTGATAATGAGCAGAAAAACCCAATATCACTATGCCCGACCCGGGGATCGAACCCGAGACCTCAGCATTGCAGTCGTACCGTAATACAAGCCGGCAGATATTTGTCTATAACATTTATGCTTGCGATTGACGTTTCTCTCCTGATGGTAAGTGATGTGGTCTACGTTGAAGCACGCTTGCCTAGATACCTACTCACTTGTGACTTGAAGATGCCTAGGTTATCATTATCGGAAAATACAGACTAGCAAAAGTACCATTCTATAGCGGTGCGCAAGTTAAATGTGCAACCAAAATGCTTTGTGCGCTCCGGTGGAACATCAACCATGTATCGGTGACGCTTCGCCGACTCTCTTGTCGTCCAATGAAGGCTTGGGGAATTGAATCGTGTAATTCTACCGGACACTCTACCAAATGAATGTTGATACGATGTTGATAATATTTTCTTCTTCTGTCTGTGCTTATACTACTTCGGTATGTACAAACTTACATACGTTGCAGCATGAATATACCTATATTAACTACTATTTTTAGCACGGGAAAAAGACCGCTAACCGACCCGCAAGAGATAAATATACCCATATTTACTACCATTTTTAGCACAGGAAAAAGACCTCTGACCACAAGAAAAAGACCGGCAAGAGATACAACTACCCTAGACGGCACAATTACGCCAGCCTGCCTGAGTATTCACGCTCCGCTTTAAGGACTCGAATATATAATAATACCAGCCCTTTTTTTTTTTTTTTTTAATATTGCCATCTTCGGCTCATTAGGGACGGCTGCGGGCTTCCTCTGACTCACGTCTAAGTTGTCGTCCGCAACCGCCCCTGCGCGTACCGCTGTTGCGGTCCTTTTCCCTGTTGCGGGGGCTCAGAAGCCCCCGAAACACCGTACCGTGTCCACCTTTTGATGTCCGAGGCAGCGTGAGACACGCTGCCTCGGACATGTCCATCACGGGGGTCACAGAAGTTGGCTAGACTAATGGGTGGGCGGCACGTCCCGCCCACCCGTGACCCCCGGAGGCCCCTATTAGTCGCCTTTTACGACAGGCAGGGGATACCGTGGTGGAATTCTCCAAACGCCCCCAATCCACAGGGCGGGAGACGTCGGTCAGTCGTCCACCCGACGCCTCCTACGTCTCGTCTGGCGGCGGGAGGGATCACCACTGCGCTGGCGATCCCTCTCGGCACTCTCCTTCCGCGAGAGGACCGCCTCGCAGAAGTGGGCCACCGCCTGCCAGGCCTCTCGGCCGCCGACCATGGATGCGACCACGGCCGGCAGCGAGAGGTCTTCTCCGACGACTGTTCTGAGAGCGCTGCGCTCCTCATCCCAGGCTGGACAACACTCCAACGTATGTTGGGCCGTGTCCATTGGGCAGTTGTCACAATAGTGACACACGGCCGACTCCTCTATACCTACCACCCGAAACAGGAACTCACCGAAGCAGCCATGCCCGGTGAGCACCTGCGTCAGGCGGTATGTTGCCGCTCCGTGGCGCCTGTCCAGCCATTCGGCAAAGACAGGACGCACTGCCTCTACGACCCGGTGCCCCCACGACGGGGCCTCCAGCCTGAGACGCCACTCCTCCACGGCGGCTCGCCGTAAGGCGGCCCTCTTGGCTTCCACCTCCTTCAGGGCCGGACGCTCCCCGCGACTGAACGCCTCCTCCCGCCAATGGAATACATCGGCAAGGGATTTGGCGTCCAGGTCCCAGGGCAGAAATCCGGCCAATAGGCAAGCCGCCTCGAAAGAGACCGTGCGGTACGCCCTGACCGCCCGCTGCGCTAAAGCTCTCTGCGGGGCGCGCAGAAGGGCGACGCAGGGGCGGCCCAGGGAGTCAGCCCAAACGGGGCTGCCATAAAGGGCTATGGACCGCACGACTCCGTGATACAGCCTCCGGCAAGGGAAGCCAGGACCTTCCAGGTTGGGCAGCAGGCGGGAAAGAGCGCCCGCTGCCCGGGACAATTTCGTCCTCAACTCCTTAAAGTGGGTGCGGAATCGCCATCGGCTATCTAGGACTAAACCTAGATACCTCATGCTAGAGCCGATGGGGATCCGCACCCCCCCAAATAATACCAGCCCTGTATTATTATACTGCCCACTGCTGAGCACGGGCCTCCTCTACTGAGGGGGTTTAGGCCTTAGTCCACCACGCTGGCCTAGTCCGGGTTGGTAGACGTTACATACCTTCGAAATTCTTATAAGGAACTTCTTAGGTATGCAGGTTTCCTCACGATGTTTTCCTTCACCGTTAAAGCGAACGATAATTAATAAACAATACACCCGTAACTTTGAAAAGTCAGAGGTGTGTGCCTTGGGTTTCGAACCGCCGGACATTGTCTCGGCAGACCGTTCCATTCCCAACTAGGCTATCGTCCACTGTTAAGGACTCCAAGGTATAGTAAAATACCGTATCGATATGAGTAGACATATAACTCTTATTTTCTTATTATTACGTATATACGGTTGAAAATAAGGGCTTAAAATGTTATTTTATCATGTTTACTAGGTGATCATTCGTATACGAGACATTCTTAGTAAGTACGAGTAATAATCTCTTTTATTTATCGAAGTCATGTCGAAATCGTCTCACTGCACCCGATGGTAAAAAATATGCCGGCCTGCTAAATTGCTTCTTCACGCTCCGCTTGAAGGACCCCAAGTTCCTTTACTCTATTCCTGATGGCCCTTCACAAAGAGAACGCAACAGTAAACTATGACTTCAGTTTTCTGTGGTATAAACCCTGGTCGAGGCGATCCTGTCGTTTTAATCCTACGGTAAGTTATAATGTCTACGGCATGACTCTTTTAAGACGAAATTCTGTGCTGCTTTGGGGCCATTCATTTATTACGTAAGACTATTTTCGCTAGCTTTTACCCCCTCCCCCCTATTATAGGAAAAAATAAGACTAGACGGATTCCCTCCCCCCCGTGTTTAATATTTATTACGTAAGAATCTAAATTAAAAAAGGAATACATGTTTGGTTTGTTTTCATGTTTATTTTTCAAAGAAACAATTTTGAGAAATTTTGTACTTTGGAAATCGTTTATCGATACGTATCCAGCGAACCACGGCGCCCGTGCGGTTGCCCGCGCTTTTTCAAAGTTTAATTTTAACTTTGCGCATTTTTTTGATCTTACGTAAGAACTGTCGAGACTTCCTCCCACCCCGTTGTAAGAAAAAATAAGACATGATCGATCCCTCACTCCCTAAATCGTCTAACGTAATAAATGAATGGCCCCTTTGGAAAAGCTGAGCATTTACCAGTAACCCAATCCCATCAAACTTAGCTCACTACATAGAAATGAACTGTGGCCTGCCGTAAGGACGTGCTTACGACGTGGGCTCGAAGGTCAGTGTTTGCTAGTAATAACAAGAATCTAAGGTCAAAATGTACTTGGGTCTAATAATGAATATTGTTTTAAGGGTATACTAGAATCCTCGAATTATGGTTTCAAAAGTCGGTATTTATTTTGGGCTGACTGGCTCCGCATTGTTGCAGTACGACTGTTAGGTCTGGGGTTCGATCCCCAGTCAGGTAAAGTGATATTGGGTTTTTCTGCTCAGCAACAACCTGGAGTCTGGATATTCCTGGTAAATGGCAATAAACTCGCCCTCTATCATATCATAGTACGGAAAACACTTGGCAAAGAGTGGATACTCTGGCTGCACCTCTGTCTACCCCTTCAGAGATTCAATTTGGAAATGCTCGGTAAATGGCAATATAAAACCAAGTTACAGTTGTTTGGTATATTATAGTACCTGAAAAATCTTCGTAGAAGCTTCGAGCAAAAGCCAATTACAAAGTCGCTGACTATCACAATACAAATCAAATTGTTTCGCACAGAGTTCGTATCTTAATAAAGTTAATTTGGCGTGAACGGCTACGATATCTAATTATAGCGAGGAATTGGATTTCCGCCCACGGAGGTGAATCGCTGGATCAGAAGAATTGTTAATTACAACTTAATTATTATTTTATACTAAGTATTCATATTTCTGCCGCGCCATTAACCCGTCAAACCCCGCTTATATATCCTACTTAATATTATAAAGACGAAAGTTTGTAAGAATGTATGGATGTTTGGATGTTTGGATGTATGGATGTTTGTTCCTCTTTCACGCAAAAACTACTGAACGGATTTCGATGAAATTTGGAACACGGGTACACCATGTCCTGGATTAACACATAGGGCTACTTTTTATCCCGGGAAAACATAAAACGGGACTTTTATCCCGGAAAAACTTTTTAACGCAGGCGGTGCCGCAGGCCAAAGCTAGTATATTATATAAATGTATGGGGAAGCCCTATATACTGGGACGCCGGCGTCCGCAGCGTAGCCTGACGAGACAAGCTGTGGAACAGTGTGCCAACATACGTGTTCCCTCCTTCCTACAACTAAGGGTCCTTCAAAGAAGGCATAAAGAAGCAATAGGGTAGTTGGCTACTTTTTTAAAATACATTAGTAGAAAATTTATGCCATCCAAAATATAAGGAAAAAATAATTTTCAAAATTGGGGCAATAATTAGTAAGTTATAAAGCTTTGAAACTTGATAGAAGGGGTAGTTGTCAAATAACAATAACCTATCTGGTACCGCGAGTTTGACAGCTGACATTTGTTTTTATACTAAAACCTTATTGCGTAGGTAGGAACGACGATTTTCGCTTTTATGACAGGAGCTGTCATGGCCCAAATGAGCCAAGCGGACCTGAACTATTACACTGTGACGTCACAGAGAGTCGCCGGTCATAACGCTGCGTGCGTGTGAAAGAGATAGCGCGATATCCCCGCCACACCCTCACTTTTGCTTTTAATTATGAATAACTGCTTTGTTTTTTAACTAATTTCGATGCTGATTTCACAGAAGAATTTCTTTTTCGTATTATTTTCTGTTACATATAAAATAATTTACAAAATCAAACATAGGAAACTACCCTATTACGTGTGTATAACCATATACTGTACCAACCGACCAGAGATGTGTATCTCTTGCCGATCACATTTTTTTGGGCTTCACTTTACTTACTTCCCGGTGCAGTGAAGCCACTTCGTCAAGCCTTCGATAAAAAAATAGAATTGAACACTATTATTCCGAATTTGGAATTGTTTTAATTTTCTTTCAAAACAAACGCGGAAAAATATATTAGAAAAATCTAGGTTATATAAGCAGAGACCGCCAACCTTTTACGTAATAAGCCATCCAACAAAGTCATTCGATATTCGAAAACCAAACATTTTTGAAATAAGAATATCAACGAATAAAACAGGATTGGCTGCCCTCGAGCGATCACAAATCACCAACCATCGGGGCATCACGACCAGATCTTATCAATACAATATCATGCAAATACGTCTGAGAAACATTTCAAATGTGACAGTTTATTATTTCGGCCGGCCAATTTGTCGCATTGTCAGATGTCACCAATCGTGACGCGGGTAAGATAGCTTGTTATACTTTGACAAGTTGCTTTATATCAAAAAAGTAACGGTTCGTTAATTTTTTTCACGTCAGTTAGTGAATTATTAAATGGACGATGATTTTTTATTTTTCTTAAATGGGTGTTGCAAATTAAGAATTACAATGAAAAATGTTTGATGAAAAGTATTTTTAACTGCTTTTTTTCAGTTTTGCTAGTCAAACAAGTCGTTACTCGTTGCAAGAAACAGTTGCAATTTATTACTTGTCAGTACCTCTAATCCCCATTTACAGCACAATTTAAATCTTATGAAAGTACGTTCATGATATCTTGGCTTTGGCGGGTGGAGCTGCAAACACCGTCTAGTTTACAAAGGCAGCTAAAAATACAAAATGTGTGAAATGTAATTTTTATGTCGTCGTGATATTGGTGGCAAATATGTGGTGAATCCATACATTATAGAAGTATAAAAGTCTTTGGGTGACTCGCATTAGTAGACACATACATAGCATTACCTATTAGGGGCAGGCAGAGAAGTAAAACAATAATTGTGCCAGCTATTTTAGGCCCATATAATAGTGGGCGAGCACATTTCCAGACTTCAGGCTTCACTGAATACAAAAACCCAATATCACTTTGCCCTACTCTGGCTTTGAACCCGAGACAACAAAATACAACACTGAAGCAGCCCTTATTAATACACTAGTAGTGCTCGCGGCTCCGCCCGCGTGAAAAAGTTTTTCCGGGACAAAAATATTTTCCCGGGATAAAAAGTAACCTATAGTACTCAGGAGTTATGTAGCTTCCTATTAGTGAAAGAATTTTCAAAATCGGTTGAGTAGTTCCTGAGATTAGCGCGTTCAAACTAACAAACTCTTCAGCTTTATAATATTAGTATAGATATTAAAAAAACATTAAAGAATCAAAACGTTTTTAACAAAACTCTTTCGTATCTCTAAAGTACATCGTGTTAGTCTCGTATCTTGCGTGAGTAAATGTCGGCGCACAGTGAAATATAGCGCGCATTTGCAACAACACGATAAGGCTGTGTGATGTACGGGCTTTTTTGATTATATCATTTTAGTACGTTTATACGTTTTTATGGGTGGATCAAGGATGCGATGAATCTTACTAATATTATAAACGCGAAAGTTTGTAACAATAGATGTATGTTTGCTACTCTTTCACGCAAAAACTACTGAACGGATTTCTATGAAATTTGGTAGACGGGTAAATCATGTCTTGAATTAACACATAGGCTACTTTTATCCCGGAAAATCGTATTCACGTGGGCGGAGCTACTAGGAATAGCTAGTGTATGTATATATGCCCAATTTCAAGCGCGGCTTTTTACGATCCACAAATCAATGTCTCCGTTAAATTCCAAATCAACCCTTCACTCTATATTATGTCGGCTGAACTAATTGTAATTTCAGAAATCCTATCTTACATTTCTTCATTGCCTGCAAAGAAATTAGATATTATAACGGATCCGAAAAGTTCACTTCAAGATCTGGCTCGGCTCACTCGGCTATCCGAGTAACTCCGATAGCCTATTCATTTTATTATGGCATTGAATAACGAGACGAGCATGCCGTTCGCTGATGATAAGCGATACGACCCATAAACAGTAGCAACAGCATCTGGAGTTACAAAGTACTGTGTGGTATTCCACTGCGCTCGTCATCCTGAGACATAAGATGTTAAGTCTCATTATGTCCAGTAGTTGCACTGGCTACAATGCCCATCAAACCGAAACACAACGGTGCATGCGCGCTGTTACTTGGCGGTAGAAATATACATTGCGGTGTTACCCACCCAGACGGACTCTTACATATGAAAGTCCTACCACCAGTATTTCTTCCAATAATCTCATAACAACCCAACAATACATTGAAAAGTGTCAACTCTCTGGAGAGTTGACACTTTGGCCTCTGGAGGCCTCCCCACTTTGTCTTCCTGACGCGTACGACCAAGGATGCTAAAGTGTTGCCATATATCATAGTAGTGACAAATTAAAAAACAAAAGACCCGACTCGCTGCTCGTAAATCAAACATATTTAGCTGAAGTCCAGTAATTTCCCCTGAGCTTGTGTGATCAATCCGCTGTCATATAACTAAGTGTTTCTCGTGGTTTTGCTTGCGATATCAATAAACAAGAAAAATAATCTATAACTAATATTATAAAGAGGAAATATTTTACTTTTTCTTTGTTGATTTTAAAATTCTTTCAGCGATGTAAAGCTACATTATCAGCTAGTAACATAGGCTACTTTTAACCCGGGAAACATTTAAAGCGGCCCTGTTATCCCGGAAAAACTCATTCAAGCGGGCGAAGCCGCGGGCAGAAGTTAGCATAACATGAAACTTCTTTGCATTAGGTTGACTGGTAGAGAATGCCTATGGCATTAAGTCCGCCTTTACTCCATGTATAAAGTGTAAATAAATAAGTTAGTTTTGCTAAAAAGACCTAGATTGATGATCTCGTAGACATGAGATTCTGGTCTCCTGAGGACGATGAACACTGGACGAAGTGACATAAAGGGAAACGGATCCTAACGCCAACAAGAGTATTCTAACGAGAATATTACAGTTAACGAACAAATTTTTATGCTTTTGGGCTAATGTTATTGCATGGAGCCGTCTGAGGCATATCAATAGAGTGGACATGATGGACAAAATGTCACGGGCCTCAAGCTTCTACGAGCTCAAAAATTTTGTAAAATTTACAATTTTTTTGTGTATTAGGACCAATAAACGTTCTTCGGAAAAATAATTATAGGTACAGATTTTATATATTAGAACGGTTTGATTTGATTAGTTTACCACGGTCCTCTCGGGCTGTAGTTGTTAGGAGCCTAGTACTTACTATAAGACGAGCAACTTGCTCTTCCCGTGATTCAGTTTCATTGTATATCGACAAACTATTTTACTTAAAATATGAAATAGACACAAGAAAACGCAACGCTAAAACACCGCAGGAAAAATCACAGGAAAGCAAAATTCACAATTTCGACATACTTATTCCAATTATTTAAGTTTAATACCATAAAACTAAATCGTTTTTGAAAAAATCTATGGGACCAATCTGTAAAGGTATTCCTTCTTAAATAAAAAAAAAATATTAATTAATTACAGCCCTGAGGTAACAAACGTTAAAAAATGCACGTCCAATTGAAAACCTCCTTTTTGACATAGGTTAAAAACATGATACAAAATTGACACAATATATTCTTCTCACTTTAAGATATGTTTAACGTCGATAATATAAACTACACGACCATCTTGTGAACAACAAAACCCGATACAAATTACAACCACAAACATTTGTCTTCCGCGAGAATGGAATACAAAGTAAAATGATATTGCACTTTATTTTACTTGAAGTTAAGGTTGCATTTTTATAGCAGTGAGATGAGATTAAGCTACAAATATTTTTTTATTCGAGACTTTACTTCCCTCAGCGATCGCTAGAATTATGCCGGCATGTTTTATTATCAGTTGATCTTTCAAGTAGTCGGAACGAGCTATGGTGACTACCATGGGCCATATTGGTACTCAGTTAGGTAGGCACTAAGAATTTATAGCAAGAATCGGCAAATTAAAATTGAAGCTTGCTAAAAGTGTAAAAAATGGATTGAATAAACTATTTATATTGTTTTTTAATTTTTATCTAACTGTATAATATTTAATTTCGTTTCGTAAACCTTTTGTATCGTTTTTCACATTCATAACCATATAATTTTGTTAAATATTCAATCTATCTTACTATCACCTTTCATATCATCATTATCATTCATATCACCTTTTGCCGCTTAAGAAACAAGAAACAACATTACTCATTATCAAGTAAAAACAATGTCAATCAAACTTACCGATTCACTCACAAAGATACAAAAACTCACAAAGTTTAAAAGTTTGCAAAAAAAGTTCGAAAGAGGAAATATTTATGAGCGATACAACCTCGCTTGCCGGCAGTCCGCGCATCACTAAAGCTCTGGAAGCTGCGGATGATGGCTTGCGTTGAAACTGTATGGAGCAATGTTTGTAATTAGCGGAGCGGTGTTATAATTAATTTTTGATTACCTGTGTTTAATCGCAAGGATATTGCAGGATAGCTGTGATTACAGTATTTAGGGAAAGATGAATATTTAGAAAAATTTATGCGTACTTTACTATTTGATTCTCCTGTGTTTTGAGGTTTTTCTTGAAAGCTTTGATTAGAATCCAAGCTCGGTGTACTAAGCGCCCGCCCTGAAACACTTAGGGAAAGGGTGGCCCAGTTTCTCATTAATTGTAAATTGAGTACCCTAGTACTTTGCTATTTTTATTGTATGGATGGATGCTCGTTTCTGTATTATATGTATGTTTATCTTGATTCTCCTTATTATAATGTGATAGAAGAGTTTACTATATTTTTTTTTTATTCGGGTGCGATCAATTTAATCTCCTGCGCCTGCTGCTAAATGGAGTGGCGTTAAGACAGATTATCAATGATCCCTCGTCCGTCGATATAATTATGCCTGAAGCCGCATCTATAATTTATATTTGGATCTTCAGTTATTAACTAAGGCTTTATGGGGCTGATTTCGCCGCTTGCTCATAAATGCATTTCTCACATAAATATATAAACCGACCAAACACAAAAGATACACTCCAATATACGTGCATAGATCGGCCCTTAGTCTTTGTTCGTGGTTCACTAATCATGATTTTTTTTTTAAATATATCTGAACGTAACCTACTGTATTATTTATTGCCTAAGTAAGAAAACGGACAAGCGCTTTGCCTAGTGGTAACTAGTAAACAGCACCCACCACCCATTGACTTTTATGCAATCCCAATTTCCCGGGCACAGCGAAGCCGCTACCTACCTGTTGTGAATTGAAAGTTATCCTAATTCAGAATATGAATTTGTGTGATAAATACATTCAACCATTTATAGATATGGAACATCTTCCCAAACTATGACGCCTTACGTCTATAATACTAATATTATGCTACTAACAGCATCAATATTTGTCTAAAACATCTCTCATTTCATTGCTGATACAAACACCAACAAGAGTTAATTATAGTTAATACTTATCGTCTTGTCCTTAATACGCTGATATTGAAATAAGCCCCGGGGTTTCAGCACCCCATTTCGACAGGGGTTAAGAATTTCTCTTAATCTAAACGAGACGTGTAAATTGTTCATCTAAAAATAAGGGCTAGGCGTGAATATTCATAAAACCACACAACGGTGTACTACATTTACATGCAGAGCTATCGGATGCCAACGAATGCCCAGTTATTACACTGTCATTTTCTTTAAAGCAGACACACACAGCTAGTACATTAAGTCTTACTAGGGTTGGACTATTCAATAGTTGACTAATCACAGTTGCTTCAATTAGATTAATTCACTTGAATTCAATGCTTGCATGAACATCCCCAATTTGATAGAGTAGCTGATCAAAAGCGGAATACTAAAGAAGTTGCGAAAAGATACTCAACCGCCTCAGCTCATGCCAAAGTCCTATTCCTTAAACCACGTGACCGCGTTCTCGCGCGGTCTCGTTGTTCACCCGGTTATAAATTTCGGGCACAATTTATTCCCAATTCTGTCCATTATTGAATGGGAATTCATAATTTAATGTGAAGCGAGATATTCTGTGCAATTGTTCTGCTATTGAACGTATGTCGTGCCAAATTTCAAATGTAGATTTGGTGTATAATGAAGTTGTTTTTGTACGGTTGGCAGCAGCAGTTTTTACAGTTGAAACTCAAGTGACATTGAAAATGGAATCGAAGTGACAATCACTAGATTCCAGGAACGAGAATTTAGCCTTTACCGAAGAGATAGATATAAACTGATACCTACGGATAGCTGAGCATATTTCTATTCTACAATAAAATATCTAGAACCCCACACAAACAAACGTTCCTCACCCTGAGTCATCAATGCTCATAGTAAGTGATGACACTGGCTATAATGCTCATAAAAGTGAAAGCGATACTGCTTCATAAGAAATAGACAAAGCAAACTAACAGTATCTGCGCACAAAACACTTACGGCTTCAAAGCTCGTTCAATTATAACACAGTTCAATTATAGTACAGAATTCACGCTAAATGGAGAAATAATTGCCTAGACCATTAATTTCAAATTACTAGTAGGTAATTTGAAATCATGCAAACCACGGATTCAAAATTTACATAATGACCTAGTTAGTTCGGGGTTTTGTTTACACAACAGAATAACGAGACGAGCTAGTGGCTGACGGTAACTCGCCTGATGGTATACGGCCATAAAAGCAGTAACATCAAGCATGTTACAAATATTTTAATACGATTTTTGATAAAATCTGATCTCAAAAGATGTTTGTTTCAATTTATTTTATGGATTTGGATGAGATTTGGCACACATACTATACACCATGTCGTCTATTAACACATCTGTCTACATTTCATTATCGTGAGGCCATTATGTGATGAGCTTGGTGAACTAAGGTCTAAGCCCTCTCAGTAGTAAAGGAGGCCCGTGTTCAGCTGTGTGCAGTATATAATACAGAGCTGATTGCATTGCATGAGGAGGATCAGACTATTTTTTGTATTACTTAAGTGGGCGAAGGAGCAAGCACTCCGCCCGATGGTACGCGGCCCCCGCTTCCCAAAGACTGTAGGAATGTCAGAGCTACAGCCAAGCTGTTGCCTACCAGGAGATGAGCATTCAGATGTCTTTCAATAACCGGTTATTCTAGGTGGTGTTGCTGAAAATGTGAAAGTGTAAAGTTGCCATCAAACTAGGTAATTGCTCGTATTATGCGGATGTATAGAAAAATGCCTTTGTTATGTTCTGTCCATGGGGTAATTTAAATTCCAATATAAAACAAAGATAGCCTATCGCCATATCGGGCACAAATTCCAGACTCCGGGCTGATACTGAATAGAAAAATTCAATATCACTTTGCCCGACCCGGGGATCGAACCCGAGCCCTTAGCTTTGCAGTAATACAACTACGCCACCGAGATAGTCAAGATCTAAGGAAATACAAGATCAAATATACGAAAACATTATTCAATTAAAATTAGGCACCGACTCCAAATATACGTATATACTAAGCGAATATATCTTGAATTATTTTTTGGTTTGCAGTGGTTTCTTTTTGTTAAAAAGTTTTTAGTTGTTGCTTTTTGTTAGTTAATTAAAGAATAGTGTAAACCATACATCATAGATATACGATTGCAGCATTCGCGAGTTATCTGCTGTTAGTTAATGAAGAGTTCCATTGTGTATCTCCGAAGATCTTCATCAGATCTTCATAAATTATATACTAAAACCTTCCATGAAAACTATACATTTGAACATCGAAAACCACATCCAAATCGAATCAGTAGTTTTTGAGAAACTTGCGGCCATACAAATTTACATACATACAAAAATACATACATACGGATCGAATATAGAACCTCCTTTTTGAAGTCGGTTAAATAGGGCGCCTCGCATTTGAAGTGGGCAGTCTCTTGTGAGCACAGAACACTATTACTCTAGCTTGTGAGCCTTTCAACTGTGCCGAGCTCCGGAAATAAGTTTGGAGCATTCAGAAATAAAAGATGAAGGACACGTTGGAGTTTTACTCTCATATCATGGACGATGGTAATGAGGTAGAACCCTGTGACGTCGGCAGAGCTGACGTCACCTCTTTTTAAAGAGTTCTAGACCTTCTCCTCTGTCATACCTTATACAATGGAAATAATTGAAATGTGTGAATATTTATGTATGCTTTTTATCTTAGATCTGTATTATTTATTGGGCTAAAGATTCTATTATGTTGTGTTTAATTATGTCTTGTTTGTGAAACGAATTTCCTAAACGCGGTTTGCGGTAAGTGTGATTCGTGAGAAATGTAACATTACATAAGATTATACCTGTAGTATACGGGTTGCTAGACAACAATATTTTTATTATAATAATATGCTGAATACGAGCGCTGGATAATATTTTCTTGTTTATTTAGACTCGATAAAGGTCGCAGGAACAAACTGGACGTAGATTTCTTTTAACAGGTCCGTCTGGGAGGCCTATATTCAGTAGCAGTCTTTATGTGGCTGATGATGATAATGATGATGAAAAGGCATTTAGAAATAGAAACTTAAGGTAGTAATTATACAAAATACAGTTTTAAATAAGTTAGTAAAATTATACAAATTAACTTCCTGCTTACTCCGTTCCTGACGGGCGACTACGACCACATACGTTATTTTTATTGTGGCGATCTCTGGATTTAATGTTTTTTTTTACTAATACAATGTTTCATTGTCTTTGGAAACTGACTAACGCTAAAGAAGAGCCAAAAACGTTTGTTCAAGAACTGAGCTATAACATGGACTAATAAGAGTTAATCCATGTCCATAACCACGTCATCACAAAAATCAAACAACCAGAAACTTAGAAAATATTTACCATTGAACCGCCAACCACAAACAGTTTAAAAATAAATTTATTCACGAATATAGTTCTTACTACAGCTAGATAAGGTTATAAGTTATTCTGATGACAGGAAATTGGTATCATAGCGTTACGGAAGTCGATCTAACTTTCGCAGCCAGCTCATTTCTATTTCATGAATTACAAATCAAAACTTGCGCGGTTGACTTTACTGTTAACTCGTGGAATAAGTTAATCATGATTATATTCAAGTTACAATTGAAATGGTAGATAGGATCTAATATTGTTCGACTATTGTTGGAATTATACGAATTGGATAGAACTATTGACGGCCAATTCATTATCAGTACCAAAGTTAATGTTACTTGTGCGTAAGTTACGACGTTTGTATTAAACTCTTATGCTGTTACTTTTGCAATTATATATTCGAATTTTCGAGATGTAGGTACTCAAATCGAAAACATGATCAAAATAATAATATAAATTAAAATTAAAATAACCCCTGACACATAAAATCTCTAAAAAGTAAAATAATAAAAGTGTCTTTGTTTAAGTACATAGTAATATTTTGACCCAAGCATCGTCGCATCGGGGGACTGACAGGTACTTAAACGACAAAGACATTTTTATTATTTTACTTTTTAGAGATTTTTTGGTTCGGGGGTTATTTAACTTCATATTTTTTAAATTTATATTCTCACATCTAATATTTTCACCAATAATTCCGATTTTACTTTTCTTATATTCTTGGTATTTATGTTATAGTTAACTACGAATATGAATTGCCGTGTGCAAGTGTACTATTTCTGACTGAAAGTACCTATAATACTACCGCTGCGACAAATTTTCTTAAAGTAGTAGTGGAGGCATTACTATTTCTTTTTATTGCATCGAATGACAAGACGAGCATGCCGTTCGCCTGATGGTAAGCGATACGACCACCCATAAACAGTAGAAACGCCATCCAGCACCTTGAGTTAGAAAGTACTATGTGGAATGCCACACAGTAGGTACTTTCCAGTGGAATGCCACTACGCTCGACATCCTGACACATAAGATGTTAAGTCTCAATATGCCCTGTTACGCTGGCTACAATGCCCTTCAAACCGAAACACGACCATGTATGCACACTGTGCTTGGCGGTAGAAATAGACTTTACTTTTTATTGTTTAAAACTTAAACATTTTTTTTCCATCTGCGGTTCGAATAACTTTGAATCGTTTTTATCATACAAGGCGATGACCTCTCTATAATTTTTCCAATATACAAAACTCATTAATTTTATAATGGGATAGATTGCCAGTAAACGATATTTAGCGACCTTTTCATTAACCGCATATGCCTGTAGCTAAATGTGGCTGCTCACTCGGTGTTTATTCGTAAACGCTGTATTAATTTGAACGTTCGTGTTCGTCTCAGCTAAATATTTGATTTGCGTCGAGATGAGATTTAACTCGTCCTGAGAATTATGAACGTCTACGGCAGAACGTTAGGCGTTTGACAGGCGTGGTGGTTTTGATACGAATTGCAAAGTATGAAACACATCCAGCGACTATATAACCCCTAGACTCCTAATGTTCAATATTTCTCTTCAAATTAATTCTGTCAACTACCTGAGGTTTGAGGAAGCGGGGTACTGCATTATGATTGGTTCTTCCAACACCTTATCGCATTATATAACCTTGGAAACATAGGCATAGGGATGGGACGAGTTAAATGAAAACACGATTTTTTATCGATATTACTTTTATGTAATAAAGTTTTATAGTAATATTATTATTATTTATTAAACATATTAACATTTCAACGAAACTATTTATGTTATCAAATGACAGATGGCGCTTAGTAAGTCTCATCGACATTAACAAGAATATTAGAGCTGACTTGTAGGAATAACACAAAGAATAACTCAAAATAATCGTTATAATCAACAAACAAAATAAAAAATTATCCTAATAACATTTCTGATACCGCTAGTCAAAAATATATCTAATCATTTTTAAAATGAATTAACTATTACTAATGAACTAACCATTTAAAATAAGAAGCCTGTTAAAATTAAATAGTCCTCAGATAAATTGATTAGTTGAGTATTCGGGCGATAGTTTCTCTTATTTTTAATTTTATCGATGGAACTATCGACAAATCCTTTTGGTGTATCACTTACTTTTCATGTTAAAAACAAAACGAAATAGAAAATGTAAAAAGTACTTTCGTCGGAAAGAGATGCAAATATAACAAGATGGCGCGTAAACACCCAAATGGCCAGTCTAAGATGAACTCCGTAAAATTTTAAATAAATGTGATTATGTGTCGTTATTGACTTACCTGTGAAATGTAATGCTATTTTTCTGATAGAATGATGGCAAGTTCCATACAACGTTTTACCTGATATCAATTTGGCGCGTCTTGGAATGAAAAAATGTTAGAACGATAGAATATACTTATCCTGAACCCAAACAAAAAGATTTTTTTTATTTGGAAGCCACAAAATAAAGTTATGAATTATTTAACATTTTCATAGAGAGTTTTGGCGGGAACTTTAAAGTGTCATGAGGTGCTCTTGTTTTAATTCATTATTTTGGTGATACTTAGTGTTATATTGCATAATTATGGAGGTATATTATCCAATATAATTCTATTAAAGGGCTCAAATGAAATGAATTGAATTAACTGTACCAATCAAGTGTTTTTTTCGTTGCCGCCAAAACTGCTCGATAAAGTCTTGGTAAGGTAGCCACTGCTTTACTACGACATAGTACATAGTAAAAAAAAAAGAAACAAAAGTATCACATAAGACGAGGCTGTATGGGTTTGAACCTTTTCATCATCATCAGCCTGTTGCAGTCCACCGCTGGACATAGGCCTCTCCCAAGATACGCCACAGAACCCGGTCTGCTGCGTTATGCATCCAGTTGCTTGAACTCTTTGCCTTCCCAATAAAAAGGGAAAATTAAAACAAAAGTCATAGTTAAAGGTTATCACTTATCTGTCAATGAGATATGATAGCAGATATAGGCTGTATTTATAGTGGTCTCGGACGACAATAAGAAAAATAGGTATATTGGAGCAAAAATCGGTATATGCAAAAAAACAAGCAATATTCAATAAAAACCCTCTTAATTTTAAAGTCTAGGGACTATTATTGTACCATACACCCTCCGCCCCTCGTGAATGTAAAATTTTTTATCAGATTTTGCCGCCCATTTAAAAATACTGTCCCCCGACGCCCCAAACAGCAACATATTTAACCAAGTAATCGCAAAATATGAAAGAAAAGAAGAAGAAGAAAAGGGGATTTTAATCTTCGAATCGCTGAAAATCGGTAGAAAAATCGGGAGAATCTTCTAGCTTTCAAAAATTCGTTGAAAAATCATGTCATTTCGGTAGGACTGGCCCAAAATCGGTAGAAATACCGAAAAATCGGTAGGTTCGAGACCACTGGCACTGATGTAAATAAACCGAATTCAAAATGTCATAATAAGACGCTCACTGTCATCGGCTGGGTTGCTATCACTTCTTTTATAATTATTTTCTAGCGTGAGAAATGGAACAATCTTTTACGCCAACTTAACATTGAATGGCAAAAAATCCATTCGGTGTTCAGTTATCCGGTTTGACGCCCGTACGTCACTTAAGGTGACCACTGAAAATCAGCGTTGTGTTGTGGTTTGCACCACAGCACAACATTATGCTGAGTGGTCACCTACCCGTCACAGCCACGACTAGCCACTGTTACTATTAATTGTTATTTTATGTCAACTGTATGTTTGCGTCGCGACTGTGACTAATAAATGGTTTTTCTTTCTTTCTTTCTATTTTAATACAGTATTAGTATTCAAGAATATTCGTTACATATTATTATCACTTCTTTGATATAAAAATATAATGTTATATCTACCGTGTTCTACCACTTTTATTCTTACATGGCAACACTTTTTATATGTCACTACAGATCAGAAGTAACGAAACCGGAAATACAATTGATTTACTTTTAATTATAAACATAATTTTGTGGCTTTTAACAGTAAAACTAAAACTGTGGAAAATATTACATATTTAAATTATATTTGTTTTTACATATCTTAATCTTAGACACTAACTGAAACACTCAGGTAAAAACTTGCCATGATTCTTTGAATTATGGCTATTTATACCACACCACCCATGCACGGGGCCATTACAATAGTTATTTATTCGCAAACACGGAAGTATTTACAGCTCACAGTTGTGGTCGCAACTGACTTGAAGATTTTGAACGGTCAGCTACATTGGATCTATTTGTCAGATGTGTTGCCCGAAGCCGATCGTCTGTTATTAGGAGTCTAGGGGTTATATAGTCGCTGAACACATCACACCTTTATCCCTGGATGGGTAGTCAGAGGTTTAACCAGGGCACCCACTCGCAATGTGTACCGTCCAATGATGTGAAAGGAGGGCAAGCCTATAGCCATCGGATACAAATTCCAGGCTGATGCTGAGCCAAAAATCTAATATCACTTTGCTCGACCCAGGATTTGAACCCAAGACCTGAGCCATAGTCGTATCGCACATGCAACGAAACTACGCCATCAGTTAAAATGCGAATACCTTATTACTACGAATATTTTCACAGAATAAAATTCCCAGTGTATTTTTCCAGGATTTAAAGTAAGCTACATGTTAATCTAATATTTATTGTATAGTCTACATGAATGCCCAACTGCGACCAAATCAATTGAATAGTATTAATATTATTAAAACTTACGCGAGACATTATATTACTAGAAAAAACGGTTTCACTCACGTATTATTGGTCTGAATCGCTTAAGTAGGTCATCATTGAAACTAGTCGGCGATTCAGACCAATAATACGTGAGTGAAACCGTTATTTCTAGTAATATGAATAGTATTAGGCGTTAAGTCGATTTTACTGTACGAATTAAAGACTATAAAAAAATGTTTTATATATTTTTAGACTTACATACATATACACTCACGCCTATTATCCCCGAAGGGGTAGGCAGAGGCGCAACTAGTGCACCCACTTTTCGCCATCATTCCGTCCCATGATGTGATAGGGGGCGAGCCTATCGCCATATCGGGCACAAATTTCAGACTCCGGGCTGATACTGAATAGAAAAACTCAATATCACTTTGCCCAACCCGGGGATCGAACCCGAGACCTCAGCTTTGCAGTCGTACTGTAATACAACTACGCCACCGAGGCAGTCTATTTTATTTATTCTATTTTATGAGACTTCTTCTCATAAAATAGAATAAAAATACTAATACTTCGAATGTGTGGGTAGTTTTCATTTAAACCCGTTCAGCAGAACGTCATGACATTGTAATTATCTTCGCAAACTAACTTCAGCTAGCGGATCTGCCGGAGTGAACCAAACGCTGGCTCTGTCAACAGCCTTATTCAAGTATACGAAGACGATGAGATATAACACAACCAATTTTGAAAGCCACAGATCGAAACATGTTTAATTTTAGTTTGATATCAAATGTGCTCATTTGACGAGGATTATTTGTATAAGCATTTTGCTAGGTTTAATATTAAAGAGCTTTATACTTCTTGATTTATTATTCTGCTTTGTGTGTTTATTTTTATGTTATGGACCAAGTCACACTAGGCCGTGTGGTGGTTCAATTTCTAAACCCTCTCAGTAGAGGCTCATGCCCAGCATTGGGACAAGACAGTCAGCACAATAAGTGAACAAAATCAAAATTAATACTACTAACAGACGATTAGATTTGGTATCATCGTACCAATTCGTCATGCGGTACAGTCTTCACGCCACACGATCGAACCGTACCATGCGATGTCCAGTTGTATCCAACCAAGTTTGATGGACAAGCAATCGAACCAGCCGTACCAACAATAATAATAATAATGTCCATCGAACCGTGCCCCACACGATGCGATATGGTTCGATGGCATACCATTTTAATGGTTCGGCTGTACCAAATCGCATCGTATGTGCCCACGTTTAAAAGCGCCTATATACGCGTTAAGTTAATCTGGAACATTTTATTCTTCGTTTAAAGGAAGTAACCCCTTTTGTTTTTTGCGAAGAGGATAAAAAAATAGTGAGAACACAAAAGTATATAGACAGTTTGAAATTTTGAATTTGTTGTACTTATGCTGCTAACTGTACATAGTTAAGGGTTGGTATTGTGCATATTATGTACATAATTGTTGTACACATAAACTGCTTCAATCTGTATCAATATTGTATGCATTTAAAATAGTCTGTTTCACCTACCCTAATTTCATTTTTTTAATTAATTTATTTAAGAGGCCTTATCTAAAATTTCGATTATTTCAGTCAAATTTTCATCGTGATTTTTTAAAAAGTAACTGATCTGATTAATTTATAATACATCATCGGAAAGACTATTTCAACACGAATGGAATAAACGAGCCAGATTTTTCATATCTTCTTTTAATTTCAATCTATTCACCAAGTTCCAACGTCTGTTACAGATTTTTTTTTTACGGAGACTCAAACTTGCTGTCGTTTTCAATCAAAATCGTGCTTGAAACTAACTGACAAAAATTAATGTCTATTGGTATAAAAGTCGCCTATAAGATAAACACGACAATTTCTTTATTTTTCCAGTCTTTCCGATTAGTTTATTTAAAAAAAAAACACGATGAAAAATTAACTGAAATAGTCGAAATTTTACATACGGCCTCTTAATCTATACTAATATAAAGCTGAAGAGTTTGTTTGTTTGAACGCGCTAATCACAGGAACTACGGAACTGATTTCGAAAATTCTTTCACTAATAAAGGAAGCTACGTAACTCCTCAGTGCTATAGGCTACTTTTTATCCCGGGAAAACATTTTTGTCCCGGAAAAACTTTTTCACGCGGGCGGAGCCGCGAGCACTACCAGTATCCAATATAAGATAAAAGTGAAAGTACACTGAAATGCTTATATGATAACTCAAAAGTTATTTTGCTGGCCGTTGGATGAAACACTTTCTGAAAATGTTAAGGATAGTTTTTACTATCGGATGCCCTCACGTCATAAACTCCCTCTTGAAAGTTTCAATACAAAATACAGTCAAACAAATCCTCCCAAATTATTGCTCGACGTAGAAATCGAATTCCAAACCTATCCAATGTTGCCACTTGACTAAGGCAATTTATTATCTGATACTACAAAATGACAATGCAAACAAAAACAGAAAACACTTTCCGATTCTATTTCTCGAATAAAACGAAGCAATCAAAAACTGCTTTGAAAAATACATTTGTACCACGAGGAAAGGAGCAGTAAAAAAAACGAAGTCCGGCTTAAGATTCCCGGAGACAAGTAATAAGGTGACACGAAAACTCAATTTAACTTGAAGCAAGTTGATAATAAAATTCATGAATTGCTAATCAAAGTTAACTTTGGAGACGCTTGCAAATTATATGTTAGGAGGATTTTGGAGTATTAGTGGCTGAAATTACTTACGGTGGTACGTGGCAGGTATCTTGCAGGAGTCCATTTAGGTAAGCACTACCATATTACCAAAATTTATGCAAGCAGCTGTGGACAATTATTATTATATTTGAGTATATTTAAGTCAAGTGTACGATAGCCTAGTTGGGAATGGAACGGTCTGCCGAGACAATTTGCGGAAGTTCAAAACCCACGGCACACACCTCTGACTTTTCGAAGTTACGTGTGTATTGTATATCAATTATCGTTCGCTTTAACGGTGAAGGAAAACATCGTGAGGAAACCAACATACCTGAGAATTCTCCATGAGAATTTCGAGGGTATGTGAAGTCTACCAACCCGCACTAGGCCAGCGTGGTGGACTAACGCATAAAACCCTCTCAGTAGTAGAAGAGGTTCGTGCTCAGCAGTGGGCAGTATATAATACAGGGCTGGTATTATTATTATTTTATTTTATTTAAGTCGGTGTCATTACTTGGTAATACTACTGTACGACTGCTGACTATGCTCAAACACCATATCCTACTAATATTATAAAGGCGAAAGTTTGTAAGAATGTATGGATGTTCGTTACTCTTTAACGCAAAAACTACTGAACGGATCTCGATAAAATTTGGCACACGGGTAGATCATGTCCTGGATTAACACATAGGCTACTTTTTGTCCCGGGAAAATATAAAGCGGGACTTTTATCCTGGAAAACTCATTCACGCGGGCGGAGCCGCGGGCAAAAGCTATAAATAATACTTTCAAAAACCTTTTAATATTTATTTCATAACAATGACAGTTAGTACATTTTTTTTTCCTTTTTGCTTCTCTATGACGAGACGAGCATGACGCTCGCCTGATAGTAAGCGACATGACAGCCCATAAACAGTAGCAACATCATACAGAACTCTCAATTATTACAAATTACCTCGTAGCACTCCGCTGCGGTCCCCGTTCTGAGACATTAGATGTTAAGCCTCATAATGCCTCGTAATCACGCTGACAACAATGTCCTTCAAACCGGAATACATCAGCGCATGCACACTGCTGCTTGGCGGTAGAAATAGACATTGCGGTGGTACCCACCCAGACGGCCCCACCAGCACACCTAATTGAATAAAGTTAAATTTTTCAGAAGCAATTTACAGTTTCTGGGTTTCTGCAAGTCAAGAGCACAACGAAAACAATCCCCGCAATATATTAACCTTCACAATTTCATACCTAATTTTTTTTCTAATCTGATAATTGAAAATGTCTAAACAGTTACAGTAGCATTTCCAATCAATCAAAGTTATTGCAAAGAAGAAACGTAATTGGCAGAACCCAGTATTAAAGCATTCGAAGCACGAATGAACGCCTTGAGTTGCCTCCTTCATTACAAATTCGCGCTTTGTTTGGTGTTACTTGTATTTAAATGTCTGTCAATAATTTTGCATGTTTAAATTGGTTTTCGATTGGCTCGTTAGTCTCGCGTAGGCTTGGAGATGTGAGAGTTTAGGTATCATCATGCAGAGCTCTACTATTAATATTATAAAGGCGAAAGTTTGTAAGAATATAAGGATGTATGGATGTTTGTTACTCTTTCACGCAAAAACTGCAGAACGGATTTCGATGAAATTTGGCACACAGGTAGATCATGTCTTGGATTAACACATAGGCTATTTTTTATCCCGGGAACATACAAACCGAGACTTTTATCCCGGAAAAACTTTTTAACGCAGGCGGAGCCGCGGGCAAAATCTAGTAAAACATAAACCTACTTGTCTCAATAAAGGCGAATCCATTTTGTCCATTATTAAAATACCATCCGCGTTCAAACGCAGGGATGTAATTCACATTTGCCCACAACTTATGCTTTTTTCTGAGTTGACATTTTTGTACCTTCTTTTCCTCTTCTAATAAGAAATAAGATATAGTTAAGTGAGTGTGGTACTCCCGTGTAGCCAGTTTGGTTATAAAATGTACTAATTATTGCTATTTTCGGCTAAAACATGTTTTCGAACTCTTAACCGAAAATTCTATATCTGAGTAACATTAAGATAGTATTGGAAAAAGATAACCCGCAGTGTTTTAACATGTTTAGATTATCAGCTAAGTTGGAAGAGAGAAAAGTTCTAATCGAGATTTTGCCTGATTCTTTAGTTCTTGGGACTTCGAACTATTCTTTTGCTAAGCCACGTTTTTATACAGCCCCCGCAAATATATATATTTTGAGCTTCCTTTTTTATGGCATTGAATGACGTGACGAGCAAGCTGTTCGCCTGATGGTGAGCGATACGACCACCCATTAACAGTAGCAACACCATCCAGCACTTTGAGTTACAAAGTACTATGTGGCATTCGACTGCGCTCGTCAGAGACATAAGATGTTAAGTCTCATTATGTCCAGTAGGTTGCACTAGCTACAATGCAGATCAACCCTAAACACATTTTTACTTTCCAAATTTACAAGGGACCATTTTCGAGGTATACCCTATCCAATAAAAAAATAATTATTATAATCGGGCTACTCTATAAAAAGTTGTGCGTGGTCAGACATCAAAAAACAATATACTCATCGACTTGAGAACCTGCTCCGTTTTCTTTCATCGGTTAATAAATAAATAAATAATAATAATAATTTGATCGTATTATTGGAATACAATAGTTAATTATTGTAAGAACAATGAAAAAAATTAATTGATTGAAATAGTTTCACTTCATCCGTGTGTACATACATACACACACACACTTTTATTTTGTACTAGCTTTTGCCCGCGGCTCCGCCCGCGTTAAAAAGTTTTGCCGGGAAAAAAGTCCCACTTTTTGTTTTCCCGGGATAAAAAGTAGCCTATGTGTTAATCCAGGACATGATCTACCCGTGTGCCAAATTTCATCGAAATCCGTTCAGTAGTTTTTGCGTGAAAGAGGAACAAATATCCATACATCCAAACATCCAAACATCCGAACATCCATACATCCAAACATCCATACATTCTTACAAACTTTCGCCTTTATAATATTAGTAGGATATTAGTAGGATAGGATGGATACGGCATGACCCACCTTCACTTTTTAATGATAAGCAGATAGAAATGCAGATAGCGTCGGCTGACGAGCGATGGTTATCCCTCGTCAGTTGATACTATTATGCCGGCCTATTTCAACCGGCTAATTGGTAACGGTTAACTGGTGCTAGGGCTCTAATATTTAAGAGTCCGTCTGGGTGGGTACCACCGCAATGTATATTTCTACCGCCAAGTAGCCGTGTGTGGCGTCTCAGGCTGGAGGCCCCGTCGTGGGGGCACAGGGTCGTAGAGGCAGTGCGTCCTGTCTTTGCCGAATGGCTGGACAGACGCCACGGAGCGGCAACATACCGCCTGACGCAGGTGCTCACCGGGTATGGCTGCTTCGGTGAGTTCCTGTTTCGGGTGGTGGGGATAGAGGAGTCGGCCGTGTGTCACTATTGTGACAACTGCCCAACGGACACGGCCCAACACACGTTGGAGTTTTGCCCAGCCTGGGATGAAGAACGCAGCGCTCTCAGAGCAGTCGTCGGAGAAGACCTCTCGCTGCCGGCCGTGGTCGCTTCCATAGTCGGCAGCGGGAGGCCTGGCAGGCGGTGGCCCACTTGTGCGAGGCGGTCCTCTCGCGGAAGGAGAGTGCCGAGAGGGATCGCCAGCGCAGTGGTGATCCCTCCCGCCGCCAGACGAGACGTAGGAGGCGTCGGGTGGACGACTGACCGACGTCTCCCGCCCTGTGGATTGGGGGCGTTTGGAGAATTCCACCACGGTATCCCCTGCCTGTCGTAAAAGGCGACTAATAGGGGCCTCCGGGGGTCACGGGTGGGCGGGAGGGGACGTCCACCTATTAGTCTAGCCAACTTCTGTGCCCCCGTGATGGACGGCAGCGTGTCTCACGCTGCCTCGGACGCCAATGGCGTCCTTCGGTGTACGGTGGCTTCTGAGCCCCCGCAACAACAGGAGAAGGACCGCAAGAGCGGTACGCGCAGGGGCGGTTGCGGACGACAACTTAGACGTGAGTCGGAGGAAGCCCGCAACCGTCCCTAATGCGCCGAAGATGGCCACCGCGGAGTTTTAGTTGGTATGCCGTGCGGTGTACATAGGTTAGGGACTCGGCCCGGCGGTCGCCCGACGTTTTCCATCTTTCCGGGCGGCTCAACGTCGGGTCGTAAGGCACGGTGAACCCAACATAACCGCTCAGTCGTTCCCCTTGAACACTGGGCGGTAGTAATAAGTCACTTTCTCCGCGTCAACAAAAAAAAAAGTAGCCGTGTGCATGCACTGTTGTGTTTCGTTTTGAAGGACATTGTAGCCAGTGTAACTTGAAATCCTCCTAGCCAGTTTCGGCCACGGCGGCCAATCTCAACGGAGATCAGCCAGGTACGCAGGAGATATTATAGTGCACAAGTGTGTGCGCAATACACAGGTGCACTCACTATTCCTTCACTCTCATAGTCCGGTGAGACGGCAATCCGACATGACCGGAGAGAGATCAGGCGCAGGACCAACGGCTTTACGTGCTTTCCGAGGCACGGGGGTATCACACCGCCAACTTCCTGACTCCGAGCTGCGACTGAGTAAATTTTAAGATGGAAAAACCCAGTCACAATTTTTTTTGGCTCGACCCGGGATTTGAACCCAGGACCTCAGCGCGCAAATAGTACTCGTAATAATGACTCTTAACATAATGAGATAATAACATAATGAGACTTAACATCTTATGTCTCAGGATGACGAGCGTAGTGGAATTCCACACAGTACTTTTTAACACAAAGTGCTGTATGGTGTTGCTACTGTTTACGGGTGGTCGTATAGCTTACCATCAGGCGAACGGTATGCTCGTCTCGTGATTCAATGCCCTAAAAAAAATAATCACGGGCCGATCCCTAAACGCCGCCCACTTACGTGATCTACTACGGTAGATTTTAACACATTATGTATGGTGGTCCATATCCGAGCGAATACAAGATACATCCTACCAGCACTCTACATTGACTTAACAAAAAATAAATCACATCCCTTACCTCAGATTACCAAAGGCCGCAATATCCTAGTTGGGAGTAGAATGCACTGCCGAGACAAATGTCCGCAGGTTCACAACCCAAGGGGACGCGCCCCTGTCTTTTCTAAAAAGGCTATGTGTTTAGTCTTTTGTGAATTATCCGGCGAAAGAAAACATTGTGAGGAAACCTACATATCCGAGAAGTTCTCTGAATTTCGATGTGTGAAGTCCGCTAACCCGCACTAACCCAGCGTGGTGGACTAAGACCTAAACTCTCAGTTGTAGAGGAGGCCCGTGCTCAGCAGTTGTTAGCATGGCATAGTATGTGCTGGTAGGGTAGGGGTAGGGATACCTCAAATTAAACAAAACGACTGATCATAAAACATTTCGAATATTTCATGAAAACACGTGTCATCTCATCAAAATAAAATGAAAGATCATATCACATATTCTCTAATGTTTAATTAAATCACGCTTTGACAAAAGGTTCTTCAACATTTTGATCATGTTTATCGATAATGCCGCAGTTATAATAATCTTCGATCTCTTGCAAAGTCCTGTTCTTTGTTTCTGGCACATAAATCCAAATAAACAATGTTCCTAAGATAGTCACTGAGGCATACACTAAAAAGGTACCCCAATAATCTATATAAACGAATAAATAAGGTGCTGCTTTGATCGAAGAAGTATACATCACTGCCATAGAAATAGTATAGAAAACCCCTCCAATACCACGATGCTTTACTGGCATCAATTCTGCAGACAGATTAAAAGCTATGGTTGTCAAACCTGAAGTACCAAACAGGGCATAAGCTAACAAAAGGAAACAAGTAATGTGTGATGTTGACAATAATCCACATTTTTGAATATAGATCATTATTGCTGATGATATTAATGAAAATGAACATCCAGCCCCACTCATAGCTAAAATAGTTTTGTTTTCAAATCTTCTTACTAAAATAATAGATGCGAAACAAGCGAACATCATAGCACTGTCAATTAACGCTATCGGTAGAAAATCACTAGTGATCCCTGCTATACTTTGCATTAATTGAACGCAATACATAAACAAAGCTACAGAACCACTCCAGTATACCGTGGTTAATATTATAAATATATGAATACATGGTAAATAGAAATCGCGTCTTCGAATCCTACGGAAGAAAGTAATTCCTTCTTTTTTAGTTTTAGACAGGGCCTCCTTCTGTGCTTTTATTAATGCTGTTAATTCAGTTTGAGCATCTGAGCTATCACCTCTTAGCCAGTGGAAGGCTTTTTCGCACTTTTCGAATTCTCCCTTGCAAGCCAACCACGAGGGAGATTCCGGCCAGGTGCAAGACATTGACAAGGCCAGAAGGATTGGTACCAACAAGATCAGACTTATGCTTTTCCAATGAAGACAATAACCTATCAAAGATATGATTATTACACCTAGAATCTGCAAGACTGCAAATAGAACCATAGAAAGGGGTCGAAGTTTGGGAGCGACCATTTCACTGACGGTGTGAAGGCTGACTATGATGATGCTGTTTCCTCCAAGACCTTGAAATGATTCTGCCGTAATGATTTCGATGGCTGTCCTGGCCATTAGCATTAATGACCAGCCAATGGTGATCAGCAGGGCGCTCAGGATAAAGGCCAGTTTTCGTCCCTTCCATTGCATAATCAAGGAAACTAGAAGACATGGCATACCGGCAATTCCGTGGACTGATGCTGAAAAATATTTTGTTAATTTATCTAAATTGTGGTCAGTGTAGTAAATAAACGAATAATTAAAGAACTTATTATTTTAATTTAGTTTGTAATTTAAAGTTTCAAAGAATGGTGAAGTTGCGACTGTTTATGAACGGCTTACTCGTTTTGGTTTTATAAAATAAGAAAATATTACCAATCCAAGAAGACGTGTCCAAGTCTATCGATATAGAGCTGTCGTTTGCCTTAAGTTGTTGGAGCAGCACAGTAGGAAATCCTGCGATACAACCCACTGAGAACGCTGCCAGCTGCGGAGAACTGGCTATAAACACCTGGAATAAGAGTTATGATGGAGCCAGAGTAAATGGGCAGAGATTTAATAACTAATCAATCAAGCAGTACAGCACCGTATACTAATAATGAAGGTTTGTGTGGAGTTAAACAGTCATAGCATTTACGATGTAATTGTAGTTACATTTGCGTATCTTACAGCTGTATAGATTTCATAGGTTGCGTTGAAAGAATCATACAAAAGACAAAACATGTTATTCTTCGTTAGAAACTAAATAATAAATACAGTTTTTAAAGTAGATCTCGCTGATAAGTGGAACGAAAAAACACTTTACTCACCTGACGTAAAAATGGCGATATGTTCATTTTGCATGATCTTAAAATTGAATTTCGAACACAACTTCCATTTTTATAACTTTTTGTTTAAAATATAGTATTTAAAGAAGTATGAGATCGTATTTATTCGAAGGTTATTTTATTTGTGCTGCAATTTTAACTGTATTACCTACAATATCATGAATTCAAGTTTTTGAATCTACAGTTTTCTAATGTACCGTCGTATAAAAGTAAGTATAATTAAATAATAATGTGAAAACCAGTTATTTTACTGTCACTAACACTATAAACCTACATGTATCCTTATCTATACATATAAAATGCTTTGTTCTGAATGACTGACTGACGGACCAACGAATAGCCTAAACCGCTGATCGTAGAGACCTGAAACTTGGAGTGTATGTTCTTTGTATGACGCAGGCATGCGATAACAAAGGATTTTCCCAAATTCTACCTCTAAGGGGGTGAAAAAGGGGGGCAAATTTTTATGGAACAACGTGATTCCTTGGTCCAATCTACTTCAAATTTTGTATTTTTAACAGAATCAACGGAAGACGTGTTTAGTATTTTATTGAAATTCAACCCTTAACGTGGTTAAAAAGGGGTAGAAAGTTATTTTGGCATTGATTTGCTTCGAAGTTGTAATCAATACTCCTTACTGCTTTTGATTTCAAACACATTCAAATGAACCTGCAGAATGTTTATGCGGGCACCAAAATACGAACAAGCCTCAGTCATAAATTAAATACTTTTGAGATCCTTTGAAGGGGTCGAATGTCAATATATAAATCCGTCGACTCAGTGATAAACAAGGATGATGCCATTCATCATCCCGTTGTTTTTAGGAAATACACTGAAGCCTCCCGGTCTCCCAACTCACATATTAAAATTGAGAGTTAGCGCGCCAATTATGTTGCTGTACAATATAATTCCTCCAAAATTATGCAATGGTAGATTGCAAGTGAAAACGATGCGATGCACGCAATGTAATCGAGGCAACTACACTGACTGGGTGTTCTTGAAGAGAGTCTGTATTTATTCCTACGATTCCCCTTTAATTCGATTCCCCTTCGATTTTATTAAATATCCTATTAGAACCATTTTTGACTTCTATGCGGACGAAGTCGCAGGCAAAAGCTCGTCTTTAATATTATTACCACAATATTTTTTTAATGTATACAATTAAATACAACGCAAACTACTTATGAAAGTCGGTGCCCAGTTTTCGATATTGACGAATTAAACTTATTTGGTGTATGAATCTTGAAGTTCTGGTGCTCATTCGGAGACAGAATTTTCTCGATTCCACAAATACGTCGAAATTACTTGAAATCGGAATTTGTGCCTCATAATAATCATAACGCTTACAATCAGGCGAACGAACGTGCTCGTCTCGTCATTCAATGACAAAAAAAAACTCGTTCTATATCACACAGCGCAGATATTACTAAGAATATTTCAAAATTTCTGAATGATAAATGTTGATCCAATGTTTTCATGCCGATTTTTGCGTAGACAATCTAAAGTTTGTATGATGTAAACTTTAATTGTTTTAACCCGATTTTTTTGGGTCTTAAAACTTCTTACTGCCACTGCTGTTCTACTAAAACAGTTCTAAAGTAGGAGAACAAGGAACTATCCCCACTCAACAGAAAACTAAATTTTTTATACAGTACTAGTTCTCGCTTGACAGAAGTCGCAGGCTCGGGCATCTTTTTCAAAACCGAAACTAATTACCCTACATGGAAATCTAAGTCGGGACACCGTGGTTTCCAGCGAGAGGATCATTCAAAAATTTTACAGCCATCAATATCATTTTAGGGAAGGAAATGGAAGCTAGCATATTAAATAAAGGACATAAAGATCCAATTATTGACAGCAATCAATACATCTTACTCTTAAGTCTTAATAATATTATAAATGTGAAATTTTGTGATTTTTTTTATCTTTGTCTGTTTAGTTACCTTTTAAAAGTTAAAGCAGATACAACTAAACGGATACGATAACAGACAACGGACTGCCTCGGTGGCGTAGTTGTATTACGGCACGACTGCAATGCTGAGGTCTTGGGTTCGATCCCCGGGTCGGGCAAAGTGATATTGAGTTTTCTATTCAGTATCAGCCCGGAGTCTGGAATTTGTGTCCGAAATGGCTCGCCCCCTATCACATTATGGGACGGAATAACGGCGAAAAGTGGGCACTAGTTCCGCCTACCCCTTCGGGGATAAAAGGTGTATGTGTTTGCTTAGTTTTAATTTCCAATGTTCTTTTTTTTTCATATTTCATTTTGTTTGCTTGTAATTTGTTTGTGTCGTGGTGTTTTGCGAATAAATGTCTTGTATTTGTATTGTATTGTAAATGCGCAAATAATAACTCCTAGAGGTTATACAAACATGTACCTAATACTTGTGATGATACTGACTGACGTCAAACAATTGTTCCAATTTCCAAGCCATTTGTTCCAACAAGTCGTTTAATAATAATATAATAATACCAGCCCTGTATTATACAATTGCCCACTGCTGAGCACGGGCCTCCTCTACTACTGAGAGGGTTTTAGGCCTTAGTCTACCACGCTGGCCTAATGCGGGTTGGCAGACTTCACATGCCCTCGAAATTCTTATGGAGAATTCTCAGGTATGTAGGTTTCCTCACGATGTTTTCCTTCACCGTTAAAACGAACGATAATTGATAAACAATACACAAATAACTTCGAAAAGTCAGAGGTGTGTGCCATGGGTTTGAACCTCCGGTAATTGTCTCGGCAGACCGTTCCATTCCCAACTAGGCTATCGTTCACTCGTATTAACAACTCGTTGATTACTCGAATTTCAAGTATGATCATTACCTTTTTGCACAGTATAAATAAATATGTACCCACTTTTCAAGTCGTTATTTTGAAACAGCCAACTTCTTTAGGAGCTGTAAAAGCTACCTCGCTGACTGCCTCGGTGGCGTAGTTGTATTTTGGTACGACTGCAATGCTGAGGTCTCGGGTTCGATTCCCGGGTCGGGCAAAGTGATATTGAGTTTTTCTATTCAGTATCAGCTCGGAGTCTGGAATTTGTGCCCGATATGGCGATAGGCTCGCGCCCTATCACATCATGGGACGGAATAACGGCGAAAAGTGGGTGCACTAGATGCACCTCTGCCTACCCCTTCGGGGATAACAGGCGTGACTGTATATGTATATATGTATGTAAAAGCTAGGCTAAGTATCTCTAGGCATCTCCTTGTTAAATGAATGCTCTAAGGAAGCAGCTGTCAAAGGATAAAGTACACGACCCCATGTTCATTTATTTAAAATACCAATAAAATTTATGGGAAAATGGATATCCTAAATAATTTCCTTGATCGTGAACTAGAAAAGTATTTAACTACTATGAGATCATTTTGTGTCTAGGATTTCCTACTACGAGGCATGTAAAATAATTACCAAAAGTAACGTTTCTGCTACTTCGAACGTACGATTCACATGAATAGTTGACCATATTAATACCATACTATACGCAATATTTTGACCTTCTTTTCCCAGATGTTCGTATCAAATAAAGGGTATAAGTGTTTTTTTAGTCACAGGTCGCCTAAATTTTAAATCGTACCTTAGTTGTCAATCGCCAGGATTTTTGGGCAGATACTGTTTGACTTATACCCTACTTTCAAAAGTTAGATACTCATCGATTGTAACATTTTGCCCATGCAAATAAAACTATTTTGAGTTTAGGCACACATACTTTAACAAGTTTCTAATGGATGCAAGTAAATTTCTTGACTTTTTGAGAGATTTTGTATCAAGGGCACGTTGAATTTCTCCTGTTAGTCTAAAAGTGGGCACAGACGATGTGATTTGGTACAGCCGAACCATAAAAACGGTATGCCATCGAACCATATCTCATCGTGTGGGGCACGGTACGATGGACATTATTATTATTATTGTTGGTACAGCTGGTTCGATGGCTTGTACATCGAACTTGGTTCGCTGCATACCAAATCTCATCGTCTGGCGGACGCACCGTACCGTTCGATGGTTGTTCAGTCGCTATTCATCCTTCGCACGCGCAGCATACCTAACAGTAGCAACGCCACGCGAACGTTGAATTACGAAGCGCAGCGTAGTATTGCCCTGCGCATATCACCGTCAGTTGCAAACATTCCGGCGTAATTATGTCAACTGGCGAGGGATAAACACACAGAACACTATTACTCTAGGAGGATAAACATCTTTCGTCAGGCAACATCTGAAACCCACTCGATTTACCATCTGGTGCAATAGAGTCAGAATGTTGCCCGATTTAAAAAAAATGAATCCAGACAACAGCGTACATACGCTGTTGTTTAGCGACAAAACAAAACACATCGCATTGTGATGTTACCTATCCAGACAAACCATTGTCACCGACACTTAACATATTCAGTAGTAATTTTAATATATATAAATTACGTGTCGCATTGTTTGTCCGCGATGGACTCCTAAACTATTTAACCGATTTTAATCAAATTTGCACACCGTGTGCAGTTTAATCCAACTTGAAAGATAGGATAGCTTACATAGCTCAAGGCTCTAACTTGGGTCCTTTGCTATTTTTAATATTTATCAACGATTTGTTGCACATTATTGACAGTGAATGTCTGGCATATGCGGATGACATAAAGATCTTTAGAGTTATTGACAATAATGAACAGTATGTGGCCCTGCAGCGCGATATCAATGTTATTTATGAATGGTGTAAGGTTAATGATATGGAGTTAAATATAAACAAATGCAATATAATTACGTTTTCGAGAAATATTCATACTTATCATAATAATTATGATGTAAATGGTGTAATTTTAAAGCGAGTCAACACTATACGAGATCTCGGAGTGCTATTTGACTCGAAGCTATCTTTCAGAGATCATTATGATAAAATATGTAGTAAGGCCAATAATATGTTATCGTTTATTCTCCGTGTTGGTAAACCATTCAAGAACATCTCGTCACTTTTAACCCTATATAGCTGTTTAGTGAGGTGCACTTTAGAATATTGTTCGCCCATTTGGTCCCCGATATATCACACACATAGCGACAGAATTGAATCTATTCAACGCCGATTCGTTCGATCATTGTGCACAAAATATGGTCTTCGACGTAAATTACCTGATTACGCCGAGAGGCTTCAGGAATTTCATATGGTTTCCTTGGCAAAACGTAGGGAGGTAATTGATCTCTGTATTCTTCATAAAATTGTTAATGGAGCGCTTGATTGTAATTTGGTTGAGCCGCTGTACTTTAAGTTGCCGACTCGGTCAGTGCGTGTCAACAATTATTCAGTATACCACCATTCAACAACAATGTATCACAAAATAATCCCTTTACCAGAATGAGCAAGTCATATAATAACGTGTGTATGAACCTTGACATTTTTAACATTAGTTTTGCTTCCTTCAAAAAGTCCCTACTTAAAAACTTGTAACTAATAATATATAATAATATTTTCCCTTAAGTATTTAAAGTAGACCGATCATTCCGAATTTTGCGTGATGTTAGCAATTAACTGAATTGTTGTGTATAGTTTTAACAGGGCTTCAGACTCATTTAGCTTTTTAGTGTAATATTGATCTATCATTTGTTTAGTTTGTAGTCTGTAACTGTACCTAATAAATAAAATAAAATCTTAATTTATAGTCGCAATATTATTATATTGCAAATAGTAAACAAAATACTGAGAAATTCAATTGTTTTTACTTTTTATTTGACAGCTGATTCAGTTGCGCAGTCCTTGTGGCGATCGCAAAGAGATGTTATAATTTCATGTTACCTCCTTTCATTGTATAGGTACCGCTGCGCGAGTTAGCATCTTTTTTTAGTTTTTAGAGGTATAGTAATTGTCTTGGCATGTCGCGCTCAATAGTCTGCTTCTCTCTGTCTGCGTATGAATACATAACTTTGTATTTTTGATTTTGGTGCATTAATTGTTGAGCTTAATTCATTTTGATAATTCATTTAATCTTAATAAAAACGTATAAGTTAACATAACACTCATTGATTATGAAGCGATACGAAGTTCGCCGGGCCAGCTAGTAGCACCATATTCACTTCAGTTATCATAGAAGTTAATTTAAATTGCATATGATAAGACAAGTTCTCATTTTATTACAGGGTTAAAAAGACATTGTTTTCATTACCGATTGATTATTTTTAATACTCATGTTATCTAATTTATTGGCGAGAGATAAGTAAAACGTGTATTCAGAGTTCTTTATAAGAATTTTGCAGGTCCATAAAGTCCAACCAATCCGTATTAGGACAATGTGGTAGGTAAAAGGCTTCTCATTAGAGATTTCGTTATCCTATGTACATAGGGTCATTCAGCTCAAAACTACGCACTTTTTTTTTCTATCGTCTACACACTCAAAAATATAGGGTCCTGATAAACGTTTTAACAATCTATTTAAAGTAAATTTATTCTACTTTCATTATTTAATGAGTTTTTGTACATTGCTTCATCGTTTTTTTTTTTGCAATACATTTTTAAGTGCAGCGGGAGAAATTCGTACTCTTGACCCGTCATGTGGGTAAAACTACGCAGAGATGCGGTTAATAGTTCGCATACTGGGTAAGCTTCGCACGCAGGTAAACTACAGGCCCGCCCTGTGAATTGGGGGCGTTTGGAGAATTCCACCACGGTATCCCCTGCCTGTCGTAAAAGGCGACTAATAGGGGCCTCCGAGGGTCACTGGTGGGCGGAAGGGGCCGTCCACCTATTAGTCTAGCCAACTTTTGTGACCCCCGTGATGGACGACAGCGTGGCGGTTAGGCCTCACGCTGCCTTTGACTCCGAGAGCGTCCTTCGGTGTGCGGGGGCTTCTGAGCCCCCCCAACAACAGGAGACGGACCGCAATAGCGGTACGTGCAGGAGCGGTTGCGGACGACAACTTAGACGTGAGTCGGAGGAAGCCCGCAGCCGTCCCTAATGCGCCGAAGATGGCCACCGCGGAGTTTTGGTTGGTATACCGTGCGGTGTACATAGGTTAAAGACTCGGCCCCGCGGTCGCCCGACGTTTTCCATCTCTCCGGGCAGCTCAACGTCGAGTCGTAAGGCACGGTGAACCCAACATAACCGCTCAGTCGTTCCCCTTGAACACCTTGGTAAGTCACTTTCTCCGCGTAAACAAAAAAAAAGTAAACTACATGTAATTAAAAATTGTACAAGTACACATGGAATCATATGGAATATGTTTTTAAACTTCCTTTATTCTTGGTACAAATATTGTAAAAATAAACATTAAATATACACCTATTGTGGGCACCAGAAACATAATTAATTAGACTGTACTTACAATAAACTTTAGTTATCTTTGTAATGTAATGATCACTGTAATTTTAGGAACTCTTGATGTTACTTTTCATTGTAATGAAGTTATAACAGCGTGCGTACTTTTAATCCTGTACTCTTACCCAGCAGGGAATATTTTAAACACTCACATGTCAATTGAGATGCAGTTATTTTTTAGGACAGAAATAATAACTAAAATAAATACTATAATAATCGTGAAACTTAACATAATCAACAGTCTTTTGTAAACTGATGCACCGTCTATCTATAAACTTTTCCCAGCACAAAATAGTTGATAACTAATCAACAAAATCACGTTAATCGCCGTTTTTCGTTAAACAAGTGAGGCTTGGTAAAATAGCTAGTGGGCTCTGACACCATCCCTGACGCACCCTTAATTTAGCTGAAAAAGTGTTTGAGCCCCCTCAAAGGGTTCCGAGATATTGACCATGTGAAATTTTACCCACTGCGTGCTGTTGCCCCGAATGACCTTCACTACTGAAGTTTCACCCAGTTACTCTATTTGCCAATTATTTTGATGAATTGCATTCCTTTCACTCTTGAATCACATTCAGCATATTTGAGGGTACACCATATTATAGTGTAGATACATTCTAGTATAGAAACTAATAATCACCGGGAAAACAGAAGGCAAAGGGCGAGAGAGGCAGGAACCCACTCCCCTGGACTTACCAGGCCCACACCACACTCAACATTAGCGTCGCTGAAGCGGTTCACGTCGCTTGAAGCCGGAGTAGATGGCATAACATTGGACGTGAAAGTTAATTCCCTTTTGACTCACGTCCTGCAGCATTAGGCAATCCACACAAATGGGAAAATATAGTATAGGGTACGGTTGTATCAATAAATATAGATACTATCAATGACGATGTAAAATGTAAAAAGGTTCTGTCTCATTAGCTAGAGACCCCTGAAAATATGTAAATTTGTTTTGACACCAACTCATCGACGAGTCACCTTATGGCATGTTCTTAATTAACCGCCGTGCCGCGACATTACGAATTTCTAGTAATAGAACACTTTTTTCTCCTACTAATTTAATTACATTTCAGTTTTGTGTTTATCCTATTATAGTGTGACTGGTTAAATTTGTGTTTCAAGCGCTTCATCCATGGATTCGCCAATTCTGAGACAGGTAAGTTAATGTATCAGAAAACGGAAGGAAACTCAGATACCCAAGAATTGTCCATAGGAATATTGAAGGTATCGAATTCTGCAATCCGTACCCGGCTAGCGTGGCGGACTAAGGCCTTAACATAACTGGCTTCAGATACCAGCATGACGCCCTTTTACCTTTTCGGGTATAGGCAGGAATTTTATCACGCCTTTTGCTAGTATATTAAGACCCGCGTAATGGGATACAAGCCTGATGTTATCCACTAGGCATATTTCCATACTCCAGTCCAGGAGGCTAGAGATCAAATCCAAGACATTAAAAAAATATCACAGTAAAAATACCCCTCGGAAGTAGCATATTTAAAGTGAGAAATCCATTTTGTTCGTCCAGATGTTCGTAGCCAGCGCACCGCAGTTAGCAGCTGTGTCCATAGGCGGCGTAGTGGGGTTCCCTAACGTCATCTTGGAGCAGTTCAGAGCCAACGATAGCGCGATCAAAGTAGACATACATATGGCAACGTGGATCGGTAATGCTCAATATTCATAATATTATCCTGCCTCGATATGATTCCGCTAGTTCTAATAATAATTATAGTCCTATACCTATAAATGTAACTTCAAGCAATGTCTAAAATTCCATAACTTGTAAGTATCCGCGTCAGTCCTCTCTATTAAATATACCTAATTCATCAGCCAGTACGCATCCTATTGGATGTTTACCTGCTGATCCCAGAACGTTACTCTTGGAAAGAAGCCACTATGATCATGTAACTGTTACCGCAGCCCACGGTCGATGGTTGACCAGAAGACTTCCATTCAGCATAATATAATTCTTAATTTTTCTAATATTTTGTCATATTATAATGTTGAGGTTAAATTTAATGTTTTTTTTATTTTATTTTATTACACTTTGTACACATACTATACAGGCTGACTTAATGCCATGCTTCTGATTTCCAGGTTCAACACACGGTCTCGCGGGAATACCAAGCATAGCTATGCCAACTATAATGCAATGGAAGGGCAGAAAGCTATCATTCCTTTTCTGCTGCCTCCTCATCTTCACCGGTTGGATCCTGACTTACATCTCCAATAGCGTTATCACTATAATCATCGCGGAGTGCTTCCACGGACTCGCTAGCAATAGCCTAATTGTTGTCAGTTTTTACACAATTAGCGAAATGATTGACCCGAAATACAGAATGATCTCCATGTCTTTTTATAGCATCAATCAAACTTTCGGTATGGTTTTAGTTGGTATTATCGGCAAATATCTCCATTGGAAGACTGTTAGTCTCATTATGAGTATTCCCATACTAGTAGCTTTGGTATCCAGCTTTCTATGGCCAGAATCTCCATCATGGCTTGCTCACAAAGGAGAGTATACGAAATGCGAGAAAGCCTTCAAATGGCTGCGCGGATCTGACGATACTTCACAGAAAGAGCTTCAAGAACTATTGAATGCTCAAAGAGAATCAGTAAAGTTCAAATGTAGCCCAAGGGATTTGTGTTTGCAAATAAAAAGTAAAGATTTTTATTTGCCATGCTTTCATAATTTCGTAATCTTATGTGCATTCTATTGGAGTGGAATCATGGTTGTTTTGATTTATGGCTCGGATATACTTCAAAAAGCCACTAACAACTCATCTGCAGTGTATTACGGCATGATCTCTATAAACATATTTATGTACTTGGGTACATTAACTACTACGTTTCTTTTAAAATTCTATAGCCCCAAAACAATGTTATTGTGTAGCGGTATTTCATCAACACTTTTCTTGTTATCCGCATCGGTTGTCACATTTATGCAGTCTATTGAAATATTGTCCAGTGATTCGATTCTTTGTCTATATTGTGTTTTAGGTTACATGCTATCTATGCATTTAGGAATGGTTACGGTAGTGTTTATAATACCTGCTGAATTGATGCCAGTTAAGCACAGAGGGTTGGGAGGAGCTGTGTATGTGGTCTTACTTTGCTTATTTCATGCTTTGACATTAATGATTTCGCCATATCTAATGCTATACGCGGGTTTGTGGGGAACTTTCTCTTTGTACACTGTTATTTGTCTGGCATGTATGGTTTTTATATGGCGATATATACCAGAAACCAAGGGAAGGACTTTACAGGAAATCGAAGATTATTATAATTATGGTAGTTTTGGAACGAAACCAAGAGAAAACTGTGTAAATGAATTATTATAAGTGTTTGATATTGCAAATAACTCACCAATGTTTCGTGCAATGGTGGATAAAGTTTTATTTGTTCAATACGTATGTCTAAAAACGAGCTTAAAATTCCAACTAAGATACCTTCAATTATATTTGCATAGTACTCCCAAAAACTAGGCTTTTTCAATAAAATTTAAATTTTAAAGTCCACCGATTTGACATTTTTGTAATTTTATTTTGAATAAAAACTACACTGAATATGAGCGTTTTTAAAGAAGTTAGTTGTATAACTAACTTCTTTAAAAACGCTCATATTCAGTGTAGTTTTTATATTCAGAAAGCTGGATGTATATCCAGGAGTCTATAAAATTTACCCAAGCTATATATACTTTCATAAAATAGTTATCGTTATTATGAATTTCTTTATAAAACTAAATAAAAAAGAGTTAAGCTAAGAAAAACCTTGTAGGTGAATATATACTACTGGTACGTGCACTAGTAGGTACTCGCCGATAGCAGCGCCATCTATTGGCGAGAAGCGAGACTACCTGACTGTGGAAGGTTCGGCGATGGAACATTCTCGAAAGATCTCAAAGTCTCCAGCATGTCGTGGACACGCGATAATTTACTTTAATTTGCAAGAGAGTTCCCGACTATTTTGTTTCTTTCGAGAATGTTCCATAAACTACGACGCTACCAGCGATATAAAAGGCAGCGCGCGGCTGCTGCCGGGCATTCTGTCTTGTTTACGACGCGATCAAGAGCGAACGATAAGCGTAATATAACTCCAAGCGATACCGAAGCGAATACTGTGAATTGTGTGTGAACGTGTAGTGTGTGATTACAACAAATGTATTTGAGTGTTTTCATATTGCAGTATCTAGCGCAATGTTTCTGTTTGTTTATTAGTTTTCTAGTGCTAATAAAGTCTTAATTGATGCTTTCATCGCAATAACGGCATTTATATTGTTTATCCCGAAGCCCAGCACGCAACTGTATAAAGCTATTATTCTTTCTATAAATACAATTTTCTTCATTTTTACAAACTTTACTCGACTTGTGAGCTTTTGTTCTTAATACAAGTGCGCATTCCGTCGCTTAATTATCTTTTAGTAATTCTAAGAAATAAACTATTTGTTGTCGGCTCATCTGCATTTTTTTATGGCATTGAATGACGAGACGTGCATACCATTCGCCTGATGGTAAGGGGAGATCCACAAATTACGTGAGGTGTTTTTTTTAATTTTCTGTCCCTCCCTCCCCCCCTGGTGAGATGTTGTGAGATTTTATTCAACCCCCTCCCCCATCCCCCAATCTCACGTGAGATTTTTCAAAATGTGCGTTTCTTAAATATGTAAACGTGTTGGAGTGTTATTGTAAAAAAAAAAAAACAGTTGACTTTCTGTCCGGGACGACTTTAGAATCTGGATAATGGGTCAAAATAGTATAGTTTTTTTTTTGTTTCAATAAGAAAAAAAATTGCGTGATATTTGCCGAGACCCCCCCTCTCTCCAACGTAAGATTAGATGAGATTTGACTCGACCCCCCCTCCCCCTTAAACATCTCACGTAATTTGTGGATCTCCCCTAAGCGATACGACCACCCTTAAAACAGTAGGTAGCTACACCATACAGCACCTTGAGTTATAAAGTACTGTGTGGCATTTCACTGCGCTCGGCATTCTGACACATAAGATGTTAAGTCTCATTATGTCCCGAAGTTACGCTGGCTACAATGCTCTTCAAACCGAAACACAACAGTGCATGCACACTGCTGCTTAGCGGTGGAAATATATATTGCGGTGGTACCCACCCAGACGGACTCTTACATATGAGAGACCTACCACCAGTAAAAAGGTTATTAAACCTGAAAGATCATATTGTCCTCTTTCCAAAATGCATTTCAGTTTCAAGTTATCAGATATTCAGTAATACTGGTACATGTCACGCTCTTTCTATGGGGACGTTCCACAGTGGGACGGGTCGCTGGTTTGCAATAAATTTCTACTTAATATCCTTACGAATTCTTGAGAAAAAGGATCGCGACGCAGACGTACCGATAGACAGACAGACGGACAATAAAGTAATCCTATAGGTAATGGTTCCTTTATTACCTTTTGAGGTACCGTACCCTAAAAATAAGCGGTCGCACGGCGTACCATCAGAAAAGCGGCTTGCATGACATTCAGACATAAAAAACTTTTTAACAAAAAATAGCACCGACTTCAAAAACCACTATAAGGAAAAAAAATAATTGATCTTTGCTTATCATCACTACATAGTATAAAACAAAGTCGCTTCCCGCTGTCTGTCCCTATGTCCCTATGTCCTCATGTCCCTATGTATGCTTAAATCTTTAAAACTGCGCAAGGGATTTTGATGCGGTTTTTTTAATAGATAGAGTGATTCGAGAGGAAGGTTTATATGTAAAATACATGCATAATATAGAGAAACATTGATAATTTAAAAGGTTTCTAATGTGATGTCGTAGATAAACACATTTTTTTGCGCTTACATTGCAGACGCTGGCTAAACTCTACGAGATAGATCAAAATAATGTACTACATTTTTATACACCTTAAAAAGGTCTACAAAAAAGTCCGCGATGGTATATGTCTATCTCTTAGGGATAACCCACAATAACCATTTTTTATCCTGTACTTTGACGAGAAATAATGGCTTATTTACGAAGCGATTTTAAGCAATACAGCATTAATCCTTATCCAATTAAGTACCATAAATACATTGTGCATTTAATATAGATTAATATGGCCCTTTACAACATGTAATTTAAATAAATATTTTCGAAGATATTACCGATTTAAAATGCAGGGACATAGCGGTCGCGGCGGTACCGGCCGGGGGGCCGGCGGCGCGTGTCTATAAATGAGAAAGTATGGACTATGGAGATAGTTTGAGATCCTGAGGATAGGCTACTTTTATCCCGGAAGAACATAACCCGGGAATTTTATACCGGTTTTTATTTCTCGCGAGTGGGGCCGTCACGGCCTAACCACTGAACCGATTTCGATGAAATGTGGTAGGGAGATAGTTTAAGACCCTGGGAAGGACCTAGACTAATTCTTATCTCGGAAAAACTTCACCAATGGATGGAGTGCTTCAAGAGGAAGGCTTATGTGTATATTACATAAATATTTTGTATGACAAAAAACTAATTTCAGCATGTAATATGCTTTGCTACCTGAGCGAAGCCAGGGCGGGCAAATAGCGGGTTATAAGTAAGTTTTAATGTATGGGAAATCGACCAGACCTTCGGATGGTGTTAAATAGAGGACTGTATCTACCACTCACCTGCAACTGCAGCACCGCTCGATTCCCTGGGTACCCAGCGTTGGTGAATGGCCATAGGTTGCTGATTGCCGTCAAGTATTGCACCACACGTATCACTAGTTTATTCTTGGAATAATGTTAATGTTTGGAATATAATACACAGCGCGCACAGAACTACGTTGCGTTCGAAGCGGTTGCTTTTACGGAAGAGAGAGAACGTCTGTATTGCACGTTCGGGGTGGCAGCACTTGTCGCTGCTTAGGATGCGTTCGGATTTTGTGGCAGATACAGATCCGTTCATAATAGAAAATAAATAATTGTATGCCGTAGTATTGTGCCAGCATTACCTAATTGTAAATGAATAAAAGTACGGAACATGCCGCCGACCTTAAAATAACCTATTTTAACAAAATACTAAAACTAAACTAACATAGGGCTAAACTGAACTAGATACTTTGAAATTAATCAATAGGAAGGGGACAGACCTTCACTACAGGTCGTTTTGTGAGTGTGTTACCAATGCGTACCGTCACAACACGAGTAACACCGTCAGCGCCCGGGTGGAGCTGATGCACGCGAGCCAAGCGCCACTGCAGTGGAGGTAATGTGTTGTCAACTAACACAACTACGGAACCTACTTTGAGAGGTGTCTTCGTAGTGTCGTGAAACCATTTACTTCTTTGCTGAAGTTGGTGAAGGTATTCAACACTCCATCGCTTCCAGAAGTGTTGGACAGCTTGTTGAATAATTTGCCATCGAACAAGGCGAGTAGTACTCTCAGCCGATAAATTAATTTCAGGCAATGAAGTCAATGGTTGTCCGACCAAAAAGTGTCCCGGAGTAAGAGGTAATGGATCTGAAGGATCATTACTCTGTGTACAAAGTGGTCTAGAATTAAGTATGGCTTCTATTTGACATAGAAGTGTGTTAAATTCATCGTAAGTTAAAGTTAGTTGCCCTATGACCCGATAAAGATGGGTTTTCATGCTTTTAACGGCAGCTTCGAATATACCACCGAAATGGCTTGCGTAAGGTGGGTTAAAATGCCACGTTATGGACAAGTCTGTTAAATTTTTACTTATGTGTAATTGATGGGCCGTATTTTGTAGAAATGATCGCAAATCTTTTAAATAGTTATAACAGCCTACAAAGTTTCGACCGCAATCGGAATAAATATCTGAACAAAGTCCGCGTCGAGAAATAAAACGGCGTAAAGCGTTAAGAAATGAATCCGTTGTTAAATCAGGAACTAATTCAAGATGTACGGCCTTTGTTGACATGCATACAAAGACGCATACATATGATTTGAAAATTTTGGAATTACGAAATTTACTAGATTTAAGATTAAAATGCCCGGCGAAATCTATGCCTACGTGTAAGAATGGCCTAAGAGCGCTCACTCTTGCAGCAGGTAAAGGAGCCATTGGCGGCTGCGGAGCGGTAGGACGCGTGCGAAAACATTGAATGCAGCGACGCGTGCGCATACGGACTGCATCACGGGCAGATATAATCCAATACGTTTGAGATAAAAGAAATTGTAATGTTTGCGGACCTACGTGCAAATATAATTTGTGAAAATAGTCTATAAGTAATGACGTAAAGAAATGTTTTTTGGGTAAAATTATTTGATGCTTGGCATCATAAGAAATGTGGGCACGTTGTATCCTGCCGCCGACCCTGAGAAGTCCGGCGTCGTCTATGAACGGTTTAAGTTTTCGAAGTTTATTTGAACAAATGTCGTTATCTTTTAAACGTGAAATATCTTCAGCAAATTGATCTTGCTGAACGAGACGGATAACTCTTGTTAAAGCGAATTTGGTTTCAGAAACCGTAATGTGCGGATGCGAGTAAGATTGTGTCTTACGGCATTTATGATAAAAGCGAAAAATTAAAGAAACAACGCGCAATAGTTTTGGCATGGACGAAAATCTTTCAAGAAATTGTAAATCTAAAGATGATTCATTTGAGCTACTCAGAATGTGCTGTCGTCGTTCTTCGTCAGTATGTAGATCGACGTTCGAAACAGGCCAATTAGATTGAGACTTTCTGAGCCAGATGGGTCCATTGAACCATAAGTTCTGATCTAGCTTAGACGGGAGCACACCTCGGGATGCAGGATCCGCGGGGTTGTCCTCGGAACGTACGTGTCGCCAGTGAGCAGCTGGAACTCGGCTTGTCGTCTCTGCAACACGATTGGACACGAAGGTGCGCCATTCGTGGGAGGACGAGCGTAACCATGCAAGTGTGACCGAAGAATCACTCCATGCGTAAACATTATCGATAGATAGAATTTTAGTATAAGTTACAAGAATGTTTTCAATAAGTTTAGATAAAAGTACAGCTCCGCACAGCTCTAAACGGGGGAGCGTGATACGTTTTAATGGTGCGACCTTTGTCTTTGCAAGAAGGAGATGAACATGAACAATACCGTGAGAATCAATAACACGTAAATATACACAAGCTGCGTATGCCTTCTCGGATGCGTCCGAAAAGCCATGTATTTGTATGTCTCCGTTATGATTTGGAATCACGTGACGCGGTAACGAAATAGATTGTAAAAGTGGAAGTTGTGGAATAAAAGTGAACCAAAGATCACAAATACCCTTTGGAGGGGTTTCATCCCAATCCGTTCCTGAGATCCATAATAATTGAATTAAATGTTTGATAAACAATATGATAGGACTAAGAAAACCAAGAGGGTCATAAATTTTGGAAATTTCGGATAACATTATACGTTTGGTACAAACTGCAGGAGGACTTATAACCTGATAAGAAAACACATCTAATTTTGGATTCCATCTCAAGCCTAAAACCTTGACTGACGCATCAGTGTCGAGAGCAGACAAAATGAGAGCGTCATCATCTGAACTAGAAATGTTATTACTGACAGAAGATAAAAAGTCAGGAGAGTTGCTAGTCCATTTGCGGAGTTCGAATGATCCCGCTTTGCAAATGGCGTTGAGCTCGCGCTGTAAAACGAGAGCGTCATCCAAAGTGTCAGCACCTGAAACTACATCGTCCACGAAGACGTCATTCAGCAGCACTTGCGAAGCAAGTGGGAATGGGTCCGATTCATCAATCGCTAATTGACGAAGTGTACGAAGGGCTAAAAATGGTGCCGAAGCGACTCCGAAAGTCACTGTGCAAAGTCGGTACTCCTGAATAGGATCGTCGGGAGAATATCTCCAAAGAATCCGTTGAAAATCACGGTCTTCAGGACGTATTTGAATGAAACGATACATCATTTTAATATCCGCAGTAAATACTATCTTATGTAACCGAAACTTTAATAATACTACGTTTATATCTTGGTGCAGTTTTTGACCAATAAGTAAATTGTCGTTAAGTGAACGACCATTAGTAGTTTTGCAAGAGGCGTCAAAGACAACTCTAACTTTAGTTGTAGCAGATGACCTTTTGACCACGCAATGGTGAGGGATATAGTAAGGAATTTTATCTGAAACCGTGTGCTCAGTGACCGGTTCCATGTGACCTAGGTTTTCATATTCTCTGAGACATTTAATATATTCTTCTTGCAGAGAAGGATCGCGAGAAAGCTTTTGTTCAAGCTTGTAAAAACGATTAAGAGCAATTTGGCGAGAATCGCCGAGAGGGGGTACATTGTCCTTAAAAGGAAGGGAAACAATATATTTACCGCATTTATCACGTTTGTGGGTATTAATGAAAATAGACTCACAAAGAGCTTCTTCTTTGGTGAGAGGCTTGATATCAGGCATCGACTCAAGCTCCCAAAATTTTTGCAATTGCATATCAAGTTGATATGTACTAACATTCATGCAGACTTGTGCTGGCAATGAATGGGAAATTTTACCGTTAAGTAGGTAACCAAAAATACTATTTATTGCCACGGGTGTACCCTGTGGGCCTTTAATGTTATCATGTAATAAAATACTATCAGTATAGTCTGAACCTAGGAGAAGTTCGACTGGACGCGCAGAACGTAATTCTGGGTCCGCTAGAGGTAAATTTCTTAGATGCGGAATGTGCTCGAAAGAGCTTGGAATGCGAGGTAAGTAACTCGTTAACTTGGGTAAGATAAGAGCTTCGATAATTAATTTAGGTTCTAATTTATTGTGAGGCGTAACTTCACACAAAACGTAACCACGCGGTTGCTCACTTTTATCGCCTATGCCAGTAACTGTCATGCTGGTCTTAGCATGATAGCGTTTTAAGCCCAGTCGCTGGACGCATGACTCCGCAATGAGTGTAGCTTGGGAGCCTTGGTCGACTAGAGCGCGCACAGGGCGAGGAGAACTCGAATTTTCATCTGTCGAGCGAATATTTACCAACGCGGTGGTGAGTAGAACCGTACAATTTAATTTTTCAGAAAAACTACGCATTGATGTGGGTGACAAAGAAGATTCCGCTGCCGAAGTTAGCTCGGGGGAAGGTACGTTACATTCGCTAGTTAATGCTACATTAGAAATTACATCATCATGTATAGAAGTATGATGACGTTTCGAACACACACGACAATTGTGTCGAGATTTACAATCCTTGAGTTCGTGTCCAACAGATAAACAATTGTTACAAATTTTATTTTGTTCGATAAAATCTTTCTTTTCTGTTAAGGTTAATTTACTGAAGTTAAGACACTTATTTAATGAATGTGAATTTTGTTTACAGTAAGTGCATGTTTTAACATAATTAATAGCGTAAGGAGTTGAAGTAGCAGCATGGATACTCATCGAGCGCGAGTGACGTGAACGTGCAAACGGCGCGTCAGAGGTATGTATAGATATAGTAGTACGGCTAGTACGGTGTGCGTCGGAGTGGGAGCGCGCGACGGCTCGGCCCCAGTGGCGCGGCGACGCGGCAGGAAGAGAGCGGCGGATCGCGAGTTCGGAGCCGGAGGCGGGCGAACACGGCACCAAAGCAGTTGACATGGCCTCAGTGGCAGCCAGCTCTTTATTTAAAAACTCAATTAGATTATTGACACACGGAATAGTACTAGGCGAACTTAGCGACAATTCAAAACGTTTACGAAGAGTAGGTGTAATCTTACGTAACAAAATATTTAATAAAATGAAACTCCATTCTGTAACTGGCAAGTTAAAAGATTCTAAAGCTGTTAAGTTTTCTTTATATACCATCAGAATGTTACGCAAACTATGTTCGTAATTTTTATCAATAACTGGATCTATATCAAGGATTTTGTCTAAATGTTTATTTGCAATTATTCTGTCGTTTTGATAACGATCTAACAAAACTCGCAAAGCATTATTATAATTATCACCTGTGATGGGAAGTGATTTTATTAAGTTATAAGGTTCACCCCGTAAGGATAAAAGTAAATAACGGAAACGTTCTACGTCAGATAAATGTTTGTTATCATGAACTAGCGATAAGTACAAATCATAAAATGCATTCCATTCGGTTAAATCACCACGGAAGGTGGGTAACGTAAGTATTGGCAACTGATCTCTCGTATGACCTTGACTATGACAACAAGGGGTAGGCTGAACGCTAGCTACACTTTGTCTGCGTTGAATATCTTTTAAGTGATCAGCTGTGATTTGCACTTTGTAATATAAAGTGTCAAAATTGTTACGTATATCTAATTGTTCTTGAGACTTAAATTCACCGGTTTTAGCTAATAATTTTTCTATTTTGCTTTGTACGAGGAAAAATTGTTTTTTAATGTTATTAAGTTCCCTAACACGGGCACGAAATTCCACTTCATCTGTAGCACAATCAGCCATACGTTGTATGCTGTTCATGAAAATATCACGTTCGAATATCAATTGATCTAACCCATGACTATGGACAATAGTTATTTGTATGATAGAAATATTATAAATGTTAGGTAAGTAGTACACTGATAGTATAGCGAAGCTTAACTTATTAACACGAAATGTTAAAAAGTTATTTTGCCGTACGAAATACGGGTTGTAAATTAAATATGAAATGATGTAGTGTGTCTAGTACGAAATACATAGACGACTTTATAAGTATTGTAATGTAATATGTATATGTGTATTATAGTAAATGTAGTGAATAAAACGTAGCTTGGAGTGGCGCGCGTGCCGTTGGATATTTAAACTCGTTTGACGGGAATGTTCGACGCGAGCGCTTACGGTGTGGCATAGGTCGAACGAATACCCACAAGTTATGAAAAAAAAATGGAAATTGTAAAACTCGCTATTTTACCTAGTAATTCATTCGATAAATGAATTAGTACGTTCGAAAAAACAGTACGCAGTGGTATTGTCGAAAAACAAATACGCTAAGCCTAGGCAAATGGAATTTAACAAATTGTTAACCAAGGGTAGGTTCCACGGGTTAAGCAAATTAAAGTGTCGAAAAACAACTTTAATGGAATTAAACCAGTAATATGCTAGCACAATGACTTGAACATACGGTTCGAAGGACCAGAAAATGTATGGGAAATCGACCAGACCTTCGGATGGTGTTAAATAGAGGACTGTATCTACCACTCACCTGCAACTGCAGCACCGCTCGATTCCCTGGGTACCCAGCGTTGGTGAATGGCCATAGGTTGCTGATTGCCGTCAAGTATTGCACCACACGTATCACTAGTTTATTCTTGGAATAATGTTAATGTTTGGAATATAATACACAGCGCGCACAGAACTACGTTGCGTTCGAAGCGGTTGCTTTTACGGAAGAGAGAGAACGTCTGTATTGCACGTTCGGGGTGGCAGCACTTGTCGCTGCTTAGGATGCGTTCGGATTTTGTGGCAGATACAGATCCGTTCATAATAGAAAATAAATAATTGTATGCCGTAGTATTGTGCCAGCATTACCTAATTGTAAATGAATAAAAGTACGGAACATTTAATAATACCAATATTATATGAATGAAAAATGAAATCCTCCTAGCCAGTTTCGGCCACGGCGGCCAATCTCAACGGAGATCAGCCAGGTACGCAGGAGATATTATAGTGCACAAGTGTGTGCGCAATACACAGGTGCACTCGCTATTCCTTCACTCTCATAGTCCGGTGAGACGGCAATCCGACATGACCGGAGAGAGATCAGGCGCAGGACCAACGGCTTTACGTGCTTTCCGAGGCACGGGGGTATCACACCGCCAACTTCCTGACTCCGAGCTGCGACTGAGTAAATTTAAAGATGGAAAAACCCAGTCACAATATTTTTTGGCTCGACCCGGGATTCGAACCCAGGACCTCAGCGCGCAAATCGTACTCGTAACGCAAACGCAATACAACTACGCCACCGAGGCAGTCGAGGCAGCACCAATATTATATACACTGCCATTCGTGTGATTATATTAATGTACATACAATGAATAATTTTTTGGAGTCGGTGCCGGTCAAAAAAATCTATTTATCCCTTACCATCTAGTGGAAGTCCTTGTTATTCGTATAAAGAGTCATCATGCATATTTATTATCTTTTATTTAATATAAAAAATAGCTCCAATTTACGCATTGCTAATCGACTTTTTTAAGGGCACTTCTAAGTCGTCGAATGAAATTGCTCGTATTATTCAGGGCTAATCAGTCTGTTCCATAAAATGAGGAAACCCTAAACCAAGATATATTGAAATGAGACCACTTCGCGATCCTTATTTACCTAACAAAGAAGGAATCAAAGAAATACGCTCACAATTTTCGAAGTAATCAGTGTACGTACATCAGTGTGCATACCTACATAAAAAAAAAATACAAACACACGAACAAAAAAATACAAAAATACAATTCAGAACCTCCTCCTTTTTTGAAAGTCGGTTAATAAAACACCAAATAACACTAGGTACGATACGTAAAATAAATAAAAATGCTTAACATTTATAAAAAAAAACACCTGCTTACAAAATAAATATTTTACACACAAGCTGTAATAATAGACATATAGGTACCTAACCGGTGAAAGACTTTTACGAAAAGTTGAGTCCCGTACTTTATTTAATACAAATGGATTACAAGGACTGCTCGGTGGCGTAGTTGTATTATGGTACGACTGCAATGCTGAGGTCTCGGGTTCGATCCCCGGGTCTGGCAAAGTGATATTGAGTTTTACTATTCAATATCAGCTCGGAGTCTGGAATTTGTGCCCAACATGGCGATAGGCTCGCCCCCTATCACGTCATGGGACGGAATAACGGCGAAAAGTGGGTGCACTAGTTGCGACTCTGCCTACCCCTTCTTGGATAATAGGCGTGAGTGAGTGTGTGTGGATTACAAGACTAGCAAACAGCTCGCCCGATAGGGTACGTGCACAGACTATAACTATTAGGTGGCAGCACAAAGTCGACACAAGAGCCATATGTGGATAAAAAAAGAAACTGTTTAAAACAATAACTTATTTATATATTCTTTTAATATGACAAATGTTATAAAACACGGGTTCGGGTTGATTAATACATCAATGGTTAAGTCAGAATGTTATTGATACCCAGCGTGGCCAGAATATGCTTTTTTTGAGATAAGAGCTAGCTATTTTGGTGTTATTGAAGCAAATTAGGAGGTTGCCTATGTTCCCATAATTACCGATTTGTTTGTATTGAATATTATCTGCAAAACATCTATATTTTTATAAATTACGTAACGAGACATTTCTAAATGCTTTTGGAACTCATATTTATCAAAGATCATGTATGTTTTATACATATTTTGTCGAATTTCACGTAACCATGGAATTTAAGTACTTAGTTAAGCTGTGATTCCGCAGGATGCGGCAGACGGCAGACGTCAACGGCAGACGGTAGACGGCAGATGGCATGCGCCGCGACGGCAGACGGCCCTACTATGTAGTATTAAATTGTATGAAACCGATTCCGCACACGACGGCAAATGACGCGCGACACATGCTGTTGCCGTCTGCCGTTGCCGTCTGCCGCGTTCTGCGGAATCACACTGTAGGTACTATTCTTGGGAACATAATATAATTTTACACCATTTGATTTGATTATTTTTATGTGTTGAAGCATCCAAACACACAGTAATACATTATCAACAAATTATATGTTATTTTTATGAATATTTTAGATCAATGCCAAGTACTGATAGGCTGAAAGATTTAGATTGTGCCACCAAATGGCAAAGGTGGTCTGTTCACTCCAATTTAAGTGACTCCGAAGTGGAAGACAATGCGGGTGGTCGGTCTCCCGCTGTCGTAGACCCCAAAGGCGTTATTTAGAGTTCGGGGGCATCTTAGCCCCCTCGTTTAGAGAGGGGCCACAATGCGGCGTCGCGCAGTGACGGTTCCGAGTAGCTATCTTAGTGAAACAAGATACCCTAGGGCCATTCCGCATGCGCCGAAGAAGGCCACCGCGGGTTGGTTGGTATGCTGGTGTAAGGTGTGTTTATAGTGTTAGGGACTCGGTACAATGCGGAGTTTGCTATACTCCCGAGTGTCGACATTGAGCCGTAAGATCGGTGAAACTAACATAACCATTCCACTCACCCCACAGTGGTGGTAGGGATAACGCGTTTTTTCCCCGCGAAAAAAAAGAGGTTACGCCGTGCACGTTCCCTATAGTAAGCAATACGAGTGCTTATAACAGTAGCAATACCATCCGAACGTTGAATTACGAAGCGCAGCGTGGTATTGCCCTCTCATTATCAAGAGACGTAAGAGTTGTAAACATTGCGGCATAACTATATCGACTGGCGAGGGATAAACACCTTTTGTGAATCAACATCGAGAACCCACTCGATTTACCATCTGGTACAGTGGAGTCACATTGTTGCCCGATTTTAAAAATCACCACGCGACGCAGACCACAATGTTCTTCAAACCAGATAAATGGGTATGTACACTTTTGTTTAGCGACAGAAAAAGAAACACATCACATTGTGATGTTACCTATCCAGACAAACCATTGTCACCAAGACTTAATATATTCAGTAGTGATCGATGGCTTCCTTCTGCGAGTGCGTCATCTCGCGGAAGGAAAGCGCTGAGTGGGATTGTGAGCAGAACGATCCCGCCCGCAGCCAGAGGAGACGAAGGAGGCGCCGGGTTGACGACTGACCGGCGCTTCATGCCTTGTGGTCCGGGGGCATCTAGAGAATTCCGCCACAGCATCCCCCTGCCTGTCGTAAGAGGCGACTAAATGGGGCTTGAGAGAGTCGCGCTTCGAAAATGATTCAGATTTACAATTCGGTCCGGGAAAATGTATAATTTGTATGTAAAGTGATTATTATACAGGTAAAACTCTATAATGCGGGCGAAGCCGCGAGTAAAAGCTAGTACATAATGAGATAAGTTCTCATTGTATTATGGGGCTCAAAATACATTGTTTTCATATTCGATTAACTGCTATTACATATACATATACACTCACGTCTTTTATTCCCAAAGGGGTAGACAGAGGCGCAACTAATGCACCCACTTTTCGCCATTATTCCGTCCCATGGTGTGATAGGGGGCGAGCCTATCGCCATATCGGGCACAAATTCCAGACTCCGAGCTGATACTGAATTGAAAAACTCAATATCACTTTGCCCGAACCGGGGATCGAACCCGAGACCTCAGCATTGCAGTCGTACCATAGTACAACTACACCACCGAGGCAGTCCAATTGCTATTAATATTCATGTTAAGTAATTTATTGAAGAGAGATAAATAAAACGTGTATTTTTGAAGGTCTGTGAAGGCCAACCAATCCGTATGAGGACAATGTAAAAGGTGAAAGGCTTTTCATCAAAGATTTCGTGTATCATATGTACTTCACTACTTTTTTTTTTTTTTTTTTTTAACAGGCCATCTTCGGCGCGTTAGGGACGGCTGCGGGCTTCCTCCGACTCACGTCTAAGTTGTCGTCCGCAACCGCCCCTGCACGTACCGCTGTTGCGGTCCTTTTCCTGTTGCGGGGGCTCAGAAGCCCCCGAAACACCGTACCGTGTCCGCCTTTTGGTGTCCGAGGCAGCGTGACACACGCTGCCTCGGACATGTCCATCACGGGGGTCACAGAAGTTGGCTAGACTAATGGGTGGGCGGCACGTCCCGCCCACCCGTGACCCCCGGAGGCCCCTATTAGTCGCCTTTTACGACAGGCAGGGGATACCGTGGTGGAATTCTCCAAACGCCCCCAATCCACAGGGCGGGAGACGTCGGTCAGTCGTCCACCCGACGCCTCCTACGTCTCGTCTGGCGGCGGGAGGGATCACCACTGCGCTGGCGATCCCTCTCGGCACTCTCCTTCCGCGAGAGGACCGCCTCGCAGAAGTGGGCCACCGCCTGCCAGGCCTCTCGGCCGCCGACCATGGAAGCGACCACGGCCGGCAGCGAGAGGTCTTCTCCGACGACTGTTCTGAGAGCGCTGCGCTCCTCATCCCAGGCTGGACAACACTCCAACGTATGTTGGGCCGTGTCCATTGGGCAGTTGTCACAATAGTGACACACGGCCGACTCCTCTATCCGTACCACCCGAAACAGGAACTCACCGAAGCAGCCATGCCCGGTGAGCACCTGCGTCAGGCGGTATGTTGCCGCTCCGTGGCGCCTGTCCAGCCATTCGGCAAAGACAGGACGCACTGCCTCTACGACCCGGTGCCCCCACGACGGGGCCTCCAGCCTGAGACGCCACTCCTCCACGGCGGCTCGCCGTAAGGCGGCCCTCTTGGCCTCCACCTCCTTCAGGGCCGGACGCTCCCCGCGACTGAACGCCTCCTCCCGCCAATGGAATACATCGGCAAGGGATTTGGCGTCCAGGTCCCAGGGCAGAAATCCGGCCAATAGGCAAGCCGCCTCGAAAGAGACCGTGCGGTACGCCCTGACCGCCCGCTGCGCTAAAGCTCTCTGCGGGGCGCGCAGAAGGGCGACGCAGGGGCGGCCCAGGGAGTCAGCCCAAACGGGGCTGCCGTAAAGGGCTATGGACCGCACAACTCCGTGATACAGCCTCCGGCAAGGGAAGCCAGGACCTTCCAGGTTGGGCAGCAGGCGGGAAAGAGCGCCCGCTGCCCGGGACAATTTCGTCCTCAACTCCTTAAAGTGGGTGCGGAATCGCCATCGGCTATCCAGGACTAAACCTAGATACCTCATGCTAGAGCCGATGGGGATCCGCACCCCCCCAACGACGATGCCGGCACCGGCCGGTGGCCCTCTCCGAGGTCCGTGAAAACACACGGCCTCGGTTTTCTCGAGGGCCACCTTCAAACCTAAACGTTGAATTCTTCCAACTACTTGGCCGGTGCCCGCCGCCGCCAGAGTTGCGGCGTCCCGGAAGGTCCCAGCAGTCGCTGTGACTAACGTATCGTCGGCGTAACATGTCACGCCGACGCCCCGGAGATGGGAACCACGGAGCACCCAGTCGTACCCGATGTTCCACAGGAGAGGGCCCAAAACCGAGCCCTGTGGAACACCGCACGACATCGCTCTTCGGTGCCACCCATCGGCGCCCGGATACACCACGTGCCTGTCAGACAGGTACGCGTGCACCAGACGCCGGAGATAGGGCGGCACCACGTGGTACCGCAGTGCCTCGTGGATGCAGGGCCAGGGCAGCGAGTTGAATGCGTTAGAAATGTCTAACGACACTGCTATCACTACACTGCCTGTGGCCACTGCATCCTCCGCCTGTGCCTTCACCCGCAGAATCGCGTGGACAGTGGAACGTCCCCTCCTAAATCCAAACTGCTCGTCGGCCAGATTTGGTCCGACCCTTTCAAGGTGCTCGACGAGGCGGGTATGGATGATGCGCTCGAAGAGCTTTGCCACCTCGTCGAGCAACACGATGGGCCGGTAGGCCGACGGCGACTCTGCGGGTCGTCCTCCCTTCTTCAGCAGGACGAGCTTCCCGGTTTTCCAACGCACCGGGAAGACGCCCTGCTCCAGGCAGGCGGTGAATAAGCTGCGGAGCCTCGGGCCCAGGTACTCGAGGGCTAGCATCCAGGCTATCCCGGGGATGCCATCGAGCCCTGGGGCCGTGTTTTTGCTCCGCAGCCGAAGCACTGCCGCCCGCATTTCAGCGGGCGAAACCTCCGGGATATCCCTTGCCGGATTCTCACTCGACGATGACGCCACATCCGGTGGCGCCATCGGTGGAGGAGTGAACTCCTCGGTGGCCAGGAACAAGGCCGCGACTACGTTGGCCAGTAATTCTGGCCGGAGACTCTGCGACAGCGGGGGCGCCGCTGGGCGAAGCTTCTTCATCACCACACGGTAAGGGCGCCCCCACGGGTCCCTGTCGAGAGTCCCCACGAACGCCTTACGTGCCGCGACCTTGGCCCCATGAATGGCCACCCGCAGCGCTCTCTTTGCCTCTTTGTAGAGGCCATAGAGCTGCCGCTCCTGGTCTGCGTGATTCTCCTCTCTGAGCCGGCGTCGACGATGCCTGGCGTATCGGCGGCGCGCAGCAACGCACGACGCGCGCAACTGCGATAGCTCCGCCGACCACCAGTACACCTGTCGCACCGGCGAACGGCGGAGAGCTCGGGGCATGCCGGCGTCGCAGACATCCGACATTGCCACCCCGAACCACTCCGCCTCCTGCTCAACCCGTACCGGCGCGTCCGGCACGGGGAGCCACGACATGACCAGAGCGGCCAGCACTAGGGCCTCCCCATCGAGGCGACGAAGCGCCCACCGCGGGCCGTCCTGATTTGGGGCACTCGGTACACCACCGGACTGGACACTCGGGGACGCGGAGACGCCGAACCTGACGTAACGATGGTCCGACAACGTCTCCACGCCCACGAGGACTCTCCAGTCCCGGACACGGCGTGCGACGGCGGCACTCGCAAACGACAGGTCTATAATCGACCCGCCGTTGTTCCGCACGCACGTGTCCACCGACCCCCTGTTCAGGACTACCAGGCCGACAGAGATCGCCCATTCCTCCAGGACCCGACCACGACCGTTCGTCGCCGGCGAACCCCAAGCCACGGACTTGGCGTTGAAGTCGCCGGCGACGACCGCCGGGTGAGGTTGGCCTTGTTCCACCAAGGCCCCCAGCCGAACGAGGAAAGACTCAAATTCGGCGAGGGGTCTGTTGGGAGAAAAGTACACTCCTACTATCCAAATGTCTCCCAACAGAACCGCCACGCATCCCCTGTCCTTCGCTACTTTTTCGAAGGGTGGGGAGCCAGCGGCGCCCCGGCTGATGATAGCCACCAAGCCGTCAAGGTCCCCAGCCCAGTTATCCCGGGGGGGGACAAAGTACGGCTCAGCGACCACGGCCACTTGCACCGACCACTGCGCCAGGCTTTGGGACAACAGGTCCTGGGCACTGGCACAGTGGTTGATGTTCGCCTGGAGGAAATTTAATTCCATTATTGGGCGATCTCTACCACATCCATCGCGGCCCCTTGCGGTGGGCTCGCTGACTGCGGCTGGGTCAAGGCCCCAGCGGCAGCAGCACTTCGTGTCCCGTCGCGGCGCCTATCGCGACGGGAGGGGGCGGGACACGCCTTCCCGCCCACCGGATGTTTGGCGGGCCTCCCTGCGGCCGCGCAGACTGCGCAGTTCGGCGCGGCCTCGCATCCGCGGGCTTTGTGGCCCGGTTTGCCGCAGCGATAACAGAGATCGCTGCGGTCCGGTCCTCCGGTGCAGGTGCTCTGCGTGTGTCCGTGCTCAAGGCAACGGAAACAGCAGATAGGGCGCGCCCCTAGCACCGTCACCCGGGCCACTGTCCACCCCACCATCAGGCGGCCCGCCTTTATTTTTTGTGCCACTTTTGTTGGCACCTTGGCCCAAACTGCGCCCAGGCCGGAGCGGTCAGGCCGGATCTGTCCGACCTTGACAGCGTCGACTGCGCACTCGCCAGCAACGCTGAGTGCCGCTGCGACCGTCTCGGAAGTGGCTGCCGGATCCAACTCCGACAGCCGCAGCTCCGTGCACTTGGTGGGCCGGGAGATTTGGACATCCTCCGACCCGCCAAAGCATTCCCTCAGCCTTGCGGCGAGGGAGTCCGCCTTCCGCTCCGACTCAGCCCCGGGCACCTCGTAGAGCATGGCACCCGTGGCTGCCACCTTGGGCCTCAGCCTATCAATGCCGAGGCCGGCGAGGTCCACGCGGTGCTGAGCGTCCGTCAGCACCTTCGCGTAGGTCAGCCCCTTGGCCACCGCCGCCGGCGTCAGCGACAGTACTATGGCCGCCGAGCGTGGCTGACGCAGTTTGGGCTCTTTGCGCCTCTGCCTCCTCTGTTGCGTCTGCGGTATAACTGCGGGCGCTGCGGCGGGGTTCTTCCCCCGCTTCTTCTTTCCCACCACCACCGTCCATTCAGTGTCCATGGACGCTGGGGCTGGTGGTAGCGGGCGAGGCTCCCTTGGAGCAGTCCTCGCGACGACGGGGGCAGCGGGGGTGGCGACTTTCCCCCTCCCTTTTTTGGGCACCCCTGACGGTCCAGCGACCGCCACGGCAGCTGAGGTGGAAGGCCCGGCCACTATGGCAGGGACCTTGAGAGGAGCAGGCTGCACTGCTCCTTTCCCCTTCCCCCTCCCCTTCCCCTTAGAGGAAGGCTGGGGAGCTCCCCCAACGAAGCCACCCTGGACGGGGAGTGGTATGTCCCCGGGGGTGGACCTTCTCTCGTGGGCCAGTGGAGGCCTCTGGGCCGGCCCTGCAAGCACCGACTCCATCCTAGCCTGCCACTTGGCCTCCACTGCTGCCAGCTCCTCCAGCCGGCGAAGGAGAGAAGCGTTTTCACGCTTCAGCTCCTTCACCGCCTCCTCTAATTTTGCGCACTTATCGCGCCACTTTTTGGCCTCGCCTTTAGGGCGAGCGCTCGGTGCCGGTTCCGCCGCCGCTGCGACAGCCACCTCCTCGGCGGGCACCTTCGGTTTGGCGGCAGAGCGAAGGACCATGCCCTCCTCGCTCTCCTCCCTCCTTGCCCTTTGGCGGGCCTCCCTGCGCTGCAGGAGATCGCGCGCCTTGGCTTTCTTTCTTTGGTCGACGGAATCGTCGACCAAAGATGGTCCTCCTCTGCCGCGTCCGGTTGTCGCTTGCGACTTCGGGACCGGCTCCTCAGTGTCGCTCCCTAAGGACGACCTGCTGTTATTCAGCTCTGAGCGTTTCCTCCAGAGCCTACGGCTCCGAGCGGAGGAAACGCTCATACTCGACTCAGAGTCGACGCCTGTGGACATCTTGTCCGCGCCGACTCTTCGTCCGCCATCAACGGGCTTTCGCCCACCAATCTCCGCCTCTCCAGCCGGAACCGGAGTAGGCACCCTCGTCAATGTAATTTTAGGTTGCAAATTCATATTGAATCCCACGAGTATGGGGGAAATAAGAGTCCACCCAGGCAGTGCCCCCTGTACCTGGGTAAGCCTAGCGTAACCCGCCAAGAGGGTCGGCCGGTACTCTGGCGGGGGTCGCACTAGTGACCGAACTACCCATCGGCCATGCATCCCCTCGCGGTGCCCCGCCGCTTGGGATTCGGGGAACTTTTTATAGAGGTTTTCTCCCTCGTGGTCCGGGCGATTAAGCCAAGACCCTCGGTCCAGCAGGAGCGCGAGACATGTCCACGGACCTCCATACTAGATTACGATCTGCAACGGTGACAGCGGAGAGGAAGGTTCCCCCCCGCTGCCTGCTCAGGGCGGTGTTAGCGCACACCGAGCCCGTCGACACTCCCCGATGAACCGGGAGCCGCCCGAATAAACGGGCCCACCATCTAAAAATGCGGCAGCCACCGCAAAAAGCGGCGACGACCGCCGAGACCACTGTTGTCAGGATATTGGCCGTTGCGCCGATCAACTCGACCGACGCTCCGTTGCCCAGGGTGCACCACGTGGAGGTTTCCTGACTTTGCACCCCATGTACTTCACTACTGCGGTTTAATCTTGTTACTCTATTTGCCAGTTATTTTGACAAATTGCATTCTTTTTCACTCTTGAATCGTATTCAGCATATTTTAGGGTACACCATATTACAGTGTAGATATATTCTAGTATAGAAACTAATAATCACCAGGAAAATAGAAGGCAAAGAGAGAGAGGCACGAACCCAATCCCCTGGACTAACCAGGTCCACACCACACTCAACATTAGCGTCGCTGAAGCGTTTCACGTCGCTGGAAACCGGAGTAGATGGCATAACAATGTGGGGGTGAAAAGTTAATTCCCTAATGACACACGTCCCCCAGCATTCGGCAATCGACACAAGGAGGAGAATATAGTATAGGTTACAGTTGCATCAATCAATATAGATACTATCAATGACGATGTTAAATGTAAAAAGGTTCTGTCTCGTTGGCTAAAGACCCCTGAAAATATGTAAATAATTTATTTTACCAATTCATCGAAGAGTCACGATCTTATTGTATGTATTTAATTATGTTTATGTTTCGACCTTTTATAAATATTCAAAATACATAAACACTTTGTTCTTTCTACTAATTTAATTGCATTTCAGTTTTGTGTTTATCTCATTATAGTGTGACTGGTTTTTCTGTTTCAAGTGCTTTATCAATGGATTCCCCAATTTTGAGGCAGGTAAGTAAATGTATCAGAAAAATAACGTGAGGAAACTAAGACACTTAAGAATTCTCAATTGGAATTTCGGTGGTATCGAATTCTGCAATCCGTACCAGGCCAGCGTGGCGGACTAAGGCCTTAAGAAAACTAGCTTCAGATATCAGCATGACATCTTTGTCCCTTTTTGATGGGTATAGGTAGAAATGTTATCATGCCTTTTGCTAGTATATTAGGACGAACGTAATATGAGGCAACCCTGATGCTATCCACTAGGCATATTTCCATACTCCAAGTTGATACTGAGCAGAAAAATACATATCACTTTACCCGACCTCGAGGCTACGGATCGAACCAAAGATATTAAAACATATACAAGGTCATTTTTACATTGCGTTACTAAATGAAACCACATATTCGTTTATACCTCTGCTAACATTATGCCAAAAATCATCCATGAATAACGAATACTTTCGCCTAAAATCCCGGTTGTAGTATTCCATATTTTTGTTAATTTTGTAGTTTAGTGCGAATATGGCGTGTGCGTAAATGTATTTCTGACTGAAAGTGCAATGTTGCTGCTGCGACAAATTCGCCTAGACCAGTCATAGTGGCATTAGGGCATGTAAACTCAAAGTTACTTTTTATTGATATTTATTTTGTTCGAAACTTACACTTTTTTATTTTACATCTATGGTTAAAATAATTTAATGGAATACGATATTTTCAATGAGATAAGTATGTTGTTTCATTTATTAACGCAATGTCAAAATGACCCTGTATATCGCAATAGGAATATCCCACCGACGTAGCTTAAAAGTGAGAAATCCATTTTGTTCTTCCAGATGCTCGTGGCTAGCGCACCGCAGCTGGCAGCGGTATCCATAGGCAGCGTAGTGAGGCTCCCTAACGTAATCCTGGAGCAGTTGAGAGCCAACGATAGCGCAATACAAGTAGACATACATATGGCCACGTGGATTGGTAATGCTCAATGCTCATATTATCTTGCCACAGTATTATAATTTTGAGGTTAAATTGGATGCTCGTCAAATATCACGCTTCTGTTTTCCAGGTTCAACACAGGGTCTCGCGGGAATACCAAGCATAGCTATGCCAACTATAATGCAATGGAAGGGCAGAAAGCTATCATTCCTTTTCTGCTGCCTCCTCATCCTCACCGGTTGGATCCTGACTTACGTCTCTAATAGCGTGACGACTATAATCATCGCGGAGTGTTTTCATGGGCTCGCTACCAACAGCCTAAACATTGTCAGTTACTACACAATTAGCGAAATGATTGACCCGAAATACAGAGCGATCTCCATGTCTGTCTATAGCATCAATCAATCCTTCGGCATGGCTTTAGTTGGAATTATCGGCAATTATCTCCATTTTAAGACTATTAGTATCATTATGAGTATTCCTATACTAGCAGCATTGGTAAATATTAGTATATGGCCAGAATCTCCATCATGGCTTGCTCACAAAGGAGAGTATACGAAATGCGAGAAAGCCTTCAAATGGCTGCGCGGATCTAACGATACTTCACAGAATGAGCTAAAAGAACTATTGAATGCTCAAAGGGAATCAGTAAAGTCCAAATGTAGCCCAAGGGATTTGTGGGTGCAAATAAAAAGCAAAGATTTTTATTTGCCATGCTTTCATACTTTCGTAATCTTATCTGCATTCTATTGGAGCGGAATTTGTGTTTTTTTGATTTATGGCTCGGATATACTTCAAAAAGCTACTAACAACTCATCTGCAGTGTATTACGGCATGATCTCTATAAACATATTTATGTACTTGGGAACATTAACTACTACATTTCTTTTAAAATTCTATAGCGCCAAAACAATGTTATTGAGTAGTGGTATTTCGTCAACACTTTTCTTGTTATCTGCATCGGTTGTCACATTTATGCAGTCTATTGAAATATTGTCCAGTGATTCGATTCTTTGTCTATATTGTGTTTTAGGTTACATGCTATCTATGCATTTAGGAATGGTTACGGTAGTGTTTATAATACCTGCTGAATTGATGCCAGTTAAGCACAGAGGGTTGGGAGGAGCTGTGTATGTGGTCTTACTTTGCTTATTCCATGCTTTGACATTAATGATTTCGCCATATTTAATGCTATACGCGGGTTTGTGGGGAACTTTCTCTTTGTACACTGTTATTTGTCTGGCATGTATGGTTTTTATATGGCGATATATACCAGAAACCAAGGGAAGGACTTTGCAGGAAATCGAAGATTATTATAATTATGGTAGTTTTGGAAGGAAACCAAGAGACAACTGTGTAAATGAATTATTATAAGTGTTTGATATTGCAAAGATATTGAGTTTTTCTATTCAGTATCAGCCCGGAGTCTGGAATTTGTGCCCGATATGGCGATAGGCTCGCCCCCTATCACATCATGGGACGGAATGACGGCGAAAAGTGGGCGCACTAGTTGCGCCTCTGCCTACCCCTTCGGGGATAACAGGCGTGAGTGTATATATGTATATGTATGCATATTGCAGTATCTAGCGCAATGTTTCTGTTTGTTTATTAGTGATCTAGTGCTAATAAAGTCTTGACTCGTCAAGCCCCGCGACGAACGCCGGCGTCCGATTTTATAGGGTTTCCGCATACATCTTTATATGTATGTATATAAGCGTAACAGTATAAAGGTATTATTCTTTCAATAAATACAATTTTCTTTATTAACCGACTTCCAAAACAGGATGAGGTTCTCAATTCGTGTATTTGTATTTTTTTATATTTTTTTTTTACAAACTTTGCTCGACTTGTGAGCCTCTGTTCCTAATACAAGTGCGCATTGTGTCGAGTTATTAACTTTTAGTAATTCTAAGAAATAAGCTACTTGTTGTCGGCTTATTTGCATATTTTTTTGATGGCATTAAGTGACGAGACGAGCATACCGTTAACCTGATGGTAAGCGATGCGACCACCCTTAAATAGTAGCTATACCAAACAGCACCTTGAGTTATAAAGTACTGTGTGGCATTCCACTGCACTCGTCATTCTGAGACATAAGATGTTAAGTCTCATTATGTCCCGTAGTTACGCTGACTACAATGCCCTTCAAACCGAAACACAACAGTGCATTCACACTGTTGCTTGGCGGTAGAAATAGACATTGTGGTGGTACTCACCCAGTGATTATTATTCCTTAAATATAAGTATACAGGATAAGTTCAATAGTTCGCGAAACATTAATAAATAAATTAATCAAATTTAAAAAGTTTGTGTGTTATCCCGGGAAGGACATAGGCTACTTTTTGTACCGGATAAATATAAACCGGGACTTTTGTCACGGAAAAACGTTTTTCTGTGTTGAAACCGCGAGCAATTAGTTATAGTAATAGTTTAAGGCCCTGGGAACTAAGACTTTTTATCCCGGAATAACATACTGGGATTTATATCCCTAAAAATCGTTTTTTGCTAGTGAACCTCCAACAAATAAGTATAGAGATAGTTAGAGACTTAGGGAAGGACATCGACCACTTTTTATTCCGAAATAATATACCGGGATTTTTTTCCCGGATAATCTTTTTTCGTGAAGGGTATTTCGATAAAATAAGTATGGAAATATTTTGAGACGCAGGGAAGGACATACGCTGCTTTTTATGTCGGGAAAATATATAGCGGGACTTTTATCTCAACAAATGAAAAGCGCTAAAACAGATACTACGGCAGAAAAAAATTAAAGCATATTATACTGCTATGTACTGCTACCGAAGCGAAGCTGGGGATACAGTGGAACGTTCCCATTTTTTTCTTTTTTTAAACGGCCATCTTCGGCGCATTAGGGACGGCTGCGGGCTTCCTCCGACTCACGTCTAAGTTGTCGTCCGCAACCGCCCCTGCACGTACCGCTATTGCGGTCCTTTTCCTGTTGCGGGGGCTCAGAAGCCCCCGAAACACCGTACCGTGTCCACCTCTCACGCTGCCTCGGACATGTCCATCACGGGGGTCACAGAAGTTGGCTAGACTAATGGGTGGGCGGCACGTCCCGCCCACCCGTGACCCCCGGAGGCCCCTATTAGTCGCCTTTTACGACAGGCAGGGGATACCGTGGTGGAATTCTCCAAACGCCCCCAATCCACAGGGCGGGAGACGTCGGTCAGTCGTCCACCCGACGCCTCCTACGTCTCGTCTGGCGGCGGGAGGGATCACCACTGCGCTGGCGATCCCTCTCGGCACTCTCCTTCCGCGAGAGGACCGCCTCGCAGAAGTAGGCCACCGCCTGCCAGGCCTCCCGGCTGCCGACCATGGAAGCGACCACGGCCGGCAGCGAGAGGTCTTCTCCGACGACTGTTCTGAGAGCGCTGCGTTCTTCATCCCAGGCTGGACAACACTCCAACGTATGTTGGGCCGTGTCCATTGGGTAGTTGTCACAATAGTGACACACGGCCGACTCCTCTATCCGTACCACCCGAAACAGGAACTCACCGAAGCAGCCATGCCCGGTGAGCACCTGCGTCAGGCGGTATGTTGCCGCTCCGTGGCGCCTGTCCAGCCATTCGGCAAAGACAGGACGCACTGCCTCTACGACCCGGTGCCCCCACGACGGGGCCTCCAGCCTGAGACGCCACTCCTCCACGGCGGCTCGCCGTAAGGCGGCCCTCTTGGCCTCCACCTCCTGGAACGTTCCCATAGAAATGGCGTGACATGTGTACATCTCTTATATATCTTCGAACGGAACAACGTAAAGATTTGAAATTTTTTACGTGTATTATTGATTAATAATAATTATTACAAATAGTCACTTTTATAACTAAAGACATTTTTAAAGGGAACAAAATCAATGAAAACTAAATATAAAGAAACCAAGCTCGGGCTGGCAGGAAAGAGAAAAAAAATAGAATATTTTTTATTAAAATTAATGGGAGGAACGCGTCGCGATCCTCACCGGTGATGACACTACAGGCCCTAGCCTAGCTAGCCTACCAGCCTTTCACTAGCTACCTAAGCGATGACTACCCGAAGAAAATGCGAAAAAGCTCGTTGTACTTGTCAGGTATATCTACATTATTATGAATTATTTTATGAATAACCAGTGTTTGTTGCATGTTACGCCGGACGTCAAGAGAATTATACCCAAAACAACAACAACGTCGAATATAAATACATCGGATTTACTGGCGGTAGGTCTCTCAAATGTAAGAGTCCGTCTGTGGGTGGGTACCACCGCAATGTCTATTTCTACCGCGAAGCAGCAGAGTGCTTGCACTGTTGTGTTCCGGGGTGAAGGACATTGTAGCCAGTGTTACTGGACATAATGAGACTCAACATCTTTTGTTTCAGGATGATGAGCGCACTGAAATGCCACGCAGTACTTTGTACTAAGTTTGTAACTCACGGGGATGGATTGTGAATTTCGAAGCGCAGCGTGGTATTGAACAAAAGACTTGAAAAAAAATATAAAGACAAATGATGGACAAATGATGACAAAAAAGTATGCCCGGAGTTTCTTTCTGCCTTTCTTTTTCGGGTAGTCATCGCTTAGGTAGCTAGTGAAAGGCTGGTAGGTTAGCTAGGCTAGGGCCTGTAGTGTCCTCACCGGTGAGAATCGGGACGCGTTCCTCCCATTATCACTACTATTATTATTATTATTTTTGTTACAAAATTATCTCTTGTTTTATATTGTTTTTCTTGCTAGCCCGAGCTGGCCTCTTACTTTTTATGTTTCATCATTGATTTTACTATACATACGAAGCGAAAAGCATTGGGAAGACTTGGAGCGAAATCAAACGCGAAGCTCAAGACTGTTCGAAATGGAGAGTCACTGTGGAAGCCCTCTGCCCCATCCAGGGGACATAGGACCTTAATGATGATGATGATTGATTTTACTCGTAATAAAAATGTCTGTAGTTATATAAGTGACTAATAATAAATAATTAAATGTGTCTAGACTTATCATAAGTGCAACTATGTTCGCCTACGTGATGAATAGAGTATTTTATTTTATTTTATTGCCCGGCGCTCATCACCGAAAGACGTAAGAGTTGCAAACAGTGCGGCGTAATTATGTCGACTGGTCTCACATCCTTCGTCAGTCAACATCTAGAACCCACTCGCTTCATCATCTGGTGAAGTGGAGTCACATTGTTGCATTTAAAAAAATTACCACGTGACGCTGACCACAATGTCCTTGAAACCGGATAAATGTGTATGTACACAGTTGTTTAACGACAGAAAATAAACACATCGCATTGTGACGTTACCTGTCCAGACAAACCATTGTCACCGACACTTAATATATTTAGTAGTAATAGCACTATACATTCACTACGGTTATCATACATGTTAATTTAAATTGGGTATCACTATCTACATAGTATAAAACAAAGTCGCTTCCCGCTGTGTGTCCCTATGTCCCTATGTAGGCACGCTTAGATCTTTATAACTGCGCAATGGATTTTGATGTGATTTTTTATATAGATAGAGTGATTAAAGAGGAAGGTTTATGTGTGTAAGACATGCATAATATAAAAAAAATTTGCGCTTACATTGCAGACGCTGGCTAAATCCTACGAGATGGTAGATCACAATAATGTACTACAGTCTCGTACACCTTAAGGAGGTCTACAAAAAGGCCACAATGGTATATGTCTATCTCTTAGGGATAACCCACGATAACTATTTTTATCGTTTACATTTTACGTATAATTAATGATTAAACGAACTTACCTGTACGTGAAGTTCTATCATAATTATACGAAGGCTTCGTCCGAGGAGATTAGCATGAAGAGAAGTTATAGAACACATGTAGTACGTGTACTTGGTACGCCTTTGCACTTTATTTGAGACTTATTTTTTTTTGTATACTTTGGTCACACCCAACCCGTCAAGAGAGATTCATTTAGTTTAGAGAGAGAGTTCCATATACCAATATTTCACAACTTACTAGGGTTAACGCAAGTCACGGGAGGGAGGGATGCTAATCTCCTCGGACGAAGCCTTCGTATAATTATGATAGAACTTCACGTACAGGTAAGTTCGTTTAATCATTAATTATACTTCGGCGTCGTCCTCGAGATTAGCATGAAGAGAAGTTATAGAACACATGTAGACTTTTAGAGAATAAGTAGTGAAATATTTGTATAATTTCAATTGCAGTAGTAATTACAATTAGCTAATCAAAAAACTTTATAAGCTTGTATTTAGCAATAAGCTTTTTGATAGGATATCAATATAAAATTTCTAATTGGTTATCATTGAATTAACAAAAAATTTCGTCATTCCCAACTAGATTCTTAAGGTCTCATAACGGAATCTCCAGGATAAGTCAAAATTAATAATTTATGATCCAAACTGCAGTTTGGTAGATCGAATGCAGTTTTATGCCATAAGTACCTATAGGTACGCGGTGGAGCCCGTGGCAACGTGCCTCGTGCTGTGAGCACTAGACATCTAATAGAGTTATATCTATTCCACATTCGCTAAAAAGATATGGAATGTGACCATACTGTTATATGGGGCTTTCTGGCAACATAAATAAAGAAACTTAATTTTTATGAATTCATTTTGTCATAAAAGATATTATATTATCAATACTATATTAGCGATTATTTGAGCAAATTCTGAGTAAACTATAAAAAATATTATATTATGCCTTCAGTAATAAGATCTGGTTCTAAGAAAATTCTAATTTCCTTCAACAAATGGTTATTTTGGATGGTGGCTATATATAGCCGCTATAGTATAGGCACTTAAAAATAATTAAACAATAGCCTTGGCATAAGGGAAATGTTCCCTGTTGTATGATCTAATATCATCTAGGTATATCATATTTCGATAGCATCGATTGAATATACTTCCCTTAAAAATCCTTTTATTGGTTTGTCTTGACCAGCATGGCAGCATGTGATTGCAGTAACTAACTTGGAGGTGGTCTACACTTCTTTCAAAGTCTTACGCTTCTTCTTCGTAATATTTGTGTCAAAAATCATATTAACTGGAAAAACAAACTTAATTAACGGTAACAATGCGATGCAATCAGCCCTGTATTATATATCACCCACAGCCGAGCACGGTCCTCCCCTTGAACTGAGAGGGTCCAGGTCCCAGTCCACCACACTCGCCTACCGTGAGTTGGCAGACTCCGCATATTCGCGAGGCCTTCATGGAGAATTCTAAAGCATGCAAGCCTCCTCTCCGTGTTTTCCTTCACGGTAACATTATTAATTAATAATTACAATCAACAAAACAAAGATATTTTCTCAAAACAGACATCTTAGATCTATCATCAAATTATATTATTTATCAATATTAGAATATTAAAACTGGAAATGGAATTGGAGTATCATCTGAATAGATGATACCTACTCTGCCACAAACATACCAAGTTGAAGATTAACTCCTAGGCAAATTTTTATATTAGGAAATAGACATTTCATATAAAGACCACATTTTGATGTGTGGAACTCGTAGCGAATGCTACTTATTGGAGTAGTTGGATCAAAAAATTGAGCAATGTGTCATTTTATATAACCGACTCAACAAAATTCTTTCCGTGACAAATAAATTGACACTTGCCGACTGCGAGAATATGACAGAATTATTGTTACTGTTAGTGAACGTTTCCAAGAAGGAAAACACCACGGAAGCTTAGATCTCAAGAGTAAAACCGGAGTACTTTATAACGCTTTATTAAAAATAGTTAAAGCGTTAAATATTATAAAATATCATAGCGACAGTCAACCTTCTGACTGCGTTAGTTACGCCTATACATAGAGTAGGTTTTGTAGAATTCGTAAAATAAATACATACATAGACTCAGAGATTTTATCCCTAAAGGGGAACAGAGGCGCAACCAGTGTACCCGTCCCTCACGGTAGCTAATAACTTGAAATAATATTATGCGGTGCTTTCTTCATACTTTTACTCTCCACTAGCTGCGAGTTACCTGCATGCAGCCCCCCCTCCCCCCTTTGTTCAGGCATCTGAACAAATTTTGAGGCGCTACCGATGATCGATAGCATCGTCTCAATTTCAATTTTCAATTATTTGCCACAATTATTGGTTACAAAAAAATACAAACACACGAATTGAGAACCTCCTCCTTTTTTGAAAGTCGGTTAAAAATGTGTTACATTTTAACAATATAGTCAGGTACATAATGCCCGACAGGGCACGGCAAAATTTAAAAGAGAGGGAGAAGCTATAATATAAATGTAAGTACTATATTATTATTATATTTTATCTTAGAATCAATTGTAGGTATATATTAATAAATATTGAGTTGACGACTAATTAATGATATTTGAAAATTATCACAAGACTGTATGTTACAAACAAGAATACGTCACTAAAATAATAACGAGAAAAGATTTATTCTTTTCATATTTGTTTGTAATAAATAAACTCAAAAATTAAGTAACCTATTTCGAAAAAACATTTCAATAGTTAATCTTTGAGTGCTACTGGCTGTTCTTTATCCCAGGAAGGAATGTCAACGTGGGCGCAATCATGAGCAAAAGCTATTAACAATAATAATGGTGTACATGTAAACATAATATTATCACGCCTTTTCCTATTTAAGGTGTAGGCACAAGTGTTAATATATTTACACCACAATTCGCCAGCTATGTTAGAGTCATTGTAAGCGAGTGTATTGATATTTAGCAGGCAAATTAATTTTGCCAGGAAGAAATTAGACTTATAACATCCGGTCAAAAAACAGTTTCCAAATCAACCAATCACACGCAGTTGTGGCGAGCCCCGAGCTCGCCAGCGCCACGCGTTCGCCAGTTGGGAGCGGCGGGAACTTCCGCCGTCGCCATGCGCGCGCCATTACTCGCCCGGCCCGTTACCGCTAACACCATTGTCGATTATTTTTAATGTAAAATACCAATGTTTTCACATATTAAAAGGTGTTTCTTTTCGGTAACTGTGCATGTGAAAGACTTAATAAATATTCTGAGTCTAAAAAATTTTAACGAGTCCCTTAAGGCAATCAAACAATATAGACAGATCATAATATTTCTGAGGGAAACTCTTTTTCCGCTTCTGACACATGATGGTAGATAAATAACGATTTACATGATCATTTTGAGTCAATTTGAATAAAAGCCTCTTTGATTTGATTTAAATTATAATAAAATTCTATGTTCTTTATAGACAACCCACAGATCAAAGTAAGTATACAATGAAACAATTAAATACAAAGAGTAAAATGCGGAACGCCTAAGTTCCGGTTGGACTAAATTATAGTCACGTTTCTGGGATCTGTGTTATTTTATTTTAAAATATTCTAATCTATTCGCCTAATTTATCCATGTTGGTTTAGGCAGGTTACTATTTAATTCTTGTATTTTGAAACAATTATTTTATACCATCAAAATAGTGACATATTCAGTCATACCCAAGATACAAGACATAAGGCCAAAAAACCTTAGTATATGTATAATTCTGTGATCATTTATGATTGCGAGCGACTACGATTTTTAACTCAGATCACCTACCTGCAACTTATCCTCTTCCGTGCCCTTCTCGGTGAATTCAAATGGCAGTACCTCGTTGCTGCAGGATTTTCCGTTCTTAGATCGACTCCTTATCATTTAACACATACTGTGCTGTTGTAGGTCATTAAGCATTTAAGACGTTGCTAAATCATGACCAGACATAATTGTCTTTTATGCTATTAAATTGATATTTCGTAATATCCAGCACATGGCGACGTGGTGCAGTGGTGCATCGCGCCACGTTGTCAGGAATCGTCAATCCACTGCGCCGTTTGCGCTGATATTTTTCAAGCGGTGCTCGTTATCTACTGGTAGATAATAGCGGCCCTAACTATTGTAAGGCTCTGGCCGGCAGATGTTAACAAGGCCTTTTTTCCCGATTGCCGAAGGAGGGTATTTTCCACTCCCTAAGGCCGCCACTGGTGGTACTAACATACTGTTACATAACATTATACATAAGAACCAGTCGTACAATACTGATCGCAAGCATCAATTTCGGGTAGTGACAACCGCCATGTGTAGCACGCAGACCCGGGTAACAGAATTTAGCATAACGACGGTAGACTGAAAAAATGTGTAATTAGGGCAATGCTCCTCAGAAGCTTTAGCCTTCTGATAAATTTAAATTGTACCATGGTAAGAAGGAAACAGTCGTAATTATTACACCGACATAGCAAAATAAATTGCTCAGGGACCATATTAATATTATCGATGTAAATAGGAGACAGACGCAAAGTAACTGTCCTCAACATTATTCTGGCCCGGTACACAAAAAGAAGCATAAGGTTTTGGTACTAACCATTTTACCTGTGTGGTATTTTTCATTATGTCGGTAGTCTCGGAGAACGGGAACAATGTTGATCACTTAGGTAATCTTCTATTTTCTGTACCAAATAGAAGTAATTTCCATATTCTTCTATTCTATTACACTAAAAATCCATGATGAGCAATAGATTAAGAATAACTTTAATTTAACGTGCAATACGGCGACGCACTAAAACGCGAATGAATCTCTCTTGACAGGTTGGGTGTGACCAAAGTATACAAAAAAAAATAAGTCTCAAATAAAGTGCAAAGGCGTACTAAGTACACGTACTACATGTGTTCTATAACTTCTCTTCATGCTAATCTCGAGGACGAAGCCGAAGTATAATAATGGCTCATTCACGAAGCGACTTTAAGCAATACAGCATTAATCCTCATGCAATTAAGTACCTTAAGTACACTGTGCATTTAATATAGATCAATATGGTCCTTTAAAGTATGTAATTTTAAAAAATGGTTTCACCTAGTTACTCTATTTGCCAGTTATTTTGACAAATTGCATTCCTTTTCACTCTTGAATCGTATTCAGCATATTTTAGGGTACACCATATTACAGTGTAGATATATTCTAGTATAGAAACTAATAATCACCAGGAAAATAGAAGGCAAAGAAAGATGGGCAGGAACCCAATCCCCTGGACTAACCAGGTCCACACCGCACTCAACATTAGCGTCGCTGAAGCGGTTCACGTCGCTGGAAGCCGGAGCAGATGGCATAACATTGGACGTGAAACGTTATTTCCCCGATGACACACGTCCCCCAGCATTGGGCAATCGACACAAAGACGAGAATATAATATAGGTTACAGTTGCATTATCAATATAGATACTATCAATGACGATGTTAAATGTAAAAAGGTTTTGTCTGATTGGCTAAAGAACCCTGAAAATATGTAAAATACTTACATTACCAACTCATCGAAGAGCCACAATCTTATTGCATATTCTTAATTAACTGGGGCAAAGTTTCGAATTTCTATAAATATTCAAAATAGATAAATACTTTTCTCCTTTCTACAAATTTAAGTGTATTTCAGTTTTGTGTTTATCCCATTATAGTGTGATTGGTTTTTACGTTTCGAGTGTTTTAACAACGGATTCCCCAATTCTAAGGCAGGTAAGAAAATGTATCAGAAAACGAGAGGAAACTTAGATAGCTAAGAATTCTCAATAGGAATTTTGAGGGTATAGAATTTTGCAATGCGTACCTGGCCAGCATGGTGAACTAAGGTCTTAACAAAACTAGCTTCAGATACCAGAATGACATCTTTGTCCTCTTCTGTAGGATATAAGTAGAAATTCTGTCACGCAATTTTCAAGTATATCCTATGGCATTAAGTATATAGCATATGGTGCATCAGTGGCGAAGGGTGAAATTTTTCAAAAGGGAACCCGAGGCAACCCATTTTTGCGTCAGTTAACATATCGCGCGGTGTTAACGGTATAAGTCCATTAAATGAAAAACTAAAACTTCGACAGTGGATTAGTCTTAATTCTAATTCAACAATCGTTGACATACGTATTAAATTGTTAAAAGAATCACTTAAGTATTAGAAATATAATCATGATACCTAATGCCTACATTTGGTTAAAAAATTCTTATAACTTTCTCAGTAAATGTAACTTCTACTAACAAATAAATATGTTATTCGTCAAACAGACTAGCAGTTAACGTGTGCATACATAAATAACTCATATTATCGATATAAATAATCAACGTTAATCGTAAGGTTTTACTTCGTATCGTCATGCCCTTTAAATTCAGAAAATATCGTAATTGTTTAGGTACTTCTAACAAACATTTCTGTTAAGAACTAATCAGATCCACAAACAACTTACGTAAACGGAGACGATACACCCAACACAAGCAGTAATTTCCATTATCATGCACTACATTAATTAACACACACACACACTCACGCCTGTTATCCCCGAAGGGGTAGGCAGAGGCGCAACTGGTGCACCCACTTTTCGCCGTTATTCCGTTCCATGATGTGATAGGGGGCGAGCCTATCGCCATATCGGGCACAAATTCCAGACTCCGGGCTAATACTGAATAGAAAAACTCAATATCACTTTGCCCGACCCGGGGATCGAACCCGAGACCTCAGCATTGCAGTCGTACTGTAATACAACTACGCCACCGAGGCAGTCAACTAATTTGCAATTACCAATTAAAACAACTAAATAACACATAACTGTCAATAAATAAATTGAATTTGCCAATTCACAGATATCGCAAATCGATATCATAATAAATTATGACCTAAAAAGTGACAACAATACATAGTCGGTTAACGTGAAGCCGAACAGGCTCGGATTCCCTTTGTCTATATCTTCGGTGCGATTCCGACGAACAGAGAGAGATAGCAAGTCATAGAAGTCTTAGAAAGTGCTGCCATCTATGTACAAAAACATACTACGACATGAACCCGGTGGCCAGCGGGTTACCTCGCGCCCGTGGCTCCACAATTTCATATTGGTAACGGAAGTTTTAGGAAAAAAAAAGACTAAGCGCGCCATCTAGCGTTATTTAAACGTTGTTTATTAACATAACTCATCGATATCGATAATTTTAACAAACAACAGGCAGATAGCCGATAGATGTCATTATTAAGTGATCATCAATGAACCTAATTAATTAATTATAACTATTATTATTGTTCCTAGCTGAGTATTTTCTAACTTTATAATGTACTTATCAAATGTATTGTGAAGTACCCAAAACCTAAAAGGGAAGCCGGTAGGAATCGGGTTGTATGGACGCTTCGCCACTTATATACCGGGTGGAAGGGAAACGCTCTCTATAACCGAACAGTAAGAGAGAAGAACCATAACATTAACGAAAAACTATATTCATTTGCAAAGCTAAGCAATAATATTTACGATTTTAGTATTTCCGTAATTCATGCGCGCGCAATGTAAAGCGTACAATAAACTGGGTAGGGTACAAACTACAAAGCAAACGCCGACAAGGCGGCGGCTGCCGCGCTGCGCCGGCCACGCGGTCGTTAACCCGTCAGCTGATGTACGTGTTTCATTACGATTTTTTTTAAATATTGACCTTTTTTACTATGTTTTTCAGAATAATAGTTTAATTTATCTATCCATACGTGAAGCTGTACAGAAATTTGAGAAAATCCTACTAAAATTGTAACAATGCGATCGCGAATATATGGTATATAGTATATGGCATATAGCCTATGGCATTAAGTTCGCCTTTACTCCATGTAGGTATAAAGTGTAAATAAATAAGTCCCATGATGTGATAGGGGGCGAGCCTATCGCCATATCGGGCACAAATTTCAGACTCCGAGCTGATACTGAATAGAAAAACTCAATATCACTTTGCCCGACCCGGGGATCGAACCCGAGACCTTAGCATTGCAGTCGCACCATAATACAACTACGCCACCGAGGCGGGCAGTATGTGAAATACATATACTTATTTAAAGGAAAAGACAACAATAAACGACCTACGCTGAATTTCTTGGTGCTTCTTCTCAGGTCAGTGGGCTTTTCAGAAGCACTGGTAGAATCTTTTAGTTTAAAAAAAAAATCTTTAAAATGACGTGTAAAAGTGCCCTTAATGTAGTCTAGTGCACACATTTCCGTAATCTAGGCTGATACTAAGCAGAAACATAGATATAACTTTACCCGACCCGGGGGCTAGGGATCAAACGCAAGTTATAAGTAATATATATTGCAATGAAAATACCCCACGGACGTAGCTTAAAAGTGAGAAATCCATTTTGTTCTTCCAGATGCTCGTGGCTAGCGCACCGCAGCTGGCAGCGGCATCCATAGGTGGCGTAATAAGGCTCCCTAATGTAATCTTGGAGCAAATAAGAGCCAACGATAGCGCAATTCAAGTAGACATACATATGGCGACGTGGATCGGTAATGCTTAATGCTCATGTTATCCTTCCACAATATTATAATCTTGAGGTTAAATTGGATGCTCTTCAAATACCATGCTTCTATTTTCCAGGTTCAACACACGGTCTCGCGGGAATACCAAGCATAGCTATGCCAACTATCATGCAATGGAAGGGCAGAAAGCTATCATTCCTTTTCTGCTGTCTCCTCATCCTCACCGGTTGGATCCTGACTTACATCGCTAATAACGTGATGACTATAATCATTGCGGAGTGCTTTCATGGGCTCGCTACCAACAGCCTAAACATTGTCAGTTACTACACAATTAGCGATTTCGCTAATTGTGTAGTATGATTGACCCGAAATACAGAGCGATCTCCATGTCTATCTACAGCATCAATCAATCCTTTGGCATAGCTTTAGTTGGAATTATCGGCAAATATCTCTATTGGAAGACTATTAGTATCATTATGAGTATTCCTATACTAGTAGCATTGGTAAACATTAGTATATGGCCAGAATCTCCATCATGGCTTGCTCACAAAAGAGAGTATACGAAATGCGAGAAAGCCTTCAAATGGCTGCGCGGATCTGACGATACTTCACAGAAAGAGCTTCAGGAACTATTGAATGCTCAAAGGGAATCAGTAAAGTCCAAATGTAGTCCAAGGGATTTGTGTTTGCAAATAAAAAGCAAAGATTTTTATTTGCCATGCTTTCATACTTTCGTAATCTTATCTGCATTCTATTGGAGTGGAATATTGGTGGTTTTGATTTATGGCTCGGATATACTTCAAAAAGCTACTAACAACTCATCTGCAGTGTATTACGGCATGATCTCTATAAACATATTTATGTACTTGGGAACATTAACTACTACGTTTCTTTTAAAATTCTATAGCCCCAAAACAATGTTATTGTGTAGCGGTATTTCATCAACACTTTTCTTGTTATCTGCATCGATTGTCACATTTATGCAGTCTATTGAAATATTGTCCAGTGATTCGATTCTTTGTCTATATTGTGTTTTAGGTTACATGCTATCTATACATTTAGGAATGGTTACGGTAGTGTTTATAATACCTGCTGAATTGATGCCAGTTAAGCACAGAGGGTTGGGAGGAGCTGTGTATGTGGTCTTACTTTGCTTATTCCATGCTTTGACATTAATGATTTCGCCATATTTAATGCTATACGCGGGTTTGTGGGGAACTTTCTCTTTGTACACTGTTATTTGTCTGGCATGTATGGTTTTTATATGGCGATATATACCAGAAACCAAGGGAAGGACTTTGCAGGAAATCGAAGATTATTATAATTATGGTAGTTTTGGAACGAAACCAAGAGAAAACTGTGTAAATGTATTATTATAAGTGTTTGATATTGCAAATAACTCACCAATGTTACGTGCAATGATGGATAAGTTTTATTTGTTCAATACTTAATAGAAGTAGGTTAACTAAGCATTACGCTACAAAGGACATATCTAATAAAAGCGGGCTTAAAATTCCAAGCAACATACTTTTTATTATATTTGCATAGTACTGCCAAAAACTAGGCTTTTTTATGGTATTGAATGACGAGACGAGCATACCGTTCGCCTGATGGTAAGCGATATGACCACCTATAAACAGTAGCTACATCACACAGCACCTTGAGTTACAAAGTACTGTGTGGCATTCCACTGCGCTCATCATCCTTTTTTTTTTTTTTTTTATCGCGGGGAAGAAACGCGTTATCGCTACCACCACCGGGGGGTGAGTGGAACGGTTATGTTGGTTTCACACAGTCTTACGGCCCAATGTCGACACTCGGGAGTATAGCTTCATCCGAGCGAGCATTGGACCGAGTCCCTAACACTATGTACACCTTACACCGGTATACCAACCAAAACCCGCGGTGGCCTTCATCGGCGCTTATGGGACGGCCCCGGGGTATCTTGTTGCACGAAAATAGCTGCACGGAACCGCCCCTGCGCAATGCCGCATTGCGGCCCCTCTATAAATGAGGGGGCTAAGAAGCCCCCAAACTCTAAAGCACGCCTTTGGTGTCTACGACTGCAGGAGACCGACCACCCGCATTGTCGTCCACCTCGTGTTCGCTTAAAATGAAGTAATCGGGCGAGCAGCCCCCCACTGCTCGCCCCGCGAATCTCCCTAATTTCCCCATTTAGTCGCCTCTTACGACAGGCAGGGGATGCCGTGGCGGAATTCTCTAGATGCCAACGGACCACAGGGCATGAGGCGCCGGTCAGTCGTCCACCCGGCGCCTCCTTCGTCTCCTCTGGCTGCGGGCGGGATCGTTCTGCTCACGATCCCGCTCGGCGCTTTCCTTCCGCGAGATGACGCACTCACAGAAGGAGGCCATCGCTCGCCATGACCTCCAGCCTCCGACCATGGCGGACACCACGGCCGGCAGCGAGAGGTCTCCTCCGACGACTGCTCTAAGAGCGCTGCGTTGTAGGTCCCAGGCTGGGCACTCCTCAAGTGTGTGTTGGACTGTGTCCTCGCGGCCGTTGCCACAATGTTGGCACACGGCGGACTCCTCCTTTCCAATCCGACACAGAAACGAATCGAAACACCCGTGGCCCGTCAGCATCTGTGTCAGACGGAATGTAGGCGCACCGTGGCGCCTGTCTAGCCAGCTTAAAAGGACAGGTCGCACTGCCGCGACAGTCCTCAAGCCCGCAGTCGGGCTCTCCAGCCTGGTATGCCACTCCTCCACGGCGGTGCTGCGAATGGAGGCCAATTGGGCCGTTACCTCCCTCGGAGCCAGTCTCCGCCCGAGACGGGATGCCTCCTCACGCCAGAAGAATACTGACGAGGCGCTCATCATCCTGAGACATAAGATGTTAAGTCTCATTATCTCAGTAGTTACAATGATTAAAATGATTTTCAATCTGAAATACAACAGTGCATGCACACTGCTGCTTGGCGGTACAAATAGAAATTGCTGTGGTAACCACCCAAATGAACTCTTACATATGAGAGTCCTACCACCAGTAAATATATTACAGTAGTATTCACACCAATGGTGCTTATAATGTATGGGCTGTTCTTTCTGAGATATTCGTGCGGCACTCTGGGTGGCTACTGAAAATCAGTGCTGTGTGATGGCTCTCGTCATAACACGGAGTATGCTGAGACGGCCACCTTGTTGGCATGGTATCGGTGCGCACGTGGTAATGGGTATATTTCATAGTGTTATATGTTGTTATTTTCCCTTGATTTGTTATGTTTTATTTTATGACTAGCTTTTGCCCGCGGCTCCGCCCGCGTGAATGAGTTTTTCCGGGATAAAAGTCCCGCTTTATATTTTCCCGTAATAAAAAGTAGCCTATGTGTTAATCCAGGACATGATCTACGCGTGTGCCAAATTTCATCGAAATCCGTTCAGTAGTTTTTGCGTGAAAGAGTAACAAACATCCATACATCCAGACATCCATACATTGTTACAAACTTTCGCCTTTATAATATTAGTAGGATTACCTGTTAGTTACATGTTTGATGTTCTCTCATCTGTGGCAATAAATGTTTTCTTTCTTTACTAGACATATAATTGTATAAATGTTTTAGGTATAGGTAGTAAGTTTAATATAAAAATGTATTTTATTGTAAAAAAAAAATCGTGGGGTGCATGGTGTCAATATTTATAAATATTTTATTGAAGGTAATATGAGTAGAAGGATTATCATTTTGATATTATCTTAAAAAGCATCCCACGCTTTTTTTACAATAAAATATATTTTTTTCTTATTTAAACTATTTTTAATTCAAATTTATTAAAATATATTTTTTATGTTGCTCGATTTCCAACAGCGTTTTTTTTACACTATTAATTATTTTTCATTTTTTAGTTCTGTTAGACTATAGTCCAACAGATGTCACTAGAAATAACGAAAGCGTCATCTTATAGCAAGTAGGATTATTACAAAAAATAAATCAACTATTATTTATTATTATTTATACAAGATAATTTACCAATTTTAGATCCCTCTTATAGAGTGGAGGCCTGTATTGAGGATATATTGTTTACTAAAAACAAAATAAATCTTGCTATAAAGGAAATGAAACCGGATTCCTCACCAGGACCAGATAACATACCTGTAGCAATATTACAAAAGTGTGACATTACTAAATATTTAGCAGTAATAATGCAGACCTCCTTTGACACGGGTATCTTACCAGACTTGTGGAAAACTGCCATTGTAACTTCTATTTTTAAAAAAGGAAATAAGTTGGAACCAACTAACTTCCGACCAATAAGCTTGACAAGTGTAATGTGCAAAGTCATGGAAAAAATCATTGTCAAACACATAAGGGATTTCCTTTCCCACTACCGAGTTATACCAGAACAGCAACATGGTTTTTGTCCTCACCGCTCTACTATATCTAATTTGCTGTCATGCCTGTCAACATGGACAAAATCTTTTAATGATAGAGATCCCATTGATGTCATCTACCTGGACTATGAAAAAGCCTTTGATAAAGTTCCAATAAGACGGCTCCTACAAAAGCTGGAACATTTAGGCATACGTGGTAAATTACTAAAGTGGATCGAGGCATTTCTCACAAAAAGAACATTTAAAGTAAGGATTGGCGACACATTGTAAGAAGAACGAGAAATTCACAGTGGTGTACCGCAGGGATCAGTTCTTGGACCCGTTCTGTATATAATTTATACTTTCGACCTTCCCAAATGCCTGAAATGTGAAGTTAGCATATTTGCAGACGATACTAAGATATTTGCGAACCCATTATTAGATTATGCACAGCTGCAAAATGATCTAAACAAAATAGTAAACTGGTCAAAGGAATGGCCTATAAATTTGAATGTTTCAAAATGCACCGTACTGCATATAGTCAATCGAAATCCTCGCCTTCCATATACTTTGAACAATGCACAGTTAATGGCAGTAAAGGTACAAACCGATCTGGGCGTAAAAATTACAGATAATTTAAAATGGGCAGAACATGTAACGTCAGTAGCCAAAAAAGCAAATAGTCTTATTTACCTGGTCAGAAAAGCCTTTAAGAATTTGACTCCAGAAATTATGCTGAAAATCTATAAAACATTCATTAGACCAATTCTGGAGTATGCTTTTCAGGTTTGGAACCCATACTTCGTTAAGGATATTGAACTCTTGGAAAAGGTGCAATGGACTTTCACAAAGATACCAAGGCGTTTGAAAAACCTTCCATATGAGGAACGTCTTGAGGTTTTGAAACTTACCACCCTAAAGGATCGTAGACACCGCGGTGACCTCATTGAAACTTTCAAAATATTAAATGGGCATTATGACGTTCGAGCGTTCCACAACCTGTTTGACCGAGACACCATTACTCGTCTCAGAGGCCATGACGAAAAGCTATGCACCACCAGGTCTAACAACAAACCACACATGCATTTCCTAACAAACAGAGTTGTAAGAGCATGGAACGCACTCCCACAAGGTGTGGTCTCGGCGGAAAATGTGAACAAATTTAAAAACGGACTCGACAAACATTTCAATGAAAGCGTGGTTGAGAGTTGCAGGATTCAGGCGCATCAGTGAACAAACTGCCTGCCTGATAACAAATAATAATAATAACTTATTCATTTTTAATTGGTTTTACTATAAAAGCGTGTTTTTAGTTTTAATGCATTTAACTGGCACATTTGAGTTTCGAACATTTTATTTAAAAATCCTTTGGGTTAAAATATTACTAGGTACTTAAACGACAAAGACACTGTTATTACACACACACTCACGCCTGTTATCCCCGAAGGGGTAGGCAAAGGCGCAACTAGTGCACCCACTTTTCGCCGACATTCCGTCCCATGATGCGATAGGGGGCGAGCCTATCGCCATATCGGGCACAAATTCCAGACTCCGGGCTGATACTGAATAGAAAAACTCAATATCACTTTGCCCGACCCGGGAATCGAACCCGAGACCTCAGCTTTACAGTCGTACTGTAATACAACTACGCCACCGAGGCAGTCGTTACACTGTTATTATTTTACTTTATAGAGGATTTTGGGTGTTAGGTAGTATGGGTAAGTCTATAATATATATTCTTTTGGTTTCGCGGAGAAAGTTCATTGTTGACTGAGCGGTTATGTTGAGTTCACCGTGCCTTCTGGCGCATTAGGGACGGCTGCAGGTTTCCTCTGACGTAAGAATTTAAGTTTTTTTTCGCAACCACCTCTGCGCGGTGCCGCCTAGTGCGGCCCGTCTCCTGTTGTGGGGAGGCTCAGAAGCCTCCGCGCAACGAAGGACGCCCTCGGCGTCAACAGCAGCGTGAGGCCTACCTGCCACGCTGCTGTCCATCACGGCGGTCGCAACAATGTATTATAAAGTTATGCACAATTAAAAGGGGACAGCCCTATGCCGCCCACCCGCAAACCGCGGTGCCCCCTATTATTAGGCTTTTACAACAGACAGGGGAAACCTTGGTGGAATTCTCTAAACGCACCCACACCACAGGGCGAGAGACGCCCGTAAGTCGTCCACCCGGCGCCTCCTTCGTCTCCTCTGGCGGCGGGAGGGATCTCCGCGCCTCCAATCTCTCTCAGCACTCCCTTTCTGCAGCAGTACCACCTCAAAGAAGTGCGCCACCGCACACCAGGACCTGCGGCTGTCGACCTGGAAGCGATCACTGCCGGCAGCGAGCGGTCTTCTCCAACGACTGTTCTGAAAGCGCTATAAGATGCTAAAGAGTTGGGTATCCGCAGTCTAATTGATGCTGCACCATCAGCTCAAGGTTAACTGTCTTTAAAATATTGCCCAAATCACAGTACAACAAATTTAAAATAAATAGGGCTTATGAAAGTTGGAAATGAGCTGATAATCATCAAACGCCCGAACAGATCTGCATAAATTATAGCTAAGAACCATCTCGATTATACCAACTTTCAAACAAAAAAAAGCGCGTCAATATCGGTCCATTCGTTTGAGAGCTACAATGCCATAGACAGACATAGATACACAGATACGCACCCTAAACTTATAACACCTTCGTTTTCTTTCGAGGGTTAAAAACAGTCATTTAATTGTTTTCCCTGATTAGTTTTTTCTTTGGCTTCTTTCATATTGCATAGTGGAAATCATGAAATATTGCTATATTTACGAGTATGAGTTCCCCCGTAGCACCGGTGCTGCAGAAACAGCTCCAAGGGGTAACGATGTGTATGGCGCTGGTGTCACCAAAGACAAAACGGAAAATTGAAATTCAGATATAAAAATTTAGGAAATTTAAATTCATATCACGTCAGTCCTACATCAAGTCACAATCACACATAATTTGCTCGGCGAATTGAAATCAGTAAATAACCGTTCCGGGCTCGCGGTAATTTTGCGTTAATGCAAATCACAGTAATATATCACGTTGTGCATGCTAGTGCACACTCGATTGCCCGTTCGATTTTGGGAATTTATTCAAATGACCTAGATTCGGTGTTGAATAGAAGCGAAATAGGTAACAAAATTACTAACAAGTGGACGAGCATAGTTGGGAATGGAAAGGTTCTGCTGAGACAGGTGTATTGTAGGTTCACAACCCAAGTCACACACATTTCACACACACATCAAAGTTTTTAAAGTTATTTAGTTCACTTTAATGGTGAAGGAAAGCATCTCCAAAAAATAATTTCAAACGTATGTGAAGGCTGCCAACCCGCACTAATGTAGCGTGATGGACTAAGGCCTAAACCCTCTCAGTAATAGAGGAGGTCTATGCTCAGCAGTGGGCAGTATTATTTATAATTATGTCGGACCGTTGGCTAATTTTATCTTAAAAAAAACAGTCGAGATGTCAAACTATTAGTGAGAATAATAGTTGAGAGTATAAATTGGGCGCCTCGTCATTAGGAGCAGTCCAAAGAGCATTATAATACTACGGAAAGAGCAGTCTTAGTTCAATCGTCGTTGAATTCAGTTGAGTGTTCAACTAGCTATAATCAAAGCGTTGTTATGCTAGTTCAGTGTTAGTTAACTGTTAAGGTCGTTACTAGGTTAGTTCTTGGTTAGCTCTCAGCGTAGTACGTGTCAAGTAGTTTTCTAATGCATCCTGACTAGTGATTGTCCTCTGGACATGCGACCATGAAACGAACGAGCAATAAAACAGTCGTGAGTTGAAGAGATAGCCTTTCAATTATGACTATTGCGAAGTATGAGCTACGCATTATCGGCCGCCGTGTGCCAGTGCCTCCGACATGTATTGTTAGGACAACAGTTTTGTGAGGGTATTTGTAACGGTATTTGTAGCATGATGACCAGTTATGAAAACCAGTCTAAATGTAAAACGAATAGTGGAAGTGAGTTGGGTGTATAAAAAGGGTGACGTTCGATGTGCTTTCTCATTCGCCCTCATTCGAGCTCAGACGCTCATTTGGGCTCAGTCTTACAGTCGATCTCAATTGACTTTCATGCTGATCGGTTAGTTGCCAATAACTTTGTAAAAGATTTCTGTTAAATGTGCATATGTGAAGTCAGTGATAAATGCGTTTATCTAAAATCAGTAATAAATTGTTTTTATTTAAATCAAAATCGCTTCTGTTTTTAACAGGATTGTATATTTTTCGAGAGCTTACTTTTTAATCATTCATAATCGTAGATTACCCACTGTTGGCCAACGCCTTCCCCTAAAGGCTTCCAGACCAGCCTCTGGGGATAAGCCAGTATGCAGTTACTGCAATCAATACAAATAAGGTGTACGGTGTGTTTCCGTACACTTAGAATTTGATTGATATTCAGTTAGGTTTTATATAACTTTTATTGATAATTGATAAGTGATATTTGATTAATGAGTCCGTGTGTGTTGATGATTTAATGAACTGATTTATTGATCTTGTATTAATTGACTTATACCGCACGACGTATGTAAAGTGCTTACGCGCAGAAAATTTACATGATTGCACTGTACATAAGGTAAAATAAATACAATGTAAATTTAAAATTACTGCTATGCAAATAAAATAAAAATAATCGTTTCCTGTTTGCCAGTCAGGTCATTTACTTGATTGATAGGAATCAATCATTAGACTTGACTTCTCAAGCCTCGCGACGGACATCAGTGTCCATATGTATAGGGTTTTCCCATACATCTATATATATATATAAGCGGGGCTTGAAAGGTTAAACCAATATGTGATTAAATCCCCCCTAAGCTTAAAGTGGAATTTAATACCATTCTGTACCTGAAATGACAGACATAAATGAAGAAAATACAAAAATGTAGCAAGCAAAGGAAAATAAACATTTAATAAACAGACAGACACTTTCACAGAAACGACTGGTAAAGTTGGTTGACGCTATCATTTCAAATGTCAATTATTAAATAAAAGTGAGTTTCCAATAATCGATAACGGACGCTCCAACTTCGGACGGCTGATACTCCCGACGCGACGGCTTTGTGGCGAGTTAGTTTGATAAATATATCTACAGAAACATCTAGAAGGAAAAACTGTATGTTGAGGATCGAATTAGGACGACCGTTTGTTCAGATTTACAGCTGCCAAATTAAACTATTCCAGTGGCAATTGTGATACATTATAATATTATTAATTAATTGACTACACAAAAAAATTACAAAAAATTACAAAAAAATTATCAAGGCTAAAAAAATTGTTTAGCGTTGTTTCAACCGTGGCCAAGTAAACTTAAGGTTAGCGTCACACCGGAGGATTCGAAGCGAATTCACGGCAAGGTGAAAAACTCGTCAGACCAGAAATGCAAGCTTAAGCATCAACATCTGCAGTTTTACCGACCGCAGCTGAAAGTAAAACTGCTCTTCACATCCATTGTAAGACAGAGGTTACCCCAGTCCTTATCCAATCATATAAACAGTCATAAAACAAAATTTATATACCAGCCCCTCGGTTAGGTACCAGGCGTACATAGACAAAAGGGATCAATCCATTCATTATCCTTTGCATTATTAGCAATTGTATCAAGAAGTGGATGATCGAACGCATATACCCCGGACAACAATAAACCATTGTCTACTGTGATAGTGATATCTCTTAATGCATCTGGCTGTGTGGGTAGAGGTACGACTGGTTTAGATGCGATTTTAGTTTAATGAAAACGAAATAATACACCCACTCACGCCTTTTATCCCGAAGGCGAAGGCAGTGTCGTATAGTGCATCCACTTCTCGCCGTGTGTATTCCATCCCATGTTGTGATAGGGGGCGAGCCTATCGGCATATCGGGCACAAATTCCAGAAGCCAAGCTGAGATTTTTTTATTTATTTATTTTATTTATTTATTTATTCACAAAACCAACAGCTTTACTATAACTAAATTATGGGCTAACTTAACTTAACATGAGCCAATTATAGGTTTCACTAAGATATTAATACATAGTAAATTGTCGGAGGGATACAATACATTAAATAGATTCACATAATGAGGTAAGTTCCAATACAAGAGAAGAGAAAAAAAATTATATAAAAGTTGCAATATTTCAATTTGTGTGTATGTGCAATGTATCTGTAAGTCTATATCTAGAGATACCAGGCCTGTATTATATACTGCCCACTGCTGAGCACGGGCCTCCTCTACTGAGGGGGTTTAGGCCTTAGTCCACCACCCTGGCCTAGTTCGTGTTGGTAGACTTCACATACCTTCGAAATTCTTATAAGGAACTTCTTAGGTAAGCAGGTTTCCTCACGATGTTTTCCTTCACCGTTAAAGCCAACGATAATTGATAAACAATGCACACGTAACTTCCAAAAGTCAGAGGTGTGTGCCTTGGATTTTGAACTTCCGGACATTGCCTCGGCAGACCGTTCCATTCCCAAAAGGCTATCATCGTCCACTTACTGAGCAGAAAAATCCGATATCACTTTGCCCGACTCGGGGATCGAGCCCTAGACCTCAGCACCACAGTCGTAACATAACTCAACTACCACCAAGACAAGTTAATAAAATTATAATTATAGAAGTTGAACAGTTTCTTCATTGACGGTAACAGTCAAAATTGCAGATAGATTTGGCTTTTACTTTAGCGGCGTTTGTTTTATAGCATGTCTTACAGCTTTTAGTTAACTAACGTTTATGATGTGGTAAATCTTATAACTTTTACTTTAGCGACGGTGACGTTGCAACTTCGATGCATCCTATGACTACAAAAGACATGGGTGCATACGGCCGGCATTTTAGACGGCATAGGTACGAACTTTCTTCTTTTATTTCGGTTTGGGTAGAGGCACAGAGGTCGGAGGAGATCTCTTGCTGCCGGCCGTGGTCGCTTCCATGGTCAGCATTCGAGAGGCCTGGCGTGCGGTGGCTCACTTCTGCGAGGTGGTCCTCTCGCAGAAGGAGAGTGCCGAGAGGGATTGGGAGCGCGATGATCCCTCCCGCCGCCAGAAGGGACATAGGAAACGCCGGGTGGACGACTGATCAACGTCTCCCGCCCTGTAGATTGGGGGCGTTTGTAGAATTCCACCACGGTATACGCTACCTGTCGTAAAAGGCGACTAATAGGGGCCACCGGGAGTCGCAGGCAGGCAGGGGGCTATCCGACTTTTGTGTACCTTTTAGCACATTGTTGCGACCCTCGTGATGGACGGCAGCGTGGCAGGTAGGCCTCATGCTGCCGTTGCCGCTGAGAGCACCCTTCGGTGCGCGGGGGCTTCTGAGCACCCCACAACAGGTGGCGGGCTGCACCAGGCGGCACCGCGCAGGGGTTATTGCGGACGACAACTTAGATACTTTTCTTCCGAGAAAGTCTGCAGCCGTCTGTTATGCACCGAAGATGGCCACCGCGGAGCTTTAGTTGGTATGCCGTGCGTGGGACATAGTACACGTGGTACATCGGCCCGGCGATCGCCCGACGTTATCCATTCCTCCGGGCGGCTCAAAGCCAGGTCGTAAGGCACGGTGAACCCAACATAACCATCCGGTCGCCGCCCACAAGGCCGGGTGGTAGCGGTAATGCACTTTTTCCCCGTGAAACAAAAATAAAGAGGCACAAGTGCATCCTACATTTCGCCATGTAGACTCATGATGGGCGAGCCTATCGCCATATAATAATAAATAATAATACCTGTCTCGTATTATATACTGCCCACTGCTGAGCACGGGCCTCCTTTGCTACTGAGAGGGTTATCGTCATATCGGGCACAATTTTTTTTTCTAAGGTAAGGATATAAAAGCACGCACCGTAACATATGGAACAGCTTCTAGAGCTTAATGTACGGGTTGAATGAATGAGCGAAACCAACGTGGTAAGAGCTATATTGTGTAAGGGATGAAACTTGGGCCCCAGCAAACAAATAGCCATTGTTTTACATTCCCCTTGCTTCGCCGGTGGCTTTGTGCTAATAGCTATGTTACTTGCAATCGTTCATCCATTAGGTGAAATTGATAACGTCTAATATTAGGCCCTCACCTATGAAGTTGCCATTTAGTATACAGAAAGTTAAAATCATCTTTTTATAAATATTTTTTATTTCTATCAATCAAAATATGCACCCATGCTAGCGATGCATCTCTGCCAGCGCAGTAGTAATTTTTAATATTCTTCAAAGGCATGTGGTACTGTCACGGAGCATTACGCCTTTTCTCTTCTGAGGGGTAGACAGAGGTGTAACACACCTACATTTCGTCAGCTGTTGGGTCCCACGTAATAAAGGGGGCTCTATTTTCCTCTTCCCGAGCTCATTTCCAGACTCAAAGGTGATATTGAATAGAAACACCCAGTATCAAATTCGTATTTAGAAATACAAACCAACTGTTAAAAACATTTATATTATAGACTAGCTCGCGGCTTCATCCGTACGAAAGAGTTTTCTTGGATAAAAGGCCCGCTATATGTTTTCCCGGGATAAAAAGTAGCCCAAAATATTCCCAGGGACTCAAACAGTCTCAATACCAAATTTCATCGAAAACCGTTCGGTAGTTTTTGAGCAAACTTTGCCACCCTTTTTTACCCTCTTAGGAGTTGAATTTTGCAAAAACCCATCTTAGTGAACCTACGTCCTAAAAAAACCCAAAACAAATTTTGAGACTCCTAGCACTTGTAGTTTCTGAGATTTCATGATGAGTGACTGAGTGGGTGACCTTTCCCTTTTATATACGTAGATTTTAATTTTAGATACATGCAAAATGGCGGTCACTTCAGACATTTTGCAAACAGTACGCAAATCATACCATCCAGTAACGTACAAAATAAGGAGTTTTTATTAAGTGCTATATTGTTTCGCGTTCATACAAATGCCTGGCAAGTTGGCGGAAAAATTAACCCTTTATTGTACAAACAGGTAAAAAGAAGTTTCATTACGTCTTTTTCTTTGAAGAGTCCCATATTTTATTTGATTTTTTTTTTGTTGTTTATTGTGAAACCTATATTTAATTGTCTTTGATCTTTGTTGTAGTTGTATTGCATGGACAGTACGACATCACTCCGAAGTCCCGGGCTCGAAATCCGGGTCGGGCAAAGTAATATTGGGTTTTTCTGCTCACTATGAGCTTGGAGTCTGTAGTTTGTGCCCGATATGGTGATGATGCAAGGTGGTCAGACGACTTGATAAAGGTCGCAGAAACGCGCTGGAAGCAGGCTGCTTTTGACAGGTCCGTCTGGAAATCTTTAGGGGAGTTGTTCAGCAGTGGACGTCATGTGGCTGATGATGATGATGGCGATGGGTTCGCTCCTGGTCACATCATGGGATAGAACACACTTGGCGAAATGTGGTTGACCTGGTAGCACTTCTACCTACTCCTTCGAGGATTTGGCGTTTGTTTTGTTTTTTGCTCTAAATATTTTTGATGGTTCATGGCCCGAAATGTTAGTGTGCCGAGTGGGTGTGTATGAAGTGTTTGTGCCACATTCTATGGGACGTAACAAATTATACAAAAACATATTTTTTATGGCATTGAACGACGAGACGAGCATTCCGTTCGTCTGATGGTAAGCGATACGACCACCCATAAACAGTACCAACACCATTCAGTACCTTGAGTTACAAAGTACTGTATGGCATTCCACTACGCTCGTCAACCTGAGACATAAGATGTTAAGTCTCACTATATCCAGTCTAACTACAATATCCTTCAAACCGAAACACAACAGTACCTACATGCATACTGCTGCTTGGCGGTAGAAATATACATTGGGGTGGTACCCACCTAGACGGTCATATAAGAGACCTACCACCACTGGGTAACATAATTATACCACCATAATTATATTCCATTTATACTCTTCCTTAACCCGCCCTTACATCCAATAGGCCATCGTCGTGCAAGCGAGCCTAAATGATTAAATAAACAAAATCATTTTATCCTTTATCCTATTCAAACATTATATGATCAAAGGAGTGTTTTTATACATTAATGAATTAAAGCTATGTTTGTATCAAACTACAGTTTTTTTTAACTACCAGTTTCAAAGTCTTGTATTGAATAGTGCTTCCCGGGAGAGGATTTCGCATTTGACATGAAGCTACGAATCTATGGATATTCCTTTTATGTATTAATTAAGTTTGTTTGTAGAGTTTCGCTACATTGTTTACTAGCTTTTGCTGGCGATTTCGATCATGTGAAAGAGTTTTCCGGGATTAAAAGTTCCGTTATATATTTTCCCAAATATTAGCAACAAAAAATCACCTTAACTTCCCAGGTTCTCTAACTTTCTCCATACCAACGAAGCAGTGGGCGACTTTGTTTTATGCTATGTAAGGATCCTAAAATTGGCGATAGCCTAGTTGGGAGTGGAACGGCCGAGACGCATTTCCGCAGATTCAAAACCCAAGGGCACACACCTTTGACTTTTCTAAAAATCTATGTGTGTATTCTTTGTGAACTATCGCTCGCTTTAACGGTGAAGGAAAACATCGTGAGGAAACCTGCATACCTGAGAAGTTCTCTGAATTTCGAAGGGATGTGAAGTCTGCCAACCCGCACTACGCCAGCGTGGTGGACTAAGGCCTTAACCCTCTCAGTTTTAGAGGAGGCACATGCTCAGCAGTGGTCAGTATTTAATACAGGGCTGGTTTGGATGATAAGGATGCTATTAACATGTTGCCTTGACTGGAGACCACTTTTTTATACAACTAAATAATGAAACGAGCAGATCGGTCACCTGATGAAGCGATACGAATAAACAGGAACCGCAACCGAAACTTAACAGATAATATTCTTACAATATGTGGCTTATAAACATATTCTCTCCCTTTCGTTTAAGCATACTTCTTTATAAATTTCATCAAAATTAGTCAAGTGCAAACCGACAGGCATAGCTACTTTCGCAATTTGATAATATTAAAACGAATGATTGTTATTAGGATCTAGTTATGTACATAAAAAAAAAAACAAGTTATAACAGAAACAAATTGCTGGAAGTATATACTTGTGTCCGTTCGGATTGTGACCACCGTGCACAAGATGTAAAATCTGACATGAGACCCTATGTAAGTGTGTCGCGTTCCGGGATCAAACTATGGGCGGTATTAATAGATGAATCTCAAGTTTGAGTTACATCTCAAGTAGACATAATGTATTGAACAATTAATACATTGTGTCTACTTGAGATGTAACTCAAACTTAAGATTGATTGATTAATGCCGCCCTAAGTGTAATTCTCATTTCCAACGGGCTGGCATAATTGTATTGACTGGCGTGGAATAATCATTGTGGACACTCTATCCGGACTCTTCTCCGATTACTATCAGGGGGGTCACTTTGCCATGCCTGTATAAAAAAAAGTACTAAGAAAGCAGTAACTATCAAGTTGAATTCATAAAAACGACGAATCGGAACAAATAGACCCCGTATCCATTATTCACACATCGCGAAGCAGAATCTTACAAACTCAAATCTCGTACCGGCAACAAATCGAATAAGCGAGCGCCGCGCCTCATCCGAATACAGAGAGTGGATTCAATACGAATTCAATTCCGATTTAAAAGCGCGCTCGGCTGTCTCCGACTGCCGTTGTCCTATACAAAGTGTTGCAGATTGACAGTATCATCTCTATTGATAAGTCGTTCTTTAGAGAATAGCCGTTTGATTTCTCTGGCGGTAAGGCTCAATGATTATATTGTACAGTGTCATCACTGTCACCAATGTTGCGTATAGCGAAGCACTGTAATTTTGAGTGCAGTAGACCAACGCACTTCGGGTTGTCACCGACGCGACGCGGCGTATAGCGGAGTGCTGTTATGTGTAGTGCAGTAGACGAGCGCTCTCCGCGCTGTCACTGGCGAGGCGTACAGCCGAGTGTTGTTATGTGTAGTGCAGTATACGAGCACTCCCCGCGCTGTCACCGGCGAGGCGTACAGCCGAGTATTGTTATGTGTAGTGCAGAAGACGAGCATTCTCCGCGCTGTCAGCAACGTGGCGTATAGCCAAGTGCTGTTATGTGTAGTGCAGTAGACGAGAACTCTCCGCGCTGTCACCGGCGAGGCGTACAGCCGAGTATTGTTATGTGTAGTGCAGTAGACGAGCATTCTCCGCGCTGTCAGCAACGTGGCATATAGCCGAGTGCTGTTATGTGTAGTGCAGTAGACGAGTGCTCTCCACGCTGTCACCGACGCGGAGTATAGCCGAGTGTTGTTATGTGTAGTGCTGTAGCCGAGCGCTCTCCGCACTGTCACCGAGGCGGCGTATAACCGAGTGTTGTTATGTGTAGTGCAGTAGACGAGAACTCTCCGCGTTGTCACCGACGCGGCGTATAATCGATCGCTATTATCAATAATTATGTAGTATATTTTCTTCATTAAATGACCTACCCGAAACAAACTCTCAGTACATCCAATGCTAATGTATAAAGGATTTAGGGAAAACAATTTAGGAAATACTAAATTGTTAACGCCGCTGAAGCTTTAAAGGATTCAATCGATTGTAAACTCTATGCTTGGTTGGTTTGAGTGGCAAAATTACTTCGCAGAAAGTTAGTCCCCGCGGGACAACGACTTCCGAGCAGTGTACAATATTATTAGAATCTGAAGATTATTTCCTATGAAACTCGATTACTTTGTTTGGAGTTTGATGGAAGGATTGTGTAGGTAATACGTTAATTTTAATTATTTTATAAAAAGTTTAGAATCTTCTACATCGTTTTATTAATCTTCTTCTCAATATAAAAATAAACAGGTCAACTAAAGAATAGTTTAGTATCTTCTACATCGTTTTATTCATCTTCTTCCCATACAATGATAAACAGAAATGACGTGTTACAATCGTTCAAATTAACTATTTCATGTGGTTTTATATTTTATGGAATCTTGAAAAAGAAACAGTCGAAGGCGGGACTCGAACTCACGACCTCCGGCGTACCGTGCCGGTGCTCTTCCAATTGAGCTACCTCGACCCTGCCTTCGATTGCCAATTTCGATCGATCGACTGTTTCTTTTTCAACATTCCATAAAAATATAAAATCATTATCCAGGCACTACATGGCCATTAACATGTGTAACCACCACACCAAAACAGAACATTGAATCATTAAGTGTGTGTACTTTTTATCTAACATGATAGTTTTTAGGGTTCCAAACGTCAAAAGGAAAAATGAACCCTTATAGGATCACTTTGTTGCCCATCTGTCTGTCTGTCAAGACCCTTTTTCTCAGGAACACGTCTAGATATCAAGTTGAAATTTATTTCAAATACTCAAGTCTACTGTCTCTTTCAACTGTGAAAATCAAACTTGTAAGTCCACGGTATCAAAAGATATGACGAGTTATGTCGTATATTTTATGACGAGTTATGTCGTATATTTTATGACGAGTTATGTCGTATATTTTATGACGAGTTATGTCGTATATTTTATGATTTCGCAAGGGAATCAAAACCTATAGAGTACTTCCTGTTGACTTAGAATTGCGTTATCAAGCAACAACCAAGGTTTTTTACAGCACATGTTTTTTGAAAGAAGCAAAAAATGTAATTATGCAATTTAATAACAAAAAAACGAATTTACAAACTTTTTAAATTTGTTGAATTTATGAACTCATTTTGGCGAACTACTGGACTTATATACTTAGATATCTTACCTACAAGTTTGTACAGAACACTTGGTACATGCGAGTCCAAATTGCATTTGTCCGGGTTTTTTTTCATATTGTCTTAATAACGTGCAGGTTCTTAATTCCGATAGTTACATTAAAAGGAAACCACCAGGCTACTTCTTGACTAATATACAACGCTAAAGAGAGCATAACAAACTTCACAGAAATCAAAACTTATCCGCAAATAAAAAAAATCTACTAAAAGCAAAATTCAAAACAGATTTGGAACAATACTAGAACAAGTTCTTCACAAAACAAAGCAACGCAACGTCATACGACAGAAAGGGGCTAAAAAAAATTACTTACAACGTGTTTGTTAGGATGCGCATGGTTGAATCACTAATAAACCGTCTAATTAAGGAGGTGGCTCCGCTGGTTCTGCGGCGACAAGCATTACGGGTGGATATCAAAGTATAAATTAGCTTATGTTTATTTATGCAGGCCTCAATAACAGGTCCGTCAGGAAATCTTTAGGAGAGGTCTATTTTCAACAGTGGACGCCATGTGGCTCATGATGATGAATCTAAATCAAATCAAATCAAATTCTTTATTTGTAAGCATAGGTAGTTTACAGTTCCCTATGCTTTGCCGTTGTGTCGGCGTACAAATATATTATTTTTATGTAGACTATTACATCACATAATTACTTAACTAAAAACTTAAAATTCTTTCAACAAAACAAACAACAAACAATAACAATATTAAGATACTTATCGTTTAGGCTAGGCTATTATCGTTCAAATACTCTTCAACGGAATAATAACATTTATTTCTAAGTAGATTAAAAAATCTTATTTTAAATTGTACTACATTAAGCGACTTTATTGTATTCGGTATTTTGTTGAATATTTTTGGTGCCAAACAGAATAAGCTTTCATGCGTTAATTTCGTCTTGGATGGTACAATGCACAGTTTTTTGTTATTGCGTAATGTACGGTGGGATACTTCATAGTTTTTTAAAAATAAGTATGTATTACTTTTGACAAATACCGCCACTTCAAAAATGTATAAACATGGAAATGTTAATAATTGTAATGATATGAAGTGTGGTTTACAGCTTTCTGATGTTTTAATCTTGACCATAGCTCGAATACAACGCTTTTGTGCCTTAAAAACCCTGTCCCTGGCTACGGAGTTCCCCCAGAAAATAATGCCATAACGCAACGTCGACGCCACGAACCCGTGATACGCTACTACGACGGCCTTTATATTAACTATTTTAGACAACCTATACAGGGCGTACGAATATTTACTTACCCTCTCGCAAACATTGTCAACGTGTGTTTTCCATGACATATCCTTATCTAAGTGTAAGCCCAAGAATTTGGTTGTAGTTGTTTCTTCAACAATATTAATTTTATAATTAACAACACAACCTGGTGACTTTATTCGCTGGGAAAAGAACATGACTTTAGTTTTGTTTATGTTAATTAAAAGATTGTTATCTGTAAGCCATTCAATAATTGTGTTAAGTGCATTATTTATGTCATTTTCAAAGGCACAAGGGTTATTGCAATGAATTAAAACCGTACTATCGTCTGCGAACAACACCATCTGATGACTTATATGCCTGGGTAGATCATTTATATACAGTAGGATAGTAAAGGACCTAATACGCTTCCTTGTGGAACACCGAATTTAATTTTGCGGCCTTTAGATCTAAATTTAATTTCCTTGGCTGATTTTGGAGAAATGTGTGTTATTTCGGTATACTGAATTCGGTCACTCAAATAAGATTGTATTAATTGTGAAATATTACCTCTGAATCCATAAGCTTCTAATTTTTGTATAAGTGTGTTATGGTCAACAAAATCGAATGCTTTTTGCATGTCCATAAATATAGCACAAATAGGTTTTCTTTGGTCCATTTTTTTAAATATAGGAGATACGAGATCGAAAATTGCCATGTTTATTGATTTATCTTTCCGAAAACCTTTTTGCTCATTAGCTAATATCTTGTTAATTTCAATGAATTTATAAAGAGCGTGATATATAAATTTTTCAAATACTTTTGATATAATTGGTATTAAAGCTACGGGTCTATAGTTTTTCATTGCTTCTTTAGAATCTTTCTTATACATAGGTTTTATAATAACTGGTTTTAATTTGTCTGGATATACACCATTTAAAATGCTTAAATTAATTATGTGACTGAGAGGTGGAGCTACTATCGGTGAAACATATTTCAACACTTTTGTACATATGTCGTCATAACCTACACTATTTTTATTTTTTAATGATTGAATAATACTGTGCACATCTTCAGGAAGGGATGGTCGCATAAACATTGAATTATTATTCATGAATAGCATTTTAGATTTAAAAACGGTTTTTTCATGATCATTTTTTGTACTTCTATTACTTTGCTCAATATAAAAGTCATTAAAGGCATTTGCTATGTTACATGGATTAGTAATTTCTATATTATCTCTTATAATTCTTGTTATGGGCTCTTTTGGGTTTTCATATTTAGATTTATTTATAATATGCCAAATGGCTTTTGATTTGTTGTTTGCATTATTAATATATACGTTATTTTGTGATCGTTGGGTTAAGTTTATAATATGTCGTAGTTTTTTCGAGTATGTTTTAAGATCATGTTTATTTTTTTCGCTAGGATTTTTTCGACACTTCCATAATAATGATCTTTTGACTTTTGAACAAATTTTTATTCCTCTAGATATCCATTTCGTCTTTTTTAATAAGGATCTAGTGAAATACCTATACGGAAAGCAAAGGTCATAAAGGCATTTAAAGCTATCTAAGAATTTGACATACGCTACATTGGGATCATTACATAATTTTATTTCTGAAAATGTTAAGTTTTGTACGCAATTTTTAAATTTCTCCATATTTTCCAAACAATAGTCGCGTCTTTTTATTTTCCATTTTTTGAGTAAACATGTTCTTGTTACTGGACATTTTAATATCTGTGCTGTATGATCTGATAATCCTAATTCAACAACTTCGCTTTTACAGTTTTTTATATTATGTGCAAAATTATCGATGCATGTGTTACTGGGTATTCTTGTTGGTTCTCTAATTTGTAATGTTAAATTATAGCCAGAAAGAAAATGTTCGAAGTCTATAGACAGGTTAGACTGTGTTAACATGTTAATGTTAAAATCTCCACAAAGTATAACATGGTTTTTATTTTTTGAGATTATTTTCTTTAACATAGAATCCAGTTTATCATAAAATATATGTATATCAGAACCTGGAATCCTGTATAAACAGATTATTATGATATTATGTTCAATTAATTCAATACCACAACATTCGATATGATACATTACAGATAAACTATTAATATATTCTAAAGTCTTAAAACTATGACCATATTTTACCAATATGCATGCGCCTCCTCTTCTTGAATCTCTGGAATAGTTCGCCGCGAGCTTGAAGTTGGGTACATGTAAGCATTATTTATCTTCGTCTTTATCTATTACTGCTAAAACCTAATTAAAATGAATTTAGTGAAAATAATTGTTGTAGTTACTAAATGTCACTTTAAATTGTGTTTATCTTTGTCGTGTTTAGCATTTTGAAAGAAAGCTCTTAACCATGATTATATTTTTCTAAATAACGACAGATTATCCATAGCTTTGAAAAGAACATTTTATTAAAAAAATGTACGACAATCTATGAAAAGTATGGTAGACTCAAACAGACGGACATTCAATTATAAGAATTCCGTATTCATTATCATACGTCCCACAAGGCCTTTCGTAGGTCAGTTGCAAATTACGCATGCACATAATTCAAATACCTCAAAAGAATCCTCTAAAAAAACCTTGAAGACCCCAAACCATGGCAATCCTAGCACGACACGAGTGTGCAATTAGCGTGTACTTGTTGACAGAATATGACTACCTTTCATCTCTCTCACTCCTATCGTTGTTTGAAAGTTAGAAAGAGACAGAGGATTTGTAAAGGACGCATCATTGCGCAGAAATCCAATGTTTTTACAAACCCGGCAGTGTAATGGGGTAAATTAGTTGCTGCGAATGCATGGAATTCACTCGAAATTTTATTGTATGAAAATAGAAATTATATTGTAAGGGTTGATTTTATTAGCCATTAATCCACCCCCATTTCGCGATATGTACTCTATCTCATAATGGGATGAAGTAAGTCTATCGTCTTATCTGGCACAAATTCCAGACTCCTGGCTAAAACTGGACAGAAAATTCAATATGACACTCGACCCAACATTCAAATAGTCAATAGTATCTTGTCCCGTCTTCACAGACTATCAGGTGCAGTAGAGTCCCTTTATCATGGCAATATAAAAGAAACACAGCAATAGCGGCTATTTCAAGTACATTGGCATTTCTTAAATTCGCTGACAATGTTAAGGGAATAAAAAAAACAGTATTCGATTCGATTCAATCTGGTTAAAAGGTTTTTGAGCCAGATGCCTACAAACTTTGTAATATATAGGCCAATAAAACAATAGATTCTGTGAAGACGATGTTTTAAATGTAATTGAGTTCAAGAAATTGGAGAATTTTGAAGTAAATCATAGAGGACTAATGGTGTAAAAGTAGTTCTGATAGCAAGTACGGGCGGTCCGATAAGTGCTTAGCCTACAAATGGAAAAACATTTTTTTTGGTAAAAATGCAATTTATTTATCAATATAATCTCCTTTTAGTTCGATACACTTGACCCAGCGATGCTCCAACTTCTTTAACCCGTCTGAAAAAAAATTCTTCTGGAGGTCTGCAAAGTAGGCCTCTGTGGCAGCGATTACTTCCACATTCGAGTGAAATTTCTGCCCATCGTGTGACTTTTTCAAGTTGGGAAACAAAAAGAAGTCGCACGGGGCAAAGTCTGGGGAATATGGTGGATGGGGTAGCAGTTCGTAGCCCAATTTGATCAATTTGGCCGTGGCGACTGCGGAGGTGTGAGCCGGTGCATTGTCGTGGTGGAAGAGCACATTTTCCTTCGCCAAATGGGGTCGTTTTTTTTTTAAATTCGGCGTCGAATCGGCCCAATAATTCGAGATAGTACTGCCCTGTGACGGTTTTGCCCTTCTCCAGGTAGTCAATGTATATCACACCTTGCGAATCCCAGAAAACGGTGGCCATCACCTTTCCAGCCGATGGGACAGTCTTCGCCTTCTTCGGAGCACGTTCACCGGGTAAAGTCCACTGTTTCGACTGTTCCTTGGTCTCTGGTGTGTACCAGTGGATCCATGTTTCGTCAACAGTCACGTAACGACGCAAAAACTCCTTTGGATTACGCTTAAACAGCGCCAAACACTGCTCTGAAGTGGTCACACGGTTGCGCTTGTTATCCGGAGTGAGCAAACGCGGCACCCATCTTGCCGACAGCTTTCTCATACCCAAAATTTCATGTAGGATATGCGCCACGCGGTCTTTTGAGATACCTACTATCTCAGCTATCTCGCGCTCCTTCAATCGGCGGTCTGCCAAAACGAGATCGTGGATTTTCGTCACGTTATCCTCTGTGGTTGCTGTTTTCGGGGCACCTGGGCGTGGCTTATCAAAAACCGACGTGCGACCACGTTGAAATTCGTTGAACCAATTTTACACGGTCGGCATCGAAGGAGATGCGTCCCTATACACTGCATCCAAGCGCTCTTTGATTTCACTGCGCGATTTCCCTTCCAAAAACAAGAATCAAATCACCGACCGATATTGCTCCTTTTCCATTTTTTTGAAATCAACGTACACGCTTGCTTTCGCACGCTCTGAAAACAGAACTAAAAGTCTGATCCAGCTAAAATTTCGTCAGTAGCCGTCTACAGGAAGGTACTACACTATAGTGTATTTCTCTTGCGATAGTGGCACCATCGGGCAGTGAGGCTACGTACTTATCGGACCGCCCAGGTAACGCGAATCCAAACAAAATATAGATCTATTAAATGTTGCACATGATTCTTACTCTATTCGTCATTGTAAAGCAATTTTATAGAGATGCTTGCATGTTTGTCTCAAGCGAATTCATGGAATTACTGGATAAGCAATCAAAAACTTTAAACGGGCAAAAATTTACGTATTTAAAATCCATATTTACAAACAATAAATTAATAACTGTCTGTCCTATACACTTTCACCACTAAACCACTAAGCCAGTTTTGATAAAATTTACTACAGATTTATCTTGAACCCCAGAACTAGGATACATTTTATTACTCAAACCAAATTACACGCGCATAAAGCCATGACAACTAGTTAAAATTTAACTCCAACGCAGTAGACAAAGGAACCCGTGATTTGGTTACATAGTACATACACACCATATCTGTTTATCAATCAATTTACATATTGGAGCTGGTACATTAATATTAAACGCCATCGCATGCGTAATTCGACCAGTCATGGAGGTAAGAGATGTTCGCGGTAAGGTAATTATAATCGACCCTATTGGCTGCTGATTTCAGTATACGACAAGACCTTTGGATCATTAGTAAAAATGTACCAATCAGAATAAACTTTCATATATATTTTTATTGCATTTGAATGAGCAGACGAGCAAGCCGCTTGCATGATTTTAAGCGATACCACCATACACAGGAGCAACACCATACAGAACTTTTAATTACATAGTACTGTGTGGCGCTCCACTGCTCTTTTCACCCTGGTACATAAGATTTTAAGTCTCATAATGTCCAGTAAACTGCATGCACTATTGTGTTTCGGTTTGAAAGACATTGTAGCCAGTGTAACTACAGGACATAATGAGACTTAACATCTTATGTCTCAGGATGACGAGCGCTGTGGAATGCCACACAGTACTTTGTAACTCAAAGTGTTGGATGGTGTTTCTACTGTTTATGGGAGGTGGTATCGCTTACCATCAGGCGAACGGCATGCTCGTCTCGTCATTCGATGACATAAAAAAAGAAAAGTAATTATACTGGCTGCAATATCCACAAAACCGAAACACTACAGTGCTTGCATTTTGTTGCTTTGCAGTAAAAATAGACATTGCGGTGGTACTTATCCAGAGGGCCTCTCGCATAGGAGAGATCTACACGACCAAAATTTTTAAAGGTATGATGGGATCCAGCGTATATGTGCCAAACATGCGAATATTTCATGCGATTCCTGCATACATTCAGACATCTACGCATTTATAATATTAAGACAAATGGATCCAATAAGTCTCCATAACCGGGAGTGTGGATTCTATATGTCTGTAAATTACAGAGGCGTACATCATTAAGCCATACGGATCGCACGGATTATTCACGAAGCTGCGGTGAACTTAGGTCGCGTCTACTCGTATGTGGATTTTTAAATTTTCCGTTATAAATTGCTTTCCAGTATCTCATTATAAGTTGAGGAAATTCCTGACAGGAGCATCTGATATATTTGTACATCAGCTTTGTATATCGGATAGCATTCATTGGATATATCGAGAAATGTCCATCATAGAGCGTCTTCGTGAGGAGTCGTGCCGAAGTCAATAAATGTATCTAATTATGGCTAAGAACCGTCTCGATCATTACAGCTTTCGTTTGAGAGCTACGATGCCATAGACATACAGATATATAAATACACAGATACACATCCTAAACTTATAACAGCCCTCTTTTTTCTTCCAGGGTTAAGAACAATTGTTATTACTTTGGTAATGGCCGAGAGACGCAACATTATTTATGATCGACACTAAGGCACAGACTTATAGGTACTTATTTGAAGAATAAAAATCGCACTTGATCTCAAAAATAGTTTCAATAGCCTTCAATTTGTACAGACTATTAAATGTGATGGTATTGTTCAAACTATTCTCTTCGGAGACGGGCAAGCAGTTTGCCCACCACAATCCCCCAATTAAAGTAACGAGCAATCACGGCTGAGGTACCAGGGCGCAATAACTCACCAGGAGTTCTAAATACGAACTCATTATAACTTGTAACGAATCTCTTTTGTGATCCGTCTCCTTGTAAAAATCACGGCTATTACAGGGGGCGGCGGCAAGGAATAATCCTCGGCATCCCCGTTAAAGAATTTTAATTTTTCCCGAATTAATTCGTATTCATTTTTCAGGAACCGCCTCCGCGCGGTTGTTACCGTGTTCCTTGGAGTGATGAATGTTGGATTGGCGCTTTCCGTTTTTGGTGTTTGATCAGTTTTTAGGGTATTTTAGCAAGAGTTTTATTATGACGACGATCATTGATCATTTTTTATTCACTAATTATTGTGACTAGGTAAACATATTCTACTGTAAGCTGGAGCCTTATTTAGAACGTCTAAATTTATTCAAAAGTCTCTGGCCATCAAAATTCTAAATTCTAGAATAACATTCTCCGGAATTAACTAGGCAACTTCTTATCATGAAAAGTACATGGTGGAATTTTTATCCGAACAAATCCGTGAGCTTATATAGTGTACTTAAATAATTTCATCCACAATGACGCGCGCTAAATGGCGCGCTACCAATATTTAAGCGTGGATTTCGCGGGTTTACAACTCTGTTACTATTCTTATTATTTAGTACTGCCTCGGTGGCGTAGTTGTATTGCGTACGCGTTACGAATACGATTTGCGCGCTGAGGTCCTGGGTTCGAATCCCGGGCCGGGCCAAAAAAACTTTGTGACTGGGTTTTTCCATCTTATTCTTATTCTTATTATTAAAAAAAATTACTCAGTCGCAGCTCGGAGTCAGGAAGTTGGCGGTGTGATACCCCCGTGCCTCGGAAAGCACGTAAAGCCGTTGGTCCTGCGCCTGATCTCTCTCCGGTCATGTCGGATTGCCGTCTCACCGGACTATGAGAGCGAAGGAATAGCGAGTGCACCTGTATATTGCGCACACACTTGTGCACTATAATATCTCCTGCGTACCTGGCTGATCTCCGTTGAGATTGGCCGCCGTGGCTGAAACTGGCTAGGAGGATTTCATTTATTTAGTACTTAGCTTTTGCCCACTGCTCCGCCCGCCTTTAATTTTTTTTCCTGGTAAAAACAAGTAGATAGTTATCCACTTGGACCATAAGGGATTAGGAAATTTTGTGGGGCGCGCATTGACGTATAAAAAACCCGGGGCACGTCATCGTGGATGGCATTATGTATATATAAGTAAGATATTTTGTTAAAATCGACCAATCCAGCACTCCGATTCCGGGACAAATTATGACAGCTCCCGGTCTCTACCGTAGACGGATTACGGGCATCATTTTTGTACTGGAGTTTATTTAAATTTATACATGCCGGTTCACTTTAACCGGCACTGACGGACCCGCCAAAGAATACAGATTGTACTTTCTTAGAAAATTTGAATTTTAAATAAATTTTAAATGAGAAGAAAATTTCTTTTTCTTTTGTATTCGCGAATAGGTAGGAAAGTCGTAAATAATGAAGGCTCCATCATGTTGTGTTTTGACTGACACTTGGACGCGTTATTGTGAAGCTTAGAGTTCGATCTCCGATCAACGAATCTGTGCGACTTCTCGTGGTGAAAAACGTCTTTCTAGAGTAGATGTTTGGGCTCAAATTTGCTCGTCCCAACCCCACACAAAAAATTAAGGATGCCCTAGTACCTCTATTCCTTCGAAGGGCATCATAAACTTATGATAGATTAAAAACCCAGAAACTAATAAATAGTTATTTATTTCTTTCCCTTAAGTTGCTTATAAAGCCACCTGTGTGGACCATTGCGGAATAAAACTCTTCATGTCAACTTCTTAGACAAACAGTGAAGCGATTTCTGCGTTTACGTTTAACAAACTTGATTTTCAGTCATTCCTCGACATTGGCAGGATCATAGCGTATGCGGGAACATAAATAAAAAAATCTCGCATTCAAATATAATATGCAACATCACAGGTCTTGAAAAGGTTCAGTTACCCATCGTTACCGCTGTCCCCGTTCGTGAATCAAAAACTGTCCTAAGAAAATCTCCAAAAGAATTTATTACATTTCATACGACGACATAAATCATACAAAACTGAGAGGAAAATCTAATTTTTTAATCCGATATTCCGTATTTAAATATGTATAAAAACCAAAACCACAATTCTATCAAAAAGTATTTGCGTCGCTAACACCATACTTCTGCAGCACTATTAAGCTGTTGACCAGTTTGCCAGTCTACATGTTCTTCTGTACTTCATGCAGAGTGTGAAGAATCAGCTTGACGGCACAACTGTACCGACCGTCTGGAACATATTTATCTCTTTCTGGGCGAAATTTTATTACGCTTCAATTTATATCAAGTGCAAGAAACCGACTTCATAAAGGTCGCAGGAACGTGCTGGATGCAGGCTGGTGTTGACAGATCCGACTGGAAATCTTTAGGGGAGACATATGTTCAACACTGAACGTCGTATGGCTGATGATGTTGGCAGAATCTTTACAGTTATACTAGTATCTCAGAACACAGAACAGTCTTACATAATAACAATGTCCCTCCGCCGCGTCTGTCTGGTTTTCTCTTTGAACGCAATAAATTCAATATCTACCGATTCATCCGGCTTTCGACCATGGACACAGTGATTAATAAGAAAGTCTATATCGACGGTTGGCGGGCTTTTTTAACTATGTTCAAAAAAGGGACAAAGATGTGCTGATTTTAAACATACAAATGTGGCAAAATAAAATCGCTTAGGTCAATTAGCCCGCGAGCCGTAAATATGTATAATTCATTAATCTTTTGTACGACAGAAAAAAATGCAAACATTCTCTGCTACAAGCCGGGGCGGGTCACTAGTACTATATACTATAAGATAGCTATATAATAGTAATAAGATACACCTAAATTTTACTAATAGGTTACTAAAAACAAATAACTTATGCATAATTAACTCAAAAACAGCCAAACATCGTCTCAAACTTAGATTCAGTATAGTATGATAAACCAGAAGGATTACTCTCAATTCTAGAACGTAACAAAACTTTCGTTTTATTTTGTATCTCAGACAAAAATGTTTCTGCGCTTTTGAGTCAGTTCCACTTTAATTTTGTCTTGAATGTCGTAAACGCTCGTGTTTCGCTCGTTGTTACCTCGTATGACGTTTGAAATGAAATAAGTTTGTTGTTGAATTGTTTCTTTAGCTTTAACCATTGTAAAAACGAACCTAGCATTACAGCTTGTCTCGTCATATCACTGTATAGTAGTGCTCGCGGCTCCGCCCGCGTGAAAAAGTTTTTCCGAGATAAAAACATTTTCCCGGGATAAAAAGTAGCCTATAGCATTCAGGAGCTATGTAGCTTTCTATTAGTGAAAGAATTTTTGAAATCGGTTCAGTAGTTCCTGAGATTAACGCGTTCAAACAAACAAACTCTTCAGCTTTATAATATTAGTATAGATTAAAAAAACAGACGAGACACCTTTTTGTACGGGATTGAGAGAATAACCTTTCATGGTAAGTGCAGTGGAGTTCAGATGGAGTGCTGACTAACCAAAATTGTTATACCTCGCCAGTAGACGCAATTATGCAACCCGTTTGAAACACATATAAACAAACTGATCCCGGAACCCGACACCCTTACGGGGGCCACTGTGGTGGGTTTAACACCTTGAGTAAGGTAGTCACTACCTCGGTATCCTACCACAAGAATATTTCTTTCATTGAAAAAATTCAGAGTTCCAAAACCCCGCTATTAGTGAAATTAAATAAAATTAGATTAAAAATCTTACTGGTGGTAGGTCTCATATGTTAGAGTCCGTCAGGGTGGGTACCATCGCAATGTCTATTTCTACCGCCAAATAGCAGTGTGATTGCACTATTGTGTTTCGGTTTAAAGGACATTGTAGCCAGTGTAACTACTGGATATAATGACACTTAAAATTTGATGTCTTAGGATGGCGACCGCAGTGAAATACCACACAGTACATTGTAACTCAAAGTGCTGGATGGTGTTGCTACTGTTTATGGCCTGTTGTATCGCTTACCATCAGGTGAACGGCATGCTTGTCTCGTCATTCAATGCCATAAAAAAGGGTCTTAGGCCGCAATAAATTCAAATCCGTCCCACCCATAAAAATACCAGAGTTCCAAACTTTATTCAGAGCCCAACTTCTTTTTTGTATATACATACATACATACATAAACTCACGCTTATCTCCCATTGGGGTAGGTAGAGACTATGGAGCGCCAAGTGCTACGATCCAAGTCTCTGCATACATGCTCGTCAGTTACGAGAACTCCTTATTTGACCCTTCCTCAAGAGGTCGTCAATTTGGTCCATGAAGGTACGTCTAGGACGTCCCCGTCCGACACTACCACTCAGCTTCGCGACATACATTTCTTTCGTTACTCTCCTTTCATTAATCCTTTCTTTTTGTGTATTTCTCACGTTAAAGGGGGTCTTGGGTCCCAATAAATCCCAATTCGTCCCACCCTGTACATCTGTAAATGTGTCCGGGGAAACAATCGTACGACTCATTTGCCTCACAAATACTCAACGGAAGTGGGTTGAAGAAACCTCTTCTCATTCTAATCTGACGTAACTAGAACATGCTGGTACTCTGGAAGCATTTTATGAGGGGACTAGTAGTGCTCGCGGCTCCGCCCGCGTGAAAAAGTTTTTCCGGGACAAAAATATTTTCCCGGGATAAAAAGTAGCCTATAGCACTCAGGAGTTATGTAGCTTCCTATTAGTGAAAGAATTTTGAAAATCGGTTCAGTAGTTCCTGAGATTAGCGCGTTCAAACTAACAAACTCTTCAGCTTTATAATATTAGTATAGACTATAGACATGCGGCTCACCTGATCCTATGTAGAGGTAAGTTGGGATAAAGGGTTGGTACAAGATTTTTAACAGATAACCGACTGCCTCGGTGGCGTTGCTGTATTATGGTACGACTGCAATGCTGAGGTTTCGGGTTCGATCCCCGGGTCGGGCAACGTGATATTGAGTTTTTCTATTCAGTATCAGCTAGAAGTCTGGAATTTGTGCCCGATATGGCGTTGGCTCGCTATCTTATCACATCATGGGACGGAATAATGGCGAAAAGTGGGTGCACTAGTTGCGCCTCTGCCTACCCCTTCAGGGAATAAAGGCGTGAGTGTATGTGTATATTGTTCTTGTATGTACATGATTATTACCAGACCTTGAGGAAAACTAATTTATAAGCTAAGAATTTGTTGTCTTACAAAATTGCGTGCTATGATCGTGTTCTATTGGTCTTCGCCTGGTGCGAACTTACCCTAGTATAGTATGTGACAATACTGAGATCGCGGTTTCGATCCCCGGGCAGTGATACCTATTGGGTTTTTCTATTCAGTATCAGTCCGGAGTCTGCAGTTTGTGCCCGATGTAGCGGTAGACTCAGGGCCTATCACATCATGCGTCGGAATATACACGGCGAAAAGTGGGAGTATTAGTTGTGCTTCTGCCTACCCCTGCGTGGATAAAGGCATGATGTTATTGATTACTTTTACTGATTTTATACACACATGCACGCAATAAGTCACAACTAGTGCACCCACTTTACGCCGTGCGTATTCCGTCCCATGATGTGATAGGGGGCGAGCCTATCGCCATATCGGGCACAAATCCCAGACTCCGGGACGGTAAAACCCAATATCACTTTGCCCGACCAGAGAATTGAACCCAAGACCTCAGCATTGTAGTCATACCGTAATCCAACTACGCCACCGAGGCAGTCTCAGATTTTATGTAGCTTTTTTTATATCCTTGCGTGATTTTTGAAACTTTTTATATTTAGTTACAAACCGTTTAACGGTTAATAAGTCAGGAAATTCCCAAATCGGTTCCAACATAATTAATATTATTAATTGGAACTAGCGGTCTGGTTCGTTGGTTGAGAATTGTAGAGGTTCGATTCTTCGGTCAGATAGTTTTCTATGAATTTTGTTTGATATCAATGAATTTAAGCGTATACCTAAGTTTGTCTTAAAAGGAAAGCAAGTAAGGTATTCTTGGTTTGCCGAGCTCAATGAGCATTATTTGAAAGCGAGCTTATATCTATCTGACGATGTAGAAGAGCGATGCTTTAGTTTTGATTGCAGTTGTAGTGTCGGCATATAAAGCAATGATTAATTACCAAATACTATTTTTTATTCGTTTTTAATTCGTAAACATGAGTGCCTATTATGAAAAAAATATTATGAACACATAAATTTGAATTAGGAACAGTTCGAATGACACAAAAAATAGAAAATTATTTAATTTTACTCATCACATGCAACCAGTATTAAAATTCAATATAATTTTAATTTCGAATCCCACACGAGACCACTTAATATCTCATTTCGACAAGGCAGATTAAAAAATAATGCAGAGATATTTTTCAGCGTTTAAAAAAAGAGCGTTGCAACCGCCAGCCTAGCGTGGCGGATCGAGTCACTGCTGTGGAATCAAGTTGAACTGAGGACGCGGTTAAAGCTCTGCCTGGCCTTTTAGGGATCTTCTTGGCATTTTTGTGACGTGACGCCGATTGTGAGAATCATTTTGGCTTCCAATGGAAAATAGAAGGGTGTGTAATACGCTTAAAGTATATACTTTTGTCTGTGGCATGCGACATTGTAGCTCCCAAATGAATGCACATCGCCTGACATAGACTACGACACTGGAAGACGCTAGCGTCTGTAGTCAAGATGTTAATTCACAAAAAATACAAACATCGATTTTTTAGAAAAGTCAGAGGTGTGTGCCCTCGGGTTTTGAAGCTGCGGACATTCGTCTCAGCAGTCCGTTCCACTCCCAACTAGGCTATCGCCGGTTAAAATATATGCGGAACCACATACCCAGTTGTGAAAAACAGCGCCGGCAAAGTTGGTAAAACTGCACGGTAACCAGCCTTATTCAACACATGTGGCTTATGATGTACGCGAATGTTCTGTTACTGCATTTCGTACATTTTTGAATTAATAGAAGCTGCAAATAAGCTGGACGAATTTTGGAATTTTATCGTAACGGTCATTTTGTATGTACTATAGTTATTTTTTAAACACGATTCGAATTTCAAAAATTGTATAGGTAAATTAACCCAAAATCTATTTATGGAAGTTACTAACCGAATTCAAACTTAAATAAACATTTATTAAAAAATAAATATCTTTTTTATATTGTTTATGAATTTCGATTTAATTAGGTTCTATAAGCATTAGATTTCAATTTCCGAATCCTGAATAAATTAAATTAATTTTTCTGATTATTTGATTGTAGGTATCATAATAATGTTTAGATTTTCGTTCTAGATTCTATTTAACTTGCAATGTATATAATATGTTTGTTCGGGTGGGATATTACAAGTCAATCCCCTCAACCGATTGTGTTGAAATTTTGCATACACGCTCAGTTTGAATGACAATGCATTGTTAGCTAAGTGACGTCATTCTGAATACAATATGGCGGGCGGCCCAAGATGATGGACTAATTATTTTTTTGCACGTCAATAATACGGGTATCAAATGGAAGGGTTTGCTGAGAGGACTACAAAAAGTAAAATGAGCTCTCTAAATCCAATATGGCGGACGACATCCACAATCATTCGTCCGTTCCTTTTTAAATAAGCAAACATATTTTAAAATCGATTCCGTTTAAGTTTAACAGGAGTTAAAGCGATCCCAATAAACAATAACCTAGGATGCGGCGCAGCGGCGTCTGCAAATTGAATCATGGCCGTCGCGCCGCTGTCTGCGACTTTTTTACTTTTTGTGCGATGTTGGATGCTACCACTAATTGAGTGAAAACCGCATTTTTACACAGAATATTTTGAGTATTATCTTTTTGACAGGTTTTTTTATATTGTTACGCCCTGTATATTACGTAATTCTATTGATTGGTGGTAGGTCTCTCATATGTGAAAGTCCGTCTGGATGGGTACTACCGCAATGTCTAACTACCTTACGAAAAGTTGGCCTGTTTGTTTAAGTTTCATTGCGTCACTCTATCTAGGTACATAAATAATCAAATCCGTTATATTAAATCTTTTTAACAGAATGTAACCACCTTCAAAAACTACAAAAAAGAAACAATAAATTAACATAGTCGCTGTCTAATTTAAACTGAACATTGTTTTCGTAATTTTGTTCGTATATTTACTTATCTTTAACTAGCGATGTAACGCCCAAATTACGAACCCGTATAATCTATACTTATATTATAAAGCTGAAGAGTTTGTTTGTTTGTTTGTTTGAACGCGCTAATCTCAGGAACTACTGGTGCGAATTGAAAAATTCTTTTTGTGTTGAATAGACCATTTATCGAGGAAGGCTATAGGCTATATAACATCACGATGCAACTATTAGGAGCGAAGAAATAATGGAAAATGTGAAAAATGCGGGGAAAAATATTCATCCTTGAGGCCTTCCATTGCGTGCGCTGCGAAAACGGTTCAAGATACCAAAAATATATGTATGAAAGAATTATTCCTCTTGAAATGATCTAAAAAAAAGTCCGCGACAGTATATATCTATCTTTTAAGATTAACTCAATAGAACCGTTTTTATGGTAATCAAATTTGGTCGAAATTAATGCATTATTTGTTAAGAGTTGTATCAACGTCATAATATTAATCTTTATACAAATAAATGTGTTGGGTAGAGTGATTCAACGGGAAGGTTTTTATGTATGTACTTTTAGCCCGGAAAAACTTATTAACGCGTGCGAAGCCGTGGGCAAAAGCTAGTATAATACTAAATTATTTTTGGTTTGTGGTGGTTGAAAGCGTTTAAATTAGTTGTAATTGTTTTTGCTTTCTTATGTTAGCAGATATCCCCGTGATGGACGGCAGCGTGTCTCAAGCTGCCTCGGACGCCAAGGTCGTCCTTCGGTGTTCGGGGGCTTCTGAGCCCCCGCAACAACAGGAGAAGGACCGCAACAGCGGTACGCGCAGGGGCGGTTGCGGACAACTTAGACGTGAGTCGGAGGAAGCCCGCAGCCGTCCCTAATGCGCCGAAGATGGCCACAAAAAAAAAATGTTAGCAGATATAGACCTAAAGCTGTGATTCCGCAGAACGCCTGTCGCGCGTCATTTGCCGTCGTGTGCGGAATCGGGCTTATACAATTTAATACTGCATAGTACTGCCGTCTGCCGTTGCCGATTGCCGTCTGCGTCGCGTCCTGCGGAATCACAGCTTAACAAAACCCAACGTCAAAACACTGGAAAAGTCACAGGAAAGCAAAATAATAATCCTCCTAGCCAGTTTCGGCCACGGCGGCCAATCTCAACGGAGTTCAGCTAGGTACGCAGGATATATTATATAATGATTCGGGTTTTTTTTAAGGCATTGAATGACGAGACGAGCATGCCGTTCGCCTCATGGTAAGCGATACGACTGCCCATAAACAGTAGCAACACCATCCAGCACGTTGACTTACAGAGTACTGTGTGACATTCCACTGCGCTCGTCATCCTGAGACATAAATGATCCGATTTTGTTCGCATTTACGCCAGAGTGGAAATCTTTTTACGGTAAGGCTTTGCGCAGACGTGGTCAACGTGTTACACGAGACACTACACAAAATGGCGGCCGATATAAATTGACTCACTTAGCAATTCAGTTTCTCACTGAACCTGACGGTAAGTGGAATAAGGTCCAGATATAGCGACCAGCTGACGAGAGATATCTAGTCAGTCTACAATCGATATTCTACAGGAAAGCGGCACTCGTACGCGACTACTATGGTTGGTTTTAAAACCTTGTGTACGGTGGTGGAAAGCGGCGATAGCCTAGTTGGGAGTGGAACGGACTACCAAGACGAATGTCTGCAGGTTCAAAAGCCAAGGGCACGTCTGACTTTTCTAAAAAATTATGTGTGTATTCTTTGTGAATTATCGCTCGCTTTAACGGTGAAGGAAAACATCGTGAGGAAACCTGCATACCTAAGAAGTTCTCTGAATTTCGAAGGTATGTGAAGTCTGCCAACCCGCACTAGGCCAACGTGGTGGACTAGAGCCTAAACGCTCTCAGTAGACACCCATACTCAGCAGTAAGCAGTATATAATACAGGACTGGTGTTTTTGTTAAAATAAGCTGAATATACCACTAACCAACTGATAATCCCCTCTTCATCAAATAAAAAACATCTCCTTTACAACTAATTTATGTTTTAACCGATACAAACGCTTTTACAGCTTTAAAAACATCAGCTGTGAATTCTTCTGGTCTTTCAAAAGCAGCGAATTGTCCACCAAAGTCTACCTTGGTGCTGCCTACGAGGTTTGGATACTTCCAACGTAGCATATAGTCTGGGAATTGGATTGGCTCGTGCTTGAATTTGAGTACCCAGGTTGGTACTGGAGTGGGTATCCTGAATGAGGAAAATTTCTTTATGAATATGTTAGATTTTCCAAGGTTTAACCAATTTCGTTCTCTGGTATTTGTTTTATATTGTAAAAATGTAAAAAGAAATCTAAAAAAATACGGCTTGTGATGAAGAACTGAACAATTGATGATAATCTCGCTACTGAATTGGTATTAATGAATAGAACGAAACTGAGCAATCGAAATTTATTCGAACAGGCCGGCATAATTGTGTTGACTGTGATATTCTACCTGGTCACTACTCCACTTACGATCAGATAAAATGCCATATAAAAAAAGTTGGAATGATGGTATTGAATAATCTTAAAATACGTACTCATCAAAATCATCTCCCAATCCATGAGCAGATTCCTTAAACAGCCTCATGGAAGTCGTGATACTCCCAGACACCCAGTACAGCATAATGTTGTCCAGCAGTTTGTCTGGATCGTAATATTTGTCTATGCTTCCTTCTGTAGTATTCTTCAGAGAAGGGTCAGTGTAGATCACGAATTTCTCTACTATGTACGCTGCTAGTCCTACTGGAGAGTCTTGGAGTGCTATACCTGGAATTATTTGAGGGTGGTAGACCGTAGAGTTATTCAGCAGATAACGGTCCTGGTGGTAGGATATTTGTACAACCGGATAGCGACTACTGATCCCAAGGTGTAACATCTTCCATAGTGATCCGCGGAAGTGTTGCGTTCTGGGATCAGCCTGGTTATCCGGTCGTGAACTGGCCGTCATAATTGTATCGACTGGCGACGAATAATCATCTCTACTCAGTGAACATTCTATCTGGACATCACTCCACAACACCGTAGGTATGTAACAGGTACTGGTGGTAGGTCTCTCATATGTGAGAGTCCGTCTGGGTGGGTACTACCGCAATGTCTATTTCTACCGTCAAGCAGCAGTGTGCGTGTCCTGTTGTGTTTCGGTTTGAAGAGTATTGCAGCCAGTGTAAGAACTGGATATAATGAGACTTAACATCTCATGTCTCAGGATAACGAGCGCAGAGGAATGGCACACAGTACATTGGATGGATTACTTCGAAGTGCTGGATGGTGTTTCTACTGTTTATGGGCGGTCGTAACGCTTACCGTCAGGCGAACGGCATGCTCGTCTCGTCATTCAATGCAATAAAAAAATAAACAAACACTGTCCTCACCAATAGTATCTGGCTTTGTCCTTTGCAAATGATTGTATCCAGATTCCTCCAAGAAATAAGCGACCTTATCGGTCAAAGGATAGAGTCCACTGACATCATCTGTCACCAGCGTTGGCCAAACAGCTCCTGATAACCAAGTCAGTATGGACAATCTGGAAGAAACCGCCGGATAGTTGGTATGATAACCCAACACTTCATTTGGAAAGAGAGTTGCCAAGTTAGATCCAATTGTGTGGCCAAGTCCGCCGCCTTGGACGAAGTAGTTTTTGAAGCCGAGCCTTTGCATCAGGTTTCTTAAAATTACCGCTGATTCGTAAGAATACAGTCCAGGCTTTGTTGGTGCCTGTAATGATATAGAGATTGAAATTTTTATGTTACAATTATTTTATTGAATTTGCCACACGTTAACAATCAAATATTGTAAAAAAACTTTATAATTTTTAAGCTATTGCATAGCTTCTATCGCGGCCCTTGAGCGTGGAGACCGAATCCAGAAATTCCGTAACGAAAAAATAACCTAACACCCCTCACTCCGACCGGCACAGCGGTGATATTTTATTTTCAACTCTATCACAACCATGTAGAGTGTAAAATTACATAAGTAAATTTAATATCGCAGTCTTGTAAGAATATAATACGTAAGAGGATATGAGCTGAATGTTAAACGATAAAAGGTCGAAATACCGTGTATTTAAAAATTGTTCCAGTCAGTGAAACGTATCGAAATGTCAAACGCGCGCAGTTTATGAAAATGTCCCCGTGGCAGGATGACGTGATTCTAAGTGTGAATTTTTAAAAAGTTTTTATTTTATATCTGTTCAAAGAGGTTATAAATATTAGAATTGCCTGCTTACGCCCGAATACTCAAACGCTACTCAACCAACCAAGTTATCTGAGGCCTACTTAATTTTAGCCGGCTTCTTATTTTAAATGGCATTCTCAAACGCACTTTAAAAGATTTGATGGAAAACTCAGCCGAGGAGCAGTCATTTTGCTACAGATTATAAAAAGTCTGTTTTCGATTACAATTTTAATAAATTTGATATTTATGTGTCATTTCACGCAGTATAATTTTTAAGATGTTAAATATAAATAAATCGAATAACACAATGCGCAGTTTGAAAATGATTTACAATGTTATAATATGTCTATTATATTTAATTTTCGTGTGTATTTTATGTACTATGTGAAGATGCTACATAGTAAAAATGGTAAGTACGTTTAAAAACCATCCTAGGTTTTTAATATGTAGGAATGGCATATTCATTATTAGAAATAGTTTATTAATTATTATATTCTTAACATTGATGTGATGAGCTTATATTGGCATTATATTGCCACTTGGCAGTATGTCAGGGTTGACATTAGCCGCTTTAGAAAAAAAATAAACAAGTCAACAACAATAATATTTATAATTCTTATTTCAGTTTTATCATCAGAAGTAGGCATATTTACAAACATTTACAAAATATGCTAACTCAACTGCCATACTACGCACAATACGATGTACTACCGTTGGTTGTTTCCCGTGAAAAATAACCCCGATGACCTTGGGCTATCGGTTGGATTGTTTGGTTTCTTTTTGTGTTCGGCTGGATATAATCCTGATTTTAAAGAACATAAATGAAGAACTGTTTCCTTGCTGAGTCGGAATCTTCTTTTACGATAAGTTAAGATAAGATATGATATATTGATTTGTCAAACATTAACATTAAATTATCATTATTGTATTCTCCGAAAGCGTTTAATTTCTCTCGATTTCTTCCTTTGACACCATACTCCTGTTCAGACAATGATGATAATGAAGAAAAAAACGATTTATTAAATCCAAAGAGAATATAATAGGTAGTTATTACGCAATAAAATTATTAAAGATTTGAACGTAAATATTTGAGACTAGTCTAAAGCACTCTCAAATTGATCTCGATTAACAGCCATATTTGGAGGCCTTACATACCTGCCAAACTTTAAGCAGTGTTTGTGAATACCGTTTGAATCAATAAGCGGACCTTAAACTGAGTCGCCTTAAATTTAAGGTTAGGAGATAAGTGACGTTTCAGTATACCAATTTCACCAATAACGAATGCTTAAATACGTAAGTCCATCTCAAATATTTAAGTAGCGTTTGAGTATTCGGGCGTTAGAGTTTCGGCGTTAGGGCACGAGTGAAATTTGGACAATAGAAAAAAAATATAATAATAATTGTAATTACATAAGTTGATAAAAAATGCTATGCAATAGCTTTACCGTGACGCCAAAAGGGCGTCCTGCGGTGTACGGGGGCTTCTGAGCCCCCGGAACAACAGGAAAAGGACCGCAACAGCGGTACGCGCAGGGGCGGTTGCGGACGACAACTTAGACGTGAGTCGGAGGAAGCCCGCAGCCGTCCCTAATGCGCCGAAGATGGCCATTGTTAAAAAAAAAATAGCTTTACCGCGGCAGTCTCCGAGTGCCACACGTCTTTTTTTCTGTAATATTTATTATGTAGTATATTTATGAAAGGACCAATGAAATAGGCTACTCGGGTAAAATCAAAAAGGGTAAAATCCATCTATTTATAATCAAGTTATTCAGTGAAATAATACCATTATGACGAATATAAAAATAACATTTATAAAAGAATTTAATAAAGCTGCAACAGCACAAACGGCTTGCACAACTATATCTCGCATATGGACACAGCGTTACAAATTTAATTACATTTTTTTTCCGATACACGATTGTAATAAAAAGTGTATTCTACTGAAAATTTAGTATTTATGATCAAACTATGTCCAAAAATAAATAATAATAATAAAAATTCATGACGAAGCGTTTTATGTAAATGCATAATGATTACATGCATAGCATTGACTGTTCATCAAAGAAAACAATTCCAAAAATATGTCTGAAATGTAGCTTTAAAATAGATCAAAATAAAATAACGTAATGAATAAAAAAAAATTATTCTCCCAATAACTAGCTGATATCTGAAACTTCAACAATGAACATCCTGAAATAACGAACATAAATTGTGATATTTTAGGTTTGTCGAATTTATTCAATAATAGCTTACCTGCGAATAAATAAATCCGGGCAAACTCGGAGCAATGACTTCAAAAACAAAATCATAACCGGGCCTTAAAGTTGTGAGCAGTGGGATTGCCTCGTAAAATTCTCTTATAGACCCTGGCCATCCATGTAGAAGCAATAGGGGATACACCTGATGAAACCATTATAATGTAAAGTACAGGTTAGGCATATTTATGTACAGCATTTTATTGTACAGCCGAGTGCTGTTATGCGTAGTCCAGTAGAGAACTGCTCTCCGCGCTGTCACCGTTTTGGCGTATAGCCGAGTGCTGTTATGTGTAGTGCAGTAGACGAGCGCTCTCCGTGCTGTCACCGATGTGGCGTATAGCCGAGTACTGTTATGTGTAGTGCAGTAGACGAACGCTCTCCGTGCTGTCACCGACACGGCGTATAGCCAAGTGTTGTTATGTGCAGTGCAGTAGACGAACGCTCTCCGCGCTGTCACCGATGTGGCGTATAGCCGTGTGCTGTTATGTGTAGTGCAGTAGACGAACGCTCTCCGCGCTGTCACCGATGCGGCGTATAGCCGAGTGCTACTTTACAGTTTACACCATTTCATCTAACTTACCTTTACATTTTTATCTGCTTTAGGTTTAACATGAACAAAATGTATATCCAATCCTTGTACGTTTGTAATAAAATGATTAAATTTATTCAAGAATTTAGCTCTATCGCTAAATTTGTATTTGAATATCCAATGAGAGAAGAATTCTTCGAACGCTTTTGAGTTAACACCGTACGTCCAGGCGGCGTCTTCGAAACTCTTTGTTTTTTTAATAATATTACGATAGTCTTCGAATAACGCTCGAATTTCGCTTACCATCTGTAAAAGGAAGGATATTTTCAATTGAATGAATATGCAGTAAAGAGTCATATGGACGATATTTCTTATGAGATTAACAATATTAATAAGAATTAAAAACACAAATAATCATACGCTAATATAGACATAAAATGTTTTAAATTAACTAATCACCTCATTGATCTAGTGGCTGCCTAACTAGGTTGTGACTTGAGCCATAAAGTTCTGGCTTTGATGTCCAATTCAGGAGTCAAATATGTAAGAATTTTAGATTTTAAAATATGTTTATGGCTTATGCTATGCGCAGTTTGAGTGTACAATTTGTACCTTTATTCTTCAAGCAGAAAGGCTTAAACTTGTGTATGTACATTTTAAATTGAGTGCCGACATGCTGAGGTAATTTTAATGAGTTTTTAAGCCTCATAAAATGTTGTTTATGAGAATTAAACATTCATTGTTCTCACTCTATATTTTATACTAGCTTTTGCCCGCGGCTCCGCCCGCGTTAAAAAGTTTTTCCGGGATAAAAGTCCCGCTTTATATTTTCCCGAGATAAAAAGTTGCCTATGTGTTAATCCAGGACATGATCTACCCGTGTGCCAAATTTCATCGAAATCCATTCAGTAGTTTTTGCATGAAAGAGGAACAAACATCCATACATCCAGACATTCTTACAAACTTTCGCCTTTATAATATTAGTAGGATATTTTATTTATTTATTATTATATTTGAATCTACAAAAGTTTAGAATTTACGAAAAATTATGTTGTGGAGTCTATTCGTATTATACTACGAGGTCTGTTCATGTACAGTAGATTTTTTAGAAAGCCATGTAATCATTTTATTCCTATGAAGGTCTTATCTTACTCTAAATTGAAACATACGACATTATGACTTCGGCTGTAAGGTCTCGGACATGAGTCCCCGTCGGGCATAATATAAGTTTTTCTGTTACTTTTTTTTTTTTTTGTTGACGCGGAGAAAGTGACTTATTACTACCGCCCAGTGTTCAAGGGGAACGACTGAGCGGTTATGTTGGGTTCACCGGGCCTTACGACCCGACGTTGAGCCGCCCGGAGAGATGGAAAACGTCGGGCGACCGCCGGGCCGAGTCCCTAACCTATGTATACCGCACGGTATACCAACTAAAACTCCGCGGTGGCCATCTTCGGCGCATTAGGGACGGCTGCGGGCTTCCTCCGACTCACGTCTAAGCTTCCGCAACCGCCCCTAAGTTTTTCTGTTACTGCCTGGACGGAATTTGAATACAATAATATGGTATGGGTCACTCCCTATTGGAAGACACCGCTAAAATTAGGTGCACTAGTTGCACTTCTGCCTACCCCTTCGGGTATAAAAAGGCAAAAATGTGAAAACTTACAGCATCAGAAAAAACAATCCTGTACGGTCTTATTGAGTTGTCGGCTTCCTGCGTCCCATTAGGGCCCCACCATTTATTCAAATCCACATTGGGAAGGTGTGGGACATGTGTGAATTTTACATAAACATTGTACACAAGTGTTGAGTACATTGCTATTTTCATTATTATAAATGCAACGAAGACATATTTTAGAAACTGAAAAAAATAATTAAAACACTAAATAACATAATATATAGTACAGTGAAGAAAAAAAAGCACGAATGACGGTCTTATGAATCCAAATTTATTAAAATCATGGGATGGATATAAGAAAATACTGTAAATTAATCTTATTATAAATGCGAAAAATGGTGAAAATGTTTGGATGATTTGATGTTTGTATGTAGAAGAAAACGCAGAAACAACTAGTTGGATTGGGATAAAATTTGGTTTGGTTTTTGGATAAATCTTTATCACGCGGGCAGAGCCGCGAGCAATACTAGTATCAACATAAAACCTATTTAACTATAGTTTACATTAGACGTTACATTACAGGGACTGTTCTGAAGAATTGTTTGGGCTTATCCGGACTCAGTTCCATCACCGTACAACGCGACAAAACTCCAAATTTTATTCACATCACCTCGGAGTTTGGCAATCCACCACATTACGTTTCTGCCGTCATTTACTACCACGCTACAAAGCTATGGAACCAATTGCCTCCAGCAGCATTTACGGACAGATACGACCTGGCGACTTTCTAAAAAAGAGCGTATACCTAAAAGGCCAGCAACGCTTCTCTATGGCCCTTGGTATTGCAGATGTTCATGGGTGTCGGTGATCACTTACCGTCAGGCAAACCGTATGCTCGTTTGCTGCCTATATCACAAAAAGACACACAAAAACACGAGAAAAAGACAGTCCGTCTACTTTATTAACACTTTTAAATCCTCACTTATTACTTACACTAAAAGTACTTTTATCACTCGTTTCCACTTTCATCGCACTTTTCATTTTTCTTTCGTTTTTAGCATCACTCCTTTCTTTACCTTTCTTAGCCATGTTTCTTTTACCAAATCAATACGAGTACTAAAAATCTATCGATTTGCGTTATCATCTGATAATGGTTGCCGAATGACCAAACTACACGTTGGGTAATATTTTTATCACTATCAATATTGATGAAGGATTTGTTGTGATAATTGATATTTTTGACCGATTAATGTTTCTACCTTTCTTAAAGTGGACGATGGCCTAATTGGGAATGAAACGGTCTGCCGAGACAATGTCCTGAGGTTCAAAACCCAAGGCATACACCTCTGACTTTTCAAAGCTACGTGTGTATTGTTTATCAATTATCGTTCGCTTTAACGGTGAAAGAAAGCATCGTGAGGAAACCTGCATACCTAAAATGTTATTTATAAGGATTTCGAATAAGGCCAGCGTGGTGGACTAAGGCCTAAACCCTCTCAGTAGTAGAGGAGGCCCGTGCCCAGCAGTGGCACAGTATATAATACAGGGCTGGTATTATTAATTTATATTATTAATGTATAACTATATAAACATTACAAATATTTTGTAGATAGCATAACGCCTTTTCTATTTTCGGAGGTAGACAGAGGTTTAACACACCCACAGTTCGGCAGCTATGTTAAATACCATGTAATAGAGGGCGGGTCTGTTTACGGGGTACATTTTCAGATTTAGTGCTAATACTAAGCTGAAAAATCAATTATAATTTTACCCACCCACTCACCCAATTTGACGTTAATAATATACCTAAGTATGGATACGAAAGTAACTCCGTCTGTTAGGCTTTCATGGCTGAACTGCTGAACCGATTTCGAGGCAATTTGGTACTTTTATTGCAAGAAAATATTATATATAGCGGGACGTTTGATTTGCAATGAATAATCCGCGCTGGAGGACCCGCGAGCAAACGCTTGTATATTGTATAACGCTTGTATATTCTATTCTATAATTATCAGTACAGACATCAAACCAAAACTCACGATAATGGACAAAACACAAAGTCCGAACTCCGAACAGACGAAGTAAAACGAAATAAATCGAATACCTACTCTAGTAAATTTATGCAATTTTTTTCAAACCACGTTTGAATAAAGGAAATCTATAGATAATTGAACAGAAATCTGTAACAATCTCGAGACGCTCCACGGAATCTACATCCATTATCAGGATTACGCGAATTGAGTCTATATAAATTGGGTTTGCAATCCATTGAGCCCGCGCGATGCTATATTTTTATTTTAAACTTTATTTAAATCTGTTTTTTTCTTATTTTCTCGGTTTTGAGAAATAGCCTTTAGATGGAGTGGTCGTCAAACAAGTCAGTCGCAAAACTAAAGCAAATCGTTTAGTATAAACTGAGCCCGCGTCAATAAATAGAAATCCTGCGGTAAATCTTACTACTATTATAAATGGTGGTACTACTACTGGTAGTAGGTCTCTCATATGTAAGAATATATCTGGGTGGGTACCACAATGTCTATTTCTACCGCCAAGCAGCAGTGTGCATGCACTGTGTCTTTCGGTTTGAAGGACATTGTAGCCAGTGTAACTTCTGGACATAATGAGACTTAACACGTTATGTCTCAGGATGACGAGCGCAGTGGAATGCCACACAGTACTTTGTAACTCAAATTCTTTCATTAATAGGAAGATACATTACTCCTGAGTGCTATAGGCTACACTTTACCCCGGAAAACATTTTGCCCACGAGCGGAGCCGCGGGCAATACTAGTAACCTATAAACATATTTCGTATCATTTCATTTCCTTTCGTTTCTTTTCACTTTGTTTCCATTTACACTAATATCATAAAGAGGTCAAGTTTGTATCTTTGTGAGTTTGTTTGTACAAAGTAATTCTTTAACTACTGAACCAACTTCAATGAAATTTGGTATGGAGATAATTTGAGAATCTGCGTATGACATAGACTACTGTTTATTTCGGGAAAATATACTTAAAGCGGGACTCTAATGCTAGAAAACTTTATCACACCGGCGGAGCTGCGAGTAAACACTAGTTCATTATACTTTATTGCGGGCTTACCACTAAGTACTCTAAATAATAAAAAAAATTGCAACAACCGTAACTTTAGTCATACATAGCCAATTTCAAAATTCAATAAAAAAAAACAACCACGTATATTTAGTAGGTATCTTTCACTACCCCACAAGCCTATCCCACCGACATTATGTAGATTGGACATCTGCTTGTCTTGTCGAATCCTACGCGAGCCGACGACGCCGCGCAGATTCGTTTTGATATGCGAATACTCGATCTTGCAATCTCTTTGAATATCAAAACGTTTCGTACAGAATATTTTGAAATTCGAAAGTGGCTGTTCTATTTCTGACATTTAAATATTTTCTAAATTCTAAATTTGAAAATTGAGAAAAAGTCATTGATTTGTCAGTCTTTATTCTATGGATTTTGTGTGGAATGTCATTTCATAATAATAAACCAATGAAAATATGTTATTATGACGGTGTCAAATAAATTCTACTCTGATTGGTCCATTTTCTACATCGATCTGAACATAGCGGTTTGGATTGTTTATTCAAAAAGGAAGACTGACATTATATTGATTATTTAAAGGTTTAACTGTATTTGACATTGCTTTTTTCAGCAATTAAATCAAAACATCTCAATCCAAGCGTATAAACGAAGAAAAATCAGTCAGAACTTATGAATTATATTACCATCTTATGTTTGTACCTATGCAAATGCAAATAAAATATTCTGATTCAGATTCTAAAGCTACGTGCAAAGGTTGGCATTAAACAAATCCAACAAGAAACTCGAAAGAAAATTTATTTTTAACACGTTTTTTACAACTGCAATCAACTCTTTTCTATTATGTAACAGCTCACTTGTTTTATAAATATTTGATTGCAATGAATTTCACATTCCTGCTAAGTATTTTTCTTTGTAAAACATTAGCAAACTTTAAAACTCATTACTCATTTCTCTCCTTATATGGTGATACCTAATGATATTATTTCCTTTATATTTTAGTCTTACATCAGCAAAATATATATTATACTAGCTTTTGCCCACGGCTTCGCCCGCGTTAATAAGTTTTTCCGGGCTAAAAGTACATAAAAACCTTCCCGTTGAATCGCTCTATACAACACATTTATTTGGATAAAGATTAATATTATGACGTTGATACAACTCTTCACAAATAATGCATTAATTTCGACCAAATTTGATTACCATAAAAACGGTTCTAGTGAGTTAAACTTAAAAGATAGACATATACTGTTGCGGACATTTTTTTAGATCATTTCAAGAGGAATAATTCTTTCATACATATATTTTCGGTATCTTGAACCGTTTTCGCGACGCACGCAATGAAAGGCCTCAAGGATGAATAATTTTCCCCGTTTTTTTTTCACATTTTCCATTATTTCTTCGCTCCTAATAGTTGCATCGTGATGTTATATAGCCTAAAGCCTTCCTTGATAAATGGTCTATTCAACACAAAAAGAATTTTTCAAATAAAGGAAGCCCGTCCTCGGCAGTATATAATACAGTTTTTTTTTTTTTTTGTCCTGACATTACTCTTTCTAGCCTGACGAGGGTCGGCTTATGAAAGAACACCGGTCTTTTGGGTGAGTGCAAAAGGCGCTCGCAACCCTTAAAATTTAAGCGACCACGCTGAGGGCGACCCACTAACGGGTCACGAACCTCGGCTCAGGGCGGCCACTGAGAGGATAAGACATCAGCGTTTGGGGAAGATGGTTTTTAACCTAATCCTATTTAGTGGTATCGTACCTAGTAGTCTTCGGCACGCGGGCCGGAACATAATACAAGGCTGTGTCATTGCATTGCACAGTACTAATATACATAGCCGGTGAGCGCGCCTGTGTGTGACACCACAAATTGTGTTCTATTGAATGGGAAAATTAGAGTTTCGGCTGACTGCCGTTAAGTCGATTATCCTTTATTTATTCAAACATTTTATAATAAGTAGACAAGGGTAATCACATATAGTCCGGGATAGCGCAATACCGCATAACTAGCATTGGTAAATACCGCGTAAGTGAAAGAAAAAAGTATAGTATTATCAATTATAACTTTAGTGTCATAAGTTTCAATTTCAATTAAACTTTTTTCATCAGTTACGCGGTATTTAACAGTGCTAGTTACGCGGTTTTGTACTATCCCCGACGATATTTCACCAGGTATGCTTCTTACGTAGACAAAGGTAACGCCAGCTACGACGGGTCCCAGGTTGTGATCCTGGGTCCTGCTCCAGCCTCTGATACTGGTCAGACAACCCAAAATCAATTTGCCTAAATATAATAAAGAGCTTCTCTATATTATCCTTAATCATTATAAAACAGAGTCCCTCAGCCGCGTCTGTCTGTCTGAACGCGATAAACTCAAAAAATACCAAACGGATTTCAGTGCAATTTAATATGGATATAGTTCGAGACCATAGAAAGGACCAAAGCTAATTAGCACCAAAACTTTTTCACGCGGACGGAGCTGCACGCATAAGTTATATTATAAGAAATGTGTAAAAATACTATTTCTGGATCCAAGACCTCAGTCCCGTACCATGAAGAAAACACACACACTCACGCCGTTTATCCCCGAAGGGGTCGGCAGAGGCGCAACTAGTGCACCCACTTTTCGCTGTTATTCCGTCCCATGATGTGATAGAGGTAGATATAATAGAGAGTAGGTAGGATAGAGGGCGAGCCTATCGCCATATCGGGAACAAATTCCAGACTCCGAGCTGAGACTGAATAGAAAATGCTCACTCAATATCACTGCCCGACCCGGGGATCGAACCCGAGACCTCAACATTGCAGTCGTACCACAATACAACTACGCCACCGAGGCAGTCACCATGAAGAAAAATCAATGAAAAAACCGCATAAACAATTTTTCATTCAACCCCTGTATTGAGACAAGTTAATTGGAGTGCGCATTGGGTATCACTAATGACGTCACATCAAAGGCAACCCCATCGATTCAGGTACAGGGAACATCTGGATTTATTGATGTTATGGTAATCGAGAGGTTGTTTTCAGAATTTCAATTGTTCTAGAATTTATCCGTTGGTGTATATTTATGACAATAACACGATGTGATTTAGATTTCGTATAATTTACAAACTAGCTTTTGTTCGGGACTTCGCGCGCGTGAATAAGTTTTTCAATTTTCTTAATACAAATTTATTTTCTATTATTAGTTTACCTAACTAAATGTATTTAGTTAACAAGACCTATTTTACGTAAATTGTCTCTTTTGTTGCCATTTCTCGGCGACTTGCGTGAAGGCAGGCAGTCATACAATATGTATTCAAAGTATGAATGAAGACGAGCTACCAACTTAACTAAGTTACAGCGAGTTGAAATGAAGTTGTAACTGTCAGCTAAGTGTTGCGACTTGACAATAACTTAATTGTTCCAAACAAGTTATTTGCATAGGTACAGTAGCTTACTTCTGTAGTGCACAAGGAATATTAAACAGGGATTTGAAAAGACTTTGTTTAATGAAAACAGCTATTTGTATTTTTTTATGGCATTGAATGACGAGACGAGCACGCCGTTCGCCTGTTGGTAAGCGAAACGACCACCCATAAACAGTAACAATAACATCCAGCACATTGAGTTACAAAGCACCGAGTGGCATTCCCCTGCGCTCGTCATCCTGAGACATAAGATGTTAAGTCTCATTATGTCCAGTAATTACACTGGCTACAATGTCCTTCAAACCGAAACACAACAGTGCGTGCACACCGCTGTTTGGCAGTGTAAATAGGCATTGCGGTGGTACAAACCCAGACGGACTCTTACATATGCGACATCTACCACGAGTAGGATTGAATCGCGTTGTAGATATTTAAGTATGTACAACTTGAATGATAGCCTACACTGAGACAGCACCAGTAGTGGCATCTTTAGAGAGTGGTGAGTGGAGTAACCGGCTAGGATATCGCGCTAGTATGGGACTAGTAGTTACAAGTGGGACAAAGAAATAACAATACCCTCCTTCGGCAATCGGGCAGTGGCGTAGCGTTGGTTTTTGCCGCCGCACGCAGAGTAATAGGCGAAAAAACTCATTTCAAGAAATAAGAATCACGCGTGTGAGTCGTGTTCTCCGCCTAGCCAATGGTACGTTAGACAAAACTTCTAATCAGTAAAGATAGTATTTTACGCATTTTGCCGCCCCCCCTTAAAATGCCCCCGGGGACGGGCCGGCTTGCTGTTGAGTCCATAGTGAAAAAAGTTAAAACTATGCCCAATAATAGAAGATACGATCAAGTTGGACGAGTAGAAAATAGAATAACCGAGCGCTGTAATGTATAGTGCAGCAGACGAGCTCTCTGCGCTGTCACCGATGCGGCGTATAGCCGAGTGCTGTTATGTGTAGTGCAGCAGACGACCACTCTGTGTTGTCACCGACACAGCGTGTAGCCGAGTGCTGTTATGTGTAGTGTAGTAGACGAGCGCTCTTCGTGCTGTCATCGACACAGCGTGTAGCCGAGTGCTGTTATGTGTAGTGTAGTAGACGAGCGCTCTTCGTGCTGTCATCGACACAGCGTGTAGCCGAGTGTTGTTATGTGTAGTGCAGTAGACGAGCGCTCTTCGTGCTGTCACCGACACAGCGTGTAGCCGAGTGCTGTTATGTGTAGTGTTGTAGACGAGCGCTCTTCATGCTGTCACCGACACAGCGTGTAGCCGAGTGTTGTTATATGTAGTGCAGTAGACGAGCGCTCTTCGTGCTGTCACCGACGCGGAGTATAGCCGAGTGCTGTTATGTATAGTACAGTAGATGAGCTCTCTGCGTTGTCATCAGTACTCGAGTCTTGCCTATAAAGTTTATAATAAATACACGTACAACTTGCACTCATTAATATAGAACATTCTGTGGGCTTCGTTAAAATTAATGTAATTCAAAAACTTGGCCCGTCTTCGTGGAAACTTGTTAATTTATTGGCAAACAAAGCTGAAACTTAATAATTTCCCCTCCCCGCGAGATAGCGTTACGCCTGTTCGCGTTTTGTTTTCTTTATAATGAAGTAACAACATGAGAAAAGTTTGTATGCTGTTGTTGAGGGCTTCGAATAATATCTGATAACGGGTTTAATTTCGGAGAAATTTATTTAGCATAATAAGGTGTATAGAGGGTAGGTATTTGTTTACTTTGATAGAACTAGGTGTTGCGAAACACGTGTTGAATTTCCCGGCGTGGAATTCCCGTCGTGTACTTTCCTGTATAAAAATTGTTTGTATATGAACCTAGGAATTTCATGATTATCTAGTAATGCTACAGAAACTCTCAATCATCGCCGCAGCTTTCGTACATATACGAATTACGAAGTATTAATAAGACTGTATAAAACCAAAATACTTTACTGACCTTGATTAGTCTAAACTTATTTCCTACTAATATTACAAATGTGAAAGTTTGCGAAAATTTGGATGTTTGTTAGAAGTAAATGCAAAAACAACTGAACGGATTTGGATGAAATTTGGCACACGGGTAGGTCAAGTCCCGGATTAACACATAGGCTTATTTTTACTTTTATCGTGTTAATTTACTCCCATGAAAAAAATGTATATTCTTAATCTAATTCTCAAAGTAGATGGCGCTCGCGCCGTACCGTGTTTTAGGGACTTTTAAGGCGAGAAAGGCTTTTCACGCGGGCAAAGACGCGAGAAAATGTATGTAATAATAATCTTTACTCAAGCAGACTATGGCAACAACTACCAAATAATTTGCAACATTGTACAGACTATTATGGCGACTAAGCAAATAACTCAAAGTTCTGCGCACCATTTACCTAGTAACTTTCGGCTAATTTAGTACTTGCGACTGTTCCACGAATACACTCACGGCTTTTATCGCCGATAGGGTGGGCAGAATTGTAAGTAGTACACAATACACATAGGCCATACGTAAAGTCCCATGATGATAACCAAGCCTATATCGGGCACAAATTCTAGACTCCAAGGCGATACTCAGGGTAAAACCCGTTTTTTAAATATTATTTAAATTTCGATTTATCTATAAGTATTTCTGCTAACTTATTATTATGATTATAATCAAATAATTAAACTATATGTGATGTGATCTATAGTCCTGCATATAACCTTGTTTTCGGAGGAACACTGACTCCCAAGATACAGGTAATACCTAGTTAGGGAGACAGGGGACCTACATGTGCTTATCAACTTATGTGTATATTTGTATAATGATAAACATAATGTACCTGTCACTTATTTTCTGGTCCTTAAATGAATTTATTATTATTATTATTATTATATTATCCCGACCCGAGTATCAAACTTGATACCTCAGTCAGTCACACCACAATACAAATGTGCCAATAATAAATCCCACTGAGGTCCAATTTTACCAATTTCTGATTTAAAGGCTTAGTTACTTGAGCATTAAAATTAACGCGAATGTTGAAGTATAGCGCGACCCATGAAAGAACGTCTAGTTGATTTGTCAAACCCCGCGACGGACTCCGGCGTCTGAGTATAAAGGGTTTGACGGTTTTTATGATCTAGGCTTGGCCAGTTTTTATCAGAATTAAAATATATATATATATGTTGAATAACTTTATAAAATGACTGATGTAATGAAAACAGGCCAAGTCAAATCTAACCCACTTTAAGACCTAACATTTTTAAATAACAGAAATTGTTATAGGTATACAATAAAGCAAAGAAATAAGGTTTAATAATTGTTAACAATGTTATTATGTTCCTATAAATACATATTTGCATTTTGCATAGAACTTGGCACTCATTTAGATCTCCATTCTTTTTGCGGCGAAGCCCACAGCCAAGCATAATTTTTGTATTGAACTTGGCTCTCCTTTTTTACATTTATGTTTTTGGTGGGATAATTATATTCTTAACTTATCTTCTTGCAATGAATCTATATGCTATTACTCAATTTAACTTCTTATACATTTTTAAAAAGTAATATTAATAATCTTCATAGGACACGTCAGGCCGGAACTTGTAATTGATCTCGATAGGAAAGTAGCCAAATTTGAAGTTTGCTTTGCTTGCTTTTTAAGTAACTCTATTTACATGAAGAAATTGGCAAAATCACCGCTGTAACGTTGGAACCATTAACCTAAAAGAAGAAGAATGATAATCACCAGTTAGGGCATGGTGGTGCACGCAAGAATCTAACAGTCCCGTAAGACATTTATTAACAGGTTGTTGAAGTAAATAACAGAGCATGGTGAAATTGTATTATAAACAAAATTTGTTTAGATATTTGCATGTTTATTTTTTTTTTTTGTCCCTGACTAAACTCTTGTTAGCCTGACGAGGGTCGGCTTATACAAGAACACGGGTCTTTTGGGTGAACGCAGAAGGCGCTCGCAACCCTTAAATTTAAGCGACCACGCTGAGGGCGACCCACTAATGGGTCACGACCTCGGCTCAGGGCGGCCACTGAGAGGATAAGACATCAGCGTTTGGGGAAATATGGTTTAAACCTAATCCTATTAGTGCGTACGTAGTAGTCTTCGGCTCGCGGACCGGAACTGCTAAGAGAGGGCAGGGGGTTGGGGAACGCGACGAGGTCCTCGACGGCGAGGACGGTACAGCAGTCTTGTGGAGTGTATGAGCTTTAAGATCATAATTTTTTTATATTTAAATTTATATTACGTAATACCTACCCACATAATACGATGCAAACTTAAATTAAGTATTACAACAAACAACTCACTATTTATTAATAAATATACATTATTTTTATTATATTGTATACAAATATATTTATTGTATGGTACAAACTATAAATATTTTATCGTGTATGCGTGTATATATATATATATATTTTTCTATCATTTATGTAAGTGAATAGCCTATATTTATATTATTACTGTCTTTTGCTGGCATTCGTGTGACACTCCTGCGGCCCTGGCTGAAAATCAGTGTCAGGTGGGCCACCCCACCTGGCGGACGCTGAGCCTGTGGCCTTTTTGGTCATACTATGGACACGGATGGTTGGGGTGTATAGATGGGTATGCCGGAGGACTTTTTCTTTTTTTTTTGTGTGTGTGAGTATTTTCTAATTTTTTTTTTTTTGTATTCTTATGTATTTTCTAATTATTTTTTTTTTGTATTCCCGTGTGTACAACACTTTCTGCCATCTGGTCCAGAGGCAATGGCCAAATAAAGATTTTTTCTTTCTTTCTTTCTTCTTTCTTTCTTTAGATGCTCGTTCTTTTCGCGTAAAGCCAGAGTGATTTCGTCCTCTGGATCTGACAGGACTGAACGCGGACGTCTCCATTTGGCGCGATCAAATGGAGTATATATAGACGCTTTACGGATAAGCGTGTTCGGGTGGTTTACCGCCCTGTCGAAATAGCGTCTGCTGGCGCACTGCATAAAGTGCCTGATGGTCGGCATATTGGTGTCCACGTGGAGGTTGCGATTGCGAACGTACCACGGGGCACCAAGTGCATGTCGTAAAAATCGATTTTGAAGCACCTGCATTCGCTGAAGGCGACGGGGCGGTAAATGAGCGAAAACGGGCGACGCGTATGTCATTATCGGACGGATGCATGTTTTAAAGATCCTAATCTTGTTGCGGATTGACATTTTACTGTTTTTGTTTAGGAGCCAGTGAAGCTGGCTCATCGCGAATGCGGCTCGCGCGCGTACCGCATTTACGTGTGGGATGAAGGTCAACCTCTGATCAAGGGTTACTCCTAAATATTTGGCTTGGCCCTTCCAGGGGATAACCTGGTCGGACATGCGGACTGAAAAGTGAGGGACATGGACTTTCCTTTTCCGAGTGAAAAGGATGGCCTGACTTTTGGTGGGATTGACGGTGATTCGCCATTTGCGGAACCACTCGCCGAGTTCGTCGGCGGCGGTTTGCAAAGTGCGCACCACTTCGTCGGGGTCTCTACGTGAAGCGTAGATTGCGGTATCATCCGCGAATAGTGCCAGATGGGCGTTTTGTGGTCTAGGGATGTCGCTCGTGTAAAGCGAGAAAAGAAAAGGGGACAGGGCGGAGCCTTGCGGGACTCCGGCCGTGATGGTGTGTCGGGAAGAGAGAGTTCCCTCCACGCGATATCTGAAACCGCGATTCGACAGGAAATCTCGTATGATGTGCACGAGTTGTGTGGGCACGTTGAGAGTGTACAGCTTGAAAAGCAAGCCGTTGTGCCACACCCTGTCGAATGCTTTTTCGATATCGAAGAAAATAGCACCGGTAGGCATTCCTTTACGGAATTGTTCGTGAACGTACTCCGTGATGCGGAGCACCTGATTGACACAACTGTGTCTAGCGCGAAAGCCAAACTGTTCCGGAGGGATCAAATTTTGATTGAAAGCTACTATTTTAAGGCGGTCGAGAACGATCCGCTCGTAAATTTTGCCCAGAGTACTGAGCAGACTGATGGGCCTATAAGAGGAGGGTTCGAAAGCGGGTTTCCCCGGCTTGTGGATTCCTATCACAACTGCCTCTTTCCAGACCTCTGGGAAGAGGCAGTTACGAAACGCGGCGTCGTAGATGGAAGTTAAAATTTGAACTAGATGCTCCGGGAGCATCTTAATCATACGGTTAGGGATTAGATCGCCCCCGGGGGCTTTCCTACGTTTGAGTGCCTTGATCAGAGTGGTGACTTCTTCGATCGTCACCGGCGCAAGGGGATCGGGCGGCGGGTCGACGTCCGGGTCGACGTTGTCGTATAGCGGTCGCGATATAGAGACTGGCGGTGGCCGGACCGCGTTCCTATCTTCGACGAAAGTGTCAACCGCAACAAGAATGTTGTCATCTACGGGTACAGAGGTGAGCGAGCATTGAGACTCCAGGCTGCCGGCCAGTAGTTCCGCTTTCTCGTCGTCATCAAACGCCGGGCGTTGATTCGGACGATTGAGCGGAGGCATGGAGGCCACATCGTTTCTCCTGAAGGAACGAACCAGTTGCCAAAAGGCGGTATGTGTCGGATCGATATCGGCAAGGCGAGTGTCCCACCTCGAATCGACGACCTCTTTTACGCGACGCTTAACCTCACGTTGGAGGTAGCGCGCAAGATGTCGTCGTTCCGGGATGGGTCTCGTCGCGCAGGCTTTGAGCGTAGCGTTACGCAACCTCACCCACCACCGAACGTCTTCGGGAAGTTGCCAGTGACTGTGAACAGTCTCTGGCACCCTCTCGGAGCTTTCGCTCAAAACGTTCTGAAGGTGGTCGGTGAAGACGCGTATCGCGCTGGTCGTTTCCTCAGGAGTCACGATGTTGGTCGGGATCGCGGAAAGATCAGTGGATGAGGTGTCTGCGAGCTTGGTGCCCAAAAGGCGCCAATTCGTTTTCACCTTCATCGGAATATTAGGACCTGTGTCTGTTGGACTGTTTTCGGGGACTAGATCGAGGATCACAGGTCTGTGGTCAGAGTCTAACTCTTGTAACACTTGCATGGAACGCACGCTAAGGCTTACGTTCCGTACAAGTGCCACGTCGAGTATGTCCCGTCGGTGGTCGTCGTTATAACTATAATGGGTTGGTTCTGAAGGAACCAATAGGCTTAAATTGATTGTGTCAAGGCAACTCTCTAGGACTGCACCTCGCTCGTTGGTCGAGTTGCAGTTCCAGAGAGTGTTCTTGGCATTGAGGTCTCCCGCCAAAATGACGGAATCCCCCAGATCAAATAAGGTTTCGAGTTCGTTGGAGTGAAGCTCCTTAGTGGGTGAGAGATAGGCCGATATGATGGTGATCGGCGGGTGTCCGGTCATGGCTAGCCTGCAGACCGAAGCCTCAATGTTGCTCAAGCTTATCGGTGACTCTAAAGGTATACAATGAAGGGACCTTTTGTAATAAATGAGAGTGCCTCCTAAGCGGCCACTGGTACGATCATTTCGCACCAGTTTGAAGTTTGGGATGTTGGGATCGCGGTGAGAGGGCTTAAGGAACGTTTCCTGGATGAGGAAAACGTCTATTTTGCTGTCGCGGACAAAGGAAGAAATTTCGGCTTTTTGGTCCCGTATGCCGTTACAGTTGAAAAACCCCACTCTGAGGGAGCGAGGTTTTGTCCGCTGGGGGAGTTGTCTGGCGTTAGTAGCCATTTATGAAGCTAAAGAGGGGAGACGCACAGCGTTAACTGTGGCCTCAAAAATTTGCTGCTGGATCAGAGCGATCTCAGCGATTAATAGGGGGTCTTCTACTCCCGTACGGGTGAGCAGACGGGAACGCTCAAAAAGTTTCCCGTGGAGAATCATAATCTCCGGGGAGCCTAACAATGAGGCGACTGAGGAAGAGGCGTCGCTTGCCTTCGCCGCCACTGTCGCCGACTGAGAAGGGGTGGGGGGGGTGGTGGGCTTGGGTTTGGGTTTGGGCTGGGCTGCCTTTGAAGAAGGAGCCACAGCTGGGGGAGGAGAGGGTCGAGTAGAGGCCGGGGCAGCGGAAGTGACTCCGCTGGGGGCCTGTGAAGGGGGATCAGCGCGCGCCGTGGGAGGAAACCACGGGTTGCGCACTGGCGCAGGTGCCAGTTTGAATGTGGTGGCCTGAGGGGCCGAGGGAGCCGCAGCTTTAGGAGCTTTGGCAACTCTTTTAGGGGCGCGAGGGCATCCGCGATAGTTCGCTGGATGGCCGGTTTGTCGGCAGTTGGTGCACGAAGGCGGCTCCGTGCACTGAGAGCGGTCCTTGGGACGGGGGCACTCGGATGTGCCATGTTTGCCGAGGCACTTGACGCACCTGGCGGGGAGGCGACAGCCACGAGAATTGTGGCCGTATTTCTGGCAGTTGTGACACAGCCCTATTTGGGTGGACTTGTGTGGGGCTTCGACGGTGAAGCCGCCTAGCCCCGAGATATCCTTGATCTCAAACAGACGTTTGACGTCGGAAGGGGACTGAAGGATGGCAAGGACCATCTCATATTGAATTCCCGGCCGGGAGGCGCGGGACTGTCTGTGCATCCTGTGCACTTCGAGGGCGTTAATTCCTTTCTCTTCGAGGCCTTCTTTGACCTCTAGAGTGGACATTTGGACGGGGATACCGCGAATGACGTAGCGGAAGCGCCGCTCGTCTGGGAGAGAATAAGTAAAATAGTGCCAGCATGTTTATTAAAAGTAAATTATTTTTAACCTAAACATCTGAATGGGTTTGGATTAAAATTGGTAAGTTACACAATTCCGGTAATCTGAACAGGGGCTTCGTTATTCGGGTGCATTTGCCGAATACAATGGTCAGCTATTAGAATGACACAATGGAGGAGCGTTTTTTTGTTAACCGTATTCAAAAAGGAGGTATTTAATTAGTCGTAATTTAAATGCCAAAAGAATGATTGTATGAAATATATTATACACTGTATTTACTGGTGGTAGGACTCTCATATGTAAGAGTCCGTCTGGGTGGGTACCACCGCAATGTTTACTTCTACCGCCAAGCAGCAGTGTGCATGCACTGTTGTGTTTCGGTTTGAAGGGCATTGTAGCCAATGTAACTACAGGACATAATGAGACTTAACATCTTATGTCTCAGGATGACGAGCGCAGTGGAATGCAACACAGTACTTTGTAAATCAAGGTTCTGGATGGTATTTCTACTGTTTATGGGTGGTCGTATCGCTTACCAACAGGCGAACGGCATGCTCGTCTTGTCATTCATTTCTATAAAAAAAACACTTTTTTTTATTTGGGTACGACAAAGTGACTGCACCTCACCTGATGGTAAGCGTTATGCCGTCCAGATAGAGTATCGAATGGCAGCAGATAGTTATCTCATGCCATGCAACACAATTATGCCGGCCTACTAGCTGCTTGTTCACGCTACGGCGGAAGGAGCCAGGATTATAAGAAGGAGGGAACACGCGCGCCGGTAAACTATTTCAAATCCTGATGATGCGGCTAAGAAAAGATTTGGCGAACATATTGGTTCGGGCCGAGATGGCTTTAACCATCAAGCTGTGGCTTCGAATGCCAGCACGCGTGGTTCTGCTGAGGAAGGGATCACATTAAACAATTCCTCAGAGCATTCGCCATGACAATTAATAGGTACCTCTGAACAGTTTTGAAAGCAACAATGTATTTTTGTTTCTGCTTTCCGAACTGGTGGTCAAGTAAAAATGAACTTAATCTAAATAATGTTTAACATTTCAGGGATTCGAAATAAATTATTTTGTATTATTTTAACGTAGGTATGTATCTATGATTCGTTGTATTTTTGTCCAGAACACACGTCCTCACGTTTAGAACCCTACTCACTAAACCAGTTAGTATTCAATAACACTGGAGCTATAAATTAGTGGGCAACTTGGTTGTAATTTACCGCGCTTTCCAAAGTTAAGTGAAACTATAGTTGTGGAGTAAGTTATTGTCTCCTAATAGACGTATGAAACAATAATTAATTAATTTTGCTCGTAACTTCGTTTGGAAAGTCCTTTCTCGAAATTAATCTGTTTATTATTTATTATGACTGCCTCGGTCGCGTAGTCGTATTACGGTATGACTGCAATGCTGAATTCTTCGGATCGATTCCCGGGTTTGGAAAATTGATATTGGGTTTTTTAAATTCAGTATCAGCCCAGAGTTTGGAATTTGTGCCCGATATTTCGATAGGGTTGCCCCCTATCACATTATGCGACGGAATACGCACGGCGAAAAGTATATGCACTAGTTGCGCCTCTGCCTAACCCTTCGGGGATAAAGCCTATCACATCATGGGATGAAATACGCATGGCGAAAAATTGGTGCACTAGTTGCGCCCCTGCCTACCCCTTCGAGGATAAAAGTCGTGAGTGTGTGTGTGTATTATTTATTATTCTATTTGAATGAGATGAGCACACTCACAATGCCATCGCCCGTAAAAGTTACACACAGACCTTTGAATTACAAAGTAGTAGGCGCTGCGTAGAAGCCCACTGTGCTCGTTACCCCAAGATATGAGATGTTGACTCATAATGCCCAATAATCTATCCATCAAGGTCTTAAGTAGTCCATCTATGTAAGCGTTTACGTTTACTATTGAAATGAGTGTTAAAAATTCTATGCTCTTTACAGTGCGTGTAATATTTATTACTAGCTTTTGCCCGCGGCTCCGCACGCGTTATAAAGTTTTTCCGGGATAAAAGTCCCGCTTTATGTTTTCCCGGGATAAAAAGTAGCATATGTGTTAATCCAGGACATGATCTACTCGTGTGCCAAATTTCATCGAAATCCGTTCTGTAGTTTTTGCGTGAAAGAGGAACAAACATCCATACATCCAAACATCCATACATTCTTACAAACTTTCGCCTTTATAATATTAGTAGGATTTGTGCTATTTGTGTGGGCGTATATCGAGGCGGGGGGCCGGATCTCCCCCCCTTGGCGTACAAAAAAATAATTCGGGCCACAAAACATGTACACATTATACTGGTGGTAGGTCTTTCATATGTAAGAGTCCGTCTGGGTGGGTACCACTGCAATGTCTATTTCTACAGCCAAGCAGCAGTGTGCATGCACTGTTGTGATTCGGTTTGAAGGACATTGTAGCCAGTGTAACTACTGGACATGAGACTTAACATCTTGTGTCTCAGGATGACGAGCGCAGTGGAATGCCACACAGTACTTTGTAACTCAATGTGCTTGATGGTGTTGCTACTGTTTATGGGAGGTCGTATCGCTTCAGGCAAACGGCATGCTCGTCTCGTCATTCCATGCCATAAAAAAATGCCTATATGCCTAAGAAACATACAAATATCCAAACATTTTCACAACCTTTCGCATTTATAATAAGACTAGCGGCCCGCCCTGGCTTCGCACAGGTAGCAAAGCATAATATTTATAAATTTAATTTTCTGTCGTACAAAATACTTATGAATTATACATATAAACCTTCCTCTTGAATCACTGCGTCCATTGGTGAAAAACATATGAAAATCCGTTCGGTAGTTTTTGAGTTTATCGCATTCAGACAAACAGGTGCGACTTAAAAATAAAAAGATAAATGTAGCCTGTCCTTTCTTGGATCACAAATCCATATTTATTCTCTCACGGTTCCACGCGCAAGAAAATATTTACCGGGATAAAAGTACCGGTTTATATTTCTCTGGGATAAGCAATAGCCTAGGTGCTTCTCAAGGTCTTAAATTATCTTCCTACGAAATTTCATCGAAATCGGTTGAGAGTGACGGCTACAACCACGAGGAAAAAAAAAATGGGATAAAAGTCCCGGTCTATATTTTTCCAGGATAAGCATTAGTCTATGTCCTTCCCTTGGTCTCAAATTATCTCCATACTTATTTTGTTGCGGTTCCACCCGCAAGAAAATATTTTCCGGGATAAAATCCCGGTAGATTTTTTCCCGGAATCAGAAGTAGCCTAGGTCCTCTCCAGGCCTTCGAACTATGTCCCTACTAAATTTCGTTGAAATCGGTTGAGTGGTTTGGCCGCCCCACTCGAGAGAAAAAAAATCGGGATAAAAGTTCCGGTTTATATTTTTCCGGGATATGAAGTAGCCTATGTTACTCAGGGATACAGGAGCATTCTAATGATGAACGAATTTTTGAAATCGGTCCAGTACTTTTTGAGTTTATCCTTGTCAAACATACAAAAATACAAATCATTCCTCTTTATAATACATATTAGTATAGATGAAATAGACCCAACGAAACCCAACGTAAAAACACCACTACACTGAAAACGCGCAAAATAAAATCTATTAAATTTTTTAACAGGGCGGGGGGGTGGTATACCTGAATTATTTGTTGAATCGAGGTTTTGTTCTTTTGGCGCCATGGGATAGCAAGAACTCACGCTACGCCACTGACATTTTGGCATCCTAGGACCGCCCCCCCCCCCTCCACCCGCTATGTGAGTTATAGCTACGCCCGTGGCTATTACTTATAAAATACTAGCTTTTATCCGCGATAAAGTCCCGTTTTATATTGTCCTGGGATAAAAATACCCGTGTGCCAAATTTCATCAAAATCCGTTCAGTAGTTTTCGCGTGAAAGAGTAACAAACATCCATACATCCATACACTCTTACAAACTTTCGCGTTTATAATATTTAAGTAGGATGATAGAACTTAGACTATGAAAAAACAAAATATAGATTTCCTTATCAAAATCTGCTCAGCCGTTTTTACGTAACACGCGAAAAAGTTGACTATGGTCTAGACGTCGCGCAAACGCTGTCAAATTGTTACCTATACACAGAACACGACCATAAAACTGTAAGAACTGTTGCCGGCCTATTACACTACCTTAAATTTCCCTAAATATTACCTACTGGCAATATCACTAAATAAATTCTCTCGCCTCATATTAACTGCTAATAAAGTTTATAAACCCAAAAATATAACAGAAGAAATAACACAATACTCAATCTTAAATCATGCCATACAAAGCCGAAAATAATCTAATTAGTCTCCCCAGTGCCGGATTAAGCAAACGCGGGGCCCGTAGCAAATTCTTTCAGAGCCCTTGATCTGCTATGGGTTCTTAAGTATAAAGTGGTGAAGATGCAATTCAAAACTCAATACGTTTATTTGCTATCTATAGGTTACAATTTTGTGGGTAATTAACAGTGTAGTAAATTACTATAGGCGCTGTTAGGCTATGACAAGTACAAAAAGCCTGAGATGAGATTTCCTGGCAATTTAGAATAATTTTGATAGAAAACTAACAATTGAAAACAGATACTACACAAAATATTTTTTTCAATACATATTTCAAAGTTTATATTCAATACAAATTATTGTATTTTTAGGAATAGCTAATGTTATATTTAATCAATAGTGTACTTTAAATAATGTTTATATTTTATATTTATTTATCTGTTTCCTTATTATTTTTTAAACTTTTACAAAGTAAATTTAGAAACAATACTATTCGTATCAATTTCTCTCCGCAAATCATATTCTAAATTATTCATCAAAGCAAGATAATTCAGACGTTTTTGACTCATAGTGTTCATTAACTAAATTTTTATGCGCTTTAATGTCAAAAATTAACGTTCGCCATTGCAGTTAGTGATCATGAGAATCTCTCTTGAAGTAATAAAATATTTTTTTAGGTTCCCTATTGGATTGCATAATTTTTTTTGTAATATTATTGTTACGCATCTTAGCTTTATGCCTAAATATCAATGTGCATGATTGTTTTAGCATAAAATAAAAAAGCATAAATACAAAAAGCACAACCATCAGAACGACTAACGTCAAAAAGCATGAATAACAAAAGTAATAAAAATAAATAAGCATCATTCATGTCTGAGTTGGATACGACTTAAAGTCGATACAAATTAGTCGAGCTAAAATTATTCCAATAGCTTATTATGACAAAAAAGGAGTAGGCCAAAATATTACTATGCGATAGTACTATTATGCCAATACATATTATGCAAATTGCAAAGTCAATTATGCGAAAAAACAATAGTTTAAAAAAGTAGGCGAACCAAAGGGATCCAATTTTTTTTAGTCATAACTTCTATAACTCAATCTATACTAATATTATAAAGAGGAAAGATTTGTATTTTTGTATGTTTTATCCCGGTTTTATTCTCGCGAGTGGGGCGGCCAAACCACTCAACCGATTTCTATGAAATTTGGTAGGGACTCAGGGAGATAGTTTAAAACCTTAGGGAGAACCAAGGCTAATTCTGATCCCGGGAAAAATAAACCGGGATTTTATCCCGGAAAATATTCTTGCGGGTGGTACCGCAAACAAATGAGTATAGAAATAGTTTGAGACCGAGGGAAACATAAACCGGGAATTTAAACCCGGATTTTTTCTCTCGTGAGTGGAGCCGTCACGCCCAAACCACTGAACCGATTTCGATGAAATTTGGAAGGAACATAGTTTAAGACCCTGGAAAGGATCTAGGATATTTCTTATCCCGGGAAAAAATACACCAGGACTTTAATCCTGGAAACTATTTTCTTGCGGATGCTACCGCAAAGAAATAAGTATGGAGATAGTTTGAGACCCAGGGTAGGACACAGAGTACTGCCCATCCCGGAAAAATATAAACCGGATATTTTATCCCGATTTTTTTTCTCACCAGTGGGACGGCCAAACCACTCAACCGATTTCAACGAAATTTGGTAGGGATATAGTTCGAAACCCTGGAAAGGACCTAGGCTACTTCAGATTCCAGGAAAAGATAAACCGGGACTTTATCCCGAAAAATATTTTCTTGCTAGTGGAACCGCAAAAAAACAAGTATGGAGATAGTTTGAAACCGAGGGAAGGACATAGGCTACTGTTTATCCTGGAAAAATAGAAACCGGGACTTATATCCCAGATTTTTTTACCTTGCGGTTGTAGCCGTCACTCTCAGCCGATTTCGATGAAATTTCGTAGGCAGATAATTTAAGACCTTGAGGAGCACCTAGGTTATTGCTTATCCCAGAGAAATATAAACCGGTACTTTTATCCCGGAAAATATTTTCTTGCGGGTGGAACCGTGAGAGAATAAATATGAAGATAGTTTGAGATCCAAGGAAGGACAGGCTACTTTTACCTTTTTATTTTTAAGGATATGTCCTTACATCATTACATATTATAAAGGAAAGTTCCCCTATCGCATCTGTTTGTCTGAACGCGATCTGTTTGTCTCAAAAACTACCAAACGGATTTTCATATGTTTTCACCAATGGACGCGGTGATTCAAGAGGAAGGGTTATGTGTATAATTCATGAGTATTTTGTACGACAGAAAATTAAATGTACAAATATTATGCTTTGCTACCTGTGCGAAGCCAGGGCAGGTCGCTAGTATACTTATAATAATAATAATAATAATAGCAGCCCTGTATTATATACTGCCCAATGCTGAGCACGGGCCTCCTCTGCTACTGAGAGGGTTTTAGGCCTTAGTCTACCACGCTGGCCTAATGCGGATTGACAGACTTCACATACTCTCGAAATTCTTATTGAGAATTCTCAGGCATGTAGGTTTCCTCACGATGTTTCCTTCACCGTTAAAGCGAACGATAATTGACAAACAATACACACATAACTTCGAAAAGTCAAGAGGTGTGCGCCTTGGGTTTCGAACCTCCGGACATTGTCTCGGCAGACCGTTCCATTCCCAATAAGGCTATCGTCCACAAGGGCGGATCCAGGGGGGGGGGGTCATGGGGGTCATGACCCCCCCCTGGACGGAGTCCAGAACCTAGGTGGACCACTAATTAAAATTATTAAACATTATGTTTTTATATATTTTTTGTCACAATATAAATTTTATTTAAGTACTTTAAATATTTAATTAATCTATTCATATAAAAGGCTTAGTCCTGACTGACTGACGGATCTACGCACAGCCTAAACCGCTGATCGTAGAGACCTGAAACTTGGAGGGTGTGTTCCTTGTATGACGTAGGCTTCCGATAAGAAAGGATTTTCCGAAATTCTACCCCTAAGGAGATGAAAAAGGGGGGCAAAGTTTGTATGGGGCAACGCGATTCCTTGGTCCAATCTAATTCAAATTTAGCGTAAACTTTTTTAACACAATTAATGGAAGACATGTTTCGTATTTTATTGAAATTCCTTCCCTAATGGGGTCAAATAGTCTAATCAATAAATTCAAAAACGTGAAAATGGAGATAAAGGGCCTAAAAATATGAGCGATGGCTCATTCGATTCGTAATCACCTCTAGAAAAATGTTTTTGACGGATTTTGGTGCAGGTTAAAAATTGCAATTGTTATTAACAAAATAAGATGAAATAAAAATGATGTTTCGTTTTTTGTTAATAACTCGAAAAATATTAACATTTAAGCAATTTTGAAAAAAGCTCGTTAAAGAGGAGGAAATTTTCCAATAAAAATGTCCTAACTCCCGGAATTCTAACTCCATTATTTATAATTTTACTTAGACGTTGAAAATAGGACTCCGCGCGGCAGTTACGGCATGCGCGCGCTGCCGCTAAAGAGAGTTCAGCAATAAAAATAATTTATTTATAACATAAAATGTGATTTTAAAATTTTTTAAAAATTCTAGTATCTTCTTAACACTTGAAAGAATCTCGCATTGAAGAAAAAAAAGTTTAATCACCATTTTTCTAAAAGTTATTCTATTGTTAACTAACCAATTTTTTCCCTATCTCCATTGGCATAAACAATGTGATGAAAGGTATAAATAATTGGCCTATAAATATTAAACTTCGTGGAGCCCTTTTGATGTATGTACTTTGTGAGATCCTGCGGTAAATTTTCATTAAAGTTTATTAATTTATTAATTATGATTTTTTATAACTATTGAAAAATTACAAAATTTATAAAATAAAGTAGTTATAAAAAATCATAATTAACAAATTAATAAACTTTAATGAAAATTTACCGCAGGATCTTATAAAGTACATGTATCAAAAGGGCTCCACGAAGTTTAAAATTTATAGGCCAATTAGTTATACCTTTCATCACATTGTTTATGCCAATGGAGATTGGAAAAAAATTGGTTAGTTAACAATAGAAAAACTTTTAGAAAAATGGTGATTAAACTTGCGGCAGCGCGCGTATTAGCGTAGAATATAAGATTATAAATTATAAAAAGTTATTATTCTTCATAACACGTGATTATTTGTGAAAATAATTGTAGACAAACTCACTTAGGTAATTATTATATTAAATTGTAAATTATCCATATAAAGAGTCAATAGTACGATAGTGTTTTTGACGTTTGATATGGTATAAATACCCGTCGCTCAGCGACTATATAACCCCTAGACTCCTAATGTTCAATATTTCTCTTCAAATTAATTCTGTCAACTACCTGAGGTTTGAGGAAGCGGGGTACTGCATTATGATTGGTTCTTCCAACACCTTATCGCATTGTATAACCTTGGAAACATAGGCATAGGGATGGGACGAGTTAAATGAAAACACGACTTTTTCATCGATATTACTTTTATGTAATAAAGTTTTATAGTAATATTATTATTATTTATTAAACATATTAATATTTTAACGAATCTCTTTATGTTATCGAATGACAGATGGCGCTTAGTAAGTCTCATCGACATTAACAAGAATATTTGAGCTGACTTGTAGGAATAAAACAAAGAATAACTCAAAACAATCGTTATAATCAACAAACAAAATAAAAAATTATCCTAATAACATTTATTTCTGATACCGCTAGTCAAAAATATATCCTAATCATTTTTAAAATGAATTAACTATTACTAATGAACTAACCATTTAAAATAAGAAGCCTGTTAAAATTAAATAGGCCTCAGATAAATTGATTAGTTGAGTATTCGAGCGATAGTTTCTCTTATTTTTAATTTTATCGATAGAACTATCGACATATCCTTTTGGTGTATCACTTACTTTTAATGTTAAAAAACAAAACGAAATAGAAAATGTAAAAAGTACTTTCGTCGGAAAGAGATGCAAATATAACAAGATGGCGCGTGACACCCAACATGGCCAGTCTAAGGTGAACTCCGTAAAATGTGTCGTTATTGACTTACCTGTGAAATGTAATGCCATTTTTCTGAAAATTTGAATTATGGCTATTTATACCACACCATTTTATTGTGCACGGGTTCATTACAATAGTTATTTATTCACAAACACGGAAGTATTTACAGCTCACAGTTGTGGTCGCAACTGATTTGAAGATTTTGAACGGTAAGCTACATTGGATCTATTTGTCAGATGTGTTGCCCGAAGCCGATCGCATGTTATTAGGAGTCTAGGGGTTATATAGTCGCTGCCGTCGCTCGATGGAGGACGGCAGATTCGAACATTCTATCGTGGGCCGCCGAGCTGAGCAGTACTAGGACACTGGCAAGTTAAGTAATTTACTTTATTTGATCCTTAGTTTACTAACCATTTAAAATGTTAAGTATTTGTATAAATAAACATTTAATTTAGGGTCATGTGATTTAGAAGTGGTACCTATGATAAGGTACATAATTGTTATATACACATTGATGTGATATTGATTATAGAGCTATGCTTATTGGATTATAGTATCTAATAAATATAATAAATATATTATGTAAAGAATATAGTGGTTCTTGTATCTTACCAAACTCATCCGCCCTTTCACCCTTAAAACATACTATTTGCTAGTATCCTGATGGTATATTAGCGATTCGATGTATTAATACATAATTTTTTTGTTTTTGATGGAGATAATATACCTTGGAGCCACTCTGTTAAAGACCTTGGGCTGCTAATTGACTCCAACCTAAGCTGGCGACCTCAGGTGAATTACGTCTGCCAAAAGGTAACCGGTACCCTGCGTGCGCTTTATCGTTTGAAGAACTTCCTCCCGATCAAAACCAAGACTATGCTTGTGCAATCCCTTATCCTCCCTTTTATCGACTATGCTGATGTGTGCTATTTTGACCTGAATGCAGATCTTCTCAACAAATTAGACCGACTTCTCAATAACTGCATTCGATTCGTCTTTAACCTTCGTAAATATGATCATGTCTCTGCTTGTCGTTCTGATCTCAAATGGTTACCCATTCGCGAGCGGCGTAACTTGCGTGCTCTTACTACCCTCTATTCTTTACTTATGTCTTCCACTACGCCTTCCTACTTAACCGCATACTTTCAATACCTGAACTCAAATCATGAGAGAAATCTACGTTCTTCAAATAATCTTTTACTACTTTGTCCCTCTCACACCTCTGACTTCGTTCATTCTTCTTTTCCGGTCCAAAGTGTCCTACTCTGGAATGCACTCCCCCTAGAAATGAGAACATCTACAAATCGCTATGTGTTCAAAAAGAAGGTCCGAGAACTATTTTCGGCAAAATTGGCGTGATTATCATCACTTATTTAATATTATTTAATATATATTGTATAATATTTATTAATATGTTATTTATTATCTATTAATACGTATATTTATTAGTATTTTGTTGTATTGTTTTATTAGTATTTTTCATTATTATTCATAGGTTTATTCAGTAGCATATATACTTTGATGACATATTATTCTTTACTTAATTCTCCCTTATTTACGCACCTGCCTTCTTGTATCTCTGCACCACTTTAGGTTGACTGGTAGAGAATGCCTATGGCATTAAGTCCGCCTTTACTCCATGTATAAAGTGTAAATAAATAAATAAATAAATAAATAATTATATTCTTTTAAATATAATTTGCTTATATAAGCGATTGCTGTACAACATATATATTAATACATATATGTTCTAAAATCTAACACGCGCATGCCGTAACTGCCGCGCGGAGCCCTATTTTCAACGTCTATTTAAAATTATAAATAATAGAGATAGAATTCCAAGAGTTAGGACGTTTTTATTGGAAATTTCTTCCTCTTTAACGAACTTTTTCAAAATTGCTTAAATGTTAATATTTTTCGAGTTATTAACAAAAAACGAAATATCTTTTTTTTTCATCGTATTTTGTTAATAACAGTTGCAATTTTTAACCTGCACCAAAATCCTTCAAAAACGTTTTTCTAGAGGTGATTACGAATCGAATGAGCCATCGCTCATATTTTTAGGCCCTTTATCTCTATTTTTCACGTTTTTGAACTTGTTGATTAGACTAAAAAAGGCGTAGAAAGTTATTTTGGCATTGATTTGCTTCGAAGTATCAGTAAGATATCAATACTCCTTATAGGTCGGATAGTGTGTAGGGAAGAGAACAAAAAATCGGTTGCAACAAATAATCGATTTTTGAATGCAATTGATTTTATATTCAAAGATTTTGTTATCATATGTAAATAGAGTTAGATTATTATCAAATCTTACACATTACAATCAAGAGGTTTTTTTATTATAATAGTTTTTGTTAGTCGTTCATTTTGATTTATCGATAGAATTTCACGATTATCCTTTCATAACATTTAATTTGGTTATTGGACATTACAAAGAAATAATGTGTGTACTGAAACTTAAATCACGAATTTAGTGGTACGGTAAATTATTTACTTTGGAGATCTTCATTTTCAGTCTTCTATATCTAAATTTAAATATCTAACTCATTGTTTAAATATATTTGTAAAACATACTTACAACATAATTTTTAAATATACAGCTGTGTTTTATTTGCATCCAAAGTTTAGATTTTTTAAAGTAATCGTTTACGTTTCGTTACCAAGCGATTTAAAACTTTCGAAACATTACGCTCATAAACTGAAAAATACAACACTGTAAAAGCGTTGATATAAGAGTCAAGATGTTATTCTTTATTTTAGTATATTTATACAATTTTAAATCAAATATATTAAATAAGTATGATACTATTTCTTATAATGTATAGAAAACATGATAAATATTTGTAATTATGTAGCCGACTTTAGAATGGTTAGACGTTCTCACAAAGCTTTCGCGTCGCGAAAATTTTTAGTTGTCATACCAGCCAGCTAATATTGTATAGTACTATACTAAGTGTATTTAATAAAGCAGTAAAATCAGTATGTCCGTACATTTAAAGAAATGTGATAAAAAAGAAAGGCAGTGACTACAGAAGAGTAATGGAACACAAATCAGCGATTATTGTAATTCTTTTCTGTCTGTCTGTGTGTTTTTCTGTTTTTTTCTTACTGCACATCTCCTAAATTACTGAAAGCATTTCAATAAAATTTGGCACGTGGGTAGATCATGTCCTGGATTAATACATAGGCCATTTTTTATTCCCTGAAAATATAAAGCGGGACTTTTATACCGGAAAATCTTTTTCACGCGGGCGGTGCTGCGACCAAAAGCTAGTTTAATATAATACTTTGATGGCAAACGTATTATTCGGGAACGAACGCATCGAAAAGAATTTTGTCGCGCCACCGCCACGGCCGCTACCATTCATATTACGTATGTCAAATTTCGTGTGACACTTGTGCGCGCTTTTTTTCGACTAACGCGTAATGTCTAACTAGAACTAACCTATAATGGAACGTTTAAAAGAACGAACGCATTAAAACAAAGAGCATTATAATAATACGGAAACATTAACGCGTTTCGGGAGAAGACTTAAAAAAAATCTTATTTAAATATAGGTAGGTATTTTTAAGTACCAACAGTAATTACATTTATTAATAGAATACCTACTTTTTACTTTTCAAAATTAAATTATAACTTCTTGTGACTTGACCACGACTATGTGACCCCCCCCTGGCGCCAAAGCTGGATCCGCCCTTGATCGTCCACTAGTATACTTATATTCTAGAAAATAGATTTTTGGTATATGGTTACTAAATTATATTAAAAATAATGTAGGCTGTTAATCTTATAAATGAATAGAAAATTTAAACAATTTAAATCGAGCTATTTCAATTCTGCTACACATCCATACTAAGTGTTGGGTAAGAGTGCTTGCATATGCGGCAGACATTTTGTAGAGCCGATTATCAGGCCGGCTGAAATTCTACACGTTTGTTTGTTTGTTTGTTTTAAATTCTTATACAAGAAACTTTTTGTAGAACTTGTGTGTTTACCGTATGAAATTATTTGAATTATTTACGCCAAGGAAATAGCCCGACTATTTGGAAATAGTCAGGTAGGTACCGAGTGTCTGACGTGGATTGTCTTAGTAGGAAAAGTTGTAACGTTTCACTTTTTTGTGACATCAAAAAAATTCAACATACCAACCACATCGTAATAGGTTTCACTCAAAAAATTACGCTCCGGCAGAGATGAGTGGGTTTAATTAAATATGCGGGGCCCCCTTTCGCGCGGGGCCCGTAGCAATTGCTACTCTTGCTACGTGGTTAATCCGGCACTGAGTCTCCCCCACAATTAACAATGTACATCCTTACAATTTGCATAATTATTCAAAACAATGTGAGGAACATAAAGCGAATTTCTCAGGGGACCGACCGCCTACCTGTCATTACTTAGGTACAACGCCATCTATATTGGATTTCCGCAAACTTGTTTGCTAATTGCTGCGGTAGATGGCGTTTTGAGAAAGTAATTACTGGCCTCTGAGAACTATTTTCGGTCTGTTATGAACCTGAGCACAATAATAATATATTGTAAATTTATGCTTGTATCCCCTGAGGGCAGACAGATACCAATATTCTGACAGGAGGATTTTTTTTATTTCGGATATTGCTCTATCTCTTGGTTTGCATGTCTACAGAGCATAAGCGTAACATTATGTTCGTAGGTACTTATAAATAGGTCTCTTTATTCTTTACTAGCTTTTGCCCACGGCTTCGCCCGCGTTAATAAGTTTTTCCGGGCTAAAAGTACATACATAAAAACCTTCCCGTTGAATCACTCTATCCAACACATTTATTTGTATAAAGATTAATATTATGACGTTGATACAACTCTTAACAAATAATGCATTAATTTCGACCAAATTTGATTACCATAAAAACTGTTCTACAGAGTTTATTTTAAAAGATAGACATATACTGTCGCGGACTTTTTTTAGATCATTTCAAGAGGAATAATTCTTTCATACATATATTTTTGGTATCTTGAACCGTTTTCGCAGCGCACGCAATGGAAGCCCTCAAGGATGAATAATTTTCCCCGCATTTTTCACATTTTCCATTATTTCTTCGCTCCTAATAGTTGCATCGTGATGTTATATAGCCTATAGCCTTCCTCGATAAATGGTCTATTCAACACAAAAAGAATTTTTCAATTCGCACCAGTAGTTCCTGAGATTAGCGCGTTCAAACAAACAAACAAACAAACAAACAAACTCTTCAGCTTTATAATATTAGTATAGATGGGTAACGCATGAAATATGGAATAGAATTTCCATATACTTGTCCATGATCAAAAGCATCATATTAATTCAGGACAAGGTCTATTTTTGTGCCAAATATCATCTCAAGTGGTTTTTGCACTTTCTTCTAACGAACAATCACCTTCACTTTTCGCATTAATCCTACTAATATTATAAAGGCGAAAGTTTGTAAGAATGTATGGATGTTTGGATGTTTGAATGTATGGATGTAAGGATGTTTGTTTCTCTTTCACGCAAAAACTACTGAACGGATTTCGATGAAATTTGGCACACGGGTAGATCATGTCCTGGATTAACACATAGGCTACTTTTTATCCCGAGAAAATATAAACCGGGACTTTTATCCCGGAAAAACTTTTTTATGCGGGCGGAGCCGCGGGCAAAAGCTAGTATTAGCATAATAAATAAACATAAGTAGATACTGCAAAATTAGAATAGATGTACAGTAAAGTCTCTTTGACCGAAACAGAAATTCGACATCAATTTCCCGAACCGCAACTCATATCACAGTTATCTGCAGTTCGAATATAATCCGAATATTGTACTTCACATCACTAGATTTCCCAGAGTGTATGGCGGCGTTATTGCAAACTATCATACATTTGCCCGCGTGAATGAGTTTTCCGAGATAAAAGTCCTGCCTTATATTTTTCTAGGATAAAAGGTAGCCTACGTTACTCGCTGATGACAGGACTCACTGGAGAGAATTGGAGGAGGGCTTTCCCATGAGGCAAACTGAGCTACGTGACACTTTATACCTAATGATACACGAAGTTACATGTTGCTTATCTATTAATGAAAAATTAATCTAAAGCTTAAATTGTTTGCTGTAATTTTTTTAAATATGCTCTGTTAATAAAGGCTATTTTATTTTATTTATGTTACTCGCTGATAGTGTAGCTTTATATTGGTGAACGAATTTTTAAAATCGATCCAACAGTTTAAGAGTTTATTCGTCACAAACATACAGAAATATAAATTGCTCCTCTTTATAATGTTAATGTAGATATTTAATTATAGATATCTTTATACTACAAGTTTAATTATACAAAACAATAAATCACACACGCCTTTATGTCCGAAGGGGTAAGCAAATGTGCAGTTAGGGCACCCACTTTTTGCCGAATGTGTCGTCTCATAATGTGATAGGGGGCGAGCTTATCGCCATATCGGGCACAAATTCCAGACTCCTGGCTGATACTGTAGCACTTCACGACCCGGGTTTCGAACCGGGATCTCGCTGATCGAGATCGGTGTCGTACCTCGCACGCTATACAACTACCGTTTTTAAATCTCCCGATATTCAAAATTAATTATTCGATAAAAGCATGTCTTTGATAAATACCGATTCAAAATAACTAACAAATTTACAAAGCCCTTTAAATTATGCAAAGTACAAGAAATATGCAAATATAAATTTGCATTTTCTGTTCTAAATCACGATATTTACGACGTTGTATGAACATTTTCGATGTTATAGGTACATACCTAACCTTACCAAAGTCTATTTATACACATATTATATAAAAACGAAAGGTCTCTCACTCACCACTTATTATTAATTGACTAGCGGCCCCGACAGACGTTGTCCTGCCCTAAAAAGGAAATAAAATCCTAGAACCGGAGTACAGCGCTACCTACCGGATAGAATTGTAATCTAAACCATTCTGGAATCCACCTGAAGACACACAAAAAATTACATTAAAATCGGTCCACCCGTTTAGGAGTTCAGTGACATGCACGTTTAATATGGTGGTTAAGTATTCTTAAGTTTTCTAATTTTCCGCGCAATTTTCTTATTTTTTTCTTTCATAAGAACTTTCTCCTGAGAATACCAAACACATAAAAAAAAATAACGAAACCAGTCCAGCAGTTCACGCGTGATGCCGTGACCAAGGAAAATAGGGATTCATTTTTATATATATAGATAATGCATTAATTGCCTACCCTTTTGGGGATAAAAGGCGCGCGCGTGTGTGTGTTATATTATAAATTTATGTAACGATAAAAAAAATCAGACAAAAAATTAAAGCAAGCATATATCGCCCTGTCGCCCACCGCGACAACGTCAGTACAAATTGCCTGCTCTGGACACGACCCAGATACACGTTTGAAACTTAAATTCACGCACGAAATATTGCGAGTCCAATATGTATGTAATTATTGAAGGCTTGACCAGTTTGAAGGTTATTCAGAACTGATTAATAGGGTATTTTCCTTTGCTTGATTTTGAACATTATTTCAGAAGTGACAGAAAATTATACGAAAAAGAAATTCTTCTGTGAAATCAGCATCGAAATCGATTGAAAAATAAAGAAGTTATAAAATTTTTAAATATTCTTGTGAGCAGCAGTGGGGGCGTGGCGTGGATATGGCGCTATCTCTTTCGCACGCACGCAACATTATGGCCGGCGGTGCTTGGTGACGTCAAAGTCTAGCATTGCTATTATTTGACAGCCACCCTTTTCACCAAATTTCAAAGCTTTATATCTTACTATTGCACCAATTTTGAAAATTCTTTTTCCATTAGATTTTGGATAGCATACATTTTTCATAATTGTATTTAAATAAGAAAGTAGTCAACTACCCTATTATTTGAGGTGCTTGAAAGGTTATTTGACATTGCTACAAAGGAAAAAAATGAAATTTTGGAGTACCGTCAGCCACATAAGTAGGTGAAAAAATTCAGAACTTCCGTGAGTAAAACTTACTAGTATAATAATTCCAGTTTGAAAGGAACGTGTGACCGGCTTAGACCGTCATATCAAACACACACGTCACATCCACAGGCGAGTCTGGATTCAAAATGTTTGCTTCGTCTCTAGTGCGAAAATTACTATTTTTATAGCGAACGGACGAGAAAATCGTTACCATACATTGTAATCAGTGACGTTAATAGCCTTGTTGTATTATAAACACATACACTCACGCCTGTTTACGAGTGGGAAGGTTTTAGTATATAATTTATGAATATCTGGTGAAGATCTTCGGAGATACACAATGGAACTCTTCAATGACTAACAGCAGATGACTCGCGAATGCTGCAATCGTATATTTATGATGTATTGTTTACACCATTCCATAATTAACTAACAAAAAAGCAATAAATAAAAACTTTTTATTAACAAAAATAAACCGACTTCAAAACCACTACAAATCAAAAAATAATTAAAATTTGTATTCGCTTAGTATATACGCATATTTGGAGTCGGTGCCTAATTTAAACTGAACAATGTTTTCGTATATTTGTTTGTGTATTTCCTTAGCTTAGCTGGCAATTTAAATTAGGCATCGACTCCAAATATGCGTATATACTAAGCGAATACAAATTTTAATTATTTTTTGATTTGTAGTGGTTTTGAATTCGGTTTATATAAATTAAGATAGCTTTAAGTATGGTATACCTACAATGTGGAGAAACAACTGACTGCCTCGGTGGCGTAGTTGTACTATGGTACGACTGCAATGCTGAGGTCTCGGGTTCGATTCCCGGGTCGGGCAAAGTTTTTTCTATTCAGTATCAGCTCGGAGTCTGGAATTTGTGCCCAATATGGCGATAGGCTCGCCCCCTATCACATCATGGGACGGAATAACGGCGAAAAGTGGGTGCACTAGTTGCGCCTCTGCCTACCCCTTCGGGGATTAAAGGCGTGAGTGTGTGTGAGTGGAGAAACAATTTCACCGTTTGCTGATACATGCTATTCATCACATAATGACTAAATCAATTAAATACAAGTCACTCTAATCTATGCTCCCAAACAAATGGTATTTATTTATTTATTTATCATTCGTACAATATCTTTACAGGTATCTTAAACCTAATACAATATTGTCGATATTTACTATAGAACCTAACTATTACATAACACTATATACCTATTACACAATACTACAATATTTAAATATACAATATCTAGAATATGTTATATATATATATTATAATATCTTACACATTTATCCTACATAACAAATCATACTCAAAACGACTGTATCGATTTCACTCAATGTAGCTGAGAATATATCTACCCTTTCATGAGTCATGTTTATTATTTTAATTATCCGCGTCACGGCTGTTTTCGCCATCAGATTGGTTCTGGCTTTTGGTACCGCGAGTAGTTGTGGAAGCCTTCGCTTCCATACGTATCGGTCTGGTACACACAGGTTCAGATGCCGCAACACTCCCGGGTTATGTGCTACACCTCGCAGTAATTTTATTATATACGCCGCGAGTGTGAAGTCCCGGCGTACCCTAAGCTCATTGTATCCCACCATACCCAACACAAATAATATGGGGTACATTAAAGGATAGAACGGGTATACTCCGTACAATTTATAATACAAGTGTCTTGTAAATTTATTTTGGACCCGCTCTAACATGGTGCTGTATTTTGCTTCATGGGGTGCCCAAATAACGGCACTATGTTCAAGATGACTCCTGACTAGCGCATCGTACAACACCTTGATTGTTGTAATGTTTGTGAACCCTTGAGATTGCCTCAATACAAACCCTAGATTCCTGTATGCTTTCTTGCATATCTTAGTAATATGTTCTCGGAAGCTTAACTCGGTACTGAGAAGTACCCCTAGGTCACGTACCTGCGATACTCGTTGCATCGGCTCCTGTCCTACCTTGTACTCATGGTGTATAGGAGTCCTCGCGCGAGTTAAGGTTATCACCGAGCATTTACCTACATTGAAGCAAAGTTTATTTTTATGACTCCACTCCACCACCCTGCTTATGTCCTCTTGAAGGTGCTCACAATCTACGATTCCCTTAACCTCTTGCAGCAATTTGAGGTCGTCTGCAAATAGTAAACATGATGCATGTTTGACAACCTCCGGCAAGTCATTTATCATTATAATAAATTCGTATTAAAATGTATACCATCTAGCAGTGTATATTAGCTTATTAATACTAGGACTGTCAATTAAAATTATCTTGAAACCAGTGAAACAGGTCCTTAGACATCGTAAATTAGGTTGTCTTAAATAAACAGTCAATTAACAGAAAGTTATTTAAGAACTATCATTTTATTTTACATTTCTGGAACTAAGCTAGAGGTAATTTCGTTTTTATACAATGTTCATGAACTTGAATGAACAGCTAGGAACAATGATTCAACTAATTACTAAATTAATTAACAGGTAGTTGACATTAATTTCAGCTATAAAATTAGTTTTTTTTTTCAAACCCTAGTATAAAAAAGGAACTATCTGTTACGCTTCCACGCTGAACCGATTTTGATAAAATTTGGTAAAGTATACGCTTCAGCTTTTAGAAAGGATATAAGTTATTTTATCTCGGAAAAGTACATAGCGGGGCTTTTACCTTTCTATGCGGCATGTGCCGCGACGGCAGACGGCACTACTATGCAGTATTAAATTGAATGAGACCGATTCCGCACACGACGGCAAATGACGTCCTGCCGGTCAGCCTGCCGGGCGTCATTTGCCGTCGTGTGCGGAATCGGTCTCATACAATTTAATAGGTACTGCATAGTAGTGCCGTCTACCGTCGCGGCACATGCTGTTATACTGTGCTGTTGCCGTCTGCCGCGTTCTGGGGAATCACAGCTTAAGAGTACATATTTTTGACAATAATTGTGAAATGCAATATATTGACCACTTGACAACTTTGAGTGGTCTCTCATAACAATACAGGGTCTTACAACCTCCAACTCAGTTAACAGTAAAGAACAAAGCAAATGTGTTTGATAATAAAACGTGACTTTCCCGCGCGATTCGATTTCCCCGAGCCATGTTGTCGATCTGTTTGTTTGCCATTTGCTTCGTTGCCAAGCTACGGACAGTTTGCGTGCAAACATTTACTTTAATGTACTTTAAGTTTTGTATTTTAGAGTTTGTGTACTTTTAGAATTTGTGAGGCTACAAGATCGTGGTTTTCATAATATGGGCAAGTTTTAGATAGTGCTTCTGCTTAAGCATTAACATGACGTATCCCATTATCAGTTGTTTAAAGAACAAGTAGGTAAGTACGGCATGTTTTTAGTTCTGAGGCGCTGATCACTTACTATTACCTGACACATTCATTTTTACTTGATTCAAGATGATTCTAGTTGAGCCTCTGCCTGCCCTTTCGGGAATAAAAGGCGTGATTGCATGTATATGTATTTACTCTTGAAAAATATCTGGATGTTGGTAACATTACGACAGTGTCATTAAGAACAATAGTTAGAGCGACATCCTTGTTTAGAATACTACACACACACATACTCTCGCCTTTTATCCCCGAATGGGTAGGCAGAGGCGCAACTAGTGCACTCACTTTTCGCCGTGCGTATCCCGTCACATAATGTTAAATAGCGAGAACTTATCGCCATATCCGGCACGAATTCCACACTCATGGTTGATACTGATAAAAAAAAACAATATCACTTTGCCAGACCCAGGGATCGAACCCGAGACCTCAGTATTGTAGTCGTACCGTAATACAACTACGCCATCGAGGCAGTCATATGAATACTAAGCAAATTTTATTTACACATCAAATCTCTAGCTAAGCTTTCTGGCTAAATAACGTTGTAACATGGGCTAATTTTGACAGTCCCGAAGGACACAACAGTTTATACGGGCAATAGCTGGTGTTATTTTCAAGTCTAACTAAAATCCGGTACTGTTTTAAGGTTTGTTCACACTGACTTGATTACTGACGTCATCATGCACCAACGTAAAAGGTTTATAATCATTTGAAACTCTTTCCAAACTTCATGATGAATTGACGCCTCTTGCTTGATAGTAAACACCAGGATAACCTATATATAATAGCAACGCTACCCAAAATTTTGAGTTATTAAGTCTTGAAGGGCTAATTGGCAGCCGCGCTCACCATCAAGGTCATTGATGTTTTTGATGATATTCAAATTCAAATTTAAATCATTTATTCAGTAATTAGGCCCCTAAGGGCACTTTTACACGTCATTTTTCATTTTTCACAATGTTGTTATTCTAAAGAAAAGAAAAGCCCACTGACCTGAGAAGAAGCACCAAGAAACTCAGCGTAGGTCTTTTATCATTTTTTTTAAATATATATATTTTACAATTTGAAAATCACAATATTACTTCAATTTTAAAGATGGATATTAAATGCGAAAATTAACGGAGAGTACCTAAGTGAAACAACCACCTAAATGTTTAATTTTAAGTAAAAAATAAAGTCAACCATCAAACAGAGCAGACCAGTCCACACAAGCAGCACCCGTTCACGAGTATGACGCATGTGCCAGCCATCGGCCTCCTCAACCATGTTACAGGGAAGTGACCGACCCGGCACACGACGCCGCCGCGAGCACAGACGTTAAAGCGAGCAAGACTACTCAGATTGTGGCTAACCATATTGGTATCAGTCTGGATACCGATAACCGTAAAGTGTCAAACTTGCCATAGTGAACTACGTAAGTGTGTCGCGTGCCGGTATAATTGTGTGTATACCTGGACCTTACTCCATTTACTATCAGGTGCAAAGGGCGTACTCTGCCATGCCCGTTTAATAAACACAATTTCCTCAGTATCGATGCAATCCAATCACTTTAATAAAATGAGTCGTAATTTACCATTATTTAAAAGTCTGACAAAAATACACCTGACGTCAGCGTGTACACTCGCCTAAACAATATTGTGAGACGTACATTCATATATAGAGATTCTATCAAAACTAAAATAGTCACGACACTGACGTCAGGAACAGTGTGCACACGCCTTACCCGTATCGTGAGACGTCAGTTGCCCGTATATTTAGGTTACGTCGCTTCTACCGACGGGTCTGCTTTTATTTATGTCTGTGTCATACACGGGAAAATACATCGTGTTGCCGTTTACTTTTTGATACACCGTAGAGATCTTCTAGCGTAAGTATGTTGTGTGTAATATTGTGTTAATGTTTATTAGATATTAGCCATGGTAAGCCTAAAAAACAAAATAAAAAAATAAAATACTTTATTCATCACGTAGGCGAACATCGTTGCACTTATGATAAGAGACTATACCGCCCTCACAGCCGCCACTGCAACTCCTGTAAGCCAGGATCAGCACTTATGATAAGTCAAGATATATTAAACTAGACTTTGCCCGCAGCTTCGCCCGCATTAAAAAGTTTTTCCGGGATAAAAGCCCTGCTTTTTATTTTCCCGGGATAAAATGTAGCCTATGTGATAATCCAGGACATGATCTACCCGTGTGCAAAATTTCATCGAGATCTGTTCTGTAGTTTTTGCGTGAAAGAGTAACAAACATCCAGACATCCATACATACTTACAAACTTTCGCGTTTATAATATTATAAATAAATTATATTAGTAGGATTGATTATAATAATTATTTTCAATACCAGACCTAAGGTCAATTATATAACTACAGCCACTTTTGAATTAGGAGTAAAATCAATTATGAAAAATAAAAAGCCAGCTCTGGCTGGCAGGAAAGGCAATATACAGCCCATTTCAATAAATGCAATTTTACTTCAGTTGGCAGATTAACAAAGCTGAACAAAGTCAAATAATGAAATTGCCGATACGCGTCCTTGCGCACTATGCCTCGTAGTACTGTTTGAGCATACGGGTGTTTATTACAAAGCACGGCGCTAATAATCGGTTGATATTTTTTTAATGGCATTGAATGACCTGACGAGCATGCCGTTCGCCTCGTGGTAAGCGATACGACCGCCCATAAACAGTAGCAACACCATACAGCATCTTGAGTTACATAGTACTGTGTGGCATTCCACTGCGCTCGTCATCCTGAGACATAAAATGTTATGTCTCATTATGTCCAGTAGTTACACTGGCTACAATGTCCTTCCAACCGAAACACAACAATGAATGCACACTGCTTCTTGACGGTAGAAATAGACATTGCGGTGGTACCCACCCAGACGGATGGACCGACCGATCTTACATATGAGAGACCTACCACCAGTAAATCATCTCGTTTTTCGACTCTTATTTGAATGGTATTAATAATAATAATAATAACAGCCCTGTATTATATACTGTCCCATTGCTGGGCACGGGCCTCCACTACTACTGAGAGGGTTTAGGCCATAGTCCACCACGCTGGCCTAGTGCGGGTTGGTAGACTTCACATACATTCGAAATTCTTATAAAGAACTTCTTAGGTATGCAGGTTTCCTCACGATGTTTTCCTTCACCGTATTACCGTATTCACCGTATTATTCAATGGTATTACCATCATATTAATTTCATATTACTTACCTTATTTTTATTTTCGCCTGTCGCCTTGAGGCGGCATAATTTTGGGTCCGGGCGAACCCAGGCTACGCCACTGTCGTCAGTATAAAGAGTGTTTATTGAGTGTGTTATTATCCGGTAGGTTATCAGAACTCTTACTAGTATGGCAGCTTGCCAAAAAATCTAACTTGAAAAGATAAACAAAACTATTCCAGCTGAAGGACCAATGAGCGTAATTAAACGCTGAAAACATCTGCGAATATCAAAGAGTTTCCCAGTAAACCTTGTGGAAACTATGCTATGTATACCATCCCTTCAAATATGACAGTATAGAGTACAACATGTCAGAGATATCTTTAATCGGGCATTCAATTTAATTTAAAAATATACGACCTTATTGATAAAAAGCTTTGTCTTCTTCCTTCAAACTCAATTCAAAATTCGATCGAAGAAAAACATTAAGATCATTAAAATAGATTTATAAACTTTTATAAATAAGGCCGTCTAAATAGTAGCGATAGCTAGTTAAACTAGTAAACCGATGACCGCACAACCAAAACTCAAAGGCGCGCACCTCTGACTTTTCTGTGTGTATTCTTTGTGAGTTATCGCTTACCTTAACGAAAAAGGATAGCATCGTGAGGAAACCTGCATAGGTTCCTTAGAAGTTCTCCATAAGAAATTCGAAGGTATGTGAAGTCTGCCAACTCGCACTAGGCCAGCGTGGTGGACTAAGGCCCAAACCCTCTCAGCAGTAGAGGAGGCCTGTACTCAGCAGTGGGCAGTATATAATACAGGTCTGGTATTATTAATTTAAAAATATTTCGTTGATCACATGATAACTTGAGAAATATTTTCATTCATCGTGAAAATTTTATTGTAGAGCTCTGTAATGTTTTTTTTTATTGATGAAGGTGGAGGAAGCGAAAGTAGTGTGCCAGAATCGAATAAAGAAAAAAAAATAAAATAATAATATATTAAAAAGAACTTAAGTAGGCGGTTTATTACTATAATGACAACTAAATATTAACACATCGTATGTAGTAGTCATGATTTGGGCACAAATTTTGGAGTGCAATCTAGATTCAGTACTAACCCTAGCTATAGTCATTATTGTATGTTTTGATTGTATTCTGTGTGTGTCTTAAATAAATAAAAAAAAAAAAAAGTGGCAATCAATAATCTCTGCCTTGGAGTTTTGGCGGGAACGTAGAAGTGTCATGAGGTGCTCTTGTTTTAATTCATTATTTTGGTGATACTTAGTGTTATATTGCATAATTATGGTGGTATATTATCCAATATAGTTCTATTAAAGTGCTCAAATGAAGTGAATTGAAATAATTGTGCCAATCAAGTGTTTTTTCGTTGCCGCCAAAACTCCTTGATAAAGTCTTGGTAAGGTAGCCACTGCTTTACTGCGACAACCAGAGATATCACTTAAGACGAGGCTGTATGGGCTTGAACCCTTTGCCTTCCCTGTAAGGGAGAATTACTTAAAAAAAAAAAAAAAAAAAAAAAAAATCTCTGCCTTGGAGTTTTGGCGGGAACGTAGAAGTGTCATGAGGTGCTCTTGTTTTAATTCATTATTTTGGTGATACTTAGTGTTATATTGCATAATTATGGTGGTATATTATCCAATATAGTTCTATTAAAGTGCTCAAATGAAGTGAATTGAAATAACTGTGCCAATCAAGTGTTTTTTCGTTGCCGCCAAAACTCCTTGATAAAGTCTTGGTAAGGTAGCCACTGCTTTACTACGACATAGTACGTAGGAAAAAAAAAAAGTCAACCAAAAATATTACTTAAGACGAGGCTGTATGGGCTCGAACCCTTTGCCTTCCCTAAAGGGAAAATTTAAAAAAAAAAAAAAAAAAAAAAAAAAATCTCTGCCTTCCTCTCTGGGATAGAGGCGTGACACTATGTACGTATCGTTTTTCTAGCAACGTGAGAGAGTTTGTCAGACCATGGTCTCGATAGACGAGTAGGTACGATCCTTCGCTGTGCGTTTTGGGTAGTGGAATTCCCAAATGTCCAATTAACCTACCTTCATAATATTGATACCAAGGAAGGCTACGTTCCAATAATTCCTGCAGCTGTACGGGAATTCACGAGTAGTAAGTATATTACTTAGTTTCTCGTTTACCTATATTTTGCTTTTGCCCGCGTTAAAATTTTTTTTCGGAATAAAAGACCTGCTTTATATTTTCCCAGGATAAAAAGTAGCCTATGTGTCCAGTACATGATCTACCCGTATGCCAAATTTAACGAAAGAGTAACATACATTCTTACAAACTTTCGCATTTATAATATGAGTAGGATACACATAAACCTTTCTCTTGAATGACACCGACCATTGGTGAAAACTAATAAAAATCCGTTCGGTAGTGTTTGAGTTTATCGCGTTCAAGAGAGAAACAGATGCCATAGGGGACTTTGTTTTGTAATAAGAGTGATGTAAGGACATATTCTTAAAAATAAAAATATAAAAAAACGCAATATAAAAAAAACGGGTTAAAATTCCTGGTTTATATTTTACCAGAATAAGCAGTTGTCTATGTCCTTCCCTGGGTCTCAAACTATTTCTATACTTATTTATTTGCGGTTCCTTCCGCAAGAAAATATTTTACGGGTTAAAAGTCCCGATTTTTTTTCCGGGATAAGACTTTTGCCTAGGTCCTTCCCAAGGCCTTAAACTATTTCCCTACCAAATTGCATCGCAATACGTTCATCGGTTTGGGAGTGACGGCTCCACTCGCGAGAAAATAAAATCCGGCTTAAGAAATAGCCTTCCTTCTCAGGGTCTTAAACTATCTCCTAACAAAATTTTATTGAAATAGATTCTTTGGTTTCGTTGTTACGGCTCCAACCGCGAGAAAATAAAATCCGGGATAAAATTCCCGGTGTATTTTTTTCGGATAAAAGTAGCCTATGTCCTGTGGATCTCTAAACTATCACCACACTTATTTTCTTGTGGTTCCACCCGCAGAAAACTATTTTCGGGGATTAAAGTTCCGGTTGATATTTTCCCGGGATAAGAAGTACCCTAGGTCCTTCCCAGGGTCTTAAAATATCTTCCTACCAAACATCGAAATCGGTTCAGTGGTTTGGCTGTGACGGCTCCTCTCGCGAGAACATAAAATCCGGGATAAAGTTCCCGGGTAATGTTTTTTCGGGATAAAAGTAGCCTATGTCCTTTTCTGGATCTCGAACTATCTCTATACTTGTTTTCTTGTAGTTCCACTCGTAGAAAACTATTTTCCGAGACTAGAGTCCCGATTTATATTTTCCCGGGATAAGAAGTACCCTAAGTCCCTCCCAGGGTTTTAAACTATCTCCCTACCAAATTTCATCGAGATCGGGTCAGTAGTTTGGCTGTGGCGGCTCCACTCGCGAGAACATAAAATCCGGAATAAAAGTCCCGCATTATATTTTCCTGGGATAAAAAGTAGTCTATGTCCTTTCTCAGGCTCTAGACTATCTGTGTACCAAATTTCATTTAAATCGGTTCAGTAGTTTTGGCATGAAAGCTTAACAGACAGACAGACAGACAGACAGACAGACAGACAGAGAGACAGACAGAGTTACTTTCGCATTTATAAAATTAGTATGGATTATTAATGGGTTTATACATAAGTATACCATCTATTTTATTTAGCTCTGCCGGCCAAAAATCCTTTTACCTGTTTATTCAGGTCCAAAAAATTTTACAAAAAATATTATTTATCTTAGATCTAGCCTTATAGATCTTCTTTCTTCTTCATCTTCTTCAGCATTTGGGAGCCCACTGCTCAACATAGTCCTCCCCCAAAAATTTCCAGACCAACCTGCTAGAAAAGTTCCCAAATGGAGACCACGTACTGGCAAGCGTAGCGTTGGACGTCCTACAAGGTGGACAAACGACCTCGTAAGGGTCTCCCCGGAACCCCCTAGATTCAGGCCGCTCCTTGTAGATAGATAGAATAAAAATAAATTATGTAAAACTAGATTTTGCCTGCGGCTCCACCCGCGTTAGAGTTTTTCCGGGATAAAAGTCCCGCTTTTTATTTTCCCGGGATAAAATGTAGCTTATGTTTTGTTAATCCAGAACAATATCTACCCGTGTGCGAAATTTCGTCGAAATCCGTTCAGTAGCTTTTGCGTGAAAGAGTAACAAACATCCATACATACTTACAAACTTTCGCTTTTATAATATTAGTATGATTATGCAGATTTCTTACTCAGTTTCCATACATCAGCAGACACAATATATACCTACATTTAATAAGAGGAATTTTCAAATTTAAAGCCATTGCCTCTATCCCAAACTACTCTACGCTGCTATGAACGACGTCGTCTACCCGCTTATCTGACATTTAATAGCAAATTCGCGCGGGTTTTACGCGAGAAAACTATTCATAATACAATACGACCAAGTAAAGGAGACCGCGCGCCGAGACGGCCTATTTTGTCGTTTATAATGTTTATTTTAGTCATTATAAATTCTATAAAGTGCCTCGGAGGAGTAGTTGTGGTGTGTTTGGTATTTCCATTCTGAGGTACCGGATTCGAATGCCAGGTCAGGCAAAGTGGTGTTGGTTATTCTTCCCTGTATCAGCTTGGAGTCTGGTATTTGTGCTCGATATGGATCGCCATATCGAGCACAAATAGCCTATCGAGGCTCGCCTTCTATCACATCATGGGACCGAATACACACGGCGTAAAGTTGGTGCACTAGTTGCGTCTCTGCTTACCCTTTCGGGGATAAAGGATTATCATCAGCGTGGCTCCAATAATAAAAATACCCTCTCTATATTATCTATATATATAAAAATCAATTGCTGTTCGTTAGTCTCGCTAAAACTCGAGAACGGCTGAACGGATTTATCTTATCTTGGTCTTGAATTATTCGTGAAGGTCTAGGGAAGGTTTAAAAGGTGGGAAAAATTCAAATAATTGCCGGGAAAATCCTCAAAACAGCATTTTTCTATTTCCCATACAAACGTTTTCTAAATAAAATGGTGTAATTTATTACCGCTGCATAAAGTTCAAATTCGCGTGCGCGTTAGAAGATCTAATATCGCGTTCTGAAACTCAGCAAAAGTGAAATTGAATCGCGAACAATTATAAATGTTAAGTTAAATTTCTATATTATACACATTTGCGATAGTTTTTTTATATTGAAATTCAAGCAGGAATCCTACTAATATTATAAAGGCGAAAGTTTGTAAGAATGTATGGATGTTTGGATGTATGGATGTTTGTTCCTCTTTCACGCAAAAACTACTGAACGGATTTCGATGAAATTTGGCACACGGGTACATCATGTCCTGGATTAACACATAAGCTACTTTTTATCCCGGGAAAACATAAAGCGGGACTTTTATCCCGGAAAAACTTTTTAACGCGGGCGGAGCCGCAGGCAAAAGCTAGTAATTTATAATTTTACTACAACTATGATTTCTGCTACAATTGACGCTTTAAAGACCTTAGGATCTATAAGAGTTGGCAGGCTTCACACACCTTAGAAATTCTTAAACACGTCCCGCTTTTAAAATAAACACAGTACACAACCCAACTGAGATAATCTTAGCAACGGCGTGGAAGAAACGAACAAAGCCGCGGCACGGAGTTAATGTACCGAGCAATCGTATCTCATCGGTATACTGCGGACAAAATGGAGGGAAATAACGTGAACGAATTTTCTTAGGATTTTTTGCGTATCATTTTTGTTTTTGGACACGGTAAGGATAAGTATATTATTATTGTGGACAGGGATTAAAAATGTTGCGCTTCATGAAAATCTGAGAGCTTTATTTATTTGCTCCCGGCTTCACCCGCATAAAAGGGCTTTCCTGATAGAAAAGACTTTAAAACGCCAGCGTTATCTATTTAAAAAATTAGACGAGAATGTCCATTATTTTCCATGGGACCAATTATTGGGATAAAAATTTGCCTATGCGTTGATCCAGGACACGGTCTACTCATGTGACAATTTTCATCTAAATCCGTTCAGCTCTTTCTCCATTTACTTCTAACAAACATCAAATTATTTTCACTAACTTTCGCATTTATAATATAAATTATTGGATCTTTCCTACTGAAAATCATGCCACGAAGGCCAATCTTTTTGGAAGGCTTCCGTAGGGATTCTGACCCAGCATGTTGAGGCACCTTCAAAATGCTTTAATCTAGTTGGTATATGTACACCTTGCAGGTACTCTCTCTGTCTGTATTTATAAGGGAAGTATAGCCAAAGACAACGCCCGTGAGATTATAGTTAACTTATAGTTTATTTAATAAGTGAACTATAGCCTAGTTGGGAATGTACAGTCTGCCGAGACAATGTCCGGAGGTTCAAAACCCAAGGTACACGCCTATGACTTTCGAAGTTACGTGTGTATTGTTATCGATTATCGTTCGCTTTAACGGTGAAGGAAAACATCGTGAGGAAATCTACATACCTAAGAATTCTTCATAAGAATCTCACGGGTATGTGATGTCAGCCAACCCGCACTAGTCCAGCGTGGTGGACTAAGGCCTAACCTCCCTCAGTAGTAGTGGAGGCCCGTGATCAGCGGTGGGCAGTATATAATACAGGGCTGATTGTATAGTGTACTACACTACACTTTGCGCCTTTTATATTGAGATGCAAGGACTATTGCAGAGTATATGGGAATTATATTAGGTTTATATGTTTTTACTGATGCTTGATGATTACGTTATGGTTGAATAATTCAAAACAATATTGCGTCATATAAAACCTAGGAGTTCATTTAATTATCAATAGCCTCCTTCTACATTCGATAAACTTCAACAAAGCAAAGCATTAGATAACACTAGTAAAATGACAAACCTAAGTACTGCCCGTAAAATTCCATGTATATCTGAAGCAGAACGCGCCAGCCGTATCTTGCACCTAGCTATTGTAACACTGCGATATGAAGATTCGCAGCCTAACTAACAGTTCTCGATACTAACAGTTTTTTTACACACATACACCCACGCCTTTTATCCTCGAAGGAGTAGACAGAGGCGCAACTAGTGCACCCAGTTTTCGCCGTGCGTATTCCGTACCATGATGTGATAGGAGGCGAGCCCATCGCCATATCGGGCATAAATTTTAGACTCCGTGCTGATACTGTAAAACCCAATATCACTTTGCCCGACCCGGGAATCGAACCCGAGACCACCGCAGTCGTACAGTAATACAACTACGCCGCCGAGGCAGTCAGGCAGTTTTTTTATTATTTGAAACGTAATAGTAGTCCTTATTAATGCTTATATACATATTATAAATCAAAGTCCCCCGTCGCGTCTGTCTGTCTGAACGCGATAAACTCAAAAACTATCTAATTTCCATGAAATATGGTATGGAGTGAGTTTGAGACCCTAAGGACAAGGCTTTTGATCCCGGAAAAATGTATAGCGGGACTTTTATAACGGAAAATCTCTTTCTAGTAGACTAAGGCCTAGTAGAGGAGGCCCGTGCTCAGCAGTGGGCAGTGTACAGGGTAATTTAGACATTGCATTACTAAATGATGATAAACATACTTATCTTTCAAACCATAGACGAAAAATAAAAAAGTGTATATTTCCAGCAAAGTTAGTTTGAATGAAAAATATTTGTAGTTTTTCTCTCCGCGATGCCACTATTACTACTTTAAGAGGATTCGTTGCAGCTACATCACACGAGAATATTCGTTGTTCATGGACCATTTTTGGACCAATTATAGCAGAGGTAAAGACGAGTATGTAGTTTAGACTCTAGACGACCCTATATACTAATGTGCTGGTATTATTATAAATTTCATAGTAGTGGTGTACGAAAACTGCCGAGCAGTGTCCAGTGATTTCATGCCGCTGCCTGAGCTCGGTGTATCTCTGCATATTCAATTGTTCATATATTGAATTTTTTAAGGAATTTCATATTCAGATTGCCTCTTGTTATATTCGCAGTACACCTGCCGTGTGGTCTCGTGTTCGATCCCCGTGTCATTTTAAGATGGATGGACTTTCGAAAATATTGGTAATCTCTCGGATAATAGGTTTTCCATAAGGTCTTTCTTCACCATAATTTAACAATGATTTGAGAGATATTTCTTAATGTTATTTTTTTATTATTCTTTTGATAAATCTTTCTTTTTTTCTTTCCTAACTAATTTATAAAGTCGAGAGTTGCTAGTTGTGACAACCTATTCATAAAACTTATAAGATGAGCCATCTAAACACTTTTCATACAAAAAGGTCAAAAAGAATACGAATTCAATTCGAAAACACTAATATCCGAGAAAAGAGGTTTTATTTTCTTACGTCCTCGTTTGAACGGATTTAGGAACATACGGGGGCTCGACCCACGTTATAAAAAAAAGTGACTACATCTAGATTTTATTATACCTACTTTAGCCGGTGTTTCCAATACCAGGAAAAAATAATATGCGAATCAAACAATTTAATCAATATTTCAGCACAAAATTTCAAAGGATTTCTTTATCATCTCAAAAATTATTTTTTTCGACTACGTAAAATGAATTCGCGAATAAAATTTCACGCTTGTTTATACCGTGCATTATTTATTAATCAGTCAGTCTGTAAAGTTGAATGTAGGCTATTTGAATATAAGCTATTTTAATTTTTAAACCCAGCTGAAAGTTTCTGTTTATTATGCTGTCTTGATATATCTATCTCGCCAATTTAAAATAATATAAACTAACCATATTGCCCGGTGACTGTAATCGTATCGTGCGTGGTGCGACACCGCCCTGAGGTCTTGGTTTTGAATTCGGAGTCGAGCAAATTAATATTGGGATTTTGGCTTAGTATCAGCACACAGTCTAGAATTTTCTACCGCCAAGCAGCAGTGTGCATGCACTGTTGTGTTTCGATTTAAAGGACATTATAGTCAGTGTAACTCCTGGACATGATGAGTATTAACATCTTATATCTCAGGATGACCAGCACAGTGGAATGCCACAGGACAGACTTTGTAACTCAAGGTGCTGGATGGTGTTGCTACTTTTTATGCGTGGTCGTGGCGCCCTCTACCACGTCACGGGACAGATCACTTGACGTGAAGCGAGTGCCTTAGTTGCATCTGTACCCCTTTGGGAATAAAGATGATGTGTGTTTATTATTCATATTACCCCCCAAACTGAATACGTCCCACGGCTCCTAAACACAAGATAATAATTCCTTTGAAGGTGTGACAGCGGATAACTGGGCACCTGAGACGCTCCCACGGTGGGACTGTTACTACACTGGGACGTGTTGATTGCTTTGGTAACTTTGATACTTTGATAACTTTGATATGTGACACTAAGGACGGTATTAATAAATCAATCTCAAGTTTGAGTTACATCTCAAGTAGACATAATGTATTGAACTCTTTATACATCACTTGAGATTGATTTATTAATACCGCCCTATCGGCCGGTCTGAATAACTTAACTGGAGTTTGATATCTAACGTTACTACTGTTTCCATTCTTATCTTAATTTAAAGAAATACAGATAGCAAAAGTAAGTATTTTAACTGTTTGCTATGTTTTTTTTTTATTGCATCGAATAACGAGACGAGCATGCCGTTCGCCTGATGGTAAACGATACGACCACCCATAAACAGTAGAAACACCATCCAGCACCTTGACTTACAAAGTACTGTGTGGCATTCCACTGCACTCGTTATTCTGAGACATACGATGTTAAGTCTCATTATGTCCTGTAGTTACAGTGGCTACAATGTCCTTCAACAGTGCATGCACACTGCTGCTTGGCGATAGAAATAGACATTGCGGTAGTACCCACCCAGACGGACTCTTACATATGAGAGAGGTGGTAGGACTACCACCAGTAAAAATGTATTAGTAAGTTATTGAGACCGGCCGTAAGACTGACTTGCTCAACGACTTACTAGATAATATGTTTAGTACTAAACACATTAAAAGCCTCGTGTTATCACTGTCATCTAGTAGGATCAGTTTGAGAAGACATCTTGGTCGGTTGGTAGTTGCTGTAGCATTTCATTGACTGTCTCGGTGGCGTAGTTGTATTGCATTACGAATACGATTTGCGCGCTGAGGTCCAGGGTTTGAATCCCAAGCCGAGCCAAAAGCATTGTGACTGGGTTTTTTCATCTTAAAAATTACTCAGTCGCAGCTCGGAGTCAGGAAGTCTGCGGTGTTTAACCCCCGAGCTTCCAAAAGCACGTAAAGTCGTTGGTCCTGCGCCTGATCTCTCCGGTCATGTAGGATTGCCATCTCACCGGACTATGAGAGTGAAGGAACAGCGAATGCACTGTAATATCTCCTGAGTACTTGGCTGATCTTCGTTGAGATTGGCCGCTGTGGCCGAAATTGGCTAGGAGGATTTTTCAGCATTACCTCTGATCAAGAAATTCTTAAGGCGCCTGTTTTACAAATCCTACTAATATTATAAAGGCGAAAGTTTGCAAGAATGTATGGATGTATGGATGCATGGATGTTTGTTCCTCTTTCACGCAAAAACTGCTGATTGGATTTCGATGAAATTTGGCACGCGGGTAGATCATGTCCTGGATTAACACATAGGCTACTTTTTATCCCGGGGAAATATAAACCGGGACTTTTATCCCGGAAAAACTTTTTAATGCGGGCGGAGCCGCGGGCAAAAGCTAGTTGCAAATAAATTTAATCGATAGTTATTGTGTCAACAGATAACGTAGATAATACTCATTAGATTACCATTTAGTTAGGAGCATAGATAAGAGTGTGAATTATGGCTTTATACATTTATGTGACGAGTAGCAATTACTATAAACCCATACCATAATATACCAGCCCTGTATTATATACTGCCCACTGCTGAGCACGGGCCTCTACTACCGAGAAGGGTTAGGCCTTAATCCACCACGCTGGCCTAGTGCGGGTTGGCAGACTTCACATACCTTTGAAATTCTTATGAAGAACTTCTCAGATATGCAGGTTTCCTCACGATGTTTTCCTTCACCGTTAAAGCAAGCGATAATTCACAAATACACACATAACTTTTCGAAAAGTCAGAAGTGCGTATCCTGGGGTTTTGAACCTGCGGACATTTGTCTCGTCAGTCCGTTACACCTCCAACTAGGGTATCGCCGTTTTTACTCACATGTTACGAAAACAGCCACTAATCTACTATTCTACTTTAACATATACAAAATGGCGGCTTATCCAGTTAATGCCAACCCGAAGCCGTTACATAAATATCTAAGTCGTAGAATGGATGCTGGTGGAGGAAAGCAATTAATAATGCCGACATCATAATTACTACCAGCTCATTAAATAGTAACGGGACGCCGGCATTAGACACTGCTATATTAAACGCAATTTGTAAAGAAAATTGATTTAGTTTATGGTTATGAATCTTTGGTCTGGATAGGTACATTTAAGGTTTTATTGTGATACAATTTTTTTCCAGATACTTACGTAAGTACCGAAATGTTTATTTGTATCAGTACACTCAATTATACTCAATTTGGGCCACGCGTGCAAAAAGTTTGTTGTAAACGGAGTGGTCGAAAAATATTTTTTTCACAGATCTATATTTTGGTCACTGTAATATCGATAAAGTTTGACCCTGGTTAGATTCTGAGGCACAGCACCCATACAAGAAGCGGACATCTCCTTTTTTACGTTTTGAGACAAATAAGTAGGACCATAAACTAAGATTTCGGTCCGAGGCACCATAACTAATCTTTGTAGTTAGCCTTTAAAAAAAAACCTTGGGTACGAATGACGAAGCACTTTATTGTTTTTTGTTGTGAAAGACTTTGTTGCCAGTGTTATTACTAGGCATTATGAGACTTAACATCTAGTGTATCATACTGACGAACGCATTGCAGTATCATGAAATGCATTATAAATAAAAATTCGGGTGACGGTGGTGTTGTTACTGTGTCGCTTACCTGCAGGCGAGCAAGTTGCTCGTCTTGACATTTATATCCAGACATTATAGCCAGTAAGACTTTTAAGACACAACAGTACAATAAATATATTTTAATGGTAACCAGACACACTTTACAATGACCTTAACATCTAACAATAATGTTGAACATTTCTGAAATTCAAAAACATAGCAAAATCTGTAACCCACCCGAGGAATATCAATATTATTATGAATACATGAACAATGTTATGGTTTAATTAACAACCACAAGAGCACCGGAGTGCGCTACATGTATTATGTACGATGTGAACACACACGCAGCGATTCGCACCAACCAAACTATTTGATTTGGAGGTTATATTTTAATAGAGAGACGGCCTTTTTAGTGTAGGAGCCCCTTGTGCGAGTGTTGAGCCCCTTTTGGGAAACTAATATTAAACTAACGGCCTTATTTATAAATAGTTTATGGACCTATTTTAGCTATCGTATGTTTTGTCTTCTTCGATCGAATTTTGAATGGAGTTTGAAGGAAGACGACAAAACTTTTCTAGCTGAAATAGGTTTATATAAACTGTTTATGAACAAGTTAATGAAAATATAAGTTATATATTTATAAATGCTGATGTCTTTTTAATGACTTGTGCCCCACGTGTTTTAAAGTTCTGACTAAAGATGGGACTTGTCTTTGGGAGCAAAATTACAGGTACAGAGTACTAGCTTTTGCTCGGGGCTGTATTACACATAATGTTACAAGGAAAAGCTTTAGTACGTTTATTTAAATACCTTTATAAATTCAATATTTTTAAAAACTTCAAAAAATAATGCCATTTGAGTACTTGATCATCTCAAATTTTAATGATTATCAATATTAATACTAATAATTTGTTTTACCCAACAAGTTCACAGCAACTCCGTCGCTTGAATTTCGCTGTCGTAACTAGCTGTCGTTACCATGTTCGCAATTTAATTAACCGCAGACGCTATTGTATCACATATTGATAACAAACCACGTTATAATTACGTGTTTACTTCGAATAATTAACATGATAATTTTCAGTCATATTGGTTACATTCATTACGCGATTCAAATTAACGTTAGTCTTGAATAGTTTGTAATTAACTCCCTTTAAAACTTTGCGAGCTATATATATAATAAACTAAAACCAATTTTCCCTTCTTTTGTAAGTATTTTTATAGCAAAGGCGCTAAATATCTTATTAATTTTATCGCAGAAAATATTTTACTTGTAACGCCATCTGTTAAAAATACTTGGTACTACGTACCAAGTACCATGGTGATAAACTTTCTAGCGTTTTAGTTTCGTTATGTCACATAAGATGGCACTAATACATAATTTTATTATTCGATGGGTTTGTAATGTTATGTGATTTCTGCAAACAGAACTTTGGGATCATATTAATTAAATTCTGAAGTATCTAGGTTTTCTCTCGATGTGTTCCTTCAACGTTATGCAATGCAATCAGCTCTATTTTATATGCTGCCCACTGCTGAGCACTGGCTTCTGTAAAGCGCACGATAATTGATAATTAATCAATACACAACTTTGCAAAGTCAGAGATAGATTTTATGAGGACATCCAAGTCTGCAGTCCATTTCCAACATGAGCAGACATAGAGATGGGACCAGATGGGCTATGCTCTCCCCAGAATTGCTTGGTGCCCTCCCCAAGGATTTTAATGAAGCCTACTACTACAAAAAAAATATTAAACGAAGACCACTAGTGGCTGTCTTTCAAACCGAAAGAATATTGCATACTGCCTGGCGTCAGAAATAGACGACGCAGTATTATAAAAATAACAAACACCTAGTAAATGCAAACGCATACCCCTTTTGGCACAATCGGACAACCAATCTCAGCACAATCTTCGTTAGCATGTAGGACAGAAGAATATTAATTGAATATAGTTATACAATAAGCAACCTAACTACATAATGACAAATTCTATACATATACATTCACGCCTGTTATCCCCGAAGGGGTTGGCAGAGGCGCAACTAGTGCACCCACTTTTCGCCATTATTCCGTCCCATGATGTGATAGGGGGCGAGCTTATCGCCATATCGGGCACAAATTCCAGACTCCGAGCTGATACTGAATAGAAAAACTCAATATCACTTTGCCCGACCCGGGGATCGAACCCGAGACCTCAGCTTTGCAGTCGTACTGTCATACAACTACGCCACCGAGGCAGTCAAATTCTATAATAATTTAAAAATGTTTATCGACAGATTTGGGGACGATAGCCTAGTAGGTAATGGAACGGTTTGCCGTGATAATGTCCGCAGGTTCAAAACCCAAGGAAGACACCACTGACTTATTAGTGAAGGAAAACATCGTGAGAAAATGTGCGTACCCGAGTTCTCCATAAGAATTTCAAAGGTATGTGAAGTCTGCCCGCACCAGCCACCGTGGTAGACTTAGGTCTTAAATCCTCTCAGTAGTAGTAGTAGATTTTTTTTGTACTTTAATGTTTTTTTTTCACATGTTAAGTTCTCTGTTTTTCTGGTGTTTGTGCTAATAAATGTATTGTTATTCTTGTTGTGGTAGAAGAGACTTGTGCTCAGCAGTGGGACAGCATATAATCATCATCATAATCAGCCTTTATCATTCCACTGCTGGACATAGGCCTCCCCTAATGAGCGCCATAGCGCCCTGTCTTCTGCTTGCCGCATCCAGCATCTACCTGCAGTCTTTCGCAGATCGTCATCCCACCTGACCGGAGCCTCCGGTCCGGAGGGCGTCCTACACTACGTTTGCCCAGTCGCGGTCTCCTCTCAAGAACGCGTTTACCCCAGCGGTTGTCGGTTCTTCGCGAGATGTGGCCAGCCCACTGCCACTTCAGCTTGCTAATCCTTTGAGTTATGTCGATAACTTTGGTTGTCTTTCAGATGTATTCGTTGCGAATCCTATCCTATCCTTCCAGCATATAATACAAGGCTTATAATATTATAGTAGTGCTCGCGGCTCCACCCGCGTGAAAAAGTTTTTCCGGGACAAAAATATTTTCCCGGGATAAAAAGTAGCCTGCACTCAGGAGTTATGTAGTTTCCTATTAGTGAAAGAATTTTCAAAATCGGTTCACTAGTTCCTGAGATTAGCGCGTTCAAACAAACAAACAAACAAACTCTTCAGCTTTATAATATTAGTATAGACTATAGAGTAGTATAGATATATTTAATTTTACCATTTCGTGTTGGTTCCTTACAACATGACTGAGTCCAATTGTGTCAAAAGCCCGTATAGTCACGAATATGGTAATGAGAATTATGTTTGATAAATTGTTTTTGAAACCCAAGTATTTGGGGCTCATGACATCGTTTGGAATTGATTATCGCTATTATGACTGCCTCGGTGGCGTAGTTGTATTGCGGTACGACTGCAATGCTATCTCGGGTTCGATCCCCGGGACAGGCAAGGCGATGAAGGATTTTTCTATTCAGTACAAGCCTGGAGTCTGCAATTTGTGGCGATATGACGATAGGCTCGCCCCTAACACGTCATGGGACGGAATACGCAATGCGAATGGTGGGTGAATTCAATGCGCCTGTCCCTAACCCTTCTGGGATTAAAGGCGTGAATATATGTGAATGAATTGATGATTTTTGTATAAAAAAAAATATGTTTGATGTAACCTAATAATGAATACCTAGAAGATATTTTTTGGAGAAACTTATTATACTGTGTTTGGTTAGGATTATTGATTCAAAATTACTGCTAAATCCGACATTTTCTATGACAGCCTGGAGTATTATGTTGTAATGAATCAAAATCCATAGTCCTTAGTCCTTATATAATATAAAACACAGTCCCATTAACCATCATCCATAGTCCTTACATAATATAAAACACAGTCGTCCGTAGCCTCTGTACGCGATAAACTCAAAAACCACGATACGGATTTCGATGAAATTTGGTATGGAGATAGTTGGGAAAGGTTTTAGGGTAATTTTTATGTCGGAAAATTACACCGCGAGACTTCATCCCGGAACTTTTGTCACGGGCGGAGCCGCATGCAAAATATAATTGTATGCATAAATTATATTTCCAGATCCTCAGTCTTTCCATTTGATAAGTGATTGAAAGACTTAAGAAATTCGGAAGCTTCACCGCTCAACCGACAACGATCGGAAGTTGAGGGGAACAGGTAACTCGAAGCCAATTCAAATGCCCTTCTACAACCTCATCTTTTTTGATGGCATTGAATGACGAGACGAGCATGCCGTTCGCCTGATGGTAAGTGATATGACCACCCATAAACAATAGAAACACCATTCAGCACCTTGAGTTACAAATTACTGTGTGGCATTCCATTGCGCTCGTCATCCTGACACACAAGATGTTAAGTCTCATTATGTACTGTAGTTACACTGGCTACAATTTCCTTCAAACCGAAACACAACAGTGCATGCACACTGCTGCTTGGCGGTAGAAATAGACATTGCGGTAGTACTCACCCAGACGGACTCTTACATATGAGAGACCTACCACCATCTTTACTTAATTTCGATCAACTTCGCGTAGTGTAAGTAGTGCAGTTTCACAAATAGTCGGGGATAGTATCTACAAAATGTAAACACTACGTTATTGTCCAGTTACACGATTCACTGATAAAGTTCCAGATAACTATCTGACATACAACGATATCTAACAAATAAATCACACGACTAGTGACTATCTACCAGAATGTTCTAGACCAGTGAAACCAAATGTTGCAGTTTATATTGCAAATAAGTACCAAATAGGCTATCAGGGAGTTTATCAGCAAGCTGTGAAATCCTACTAATATTATAAAGTTTGTAAGAATTTATGGATGTATGGATGTTTGTTACTCTTTCACGCAAAAACTACTAAACGGATTTCGATGAAATTTGGCACACGGGTAGATCATGTCCTGGATTAACACATAGGCTACTTTTTATCCCGGGAAAATATAAATTGGAACTTTTATCCCGGAAAAACTTTTTAAAGCGGGCGGAGCCGCGGGCAAAAACTAGTTAGCCATAATATGCCTATTTGACTTATACAAATCACAGGTCCATTTACTTGTCCCATGATGTCACATTAACGTTACGAAGGCCGTGGCAAATTATACCAACAGCGGCCATTATACAGCCTTCCATACGTGACGCATTGAATGCCAGCCTTGCGTACTGTCCCACTGCTGGGCCTCTATACTGATAGCGAGTAAAGTCTCCCAACCGGTAACTACGCGTTAACGGTAAGAATAAACTATCATAGTAAGTTATCTTCAAGTATTTCCAACTTTACTGGTGGTAGGACTCTCATATGTAAGAGTCCGTCGGGGTAGGTACCACCGCAATGTTTATTTCTACCGCCAAGCAGCAGTGTGCATACACTGTTGTGTTTCGGTTTGAAGGGCATTGTAGCCAGTGTAACTACAGGACATAATGAGACTACACATCTTATGTCTGAGGATGACGAGCACAGTGGAATGCCACACAGTACTTTGTAAATCAAGGTTCTGGATGGTATTTCTACTGTTTATGGGTGGTCGTATCGCTTACCATCAGGCGAACGGGATGCTCGTCTCGTCATTCAATGCTATAAAAAAAAATGCCAACTTTTTGATTGGTGCATTTTCGGTATGAAACCGAGAGTAGCGGTAAGGTTTGTAGACATTAGAGGGTTTACAGCCTTATCACAATGGAGAATTGCGAGCGATTTCATAGCGCGGCGATTTCGTCGCGAGAGAGGTCACGCATTCCCCGCTGCACACGACTCCTAGTGGCACCATTTTCTTACGACAGGCAGGAGATACCACGGTGCGATTCTTTAAATGCCTCCAAACCACACGGCGGGACTTGACAAGCTTAGTCGACGCTAGCCATTATGTAGCGATTTTAATAATACCAATTACCTGCCCTGTATTATACACTGTTCACTCCTGAGCACAGGCCTCTTCTACTGAGAAGTTTTGGCTTAAGTCTACCACGCTGGCCTGGTGCGGGTTGGCAGACTTCACATACTCTCGAAATTCTTAAGGAGAATTCTCTAGTATGTAGGTTGCCTCGCGATGTTTTCCTTCGGCGTTAAAGCCAATAAATTGATAAATAATATACACAACTTTGAAAAATTAGAGGTGTGTGCCATGGGTTTGAACCTGCGGACATTCGTCTCGGCAGACCGTTCCATTCCCAACTAGGCTATCGTCCACTTCGACGCTACCCATCCCTACACGAAAAATATATCGTCGGTAAACTCACAACTCAGTAACTTATTACATGTGCCTACTCCTTCGGTGATGCAGTCGCGGTGGCATAAAAATAGTTCAATTCAAAGCGGTTATCCTTTGTACACAAATTACATATTTCCGCATAATTTTCCTAAGAGGAAAACATGTGATAAATCGTTTCAAGAATTTTTATCGGGAACTAAATGTGAGTCATGGTAGTACTACAAAATTGTCATGGCATTAGAGGTCCATGCAATGAACCGTGAAAATACGATGATACATCGACCGACCAATACAACAGAGGGACGGCCAATGATACGTTAAAAGTAACTAATAACGATGATGATGGGGATGAAAATCTTGATGCTGAAACTATTATGATAGAAATAGAAAACAAAAACACCCTTATAGAGAATGAGGAGACCCACGATGACGCACCCCACTAATTTCCCTAATCGCTTAGACTCAAAGGGATCAAACTTTCCGCTTATGTTTTATTTTTGTAAATACACACTATACTATGTGTGCACATAGTATATTGTGTATTCATCATGATCAGTCATATGAAGCCATATGAAGATTTCCAGACGGACCTATTAAAACGGCCTACATTTAGCGTGTCCTTGCACACGCATACTACAATGAATAATCAAATTTCTCATCCCCGCTCAAAAATTGGTAGCACGCGTCATCGTGAATGAAATTATACCAATGCCACAGCACTACCACTCATGTTTAAGTCATTAACGAAACTTGTTTTTTTCCTTCACGACAACTAAGATGTGAGTCTTGGATTTATAAGTTTTTAAGTGAATTACCTACAGTCTAGTAAACTTTGGGAACTGGTCTCCAGTATGAATGATCCGACTGGGTCAGGGTTATACTTCCTGTGGACTAGAGGCTTTTGGATAATTCCTCATTCTCTGCCTGTCATAAGAGGGACGAGGGCCCATTGACGGGTTGCGGGCAGGCTGTAAGTATGGTCAGTAGGGGTCAATAGCAAGCTTCGTCTATTCAAGGTCCATTATGAGAATCCCTGGAAGGTAGCGTGGGTGGTGAGGTCTCACGCTGCCGTTGACGCTTAGGGCATCCTCTAGGGGCTCTCAGCCCCAACTGTAGATCCATACCGGAGGAACTAACGCATTATGAGACCTATCCAGCACATTATATTTGTAGTATGCGTTTACATACGTATTTAAACGCCTTCTAGTTGATTCCCACGAGATAAAACACAATGCTAATGTAAATCAACTGGCTGTTGAAACAAGCGTGGAAGTTGTCTTGTTTAATTTTACTTGTTTCGCATTGCGAGAGCCATGCTGTCAGATTCGGTCTCCGGACTGGGGAAATTCTACCAAGTATCAAACTTTGGAGGCATAATAGGGTAGTTTCCTGTGTTTTATTTTGTACATTATTTTACAAGTAGCAGAAAATAATACGAAAAGTAAAATCAGCATCGAAATTGGTTGAAATATAAAGCAGTTGTATAGACTTGAAATTTTGTAAGCAAAATGGGGGCGTGGTGGAGATCGCACTATCTCTGTCGCACGCACGCAGAATTACAACCGATGACACTCGGTGACGTCATAGTCTGATATTACTTCTATTTGACAACTACCCCTTCCAACAGATTTCAAAGCTTTATAACTTACTTATTATTGCGCCAATTTTGATAATGCTTTTTTCGTTAGATATTGGATGATATACATTTTTGATAAATGTATTTAAAGAAAGTAGTCAACTACCCTATTGTGTCCACTGACGAGGGCTAATCATCTGTACGTTTCCAAAGATCATTTTTACCTCGAACGTGTTCACTCTGGAATGTGCTTCCTGCCACGGTGTTTCCTCAGCGCTATGACATATCCTTCTTCAAACGAGGTTTAAAAAGAATTTTATACGGTAGGCAGCGGCTTAGTTGTGCTCTTGGCATTGCTGACGTCCATGGGCAACGGTAACCACTTACCATCAAGTGGGCAGTTAGCTCGTCTGCCGTCGAGGCAATATAAAAAAAAAACTCTCGTCAGTCGACATTCGTATTTGGGCCCCACTCCATCCATCAGGTGCAATGGGATCACCATACCGTCAGCATAAAAAAATCTGGAGTCTGAAAATTATGCCTGAAGAGGGGATAGGCTCAATCCCTGTGGATGGAATACTCATGGCGAGAATCACTAGCTGCCTATCCCTTTGGGGATAAAGCCGTGAGTATGTCTACCAAACCAATCAAGTACAACAGCTGATCGACTCTCAAGATGCACTTAGCCTTGGTTCACTGCCTTTATGTTTTACATTCACTAATCTTCCGCCTCTATCGTTTGCTATGAAAAGACAAGGATAGAAGATATTTGTCGTTCCGTAATTTACTATTTATATAAGGTTGAGAGGGATTTGGGGGACAGTGTTTAATTTTATGGGTTACGTGTCTAATAATGTATTAGCTTTTGCTGGCGGCTTTGCCAGCAAGACTGCTTTCTTAAAAACATTAATATTCTTGAATAATACTTGCCTATTATTATTGAATTATCCCTTGATTAATGATAAAGGAAATCATCGTGAGGAAACCTGCATAGCTGAGAAGTTGTCTATAAGAATTTCGAAGGTATGTGAAGTCTGCCAACCCGCACTAGATCAGCGTGGTGGACTAAGGCCTGAACCCTCTCAGTTGTAGAGGAGGTCCATGCCCAGCAGTGGAACAGTATATACAGGGCTGGTATTATATTAAACTAGTCTATATAATACCTAATATGTTAATCCATGACTCAACTTAGTTATACGCTTAATCTACAACGAAATTCATAACATTTTCGACATATACCTACCTATTGCTGATGTGATTGAGATTGAAATACTTATAGCCGATCTCATCATGCTGATAAAGTACCTGATACCATATTCGCAACTTATCTGCGATATAAACCACAAATTATGTCACGGGTCTCGAATAGAAATATCTGGCAGAAAAAGTCGCTAGTAATGTGACAGATTTATTTGTTGGATAGCGTTATATGCCAGATAGTTATCCGGAGCTTTATCGGGAACCGATGAAACTGGGCCTTAGGTAACTAAATAAAAACATTTTTCTTTAATTCTAGTATCCATATTGCTTTTGGAATTGTGGGTTTTTGTGGGCATACCACTTGACCTTTATGCTCGTTATAATTACGCTATTATAATTTTTATTATTTCTTTACATATTAAAATAATGTAGGTACCTTACGCATTTGGAAAACCACAAGGAAAACCTTCAACCTAGCTTTTTAAAAGTTAGACCGAAGCCTGAAACCCGTTTTATAATACCTTTTACTAACCGACTTCAAAAAAGGAGGAGGTTTTCAATTCAGCGGTATGTTTTTTGTTTGTTACGCGATTACTCCGCCAATTGTGGACCGATTTTCAAAATTATTTTATTTTTCAAAAGGAGATACTTCTGAAGTGGTCCCATAATCACCAAGTCAGGACCTGATGATTGGATCCTGGAGAAATCGAATCAAATTTTATGGGCCCACACATCGTTTTTTTCGCAAATCTTATGAAGTAATTTATTGTTTTTGCATTGTACATCACGCCTTTTACGTTTTCATGGGTAGGCAGAGGCGTACCACTCAAGCGATAGTCGTACCGCGTGCGCAATACAACTACGCCATCGAGGCGGTATATTTCTTACTAACACAAAAAACCTTTTCAACAAAAAATTAAACGGCCTTCAAAAATGACAAAACAAACTAAAAACCAATTTTTTTTTACATTACATATACATACATCTACACTCACGCCTGTTATCCCCGAAGGGGTAGGCAGAGGCGCAACTAGTGCACCCACTTTTCGCCGACATTCCGTTCCTTGATGTGATAGGGGGCGAGCCTATCGCCATATCGGGCACAAATTCCAGACTCCGGACTGATACTGAATAGAAAAACTCAATATCACTTTGCCCGACCCGGGGATCGAACCCGAGACCACAGCTTGACAGTCGTACTGTAATACAACTACGCCACCGAGGCAGGCAGTTAAATTCTTTTTAATAGTGAATAAATACACGATAGCATTATTTATATATTGGTAACCAATTTTTGAGTCAGTGCCTAATTAAAATTGCTATCTAAGCTAGATAGATACATTAATAAATATGGGAAACAATGTTTAATTTTCCAAAACTTCCAGACTCCAAAATTGGTTACCAGTATATAAGTAATGCTATCGTATGTTTATTCAGTATTACATTATTTTTCGGTTTTTAGTTTTTTTTAGTCATTTTTGAAGGCGGTTTAGTTTTAGAACTTAAAATAACCACTTACTTAATTAGAGAGTCATAAATATTTACAAGTTGTCAAGGTCTTAGTTACACCTATCATTTTTTAAATATTGGGACGATTGTTTTCTAAAATCATTAAACAAGCAATTATCTCGCCTGGTTGACTATGAACAATAGCAACAACAAAATCTTTTAAAGTCTAATCGAGGCATGGGCTGCGCTCAACCCAAAGCATGAGATGTTAAGTCTAATTTATATTTTATATAATTGATTATACCGAGTACAACGTCCGACAAACCGGAACACAATATAATATGATTTTATCAATTTTAGTGACAATAATACTGAATACTACGACTGCCTCGGTGGCGTAGTTGTATTACAGTATGACTACAAAGCTGAGGTCTCGGGTTCGATCCCCGGGTCGGGCAAAGTGGTATTGAGTTTTTCTATTCAGTATCAGCTCGGAGTCTGGAATTTGTGCCCAATATGGCGATAGGCTCGCCCCCTATCACATCATGGGACGGAATAATGGCGAAAAGTGGGTGCACTAGTTGCACCTCTGCCTACCCCTTCGGGGATAACAGGCGTGAGTGTATATGTATGTATATATGTAATACTGAATACCTAATATTATCTACTGACTCGTCTACAAAAACACTAGACGTAACTGATTCAAAAAGGTATAGTTTTTCCATCACAATTTTTTTACTCCAACTTACGTCACACCAATTAAAACATAGATTTTTTTGTGTAATTACCAATAATATTCGAGATTTAAAACCGGTTAGAATTTTTTTTCTTAATATTGCCTGTGTATTTTATTGCCAACGTACTAGAGTGTGGCGGACTAAGGCCTAAACTCTCCCAGTAAAGGAGGCCCGTGCCAAGCAGTGTGATGAGATGATGTCCAACATTACCTACTCTATTAAGCGCGAAAAATCGATTAGGCAGGTCGACCAAATGCAATTCATGGTATTCCAATTCCAAAAATAGTTTGGTGGAATTGGTATTTGAATGGAATGGAAATAAGCTTAGAACATCATGCTCTAACCTCTGCCTCATCAAGCAACTGGCATGCGCTGATAAATTCCATCGGCCCCCCGAGGCAATTCTTGTGCGCTGGGTATTCACACCCAATGCACGCCCATGCATGGGGGGACATTATTCGCGGGCCGAAGAACACAGTTCAGTGTGTATACTTCTTGGTTGGATAACACATTGAGACCTAAAAGTGCCCGCAAAAATTTCCTGGCACCTACTTCTATTTCCGCCCATCATGGGAACATTCCCCCGTTCCCCCACTCTCCCTTCCATCTTCCTCTTCTACTTCCTTCCCAGGCCCTTGCAGTCGTCAAGTCGGGGGACTCCAGTATCCCATTCGCAGGTTTCTCACGGTGTGGGCTGCAGGACCGCCTACCTAAAAAAAATCCGTGGAGAACGTGAAACATCTTTGTTCGTTACTAGATTTTTATAATATACTAGTATCGCTCGCGGCTCCGCCCGCGTGAAAAAGTTTTTCCGGGTTAAAAATATTTTCCCGGGATAAAAAGTAGCCTATAGCACTCAGGAGTAATGTAGCTGCCTATTAATGAAAGAATTTTCAAAATCGTTTCAGTAGTTCCTAAGATTAGCGCGTTCAAACAAACAAACAAACTCTTCAGCTTTATAATATTAGTATAGATTTTGTACGTTTATTTTTTATCTGTTGTCGATAGGATGATGAAACTAAAGAATTATTATAAATTGATTTTGCGCTACACGAAACTTCGTAGTCTAAGAGCTTGGCATGTTCGTAATATTAAAATATTTTTTTATTATGATTACAAAAATAAACAGCCTCGGTGGCGTAGTTGTATTATAGTACGACTGCAATGCTGAGGTCTCGGGTTCGATCCCCGGGTCGGGCAAAGTGATATTGAGTTTTTCTATTCAGTATTAGCTCGGAGTCTGGAATTTGTGCCCGATATGGCGATAGGCTCGCCCCCTATCACATCATGGGACGGAATAATAGCGAAAAGTGGGTGCACTAGTTGCGCCTCTGCCTACCTCTTCGGGGATAAAAGGCGTGAGTGTATATGTATGTACAAAAATAAACTGAGAAATGGTGGAATCGGAAATAAATAGTAGGTATTTAATATTTATCTGAAATGGGACAAGAGAATCCTACTAATATTATAAAGGCGAAAGTTTGTAAGAATTATGGATGTATGGATGTTTGATCCTCTTTCACGCAAAAACTACTGAACGCATTTCTATGAAATTTGGCACATGGGTAGATCATGTCCTGGATTTTTTATCCCGGGAAAATATAAAGCGACACTTTTATTTCGGAAAAACTTTTTAACGCGGGCGGAGCCGTGAGCAAAAGCTAGTGTTCCATAAATGTAAATGTTTTTATTCATATAACTGTATAAAAATTTTCGAAATGGTATCAAACCTTAGACTTACAATTCACAAGATTGTACGCCAAAATTAGACTGACGAGACTAAGACGTAAGATGAGTCGACCTCAACTTTTTTCGAAAAAACAACACATAGTGCGGTATAAATAAATCAATCTTAAGTTTGAGTTACATCTCAAGTAGACATCATGTATTGAATTATGTCTACTTGAGATGTAACTCGAACTTGAGATTGATTTATTAATACCGCCCTTAATATATCTAAAATGGGAACCTGTTTAAACATTTACTGTTAACATCTACTTAATAATAAACCCAGAATGGTATTTTGTAAGAAAAATATTATAATGAACGCCGGAGGATTTTTGCGACCAAAATTAAAAAGGAAAAATATATATTTTGAAACAATGATGAAAGGAAAAGATAAGTTTTGTATGCCTTTTGTAAATGCATCATAGTACTTAGGAGCTTAGGCATTATATTGTGAAGACGCTCATACCAATTCACAGGAAATCGAGGGCATAAAAATGCATAACTCATTCTAAGAATATAAAAGCTATAAAAAATGCAGTTTTGACTGATTATATCACGACGTTTCTAGGTACAGTAATTTTTTAAATTAAGGAAGAAGTAGAAATAAAATCTTGTTCGAAATCTAGACAAAAACGCATTAAACTGTAAGACCAAAAAACATTACACATGAAGAAAAACACAAATCATACATCACATCTTTATCTGCGACGGTGTACGCAGAGGTGCAACCAGGCCACACAATTTCGTCAAGTTTGGTCCGTCATTTGATGTGATAGCGGACGAGCCTATCGCCATATTGGGCACAAATTTCCGACTCCAGGCTGATGAGAATAACTCAATATCATGCTCGATCCGGGATTCGAACCAAGGACCTCAAGGCGGTGTTATACAGCCCACGCAATACAACTACGCCACCGAAGCAGCAAGAAGACATGAGTTTCAAAACTAATCTAGAAAAGCTTAAGTGTTTAAGTTTAGTAAGGATATTTATGACATTGGAGCCACGCTATAAGAAAAATCGCGATGGACCGCCACGTGCGTAGTCATAGCTTTCACATGGAGGGTCCGAGGAAACCAAAATGTCAGCATAGGGTGGCTTCTTGCCGTCCAAAAAAACTTTCATTCAACAAATAAGTCAGGCATAATTCCATCCCCCGCCTCCTCGCCAAAATTTAATGGGTACATGTTTTGGGGCCCGGGTTATTTTTGTAGTGAGCTGGGGGGCCATTCTACGTTGAGTGGTAGAGAAAGCCTTCGGTATAAAGTTCGCCTTTATACGTTTTAAGTATATGAAGTGCAAATAAATACATATTTATAAACTTAATGAGGCAGAAGTTACTTTTATTCATTGATAGGAGTTTACACCTACTTTTTTTACATACATAAATACACTAGTATTCTCCGCCCGCATGAACAAGCTTACCGAGATAAAAATATTTCACCAGCTTAAAAAGTAGCCAATAGCACTCAGGAGTAACGTAGCTTCCTATTAGTGAAAGAATTTGCAAAGTCGGTTCAGTAGTTCTTGAGATTAGAGCGTTGAACCAAACAAACATACGCTTCAGCTTTATAATATTAGTATAGATATCCACTAACGCCCTTATCCCATAGGGGTAGGCAGACTATCGGGCCCTTTTCTAGAATCATAGTTCTTCTCATAAATTTTCGCCGGTTAAGTGTACTCCTGACCTATTATATACCTATATTTCTTAGTATTGATGTTATATTTAATTGCTGGCCATAGCATTCAAAGTATTTATTATAATAGAATGGTACTACATGATTTATAGCAAATTGCGATGCCATGATAACATAAATCCTACTAATATTATAAATGCGAAAGTTTGTAAAAATGTATGGATGTTTGTTACTCTTTCACGCAAAAACTACTGAACGGATTTCGATGAAATTTGGCACACGCGTAGATTATGTTCTGTATTAAAACATAGGCTACTTTTTACACAAAAAAGTTAACTCACGTATTCTTAGTCGGAATCACCGACCAGAATATGACCTACTTGATAGATCGAAACTGGTTAGCGATTCTGACTAAGAATCCGTAAGTTAAACCGTTTCGTTATCTAGTGACGTGATATACATCTCGCGTAAGTTTTAATAATATTATTAATCTAAAAAATGTCGTCAATAACAATCCACGCGCGTAAAAACATGTTTAAACAAAACGCCATTCAGTAGCATCCGACCTCGCTAGCTCACCGTCTACAACACATTCACATAGTATTAAATCGGACACGATACGTTTCTTAACCAGTTAAATTGTAAACACCGTGAGCGACACACTAGTCCCATGAGAATGTGGACTTTATTAATGTTAGTGAGTTTGGCGTGCGGCGCGCCGAATGTGGGAAATCCTAATAATGCTGTCAATCACTTCTCCTTTGGACTACTTCATAACACTTACCAGTTTCAAGAAAGCTTCGGGTCAAAGAACATCGCGATCGCGCCGCTGTCTGTGTGGAGCCTCTTCTCTCTACTCACGGAAGGATCATCAGGACAGACCTTCACGGAGCTACTGAATGTGCTAGGACTCCCCAACGATCTGCGGGCGACTCAAAACCTACATTTATCTGTGAAGGATATCTTGAAACATAATAGCAGAGACGTGACCTTGATCGGACAGTCGGCCATGTTCTCGGATTGTTCTCTGGAGATCCATCCGGAGTTTTGTAGGTCAGCGAATTTGTACAGCAACGATGTTTACTCCGTTGATCCTAGTAATACTACCAAGCTAGCAGGAGACATAAACTACTATATTTGCGTTGCTACAGGTGGGAAAATTATCAACGCTATAAAGCCACAGAATTTGGACAATCTGCGTATGGTTTTAGTCGATGCCTTGTACTTCAAGGCTAATTGGACTCATCCATTCGATTCTACACATACGAAAGAAGCTGAGTTCCAGAATTCTCAAGGCAGAACTATCGGTAGGGTTAACATGATGTACCATAAAGCACCACATAGATACGCAGATGTACAAGAAATTAGTGCTCAAGTGTTAGAAATGACTTACGGCAAAGACGCTCAATACTCGATGCTACTACTTCTACCTTATGAAGGGATGCCAATCAAGCAATTACTAGAGAATCTAGCATCAAAACCGAGTGAACGAAAACCGCACTGGCTGACAACATTCCTGTCTGATGAGGAAAGTACCGTCGACACATACGTACCAAGGTTTTTCATGTCAACCCAATCAGATTTAATACGTCCCATGCAATACACGGGAATTGTGTCAATATTCGATCCGCAAAGAGCTGAATTACCAGGAGTGTCTACCAGCCCCTTGTTTGTTTCATCAACAGTACAGAACGTGGAATTGGAAGTGACTGAGGAAGGGACTGTGGCAGCTGCGGCCACTGTAGCGGGCTTGGAAGATAGAATCCTAGGACCGAGGTTCGAAGCTAATAGAGAATTTGTGTTCCTAATACTGGAAAGAAGCACCGGTATTGTCCTCTTTGCGGGTGTGTTCAGTGAACCGTCAGTTATGTGAGAACGTTTGCGTGAATCTATCTTGAGCTTAGTGACTGGATTTCAGTGCATATTTTCGTATTTGTTAAGCTTGGTTTACATAAGTTTCTCGCGTGGCAGAAGTTAAAATTATCATGAGCAGGCACATCCTGTGATTGACGTTTTAATGTGATAAAAATAAAATAATTAGTGTTTGTTATGGTTCCTTGCTTTCAATAAGCATGATGAATTGTTTTTTTTAATTTTAAATTGGATGTAAAAATATTAACGATAAATATATCCAGACTAATTAATGTAACAAAAGACCGCATCATTTATAAAACTTGATCTCGCTGACTACATAATTTATTGCCGTCTCAAGGACGAAAAATACCTACTCGTGTAAACCAAGCCAAAAATTAGAATATTTTGGAAGACTTGTGCGTGTCGCTACGTTGTTAACCGTTTAGCGTGACTTGTATATAATGAAATAAACGCTATAAAAGATGATTTGACCAAGCATTATTTTTATTTACATTCTTGCTTTTTGTAAGGAATCAAACGTTTTTGATTCCGCGAAAGTAGATGTACAACGTAAGCGGCGATAGCCTGTTGAGATTGGAACGGTCTGCCGAGACAAAGGTCCGCAGGTTCAATACCCAAGGGCACGCCTCTGTCTTTTCTAGTTATGTGAGTATTCTTTGTGAATTATCGCTTGCTTTAGCGGTGTAAATATCATGAGTAAACCTGCAAGCATAAGAAGTTTTCCATATGAATTTCAAATGTGTGCGAAGTCTGCCAACCCGCACCAGGCCTTTGTGGTGGACTAAGGCCTAAACCCTCTCAGTAGTAGAGGAGGCCCGTGGCCAGCAGTGGGACATTACAAACAGGGCTGGTATTGTTAATTACATAGATGTACCACGTAAGATTCTAAATGTACTAATTCTATCGATTAATCGCTATTAACTTGTTGCCAAGAGATTATACTAGTATGAAACTTATAATTTCGTCAGCAACTTCAACAACTGATAGTTTCATAGTAGTGTAATGTTCGGCAACAAGTTAACAACGTCTTTTGTGATGGGTGATGTCCTTCTGTGCCGACTCGTATGCGCCGAAGACGACCACCGTGGCTGATGGTTGGTATGTCAGTTTAGTGTATTATAGCGATAGGGACTTGGTCCAATGCTCGTTCGGATCATGTTGTATTCCCGAGTGTCGACATTGGACCGCAGGACCGGTGAAACTAATAGAAATGTTCCACTTGCCCCCCATTGGTAGGTAGCGATAGGGCGTTTCTCCCCATGAAAAAGAAAAAGGAAATAAAACGCCTAAATGTGTATGTGTGATTTTAGATTTAAGTCAGTTAAACCGCTAACAGGCTTTGGATAAAAATTGGCACCAATGCAGATATAGGTTAATCTAGCTATCTTCGCATACGAGATCCATTTAGTAAATGAAGTACTCTGGTATTTTCCATGCATTATGTAAATGGTATGATAATGGAATCATTGTACCCTCCCGTATTGTCGGTACATAAATAACTTCATAATTACCGTAGTAACAGAGTTTTACATAAATTCATAATATACCTATTCCATAATCTGTTGCGATGGCATTTTTGTATTACCTACGTAGGTCTACGCTGCACGATACCGACTTGAGATCCTGGGTTCGAATGCGAGTCGGTCAATGTGTTATTGAATTTTTCTGCTCAGAATCAGCGCGGAGTCTTTAAATATGCACATACACACACACTTACGCCCGTTATCCCCAAAGGGGTAGACCGAGGTGCAACTAGCGCACCCACTTTTCGCCGTGCGTATTCCGTTCCATGATGTGATAGGGGCCAAGCCTATCGCCATATCGGGTACAAATTCCAGACTCCGGGCTGATACTGAGTAGAAAAACCCAATATCACTTTGCCCGGCCCGGGGATCGAACCCCAGACCTCAGCATTGCAGTCGTACCATAATACAACTACGCCACCGACGTAGTCAGTCACAATATAATACAGCGAGCTATGGATAGGGCTATACTCAGTGTTTCTCTATACGATCAAATCAGAAATGAGGAGGTCCGTAGAAGAACGAAACTCACGAACATAGCCCAACGGATTAGCAAGCTAAAGTGGTCGGGGCCAGAGCACTTCACAGAACTAAAGGCAGATGGGGCAAAAAATTTCCCGAATGGAGACCACGTACTGGAAAACGCGTCGTAGAACGTCCACCTGCAAGATGGACAGATGACTTGATAAATATCGCAGGATCACGCTGGATGGACTGGTCTCATATGTAAGAGCCCGTCTGGGTGGGTACCACCGCAATATCTATTTCTACTGCCAAGCAGTAGTGTGCATGCACTGTTGTGTTTCGGTATGAAGGACATTGTTGCCAGTGTAACTACTAGACATAATGAGTTTTAGCATCTTATGTCTCAGGATGACGAGCGAAGTGGAATACCACACAGGATTTTGTAGCTCAAGTTGCTGGATGGTGTGGCTACTGTTTATGGGTGGTCGTATCGCTTACCATCAGGCGAACGGCATGCTCGTCTCGTCATTCAATTAAATAAAAAAATGCAGGCTGCTTTTGACAAGTCCGTCTGGAAATCTTAAGGAGAGAAATTCCAGTAGTTGACTCCATGTGCTTGACGATGACGGATTTTTACTGAAAAAGTGATACTTTAAACAGAAAATATGTGTCCCGAGGAAAGAACCGTGAACGACACCTAGTAAGCATACTAATAACATAAGGTCATTCTTTCGGATGCTATTGTTCCTTTTTCTCATGATTATCTACAAAATTATTAACGTAAAAGAACACGTTCCGCATATTATAAATCCTTTTCAAGTTTCGTACGCATTTAAAATTTGGAATTTGATTTTTCTTTGCAAATGCAATGCAATGTTTAAATAAACAGTGTTAATGTTGTAGAGACCAATACGAGGAGGGCAAATCCAGCCGCACGACGTACATTATAATGAGAGTTGACCCTGGATGATAAGGGGTTACCAGCGCGTTCGTGTCGTTTTCCGCGGTTCTTGAAGTACTTTTTTTTGTTCTAGGATAAAAGGTTTTCTCGTTATAAAAAGTATATAGCACTCAAGAGTAATGTAGCTTCCTATTAGTGAAAGAACTTTCAAAATCGATATAGCAGTTACTGAGATTAGCGCGTTTAACCAAACAAACTCTTCAGCTTTATAATATAAATAGTATAAATAAGTATGGATTTTTTTTCAGCGTCTTTGGTGTTATCTATACTAGCAGCTTCTACTCGTACTTCTTGTACTGCGTCTTGTAGCTACAGCGGATGTGTGCATCGTTTAGCTTCTATGTTACCTATAGTCTGATTATAAGTAGTTAGTTTATAAGAGTGTTTCACCTTGTGTTTGTTATATAATTATGTTTTAATGTTCGTTTTGTTTATTGTCTTTTATTTCTCTCTGTAATTGTATTTGTTTTGTGTGTGCTGTGTACTATAAATGCTTATTATAATTCTTAGAGATCCACTTACTAAGCAATATTTAAATGTCGAACACTGTAAAGCTAAAATTTAATAGTAACATCATCTTATACAAAACCAGCGTGAAGAGACTTACGTTAAGGTCTCAGTTTAGGCTTTTATAGTAAGCTTGGTTCTCCAGTAATATATTTCCCAACAATTCCTTCCCCAATCTTCATTTCTTTTAAGATAGTCAGCACGTCCAAAATATCCACTTATAAGTTGTGAGAGATTATAGGTAAGCAATGTAGATCACTTGAAGGACTTTGTAGACTTTCCAAATTTGACTTTCCCAAATCTAGCGGAAAAACAATTCTAAATTAGTCCAATAATAAGTAAGTTATAAATGTTTGAAATTTGGTAAAAGAGGAAGTTGTCAAATAACAGTAATATCAGACTGTGACGTCACAACGTATCACGTACTATAACGCTGCGTGCATGCGAAAGAGATAGCGCGATATCTCCCGAACTCCTTTATTTTTTTAACCAATTTTGATGCTGATTTCACAGTAGAATTTCTTTATTGTATTATTTTATGTTACATATAAAAAAGAATACGAAATCAAATATAGGAAACTACCCTATTACTGGGTATTATGAGACTTAGCATATCTCTCAGGGTGTTGAGCGCGGTGAAGTGACACGCAGTACATTTATTCAAAGTTCTATATGATGTCACTGTTTAGGGACGATCGTTTACCATCAGGCGAGCAACATGCTCTCGTCTCAACTGCAATTTAAAAACTTAACATTACCTGTTTGTTTTCCGACCTATACAATAAAAACTATTCAAACTGAAAAGAGGGACTCACATGTGACAGAATATTATCGCAAATGACTCAGTTTAAGCAAATTTAGTAGATATGTCACGTCTTTTCCCCGTATTGACGCATAGATTTTCCTGACCAATGAACCTTGGAGCGGTCGTAAATGACACATATTGCCTCGAAAAAAACGTCTGAGGTGGCGAGATAAATGAAAGGATTACAATCTACGTCTTGAGGTAGGCTACAGGCTGATAGCTGATGGATGGGTCAGTAGAGCTGTCTTAAGCATTTCAGACGCCGCGCCGAGATGGGAAAATAAGTCTGCGGCTCCCTGGCAAACAAAATATTAAAAAATATATCGACGGCTCCGAAGAACAAAGTCGTATATGCAAAATGAAGCTTTTCAGTAGAGCGCTTTGAAAGACTAAGTTAATTGTGAAAATCACAAGTTATAGTGAACAAAACATTATATTCTATAGGGTTCAGTAACAACTTTGAACTTAATGTGTGAAAATAGCACTAATTCGCACATGAATACAAACTAACGACTTTCAAAGCGCTCTACTGAAAAGCTAACATTTTGCATATACGACTTTGTTCTTCGGAGCCGTCGATATATTACATTCCTTTTTTTACAAGAGCCGGGTGAAATAAGATCTTTTACTATATTATACAGTCTGACAAATATGTAGTAACACGTACAACGATTATTAGAATTTAGTATTACACGCACCCGCGTTATAAAGTTTTTCCGGCATAAAAATGTTTTCCCAGGATAAAACGTAGCACTTAGGAGTATTGTAGCTTCCTATCAGTTAAATAGTTTTCAAAATCGATTCAGTATTTCCTGAGATTAGAGCGTTCAACCAAACAAACTCTATTATATTTAGAAACTAAAAGAACTCAAGTATAAAATAATACGTCATACTTAAAAAAAAACCTATCACGTAAATCCCAAAGTTATATTGGAAAGTATTTAGAGACTACAATCTACTCGTGGGTTTGTCCATGAGAAAGATTACGTTCCAATCTAATCTTTCCTCTTTATAATATTAGTATGTACAAAGTAACCTAATCAAAATGTGGGCTGGCCGGAGAAATTTATTTTAAAACGATTTCACTTTTAATATGGCATATTCTTAATTATAAGTACCCACGCCATCTTTAAGCTTAGGTCATCTAGAAATTCAGTATCAAAATTGCCAAGCTATTTATGATGTCAATTTCTTAATGTTCTTTTCCAAATCATACAAACGACGCATTCTTGTAATACATATATACACTTACGCCTTTAATCCCCGCAGGGATAGGTAGAGGCGAAACTAGTACACTCACTTTTCGCCGTTATTCCGTCCCATGATGTGATAGGAGGCGAGCCTATTGCCATATCAGGTACAAATTCCAGACTCTGGGCTGATATGGAATAAATATCAATATCACTTTGCCCGAAGCGGGTATCGAACCCGAGACCTCAGCATTCAATCCTACATACAACTACGCCACTGAAGCACAACACCCAGTAATACTATGTAGATACAATGTCCGTGTAATCGAAACAAACTTCGTAGCTTGAAAACTAGCAAAACAAATAGGTACTGGTATCAAAAATCAAGTTTACTATGACAATAACTACAAAATATTTTTTTAATTACTGTTTATAGATCGATAGCCTAGTTGGGAATGGAATCGTCTGCCAAAACGAAAATCCGCAGGTTCAAAACAACTATTATCAGAAACTAACACAGCAGAAGTTGTGTGTATTGTTTTAGCAATAAAGTAGTTTACCACTTTTTTAAAATACATTTATCAAAAATGTATATCATGCGAAATGTAACGGAAAAATAATTTTTAAAATTGGTGCAATAATAAATACCGAAGTTATAAAGCTTTTAAATTTGGTGGAAGGGGTATTTGTCAAATAACGGTAATATCAGACTGTGACGTCACTTAGTGTCACTGGCCGTAACTATGCCTGCGTGCGAAAGAGATAGCGCGATATCCCCAGCAAACCCCCACGTTTGCTCACAACAATGTTTCAAATTTGAATAACGGCTTTATTTTTAATGCTGATTTCACAAAAAATTTTATCGTATTATTTTCTGTTACTGACTGACTGTTACTGATTGACTGCCTCGGTGGCGTAGTTGTATTACAGTACGACTGCAAAGCTGAGGTCTCGGGTTCGATCCCCGGGTCGGGCAAAGTGGTATTGAGTTTTTCTATTCAGTATCAGCTCGGAGTCTGGAATTTGTGCCCGATATGGCGATAGGCTCGCCCCCTATCACATCATGGGACGGAGTAATGGCGAAAAGTGGGTGCACTAGTTGCGCTTCTGCCTACTCCTTCGGGGATAACAGGCGTGAGTGTATATGTATGTATATGTATTTCCTGTTAGATTATTAAATAATGTACAAATTCAAATATGTACCTACCCTATTATCCTGCGCATTACAATGAATGTAAACATCGTAAAGAAACTTGATAATTCACCAAAAAGACTCGAAGGTATATGAAGTCTGCCAACCCGCACTGGCGAGACCGCGACTGGGCAAACGTAATGTAGGACGCCCTCCGGCCAGGTGGGATGACGATGTGCGAAAGACTGCAGGTAGATGCTGGATGCGGCAAGCTGAAGACAGGGCGCTATGGTGCTCATTAGGGGAGGCCTATGTCCAGCAGTGGACTGATAAAGGCTGATGATGATGATGATGAACCCGCACTAGGCTAGCGTGGTGGACTAAGGCCCAAACCCTCTCAGTAGATGAGGTCCTCAGCAGTGGGCAGTATATCATACATGGCTGGTATTTTTATTTTTATGATTTAACCATCTCTAATAACCTTGATCTCAGCGGAGGCTAGCAATTAAGATGTCTGACCTCTAGTTATAACAAAGGTTGTAAGACAATGCGTGCATCAAAATCTTCACGCTGTGTCAAACAGAAGGTCTGTTATAGAAAGAATGAACTGATTTTCCTTTATGTTCACGGTTCTGTCTCCACAGGGGTAGATGAGTTTCCAATGTGTTTTATATATTGAAGTCCAATAGTTATTGGGTATAATGTGATTCTATAACTATAGTTTCAAGCATACAAGTCAAATTATGATAAATGCTCTTTTTATTACCATTCTGTAAAGTTTGACGTATGTTTTTAGAACTTTTGGTCTAATTCTAGTAATAATTTAAATAGTAGTACTATATGAACCATGCTATATTGAAATGGGACCACTTGGAGACCCTTACTTACAAAATAAAGAAGGTATCAAGGAAATACGCTCACAATTTTTGGAGAAATCAGTGTACATACATAAAAAAAGTACAAACACACGAATTGAGAACCTCCTTCTTTATTGGAAGTTTTTTTAAATGCATCGAATGACGAGACGAGCATGCCGTTCGCCTGATGGTAAGCGATACGACCACCCATAAACAGTAGCAACACCATCCAGCATCTTGACTTACAAAATACTGGCTACTGTGTGGCATTCCACTGCCCTCGTCATCGTGAGACATAAGATGTTAAATATCATTATATAGTAGAAGAAGAACTGCCTCGGTGGCGTAGTTGTATTATGGTACGACTGCAATGAGGTATCGGGTTCGATTACCGGGTCGGGCAAAGTGATATTGAGTTTTTCTATTCAGTATCAGCCCGGAGTCTGGAATTTGTGCCCGATATGGCGATAGGCTGGGCCTAATGGGACGGACGGAATAACGGCGAAAAGTGGGTGCACTAGGTGCGCCTCTGCCTACCCCTTCGGGGATAAAGGGCGTGAGTGTGTGTGTGTGTGTGTGTGTATAGTAGAAAGATATGCAATAGACCTTTTACTCCGGGAAATGCGAAGGCGCTAAAACAACAATATTCATAAAATCGATACTCGTTTATAAGTACCAAGAACGCGGATCTGCCTCGGTCAAGGGTAATCGCTGGAAATTAACTAAAAGCATTATATTCGCATGGTCACGATTGTTTATTTTTTTTTATTAACGTGATGTCATAGTGGCAACGGATTAGTAGGGAGTGGGGGTCATGCCCCCTTTAACTCGTGCTTTCCGGAATACATCATTCACTGAGATACGTATGATAATGCTGTCAGGTCCGAAGTTAGTAGGTTAGTGGGGGATATGCCCCGTAACGTTAATGTTTTTACTGAAATACATTGACGGCACATGAAGACAGTAGATTAATAACTTTATAGCGCACGCGTAAAAAATCCTACTAATATTGTAAACGCGAAAGTTAGTAAGAATATGTGTATGTTTTTAACTCTTTCACGCAAAAAATACTGAACTGATTTCGATGAAATTTGGCACACGCAAACGCTGGTATCTTTCATAAAGAAACTAAAACACTATTGCTAATGCTTGGTAGCACAAGTAAAAAGCCAAATAAAAAATAATGTTTTCAAAAGACCTAACCGAAACTAGAATATTACTGGAATAGTTTGCTTTAAGCCTTTAATTGTTCATAATTCTTTAATTGTTCATAATTCTACAATTTATTCTTTATTCATAAAATTTACGTTACCAATCCTTGTTTTTGCCAGTGCTATAATGTTAAAAGGTTAAGTCCTGGCAAAATAAAAGAAAGTTGATATGAAGAAACAGATCTGTGCCCTTTGAATGACAATTATCGTTAACATTTTATTCAAAATATTTTAAAAACAAACGTATGGAGGCAGCGCCTCAGAAAGGTGGAGGCCAAGCTTGCGTCCCTTTGCAGGGTCACTGTGAAGGATTCACTGTCGGCGTAGCTACCTTCTCTTCGGATGTCCCTTCAAAATTGTATTTTTTTTATGCAGGCACCGCATATTGATGCCACTACAACTGATGGTAAAAACACATACATACACACACACACACATACACTCAAGCCTTTTATACCCGAAGGGGTAGGCAGAGGCGCAACTAGTGCACCTACTTTTCGCCGTTATTCCGTCCCATGATGTGATAGGGGCGAGCCCCGATGGACTCGCCCCCTATCACATCGAACCGAACACCGAACTCCGGACCAGGGAAATGAAAATACTTCTTTCGGGGTCCCCCGATGCGGACGAATCACTGTTGAACGTAAATAAATTGATTGTTTTTTAGCGACCACAGAATTCGGCTTTGATACGATGGTTTGTTCAGGCCTATGTCCAATCTGTTTAATTTGAATTCGTTCAACAGAGAGGCGCGTTCACCTTTGTATCCTGAGACATTGGATGTTAAGTCTCATAATGCCCAATTATTACACTGGCTACAATGTCCTTCAAACTGAAACATAACAGTACATGCACACTACTGCTTGACGGTAGAAGTATACATTGCGGTGCTACCTACCCAGATGGCACCTTGTATACGAGATACCCACTACAAGTTCAATATAAATTACAATGTAATAGATGACATTGCATTGTAGATATTAGATAGGCTTATAAATCCCAGTAATTACACTGACTATAATGTCTGCGTTCCACAAGAGAACAACTACACACCACCCTCTCCCTCTTTTAAGGATGTCTCTGATTAGCAAGCATGTCAAACTTTATTCTGATTCGTACATTTTCTCTATGCATCCGACAGCGATAAGAGCGTCCATCTAAAACATTTTAACCCCCATTGTTTCCCTGATTACGCCTCAGACTATCGCTTACGTGACAATTACAATATCAAAGCGATTTTGTATTAAAATAACCATAATCCTTACATAATTTTTACATAATGCACTACGAAATAAAGTTTAAGTATAATAACATGGTCAAAGTTTGCATTAATAAGGTCAAGCTATTATCGTAATATGAAAGTTTTTGATGTGTATGCTTGAATGTTTATTAGTACCACGTAAATGCATAAATAGCTGCTAAGACTGTCCAGGATAATGACAATCGTTATCCCGATACAGTGTGAATTAGGAATTTTATTTCCGGGAAGAATTTTTAGGAGAATTAAGTTAAATAATTTATTGGTTACAAATTTTATTTCTATTGTTCCAGGTTTTACGTCAGCGACAATCGCGCGGTGCTATCTTAGTGCAACAAGATACCCCCGGGGCCGTCACGTATGCGCAGAAGAAGACCACCGCGGGTTTTGGTTGGAATGCCGGTGTAGGGTGTACATAGGGTTAGAGACTCGGCCCAATGCTCGCTCGGATGCCATACTCCCGAGTGTCGACATTAGGCCGTAAGACGGGCTCATACTGAATAGAAAAGCCAATATGCCCGACCCGGGGATCAAACCCGAGACCTCAGCTTTGCAGTCGTACCGTAATACAACTACGCCACCGAGGCAGTCAGTCAGATAGATTTTACAATACTCTAATTGTTAATATTTTGAGTAATCGAACATGAAACATTCGTTTCGCAGCCAGGCCACTCACTCGTGCCCAAGGAGACTCTACGTAAGATTATTAGCACCATCTAGCGTTGGCAGTGTTGAATCAAGTTAAGAACTAAACGTCTAGACATCTTTGTATTAACATTTCCCAAAATTAAAATATAGATGGCGTTAAACTATAAATATCATTTACAAACTAGTTTTAGCATACTTTGATAATTGATATGAACCGTGTAGTTAGAGGTTCGATTTAAACGTTGGACCAGTTATGAGTGTGTTTTGATTTCAAAATATATATAGGTTTTTGAGATAAACACAAAGAAAAACTCACATCACTCCTGTATGTATGCATAGGTGCAACTGGGCACCCACTTTTCGCTGTGTGTGTTCCGTCCCATGATGTGATGGAGGCGAGCTGGGTCAGTAGATGCGCCTTTGCCCACCCCGTCTGGGATAAAAAAAGTGAGAGGGTGTGAGAAGATATACAGAGGCACTTTTATCCCCGAAAATTCTTTCACGCCAGCGAAGCCGAGGAAGCAAAATCTAGTACAAGCTATAAATAGTGTCAATCACTTCATAAGTCATAACCCGTCGGAGGCATCTGCTCACTCCGAGATTTTGTTGTTCTACCTATATCACCAACCAAATTATGAGAAGTGAGCGTGTTATGCCACCGACAGCGTTTGTGAACACATTTAAGATTACTCAAAACCAAAATAAAATACTCAAATTAAAATCTTGTTTGTATCTTTTCAGTTCTTCAAAATAAACATGGCAGATATTGACGCAGTCGGGTTTTTTGTTTTGTTTTTAAATATGTTTTTTTATCTACTGACTATCAGGCCGGAGTCTGGAACTTGATAAAAAAGTGAACTATGTTTATTTCACTTCTTATCTTACTAATATTATAAATTTTTGGACGTTTGTATATTTGTTAGAAGTTGTGCGTACTAGGTACCCAGGTAGAAATTTTTATATTGGAGAATCTACCTATACTTTGTGTATGTTATATATGTTTAACCGCGTCCAAATTATGTTAAGTTCTTTGCATAATATAATTATCTTTTGGCACTGTTGGTCAGATGTAGAAAATAAATGTTATTTTTAAAACATGATTTGTTAAAAAATTGCTAATGTTGCCAAATTAAATTAAAAAAAAGTAATCGCCTCAACAATTAAACGTATTTGGATGAAATTTGGCACACGGGTAGATCATGCCCTGGATTAACACATAGGCTACTTTTGACTCGGTCATGTGCTCTCATAGGGAATATTGTAAACTTGTAAGTCTATTTTTTTAAATGGCACTGTCGTCTTACATTGTTTGGGTGACTTGTAGCGGGACAGGTTTTTTTTTTATGGCGTCGAATGACGAGACGAGCATGCCGTTAACCTGATGTGTAAGCGATATGACCACCCATAAACAGTAGTAACACCATCCAGCTCCTCGAGTTACAAAGTACTGTATGGCATTCCACAGCGCTCGTCATCCTGAGACGTAAGATGCTAAGTCTCATTATGTCCTGTAGTTACACTGGCTACAGTGCCCTTCAAACCGAAACACAACTGCTTGGCGGTAGAAATAAACATTGCGGTGGTCCCCACTCAGACGGACTCTTATATATGAGAGTCCTACCACCAGTTTTTCACGCAAGCAAGGCCGCGAGCAGTCCCTAGTGTTAGTATACAATATTATCTCACGCAGTGCCAGTTGGTATTTCCAAACCCTCATCAAAGTAAAGATTAATCTGCTCGTAATGTATTAAGGTTTGTAAAACAGGATAATGCAGCACAGATATGGAGACCGTAAGTACAAATTAATACTTTAACCGTTTAGTGACGGTTGTCTTTATTTCAAATGGAATTAGGTAGATTTATTGATGTACTAGCTTTTGCCCGCGGCTCCGCCCGCTTTAAAAAGTTTTTCCGGGATAAAAGTCCCGCTTTATATTTTCCCGGGATAAAAAGTAGCCTATGTGTTAATCCAGGACATGATCTACCCGTGTGCCAAATTTCATCGAAATCCGTTCAGTAGTTATTGCGTGAAAGAGGAACAAACATCCTTACATCCAAACATCCTAACATCCTAACATCCAAACATCCAAACATCCAAACATCCATACATTCTTACAAACTTTCGCCTTTATAATTTACTAGCGGCCCCGACAGACGTTGTCCTGCCCTAAAAAGGAAATGAAATCCTAGAACCCGAGTACAGCGCCACCTACCGGATCTAATTGTTAATCGAAACTATTCTCAAACCCACCTGAGGACACAAAAAAATCATTAAAATCGGTCCAGCCGCTTAGGAGGAATTCAGTGACATACACGTTTAATATGGCGGTTAAGTATTCTTAAATTTTCAAATTTTCCGCGTAATTTTCTTGCAAAAAACCTCCCTGCCACCAAATGAGTCCTTATTTAACGAAATTTTAAAATCCCTAAACACCCCCACCCCCCCGTAAATAATACCTAACCATATTTTTTTCCGGAAAAAAATCCCGAATAAAATTCCCGGTGTCTGTTTTCCGGGATAATAGGAGCCTATGGGCGGTATTAATAGGTTAATCTCAAGTTTGAGTTACATCTCAAGTAGACATAATGTATTGAACTGTTCATACATTATGTCTACTTGAGATGTAACTCAAGCTTGAGATTGATTTCCTTTGGATCACAAACTATCTCCATACTTATTTTCATACGGTTCCACTGGCAAAAAACTATTTTCCGGGATTATGGTCCCGGTTTATATTTTCCCGGGATATGAAGTAGCCTAGATTCTTCCCAGGTTTTAAACTATCTCCCTGCCAAATTGCATCGCCATCGGTTCAGTGGTTTAGTCGTGGCGGCTCGATATAATTCCCGGTTTATCTTTTTCCGGGATAAGAGTAATTATGTCCTCAACTGGATCTCGAAATATCTCTATACTTGTTTTCTTGCGGTTCCACTGGCAGAAAACAATTATCCGGGATAAAAGTCCCGGTTTATATTTTCCCGGGATAAAAAGTATCCTATGTCCGTCTCCTGGTTCTAAGCTACCTCTCCACCAATTTTCAGGTAAATCCGTTCAGCCATTCTTGAGTTATAAGTGGTGTAACTAACACCACTTTCTTTTATATATATAGATTATATTATATTGATGTATATACGATTTGGAGACCGGCGATAGCCTAGTTGGAAGTAGAACGGACTGCCGTGACGAATGTCCGCAGGTTCAAACCTAAGGCCACACACCTCTGACTTTTCTAAAAAGTTATGTGTATATTCTTTGTAAATTATCGCTTGCTTTAACGGTGAAGGAATACCTGAGAATTCTTTGAATTTCAATGGTATGTGTAGTCAGGGCTGCTCGCTCCAATTTTAGTGACTTCAACAGCGCACTGCTTCTTGGCGGTAGAAATAGACATTGCGGCGGTACCCACATAGACAGACTCTTACATATGAGACATCTACCACCAGTAAATTTAGTTTTAAGGTATCAGAATACTACCGTGCATGAAGGGTTATACAACGGTAACTCTCCTAACGGTGCATCTGTCACGGGTAACTCTAGTAAAACTGCGGGCTGGAAAGACCATTATGCAGATGACGTTAAGATACAAGGTAAATGAAGAATTTTGGCCCCTTAAGTCTCATTAAAACGGGTCAATTGTTGCCTGGAATAATCGTACGCAATTATTGAACCCCATCTGCACATTTTGTGTACTTGCCAATATGTTTTTCTCCTCACCAATTTTAAATTAAACTTAACGCGTATAGGCCATTTAAAAATTTGAATTTGGTTAGCTACTTATGTGATTAACTGTACATACGAGTCTGAAGATCTCTTAAGATATAAAAAAAATACTAAACAAACATAGCGTAGCGATTCAAAAAAACTTGTAATTTGTAAAAGACTGTTTATTTAAAGAAAATTTTGAGTTTGATTGTTGAAAATATTGACTGCCTCGGTGGCGTAGATGTACGGTACGACTGCAATGCTGAGGTCTCTGATTCGATCCCCGGATCGGGAAAAGTGATATTGGATTTTTCTATTCAGTATCAGCCCGGAGTCTGGAAATTGTGCCTGATATGGCGATGGGCTCGCCCCCATCACATCATGGGACGGAATACGCACGGCAAAAAATGGGTGCACTAGTTGCGCCTCTGTCTACCCATTCGCGGATAAAAGGCGTGAGTATGTGTAATATTAATTTCTCTCTATGAATGACGCTTTATTTAGAATGTGACAAAAAACACAACACGAAAATCTATTTCGTTTCACTGTGATTGGTCGAGAGACTAACATGTGACTCACGCGTTGGTCTCTCGACCAATCACAATCATCATCAATCAATCAAACGACACGGGCCTTCGTGTAGTGGCTCGAGTTTCAAATACCACGTTGGAATGAAGCTGATCATCCTTTAATGCAGAACCACTTCTACTGCCACGTTGCTAAGGCTTTGGGTTCGATCCCCGAGTAGGGTAAAGTGATATTGCGTTTTTCTGTTTAGTATCAGTTCAAAGTCTGGAGATCGTGTCCGATATGGCAATACTTTAAACTCCCACGTGCGAGGTAAGAATATTGCTACGTTTTATTAAGAATTTAGTAAGTATTGTAAGATCAAACATTCGAGTCAAGGCCCAGATCAATGAACCTAAAGTCGACTTTAAATTTTTTTCGAATGTTACTTTACCATTGTAATGATAATCTACTTATGTAATGAGTCTCTCGGACTCGGTGAATCGAACCTCGAGATTAAGTGACAACAGATAAAAGTGTTTTTTTTTTCTGCTTAGAGTCTAAAATTGTGACCAGTAAATGACAATAATCTCGCCAGCTAGTACATGATGTGAATGTGTAAGATATGTATCTCTACCTATTGGTACCTGAACAAAAAAGCCTGATCCTATATTGAAGTACCTACCTATCAGTAATATAAGTAGGTATTAGGCATCAAAAATTCTTCATTCAAACATAAACAATCCCTGTTAATACCCTTCAGGAATTCCAAATCAATACTTGGAAAGGGGAAAATCATCTTAGTCTGGGCAACAGAAGCAAGAATATAATGCCAACGTTTAGATGTTGACGTAAATCATTTATTATGACTAAGGAAATTCAATTACGTTTCTTACTATTAAGGAAGGGCAAATCCGCTTAGCATGAATGATTTTTTCCTATATTTACCCCGTAAATCACGTGTGTGACTGCCTCGGTGGCGTAGTTGTATTATGGTACGACTGCAATGCTGAGGTCTCGGGTTCGATTCCCGGGTCGGGCAAAGTGATATTGAGTTTTTCTATTCAGTATCAGCATCGGAGTCTGGAATTTGTGCCCGATATGGCGATAGGCTCGCCCCCTATCACATCATGGGACGGAGTAACGGCGAAAAGTGGGTGCACTAGTTGCGCCTCTGCCTACCCCTTCGGGGATAAAAGGCGTGAGTGTATATGTATATGTAAATCACGTGTTTTTAGGGTTCCGTACCTCGAAAGGAAAAAACGGAACCTTTAGGATCACTTTGTCGTCAGTCTGTCAAGACCCTTTTTATATCAAATATTCAGGTCTACTGTCCCTTGGAGTTGTGAAAAAATCAAACTTCTAAGCCAACGCAATCAAAAGATACAGCCGTTTATGCCGCAAAGGACATGTAGAAAAACGGACCTAGAATTCTAAGCAAGACAGTTTATATATATTTGGATAGAACTCCTAAAAACTAGCCTTTTACAATGAATAGTTTAATTTTAAAGACCGCCTATTTTGATATTTATGTACTTTTAATTGGCTTAAAAGCGACACTTAATATGAACGCTTTAAATAAGTTACTGATAAATGCAGGGGTCTAAAAATATTTTTTTAATTGATCCAAGATCCATATTTTGCTCTTTTAATATCTTTAATGTTTGAACCTCGTTAGATTTTGAGATCCAGCACCCATACAAAAAGCGGAAATCTCCTTTCCGCAACTTTCGAAACTTGCAAGTTAATCAACAATCAAGTTAGTTTTACAAAAGGCAGGTCTACACAAGATGCTGGACGTGCTTTAGTTAGAGCTGTATTGAATGCCTGGGAGGAATCACGGGATGCTCTAGGGGTGTTTTGTGATCTTTCCAAGGCATTCGATTGCGTCGATCAAAGTACCCTTATTTTAAAACTTTGTTATTATGGTATTAGGGGAAACGCGCTAAATCTAATATCTTCATATTTAACAGATCGGAAACAACAAGTGTTTATCGACAACGTCTTCTCTGCAGGGTCCTTAGTTAGGATTGGGGTTCCCCAAGGGTCCATTTTGGGTCCTTTTTTATTTCTGGTTTATATAAATGATCTTCCCTATATGGTTAACAATATGGCTGAAGTTGTGTTATTCGCTGACGATACTTCGTTAATATTTAAGGTAAATAGAAGGGAAGAGCATCTTACAGAGCCAAGTAAAGTACTCAAATTGATTTCCGACTGGTTTTCTGCGAATAATTTACTTTTAAATGCGGCGAAAACTAAATGTGTCCAATTCTCGTTACTCAACAATAAAAATGAAGTAAATATTGATTTAGACGGAAATAAACTAGATTTAGTACCCTCAACGGTCTTCCTCGGGGTCTCAGTCGATAATAAATTGCAATGGGGACCCCATATTCAAAAAATTGCAAGCAAATTGAGTTCTGCCGTCTTTGCTATTAGGAAAATTAGACATTTAACTGACGTGGCTACGGCAAGATTGGTATATTTTGCTTACTTCCACAGTATTATGTCATATTGCATTCTTCTGTGGGGTTCTTCTGCAGATCTGCAGACCATTTTTATCTTACAGAAGCGAGCTATTCGTGCTATTTATAACCTTTGCTCTCGCGATTCTCTTAGAGAACTGTTTAAGGAGATCAATATCAAGGGCGGATCCAGCTTTGGCGCCAGGGGGGGGTCACATAGTCGTGGTCAAGTCACAAGAAGTTATAATTTAATTTTGAAAAGTAAAAAGTAGGTATTCTATCTATACTAATATTATAAAGCTGAAGAGTTTGTTTGTTTGTTTGAACGCGCTAATCTCAGGAACTACTGGTTCGAATTGAAAAATTATTTTTGTGTTGAATAGACCATTTATCGAGGAAGGCTTTAGGCTATATAACACCACGATGCAACTATTAGGAGCGAAAGTCGAAAAAAAGCGCGCGCAAGTGTCACACGAAATATGACATACGTATTACGTAATATCAAATATGAATGGTGGCGGCCGTGGCGGTGGCGCGACAAAATTCTTTTCGATGCGTTCGTTCCCGAATAATGCGTTTGCCGTCAAAGTATTATATTAAACTAGCTTTTGGTCGCAGCACCGCCCGCACGCAGCATCACTGATTTGTGTTCCATTACTCTTCTGTAGTCACTGCCTTTCTTTTTTATCACATTTCTTTAAATGTACGGACACACTGATTCTACTGCTTTATTAAATACACTTATATACTATCTATTATATAAAAATGAATCCCTATTTTCCTTTGTCACGGCATCACGCGTGAACGGCTGGACTGATTTAGTTATTTCTTTTTTTGATGTGTTTATTATTGTCAGGAGAAGGTTCTTATGAAAGAAATAATTAAGAAAATTGCGCGGAAAAACGGCTGGACCGATTTTAATCAAATTTTTTTGCGTGTCTTCAGGTGGATTCCAGAATGGTTTAGACTCGGGTTCTAGGATTTTATTTCCTTTTTAGGGCAGGACAACGTCTGTCGGGGCCGCTAGTATACTATACAATCTTAGCTGCCTCGGTGGCGTAGTTGTATTACAGTACGACTGCAAAGCTGAGGTCTCGGGTTCGATCCCCGGGTCGGGCAAAGTGATATTGAGTTTTTCTATTCAGTATCAACTCGGAGTCTGGAATTTGTGCCCGATATGGCGATACGCTCGCCCCCTATCACATCATGGGACGGAATAATGGCGAAAAGTGGGTGCACTAGTTGCGCCTCTGCCTACCCCTTCGGGGATAACGGGCGTGAGTGTATATGTAATCTTAGCTGGCTGGTATGACAATTCAAATTTTTCGCGACGCGATAGCTTTGTAAGAACGTCTAACCAAAAATTCAAAAGTCGGCTACATAATTACAAATATTTATCGTGTTTTCTATATATTATAAGAAATAGTATCATACTTATTTAACACATTTGATTTAAAATTGTAAAAATATACTGAAATAAATAATAACAACTTGACTCTTATATCAACGCGACGCTTTTATAGTGTTGTATTTTTCAGTTTATGAGCGTAATGTTTCGAAAGTTTTAAATCGCTTGGTAACGAAACGTAAACGATTACTTAAAAAAAACTAAACTTTGGATGCAAATAAAACACAGCTGTATATTTAAAAATTATGTTTTACAAACATATTTTAACAATGAGTTAGATATTTAAATTTACATATAGAAGACAGAAAATGAAGATCTCCAAAGTAAATAATTTAAACTGTACCACTAAATTTGTGATTTGTGTTTCAGTACACACATTATTTCTTTGTAATGTTCAATAACCAATTTAAATGTTATGAAAGGATAATCGTGAAATTCTATCGGTAAATCAAAATGAACGACTAACAAAAACTATTATAATAAAAAAACCTCTTGATTGTAATGTGTAAGATTTGATAATAATCTAACTCTATTTACATACGATAACAAAATCCTTGAATATAAAATCAATTGCATTCAAAAATCGGTTATTTGGTGCAACCGATTTTTTGTTCTCTTCCCTACACACACCTACACACTATCCGACCTATTACTCTAGTAAACAAGTTGAAAAACGTGAAAAATACAGATAAAGGTCCTAAAAATATGAGCGATGGCTCATTCGATTCGTAATCACCTCTAGAAAAATGCTTTTGAAGGATTTTGGTGCAGGTTAAAAATTGCAATTGTTATTAACAAAATAAGATGAAAAAAAATGATATTTCGTTTTTTGTTAATAACTCGTAAAATATTAACATTTAAGCAATTTTGAAAAAATCTCGTTAAAGAGGAGGAAATTTCCAATAAAAATGTCCTAACTCCCGGAATTCTATCTCCATTATTTATAATTTTAATTAGACGTTGAAAATAGGGCTCCGCGCGGCAATTACGGCATGCGCGCGCTGCCGCTAAAGAGAGTTCAGCAATAAAAATAATTTATTTATAACATAAAATGTGATTTAAAAATTTTTTAAAAATTCTAGTATCTTCTTAACACTTGAAAGAATCGAGCCCTGAAGAAAAAAAAGTTTAATCACCATTTTTCAAAAAGTTATTCAATTGTTAACTAACCAATTTTTTCCCAATCTCCATTGGCATAAACAATGTGATGAAAGGTATAACTAATTGGCCTATAAATTTTAAACTTCATGGAGCCCTTTTGATATACCCTCGAGCGTCGACCGGCCCGATGGGGCCGGTCTGACAGCTGTCAAACTCGATATGTGTGCGTGCTGACGCGCCTTATGTGTGTGCGTGTAGGTCGATTTTCGCGTGTTGACAGACACGCGAAAATTGCGCTTGCGCCAGTGTGGCCAGCGCTCTGGGCTCGAGAGGTATGTACTTTATAAGATCCTGTGGTAAATTTTCATTAAAGTTTATTAATTTGTTAATTATGATTTTTTATAACTATTGCAAAAGTACAAAATTTATAAAATTAGTAGTTTTTTTCGTAGTAGGAAATTTCCTCCTCTTTAACGAGCTTTTTTCAAAATTGCTTAAATGTTAATATTTTACGAGTTATTAACAAAAAACGAAATATCATTTTTTTTCATCTTATTTTGTTAATAACAATTGCAATTTTTAACCTGCACCAAAATCCTTCAAAAGCATTTTTCTAGAGGTGATTACGAATCGAATGAGCCATCGCTCATATTTTTAGGACCTTTATCTCTATTTTCACGTTTTTCAACTTGTTTACTAGAGTATATAAGGAGTATTGATATCTTACTGATACTTCGAAGCAAATCAATGCCAAAATAACTTTCTACGCCTATTTAACCCCATTAGGGATCAACCCCATCAATTGTATTAAAAAAGTTTATGCTAAATTTGAATTAGATTGCACCAAGGAGTCGCGTTGCCCCATACAAACTTTGCCCCCTTTTTCATCCCCTTAGGGGTAGAATATCGGAAAATCCTTTCTTATCAGAAGCCTACGTCATACAAGGAACACACCCTTCAAGTTTCAGGTCTCTACGTTCAGCGGCTTAGGCTGTGCGTTGATCCGTCAGTCAGGACTAAGATTTTTATATGAATAGATTAATTAAATATTTAAAGTACTTAAATAAAATCTATATTGTGACAAAAAATATATAAAAACATAATGTTTAATAATTTTAATTAGTGGTCCACCTAGGTTCTGGACTCAGCCCAGGGGGGGGTCATGACCCCCATGACCCCCCCCCTGGATCCGCCCTTGATCAATATACTGACTTTGCCGGCCGAATACATTTTTCAGAATATTATGTATGTCCGCAAAAACCTTAGTACTTTCATGAAAAACAGTGACTTGCACTGTCTGAACACTAGAAATAAGAATAAACTAGTTGTTCCAAATTTTAGGCTCTGTAAAACGAGTAAATCATATTTAGCAAATGGAATTAAATTTTATAATAAACTTCCCTCCGAAATAACCAGTCTACCCGGACACAAATTTAAATGTTACGTTAAGCGCCAGTTAATGTCTAAGGGGTATTATAATGTATCGGATTATCTTGATGATCAGACAGTTTGGAAAATTAGTCCTGCACACAATACCGAACCATGTTAACACATATTAGATGTTGATTGCATTAAATATGTTAGGTGTTTCCATCTACAATATTGACATTATAATTAATATTAAATTATTATTTGACATTTTATAATCATTATATTATTATTCTCGCGTTGACATATTATCATTTTGTTAATGACGACCGACCGATCATTGTGTTGCGCTTGCCTGTTATTAAACTTATAAATTATTTTAATTGTGCGTATTGATGTTTAAATTCAGATAATAAATCAACAAAAATTATGTTTGTAAATGTAGGCGTATGCACGTTTTACACCGTTTAATTATAATTATTTATTTGTGGTCTCTCATTTTATTATGAAGGTATAGTGTTTTGTGTTTGTAAATTTCCTTCAATTGTATTTTATCCTTATTTAACGGTGATGTGTGTGCATTAGCTTATATAACTAATCTGACTTTGTATGCAAAAGACTTGGAAAAAAAAAGAAATAAAAAATATCATATAAAGATTCAATGGACAATTGATGACAAAAAATTAAGCCCGGAGTTTCTTTCTGCCTTTCTTCTTCGGGTAGTCATCGCTTAGGTAGCTAGTGAAAGGCTGGTAGGTTAGCTAGGCTAGGGCCTGTAGTGTCCTCACCGGTGAGGATCGCGACGCGTGCCTCCCATTAATTTTAATAAAAAATATTCTTTTTTTTATCTCTTTCCTGCCAGCCCGAGCTTGGCTTCTTTATATTTAGTTTACATTGAATTTGCTCCCTTTAAATGTGTCTTTAGTTATATAAGTGACTATTTGTAATAATAATTATTAATTGAATGTATCTTGACATATCATAAGTGCAACTATGTTCGCCTACGTGATGAATAAAGTATTTTATTTTATTTTATTTTATTTTAAAACCTAGGGTACTATCCGTGATCTCAGAATCTTGATATTTGGTACGAAGCAACGTCTTATAGCACAGATAGAGGAAAACTTACGGAAACCGTAAATTTTTTTAAAATATAGGTATTCCGTTTGCTGCGTCGCGCCGCGCCGTTCACCTAAATGTAAATGAAGAGATAATGTAGCCATCTGACACTGAATTAATTCCAAGAAACAGAATAACAATTTTAGATATTTTTTGTAGTATTACGGTACGACTTCAAAGCTGAGGTCTCGGGTTCGATCCCCGGGTCGGGCAGAGATATTGGGTTTTTCTATTCAGTATCAGCCCGGTGTCTGGAATTTGTGCCCGATATGGCGATAGGCTCGCCCCCTATCACATCATGGGACGGAATAACGGCAAAAAGTGGATATACTGGTTGTGGCTCTGCCTACTTCTTCGGGGATAACAGGCGTGAGTGAGTGTTGTACTACTTAATCTCAAAATCGGAGGCTTTTAAAATTAAACGATTTAATATAAAAGGCTAGTTTTTAGGAGTTCTATCTAAATATAGTATATTACTTTTGCCCGCGGCTCCGCCCGCTTTAAAAAGTTTTTCCGGGATAAAAGTCCCGCTTTATATTTTCCCGGGATAAAAAGTAGCCTATGTGTTAATCCAGGACATGATCTACCCGTGTGCCAAATTTCATCGAAATCCGTTCAATAGGTTTTGCGTGAAAGAGGAACAAACATCCTTACATCCAAACATCCATACATTCTTACAAACTTTCGCCTTTATAATATTAGTAGGGTAAACTGTCTTGGTTAGAATTTGAGGCCCGTTTTTGGACATATCCTTTGTGATAGTTTTACAACTACAGTAGGTATGCCCGTCACCTTTAGACAAAATAAGTCTCATAATGTGTAGTAACTGTGCTTTATAATATCCTTCAACCGGATTACAATCTGTCTAGTTGTGTACCTATGTCTTAGAGATGATGCATTTGATTTGACCTTTGAATGTGTTATTATCCTTGTATCTAATGTTGACTGCCTCAGTGGCGTAGTTGTATTACAGTACGACTGCAAACCTGAGGTCTCGGATTCGATCCTCGGGTCGAACAAAGTGATATTGAGTTTTTCTATTCAGTATCAGCTCGGAGTCTGGCATTTGTGCCCGATATGGCGATAGACTCGCCCCCTATCACATCATGGGACGGAATAACGGCGAAAAGTGGGTGCACTAGTTGCGCCTCTGCCTACCCCTTCGGGGATAACAGGCGTGACTGTATATGTATATGTATGTATGTATGTATCTAATGTTGATTGAAAAAAAAACAATTTCATTTATTTTAGTTTTAGGCTATAAAAGTCTAATTAATGAAGAGTGAAGATTTAGTACACAAGACATTATTAGGATATAAAATTACAATGAAACAATACTTATGACTTGGCAGCATGGTCTTTGACCTTAGCCGGTTCTTTACGGAACAAACAAAAAAAAATGTTTCTTCGGTAGGTATTCTTGTCTTAAATTTTCTACTCAGTATCAACTCAGTGTCTGGAAATGTGCCCGATAAATGGCCTCCTACTAATGGGACCTAACAAATGCAGAGGTGTAACGGTGGGTCCGTTACCTACCTACATTTCTATGATATATTTCTACATATATTATATACCTATATATCGCACCTTTAGGATGAAAACGACACAATTCAAAAAGATAGAAAATTGGGTTATCGTCATAAAATTACTTAAATCAAAGTACTCAATATAACAATAGTTCAAACACAGCCATATTCAAGAAGGAAAAGGACAAAGCTGTAATATCGGTCCCTTTTTTATTACATTTTTATAAATAAGGGACTAGTTTTTAGTCATTCAAAAATGACAATTCAATTTTCTATTTTTTGAATTGTGTCGTTTTCGTTCTAAAGGTGCGATATATTTCTATATATTCCACGATAAAATGAATGAAGTTTTAAATAAATCACGCTGGCAACACAATTCCATTAGTCATACAATATCGCAAACAAAAAATATGTACTATGAACTTTTAAAATACAAAATGTGTTGAAGTTATACCTATCAAACTAATAAAGAAACTGGTGCAGCGTGATGATTTTATGAAACGAGAGTTCAGTACTTTTGTTAGTGAAGACTAAATATACCTATGCAGTAAGACTCTGTAGAGACAAGCTCCAATTGGAGTCTATGTAGAAAGATAAACTAGAGGACCACTAGAAATTTGGGTTCAAATTTTTGTCTTGACATGGACGTTAAGTGTGGCCTCCACTTTTGATTTGAGTTTCTTGGCTGTGTTGCTAACACAGTGTCATGTAAATATGATCTACTAAAAGTGAAATAAAAATAATGTGAAATCAACAATCTGTAGGTACATTATACCTAATATTTTATTTTATTTAAAGGAAATCTTTAGCCTGACTGAAATATATAAAAAAGGTATAATTGAAATTTCACTATAAACTTTGTTTGATAGCCAAAGTAGGCAGAAGACGCCAGATCTGACGCCACGGCTGGGACTTCCCATGTGAGGGGTTAATGTATCCTGATAACAAAATATGTAGGTAATAAGTGCTATGTCGCAGAGTCAGTTTTTATAAATTGAGTTATCTTTGGTAATACCTTACCCTCACAGTACCCAGACCGCCTCTTTTGCATCGAAAAAGGCTGTCTCGGGGCATTACTCAGTATGCAGGTATGGTAAAATAATCAAAGACTCGAATGTACCTACACGTTACCCGTCACTGCTTCCGCGAGATTTTAAAGCGGAAAAATAGGCAATTCACCTTAGAGGTTAGTTTAATTTTAATGTCACCAAGGGTCATAGCCAAGGTCAGGGACACAACCAAGCTACAACATCTAATACTATGGAGAAACTAAGAACAAAAATAAAACAGAACCTCCTTTTTGAAGTCCGTTTAATGACTTACTATCGCTATAAAACTCACGATTTTATTGCGGTACCCTAAATCAAGCATCAAAATGGAAAAGATTCACCAAGCTATGACGAATACTGGTTTCACGACTTTACAATCTTATTAAACTTAAACAACACTTAGCACAGTAAATAACATCCCTATTGCATCACAAATAAAGGCTACAATCACTTGTTACTGTGATTAAAGTAATACGTATACATTAGTCGCATACTCATTCTGTAGAAACTGCTCAGTACGTAACGAGACTCGCTCGAATCAGGATGACGTACTTTATATTCGTCTTATTTTTCGGCGCGTGTTATTGTGATGTGGATTTTTACGAGAGACCACGAAATTTTAGCATAGAACTCCTCTACCACACGCAGTTGCAAACCGGTGGCCATGTTGTGATGTCTCCGTTCGGAATTTGGACTCTAATGACCGGAGTCGCTTTGGGTGCTACTGGTAACAGCTACAAACAACTTAGCCGTGCGTTCATACTGCCGAAAAACCCAGACACATTAACGGAAGGTTACAAAAGTCTGACGAACGTCGTACTAGATCCTTCTTCGAACGCTGTGGCTCTAACTAGCAAAAACTTTGTGTTCCTAGACAATGATTTTAACGTGTATCCTGATTTTAGGCAACGCCTTCAACAAGACTTCAATGCTGCTATCAAAGTGCTAGATTTTAGCGATCCGAACTCAGCAAGAATCGCCAATACGTACATCGAGAAATCTGGTGGCCGAGTCTCCAACGTACTCCAATCAGACGACTTCCAAGAATCGAGGATGTTGTTGACGAATGTGATATCATTTAAAGGTCTTTGGGCGAATCCCTTCAATAAATCTGACACGGCATTAGAACCATTTTACAATGAAAATAAAGAAGTAATCGGAAGTGTTAATATGATGTATCAAAAAGCGCAGATTCCCTTCTCTAATATACGTGATTTGAAGGCGTTTGCCATTGAACTTCCTTATGGAGATACGAAGAAATATTCAATGTTAGTTTTTCTTCCTCATCCTAATACGAAAATCGATGATATGTACAAAAACTTAGCTCAAATAAGCTTGAAGGACGTGTTCAAAAAGTTACAGGACGACGAAAAATACTTCGGTTTAGAAGACATAGATGTGAAAATTCCTAGGTTCCACATCAGCACCAATTTGGTGCTAAACAAACCGTTGAATGACATGGGGGTGTACGACATTTTCCAGCCCGATTTAGCCAGTTTCCAACGCGTTTCTAAGGATAACATCTTCGTGTCTGCCATTGTCCACAAAGCTGATATTGAAGTCACTGAGGCAGGGACAGTGGCGTCAGCGGCGACTACAGCAAACTTCGCAGACAGGATTTCTACCCCCTCCTTCCATGCAAACAGACCTTTCCTGTACTTTATCATGGAAAAAACTACTTACACTGTGATATTTAGTGGCATTTACTCAAAACCTACTGTGTACTAAGTGTTTTATGACGTAATTTAACAAAAAGGTCCACACCAAAAATTATTTCGTTTGTTCTAAATTCAAATTGCGAGAACTTGTTTGATTTAGCAAGGTTGTATTTTTTTATTATGGAGATTGAAGTGTTTTGGGCCGGTATTAATAAATGAATCTCAAGTTTGAGTTACATCTCAAGTAGACATAATGTATGGACGGTTGTCCTTATGTGATAGGTATTATTCACGTTTTAAATTACTTATTCGAGTCAATGAACTTGGGTCTTGGATTATTTATGTTGAACTATATACATTAATTGTCGTCATCGTTAATATAAGTTCCATAACAGTAATATTTATAAATTTTGTACTTACCTACTTTGATTAGTAAAAATGTTAGGTACTTATATTAGGTTTTATATTAATTGATTATATCTTTACAGTTTTAGTAGGAGGAAAACACATGTAATTTTTAAAGACATTGAAAACCTATTAAATATTGGTTATAAAAACCTGTTTTATTGACGTGTTTTCTGCTGCTGCACAGAATAATAATTACAATAAACATTTAATGATATCCTATCAGGTCAAAAGTCGTTACGATAATGGGTTAAAGATAATGTCATTGAGACTTCAAAAACCTGTAAACTATAAATATGGATGAAGGCAGAACTTACCGCCCGAAGCGGACCCAAAATTTCCCGGCGCGAACAACGGCAAAAAAAAAATAACAAAATATAAGAGCTATTAGTCTAAGAAGTGAGCCGCGTGACTCCCTAGCCATCAAAAACTTTTTAGTAAGTATAAGGTTTTAGGTTATGCATTTTGCCGTCCTAAATACATAGGTACCTGACGGCTACGTGTAAGTTGTAAATTGGGTGCAAATCTATAAATAAGTAAATAAATTGCTCCTATTACTTTCTGTGTAAATCAGGCGACTGAATGAATCAACGAACCAGATATACGCCTGATGTAGCCTAAACTTAGAGTATGTATAAGTACCTATAGAGCGCTAATATCGCACCGTGCGCCCACTACCCAGCGTAGGCAGGTGAACTATAGCTACTTATATAGAAATGTTGGCAACTGCTAGGGATGGGCACGCGAGCAGCACCAACGCAACAGTTATCGATAAGTACAGGCCCGGCGGCGCGGTACAAATTGTTGTTAAAAAATTATGGTTCTACAAAATATGGCCCTGTGAGTAATTTTAAGCGTATTGTGTTAATATAGATGAAAGCTATGCTGCGAATTAGTATAGTGCCATTAATGTTGTATTGCATAAAATCGCTTTATAAATAAGCCATTATTTCTAGTAAAAAGTAAAGGATAAAAAATGGTTATTGTGGGTTATCCCTAAGGGATAGACATATACCATCGCATCGCATTTTGTAGACCTTTTTAAGGTATACAATACTGTAGTACATTATTTTGATCTATCTCCTAGGGTTTAGCCAGCGTTTGCACTGTAGGCGCAAAGAAATGTGTTCATTTAGGACATCACATTAGAAACCTCTAAAATTATCAGTGTTCCTGTACTATATTATGCATGTATTATACATAAAAACCTTCCTGTTGAATCATACTATCTATTAAAAAAAACCGCATCAAAATCCATTGCGTAATTTTAAAGATCTAAGCATACATAGGGACAGCGGGAAGCGACTTTGTTTTATACTATGTAGTGATTATTTAATGATATTATACATATATATACATATACACTCACGCCTTTTATCCCCGAAGGGGTAGGCAGAGGCGCAACTAGTGCACCCACTTTTCGCCGTTATTCCGTCCCATGATGTGATAGGGGGCGAGCCTATCGCCATATCGGGCACAAATTCCATACTCCGAGCTGATACTGAATAGAAAAACTCAATATCACTTTGCCCGACCCGGGAATCGAACCCGAGACCTCAGCATTGCACTCGTACCATAATACAACTACGCCACCGAGGCAGTCATTAATTGACGATATTATCAAAATGATAATCCTTATAAAGAAGTCCCACGGTGATATGTGGTAGTGTTGTGTAGGACATACAAGAGGCGGTACATTTGTTCCGTGCATGCGTCAAAATGTAATAGCGGCTCAACATTTTATTTTGTACCTCTTCAAATTTCATGATGCTTTGATGTTTGTTAATAGTAAACACATCTGCCGCTGAATGTATTTTCCATTTTTATCCCGACATTTCCGGATTTTTGAATCTGTTCCATGACAATGAAGTGCAGCAAAGCTTTCAAAATTATAGCAAAAACATATGCAAAATAGTTTTATTTCAATAAACAAAATCAATATTTTCTATCGATAACTTCCAAACGTGACTGCAGGTTGGAACAACGCTATGTTTTTATGTAAACATTACAAATAATTATTTATTTTATTCTACTTGGTAGGGTCATTCGGGGCAACAGCACGCAGTGGATAAAATTTCGCATGGTCAATATCTCGAAACCTATTGAGGGGGCTCAGACACTTTTTCGGCTAAATTAGGGGTGCGTCAGGGATGATGTCAGAGCCCACAAGCTATTTTACCAAACCTCACTTTTTAGCGAAAAACGGCGATCAACATGATTTTATTGATTAGTTATCAACTATTTTGTGCTGGGAAAAAGTTTATGGATAGACGGTGCATCAGTTTACAAAAGACCCTTGATTATTTTAAGTTCACGTGATTATTACAGTATTTATTTTAGTTATTAATTCTGTCCTAAAAAAATAACTGCATCTCAACTGACGTGTGATTGTTTAAAATATTCCCTGTTGGGCAAGAGTACGGGATTAAAAGTACGCACGCTGTCATAACTTCATTACAATGAAAAGTAACATCAAAAGTTCCTAAAATTACAGTGATCATTGAATTACAAAAATAACTAACGTTTATTATAAGTACAGTGTTTTTGGTGCATGCAATAGGTGCACATTTAATGTTATTTTTTACAATATTTGTACCAAGAATAAAGGAAGTTTAACAAGTATATTCCATATGATTCCATGTGTACTTATACAATTTGTAATTATATGCCTGTAGTTTATCTGCGTGCGAAGCTTACCCAGTATGCGAACTATTAACCGCAGCTCTGCGTAGTTTTACCCACATGATGGGTCAAGAGTACGAATTTCTCCCGCTGCACTTAAACATGTATTGCAAAAAAACCGATGAAGCAAATTACAAAAACTCATTAAATAATGAAAGTAGAATAAATTTACTATAAATAACGTGTTAAAACGTTTATCAGGACCCTATATTTTTTAGTGTGTAGATGATAGAAAAAAAGTGCGGACTTTTGGATTGAATGAACCTATTAGTCATTTTACATAGGTGTAACGACGAAAAAAATAGTTAACATTCAAATAAACGTAATATTCACTAAATGTAACTTTGATTAGGTGAAAAATTTAAACTAATCTGAAAAATGACAATATTTCGTCAATTTTGCAATAACTTGAATTGCAACCTATGATACAACACCTCGACATAATAGAATTTGCTCAACTATCCTTAGAATTTCTATCAAAACACTTCAGCACAGCCACGGTTCCCAGTAAAACTTAAAACAAACTCCGCATTATACAAGATTGACTAACAAATATGCATGGAATTTGGAACCTAAAATGGCGTCATGTCAAAAATAGAGCTACAAGGCGGGGCTAATTGACATTGCAATAATTGACAACAGAAAATTGTAGTCTATGAACCTTTATTGATCTTTTTTACTTACGTAGATTAACCCGTATAAAAATAAGATAGATATATTTTTCACATTAAAGTTTATGTTTGCATCCTATTTGTATAAGAAAAAAATATGTATGCCAGTTACGTTAGTTCCTCTTACTTTCTTTCTTCATTGCCATGTTGTCGTTGTCAGGTGCTGTTTACGTTCAGTGTTGCAAAAGTACCCGATTTATCGGGAGATTTACAGATCGTGTCTGTAGCCTCCCAATATACCGATTTTACTATCATATCTCCCGATCTATTGTGCTAAAATAAAATATTGAAATAAAACTAGTTATTCGATTTCCCCCCTTTTTTTTCATATTTCATTTTATATACGACGCGACGTTTTGAAGATTTTACAAGCTTGCTCTATTTCTATGAAATGCTGCAAAACGTTCAACACGTTAAGAGTAAAATAAAATTGTAAACCCGTCCGGTAATCCTAAACCCCCTACCTACCCTAAATCCCGTAACGCAGATTCTTCGAATACAGCAATATTTTTAACATTTTTGTTTAACTTTATAAAATCACTAAAAAATAATTATACCGTAAACTTTTCTACTCATATATCATATAATATTCATAACTATAGACATTTTTTTTTTTTTTTTTTTTTATAATTCTCCCTTACAGGGAAGGCAAAGGGTTCAAGCCCATACAGCCTCGTCTTAAGTGATATCTCTGGTTGTCGTAGTAAAGCAGTGGCTACCTTACCAAGACTTTATCAAGGAGTTTTGGCGGCAACGAAAAAACACTTGATTGGCACAGTTATTTCAATTCACTTCATTTGAGCACTTTAATAGAACTATATTGGATAATATACCACCATAATTATGCAATATAACACTAAGTATCACCAAAATAATGAATTAAAACAAGAGCACCTCATGACACTTCCACATTCCCGCCAAAACTCCATAACTATAGACATAATGTACCCCACGTTTTTTTTACAATAAAATATTTTTTTTCTTATTTACACTATTCTTAATTGAAATTGAATAAAATTTAGTTTACTATTTTTAGTTCGATGTTCTATAAATAAAGCGTGTTTTTTATTTAGGTTTTTAGTTATTACTGTTTTTAGCCTATGACACCAGACGTCAGTCACTGACAGTGACATTTAAGCCGGGTATTTACCGAAATATTTAAAAATTGAAATCAAAGAAATAGTTTTGGACAAAAATAGACAGTGTTATGAAATAAATTTTCAAGGGAATAAGTCTGCTGTGATAGATCCTACTTTGTTTCATAAATTAGCAGTTAGTATCAATTAGTATATTTAATATTTTTAGGTTATATTGACAAAAATGATTTTACGAACATGTATTACGTTACGAGCGTGTATAAAAAAAAAGTTTTTAGTGACTCAGAATATTGTACATTTAAACAGTCAGTTACGAAATTACAATGGTAAGTTCATGTAACTGTTGTGTAATAAATGTTAAGTTAAAAGTAGCTAATTAATAGCTGTAACTTAAAAAAAAAGCAAATAAAGAGAAGCAACACCATCCAGAACTTTAAATTACTAAGGGCCTGTTCTACAATGTTCAAATGTTATCCACCAGTTAACATATAAGACTGTTAATGCATATAGTCCTGTTTTGTTTACAATTTACTTGGAACCTTGACTTTTATAATTGGTTGTGCGTCCAACGAGTGCATTTTTTTTTCTTATGGCATCGTAGTGAGACAAGCATGCCGTTCGCCTGATGGTAAGCGATACGACCACCCATAAACAACAGAAACACCATCCAGCACCTTGGGTTACAAAGTACTCTGGCATTTTCTATAAGTGAGAACTTGTTATTGGCTTTTTGACACTTAAATTGTTGCTATTCCTAATATAATTATTAGCTGTAAATTTTCCATGCTGTAAATAAATAAATAAAATTCCACTGCGCCCGTCATCCTGAGACATAGAATCTTAAGTCTCATTATATTGTGTAGTTACACTGCCTACAATGCCCTTGAAACTGAAACTCAACCGTTCATGCACACCAGACCAGTAATAGACCAGTGTTTAAGATTTACAGCAGACCCGCGGTAATCCAGCCCCTGACTAATTCACAATTGTATAGTACACATAAGTATAATCAATTTTTTTTATAAGTACATAATTTTTCGGATTAGACAGTACTCCATTTTAAAAGTTCCAAATTACCGGGGGTCGGTGGCAGGACCCTCTAGTCCAGTGTAGAAACAGATATGTTTTGTTTATAATGTAGGCTTTTAATTACTATTGTGGTATTATAACTAAATTCTTATAATTTTCAGGTATAATTTGCAATAAATCATATTTTACAAATTACATTGTAAATAACTCACAAAAAACACTGTACAATTTAATATCAATCCAAAGATGTTATTGCAAGCGAGCATCAGATGAATCTGATTCGCTGAAGCATGAAAAAGGTAAGGTATATAAATTTGATAAGAAATGTGTGTTATGTAACTTTGTATGAAACATTCTTTTTATTTCGACATAGCAAATTGACCCTCCTGCACCTGATCGTAAGCTGAGTAGGGCCCAAGTAGAGTCCATATAAGTATTTTCCTAAATATAAGGGTAAATATAGTAATGAATTAATAATTTTTGGATAGACAAACTCGGAAAACAATGGTGTACAAATCTTATGTTATTCCATGACATGATCTATTTGTGTACAAAATATTCAAAACTAATCTGATCGGACTTTGGCAGTTTCTGCTTAGATTTCCAACAAACATCTTTACAAGCTTTTGCATATACCAATTACCTGAATTATGTAATGTTTAATCTCAAAACACTATATCTTCATGGAAAACATCTTCCAAAATAATTTCAAATAAATACCTGTCTCATTTACAGAGTTAAAGAAAGTAACCGAACTCTTCCCGCAGCCCAGAGTGACACTAAACGAACTACAGACAAAAACTCCGGATAGGATATTCGAAATACAATTCAAGCAGAATGTGGTGGCACCAAAAGGAAAAGGAAAGAAGAAGAAGGCCATACAACATAACGATTGGCATTGCACTTATGTGTTCATGTGGCCTGAGAAAATTAAATTTGAGAGGTAATAGGTAATTTCAGTGGATTGTATATCAATCGTATTTTAATTCTTTGCGGTGGCGAACACACTTCCTGAAATACCATACTATACCAGCCCTGTATTATATACTGTCCACTGCTAAGCACAGGCCTCTACTACTGAATGGGCTCAGGCCTTAGTCCACCACTTTGTTCTAGTGCGGGTTGTTAGACTTCATATACCTTCGAAATTCTTATGAGAACTTCTCAGGCATACAGGTTTCCTGACAATAGTTTTTCTTCACCATTAAAGTAAGCAATAATTGACAAAAAAATACACACATAACATAAAAAGTCATAATGTGCGTACCCTTGGTTTTCGAAACCGCGATGATTCGTCAAGGCAATCAGTTCCACAACCAACTAGGCTGTTGCCGCTTTTTTAAATATGTTGCAGAAATGATTTGGCTTAGTATTTTAACAGACACAAAAAATACTGTGCTATAAACTGAAACACTGTACTCCCAGAAACTGTTGTTATGGCACCTTCACTGAATGCTTTCAAAAATAGACTGGATAAGAATATTAATTAGTATGACACACATGCATCAGCTGTTTGGAGCTGCTGCTGTGCTTATCAAATAAATAAATAAATATAAAACTGTCTCGGTAGCATAGTTGTAATACGATATGATTGCAATGCTCAGGTGTGAGGTTCGATCCCCGGATCTGGGAAATTGCTATTGCGTTTTAAATTTGGTATCAGCCCGGAGTCTGGAATTTGTGCCCGATATGGCAATAGGCTCTCCTACTATCACATCATGGGACGGAATACGCCCGGCGAAAAGTGGGTTTACTAATTGCGCCTCTGCCTACCCCTTCGGGGATAAAAGGCGTGAGTGTATATGTATGTATGTAATGTCAATTATTTTTGTTATTTAACTCAATTTCCAGTACGGCTATATCAAAACGTCAAGCGCAAGAAAAAGCAGCCACGCAGGCATTACACTGGTTATACATCAACCAAAGAATAGATGCAAAAGGAACACCAGTGTATGACAAGAAAGTTCTCAACGAATTACGAAGTACACTCAACGAGCCCATAAGAGTGACTATTAGTGACAGCTCTGTGAATCGTATCGAGAAGATATGGAAAGAGTATGAGAGTGGAATAAGTGAGTATACATGTTTTTTTGGCTGATTGTAAGTAATAGAACAGCATACTTCCCAGAAATCAAATTAAGAAGTTTATCCCACTTATTCAACATTATTTATTGTTATTTTCACACTTTTTGTTGACTATCTGATTCTCACACAGCCCCTATGATTCTTCTCCTGCAATAGACTTTAAAAACGATAGCTGTCAAGTGTCACACCATATCTGACTGTATTATTGAGCACAGACAAAGTATTGAGGTCCACTACATGTTATCATTTAGCCACTAAGAAAGAAGACAAAATTCACTACTATTAAAAACTGCAACGGTTTTGATTTAAATAAAAATATGTACCACTGACTTTACAGAAATACTTTCACAAAAAATATCACCAAGCGTACGACGAGCACGAAAGTCAATGATCAACTGACTCGAACTGTTTTTTTTTTAACGCGGACTCGAACTGTCAAACGTTCTATGCTTTTATAGCAAAAATTGTAGATCATATCATCAATACCCTCACATAAAATATTTTTGCTCTAACACTACTGAATATACTCACAAAATTTGTATAACAATATGTTTGAAACAGCATCCAGTAACTTCCAGTGATCTACACGTATAAATGGGTTATATGTTTCAGAGGACATTTATGAAGACACATTCAAAGCGGCAAGACAAAGGTTATCAGTTACCGCAGTGGCTTTAACCAAAGACTCTACTATTGATGAAGGTATTTATTTTACTGACCTGACAGCCTCGGTGGCGTAGTTTTATTACAGTACGACTGCAAAGCTGAGGTCTCGGGTTCGATCCCCGGGTCGGGCAAAGTGATATTGAGTTTTTCTATTCAGTATCAGCTCAGAGTCTGGAATTTGTGCCCGATATGGCGATAGGCTCGCCCCCTATCACATCATGGGACGGAATAATAGCGAAAAGTGGGTGCACTAGTTGCGCCTCTGCCTACCCCTTCGGGGATAACAGGCGTGAGTATATGTATATATGTATGTATGTATGTATTTATTTTACCAAAATACATTAACATATAAATAGAAATGGACACACACACACACGCACACATACACACAAACACATACACACACGCACACATACACACGCACACGAACACACAAACACATACGCACACGAACACACACACACACACGCGCGCGCGCGCGCGCGCTTTTGATGTGATGGGCAGCAAGCCTACCGCCATATCGGGCAAAACTATTGAAATCATCTGTATGTAAAGAATAATTCGACAATAATCCTAGGAATAAAAGGAATCACATTAAACGTACATCGCCTTTTTCCCTTTTTAGGGGTACGCAGAGGTGTAACAAACCCACATTTCGCCAAATATATTAGGTCCCATGAAATAGCGTCGGGGCTATTGCTATTTACCGGGCACATTTCCAGACTCCAGGCTGATATAAGAAAAACCCAATAACCCGGAATTCGAACCCGAGACCTTAGCGTGATATTTGTACCGCGCACGCAATACAACTACGCCACAGAGGCTGTCTAATTAAATGACCATATACTTTTTTGTTAAAGTAAATTTGTATACAAGATGATATTGTTTCAGACGATGTCTCTGAGAATGATGCTGATGCGATAGCTGAAGAGATCGATCTATCAGGTAAGCATGAACGTAGCTAGAGCAATTTTCCAGGAGGGGCCAGTATCTTTGACTAAAAATTTTAAACAACTTCTGTGAACTTGCAATTTAGATAATTTTAATAAAAATAGTAGTGACTGCCTCGGTGGCGTAGTTGTATTACAGTACGATTGCAAAGCTGAGGTCTCGGGTTCGATCCCCGGGTCGGGCAAAGTGATATTGAGTTTTTCTATCCAGTATCAGCCCGGAGTCTGGAATTTGTGCCCGATATGGCGATAGGCTCGCCCCTATCACATCATGGGACGGAATGACGGCGAAAAGTGGGTGCACTAGTTGCGCCTCTGCCTACCCCTTCGGGGATAACAGGCGTGAGTGTATATGTAAATGTATGTAAATAGTAGTGATGGAATGCTTCAAAATCCTGCGGGTGAGCACCAGGCAATAGGGAAGTTCCCTATGTTCTATATTGTAAATTATTTAATAATAATAATAATACCAGCCCTGTATTAAATACTGTCCCACTGCTGGGCACAGGCCTCCTCTACTACTGAGAGGGTTTAGGCCTTAGTCCACCACGCTGGCCTAGTGCGGGTTGGTAGACTTCACATATCTTCAAAATTCTTATAAAGAACTTCTTAGGTATGTAGGTTTCCTCACGATGTTTTCCTTCACCGTTGAAGCGAACGATAATTGATAAACAATACACACGTAACTTTGAGAAGTCAGAGGTGTGTGCCTTGGGTTTTGAACCTCCGGACATTTTATCAGCAGACCGTTCCATTCCCAACTAGGCTATCGTCCACTTGCTACTTATAGTACTACATTATATTATATAGTACTTATAGAGACATTATAATATAGTACTTATAGTACAGCTATACTTTAATTATAGTAAAATTTTCCCCTAGAAACGAAAACGAATGTACACCCGGTGTTCGGTAAACATATAACATCTACAAAAGCAGCGATACAAAGAAGAGAGAAGGCTTTAGAGAGGATCTTCGATAAATACGACGAAGAGCTGACACCTTTGCCCATAGACGAGTATGCGTGAGTATCCTACTAATATTATAAAGGCGAAAGTTTGTAAGAATGTATGGATGTTTGTTACTTTTTCACGCAAAACCTACTGAACGGATTTCGATGAAATTTGGCACACGGGTAGATCATGTCCTGGATTAACACTTTTTATCCTGGGAAAATATAAAGCGGGACTTTTATTCCGGAAAAACTTTTTAAAGCGGGCGGAGCCGCGAGCAAAAGCTAGTATTGTTCATCATGTACTTTTTAAACGACTTCAAAAAAAGGAGGTCCTGTATTCGATCCCTATGTATATATGTATGTAAATTTGTATGTCCCCGACTTTCTCAAAAACTACCGATCCTATTTGTATGGGGTTTTCGTTATTCAAATTGTATTTGTGGTGGTTTTGAAGTCGGTTTATTTTTTGTTAAAAATATTTTTCTATTTTTGATTTTGTACACTTTACTCATTTGTGAAAATGTTTGTTAAAAGTAAACGCAGAAACTGCTGAATGGATTTGGATGAAATTTGGCAAACGGGTAGGTCATGTCCTGGATTAACACATAGGCTACTTTTTATCCCGGTAATTTGTACCATGAGAAATAGTGGATATTTTTAATCAGATTTTTTGAATAGATGGCGCTGGGGTCGTTCTGTTTCAGAGACTTGTGGCGGGAAAAGCTTTATGTTATTGTTATGTTTATACTTAATTTAAGGCTGTACACGATAGTTTTTTTTTATATTTTATAAATTACTAGTAGTGCTCGCGGCTCCGCCCGCATGAAAAAGTTTTTCCGGGATAAAAATATTTTCCCGGTATAAAAAGTAGCCTATAGCACTCAGGAGTAAAGTAGCTTCCTATTAGTGAAAGAATTTTCAAAATCGGTTCAGTAGTACCTGTGATTAGCGCGTTCAAACAAACAAACAAACCCTTCAGCTTTATAATATTAGTATAGATTTTTAGTGTATGTGACTGCCTTGGTGGCGTAGTTGTATTACGTTACGGCTGCAATGTCAAGGTCTCGGGTTCGATCCCCGGGTCGGGTAAAGTGATATTGTTTTGTTTTTTACTCTGTATCAGCCCGGAGTCTGGAATTTAGGCCCGATATGGCGATAGGCTCGTCCCCTATAACATCATGGGACGGAATATGCACGGCGAAAAGTGGGTGCACTAGTTGTGCCTCTGCCTACCCTTCGGGGATAGAAGGTGTGAGTGTATATAATATGTATTTTTAGTGTAGCAAATAAAATTTTGGTACTTACATACCTAACACATAATATATTATGATGTAACCTTCAAATTTAAAAACAAAGTTCACCTCCCCACAGTCTATACGACCTCGCCCGGTCCCGGAATGGCGGTCACGTGCCGGGAATTGGGACGGGACTAGCGGCCGCGGTCGTGACCTCACTTGTCCTGCTTTTATTGTGCTAGTTCATTTGTAGGTTATTGGAGTTAGGTCACGGTGTATACAATACAATTGAGTACATATGATAACTAGTAGTGCTCGCGGCTCCGCCCGCGTGAAAAAGTTTTTCCGGGACGAAAATATTTTCCCGGGATAAAAAGTAGCCTATAGCACTCAGGAGTTATGTAGCTTCCTATTAGTGAAAGAATTTTCAAAATCGGTTCAGTAGTTCCTGAGATTAGCGCGTTCAAACAAACAAACAAACTCTTCAGCTTTATAATATTTGTATAGATTTCTACTTTTAAAAAACGTAAACAGAAATGTGTCCTTTCTACGTTTAAAAATATCTTTTAAATATATGCACGTCAATAAGACATACTGTGTGATTCTGATTTTATTGTGCCATCTTTTTATGGTAACCACATTCTAGCAAATAAAATATGTTCATTCATTCATTCATAAAAAAGACTAAGGCAAGATATTTTTTGTTGATAAAAAATAAAAATTTCGCCATTTGCATGATTTGTAGTTCAAATAAAAATGTATGTAGTGTTTCTTTCAGTGCCTGATTGTGGCATATGGCGTGTACTTTTATAAAGTACAGACTTCTGCTCGCGGCTTCGCCCGTGTGAATGAGTTTTTCCGGAATAAAAGTCCCGCTTTATATTTCTCCGGGATAAAAAGTAGCCTATGTTACGCGCTGATAGTGTAGCTTTATATTAGTGAAAGAATTTTTCGGAGCCTATTCAATGCAAACAAACAAACAAATCTTTCCTCTAATATTAGTATAGACAGGAGGATAGTTTATACAATAAAAATAAACTATGGATACAAGTGCCGTAAATTTTTTGGACCGATTTCACCTCATGTTGTTAAAGTCCCTGATAGCTTGTTTGGGACGTATCCGCCATATAAAACTACAACTTTTGGTTCCACAGGTCTCGAATAGAAATACGTGAAAAGTCACTAGTAATGTGTCATTATTAGTTAACTAGCGTTATACTTCAGATTTATATCGACCTTTATCAGGCATCGATGAAAATGTCCATGTCAAAGTTGTAAAATCCTACTAATATTATAAAGGCGAAAGTTTGTAAGAATGTCTGGATGAGTGGATGTTTGTTACTCTTTCACGCACAAACTGCTGAACGGATTTCGATGAAATTTGGCACACGGGTAGATCATGTCTTGGATTAACACATAGGCTACTTTTTATCCCGGGAAAATATAAAGCGGGACGTTCATCTCGGAAAAACTCATTCACGCGGGTGGAGCCGCGGGTAAAAGCTAGTAATAAAATAAAAGAATCTATAAACATTTATGACATTATTTATAGTTTATAGATCTATTTTAGTTTCTATGTCTTGTCTTCGTCCTTCAAACTCCTTCAAAATTGGTTCAAGGAAGACAAAACATTCGATAGCAAAAATAGGTTTAGCAAGCCGGTCGCCTGATGTTAAGCGATACGACCACCCATAAACAGTAGCAACACCATCCAGCACCTTGAGTTACAAAGTACTGTGTGGCATACCACTGCGCTCGGCACCCTGAGACAAAAGATGTTAAGTCTCATTATGTCCAGTAATCACTACAATGTCTTTCAAACCGAAACACAACAGTGCATGCACACTGCTGCTTGGCGGTAGAAATAGACATTGCGGTGTACCTATCCAGATGGACTCTTACATATGAGAGACCTACCACCAGTAAATGTTAATGAATAAGGCCGTAATTTTTGCAATCGAAATACCTACGAACTGGATAAGCAAATGTCGGTCACAAGGTCACGGAATGTGCAAAATAGAACGATCGACTTGTCGATAACGTGTCAAGGTCACGGAGTGACCTTTGATACACGTATACCGTGTCCTGGATATTGAGGATATCATTTATATGTTTCTGGGTCAGTACTCAATATTAAAACGATTCAGTTCCAAGTAATTTGTAATGTGGAACTTTAATAAATAAACAAAATATCTATACTTACATATAATGAAGTAATAGAACCCCGTGTATAATTTTTTTTTGTTTTACACTATTTTTAATTCAAATTTATTATTTATTTTTTAGTTGGGTTTTCTATAAAGCATGTTATTTAGTTTTTTTTATTGCACCAGATTCCGTACCCTTGCAAATCTTTTCCTACAATAAATACCATATTATATTTTTTCTGGATAAATTCGCCTATATTATTTAAATATATACCTCTTTGAGCGCCAATTTCCATTCAAATGCATTCAGCGGCTAATGCGCTATTGACACACTTTCACATTAGTGTTCCCAAACACGTGACGTCTCATTACGTCAAGCGTGGAAACCGAAAGTGAACTCTCGCTTTCGCTGACGCGGCTTGACGTCAAACGACGCGACGTGACGCGGTTGACGTGAATCGACGCGCGATGACGTAAATGTCTCACTTTCGCTCACTCTCGATATCGTTCGCTTTCGCGCTGTGACGCGAAAGTATGTCAGTGTGTCACAATGCACGAAGAAATTGGTTTTCGTGTCAGTCTGCGTTTCTATTTTCAACGTCAGCGTAATATGTGAGCATTGTAAATTTAAAAGGAGGGGGATGAAAGTTTATCATTTGATAAGCGTTGTGCCATAGATGTGCACAAAAACATGTGTAATGTTATTAAGGCACGTAAATGTAATGATTTGACCTCATTGGTATACTTTCCTGGAATAAAAGTTACACTGTGTGCTTTTCCAGGATAAAATAGCCTCAATATTTATCAAGAATCCAAAGCTATGTAGTGATTTCTATATTTTCTACCTAGGTACTTCTGACAATCATTTTACAAACCTTCACCTTTATTATTATTATTTTATACCTGTATTAGCTTCTCATTGTTATAGCTGACTGTACTCATAAAATATTTTTTTTAAATATAAGGGTCTTTGTCACTATTTTCAAGTAAATATTATCCCCCATTTAACGTATAGGGGCGGTATTAACAAATCAATATAGGACAATCTGCAAATGATGAATGCACTCTTTTGTTTCCTATTTCTTTGGGAGTTTGACTTCTTTATTTGGTCGCTCTTTATTTTACTCAATAATAAGCGTTTACTCAGACATTATGGGCCGTCTTAATAGATTCAATTCCATTTTGATCTGAAGTGCTATATTAACTGAGACGTTGTCAAGTGCAGGTCAGCATCTTTAAGAAGCCGTATCTGAAATTTCGACTATTTCAGTCATCTCTTCATCGTGATTATTTAAAAAAAACTGATCTGATTAATTTATAATACATCATCGGAAAGACTATTTCAACACTAATGCAATAAACGAGCCAGATTTTTCATATCATCTTTATTTAATTTCAATCTATACCCCAAGTTCCAACGTCTGTTTCAGTTTTTTTTTGTACGGAGATTCAAACTTGTATTCTTTTTCAATCAAAATTGTGCTTGAAACTAAACTAACGAAATTATATTTTTCAGTGAACAAATAACATCAACTCTCGACAATAACCGAGTGGTGGTGATAGTAGGAGCGGCTGGGTGTGGCAAGTCGACTCGCGTGCCAGCCGCTGTCCTGCGCCACTGTCGCGCCAGTACCGCGGCGGTGGTGTCCGAGCCAAGGCGAGTGGCTGCTATCGGACTGGCCGAGCGAGTCGCCAGTGAATTGGGGGAGGAAGTATGTATTTGAGGTTACATACATACATACATACATACACACATACATATACACTCACGCCTTTATCCCATAGGGGTAGGCAGAGACTATTGAACGCCACATGCTACGATCTTGACCACCTCTTGCGCCTCTTCCACATTCATAGTTCTTTTCATACATTTTCGTCGGTTAAGGGTACTCCTGGCCTGCCCTTTTCGGAGATCATTTATTTGGTCAGAGAACGTTCTCCTCGGGCGTCCTCTTCCAGTCTCCCCCTTCAAGTATTTGAGGTTATTTGTGTGTGTGTTTTTTTTTATCTGGAGAAAGTGATTTATTACTACCGCCCAGTGTTCAAGGGGAACGCCTGAGTGGTTATGTTGGGTTCACCGTGCCTTACGACCCGACGTTGAGCCGCCCGGAGTGATGGAAAACGTCGGGGGACCGCCGGGCCGAGTCCCTAACCTATGTGCACCGCACGGCATACCAACTAAAACTCCGCGGTGGCCATCTTCGGCGCATTAGGGACGGCTGCGGGCTTCCTCCGACTCACGTCTAAGTTGTCGTCCGCAACCGCCCCTGCGCGTACCGCTGTTGCGGTCCGTCTCCTGTTGTTGGGGGGGCTCAGAAGCCCCCGTACACCAGGCAGGCAGGGGATACCGTGGTGGAATTTTCCAAACGCCCCCAATCCACAGGGCGGCAGACGTCGGTCAGTTGTCCACCCGACGCCTCCTACGTCTCGTCTGGCGGCGGGAGGGATCACCACTGCGCTGGCGATCCCTCTCGGCACTCTCCTTCCGCAAGAGGACCACCTCGCAGAAGTGGGCCACCGCCTGCCAGGCCTCCCGGCCGCCGACCATGGAAGCGACCACGGCCGGCAGCGAGAGGTCTTCTCCGACGACTGCTCTGAGAGCGCTGCGTTCTTCATCCCAGGTTGGACAAAACTCCAACGTGTGTTGGGCCGTGTCCATTGGGCAGTTGTCACAATAGTGACACACGGCCGACTCCTCTATCCCCACCACCCGAAACAGGAACTCACCGAAGCAGCCATGCCCGGTGAGCACCTGCGTCAGGCGGTATGTTGCCGCTCCGTGGCGCCTGTCCAGCCATTCGGCAAAGACAGGACGCACTGCCTCTACGACCCTGTGCCCCCACGACGGGGCCTCCAGCCTGAGACGCCACTCCTCCACGGCGGCTCGCCGTAAGGGGGCCCTCTTGGCCTCCACCTCCTTCAGGGCCGGACGTTGCCCGCGACTGAACGCCTCCTCCCGCCAATGAAATGCATCAGCAAGGGATTTGGCGTTCAGGTCCCAGGGTAGAAATCCGGCCAATAAGCAAGCCGCCTCGAAAGAGACCTTGCGGTACGCCCTGACCGCCCGCTGCGCTAAAGCTCTCTGCGGGGCGCGCAGGAGGGCGACGCAGGGGCGGCCCAGGGAGTCAGCACAAACGGGGCTGCCATAAAGGGCCATGGACCGCACGACTCCGTGATACAGCCTCCGGCAAGGGAAGCCAGGACCTTCCAGGTTGGGCAGCAGGCCAGAAAGAGCGCCCGCTGCCCGGGACAATTTCGTCCTCAACTCCAGCAGTGGACTGATGAAGGCTGATGGTGATGATGACGTATGTAGGCCATTTGAAAATTTGATTTTGTTCAGCTATTTATGGTGCTGACTGTACACTAACTACACACTGGCAAACGTTATTTTTTCGGTTGTTTGCAGGTAGGAGATTCGGTGGGGTACCAAGTAAGACTCCATGCGAGGCCGCCGAGACCTCCAGGTGGTGCCATACTGTACTGTACCTCTGGCGTGCTGCTGAGGAGATTGCAGGGGAACCCAGGTGAAATTAATAATTTACCAATTATAATGGTGTAGAAAAAATATTATTGTTTGAAGTATGTTGTATTTAATAAAAGAAAACTACGCTGAATGATTTATAGTAAGCGCTACTTTTCCACATAGTTCTGTCTGAGTAAAAATACGTTCGCGGGATAAAAAAATACTGAGTTTTTAGCACTCAAGGATAATGTAGATTCCTATTAGTGAAGGAATATTCCGAGCCGGAGCAAATATGCCATCCAAAATCTAACGGAAGAAAATGTTTGAATCCCTACAATAATAAATCTATACTAATATTATAAAGCTGAAGAGTTTGTGAACGCGCTAATCTCAGGAACTACTGAACTGATTTTGAAAATTATTTCACTAATAGGAAGCTACATAACTCCTGAGTGCTATAGGCAACTTTTTATCCCGGGAAAATATTTTTGTCCCGGAAAAACTTTTTCACGCGGGCGGATATGTTATAAAGCTTTGAAATTTTGTGGAAGGCGTAGCTGTCAAATACCAGTCATTGCAAACTGTGACGTCACCCAGTGTCATTGGCCATTAAGCTGCGGGAGATAGAGATAGCACTATAATACGACCACGTGCACACTATTGCTCACAACAATATTGGTTCGAATCCCCAGTCGAGCCAAATCGTTATGACTGGGTTTTTCCATCCTAAAAATGACTCAGTCAGGATTCAGGAAGATGGCGGTGTGATACCCCCGTGCCTCGGGGCGCATGTAAAGCCGTTGGTCCTGCGCCTGATCTCTCTCCGGTCATGTCTTGCCGTCTCACCGGACTAAGAGAGTGAAGGAATAGCGAGTGCACCTGTGTATTGCGCACACACTTGTGCACTATAATACCTCCTGCGTACCTGGCTGATCTCCGTTGAGATTGGCCGCCGTGGCCGAAACTGGCTAAGTTGATGTATTTTATTACATTTATTCATACATACATACATAGTATCACGCTTCTATACCATAGGGGTAGGCAGAAACTATGGATTGCCACTTTGCTCGATTCTGGCACACTATTTTCGCTTCCTCTACCTTCGTCAATCTTTTCATGCACTCCCGCCGGCTCAGGGTACTTTTGACCTGGCCTTTACTTAGATTGTCACATATTTGACATTCGAAGGTTCGGTGCGGTCGACCCCTGCCGGCCCTTCCATCCACGCTCGCCTTATATATCCTCTTTGTCAGTCTTCTATGATCCATCCTTTTCAATAAATACGATTATTAAATAAACCTCTATTATGCTTTAAGGTCTTCAAGGCTGCTCGCATGTGTTCATAGACGAAGCGCACGAACGTGACGTCAACACTGACGTCACGTTACTACTCCTCAAAAGGGCGTTGGACGTCAACCCTGAGTTGAAAGTGGTTGTTATGAGCGCCACGTTGGACGTTGGTGTGTTTACTAAGTAAGTTGTTTTGGCTAGAGAGTCAGGAATCGATAATTAATTGCAAAAATCGATTCGATAAGATATCGATTTTCTTTATAATCGATTAAACAAACATATTTCTTGTTTCGATGATATCGATATTACGTATAATCGATTGATAGTGTAACGTCTCTCGATAATCTTATTATATGTTTGAATTATAACTGTACTTAGTATTTACGATTAGAACCAATATTCACTTAATTTACTAGTATAATAAAAAAGAACCCACTCCACTTAACATTTGATGGGGTCCATTTGCCGTGACGGTAAAAAATGTGCTAAAAATGTACTATTTCGTCCTGAAAACAAACAAGTGTACAGTCATTACCATAAGTATCTGAACAAAATCGAAATTTCCAATCGCCTATACATGCGTTACGTTAACTGAAACATTTTTTTTTTCGTTTGAAGTAAAATAAATGTCTTTTATTTTATTTTTGTGAAGAAAAAAAAGGATTAGTAAGAACACAAAAGTATGTGGGCAATTTGAAATTTTGAATTTGTTCCGCTAGTTATACTGGTAACTGTACTTAGTATTTATTATTAGATCCATTATTTACTTAGTTAACTAGCATAATAAAAAAAACGAACCCACTCTACTTATTCTCGTTATTGTCTGGGTCAATTTGCCGTGACAATGAAAAAGGTGCTACAAACGTAGTGAAATTTCGTCCTGAAAACAAAAAAAGTGTATTGTGTAACCATTTCAATTGATTTATTTTTCTAGACAGTACATTTTATGCTGAAAACAAAAAAATGTGTTGACTAACCTTTTTTATTATTTTTTTTAATTCTAGGTATTTCGACCCATGCCCAGTTATAGAAGTGCCGGGGCGTACGTTTCCTGTAGAAGTGACGCATTTAGAAGACATACAGAAGAAGTTTAATCTAAACCTGCCTAATACACTGCAGAACTGTGACAAAGAAGCAAGGAAACCGCAAATCAACTGCCAAGAGGTATGCACAGTCACCAGCGAGTAGCTGAACAAATTCAAAATTTCAAATTGTCTACATACTTTTGTGTTCTTACTAATCTTTTTTTCTCTTCACAAAAACAAAATAAAATTGCTTTACTTCATACGAAGATTTTTTTTTTCAGTTTAACTTAACGCGTATATCTCTCTTCTTGATCGTTTTCTTCATCACTGAAGGTCGTGTCCGTCCTGAAATATTTTCATGGAGTCGATGACGAGCCGTCTCCATGCCCCCCTATCTTCGGCTTTCCTCAGGGCAGTGGCAATAGGCAGTCCTGTTATGGCCCTTATTTGGTCATACCAGCGGGCAGGTGATCGCCCAGGTGGTCTTTTACCTTCTAATTTCCCTACAACCAGCAGTTTGACGCGTATATACGTGATTTGAAATTTTGATTTTGTACAGATATTTACGCTGCTCACTGTACATTGCGTCTGCTAGGCTTCTAACTCTAAATTAAAGAAATAATTGAATATCGAATTGACTGCCTCGGTGGCGTGGTTGGTTGTATTACGGTACGATTGCAATACTGAGGTCTCGGGTTCGATCCCCGGGTCGGGCAAAGTGATATTGGACTTTTCTATTCAGTATCAGCCCGGAGTCTGGAATTTGGGCTCGATATGGCGATAGGCTCGCCCCCTATCACATCATGGGACGGAATAATGGCGAAAAGTGGCTGCATTAGTTGCGTCTCTGCCTACCCCTTCGGGGATAAAAGGCGTGAGTGTGTATGTGTTGTATATCGAAATATAATCACAGCTTTTATAGCTAACCTAATTTTTTTAGATTGACTGCCCTCGGTGGCATAGTTGTATTGTGGCTCAGATACGACTACCGCGCTGAGGTCTCGGTTTCGAATCCCGGGTGCGTCATAGTGACTGTATTATAATGTCCCACTGCTGGGCACGGGCCCACTCTACTTAAAGGAGTTAAGCCTTAATCCACCACGCTGGCCTAGTGCTGACGCTTCTCATACCTTGGAAATTCTCATGGAGAATTCTTAGTTACGTAGGTTTGTACGTTCGGTTTCCTAATTAGGTTTCCTGACCAGGAATTCAGATTCGGAATTCTGCACTTCATATAGAGACCCTTTCGTGAAAGCACGCCATGATCGTCTGATATTAGTTAAGAATACACACGTAACTTTGAATAGTCAAACGTGTGTCTCGAGTTGTCTGGATCTAAATTCACAAATTTTACTTTTATACAGGGTGTAAGAGACGCCATTGTGAAAACGAAGACGGGTGAAAGTGCTAGTGATTCCTGACACGATGACAGTAAAAAAACGAAATATATTTTTTTTCTCATATTACCACATTGTCACCTGTCTTCGCTTTCCGAAGTTCTCTTTTTCCCTGTATATTGTCATATAAATAATTATAAACATATTTAAAGGTAGCAGAAGTAATAAAAGCAGTGGATAAGAACGAGAAAGAAGGGGCTATACTAGTTTTTCTCCCAGGTTGGGCTGAAATAAAACTGACCAAGGAATTGTTGGAGGCTCACTATGGAGAATCTAGTTTGCATTTGATTCTGCCGATTCATTCTAGGTGAGCATATCAAATTTAAAAGTACAATCATATAGATAGTTTGAATTTTAAAAAACGATAGGATGTTATTAATAAGAAGTACGAAATCGAATAAATGTGGAGTCACCATTGCTGATCGCATGAGGAATAGTATGATGAGAGATCGATGTATGTTAAAGGATGATGTGGTGACTAAGATTGAAAGAAGTATGCTGAGATGGTTTGGACACGTCGAGAGGATGGATCAAAGATGGATCACAAAAGGTATTTATCGAGCGAATGTGGATGGTTCGGGTTTCAGAGGACGCCCGAGGAGAACGTTCTCTGACCAAATACATGATCTTCTACGAAAAGGGCAGGTCAGGAGTACCCTTAGCCGACGAAAATGTATGAAAAGAACTATGAACGTGGAAGACGCGAAAGAGGTGTGTCAAGATCGTAGCATGTGGCGCTCAATAGTCTCTGCCTACCCCTATGGGATAAGGGCGTGAGTGTGTATGTATATGTATGTATGTTATTAATCGAACACCTAGTTGAATATACCAATTTGTTTAATACGTATTTGTGTGGTGCAATAATACGATATGTATTTTTCGAAATCATCTAAGAAAACAATTTTGCCAAAAATCTAATGATAATATTATTTTACTAATATCAGTCCTCGAGTATTCTCGCTATTCCTATAAATGATAATCTAATTATCGCCACACACTTATAATGGTTTATTTATGTATTTAAGGTTGTCTACAACAGATCAAGCCAAAATGTTTAGCAAGCCACCACTGGGCGTCAGGAAAATAGTCCTAGCAACCAATGTAGCGGAGACTTCCATCACGATCCCTGACGTTGTATACGTTATAGACTCCGGGGCGCATAAGGAAAACAGAATTATTGAGAACACAGGTAATTAATTCAGTTTAGACTGACAGTTTTGTTGGACAGTTCTGAATTAAAAAATATATCAAGAAATATCTTTTTAACAATATTATTCGTTTGTATCTACTAAGGTGAATAGAATTATTGAGAACACAGGTAAATATGTCAGTTTAGACTGACAGTTTTGTTGGTCAATATCGTTGAAGAATAAAAATATTAAAAGAGAACCATTTGTACGTTTTATTACGTAATTTATGTCATGTTTATAATTGTTATTGACTCGTCAAGCCTTGCTACGGACGCCGGCGTCCGAGTATATAGGGTTTCCCCATACATATAAATATATAAGCGGGGTTTGACGAGTTAAAACTTCTTAAACACGCATAAAATTAAATTCTGTAAGTTGTGAAGAACATTTTAATAAAAAATATAATAAATTCTTTGTTCTCTATTAATTCTACAATTTCAGGTACAGCAAGTTTGGAAACAGTGTGGGTGTCGCAGGCGGGAGCTAAACAAAGAACGGGAAGAGCGGGCCGAGTGCAGCCAGGTACATACATACACACAAACACACACACACACACACACACACGCGCGCACACACACACACATACACATTCGCGCCTTTTATCCCCGAAGGAGTAGGCAGAGAAGCAACTAGTGCACCCACTTTTCGGCGTTATTCCGTCCCATGATGTGATAGGGGGTAAGCCTATCGCCGTATCGGGCACAAATTCCATACTCCGGGCACATGCAAGTATCATAGGTTAAAAGCTTTTATGTAAAGTAAGTTTGTACATTCCAGGTCATTGCTACAGACTATACACAAAAGAGAAAGAGGCTGAATTTGCTGAACACACAACTCCTGAAATACTGAGGTGAATGTTTACAAAGTATCTTACTGCTTATCTGACTAATATTACAAATGCGAAAGTTTGTGAACATGTTTGGATGTTTGCATGTTTATTACAAGTAAACAGAGAACCAACTAAACTGATTTAGATGAACTTTGGCACACGAATAGTGTTAAGCACCGGGGCACTTAACATTGATTTGCGCTGGATTGCGTAATTAAAATGCCAATAACCAGATCAAATTGGGGATTTATTAAGAAACAGGAATACAGAAACAGTATGTGGTACAGCGTGGCGATGCGATAATGAGGCGTGCACCCTGCGTGGGTACAGTATCCACCGCGGACCGTGTACGTTTTTCTTGCTGATTTCTTCCAGAGTTCTTCCTGAGTTCTTCCAGAGTTCTTCCAGTTTTCTTCCTTTTTCTTCCTCGGAGTCCTCGCTCGAACTGGCTGCCGACCGGGGTTTTGGGCCTATTGTTATTGTGTCCCCAGGCTGGCATCGGGAAGCGGGTGCGCTGCGGCCGTCGCAGCGCTCGGCCAATCAGAGCGTGCGTGGCTCGGCGCAGCGGTGTCTGCGCCGTGCGCATGCGCGGCGACGTCCCGCGCATGCGTGTTAGCGTTGTTCGCGCGCCTGCGCAGTGGAGTTTTCCACGCGCATGCGCGATTATGTACTTATAATCTAAATAATAAATAATCAAGTATTGCCCCGAAAGAGGCAGGCAGAAACATTACTTGACTATTTCACCTTATTCCTAAATGAAAAGACACAAACTATTATATTTATTAGGCTTAAACTAAGACATAAGACGTAACTAGCTATTACTTATCCTATTACAAAACTATTACATAACAATGCACTATTTACACATATGTTCTACACGCATTGTCCGTCCTGCACAAATAGATCATTCACAAAAAGCCCATTTGTTAATCCGGGACGGATTAACAAATGGGCTTTTTGCTCCCATGGCAAATGATGGATATTTTAATCTGATTCTTAAAGTAGATGGCGCTGATGTCGTGCTGTGCTTTAGTGACTTTTGTAGCGGGAAAGGCCTTGCACGCGGGCGTAGCCGCGAATAACACTTAGCCTATACTAATATTACAAAGAGGAAAGATTTTATTGTTTGTTTTTTGAAATAATCTGGATGTTTTAACCCAAAGATGTCAAGTTCCAATCAAAATCGTTTCGTCAATTCTAATCCACCCTGGAACGCTACACTATTTTAATGATCTTTAAATACTAAATATAACCGTAACACTTTCAATTCACCGCCAATATTTTTTACTATTTGAATTTTAATCTGACTCGCTTCGCCTGAAAAACGAATCTAACGGCGTTCATACTTCAAATGTAACGTGAATCAACACATTTTTTTTCAGGATACCCCTCGAACAAACAGTATTAGATTGTAAGTCGTACGCCCCTGAAGATAAAGTCGAAGATTTCTTATCACAACTACCGGAGCCGCCGACACGACAAGCTATAAGAATCGCAGTCAATGATCTTGTGGATTTGGGTATATTGTAACTTACTTCTCATTTCCCTATGGGTTAGGTTAGAAAAAAAATTATAAAAATTTGAACTGTGGAACATATGTTGAACTAAAGTGTATCACTTGAAACCGATTGAGTATACCTTCTATGCTCTTCTCTGGAATAAGATAGCGTATCTATAAATCAGGACATAGTAATTTTTTTGCACGAAATTTCATCGAAATATTTTCAGGATTTTCTACGTTAACAAACATATAACTAAGATATTTAGTTTGTAAATATTTCCAAAAATTTTTTTTAGTAATAATTTTTATTGTTCCAGGCGCCCTTACCCCCTCCGAGCGTCTGACTCGTCTCGGCACGTTACTGTCGAACCTTACCCTCCACCCGCGGCTCGGCTTCAGCATGATACACTCGGCCGTGGTGGGCAACGTCGTGTCCGTAGCGAATGTACTCACGCACTGCGCCGACAATATAGAACTGTTCAGGAACGCGCCTGACAGGAGAGAGGGTGAGTTATAACCTAACCTAACCTAACCCTCCAAGTGCGGCTCAGATGTAGCATAATGGACCCTGTGTGGCTAGGACGTGAAAAAAAAATACGATGCGTCTCCGCTTCGTTTTACTGTGATTGGTTGAGTGACTGACGTATCGGTATTTTGATGTTTATGATTGATCGTGAGACCGACACGTCAGTCTCTCAACCTATCACAATAAAACGAAGCGGAGACGCATCGTGTTTTTTTTTTCACGTCCTAGCCTCACTGATAAACTTTTTAGACGTGAGATCAATAAAGCGCAAATACAGCGCGACGTCAGATCATTCCGCGTTACACTGGATACAAGACGAGTTCGAACTGAAGCTGGAAGAGGACGGGTGGAGTGGGGTCGACGCCTGGTGCGAGCGATACGGGATCAGGAAGGAACGCCTGGGGTACGTTAAGGGTGAGTATTAGGTTAGTACCTTATCTATGAAATTGCCGTTTAGTATACAAAAAGTTGGTTATCTTTTATATTTTTTTTTTATTTCTATCAAATTATGCAAGCATACTATCGATACATATCTGCTAGCGCAGTGCTCATTTTTCAATCCCCTTTTTGAAGAATAAGAACTTGAAGAACTAGTACAATCTTTATGAATAAGGTCGTTAATGTACAGTCACCAGCATAAGTAGCTGAACAAAATCAAAATTTCAAATTGTCTATATACTTTTGTATTCGTACTAATCTTTTTTTTTCTCTTCACAAAAATAAAATAAAAGAGATTTGTAATTTAATATTATGATTTTTTATACATGTTAATGGCCATGTACTGCCTGGATAAATGATTTTATATTATATGTCATCTCCTTTAAGAGAATTAAATAGGCATCTTAAAATTGGCAATCTAAGGCGGGGTCGAGGTTGCTCAATTGGAAGAGCACCGGCACGGTACGCCGTAAGTCGTGGGTTCGAGTCCCGCCTTCGACTGTTTCTTTTTCAAGATTCTACAAAAATATAAAAAGAGATTTGCTTTACTTCATAGGATGAATTTTAATTCCTCTTAACTTAACGCGTGTATAGGCAATTTGAAATTATGATTCCATATACACTCACACCTGTTATCCCCGAAGGGGTAGGCAGAGGCGCAACTAGTGCACCCACTTTTCGCCGACATTCCGTCCCATGATGTGATAGGGGGCGAGCCTATCGCCATATGAAATTATGATTTTGTACAGATATTTATGCTGGTGACTATACAGTGCGGTGACCACACATTGTACACATATTTTTGAAACCTGTGTCGGTGGCGTAGCGGTAGGTGGTTGGCGCCCGGAATTGAAGCAAAATTTGTCGCCTCAATTTTTTTTTTCTACAAAATATAAGTATTTCGCGCAACCCCCTTGCCACTGGTACATGCAACAACCCCCCCTTCTCCCCTAAAAGTGCAAATTTGTTCCTATTAGGACTTGCGGAAAATCGCATGTTTATGGAACTAATGCAATATTGCCGCTGGTGTGAACGCATCTGTGGGCTTAGACTGTAGCAAAAAACGTAACTCGTAAGACGATGTCGTTTATTTTTAATGTTTGTGATTAATCGAGAGACCAATACGTCAGTCACGTGCCAGTCTCTCAACCAATCACAATCAATCTAAGCCCAATGGAAGTTCTTCCTCAATATATTGTTTCTGAAAACTTGTTAGTCTTTAGCATTTTAAGTGACCTTTTGTATTAATAATAATTATTGTAATCAATTTAATGTATCTTGATTTCTCATAAGTGCACTTATTTTCGCCTACGCGATGAATAAAGTATTTTATTTTATCATACTAATAATGAAACGAGCAAGTTGCTCGTCTACATGTTCAAATCATATTCCAGCTCTCTCCAGTCTGTACCTGCAACAAATACTAAAGTCCAGTATAATAGATCCTGCATCCGATGTGCAAGAGTTGAACCGATTCTGTGATATAGACGAGTTGGCCAGTGCAGTGCTACTGTCCGGCGTGAACGCCTTGTTCACCACCAGGAGACATGTCAGGACCAAAGGGAAGCTGGCCACTGTCACAGATTTGTATACCAGGTATTTATTATAGATCGGTTAACTACGTAACATAGTTAATCCTCCTAGCCAGTTTCGGCCACGGCAGCCAATCTTAACGGAGATCAGCCAGGTACGCATGAGATATTATAGTGCACAAGTGTGTGCGCAATACACAGGTGCACTCGCTATTCCTTCACTCTCATAGTCCTGTCACACACACACACACGTACACACACACGCGCACGCACGCACTCGCACACACACATACACACACACACACACACACACACACACACACACACACATACATACATACATACACTCACGCCTTTTTATCCCCGAAGGGGTAGGCGGAGGCGCAACTAGTGCACCCACTTTTCACCGTGCGTATTCCGTCCCACAATGTGATAGGGGGCGAGCTTATCGCCATATCGGGCACAATTTCCAGACTCCGGGCTGATACTGAATTTAAAAAACCCAATATCACTTTGTCCGACCCGGGAATCGATCCCAAGATCTCAGCATTGCAGTTATACTGTAATACAACTGCGCCACCGAGGCAGTCACCGAGGCAAAAGCTAGTTTGTAACATTATTATAGGATAGTTTTTTTATTGCTACCAAATGACGAGACGAGCATGCTGTTCGCTTGATGGTAAGCGATACGACCACCCATAAACAGTAGCAATACCACCCAGCATTTTGAGTTACAAAGCACTGTGTGGCATTCCACTGCGCTCGTCATCCTGAGACATAAGATGTTAAGGCTCATAATGCCCAGTAATTACACTGGCTACAATGCCATTCAACAATCAACGGTGCATGCACACTGCTGCTTGACAGTAGAAATAAACATTGGATAATTAAATATAATATGTACAGTGCAGGAGACCGCGTCCACATCTCAAGTGACAGCGTGAACCATAATATCACAAAGGGATCGTACAAGACCCACATCCTGGCGTACTTCGGTGGTCACCACTCGACGGAGAGGCGCGCCCTACTCGTCACCAAGAGTTCGCTGGTGACCCCCCACACTGTTCTACTGTTCGCCCCTGGACTTGTGCATAGTTGTACTGAGGTAATCTATATAGAGATTTATTAATATATGCAGTTCAGTGTCGCTGTTAAGATATCAGTTGAAATGCTCTCAGAATCTTATGATCGTCGTTATTTAATAAACTCACCTCAACAACATTGTCAATGATAAGACTAAGACACAGCATATGACAGATCTGGATGTATGATTTTTGTTGACTAATCAGCGCGGAATGAGCTGAAAACGGACGCTCAAGTGTCATTACTCATTTCATGTTTTGTTTATTAAATAAACACAAAAATATCCATTCTTAAATGTTTACTTAAGATCCTACTCAAAGATGAGATTGATTAATTGATACGGCGCTGCTTATACTTAAAAATAGAATAATATACAACGATCAAGGACGGATCCAGAGGAGGGGTCATGAACCCCTTTAGCTGGGTCTAGGTGAATACTGATGTTTTTTGTGATCGATTTGAAGTATTTCCTGAATAGACCTTCACTATACGACCCCGACGTAAAAGCTGCCTCCGCCCTTGACCATGATGAATTAAATAACTGGGAGCTTAGAATGTGAAAAAAAAAACACGATGCGTCTCCGCTTCGTTTTATTGTGATTGTTTGAGAGACTGACGTATCGGTCTCTCGATCAATCACGAACATCAAAATACCGATACGTCAGTCTCTCAACCAATCGCAACAAAACGAAGCGGAGACGCATCGTGTTTTTTTTTACATTCTTAGCTCACTGATATTTTTATTCAACTTTTTATCCAACAAAGGCTAAGGAGAGTGCTCAACAGAGTTACGCCACCTTGTTCCCTAGATGTACAGTTAGCCACAAAAAAATATGAAATACAAAACTTCAAATCACATAAACTTTAACTGTCTATAAATGCAATGCAATCAGTCCTGTATATACTGTCCCACTGCTGGACACGGGTCTCCTCTACTATTGAGAGCCCTTAGTCCACCACGGCGGCCTCGAAAATTAATCTAAACTAATTGTTGTTTATTATAATGAAGAAACAATGTTCACAAGAAATCTAAAGTATCAACTATTTCGAATTTGGTCAGTTATTTTTTTCTGTCTGACATTGGTTGACTCCAATAAGTAATTTAAGATTTTGATCACAGGAGGAGAGCAATGGAGAAACTACGATAGTAACATTGCCAAAGCACAAAATGAAAATATATTTACCTACTAGGTGAGTACTGTATAATACTTCATGGCATAAGTGATCATCGCCCATAATAATAAAGCCCTGCTAGCCCACTGCTGGGGCACGTATCCTCTCTACTACTGGATGGTTTAAGGCTTAGTCTAAAATAAGGTAAATGAAATGAAATTTAATTAAACATGTTCTTATCAAGGCGCTTTAAAACTCAGAACGCTGCTTAAAAACTATTCAGTGGGGTTAGAATGTGAAATCAAACACGATGCGTCTCCGCTTCGTTTTATTGTGATTGGTTGAGAGACTGACGTATCGGTCTCTCGATCAATCACAAGTATCAAAATACCGATACGACAGTCTCTCGACCAATCACAATAAAACGAAGCGGAGACACATCGTGTTTTTCGTTTCACGTCCAAGCCCCACAGGACATCCCAGAACACTAACCATGGTATTTCCTGTAAATACAGGATGGCTGACAACTCTATTATTATAGTATTATCTTATAATCTTAGTCTTACGTATACGCATACTCACACCCTTTTATCCCCGAAGGGGCAGGCAAGGCGCAATCACTTTTCGCCGTTATTCCGTCCTATGATGTGATAAAGGGCGAGCCTATCGCCACATCGGGCCCAATTTCCAGACTCCGGGCTGATACTGAATAGAAGAATCCAATATCATTTTGCCCGACCCGGGGATCGAACCCGAGACCTCAGCATTGCAGTTGTACCGTAATACAACTACGCCACCGAGGCAGTCTTATCTTACTTCTTACTAATATTATAAATGCAAAAGTTTGTGAAATTAATGTTTGGATGTTTGTTAGCAGTAAACGCAGAAACAGCTGAACCGATTTGGATGAAATTTGGCACACGTGTAGATCATGCCCTGGATTAACACATGGGGTCTTTTTGTCCCAGTAATAGGGTAGTTTCCAATGTTTGATTTTGAAAATAATACGAAAACTAAATTCTTCGGTAAAATCATAATCAAAATGGTTGACAACTAAAGCAGATATTCATATTTGAAATATTGTTGTGAGCAAAAGTGGGGATGTGGAGGGGATATCGCTTCTGTTTCGCACGCACGCAGTGTTATGTCTGGCGACACTCAGTGACGTCACATTCTGCTGTTTCCGTTATGTGACAGATGCCCCTTCCACCAAACTTCAAAGTTTTATTAAGTACTTATTTTTTATTGCTTGTATTTTAAAAAATATTTTTCCTCTTAATTTTAGAAGACATTCATTTTTGATAAATGTATTTTAAAAAAAGTAGTCCACTACCCTATTTGTTCCATGATAAATAATAGATTATATTGTTAATCTGATTCTTTAAGTAGATGGCGCTGGCATCGTAATGTGTTTTAGAGATTTTTTAACGGGAAAGTGGACGATAACCTAGTTGGGAATGGAACGGTCTGCCGAGACAATGTCCGGAGGTTCAAAAGCCAAGGCACACACCTCTGACTTTTCGAAGTTGCGTGTGTATTATCAATTATCGTTCGCTTTAACGGTGAAGGAAAACATCGTGAGGAAACCTGCATACCTGAGAATTCTCCATAAGAATTTCGAGGGTGTGTGAAGTCTACCAACCCGCACTAGGCCAGCGTGATGGACTAAGGCCTAAACCCTCTCAGTAGTAGAGGAGGCTCGTGCTCAGCAGTGGACAGTATATAATACAGCGGTGCGCGGGGGCTTCTGAGCCCCCTAACAACAGAAGACGGGCCATAATAGGTGGCACCGTGCAGGGGCGGTTGTGGAGACAACTTAGGTCACGTTTTTATATTTTTACTAGCTTTTGCCCACGGCTTCGCCCGCGTTAATAAGTTTTTCCGGGCTAAAAGTACATAAAAAACTTCCCGTTGAATCACTATCCAACACATTTATTTGGATAAAGATTAATATTATGACGTTGATACAACTCTTAACAAATAATGCATTAATTTCGACCAAATTTGATTACCATAAAAACGGTTCTAGTGAGTTAATCTTAAAAGATAGACATATACTGTCGCGGACATTTTTTTAGATCATTTCAAGAGGAATAATTGTTGCATACATATATGTTTGGTATCTTGAACCGTTTTCGCAGCGCACGCAATGGAAGTCCTCAAGGATGAAAAATTTTCCCCGTTTCTTTCACATTTTCCATTATTTATTCGCTCCTAATAGTTGCATCGTGATGTTATATAGCCTAAAGCCTTTCTCGATAAATGGTCCATTCAACACAAAAAGAATTTTTCAATTCGAACCAGTAGTTCTTGAGATTAGCGCGTTTAAACAAACAAACAAACTCTTCAGCTTTATAATATTAGTATAGATGGGAATATTGAAAAAGAAACAGTCGAAAGTAGGATTTGAACCCACGTCCTCCAGCGTATCGTGCCGGTGCTCTGCCAATTGAGCTATTTCGACCCTACTCTCGGCTGTCCAATTTCAAGTTCCCTATTTGATCTCTTAAAGGAAATGACCAGCGACATCTGTTAGCAATTATTACAATTACTAACTTAGGTCACACTTCCGTCAGAGAATGCCCGCGGCCGTCCCTAATGCGCCGAAGATGGCCACCGCGGAGTTTTAGTTGGTATGCCGTGCGGTGTACATAGGTTAGGGACTCGGCCCGGCGGTTGCCCGAAGTTTTCCATCTCTCCGGGCGGCTCAACGTCGGGTCGTAAGGCACGGTGAACCAAACATAACCGCTTAGTCGTCCCCCTTGAAGGCTGGGCGGTAGTAATAAGGCACTTTCTCCGCTAAAAGTATATAATACAGAGCTGATTACATTGTAGCGGGGAAGGCTTTTCACTCGGGCGAAGGCGCGTGCGACACCTAGTATATCAATACTTATTGAATAATATGTATTACTAGCTTTTTCCCGCGGCTCCGCTCGCATGAATGAGTTTTTCCGGTATAAAAGTCCCGCTTTGTATTTTCCCGGAATAAAAAGCCTATGTGTTAATCCAGGATAGATCTACCCGTGTGTCAAATTTCATCGAAATCCGTTCAGTAGTTTTTGCGTGAAAGAGTAACAAACATCCAGACATCCATACATTCTTACAAACTTTCGCCTTTATAATATTAGTAGGATCTATGCCACTAATAAATCGAAACATTACCGCAAACTATCGCAATTGGTTTTTTATGTGACGCTAGCATCTACGACGTCACATTGTATGACATGAACGTTCGTGATCCAACGAACGAAATACTTACCCATGACGAAGTTTCTTTGTGCTTCTAATACCGCAGGGTATTACCTAAACTGTATTGTTTCAGTGACCGTGAAATAATCCCGGTTTCCGGCATTACGAAAATTATGTAAATGTGCATACATATCGTCACGCCTTTTTGCCTTTTTAGGAGTAGGCAGAGATGTACTACACCCCCATTTCATCAACTATGTTAGCTCCCATGTAATAGGGGCAGGCTACTGCTATTTACCGAGCACATCATAAAAACAAAAAAAATATATTTGTAGGCTCAGTATCAGTCCGTAGGGGGTCATTAATTTATTACGTAAGACGATTTAGGGGGAGAGGGAACGACCGTGTATTATTTTTTCTTACCCGGGAGGTGGGAGGGAGTCTCAATAGTTTTTACGTAAGATAAAAAAGGCGCAAAGTTAAAATTATACTTTGAAAAAACGCGGGCAACTGCGCCAGTGCTGAGGTTCGCTCAACTACGTATCGATAAACGATTTCCAAAGTACAAATATACAAACATTTCTAAAAATTGTTACTTGGAAAAATAAATATTAAGCAAACCAAACGTGTATCAATTTTTACTTTAGATTCTTACATAATAAATATTAATCAGGGGAGCGAGTCGGCCTATTCATATTTTTTCTTAAAAGGGGAGGGGGTCAAAACTAGCAAAAATAGTCTTATCTACGTAATAAATGAATGGCCCCTAGTCTGGAATTTGTGTTAGATATGGCGATAGGTTCGCCCCCTATCAAATCATGGGACGGAATAACGGCGAAAAGTGGGTGCACTAGTTGCGCCTCTGCCTATGCCTTAGGGGAGAATAGGCGTGAGTGTATGTATGTGTGGGTATTTTTAGACTCCGGGCTGATACTGAGAAGAAAAACCCAATATCACTGCCCGACCCGGGGATCGAACCCGAGACCTCAGTACTGCAATCGTACCATAATACAACTACGCCACCGAAGCAGTATAAATATAAACTGTTTATACCAATTATTGCACCATTAGGAAACTTTAAACTCTGATCTTCCAATGAGTAATGATGAGTCCTTTAAAGCTTTATTAACGTAACAAATGCGTCATGTTAATTATAATTATTATTTTTTTATTGCATTGAATATCAACGATCGACACATTAATCACATGTGATGCGAATATAGAACGCTAGTACCTATACAGAAAGTACATTATAATTGTGTAATGTTTGTAATTGGTGCAAATGTGAATTTCTTAGTTATGTACCTATTTGTCTATCTTTCATATTATATATTATTTGTCTTCTTTTTATGTTTCTTTTGTTTTTTAATTTGTGTCTACTGCAACTTGTCTTTGTAGTAAAACTGTGGATAATAGTGTGGGCTGCATATTTATGTAAATGTTGATAAATACTATTGTTTGTATATTTTGTTGTGCGGCTGTTTATTATCCCTAAATAAATAAATAATATCGAGACGAGCGTGCCGTTCGCCTGATGAAGCGATACGACCACCCATAAACAGTAGCAACACCATCCAGCACTTTGGGTTACAAAGAACTGATTGACATTCCACTACGCTCGTAATCCTGAGACATAAGATGTTAAGTCTCAATGTCCAGTAATTACACTGGTTACCATGTCCTTCAAACCGAAACACAACAGTGCATGCACACTGCTACTTGGCGGTAGAAATAAACATTGCGGCGGTACCCAGACAGACTCTTACATATATGAGAGACCTACCACCAGTGGTAAGATACATCGTGTATCTGCCCAGGTATTGACCACCATACATAAGGAACACCTTATAACAATAACCCGCCATACTGGCCCATGTAAATGTGCCGCGTTCCAGGATCAGCTTTTCTATACTAATATTATAAAGCTGAAGAGTTTGTTTGAACGCGCTAATCTCAGGAACTACTGGTTCAAATTGAAAAATTCTTTTTGTGTTGAATAGACCATTTATCGAGGAAGGTTTTAGCCTATATAACATCACGATGCAACTATTAGGAGCGAAGAAATAATGGAAAATGTGAAAAAAACGGGGAAAATTATTCATCCTTGACTGCTTCCATTGCGTGCGCTGCGAAAACGGTTCAAGATACCAAACATATATGTATGAAAGAATTATTTCTCTTGAAATGATCTAAAAAAAAATGTCCGCGACAGTATATGTCTATCTTTTAAGATTAACTCACTAGAACCGTTTTTATGGTAATCAAATTTGATCGAAATTAATTAATATTATAAATGCGAAAGTAACTCTGTCTGTCGCGCTTTCACGCCAAAACTACTGAACCGATTTAAATGAAATTTGGTACACAGATCTTTTAGAGCCTGAAAAAGGACATCGGCTACTTTTTATCCCCGTGAAATATAAAACGGGACTTTTATCCCGGAAAAACTCTTTCACGCGGGCGGAGCCGCTGGCAAAAGCTATTATACATACCGGGTGGAAGGGAAACGCTCTCTATACCGGAACGGTAAGAGAGAAGAACCATAACATTAACGAAAAACTATATTCATTGGCAAAGCTAAGCGATAATACTTACGATTTTAGTGTTTCCGTAATTCATGCGCGCGCAATGTAAAGCGTACAAAAAACTGGGCGGCCGTCGCGCGGTGCCGGCACCGGCCCGCGGTCGTTAACCCGTCAGCTGATGTACGTGTTTCATTACGATTTTTTTTAAATATTGACCTTTTTTACTATGTTTTTCAGAATAATAGTTTGATTTATCTATCCATACGTGAAGCTGTACAGAAATTTGAGAAAATCCTACTAAAATTGTAACAATGCGATCGCGATTTTTTTAGTGCCATCACGTCAGGAATCACCAATACTATCACCTGTATTCGTTTCCGAGAGCGTTTCCCTTCCACCCGGTATATACGGTTTGAACAGGCCGGCATAATACGGTAGTTTCCTATGTTCTATTTTGTACATTATTTTATATGTAACAGAAAATAATACGATTAAGAAATTCTTCTGTGAAATCAGCATCAAAATTGGTTGAAAAATAAGTTGTTGAGATATGGAGGGGATATCGCGCTATCTCTTTCGCACGCACCAACGTTACGGCCGGCGACTGTCGGTGACGTCACAGTGTAATATTACTGTTATTTGACAACTACCATTTCCACCACATTTCAAAGCTTTATAACTTACTAATTACTGCTACAATTTTGAATATTACTTTTCCATTAGACTTTGGATGGCATAAATTTTTGATAAATGTCATAAATAACACTCCTTCTTAAGCAGTCGGGTAAAAAGTAATCAACTAAGGGTAGTTGATTACTTTTTGTGTCGAGTGATGAGGCACGATCAGCTCTCGTCAGGTGCATACAATCAGTAACATCAGGAGCAGTGGCGTCACATTTCCGTAAAAAAGAACACACACATACATACATACATATACACTCACGCCTGTTATCCCCGAAGGGGTAGGCAGAGGCGCAACTAGTGCACCCACTTTTCGCCGTTATTCCGTCCCATGATGTGATAGGGGGCGAGCCTATCGCCATATCGGGCACAAATTCCAGACTCCGGGCTGTTACTGAATAGAAAAACTCAATATCACTTTGCCCGACCCGGGGATCGAACCCGAGACCTCAGCTTTGCAGTCGTACTGTAATACAACTACGTCACCGAGGCAGTCATTAACAAGTCAAGAACACACATATTAAACATAAATTAGTTCATAAAGGCTTGATTAGTTAATACTGCTTCAAATTACTTAATAGTTCAATATTTAAACAGGTGTACTATTAATACAAGAGAATTCGTCTTGGTATTTAGTATTTACCGTCGCAATGTCTGTTTTATAAAAACTAGACTCCTGCTCGCGGCTTCGCCCGTGTGAATGAGTTTTTCCGGGATTAAAGTCCCGCTTTATATTTCCCCGGGATAAAAAGTAGCCTATGTCACTCGCTGATAATGTAGCTTTATATTGGTGAAAGAATTTTTAAAGGCCATATCCTGGACTAACCTTTAGGCTACTTTTATCAGGAACAATGGGGAATTATACTTTTATTCGTGTCACAGTTTTCAGGCATTCATTGAGCAATAATAAATGCCATACCTAAGTACCTTAGTCAAAACTTTATAAATAAGATATATGTGGAGTATATGGTTAGTTAAATAAACACCTATTGTTGTAAATAAAATTGATTATGTAATTTACTGTCGTCTAACGTAAACCCCCATGCGATATCCAAACTCTATGACAAACCCAATATCACTTTGCCCGACCCGGGGATCGAACCCGAGACCTCAGCATTGCAGTCGTACCTACCGTAATACAACCACGCCACCGGGACAGTAAAAATATTTTCCCGGGATAAAAAGTAGCCTATAGCACACAGGAGTAATGTAGCTTCCTATTAGTGAATGAATTTTCAAAATGGGTTCAGTAGTTACTGAGATTAGCGCGTTCAACCAAACAAACTCTTCAGCTTTATAATATTAATCCCACCAAAAAAATAAATGTAAAAAAGGAGAGCCAAGTTCAATACAAAAATTATCTAGAAGTAGGTTAGGTTTAGGTACTATATGTCAGTCAGTCAGTACTAAAATCTACGAATTTTTAACCGTCATATCTTTATTACCGATTGAGCTAACTTCGTGAAATTAGGGCTTCTAGATGTCCTTATAGATATAATTATAAAAGGGTCAAAAGTGGCACCAAGTGGTTCGTGTAATATTACACTCGGCGCTGGCTAGCAAGTTCTTTTGCTTGAATTTGGCTTGACACGCTGCCGCGTGCCTAGATATAGATGTGATGTGTAGCATTTACCCAGAAATTGTACAACAGGTCCTTTATCTTTTATTATTCTCACCTATCTAGGTATAGCTATTATTAGGACACTTTTGCGTTTAATCATATTGCTAAATATATCGTCGGTTCGCGGACTGATTAACTTAAGCGACATTTTTTGCGACATTGAGTTTTATACATATTTGCAATCAACACATTCTGTTCCGTTTTTTGAACATAATTTAAAATTTTCAAAATAATGTCGCTCAAGTCAATTACCCGCCAACCGTTGATAAGCTGTCGCCTCACTGGTGTCCTAGGGCTGTTGACGGAAGTTGTGCAACACATTGCGCGTCTTTGTTTTCAACATCACCATTCAACTTACAACATGAATATGTTCTTTCCCGTCCATTGTACAATTTATGTAAACATATCGAAACATGTTGTAAGAAAAAATCCGATGACCAGTACGACAGGATTATTCATTTTATTTCAGTGCGTAAGTCGAGTATTTAAAAAAAAGCGTAGAACGGCGCAATTGTCCCTACTTGCGCAAACCCACGTCAAAATATTTGCTACTCGTTGATGTTCAAACTAAAATATTTCTGTTCTACAACTAGATGCTTGATATAAAACAAATACGAACTGGATAGTCCATCAAATAGTTTTATTTTTAATGTCTATCATTCGCGTAAATGTAAGAAAACTAATATTATAAAGAAGAAAGATTTGATTGTGTGTTTGTAATAGATACCTAAACTCAAAAACTGCTGAACCGATTTTGAAAATTCTTTCACCGCTAGGAAGCTACATTACTCCTGAGTGCTATAGGCTACTTTTTCTCCCGGAAAAATGAAAAAAATGAAAATCCTCCTAGCCAGTTTCGGTCACGGCGGCCAATCTGAACGGAGATTAGCCAGGTACGCAGGAGATATTATAGTGCACAAGTGTGTGCGTAATACACAGGTGCACTCGCTATTCCTTCACTCTCATAGTCCGGTGAGACGGTAATCCGACATGACCGGAGAGAGGTCAGGCGCAGGACCAACTGCTTTACGTGCTTTCCGAGGCACGGGGGTATCACACCGACAAGTTCCTGACTCCGAGCTGCGACTGAGTAATTTTTTTAAGATGGAAAAACACAGTCACACGTTTTTTGAACCGACCCGGGATTCGAACCCTGGACCTCAGCGCGCAAATCGTACTCGTAACTCGTACGCAATACAACTACGCCACCGAGGCAGTCAACATGTTCAAAGGCAAAAATATGTTCATCCCGGATAAACTTTATCACGCCTGCGGAGCCGGAGCAGAAATCTAGTCAATAATATCAGCAATTAATTCGGTTTTTCTATAACCAAGTCAAATTATATGGGCTTGTGGTTTGGTTCCCGTTTGCGTAAGTAGATCGAATTGCTTAATTTCACGGTTCACGGTTTCCGGTTTATTTTCATCTATGATGAAGGCGAGTCCATCGCTATATCCAGCACAAACCACCGGGTTATAAATGTTTTTCGAAGCGAATATAATTAATTTTAATCTACCGTGTCAGGAACTAATTTCAAAGAATTAATTGTGTTTTGCCATTCTGAAAACAAAACCCGACAGTACAACCATAACTCTGAAGTTCTGGGTTCGGTCCCCGGGTCGGACAAAGTGATATTGAGTTTTTCTATTCAGTATCAGCTCGGAGTCTGGAATTTGTACCCGATATGGCGATAGGCTCGCCCCCTATGACATCATGGGACGGAATAACGGCGAAAAGTGGGTGCACTAGTTGCGCCTCTGCCTACCCCTTCGGGGATAACAGGCGTGAGTGTATATGTATATAATTATGTATGTATAGATTAGTGTGTGACAATATGGTAGTTGACTACTTTTTTTAAATACAATTACGAAAAATGTATGCTATCCCAAATCTAATAGAAAAATAATTTTCAAAATTGACACAATAGTAAGTAAGTTATAAAGCTTTGAAGTTTGGTGGAAGGGGTAGCTGTCAAATAACAGCAATACTAGGCTGTGACGTCACCAAGCGCCATCGGCAATAACGCTGCGTACGTGCGAAAGAGATAGCGCGATATCCGCGCCACGCCCCCACTTTTGCTCACAAGGATATTTCAAAATTGAATGACTGCTTCGATTTTGATGCTGATTTCACAGAAAAATTTCTTTTTCGTATTATTTTCTGTTACATCTATAATAATGTACAAATTCAAACATAGGAAACTACCATATTGTATTCGGTCGGCTGATACATTTTTTGTGACGAGTAGCATTTACTCAGGTGTGAATCAAGTCCTAAGGTATAGTTCAGTGTATATATTTGGAATCAGTGTCATTTTCTACGTAATTTGAGTCTCAATTTTTCGAATAAAAGATCGCTTAAGAGCATTAATTACTCTTTCAACGGTCGACATAAAAAATTATCGGTCATCATTCCATGCATTTTGTAATGCATAAAAACTGTTTATGTAATGTTTGATAAAGTGATATATTTATCAAAATACACACACAAACACACACACACTCACGCCTGTTATCGCCGAAGGTGTAGGCAGAGGCGCAACTGTGCACCCACTTTTCGCCTTTATTCCGTCCCATGATGTGATAGGGGGCGAGCCATGGTTAGGTAAATTATAAATGGTTTCACAGTAAGACATTGCACGATGAATAAGGAAATTCAATTTCATTTTGAAATGAAATGAAATTTTAAAATGTCCTTGTTTGGCAACCCTACATTTAGGCTAGTTTTTAACGTTATATATTTTTTCAGTCACGCGGAGAAAATCCTGCAAGCCAGAGAGATGTTATGGAAAACATTCCAGTATTACATAGAAAGAGACTTCCAAAGCGTAGAGTATGAAGAAAATACTTCAATATCTAAGTTCAAAGTGCAACTTGTCAAAGCAGTTGGAAGGATATTGGTCGAAGGCCATAGAGAATTCATAGAGGGGAAAAGCAATGTTGACCACGGAGATGTTAGTTAAAATAAAGTATAAAAAATATTGTCTGTTATTCATCTCCCTGTTAAGCCTTATTTGTTTTTTTTTACATACGCACATACACACTCGCGCCGTTTATACCCGAAGGGGTAGGCCGGGGCGCAACTAATGCATCCATTTTTCGCCGGTGGGTATTCCGACCCATGATGTGGTAGTAGACGAGTCTGTCGCGATATTGGGCATAAATTCGAGACTCTGGACTGATACTGAATAGAAAAATCCCTATATCACTTCGCCCAACTCGGGGATTGAACCTGAGACCAGCTTTGCAAGTCATACCGTAATACAACTACGCCACCGAGACAATCTTAATTTTTTAACTTGCGTAATAATAATTTAAATCTCATATCTGTAGGATTTGCCTATAGTGCACTATCATTAGTTTTCCATAAAAGTAAAAAAAAACATCTTGTATAGGTAAGTATGTACTGTTGTAGGTATGTATGTATGTGGTCAGGTGACCACATATCAATAACCGCCAGCTACCTACATCATAGTATTATTTTGAAATATTTTTCCTATTAGGTGGATATTTATATACAAACTCATAAAAATCTCACGATTACATATTGCGAGGGAATATGTAAATACCCAATGCAGGGCATAACGACAGAATTTCCATGTAATTTCCTGGTTTGGTAAATCATTAACCAATAATCATTATCAAGGGGAAAACAAAGGAATTGGGTGCATGATTTGCGAAACCCGGGGCTTTCCTTTCATATACCTATTTGACACACACCTACACAGACAGTGTTGCCAGATGTTTGACGGTTGAAGTCGCCTAAATTCGAGAAAATTCGAAGTAGCCTAAAGTCGCCCACATGTGTGGGGACGCGGAGAGCAAAAAAAAAAAAGGTCCCCAGTTTTCAATAATTGTGTGTAAGGGGGATCTTAAATATCCTCAAATTCGACAAAACAATGCATAAAACACGAACTTTCCGAAGTAGCTTAAATTGGCGACTAATCACCATTCGCGTAGCCTAAACGGCGACCAGTCGCCATTCGCAATTTTGGTCGCCCCGACACTCTTCAAGATAGCCTAAATGGCGAAAAGTCGCCTAATCTGGCAGCACTGTACACAGATCTAATTAGGTACTTCGTTCCTATTAACATTCCGTTTTATGTATTAGTCATTAGATAAAAATAGATACTTAAGTTTATTGCCAATTTTATCAAATAAATTTTAAGTATAAATTGCAGTTGCATTGTTTCTTTGTTATACTCAGTACTAACTACTATGTCGAAGTAAAGCAGTGGCTACCTTACCAAGACTTTGTCGAGAAGTTTTGGCGGCAACAAAAAAGCACTTGATAAACAGTTATTTCAATTCACTTCATTTGAGCCTTTTAAAAGAACTATATTGGATAATATACCACCATAATTATGCAATGTAACACTAAGAATCACCAAAATAATGAATTAAAACAAGAGCACCTCACGACATTCCCAGTTCCCGCCAAAATTACCGACCAAATAGTTAAAAGAATATAACCACCACGCAGTGTTGCCAGCCCGCATTTTGAGAAAGATGTAGATCCAAATAGAAAATTACGTAGATTTAGTAAAATCGCCCCACATTTTCATTTTGCTCTGCTATGTGACAATTTTGATAAAATGTATTAAAATTGGGTCAATAAACTAAATATTGCAGACGAATCGCTTGTTCTTATTTTATGTTTTTTTGAAATATGGACCCTGCAAGTTTTACAAAAAAAGACGAGACGTTTTATTTTACACAGTCAAAGCCAAATAGTGCTCTTTCAGTAGACTGTATTGCGCTCTTTGTAGTTCTAAGCGAGGGGCATTTCGTTTAAATTTAATGAATGAGGTCTATGTGATAAGTCATTCATTCACACGTGATGTGGAGTATGGCGAACGGAGCGCGTGTTAGTATAAAACAGAACGTTTCTAATTATTTTTTTCGCTGTAGAACAGGAAATATTTCCTTTCTGGTATTTAATAGGAAATACATAGATTCTGCGACTGAAGTTCGTAGGTATTCAGAACAAGCGTAAAATACGTAGATCTAGTAAAAAGACGTAGAGTTGGCAACACTGCCACCACGTCAAGTGGCGACCAGACACCAGTATAATATATTAGGGGTGCAGCGAATCGAATATTCGCATTCGCAATAAATTATGCGAATATTTTTGGCTATGACATGTGACAATAATTAATAAAACTGCAACAGATTATGTTTGCGATGTGTAAATAATGATTTGTTAGTATTTATAGTACTCATACAAAATAAAAGTTATATATTTTGATAACAATAAACTGCCAACTTTCTAAACGCATTTAAGTTCTTTAAATTATATTTTTACCGATATACAATGTGATAGGATTTATGTTGTTATTTATACGAGATTTCTCTATACGTAATCTCTATTATTCGTTTATAAAATTGTTTTAAAATATTATACGAATATAACGAACACATTAAAATCTTTTAAAATATTTTAAATTATTGATGTTCTTCCTCCAATATTTTACCTTTTAAATCACTCAGTTGTACTGATCTCACTAGTTACTGACCCGAATAGACTAGTTATATTTTTTTACCACATTTATTGCTTTTTTTCTAAAATTTAAGTGATTAAGCTACTATCATCGATACCTATATGGCGTTGCAGTCTTCGGAGGACGCTGAACCACATCGGAAGCTCCATTCACAGACAGAGAAATCCTCCTGACACGACGTCCTTGCTTACAATGTTGAAAGCATCAAGAAGACGATCGAGTGGAACAAAGGCTCCAAAGTTTTGAGGGCCACGTTGACTGTTGGTAGGTACACTAAAGGGCTGAAGTGCTTGTACAACAAGGTCACCATGTCAGTCCAAGTACAAGAGCAGAGCACGAAGGCTATTCAACTACACAGAAGCGTGAGACAGTGAGATGTTATTTCTCCGAAATTAGTGACTGCCGCATTGGACGACATCTTCAAGCTTTTTGATTAGAAAAGATTTGAAATTAGCTTTGATGACGAGTACATTACTCACCTTTGATTCGCCGCAATATTGTCGTCTTGTCAAAATCATTTAAGGAGCATAGTATTATGCTCATTTGCTCAAAGACCTCAATCGAGCTTCCCACCTGGTAGGCCTTAAAATGAACAAGATCAAAATCTTGTCCAATACTCATTTTGTGAACATGCCAATAAGTGTTGAGAATGCAACTCTCGAGGTTGTCGATGAATCTGTCTATCTAAGAAAAATGGTCCAGTTAGGCAAATCCAACTTCAAGAAAGAGGTCAAAACTAGCTCGGTTGAACAGCTTTCGGGAAACTCGGCATGGTGCTCTCATCTAAAATACCTCAGTGCTTAAAGACAAAAATCTTCAATCCATTAGTGTTATCAGTGATAACGTACGGCTTTGAGAAGTGGCCTCTAACCATGAGCAACCCAAAACGGATCACAGCCCCTCAGCGAGCTATAAAGATGCTCTGTGTTTCTCTGCGCCATGAAATTGGAAATGAGTAGATTCTTACGAGAACAAAATTAATATTGCTGACATTTATTATTTCAAACATCTTTTGATGCCAAATAAAAATCTCTTCGCAAATCTCATCGAATCAAATATTCGCATTCGCGAATATTGGAAATTGGACTATTGTGATTGGTTACATCACTAGTATATAATACTCTTTTGTGTAGCCTGACCAGTGCTGCCAGATTAGGCGACATTTCGCCATTTAGGCTATCTTGAAGAGTGTCGGGGAGACCAAAATTGCGAATGGCGACTGGTCGCCGTTTAGGCTACGCGAATGGTGATTAGTCGCCAATTTAGGCTACTTCGGAAAGTTCGTGTTTTATGCATTGTTTTTGTCGAATTTGAGGATATTTAAGATCCCCCTTACACACAATTATTGAAAACCGGGGACCTTTTTTTTTTTTTTTGCTCTCCGCGTCCCCACACATGTGGGCGACTTTAGGCTACTTCGAATTTTCTCGACTTTAGGCGACTTCAACCGTCAAACATCTGGCAACACTGAGCCTGACGAGTGCCGACTCGTCACTAGCGTCAAATGTCAATACTCAATAGTTACAACTTACAACTCAGAATAAGGAATTGAATTGAAATTCAGAATAAGGATGCTTTAGTCTTTATTCTATGAGTTACAATAATATTCTGTGGTTACAAATGACAAAATTCGTCAGATTATGATTACATAATACGCATTAGCGTAGGTATAAATTGGACGTAGTTATGCAAACTAGAACCAACCCACATTTTTAGTAAAATTGAGTTATGTATGCAGGTAGCCTATAAATGGTGTTTGGTATCTCCTCAAAAAAAAAACTGGCCAATATACCAAGCCACAAAGAAAAAACAAGAAGCCGCCTAAGATACCAACCCGAATTTGAGTCAGTTTGTATGACCAAAACAGATTCATGTGTCATGGTACTTCTAACAGTTTAGCATTTTTTTACGCAAAATAGAACCAAGCCACATGGTTCTCACAAGAAAATAAAAATACAAATTATATGTTCCCTAAAGAGATCCATGTGGCTTGGTTCTATTTTGGTTCGTAAAAATTCAAATTTTTTGAAGTACCATGTCACATGAGTTCGTTTTGCGTATCAAATAAACCAACTAAAAAATAACCAAGATACTTAGTTCCATTAAGATAATTATGTATTATGAAAGCAGAAAAAAATAATGTACTAAGAAGCTTGAGTTTGTTTTGGATTTTGAAAATGAATGTGTTTAATGGGAATAAAAGTGATCTACTTCGGTTGCTAATGCTTATTATTGATTACTTACGTATCTTCAAAATTTTTCGGGATAATGACATAAATTTATATTAGCAACACGAAATATTAGCGGGTAACACTGACACATTTATTTCTTCGTTGCGTGCGTTAATCGTTCGTTTTTTAATTAAATTATAAATAAAGAATGAATAAAAACTTGAGTGCTCGAACAAGGGCACTTGTTAGTGCTTGCCTACAAAACAGCTCAAATGATGAAGATGAAAACAATAGCAGTATTGGTAAGTAATTCACTACTTTTCTGTTTGTTCTTCTAACCTAAAAAAAAATTTTGGTAATGTCTATAGGCATAAAAGGCAGTTGCATTAAAATTTATTAAGTTGTATATCCAAAAGTCTTTATCACGGTAGTTATATTGTCGTACCCACTACTGGGTATATCGTTAAAATTAACACCACGGACTTACAACACAAGTTTGCTCGTTAATAATATATTATTTTTTACAATAAAATTTTGTTGCAGATATTACAGAAAATTCTCCACAAAAAAGCCCCCTAACAACGTTAAAAGCGGGTAAGTTAGCTAACTGTACAAAATACCTAATCAAACTGCAGTTACATTTTTCGAGTACTGAGTACTGAGCGATAGGACATTTGCCTTTTTTTAAATAAAAACAAACAAGAACTCTTCAGCTTATTAGTATAGAAGTATAGACTATAGATATCATTGCATAACATTCAAAACTATGCTGAAGTGATGGTTTTCAAATTATATTTTGTTAACTCACACGTGACTTTTATTAATCTATACTCTATACTAATATATTAAAGCTGAAGAGTTTGTTTGTTTGAACGCGCTAATCTCAGGAACTACTGGCTCGAATGGAAAAATTATTTATATACATTATTCATTTATATATATATCATCACGCTACGATATAAAGGAGCCGAGCAGTAATAAAAAAAAGTTGCACAAACGAGCAAAGTTTGTATGAAAAATCGGGTGAGCGGAGCCGCTGGCGGAATCTAGTTTATTAATAAAAATACATTGGTGATGGTAACAAGCTTAGCAATTCGAATGTGCTTGAATGCGTGTGAATAGAGCTTTTCCTTTTATGAATGCGAGCATATTTCTGCAGCATGTTGTTTCCAGTTTTAGTTTTAATTTTTTTTTCTTATTTTTTTCTGCAGCTTTGCCTAATGCTGATGCAAATCGCTTTGTTGAGCATGAAGTTCCTACTCCTGAAGTTAGTTGTGAGAAGAATGTCGAATTGCTTTTTTCTGGTATGGAGTTCGTTGAGTATTTTAACACTGGATCTCATGAGAATAATGAAGAAAAAAGTATAGAGCCTCCACCATATTCCCCGTTAACACCTAGACCATTTAGCAATCACAATTTCATAATAATTGGAAAACAATCCATGAACTCCTCGTATATAAAACCTTCTGAACCTCGTACGGAGTATCATGAAACCAATGACATTAATGAGAAGATGATCAAACCTTCTGCGTCTCATTCCTTAAGTCCAAGGCCCATTCTAAACACCCTTCGCGATACATAATCATCTCTTATACGTTCAATGTCACCAGAGACAACCAAAATATTTAATATTTTAAGGGAAGACTTTGAAAATGACTGCAAATCTTCAGAAAGTGTATTAAATATTGGTGAAAACCATACCAACCAAACATTCATTAGTGTCAACAGCATTTTCCGATAGAACCGAAACAATATCTGATAACGACGACTCAGTACAGGACCTGGATTTTGTTGAAGAACATGATAATAGAAGTACTGATAGTTCAGGGGTGTCTGAATCGCTAATAACCCAAATAACAGAAACTATTACTGAGGATAATGACATTCAAATTTTCAGTGATTATCAAACCTTGGAGGACACTTTTGAAACTACAAGTTCTCCTTTAGGTAGGCTAAAAAAGGGTAGAAAGAGAAAATTTGGCAATTACAGCCGAGAAGAAAGGAAGAAGAGGAAGAACCTAAATTTGTCGTATGTTAACTCTAGGAAAAAAACGATTCAACCAAAGCCATTTTTAGATTATAACTGTAACTGTCCAAAAAAATGTCACGAAAAGATTTCGAGAGAGAATAGGTTAACCGAATTCCAAAAATTTTATTCTTTAGGGAATTATGAAGCACAAAATATGTTCATAGCAGCTTGCGTAAAGGAGCAACCAACAAAACGTTCATACGTTTCTACTAATGCTGACAATTCAAAGAAAAAGTCTTTTACTAGGATATATCATATAAAGGATATGGTTGTCTGCAAGAATATGTTTTTAAACACTATTCAAACAATATCCAAAAGAGTAAATACATCTTTATGTAAGAAACGCGACAATTGCATCAAAGACAAACGAGGTACCAAAGGAGGACACAACAAAGCCACTTCTGAAAGTGAAGAGTTTCTCATAAGCATAATAAAAAAACTGCCTACATACGTCTCCCACTATCGACGAGCAGAATGCAATGATGCAAAGTTTTTGAGATCGGACATGACTATATCTGCAATTTACAAATTATACGAAGACGAGGCAAATTCGGCTGGACAGAAGGTGCTCTCTCTTTCAAAGGTGAAACATGTTTTTCTTACGAAATTTAATCTTCGCACAAAAGCTTTAAAAAAGGATACATGTAACAAGTGTGACTACTATTCCAGCAAAAAGTTAAATGGCTCGGATGCAGAAAAGACCTCGGTGGAAGCTACTCACAGAGAACATTTACATAAAGCAAAAGCACTACAACAGCAACTGAAAAATGATATGCGATTAGCTAAAGAAGATCCATTTACCGAAACAATGACATTCGACCTGCAAAAAACTCTACCCCTTCCGCGTATACAAACTAATCTTGTATTTTATAAAAGGCAGCTATGGGTGTACAATTTAGGAATCCATTCGGGCAGCGATGACCAGGCCCATTGTAATGTTTGGGTGGAAGGTGAAGCGGGAAGGGGATCCCAAGAAGTAGGATCATGTCTATATAAGCATATAATGGATAGGCTCGGCGATAGCGGTGTGAAGAACTTAATACTTTGGAGTGACTCTTGCGGGGGTCAAAACCGAAATATTAAAGTAACGTTGATGCTAAAAGCTTTATTAAACGATCATCCAACACTAGAAACAATCAGGCTACGCTTTTTAGAGTCCGGACACAGTTTCCTGCCTAACGATACCGATTTTGGTCGTATTGAATGTGCTTTAAAACTACAGCAAAGATTATATACGCCAGACGATTACATACGAATAATGCAGGTATGCAAAAAGAATAAACCAATGCAAGTTCACAGAATGAAGAGAGAAGACTTTTTGTCGAGTGCTAAATTAGAAAAGAAAATAACAAACAGGAAGAAAGCTACTGATGGTTCTAAAGTGTCTTGGCTTAATACAAAGGAGATAATGCTAAACAAAGAAAATGAGTTTTCGATTTTTATGCGACCAAACCTGGATGATGACCATACAGAAGTAAATTTAATGAAAAATTTACGTGGAAATACAAGCCCATTGACTAGACAAGTAATGGATCTGCTCTGGCCGAATGGAAAAGCTATTCCACAAGCGAAGTTGAATGATCTCAAAAGTTTGATGCATCTCATACCAGAAGATGCTCAAAACTTTTATAAACAATTGACAGGAAGTTCCTTGGTTCAAGACGATATAGATGGGTTTTCTGGTGCAGTTGATTTTGACGTAGAAGTTGAAGATGCTGATTGATTTTTTTCTTTACAATGAATAATAGTGATCTGCTTGATTTATTTGTGTTATTATTAAAGATTTTACGTGTAAAAAAAGTGTAGGATATTTATATGTTCAAGTTGCGGTAAAATAATATATTTAATATATGATTAAAACATTTATTTTATATTTATTTTCCTTGATAAAATATTGCAACAAAGAACTAACCCACAAAATGCCACCAAAACAATAGTATTGCAATAAGGAACCATCAGGTTTCTGATCATAAATACATACTAAATTGTAATAAAATTGAATAATGTATGTCGGCGCAAAGACGTCCTTTAATCATATTATTGGTTAAAATAATAATTTAAAGATTTGTTAATTAGTTTCAATTACTGATCATATTATCATGTGAATTTAAGAATAATCAGATGCACATAATAATTAAAGTAAACAATTCAGTACTTGTTGTACTGTTGACTTCCGTAAGAGGAAGTCCAGATTAACTATAAATTAATAACTCTTTTTGATACTAATTATTAGCATTGCAATAAAACTTATAATTAAAGGTATAAATTTACATGCAATGTAATGTTTTTATTATCAGGCTGTTTTGGTTTCAGTTTGTAATTTGTTTTAATGTAAGCATCCGGTCTATAAAGGAATACTTAAAATAACTACTAAAATTGTAATAATTGTTATTTATTAAATAAAGATTTATCACATTGTTAATAAAGTAGAAAGATAATGATTTGTAAAGTTTCTACAAATACCACAATTTCCGTTGAATATTAAAATGGCGACAAGATGGCGACAGTAGCGTAACGGTAATATTCGTTGGTTTTGTAGAAGCTAAAAATACTAAAAAAGTGTACAGATAGCTTGGGCGTGTCGAACAGCGCGGACGACTAATAAGTTAAGTACTTAGGATTACTCATTTATTTTAATATAAGAACAAGTTGTAATATTTGATTTATCTTGTTCGGTTTATGTTTGTGTGGATAAATTTGTAATAATTAAAATATAAGTGCAAATTGTTGTAAAGTGGTTTAAATAATAAAAATGAGTTCAGATGAAATAAATGGTGACGTCAGTGACGCTGGCGTCACTATTTCTAAAAACAATTGTATTAATAATTCTCTGTCATCAGAAGTGGGATGCCCATCCACTTCTGCCGGACCTCCTGGTAATTCGAATAACACAGGCGAGCAGGCGGTTAACGAGGCGAGCCAATTACTTTCCAACAATTTACCAATACAAGTATTTAACCAAATGATACAAACTATGAAACATATGTCCGACCGTTTGTCCACACAGCATAGCGATAAGGTTAAAATAAGCGACATTTATTTACCAAATTTTGATCCGGACAATAACGTGAGCATTAGAGAATGGTGTCAGCATATTGACAAAGCTATTGAAATTTATAATTTAAACGATTATGAAATACGTATGAAGGTAGGTGGTCTCTTAAAGGGTCGTGCAAAACTTTGGGTAGACAATTGGCTGGTTACTACAGGCTCCTGGCAGGAATTACGTGAGAACCTTATAATGACATTTGAACCGGAAAACAGATACTCGCGTGATGTAGTCAAATTTCGCGAACACTGTTACGACCAAAGCAAAGATATAGCGGAATTCCTGTCAAAAGCTTGGGTTCTATGGAGGCGAATAACTAAAGACAAACTCGGTAATAATGAAGCCGTGGAAGCGGTAATTGGCTGTATTAGTGACAATCGCCTTAGGATCGAACTTATGAACGCCAGGGCAACATCTGTACCAGAGTTGATATCAGTAGCTTCATTAATACGAACAAAACGCCCGCAAACTAATATGTATACTACACCGATTCCTAATAAGCGTGTTCGTTTAAATGACCCACAGGCAAATGTCCAATGTCGAATATGTAAGAAAAATAATCACAATACCCGTGATTGTTATTTTAAAACTTCAGAAAATAGTCCATCGCATAGTAAAGATATTGTCCCAAATAAGCCCATTGATAATTCAAATTCGGTGCAGACCAAACCAGCTTGCACGTTTTGTATGAAGACTGGTCACACCTATGATAAATGTTTCAAGCGTGAAAAGTCTATCGTGTCAAATGTCAATTGTATCGGTGATTCAAAAGCAACCTCTATGCTTATTAACATAGGCGGGTATTCAGTTCTAGCTACTTTTGATAGTGGTGCAGAATGTTCGGTTATGTGCGATTCCATAGCAGCAAAGTTACCTGGTAAAAGGATCGACAATGTTACATATTTAAGAGGTATTGGACATTTCCCGGTGATTTCACTATTAAAATTAAAAACTATTTGCCAAATAGATGATATTAATGTTGAAATCAGTTTTTGTATAGTCCCAGATTCTGAAATGACTGCTAATATTTTAATAGGTATGGATTTAATTTCAGATACCTCATTGAGTGTGTTGGTTACGACAACTGGTGCGAAGTTGATTCATCAACGATCAATTTTACACATAAAATCAAATAATTCACTATTTGACAAGATTGATTGTGATCTTCAAGACGAACGCGAAATCGATCAATTACGAGTATTACTGAATAAATATGAACACCTGTTCATACGCGGCTTTCCTAAAACTAGAGTGAATACAGGCGAATTAGAGATAAGATTAAAAAACCCTGATAAATATGTTGAGCGTAGACCATATCGTTTAAGTCCCATTGAACGAGAGAAAGTAAAGAAAATTATCGATGAATTAATGACTCATGATATTATTCGAGAAAGCAAATCACCATACTCTAGCCCTATTATTCTCGTTAAAAAGAAAAATGGCGATGATCGATTGTGTGTGGATTATCGCGAACTAAATTCAAACACTTTAAGAGATCATTACCCGCTACCCCTTATTTCTGACCAAATAGATCAATTAGTAAATGGTTTTTACTATAATTTATTCGACATGGCAGCCGGGTTTCATCAAATTCGAATTTCTGAACAATCTATTGAGAAAACTGCATTTGTGACGCCGGATGGTCTATATGAATATTTAGCCATGCCGTTTGGTCTGAGCAATGCTTGCTCTGTGTATCAAAGGTGCATAAACAGAGCTCTTCAGCCATTATTAGGAAGTAAAGGCATTGCACAGGTCTATGTCGATGATGTATTAAATAAATGTGCTAGTTTCGATCAGGGGATGTCTGATATTGAAAGAATTTTTATCGCTTTACAAAATGCGGGGTTTTCAATTAATGTCGAAAAATCCTCATTTTTTAAACGATCCATAGAGTATTTGGGAAATATTATTTCGGATGGAAAAGTTAGTCCAAGTCCTCGTAAAGTAGAGGCACTCCTTAAGTCCCCTATACCCAATAGCGTTAAGCAAGTGCGTCAATTTAATGGATTAGCAGGGTATTTCCGTAGATTCATTCCCAACTTCTCACGAGTAATGGCACCTCTCTATGAGCTAACTAAAAAGGGCGCGAAGTGGGAATGGAACGAACGGCATGAGAAAGCCCGAAATATTATTATTGAACGTTTAATTTTGTCTCCGGTGCTTACTCTTTTTCAGGAGAATGCACCTACAGAGTTATACACTGATGCCAGTAGCCTAGGATACGGCGCTGTACTAATGCAAGTGATTGAGGGACGTCGTCATGCTGTGGCCTATATGAGTATGCGAACAACTGAAGCAGAGAGCCGTTATCATTCTTATGAGCTAGAAACTTTGGCAGTGGTTAGAGCTATCAAACATTTTAAACAGTATCTCTATGGCCGGCGTTTCAAAGTCATAACCGACTGCAATGCCTTAAAGGCTTCAAAGCACAAAAAGGAACTGCTGCCAAGAGTATATCGCTGGTGGGCATTTCTCCAAAACTTCGACTTTGAGGTCGAATACAGGAAAGGCGAACATATTCAACACGCAGATTTTTTCAGTCGTAATATAAGTTCATTACAAGTGAATATTATGACTCGTGACTTGGAATGGCTAAAGGTAGAGCAACGTCGGGACAGTACATTGCGCCCCATCATTGACTCATTGTCACGCGGTGATAGCAAGGAGGGTTATGTGCTAGAAAATGATACTCTTAAGAAGGTATGTTTGGATTCTATATTTGGCCAACAAAAACTGGTCGTTGTACCAAAAGCATTTCAATGGAGCTTGATTAATACATACCACAACTCCTTGAAACATCCTGGTTGGGAGAAAACATTAAAGAAAATAAAAGACACATATTGGTTCGAGAATATGAGTACATCTATTAGAACATTTGTGGACAATTGTTTCGTGTGTAGGATGTCAAAGGGTACTTCTGGAGCTGTGCAGGTGCAATTACATCCGATCCAAAAACCTACTTCGGCATTTGAAGTAGTACATATGGACATCACTGGGAAATTAGGCACAACAATCAACCATGAATACGTTATCGTGAGTGTCGATGCGTATAGCAAGTACGTAATACTCCATTACTCCAATAATAAGAATCCAACTAATACTCTTGCTGCGCTGAAACGAACAGTGTATCTGTTTGGGACACCAAGTCAAATCATTGTCGATGGTGGTAGAGAATTCTTAGGAGAATTCAAACAGTACTGCGATCAAATAGGCATAAATATACACACGATTTCACCAGGAGTTAGCCGAGCGAATGGCCAAGTAGAGCGTGTAGTAGGTACGCTTAAGAATGCATTAGTTATGATAAATAACTATGAAACTGAAAACTGGCATACAGCCCTTGATAGCCTGCAGTTGGCACTCAACTGTACGCCCCACAAGACAACTGGTGTAGCACCACTCACTCTAATTACAAGGCGCAAACATTGTGCTCCACCTGAACTCGCAAACTTGGTTAATCTTGACGAAGGAACCTTTGACATTGAGCAGTTGGAACAATTAGTGACCCAGAAGATGCTAACAGCTAGCGAACAAGAAAAACAAAGGTTTAACAAGAACAGAGCCCGCATACATTCTTTCCAAAAAGGTGACTACGTATTAATAAAAAATAACCCTCGAAATCAAACTTGTTTAGACCTAAAATTCAGTGAGCCCTATGAAGTGTATAAGGTCTTGGAGAATGACCGGTATATGGTCAAGAAGGTAATTGGGCGAGGGCGGCCACGCAAAGTTGCTCATGACCAACTACGTGCAGCACCGAAACCTGGACAACAATCTACCGAGTCGGCGATAACACCTGAAGAAATCTCTCCTACAGAAGGGGATGTTACAGATGAGCCGCTGCCTAGCACCTCACAACACTTGAACCCGGAGACCTCTGCTTAGTTAAGGCTTTACCATTATATAGGTAAAAGGTTTCAATATAATTTTAATTACTATACCAAGCTTCGTGATGACATTTTTAATTTTTCTATAATTAGTTCGATTCATAAATCGACAATTTTTATCACTTTGAAATTAAACTGTGTACCACGGCGTACGAGACCGCCCAGAGCACAGCATCATTTATTATAGACATTTATAACATAACACTGTGTACCACGGCGTACGAGAACGCCCAGAGCACAGTGTCATTTAAAAATTATAACATAACACTGTGTACCACGGCGTACGAGACCGCCCAGAGCACAGTGTCATTCATTATAAACATTTATAACATAACACTGTGTACCACGGCGTACGAGACCGCCCAGAGCACAGTGTCATTCATTATAAACAACAATAACATAACACTGTGTACCACGGCGTACGAGACCGCCCAGAGCACAGTGTCATTTAATATAAACACATATAACATAACACTGTGTACCACGGCGTACGAGAACGCCCAGAGCACAGTGTCATTTAAAAATTATAACATAACACTGTGTACCACGGCGTACGAGACCGCCCAGAGCACAGTGTCATTCATTATAAACATTTATAACATAACACTGTGTACCACGGCGTACGAGACCGCCCAGAGCACAGTGTCATTCATTATAAACAACAATAACATAACACTGTGTACCACGGCGTACGAGACCGCCCAGAGCACAGTGTCATTTATTATAAACATTTATAACATAAATGAAACCACCCAAAACACAGCGTTATTCAATACAAATATAATCATATTTGTAGTGCATCTTATGCACTGCAAAGTAACACATTGATGAAGTTTTTCAAAGTTGTCAAGTTCCATATTTTAATATAAGGCATTGCTTACAGATGCATATCTCAATTTACAAACAAAGGCTAGTGCAGAGCGCGCACTGCCTGTCAGTATGGCCGTGTCGGCGCAAAGACGTCCTTTAATCATATTATTGGTTAAAATAATAATTTAAAGATTTGTTAATTAGTTTCAATTACTGATCATATTATCATGTGAATTTAAGAATAATCAGATGCACATAATAATTAAAGTAAACAATTCAGTACTTGTTGTACTGTTGACTTCCGTAAGAGGAAGTCCAGATTAACTATAAATTAATAACTCTTTTTGATACTAATTATTAGCATTGCAATAAAACTTATAATTAAAGGTATAAATTTACATGCAATGTAATGTTTTTATTATCAGGCTGTTTTGGTTTCAGTTTGTAATTTGTTTTAATGTAAGCATCCGGTCTATAAAGGAATACTTAAAATAACTACTAAAATTGTAATAATTGTTATTTATTAAATAAAGATTTATCACATTGTTAATAAAGTAGAAAGATAATGATTTGTAAAGTTTCTACAAATACCACAATTTCCGTTGAATATTAAAATGGCGACAAGATGGCGACAGTAGCGTAACGGTAATATTCGTTGGTTTTGTAGAAGCTAAAAATACTAAAAAAGTGTACAGATAGCTTGGGCGTGTCGAACAGCGCGGACGACTAATAAGTTAAGTACTTAGGATTACTCATTTATTTTAATATAAGAACAAGTTGTAATATTTGATTTATCTTGTTCGGTTTATGTTTGTGTGGATAAATTTGTAATAATTAAAATATAAGTGCAAATTGTTGTAAAGTGGTTTAAATAATAAAAATGAGTTCAGATGAAATAAATGGTGACGTCAGTGACGCTGGCGTCACTATTTCTAAAAACAATTGTATTAATAATTCTCTGTCATGTAGTTTTCCTTTAATCTGCCCAATACAGTTCTTTAAAGTTTTGAAGTTATTTACCTCACATACCTTACCTATTTTTTTGTACACACCTTTAATACAGAAACCGGCTTATCTCGAAAGTGACTTATTGTGGGTTGGTTCTAGTTTGCATAACTACGTCCAATTATTCTGGTATAAATAGTGGTTGGTGTATTATCCTCGTCAGTTGTATTTTATGTTTGTGCTGTGCGTGTCATGCACTGAATTTAAGGAAACAAATATGCTACGATAAAAATCAATAACCGGTTTTTACAGTGTAACCGGTGTAGTTTTCCTTGTATCTCGCAGTCGGAGCACATTCACATAAGGTCGTAGACATGCTTGTATAGCGAAAACTATTAAAAATTTGTTCAGTGAACCATCTGAATATCTAGATACTCAATATGAAGTGTTTAGTAGTGCTTGTGTTATGTGTCGTATCATGTTATGGTGAAGACGTACCTGCGAAGGTACGCAACGGGTTAACCGAGAAGATTGGGAACTTTTCCATCGAACTGTTATACCACACGTCGAAGTCACAAGCCGAAAATCAAAATTTGGTGTTGTCGCCCATGACACTGTGGACCGCGTTGGCTGTGATCTCTGAAGGAGCTTCGGGCAACACGAGGCGGGAAATCAACCACGCTCTGCGTATAACAAATAGGAATAAAAACGTAACCCGTGCAAACTTCCGCGATATCGCAAAGTGGCTTGTCGTCAGAACACAAACAGTGGAACTTGCTAAAGTCAACGCAATCTTCGTTGACGAACAAAGTCTACCTCAACAAGACTTCATCACCACCGCTAAAGAAATCTACGACACCAACATGGTGCCACTTAAGTTCGAGGATGCTGATGTCGCCGCGGGAGTCATCAATAGACAAATATCAAACATCACGCATGGCCGTATCAACAACATAGTTGACAGTGGTAGCTTCAGAGAAAGCAAGATGATATTGACGAGTGCATTGTACTTCAAAGCACAATGGACTGTGCCCTTCAACGCGTCGTCTACGTCACAAATGCCGTTTTACGACAGTCATGGCAAGAAAATTGGTGATGTCAACATGATGTACAACAGACATACCTATCCATTTGCAAATATGAGACAACTACAAGCCAGAGTGATAGAGATCCCTTATGGTTCAGAAAATAGATTGTCGATGATCATAATGCTGCCCAACCCAGGCATCTCTGTTGAGGACATGTTTCTTAACTTTAAATCATTTACCTTAGATAATTTTTTTGAGGAAATGCGTTTGAGTTCTGAAGAATTTGGCGATGATGAGATTGATTGTTTCCTCCCAAGATTTAAAATTGAAGCAGATTTAGATATGACTGAGGTTTTAAAGAATGCAATGGGCATTCAAGCCTTATTTGATCAGAATAAAGCTATGTTGCCATACATGGTTCGTACTCCAATGCATGTTTCCAAAGTTTTACATAAAGCTGAGATTGAGGTGACAGAGGAAGGCACTGTAGCATCTGGTGTTACTATTGCTGAGTTTAGCAACCGTATTGGCATTATTAGGTATGAAGTGAACAGGCCATTCACATATATCATTGTTGAGAAAGTCACAAATTCTATTGTCTTTGGAGGCATATACAAAAATCCCTCTCTTTACTAAATAAACTAATAGTTTTCAAGTCAACATATATTTGTCACATTTTCAAATATCAAATAAACGGAAATTTCCATGAATGACAATAAAAGATGGTTTTTTCCACAGAATTAAGTCTGTTCATTTAGTAGTATGTACAAAGAGATTCAATGTTGATCAACTTGATGATTAATAAAATATGCGCTAATTGTATCCGATTAGTGCATATTTTATTAATCATCAAGTTGATCAACATTGAATCTCTTTGTACATACTACTAAATAAACAGACTTAATTCTGTGGAAAAAACCATCTTTTACACAGCACTATTTACTGGTGGTAGGACTCTCATATGTAAGAGTCTGTCTGGGTGGGTACCACCGCAATGTTTATTTCTGCCGCCAAGCAGCAGTGTGCATGCACTGTTGTGTTTCGGTTTGAAGGGCATTGTAGCCAGTGTAGCTACAGGACATAATGAGACTTAACATCTTATGTCTCAGGATGACAAATGCAGTGGAATGCCACACAGTACTTTTTAAATCAAGGTTCTGCATGGTTTTTCTACTATTTATGGGTGGTCGTATCGCTTACCATCAGGCGAACGGCATGCTTGTCTCGTCATTCAATGCTATATAGAAAAAACACTTGTTTTGATATTTATCTCAATATTTAAACATATGGTGTCCTATTTATTCCATTGTACAATATGCTCTCATTATAATACTGTGAAGCACTATGAAACAGTTGCATCACACAAGGTAAATCTATTTTCCTGTTGACAACTTGAATGTTGAATGCTGGGAAAATATAATTTGTTAATAAAACATGTGGGCTGCCTGGGTTTACACATAATATTTGTGATACAAATTGCTCGAATAGAGAATATTTATTAGCCAATCAACAGTCTTCCCATCAAAAATATAAGTGAAAAAAATATATAAACATGTTTTAATGTTAACTTCCATGTTAGTCATGTGATTTTTTTGTATTAAACTAATTGTACCTCAATAATTTATTTGTTGTAAACATGGCATTTAGCATGTAATGTTTTGAAAAATATAAAATAAAAAGAAAACAAATTTGGGCAACCTTTATCTTTCAAGGTTGATCCACCACAAACGATGAATCCACTGATTCTGAACTGTATACTTCTTTTTAACATATACTCTGTCATACTGAGAAATGTATTGAATTTTTCAAGTCAATGTCCAATTGCAAAATCCATTTCATATATCTTATCAGGTGGCCCAAGTAATTGAATGTGTCTAACAGAGCTTTATTATTAAATATGTGTTATTTATTTTTATTTATACAAAATTTTATTATTAGGTTTTGTTAGTATTAAGGTACGAAGACTGCAGTTGATATACTCTGTAATTTTAAGCAATTTTTGTCTGAGTATTACCTCCTTAAGAACATTTTATTCGGTGTTATTTTTTGTCTTTCTTACTTTTAAGTAGTAACTAAGCTAGAATAAGACAAATAACAAACACTGTTTCAAAATGTTTATAAGTTGGAAATCATTAATGTATTGACAATAAATGTTCTCTATAATATTATCTTCCTCATTTCTCAAACTTTGTATGCTTATAACCATTTTGAAAATGTATTTTGACAATTCTTAATTAAAAAATTTAATGGAAGAAAATATGTTTGGATATAAGTCAATAATTTCGTATAAACATTGGCGAAAATACTATTAAATCGGGCTCCCAATAAACATTTTAAAACAGTTATATAATGTAAAACAGTTTTGCAAAACTGTTCTTCAACAGTTTATTGATGTCTTTGTCTCTTGGACTTGTCAAATCATTTGACTCAAGCAAGAAGAAGCCAAGACTAGAATGTTTATCATAGGGGTTTAGAATTAAATAAAGATTGTACAATTTTATAAATTTTGTAAAGGTGAATTCAAACTTGAGAAATGCAGGACAGATTATTGGCAGCCCACAATATCTCATTGAAAATGTGATTTACTTGATCTGATACATTTAATAAATGAACTTATTATCTACATATCTTTTTTATTTATTTAGGTATTTATTAGTAAAGCCTTACCAACTAAAAATAAATACAAGACATTATGTGGAAAAGGATAATTAACATTTAAATGTATGCTTCTAAATATAATTTAATAAAAAATTAAACATTATTTACAATTACAATCAATTCTATCAACATAAAAAAATCAGTAACTACATTGACATAGCAAGTCATACTTTCAACATTTAACAATAGGTGTTATGTATCAACATTATAATACTAATATAGTTTGCAGAATTAATTAAACATTTAGGTTACCCATTTAAATTTTTCTATGTGTTGAAAAAACAGTAATAACTCCATTAAAGAACATGTCCAAAAATGGGCCTGAAATTCTAACCAAGATAGTTTACCTATATTTGGAACTCCAGAAAGCTAACCTTTTGCAATAAATCGTTTAATTTTAAAATCGGAGGGATTTTGAGATTCATATAATTTTGTTTTCAATATCTATATGTGTATAATGACGCTAGCGTCACTCTGTTTTAGGGACTTCTGTAATGGGAAAATCACGCGGTCGAAGCCGCGAACAAAATTCAGTAAATAAATAATTTTCAAAGTTATGCGTAGACCGCATGTGACTGAGCTAAACTAATTCGGCTTTGCAAGAGTAAAGCTGGCTTTATATCCGTCGATTATATATCCCTCAATTATTTCTCGTTACGGCAATCGAACCCATTGTGAGTGGTCTCACGCTTTACAGCTGGCTCACCACCCACTGCACCAGGGAGGGTGTTTATAGCATTTATGTTAAACCAAGCTAATGTTTGAAATGATGAGTTACCACATTTTTAATAGCATTCCAAAGTATAAACGGTGGCAGTGCCATTCCTGGCGTCACGTGCATCAATTGTGTTTAATAAGTCTCGTACCTATACTTTATATATCAACGACTTTATGTTATAAATTAGCTTTTGCCCACGGCTTCGCCCGCGTTAATAAGTTTTTCCGGGCTAAAAGTACATAAAAACCTTCCCGTTGAATCACTCTATCCAACACATTTATTTGGATAAAGATTAATATAATGACGTTGATACAACTCTTAACAAATAATGCATTAATTTCGACCAAATTTGATTACCATAAAAACGGTTCTAGTGAGTTAATTTTAAAAGATATACTGTCCAGGACATTTTTTTAGATCATTTCAAGAGGAATAATTCTTTCATACATATATTTTTGGTATCTTGAACCGTTTTCGCAGCGCACGCAATGGAAGCCCTCAAGGATGAATAATTTTCCCCGTTTTTTTTTCACATTTTCCATTATTTCTTCGCTCCTAATAGTTGCATCGTGATGTTATATAGCCTAAAGCCTTCCTCGATAAATGCTCTATTCAACACAAAAAGAATTTTTCAATTCGTACCAGTAGTTCCTGAGATTAGCGCGTTCAAACAAACAAACTTCAGCTTTATAATATTAGTATAGATTATGCACAGTGTGCCCGAGAGCCTAGTGTCGGCAGTTTCATAGATTTATTTGGCGTTGTATAGCTTTTTTATTTTACAGCCAACCAAAGTACATTGTATTTCAATATTATTCAATCGTAGCGTCCCCTTTCCTAGGCACTCCAAAGTCTGTCATGTCGAAAACCTTATTACCATAGCACTGGGCTGCCCTTAACTAAGTAACGTGTGTGAACACTGGCGTTGGTTTAGTTTGTTCACACGTCTAAGGCAATTTTCACGCTTTTTTGCAGACGACTGCCTCGGTGGCGTAGTTGTATTACAGTACGACTGCAAAGCTGAGGTCTCGGGTTCGATCCCCGGGTCGGGCTAAGCGATGTTGAGTTTTTCTATTGAGTATCAGCCCGGAGTCTGGAATTTGTGCCCGATATGGCGATAGGCTCGCTCCCTATCACATCATAGGCCGGAATAACGGCGAAAAGTGGGTGCACTAGTAGCGCCTCTGCCAAAAAAAAAAAATCAAGGATTATAGGCGTGAGTGTATGTGTGTGTTTTGCAGACCGAGATGTAGGTAACAACTAATGTTACTATGACTTACGGAACTTGGCTATGCGAAATAAGATAAAATTACGTCAGCTTGGAGAAGGAACGCAACCGGTTTTAGGAACGACTGCCTCGGTGGCGTAGTGGTATTGCGTACGCATTACGAGTACGATTTGCGCGCTGAGGTCCTGGGTTCGAATCCCGGGTCGAGCCAAAAAAATTGTGACTGGGTTTTTCCATCTTAAAATTTACTCAGTCGCAGCTCGGAGTCAGGAAGTTGGCGGTGTGATACCCCCGTGCCTCAGAAAGCACGTAAAGCCGTTGGTCCTGCGCCTGATCTCTCTCCGGTCATGTCGGATTGCCGTCTCACCGGACTATGAGAGTGAAGGAATAGCGAGTGCACCTGTGTATTGCGCACACGCTTGTGCACTATAATATATCCTGCGTACCTGGCTGATCTCCGTTGAGATTGGCCGCCGTGGCCGAAACTGGCTAGGAGGATTTAATTTCATTTCAGGAACGAGTTACACATACTAGACTTCTGAGTGAGTTCTGAGGAACGGCAAAATATTTTTTCAGAGGTGTCCGGGGAAATACCCATATTTCGCCCAAATGTCCGGGATTTTAGCCGTGTTTATCCGGCGTCGGCAATTTAGATGATGGCAGCCCTATGTGTAAGTAACATAAATTAATAAGTACGAAAAAGCAATTCTGTGATATCAGCATCAACAATGGTTGTGAAATAAAACAATTAAATATTTCGCCATAGATAGACCTCTACCACAGCATGGAATGGAAATAAAGGATGATCTTCAAACAAAAACTTCAAGGGTAGGCAATTCGGCTTGGCTGTACTTATCCCTGACGTTATCAATGCACATTGGCGCCAGTGACCATTTACCATCAGATGGGCTGTCACCTGTCAATACTTGCGTCTTTTTTAACCGACTTCAAAATAGAAGTTCTGTTTTTCCCGTCTGTTACACAACAATAGGTATTTTATTAGTAATTACTTCAAAACTGTTCTGCACCCGTCATCGTAAACTCAGGAACACGATTAAAAACTAGTATAGTAAAACTAGACTAGAGCGTTAAGGCTAGAGGTTTTTTTTTTTAATTACGACGTTTGTATAATGAATTTTACTTAAACTGTAACCACTCAACAGTCAGTCTTAGACTAATACAGTCCGTCTGGCTTATAATCCGCTTTAGTGGAAATCCTGCGTTATTATTGGACATTACGAGACAATATCTAATGTCTCAGAGTTCAAATTCAAATTCAAATTCAAATCATTTATTCAGTAAATAGGCCCCTAAGGGCACTTTTACACGTCATTTTTCACAATGTTGTTTTACTAAAAGATTCTACCAGTGCTTCGGAAAAGCCCACTGACCTGAAAAGAAGCACCAAGAAACTCAGCGTAGGTCTTTTATCATATTTTATATATATATATATATATTACAATTTGTAAATCACAATATTACTTCAAATTTTAAAGATGGATATTAAGTGCGAAAATTAACGTTCACGATGACGAATGCAGAACAGCTATGAAGTAAATACTAATAAAATATTGCTTATTACCATGGGCGTATATGAAAGGGAGTTCAGGGAGTCTGACCCCCCCCCCCCTCCCCTTAGCTTACAATAAACCACGCTACGCCACTAACCGCTGACATATTGGGGATTCGAACCCCCTTAGCTTCTAAAATACGATGTCATGGAAGGCAAGAACCCACCCCACTGCTTTTTTTATATAGTAGGACCCGTGCTTATTACTATTTATGGGCATCAGCGTACATCAGACGTCTCTTAAAAAAAACTATATACAGTGACGTCATCCCCTTTGTGCAGATGCACGCATCAATCATCATCTCAATATGGCGGATGACGCATTTTAAAGTGAAGTACCTGAAGGGAATGCATATATAGCGGCAGGTATAATATTAATTAATTTGTTAATTCAACCGGTTAGAACGTGTATTCCATACTTTAGTCGAGGTGTTATTCGGTTTTTAAAAAGAAGGGCATAAAGTGCATAAAATGGCGGCACAGAGACAAAATAAGTTCGATGAGTTGTGGACCTGTTTCTACACATGACGTCTTTGTGCATAAAGGCGTAAGATTATTTTTACTTGATGTGCGCAAGGTTCAAACATCTAGGTCAACTAGGTTATAAGGTCACGTGTAGAGTAAGTATCCGTAGCATTGTATATTTCCTTATTATATTGTAGTTTTATTTTAAACGTCGCGATTGACTCGACAAAAAAAAAGAATATCTAAAGGTCCGTTCACCCTACCCATTTACTATACTACGTCGGCGGAACATTGAAATGTCAATGCGTTCGTAATAGCAATTCGCTAAAGGTCAGCTGAGAGCGCATCAGAGGGCATTTTTTTTTTACTGCCAATGGTGTGAACATTTTGCCAATTTCAAGTTAGAGGCAAAAAATATTAAGAATATTCTCTATTTATGTTAAGTATTTATGGTCTGTTCTACATATTGTTTTTGTGGAATTAAAAAAAGCTTGCTTTTTTTGTTTCTACGTATCCACTCAGTGCCTTTGTAGTCGCTCTAAACTCGGCCATCTGCCTTGCAGGAGAGTGCCTTAGATCATTAGAGCATTTCCGATTTTTGGTGAGCCCAAAAAGGTAAGGCTACATTACTATTATCACTAGATGTTTCTTTCGGACGTTCATGTAGTTACAATGTTATGTTAGATGTTAATTAATTAATTGTGTTAATTAATTAATTAATGTTACGTTAAATCTTCATCCCGTTCCAGATTTGAAAGTTTTTATGAGGTACGCCGAGAACCCAACTAGCTTTCGGAAACACAGCCTTAGACCATCTAGACGGGACGTGCCATGCGCTTATGGCCGCAAACGAAAATATGTTATTTTCAATGACTACTACATAGAAAGTGCAGCACACAATATTATACAGTTATTTTCGTTACAAATGCACACATAAATAAATCTTAAACATTTTGTTGTTTTACAAACACTAATTGGCCAAATACAAAAGTTTATATAAAATTGTACTTCGCATTTGTTCTTAAATTCTTTGGCAGAAAAGAAAGATCATAATAAATATAGCTTTTGCCAGTGGCTCCGCCCGCGTGATAAAGTTTTTTCGGGATTAAAGACCCCCTTTATAATATTTTCTCGAGATAAAAAGTGGCCTATTTTCCTCGCCGATAAGTGATAATGTAGATTTATATTGGTGAAAGAATTGTAAAAAAATCCGTCTAGTAGTTTATGCATTATAAACAAACAAAAAAAAATCAAATCTTTCCTCTTTATAATATTAGTATCTACAGATTGTCTAAGGAAAATCCACAACTGCGTACAATGGCATTACGTAGTGTATCTTTGCCTTTATCTACGCGTTGACCCTTCCCTATCTTATTATGATATATTATAATTGGTAAACGGGAATTTTATTAAGATTACTGGTCTTATTTATAATCTACGATGAGTTGTTTGTGTACCTGATGATAAGAGGTCACTGATGCCTGGCCCAGGGGCCCCGCTTCTCCGAAATTTTTTTTTTAACTTCGATAGAACATGTCATAACGCCAAGGAAGCATCGTGGCGGGATGTAGGTAACTCAGTACTAGATTTAAAAAAAAATGATTTTTTTCTGTTACTTTGGTGTTTATTTTGAACATCATTATAATTACACCCATTAGTTTTATTAATACGATTGTATACCTTAAAAATACAATAGGAACGTTTTCTTTTTGTTTGTATTTAGATAATTACTTAAAGGGTAAGTCCATGAAGGCATTTGGCCCGCGGTCAGCCATCATGACTGTGTTTCCGAGACCTTTTTATATCTCTTTTGTAGCTATCGGTTTAAAGCTGCTTCTCCTGCAGGAATGTAGGGATTTTCTAAAATGAATCTTGTATTACTTACTTATATTTTAAATGCGGAGGTTTGGATGTTTGTTAGAAGTAAACTCAGAAAAAGCTGAACGGATTTGGATACATTACTCCTCAAGTGACTAGGGCATCAAATTTAAAAAAATTCTTCTTTTACTTCCTTTGTAAACGCCTAGCGGTTTAAAAGATAAGTTTTTTTTATGTAAAATAAACTAAATTTAATATTTTCGAATTTGAGACCATGATACCAATTGATATAAATAGTCAATTGTTTATATGTACATATCGCAATGGTATGAAGGTCATTGATACTTACCTACCCGATAAGAAACAGACGGGCTCTCACATAATATGAAATACCTACGAATACAGTTAGTGCTATAAGCTGTGCTTAAAAAATCATAATACATACGAAATACCACGAAGTCTTTAATTAATAATCAAAGCACGAAGTATATGTTACTGTGTATACAAAGCAAAGGCATCTTAGTCATACAGCCATGAACATAAAAACCTACATGTCAGTTAGTGTTTTATGTAAAAACCGTTTGTACATTTTTTCCCTGAACTTATATAGGTATAAATAAATTTATTTATTCGAACCCATAAAATGCTATACATTATTTAGATTCAGTCAATATTAACTCTACCACCAGTTCGAAAAGCAGTTCTCACTAGAGAAGAACGGGCAAGAAACTCTAGTGTTGCTCTTTTCAAAATCAGTTCAAGGTATAAAATACAATTAATAATAAAAAAAAAATAACATGATATAAATATATTTGTTATTTTTGTTTAGAGCTGTTCATTTATATACTCGCAAAAAAGGTAGTAAATTTTAAAATCCTATACGAGTGCATATCCCTCTCAGGAATCATGTAATAATTTGGTCTGAAATTCTTCAAGATGTCGTTATTAATCTAAGATTAATATATATCCCTCATACTTAGATGTAGTAAGCGAAAAGGGCAGACCAGTCCACACAAGCAGCACCCGTTCACGAGTATGACGCATGTGCCAGCCATCGGCCTCCTCAACCATGTTACAGGGAAATGACCGACCCGGCACACGACGCCGCCGCAGGCACAGACAGTTAAGGAGTGTCATGCCGAAGCCGCTCACAAATTAAAACAAAAGAAACTTTGTTGAAACCAAAGACACGATTCCAAAGAAAATCCCACGAAAATATTTAATCCCAGGCCTTTTTATCCTCTATGTATTCTGAAATCTTGTAATAAGCTTTATCACATAATTTTCGCTTAATAACTCTTTGGAATTTGCTAATGTTTAAACACTTAATTTCAGTGGGAACTTTATTATAAAAGTGTATACAGTAACGCTTAAAAGATTTGCTGATTTTATGGAGCCTGGTTTTGTGATTAACTAGATTATGTTTGCTTCTAGTATTTAAGCAATATAAGCAACCATGGATATCGCAAACTTTCGGAAAGTTTTCTATATTCTTATGTACGTACATTAAATTAGCGAATATAAATTGTGATGCTACTGTCATTATATTTGTTTCTTTGAATTTTTCTCTTAGAGAACATCTAGAGTTTAGAGAGTAGATAGATCTTATAGCTCGCTTTTGAAGAACAAATATAGTATTAATGTCAGCAGCACCACCCCACAGCAAAATCCCATAACTCATCAAACTATGAAAGTAAGCAAAATAGACCAATCTAGCTGTTTCAATGTCAGTCAATTGGCGTATTCTGCTCACAGCAAAAACTGCGGCGCTCAGCTTTTTAGCTAGTACAGATATATGCGGACCCCGCTGAAGTTTAGAGTCCAATGTGATACCCAAAAATTTGGTTGTATCCACAAGGCTCAACTCGTCACTATTTATAAAAATGTTAGCGTATACATAGTATGACGCTATTTTCAGGGGTACGCTGAGGTTTCATACATAACACTTTGACCTACTATGCTGGGCCCTGTGTAGGGGCGACCATTGACATTTACTGGGCCCAAATTGAATACTTAACGAATACTTACTTGTTTACTTATTAAAACGGATAAAACATTGATCCATATAATAATTCGTGGTAAAATGTTTTTCTTATACTGCCCCCTTATTCTCTATGACACACGTTATTTTCACCGCTCGTAAAAAGCGCGTAACGTAACTCATCATGGTTATCACCTTTGAAATTGGTATACTGAATACTTTCTTCTTCTTCAGGTGCCTTTCCATTACTGAAGGTTGGCAGCTCAGAGTAGGTATATACTTACTCTGAGGTTGGCAGTCAGTTCCTCGAACCTCTCCTTGTTCGTGGCTAGTTGGAACAGTTCTTCGACCGTTTTTATTCCGGTCCACTCCCACAGAATAAATACCATTTAACGCTAATTACACGAAGTTAACGTAACGCGGCCGCGTTATAACTGTCATAAAGAATAAGGGGGCAGATTTCGACTTTGTTAACGCCATTTGTTTTTTTATTGCGTGGAATGAAGAGACGAGCATGCCGTTCGCGTGATTGTAAGCGATACGACCACACATAAACAGTAGCAACTCCATCCAGCACCTTGAGTTACAAAGTACTGTGTGGCATTCCACTGCGCTCGTCATCCTGAGACTGTATATAAAATGTCAAGTCTCATTATGTCGTGTACTTACGCTGGCTACAATATCCTTCAAACCGAAGCACAACAGTGCATGCACACTGCCGCTTGGCGGTAGGAATAGTCTTGCCGTGTTACCCTCCCAGACGTACCACGAGAGTATGAATGCCATATTTAAATTACAAAAGCACTATGTAGCAACGCACGGTATCCCCCATCCAAAACAAATGTCCATTGTTTCGTAATACCCAGGAAGAACGAACTTTAAAGCCGCAACGTGGTGGTTTTTCCTACTCGGAGGTATAAATGGCAATGCAGTCGACCCAGACAGGAAAACTTACCTTTTAGTCTGTCTGCAATACAATTTCTGCGTACCAGTAGGTACCTACTCATGCAAAAATAATGATAATACCAGGTCTGTGTTCCATACTGCCAACTGCTGAGCACGGGGTATTAGTCTAAGGCACGGGGTTCCTCTGTTACTGAAGGTTTACGCTTCAGTCCACAATGCTGGATAATTCGGGTTGGCAGACATTACATACTTAACTTTGAAATTCATGGGGAATTCTCAAGTATAATATAGGCTTCCTCAAAATGTTTCCCTTCACCATAAAGCGGCCGATAATTGATAAACAATACACACATAACTACGAAGAAACAGAGGTGTGTGTCTCAGGTTTTGAACCTCCAGAGTCAAGCTGCTAATAAGCAGAAAAAATTCATTTTACCCGGGGATCGAACCCGAGGCCTCGACACGGAAATCGTACTATAATACGACTACGCCATCGAAGTAGTCAACTACCTAGTAACTAATACTACATACTACATTTGATCCCACCAAAAACATTTTCGCGTAAATGTTGCGAGATCCGGCCAAGCCACATATCTGGACTAAGGTTTGGTTTATATACTAATATTAGCATACATACCAAATTTCAGCTTTCGAGGACTACAGGAAGTACACTAAGTATTTTGATGATCATCAGTGAGTGAATGGGTCAGTGACGAAATCAGGGTTTTTAAGATAGCAATAAAATTTAAGGTATAAGAGCTATGTAATTGAAACGTTATATTGTTTAATAAGTCCACTGTTGACATAATATCCAGAGAACTTTATTTGTCTGATATAATCCAAACCCAAATGAGGTTTCAAAAATATTAAAAAAAAAACAAAAAACCAGATTATTCAATATCTGCCATTTTTATTAAATTCATTGAAGAACTGAAAAAATACAAACAATATTTTAGTTTGAATATTTTATTTTGAATAATTTTAGTTGACAGTGTCCACAAACGCAGTCTGAGGCATCTGCTCACTCCGAGATTTTGTTGCTCTGTTGCACTCTTCCTTTCGCAGTCAGGTAAACGAACGAGCCTTAGGTAGTGAGCGGTAAAACCAGTGTACCATTACCACTTATCCTCTAAGTGGAGGAGCGATAAAGCGTTTTCCTCGATAAAAGGGTCAATATAAATGTTAATCGAAATTGATTATAAACATGTTATATAGAAGTTAATTCCAATAATTCAGTTTTCGCTTTTTGGTAAATTACTATGTTCATTAATGAAGTAATGATATAAAAACTTTGAAACGAAAAAATTAAACCGCCGAAAAGACTGTCATTTTTTAATAAACTTTTTAAATTTCAGATCTCCTATACGCGTTATATTCAATTGAAACTTTTTCTTGGTATAAATAACAAAATTATACTGATTCTAACGGTCTTATTCATAATGACACATCGCAACTTTATAGGGCCGTTATTAGAGGCTTCTTAAAATTTCTTATTCATAATGGTTCAATGACGCTAAAATGGACTTGAAGTCTCCTATAAAGTTGCTTCGATTTATAGGAGCTAGACCCCTATTTTACGCGTACGATAACCAACAAAATGGCCGACGTCGGTCAGCTGTTCCGTGTTTGGCGCCGATTTACGATGTCACTGATGTCAGTCAATTATTTATAAGTAAACAACACATCGATCTCGTAGCGAATATTTTCGTTTCAAGAAGTATTTTAACTTACGCATTAATAATGGAAGCGTTACAATCCCTGCACAGCATTGCAGTCAAAGAGCATTATATTGCAGTCATTGAAAATACTTCGCGTAGGAAAGTTTATCGTCAGAGATTTGATCCGTTTTCTCTGGATGGCGAGGAATTCCGTAAACGGTATCGTTTTTCCAAACGAACGGCTGTTTTTATAATTGACCTAGTCCGCGAAGAGTTGCAGCTGCACCGTAAAGGTTGTGGCACATTACCAGAATTGCAAGTATTAACTGCAATAAGATGTTGGGGTCGTCGTGAGGTAAGTTAATCCTTTTCGATATTTATATAAACTTAGGTATACCTAATAACGCGTTACTTTTAAGACTCCTTTTCTTTACAGATTCAAGAAGATGCTGGAGACCTCCATGGATTATCTCAAGCCACTACCAGCCGCATATGTAGCAGAGTAGCGCGTGCGCTCGCACGACGCTCTGCAGATTATATAATGATGCCCACTTCTTTTGCAGAGGAACAACAGCTAATGATAGAATTCCACCATGTAAGAGGCTTCCCGTCTGTAATTGGTTGTATTGATTGCACGCATATAAAAATTTAAAAACATGGTGGTGATGCAGCCCAATATTATATAAATAGAAAAGGATATTATTCCCTCAATGTTCAGGTAAGGTTTTCAGGAAGTTGTATACTAGGATAGGTTTTACTTTATTGCATAATCAAGATTTATTTATTATTATTGTAGGTGACCTGTGATGCTAGTCTTCGGATCAGGGATATTGTTGTTAGATGGTGAGGCAGCACTCATGACTCCCGGATATTCAATGAATCCACCCTTAAAGAACATCTTGAAGCAGGTGAGTTTAGAGGTAGACTTTTAGGAGATTCAGGGTACAAACTAGAACCATATTTATTCACACCTGTGTTGAGCCCACTTAGTCATGCTGAAGAGAAATATAATGAGGCACATATTGCAACAAGAAATGTTGTGGAGCGTTGCTTTGGTGTGTGGAAACAGCGCTTCCAATGCTTGCTCCATGGCATGTCTGTAAAATTAGGCAATGTGAAGACTACTATTGTGGCTCTTGCAGTCTTGCACAACATTGCAATTGCTCAAAGAGAGACATATGCCACAGAGGAAAGTGTGTCTGATATTGAACAGGTGTCTGAATCAATTAACATTGAACCAATCCCTAGACAAGGTAGAAATTTTGCCATTTTGCAGGCTTTTATAGGTAGGCACTTCAACGATTGAAGTGTTTTACACTTAAATAATATTTAATCAAACATCAGTAATTTATTATAAAATATTTTTCTTTCATTATCATCTGAACCCTACAGGATTATAGCATAAGATTTAAATTACTTTATGATGATTTTTTAATACCTCCTTTATATTTCCAGGTGCACCATGCAGGTGGATTTTAGTATCCTACAGGATTATACCATCAAACTAGAATTATTTAATAATGATTTGTAAAATACCTTTTATTTTTATTTCCTTTAATGTAACATGCATACATTATGTGTATTGAACATATTGTAAATATATTTTGAAAAAAAAAAAACTATAATAATTGATGACGAAAAAATTAAGCTCGGAGTTTCTTTTTGCCTTTCTTCTTCGGGTCGTCATCCTTAGCGTAGCTAGTGAAAGGCTGGTAGGTTAGCTAAGTTAGGATCTTAGTTGTCCTCGCCGGCGAGGGTCGTGGCGCGATTTCCTTCTCCTCATAGAGTATACTTCTCTTTTTTAATATTAGTTTCACTTTCCTTCCCTAGCCGTACCTAATCCTGTCCATGTCAATTTCTTCTGTACCTACTAGCCTGTACTGGTCTCCTAAATAATGTAAGGGGAGATCCACAAATTACGTGAGGTGTTTTTTTTAATTTTCTGTCCCTCCCTCCCCCCCTGGTGAGATGTTGTGAGATTTAATTCAACCCCCTCCCCCATCCCCCAATCTCACGTGAGATTTTTCAAAATGTGCGTTTCTTAAATATGTAAACGTGTTGGAGTGTTATTGTAAAAAAAAAATAAATTTGCTTCGTACTTTAGAATCTGGATAATGGGTCAAAATAGTATAGTTTTTTTTTGTTTCAATAAGAAAAAAAATTGCGTGATATTTGCCGAGACCCCCCCTCTCTCCAACGTAAGATTAGATGAGATTTGACTCGACCCCCCCTCCCCCTTAAACATCTCACGTAATTTGTGGATCTCCCCTAATTGAAACAAATAATTTTGTATTGTTTTGTCAAAAAAGCTTTGTATACGCCTACGTAATAATAAAGTTTTTTTATATTAAGTATTGTATTATTTTAACTAATAACTGAAAAATATATTTCACACACATCAAACAACAGTATCTTACATGAATATAGCATAAAACACACACACTTACGCCTGTTATCTTCGAAGGGGTAGGCAGAGGCGCAACTAGTGCACACACTTTTCTCCGTTACTCCGTCCCATGTGATAGGGTGCGAGCCTATCGCCATATCGGGCATAAATTCCAGACTCCGGGCTGATACTGAATAAAAAAACTCAACTGCCCGACCCGAGACCTCAGCTTTGCAGTCGTACTGTAATACAACTACGCCACCGAGGCAGTCATGGTAGGTATACATGTGGAGCAATAACTATATTATACACCTGTATTAAGACCACATTGTTGTGGCACAGAGAAATGCAATGAGGCAAGTAAAGTTGGGAAATGTTCTTTTGATATATAGAGTCAGTGCTTCCAATGCCTGCTCTATGTCCCATATCTGTAAAATTTGACCAAGTGGATATAATTAGCTATTGTGGCTATTGCGATTTTGTACAATTTTGCAATCGCTCAAAAAGACAGTAGTAGGTAGTAAGTAAGTATCAGGGGATAGTGTGTCCAATATTGAAGAGATAGGTGTCTGAATTAACATTGACCCAAAAAATAGATTGGGAAGGGATTCTGCCAACTTGCAGGCTTTTATAGCAAAGCACTTCAATGAAGTGCACACCCAAAGTATAATTAAACATCATAAATAATCTAGAGACTTTTAAAATTTATTATCATTCAGTTTTTTCATTAATATCATTTCTTTTATTTTCAAGTTTTTATTCCTCTGCCTCTCATTTTCCATTTGCATGGCATGCAGCTCTTTACGGCACTGAATTTCGCATTCTGCTATCTGTTCAGCAGGTGTGCGACAAACCTGAAATAATGCAATGTATAAACATTCATAGTAGACAATGGCCTAGTTGGGAACGCAACGGTCTGGCGAGACAGATGTCTGCAGGCTCAAAATCGAGACTGATTTTTCGGAAGTAATGTGTGTATTGTTTATCAATTATAATCGTTCGCTTTAACAGTGAAGGAAAACATTGTTAGGAAACCTACATACCTGAGAATTCCCCAAAAATAATTTTAAAAGTATGTGAAGTCTGCCAACCTGATCTAGGCCAGCATGGTCAACTAAACCCTGTCAGTAGTAATGGAGGGTCTTTGCTCAGCAGTGGGCAGTATATAATATGGGTATGGTATAAACATTACACATAATAGAATTAATTTTATTTTAGGTTTGGGTGGCTATCATCATATCGGACACAAATTTCCAGATTCCAGGCTGATATTGAGTAGAAAAACCCAATATCACTTTGCCCATCCTAGAAAATGAACCTGAAACCTCAGTATTGCAGTTGTACCATAATGGAACCTTGCAACCAAGGGAGTCTTAAATTAGCTAGTTAAAGATATAAATATATATGATATCATGTTTATATTTACAACTAAATTTTATTTGTAGTCTGTCAAGGCCTGTGGCGGACACCGGTGTCCATATATATAGGGGTTTTCCATACATCTATATATATAAGCGGGGCTTGACGGGTTAATATTGTATGCTACTTAAATTTATTTAAAATTTACTTACTGCAAGAACCTTCTTTTTCTTTTTTATTATTTTTTTTGGCGGTGGACCTGAACTGCCTGTGTGATCTGCCTCTGGACAATGTGGCTCCACAACTGGCATCTAGTAAATAAGTTATTTTTTTAAATATATAACAGCATCCTTCTGATTTATAGTATGGAACTGGAATTACTTGATACTGATTTGTAAATACCTCATTTATTATTTCACCTGCAGGTGGATTTGAAGGTGTTGCAATTTCAGATGGAAGTGCAGGAGGAGGCCCAACTATGATCTGAAAACAATATGATTTATTCCTTCAAATATTAAATCTAATTATTGTTATACTGTTTTAACTTTTTTTTGTTGAAATAAATAACACCAAGGACACCATAATCATGTGTGTGTTGAACTATGATCTTTACACTGCTTTTAGTTTGAATTTTGATTTAACATGCCTCTTCAATAATATTATTTACACTAGTTGTAGTGTGTCTGTAATATATTCTCATCCAAAATATACAAATAGTAAAAAAAAAAAACTATGACTCAGTAGTTACATAAAAACATGCCATAAATGAATATTACCTGATTTATACTGTCAGAGTCAAATTCGTTGGTGTCAGTAGCAAATTCATTAGGCAGCCAGCTGCTAATGTCGTCACTACTGACTTGTATTACTGGTGGTGGGCCACCACCAGTCTTCAGCAGCTCCTTCCTCTCTTCCGCCTTAGCTTTTTTAGCCTTCATTTTTAAGAGGCCCCACTGTGCCTTCAGCTGCACTACTGAGCGTGAGGTACCACTACACATACAGTTAAAACTGAAATAAAAAACGAGTTTGATTAGGACATGTATTAATTGTGTATATTGTTGGATATGAAAACAATGCAAAAGTAGCAATATTAGATTTAAGTTAGCACCTCTCTCTCAAGCCATTCCACGCCGCCACCTTCATGGAGTTGGAGTTAGTGTCCGTGTTTTTATTTTCGAGGACACTAACCCGCTCCCTCACCAGTTCCTTTAGTATAATCTTGAAAGCGAAAAAATACTGTTAGTGATGCATGCATGAATAGCTAAAACAAACTGGAACTTTCAAATAAGTACGCAAAATAACTGCACCAACCTTGTCTTCTTCCAACCAATTTTCACCCCTCTGCCGTTTTTTCGGTAATTGCTGCATGCTACTTAAGGACATTAAACAGTGTAGTTATAGGACTCTTTGATCCTACCAATTCAATATCTTTCACAATTCACAGTTTCTTACTATAATACGTACGAAACAATGAACATATCTACGTTTAACGTTAAAAATTTTCCCTCCAATTTATATTTGACAACTGACATTGACAAGTTGTTTTTTTTTTGTTGTTTCCAGAGACAAACCTGTGTATAAATTGGGGGAAATCTACTGTATTATATTTTTTTCTACGTAATGGCAACATCATGTACTATAAAGACAATTTGCTTATCGTAGCTATAAAAAACCATTATGAATAAGAAATTTTATCGAACGTTCAATAGGCTTATAGGTCGTTATAGTTATAGGAGGTTTTAACCTTCGAATAGCGTTTTATTATGAATAAGACCGTAAATCTATACTAATATTATAAAGCTGAAGAGTTTGTTTGTTTGTTTGTTTGTTTGTTTGTTTGTTTGTTTGTTTGTTTGAACGCGCTAATCTCAGGAACTACTGGTTCGAATTGAAAAATTATTTTTGTGTTGAATAGACCATTTATCGAGGAAGGCTATAGGCTATATAACATCACGATGCAACTATTAGGAGCGAAGAAATAATGGAAAATGTGAAACAAGCGAGGAAAATTATTCATCCTTGAGGGCTTCCATTGCGTGCGCTGCGAAAACGGTTCAAGATACTAAAAATATATGTATGAAGGAATTATTCCTCTTGAAATAATCTAAAAAAAAGTCCGCGACAGTATATGTCTATCTTTTAAGATTAACTCTCTAGAACCGTTTTTATGGTAATCAAATTTGGTCGAAATTAATGCATTATTTGTCAAGAGTTGTATCAACGTCATAATATTAATCTTTATCCAAATAAATGTGTTGGATAGAGTGATTCAACGGGAAGGTTTTTATGTATGTACTTTTAGCCCGGGAAAACTTATTAACGCGGGCGAAGCCGTGGGCATATTGTATATGTAGCTAAATATCCCAAAAAATGACACTAAAGTCAAATACGACGACGCCCGGACGTCACTTAAGGTGACCACTGAAAATCAGCGTTGTGTTGTGGTTTGCACCACACCACAACATTATGCTGAGTGTTCACCTACCCGTCACAGCCACGACTAGCCACTGTTATTATTAATTGTTATTTTATGTCAACTGTATGTTTGCGTCGCGACTGTGACTAATAAATGTTTTTTTTTTCTTTCTTTCTTTAAATAAGCCTTTCACCGCTCGATATGATGTATCATTGTGCCAAATCAAAATTCATTCTGTGGTATCAGTGTTTACTTCCAACAAAGTATTCATCTATACTTAATATTATAAAGCTGAAGAGTTTGTTTGTTTGTTTGAACGCGCTAATCTCAGGAACTACTGATTCGAATTGAAAAATTCTTTTTGTGTTGAATAGACCATTTATCGAGGAAGGCTTTAGGCTATATAACATCACGATGCAACTATTAGGAGCGAAGAAATAATGGAAAATGTGAAAAAAGCCGGGGAAAATTATTCATCCTTGAGGGCTTCCATTGCGTGCGCTGCGAAAACGGTTCAAGATACCAAAAATATATGTATGAAAGAATTATTCCTCTTGAAATGATCTAAAAAAATGTCCTGGACAGTATATGTCTATCTTTTACGGTTAACTCACTAGAACCGTTTTTATGGTAATCAAATTTGGTCGAAATTAATGCATTATTTCTTAAGAGTTGTATCAACGTCATATTGATCTTTATCCAAATAAATGTGTTGGATAGAGTGATTCAACGGGAAGGTTTTAATGTACTTTTAGCCCGGAAAAACTTATTAACGCGGGCGAAGCCGTGGGCAAAAGCTAGTAAATAATATTAGTACACACTAGGTACAAACAATGTTGTGGCAGGTCAGGGTTTATGTGGAAAGTAACTGCCTACGGCGTCACAGGGGAAACTACGTCAAAAAGGGCATTGCTCTTTAGCCTCTGTTTCACACACGCTCATATAAATGCGTGTTGTGACTGTTCGCATAAACTGCACGGCTTTGGAGATTTTTGTATGTTGTCTTCTTCTTTGTCGTATTACCATGACTGACTGCCTCGGTGGCGTAGTTGTATTGCGTACGCGTTACGAGTACGATTTGCGCGCTGAGGTCCTGGGTTCGAATCCCGGGTCGGGCCAAAAAACTTTGCGACTGGGTTTTTCCATCTTAAAAAATTACTCAGTCGCAGCTCGGAGTCAGGAAGTTGGCGGTGTGATACCCCCGTGCCTCGGAAAGCACGTAAAGCCGTTGGTCCTGCGCCTGATCTCTCTCCGGTCATGTCGGATTGCCGTCTCACCGGACTATGAGAGTGAAGGAATAGCGAGTGCACCTGTGTATTGCGCACACACTTGTGCACTATAATATCTCCTGCGTACCTGGCTGATCTCCGTTGAGATTGGCCGCCGTGGCCGAAACTGGCTAGGAGGATTTTTCATTCACCATGACTGAAGGTAATGCCTGCTTTGGTAAGCCTTGGTTGTGGCGGTGAAGAGCTGCTTCCACTCCACTCTGTCTTGTGCCTGTCGCAGAGCATCCGTGACTGGGACTCCCGTGACCTCTCTGATAGTGTCAGATCATCGGGTAGGTGCTCGGCCTTTAGGTCTTCTGCCATCAACACTACCCACCACAACCAGCTTATCCAGGTTGTCTGACTGCCTTCGTGCTACATGGCCAAAGTAGGAGAGGATCCGCGGGTAGCAGATTGTGGAGAGTCTGGTTTTAATCTTAAGCTGGCTTTGTATGTTGAGTGGGGTCCAAATAGTGTGTCAATACTTGAGATGATTACAACTCGCTAGTTCAAAGCTAGCATTGAAACACAACGATGTTCGAAAAGATTATTCACTGGTGGTAGTACTCTCATATGTAAGAGTCCGTCTGGGTGGGTACCACCACAATGTCATTTCTACCGCCAAGTAGCGATGTGCATGCACTGTTGTGTTTCGGTTTGAAGGACATTGTAGCCAGTGTAACTATTGGACATAATGAGACTTAACATCTTATGTCTCAGGATGACGAGCGCAGTGGAATACCAAGGAGTACTTTGTTAAAGGTGCTGGATGGTGTTGCTAGTGTATACCGGGTGGAAGGGAAACGCTCTCGGAAACGAATACAGGTGATAGTATTGGTGATTCCTGACGTGATGGCACTTAAAAAAATCGCGATCGCATTGTTACAATTTTAGTAGGATTTTCTCAAATTTCTGTACCTACAGCTTCACGTATGGATAGATAAATCAAACTATTATTCCGAAAAACATAGTAAAAAATTTCAATATTTCAAAAAAATCGTAATGAAACACGTACATCAGCTAACAGGTTAACGACCGCGGGCCGGTCCCGGCGCAGCGCGACGGCCGCCCAGTTCTTTGTACGCTTTACATTGCGCGCGCATGAATTACGGAAATACTAAAATTGTAAGTATTATCGCTTAGCTTTGCAAATGAATATAGTTTTTCGTTAATGTTATGGTTCTTCTCTCTTACCGTTCCGGTATAGAGAGCGTTGCCCTTCCACCCGGTATGTGTGGTCGTATCGCTTACCATCAGGCGAACGGCATGCTCGTCTCGTCACTCAATGCAATAAGAAAAATAAAGATCCCGGAACGCGTACAAGGTTGGTTTTACACCTTATTTACGATGGTCAACGTCCGGTAGAATAAGAATATTCCACTGCCTATAAAACAATTATACAAGGACACTCCAGTATTACTGACTATCTACCTGATCAAATAACTACGTGCGTAATATGTACAATATTTATATTAGTAGTTCTGCACTAGATATTATAAAACAATGTTCCGGCCGCGTCTGAGAACGCGATAAACTCAAAAACTACTGAACGCTATTTCTATGGTATGGAGATATTAGGGTATACCATGGGAAGGACATTGGTTTTATTCGGCTCCGGGCGGGAAATATCTACACTAAGCACCGACTAATTGAGATTCAACGCACACACACACGCCTTTCATTACCGAAGGGGTAGACAGAGGGTCAACTGCACCCACTTTTCGTCGAGCGTATTCCGTCCCATGATGTGATTGGGGGCGAGCCTATCGCCATATTTTTTATTAATTTTTTTTTCTCTCGTTTTTTTATTGCAATTTGTCTGGGTGACATTCGGCAATAGGTATAGTTATCTTGAGTGGTATGCGAGGTACACGTCCAGTGACATTGCCTCATACATTGCTATACTAGAGCAAGTCCTGTGGTAATCTTATTTTTAATCTCCGGGTGTTCCTTGGAAGTATGTCATCCATAAGATGGTGGGCTAGTATATTTGGGTGTAACTGCAATCTATTTTTATATGTTTTGGCTTTCTCTTTTATTTCTTCCTTTACTGTTTTGATACCAAGGTCATGGTGTAGTCTGTCATTTGTGACATACCATGGTGCATCTGCTATCATTCTCAACATTTTTGATTGGAACCGTTGTAGTATTTCTAAGTTTGAGTTGGCAGCCGTGCCCCATAGTTGAATCCCGTATGTCCAGATTGGTTTTATTACACACTTATACAACAAAAGCTTGTTTTCCATTGAGGCTTGACTGTTTCTGTTAATTAATCAGTACATTTTACGCACTTGCTGTCCCATTGCCAGGCGTTTGGTGAAAATGTGCTTCCGCCAGGTTAAACGTCGATCAAGGTACATACCAAGGTATTCCGCATCATTAGATTGAGGGATCGTAACACCATTTAGAGTAACAGGTGGACAAGTCTGGTGTCTAGTGGTAAATGTAACTTGTACAGATTTTGTTTCATTTGCTTTAATGCGCCAATCTTTCAGCCACGTCGTAATTTTATCTAAGCTTTTCTGAAGTTTTGCAGAGGCTTGGTTTGGCGTGTCATCAGAGGCCATAATGGCTGTGTCATCGGCAAATGTTCCCATAAGAACATCGTTGGATATCGGCAAGTCTGCAGTATAAAGGAGATAGAGTGTAGGTCCCATTACACTGCCCTGCGGTACTCCCGCATGAATTTCCTTAAGCTCCGTCGTTGCTTCTCCTTGGCTGACAAAAAAGTATCTATTAACTAAGTAAGATCTAATCAGGTTGTAGAAGTTAATGGGTAGTATATTCTTTATCTTGTAAAGTCGTCCATCATGCCAGACTCTGTCGAATGCCTGGGATATGTCCAGAAAGGAAGCTGTACAGTATCTTTTCTGTTCAAATGTTTTACTAATACCTTCAACAAGTCTATGGATTTGTTCGATTGTGCTGTGTTTTTGCCTGAAGCCGAATTGATGGTCCGGGATTAGTTTAGACTTCATAATAATAGGATTAAACCTCCTCAATAACAAGATTTCCAGCACTTTAGAGGGGATTGGAAGTAGGCTAAATGGACGATAGGACTTAGCATCTTCGGGGGTTTTGCCTGGTTTCAGAATCATTATGATTTTTGCCACTTTCCATTGCGGAGGTACATATTCTCTACGTAGAACAGCGTTGTACAATTGTGTTAAATATGTAATGCCAGCCGTTGGTAGTTCTTTAAGGTTAGTTGCTGTGATTAAGTCGTAGTCAGGTGCTTTCCCTGTGTCCAGTTTTCTGATAGCATATTTGATTTCAGATTTGTTGAATTTCTCAATTGGCAGCTCCATTTGGTGTGTTTAGTCCAGAAATTTTGAGATTATTTCAGTCTGTGTGGATCCAGTGTCGGGATTTGGTTTGAAGACTTCCTGTAAGTATTCCTTGAACACTTGAGCTTTCTCGACATCATTGTTGGCCCATGAATTATTTGCCTTACGCAAAGGTGACTGGTGACTTATTGGGCGTTTGAGGCCTTTCGTCGCTTTCCACAATGAGTAATCTGTCGCGGGTTTGGCATCCAGGTGTTGTAAATATGTTGCAAGGTTTTGGTTTCGATCGTCACTTAAGAGTTGTTTCAGTTGTGCTGCCAATTTGTTGTAGATTGTTTTGTCCCCCCGATATCTTGTTACCTGCCATCGCTTCTTAGCTTTGCGCTTCTCACTTATTAGATTTCTAACAGTTGATGAA